>JAQPCC010000002.1:2220000-4960768 GCA_028392965.1 Lindernia subracemosa | reverse complement strand
AAGCCGTGACAGAGGATTAGCCTGCAATAATGGCAGCAGAAATAGCGCGGATTCACAAGCAAGAGGTACTACTCACTTGCTGGCCTTCGTGACTCCTCAGAACTGTCGTTTTCTTTTACGTACTTATCGCGATATTCTCTTACGTGGTGGTAATAACAACCAATGCTATATCTGCTAAATCGTGTCTCCATGAGATTTGTGATGCTAATCTATGGAAGCTGCCGGTTTTTGAATGCTGCAACGAGGTGGGACCGAGCCACCTGAGAGAGTGAGTTCATCAAATATATTCCCTAAACTGCATTGCATTATTGCATCATGTAATGGCATATATACTAACTTGATGCATTAATTAGTCTAAATATGATTGTGTTCTCTCTCTCTCTCTCTCTTATTGGCGCAGATATACTTTCAAGGCCACGGTGGATGCCGAAGAAAGGCCATATGGACTGTTAAGAGTGCTATGGAGAACCTCGTCTGAAAAGAAAGCTGCTGCCGAGAGTGCTGCGCAGGGGATTCTTTGGTACTTGGAAACATCAAGACTGTGTTAAAATATCATATAACAAAAAGATACAATTATAGATGCTAATTTGTTTGTTTGTTTGTTTGTCCATAATTCTTGCTACTCTCCAACCTCGTATATGTGTTCTGATCTGATCTCTGAAGTATTATGTAACTGCTCAACATCGAAAGCTCGATGTATTGTTAAAATGATGGTGTTTATGTTATATAATTATGGTTTGAGAAATCGTTTTCTTTTTCAAATTATTGCATATACTTCTTAACTCTCAGAGATCACTTCTGGCAATACATCAACGGAAAAAGATCACATTACATTGGCTTTACAAATATATATAATAAAAATCGAAATGCATGTAATTTTTCATATATTATATCTTCATTTGTAATGAATTATACGCTGGACGCAATACTCTTTCTAAAACCTATCTATCTTTAGCAAGACTGCGAAAAAATAGAGTATTCATAAATCCTGAACTTTAATATATATATATATATATATATATATACTTTATACATGAAACCTCTTCTTATATTATTTTTTTCTTTTTCCCCTTTTGCTATTTACCAAATTAAAGGTAAATATATGCTTTCTTTAGCAAGTAAAAAGGACATTTTATTTTGATCTTGGACATACTAAAGGCCAAGATGGCTTTGATATAGGCATGTCTACATTATATATATAATATATATATATATATATAATAATAGTTCTTTTGGTGATCGAAATATTTTAGGACACGAGCAAAAGATTCTCACAAGACGTTGACCATTCAAAGGAATGTTAAATAAGGATAGACGTGTTATACTCAAAGTTTCAAATCTTGCCTTCTACACATTGGGCAATGTGACTGCTATTTGTTTAGAATCGCATCCAAGTCATCAACCAACCCCACAACTGAAATTTCATTTTTTTTTTTACTATTCCTATTTATTTTATTTATATCTTTTTTTATTTTTATACTTTCCTAGTTATAAAAGGTTTGGTGTTTCTTTAATTGTTGAATTGAGTCTTGTCATGCGTATTTAGTTCCAAATATATAGATTAAGATGAAAATACTTATTAAAATGAAACTTCATAAAGTAGTTGAAACTTTATCAACAGTCTCATGCTGGAACTTTTATGTTATTCCTTTTGGAAAACAGTCTCATCATTAATTTATGAAGTAGTTGAATAGAAGAGCACAAGTTTGACTCGAATTGGCTTATTATATAATTAATTATATTAATATACACCGAAATATATCATATACTAATGATATAGGAATCACAAAAACAATATCTAATAGCTAAGGAAAAAAATGAAATAGCGAAAAGAAAAATAGAAGGTATACATACAGATAAATAATAATAATAATAATAATAATAATAACTAAAACCTATAGTGGTAGAACCATTTTTCTTCTTTTCTTACCACTTAGTGCTTATTAAAAGAGAAAGTTCTGAGTGTGAATGTGAGGAATCCATGTTTGTCCAAACACTTGAAGACAAAACGAGCTTCAGAAGAGAAAAGCAACCTTTGCTTTTATGACCCAGAATTTTTTATTTTAAAGAATATATATTGTTTTGTTTTGTTTCCATTTTCTAACTAAAAAGAAATTTCAAACATACACAAACGAGACCGTTCATTAGAGAAAAAAACCACTCACAATACCCACTCCACTTCTTCAACATCTATATTTAGTGGCAACGATGGATATTGTATTCAAACTCCCCAAAGAGATCCATTACCTTTTGACTCTCATGCAAGAACACAACATGGTAAGCCGTAGATATTGATTGGTTTTAACTCTTGTTTGCTTATTCACTTGTAATAAGTTCATCGTCTATCTGTGTTTTTTTGTGTGTGCATTTGTATGTGTATGGTCTTATAATTTATGAATTTCTAGTGTGTTCCATAATGCTAAAAGGGCACTAACTTTACCATGGTAAGGTTAAATTCTTACAACCCTACTCTGATTTTATGATCTAGTTAGATCCTTCAAATCTCTATAATTCTCAAAGAATGCATATATCCATACTGTGTATGATGAGCAACGACATAGCTAACCCCACAGTTCAATCTTGGCTCGGATAATCATAGGGTGAAGAAGCAATTTTAGGGTTTTGAAAATTTCAGACTCTCCCTCATGCAATGTACGATGAAGCGAATGCGTATATACTATGTAATAAATACGTATATGCCTGGCTCCCTGTATGACATTTGCAGAGCCCACCATAGAATGTCGATGGCCCTTTGTACATGGCTTATGAGGAGCCAAGCATAATGTATCATCGTGTAGTGTCAATATATTGCTGTTTCTTGCACTTGTCTAGAAGTATATTTTGTTCAAACTTGCATAGCTGCGTAGCTATGCAATTGAGAACAAAATATACGTAGCTACGTATACGTAAATGTACTAATATTGAAACTTAGCCTCTTCTCTTTATTATTTTCAAAATCAATTGAGGACATCAACATTCGTGTGAAGAGCTTAACTAGTCATATGCTGTCTGAACTAGTCGTCGAACTAAAACGAGATCTACATACCAAAGTGTCTTCAATTTGTTTAGGGTTTTATTTTATTGAAATAGTTACGGGAAATTGATGAAATGGCGTTTATAATAGTTTTTGTTTATTTAATTTTTTATATCTTTTTTCTGTGATTCTATATGAATGTCAGATGATATTTTCACGTGTTAGGCAAGAAGCTGCGATGCAATTATCCCATGCTCATATTTCGATAAAGGCATCTAAACTCTTGCATAAACAGACAACATGAAAGTTACAACCTATGTATTTGGTATAGCCCAATCGGACTTCACATAGAAATTAACCACTCCAATATATATATATATATATATATATATATATATATATTTGAAGACAATATTTTGGTTGCCCATCTGTAATAAAATAGGTCAGCGTAGGTCAAAAAGGAAATGTATGATTTGTCAATTGGAATCTCAAGATTACCTAACCCTATTTATTTTTCAATCAACGCAACCCTGCAGCATGCATACGTATATAAATAAAATTATGAAAAAAATATTAAGTTCTATATATATTTATATGGATGGAAAAATAAATAAACTATACAAGGTTTACTCAGTGTGCCACATCTACGGCCCGACCCATTAACGAGGATATGCTTATCTTTGACACTTTCATCCACTTTTTTCGTTATCTAAACAATAGAAGTCTTTCAGATTGTGAACCATTATGCGTATTCCCTTTTTAATCGGAACACTATCCACCTGTCATGATGACCTCCTAATCATTAGTACATTATGAATTAATCAGACCAAATATTAATAATATAAGATCATTTTTCTCGTTCATACTACCATTTTTATGGATTTAATAACGTCCATGTGTAACGGCTCATGACAGTAAAAACCATTTATTTCCCCTAAAATTATGATTACCATTTCAATTTTCAAAGATCAACCAACAACGTTCGCCCGTGCCTCTCACGTGAGGCAATCTTAAACCAAGGATTCTCACAACAAACCCTAAGCCCTTCTCACACCACTATAAATAACCAATACATTGGCTAAGCAAATATATATCTCATTATCTTCAAGCTAAGAACATCGCAAAGCTTGCATTTTTCACTACTCTCAAATGGCGTCTTTGAAAACCCTTCTCTGCTCTTTTGCAGTGCTGCTTACCCTTTCTATGTCGATTAGTATCTGTCATGCAAGAGACTTTGTGGTGGGCGGAGATGAGATGTCATGGCGAATCCCTTCCGATCCCGACGAGTTCAACAAATGGGCTTCGATGAATCGGTTTTTGATCGGCGATTCTTTAGGTACGCAGCGATCAAATGTCATTTTCTGCATATATCTCCGCGTTTGCTTGGGTGTTATTGATTTTACCTTATGTTTAAAGCTTCTGAAAGAGCTTATTTTCGCATTGACTGACCGAGTTTCATCTATTTTGTATGAGATTCTTCTTCTTCTTCGTCCTCTTCCCTTATTCATTATTAAATTTCATTTGATATTGGTCAGAAAGTTATAAGCTTTTGCTCATATGTAGCAAGATTTAAGTTCAAAGATGATAATATAGAAAGATAAGTTCAAAGCTACCCTAATTTACATATCCTTTGATGTGCTGCAGTTATTAAGTATGACCCAGAGAACGATTCGGTGCTTGAAGTCTCGGAAAACGACTATCGAACGTGCAATAAATCGAATCCCATCAAGTCGTACAGCGACGGAAATACGAGGATTACTCTGGAAAGGTCGGGACCGTTCTACTTCATAAGCGGGGCCCAAGACCATTGCGAGAAGGGCCAGAAGCTCGAAGTCGTTGTATTAACTCCCAGGCCCGACGACCCGAGGGCACCATCGCCTTCTGGCCCGGGCGATGACGAACAGCCCGCGGCTCCAGTGCCATCGCCAGATCAGGCCGACGAGGCTGAGGAGAATGACCAAGACCACCAGGCTCCGGCGCCTTCTTCACATCACCACCACCACGCTCCGGCCCTGTCGCCAATTAACAGTGGTTCTTTTGGGCTTATGGCTGGGATTTTTTCGAGCATCAGTTTAGGGTTGATGGTTGTTCTTGGCCTTGGTCTAGGGTTTGGTTTGAAGTTTTCATTTTAGAGTGTTGCTGGTTGTTATGTCCTTGCGTTTTGGAGGTTTTGGTGTGTCTGTCTTTTGTTTATTATTGTTTATAATTATTTGTGAAGACCTTTTGTGTGCTATATGCTATCTTTGATTTTAATTTCATGTAAATCTTTAATATTGGCGTTGCCTCTTTTTATTTCTTTTTCTGATGATATATGTATGTTTGTGAATTGGCATGATTATTAATTTTTATAAACACCAATTACATAACGTTTAATTTAGATATTAGTATGTATGCATACATCAGTTACACAAAGCTAATAATATAACATCATGACCACAAAAACACAGACATAAGACAAACCCTCTCAAACAACACACGGAGAGTACATAGAATACATAATGTAATAATATATGAAGCAATAAACGATAATCAATCATGGAAAAGAAACGAAAAAATGTATGTGATCAAGGCTTTGCAGGAACTTCTGGCAATGTGGGCTTAGGCAGCTCAGGAATATTTGGCAGCTCATGAGGCAATTCTGGGACCTCAGGTTTGGGCAACGCGGGCAGCTCGGGGCAACTGAGGGATCTCAGGTTGGGGCAGCGCGGGCAGCTCGGGCTTCGGCAGTTGCGGGATCTCGGGTTTGGGCAATGTCGGGATTTGAGGTTCGGGCAAGGCGGGAACCTGTTAGGACCGGTGTTTGTGTTTAGAGGGGCGGGGGGGGGGGGGGGGGGGGGGGGGGGGGTTAATACGAACCTGTTAGGACCGGTGTTTGTGTTTAGAGGGGGGGGGGGGGGGGGGGGGTTAATAAACACTTGACAATTTCTTGCTTACTGAACCTTCACTGACCGGTTGACGCGGAATTCAAACCGGTTCGAGTGGTGAACTGGTGTCGTGTGTGTATTTCGGTTTGTGAGTAGAGAGAACTTGTTTATGGAAGTTCGGAGTTAAAATCTCATACATCTCCCCCTTCTTCCCAGCAGGAAGGTAGCACTAGAAGACTCGTTTTATACACACCGAGATACAACCTTCCTTAGCTAGACTTACACAGCTATAACTCGCTAGTTATACTCAGCTAACTAAACTCCTAGCAAAACAAACTTAGGCAGCTTTTTACAGTCCACCTAACTATACCAGCTTATTACAGTCCGGTATTGTGAAGAACTATCACAACAATACAAAGCTAACTCTTAGCTCGACTTGACTTGATCTTTGATTTGAATGCTTGTAAATTTGAATTTTCGTTGTGTTCTTCACACCCATCACGAATGTTGAGAGGCTCGTATTTATACTCGTCTCTTGAACTTGTGACCGTTGTATGGGTGTGGGTCATCTTCATTAAATGGCTGCGCAGACCGCATTGATGATCTTTCCTCTTTTGGCAAAGTTGCAGTCTAGCGCCAAGTATCAGCAGTATTGTCTTCATGTCTTCTTTTGTGCAAGTCTTGACCTTGCTTTGATCTTTTACTGCTGTACTGAAGATCTCTTGTACCTTCTTTATATTTGAATCTTCTACGGTACTTTTGGATTGGTGATCGTTGCATAGAAACCGGTCTGATCTTTTTGCTTCAGCGTGACCGGTATCTAATCTTGTCTTCAAGACCGGTACGTAAACGGTATGTGACTGGTTCCATGGACCGATTTCCTTTAGGATGTTTTGTTAACCGCCAAAACCTTTAACTGGTTTGTTTACCGGTTTGATCTATCAATTTCCCCATTTTTGGTGGTTGACAAAACTTAAAGGAAACAAAGACTGTAAAGAACGTTTTATTCAAAAATATTTTGAATTTACAATCTATTACAAGTCCTTATCCCTCCAGTTCTATCCAGTCCAGCCAGTCCATCATTGGTCTTATCTCGGTTTCTCCTTAGCAGCTTTATCCAGTTCCTTTTGGACTTTGGCCAAGGAAAGACGCTTGCTCTTTTGATCGTGCATAACAGTCAGATGGCTCAACTGGTCTGACGTTATATTGCACGCGATCGACCTCAAGGTTTGAGGATTGTAGATCTTCTCGGTCGGATGAGGCTGGATCTGTCTTACACTTCCCAGAGTAGGCAGTGTATCATCCGGTATTAAGATCTCTTCTTGCCTGGACCGAACCGCATCGGTTTGCAGCACCCTCAGTGTTGACATAGTGTTTGCTCTAGGTGGGGAGGACTGTCGTGCGCTGCTTTTGGAACCGTGTGTAGACCGGTGATGTTTTCTTGAACTTTTCCCCTTTTTGTCACCACCTAAGACCGGACCGGAAAGATTGGAGAGATGGGTCACGATCTCAGTTAACTGATGAGACATGGCATTGAGCTGAGCCTTAAGATTAGTTTCGGTGTTTTGTATATCAGCTCTGAGCTCTGACTGATCAGGAGTCAGTTGCTTCATGTGCCCTTTGACATCATCATAGAAGGTCTTCGTTATCAATTCTTGTTGATGAAGTTTCCAGTTGATCCGTTGAAACGAGGCCTCCGTGGTGCGTACCGGATTATTAGGCTGACTGGTACCTCCCATTGAAAGAGGGGAAGACTGGGCCGGTGGACTGGTTTGAACTCTTGGAGGAGAAGGCGGACTTGCTTCTGGGATTTCTTCATCCCTTATTGGACTTGGCTCTGGGTTGAGAACCGCAACGGTTAAGGGTGACACAACCGGTTTGTGATGCGGCGTAACCGGTTTGGGATCGGGCGAGGGGGTTTGCGCTGCTTCGACTCGAACTGTTCGAGCAATACTTAGAACTTCGTCCTCCAGTTGAGAAAGAGTAGCCAGTTCTAGTGATGGTCTGCAGGCAGCGCGTTCTGCTTCGAGTTGGGCTTCTCGAGCAATGCAGTAAACCTCCTTCTCTAATTCCGCCAGAACATCCAAGTCATAGCCGGTAGAATCTGCATTACGAGCAGTCTCGGCTTCTTGGATGATAAGTTGGATTGACGCTTCAGATCCCAGAATGCCCACTTTCGATGATGAAGGGCCGGTGAAGATAAGATCTGATGGAGACAGCTGATTGTGTCGTAGCACCAGACTGGAGTATTCACGTTCGAGCCGACTAATGATCTTCATCTCAAGTGGCAGTGTGTCGTCCTTCTTCAACCCATTCTACCTTATTTGTATGTATTCCAGTAGGGCCGGTATGGTCAGATGAATCCGGTACAGTTCCCTTGAATGAAGAAGATCCCAGACCGAATCTATCTTGAGCCTTCTCATCAGCAGTGCTTCAGTCTTCTTTGCTGCTGACATTTTGGCGGTCGGGACCTTAGAACTGTACGGGGTACATCTAACTGCTAGCCACTCATCAAAATCGTAGAGCGGCTCAGCTATTTTCTCTTCTATTTCTGCCAAGGTAAGCTCCAGGGCGGTCTCTACAGTATTTTCCCGTACTGGACTTAGTGGCTTCTTATTTTTGGTCTGTACAGAAGCTTCGCCAGAAATAGCCACACCGGTTTTAGGATCCCTCCGAACTGGTAGTGTGGTTACCGGTTCTTCATTGGGAATCTCTGCTGCTACCGTCTGAGCCACTGATTCCTCGGGAGCAGTGGCGACAATTGTGATGGCCACTTCCGATTCCATTGGTGGCGTAGGCTCAATGACCGATTCCAAAATCGTTGGAGCCGGTTGATGCTCCTGGGGAATTGCTTGGACTGGTGCGGGATTGGACTGGGTCTCAATCGGCTTAATTGTGTCCGGTTTGGTACGCTTCTTCTTGACCACCTTAACTGCAGGCTGGTCAGACTCTGAAGAAGACTGTTGTACCAATTTCCGGCGCTTCTTTTCTGTCTTGGCCGGTTTGGGAGCAGTTTTCTTTGGGTGCTGAGGCTTTGTGACTGCCTTCTTTTGAGGTTGATCAGAAGGATCAGTCTCCGTTGTAGTTCTTTTCTTCCCTTTTGTTGGAGTGACTGGACCGGTCAGCAACTGATTGATCATCCCCATATCAACCACTTTGGCTGGTCCCAACTCCTCTGTTCCGCTCCCTTCCTTTAGCAGTTCGCCCAAAAAGTATGAAATTTGAGGGGCGAAGTTCTTGAACCGGCGGTTGGGGCTATTTACGATCGTCTTTAGCCCATTGAAAATGATGGTGGCCCAGTTCACGTTGATTCTGTCTAGGATCGCCACCATTGCTCCCAACTTCTCTGAGGTGAGAACATCAAAAGACCCACCCTTGCCCAAAATGGCCTTAGCCACAATATCGTGCAGCAACCGGTATGCAGGCTTGAGGGTGGTGTGCTTTGCTGACTCCTTTCAGAGACATCCTCTTCATTGCCTTCATCTTCCGCCGGTCTTCAATACTTGAGTGCTTGGGAAGATGAAAGGTAGCAGCGAACTGGTCTTGGGTGATCTGGATGGTTTGACCCCTGACCACCGTGTGGATGGCATTATCCACCACCACCGCCGTGGTGAAGAACTCCTTCACCTCTGTGGTGTGGATGGCTGTGGTGCAGCCCAGAAACACATCTAGGCCGGAGTCGACCAGTCCATTGAGCATCCCGAGCAAATCTTCGTCAGTGGTCGAAGGGCATCAAGGAAGTCAACTTGAAGAGCGGCACGAGTGAGATCGAGCTTAGACGAGGCCATTTCAGTAATCAGAAAGCTTTGAGAGTTCTAGGGTTTTGGATAATGATTTGCAGAGAGTTTTGATTGAATGAGGACGATGATGAGGTGTTATAGAGAGAGACTGTCCTTTTGAGCGGGATACTGTACTATTTGAGGTGAAATTCCCTGTTTACCCCTACTTTGCATTAAATGTAGTAATGACGCTTGCACTTTTATAGCTGTCCTGTCACTGCCTTTAGCTATCTCTGCACGACCGTCAGTATTCCTTAACGTTTTTGTACAAGGAATGTCAGCATTAAAGCACGCTTTAAATGTAAACGAGAATACCGGATTGACTGAGAAACTGATACCGGTTTATATATATATATATATATATATATATATGAAAAGGACTTGGTATAGACGATTGGTATGATACCGTATCTGTATATGTATAAATCAGTTTTGGCCGAAAACCGAGGGCCTTTTCTGGTTAAACAATCAAGAAAGAAATCCGGTTAGGAAGGTAAGATGCGATGCTTTTATAAATGCTTTTTTATGTAAGGTCTGGGGTAACCGGTTAGAATCATTTACACAGCTAGTTCAAATCGGTTTGCACCAAATCTGAACTGGCCTTTTCTCGGTGCAATTCTAACTATGTTCCCCCTCACTTTATGCATTGACTACTTATTGTATATCAAGTAGACCAAGTGCATTTCTGAGATAGAGAAACTTAGCTTCAGGTAGTGGTTTGGTGAAGATATCTGCCACTTGTTGCTCGGTAGGAATGTGCTCCAATTTCACCCTCTTGTTTTGCACATGGTCTCTGATGAAGTGGCGCCGGATCTCAATATGCTTGGTCCTTGAATGTAGAACCGGATTATGAGTGATGACAATCGCACTTGTGTTATCACAGAAGATGGGAGTATCTGTTTCTTCTATCCCATAGTCTTTCAACTGATGTTGCATCCACAAGATCTGTGAGCAACAGCTTCCAGCTGCTAGATACTCAGCTTCAGCAGTAGAGGTGGCTATTGACGTTTGCTTCTTGCTGAACCATGATATTAGCCTATCTCCAAGAAACTGCACGTCCCGCTTGTAATTCTTCGATCAATCTTGCACCCTGCATAGTCTGCATCTGTGTATCCTAACAGAGAGAAGCTGGAATCCTTTGGATACCACAGACCTACATTGATCGTCTTTGATAGGTATTTCAGTATCCTCTTTGATGCGGCATAGTGGCTCATATTTTGGTCTGACTGGAATCTTGCACATAAACTGACACTGTACATGATGTCCGGTCGGCTTGCAGTCAGATAGAGAAGCGAACCGATTAAGCCTCGGTATTTAGTTACTTCAACCGGTATCCCTTTCTCATCCTTGTCAAGTTTGACTGATGCGCTCATGGGAGTGGATGCCGGTGCGCAGTTCTCCATTCCAAATTCTTTATCAGCTTCTTTGTATACTTGGGTTGACTAATGAAAATTTCATGCTCCAGTTGTTTGACTTGCAGTCCTAAGAAAAAGGATAGCTCACCCATCATGCTCATCTCAAACTTATCTTGCATTAATTTAGAGAACTTCTTGCAGAGCTTAGGATTTGTTGAGCCGAAGATGATATCATCGACATAGATTTGTACGATGAGCAGGTGTTCCCCCTTAGTATATCGAAACAGTGTCTTGTTAATTGACCCAATCTGGAAGTCATGTTCGGTCAGGAATTTTGACAATGTTTTGTACCAAGCACGAGGCGCTTGTTTCAGTCCATACAAGGCCTTCTTCAACCGATATACATAATCAGGATGATCATGATCTTCAAATCCCGGAGGCTGAGCCACATAGACTTCTTCAGATAAGAGTCCATTTAGAAAGACACTCTTAACATCCAAATGATAGACCTTGAAGTCTTTGCAAGCGGCATAAGCTAAGAACAGCCGAATGGCTTCCAACCTTGCGACTGGTGCGAAGGTCTCGTCATAGTCAATTCATTCTTCTTGCCTGAACCATTGAGCAAGCAGTCGGGCCTTGTTTCCTACAACCAAACCTTCTTCATTTAGTTTGTTTTTGAAGACCCATTCGGTACCGATTACCGTTTGAGTCGGTCTTGGGACTAAGCTCCAAACTTCATTCCTTTCGAATTGATTTAGTTCTTCTTGCATAGCTTCAATCCAACTGTCATCCTCAAGTGCTTCTTCAATTTTGTTTGGTTGGATTTGTGAGATAAATGCATAACTGAAGAGATTTTGATGAGCTTGTCTCCTTGTTCTCATAGGCGCGGTTGGCTCACCTATAATGAGTCTGGTTGGATGGTTTAGCTTGGTCCGGTTCCATCTGATAGATTCCCCCTCAACTGGTTCACTAGTGTTCTGAATGGGTATTGGAGATTCTTCAGTTGGAAAGGTCACTGTTACACGAAAGTATCAAAATAGGTATATTACCCGAAAGTATATAAGTCCCGAAAAAAATTGAAATATTGATTCCGAAAATATTGAGTACCCGAAAATATGGCACCCGAACTTGTGAGGTACCGAAATCAATTATATATTACAGGAACCGAAAAGATTAAAAAAAATTTGAAGTATAGGTACTGCAAATCTTTAATATCAGTACCGAAAAGTTATAAAGGATACTGGAAGATACCGAAAAATATTAACTGTCCAAAAACTAAAGACCATCAGCATGATGATAAAGGTTTAAAGAAAAAGACAGTTAGGTCTATATCATCTATAGTATGCATATAGAATATGTCTATAGACTGTAAATTGATTTGTGAACCGATATGGTTATAGGTCGAGACCCGGAGAAAGGCAAGGACAACGTCGATTGAAAAAGGAAATGGTTATAAGCGTAAACCTGTGAGTATGATCGTCAACGTGTACTTATGTGTCTACATGATTCAGTGTTAATGTTCAAGAGAGTTCATTTGAAATATGATGTTCTGATATGTTTATTTCAATATCTTCGGTACGTATGCAATATGATTTACAGAGTATGTGATACGTGAAAAGCGATGAATTATGTGATATGAAAGGTGTCTTGTATATGTTACATGCATTCACATGAAAAGAAAAGGGAGAAACCGTTATGACTGCTACGGCTTCGGATGACGCGACATATTATGCTACGGTTACTTCCCTACAAATCGGGGGATGACAGAGTCCTGTACAGGCACCAAAATAAAGAAATGCCTACAGAGTCCCATGCATGGGCACACATATGATCGATAGTTCGTTGTCTAGCCGGTTCATAACGGGAGTATCATCATATAGAATTGCATATGTTATAGGAATCATATGAACAATGGTTACATGATTGATTATATGACGACGGAATTATTTGAACTATGGTTAAATGATTTCTTATATGACGAAATGGCTATACAATGGAAAATGATGATGATATGGATTCAATGAATTATGAAAAATGGTTACGTGTTGAAATACATGATGGAATGGTGATATGATGGAAAAAGGTGAAAGACAATGATTATGTGAATTCAATGGACTAATGTCATATGTCATGCTTACAATTTTAAAGTTATAGATTTACATGTTGCAATCATACTCTGAATTGTTGTATTATAGTGTTATAGATAATGGAACTACGGTCGGCCGGCTGCGCTTTCGTCCTTCTCCCTCGGCTCATCATCTGCATATAGGTTTAAATGATATTGCGCTGCGATGTGTATGTTTTGAAATGTTGATATGTAAATTTTTTATATGTACGGCTTTGACGAATATGTCATATTATGAAAAGGTTTTCGAAGAAGAATGAAAGATTTATGATTTTTGAAAGGCGAAAAATTTCATGTGAATATTTGTACGATATAGAGGATAGGAAAAACGGGGCGTCACAACACGATCACACATGAACATTTAATAAAATTAAACACCCATTCGACAAGTTTTGACACGTTAAAGCACAACGTGCCATGTATCGAACAGAACGGGTAACCGTTATAGTTCACTCACCTTGGCCCGAGCGCCTTGATGCGATTATTCCTTGGCAATCTCTTTTCCCTTTGAGGTTGATGGCTACGTTTTCTCACCTATTCATAGGTAATTCGGATTAAAAATTGTATTGAAACTGTGAGTTATAACTATAGGAAGATCTTTTCGACTGTCGAGTTGGACTAGTATAATTGGTCGTTCTAATCCCCGCTAGACACAAGGTACTTACCTATGTTTCCCAACCTTAGAACATTCCCGTAACTGATACATAACATCACGAGCTCTCTCTTGAATAGATCTTAATGCGGGTTGTTCTTCCTACGGCTAACACAATGGGTTTTCGGGTCCAAGATGGGTTCGATCCTTGACAAAATGGTTTTAGAACAACACCTAACTCAACCCAGACTTCCAAAAACCCTAAATCATCATTTTTGAACAATTAAATTGAACTGAAATCTTCGAATCTGCAACATGCAAGAGATTTCCGAACTTGCTCTGTTTTTCCAGCTCATGACATACCCCATATTTTGGAAATTCATTTCTCCCAATCTACTCAACCGAAATTCACAGGATTGGTACCGTTTTGTAGCCCTATGAGTCTAGTTTCTACACCTAAAATTTCAATGTCTAAGTCAGAACGATGAAGACGCAGAAATAAAAAGACTACCTGCTGTCCAGTCTGAAACAGTTTCGGTTTTGGTTCGAACCCAGAATTTGTGAGCTTCGTTTTCCTCACCTAGAGCACTAAAACACACGAGAGCAACACCATTTTCAAGCTTAAGGAGTCTAATTTCGATCCCCAGAGTTTTGTAACCTAAATCGAACTGAAGAGAAAATGGGGAAGAAAGAACTACCTGCTGCTCACTTTAAGGACTGATGTTGGTATTCTTGAGCTTTAAATTCTCTTGTTTGAGGTTCTATCTTTCTTCCATGGCTTTGAATACTTCCTCAAGTGTTAAAAGATGTATTAGAAATGGTTGGGAGGTGCTGAATTCGTCCATGTGTTTGTCTGGTGTAAGCAAATAGATGACATGTGTAGGTATGTGGGTTACGAGGTGTCAAACCACTTCTTTTTTTTTTTTTTTTTTTTTTTCGAACGGGGCTTACAACTATTACCCCCCTCAGATAAGTTTCGTCCTCGAAACTTAATTGATATTATTCTAACGATAACCTCGCTAATCTAGTTGTCGAATAGGTAGGGGTGTTGTTCCATCATCGTAGCCTCAGTTTCCCAAGTCTCTTCTTCAATTGCATCGCTACGCCAAAGTACTCGGACCATCGGTATGATTTTGCTTCGAATGCATTTTTCGGCTCGATCCAAAATTTGAACAGGTTGTACTTCATACCTCAAGTCATTACGTAACTCCACATCGGGTGTTTCAAGCACGTGTAGATGATCAGGTATGTACTTCTTCAAATTTGAGACGTGGAATACGTCATGAATTTGTGCAAGCGTCTCTGGCAACTCGAGTCGATACGCTGCCGGTCCAATTTTCTCGGTGATCGGAAATGGTCCGATAAATCGGGGCGTGAGCTTTCCTTTATGTTGGAATCGCAGAATTCCTCGCCACGGGGATACCTTTAGAAATACCATGTCCCCAACTTCAAATTCGAGTTCTCGAAGCCGGTTGTCTGCATAGCTCTTTTGCCGACTTTGCGCCGTTCGAAGTCGATCGCGGATGAGTCGCACTTTATCCGTGGCATCGTCAAGGATTTCTACGTCTACGAGTTTCCGTTCACCTACTTCATCCCAAAGTAATGGGGTTCGACATCGGGGACCATAAAGGGCTTCATATGGTGCCATTCCGATGCTCTTGTGATAACTATTATTGTACGCGAATTCCATTAATGGTAGATATTCGCTCCAACCCCCGCCTAGTTCAAGAACTACAGCACGGAGCATGTCCTCGAGTGTCTGAATTGTGCATTCCGACTGGCCGTCTGTTTGTGGATGGAACGCCGTCGAGAAATTCAACCTTGTTCCGAGCGCGGCCTGGAATTTTGGCCAGAATCGTGATGTAAAACGAGGATCACGATCAGAGATGATTGTAATCGGTACTCCGTGGAGTCGAACAATTTCTTCGATGTAGATCTTCGCCAGTCGAGACAATGAATACTTTTTATTTACTGGTAAGAAGTGTGCCGACTTTGTCAATCTGTCGACTATGACCCAAATCGAGTCACATCGTCGTACCGTTTGAGGTAATCCCATGACGAAGTCCATAGTGATATGCTCCCACTTCCACTCCGGTATTGGAAGGGGGTTTAGCTTTCGAGCGGGCTTTTGTCTCTCGGCTTTAACTTGTTGACACGTCAAGCATCATGCTACAAACTCGGCTACTTCTCGTTTCATGCCCGGCCACCAATAAATTTCTCGAAGTGTTCGATACATCTTCGTGCTACCCGGGTGCATGGAAAAAGTCGAGCAATGAGCCTCTTCAAGGATTTCGCGCTTGATTTTCTCATTGTTGGGCACACACGCACGTCCTCTAAAGGTGAGTAATCCGTCGCTACGTTTCTCATACTCAGTTTCCTCTCTATTGACAAGTTTTTGCATCTCCTTACGTAATCGAGGGTCGTCATATTGAAGTTCTTCAATTTTCTTCAATAGTGAAGGTCGAACTTCAATTCTTGCAAGTAAAGCCGTCGGTGGACGTGGATCAGTATCGAGTGAGATTTTTAGACGTCCCATTTCTTCGAGTAGTGGAAGATATTGGTCATGAATTACGGCCAACGTGGTTGACAACTTTCGACTCAATGCGTCAGCAACGACGTTTGCTTTTCCGGGATGATAATCTATGATCAAATCGTAATCCTTTATTAGTTCCAACCATCCCCGTTGTCGAAGGTTTAAGTCTCGCTGCGTTGTGACGTACTTCAAGCTTTTATGATCGGTAAAAATCAGACACGTAACCCCGTACAAATAGTGACGCCATGTCTTTAGCGCAAACACAATCGACGCAAGCTCAAGATCATGGGTGGGATAATTTTTCTCGTGATCCTTCAACTGTCGTGAAGCATATGCAATCACTTGTCCCCCTTGCATGAGAACACATTACAACCCAGTACGAGAGGCATCACTGTATACAATGCACTCATCACCGTCCGTTGTTGGAAGAGCAAGAACGAGCGCCGTCGTGGGTCTTTCTTTCAACGTTTGGAAAGCTTGTTCGCATTCGTCATCCCACTCGTATCGAACATTCTTCTTTGTTAACTTCGTCAATGGACTGGCGATTGTTGAGAAATCTTGCACAAATCGTCTGTAATATCCTGCAAGTCCTAAGAAGCTTCGGATTTCGGTGACAGACTTTGGCCTTTCCCATTTCAACACAGCTTCAATTTTTAAGGGATCAACCGAAATTCCATGGCTGGACACACGATGTCCAAGGAAGCTAACATCCGAGAGCCAAAATTCACATTTAGAGAACTTTGCATACAACTGATGGTCTCGGAGAGTCTGTAGTACCCATCGAAGATGGTTGACATGATCTGCTTCAGTTTTCGAGTATACCAAAATATCGTCAATGAAGACTATAACGAACTGGTCTAAGAACGAGCGAAAGACCCTGTTCATTAAATCCATGAACGCCGCGGGTGCATTCGTTAGACCAAAAGACATCACACGGAATTCAAAGTGACCATATCTCGTTCGAAAAGCTGTCTTCGGTATGTCACTATCTCGTATTTTTAATTGATGATATCCCGAGCGAAGATCGATTTTTGAGAAAATTGAAGCTCCTTGTGACTGATCGAACAGGTCGTCGATTCTTGGCAATGGGTATTTGTTTTTAATGGTGACGCGATTTAACTGTCGATAATCGATACACATTCGTAGTGACCCGTCTTTCTTTTTAACAAACAAGATTGGAGCTCCCCATGGGGATGTGCTTGGACGAATAAGGCCCAAATAGTCAATTCCTCGAGTTGTGATTTCAACTCTTTCAGTTCAGCCGGCTCCATTCGGTACGGTGGTATTGAAATCGGATGTGAACTCTATTTCTCGATCTGGGGGCAGCCCTGGTAGTTCGTCCGGAAATACGTCAGGAAATTCAGCAACCACGGGAACTTGGTGTTGGTAGCCTTTCTATCCTAACAACCTAACTTCGGGACGTTGTTGGTAGCCTTTCTATCCTAACAACCTAACTTCGGGACGATTTAACCACGTTTGAATATGGGAAGAATTGATTCAACGTGGGGTGTGTGTGTTCTTGAGGCTTCTCTCTAAAATTCTCTCTCTAGTTAGAGTTTCACACAAAACACATTTTATTATGTGTTAGGGTTCAAGTATTTATACCACAAGTTGGTATATAATACTTGGGCCCCTAACAAAGCCCAATTACACTAAGCATCTTATAATGATAATCTTTATAAATAAACTACAAAGATAATTTTAATTAATTGAACACAATAAAATAATCCTAACAATCTCCCCCGTTGTGTTCAATCTTCAATTTGGTATGGATTATCTTTGCGGGGCTTAGTGCATTTGCCTGAGTCCTACGGGAATTTCCTCCTTATCTTGTCTTTTGACCTCTTCTTTTGGAGATCTTCAAGCTCACCGTGTCTTGATCTTCGCTTCTCGGCACCGGATCTTCTTAATCTTCTTTGTAAGCTCGACTCGTAAATTCCGGAAGGGATTTGAAGTCGCTTGCCGGATTTCTTCTTTTTGTGTTCGATCTCTCCTTTCGATAATAGCGCAACTCCCCCTACTTTTGGTCAACCTTATGTTGGGATTGGGAAGTTCTCTTTGAAGTTTGGAGAGAAATACACGAGGTGGCAACTTCGGAGTTTGAAAGTCGGCGGTGTTTGCTTGATTTGACGACGCTTGATGATTTGGCATGTTGATCACGTCGTCGGGACAAGGAGGATGGCGTTGGTAGGCACAGTAGGAGTCGGGCTAAACTGCGGTGACGGGGGCCTTGCCGGTGTCTCGAGATGAGCCTTCCATCGCTCGGTAGACTTTGGTTAGGATTTGGTCTTCTAACGTCTTCGAAAAGTCTTGTAGTCGTGTCTCGAGGGCGGTCGCCGTCACGAATAGGGAAAATGATGAGACGGAGCCACAAAGGCTATCCGTCGTATAAGAAACCGGGTTCACGAAGACTTCCCGTTAACATCTTGAGTCCTAGCAATCTCCCCCTACAAGGGCTATCTCCCCTTCTTCCGGAGGCTTTGAATGCTCTTCGGCTAGGACTCTCTTGACTTGACGCTATATTATGTAGAGCGGATGTAGATAGTGATCCACGCCTTGAAATTTGACTTTGATGATGTCGCGGATCTTGGACTTTGTTCGTATCTTATCCCGGTCTTTCTTCGTAGTTTGAATTCGTCAAGTCTCCTTTAATCTTCTTCTTCTCGGCGCCGGATTCGTCTTCTTCGAAGGAAGTTGTCTGGTTCGACCTCGAGGAAGCTTGTCTGGCTCCGGAAGAAGATACACATGGGGTGTTGTAAAATGTGTTGAGGCTCCTTTGGAATGTTCCATTCAAGTGTAGGGGAGCCCGACTTCAGAGTGGTAAGCTCGGCGGAAATTGATGGGTGGTCCGACCTGTTTGTTTATGCGTGTCCCCTTCTCCCCCTCATGGCGATTCGTGTTAACGAGATCGGCATGCTTGTATAGGAAGATTAGAAGGACACAAACGACAGGTCGGTGATGGTAATAACCAGACGGAGCCACTAAGGCAATCCGTCGACACGACTTCAGAGACAAACTCCGAGACGTGGCCTGTGAGGACATGGCTTGAGGAACCGAGGCCACATAGGCGTCCCGTTTACATCGTTCTAGAGACTAGCTCGAGACGATGGCCTGATTCCGTTGTTGTATTGATGTTGCAACGGCAGGACTTCCTTCCAATCATGGAATCACATCTACAGGAGATGTGTCTATGGAAGTTCTAGCATGATCACAAAGATCAGGTGTTTGGAAAGTGTATGTGTTCTAGAAAATATAAAAATATATGGAAAGTGAGGACACACTAAACTCGAGTGCTCAAGGAAGTGTGGTGGTGGGGCTGAGTACCACATAATTCAATAGCTCTCGCTTCCGAGTGAAGCGGTGATAGTAGACGTGGTTCCCCGTGATTTCTGAAACACCTGTCTTTTGTGAGACAGACGAGTGGGTAAGGCTCGGTTGTGCACGCGCCGTTGGACCTATTGCGGTGATTTCTACCCGGGAGCTAATAAAATTAGCACCTGTACCTATGGGGGTTGGTCCGAATAATTTGTGAGTTGAGGGAATTATGTAGCGTCGGTTTTTTCAAAAGGTTCCAGTAGATGTGGCTATTTCTTCATAATTTGACTCTCTCGGTGATGTTCCGGGGTTAGATTCAGTTGGGTTTGACTGAATCATGGGAACGAAGTCCTTGCATCCGGTAGAAAGTAGTGAGTGCTGCTTTGTTTGTCAGCAATCCGGAGCAGGTCGGTTGAAGCGTGCACCGAGATTTGCATTTGTAGCGACCGTCGCCTTTTGAAAAGAGTTGACCGTTGTAGGCTCGAGATTCTTCTTTTGATGTCCATCTTTGGAGGTTGGAGGTAGTTTCCACGAGGCTTGATGATGAGAGGAGAGGAGACTTTTTTTTTTTTTTTATGGCCTTGTTTTTTTTTTTTTTAAATATTGATGGCCTTTTATATATATATATATATATATATATATTAATCGTTATTAGTAAAATATATTTTTATACTAATATATATTAGTATATATATAATATAGTAGATGCATATTATATATATTTTGTTATTCCTCCCCCTCAAAACATGCTTCCAAAAATAAAATTGCTCCCCCTCAAAAAATGCGCGGAAAGTTCGAAAGATCTGTGAATCTCTTTCCCTAAATTCACATATTTAAAGTTCGCTCCCCCTCAAAAATATAATTATAGCTCCCTTATAAAGAAATAAGGGTCACTTCTCTTTTAAAAATAAAAGAGTAGCTCCCCCTCAAATTAAGCTCATTTTACAAAAATGGTATTTTTCATTTCCTTGTGTAATATGCATTTAGAATTTTAAAGTTTTGAACAATGCATATTTAAAAATGTACCATTTTGAAACATAGGTAATTTTTGCGATTCAGCTTATATGCATACTTGAAAGTTTAAGCTCGAAAATCTTAAAATTGTATGCATAATGAAAATTTACCTATAACATAGGGTATTTCGCATTTCGGCTCATGTATGCATGCATGCAAACATTTGAAAGTAAAGTCCTTTAGAAGCATGCATAGCTATAATGTACCCTATTATTTTTAAAGTAGGTATATTGTCTTTTCAGCTCGATATACATGCCAAAATTTACTATGGAATGCATATATAGAATTTACCTACGATGTAGTTGCTCACCGTGTTTTACCTTTATCATGTATGTGGAGCACTACGTCAGATTGCCATACATGAGGGATGTTTGAAGTCGCTCACGCTGCATACCAGTCATGGTTGTGGAGCAACTTCCGAAATACCAACCATGCTGGGATGTGTGGTTGCCCTCGTCTCGTACCGATCATGAGTATGGAGCAACCATCTTCTAATTACTACTCATGACCGGGGCTTTGTGGTTGCTCTCGTCTCATACCAATCACGCGTGTGGAGCAACCATCGTCGAATTACCACACGTGATTGGGCTCCTGCAAAATATTAGCGGGACTTTGGTACCCATTTTTGGATGGGTCCTCCCTGATTAGCAGAAAGCAAGTTAAGCATATAAGGTGTCAAATCAGATTTTAGCCCTAAATCATTCATTAACGAACTTTTAGGTACCCAACTATATTTGGGATTACCTATCTTAATCGTTGACTTAGGAACCCATTTAGGAGCAATTTGACACGGAAAGGACGTTTCAGCGCAGGTGAATGTGTGTCTCGGAGAAGATTTAAATATTTTCTCCGAGGCCAGTCGCATGAGATGTTTCTCAGACTTAACATTGACTGGATATTTCAGGTAGGGATAAGAACATAAAGAATTATAAGCATCGTTAGTACATGAGATGTTCTTCCTACTTGGAGGGTTCACACGATTCACATCATAATGATGGGGTATAAGCGTGGAAGTTCGCTTGCTTAAGCTTCGAACTTCTTTGCACGCTTTTATTTTAAGAGGAATAGGAGAGGGAAAATCTTGAGCATGTTCGACCTTAATTTTGGAAAATAATGTCGATTTTCCTTTCTCCTTCCTAATATTCTTTTGTTCCTTAACATTTTTACGCGTATTGCTTTTACTTTTCGTTTCTGCGCCAGTCAAAGTTGACTTAGAATTATTAGTAAAAGCTTTCTCAGTTTTAGGAACAAGGATGCTTTTCTTTGTTTCCTTCACCTGTTTCGAGTAAGATTTATCTTTTGAAAGATCATTGGAAACAGGTAAAGACGGGGAATTTTTGAGATACTGCTCGGAAACCTACTCTTTCTGATTCCAAGGTTGCGTTCAATTCTGCAATTTTACTAGCAACCTCAGGAATTTCCCAACAAGAAGTAGGTTTATTAGAATGTAAATTATTTTCCCCGAAAGACACTAAGTTAGAAGATGAATTTTTATCTGCTTGACTTCTTTTTGCACAAGCGTTTTCTAAAAGTTCAATCTTAGAGTAAAGCATACGCCGTTCCTCTAAAATTATCTCATGTTTTGATGAGATGCGATTTCGCTCATCTTCGCAAGAACGTAATCTTTTCGTCATATCACAGACATTCTTTTCACTAATCTCTAACTTAGCTTCTAAGCTAATGATCTTTGACTTTGCATTAGCCAAATCTTCTTTAGCGAAAGCTAGATCTTCCTATTGCGTAAGCAACACAGAGTAATTATTAGCAAATCTTGCTTCTAATTCCACAATTTTTCTAGCTTGAGCATCCATTTATAATAATTTTTTTTTTAAAATTTAAAAATTAAAAATTTGGCTTATGGAAATTCAGTTCCGAAAAATTTGGTTTTATCAAAAAGTATAGTAAAGTATCGAAGATGGTAAGTGTCGAAAATTTTTTGTGTGCACCTAAAAATTTTGGAATGATTTCGAAAACTTCTGGAAAATTACCAAAACTTTTTCTATAATATGCCAAATACGACCTAAGTTGATTGTTGGATACGTGATCGTTGACGCGTATAGTGGATTTGCCTTAAAAAATTAACGAAAAAGTTTTCTATACCGAAAATTTTGGGCCCGAAAAATTTATTTTGAAAAATTTCGAAAAAGTGTAAAATAGACTATGCATAAAACATTTTCCTCAAAAGTCCTTTTTTTTTTTTTTTTGCTACTTAAAGCCTTTTTATTCCGAGGGGGGTGCCGAAAATATTTTGGTGATCGAAAACGTTTAAGTGTAATTTTTTGAAGAGTGAGTGATCGAGAACAGTGAATTTTCGGGTGAAGACTTTGACCGAAAAGCTAAAGATTTGAAAATCGGGTACTAAGAATTTTCGGGTAGGTAGAAATTCGGGAATATTGATTCGGATGATTTGCCCGAATTCAGATAATTCAGTCCGAAAATCAGACAATCGCCGAGAGTGAGCAAATTCGGGTACGTATGCCCGAATTCTGGTCTGCCCGAAAACTAGAAAATCGCCGAGAATTTAAAGCGAAAATTCGGGTGATGGAAATCGGATAAGTGCTAATTTTTGCCGAGAAAGAAATACGGGTAAAATTAAAAAATTTGTCCAAAAACCTTAAAATTCGGATGTTCTCAGACAGAGATTTTCGCCGAAAACAGGAATTTCGGGTACAATTTCGGGTAGAATTAAAATTCGCCTAGTTTAAGAAGTTCGTGTAAAATTCGGGTGAAAACTATCCGAATTTCAAGGTATTGTTGCATTCATCTGCCCGAAAATCATCTCTGGAAAAAAAAAATGACGAGCTTTCTGTGCGATTTCTACCTAAATCTCACTCAAATCTACTGAAAATCGTTGGGTAAATACTTAAAATCACTCGAAAACAACCTATTTAGCTCTTGAGCTTGCAAAATACGTAAAATAAGCCCAAAAACTCAAGATCTAAGGCCGAAAATTTCGAGCTCAAGAACGCTAAAAATCCCAAAATTTTCAAAAAAATCTATCGAATCCTAACGCGTTTGGCTCTAATACCACTTGTTGGTAGCCTTTCTATCCTAACAACCTAACTTCGGGACGATTTAACCACGTTTGAATATGGGAAGAATTGATTCAACGTGGGGTGTGTGTGTTCTTGAGGCTTCTCTCTAAAATTCTCTCTCTAGTTAGAGTTTCACACAAAACACATTTTATTATGTGTTAGGGTTCAAGTATTTATACCACAAGTTGGTATATAATACTTGGGCCCCTAACAAAGCCCAATTACACTAAGCCTCTTATAATGATAATCTTTATAAATAAACTACAAAGATAATTCTAATTAATTGAACACAATAAAATAATCCTAACACTTGGTGTACCATTAATTTTGTACGAGTCACGTCTACCACATTCGCCAAATACACCTGATATCCTTTCGACGCCATTTTCTGAATTTTGATGGATGAAATCAGATATCGTGGCAGACGTCGAAGTTCACCCTCGAATATTACTATTGGCTGGCCCGGACTTCGGATGACCACCGTCTTTCTTCGACACTCCATTGTTGCATCATGATTCGTTAGCCAATCCATTCCCAAAATCGCATCAAAACCCAACGTGTCTAACGAAATCATATCCACGAGAAAGTATCCACCCCCGACGGACACTACACAATCCGCGAAAACCACATCGCGATATAAAATCTCTCCCAAGGGAGTCGCGACCCAGATACTAGGTTGTAACCACGTAGTATTACACCCCAACTGTAGTGCAAATGCACTCCGAATATACGATCGTTCGGAACCTGGATCAATGAGTACATATGCCTCGACTCCGTTGATGTCCACATGTCCTGTAATAACTTCGGGATCAGTGTCAGCATCGGCTTTCGTGAGATTGTAGAGTCTAGTCTGCGTGGGGTTGTGATTTTGTGTCCGACCTCGATCTCGTCCTCTTCCGTTCCCACGTCCTCGGTTCAATCCACGTCGATCTTGCTGGCGGTTATAGGGAGTTGATCCCATCGTCGTAGTTGGCACCGTCATCACTCCTTTTTGAAGCAGAGGGCACTCCCTTTTAAAATGACCCGGTTCACCACATTTGTAGCAAACACGAAGTACATTACCCACCGAACCCGATTGAGACTCTGACGTGTCACTAGAGCTACAGGTCTTCTTAGAACTGGACCTCTTGTCTTGATATTGGTGATGACGCTTCTTTCCCTTGTACACCTTTCTACTGGGAGTTTTGTCAATGTCCTCGCACGCTGCGGCATCATCGATACATTGCTCTAAATTTTCGAATCGATTTCTTCGCATCGCTCCCATTACTTTCTTCACATCTCGATCGAGTCCTTAAAAAAATTTCCCAATTTGTCGTTCTTCATTGAGTCCCAGATCGAAATGTTTCAATTCGTTGAACTTGTTTGCATATTCTCGGATTGTCATATCTCCTTAGACCAAGCGGGAAAATTCACCAATCTTCAATTGTTGGTAATGATATGGATAGTAATGTTCATAGAATCTCGTCTCGAATAAGTTCCATGACATCGGCTCAGTCAAGGACTCACGAATCCGAGTGAACCACACTCGAGCTTCCCCCGTCAAAAACCTTCCTGCTATCGTTGTTCGTTCACGATCCTCACTAATCCCCTCAAGTTCGAAGTTCTCAATCAAAGTAGTTAACCAAATTTGGGCACCCTGATAGTCATCTCCTCCGTTGAACGGTCGCGTCCCTAACCTTGTCATCTTTTCCATCAAATCTGAGACTGAGACACCTGGCCGTGGTTCGTGATGACGTATTCCCGACCCACCGGCCCCATCACCGGCTCTAGCTCGGTACGCATGCGGTGTTTGCGACATCGGCTCATCCCGTCGTTGGCCACCCAGACATTGGACAGCACTCAACAATTGACGCACCATGGCCTCAAGTCGACTTTCATGAGCGAAGGCCCTCCATCCTCGGATGTAACCCTGTTTCTCATGTTTACCATTCCTCTACAATCATCATGTAGAGGTAGGATTCACGATTAAAGATACACGAAATTAAGAATCCTACTCGGATTCGAGTGCGTGACTTGGCTCGTGGCAAACTACCCGACTTACCCCATAGAATGTCTTACACATGCCAATGCATATACAACATATGTATAACTAATACGTGATTATAGATATACCCCATAAAAATATAGTATATGATCGGCTCTGATACCAATTTAATTGTCACGCCCCGACCCGCCAAGCCGTGACGTGGCAATCGCCACGTGTACACTTCGCTGATCTGTCGGGATGGCGAAACCCTTCGGATCAGTTTCATGCACACGTAAGGCTTTACATGGTCCTGACCGAATCATACAAATCAAAGTAATAATATACATATTAAAGTCGAGTAAAATCAATTAAAGACTCACACTTAAGATTCGGTTAAAATACAACATAGTTTTAAAGATTTCAAATTTAACATAATATATTATCCCGACCACCTATGCACCATGAGTCCACGAGCAAGGTACGAAAGAGCTCACCACGACTTCAAGTGTGGAAGCACAACGACAGCGGAATTTGAGCACTACTCTTCGTGTACCTACGCCGAGTTTGGAAGGAAACAAGAAAAACACAAAAAGAATGGGGTGAGACCCCTCAGTGAATGAAAAATAACGAATAGCCCTTTCTCCCGACACATAGCAAGGAGCACTACACCGTCAGTGATGTGCGGTACGCATATCGAGTAATCTGAATAATAAATGTACCGCATTCTCACATAGGTAAGCAAAATTGGTTGTGCACATACATTTAAAACCATATAATCGAATGAAATAACATGTTATTATCACACCTGCGATTCGAGGACCAAAGTAATCCGGTCATCTCGGTTTCTCGTCGTCGATCCCATAAGACGACGTTTATGACTGTGGGTACTACCACCGTTCACGTCCGTGGTCATGGGATGTCCCGCTAAAGGATGACCAACGCGACGATCCCGTCACCGAATCAAACCTCACAACCAGTTTAATAATTAATTTTGTACGAGGTATATCAAATATGTATTTACCCTCAGACCCACACTCGGTGACGTTGGCAAGCCATTTCGGCGTCTAACCGTGGGACCGAAAGACAACCGACATAAGAACAAAACCCGGCATGCCAATGCGCGCGTATCAACGCTGCCCCACGATTCTGCCCCTACGACCCCCACAAGGCTCCGGTTCGTAGGCGGCTATATAAACAGTCACGGTACCGAACATACTATGATATTGACCACAATCACACGTAATCAACACATAATCGTATACAACACGATCACACATGAACATTTAATAAAATTAAACACCCATTCGACAAGTTTTGACACGTTAAAGCACAACGTGCCATGTATCGAACAGAACGGGTAACCGTTATAGTTCACTCACCTTGGCCCGAGCGCCTTGATGCGATTATTCCTTGGCAATCTCTTTTCCCTTTGAGGTTGATGGCTACGTTTTCTCACCTATTCATAGGTAATTCGGATTAAAAATTGTATTGAAACTGTGAGTTATAACTATAGGAAGATCTTTTCGACTGTCGAGTTGGACTAGTATAATTGGTCGTTCTAATCCCCGCTAGACACAAGGTACTTACCTATGTTTCCCAACCTTAGAACATTCCCGTAACTGATACATAACATCACGAGCTCTCTCTTGAATAGATCTTAATGCGGGTTGTTCTTCCTACGGCTAACACAATGGGTTTTCGGGTCCAAGATGGGTTCGATCCTTGACAAAATGGTTTTAGAACAACACCTAACTCAACCCAGACTTCCAAAAACCCTAAATCATCATTTTTGAACAATTAAATTGAACTGAAATCTTCGAATCTGCAACATGCAAGAGATTTCCGAACTTGCTCTGTTTTTCCAGCTCATGACATTCCCCATAGTTTGGAAATTCATTTCTCCCAATCTACTCAACCGAAATTCACAGGATTGGTACCGTTTTGTATCCCTATGAGTCTAGTTTCTACACCTAAAATTTCAATGTCTAAGTCAGAACGATGAAGACGCAGAAATAAAAAGACTACCTGCTGTCCAGTCTGAAACAGTTTCGGTTTTGGTTCGAACCCAGAATTTGTGAGCTTCGTTTTCCTCACCTAGAGCACTAAAACACACGAGACCAACACCATTTTCAAGCTTAAGGAGTCTAATTTCGATCCCCAGAGTTTTGTGACCTAAATCGAACTGAAGAGAAAATGGGGAAGAAAGAACTACCTGCTGCTCACTTTAAGGACTGATGTTGGTATTCTTGAGCTTTAAATTCTCTTGTTTGAGGTTCTATCTTTCTTCCATGGCTTTGAATACTTCCTCAAGTGTTAAAAGATGTATTAGAAATGGTTGGGAGGTGCTGAATTCGTCCATGTGTTTGTCTGGTGTAAGGAAATAGATGACATGTGTAGGTATGTGGGTTATGAGGTGTCAAACCACTTCTTTTTTTTTTTTTTTTTTTTTCCGAACGGGGCTTACATACTGTGCTTTCCTCCATACGAATTTGTAGCTCGAACTCGTAGGCTTTCAGGTCAGCGAATAGGTCGTGCATCATCATCTTGTTCAAGTCCTTGGACTCCCTCATAGCCATTGTCTTTACGTCTCATTCCCTTGGAAGCGCCTTCGTTACTTTGATGGCTAGATCTCTATTTTTCAGCTCTCTTCCAAGGGACCTTAGTTCATTGACGATGCTGCTGAATCGTTCCTCAAAGGCCGTCATTGTCTCGCCGGCTTTCATCTTTACAATGTCATACTTTTGGACTGCAACGACGAGTTTGTTCTCCCTCGTTGAGTCATTTCCCTCGCAGATCTGGCATAGTTTAGACCAGATCTCTTTGGCGGTTTTGCACAGCATGACTTGATTAAATATTCCATCATCAAGCGTTCTGAAAATGATATTTCTGGCCACGTTGTCGAGATTCATCAGCTTTTTCTCGGCAGGTGTCCAGTCTTTTCTTGTCTTAGGAATTTCTTGAGGAGCGGTTGGGTTGGTTGCATGATTGGGGTTGATCATCATGAGGGTTGGTGGTCCTTCATTGATAATCTCCCACATGTCGTCATCATCTTGAGCTGTAAGATAAGTTTCCATTCTTATCTTCCACCCAAGGAAGTTCTCTCTGCTAAACATCGGTAGCTTGTTGGCATTCATATTTTCAGCTCTGATTCAGTAAACCTGCTCTGATACCACTTGTTAGGACCGGTGTTTGTGTTTAGAGGGGGGGTGAATAAACACTTGACAATTTCTTGCTTACTGAACCTTCACTGACCGGTTGACACGGAATTCAAACCAGTTCGAGTGGTGAACTGGTGTCGTGTGTGTATTTCGGTTTGTGAGTAGAGAGAACTTGTTTATGGAAGTTCGGAGTTAAAATCTCCTACGTCTCCCCTTCTTCCCAGCAGGAAGGTATCACTAGAAGACTCGGTTTATACACACCGGTATACAACCTTCCTTAGCTAGACTTACACAGCTATAACTCGCTAGTTATACTCAGCTAACTAAACTCCTAGCAAAACAAACTTAGGCAGCTTTTTACAGTCCACCTAACTATACCAGCTTATTACAGTCCGGTATTGTGAAGAACTATCACAACAATACAAAGCTAACTCTTAGCTCGACTTGACCTGATCTTTGATTTGAATGCTTGTAAATTTGAATTTTCGTTGTGTTCTTCACACCCATCACGAATGTTGAGAGGCTCGTATTTATACTCGTCTCTTGAACTTGTGACCGTTGTATGGGTGTGGGCTATCTTCATTAAATGGTTGCGCAGACCGCATTGATGATCTTTCCTCTTTTGGCAAAGTTGCAGTCTAGCGCCAAGTATCAGCAGTATTGTCTTCATGTCTTCTTTTGTGCAAGTCTTGACCTTGCTTTGATCTTTTACTGTTGTACTGAAGATCTCTTGTACCTTCTTGATATTTGAATCTTCAACGGTACTTTTGGATTGGTGATCGTTGCATAGAAACCGGTCTGATCTTTTTGCTTCAGCGTGACCGGTATCTGATCTTGTCTTCAAGACCGGTACGTAAACGGTATGTGACTGGTTCCATGGACCGATTTCCTTTAGGATGTTTTGTTAACCGCCAAAACCTTTAACTGGTTTGTTTACCGGTTTGATCTATCAGAACCTCAGGCGTCTTGGGAGCTTCGAGGAGTGCACGAGCCTCAGTGAGGTGACTGATGTTAGAAACTGACGATAATGTGATCAAAAGCATTAGAAAGAAGAAGAATGATGAGTAGCTGCGGCTGTACTTGAAGTGATCCATTTTTTCGATGCTTTTAAGAATTATATGAGATTGTTAAGGATGTAGCTTTTTAGTTACGAATATATAGATAGAGATATGGGGAGTGAAATAAGAAAATAAGGGTTTTTGGTTTGGTTGGTGAGGAAAAGAGTTGGGGTTCGTCCAACTACATATGAACTATAAATGATTTGTCAATACGTAGTTCTTAATTTCGTACTTGTGGATATGTTAAGCTTATTGACACGTAGCATCAATTTTTTTTAAAATAAATTATAAGGAGGTATCATCGCCTAACTCTATCTCACACCCCTACGAAGTTCATCCTAAAATGATAGAATTCACTTCAAGATTAAGCGTTTAGGTGAAGTGATCATTCAACGTGGTATTAGAGTCCAGAGAGTAAAGAGATCTTGGGTATGAATCCTCACGAACTCCCATTCATAAAAATTATAAGTTTAAGGCTAGATAAAAAATAAATCAGCCTAGACGAGAGGGTGCATTGGAAATAAAATATATAATTTAAAATATGATACACTCATTTAAAACTTAAGTTTTTAGGTGAAGTGATCATTCAACAATTTCAGCTTCCAGCAAGACTAATTCTCATGTCCTGTGTGTACCGTTTCGTTCCATATAAACAACGAAAGTCAATGTTCCAAGCAAGATCGAACCCCCAATATTCATTGAAGCATGTGGCCGTACACTTGTCATATTATTTGGAGACTAAGTATTTTTTTTATGTCTTAAAGTATCCACACTCGATTGGCTATGGGCTTACGCCACATACTCCGACACTAGGTAGATTATGAGGTTGCGCACCACACATTCCAGGATGTGGGGCTAATTTCTGGAGCCAGGTGAGAATACCCCACTCTCCACCCAACAACGAAAGTCAATGTTTCTAGCGGAATCGAACACTAATCTCCGACGGTAAACAATAATTTGATTATAGTTGGGCCGATGAGTTTGTAGCCCCCCAATGGGCTTTTTTACATGCCCATTCAAGACGTGAATACATATTAGTTATTTCAAGTCAAGAAAGATCATACAAGTAAAAGCTCTAAACTCCCACAAATCATTTCTAGTTTTTTTTTTTTCCCGAGGTATCCCACCCGATTTGATTATGGGTTAGCCCCTAAATACCGGCGTGGGTTTTGCGCCACACAGACTTGGCGAAGGCTTAATTGCGTCACACACTCCAGTGGTAGGACTAATCTCCGGGCCAGATGAAAACGTCCCAAAGCCACTGACAACGATAGTCATGGAAAATAAATCACATGAAGCTACTCAAGTAACTGTGTAAAATCAACCCATCTCATTCCTACCTGCCCTATGATTTGGTAAGTAGAAATAAACCCATTTGATATAAACTAATAATTATATGTGCCAAAATATAATATAAATATAGATAAGGACCCGTCTGTCATTTTCCAATTTGTGCTTCTCCACTTCGCAAAATATATTGTTAATTGATCCCATTCTGCAAGAACTCTCTCTCTCTACACAACTGGAGATTTTATGACTAAAAGCCTCTGATACATCGGTGTGAGCATCTGGGTGGTTGTACTTTTTCAGTTTCAATGACGTTTTAGTATCTGAAGATCTTTGATGTTTGGGACCCTTTTGAGATAATCTTGTTTTTGTTTCCTTTCTTACCTGCTGCGTTGAATGGCGCTTTATTTTTCATTCTAAATCTATTGGTATTATTACATCCGAAGTTGAATTTATTGTCCGACTATCTGTTTAACTTAGACTTGCCATATTTTCCTATAATGGTAGATGTAATGATGATTGAAGGTGAGGCTGAGGCATATGTCTAGATCAAGGTCTTTGATGCCTTGGGTAAATCGTTGAAAATGAAGTTATCATTGTTGCTATGGAAAAAAAATTTTGATTTTACCCGGAAGCTAGCTGCTGTAGTTTTGTTTGGACCTCGTTTGACTGAGTCTTGCTTTCTTTTATTTCGGTAGCATTAGGGTTAGATTTCTTATCGAAGTCTTAAACATTCAGTATTTCGGGTTTGCCGAGTACTTGTTTAAGTTCGTTTCTGATTGTGTTATATCATCTAGTAATTTTTTTCGGTTTGTGCGAGGATCTTTTCTTTTTACTCTTGATATGGTATATGACGATGATAGAAAAAAACCCTTTGGCAGGATGAAATTGATATGGAAGTTGTGTTATGTAGTATCATAGAGGGAAAACCTAGGAGTCGTAGAAATAATAAGATTTGCTTTCTAGATCTTAAAATCTATCGAGAATTTGATGTGGTTGAATATCGGCATGTCTTACAATTAGTATCATAGAGGGAAAAACTAGGAGTCATAGAAATAATAGGATTTGCTTTCTAAATCTTAACATCTATCGAGAATTTGACGTGGTTGGATTTTATGTGTATTTACCTGTCGAATAGTTCTTAACTGTTTTCTGTCCCCCTTCTTAACAGAGCACATCTTTTGCAATGATACATATGATTTAGGTTGAATATCGGTATGTCTTACAATTGTGTTTCACCTTTCAAGCTCATATATATCCAATGTGGGTGCATTAGCTACTATTCGTTATCTTATGGTGCCAAATGTCCTCTCTCCAGCCGTTTAATTCACATTAGTAAAAATGTTCGATTGCGGGCCAAAGAGTCAGTTTATCAACGGGCAGAGAGACAAGTTTGCAAGGTAATGCATCTGTATACTTGTGAAGCAAAATAACACCAACTTTTTCTTTTTCGTTTTTATCTATGTTTTGTTCCGTCAGAAAACTAACAATTTTTATGAGTTTCTTGTGTTAAGGTTGGATGACCTAGACTCAAGGCTCTCATCTCCATCAGCCTCAGCTGCAACAAGCAAGTGTACTCTCAACATCGATGGCTTGACACGTGTCGGTCAAAAAACTAATAAACCATCAAAATCTTTCAAACGAGGGATGAAAAAAGGGTCTGAAGGGCTAAAATCTATAGGCCGTTCCCTAGGATTTGGTGTCTCTGGTGCAGTTTTCCCTGAGGACCTTAAAGTGTCTGAGAAGAAGATATTCGATCCACAGGACAAGTTTCTAACACTGTGTAACAAATTCTTTGTGATGTCCTGTATCTTTGGTGTATCGGTGGATCCACTGTTCTTCTATCTCCCGGTTTTTAATCAGTCGTCAAACTGCCTAGACATAGACAGGAAGCTTGCCATTACAGCAACAACGCTCCGTACAGTAATCGATGCTTTCTATCTTATTCACATGGCTCTGCAGTTTCGAACAGCCTATATTGCTCCTTCATCTCGAGTCTTTGGACGGGGTGAACTTGTTATTGATCCCGCGCAGATTGCTAAACGATACTTGAAGTGTCATTTTATAGTTGATTTTCTTGCCGTATTTCCTCTTCCACAGGTTCGAGCACTCTTTTAGCTTCTTTTTTTTTTTTTTTAACTAATGATCTTGTAGCTGTTTTTTTGTCGTATATAGTTCTCTGTTTGCATTAGATCTCTGCAATTGCTAGTGGCGCTGTCCAATTTCTTTCACTACGTGATTTTGATTCTTGTTTTTGATTGTATGGCTGATAATTCAGACATATACTCGAATATCTTGGCGTGTCTGATTCAATCGGCGGTGTCTGAAGACAGTGAATTGATGTAGGAGTGTCTTTTCGCAATAGAACATTTACTGATGTAATTAAAAAGTGATGCTTCTGGGTGACTATAACATGCATTCTTAGATCCAAGTGTTTCTTTTTTAAAACATGATTATTACAGAATCTGTATCTTGGAGTTTTCTCTTTGCAACTAATGATTATCTTCTTTAACCATGGCTTGTTCATTGAGTTCTCCTTTCCGTGGTCAACTAATTTTCGTCTTTATGCTACTGCAAATATTAGGGAAATGTTTGTATGTTCAATCTCTTTAATTGATTGAGAACTCTTTCAATTTCTTTTTCCTGCATAGTTCATAATGTCTTCACTGGAAAAGCATGTCGATATGTGGAATTGACATTCATATTTGTTCTTTGACTTGAAGTTATGATCTCTACCTTCATGTGATTCTTATCATTTGTTCATCTCCACAGTTGTTTAGTGATATTATGGAACAATTAAAGAATTTTTCATCTATACTCTTCTAATATCTACCAATATGCAGATTGTAGTTTGGAGATTCCTGCAGAGGTCTAATGGCTCTGATGTATTAGCTACAAAAACGGCACTGTTCTTTATCGTTTTGCTTCAGTACATTCCACGGTTTGCAAGAATCTTGCCGTTGACTTCGGAATTGAAACGAACCTCCGGTGTATTTGCTGAAACTGCCTGGGCTGGTGCAGTGTCCTATCTGCTGTTGTACATGCTTGCTAGCCATGTAAGAATCTTGTTGATTTGAATATTGGACATAAATAATAAAAATTTAAAATGTTTGAATGTTTTGCATATGTGACTGCTGGTGAGATAAATGAAATGTTGAAAATCAACAATGCCTGCTCCTGCCTTGCCTTTTACACAATTTGTTTGTACTTACCAATTGCTTTTCTCTATACAGAATATGTTGTTTTTCTTCTTTTGAACTACGGTAATGTCCCCTACAACTTTATATTTCAAATATCTTCTGTGCAGATAGTTGGGGCTTTTTGGTACTTGTTAGCTATCGAGCGTAATGACACATGCTGGCAAGACGCTTGTAAAAACGGCGGAGGACAATGTATTACTGATTTCTTATATTGCGGGAACCAAAACAGGAAAGGCTATGACACTTGGAGCGTTAACAGTACTGAAATCCTAAACGCTGCTTGTTCTGTGGCTGATCCGAACAATATGCCGTTTGATTTCGGAATATTCACTCAGGCTTTATCATCTGGAATAGTTTCTTCTAGAAAGTTCCTGTCCAAATACTGTTACTGTCTGTGGTGGGGCCTGCAGAATCTGAGGTAAGCTGGCTTGTGGTGCATTATCAAATGTATATAGGCATCTCAGCTTTGAATATTCATTAAGCTGCCTTGTGGGATTAAGCTAGTAATTAGGCATTGAACTTTCTTTTTAATCTATTTTCTCGATGCATTGGCGCTTTTTTCGAGCTATAACTTTTGGAGCTTATAGTATCTTCAATGCTTATTTTATGCAGCACACTGGGGCAAGGACTTCAAACCAGCACATATGTTGGAGAGTCTATATTCAGCATAGCACTTGCAATCTTTGGGCTCATTCTATTTGCTCTCTTGATTGGGAATATGCAGGTTGATAGATAATTTAGTTTTATTATTCATTTTGGTTTGTACATGTTTTTTTTTTTATCTCGATGTTCATATCCTTCCCCCTTTCTTCTCCTTGGTTGCAAGGATTGAAGAGAAAATTAAACGATCTCTTGAAATTTGTGCTGTTTTTTGTATATTTGTCAGACATATCTTCAATCACTGACCATTCGACTGGAAGAGATGAGAGTCAAAAGGCGGGACTCAGAGCAATGGATGCATCATCGATTGCTCCCTTCAGAACTGCGTGAACGGGTCAGGCGGTACGATCAGTACAAATGGTTAGAGACTCACGGAGTTGACGAAGAAAGCATTGTTCAGACGCTACCAAAGGATCTCAGAAGAGACATAAAGCGCCATCTTTGTCTTGCTTTAGTAAAGAGGGTAATGATCTCCCGAGACTTCGCTTCTTCCTTTATACGCACCTTAAGCATTCATCGTATTTCGGTATATTAAAAAAAAAAGTTTACTTGCAAAAAAAAAAGAAAAAGAAAACTCTCTCTCTTCCTAGGTCCCACTCTTCGAGAACATGGACGAGAGACTACTCGACGCAATATGCGAGCGCCTAAAACCGTGCCTCTACACAGAGAGCACCTACATCGTGCGGGAGGGAGACCCCGTCGACGAGATGATCTTCCTCATCCGCGGCCGTCTCGAGAGCGTCACCACGGACGGCGGGAGGAGCGGATTCTTCAACCGAAGCCTGCTCAAGGAAGGAGACTTCTGCGGCGAGGAGCTTCTGACATGGGCCTTAGATCCCAGGTCTGGCTCGAACCTACCGACCTCGACCCGAACCGTGAAAGCCCCAACCGAGGTCGAAGCCTTCGCCCTGACCGCATACGAACTGAAGTCCGTGGCGAGCCAGTTCAGGAGGCTACACAGCCGGCAGGTTCAGCACACCTTTAGGTTCTACTCTCAGCAGTGGCGGACTTGGGCTGCTTGCTTCATACAAGCGGCCTGGCGCCGTTATTCGAAGAGGAAGCAGATTGAGCTGAAGAGGAAAGAAGAGGAAGAAGCTGAAGCTGAAGCGTTGTCTGGGCCGAGTGGTGGTAATAATAATGGAAGTAGTTATAGCATTGGGGCGACGTTTTTAGCGTCGAGGTTTGCTGCGAATGCGCTGAGGGGTGTGCATAGGAATCGGAACCTAAAGAGTGCCCGAGAGCTCGTGAAGCTACAGAAGCCTCCCGAGCCAGATTTTACGGCCGACGGGGATTGATGTGATACGGATTGCGGGCGGAGGATGATGTAAGTGTATTTATTATATTTTGGGTCATTATATTTTATGTTGATGGGATTATATGATGTATTTATTTGTGTTGATATGCAAATGTGGACACCATGTTTAATGTGTTCTTTTGTGTAATGAAAATTGAAGAACTGTCCTGGCCTGACCGCCAAGGATATGTACTAACCCGTCGTGTAAATGACTTGAGTTCGAGCTGGGCTCGGCTCATATTTTGGGTTCGAGGTTAAGCTGTTTTTATTGGCCTAGAGTTCGTCGAGCTTCTTTTTTTGAGCTCCACCTCGAGCTCGATTATAGTTAATTAAGCTCGAGCTCATTAGGATTGTCGAGTTCGATCTGTGAGGCTCGATTAGGTATAATGATTTTTTTCAAAAAAAAAAAAGCTACCGAGCGGCTTGTGAGTTTTTGATCACTCACGCTTGAGCTCGGGCTCGACTGTTAGTTATATGTAAAATCATGTATTGAATTTATGCAAATTGGATAAGATTGAGATACCTTTAACTAGGTGCAATTTTGACCCTTTGAGTGATGACCAATATATTACATCAGTATTTTCAACATATTTGATACATGTGCTTTAATATATAAATATATCTAATATTATTTTATATTAATATGTTATTTTTTATTTGAAATCTTTAATGAAATTATAATTTAAATTTAATCATTTGAATATAATTAAATTCACCCCACAGTATTTATTCTCATTAATACTCGGAAATCTGTAAAAAGCCCATCCGTCACTGCTAATAATTATTATTTATGGCATCAGCCAATCGTGCAAAAAAATAAAAATAAAAAAAATGAAAAAGAATTTGAATTTTCTATCAAATGAACTTCCATTAAAACTATCCTATGATATAATATTATTCCAATGATGTGTTATTATTTAAGTCATAATCTCCACGTATATATAACAAAATCTGGAGAGAGATGTTGACTTTCAAATAGAGTAATTATGTAAATATTGAGTAATATTTATATTGACTTTGAAGTAAGACATATTTAATTATTTCCTATGTTTGAAGAAAACAATATCTTACCTCATTTATTTCGGACTAACTATATAATAAAGTCCCCATCACTAAGACACTGCACAAACATTACACACACATCAGTCTAAGTATATTTCTTCTATTAAGCCGAAAATGCAAAACAAGAGCCAAAATACTACTGCCATGGAGGTTGAAGATCCGCAAGCACTCATAGATATCCCTGTATATTATGATTTTGAAGTCCCTCCACCATTGATCAATGTATGTATCTATGACAATCTGCTTATTATTATTTTTCGTATTTTTAAATGTCGGTCGTTGATTGATTTGGCATTCAATATTTTTAGAAGCAAGGCGGATCCACCCCGATATGATCAGAGAAAAGACTGCGCGAATCTAGCGCATCATCTTCTGTCGTTGAAGGGGAAAACGCAGAGGTAAAAAGAAAATTTATTCATGAGATATCTTTTATCTACGTATTATAGATATGATATATGTAAATATTTATTATACTTCTAAGAAGAAGTCGCATGGATCCAGCAAACGACCGAGAAAGAACGAAGGGGGCGGTGAAGCGTATTTCAAGCTTTACAAGCTCCGTGGATATGATGAACAATATATGCTGGAGATGTATATACATATATATGTAATGTACAAACCCTAAATTAATGTTATTACGAAGCTTTTGATATGATATATTAATTGCGCATCTTTGTATGAAGGGAAACCATGCAGGCGACGGCGAGAGATATCTCTTACGGCTGCGCAACGACGAAAACAACGCCCTAAAACGGAGAGTCCAAGTTTCTAACTGGGAACTCAATCTAGACCAAGCCGTCGTGCCAGTGCTAGAAGATGTGGATCCACCATTGTTCCCCAGAAAGTCGCAGTTTTCATTGCAGGAGCGTCTTCTGGGGTGGACAATGGAGAGGAGGAAAAGAAATAACGGGAAGGAAGACACTGTACGTGTTGGTTTTATAATAGTTATTGTGTTAAGAACAGAGGAGAGAAAGCAGATTTTGTGATGCAATAACTGACTGCATCTTTTCTGGTTTTTCTTATAACATAAATACACAACTGCTTACACGTTTGAGTTTGAAAAATAAACTGCTACTCTATTCTTAGCAAACATAACTGATTACGTAGAAAGAAAAACAACAGCTACTAAAACTATCTTAACAACAAGATTAACACATCAATCTCCTCCTTAAGCTTGTTGCTTTCTACTTACTATCTTCACACCGATCTTTTCTCTCATCTCCAAGAACTTCATCCTTGCTAGTGACTTTGTAAGAATGTCGGCACGCTGTTTATCTGTGCAAACATGCTGGATGACTATCATTCCAGATTCAACACAATCTCTGATGTAGTGGAATCGAGTATCTATGTGTTTGCTCCTATCATGGTGAACAGAATTCTTACTCAGTGCAATTGCAGACTGATTATCAATCTTTAGAACCACTTTCTTAGCTTTGGTCTTTGACAAGTCTGCTAGTAATCGCCCCAGCCACACTCCTTGACAAGCTGCTGCACAAGCAGCAATATATTCGGCTTCACACGAGGATAATGCAACTACTTTCTGTTTTTGTGAACACCAGCTAACTGGATTCGAACCAAGAAAGAATATTAAACCTGAAGTGCTTTTTCTGTCATCAATATCACCAGGTAGATCACTATCGGAGTAACCGATCAGCTCCAAATTTCGTTCCTTCTTTTCATAAACAAACCCAAGATTTAAAGTTCCTTTCACATACCGTAATATGTGTTTCACTGCAGCCATGTGCTCAATTGTTGGCTTCTCCATGTATCTACTGACCATGCCGACAGAAAAAGCTAAATCTGGACGCGTGTGAAGTAGATATCTTAGACTACCAACTATACTTCGATACAGTGTTGTGTCTACAATAGGACTGGTACTTCCCTTGCTCTATTTCAGGCGAGGCTCCATCGGAATTTGTGTTGGATTGCAATCTTTCATGCCGCATTTATCCAACACCTTTCTTGCATAAGTCGACTAATTTAGTGTAATCTGCTGAGAACTTTGACATACTTCAATTCCCAGGTAGTAACTTAGTAACCCAAGATCACTCATGCTAAATAAGTTCTTCATCTGAGACTTGAACTTCTCTATGTTTTGAATACCATCTCCCGTAATGATTAAATCATCCACGTAGACTCCAACAATTAAGTTCCCTGTTCCTTGATTTTTCATGTAAACAGCATGCTCTAAGGAACACTTCTCAAAACCAAGTTTCCTTAATGACTTGTCCAGTTTTGAATTCCACGCTCTAGGTGCTTGTCGTAAACCGTATAAATCCTTTTGCAATTTCAGCACCTTGTGCTCTTCTCCCTTTATTTCAAATCCCGGCGGTTGAATGACATACACCTCTTCTTCCAAATCACCGTTAAGAAAAGCTGATTTTACATCCATATGATGCACCTCCCATCCTTCATGTGCCGCCATTGAGATCAATAAACGTATTGTCTCTAGTCGAGCAACAGGGGCAAAAACTTCGTCAAAGTCTACGCCTTGTCTTTGAACGTACCCCTTTGCTACTAATCTCGCCTTGTGTTTTACGATTTTACCTTGGGTATCCTTCTTCAGTTTATAAACCCATTTCAAACCCACTGGTTTGTGATTCTCAGGCAATAAAACAAGCTTCCAAGTTCCATTTTCTGTATAAGGGAAATTTCTTCCTCCATGGCTTTCCTCCAAGTCGGGTCTGCTTTGGCTTGTTCGTAATTTGAAGGTTCCTCTTCTCCTAGCAAACACAGTCCCGAATACTCCAATTCTATAGGAAATGTTTCATCATAAATAGCTTTAAGATCACGCTTACCTTGTGGTCCTACAGATGAGCTCCCTTCAGAACCACTAATCATATTGGTTGGCGTGTGATGAGAGCTTAAAGCAGAATCTTTGGGTCTTGAGTCCATCTGTGGTGATGAGTTTTGAACAAATATGTCAACTTCAGAATTTTTAGCACCCCCTCTATCTTCTTGAATTGTCATATCCAATGAACCCGCTATGGTAAAATAATAAGTAGGAAGAATATTCTCTGCTGCTCCTATAAACTTGTTCCATTCCCATCTTTTCTCCTCTTCGAACACAACATCTCGAGTCACCACTACACCTTTTGAATTTGGATCAAACATTCGGTAACCTTTCGTATTAGAATCATAACCAATAAATACCGTTGGTTTACTTCGATCTGCTAGTTTCAAGAGATGCTGAGTAGTATCTTTTACATGTCCCACACACCCGAAGATACGAAAGTGAGCAACTGATGGTCCGCGATTATGATATGCTTCATAAGGAGTTTGGCCAACAACACTCCTTGTTGGTGCTCTATTTAGAAGATATACGGCAGTTGATACAGCTTCTCCCCAAAATTTACTTGGAACTTGCATACTTTTCAATAAGCTCCTCGCCATGCCAACTACCGTCTGATTTCTTCGTTCAACAACTCCGTTTTGCTGAGGAGAATAAGGCGCCGTTAAATAACGTTTGATTCCCAGCTTTTCACAATATTGTTTGAATTCATTTGAGGTGAATTCGCCACCACGATCCGTGCGCAAAGCTTTAAGCTTGCTGTTTATCTCCAATTCAGCAGCAACTTTGATCCTTTTAAATGCTTCAAATGCCTCATCTTTGCTTCGAAGCAGCACCTGCCACACGAATCTAGTACAATCATCAACTAACAGCAAGAAATAACGCTTGCCTCCATGTGTTGCAGGAGTGATTGGTCCGCACAAATCTCCATGCCATAACTCAAGAGGCTCTTTTGCTCGAAATTTCGCCACTGCTGGAAATGAGTTTCGATGTTGTTTTCCAATCAAACAACCATCACAAATGCGATCCTCGTGTTCAATTATTGGTAAGCCATGCACCATTTGTTTCTGACTTAACATCTTTAAGGCATGAAAGTTTACATGCCCATATCTTGCATGCCAAAGCCAAGCATCTTCTTTGCTTCTAGCCAACATACATTCTGGTTTAGACTGAGGGATGTGTAGCAGATATAAACGACTTCCCGATCTACTCACTTTTGCTAATAGCCTCCGTGTCTTATCCAGAATAGTCATCACTCCTGCCTCAATTTTAATATTGCATCCATGCTCATCCAGTTGACCAAGACTGATAATGCTACTTCTCAACGTTGGAATGTAGTAGACGTTTGTAAGTACACGGTGTTCTCCATTGAGACACTCAAAAAGCACTGAGTCTCTACCGCGTATTTCAACTGTCGAACCATCACCGAACTTTACCGACCCTCTAATGGTCATGTCGATCTCGGTGAATTTATCAATACAGCCGGTCATGTGGTTACTTGCACCGGTGTCCAGATACCACATCTTGTCTTGGATGCAATTAACCTTCAGCGCCATCTTATCCTCGTGCCGAATTGCATGATTAAGATCTACTCTTTCAATCATTAACAGTGCTGGTTCATCTTTGGCTTCTGCTGTAGCAAGGTTTGCTCTCTCTCTTTTATTTGGCTTGGGACACTCCTTTGCAAAATGCCCATATTCATTACGATTGAAGCATTTAACCTTAGATATGTCGAAGTTGCGTGATTTATGGCCTTCGTTAGTGCGCTCATAATTTCCACGCCCTCTACCATTTCCACGTCCACGTCCACGACCTCTTCCGTGTCGTCCTCCTCTCTTTGCACTGTTGGAACTGTCATCTTTCTTACCCTTTATACGTCGTGCCTCCCACTCGGCTTGAGTAAGAAATAACTGATCTCCACTCCCTTTCTGCAGCCGCCCTTTGAGACCTTCTTCGTAGGTTCTGAGACGACCGATTGCCTCTAAAAATGGCATCTTCTCCATATCCCCAAACTGCTCAATCGTTCCAATAATCTGGAGAAAATGGTCTGGTACCGAACTGAATAATTTCTCAACAGCCTCGCTATCATCAAGCTTCATGCCAAGCAGCGAATTTCAGCCACCAGCGTGGTAAGCTTCATAGAGTACTCGTTTATCGTCTCAGAGTCCTCCATTTGTAATTTATTCAGTTGTCGTTTCAGTAATTGCACTCGTGCCTTCTTGACGCGATCTTCACCAACTCGCATCTTCTCGAGTGCGTCTCAGGCCTCCTTTCCTGTCTTCTCCTCCGCGATTGCCATCATCACATCATCTGGAACTGCCTGCGAAATGGCCACCATAGCACCTTGATCCTTGTCATCATCTTTCTCTTTACCTTCAATCACCGACCATACCCCTAACGATCGTAAGATGATCTTCATCTTAACAGCCCATATGCTGTAGTTCGAATCGTTTAACATGGGATATTGGATCGGGATCGAAACTCCTTTTGTCACTGACGAAACTCCTTTTGTCACCGGCGCGACGATCGTACTTGATGATTCGCCTGACATGGTTATGACTTGCCTTGCTCTGATACCAAATGTTGGTTTTATAATAGTTATTGTGTTAAGAACAGAGGAGAGAAAGCAGATTTTGTGATGCAATAACTGACTGCATCTTTTCTGGTTTTTCTTATAACATAAATACACAACTGCTTAGACGTTTGAGTTTGAAAAATAAACTGCTACTCTATTCTTAGCAAACATAACTGATTACCTAGAAAGACAAACAACAGCTACTAAAACTATCTTAACAACAAGATTAACACATCAGTACGTAATCGATTGTTTTTGTAGAATCTATTTGCGCCCTTATTTCGATGATCTCATTATAATCTAATTGGACATTTTGTGTAGTTTTATTACCATGGTGGGCGGCAGCTCGGATCTTTTGTGGAGGTTTCTACGTTCGTTCTGTATGCTTGCAATCCAAAAGATATGGAACGGAATAACAGCGTAGAATCATCAACGTCAATGGAGGAGAAAGGCGCCATTGAAGCGTTGTTGTCCCTATCATCCGCTACTCATGGCGCGAGCGAAGAAAAGACGGACCGCCTTAACTGATCCCAATGATCGAAGGATCGTTTCTTGAGAGAGATAGAGAACTGAGAGAGAGAGAGAGAGAATTGGAAGGAGAATTAGAATTATTGATTATTGGTTAATTCAAATAAATCCCAATTACAGTAATTATATAGTCTAATGCATTTCTAAGTAAATGGACTCAAAATAAACTCGGCCCAAGCCAAACAAAGCCCAAACCATCGAAGGCATCCGCGCCAATCTTCCTGATCCTCTCTTCAACGGCTCCGCCCACCTCAGGAAAGTAAGTACCCATTCTTGGGCTCAGAAGCAACCCCAGTTTCAACAGCCTTGCGCTCCTCAGCATTTGCCTCCACTGCAGCCTTACTCGACTTCTTTTTCGTGGAAGCGCCGCCGCCATTGGCCAAGATGAGTTTGCCAGCACCATCCCAAATCTTTTTCGAGAGGTTGTAGGCCTGCTGTTCATGGGCCTTAGAAAATGTACGGTTTTTAGCGTCCTTTTCTTTGCTACTATTGTTTTCGAATTTCCTTTTCAGCCTTCTTTATCTTGTCCTGGAGCTGAGACCTAGAGACGTCGACGTGGATGCTCTTCTAGCTTTATGAACTCGTGAAAGTCGTTCAGATCGCGCGCGAACTAGATTGAACGGCCTTCATTTGATCTGGGGACTTAGTTATTTTCCAAGCTTTGATCAATCCAAAGAAGAGTTGTGATCGTCCAGGCCTCTTTCCGATCATCTCCCGGCCATGTTCCCCAGAAAGTACCAATTTCATTGCAGGAGCGTCTTCTGGGGTGGACAATGGAGACGAGGACAAGAAATAACGGGAAGGAAGACATTGTACGTAATCGATCCTTTTTGTAGTATCTATTTGTGCGCTTATTTCGATGATCTCATGGTAATCTAACTGGACATTCTGTGCAGTTTTATTACCATGGTGGGAGGCAGTTCAGATCTTTTGTGGAGGTTTCTACGTTCGTTCTGTATGCTTGCAATCCCAAAGATATGGAACACAATAACAACGTAGACTAATTATATTCAATTGAGGAGAAAGGCGCCATTGAAGCGCTCTTGTCCATATCATCCGCTACTCATGGCGCGAGCGACGAAAAGACGGACCGCCTTAATTGATCCCAATGTATATTATGTATAGATATATGTAATACACAAATATCTTCGTTCATGCTAAAGAATCTGAATGCGACGAAAAATTTTATTTTTTCTTTTGCAGTCGGCTGATCTACGCAAAAAAGTCGGTGTTGCTATATAACTCTATATGCGTGTGTCGCAAAAATTAGCGCTGCATACGAACTTATAGATGAAAATTACTAAAAATTTACAAAGATGAAGAAAAAAAAGTTTTCATAGGACGAATTTCAGCTTCCATTTCCTGTAGCGTTGTTATTTTATCAACTTTGTGATGGGATACGAATCTGGCTATGAAGAATTTTTACGCATCGAAATTATTATGGTTGAGGAAAAAAAACAAATATAAATTGTGTATTTTTTCAGGACATAGCAATAAGAACAAAAAGCTTAGCATAAACTTCAAAATAAAAATAAAAAAGATACCACTCAAATAAATATAGTCGATATTATTTTGTAGAGGAATACATTTATACCTAGTCTCTAATCAATTGCACAATCTATTAATGATTAATAGAAAATTTATGTTACTCTTTCTCGTATATTAGGAAGAATTTGTAAGTCAATAAAATTAATATCAGTTGTATTCTATTTCGTATGGATTGAGTGCAAATTGGATAGGATCAAGACGTTGCAGACTTAATCTTTTTCATGTTTAATTATAAAATGATATAGATGAAACATTTAATTACCAAAGCAATTTAATTTTCTATCAAATGAATTTCCATTAAAACTATCCTAATGATATAATATTATTACCAGTGATGTAATATTATTAAGTCATAATCTACACGTATATAGAACAAAATCTGGAGAGATGTTGAATTTCAAATAGAGTAATTATGTAAATATTGAGTAATAATTTGAAACGAGACATATATTTAATTAATTCCTTTGTTTGAAGAAAACAATATCTGACCTCATTTATTTCGGACAACTATATAATAAAGTCCCCATCACTAAGACACTGCACAAACATTACACACGCATCAGTCTAACTATATTTCTTCTATTAAGCCGAAAATGCAAAACAAGAGCCAAAATACTGCTGCCATGGAGGTTGAAGATCCACAAGCACTCGTAGATATCCCTGTATATTATGATTTTGAAGTCCCTCCACCATTGATCAATGTATGTATATACGTCAATCTGCGTATTATTATTTTTATTATTAACATAGCTTATCGTATTTAAATGTCGGTCGTCGATTGATTTGGCTTTCAATATTTTTAGCAGCACGGCGGATCCACCCCGACAAGATCAGAGAAAAGACAGCGCGAATCTAGTGCATCGTCGTCTATCGTTGAAGGGGAAAACGCAGAGGTAAAAAATTTGATTCATGATATATCTTGTATCTATGTATTATAGATATGATATATGTGAATATTTATTATACCATTAAACAGCGGTCGCATGGATCCAGCAAACGACCAAGAAAGAATGAAGGGGGCGGTGAAGCTTATTTCAAGCTTTACAAGCTCCATGGATATGATGAACAATATTTGCTGGCGATGTATAAGGTATACATATATATGTAATATACAAACCCTAAATTAATGTTATTACGAAGCTTTTGATATGATATATTGCGCATCTTTGTATGAAGGGAAACCATGCAGGCGACGGCGAGAGATATCTCTTACGGCTGCGCAACGACGAAAACAACTCCCTAAAACGGAGAGTCCAAGTTTCTAACTTGGAACTCAATCCAAACCAAGCTGTCGTGCCAGTGCTAGAAGATGTGGATCCACCATTGTTCCCCAGGAAGTCGCAGTATTCATTGCAGGAGCGTCTTCTGGGGTGGACAATGGAGACGAGGAAAAGAAATAACGGGAAGGAAGACACTGTACGTAATCGATTGTTTTTGTAGAATCTATTTGCGCCCTTATTTCGATGATCTCATTATAATCTAATTGGACATTTTGTGCAGTTTTATTACCATAGTGGGCGGCAGTTCAGATCTTTTGTGGAGGTTTCTACGTACGTTCTGTATGCTTGCAATCCAAAAGATATGGAACGGAATAACAGCGTAGAATCATCAACTTCAATGGAAGAGAAAGGCGCCATTGAAGCGCTCTTGTCCATATCATCCGCTACTCATGGCGGACGAAGAAAAGACGGACCACCTTAAGTGATCCCAATGTATATGGATAGATATATGTATTACACAAATATCTTCATTCATTTTCTGTACTACATTATAAATTCTTATCTTTATGCTTCATCATTTATGCTGAGGCGTCTCAATGCGACGAAAAATTTCCTTTTTCTTTTTTTGCGGTCGGCCGATCTACGCGAAAAAAGTTGTGAAATTAGCGCTGCGTACGAACTTATGGATGAAATTTCCAAAAATAAAAAATAAAAAAAATTCAAAGATGGAAAAAAAAAAGTGTTGATAAGACGAATTTCAGCTTCGCATTTCTTGTGGTGTTGTTATTTATCGACTTGGTGATATGGGATACGAATCTGGCTATCAAGAATTTGTAGGCATCAAAATATTATTGTTGAGAAAAAAATATATAAATTGTGTATATTTTTTTGGCACTTAGCAGTAAGAACAAAAGCTTAGTAGCATAAACTTCAAAATAAAAATAAAATAAGATACCACTCTAATAAATATAGTCGATTTTGTAGGGGAATACATTTAATACCTAGTCTCTAATTAATTGCACAACCAACTCATATATACATGTATATTTGCTATTAAACATTGCACAAATGTCTAAGTCATCTATTAATGAGTAATAGAAAATTTATGTTACTCTTTCTCGTATATTAGGAAGAATTTCTAAATCAATAAAATTAATATCAGTTGTATTCTATATGGTACGGATTGAGTTATATAATCTTACATACAAATTGGATAGGATCAAGACGTTGCAGACTTGATCCTTTTCCTGTTTTAATTATAAATGATATAGATGAGATTTTTAATCAACAAAGCATTAGAATTTTCTATCAAATGAACATCCATTAAAACTATCCTATGATATGTTGTTATAATGAAATTGATGTGATATTATTAAGCCATAATCTCCACGTATATAGAATAAAATCTGGAGAGATGTTGACTTTCAAATAGAGTAATTATGTAAGTATTGAGTAATATTTAATTTGACTTTGAATTGAAACGAGACATATTTAATTAATTTCCTTTATTTGAAGAAAACAATATCCTACCTCATTTATCTTCGGACAACTATATAATAAACTCACCATCACTAAGACTGCACAAACATTACACACATCAGTCTCATGTTATTAGCAGCGTTTATTTCTTCGGTTAAACCAAAAATGCAAAACAAGAGCCAAAATACTGCTGCCATGGAGGTTGAAGATCCACAAGCACTCATAGATATCCCTGTATATTATGATTTTGAAGTCCCTCCGCCATTGATCAATGTATGTATATACGACAATCTGCTTATTATTTTTTTTTATTAACATAGCTTATCGTATTTAAATGTCGGACGTCGATTGATTTGGCATTCAATATTTTTAGCAGCAAGGCGGATCCACCCCGACAAGATCAGAGAAAAGACAGCACGAATCTAGCGCATCGTCGTCTGTCGTTGAAGGGGAAAACGCAGAGGTAAAAATCGATTCATAAGATATATTTTATCTATATATTATAGATATGATGTATGTAAATATTTATTATACTTTTAAACAGCGGTCGCATGGATCCAGCAAAAGACCAAGAAAGAACGAAGGGGACGGTGAAGCTTATTTCAAGCTTTACAAGCTCCATGGATATGATGAGCAATACATGCTGCAGATGTATAAGGTATAATATATATATATATATATATATATATATGTGTGTGTGTGTGTGTGTAATATTCAAACCCTAAATTAATGTTATTGAGAAGTTTTTGATATGATATATTGCGCATATTTGTATGAAGGGAAACCATGCAGACGACGGCGAGAGATATCTCTTGCGGCTGCGCACAGACGAAAAAAACGCCCTAAAACGGAGTAACTGGGAACTCAATCCAGACCAAGCCGTCGTGCCGGTGCTAGAAGATGTGGATCCACCATTGTTCCCCAGAAAGTCGCAGTTTTCATTGCAGGAGCGTCTTCTGGGGTGGACAATGGAGACAAGGAAAAGAAATAACGGGAAGGAAGATATTGTACGTAATCGATCTTTTTTTTGTTGTTGTATCTATCAGCGTGCTTATTTCGATGATCTCATCGTAGTCTATTGGACATTTTGCGCAGTTTTATTACCATGGTGGGAGGCAGTTCAGATCTTTTGTGGAGGTTTCTACGTTCCTTCTGTATGCTTGCAGTCCCAAAGATATGGAACGGAATAACAGCGTAGAATCATCAACATCAATGGAAGAGAAAGGCGCCGTTGAAGCGCTCATGTCTCTGTCAAAAGATATGGAACGGAATAACAGCGTAGAATCATCAACATCAATGGAAGAGAAAGGCGCCGTTGAAGCGCTCATGTCTCTGTCAAAAGATATGGAACGGAATAACAGCGTAGAATCATCAACATCAATGGAAGAGAAAGGTGCCGTTGAAGCGCTCATGTCTCTGTCAAAAGATATGGAACAGAATAACAGCGTAGAATCATCAACATCAATGGAAGAGAAAGGCGCCGTTGAAGCGCTCATGTCTGTGCCATCCGCTACTCATGGCGGACGAAGAAAAGATTGACCACCTTAATTTATCCCGATTGATTAATACACAAATAGCTTCATTCATTTTCGATACTACATTGTGATTTCTTATTTTTATACTACATCATTCATGCTAAAGAGTCTCAATGCGACGAAAAATTTTCATTTTTTTCTTTTTTTTTTTCGAGTCGACCGATCTATGCGTAAAAATCGACGTTAATACAAATTATTTATGGGTGTGTCGCGAAAATTAGTGCCGCAAACAAACTTATTGATGAAAATTAATAAAAAAAATTCAATGATGAAAAAAAAAATTGACAGGACGAATTTCAGAACAAAAGCTTATTAGCATAAACTTCAGAATAAAAAGAAAATAAGATACCACTCAAAATAGCCAAGGAGACAGAAGATTAAGGCAAAGCTTTACTTGATTTTCAATTTTGAGCCGACGTCTCGGTCAACCGAAGATTTCGGGGAAGCATAAACTCCGCAAAGACGGGATAGTGAGACGAAGGGTAACGGCCGTCGACATTGTCGCTCACCAACTCACACGAGGCGGGAACTAAAGATCTGCCTCTAAAGAGAATCCAATCTACGTGAAGGTCCTGAGTCTGACGATCCCAGCAAAGGCAAACGGCTCGGAATATCAATTTCAAGAATTCGACGGTCCCTTGTTTATCGCCTTATTAAAAAGGATATAGAGATAGCGAAGAACGTCTCAATAATGTGAAGTGAAAGTACCAAAATAACCCCAGAATGGTGAGGATTTTCGTGCGTATACCTTTGAAGCCGTGGTAAGTGCGGACTAAGGAGACGTTTTTTCTAACACGTGCACTCGGCCAAGCATCTCTCATGTCGCCTACAACGCCGTGTTCCCTGCAATAAAAATTATTAAGAGAAGCGACTTGACAAATGATTTTTAAGTGTGTGTGTGTGTGTGTTTTTTTTTTTTTTTTTTTTTTTTTGAGTAACACGATAAACCCTAGCCTTTGGACCAAGTAAAACCGAGGGCTGACGCATTTGCCTGCAAACTATGCCCTGCAAACTATGCCAACCATGTAAAATAATTTCATGCTGTTTACAACACGGCACGCTATAGAGTTGGACCGAATTAATATGAAAAACAAATTACCTCGATCTTCCAAGTAAAAATCGTCCAGTGGTTGACTCCTTTTGAGTGTTGAACCCTCCGCCGTATATGACGGGCAAGTTAGGGGGCAAAGACGCAATGTGCTGCCACGTCAGCAGGGCCCCACGCCTACGAGCACGAGGGCTAAGCTCGTCCGCATACGTATTCACAATCTGAAATGAAAAACCTGGAGGCTCAACACCTTTTAGCTGGAATGTGTTTACAAAATTAGTTAAGGGAATCAAATTCAAAAACAACTCTGAAATTTAAATGGCGAAAAATTGAAAGCATAAGGATATAGCCCATGTTGCTATACATGGATCCGTAGATCCCCATGAAAAGCTTCCAGGGACTGATGGCGACTCGGAGAGCCAAAAGGTTCCACCTTCTAGAAGTTCGACCAATAACATCAGCAATATGTGGCTTTATAAGTATAGGTCAGCAATAATAATATGTGGCTTTAAGATGTACAGTAACTATTATTACCCTTTCCTTGTCGTAGTAGATTGTGCAATGTTGATCAGATGAATCTTGAGATCCTTTGCGGGAAATACCGAACTGCTCATAACCTAGGCATTTCAAGATATATATGGAAAAATGAATCCTACACAATGACATAGGCAACTTGTATATATATATATATATATATATATGAATTAGATAGAAGATAAATTTAATAGATAACCAAATGACATCTATACTTATCAAGGATAGGTTATTGGAATCAACTGAAACCATATGTAAAATATCCCATTTCTTGGATATCTCGTAAGAAGGTGTTGGGCAAAACAGGTCGAAGTCATTGGGCTAGAATGTGTGAACTTCAGCATAATCTCATATTACCTAGTTTCAGGCTTTGCTTTTCTTTTAACAAACAATAGTTTAACCTTAAACGTTTATTAAAAATAGAATTTTCTTGTAAGATAGCATCCGATACACTGAAATAAGTTCTTGTATAGCAATAAACAAGCATTTCACAGATTGCTTTGAACAGAGTATATTCACAACAAGCCCTGGCCTGGTTTGCCTGAGACAGACAACTACAAACTACTCCTCGACAAGGAAGCTAACGAATGAAGTAGTAATTAGCATTACAATAAACATTGATGTTTAATGTTATGGATAAAGAACGGAAGACAATTCATTAGCTAACACCCGAAATCCTCATTTACAGGGATAATGACATAATGAAATTTACCAGAAAAAGGACATCTTGAATGTATGGATCAACCAACAAAAAAGAGCTTGACAATTTGCTCATTTGCCATAACTTATGCAAGAAGAAAACGAGGAATCAAAATTTGCCAACAAGATTTTTTCCCAAAACAAAATTCATTCACAACCTCGGACGAAGGTGGCGAGTTTCCACCACATATACAGTCCATTTCAGTCAATAATAAGGCACAAAATCTTACAACTAATACACAAGAATATATATCATTGTCAAGTGCTTAAGATTTAAGGATACCTGGCAAGCATTGCTGTAAGTATTCCAACTGCGACTTCACACCTAACAAACCCAAAATGTAAGAAACCAAAAACAATCAATCCATACAAAACTCAAAGTAAAACGCCAAATCAGCCAAAAAAAAAGAAAATTCACAATCTTCAATACCCAGAAAATACCCATCTGTGCAATGTAAAAATCCAAGCAGCCCACACCACTGATTCTCAAGAACTGCTAAACCTATAAACCACTGTGCGACGACATTTAAAGAAGAAAATGGAACTCATTCATACCTTGCTGTGTGCATAGGATCATGGGAGAGTAACTGGTGATGACCGCAACGCACAAATCTTTCCGCTTGTCCCATGAATTTGGGCTGCCTTCTGATTGATCTTCAAGAAGGTTAAAAGTCATCACAGTCAATGAAACACTCATTTTTTTTTTTCTTTCCGAATTTTATCTCACTTCATTCTGTGTATATGTTGTTTGAATTGAATTGTTAATATTACATGCGGTTGAAGGAATATTTAGGGAAAGAAAAGGGTTTTAAAACGCGGAATCAAGAATTGAACTCAAAGGTTCGACCTTTGGCTGTGTTTAGACGATGTGATGTATCATGTATGAGAGATTTTCAGCATCAATTTTCCCAAATATTTCACCAAGAAACTCTAATAAAGACATCATTTTTAGGGTCAAGCAATAATAATTAATCATAATTTTGAAGTTTACAATTGTTAAAAAAATTTAATCATTTTTCTATAACTTCCATCTTAAATTTAAAGAAATCCGTTTACTACACTGAGTACGAGGATCACACATTCTTTTTCTAGATAAATAGTTTGTTTTACTCGTGCAATTCGCGTGCTTTAATTATGTAGAATTAATGTAAGTTAATAAGATAACTTATTTTTTTATAGAAAAAAAAAATAAGATAACATTTTTTCAAAAAAAAAAGTTATGATACTGAGTGTTAGGAAGAAATAATGAAACTGCAAATAGTCATTTGGGGACATGTTAAATGAAACTGCAAACTGTTAAAATTTAGTCAAAATGTGTTAATTATGTTAATTATGGTGGGATTGTTAGTATATATGTTCCGAAGAAAAATGAAACTCTATTTATCTATCTATAATTATAATGCTACAATCATAAAGACCAAAATGCCTTATGATACAAAAAAAAACTTGGCCTTAGGCAACAAAATACAACCTAGAATAGGTAGTTTTGGAACCTAATAGAAGCCACCGTGGCCAAGCAATCACCAAGTCGAAAGGCGGGGTCGTCATGCTTCATAAACGCAGACACGATACCTTAATCATGGCCAATATTTTAAAATGTGTATTGCGCTATGTATCGCATTTTAGTTCCGATATTGCACAACATAAATAGCATAGCGTATTGTATGGGTTTTTCTAGCAATCCACCTTTAATGCTAAAAAAAATATAATATAACCATACGAGTAAACAAATAAATTAGAAATGGTCAACCATTAAAGTAGACATTAAGTCTAAGAAATAATATTAGGATATTAATTGTTACAAATAACTCAAAGCCATAACATTCAAATCATATACTCAAAATCTAAAAATAATCGGTGTCATCCACTTGTATTTGACTATCATCGTCAATAATATAAAAGTTAGGGGATTTCCACTATCAAAGATCCTTGGAGCAATTTCACCAAATTCTTGCATCTCCAATCATCATGAATAGGGGTGAAAGATGAACCGAGCCGGCTCGAGCTCGTGACAATCGAACTCGAGCTCATGTTTGACGAGCTTGAACTCGAGCTCGGTTGTCACAAGCTCGCTCGAAAGCTCGCGAACCGGCTCATGAGATTTTTTTTTATGATTTTTTATTATTTTTTAAAAAAACGCTCGACCTCCATTAGCTTTAATCGAGCTCAGCTCGGAGCTGAAAAGCTCGACGAGCTCGAACCAAAAAAATGAGCCGAGCTCAACTCGCTTACACCCCTAATCATGAAAGTCGGTGGGATCCTTGTTTTCGCCTGTAGATTTAAAAATTAGTAGTAGATTATATTTACAGAATAAAAAAGTTACTTAGGCCCAAATAGCGTGAGGGTATTTTAATCAATAGCGTGAATAGCGCGCTAAATTACACTGATAACATGTCATGTTATATTCAGCGCGCTTTTAAAGACAAATGCGATATTCTATGCGATTTAGCACGTTTTTTAGAAAGAAAAAAAATGCGCAATTACAAGCTACGTAGTGCGCCGTCTTAAGATCTCAAGGAGGCAGTTGCCTGGAAGAGAGTTGAGCGAAGGCCTGTTGTCTACTGGTGGGGTTCTGATGACAGGGTGTGGGCCGGCGATGCGAGAACTCTTTCTGGATGGAGAATAGGCTTCCACTTGGGGCCCGACGAATAGAATGCTGTTGTCGTCGGGATTGAACGTGGCGCGAAAAGGGTAATCTTCTTGGCCTGAATTGGATGGGAAGGAAAAAAAGCGAACTTTTAGACATTTTTTTCGGGATATTTAATGCCGAAAGAATGCGCACTCAAGACGACCGTTTTTTAACGTGCTGATGCGGGTTGGTTTTATCCGGGAAAAAGGGTATATGATGAGCTTATCATGATTATCATTTTTCATTATTAGGGTTTCGAAGAGATTAAACTTATGTTCATTGTTGAGATTTCTATTAAATCCCACATCGAATAATTCTCCTCACCAGACTCACTTAATATATTCAATTGACACCTTCACCTATCACCAATTGGTTTTGGGTTGTAGCCCTCGATTTCTTTATATGGTATCAGAGCCAGGTTCGATCTTTGCTCACCGTCACCATGTACATATGTCCACGTGTTAAAGGCCAATCACGCCACACATGAGGGGACGTGTTGAGATTTCAATTATATCTCACATCAGATAATTCTCCTCACCCGACTCACTTTATATATTCAAGAGACACCTTCACCCATCACCAATTGATTTTAGATTGAAGCCTTAGATTTCATAATATTCTTTATGCAGTAAGGAATCATTAGAATTGGTTCATAATCAAGGGCCAGGAAGACAGATATCAACACTAATCTCATACACACCCATCAATGGAGTGTCACAGTTCTTTCTAACACAATTCAATGAAAGAAACAAAGCAAAGATCATCAAGGCCACAGTATATTATATATTTATAAATGGGCAAGAAATTCAATCGAATTCTTCTTTTAACATAAGAAAGAAAAGAAAAATCGTCAAGGAATCCTCAACATATCATAGAAACAACTCACCTTCGTGATTGCCCAAACCAGCCTAAGAAAAAACAAACTTTTCAACACAACAGCAAAAATAAGAAGAACACAGATCAAAATCGAGTTTTCAGCTCAGATTTTCAGTCAAGGAAAAAAAAAAAGGCAGCTTGGCAAACCCCAAAACATTCAAATCTATACACGTATATATATATATATATATATGGAGCTCAATGCCAGCATGCATGAACACTTGTATGTGCTGCCTTCATGCTATGAGACACGTATATTTGCAGTGTAATAATAAAAGGTTCTTAGATTCTGGCGGTAGGTGCCACACAAGTCCAAAAGATGCATTGATTTCAATACCAACGGAAAACGTGAGAAAAGTTTCACTTTCTGAATTCTTTCTTTCACCTTTCAATATTGTATATTATTTCCGGCAGTTTCGGTCGCACACCGCTTAACCTTTTTAGCAGCTTGTTCTTAGGTCCATTGAAGAGGAGTATAGTATCTCTCCCTGATTTTACCGGCTAAGGGTTGTCTAGGTACATCGGCACCACCGCTTCTAAGCGGCGGTGTTCTATATTTTTGACAAGGTGATGTTTTTTTCTTCCTTGAAATAAATCAAAAGAAAAATATTTTATTTATGATTATTACCTTTCTCATTTCGGACCTCACCGTGTAATTTGTTTTCCGAGTATTATATATATAATTCAAGTATAATTTCTATGGAAGTCATCTCTTTGAATATTATGTGAGTTCGATCAATTGCAATAGTAAATACGAAGTTAAATTTTAGGATTTTGAATGATCCTATCAATAGAATATTTCAACAAGCGCGCGCGCACATATATATATATATATATATATATATATATATATATATATATATATACTAGTAATTTTTTTGCACACCCGATGTGTGTGCATTGATATATAAATATGTACAATATTACTTTTTATATTTTAAGTTATTTATAATTCAAAATATTTGATATATGAAATTATATCATTAATTTTAATTGTATATAATTTCAAGTATATAAATTGAAAAAAATAATTAGTAAGGGTGTAATTGGAATAAAATAAAAATTTGGAAGGTAAAATAATAATTTCCATTTGACATACCAATTAATTGAGGGTAGTTACTCTAGACCTCTCACCAATAATATATAGTATATTATATATATATATATATATTAGTTTTTTTCCGTGTATTTTCTTAATTAATATATAAGTTAATAACATAAATTAATTTGTACGAGAAGATATAGAAGATACGTGTGGAAAAAAAAGGATGAAACTGTAAATATCGTGTGAGTGAATGAGTGGTTATGAGAAATTCATCAATTAATATATATTTTGATATTAACTCAAAAAATTTTGTTTTTTTATAAATAGAAGAAGTGGACACATATCACAATTATATACATCTTACATTTCATTTTATAATATATATATATACACTAATTTTCAATATACATGTCAAATGGTAGGGCACGTGATATCTCCAACTGGGATCGTCATGACTTCGTTTTCAGTCGAACTTTTTAACATTTGTCGTCTGTGCAAACTAACAACGGTTCACGCATGCCAAGAGTATTAGTCCCTCTAAAAATTGAAATCGTCCCATCGGCGAGGATTTGAGGTTCAGATTCCCTTCATTCTTAACTTTACATTGTGTGGGAATCCCAAAAAAAAAAAAAAAAAAATCAAAAGATAATTGTAAGTATTGTAGCCCATTTAGTGCAATATTGGCCTTGTATAGTTTTGGGCCTAACTTGAATCATTCTCAACAAAGCCAATCTCCACGTCCAATACTTTTTCTTGTACCACAATTATATTTATTACGTGTCAACAATATATTTGATGCATCCCAAATATTAATAAATGATGAAAAATTTCATTGAAAGGTGACACAAAATATAGAGACTACTGCGAAGATTATATATATATATATAATATAAATATATTACTTTGGCCTCTCCATTCGTTCAAGGAGCGTCCGTCAATTCGTTTGCTTAATATGTTCCCTCGTGACGCTCAACAAGCGACAAGCAGTCAACTGTTGTCCATTATCATTTTATTATTTATTACCAGCTTCAGTTTTATATATTTATCATTCTTTATATATAAATATATAAAGTATTAAATTCAATGTGCACGCAAGTGGAATTATTGGTTGATAATGCAATGATTATATCTAATCAAGATTCCCTACCATTTTTAGTCGAATTTAAAAATCATCCCACCAATCTAATTGTTGGTCATAAATAATATTTTATTTTAACCTGAATTTTATTTTATTTTTTTCTCAATGACATTGAACTTGCAAATATATGGTTTGCTCAGCACATGGAGTTTATTTAATTCTGTGGTCACGAAACGAACAGCGCAGAAATATAGTGAAATTCTTGGACATGCATGATCATGACATGAAAGATTAAATAGAAGTCTTAATCTTCAATAAAATATAAGTGTATATAAATATATATTCGTCATCGTAAAATAAATAATGAAAGATGTAATAGGAATAATATATATGATGAAACTTCAAGGATCGATTTGGGTTATGCCTGTCGAGATGCACACACTTGAGATTATCACAACCAATTATGCCTAATCAATTGTGTGAATTATTGGATGGAAATTAAATTAATTATAAAAACTATAATATGAATATATATATATATATATATAACTTATTTAGCAGCTGGTTAGTAAAAGAAATTGAAAGTCTATGGGCTTGTGGTGGCGAAATTTGTCTTATTAATGTTCGATTTGCTATTCTTTGGCCGACGTGATAAAATTTAATGTATGATCATTTTGCACCCACAAAATAGTGAATATTAAGTATATGATTATCCTTACTACATTTACTTTTTTTCATCTTATATATGTCATTTTCTTAAATATTAGAATACGTATTTCTCGAAAAAGTGATTCGACGATTGTGTTTCTCATGTATTATACCGTGACATGCGAATCATAAGATTTTAATTATAACTATTATTATTAGCTTGTTGTATGGAATTATGTGGATGATATTTAATTTAGTTTGTTTTATAATTAACATGTTCGTAGAAAAATAAAAGCTTAACATAGGTGTAAATGTCGAGGTCCTTCGGCTTCTCAAATTTGTTTTGAAATTATCGATAAAAAGTATTGAAAATAACTAGACGTGTTACATAAAAACATGCTAGACAAAGACATTTAAGAATATTAATCTTAGAAACAATTGAAATAATATATATATATATATATATATATATATATTGGTAGGATCCACTAAATAGGTAATAAAGACAGAAAATTAATGTTTGCCTCGTCTCAAACAAAAAATTAAAGATACTCTATAGATAATCAGATATATTATTTTTAAAAAGAAAAAGAAAAAAAAAAGAAATACAACTAAGTTTAGCTTAACGGATTTGTATGTTTTAAAGTTAAAAATGATTTACTTATTATATTGTGAAAATTAATAAAAACATTTTATTTTGTGGCGGAAAATGCCGTTTATTCCTAAGGCTCGCACACACTTCAAATAGTCAACAGCCATCCTATGTTGAATTAAAAAAATAACGATTATGAATATCATAAATGATAATTTCTTAGTAGGTTCCCTAATTAGCTCACATGGTACAATCCAAAATAGTTCGTCCTTTTCCTAATGACTTAATATTATTATATCTTTAATCACTCAATGCATTTCATAAATATCTATTCTATTATATTGGTGAGAGTCAGTTAAAAACTACCTCAATTTGGTCTGTCAATTTTTTTATATTTATAATTTGATTCCTTAATTTTTTATTTATTCTGATTATATCCCACAAATTATTCTTTTTTCTTTTATATACTTTAAAACAATTCTTAATTAAAATTTAATTAAATTCCATATAGTAAATATTTAAATTATAAATAAATCTTAAAATATAAAATGAAATTATATGTATCTATATATTAGATCACAGGCATCGAAGTATACTTGGAATACTAGTATATATATATTTGTATAAAAAAATATATTTGTATGCGTCACCATAGTCTCAAATTTGATTTTACATCTGATGCCTTATCGACATTGTGATGATTATGACTTCCAACATAACTAATCCTCATTACTCATTACTTATATATCACATCTCAAGCTCACACAAACTACAATAATTAAGGAGTCCAAGTGAATACAAGCACATAACTTTCAATTGGAAATAATGCAAATATATAAATGAGAATAATATATAATAATATATTGCATTAAATATTAATATAATTGTTTCTATCACAAGCTTGAAAATAGCTAGTTGTGTGACAATAATAACTTTGAAGAAAAAAAGGCCAATTGTACCTAAAAAAGAAGATTATCTCACAAAGTAGAGATAATGTATCTTTTTAAAGATATGTCAATAAAAGATAATATATATTACATGTTACTTATTTTGGCTTTTTGTCAAGAAATGTATTGAAATAAAATCTTATCAGATAACTCATAACATACCTTACATCTTTTTCACAAGACATCATTTGTATCCCTATCTATCATGTCAATTATCAAACTCCAGCTCTTAAAAAGATTCCCAAAAACACTTATAAATAATAATAAAAAAAATTGAAGTAACAACAATGTTAATTATAATAATAAACCCTCCTTACAAAAAGCTTTTTATTATGAAATAAGTTAATTATGAATGGTTAAATAATTAAGATGTGGATGTTTTTGGATTATTGATGGATTTGGAAGTATTAAATTAAATGATGATAAGATGATAAGATGAAGTGTTTAATTGAAGAGTTTGTATTTTAGTGTGAGGTGTATAATTGTAATTAATGTGATTAGTTGTAATAGTGAATTTTTAGTAGTATAAATAGGTGATTAGAGTTCATTGTAAAATACACCAAGTATTGAAATACTTAATCTCTCTCTAATCTCTCTCTCTCTTTATTATTTATAAGCTATATTATCATTATAATCTTAATATAAGTATAATTATAATAAAATAATCTTAATATAATATTAATCACAATTAATATTTTTATAACACGTTATCAGCACGAACGCTCTCCGTCGTCAAGATCAACCTTCGTCGAAGATCTCGTACGAGTTTAGTCGATGTACGGTAATTTAATATTTAATTTATACTAATCATATATTAATTGTGATTAATTTAAAAATATATATTATAAAATTATATTTTAAAAGTTTTATAACTAAACGCCAATACCCGAGTGGTTTCACGGAATATCGTTCACTATAAGTGACGAGAGGTCCAGATTTTCATACCCCGTGGTGGTGTGTGAAATTTTTATTTACGATTTTTTTTATATACACGTACACAACACCAAAAGCCCACGAGGTCTTGTGGTTATCCCCACCTCAGTAGCGGCATATTATTGATATTTTGATTGAATAATCTTGAAGTAATTATTGGACCGAATAATTTTGGACAATGGATAAATTTTATTACCGCAACATTATCGGAGCTTGGACAATAATTATGAAATAATAAAGAACGAGTTTTATAAAACAATTCATATATTTTATCATTGATTTATATGTTATCTGATTATCATGTTCTTTTTCATGTTATAGAATCATGTCGTTTTATACAAAGAACCAGAAAATTCTTCAATCTAATGAATTATCATGTGCTGCTTGCTCTAAAGGGAAGTTGATTATTCGTCCATCACCAGTAAAAATAAAGAATGAATCCATAAGATTTTTGGAGCGTATACAAGGTGATATTTGTGGACCGATACATCCATCGTGTGGACCATTTAGATATTTCATGGTATTGATTGATGCATCAACTAGATGGTCTCATGAGTGTTTGTTATCAACACGGAATGTAGCTTTTGCGAGATTGCTTGCTCAGTTGATTCGATTAAGAGCACATTTTTCGGACTTTCCAATAAAGAAAATACGCCTTGATAATGCTGGTGAATTTACTTCCAAGGCATTTAATGAATATTGCATGTCTATTGGAATTGATGTTGAGCACCCCGTGCCACATGTACATACGCAAAACGGTCTTGCAGAATCGTTGATTAAAAGGCTGCAATTAATTGCAAGACCATTATTAATGAAGTCGAAACTTCATTCATCTTGTTGGGGACATGCTATATTACATGCAGCGGCACTAACCCGCATCAGGCCAACAAGTTATAACGATATCTCCCCGATACAAATAGTTTATGGTCATGAACCAAATATTTCCCATCTGAGAATTTTTGGATGTGCGGTATATGTTCCAATTGCTCCACCACAACGCACTAAGATGGGACCTCAAAGGAGGTTGAGAATATATGTCGGATTTGAATCTCCATCGATAATAAAATATTTAGAACCTCTAACTGGAGATTTATTAACGGCTAGATTTGCCGATTGTCATTTCGATGAATCGAATTTTCCGACATTAGGGGGAGAAAAGAAACAGCTGGAAATGAGTATTAGTTGGAATGAATTATCGCTAAATCATTATGATCCTCGAACGAAAGAATGTGAACTAGAAGTTCAAAAGATAATTCATTCAAGGATTAGCTAATCAACTACCAGATAGTTTTACTGACCTTAAAAGAGTGACTAAGTCACATATACCAGCTGTTAATGCTCCTGCAGAAGTTGATGTTCCTGAAGAACATATAATGATCGAGCCTAAGCCACAACTAAAACGTGGTAGGCCATCGGGTTCCAAAGATAAAAATCCTCGACAAAGATAAGGAGCAAATAATAAGAATGGTCCAATCGAGGATTTACCGACTCCAGAAGAGTCAATGGGCATTAATGATTATGATAATGAAAATCAGGTACCTGAAATTTCTGAGAATAATGATAATGAAGAGATCTCGATAAACTATGCCCAAAATAGAATTAGATGGAACCGAGAAAAAGTCAACGTTGACGATAAATTCTCATTTAACGTAGCGCTACATGAAATGAATGAAACAAATGAGAATGAGGATCATGAACCAATGTCTGTTAAATAATACAGACAAAGAAATGATTGGCCAAAATGGAAAGATGCAATCGAGGCAGAATTAAAATCAGTTGAGAAACGAAAAGTTTTCGGACCTGTAGTCCGCATACCAGAAAATGTAAAGCCGGTTGGATATAAATGAGTTTTCATCAGAAAGAGAAATGAAAACGGTGAAATTGTGAGATACAAAGCACGGCTTATTGCACAAGGCTTTTCACAATGACCTGGTATTGATTATGAGGAGACGTATTCTCCTGTGGTGGATGCAACTACTTTTCGTTATTTAATTAGTCTGGCAGTACGTGAAGGACTCGATATGCATCTAATGGATGTTGTCACCGCTTATTTATATGGATCACTTGATAGTGATATATATATGAAACTTTCCGAGGGATTTCAGTTGCCTGAAAATTCAGGGCCCCGAAATGAGTACTCAATCAAGCTAAATAAATCGCTTTATGGATTAAAGCAATCTGGGCGTATGTGGTATAATCGCCTAAGTGAATATTTATCGAAGAGGGGTATAAAAATGATCAAACTTGCCCATGCATATTTATGAAAAGATCTGAAAATGAATTTGTCATCATTTCAGTTTATGTTGATGATATTAACATAATTGGAACTCCTGAAGAGTTATCAAAAGCCGTTAATTGTTTGAAAAAAGAGTTTGAAATGAAAGATCTCGGTAAAACGAAATTTTATCTTGGACTCCAAATCGAATATTTAAAGAATGGGATATTCGTACATCAAGAGACTTATACGAAAAAGGTATTGAAAAGATTTTATATGGATAAAGCTCATCCATTGGATACTCCAATGATTGTTCGATCTTTAGATGTGAATAAAGATCCGTTTAGACCTTGCAATAATAATGAAGAACTACTTGGTTCTGAAGTACCATACATCAGTGCTATTGGAGCCCTAATGTATTTAACGAGTCATACACGACCTGATATAGCATTCGATGTGAATCTATTGGCGAGATATAGTTCATCACCGACTCGTAGACATTGGAATGGAATTAAGCGAATTTTTCGATACCTTCAAGGAACAACTGATATGAGATTGTTCTATTCTAATAAATCAAAAGCAGATTTGATTGGGTATGCAGATGCTGGTTTTCTATCCGACCCACATAATGCTCGATCGCAAACGGGCTATTTATTTACGCATGGCGGAACCGCTATTTCATGGCGGTCAGTTAAACAAAGTTTAACGGCTACTTCATCTAATCATGCAGAAATTTTAGCTATTCATGAAGCTAGTCGAGAATGTATTTGGTTGCGATCGATAATTGAGCATATAAAACAAGCTTGTGGGTTATTATCGGAAAAGTTACTTCCGACGATTTTATATGAAGATAGTGGTGCATGCATTGCCCAATTAAAGGAATGATATATTAAGGGAGATAGAACAAAGCATATTTCACCAAAAATTTTCTTTACACATGATTTAGAGAAAAATGGTGATATTGATGTACAACAAGTGCGATCAAGTGAAAATCTTGCAGATTTAGTCACGAAAGCAATTCCCCCAATAATTTTCAAAAGATTGGTATATTCAATTGGAGTTCGAAGACTTCGAGATTTGGAATGATGTTATCATCATGGGGAGTAAATACGCGTTGCACTCTTTTTCCCTTCACTGAGGTTTTTCCCATGTGGTTTTCCCAGTAAGGTTTTTAATGAGGCAACAATCGAAAGCGTATCTAAAAGAATTATGTACTCTTTTTCCTTCATTAGGTTTTTATCCCATTGGGTTTTTCCTAATAAGGTTTTAACGAGGCATATTCTTTGAAAAACATCCAAGGGGGGTATTATGAAATAAGTTAATTATGAATGGTTAAATAATTAAGATGTGGATGTTTTTGGATTATTGATGGATTTGGAAGTATTATATTAAATGATGATAAGATGATAAGATGAAGTGTTTAATTGAAGAGTTTGTATTTTAGTGTGAGGTGTATAATTGTAATTAATGTGATTAGTTGTAATAGTGAATTTTTAGTAGTATAAATAGGTGATTAGAGTTCATTGTAAAATACACCAAATATTGAAATACTTAATCCCTCTCTAATCTCTCTCTTTATTATTATAAGTTATATTATCATTATAATCTTAATATAAGTATAATTATAATAAAATAATCTTAATATAATATTAATCACAATTAATATTTTTATAACACTTTTCCCATTTTACTATTATTTCTAATTTTATTGTAAGATCGTCATTGATGTGGTATAGCTTCTTTTGTAATATTAATATTATTTTCGTACAGTATGGTTATACTAAAATGAATGTGTATAATTTGAAGTCAATCGTAAAAATGTATGAAAATCGTTTTCCTAAATATTTATTTGTGTCCAGCAAATCTTTTTTTTTAATGGTAAAGAAGGATGATAGTAAAAGATAAGGGCAATATGGTAATAAACAACTCAACCAAGGGCAGATATTTTTACTCCTCAAAATAACTCGCATACCTCCAAAAATGACTGGCTTCACGATCTAGACACGTGTTAAGCATCGAACTGTCGATTGAAGTCCATGTTGTAATAATACACTAAGCTCCCGTCCTAACTATCAATTGTTGCAATGAAGTCCCAATAGAATCATTAATTATGAAAACGTTAGCTTTCCAACATGTACAGTAAAATCTCTATAAATTAATAAATGTCCCGACTTGAAATTTTGTGAAAAAATCATCAAATTCGATAAGATAAAAAAATTATAATTTTTTGAAAAATACCTTCATAAATATTAGGTCTCATTAAAATTCTAAATTAATAATTCATAAATATTACAATTATAAATATCATGATAATTTTCTAAAATATGAATCTATTGTTACTTGAGTTTTCTTCAAATTTACATCTAATTGGATTCCATCCCTAACTTTTTAATTGCAGCCAAGAGTTTCGGTGTCGAGTTCTCTAGTTGCAACATATTCAAATCAGCGAACATATTCACAAAAAAAAAACACTAGTCATCCATAAATATAATCAAGGAAACATATATGAATTCATTTATTTTCAATACAAACTAAATTTATTGAATTTAAAAAATATCTCTTTTAATTAATAAATATTAACTTATCGATATATTAATATCTTTCTAAATTAATAAAATTTCATGGTCTCGAGGTTATTAATTTATAGAGGTTTTATTGTAATATAAAATGAATGTTTCAAGTAATTAATTTTTCGTTTGCTTTCCTATGAATTAAACATTTTAATATCTTAAAAACACGCTCATTTTATATAATGTTGGCATTTACTAAGGGCAAAATTGCAAAATTACGTTATTAAAAATATCTGTCTTATTCTTTAGAAAAATAAAAAACTAAATCATTTTCGAAATGATGAATTTCAACGATAAGCAAATAATGAACTTGACGGTGAATTAGAAAATTTTGAAGTCCAAATAATAATTTAACTAAGGATGATAAGCAAATACACATAATTATAGGGGCAAATAAGTGAAATACATATAATTACAGGGGCAAGAAGTAAAATTTGCCAGACCCCCTCAAACCGCCTATATAATATATCCAAGCCCACCGTATCATCGTCACTACCAAAACAAGAAATCAAAGCTTAGTTCCGTAAGCTGATTTCTCTCTGAAATCACGAAAAACAGATTTCTTGTTAACTTTTCTTGTCGAAAAAGATAATCTTGAGGAGAAAAATCCCCACTAGGGAATGCAGAGAGATGAAAAGATTCACAGCTAGCTCACCGCCTCCCAACAGCCCATCTTCCGCCACCAGCGGCCGTAATTGCCACCGGAAGCACGTCGAAGACGGTTGAACCCACCACCCACAGCCACCGTCAAATTCAAACTACAATACTATTTTCTTTTTCTAGTCTCTTTTTCATTTCCGTACAGTTTAGTTATCATCAGTTTGCTGAAAAAAAAAATCATGTCTTCCTCGGACGAGCTGAACGGCTCCAAGGGCGTGCTCCACGGCAAGTACGAGGTTGGCCGTCTGCTGGGCCACGGCACGTTCGCGAAGGTCTACCACGCGCGAAACCTCCAGACGAACAAGAGCGTGGCGATTAAGGTGGTGGCTAAGGACAAGGTGGTCCGCGCCGGGATGATGGAGCAGATCAAGCGAGAGATCTCGGCGATGAAGATGATGGAGAATCACCCCGGCGTCGTCAGCCTCTTCGAGGTCATGGCCACGAAGTCCAAGATCTTCCTGGCCATGGAGTACGTCCGAGGCGGCGAGCTCTTCGCCAAGATCTCAAAGGGCAAGCTCAGCGAAACCCTAGCGCGCCACTACTTCAAGCAGCTCATCGCGGTCGTCGACTTCTGCCACAGCCGCGGAGTCTACCACCGAGATCTGAAGCCGGAGAATCTCCTATTAGACGAGCACGGCAACCTCAAGATCACCGACTTCGGGCTCAGCGCCTTCTCCGACCACCTGAGGCAAGACGGGCTCTTGCACACCACTTGTGGGACCCCAGCCTACGTCGCGCCGGAGGTCATCGTCAAGAAAGGCTACGACGGCGCCAAAGCCGACATATGGTCATGTGGGGTCATCCTATTCGTGCTGCTGGCCGGCTATCTACCTTTCCAAGACGACAACGTCGTCAACATGTATAAGAAGATTTACAGGGGCGACTTCAAGTGCCCGCCGTGGTTTTCCGGCGAGTCGAGGAGGCTGATCACCAGAATGCTCGACCCCAACCCCCTTACGAGGATCGACGCGGCGAGCATCATGCAGTCATCTTGGTTCAGCAAGCCATTGCCCAGAAGCTTATCGTCTGATACCTTTGACCATGACCGTGCGGCGAAGGAGAAGGGCCGGCGGAGGAAAGAAACAGAGACGAGGACCCTCAATGCTTTCCACATCATATCCATGTCTGAAGGGCTCGATCTTTCGGGACTGTTCGAGCCCGAGAACGAAAAGGGCCGAGAGATGAGATTCGCCACCGCGAGGGACGTGGGCGGCGTGATTTCGAAGCTCGAGGAGCTGGCGAAGGTTAAGAACTTGAGCTTGAGTAAGGAGAGCGATTCTTGGGTGAGCTTGCAAGGTCAAGAGTGTGGCAGGAAAGGGAGGCTAGGCATCGACGCCGATCTGTTCGAGCTTGCTCCTTCGCTTGTGGTGGTGGAGGTGAGGAGGTCCAGCGGTTGTACGTCGGAGTACAACCGTTTCTGCAACCGAGAGCTTGGACCTGCTTTGATGGATGGTGCTTGGTGCTCGCCTCCTTCTTCAATGGCGTAATGAATTGATTGATGATGCATACTTAATTCTCTCTCTATGTGTGTGTGTTTGCTTGCTATGGATTGTTTTTGGGGGTAATCACTCAATTCAATTGTTGTTTATTTTTTCTATTTTAGTTGTGTGGTTTGGTTGATTTGATGTTTTCTTGTTTTGCTTGTGTACGAAACTTTATTACAATTGTTTGATGAAGTGATACTCTTTTGCTTTGTAAAGAATATTCAAGTTGCATTTATTGAACCTTAAATAGCACATGTTTTTAAAAATAAATAATTTTTTTTATTTTTAAAAATGAATATAGAAAGGGGTAGAGAAGCCAAGAGATCTATCTGTAACACCCGATTCAATAAGCTCTGAATCTATATAGTCTTTATATTTGGACTAAATTCAGCCAGAGTCTATGAATGTATTGTCTAAATGTATTTGCTTTAAGTCCCCACAAACGATGATAATTGTTGAGATTGATAATTCACATGTATTCCACATCGATTAATTCGGGAGAAGTTGACTAGCATATAAGTTGTTGGGTCACTCCACCTATCACCAATTGGTTTTAGGATGGAAGCCTACAACTTATACGGTCAACCCTCCTCCTGTGTGGGCCCGTGTGCGTTCCTCCTGTGAGGGCCCGTGTGCGTAGGCCCAATAACAAAATTTAACAATAATCAAGGAGTACAAGTCAAATTAAGACTTTAACCTACCTCATGAAATATAAGAAACAAATGGAATGCGGGCCCGTGCATAGGCTCAATAACGAAGTTTAACAATAATCAAGAAGGAATACAAGTTAAAATTAAGACTTCAACCTACCTAATGAAATATAAGAAACAAATGGAATGTAGTGAATTCGGCCATATAACCGAACTTTAATAGGTTTTTTCTTTTTTATTCGGTAATATTCCGTAATAATCATATTCTTTAAATAATAGATGTCTTAATTATCTTACGTCACACTATGTAATTATCTATAATTATTTGAGAAGCGATTTGATTTTTTTTCTGGTTTGTTTTGTTTATATAGGTAGTATCTAATGATCATAGATTAGTGGCCACTAATTCAGAGTTAATTAGGGTGATTGATATACGACGAATCTAGGAAGGATTGAGATTTTTTTATATAAACAAATAAAATAAATAAGTCTTCCATTATATTAAATACTAATTTATATTTTGAGTGAGCCGACAAGCATTTCAATGGACGGTTCATATGAGTTCTGGTCGGGCACGTAGCTGTAATAAATGGGAATATTTTATTCTGAATTATTGTAAGTTCCATGCTATGATAATGAATAATGATCTCCTTCGACTGCCCTACCCATTAATAATTCAGGTTTTGATTAATCTAATGATCTATCATTAAACTAGATTAGTGATGCTTAATTATTATCATAAAGAGACCATTATGATTATAAAATTTAATCAAAAACATCTTAATGCCGCAGCAAATAAATATATGGTTTTTCTTTTTCATTCACACGTTTGATTTTTATTTGGGCCACTTATCAGGCAAAGCCCACTATGGAGACAAATAATGAATGTGCCCAACCAGGACAATTCTCGGCCCATGTGAAGAATGAATACAATTTTTTTTTCTTTTGTTGTTAAAAAAAATAGTAAAAAAAAGTTAGAAGAAATAAAATCCATAGAATATTTTGATCATTTTGAGCTACAATATATCTATATATCTATATATATTTTCATAGGATATCTACACAATGATATCGTGTTCATACACTGACTAAGTTCAGTATGAAGCGAATCTGAATTTCATTATCGGCTGTAAGACGATCCAGACTTTCATCGTACTAATTTCTCTGGCAATGTGTATCGTTTCAAGATCACAAAGTCAAATCCATTTCATGATAATATGATCACATCAGCTATCGAAACTTAATCTCAATTATTATTTTGTTTTCAGAAATTACATTACTTAGTGACTAACAATTATTTAGCTGTGCCAATGAGGCATTTTTCTAGTGAGGAGGGAGCTTTAAGGATTTGTGGGTTAGGTTGTGATTTCGAATCCCCCTCTCACAATTCATTTAGCAGTCCCCATGGGATTTATTTCTCATGACTATCGTTGTTAGGTGGATTTGGAACGTATTCATCTGGTCCCAGAGATTAATCCCATCAATCAAGTGTGTGGCAATTAAGCCTCTGTCAGATCAGTATGGTGCAAGCTCACTCCGATATTTAGGGGTTAGTACATAATCATATCGAGTGGGATACCTCGTGACTTAAAAAAAATAACAATTATTTAGCGGTGGGATGGTAACATACCTTATTTAGGTATCTTTTTTTTTTTTTAAAATAGTTTAGAAGTTTTTTTTAAAAAAATTATTTAGGTATGTTTTTTTTTTCCCTTCATTTGCCTCATGTTGTAGTTGGTTTACACAAATTTTATATCTTTTCTGGTGTGATGGGAACATACCTTAGTCTAACTTACACTTACACGGACGCACTACTTCGGCATATGATTGGCACCTTATTTTATTATATTGATTTATCATCCTAATAAATCACTTTTCTTTTATATATAATATAGTTATTATATAATAATATAATAATTCTATTTTTTTTTTAGTTAGGCATCTCCACCTGTACTTACCAATATGAATATATTTCAAACAAAATCTCATGAGTTCTTTCATGAAGTGGAATGGCTATATATCATCCTTTTTTTTGTCTCGAGGTATCCCTATTCGACCTGACTATGGGCTAGCTCCTAAATAGGTATCCCTATTCGACCTGACTATGGGCTAGCTCCTAAATACAGGCGTGGGCTTTTGCGCCACACAGATCTGGCGGAGGCTTAATTGCGCCACACACTCCAGTGATTGGACTAATCCAAGAGGTCAGATGAATACGTCTTAAACCCACCTGACAACGATAATCATGTGAAATAAATCCCAGGGGGACTACTCAAAGAATTGTGGGAAGGAAAATTCGATTCCACGACCTAACCCACAAATCCTTAAAGTCTCCTACTTGACCACTAGACCAAGGTCTCATTGTCGGCTATATATCACTTCGTAGACTCAATTTTCTATATGAATTTATTACTCTTACAAATATATATAAATATTTTTTTTTTTTGCTTATAGAGGTGGTATAAAAATCTAGTGCCGTATACTATGTACGTATTTTGGTTATAATTATGATTTGCATGTTGGTAAAAAAAGAATAATTCATATAAATGGATGACTAAATTTGAATGTGATATATAAACTAATCTAAAAATTATGTTCAGATAATAAGAAGTTATGTTTCCTATTATATGAATCAAACGAATCATATGAAGTTGTTATAAATTAAACAATGAAATGGGGAATTAAAACACATCACCAAATTCTCTCAATAATTCCACCCATTAATTAAATTATATTAAACCGTGCGACCTAACGCATGATTATCTAATTAATAAATTAATTATTATTATTTATATATATAGAAAGTCCTTAAAACCCACCAAAAAACAACCTACTCCAAAACTTTAGCCATAATCCATAACAAACTCAGCTCATTCTACACATCGAAATCCCTAATGAGGCAACCGCCGTTACCACCGAGCATCGCCGAAAGTGACGGCATTCACGATTTCATCAACGGCGTCGGCAGCTTCGATCCGACCAACGAAGTGTTTCTCGATCAGATGTTGTCGTCTGTACTGCCCAGCAATCCGTGGGTCGTTGGTATTGATCCTACTTCCATGATTGGTGGCGGTGGAGGTTTTGATGATAAAGCGAGACACCATCAGCAACAGCAGCAGGTGAATTGCAGTAACGGCGGTTTGATGCTTCAGCAGCAGCTATCAGGCATCAACAATGGGTCGTCGATGGCGATTTTGAACTCCGATCTTCATGAAAATGATTCGTCGTCTTTTAATTCTGCTAATTTGGTACGATTTCCTTCTGTTCAATTTTTTGTTGTTTTAATTTTTTTTTAAAATGGCAAATGAAACAGTGTAATGGCGATTTGCATGTATATATTTTTTTGCGCTGCAGGGAAATGATGCGTCAGTGAAAGCTTTTTTGGACGGCCTCGCCGCAACAATTGGTCAAAATCATAGCCAATCTCAGCAGTTTCACCATAATCAGGTTGCCATGGCGTTGTATGATTTTTCTTCGTGCCTGTCAAAATTATTGACACTGATAATTTAATCACACCAGCCACAAGGTCAAAGCTTTGGGGCGGCGGTGAGCGGTCCTAGCGGTGGTGGAGGTGCCGCTCAGCCGAAGCAGCCGAGGGTCCGAGCGAGGAGAGGACAGGCTACAGATCCTCACAGCATAGCTGAAAGAGTATGTTTTCTTCTGATTAAATAAAGAATATTGTCTTAGTTTGAAGATAATATATTTTTCTTTACTAGTCAAAGTGTCACTATTTGCTCTGTAATTGGTGAAAATGAACAGTTAAGAAGGGAGAGGATAGCCGAGAGGATGAAGTCTTTGCAAGAGCTTGTACCCAACGCTAACAAGGTAGTACACTTCAAACTCAATTTTTTTTTTCCTATTAACTACTCAATAGTCCTTGCTGATATTGATGATATATAAACCACAAATTTGTTAAGTAAATAGTGATGCAACTAAGAATTGTTCTGTCATGTCACGTGGTTGATGAGCCATTACTGATGGAAAATCAAAGGCCATGGCATGTGTTTGGGAACTTGATCATGTGGTAATTAAAGCTGCTGCTGAGGAATCTCAGTGGCTGATAATGATAAAGAATATATTAATCTGTTAACTTCCTTTATGTTATTGAGATCAAGTACAAGACAGAATTTGTGCTAGAGATTTTTATATTAAGATAGGATTAGGAGAATATTATCTAAAATGATTTGTTACCCATTTCGTTTGACAGACAGACAAAGCCTCCATGCTTGATGAGATCATAGACTATGTCAAATTCCTACAGCTCCAAGTCAAAGTAACCCTCTCTCTCTCTCTCTCATTCTTTTTAACCATTCATTACTTAAAATGTTAGAAAAACAGATGGTGCATTAGATTGATGATGTAATTAATATTCTTAATAATGGATTAAGGTTCTGAGCATGAGTAGATTAGGTGGTGCAGCGGCTGTTGCCCCTTTGGTTGCTGACAAGCCAACTGAGGTAATGAAAAAGTTGATTCTTTTTTGGTTGTGGAAATTCATTGGACATCAAAGTCAACTTTAGTAGTTTATTGTTTCCATTTATATTACAGTTATTACAACAAACTGCGTCATCGTCCTCCAACGAAGGAGCGATGGCGATGGAGCAGCAGGTGGCTAAGCTGATGGAAGAAGACATGGGCACAGCAATGCAATACCTTCAGGGCAAAGGGCTCTGCCTAATGCCCATCTCCCTGGCCACCGCCATCTCCACCACCAGGGTGGAGAAGAAGGCTGCTGGGCCCGCCTCTTCCACTGTCTCGGCCATGACCGTACAGTCGGCAGCGTTGGGTGGTGGTGGGAATGGCGCGAGTGCCAAGGCGGAATGAGCTTGTTCACAAACGTTTACCACGTTTTATAATTATTTGCTATTATGGTATCCTTTTTTTTTTTGAACGAAAATTGTCGTCGTAAGGAGAACTTTTTTCCTCCCCGTATAAAAGTAAAATAAATGTGTAGTCCAATCAGCCAATATTTACAATAACCAAGAATCATATGGTCGGTTTACGATTTGGCGCATAAACGAGTCGTTAAACGATACGACGTAAAGTGAGCCAATAAAGGAGCTACGGTTAGTGTTAGATGGATCCCATCCCACCAAAGAAGACTGCCATTGATTTCACAGTCTAGAGATACATTAAGCATAACAAAACCTAAGCCAATACTCAGAGAAAAAACAGAAGTATAATATCTCCTCCAAGAAATCTTCTGAGGTGAATGAGGGAAATTTATGAAGGAAAAAAAATATAGGAAGAGAAAAGGTTTCCCTTATACAGATTAGATACTTTGACAGAAACAGAAAGGACGCCTTTTACAGCAACGTCATGAAATTATAGAACAAAGGGCACGGACGGGGCGAAGTGCGTACGTACGTACATACTCCTGGACTACAGTGTATCTCGTTCGATATGAACAACATATTTGCCAGCCTCCGAACTTTAAACTCCTGCCAAGTCAAAACACAACTCAAGCTAATGAGCTGCGAAAAAATCTACATTTTTTATCTGTCGCTTAAACGAAGGTGATCGAGCATGAATTGAGCATATCCTCGGATCAAACCTCATTCGAAATAATCATTCATCATTGCATTAACCCAATGCTATACTCTACTATAATCCAGCAAATAGACTAACTAAACTAGTGGTAAGTTGAATGAAAACTTGAGCACTTATTGGACAATAAGATGGACAGCTTCATATGATCATTGAGAAGGTGTCTGAAATGTATAAGGCTGTGGAAGCAACAACGGACCTCTGCGAGACTCATTGTCATCCAAAAGTCTCTGAACTCTCTTCTTCCCACAGTAAAGCCTATCAAAATGCTTCACCTAAAAGGTAAAAAATTTCACAACATAGTCGAAACCCCACCAATCTGAGAGCAGAAAAATGCTTAATTGATGAATCACACAAATTACCCATGTCGGCCTGCACTGCTTCGCGTACAAATCCCTAGCTTTCTTGCACTCGGCAGGGTAGAGCAGTCCTACGGAGGCTATCTCGGTTGGCTTCTTGTCTGATTCTTTCTCCAAACAGGCGTAGAACGCATCCCTAGCCTGTTTCTCAGCAATTGGCAACGTAGATCTACTTAAATCGTCGGGAAATTAGACGCACAATACAAAGCTATGGATCGAAATTTTTTACCGCGTAGCAATCCGACCTAGCTTTTGACAAGACGTCGGCGTGCACTGAATCTGAGGCCGCCTGAGCTGAGTACGATTCTTGCGACATTGTTCTTCTTCGTCGATTAGAAGTTTCTGTCGAGAGAGTTGATCAAGATGCCATACGGTAGAGATGATTCAGGCCTGAGGCCCGCGAAGAACAGAGCATCCTAGAATGTTCTTTCTTTCGGCCCAAAAAATCAAATCTTGTGTAATTATTCAAGAGTTGAGGGGCCTTTCTGTCATTTAACACTATTTGTAAATCTTGATATAAATGGGCAAAATTATATATAATTATAGGTCACTAAGTATGCTTGTTTTCGTTTTTTTGTCACTATGTTTAATAATTACAAAAGTATGTCACTAACTTTGTATGTCAAAATAATTTTGGGTTATGTTTTCAATTTTGGGTCACTAAGTATATATTTTTCGATTTTGGGTCACGAAGTATCAATTTTTTAATTTTGGGTCACTCATTTGGCTTATTAAAAATTGACTTAAAATTGAAAAATTGATACTTAGTGATCCAAAATCGAAAAATATATACTTAGTGACCAAAAATTAAAAACATAACCCAAAATTATTTTGACATACAAAGTTAGTGACCTATTTTTGCAATTATCAAACATAGTGACCCAAAAACGAAAACATGTATACTTAGTGACCCAATTTCATAATTTTGCCTTATAAATCTTTAATGAAAAAAATAATTCTTTATGAAAATGCATGCATGACCATTCACCATAGTTTTGAAATAAACGGGAAATTATAATATGCATGAAAGCTAAAATGAATCAAAATCATAGAATTATTAATGTTTTTTTTTTTTGGAGGTGGCTTTCTTTAAATAAAAAGCGTTTTTAATCATACATGTATTAAATAAGGTTAATAGTAATAGTGATTAAGAATTTTAAAATAATAAAGAAATTGATAAATCCTTTTTTTTTTTTCCGATCAAAGTAGGTATCCTCACACAACTCCACAAATTGATAAATCCTAGGAGTTAGTTTGCATGCAAAATGAAAAAAAAATCATAAATAATATATGAAAATATCTAGCGGATTTGTCTTGCCTACCCACTTGGGTATAACCAAAGTCTAATCATTGGCATGCGTCACTTTACGCATGTCCTATCCATGTTAGTATACTAACAACTTCGTTAGATTTTATATAGTGTATCACATGACAAATTATGAATGGAATTGGGTTATACCGAACTTGATATGATGGAATAAAATAAACCATAAATAGCAAAGTAAGAAGAAAATCTATATTTTGAGAAAAAAAAAAAAAAAAAGGAGGAAGAAAATCTATATGTATCTATTATAATGTCTAATTCTTCATTAATTCTCATACGTAGAAGGCATGCTAATTCATAGGGGAAGGAATAGACATTTATAACTATATAGGGTTCTCTCCCACATCTTTTTACAATATAATTAAAGAAAATAAAAAAAAACCAAGGAAATTCCAACCGACTTGAGCGTCAAAGGGGGGTCGCCCATAACAAACACCCAACTTTCTAACGTGTTTTTTTTTCGTAATATTTCAAGGATTTGACGGATTATAAGATTTCATATCAGATGACTAATTGATTCCAACGCATCTTTGTGGCATAGAATTTGACAACAAGCCTTCACAAATTATTAGTTCTGATTAATCATCAATGAAACCTCACATTAACATGACTTTTGAACATGTAAGTCAGTTAAATTTAATTTTTAAAGAAGTGTCCAAAACCATAAACTTAACTTAATTTAATAATTAGCCAACAATCAATCATATACTGAATTCAATTACACAGCAATTGGAAACTCAGCTGAAAAACATATATGGATGATGAATATACATATTATTTTCAAGCCTCTACACTACAACACAAACACACACAGATACATTATAATACAACGTAGAAGAATAATATTGATCAGGCAAGAAGATAGAGATGAAAGAAGAAAAAAAGTGTCCTAACATCGTAGATGGACAGTTTTTCTGTGATCCCTTTTTCACAGGCATGATTTATTTATTTCATCATTTGGCCCTAATTTCTCTTGCACTGAGAAACATGGTATTAGAAGGAAGCTAAATATACAAGTCAGTGATATATACTTTAAGACTTACAAAGCCTACAAAGGTAAAGACTTTTTATATATCATCGTTCTCCACAAAAAGCTTACGTTCCAAAAGTAGAAAATAAGAGGTATCAGTTGCTGCAAGATTCTTAATTATATTCATGGAAGTATAGCTAGAAACAAAAGTTCTCTTAGAGAAATATAATATATATGTATATATGTATCTGACGGAGAGAGCAGTGAGCAAACGCATGCACAGTAAGAATATATATGAATGTTATATATACAGATTGCCTGCGTGTGCTCACCCTCTTCTGTCAGGGCTCATTTTCTCTCTGTTATAAACATACTTCATCGTCGAACCCACTGATGATATATATTTACAAAAAGAAATAGAAAGAAAAAAAAAAAAGAAAAGAAAAGGTATTTATTTGTCCGAACATAGAAGTGCGATTCATCAAGCTGTCATTGATAGATAAAAAGCCTCTCTCAAGTTTAGGGTTGGGGGAGAAATACAAAATCGAAGATGAGTTGTTCTTCAAGAAAGAATATGTAGTCTTTCTCTTATCTGACAAGACTAGTTTAAAACACTGAGGCAGAAAGAAGACGACGAGAAAGAAAAGGGAAGTGGAAAAAAAAAAAGAACCCTTTTGTATGAGGGTTTGAAGTTTGAAGTGTATCTTTTTCCTCGGATCAATATGTAGCACTAGCCGCATTGTTTGATTCTTTCTAAGAGTCAAGTGGGCTAAAGCTGCGTAGAAGGAAGGCTATAGTGTCATAGCGTTTGATGTTCATTAATTTCTTGCTGCAATAATAATGCACCTAGCTACTTGCACTAAGGGCTATCAGCAACAATGGCAGTAAGGATTGATTTGTGTGGATATCCACACTACACTGAGCCAAGAGATTGCAAACAAAAAGCAACGCGAGAACGAAGAACATAAGAGAATTCAAAAAAAAAAAAAAGGTTGTTAGAAGGATGAATTTGGAATCTTTCTTTGATTTGCCGATCCTCTTTTTTAGGAGATTGTTAGGATGGCTTTGTATCTTTTTTTTTTTTCGATTTTTTTTTTGTTAGATTGTGGTTGGGTTGTGGTTGCTCACCTCTGAATTCTTCGTATTAACGGAAAGATCTGTTTGGACTGTTTATCTTATGTATATTTTTGTTTGTGAAATGGAAAAGTGAGTTATCTTTAAAAAAAATATTGAGTCAAAGGCCTATCACGAATATAAGCTACAAAAACCAGATTGTTTGCTTGGAGGGTTTAAAGCTTATAGGTGTTTGGTTCGCGAATTTATATAAAACATGAGTTTATATATGACAATTCTAAATTCATGTATACGAGTTTATATAAACACATCCTCTCATATGGGTTATTGTAAACCCACCAACCAAACACATATTTTATTTTATACCCAATAATTAATTTTATATAAATCTTACTAACTTAAACACTCCTAAATATAAATCGGCATACCAAACATGTAGGGTTTAAGTTAGTTTATATAAAACTAATTATTGAGTATAAAATAAAATGTGTGTTTGATTGGTGGGTTTACAATAACCCATACGAGAGGGTGTGTTTATATGAATCCGTATACATGAGTTTAGAGTTATTTTAGATAAACACATGTTTTATATTAACATAGGTACCAAACATATAAACTCATCCTAAACTCACCTACCAAACATCAACTAACAGTTTAAATCGTCCCGTCGGAACATCCGATAAAATTGGAAAGATATAGAGAAGATTAGCATGCAAGGATGACACACACAAATTGATAAATGGTCCAAATTTTTCTTCTACATCTTTCACACTTTCCAAAGAGTGAAGCTTCATATGTGTTTGGCAATGGCTTCTAATGAGTTTGAATGTGTGTGGGTTCTTTGTAGGGCAAATCTTGTCTGGTGACGAATATAACTACTAAGCATGGGTAATAAAAAATTGCCATACAAATCTCATCGCAACTCAATATGCAGTATGTAATCATTTATCCATGTAAGATATTGATCATAATATAACAATGATTTAAAGAAAATAATTTCAACATAAATAATAACTGAATCAGTTGCCAATTCGTCAAACAAAAGATTATACAGACCAAAGAGAAAAAAAAGCTCCTTTCAACAACTCTTCATTACCACTTACATCAATCACAAAGGCACCCTCACATTTGACTTGCCAAACTTCAACAACATTTAAACCATATGTATATATATATATATAGAGAGAGAGAGAGAGAGAGAGAGAGAGAGAGAGAGAGAGAGAGAGAGAGAGAGAGAGAGAGAGAGAGAGAGAGAGAGAGAGAGAGAGAGGGCTCCAAGAATGGTTTTAGAGGATGGTACAACATTGATTGGTTTTCTTTGCCTGCTTGTAGAACATCTGTTTCAAGAGGTTTAGCAGTAAGTAACAAAAGAATAGGCAGAAAGATAAGAAACTTATGTTTTCGTTTATTTGAGTAAGACGAGCGAAAAAAGAATGTTTTCGAGCAGCCACTTTCCTTAATTTGTCATGTTTGTCTGATGAGCCGATATGTGTAAGAAAATTCTACGGCGAAGAGCATAATGCTATACTTTCCCAGATTTATTACCGTGTTATAAGCGATGGTAAAATGGCTCGTCATGTATCAAGTAAATGCTCTAAATGGTACGTCGAATAGAAATATCTAAATGAGAAAAAAAAAAACCTGAGAAGCTGCACTGAGATCCGAACTCTTTTCAACCAAATTATCGAGCTTCTCGCCTCGTTCTAGGACACTTTCGATGGTCTTGTGCTGAGAAAAATATGCAAAATATATAATATATATGCCATGCCACAGCAGAAAGAAAGAACTGCATCAAATTGGATCATTGTCGTCGCCTATTTAAGGGGCATGCTATTGTACGTTTAAAATCTGGGACTTTCGACATAATGACAAGCAGGAAGGGCATCAATGCCATTCAGCAGTATGGGGGAAAAAATAGTTGCCCAAATTTCACAACAACATATACAAATCGGTTACATTCCATATAATTTCAGTTGAGCAATAACGTTGGCTAATATTTGAAGCTGCAATGATCACCGTTAGAATTTAAATCACAAAGTACTATGCTTCTAATGGCTTCCATGGATCACTCTTTCTATACTTATCAATGAAATGAATTGATCACAAACATGAACGGAAAGCATTTAGATAGTGTTTTTTTAACTTTTTTATTTCTAAATAAAGCTATCTAGTGATCTTTACACATATCGAACAAGTGCATCTTACATCATAGAAACTACTCATTCAGGAAAAAAAATGTAATAAAATGGAAAAAAGAAACGACGAACAGAAATGCTGGACGTTTGACATAATTGAAGAAGAATACTCACGAGAATAATTTTTGTTTCGTCCAACTCACGCTGAATCCTCAAAAGTTTGTCTGCCTCGGCAGGGTCCTAGACAGCAAAGACAAACAAGTTAACAAAAAAAAACAGACATGACATAACAGAATCCCGAGAAAACACAAACCCTCGCAGCTAGACTAACAGAAAATGAAACACAAGGCAATCGATGGGCGTTATGGAAAATGAAAATTGGAAAATGAATTCAGAAATACCTGAAATTTCGTCAGTGCCTCACTTAGATAAGGCCATTGTTCAGTGCTATCAGCTTGGATGGTTTTCCATGTATCACCAAAGTTCTTTTGGTATTCATCCAAGACCTGCCAGGTCAAATATAAGAGAAGTTAAGATTCGACAAAAGAAGTACTACATTCAATACATAACATATCAACGGAGCCTATATTACCTGGTTTAGGAGTGAAAAGGCACTCCGAACTGGATAGTGGTCGTCCATAAAGCCCAATGCGCACAAGCCATTTCGATTGTATGCATGCACTTTGTACTCTGAAAAAGAAAAAGAGAAGGAAAAATGAGCCAAGAATCTATATGGATGGCTCAATATACGCAGGATAATCACATAAAAAAAGAATTAAAAGAAGTAAAGTCATGTTTTCTAACATAATCGCACGGAATTTAGAAATGAGGCTCTTTAGAGTACAACGCAAGAATCTAAATCACAACGACAATGTCCCAAACAAAAAAATCGTGTATAGTATAAGCCTAAACAAGGATCAAACGACTCTGCTAGTCCCATCAGAATAATATATATGCAAAGAACTTTGAGAATGAAAGAAAATACTTGAAGTTACCAAGAATAAAACCGTTAATTCTCCATCTGTTCTAATTCAACCTAATTTATGCATTGAATCCTAAGTAACTAAGTTACTCATCCATGATCATCAGAGCAAAAGGTTAATGCTAATCCCACCCAACTTTCCTTGGTCAGCCTTATGGTTACATCACAGACAGAAGGCAATCATCGATCTAACAGAATCGTCAATCTTTCTTTTATCTTACCCAAAACCTAGTCCAATGATCAGAATTTACATATCCCACCTTCGAATCACCAATAACTCATTCACAAAATTCTCCTTTCTTTCAACATCTGGGGAGCAAAATCAAATTACCAAATGTTTCTTTTGTAAGAACTCAAAAATCACCAATTACCAATAGACTATTGGGCACAAAACCAACAACGATAGATAAAACATTCCCACCAGAAAAAAAAAAAAAAATCCACCAAAACAAAAGACTGAAAGGATAATAGAACCCCAATAAATCGATCAAAAATTCCATAATTTATCCAAAACGACCCACGAAAGCACGAAGAGATATCAAGAAAAGAACAAATTCTTAACAAGAATAACAAAACAGAGGTATTTCAAAAAAGGCTGGGATTGAAAAAAAAAATTCCTCTTAATTCGGACCTTCGTGTTGCACCGACTGGCGTTGCCCGGGTTGGGTGCGGCTGGCTACGGTTCGGCCGACAAAAACGACGAACTCCCTGACGCTCGACCGCTGAAAGAATCCGAAGCTGCTGACGTCAGACGCGTTAGCTAAAATCACCGGATCGGAACATTCAGGACTAGTCTTGAGCACCATCAACGCCGTGATCTTCACCATCGTTCCTCGCGCCCCCCCTCTTTTTTTTTTAGCTCTTAATTTATTCTCAACAAATCACCAAAGAATGGATTTTTATTCGAAAGGCGGAAAGACGCTATTATATATATACTCTCTCTCTCTCTCTCTCTCTCTCGTTTGTCTTTCTGGCTAAGAAACGCAAACACAATTGCACCATTTGACTATTCTGCTACTTCATTGTAATGATTATATCAATTGTATTACAGCATGAGCTTTAATCTTTCTCAAGTTTCAATCTTTAAGCCAACTTGCGCAGTAAAGTTGAGTAATTGCTTATTACCGCGAAAGTCTACCACGATAATTGGTCGGGTCCAGTCCCCATCAAGACCACACCAACTCCTTCACGAGCCTCGATATAAATTGCATTAAAAAAAGAGAAGAAAAAAAACATCACTATACTATTAGATACTAACCAAGATCTTAGGGGCTCAGTGACCCATATCGAAATATATCTATACACGGACAGTGAGTGCCGTCGAGGGGAAAGAAAAGGAAAGAAATGAGCCGAAGATCAACTGGGACTTGGCTGAAGTGTTGCTTGGTTCTTTTTGCTACTGTTTCTTCACTCTGCGTTTGTGGGCCTGCTTTGTATTTCAAGTTCAAGCGAGGCTTTGCTCTGAAAGGGGCGTCGACCTCAGCTTGTACTCCGTGCACCTGCCGTTGTACTCCTCCTCAATCCCTTTTGAGCATTGTCCCAGGTATGTATGTCTTCTTCACTTTGTCTAGTTCTTGGGATCTTTGTAACATACGATGAGCTTTCCTCTTCTTCATCAGTGTAAGGTGGTTCTTCCTCATGATTTAGTTCAGGGCGAGAATCTTTATTACTATATACATAGCCTCGGATATAGTGAATGTTTGGTTAGAAAATTGATTTCAATGCGTTCAAGATTATGGTCTTGTTAGAAATTTCACATTGGGATTCCAATCAAAGATTAAATATTTGGGATGTTCTTATTTCATTTCAAGGTTAAAATCTTACATAAAACTTCTTGTTTATGTGTTCCCAGGTTTGGCTAATCTCACTGTCCAAGGTAACTAACTGGCAATCATGTCTTTACAAGCTTGTTTTATTAGGTTTTTTATGAAGAAACAGTTTGTAATAAACTGAGAACATTGTGAATGGAACAGATTGTGGAAGGCATGACCCTGACCTCAAGGAAGAGATGGAGAAGCATTTGGTGGACTTACTGTCCGAAGAGCTGAAGCTGCAAGAAACCGTAGGCGAAGAGCGCTCGAAGTACATGAACGTCGCGCTCAAAGAAGGCGAGAGATTGGCTTCTCAGTACCAAAGAGAAGCTGAGAAATGCAACGTCGCGACGGTGACCTGCGAGGGCACGCGGGAACGAGCCGAGATGTTGCTTACGAAGGAGAAGAGACTTACGCTGTTATGGCAACGAAGAGCAAGGTTACTAGGTTGGGAAGGGTGATAACAGTTTCGATATGTCGTAGTACTAATCTGTAACTGTCTGAACTTGTTAGTTTTTTGTATTTCTGGCACACAATGATATTGATTTCATTTTCCACACATGATGATCACCCAGAAACTGTCTTATTCGCTAAGATTTCCAAGAAAAAAATACCGAAACATTCGATCGAAATCTATCTTACACATCACGATGTTCAGTTTGCAACCGCAAATGAGAGAAAAGGAATACGATACTAACACGAACAAATAATCCAAGCATCATACTATTGAAATCTTTCAAATCACACAACAGATAAACCGCTGAGTAAATCATATAACCGCCGCTGCCTCATATTCCCGAACCGAAAGAATAATCGTCGAAGCCAAAGTCGCAGTTCGGCAAGTTATCCTCTCGTTCCTACACACATCAAGAAAAAGAAAAGGAAAAGGAAAACGGTTATATAAAATCAATTCAATAAGGTTAAACAAGGGAGCCAAGTTTAGTACCCTTTTGATCATAGCATTCACCATCTCATCGAGCGAATCATAAGCCTGAGGGGCGGCGAAACCACCTGGCAACTTTTGCTGCTGCTCGAAAAGAAAATCCTCGTTCGATCTCGCTCTCGATGAAGAATCAGCGCCCAGATTTTCGTTTTCGTTCTCTTGCAAGAAATTCGAAGCATTTGCATTCGATCTTCCATTAACAAACATGTCCACGTTCTGGTTAAAGATCCCACTGTTCTGATCCATGCTTTGGCTCAGAGGAGTCATGTTGTTACTGTTGCCGAGAATGTTAGAACTCGGGCCACCAAAAGCATCGTTAAGACCGTGGGCATAGCTCTGTCTTTGTTCTCCCCAGCTTTCATGATTAATACTACTACGCATATTACCACCAATCAAGTTGTCTGAACCTCTTGAATCAACTAAAGGCAAAGCAGAGGACGGCTCGACTCGATTATTACTATTATGGTCACTATTCTGCAGATAAGGACCGCCGTTAAATGAATTGTGGCTCTCTCTCGGGCAACTGATGGAAGAAAACTCGCCTGGAAACTGCCCCGAACCAAGAAAAGAGTTGGGCTGCAATTTAGTTGCAGGGTCTATCAGAATCGAAGATCCCGAAAGGTTAAAGGGAGGATCCGAACTGAAAGAAGCAACGTTGTGAGGGGGCTGATTCGCAAATACTTGATTGTTCGGGGCTCCATTCAAAAGATTCCCCGAGCCCACATCTCCAAATGCACTCGGAATCGAAAGCATTCTAGAATCATCCATCCCGCTTAAAGCCGAGACTCCATGCTTGCTGTCCTGATCCACTCCAAGAAAGGATGGTTGCATCCCTTGAAACAGATTAGGGTTTTGGCCCGTTAGTTGAATCTTCCCGAGGGAAGGGATCGAGCTGGTCAAGGTTTGAACTTGATTGCTACTCGGTTGGATCAGGCCGCTCGGGGCGAGGTTACGGAGGTTCATAGCAGCCGGGCTGTTGAGTCTTCTGAGAATGCTGTTTGCAGCAAAGGGAGACACGGCGACGTTCCCGAGCCTTCCAGGTGCAGACACAGATCGGTAGTCTCCTAGGTTGTCCAAAGAAGTCATGCGCATGAAAGGAGAGTCTTTAATTCCAAGAACAGCAGCCATGTTTGCTTGTTGTGCTGCTACCGAGCTAATCCTCTTCAGGTAAAGTCGGTATTTCTGCAAAAAGACAGACGGTCTCTAATGTAATAAAACGAGCAGCAAGAAAACCTCAAACATCCATTTCAACGTTCGATAAAAAAAAAACCTGAAGATGGCTCGCAACGTTTTCACGGGTCAGCCCATTAACGCCCATCATGTCAAGAATCCTCTTAGGAACGGCCTCTGTAAACAACGAAAAAAACAAAACTTATAAAAGAACGAAGCAAAACAAAAAAAAGTAATCTTTTTTTAATGATTTCTAACTTTCGATTCCCAATTGGTTCACAGCTGCAACGAACTTGCGGTGAAGCTCGATGGACCACACGACCCGAGGCTTCTTCTGGGTCGCCGGGTCCTCGCTGTCATTACCATTGTCTTCACTCCCTTCTTCTTCTTCTTCGTCTTTCCTCTTCCTATTACACCTCCCATTCTGATCCGTATTACCAGTCGACGGCGAGTCACGGCCGTCTCCTCCGTTTTCTTGATGAGCATTGCCCTGATTGTGATGGTCCCCCGACCTTTGATTCTTGGGATCGAACTTCTTTCTCCTTATCACATGCTGCCATATGTTCCTCAGCTCCTCGATCCTAATCGGCTTCACCAGATAATCGCAAGCTCCGTGCGTCACCCCTTTCATTACAAGCTTTGGATCGCTATTTGCAGACAACACTGTTTCAAGAAAAAAAAATCAAATCCTTGACGCCATAATTTGTATAGTCAAACATTTTTATTACAACGAAGAAAAGTGGAAGAGAAACTCGAACTTACTTATAACGGGCAGGTCCATCTCAAGCCCGACGAATTCCAGAAGCTTGAAACCGTCCATGTCGGGCATGTGGACATCGCTAATCACCAGGTCGAAGCTGTCTCTGTTTTCCCTCAACATGTTAAGTGCTGTCCTTGCTTGACCAGTAGTAGTAACTAAAGCCAATAACACACACACACAGAGACAAACAAACATATTACCTATGTAAGAAACTTAGGCACTGTAAGAACTGATTACAAGTTAAAAGAATAACGACGGGCCAAGTCAATAAGATGACTATAAAAGCATATCCCCAATATAGATGCGATGTTCAAGAAAATGGTCGTGTGAAATACCACAATCTCGAGCAAATGAAGTCCCGAAAATTCACAGCTCTTACGATAAAAACCGCACCTTTGAGTCCAATATTACATCGAATTTCCCCGAAAATAGATAAATGATAGATTCTCCAGCTCTCCAATATAATGGATATATCAGCAAAAACCTCAGTAAACATCAATATTAAGCAGGGGAAAAAAACTCAACTTTGCTTGCTAGAAAACAACACTGCCCAACAAATAATAAAAGCCTAATAGAAGGAAATCGAAGTATATAAGATGAAAAAAAAAAAAATTCTTTTAACAAGAGATTCAAGATGGGAATTGTAACAAAAAGAATGGTAATAACGATAAAGTACATAATCTACCTTGATATTGGCATTTCCTTAGAAGGGTCTCCAGCAACTTCAGGCAAGTAGGATCATCGTCGACGGCAAGAACACGCAGGCCCATCGGAAACTTGTCATAATTCTCAATTTCACCTCGAATTTCCTCAACGGTCATTTTCTGCAGATAACAAGAGAGTTTCAAACAAATTAAAAGAGTCAACCTAACCTACTCACCTCCCTCGAAGCAACAAAGCAGATGTAATGAAAAAAAGCTTCTATCTTTCCCTATTTCTTCCTAAGATGATAACAACAAACTAAACATTTGACTTCGAGATTTAAGGATCCATAAGAACAACATATAAACACAAAGTACACCTCAGGCTGTGGATGGAGAGGGAGAGAGGGAGAGAGAGAAGACTAGTTTCGTCCTTTCTTTAACCCGTTTTTGTCTTCTATTCAATAAAAAAAAGGTTATATATATCCCTCCCTCGCAGTAGTAGTAGTAGAGTAGTGACTGCTGACAAAAGTTGCAATATGAGTATAGTATAGAAATAGATAGCTATTACTACATTATAACAATAAAAAAATATAAAAATACATATTTAAAAAATGTATCTGTCTGTAGTGGGTTGTCAATAATGGAGCTTTATGATGTATAAAAAAACATTTTCTTTTTTTTGCTGACAAAAATTAATAAAAAAAATTTTGAACACATGGTTCGATATTACCATATGGCTTCGCCCTAATTAAATAATCATTATTATTGCATTTCCTTTCTTTTCCCCACGTTTTAATGTAAGATTTTCATTTGATATCCTTCCCACGCCACCTTATGAAGTTTACCCAATTGGCTTAAACGATTGGCGGTTGTAAATAGGGGTATTTCTGACTTTTCGCAATCTTGTTATTTTATTATGGAATAATATACTATACTCGTCCACAATCTTGGGTAATTACGTAGGACTTAATGCTAATGATATTCTCATTTTTTTTTTATTTTTTTGCAGCCATCATTTACTGCAAAGTTACCTTGTTTTGATATTGATAATGATTACTGTAATTTATTTATTTTTATTTTTTTTTGAATAGTTTGATTTTTCTTAAGGTGCTAATGTGTTATAAAAAGGAATTATAATTTTCATTAACCTCGTTTCTAATAGTAATATAATTTTTCCATTTGAAGGAATCATCTATTGGGTTTTAGTTGCGAGATACAATTAATAATATTTTATATAAAAAAAATTGTCTATCCAATAATTATTTGAGATTAGGGATGAAAGATGAGTTAGCCAGCTCGAACTCATGAACGTCGAGCCCTATTTTGATCATAATTGTTTCGAAATTGTGAGTTAATTTTTAATTTTTTTTTCTTCTAAATTTTATTTTAAATTTTGAGCTTTTAAACCTAGCTAAAGCTCCGTTCGTCGAGTAAACGAGCCCACGGCCGAGCTCTATCTTTATTATTAGTCTTCGAAAATGTGTCGACTTGTTTATACACCTCCTTCAGATTGGACAACTAATTAGTTGTAGACTGAAAATAAATTAATGTTAAAGAATGGCAAACGAAATAGACTTCATTTTCGAAAACCCTAATCTTGATCTGTAGTTAATGCTTGATATATTCTTATTAATTGTTAAAACCAATATATAATAATAAGATCGTACATGCGTAACCATTTTTATAACTTGAACCATTAAAATTTCCCAATATTATTTCATGGTCTTATCACTTTTATCATTTAAGACCTTGTATACTAATTTATGCTGATTTTTTTTTTCTAACATAGCCATATAATTTAATTTGTAATAACATTCCATCGAGGCATACACACTTACACACACGCACGTTTTCTCTATTAATATGATTCAAGGTACTATTATAGTTAAAAAAAATGAATTATAGATTATAATGATCTCACTCTCACACATATATATATCATTCTCTAGTAATAGCATGATTATAATGTATTCAATTCAATTACTATTTTTATTTTTACGAAATTTTATTATTTTTAAAACACAGTGAGGAGATGCACATGTAATATGATCGGTGGTAATAAAAGATTTATAAGAAATAATCGACGACCAAATATATAGTAATATCTCCCAAAAATAATAATACGTCCATCAAAGGTACAACCAAGTACAGCAGGGATTCATGCACTTGGCTGGGCCCCACATGCCAAGTGCCTTCACGTTTCGACGCCTTATAGGTTCATTTATTACAGATTCCTTCTTTTTTATTTTTTCGAAATAGATTTAACGAAGTGGGGCCCGAATTGACTAGGCCGCCTTGCTGGCATCACGTGTGGGACTATTTGTATGATAAGAAACAAAATAATAATAGTAATAATTAAGCAATTTTCTATAATTAATAAATAATGGGTTAATTAATTTGTAAGAAGTAATAGTTCCACGTATCAATGACGTGGCCTGAAGTGATAAAGGTCAGTCAACGAATTAACTCTTACTACTACATAAAATAGCATTGTGTTATAATAATTAATATAAGGGGCTGTAATATTGAGGGTAGTGTTTCCCGCCTAGGCCTATATACCTAACTAACATGTGATAAGACGAATACATATCCCAATCAATCCGCGGACTCATAATTATTGAGTTCTCCAACAATTCTACTATACTAGTATTTTATGGCAGATGCGTGTGGTAAAATATAATACATAATATTATGTTTTAAATTATTTATAATTTATAATATTTAATAAATAAAATATTATTTAAAAAATAAATTTATGTTGTAATTAAAATAAATAAAAATTAGAAAAATTAATTATAATTACTAATATTAAAATAAATTATAAAAAAAAGGGGCAAATAACAATTAATAAATAGTATAAATAATTTAAATCACAACCGTCTAATTAATCATGATTGACAGTCCAGATTTAAATTGAAATTGCCACGCCACTAAGCCCCTCATCAATTATATAAAGGTATAGATATGTATATATACACACCACCGTTATATAATATTGTAAATAAAATATTTAAAATTAAAAATATGGTTAGTATAGCTTAGATCAAGATGGGTATGAGATTTCGGAATAAAAGAAAATTTCATGTCTAAAATAAGGAAAAAAATTAGTTTTAACGTGACGGGCATGTTTGAAATAGGGATGTCAACAAGGCAGATTCATAGAATCCACATCCTTGCGAGAGTTTTATTTCAAGATATTGTGTATTAAATATTATTTATATTCTATTATTTATTAGCAATTGTATATAAAATTGAGTATTTTAGTAATTTAAAACCCCGAATCCTTGCAGAGAAGGGGGCAAGTACAGACCTCGTCTACGTCCCCGCCAATGGAGGTGAGATTTATCTCAGCCGGGAATAGGGAATCTCCGCCCTACTGACAACCCTAGTTTGAAAAAAAATATATAAAATGAAAAATATGGCATAATTCACTTCAAGTTTACATTTTTTAAGTCAAGTGATCATCTGACAATATACATATTCATAAACATAAAATATAAGGTAATTAGTCCCGAGGTTATAGGATCGTTCACTTGATTCCCTTGATGTCTGTGTATACTTGGAACAAGACACATGGGTCAAGAAAACAAGTCCCGCTTAAAGTCAGAAATCGATTCATAACTGACGATGAGGTTCGGATTGAATTCAGATTAAACTCAGTCAAAGCTACAAATAAGGTCATGAGCAAGTTGAGGAGACTTTTGATCAATTAGATCTACAAGGTTTGTAATAATGTAAGCAGACAACGAACGTAGATAACGGTCTAAATATTCACATCATATATATCACTAATTCTCGAATCTTGAATCGTCTCAAGTAAGTTCATTGTTGTCTTTTTTTTTTTCTTTAAGGGTTTTCTCCACAAAGTCTTGTTGTTGGGCTTCATCTTTGTTCTTGACAGTTGCTCAAGTTAAGATTGAACTGTTCTTAGAATGTCCCAAAAACGGGCGATGAATTACTACAATTGTTCGCAAAACGAAGTCGTTCCGTTAATTTATATTAGAAATATTTGTTTCCCCATGATACTATAAATATGATAATACGAGTTTTGGCAAAATATAATATGAAAATGTTTCGCCGGTCAAAATTAAATAGATAATTTTCTAGGGTAGTTAATCAAACTATAATGAGAGAGAGAGCGAGAGAGAGAGAACTACTATAAAATATATATATATATATATATATATAGCACAAAGTAAACAATCGCATCAAAGTTTTCTCTAAACAAGTGCAAGAGACACCGAATTATTTTAATACAATTTATTTTTTCAAAAAATATATATTATCCACCTCTCTATTAAATCTTTTGTTCTCAACACACATTCAAAAAAGAAGAAGAAAGATTAAAAAAATGGAAGAAAAAAAAGCTCAAAACTTGACACTCTTTTAACCTACGCCCCGATATTCTAAACCCTAATCTCATGCATGGCCATGACCACATCATCATCATCATCATCATCATCATCATCATCATAGGAGGGCTATTTTTACCCTTCTTGGTCTCAAACCCTAAAGCCATCTTCAATCAAGAAGAAACAGCACTCCACGCACATATGCTAAGCATTCTAAATCCAAACACCACCCACCTTCAAGTTCGACATAGACGAACAAACGCAAGCCCCCACGCGTTGGAGGTGCGTCGGAGGACCCCGCCGTATTCTCTCGCATGGCTTCACCATCCTTGTCCCGTTGCGAATATCATCGGATTGAGCATAGAAGTTGCAAGAAGGTTCGACTTCGATGGCATCGATCTCAACTGGGAAACTCTTCAAACGCCTGAGGACATGGTGATCAACTTGGCCGACTTGTTAGACGAATGGCGCTTGGGAGTAGAAAAAGAATTAAAAAAAAACAAAACAAAACAAAGGCAAATGTACTATCCTCATAGGGTCTTTTTGACTTTGAGTTTGTCCGATGTTGATAGAAATATGAAAAAGGTCATCGACATGTATGTTTAAATGACTTTGGGACATTATAACTAGAAGAACATTGAGTATTACAACCTTAACAAAAAGCCTTACTTCGACAACGTACGGTGCGTTTTACTCTTCCATGAAGTTAGCTCAACAGGCAGAAAGCTCTCATCGCGAGATACCACAGCGCGAGCCAAAACCTTACCGAGCCAGCCATGAAACAGCAGGCCCCTCGCGCCGAGCCCGCCAAACAACCAATATTTGCAATCAAGCCCCCCATCTTTTACGAATTCGTCGACGCAGCCCATGAGAGGAAGCGATGATCCATCCTGGGTGAGTGGCGGCATCGCCCTTAATCCTCCAACAGCTCCTTTGATGGTCCAATTGTTTATGGAAGGATATACAGACGATGCTTTAGGGAGAAGTATTCGTATGGCATTTGAAGTCTCTTCTTGAGATGCTTTCGTTGAGTAATTTATTGAATTCCAATCCCATGTTGATCCCAGATTTATACTCCGAGGTCCATGTATCGAAAGCCAAGCGTCTGATAAAACCGAAGGGCTGTGTTGAGGGTATTCTTCGCTGCGTTCGAAGATAATTTTCAGTCAATGAGATGGGAGAAAAAAAGATTGGCCCGTCGAAATAGTACTAGATTTAAGGCTGAAAACCTCGTATCATTGTCAAGCTGAAGGTTAAGGATAATGCCTCGACATGTCCTAAGAGGAAGCTTTCCGGATAGTTCTGGAAGAAAAACTGACTTTGCCCCCAAACAAATTATCACTGCATCATATTCATCTGCATAAAAAAGAGTTCTGTTGATTTTCTCCCTCCTTTTTCTTTTCTAATATAATGGAGATGCATTTCCACAGTGAATAAGATTTAAGTTTGATGTATGCATATTATGCAATAAAGGGACACTTTTATACGACTTTTGCAAGGAAAAAGTTTTCGGAGTTACCACTAAATTCTCGGAGACTATGAACAGATGTCTTGTGAAAGCTCAGTTCTCCGCGCACAGAGCCTGAGTTTGGACTGTTGCTTGCTAGATCTTTACATGCCATATAAAGACCCTACAAATAAAATTGCATTTTCAACAAATAATATCGAGCAGAAATAGGGCGGATGTGAAATTTCACGAACCTGAAGGTATCTTTGAGCATCGATATTCAATGCCTCGGGCATGTAGAATGCCAGGTTTAAAGGTATGGATAAATTAGGGACTAGACGGTGAGCAGCATCCTCGTTGATAGACTCTATTCTGCAATCGGTAAGGTAGTTCTGAGCATTCTACTCATGAAATCAAGATGATTTGTATCAGCAAAAAAAAAGAAAATCAAAACGATAATCTTCTTCGCAATTTGGTAGCTCTAGTCAACTTTACCTTGGTCATGATATCGATGTGCTTCGAATTGATGGCTGGTCTTAATATGCCTCTGAAACAAATAAGTCGAATCATTTGGGTTTTAAGCACGAGTGGTGAGATGAATAACACATACAAAGGTTGTAAACTTCTTTCAAAGTTGTTGATGATATCACGAACCTTCTCCTTACTACAGGGGACTGAATATCTTGCAGAGTTTCGTTTTGTTCCGTGTTTATTTGCTTAAGTAGTGTGCCTTCAGCTATATTTATGAGATTTAAGCTCTCTTTCCAAAACTCGGCACCCTTCCAAAGAAGCTTGACTGAAAAAAAAATCACAAATAAATCGAGTTTAAAACCTTAAAAAAACAATTCAATTATCACTGAACAACATTTCATTTCATTACTAGCAAAACATAATAAACTAACAAAAACGAATCATAGATACAGACCCTTTGGTGAGTAAGGATGCAGAAGTCCACCAGCAATGCCCGAGGCACCACCACCGACGCCTACTTCGTCGTATATATCGACACAAATACGCAATTGCTCAGAAACGTGCTGCAAATATATGTTTCAAGTAACGACTCGGCAAATAATGACTGAGGAAAATAAATCATATACCCAAAATGAAATGTATCCAAACGAAGCACTAATACACTTGGGATTATTATTTGTTTGACTCTAAGCCAATCTGCCCAATTCTTGCGTTGAAGAAACTATAAACAGAGTCAGTTCTTCCAAAGGGCTTCATTGTCTGGTGAAGTTCATTGAAGAAAACACCAAGCCATAGTCAATCGAACGCTCACTGTCGTGAACATATAACGATTTTACAGAGACAGAACTACTATTTTCTATCCTATAACAGTTCACCATTGAAAGGAAAACACACACACACACACACAGCCAAAAAAAGCAGGAAATAAAAGAGAAGAAGGCAATACTTGAAGCAAATTGTAGACAACGCTTAACCCAGCAAAGCCAGCCCCAAGAACTGCATATCTGCAGACGAAAGGAAACAACAATATTCGTGAGAAAAGAAGCTAAATTTATACAAACAGAACCGAGGAAGTAAAACGGCAGCGAAAAGGAAAAAACAATTAGAGAAAACTGAATTGTAAGAACCTAAGTGTCTGTCGCTGAGACAGGGAAGAAATCCTGGAAGAAGAAGAAGATTGCGTCGATTTGAAACATTTCCAGCTCAGTAAAGAGGGATGCCTTGGGATTATTGCTTGTTGCATATCCTTTTTACGTTCTTCTTCACCAATAAAAGTGATAAAAGTGTTGGTCACTATTTATACGGTTTTGCAGGACATGTATGATATGAGACATTTGGTCTATTTTACTTTATTCAAGTGGGTAATAAACCGACTTCCTTTACATGTTGACATACAAGCCAAAAAACAAAGGCTTTTTTTGCACTTTTGGTGCGTTTTTTCAAAATCATTGTCAAATATAGGTTTGATTTTGAGGCAGTTTCAAAAATAGGTTAACGTGCCAAGACTTATGACGCGTTTTAAACGCGATACTACCAATGACGCGTTCTGGAACGCGACATAACCCCTAACGCGTTCTGGAACGCGTCACAACTGACGACGCGTTTGAACGAGTCAAACGACCCCTCTTCTTCTTCTTCCCCTCTCTCTTCCTCTTCCTTATCCATTTTACAATTAATCGGCCGCACCTATCAAGTTTTTCCGACGCCAATTCTCGAATTTTGTTGGCCGAATCATCTCCGATCCGAATCCTCAAGGTTATTTAGTTTTAGCAATATTTTTTTTTATTATACAAAATTCGCGAGTTCCCGCCTCCCGGCGAGCCGGACCGCCGCGTTCGTCGGCGAGTCAGGCCAATGGGTGGCCGGTGAGATGGCGGGTGTCCGCTGTGGTGTTGGGTGTGTGGGCGGTCGGTGCCTTTGTTGCCGGCGGATTGGGCATTGTGGTGGTGGCTGGCGCGAGGCTGTGGTGGCCGTTGCCGACAGATTGGCCGCTGCAGTAGGAGGCCGGATCGAGACGGTGTTGGGCATTGCCGGCGGATGGCCGCTGCGGAACGAGGCCGACGAGGTGGCAGATGTTGGCGGCGGTTAGCCGGTGCGGGAGGAGGCTGGAGCGAGGTGGTGGGCATTGCCGGCGGATGGCTGCTGCGGGAGGAGGCCGGCGAGGTTCCCACCTTTTGTCGGGCGGAATTTGACCTAAAATACGTTTGGGCGACCGAAACTCGAGCCGGCCTTCCCCGGGTCTCCGCGGGTTTTTGACCAAAACTTTTTTATTTAAAATATAATTTTTATATTGTGCTATATTTTTGTTTTATGTTCAGAATGGACGAGACTTCATTGTATGGTCCGATGGATCCGTCTCTATTGACACAGCAGCAAAGCCATCGTTCAGCATATATTTTTCACAATGAAAGTCTGCTTGACGCCGTACTTCGAATAAGGGGCCCATAATCACCTTTATGGGATACATCGACGAACCCGAGGGTGATGCATATTCGTCTGCTAAGGAAGCTACACACGATGGGATTTTATAACATATTCAGCTGTAAATCCCAGAAGATTGACCCGCATCTTATCACGGCATTGGTCGAGCGATGGCGTAGCGAGACACACACATTCCATCTGCCAGTAGGAGAAGCCACTGTGAGACTTCTTGATGTCGCGATTTTGTGGCGTTTACCCGTGGAAGGAGCAGCTGTGACCGAAGTCTCGTATTCAAGGTCCAAATCTGAATGGTCAGAATACTGCCATGAGATTACGGGGTTTGCCCCGGATGACAAGCATTTCAACAGTCTTTCGAAGATGAATATTGCGACAATTTCTAACTGGCTGATAGCGAATCCAGTTACTGATGTGAGTACGGAGGACGAAGTTGATCAACGTGCACGTGGTTACGCGCTACTAATATTCGGGTGTGTAATGTTTCCCGATAAGAGCGGGTCATGAGTGAATCTCAACTACCTCCAATTCCTCGAGAGCGTTGACGAGGTCTGTAACTATAGTTGGGCCAGTGTTGTATTATCATGCTTGTATCAGGAGTTGTGTGTGGCCTCAAGTCACGGTGTAAACAATATTGGCGGACCGCTTCGATTATTACAGGTACTAATTTATCCATGTTATTTCGAATATATTAAATTTGACCATCTATTATATTTTATCTTTACAATCTCATTTATTCAAGTGTGGGCTTGGATGCATGTATTGCCTTTACAGCCTCTCGCTGGTGCTTTAGCGGTCGATATGACAGAGACTATACTCGACGGTGAGGTCTTGCTCCCGATGCCACTGCATGCTGCTAGGTACGTTGGTCTCAAGTAGCATTTTATTAGACTTTAATAGTTTCCTTTTTGTTATTGTTTATTAATGATGATTTTTGTAGATGAAAATCGTTATTGGCATTCACGTCTACGGCCCGCTCGAACGTGCGACAGACGCGGGAAATTTTGGATAATCTGAACCTTGCACACTTCGTGTGGAACCCGTACAATGACGATCTCCCCGAGGTGGCGACGCTCCCCTACGACTGTCGGCCTACGACGCTCCCTGATAATCTGAACCTTGCACACTTCTTTAATATCGTGGAGCTTTATTATCCGGACCGGGTGTTACGCCAGTTTAACATGGTACAAGACATACCAGAGGATCCTACGGCTGACCACGTTAAGCTTCACAACATCGGTGAACATAGAGGCCGCCAACGTTTTGATTGGAGGACGCCAACGTTAAGCTTCAAGATGTCATGACCCGATTATCGATTTTTGTTGCGGCTTGGTACAATATACACAGACAAGGAGGAATAGTTTCACTAAAAATCGGGATCGTCTCATAGCTGACAATGAGGTTCAAGGTCGATTCAGATTGAACTTAGAATGTGGAAATTACGATAGCATTATGTGGAATACCTTTAAAAAAAGATGTCATGACTTGATACCATGGGAATTACGGAGGAATAGTTTCATTGAAAATCGTGATCGTCTCATAGCTGACAATGAGGTTAATGGCCGATTCAGGTTAAACTTAATTAGAATGTGAGAATTACGATAGCATTAGGTGAAATACCTTTAAAAAAAGGGCAATTTTCGTTTCAGGCACTGTTAGAAATTTAATTTAGTTTTCAGGCCCTGTCAGAAAAAAAAAATAGTTTTAAGGACCCAATTTTTATAGTAATACTTTATTGTTCCGCAATAACAATATATGATAAATTTGTAACACAAAAAGGACGCATGACACCTCTTCATATAACACTTTATAACATTTTTTTTAAGTTTATGTCCTTATGTCTGAGTTTAACATAAATTAGGCCCTTAATTCTAATTTTTTTTCTTATAGGGTCTGAACAAAATTTTAAAACAATAATAGGGCCTAAAATCAAATTAACCGTTAAAAAAAATGTCATGACTCGATAAATTGGTATTATGGGACAAAAATAAAAGGGAAATGATTTTTTTTTTTTTTTGATAAACCTTGAAATAAAAAAAAATACAAACGGGGTGAAAAGAAAAAAAAATACACTTGATTGAACACAAAGATACACAGGAAACTATTTGGTCGTTAATATAAAATAATACCATAAAAAATTATTAAAAGAAAAATAAGACAATAATGATGGCCTTTGCATAATAATTCAAGTTCTCTTCCAGCTAAGTTAAGCGAAAGCTCTTGCACTTTCTCTCTCTAAATTGTAACGATATTCTATCTGAAGACTCTCTGGTTAGGGTTTTCAAGACCGCCGCTTTTGGATATCTGATCTCGGAGTGGAAGCTTCCTTTTTTCACTCTCTCCTTTGTTAGGGTTTTCAAGACCGCCGCTTTTGGATATCTGATCGGAGTGGAAGCTTCCTTTTTTCACTCTCTCCTTTGGCGGATATTTTTTTCCCTCTGGTAATTTCATTTTTTATTTTATTTTTTTTGGTATTTTCTGCGTTGATTTGGGAGTTTTCAAGTATAAATGAGTTGTTTCGATTACCTGAAGTTTGATTCGACGATCGAATTTTGTATAGATCTACGTTTTGTGACTATTTGATTTATGGTTAGTGATCATCTATTGGTATTCTAGAGTTTGACGTGAATTGGTGGAATTGTTGGTCACGGAGCGTGGGTTGTTGGTTTGGCTGCACAATGAGATTTTGTGATGAATGATGATTTTAGTTTCTTTCTGCATCTACTTTACAGTTTGTGTGGGAAATTGTCTTGAGATTCTCAACTGCTTTATGCCTTCCTTTTTTGTTCTTTGACTAATAGTTTCTTACGTGTGGTGTGGTTATTGGTTACAATTCTGCGATGCTGTCTTGTGTAAAGTGCGCTGCTCGTAGCATTTTAGTTTGTTTGTGTTGAACAGTGTTAGTAATTGGATCTTGGTAGATTGATTATGATCCCTTTTCTTTTGTTTCTTTATTCTGTGTCTTGGTTAGCTTGACCATTTGTTTGATTTCGACGTAGTGTTATTTGGTTAGTGGATCGGAGCGTGCCTACGACGTAGAAATCGATAACCTAAGCAGAGGCGACCGACGGCTGCTGTTGGGAGGAGCTTCAGTTTCTTCAGATCAATGATGTTTTCAGTGATTCTTATTCTTATTCAGCTCGAACTGTTGTCTCAGTGACTCGAACTTCTTTGGTAGGGATTAGTTGAATCTCAATTCGGATATTGGCAAGGACATTGTTTCGGACCACAAAATGGACAGATCTAGACCTAAACGCCACTATCATGACCAGGACTATGATTCCGAGAACTTTCACCCCAGGAACAGGCCTAGATACGGGAACAACTCGTACGGAGGAGGGTATAACTATAACCACCGCCGCTCCTCCGTCCATGGAGGAGGAGGAGGAGGGGGAGGGAGAAAAGTATCTGATGCTGCAGTGATGGTGACCACCAGTTACCGTATTTTATGCCATGATGTCAAAGCCGGCGGAGTGATAGGAAAGTCTGGGAGCATAATTAAAGCAATAAGACAGCACACCGGCGCGTGGGTCAATGTCCACGAGCTGATTCCCGGCGATGAAGAGAGAATAATTGAGATTTCGGACACTAGGAGGCGTGATCCCGACGGTAGAATGCCTGCTTTTTCCCCGGCTCAGGAGGCGTTGATTTTGATACATGAAAGGATTCTTGAGACTGAGATGAATGAAGGGGGATTCAGTGGTAATGTGTATGGCGAAGATGGTGAGGAGTATAGAGGGAGTAATAAGGTGGTGACGAGGATGGTGGTGTCGAGGATGCATGTGGGGTGTTTGTTGGGGAAGGGAGGGAAGATTATTGAGCAGATGAGGATGGAGACTAAGACCCATATCAGGATTTTGCCGAGGGATCAAACACTGCCTCGGTATGTGGCAATGTCGGAGGAGATTGTTCAGGTTGTTCTCTGAAACCTTTTTTTTTTGTTTTGTGACAGAGATTATGTGTGAGTGTGATGATGACAAAGATTGATTTTTCTTCAGCTCTGGACCAACTTAACTGAGATGTATGTATAAAAATGGACTGAGATGATTGACTATGAGAAGTTGTAGGCTAATGAACGAGAGCATTGTTATGTGCAAATTTGCCTAATGATCTGGGATGATATGAGTCTGTCACTTATGGAGTTCTTAAAGATTCATTGTAAGGGATACTTATGATCTGCCTAAGATTCTGGTTGACTGATCATTTCATGTGGACTCGCTGGTCTGTGCAGCATCATGAACAGAATATAATCGTTTATGCTTCGTAGATTTTGAGTGCATGTAGTATATCTGCTCATTTAACTTATTAATCTTGAACGTTTAAGGTCCGTGCCCTGCGACTTTTTATGTTATTTGGAGTTGTGGAGGTGGCATCTGATTTTCGTTGTGCTTTCTAAGCTGAAAGGAATAGAATACTTAAGGTACCCCAATTGAGAATGACCGATGTGTATTTGATTTGAAGGAATACTTGAAGAAGTTTTTGTCTTTATACCTTTTTGGGGGGAGAGGCGGTGACAATCTCTTTTGGTTTATTTAGAGTCTTTTATTGCAATTGGCAGCTGTGGCTAGCAAAAACCTTGCCTTTTGTGACTTGTTATTCTTTCAGGTGGTTGGCGAGATGAGTTGTGTGAAGCATGCTATCGAAATTATTTCTTCATGCCTGAGGGAAAGTCAACATCGTGATCGGAGCCAATTCAACAAACAAGACCGTTTGTTCCCCGATGAAGAGAATATGTTTTCAAATAATGCATCTAGAAGATCATCGAACGAAGGACCTATGTTTGGTACAAGATAATTCTGTTGGTTCTCGAAGAAATGGCAATCCCCCACGTTTACCCAGGAACACGGTCGAGTCAGGACCTACTCCTACAGCCGAGTATCCACAACCTTTTCCTGGAGAGGAGATTGTTTTCCGCATACTTTGCCCCACTGAGAAGGTTGATAGCGTGATTGGAGAAAATGATGGCATTGTGGAGATGCTTCAAAGTGAAATAGGGGTCAACGTTGACGTGTCTGAGCCAGTTGACGGCTCGAATGAGCATGTAATTATCATATCATGCGATGAGGTATGTGCGCTGCTATAGATTTATACTACACAAAGTGCCTACCACCCATTACATATTTATCTTACTTTTGAGCATATTACAGTTCCAGAAGTATGGGGACTGTTAATTTCACGAAACAGAGAATAATATTTGTTGCTCGGGGCAAACTATAAATCTCTGATTGGCAGTCTTCGCTTAACTGAGATTCAAAATGTTTGTAGCCTTTGGGGTTTTCGTGAAGTTGTTGTAACCTGATTTACTTGTGTGTTTTTAGGGTCCTGACGATGAGCTGTTTCCTGCTCAAGAGGCACTTTTGCATATACAGACACGCATAGTCGATCTTATTCCCGAAAAAGACAACATAATTACTACTATGTTACTATTGCAATCTGATGAAGTTGGTTCCTTACGTCAGTTGGGGAAAATAGGTGGTGCCAACATAGAGATTCTACCAAGACAGAAACTTCCAGTCGGCATAGCTGCTACAGACGAGATCGTTCAGGTTTGTTCTCGTACCATTTTCAGAAGCATTACTAGGTTTCCGTAAAATGTTCTTGTTTTTGAGCTGCAATCTTGTGAAACGATCATCAGAAGATTACCATAAAAGGGCTTTGATAGTCTCAACTTCTCATCTTCAAATATTTTCTTGTTTTTCAGATTGTTGGGGAGATTAAAGCTGCTCGAGAAGCTCTTATGGAGGTGACATCAAGAATTCGAAGTTTCATATATCGAGATTTGAATGAAAAAGATGCTGCTAGTCCTCGCCTTTCTTCTCAGAGCCCCGAAGAAGGTGCCCTGGAACCCGAGGCACCTTCTAGAAACAATATAACAACTCCAGAAGTTCAAAGTGGGAGCGTTACAGTTGTTTCAACCCCCAATAGTCCACATGTTGTGCCAACAACAAAGAAGGCAAAGGTAGATTGCTTCCCAGTTAGCTAACTGTATGGTAATTATTACACAAAATATCATCTCCTCGCCTTCTAAATTCGACAGCTCATGTTACTCTCGTGATTTTTTTATTTTTTATTTTTGTTATCGAATTATTCATACATCATACTTAAATTAAAGGATGTGGTGCCACAAAGTGTGGAGGTTGCAAAGCAACATGAGAGTGAGCGAAGGGAAGATCAGCCCTCAGGATTAAGCAGGTCAGTTCATCCCCTTCATTTTTCCTTTTTCCATGACAATCAAAATGTCAAATTTGGACATACATCTCTCTCTCTCTCTCTCTCTCTCATGCATTATTCTGTCTCAGAATGCCGCTTGTCACAAGAAGCACACTTGAAGTTGTCGTACCGCCGCACGCAGTGACAAAATCAAGAAAGCTTAACTTGATCAGCGAGGTCAATTTCGATCTATATATAGTATCTTCTGCTTCGATACATCTATCATCATCTTGCCTTCTCAGTGTGAACTTCTTACCGAAACCATTACACATATCCATGAATGCTACAGCTATCTGGAGCTACCGTGAAACTAATCGATGAAAATCCAGAGGCAACGGAGAAGATAATTCAAATATCGGGCACTCCAGACCAAGCTGAGAAAGCTCAGAGTTTGCTTCAAGGATTCATTTTGAGCAGTAAGTTTTTTTCGTTCTAACACGAACTTGTAGCATATTCAAACGTTGTTATGCTCCACGCCGCACTACAATTCACGTTATTTTATGTTCACTTCGTTTCGTTTCATCAGCTGATGAAGATGGCCCATAGACAGACGCCAGTTTTCTGTTATCCTCATAGCGACGATGATGCCTCACTGCCATTAACGTTGTACAAAGATTGAAATCATGTTTTTAAAACTGGATTTCTTTATGCCGTCTGTTGTTGAGAGTCTATGCATGGTTTTTCTTGTTTGGTTTCTTCAATTGGTTATATTGTTGTTAAAGATTTTGATAAAACAAATATATATATATATATATTATATAATATATAAAATGTAGACTTTAGTTAGACAACAAAAATTAAAACATGGGTTAATTAGGTTTTATGTCCTTTTATAGTTTTAAAATAGTGTTCGGACCTGTCAGGAAAAAAAAAATATTCTAAGGACTCAATTTCTGTATAACTTAGGAATAAGTACCTAAATTTACAAAAGTATTATGAAGTGTTGACGTATTGTTTGTTACAAACTTACGATGTATTGTTATTGCAATACAATAAAGTTTTATTATAAAAATCGGGTCCTTAAAATTAATTATTTGTCTAACAAGGCATGAATAATAAATTTATATTCTGACATGACCTGAAATAAAATTTGCCCTATCTATAAACTAAAGAATCTTTTACAACAGTCAAAACCCTAAAGAATACAGTAAAAACACTTTTACTTACCTGAAGTAGAGACAATTCCGAATGAGTTTTTTTTCCTCTGTCACTTGAAATTCAAATATATCTTTAAAAATTGATTTACTTATACTACCATCTTCAACCGAAAATGCATTTTCAAATTCTAATTCATTCTCAAACTCAAAATTGCAGTAATTCTTCTCTAATTATTAAATTTATTCTCAACTTAAAAAATATTTTAAATTAGACCACGATATTATTTTAAATTTGATTGAGAAATATCTAATAAAATTATAATCCGTAAGTTTGTTATTTTCCATGTTTTGTACGTTATCTTAATATTTCTTTCAACGTCATGGTTTTGTATTATTGTTGCAATTCAATATATTATAAAAATAAATAAATAAATAATAAATTTTGAGTATAATAATAGGTCTTTTGATTATAATTAAACAATTATATATATATATATATATATATAAAACAAAGTACATTAATAAATTTGGCACTAATAGGAATACAAAAATAATTTGGGCAAAAAATATAATTTAAGTAAACATGTTAGATGTTGAATAGTACAAACACATTTTTTAGTTTCAAGGAGAGAGAAAATACATAAACTCATTTTATGTTTCAGTTTGCAGTATGATTGGAGAAGAATTTTGAATTTGAGATTGGATTTGGATATCGATTGGAGACGGTTTTAAAAAATTAGGTTTAAAATTTCAAAATTGTAATACGTACTCTTTTATTAATTTTGAATAGTCAAAGCACCCATAAAAATTAAAAATATATATATATATATATATATATATATATAATATGACCCGTATTTTTAATAAACATTTTTTTCGATGTTTTTTTTAAAATACTTTCATAATCGAATTTAAAATAACATCGTGATCTAATTTGTAAAACTGCAAAGTAAGTGAGTGGTATTAAAAAGTTTGTGTGAAAGACAACATTTCGAAAATATTCTTGAGAATAAGTTTAGAGTGAACGACAAATTTGGTGCATATACTATAACAAAATCTAAATATTGGTGCTTAAACTTTTAAATGTTCCGTTTTGGTTCATGAACTTTGAAGAATCGTTCATTTTTTATTCTTTTACCGGTTGTTTAGGTCACAAAAGAACCAAATAGAAAAGGTTCTGTAAAATTTAGGAACTAAAATGACACTTTCAAAAATTTGAATATCAATAATAGTACAATATAAGCACAAAATTTATTGTTTATTCCAATTTAATGGTTGAAGAAAATATTGCATTGAGTTTGAGTTTTCGATTTATAGATTCTCTCTCACATTAGTTTATCTTTCATTAAGGGAGATGAGTGCATAGTAACTACTCCAAATTAATTGATATGTCATGCAAATTACATATTTATCTTTAATCTTTTTATTTATTCATATTTTATCCTCACACAATAATTTTTTAATATATTTACAAACAATAATACAGAACTAAAACTGAATTTAACATTTTATTTAGTAAATATTTTGAATTATTAAAAAAATAAAATATAATAATATCATATATTTATATATTATAGCTAGGGGTGAGTATGGGGCGATTAGTGCGGTTTGTAGTCAAATTTTAGTCCGATCCGATGTATTGCGGTTTTTAATAATATACCCCAAACCCGATCATAAAAATTTTAACCGGATACACTGCGGTTTGCTTGGGTTGGGTTGAGTTGGGGCGGTTTTTGCGGATTTTACATCTTTTTCATCATAACGAAAAATCAGTAACCAGTATGGGTAATATTCTTGAAGTATCGATAGTATAAAAATATATACCATAAACTTGTTGATAAAAGTTAAATTGTATATAGAAAAAATATCATCATAACAATAAACAATAGTAACAAATAATAAAAAGTTAACTCGAATAAGATTACATCTCCTCTATCATGAACGAAAAAAATTATTAATATTATGAATCATATTAGTATTTTAATCTATTTGGGCCTTTTCAATTTGTATTATTTACATTGATGATTATGATCTTTCCAACTATTACGAGTTACGAATAATATCCATTAATTTATAATCTATTTAATAAAACATATATAATTATAATATTATTAAATGTGGTTGGATGCGGTTTTTTGCGGTTTTAAAAATACAAAACCAAATCCGATTGCAAAAGATGCGATTTTATTTTTTAAAATCCAAATCAACCAATCAAGTCGTCAACCCGATATTTGCGGTCTAGGTTGGGTTGGGTCGATTGGATGGAGCGGTCCGACGGATTAAATATTCACCCCTAATTATAGCACACACACATAGAGTGTTCCATAAATACTAGTATATATTATTCATTCATAGCTTGTTAGAATACTTTCTACCTACGAAAGTTAAAAACTCTGATCTAGAATCATCCTCTCCTCGCTTCTTCGCACTCTTCAAAATCAACCAAAAGAAAAGCAAAGAACAATTAAAGGAAAGAAAGATAAATCAGTATCGAAGATGATGATCAGAATCCGAAGCCGCGACGGTCACCGTCGCCGATCTCCAATCGGCAATCTGTCATGACCCGACAAGTGAAGTCAATGACTAATTGGGCTTTATTTTGGTTGGACCAAATTATTCATTTAGTATTAGACTATATAAGTACTGCTGTAATTGAGATTTCAGGGAATTAAGGAAAATCAATATAATTCTATTCTTCTCAACTCTCAATTCTCTCTTTCTCTCTGTATCTTCCAATCTCTCTAACCCTTCTTCACGATCAAATCTTCGATCAACAAACTTCCTCTTCTATGTTCTTCTTCGATCTTCCTCGGGTTGTTACATTGGTATCAGAGCACTCAAACCTCGGCCTGTGATTTCATCAATGGCTGCTCAATTTGAAGGATGATGTTAGTCTAGTTGGTAATCGATCTGTTTTAGGGAGTTTCCAGCAATTTTCTTCTGACAAAAGCATTGCAGTGAATCTCGATTCATTGCTGTAATTGATTTTCCAATGTTCGATGGTACGAACCCCAGGGCATGGATAATCAAATGTGCTGCCTATTTTAAACTAATACCGCATTTTTCAGATCAGCTGAAAATATTGTTAGCATCTCAGCATCTTGAAGGAAAAGCTGCCGATTGGTATGGGGTTTTGTTGGAAAAACATATGAAAATGACTTGGGGGCAATTTGTTGGTTTGGTTTCAGCTAGGTTTGAAGACTTTAGGGATGCTAAGGCATTTAGGGATCTCGAAGACCTTAGGCAAGTTGGTTCGTATTCGGATTATGTCAATAAATTTGAAGAATTAATTTGGGACATATCTATGGGTGATGTAGATCTCTTCGAAGATTTTTTCATTTCTCGATTTGTTAGTGGCCTTAACGGTGAGTTGCGGGGTATTATGTTAGCGTTGCAGCCTAGAAGCTTGTGTGAGGCGATGGAGCTTGGCCAGAAACAGCTGCAAGCTCTCGATGTTATTGCTAAAGGGAAGAAAACAACGTTTGAGGATCCATTAGATGATGTTTTTTCATCAAGTGAGGCCGGAAATATGAGTTGCCACAATCCTTGTGAACTTTTCAGCAGCTTATTGATCGTTGGGTACCGCTCTCCTCAAGGCTACATTCCGATTATCGCCACGACGGATGTTTATATGGGCGAGTCAAAGACGTTTGAATTCAAGGTGAAAACCAAGAAGCTATTGAGTCTGAACATCAATCCTTTATGCTGCAGCAAGGAGATTTTTATGGGAAAATGGAGCTTTAGATCTGGTGAACTAATGGAATTCTACAGAATTGTTTTGTCCTTGCCACCAATCATAAATGGTGCACATTCGGCATGATATTGAAGACCAATAACATCTTCATTGAAAGCACTGCCACAGACTTGACAAAATTCAAGATGGATGTACCCATATCTTCCATCACCAATATTGTTGGAGTCTCCCTACCATCACATGAGGTAAAAGCATCAGACATGATCATGTTCAAGTTTAGTATTGGAATGGTAAATGTCGAGCAGCTTCACAGGATAATGGACCAAAGTGTACCATTTAATCGAGGACGGTGGTATCTCGAGCTACTACACTTTGGAGAGGACCAGAGTATACCATTTGATCGGGGACGTTGGTATGTTTTCGAAAGAGCCAAGGTGTACCCCTCAATCGAAGAAAATCTGCAGCAATGCTGGGCAGTGGCACTGATGTACCGACCTTTCGATCGTGGAAAAAGTGTAATAGCACCAAGCAACGATGGTTACGACTTCCTCAAAAGATGGGCTCTTGAACCTCACGATAGAGCTGAAATTCATGGTATGGCGATCGATCCTCACTATATCGAGATTTTAATTTTTCATCCTTGGGGACAAGGATGTCTTCAGCGGAGGGGTATTGTCATGACCCGACAAGTGAAGTCAATGACTAATTGGGCTTTATTTTGGTTGGACCAAATTATTCATTTAGTATCATGCATATTAGACTAAAGAATGTAATAATATTAGTAAGTGATTATTCATTAAAAGAAAAATAACAATAATTTAAATAATATCCGAATACTTATCTTTTTCGGACTTTATCGTCGGACGTGTTCGCCTTTTGCAAATTTAGAAAAAATCTGAAAAATAAGAATGTAATAATATTAGTAAGTGATTATTTATTAAAAGAAAAAGAATAATAATTTAAATAATATCTGAATACTTATCTTTTTTCGGGCTTTTTCCGGGCTTTCACGTTGATAGATTCCTCTAGCTCTACTCATTGCCGCCGCTAGTCTCCGTGCCGGTAGTGTCATCGAAAACATCGTCGTCCGAATCGGATAACTGATTGCGTTGTGTATTGGAGCGAGTGTGACCTTAAGTGAGTGAGAGCGTCTTGAACACATAAATTAAGTATGTGACAGAAGCAACTCATATGGAAAAATCGTCCGCCAAAAGACGGGCGTCAATACTGAATCAAAGCTTCAATGCTAGCATTATTTGCGCTAGCATTGTCGAACGAGACTGAAAAAATCTTATCGAGAATCCTATATTCCGATAAGATACTTCTAAGCTTCGACGAAATATTTTGTGCAGTGTGTTGTGTATCAAATTCCCTATATTCAATTAACCGTTTTTGGATTGACCAAGAAGCATCAATCCAATGGCATGTAACGTCCATGTAACTATGAGCTTGCCAATGACCATCCATATATCGGACGCAATCGACTCTTTACATTCTAATTTACCTAGTTGATCTATTAATTCACGTTTATACGCGAGTACGGTCTTCCTAATGTCTCGTGTAAGTGTGTTGCGCGAAACTTTCTTCCCTTGAGGGTTATATGACTTTTTGATCCAATCCTCGTAGATCGGATAATCGGCAAACCAAAAGGGAAGATGTTTCGTGCATACAAACTTCGCAAGCTCTTTGCGCGCTACCTCGTCACTGTAATGAAACAATGACGTCACACTCGTACACTAGTTCCTTGTCCGGTAGCGGACGAACCACCGTGCATTTGACTTTGATTTTGACTAACTCCCAACTTAGTAGGGTGTTTCGTCTTAATATGATTTCTAAAACTACCATAACTGTCATCCTTCTTAAATGGATATGTTTTAGGGCAATAGTTACAATTAATCTGAAATTCACCGGGAGTATTTTTTGGTACCTTCGTGAAGTGTATCGCGAAAATGTCCGAGCGGTGCTTTGTTCTTGAGCCGTCGTCTCTCGTCGGTTGCATCTGCGGGCCGGTTGCCTCCTCCTCCTCGGGCTCCTCCATTTGGGTCTCACGCACACGCTCCTGCGATTGCGATCCCCTCAGAGTATCGCCGCCACCGAGGTCCGAGCCAATTATCTCGTCGAGATCTATGTATACATCGTTGGAGTCCTCATAACATAGGTAGTTATCTTGCGATGAACTACCGGCTATGTCCTTCCCCCTCGATGATCCAGATCCACGACGAGCACCACGTCCACGATGATCCATACCTAATAAAAGACAAAAGTCACGAAAAAAATGTTAGGATAATAAATTAAGGCCGGGGGTCGGGTCGGACAGGGGCGGGGGCGGCGTTGGGCTCGAGACGTCGAATGCGGGTCGGGTCGTCCAGCGGGCAGGGGCGGCGACCGGCGGTGTTGGGAATCCTGGTAGGGTCCCCGGGCCCTCGTTCCTAAAACGACGGAAGTTTGAAATTTTTCAGGATTCCGACCTATCCCTTGGATCGCTCGGTGTTTCCACGAGAACATAAGACACGAAAGAAGAGTTTTAAGCCATGATACCTTGACGAAAACCAAAGACGATGGTTAGCTACGAACCCTTCGAATTCCCGGGATGTTGTACCAAACGCTCACGAACGGGGCAAGATCGTCACGCCGGCACCACACGCACGTCACGGTCGAGTCTTGCTAGAGGCGGCTAGGCTAAGACTCGACGACAAGCTTCACTCCTTCACACGCACACGCGCCGCGCGCCGCTGAGAGAGAGAGAGGAGAGAAGAGATCGAGTGAGTAGTTTGAGAGGAGAAGAAAAAACCCTAACTTTTTCTTGCTTTTGCCCAAAGTGACATTAGTCACTTCAAAAATGAAAAAACCATATTTATACCTAATGGGTAGAGCTGTCAAAACGAGCCGGTGGGGCGGGCCGACCCGTAACCCGTCAAAGCCCGCCATTTGGCGGGGCGGGAGAGGGCCTGGGAAATGAAGGCCCGCCCCGCCCAGCTGGCGGGCTGCGGGCCCGACGGGCCGGCCCGCCCATAGTGAAAAAATTGAAAGAAAATAAAAAAAATTTAAATTAAAAACTTGGTTCATTGAAAAAAAATAAATCTTAATACAATAATTAATTATAGGTCCATTAAAAAATAAAATTTAAAAACAAAATAATATTTAATTTATATAATATTAGTATGATATAATTAAAATATATAATCTAATTTTTTTTAATAATGGGCGGGCCCCGCCCCGCTGAAGCCCATGGCCCGTGCGGGCTGGCCTGTCTAGGCCCGCTATCTGGCGGGCCTGAAAAACTGAGGCCCAACCCACCCCTTTGGCAGGGCGGGGCGGGCCAGCCTGCGGGCCGCGGGCCCATTTAACGGCTCTACTAATGGGTGTTGTCCGATTTTTTTCATTAGAATGGGGAGGAAATTTCTCACATACTCCCAAGTAGACTTGGTCTCTTGACTAGGTCTTGTTGACTTGGTTTTCTCTTTTAAATTCAAACTCAAATTCAAATTTGAATTAATTAATATATATCTAATATAAATTAATTTCTATATTTAGTATATTTAAATATATAATATCCAATATATATTTAAATTTTCGAAATTTTATACCATATAAAAATCAAAATTTATATATATTTAATATATATTTTATTTAATTCCAAATTAAATACTATTATTTTTCTAAAATAATAATAAAGATTTAAATCGTATACTAAATATTAAATATCCAATATTATATTTCAAAAATATTTCGTGAGGTGAAAAGACCATTTTGCCCCTCACTTGATTTAACCACAGCCAACCAAATATCTTCGGTCGTTTAGGGTTTAGGCCAAGCCACAAACCCTAATCTCTCAATCCAGGCCCCAGCCTGCTCTTTTCTCATATAGACGTTGTGTCGGTTGCCCTTTTTAAGCCCGACTCTCTTGGTTCGTCTCAACCGGCTCTGGGAGGAATCCAGGAGTTCGGTATTCACCTAGCCAGCCCCGTGGTACCGAACCGATCCCGAGTTGAGTACGAATATGATCTAATTCACGAACTGGCCATAGATTGTCGTCCTACGTATAAACCCTTTAAGTTTGTCTCGGTCGAGTGAAAGTCACGCGTAGTCGAACTTACAGAACTCGACTCTATGATGTTTGTGTCGGTTACATTTACCAAATTGTCCTCCACGACTATCGTGATTCAGTTTTGAGCTCTGGCCAGAGACTTAGGTGAATTTCTGCACATCGAAACTGCATAGGACGTTAACCTCGAATTTAATCAAGGCCGTAAATCCCGCTCAGCGGTATAACTGACAATCACATCGAAAAGTCAAGACCGTATTTTGCCGCTGACCCATACTATTGGCAATTCGAGCCTAGCAAACTAGTGACTAATCAAAACCTTAAGACCAACTCCGAGTTAACCCTTTCGGTCTAAGGTTCACGCAAACTACTACAGTCAATCGATCGATCATCGACTTTACCAGCGTGTGATCGTTCGATTACGAGTCAGTGTCCAAATACAGACAATCCCTTGATTCGTCTTGTATCAATGTCACGAGCTCCCACTTCCCAAGTGAACGGTTGGCACAACCGTTTTGGACCCGTCGATAAACAATTCATACTCCTCATATTCAGTCACCCTATTGGAGACTAAGACTTGTGGACTCATTTAATACTACAGTGTTTCAGCTTACTGGTGCCCCCTCTCTGTCATACAGAATCAGTAACTAAACTGTAAGTATTAGGGTTTTATTAATTCGTCTTATTTACCTGACTGCAAGGTTAATTTATTTAGACGAACTAATAATATGCCTATGTATTTTTGTCATACTCAAATCGACAAGAATAAAGGTAATTCCATTATCAAATAATCCAATTACAAAGGTAAACACGACAAAATTACACTAATGCCCTCGTACTATTTAATCCTCGTACGGCATCTAGGGCATAAACCTCAACAGGCGGAACGTCGGGTCGGGCAGGGGCAGCGGCAGCTGGCAGGTCGGCGTCGGTTCGGGGCGGGCAGCGGGCAGCGGCAGATCGGGTCGGGCAGCGGGCAGGGACTGTTCGGCTTGGGTCGGGCAGGGGCAGCGGGAGTTTGGGTCGGGTCGGAAAGTTGGGGACGGGTCGAGTGTCGACGTCGATGGGGTCGGGATGGGAATCCACGGGATTGGAGTTGTGAGATGATGTGGCGTCGGGTCGGGACGGGATCGGGCTCGGGGAGTATTTTAATTAGTTTAATTTTAATTTGTGAAGAGATTGGAAACTTTGATGATGTTGAAATGAAAGTAATTGAGAGAGTTGAATTAGAATTGAGTTGTGATTTTTTTAGTTTGAGTTTAGGGGGTATTTATAGAATTTTTGGGTATTATAGCCGTTGTAACCGCCGGTTACAATGGCTATTTTATTTATTTATTTATTTATTTTTAAATTCCAACGGCTTTATAGCCGTTGGATTATATAATATAACATAATATATTATTATATATATTATTTAAATAACCGGCGGTTCGCGGTTTGGGAAAACCCCAAACCGCGGCCAACCCGTCCCTAGGCGGTTGCCGGGACGGGTTGGAGCCGGTTACGGTTATCGGCGGTTGGGGAACCGCCGGTTCGCCGGTTGAACCGTCGGTTCCGGTTCAAAATGGGCAACTCTACTCCAACGTTTTATGCTTCCTCTTCTAGTCAAATGGTTGGTTTTCAGGCCTACTCGGGAATTAGTTCAAGTGAGCTTCCTCATCTCGTGCTTCCTTCCCGATGGGGTCTTCCCGAGGGGGAAATAGAAGGTTCCGCCCTCGGGTCATACTTCCTAGAGAGGCGCTCCTTCCCTTCCCTTCAGGGGTGTCAGCTGAGAAGGGCCTCAGCTACCTCTTTTCCTCTTCCTTCGGGGATATCAGTTGAAGATGACTCTTCTTCTTCCTTCGGTGATATCAGCTGAAGAGGGCTCTTCTCTTCCTTCGGGGATATCAGTTGAAGATGACTCTTCTTCTTCCTCGGGGATATCGACTGAAGATGGCTATTCTCTTCCTTCGAGGATATCAACTGAAGAGGGCTCTTCTCTTACCTTCGGGGATATCATCTGAAGAGGAATCTTCTATTTCCTTCGGGGATATCATCTGAAAAGGGTATCAACCCTTCCTTCTCCGATATTTCACCAGTGACGGAAAATCCCGAGGGTAACAAATTAAATAGAGTTGTGTGATTTGGGCTTTATTGTTTAATGGGCTAATAGATTTATAATAAATTATTGTATTAAGTTTTGGATTTTATTTTTAAGTGCGTTAATAATTTAAATTAATAATAATTATTTTTTATTCACTACTAGCGGGCCGGCCCGTCGGCGGGGCGGGTTGGCTACAATTTTCTGGGCCTGCACCTGCTCCACCAAATAGCGGGCTTTGGCGGGCTGCGAGCCACGGGCTAGCCCGTCTGACAGCTCTACCCTAATTAAACCACTTGTAATAAAAAAAAAATAAAAAAAAAAAGAATTATTACTCTGCATTTCTATATTCATGCACGATAGTTCCAGCCGGCAACAAATAAACCATCCTTATAATTTAATAATTTGATGGCAGCACAAAACGTCTTCGTCTCCTCTCCTCTCTAGCGGTCGGTCGTTGTTTGAAAGCCAAAGCAAAAGCTGCAGTAGAATGGCCGCCTACGCCGCTCTTACTTCGCTCGAAAAGGCAACAGCGCAGCTAATTATGATCTTCCTACAAACTCACGATGATCATCGCCGATCTTCCGAACAAAGCCCAGAAGCAATCGAATCTATCTCTAAGATTACGCATGGGAGATCCCCGATTACTTGGAAGCCCATGTCAGGGACAAGGCGAATGCTGCCGACGAAATCATCGGACGTTTTCTGTCCGAGCAGCGCTCAAAGCTGGCTGCTGATGGCGACGAAGACGCAATAGCGCCGCCTTTACCTCTCGGGAAGGAGGTAGAAGAACTATATGATCAGCTGCGTAATTTAAGCGAGGATATGAGTTCCTTGGCGGAGAAAATCGATACCTTGACAAGAGCTGTTATCCCTGATGAAGCGTCAACGGCGGCTGCGAAGAGCACTTCGTCGTCAAGGCATTATCGTATAGTGCCCACCAGCAAAGAGGCGTTGGTCGGTATGGTGGATATTTATCGCAAGCTAGAACGTCTTCTTACAGAAAGATCATCTGAGCTCAAGGCGGTCTCGCTATTGGGGATCGGCGGCTCGGGGAAGACCACTCTAGCCCGGAAGTTATTCGACCATCTTTCAGCCATGGATGTGTTTGAGATCTGTGGTTGGGTCACTGCTTCAAGAAATTACAGTGCTAGGGACATTCTCGTATCCCTAGTGAAGTCCCTTCAGCCGTTCCTCAAAGAACCTAAGCAGAGACATGAGTCAGCCGAGAATTACCTGCAAAAGAATCTGAAAGGGAGGAAATTCTTCGTCGTGCTCGACGATGTGTGGAGCGAAGGGGCGTTGTCTTTCTTGATGAGGATATTCCCCAACGACGGTAATAGAAGTCGGATTCTAGTCACCACGAGGGTCGAAAAGGTCGCCATTGAGGCCAGCCCTGTAAGATCGATGCGCTTACTGATGAAAATGTTGTCTTATGACGAAAGTCTGACTCTGTTAGAGAAAAGGGTGTTTAAGGAAGAATACTGCCCGTACTATCTGTATGACTATGCAAGGACGATGCTGAGGAGATGCGAAGGATTGCCTATCCTCATCGTTTTGGTAGCGGGAATCTTGTCGACGTTCGGTAAATCTGCAGATAAGTGGAGAAACTTTATGGATACATTGAATTCTGCTACTCGCGGGAAGTCTTTGTCTGAAGTGGTCGGCACGATACTGTCGTTGAGTTATTCCCACCTGCGCCATCGTCTTAGATCTTGCTTCTTGTACATGGGAGCTTTTCCCGAAGATTACGAAATAAGCGCCTCGAAGCTCTCCAAACTATGGCTTGCTCAAGGTCTTACAGAGAAACACGGCGAAGCAGAAGACTATCTGCCAGAACTTGCCCGCCAAAACCTCGTCACTGTCCTAAAGAAGTCCAATGGCAGAATCAAAATCTGCAGTTTGCACGATATGGTTTGGGATTTCTGCTTGGCGAGAGCTCGAGAAGAAGGGCTCTTCCTCCATGATGGATATCTAGCTGGAAGTAGAACGGCGATTGCTTCTGATTTGGACAGCTTCGAACGTATTTGCCACTCGGGCAATGATGCCGCGCATACTATCATGTGCTTCGGGCACGGCCGCAATCGACTAACATCCGTAAGAAGGTTTAGGCTTCTGAAAACGCTCGATATCGTAAAAGTTGAACTCAAGTCCTTCCCTTTAGAAGTGCTTGAGCTTCTTCTGCTGCAGCTACTTGTTATAAGCTATGTCCCTGAACTTCCACCGTTTATATCGAAGCTTCAATATCTCGAGACATTGATCATACATCCGAGAGACGCCTTCGCCTCCTCGACTTCCATTTCTTTCCCATACATCGTATGTCTGCCTGCTGAGATTTGGACGATGTCACAGTTAAGGCATCTCATCTCTTTCTCTTGGGGCACCTTACCAAGTCAACTAGGAGAAAATGCTTCACTACACAGTCTTCAAACTCTCAGCGCTGTAATGAACTTGGATTGCAGTGGTGAAGATACGCTGAGAATGCTCCCCAATATCAAGAAGTTGGGGGTCTTTTACTTCGGCGTGGGGCGGGCCGCCTATTCTCTTACCAGCCTCCGAAGCCTACGTCGTCTTGAGAAACTGAAAGTTTGGGTCCTCTTGCCTTTCTCTTCGCCGCAGAGCCTTCAACTTAGCTATCCTAAAATGCTGAAGAAGTTAAACTTGAGAGGCATTCAACTCTCCTCTCAAGATATTCAGACCGTTGGTCAGTTGCCTCATCTTCAAGTGCTGAAACTGAGGCAGAACGACTTCGAGGGCGACGAATGGAGAGTGAACTGCAGAGAGTTTTCGATGTTAGAACATCTGCTGCTCGAAGAATCAAGTTTGCTTGTTATTACCGAAGCTACGGGGATAATTTTGATAAGAGTGATCGGTATCTAAAAGAATTAAACAAAAGGGATTGAGTATTAAATTGACGAAAATACCCTCTTAAAAAAAAGAAGGACCGTCGTTGATTATTAATTAAGAAGAAGATTAAAAAAAACAATGCCGAAAAGTTAAAAAAAGAAGGACCCTCGAGTTAGACTTGCGTTAAAGGAGGTAAAAAACAATTCGATAACGCTAAAGTAAAAAAAGAAAGTAAAAAAAAAAAGAGAGAAAAATTACAACGCCGAAAAAATCGACAATGCCGAGGCCAAGAAGAAAGATCGCCGTGACTCCGAGCCGAACCCATGTTGAAGAAGTCATCGACGACGAAAAATACACGGTAAAATTCCTATTTTGTCGGTTTAGTGTAGGTTTTTTGATTTGATGTTAGGTATGGGGGTTATGGGTGATGGATATAAGTTATTTAGGTTGGATTCTCCTCTTCGTCGTTGATTTCGGCCGGAAATTCGTTTGGGTTTGCCGGAGTCGGCGATTTGAAATTTTGAAAATCGTCTGTAATCGCGTTAACGATCAAGTTATTTTAACTCGATCATTAACTCGATAGGTTCCTCGAGTGAACTCGAAGTTAACTCGAGGACTCCATCGAGTTAAATATTAATTCGATATGAAACTCGATACGTAACTCGACTTTAACTAGATTTTGTCAGTAACATTTAACTCGATTTAGCTCGATCGATGTTTACTCGAGGAAGCAATCGAGTTAAAGATTAACTCGATTTGTAACTCGATTTATTAACTCGACGTTAACTAGATCACTTAGTCGAGTTAATATTTAACTCGAATTAGTTCGAAATCGAACTCGATTAACTCAAACTTTTTTTTTTTTTGCATTTCAGGTATATTTTCCGACCAAGCTTCCGCCGGAAAATAGATTTCCGTGCATTGTATGCCTGGAGTCGCACTACAATGCCGCATCGAACCGCATCCTGGAATTTCTGAACGAGGCGGAAATGGGCGTGATGGTGCGAGACACGCAGTTTGGCAACCTCATCACGGCTGCCAACGAATACTGCAACTCCAATCAGATACTGTGGTATCTGATGAGTCGCCAGGTTGAATATTGACCCGGAGCGGACGAGTTATGGATGGTGGTTCGCGAGAGGCCGCTCCGATTTTCTCTAACGGAGTACTGCCTCATTACCGGCCTCCACTGCGACTCCATCAGCACTCATTCGATACCGAATTCGTTTGAGTTTTTACGGACAAACTTCAATAGTAAGATTTCGAACTATTCTTAATATACGAACTAATGATTTTCTCTTTTGCTAATCTTCGAATCAAATTAATATTTATAGATAGGGCGTCGATTTACCTACACGATCTGGAGGCGAAGATGGCCGAGATGGGAGATGCCCAGGGGTCCGAGGTAAACCCCGAGAAGCTAAGGGTGGCGGCTCTCTACTTTGTGTGTAGTGTGCTCGGACCCCGTAGGAAGAAGAAAGAGATCATCGTGAGCAGGGAATGGGTGAAGCTGGCCTCGGATTTCGAGGCATTCAATAAGTATCCCTGGGGTAGGGTGGCGTACGAGGAGGCCGTGTACGGGCTGAACAAGGACCTGAACGAGAAGTATAGGTCCAAGGTTTCCTCGGGACGGACGGCGGCCACCTACGACATTAGCGGATTCGTTCAGCCGCTCCAAGTAAGTAATATTTTTTTTTAAGTGATCTCACGTTTATTTGTATGAGTCTTGCAGTACTTCCGAATCGAAAACGCGGACGTATTCTTCATCTTCGATGTCCAAATCCTCCAAGTACATCCCTCCTCTTTACATCGTACGGCGTATATTGATCGACAGGATTTGATGTTCCGGATCTCGAATGATGCATCCACGGAAACTCTTTGAATCGCCTTTTTCGCCACGCTTTTATTTTCAAATTCATCCCCTATTTTCATGGTAGAACAGTCCGTAAAAGAATATCGATCACTAATAAGGACGTTCGCACTCTCCACATTTCGCTCCCCATTTAGCCCGTCCCGTTCGTTCAAGGCATCCTCATCATTCCTCAAAATATTATCTTCGTCGTCGCCAAGATCGATTTCCACATTCCGAAGGTGCGTTTCATAACTATCCTCAACCGGGACAGCTTCCAACGGAGATGGAAAATCTTCGATAACATTATCACGGTTGATAAATCGATCAAAATAATCGTCATAGTTCGCGTTTACATCCGGGATAGCTTCCACCTGAGATGCAAAATCTTCGACGGGAGTGCACATAGCATTTGCGTGGCCAATTTCTACGTGGAGAATCGGTCTCTCCATTGGACCCCCTAAATATATATACCCCTTCAATTCGCTATCATTCCTTATATACCATGGAACACCATTATCGTATCCCCTTATAGATGGTTGGTAACTTAACTTCAACTCCGGCCTCCCAATCGCATCCATACATGCGTATTTCATTTAAGAGATCCTCGAACGAACAACAATCTCCTTGAAAACCAATAGGTCGCATGGTTATTCCTGAATTTGGTCGCCATCTATATTTATTATCATTGCCGATCTCCCATTCTCCGTCGTAGTTAATGATGATACTCGTCGGCATCATGCAGTAAAAAACAAACAAAACAGATTAAAATATATTCGAATTAAATATCGCATACTTTTCGAATTAAATTTTACCCCGTAAAGCTAATCGAATTAATATTTGAGAAATATTTGAATTAATATTTAATGAGAAAACCTTATCGAATTAAGTATCGAATAATAGTTGTATTAAGTATCGAATTCGTAATCGAATAAAATTTGAATTAAATAATAATTCGAAATTAACGACTGAACGAACACATCTTCTTCAATCGAGCTGCGCAGTACGTGGCGAGGTAAAACAACTTCAGATTGGACTTATCCACGATGAATAATGAACAATGTATGCATAATAAGTGAAATTTGGACGAAATAACTGGAATGTAAATATATACGAAAAACCAACCTTTAATGGCTTCGACCTGTGCGAATTTGATGTGTTCGACCTGTGCGAATGTGTTTGCTTCGATCTTATACCTTCGACGAGCTTGTTCAGTGATGTTTGATTGCCTTGGATCTTGACGTGCGAGAGTATATCTTGTTACTTCGTTCGCTCTTTTTTTTTTTTAAGTTGGTTGTTGGATATTAATGTTCGTTGGTTGTTTGTTGGATTTTTTTATTAAAAAAATAAAAAAATTAAATGATTTATTTAAGTTAATTATACCTTAATTAAACTCAATCCCTTTTATTTAATTGACAAAGTCAAAGTCCCTTTTTTTAAAAAAAAATAAATAATAATCCCTTTTCTTAAATTGGCCCGAAGCTACGGTCCCTGGCGGTCCGTGCATGTCGGAGGCTGAGTGGGATTCCGATGGGTATTGCCGGCATTGAAACGCTGAAGCAGCTTGAAGTCGTCGGCGGCAACAGATCTCTTATGGAATCAGTGAGATGCGTAATGGATAAGAGGCAGAGAGATTTTTGGTACTACGAGGAAGATGGAAGTAAGATCGATATGTTCTTAAAGAAGTGAAAGTGACGCTCACTTCTACTTCGAAGGTTGGAAATTCGAGGGGTGTAATGTGAAATTATACAAAAATTGTAGGACCTTTTTGTTATGACTTAAATATATTTTTAGTCCCGTATATTTGATAGGATAACGTTTTAGGGACACTTAAGTTAAATGTGACAATTTTAGTCGTAAATATCAAAATTGAAGCAATTTAGGGACATTTAAGTTAATGATGATAATTTAAGTCTTATAAGTATTGAAATTAAATCAATTTTAGGATAATTAAACCTAGAAACTTAATTTCAACCTGAAATTTACACATGTGGCGCCGAAAATGCTGATTTGGACTAAATTTGTTTGCTCTTTCCTTTAATTAAATGTCAATTCATAGTCTTCCGGGCCGAAATTTTGGTTATATTTGTATAAATTTCGGGCCAAAATGATGTTTTCGAGGTTAAATTTCTTAAAATTGCTTCAATTTTGATATTTGCATGATTAAAATTTATTCTCTTTTCTCCAAATAAGCTCATACTTATTTTTTTTACTTATGAGTAGGGGTGGTAACAGGTCGGGTTGGGTCAGATTCAGGTTCAACCTGTTTAATAAACGGGTTGAAAACTTCAACCCTAACCTGACCCGTTTACTTAAACAGGTTGAAATATCGAACCCAGACCCGACCTGCTTTAACCCAAATTCAACCCATTAACCCGTCAACCCGTTTAATGTTTTAAAAAAAAATCAAGAAAATACTTAAATAAACAGAATTAAAAATCCAAATTAAACTAAACAATAAAAAACAAAGCAGTTTTTTTGTTTCTAAAACATTAACATAATTAAGAAGCAATTAAAGTTCCAAATAACAAAAGTCTCACAAAACATAATTAAATATCAAAAAATCATATCGTCATCAAGTATCGACCGAAGTCGTATATATTTGACTCGAACTTCAACCATGCTCTCTTCCATTTGATTTTTCACCCTCATCTTCATGACATCTCCGCATAATTCATCGAGAGACCACCTACGAGGGCTTTGGGGTGTGTGATTTGTGAAGCAGAATTAGGAATTACTAAATGGGCTGAGAATTAGTTTCATGTTGAGAATTAATTTAAAATCATATATGTAAATGGGTTAAATGGGTTGATAAACAGGTTGATGTTGGGTTGATCTCGGGTTGAAAATTTGAACCCTAACCTGACCCAATTAATATTTGGGTTGGGTTCGGGTTGACCCATTTACTTAAACAGGTTGAAAATGCCAACCCAAACCTGCTATTTTCGGGTGCGGTTCGTGTCAGGTTGGCGGGTCGGGTTAGTTTTTAGCAGCCCTACTTATGAGGTGACGATTGATTGGAGAAAAGAGAAATCAAATTTAGTTAAGTCAGCATTTTTGGTGCTTCGGGCTGAAATTAGATTTTTAGGTTTAATTGTTCTAAAATTGCTTTATTTATAATACTTATATGGCTGAATAATTAACTTAAGCGGTCCTAAATTACTTCAATTTTGATACTTATAGGACTAAAATTGTGTCGTTAAAACATTAGCCCTCAAACATACAAACTAAAATTATATTTAAGTCTTTTGTTATTTACCTGATTTTAATATTAACTTCAATCGTCGTCGATCTTTTTTAGCTCGGTTTAGATCCGGCGATGCGCGAGAATAGTGTCACTTCAATATCAGTTGCTTCGACTGTAAAACTCATACTGTCATCGTTGCGTATTGTTTCCGAGGATCATTTCGTTGTTCTGAGTAGATTGTTTTTCGAACAATTGAAGCTAATCATGATGCAGAAAGGTTGAGATTCTGGGTTTTGATTATTGAGAATCTTTGGATCTTTGTTCGGCGCCCGATTCATTTCCTACCTCTGTTTCGTCTAATTGCATCTGGGGTGTCGACAATGGATAACGATATTCATCGGTCGGTTTCTTCGCGGGCTGCCCGTAGAAATCAGCATCAGCAGACGAAAGGTGCTCGGGAATTTATGATCTTTTTGTTGGACGTTTGATAAATGTCAGAATTTCTATGCATTTTGATGGGCTAATGTTTTGAATGCAGGCAATGATGATTGGTCGCTGGATGGTGAGAAACAATCGCATGATAACGCGATGAAGATAATGTGGAAAAGGGGTTTTATTAGGTTGATTCTCACTGGTGGAATTATTTGGATGCTGTTGATTCTCACCGTTTTGTTGTTTCACATATGGTCTTGTCAGTCTACCGTCGCCTTTTTTTCAGGTAATTTTTAGAGATCTTTTCTTTCATTCGGCAATTTTCGCAGATATTATCTTCGTGAGCTTAAATTTTGGAGATCTTGTTTCATTGTGCATAGTTTGTTTTAACAATACAATCTCTGCTTCTCAACGAATTCAAGTGATTCTTTCTATTTACTTTTACGAGTTTTTGCTTGTTTTCCGAAGCTCTTTGCAACAAAGACAGTAAAGTTTATGGAATGCTAAACACAATGGGACTTGTGATACCACCACATCGTAAGTCCTCATGATTTTTCCGTATTAGTTTATCTTAGTCCCTATGAATAACTTGTGTGATGTTTTCTTTTCTTTTCTTAATGGCGTTTAGGTTGTTCTATCCCTGTTTCTCGCGACCCAAATAGAATAACTATACCGAAGACAAAAACTTCTGATGAAATAGTCCGCCAACTGTCGTATGTGTTGGAAGATGATGTTGCAACGAATGCATCGCTATCATCTCCTCTCTTTGGTGGGCATATCACATGGAAGCAAAGAGAAGAAAGCTTCGTAATCAAGCCAAACATGAAGGTTCGCTACCTCTCTGTCAACTACTTGGTCTTAGTGCCTGAATGAACACAATATTCTTCGGAAGACTGCTATAGAAACTTTTGTGATTGATCTCGCGTTGTGCTGGCATGCTATATAAAAATTTTGTATTAATGCTTTTCTTTATATCGATCTAAGTGTAGCAACACCCTGAAAATCTGAGGTCAAATTCCGTCTCTTGTTGATTCTTTGATCAAAAAGTTATTGATGAGGTGAAAACTGCTATCTTGATGAAAGTTGAAATAGAATATATTGTGACAGGTCTTGCTATGTAATTTCTGAAACTTAACAGGTCTTACCTACTTATGAATCATTACATGTTAAGAATAACTTTTATGCATTCTTTTTTTCCCAAATATACTTCTTTTTCCCCCTTCATGATGTTGATCCATTTTCTAATATAGGCCATTATAGAATGAGAAAAGAAAAATGTTGAATTGAATATAAACAATTATAGAATTTTTTTTTTTTTTGGGGGGTTGGCTAGATATTGTATTATACACATTTGATATTGATAAGAACACAACATGCTTTCAGGTGCATTGTGGATTTATGAAAGGAGGGGGTGAAGAAATGGCTCCAAGAGATGTTGAATATGTGAAGAATTGTAGGTTTGTAGTTGCTACTGGCATCTTTGATGCTTATGACACGCCTCACCAACCGTCCAATATCAGCGAACGATCAAAAAAATTGTTTTGTTTCTTGATGGTTGTTGATGATGTCTCTCTTGATTTCATCAAGAAGAACGTTAGCGTGAGAGAAGATGGTGATGGAGGTCAATGGGTTGGTATATGGCGTTTGATTCCGCTCAAGAATCAGCCATACGATGAGCCTAGAAGAAACGGGAAGGTCCCAAAGATATTAACACATATGCTATTCCCTCAGGCTCAATACAGTATCTGGATTGATGGTAAAATGGAGCTTATCGTTGACCCACTATTACTACTAGAGAGGTACAGTAACTGCCTACTGCTACAATTTTATTAGAATTCTTATAAAGCCTTGGGCTGTAAATCTTTGCTATATAATTTAAGCGTTATTTTATAATATATGAATAAGTGACTATTACTCAAATATAATCCAGCAGGTCGTGTATAATTGCTATGGTATCGATTTCCTAGTTTGAATATTCAGACAATTCAATTTTCTTCAGGTACTTGTGGCGTGGGAAGAACACGTTTTCCATTGCACAGCACAAACATCATCGAAGTATATATGAAGAGGCTGATGCAAACAAGCGAAGGAAACGATATGCCCGCCCTTTGATTGATCTTCACATGAAGATATATTATTACGAGGGTATGAAGCCATGGAACCAATACAAACGCAACCCTAGTGGTAAGAATACCAACTAGTCAAGTGCTTCACTTTCTGAAAACTACCTTAACTTCTATATATATATTTGTAATAGAGGCAACTACAATTTGTGACTTTCTTGATGATTCTTGGGATTTAGTTTATGCTTGCTTATTGACCGTTCGTAAAAGTGCAGATGTACCCGAAGGAGCAATCATCATACGGGAACACACCGCATTGAACAATCTGTTTAGCTGCTTATGGTTCAACGAGGTCCATTTATTCACACCGAGAGATCAGCTGAGCTTTGGATACGTAGTTCATAGATTGGGTCGGAAATTCGATTTCTTTATGTTTCCTAATTGTGAATACAACTCGATCTTTGTATTACATCCGCATACTCGCGAGCATTCGTCTAAAGTCGAATGGGCGAAAACCATGGAAGAGCTGAGAAAGCACCCTGAGTTGGTTGAGAGTAAGGGAGGACTAGGCTTATGGACACCTTACCCTGCCAACCTTGATTCTGTTGTATTACCGCATGTTGCAAGAACATCAAAGGCTGGATGAATTATTTATTAGTTATAATATATATTGTAAGAATGTAATGTGATCTTTTCCCTTTGATATATAAACATAAAAGCAAGCATATCCCTTTACATCATTTTTTGAGAAGCTACATGGACTTGAGAGATCAGAAAACATAATTAGGTTAGATCCAAGTACCAAAGAATTCCTTGGGCAGCACTCTCGGCAGCAGCTTTCTTTGTCGGGCGAGGTTCTCCATAGCACTCTAACAGCCCATATGGCCTTTCTTCGGTATCGACCGTCGCCTTGAAGGTATATCTGCACCAATACACACAATCATATATAGAGATCATTAATGCATGAAGTTAGTATATAATATGCCATCATCCATCCATTACATGGATGCAATACAATGAAATGCAATGAAGTTTAGGGAATATATCTGATGAACTCACTCTCTCATGTGGCTCGGTCCCACCTCGTTGCAGCATTCAAAAACCGGCGGCTTCCATATATTAGCATCACAAATCTCATGGAGGCGCGATTTAGCAGATACACCATTGGAAGCAGTGCCTACGCATTGTTGTTATTACCACCCCGTAAGAGAATATTGGGAAGGGATAAATACGCAACAGAAAACAAAACAATAGTTCTGAGGAGTCACGAAGGCCAGCAAGTGAGTAGTACCTCTTGCTTGTGAATCCGCACCATTTCGGCCGCCATTATTGCGGCCTAATCCTCTGCCACGTCTTCTTCTAGAACCACCAATTGAAAATTGACGATCCCTCCTAGTAGTTCCAGAAGTCGTACCAGAGTTTTCTGTAGAAGCGCCGTTTTCGCGATGAAGTTCTTCAGGTGCTTGAAGCTCATTAACTTCACGACAGGGCTTTTCGTCGTATCCAATTAATTTGAGTGCTTGCTTCACCGTTTTGTTTAGAACTTCTTCCAACGAAGGGGTCCGAGACCTATAACCTTGAGCCTGCATGTAATTGCATGAAGTTGAGTAATGTTGTAGGAGGAAGAAGTCTAAGTATCCTTAACTTCAAAAACAAACAGCACCAAATATATAGAGTTTGTTTACCTTCAAACTATCAAATATTTCTTTTGAAACGATCTTTCTTCCAAACTTGGCACTTGTGTTGGTGGTGCTAGCCGTGACAGATACATCTCCTCCATGGACATCAGCTGTGACGGTGAACTTACCATTTTTCTCAGTTGCCGAAAACTTCTTCTCCCAGCCGTGAGATTGGTAAAGTTCGGAAAGGTCCCTCAGAGGATTAGACCGAAGGTTCGAGGAACTAATGACGGGATCGAGCAAATACATAACCGTCTTCCAAATCCGAGCCAAATCGAACCCCGTGTCTAGGAGTAGGGCACCGACGCAAGATTCCACTATGTCACCGAGGGCCTAAACCAATAAAATTTGAATAAAGAACTTAAGTATGAATTGCTTCAGAGGAAGTTAAGTAGCAGAAGTTAAAGATAGGGATGATAAAGAACAAACCTTTGGACAATTACTCTCCTCATTAGTCCCTTGTGCTACTCTTGAACCTTGGAGACTATTCACATATCTAGCCACAGCTTTGTGAAGGATTGGATCACAAAGAATAAATTTTTCAAGCGACCATCGTCTAGCTACGTCAGCAAATGAAATGTTGCTCACCGCCGAGGATCTCAAATCAGTTAGGTGCCCGGGTTTTAGTTTTGGAAATCCCGAGTACAGATACGACGTGATCAAATAGTCCAATGCCGAGTCTCCTAGATATTCAAGCCTCTGTTTCAAGGAAAGCCAAAATTTACAGCAATGAGACCACAAAGTTTATCAATCAATGCACATTTGTGGTTCAACCAAGAATATAATTCATGCTTACCTGATAGCAACCTCCAGCATTATCAAACGACGGATGAACAAAGGCCTGAACTAGCAAACCCTTGTCTAAAAATTTGTATTTTAAAATCTCTTCAAGGGCATTCAAGTCCATCTTATCGGCAAGAGGAAGAAAGGCCTTGCTTGCCGAGCAAATAGAATCGACTTGTCTAGGAGAAATATCGACTTGGATACCAAGCCAGTTAAGGAAAGCTGTCGTGCCTTTGAAACCACTATCGACAAGAAAGGCTCCAATCAGTGCCTCAACAACAGCAGAAATGGTCTTGACTTGTACCCACTTATGATTCTTATTGCATCTGATGTTGTTTAAGCCCTTCTTACTGTTATGGCATTGAGCATGTATACTTTCCTCAGTTTGTTCGGCGCAACTTAAAGGGCAAGAACGGCCAAATGGGAAAACCTGGTCCGCTTTCAACGGTTGATCTCGAATATAAACCTGCAATATGTATTTCATTTCATAAATCATATAGGAAAGCACAATGAACAAGCAAGATTCCCAATCTCAGACAGCATAACATGATTTATAGCAAAAATATAAATAAATCATTACATAAGTTAGTAAAAAATTATGTTAATCACCTGCAGGTTATTCCTTATAGCCAGCGCATGTAAATTAGCATTGCTGACAATGTTTGAACGCCTGCTACTTAGCTGCCCCTCATCCAAGTTATGATGGTTAAGGAAAAGATGTCTCCCAACTGCATATTTAAGGAAAGAATTACCGAGCACTTTGAGTCTCTTTAGGGAGAAGTTTTCACCGCATGCTTTTGTCGTAAGTGCTTCAAGAATCTGATTATTTCATTTCCAAAAAAAATAATCAGCAGGTTGCTTGTCTATCATGCTTTTCGAACCGCGATGACAACTACGAAAACAAACCAACTGTACTAAAAGAAAACAAGAAATTCTTACACGAACAAGGGCAACTTCTGCTGCCTCAGGAAATGAAGCAGTTAATCTCTCCTTCAATTCCATGGCCACGAGAATGTTCTCAAGGCGGTGCATGATTGATGGTAAGATAGATAATGAACTTCCAATGTCTTTCGGAAAACCTATAACTTTTAACTGACAAACCTCCGGAGGTATTTCAATGAAGTGTTCCGCTTTTTCCCGCCATTTTCCTAAACATCATAAAGCATATAGCCCATAAGGTTGAGAAGACATGAGTTCCTTATCAGATAAGCATGCAATAACCTTACCTTGCGTTCTCTTGCGCAAGAAGTTGCTCAGAACAAAGAGTTGCTTGGCTTTGAGAAGGGGCTGATCGGGGTGAGCAAGATTAATGCCATACCTGTATAAGACATCAAGACGATCAGAAAATAAAAAGTTGATCCTTTATCGCCAATTGGTAAACCAAAACGTCAAATTTTAATGACGTATCAACAACATAATTTGAATGGCAAATGATAGAGAAGAGATGTAGTAACTTACACATCAGCATAGAGCTCCATGTAATTTTTCGATCCACTTTTCTCTGTTAGAATGTCAGCAATGAAGTAAAACCTATGTCTGAATGGGACGTAAACCAAGCTGTTCAGAACATCATTTGCACTTGTCTGACCACTGGCAAGATGTAATTGGGTGCTCGATTGAGAAGATTCATAGCGAACGTAAGTGCTTGGGTGTTGGAAAATCGTAGATGACAAAGATTTTTGCATCATTTTCCAATCTACCAACATCTTGTTAGAGTCCAATGCGATCACAGGAAGCAATAGATAAAAGGTCAAAGAGTTGGATTTGCAAACGTCACACAATTCCAAGGACACGAACTCCGATTTTAGTTCATGACGGTCAAGAACAACCTTCAAAAACATATTCTGGAACTTTTCAGCCATGTCGATCTGTTGAATCCAATATATATGTATATGTATTAGTCTTTAACACATAAAATATGTTGGGTTTTAACGAAAACTCAAAAGCAATAAGGATTTTTACCTCCGCTTTATCGAAAGATGTAATTCCACATGGAACAAGCCGTGTCATAACTCTTCTACCACGGTCCAAAAAGAGATCGAGCTTCATTTTCACAACTACTTCTGGTAGTGACTCTTTTACGAAGAGACCAAAACTTCTGTAAACCCTGTCAGCTGGATCGGGAATACATTCGATGTAATAACATCTGAAAATAGTCGAACCCTCTGATTCCCTCCATTGCGTTCTTAAGGCAGAAGGAATAAGCATTTCATGGAGTTCAACTCGTGATGCTTTATCTACAATTATTAAAACAGAAATAAAACTTTAGTCAAATAGCAATAATGGTTCTATAAATAAGACTCTACAGCTAAGATGCTTCTAACCATTGGCAGTGTCAGGAACAAATTCGTTAGAAGTCAATTCCGCATATTTTTCATCTTGCTCGGGCAAGAGATAATCTGTGAGAGCTCCGACTTCATGTAATGATTTGCATGCTTTCAAGCAAGCATCTCTTTTAGCTGCTTCTGTCGAAGATTGAGCTTCACCGACAATATTACGAATCGGAGCGTTGGTTGGCAGAACTATACTACATACAGTTCCATCTGCATCATCCACATAGAAGAACTCTGGCTTTGGAATGAAGTACCTAACACAGATGTAAAAATCTTGCAAGATTATGGAAGTTTATAAGAATAGAAGTCCAAATAACAGAGCATAAACGAAATAAACCAAAAGTCGAAAAACTGTCGTACTCATCGTGAGGGAGTTTCGAGCAATAGCGGTGCAGCAGTGAGATACTTGATACAGAACTAATAGTAGCTCCAGTACTGGCCACTCTATAGGTTTTCTCCTCGAAAGTGGTCTCTGAAAAATTATTGTTTCTCATCGAAATTTCCTCATTCATAAGGGCTTCGTCTTTTCTAAAAGCTTCTATCAAATTAAGTTCCTCTGGGTTGCTCCTGCATAGTTTTAAGAATAAGAAAAAAAAAAAAATCTTTTTCCAAAAAACAAATATATAAAAACATGAACAATGAATCAAGAATGCACCTGTCCACAAAAAGTACATATTCGGACTGGGCCATACGAGCACGGCCTCTCGATTGTATGAAACTTGCAACTGTTTCCGGAAGATCAAACCTTATTACAAGACAACATGTCTGGATATCGAGTCCTTCTTCACCCACTTTCGTTGCAATAAGCAGATTCAGCTAATAAAATTTATTCAATGGTTAAAACGGGGCGTTTGCAAATTGCATGGCATTGTTTGTGACATTTGCTCACATGTCATAAACAAAAAAATTAGGAAAAAAATAAATAATTGCAGTAATAAACATGTAACTATACCTCTCCAGAACGAAAACTCTCAAGAGTTAAGTCTGTATCTTTGCGTGAGACAAGACCAGAACTCACTCCCAGTAGAACATCGCACTTCCAATGCGAGAGAAATTTTATATTTCTCAGTATGTATGAAAGGGTTCTTGCAGTAACAATCCTTTTGACAAAAATTATGCATTTCGTACTCGACTGTAACCTGTAAGTAAACTCTATATAATCAGTAACCTAAATTCGCAAAAAGAGTTTGCGTAGCTGAGTACTCCATATGATTCAATGCACATGACTAAAGCATTATTCAAATGATGACAGCATAGTGGATAGATATGTACATCGTCTGGTACGTAACTTCTACGAAAACTAACCTGTAGCTAGTTAAAATTCCAATGAGCTTTAAGATCTTTCTCGAGAAATAAGGTTCCTTCAAAACCTCCACAGTAGACAGATCGGCTGCCATGCCGCCATCTACATGAATATTATGACAAATTTTCATCACTACAATAACCCCTCCTCTAACTTTGAACAGACACAAGAAATGACAAAATAAATGAAAACTAGTAAGTACCTCCCTTGCAAGCAGATGAAAGAAATGAACCAGCATCCTGCAGATACTTGTGGCATAAGTCAACCTCAGTAGCACTATCCTCTGCTTCGAGCACTTCATCGTTCTCAAATCGGCCACCTCTTAGGAAGGTGTCGCTGGCCTTTATAAGGCATAGACTCATAGAAAAGCTAAGTATATACTTCCAATATCAATGGCACTAAACACACTGTCAATGAGCGTTGAGATACTTACCACTTTTGCCCCCCACAGACCAAGATTTTCCAGACAAAATACTATGTTAGAGTGCAGCCGCTGTATCAATCTTTTTGTGCTCCTGATAGTCTTTTGGCCAAGGTTCTGCATCTGAGGTGCTCTTATGCACTGTCATATCATAATTATCAATACCAAAGTTTCACAATGGAGTAGTTAACCGTTTTATAACACACCAAGAAGATAAAGTACCTGGGTCATTATTTCTTTCAGTACCAAGCGAGAGGAAGAATAACAATCCTTCATAGAGTCATAGTGATATATACTCATTTTCGGAGATGTCACAAATTTTTCCAGTTCATTCCTATCCTCAACAGAATAAACCTAACAACAACGAAAAAGTTAATGTCATCGGGCTATCAATAACATAAAATAAAAATACACAGCTGCTTAATCCATGATATATACCTTTGCTAGCATCAACCTCTCAAGACCGTCAATTGAACCAGCTGTGAAAGAAGGACGTTAAATAATGACAAAAAGGTATAATTTGCACACATAAAACGAAGGAATTCGTAAAATTCCAAAGAGGACCAGTCAGAATGTAACAATCATTGCAATGGAAGAGCACAAAATAAAGAATGGAAAAACAGGATTTGACAGTCGATATCGTAATATTTCAAGAAAAAGAAAAAAGAGATTCATTGCATGCCTGTAAAGAGCAAAAGGATCAATGAAGTACGATTCAGTATAGATGATATGCATGTAGGTCAGTGGTTAATTCACATATTGAAAACGTATAAACTAACCACCTTTTCCCAATATAGGAGATGCAGTCATGCCAAAAATGCGAGGAAGTTGCGGATGATCACCATTGTAAAATATCTGCAATATTTTAAGCATAGGACCATAGTTCAAGATCATTAAGACGAATATGTAAATTTTACATATCAATAATTAAATCTCTACCTTCATGATCTCTGCATATGGATGATTGCTCTCCAGTTGCGCATAATGGCATTCGTCGAATATTAGAAGAGCAATGAGTTCTATTTTTATGAAGCAATGTGAGAGATTATCCAATAATATCTTTGGTGTCATAACAAAGACCTGCAAACATAAGGAAACTGATTTTTGAACCATATAATATAACTTATTTGGGACAAATCTGAATCAAACTATGATAGCGCATTCATTTCAAAAACTAAAAGGACAAGAAGAACAGTAGAATAGAAACATTGTAAAGATGGAAATCCAAGAAACTTCTGAATGAATTTCTTACAAATGGAAAGAACTATCTCACAGCAAATCTAGCACTACAAAGGAACTCAGCTAACCTCATGTGCTTCGACTTCTTTTTCCCAATCACCGTGGCTCTTTAAACGTGCAGAACTCCCAAAGTAGGTTCCCACTTTCAAATCAAGAGAATCTTGAATAACTCTGGCTTGCTACAAATTTCAGAGTAAATATTATAAGTTAAAACAACAAAGATAAATAAAACAGAAACTAGTAAAACTATTTAGTTGTGGGAGCCAATTAGTGAAATAGTATCACTGGCATTGAAATCCCACATTGGGAAACTATCAAAACCAAGATAATACAATAAAGTAAATGAAAATACTAATTTCCAATCTGCATTGTCTTGGATGTGTCTGATCTGGTATGTTACCACGCGTTATCGACATAGGTTACATAGATGATGATCATGCGCAAAAAATCCGAGAATATGAAAAATAGATGATGATTGGCGATGATCATGCACAAAAAATCGTAGAATTTAAAAAGGGAAGCAAACCTGCTGCACTAAAGCCACGGTGGGAGCTAGGAAAACACAGATCTTCTTCTGAGGCTTCTGAAATAGGTGCCTCAGCTCGTACATCAGTAGGACAGCGATGTGGGTTTTCCCACACCCTGTTTCAAGATATACGATTGTGTTTCCCTCCAGAGCCGTCTTGCACAGGTCGGTCTGGTACCTGGGAAATCGATGAAGTCAACAAAACAAAGTTTATTTCTGCTTCACTCCAAAGTTCCCTAAAAAAGCACATGAATCCGTTCATCGGTTGATTGAAATCCTAGTATGTTGCGCATCATGCATAACGAAACTATCGCATTTGCACAACCCAATCCCCCAAGTCATTATGCATTACAAAAGAGTCAACGTTAAGCCTTCAAAAAAAAAAAGGATTTAGTTTCTCAAATGTATGTATATCTATCTACTAGACTAGATATAGTAAGGCATTATTCATTAACACAAATTTGTGCCTCCGCGACCTAATGCAGCCAGCTTTCACTTTGCCAGAAATAAACTTCAACAATAAAGTAGAACAGATATGCAACAGAGCCCCTCTCTTCCAACACAAGCACACGCACAAACGTGCACATATAACAAAAAAGAACAGTGAATAACATCATTTTTCCTTATTTCACACTCAAGCCTTGTTTTAAGCGCTGGTGGCGCAATTGTCAGCAATAGGAAGAAGAAAGAGAAAACAGCGCCCAATCCGTAAGTAGGCAAAAGCAACAACAAAACAACCCATAAGAAAAAAAAAAAAAAAAAAAAAAAAACAAAGATGCAGCAGAGATCGTAAAAATAAAGACGCACAAGAGCAGAAAAAAAAGCCCTTGAACTTACTTCCTAGAAATTCGCCGAGGATCTTTTTCCCGCCTCTCTTGGATTTTGCTTCCCTCGGCGCAAAGCGCCTCGATTTCTGCATTTCCATAGCGTGAAAGCTCCATCGAACAGAGATTAATTTTGGAACGACGAAAGGAGGTTGACTTGATAGGTTGGCTAGTAACAGTGAGTATGGCTGCTAAGAACACAGAAGTAGTAACGTTTTCTTCTGGTGGGTACTACCTCGCGTGCCCAAAACATTCTTTTGTAATAATCCTAATTAATTGTTATATCTAAAAGTAATTAATTAGATTATCTCATGTCAATCAAGAATCCTACTATTCACACCCCCTTCACACATCACACCCCCCTTTACACCCACCAAAATACATGAAATTTGTAAAAAAATATTTACATAATTCAACAATAATTATTTTATAATTTATTTTTAACAATATTAATTGCACGAGTTATTCAACAATATTAATTAAGTTATTTTTTCAAGGTATATCGATATAATATTTAATTTATTTTTTATTATATTTAGAGATGTTCATATGGCTTGAAAATCTGAACCGAACCGGTAGTCAACAGTTCGGTTAACCGGAGTCAATGGTTCCGGTTATAACCGTAGGAGTTTGGTTTCGATTTTTATATTTTCAAAACCGAAAACTCGTGGTTAACAGCCAGTTTTTTTCTAAAATAAAAAATAAAAAAATAATTATTAACGGTTCAGATTTCGTGGCCGTTGGTCTGACCGTTGGAAAACAGACGATTTTGAACTAAAAAAATAAAAAATTAAAAATAATAACAATAAGAACCGGTTTGGAAATGGAACCGACGGTTCCAAACCATGGTTAAACGTAGTTCGATTATGATTTGAGATTTTGATGCAACCGGAACCGACGATTCCACGAGAACCGAAACCGAAATCGATTGAACACCACTAATTATATTACTCCTTATATTAATCGCTGCAGTTTTATATTCTTTAAAAAAGTTAAAACTTAATATTTAATATATTAATATCAAATAAACACAGATATAGTGCTGAAACGGTTTGAATTGGTGAAATGGATGCAATTTGAATTGTTGAATAATTACGTATTTTAATAGATGCAGTTTGACATTAGAATTGATTTAGTTAAATGGTAAGCATTTAATGATTTCAAATTTGTAAGTATTTAACTATTTAATTACTTTAAAAATTGGTAAGTATTTAATAGTTTACTTTACTTATTAATTAGGGGGTGTAAATAGAAAAAAGGGAGGTGACAATAGAATTAACCATCAATTAATTGTATTGTAATATTTACCACAGTGGACCTTTTAAGATTTTTTACCAACTTTATTAAGTAATCGGATTATATCAGATATAATTTATGTTTGACTGTAGCTTATATAATTAATACTGAAATTGGATAAATAATTATTGCATTCATTCAAATCAATGTTGTAAAAATCGCTAGGCGCTAGTCGGGTGCCCGAGGGGGGCCTAGCGCCTAGACGGTCTAGGCGGGGCCTAGGCGGTTTCTAAGCGGAAATTAATCGGTTCACCTATTTTTTATCTATATAACATAAACTTTCAACACTTCCAAATATACAACATTAATATTGGTCAAAATACTTCAATACAACAACATATCTCAAAACAACATCATATTGTTCAAACCGTACAATAATATGTCCCTTATTGTTCAATATTGGTCAAAATACTTCAATACAACAACATACCTCCCACTTAATCCTCGTTTGCCTCATCTTCAGATTCGAAATCGTCATCATACAATTCCCTTATTGTTCGATACTTCACACTTCTTACCTCATCTACTCCTTGATGTCCCTCTTCCGCCACATCATCATCACTAATTTCATCAATTCCATTGACAATCCATTATTGTGCCGTAGATGCATCATAGGATGATAACACATCTACATCACTTCTATCTTTTTCTCTTTTTTGTCTACACAACAACCTTGCATTAAATTGGATAAAAACAAGATTATTGAGTAGAGTTGCATTAAGCCTATTCCTTTTCTTCGTATGAACCTACAAAAATAAGTTACAAAATGAATAATATTAAAAAGTATCAAGTAATATAACATTATTAATTGTGATAACTACACTAACCCCTTCAAATGCACTCCAATTTCTTTCGCAACCGGATGAACTAGTTGTCAATGAGAGGATTCTCATAGCCAAACTTCGAAGGTTTGGAGTTATTGAACCAAATGTTGACCACCAAGTCACTATATAAATAAATAAAACAATAGAAAACGGTCATTACATAAAAAAATTATTGTAGAAATAAAAATTTAATGTAAAGAATGTACCTGGATCAAAATTGTCGTCGTTCGAGAGGCATCTAGATGCTACATTTGATCTTCCAAAAAATTGAACTTTTTTCTTTGTACATAGGAAGCTCATCCAACAAAATCTTATTTTGCATGACATCATCTCCAGGAAATAAAACATCCATACAATCCATCACACCAATCGATACCTCATTTTTGAATTGAAGGAGAGGATCCTTGTAATGATAATATGGATTCAATAAATAAGCCGTCAAATGCAAAGGACTATCGAGTCTACCTTTCATTTTCTCTTCAATAACTTCAATGATTGACTCGTAATTGCTCAGAATATTATTTTGAGAAACCTTGATCTCTTCCTTTGCCCGAATAAGCTCACCATATAAAAAGCCCATGGATGGTTTTTTATCAGAATCAGCAATCCGAAGTACTTTTATTAAAGGCGTGAACACTTGTAGACAAGATGTCACCCCATTCCAAAAACTCAAACTCATTACTGTTGTGTAAGCTTCCTTTCCTTTCCCGGTCTTTGAAAATTTACATTCTTCCCATTCAGAACTTCCAAACATCATCTTCAACTCGGATTTTTTTTCCATCAAACTTTGTAGAGTAAGAAATGCTGAAGCAAATCGTGTCACCCCCGGCCTCACAATGTCCTTTCTTTTTGTATGTGCTCTCATCATCGCTAAGACTCTGTGGTGTGCATAAAGAAAAATAGTCAATGTCTTTGCTTGATCAATGACATTCTTGAACCTTGTCTGTTTCCCAATAGCTTCAAGCATGAGATTCATTGTGTGAGCCGCACACGAAGTCCAAAAGATCATTGGCCTCTTATCCTTTAATAACTTTGAGGCGCCAATATTGTTCGATGCATTGTCCGTAACAATTTGAACAACATTCTCAGGGCCAACTTCCTCAATGCACTTATCAACATATTCAAATATGACTTGACTTGTGTGTGCAATATTTGAAAAATCATTTGAAGATAGAAAAACGGTACCTAAACGAGAATTGACGCATAGGTTCATGATGCTCCTCCTCTTTCTATCACTCCAAGCATCTGTCATAATTGAGCATCCATTTATCTTCCACTCTTCTTCATGCGTCTTCAACAAACTCTTAGTTTTATCAACTGCTTTCCTTAATATTGGATATGTCAAATCATATCTTGTCGGTGGCAAAAACCCGGGTCCAAATTGACCAATAGCTTCCACCATCAATTTGAAGCTATCTAGCTCAATAGCATTAAATGGAATACCTGCTTCATAAACCCAATCGCCAACATATTCTCGCACAGCCTCCGTTCTTTGTTTGAAAAGTGCTTCATTGATGTTTTGATCCCGTAACTTGCTCTTACCACAAATTATAGAATTCTCCGGACTAATAGCACTAGCAAACTTATCCATAGGACCAAGAGAACGAGGTGATTTCAATAGCCCACGAGACTCTTGTTGATCTCCAAGAATTTGCTCTTCATTAGAGTCATTGCTAATATTAACTTGTGATCTCAATTCTACACTTTCCTCCTTCTTCCTTTTCTTCTTAAGTTTTGCATCGTTGATTGCGTTTCTACAGATAGCTTGATCCTCTTTAGAAGATTTTAAGCACGGAGCAACATTCCCGCAAATATGTGCTATATGTTCTTTGATTCTGTAAACTCCTCCACTCATCACCTTACCGCATTTGGTGCATTGAACTTTGTCCATGTTCTTAGCATCTACTAGCATGCCATAATCCCAGCCAACATCTTTTGAATTTCGTTTAAGAATAGACGGAACACTCGATGTTTGAGAAACGCTCTGAGAAGCTCCACTCGAAGCTGCCATTTTAAAAAAATATGAAATAAATCACACATAAAGGGACAATATAATATAAAAATCAACAGCTATCTCCATTCTCCACAGCAAACAACAACCCAACACAAACCAAGGCAATGGTGTAGAAATAAAAAATCTGAAATAAATCACAAGGGACAATATAATATAAATCAACATCTATCTACATTCTCCACAGCAAACAACAACCCAACACAAACCAACGCAGTGGTGTAGTAGATTGAAGATTATCACTAAATTAATAAATTTCCACATTTCTAATCAAGAGCTCGGCAACAGTGGCGCTCACAATGGTATGTTAAAATCTTACATGCAAACAGTGCGTCACGGGTAGGGCGGCGGCACAGCGACCGACGGAGGTGGTGGCCGGTGCGGTGGGTGGAGGAATGATGAGCACACAGAGCTTAGAGAATGGAGCAATGAGGGGTTAGGTTAAAAAATTCAATGTCTCTTTCCTGTTGTTCACGTAAGCTTTAGTTTTTTTTAATTATTTTTTTAATGGGCCGATTAATCGGCTCATTTATTCGGGCTAGGCGCCGCTTAATCGGGCCAGGCGCCGATTAATCGGTCCCAGCGATTTTATGGGCCGAGTAGCCCTTTTTCGCCACGGTCGACGGCGCCTAGCGCCTAGGCGGCCGCCTAGACCGATTTCTGCAACAATGATTCAAATCAAAGATAAAGCAATAATTATTAGACATATTATCACACGTGGAAATATGAAATATAATTCAATTTATTTCCATAGGAAATATAATTGAATTTATTTTGCAGCGGCTATATTTAATTTGGGAATCGAAAAATATTTAAACTAAAAATGTCGATTTTAATGATCCTTTAACTTATCTTTCCTATTTCATGACTTCGTCACAAAATCATCAAAATATCCTAAATATCGATAAGATAATAAGATAATAATTTTTTGAAAAATTCGTTTATAAATATTAGGTCCCATTAAAACTATAAATTAATAATTTATAAAATACTACAAGTATAATTTACTACGGTGATTTAGTAAAATATGAATCTATTGTTATTTGAATTTTCTTAAAATTTAAATCTAATTGAATTTTATCTCTAACTTTTTTAATTGCAACCAATAAATTCTCTAACTGCAACATATTCAAACCAACGAAAATATTTACAAAAAAGCACACTAGCATCCATTAATATAATCAATGAAACATATGTAAATTCAATTATTTTCAATACATACTAAATTTGTTGAAATTAACAAATCTTTCTTTTAATTAATAAAATATTAATTTATCGATATATTAATATCTCTAAATTAATAAAATTTCATGATCAATTTATAGAAGTTTTACTATATCTCAACATTTCTATCTTCCAAATAAAAAAAGAAAAGATGCCCACGAGCTCATCAACACAACACAACCTTTCTGTATTTTTCCCAAAAGATTTTATTCGTTTACTGTCCCCCCACCCCTTCATTCAAATACAAAGCTGCTGCCTAAACGCCAAGAAAAGCTACCAACATCTAAAAAAAATAAAACAAAAGGACATGAATTTCAAGTTCCATCATCACTATCTTAAAAAGACAGTTCTATTATACAAACGCGGTTAAAATACGAAATTCTACCGCGCGTTCGACTGAGAGCAGCCATTACCTGCCTTAAGTCGCCCTTGCACGTCCACTTGTTGTCATCCTCTTTGAAATTGCTTTCCATCTGCTTGCTTGGCAAAGTGCATCTTCATAGCAGCCACGGGGTCGGATACAACAACAGGGCGTTGCCCATCGACGAAACTTCCATTATTTCCTATATTGGCTCCAGCTTGTGGTCTCACGCCAGATACTCTCTGCAGTGTATCTATAACAAAAGGGTTTTGCAGATCACTGTTATTGACCAATGGCATGTAATTTGGGAGCGCAATGTTACCAATATCCTTGTTCGAAGGAACAGAGACCCCATTCAAAGGGTTATGGCCTTCTGTAATGGTTCCATTTAACTGCGACTGCCCCAAATTTACCGTGGGTAAGCGATAGCTACTGAATGCTGCGGAGTATTTAGCGAGGAGATGAGCAGAATCAGACATAGGAGGGTAACCTATCCGCTGCATATGGTTTCCGTCCCGGAAACTAGCATTACCAAGAGGAATGTTTTCCGATCCATGATAGTTGTCAGAACCCAGGTTTAATATAGAAGAATCATTACGGTTCAGATTCAGAGGATGACCGTCTGTTTCTTGTTGGCGAGAACTCGGTTTATGCTGGGAGGAAACTAATACTTTACCAAATAACTTCAGATCACCGTTACTTGAAGATTTATCCTCCTCCAAAGAAGAAACTGGCACGGGTGGTACATGACAATTCCTGTCTATTTCTGGGATTGGCAATGGGGCTTTGCCGATTGTACCATTTTGAGACGGGCCATCGCATTTTCTGAGGAAGAACTCTGGATGACGTTCAGGAACAGTCTCAAGTCTAGTTGCAGAATTGCCGTTAGCATCCCCATCTATATCCTTCACAGTTTGCACCGAAACAGGGTATCCCTTGAGGATTTGGGAGGAATTGACATAATCTGACAATGAGCTATATGGAGTCAGCTGCTGTGAATCGTTTTCCATGATTCTCTGAGAATCGCTTCCAATTTCATTATCGCCAATAACAGCCAAAGCATTACGACTTAAAATGTTTTGATATTTAATCGGAACAGTGAACAATGTTGACGCCTTCATGGGTTCTATGTGACCATTCTGCTGCTGTAAGTTGCATGGAGACTTTCCCATAGATTTTCTAATTTTAAGGTCGGACCCCTTTTGCTTAGAAGAATGCAGTTCTTCAGAAGATTGAGATCCATATTTAGCTAGATTGGGCACAGATTTTAGCTCGCTTACCCCAAAGCTCGATACACTCGCTCCATCAGGATTAGACTCTGTGTTTTCGACTCTCTTATTACCCGCAGTCTCACATAATCCATTAGGCAAGCTAATGTCACTCAACTTTTCAACATTCTGTTCTTCAGCGTCCACTTTACTTTCTCGAAATGCCCTATCTTGAACATGACTGCTGCCATGTAATTCGTCATTTAAAACTGCTGGGGCACTCATAGAATTGATAGGACCAGGCTCACTTGCTTCCTCGACAACAGATTCTGAAACATTGTTGCAAATAATTGGGTCAGTCTCCCTAGCAACACCATCGCCAGGGTCACCACCACCAGCCCCATTAACAGCAACACAATTTTGAGCTCGAGCTCCGATCGAATCCAAACCAAGAAGTTTATTGGCCTTGCAGTAGAACAAGTTGCACTGATACTTCGTTCTGGTTCGGACGCATTCCGAGATTGCTGTGAAATCCTTGCCAAATGATGACAAAGCATGAATAAACAAGGATCGCTCCTCATCAGTCCAATCAATAGAATTCACATCCTCGGAGCTCTCGTCTGGTGAGAGGTAATCATCAAGGTTCCTCTCAATTTCAGGGGTCAGTGAGTGCCTCGTTGAATCCCTGGCTCTATGACTCCTCATCCACTCCAGAGAACTATTGCCACGGTCCACAGAGCATGAACTAACAACCTCAGATGAAAATGAACCACAAATTCCAGCTAACACATCAGCAGCTACAGTTTCCCTCTCACAGCCATAAAGATCTGGACTGTGTGATCTCCGGAATAAACCATCATTCCTCAATGCTTTGGAGGAAGTAGCTGCAGGAAAAACAAATCTAGACGTGAACTTTCTCTGACTTTCCAACCCATTGTTACCAGTGGCTGCCATAGCTGATGCTGCACCCAAAATATCGAGAGATGCAGCATTCGACTGGTGATTCCGTTTATCACCATATGCAATCAAGTATGTATTAGACTGAGACTTTCTCTGCTTGATTGATTCTGGCTTTTTTCGCACCTTATCAAAGAACTCTGACTTGTGATTCTTGTAATAGAACTCAACACAATCTGCTGTTGTTTTGTGATCAAGAAAAGACGCAATAGTCCTGAAATCTTTTCCAAAAGCCAAAAATTTCTCCATGAAAATTTCCTTCTCCTCAATTGGCCATGGGTTTATTATCGACCTTTCGTTTTCTACAGCCCAAGGATCTTCCACCAAACCATTAGTTGAGACAAACCCCGACAATTTCATCTCGTCCGAGATCAAAGCTGGCATTTTTAGAGTATTTCTGCAGGGTTTAACAAGTGACTGCATCAGCAAGCTTTGGACATATTCAATAACTTCGGATGTAGGCACCGTCTGTAGATCTCCAGCTGCATACACAAACAGAGAGAATACTAACAATAGCAGATGAATAATCAAACTCTCATCATACAGATACTCCTTACATTGGGAATGATAGAAGCAAGACATAAACAAACCTACAGGACACCCATTTCAAACAAAATGCCAAATCATACTAAAAGCAAGAGACAAGACAAAGCTATTAAATGCAAAGTTCCAAAACTTAGACGATCAAAAGATGTTCCCATCTAGGATATTCCAGATCTCTCATAATTGAATCATAAAGTACGCAATAGATTCACAATTACAAAACGTAACCCTAAGAAAAATGAATTAGGGCACATTTTGTTAAACTCTTTAAGTTTATTCCCGTTGAGTACATACCAATGAGGTTCCTCGTACTTTCCAAAGGCTACAATATTTTATCAGCTTAGCGAAGAAAGAAGTCTATCTCAGTTTGCTATAGTTTCAGTAATATGAACAGTTTCACGAAAGGAGAAAACAAAACAATAAAAGAAAGAAGCTTAAAGGGGACGCCAAAAGGATTGATTTCTTACCAGGAGATAGGATTCTAAACCGGCTGGAAGAACGTTTTCTTTTTAAACCATTATGACTCAAATCGTACTTCTTGTGAGATTTTAGTTGAAGTTTCCTCGCAGAAACCACCCGACCTTGCTTATAGAAATGCTGAAACACCTTGTACTTGATTGCCAACACCTTATCCTTAAACATAAGAAATCCCTTCTTATTAAGATATTTCTCCTTCGCCACCGAAGAACTCCTTGGAGAACCAGAGATGTTAAAAGCAGTCAAAACATTACACTGATTTGCAGGCGATAACTTACTCAACTCATCCCAAGCCTTGCGAGCAATTTCTTTGTTTGAAGCAAAGATTGCATCAGACTGCATATTGTTAACTGCCTCTAGCTCGTCACAGTTATCAACACCAGTCATCTCCACATCATTGGGATTATAATCCAGACATATCTTATCAGTGTAAGTAACACGATCTTCCAGACATTTAGCTGGCTTACGAAGAAATCGGCCATCCCCAGCTGGAAGTACCTCAACAAATTTAGATGTAGCACTGCTCGGACTATCGGACTCCTCATTTTTCGAGCTGAGCTCATGTTCCACTGCAACAGCAGCATTTTCCATTACTGTGTCGCCAAATGGAACAATCTGCAGTGAAATAGGCTCCGCAGCAATATGTGAAGCAGAAGACTCTTCACGAGCTTGTAAGGGGCACTCAGATGGCTGAGAACCGGAAACAGTAGCAAAAACGCAGTCACTTCTAGTTTCAGAAAAAAATGATTTGAGCTCATTTTCAAGAGGATCAATTTCAGATTCAGTTATTTCAAGCGCTTTCAATATATCAACCTTCCAAACCATCAACTTGTTCAGTGAAGAACTTCCAACATAACCATTTTCAGCAGCACTTTGATCTCGCAGCAACTCATCTATCGAAGAGCTCAAGTTTGCAATGGATGTGATATCCAAATTTTCTAAACTAAAAGTGGATCCGTCGTAGTTTTTTGGGGAAATAATACCTGGCGAACCACTAAAATCAGATGGTCCCTTTTCCAGACTAACTTTCTTAATTGATTCTTTCTCCATGACACCTACAATATTATAAGAAACGTGAGAAGGAAAATATTACATAAGCCTAACTAAGTAGATGAGTATTCCAGTAAAACCTTAACCTAATTATGTAATAAAGTACTCAGAGACACCAACTACAAGATAGCCAATCAATTTCAAACAACTAATAGCTTTTACCCCAATGATATCAGTGTGATACAACCATGTCAATCAGAAGATTTAAAGTGGGCTTTTTAGAGGCTAGAATCAAAAGGTCCACCTCCAGTACCAGGACTACATCAAAACAACAGACCTCATACGACGTGTTTAAGAGAAATTAAGCAATCCATGCAACAATGGGTCTCCGGAAGTCCTCAATAACCAGCCCTCAGCATTCTCAGAAGTCAGAATCCCTTTTCATCTTACTTTTTGTGTCTATCTTGATTGTATGCTTGCTTTCCTATTTCTCTATCGCCAGTTCAAACTTCGAAGCCAAAACAGATTTCATTTCAGGCATTACTAAATATCCATAACATAATCACTAAATTATTTCCATTATCAGTCACGGCACTTTAAACTCCCGTTTATAAAGGAATTAATCGCCATAATGATCTTGGGCATCTCTCATTGAACTTAAATTTATAAGAAAGAAGCCTTCGCACACAATAACCATGTTATGGATGTTGATCTCTTAAAGCCAGTACCATTAAGACACTTGCCAATGTTAGCACAACCCCTCAAGTTATACAATAAGCTAGTAGGACCTTTTGAAAAAAAAAAAGTTAGTATTTACACCATTGCTTTTAACTTGACCTGTTAGGTAGACTACCACCTTCTAGTCGACAGTAGCTGCTCCAGGCAAAATAACACATCTCATTCATGAACCTTAAAAGATCAACGAATGGCCAACAAGTTATAGCATGTCATATTACTGCATGTGGTGATTGTGGAAAATGCAGACATGATTACTAGCAATCAATCGAAAACGAAAATATAAAAATATGTAGCACTCAGTTAAGAACCAAACATATTACCTGGTGAAGAACTACATGCAACCGAAGATGGTGTAGCAGGAGAGGCACAATCAGACAAATTTGTGACCCTGGGACTCACATCAGGCACACTAATAGCAGGAGACTGCAAAGTCTCTGGCCTAACAATGTTCACTGCAGGTCCACTGCAGATGTTGCCATCTTCAGGGTCTTCAACTTTCTTCTTCTCATACATCGCCAGGCCCTCACCCCAGCCTATACGTGGTTTTTTCAGGGAACAATTATCATCAGACAGAACTGCAACAGCATCTGCAGAAGGAGAGCGAACATCGGCAATCTTCACGTCCTCCTCAGCTACTGTACCCATAGATTGAACTCCAACACTCTTTGTGCAACTTGACTGGCTCGGACCAGAACCTCTAGAAGTTAAACTCCCAGATCTAGACCACTTCAGAGGTTTCCAATCCATTGATCCACAGCCATTCTTATTATCCAGTTTCTGAGCTGAGATGTCCTGTCCCTCGATTGTGATACCATTACTATCAAGCAGCTCAGTGGCAACAGATTGTGATTGACTAGTAGAATTCATCGCATCAGGCTGAGAACCAGAGATGTCACTGATCTTGTGGCAATTATCATGCAATGCTCTTGTATTCTCTGCAAGCCTTGGACAATTGGCCTCTGTATTAGGTCCGCCGATACCACATGGAGATGCAGCAGGTTCCCAAGAGGACGTTCTCCACTCTTTCTGTACAAAGGACCCACGGTTATCTCTGTTGTTCCTGAAATACCTTCCATCACCCCCACGAGATCCATAGGGTCGACAATTCTCGTCTTCTAAGCTTCGTTCAACATACCGAGACCCAAAAGGCACATATCCATTAGCAGCAGCATCATCAGCATGTGTGTGCCAACCACCATGCTTAACATTACCTTCAGCAAAAATGAATTAAAAAAAAAAACCCAGTTAAGGGCAAAAAGATAAGAATGCATACTTTTTCCATCATAGTCCATAACTGGCTTAGCAGATTACATCATAAGCTCTACAAAACAAAGATATATTTCTACTCATTTCCACTCTTGACAAAGTCAATGGAGAACAGAAACATATTCTCCGGAGACGTCATACCATACAGCCAAATCCCACCTCGGATGAATTTTTCCCCTCTAATCAACTAAAAAATCACATAAACAGACCAAATCTAAATCACATGAAACCGGAGAAAGTTCAACAAGATTAACCAAGAGAGTTAACCCTACCCCCGAACAAACCCAAAACCAAAATAAAGGCGTCTAAACATCAGATTCACTAATAAGAAACCATATATGAAGACATAAAAACAACAGGCACAAGTCAAACCCACGAATTAACAACTAAAAGATCTCTTTATCCCCAACAATTCATATCAACAAACCCATAAAAGTGGACAGACATAGCAAAAACTTCAGGATCACATAAAAAATGAAAAAGCGCACGCCTTGACGACAGGAAAAAATAAAGCAACTCAAACCAAAACCACAAGTAACACACCAAAGAACTCTTCCAATCACCACGCAAAAGAAAAGAAAATTAGAACGACGACAAAATATCTAATAAGACTAACCAGGATAAGGATGGGAAAGCGGGCGCGAGTCGCGAAAATCGCAAAAATCGGAGTACCAACGCGGTTGCTGCTGATGATGGTAGGACGAGGGCGGCGGTGCGTGCGTCAACGGACCGTGGTGGTAATTGCGATTGTGATTATAATCTCTCCATCGATGATGATTTGATGACGCAAACCCGAAACCGCGCGTTTCCGGCCCAGATCTATCGTTCTGCGGCCGACGAAAGTCCCCTCCTCTTCGATTATTATCCCAAGGCAACTGCTCTGGAGGCACCATCAATAGTTACCAGTATTAATTGCATCCACAAGCAATTTTATCCTTAATTCTGTCAAGCCTCCTCCTTCTGTGAGCCACTCTGACGTTTCTGTGCCTTAAATTTGGTCAATAGATACCCAAAATGCTGCACGAAGACTGCTGCTTTCTGTAAAGAAAAAGAAAATAGATGAGCAAGTGATTGATGGTCACAAGAATGGGTGCTGCGTGATGTGTGGCTGTAGGTTGGGGATGGTTAAATTAGGGTTTGGGCGATAAATTAAAGTGGGGAAGACAAGTTTTTCTCTGTGAGAATATGGTGAGTCAGGAAACTAAAAGATAGATCTCTCTCTCTCTCTCTCTCTCTCTCTCTTCCTCTCTCTATTTTTCTCTCTCCTCTCTCTATCTCTATCTCTATCTCTCTCTACGTATGAGAGAGAGTACTATGATATAGAAGAGATGTGTTAAGTGTCTGGCAAAGCTAACCTTTCCTTTCCCCCCCTCATTTCCTTAATAATTACAAAGAACTACCATAAATGTTCTTAATTCAATTCAGGTACCAAGAAATTAAATCTAGCACGCGTGCACGTCTACAAGTACGAAAACTTTAGTAAATTAAACTTGTAAAATTTTCAATAGTCATATATTGCTTGAAAAAGGAAAATGGCTACAAAGAACAAAAATGCAGAAGAAGCAACCACTCGATTTCGTAAACTTCTTGAACACTGCAATATAATATATATATATTATATATAACTTATTAAAATATAAACCTATTACAGTCTGAATTTTAGAAGACACGTTAATACTAAATAAGGCAAGCAAAAGAAATATAATCAAAAACTGTCTTAAAAGATGGAATAGCACAAACAAGTATTTGCATATATCATTACCAATATTGGGATGACATGTGACGTTGACCTTCAAGTAATAAAAGTTTATACTCAATTCAAGAATTCAATCTATTATAGCAACTAACATAAATCTTCCTGATGGAGCAACAGATTCATTAACATGATCATTAAGTCAGCAATTAATTGGACAAAAAAAAAATTGTTGATGTTAAAAGATTGCACTATTAAATTAATCTTACGCTGCTCATCGGGCTCTGTCAAGATCAGCTCTTTATGGCTCCGTTACCTTTTATGTTCTGCATTCCGCTTCGGTTCTCTTTTGTCTTCTCGGGCAAACTAAAGCACGGGGAAGCATTTCATGAAGCAGGCAAGGAGCATAATGAGCTTGAAAATGGAGCTTGGATAGAAATAAAGCTACTTCAAATTAAGGAAGTCATTATTAAGTTTGGCCACTGGAGAGAGTCATATAAGCAGCAAGTATATGTGCCAGAAACAACAGGAAGGACAATCGAGATCCACAATCATCGTTTAAGCTGTTTCTTGGTTCTAATTTTTTAAAGAAGCGAGTATTGATCATAAAATAAGGAACTAAGCAACCGTACCTTGTTCAATTATGTTTAGGTAAGCTTCTTTCAACTGCCTTATCCATGACACTTCTCTAGTACTGCATGAACGCAGTGTTGAGCCTGGACTTCTCGAGCTGTTCGTGAGTGAAGAAACCATAAATAAGATAACATTACACCTCGCATATGAATATAAGCAGCTGCTCAAAAGTTAGTATACCCGAAGAAAAGAGTCGCATAGAAGTGAACAAACCATAAATAAGATGGCATTCCATCCGCACATAAACATAAGTTGTTCACACAAGTCATTATACCTGAGGAAAAGTGTCCACAGATTGATGATCATGTGGGGAGAAAGGAACCTCATCTCTTTTCCTTTGCACAAATTTCACATTCTGCTCCACCTAAATAAGCAGGATAGACACATACTGGAAATTGTTCATGTAGAAAAAAACTTGGCCTTTAAAGATCAGTTAAATCTGAGAACTCTATCTTAAAAGTTTAAGTCAATTGGTGTTATATTGAGTAGTGGATTGAGGTCAAACATTGATCAGGGTAAATGTCTTTCTCCATACCTTGCTGAACCCTCAGTAATTATTAGATTTCAACACTGAAACCGTATGTTTTCTTCAACTGAATTTCAAGAGCACACAACCTCATTTGTCAGAATTGTTGAGTAAGAATTTGTACCTGGCAAGTGAAACGTTTTAACAGCTCGACGCAAGCTCTCCTCAGTGGTGAGATCGTGTATCTTTCTTAAACAGATGAGTGAAATTGTAGCGAGGTCAGGGACGGAAATATGGAACTACACTGGGGGAAATGCACAGAAAGCTGATGCAGTGCAGTGCAGAGTAAAAGCAATCATCTTGAAAGCTTCTTGATTTAAGATAATGTTTAAGCAACTGCAAAGAAGAGCGCACACTTAGTAGACGATTTCCAATAAGAATAATCAAGTAAACGCCATTATAAGTTATAACTTAGTTCCTTACCTTCAAGATTGAACCCACATTTATGGCACTGTGATCAGTTCTTCCCTCCTTGACAATCCCGTATTCCAAGACATCCGGTACTAACGAAGCAAGAGAAATAAAAGTACGACTGGAACTAGAGAGAAGATTGGGCCACTCAATGCATTTTAGCCTTAATGGGAAATATCTTGGACTGGGAAACATGCATGCCACACCATTCACAAGTTGAACGACCGTGTAGAATATAGACTGACGATCATAATCACTTATGTTGGCCGATATGAACCATCTGCATATCTTTTTTACAACTACCTGCATAAAACATACACACATCGTTGGGAAATAGTATAGTATCCTAAAAAGGAAAACGAAAAGGAGTAACATAGAATGTAGAGTATAAAGCATGACATAATTCACAGCCAAAATACAAGTATCTTTGCAATCACGATTCCGATAAAATGATACTTCTCCAATCAAAGACTTAATACCTTCTTCTTTGTTGTCAAACCCCAAGCCAATATCTTTGCAAGTTGATTAATGGAAGCGGAAGCTTTAATAAATGATTTCTGCACATCTACAGAGCCCGTGCAATCCCTGAAAAAATGCATCTTCCTGCTGTTGGCTATTTCTGCTACACCCATCCGACTTCCGAGATATGAATGCAACAGAAGTTCTGGATAAGCAGGTCTCAAAGTGATTAGCACTAGAAAGGGCAGAACATCCCACATCAGAAGAAATGAAGCTGACGATAATATGCTTCCACCTGCTATCCACAAATTCACAGTCGCCTGTTGTGCAGGATATGAATCATTAGAACAGTTAAGAAGAAAGTCCGAATCAAATTAATACAAACCCGTATAATTAGCAGATTCAATTAGGCTTCTGTGTGAAAGCAAGAAAAGGAAATTTGTAGGCTTCCATAATCAAGGCAACATTTAACGTTTGGACTTAATCTTTCACATAAGAGAGAAGTAACTAAGTGCAGCTAGATGCTCAAATGAATGAGAAAAATACACCAATACATAACGTATCAGAACATAGTGAAAACACTGTCCATTTTGATATCATGAAGACGCAGAGGATTTTACAAATGTGTCGTGAGAAATCTTGGGAGTACATCATGAGTTACTAAAACTAACTAAATAAAGGGTCAACTACCTTAATGAGTCACCACATCAGAGATGGAAATGCTGTAAAGAGAAATAGTGAAGCCCTCACTCTCATTATAGCAAAGGCCAAAAATGTACGTGTTGTTAACCTGATTCAACAGATATAGTACTTGTCAAATAGGACTTGACTAGTGGTCTTACGTTCTTCCATTTTGAGGCTTTTTTCAGGTCCAGTATCATCTCTTTGGCGCTATTTGAAGAAAAAAAAAAGGCCTTGGAATATATTATCCACATTTGATAGCATGAAATGCAGAATACTGGAGAAGGCTTTGCCGTTCTAGAACTTATGACCAATTGATCCAGCCCCACTGTGACAAGCAGCGAAAAGCATTCAGCAGACTTCTGAGTGCAGGTTGACTACTGTCCGCTTTGAGCTTTTGATACCATGAATCGATGACATCGTTCGTTGGTCACGAGTAGTCCTCTCACATTGGACGCATTGTCATCTTGTTTCCCAAGATCCCCAAATCTTCATCAGAATTCTGATTCGGGAGAACATATAGGGGAGTCTATGATCAGTGCATAATCAAATTTAGAAAGAAATGATAGCAATCTATAATCTACAAAACTTGGCCCACTTTAGAAAAATATAAACATAAAGAAACTTGTAAACCTTTAAATAAAGGCCGTGAAAAGATCTAGAAATTTCAAAATTAATACTTCCTATCATTGTGCCGATCAAAATTGTTTCACTTGATTTTGTCAAAAAAAAAAATTGAATAGTTAAAACTTCAGTTGGCATGTGTGCTTGTTTCTAATTCTGTTTCCGAAAAAATCTTGAGCGACTACGACCTAACTTTTGGAACTTCTTTTAGATTACAAATTATCCAAATAAGTCTTCTTTAAAAGATCTGTCATAGTTTCTTGCATGCTCACAAGTTGAAACAAGGATTAGTCTTAATTTGACTACGAGCACCATTCCAACCCAACATGCATCAAACCCGTCTGTACAGGTGGATACAAAGTTGATAGTAAATAAAAACAGGGGCTTGTTTACCAAATCTTCATTTTGAAATGTTTAAGCATCATTGGAGGTTTCCAAAAACTTTTTGAATTTCAGATCCTGAAATATCCAAACAAATATTAGCTAATGAACAACGGAAACTGTTTGTACATACTCGTGTTTCCATTAAATATGGAAAAAGATCAAGGACTTGATAAAAAATAATGCAATGAAAAGCACAGAAAAATTCTAGATATGAAGCCTACTAAAGAAGAGATGCAACATAATAAAAGTATAGGTTTGCTCTATTGTCCACAGTCTATACAAAGCAGATCAAGGAGCCAGAATTGGGAAATTGATGTCTAGCTTGTTGATCAAAGGAAATTATGCATAAAAATGACACGTGCAATAGTAAACAAATTCAATCATCATTCACTTCAAAAGTAGTGAATTGCTTAGAGGGTTTCTGAAAGAGGAAAAAATAGAGTAAAATTACTTAATAAATTTGCTTAGAGGTATCTGAATGTGACAAACGAACAAGTTACTTTTTTCCTCAGCCTATTTAATTCCTTTAGTTGAACGGCAAGATCACTGCGAAGTTTCCTATTCTGATCCAAATATGCATTTTCAGCTGCCTCATCTGGCAGTAAAATCATTTGCAAAAAACAACGGTTAAAAGTTTCAAAAAGATGGAAAGGAAGTTATGCAGGTAATGAATAAAACAACAATTAAAAGTTTCAAAAAACAGCAGGTAACCTTCAGACTCGTTTGCATCCTCAACAATTGTGAAGCTTAGCTCCTACATAGATTAAAGAATTAACAGCCGGAAAGAGAGGTAGTGGCATGATTAAGAACAAGTTGAAAAAAGTAAGGAAAAAAAACCTCTGAAAGATAACCATCACTGTCAGACGCACCTCCCTTTTGCCATCTTCAGTGAATGGAGCATCGAGAGAAGTACTTTCAAGTTCTTCAAATTCATTACTCCTGAAAATAGATGCACATATCAGCTAATGTATTTTCATACTGACAGTTGGCAATACAGGCGGACAGAAAGTTATATAAAATTTCTCGAATTATAAGTTAGCATGACATAGCATTGCATTAAAAATCAACAAGGGGCAACAATTATGTATTCCATCAGATGAATAATTTCCGAAAAGTGTGACACAAACAGCCAAATGACTCTTAATATCTGCATTCTCTATTTAACCATAAATATCAGCTGACTTGCAATTTACGAAAGCTCACATCACCGGAAATATGTTAGATGCCACTAAAACTCTAACATAGAGGCCAAAAATACATCATCAACCCAAGGATGAAGTTTATATCATATACCTGCTGTTGGAGAGAACTAAAGGATCATCGGCTTGTTCCTCAACGTCATTCTTCTCCTTCTCTGCAGAGAAAACACGCTATATATCATTACACAACATCACCTTCGTCCCAGGCCAAAGCCAATGGGTTTCAAGGGACTGAACAGTTAACAACCAACAGCAATCACACATAACTGTAAGTCACAACCATCCCACTAGCATAGTTCAACGGATTAATAAACCAATGATTGCAGAAGAATGAATAGTTAAATCGCTTCTCATCAGATAATCCAGTCATTGAAGTCCATATCGTTGATTCAGCACATTCCCTAATAAAACACATCAGCGAGAGCGACACACTTGAACAGCTGAAGATGGAGAAATCAAAGAAAGACAAATAAAATAAAAACAAATAAAAAAGATCAATTCATTAGCAATCCACAAAATGAGCACGGCGTAGGAAGAATTCATTGTTTGAAGCTCTCTTCTTGAATAAAGCTTTTGTCTACCTCCGATTTCTAAGCACAGATTGAAGAATCTTCTTCGCGAATTTCCTTGCATTCCCTATTCTTCCAACGGATTGGCCTGTTTAGGAGTTGAACTCAATCCCACGAAAAAAATTGTGAATAAAGGTTTAGCTAGGTTTCATCCTATATAGATTCTGGTGGGGGCTTGTGGTGCTCTTTGTAATAACTTGAAAGATTGAGGACCAACTTGTTAATTACAATTTTATATTTTAAGGCATTTACTTAAAAAAGGAAAATTCTTATTGCTAATCATCTGTTTAAAACTTTTCGGTTGGTGTTCAAAGTTATTTTCAATTCCGTTTGATACCCCGGTGTTTAAGCCTTTTCCAGTTGGTGCCCACAGTATTTTTCAATTCCGGTTGGTATCCCTGTATTTAAGGCTATTCCAGTTGGTGCCCATAGTATTTTGGTAGGTAACCCTAAGGTATGATGAAACATAATCCCGTGAATTTAAATGACCAAAAATGTGATTTTTAGGTGTATGAAACTATTTTTTATCTTTTTTTAGAATTCTGTTAGCAACTAACGTGTCTACACTTAAAGATCACATTTTTTGTCATTTACAATCACGGAATTATGTTTTCTCATACCTTAGGGTTACCTACTACTTAGGGTACCAACCAGAAAAGCCTTAAACACAGGGATACCAACCGAAATTAAAAACTACTTTGGGTACCAATTGAAAAAAGGCTTAAATACAGGGGTACCAAACGAAATTGAAAATAACTTTGGACAGCAACTGAAGAAGTCTTAAACACAGGGTTATCAACCGAAATTTCCCATTAAAAAAAGGGATAATATCATTTAAATACCTATCAGTATAAAATGTTATCACTTAACTCCCCATGTCAGAAAATATTTCACTTAAGGACCAGTTAAAAACTTATATTCCACTTAAGGACCAGATTTTCAAAAAAGACAAAAATACCCCTTACTTTAAGATTATTTTTTTATTTTTTCTTTTTTTAATCAAAACAAACGTGAAATACAGAAATAAAAAGATAAAAAAAATTAAAAACATAAACGAAGAAAGATAAATCATGGAAGAAGAAGAAGAAGAAGAGCTCAACGCGGGTTTTCTCGATCCGATCCAGTCCACGTGGATTTCTCAAAGAAGAAGAAGAAGATAACAGAGAGTGTAGAAGAAAAAAGACCTGCTCAGATTATTTCGATCCAAGTAAGTCCAATATTGGTTGCTGAAAATTAAACCGAAATTGTCCCAATTTTTTTAGGTTTGCTAGAGCTAGGTTAATCCTTAGTGGAATTAGGTTAAATCGAAATTGTGGGTTTGTCCAGTCCAACGTGGTCACCATTACAAGGCAATCTTTTTCTTGAAATTGTGGGTTTGCTCGATGTAGGTTAATCCCAATTGATTGACTTTGCAAATCTATATCTTTATTGCATATAAGAGAAAATCGTTTGTTTTCATGAATCTAACATCTCTTCATTCTTTCTTCTGCACTTTTCTTTGGGGGTTTCTTTTTTAGTGATGTTCTGCTTGGTTTTAAATATTTTTTATGTAGTACTAATTTTATGTATATTGTGTATCAATTTACTTGTTGTTACTGTACATATTTGCTTATTATGACGTACCTTTTAATGGTCTGCATTATTTTCTGGTATTGATGTTTTTCGCTGGTTAATTATTGGTGGATGTATTTTTATTACGAACTAGGGAAGACTTTATATGTCTCTCATAACTCAATTTTTTATTGTTTTTGCAAAAAGAAAGCTAATAAAGCAGAATTGTTTCATAACAGGTTTAAGGGCTCAGTGACGCAGTGGTGGTACGAGATTGGGCCTTCGCACCACACGAGTCGCTCATCCCGAGATCATGCTGGTATACAACCTATCACCATCGTTCAACTGGGATGCATCGGGTCTGATAGATCAGTAGATGATGGATATATGTTGACTCATTTGTTGATATTTTGGTGTAATTTGGTGGATGTCTTAAGATAACAGACAATGTTACGGCTAATATGATATTTGTTAAGCCTATAATTTTTTGTACGGTAAGAATGATAAAAAGGGTACAGTAATCCTGTGTGAAAGGTATAATAAACACTAGTTCAATGATTCGCTAAACACATTAAAATGATACACTATATTAATAGCTGTAAAAAAGAGATGAAAAACACAAAAGTCAGCACTTGTAAGGAACAAAACCTGACATGTCAGAATTCAGACAAATAACAACATCTGACATGTCACTGACAAAATTTGAAACAAATTCCACTGTCTAAAACTATATAATATAGTGTCTTTCTTAATTTTGGTACGACAAATTACTTACTTGTGGTACTATATATCACCACAATAAGGTACAGTCACTTTCTGCTCAATGGTACATTACAAAAGATATATTTGGTACAACTTATTAAAGTAAGCGTTTTTCATGCAAAAAAAATCGATTTTTTTTTTTAAAACCATATTTCCATATGTATATCAGTTATATATTTCATTTTGTATCATATTTCACTGAATAACCCTTACACTAATGATTTTATATTACAATAACAAGTATCACTAGAAGAGGATGAACAATGTTAGAACAACTTACCACAACATAGATGTTTGTTAAATTTAAAATGTTCAGCTTATTATAAATGTTTTTGTTTCATTTTATATTTTTTTATTATTTTTAGGACTTCACATTTATTAGTCGATGTTCTGGACTCGTAATTTTATATATTATGTGGATCGATAAAACTTGATACGGTATCAGTACTTAGCTTAGTACGACAAATACATAAATTTGGTACATTATAGCTCCACAATAAGGTACAGTCACAGACTGCTCAATGATACATTGTACACGCTATATTTTGTACAACTTTATTAGGGTAAGTGTTTTTCGTTGCGTTTACATTAGTTTCGATGCCAAAATATTTTAGTATACGTGCATATATTATAAGTTTCATTTCGTATAATATTTAATGAGTTAATCCTCAAAATCGTTGATTTGTAGTTTAAACTCAAACTTCAATAGTAAGATATTCTTACAATGATCATTCGCTTATTATGAAACTTGGAGTTTAGAATACAAATCATTCATGTAAGGGTTTAAGCATCAAATTTTATACCAAGTAAAATATATAATATATATATACGTATAGTATAATAGTTTCTCATGAAAACTAATTCAAATTGCGACGAAAAACGCTTACCCTAATAAGTTGTACCAAATATATCGTGTATACCGTACTATTGAGCAGCCAATGACTGTATCTTATTGTGGATCTATATTGTACCACATTTCAGTATTTAGTCGTACCAAGATAAATATCGATATCGTACCAAGTTTTATCCGTTCATATTTTACCTTTATGACAAGGGAACTTTCTGTGCATGTCAGATTTTTCTGCGTGTGTCAGAATTTGTTCTATAATATCGTTAAAGATGTCAGAAACCGATAATATTGACTTTTTTGTATTTTTTATTATTTTTTACAACTATTAATATAGTGTACTATTTTAATGTGTTTAACGTACAATTTAGTTGGTGTTTAGTGTACCTTGTACACACGATTACCGTACATTGTTTTACATTGTTACCGAACCAAAAAATTCAGGCATAACAAATAACATTTTAACCATAATACTATCTGTTGTCATAATACATTTAATATTACACCAACATCAATAACATACTCATAATTAAAATATCCACAAACAGATCAACATATATGCAACATATGCCCAAAAAATATATCATAATCTAATATGGACAAAAGAATGGAACGAACAATCAAACTCATATGGTTAATATTACCAAATACGCTATGTAGATGCGGCTCCTCTACGCATACGACGATTGTGCCCATATTTTCTACATATTTTGCACTTGTTAGATCTTTTGTCAACTTTAGAAGAAAATTGTTGCATCTTTCGACGATCGTGAAGAACGAACATGCTGATAAATGGTATCCTCCCATTTTATTAGCAATCATTAAATGAGTCGGAATATGACTGATGATAGTCATGTACGCATCTCTGTATTCTGGACCTGAAAGTAAGTGTGGCAACAATCATAAAACGAGTGTCCATTATCTTCAATACATATCACACCATGCTTACATGATACTCATACACGTCTCATACACCAAGCATACTCTTTAATCATTCATGTAGGCTACGAGATAATAATAATGACATGAAACATAGTGTAATTACAATCATACATGTGATACAAAAAAAGAGACTCATTGTACCATAATCATACATATAACATACCAATTTATACTATCACGTCGTACTATTATAATGCATATACGGTACTAAACATATGCATGAAATGTACTAAAAACATAAATATAATGTACCAAAATTAGGAAAATTAAAATATTAAAAAAACGAAACTTGAAAAGAGTCAATATTAAATTCCAAGAGCCCTAATCGAGCAATACCTAAAAAAAGCCCAAAATTAAGCCTAAAAAGCCCCGAATTAAACATAAATAGCCCGAATGAAACGTATGAAAGCCTTGATCGAAACATATGATCAAAATCGAGATTTAAACACCCTAATTGAGCAATTAACATATAAATAACACAAAATTACAGTACAATAAAACAAATTGATGAAAAATAAAAATTACGAACTTACTAGGGCGAGAGCGAAATGAGAAATTTCAAGATCCGACGAAGGCGGCGACTCCTCGAATGTTTCTTCGTGGAAGCAATTTATTGTGGGCGTTTGATTTGGGGTTCAATTGAGAGTGAGATTTTTTATTTGTGATGCGAGTTTTCTATTTAACGATCGTTGATCTTGTTTTTATTTTATTTTTTGTTTTTATTTTAAATTCTAGGTATAATTGTAATAACTTAAGTTCTTAAGGGTATTTTCGTCCAATTGGTCCTTGAATGATAGAAAAATTTTCAGTTGGTCCTTAAGTGAAAATTTTTCATACATGGGGAGTTAAGTGAAAGAAAGTTTAGCTGGTGGTATTTAAATGAAGTTCTCCCTTAAAAAAATTGAATAAATTAATTATTTGAAAATATACAAAAAAAAAAAAAAAAAAAGTGACGTACAGCTTTATCTCTCAAACTCGCACTCTCTCTCACACATACTAAATTATTACGACCGAAGCAAAACTTCATCTCTCTCTTAGTTAATAACGCGCATTAAAGCTGAAATGGAACCCCCAAAATAATGAGAAGTAGAGAGAAAAAGAAAAACCCTAGCAAAAGCCAAATGACTCAAAGCTACAGCTCTCTACGATCTCTCCGAAGTTCATCTAGTGATGATCTGATGCATTTCGCCTTTAGTTGCTCATTGTTTCCCTGATTGAAGAGCAATTGATGCTAATTTATTGATTTTTTTTTTCGTTTTTGTTGGTCGGTTGACAGAAGTAGGAAACATTGAAAAAAAAATGTATAAGAATCAGCTACAAGAGCTGGCTCAGAGGAGCTGCTTCAACCTGCCGTCGTACTCGAGCGTACGGGAGGGTCCTGATCACGCGCCGAGGTTCAAAGCCGCCGTTAACTTCAACGGCGAGATGTTTGAGAGTCCTAGTTTCTGCTCAACGCTCCGCCAGGCGGAGCATTCCGCTGCTGAAGTGGCACTAAATTCTCTTTCCAACAGAGGGCCTTCAAATTCACTTGCCGCGAGAATATTGGTGTGTATGATATTCAGATATAACCGCATAATATATGTAGATATAATCATATATATTTGTATATATATTGCATTTGATTAGGTATTTACTTCCTGATTGTTCAATTGAGACTGTTTATGTTCGTTTTGCATTTAAAGGTGGATTTTTTGTGGGTTATTTGTGCCTGGTTATTGGATTATATGTGATTTTGTTGTTATTCTATTGCAGTTTTTTTTTTTCCGTTTTGAGGTCATGCATTGGATTAGTGATGTTATGGATGAATTTTAAAGTTATATTATTTTTGTGTTCTTTTAGGTCAATGGTGTCTGTTAATTTGTGATTGTTAAAATTAGTGGGTACTTTGTAAATAGGATTGAAAGTGCGAGAAGGTTAGTATTTTGACAAAACTGGTTCGTTGCTCTTTTTGTTATCTTTATGTTTCCTCTTCGGTTGTGTTCGTTTAGTGATCAAATCATTCATACGTCATGGAGATCACAATTTATTACAGAAGATTGTGTTGCTGAACAGCATTGAATAGAAGATCTTGTCATGAGTTCTGATGTGGGTGTATTATTTTGTTTTCATTTGTTTGTTTGGTAACCAGTTAATGTGTGACGTTTTGTCTAGTAGATTACGTCATATACATTTATACATTCAGTAGATCTTTCATGGAACATTCTCCATAGATTTCTACGATTGCAACCACAGAAGCATCTTAGGTATCTGAACGTGCAGTGGACGTATGTAAGCTTAAAATTGGTTTCAGATTTTAAGTAGACTTTCCCTTTACCACTTTGGCAGTTGGATCCATTTTAAGTAGGTTTTCTTGAACACGTGTTATAATTTTCAAGTCACGGTTTGGTGCAGTTGGTTCGCATTATAGCATGCAACCGTTACACAGGTTACTTCCAACAACAAATCGCAAGGCACTTTCCAAACTTTATTCGTTTTTTTTTCTTCTTAAATTTAGAACCCACTGACAAAATTCTTTTTCAGTTTAAAGTCATATGCTGTGCGTGTCGTTTGGATCATAGGAATTAATTCTGATTGTGCTCTGTTGCTGTGACTTTGTGATGGTCCGTTAAATATATGATATCCTTGAATGTGGGGCACTTCAGATCATTGTGTCATGCTTTTCATTGACAATATGATAGTGTTTCTCTTTATCGCAGTCCCGCTAACGTTGTGCATATTATGACATGACAGGACGAAACTGGCGTATATAAGAATCTCCTACAGGAGGTTTCTCAAAGAGTTGGAGCTTCACTCCCTTCATATACAACTGTCAGAACTGGTTCAGGACATCTTCCCATTTTCACCTGCACTGTGGAGCTGGCAGGAGTGGTATTCACTGGCGAGCCAGCTAAGAACAAGAAGCAAGCTGAGAAAAACGCAGCCATGGCAGCTTGGTTGTCTCTGAAATCACGTAAGCAGTGAACATATTCAGATGTTTTAGGAAATATTAGAAAATAGGGAAAAAAAAAAAAGAGTGGACTTCTTTTGTTATTTCATTTATCCAGATATAAGCTGTTTATTGCATAAGATCTGAATCACGATCTCTCCTTATTTTTCTCCGTCCGCAGTCATGCAGCAATCCGAGAGCTCATCATTGCCTGAAAAGCCTCACAAGGAAGAGCAGGAGCACGTAATAGTGGCCCGTGAGCTTAAGAAGTACATAATAAAAGCCCGCCTGGCCAGAATGCCGTTCCCTATAAAATTCCCTATGATAAATCCTAGGCCATCGACCTCACAACACCCTCCTGCAACCTCAAAAATCCTTCCCTTTATATTGCCATCAACAGCTTCCCGCAACAGGCCCACTACACCTGCGAGCAACAATGCCTCAGTTTTTCAGAAAGTCGTCAAAACAACACCATACACCATCCCAAACGAGTCCCACTCTTCTTCCCAGGGAAATTACCTAATCCGCCCTCAGAAGTTTCCTGCAGCTGAAGCAGCACCTTACATCCCAGTTCGTCACTGCTACCCTAATCACAGAGTTGCCCCACCAGTGACTATCAGAAACTCCGTCCCAGTTTTCTCTGCTCCTTCATTTCCTTCACCCCAATCCTCCGTAGCAATAAGGCCTCAGATGCCAAACAGTACACCACCTGCTAATATGAGGCAAACCGTACCCGTATTTGCTCCCCCTCGCCCTGCTGTTAAAATTGAGGACCCGCGGGTCATTAAACCCATGATGGGACGACCGATGGAATCACATTCTAGGGCTCTTCCAAGTAGACTAGAGGAATCACTGTTTTCAAAGATGCCTACAGTTCGAGTTGAGGAGCCGATTGGTCGTTCTAAGGTTGGTGCTGCCTCTTATGTGCCAAAACTGGAAAATCCGTCGGTTGAGAAACCACAATTCGGGCTAAATATCCCGATGGAGTCCATCGTTCCAAAGGTTTATGATGCTATGACCGTGCTGAGAAGCGGACAAAGTGCCAGCTCAGCTAAAGCAACAGACCGGAAGGATGAGACAAGTGCGAAAGTGTCTGCTGCGGACGAGATGAAAGAGTTTTCCGAGATTGATGCCTTGAAAAACCTGAAGATATGATTTCGGATCATGTGTTGTTACCCGGTAAGTGGAGGTCGTCGTTTTCCGATGTAAGCTCGTGTAGGCGTTTGTTTTTTTTTTTTTTTTTTTTTTTTTTTCCTTTTTTTTTTATTTTGTAATGTTGTGGGAGTACTATAACTGTTGTAATAACTAGAGTTTTCAAACTTCTATTAGTTGCTGGGCAACTATATGTAATGTATCCTTATTACTCCTAAAAAATATTATGTTAGTAGTTTGAATGGGTGTTTATAGAAAGTGAGATGTTATTATACTATGCGTTTGCTTCTGAAGATGGGGCAGTGAGCCATCCTTCAGAATATATGCTTGAGAAAAAGGGTACGCCATATTCTAATATTGAATACACTTACAAACTAATTTCTTGAAATCAATCCTTAGTAATTTCCCAGAAAACAACTATACAAAACAAGCAGATGTTCTAAATATTCGATCAGCAGTTAACACAAAATATACAGAAAGTATATGCTCTATACGCAGAGCAACATGGACCTAGACGACGTTAAAAGTAATGAGAATTTATGATATTATACGCAGAGCAGAACTTCATAGGTTCATGAAGAAAATGCAGAGTCCAGAGCTTGAAATATTCGAGCTGTATCAAATCTGAAGTTTCGGAAGCTGCTAACAGGAAATGTATCAGGTGAACGGACTTCAGTCGCGGGTTTACTTGGTTGGCTCTCAGATGTTATCGGGTTGCTCCCCGTTGAACTGTTTTTTGCCTTCCACACGCTTATACCTGCAGATTTTAATCTTGGCTTTTATTCGGACATCTTCGTAGGTGGGTAAAGTTTAGGCCACAAAGCTCAGCAGATAAAACTAATGTAATTTCACAAACGACAATCAAGTGTTCTAACACAATGACCTTTCAGAGGTTTATCTGGCCTCGGAGCAACTGGAGGTGGGTGCATCGAAATCCATGATTTAAGAGATCTGTATATGGATTCCGAAAATCTTACAAGTTCTATAGAAAAAAAATAAAATAGAATGTCCACAAGAAGTGTTGTCAGTCTACTCACGCTAAAAAAGGAGCGACCATGTAGAGCTTGAGACCAGTGATACCACGAGATATGACATCGTGATTTGCTGGTTGAAGATCGTCCAGCCTCTGCCATGCAATTTCCTGCATATGACATTGGAATGTACCAAAGCATAAATTTATACCAAATCAAGTTTGGCATCCCAGTGATACGTTTCAAGTTATTCAGAATTTGAGAGAGGGAAAGTGGCATACACTTATTTCTTTCTTAGTTAAAGGGGCAAAGTGTGTATCATCTTTTACACCAGGAACAATGTAAAGTCTCACTCGCTGCTGTCCAAAGATCATTTCAATGTATTCATCTTTGTTGAGAAGCTTCGAAACGTCGAAGCCGGTTTCTTCTAGGACCTACAGAACAAGAATGTGTTAACCTATCAACCAAGAATGAGTTAATATATACATACAACGCAGAGAGGAATAAACTTGCATCAAAAGGTAACACAATATGTTAGGCAATGATTTAGAATGCAAAATAGCGAATATGTGTCATCGTTTTAACCATGGTGGAATCACGATCTCACCGAGAAACATGTAGTAGATATTCAAAGGGCAGAAACTAATGCCAAGATATCTTTATAAGATTCACATGGATAAAAAAATATATGGTTGTAAGATTTGTAGAAATTGAAATAAACCGTAGAGACGAAAAATTCAAGAACTACAATATTATAAAAGTTCGAGTCTAGCATATTCAAAGTTTCTCCAGTGATTACTCAGCAATTTTACAAGAATATGAAGGATGCTTTATACCTCTCTGATTGCACAACTGTGGTCTTCCTCATCTTTACTCTTTTTCCCACGAGGAAAACTCCAGCTCGTCCCTTTCCATCCTTTAACTAGTACGCACTGCATGAAGATATAGTCCACAAAAGATATGGTCTCGTAGTAAAACATTACAGATTATAGTCAAAACCACCATATATCATAATAAGCCGAAGGACATGTTACAGACTTAGTACACAATGTTAATCTCAAGTTCAACTCTGACCGGGGTTCTCTTCATAACATTAAATCCAAAATATGTAAACATAAATCACGCCTGCTTAAAGATTCAATCCTAGTCTGATTTTAATGACATTATTAGATCAGGCTGCTAAAAGAAAATAACGGAACAAAATAAAATCAACAGTCTAAAGCAGATACATCCATAAGAGAATAATATTCTGATTGAAAACGGAAGATAAAATTTGATTTTGGAGAGCCAAAGACAATTCTAGGTATATTTTGCGTCACATTCTCTGTTGAAAAGTTTTGAAGCTAAAAATATATAGCATAAATTCAGGAAAAAAAAAAAGTTATCTCAGAGAGAATAAGAAAATCAGTTCATATACCATTACAGAGATTGGTTCAAACAGACTTTAACTAGCGGAAAGGAAAATAGAGAGAAAAACATATTGCAGAAAGGAAAATAGAGAGAAAATTGTGCGACAAACCAACTCATATACCAATTAATAAGTTCTAACATTGAATTTGTTAAATCAACTCACCCGCTCATAAGTTTCATCCAGTATGATAGCTCCAGTCACTGGTACACGAACTTTATAGGATGTGAAGTCCTTGAAGATGTCATCTATATGTGGAACATATGGTTTCAACACATCGCAATTGTTAAACACTGGAATTGAGTCAAGGCGGATCTACAACATTTGATAATAAAGTACTGTCCAGAGGACCTTCATCTGAGAAATACATGCGCAACAAAATAAAATTGAACACTATTTTTTCATTCCCAAATAATTCAATCAAACATATTCCGGGTATTTATGCTTTCAGCATATAATTTAAAAAAAATAGAAGTTAAATACATAATTTGTATCACAGCTGAATGCATGTCGAGACAACCGGGATTAAAATTAATAATAACGCTTCAAAAGCTCAAGTTACATTCCACATATCTTTCATGACGATCATTTAATCATCTTATACGGATGCAAAGTTATGCAAAGCATGTTAGGATACATAAGGAAGTGAATTCTTTCAGCGTTAGCGACTTTAGAGATGGATCCTTTTCAACTGAATTATCTTCATAGAACCAATGTGCATACTCCACAAGAAACAAAATCCGCTCAAAAGATTGCTGGTCTTCCTTTGGCACATTTAGAACAAAACGGCTGTAGAACAAGTTGGAATTGTTAGAAGAATAAACTAAATAACCCGTCAAACCCATAACTAACCAATTGAGCACGAGAAATGCACACTACGTGTTTAACACAATCTTTGTTGCAATCTTATGAAATTCATCCCATGATTGGTTTTTGTTTTACACCTAATAGAAGTTGTAAAGATATCCATAACTGTTTGGTCAAAAATAAGATTTCATTTTGATCAAACCATCTTGTTTCCTTATGCTAGACGCGTGCTATTCGTTCAATACAACATTCAAATAGCGAAGCAACAAAACACCTCCAATAACTCATCCAAGATCCACGTACCTTCAAAACTATAACCCTTTAGGTTAAATTTTATATCATAAACATAAACATGCTCACCAAAAAACAACATAAAAAATCTAATAACAGAATGAAAAATGGAACGATTTCACATACTAACCCTTCAAAGACGGTTTAGTAAACTTCGAAACAAAATCCTCAAAATCGGGAAAAAAAAAAGTAAATCAAACTAATTCAACCGAATCACCAAATACACTGTTCCACCCGGATAGAAGAGTATCATACCTGCAGAGATCGTCAAGCAGCTCTTGAGTGGGAAGGGCGTTCTTAGATGGAGCGCTCGTCGATCGATTCAACCCACCTGTCATTTTCTTGCTTGAATATTACTTTTTAGGAAACCTTCTTTTTATCTATTATCGACGCTTCGTTGTTCAAAGAATTCCTCCAATATATAATATTCGCCAGGGAAGGGTAAAATTATTATATAAATAATGCATACAATTTATTAAATTAAGAATTTTACAATATTAATTGGGTAACAACATAAATCATATTCGAAAAAAAAAACATAACTTAAATCATATAACTAAAACAAAATCAAAATCAGTAATATTATATAATACGCTATAATAATTTATGTTTTCTATTGCATAATATCTATCTATTTAATACTACAAAAGTATTTTGGGCTATTTATATATGTTAACATTACAAATAAATATATTTAAATCCATGTTACATGGAAGCCAATTTGGATTGAATGTTTTCATTTTGTTGCATTGCGTATCAGATTATTCACTTGTTTACTAGGATACCATTTGCCCTTGTTTGGTTCATGAGTTTAGAAATTTTAAACCTTAATTTAGAGCATGTTAGTCTGTTTGGTAAATGAATTTATATAAAACATGAATTTATATATAACAGTTCTAAACTCATGTATACGAATTTAGATAAACCTATCTCTCAGGTGAGTTATTATAAATCCACCAACCAAATACACATTTTCTTTTATACTCACTAATTAGTTTTATATAAACCTTACTAACTTAAACCCTCCTAAATATAAACCAAGGTACCAAAGACGCACTTGGAGCTGATGAAAAAAAGAATACACAGAATACAATTTTTTTTGTGGGTTTTAAATCCTTACTATAAGAAAAAAAAAAAAAAAAAAAGGACGTCCTTCTTCGTTGGTTTCAAAGTCTTGATGGGCAAATTTAGATGAAATAAATGTTGCAACAATTTCACATATATACTACTGATCACATATATTAACTAAAAAAGAAGAAAAACATGTACCTTTGAAAGTTAGATGATTATTCACTTACGTCAATTGTAACCCAATTCACATTGACATATCATCTAATCATACTCATATGCTTAGATAAGATCATTTATGTGTCATAAGATATCATCAAATACATAGAAGTTTTTTTTCCATTTCAAGAAATTAAAAGCAGACAAGGATTATCATATAGAAGAAACCAAGTCTTCTGTCTGGTCAGTGGTAGTGTTAGAGATTGAACCCTTCATCCATCTACTAAGCATCTCAAGTGCAGCTTTCGGCTGATCCATTGGAACCATGTGCCCAGCGTCGTGCACCTGTTAGTTAACCCGAGTTTAAAATAACGACACGAGAATGCAAGTATTACAACATCGAATCACCGTCTCTAACTTCCGACATTATTGCAAGAGTGTTAAAATTTGACGACGATGTAACAAATCAAATCTGGGATTGATTGATTGGTTGGTCGAGCTTCTAAAACAGAGTATACTTTGACGAATTGTTAGACTAGACATACCTTTAAGAAGCTAAGAGGTCCGTGGCTTGTTAACAATCCAGCTTCAGAACCATCGACTTCGAAAGGAACTTCAGTAGCTGATTGGAATTCTTTTTTACCACTCCACTCCATTGCATGGACCCATCTCGAGTTACCTAAAAAGTTGGTCGTTTAGAATCACAAATGTTCATCGATGAAAATTTGAAAAATTGCAGGTGATAAAAGGAGGCTCACCGAGCCAATTGCATATCAAATCGTACTCGCCAGCATATACCAGCAGCTTTATCCCGTCTTCAAGTAGAGCAGGAATACCCACTTCGAGATCTCTCATCCAATCCATGAGCATGGCTCGATAAACTGTAGGGCTGCATGAGACAAAATCTATGTCTCCAACTCCAATAGCCTCTCGGACAGACTTTTGGTTGAGGTATTTCTCCAGGTTTGAGAAGTCATAGCAGAGGCTACCTATGCACTTCTTTCTAACATCATAGTACTGCATCAGCAAAAATAGATTGTTAGATATCTGCTATGTCTTTGGTGTTAAGCAGGATTACCATAACTACAAGGGAGGAAATATTCTGACTAGTTGATTTTGCTGAGGACCAAATTAGACATCAATATATTAACTTTGCAAATCATGTGGAAAACAGCGGGAATGCTTCAACAGGTAGGCCCAGACTACTGTTTTAGCAAATGATAGAGCCTCATTACATGAATTTCATATTTGAGCCTCACATTTATGTCACCAGCATGTCCAATGACGGAAGTGAATATTGTGTTGCAAACTAGATAGGCTGCCATGCAAGATATTGTCCCGTCCGTTCCTGAAAATAAAACACAAAATTGTATTAATGTGATTGTGAAGCAACTACCAAAAACTGAGACTATAATTCTGGCGAAGTTCAAGTGCTAGTAGCAAACAATGAAAGCATCAAATGGTAAGTCACAAAAGAAAGGTTGATTGGCATTACTACCACTCATAAATTTACATGTTTCAACTGAACAATGTTAGAAGAATGAAAACTTACCACAAAGCTTTATTGCCGCTTCACAGAGCGGTAAGGCCTTATTGATACGATCATGCGCAGACTGCTTAATTAAACCCATATCCAGAGCGAAATCAGCATATGCACCATACTGGATAGCTGGATCCGTAAGCCCATTCCCAATAGCAAATCCCTGTTTAGAAACAAGTAAGCAAAGTAATAGAGAGAGCGAGAAATCAAGATCTATTATTTTTATTTTATTTTTTACTTTAGATGACAGGCAATACCTTCAAATTCACATTAATTCCTTCATTTTCTTTGTTTCCTTTATAAACACGAGCAGCAAAAGCAGGAATGTAGTGCCCCGCATATGACTCGCCAGTGATGTAGAAATCATTTTTGGCCAGAGCAGGATGCTCCTTGAAGAAAGCCTGTTTGACAAAATTAACAAATGCAGGTCTCCTTGAACCACATAGGAGAAGAATTAAGGTTTTTTTTTTTCCAGAAATTGATTGGGTTTTCGGGAAAAAAAATTATAAAACAGGCGATATTTGTGCTGATGGTGATCATATAAGGCAAGAACCAGTATATAATTACCATCAGATCGTGTGGAAAGTGCTAACTGTTCAAAAAAGTTCAAATTTCTCACTGAACTAGGAATTACAAACTCACTCAGTGCACAAAAAGGGAAATATATCAGTTCTAGCTTTATTTAACATTTTGATGCAGCAGCTTGTAGAAGAAATCGCAATCTAACATATTAGTTCAAAGTTCTATAACAAGTCATCATCATCGTACAGGCTACAACACATACTCTTCACAATAACCCTATACAGCTGAAGCCTGACACTCCAGTCCAAACCTTCCCCCACAACTCCACTCTCCCTGCACTAACCTAAGAATAAAATCTAAAGACTCTCGAGTCATTCAGGCGGATATAACATCCACTTCAAACTAAATGAACATTTGTGTCAAATTTGATCTCATGGTTTCTGAGAAAATATGCTTCCAAATTGGGTTATGACCTTAAGATATAGGTTTCAAATTCAGGATTTCACACAACACGGAATACAATGTAAGGAGTAAAGTAAAATTATCTGTTGCAACATCTACACCTAACACTGAAGATATAAGGTAGCGTAAACCCCTAGGAAAATCTTATATAATGCTTGATAATCCTTCATGTTGGGATAGAAAAGGGACCAACACAAAAAAACTTGCCTGTAAAAAGTCGTAAAGGTCATCACTGACACCCTTCTCATCGTGACGAATGTCCCGCCTATTTGTTGTGTAGCTAAAACCAGTGCCAATAGGCTGATCAACAAACAATATATTTGAAACCTGCAAAACATAATCAGCTTCAAATCTTAGCACCAGCAAAGATCCTAGAACATGATGAATAACACAGGAAACACATAGCCAGCTACAAATTAAGAAAAAAAAAACAATTTCGGATACTTCATAAATTTAAAGGATTATCTCCACTGCTCGTGATAATGGCAAGATTACCTTGTCCCAGCCATACTCATTCCAGATCAGAGACAAATTATCCGCAATGGTAAAAGGTCCATTCTCATAAAAAAGAGCCATCTCACTGCTACAGCCTGGCCCACCGGTCAGCCAGATAACAACAGGATCTTCTTTGCTGTTGCGCGATTCAAAGAAAAAGTAAAACATCCTGCGAAAACAGAAATTTCTGCATTAATACAAAATCCAATCGGCCACAAACAACTCTGATGAATAAGAACAGAACCACAAAATTTCAAGCAACCAAACATTAAACAGATTTTTAGGATTACCAACACCATGCAATCAAACATTAATGCAGAACACCAATGAAAAAAATGCGGGAAATAATAAACTCTCCAACCTCGCGTCGTGGGAGTGCTCAATACGATAGTAACCAGCATGGTGACCTAATTCGTCAGCCGTAACACCGTCGGTCGAACCTATCAAGTTGGGGAAATTAATGCTCTTCTCAAAGAGCTTTGGAGCATCGCGATCATCGCCTTCATCGTCGACGACGTTGATTGGACGGTTAGGGAACAGGTTGAGACTTCTGATCAACTCAGAGGGGGAGAAGATCGAGGTCGGCGATCTCAGAAGCGCCACCGACGGTACGGTGGATATCGAGAAAAGGATCACAAAGATAGAGAGTCCGACGATGCTTCGCGACGACATTTTCATTTCCTCTTTTTTACCGTTTTGATAATCTGATTATAGGGTTCTTATTTTACGATGTCACTTGAAAGCTGAACCTGAATGAAACGACACCGTTCCTTTATCTCGAGGAACGCGGGAAACGGTGTCGTTTCGTTTACTTCTAGATTGTGTTGAAGGATACCTTGGCATATTTGTGAAGTGAGATGTCAGTTAAAATGTTCTTTTAACACTAATTGTAAAAAGTGTAGTGGATGATATATTTCATATGAAATCATATATATTGAAGATTGCATTTGGGTAGGACAGAGGAATAATAACGGTGGAGGTCGTGGTCGTCACATAGCCGACAATGATGTTCAAATTCGTTGCATATTAAATTTAGTCGAAGTGTGAGGACTACGATGGCGTTCTGTGAGGATAATTTCCTTACCGAAAAAAAAAAAGATTGCATTTACACATATAAAAAGAAGTTAATTTTTTTTTTCCTCACTTTAACGACCTCAATTAGGTTTTTTCGGCCAAGTAGGAATAATTATTTATTTTCACAATTTTACTATCATAATTATTAATTCATAAGTATTTAATTTCATTATATATATGTATATATATATTATGGATACTTTAATAATTTAAAACGGGGTTGTCTAGCAATTTTGAAAATTCAAACCCATTTTTTGATCAAATCGCAATTTTGACATTAAAGCAGGAAAGATAAAATATAAAACTCATTAAATTTGCGCTTCTAATATTGGACATTTGTATTTGGTTGGAGATGCTTTTAGACCATTTCAAATGGAAACCCAAAAAAATAGGGTAAAATTACTCCAATCGAACTCAAAATCGAAATCAAAATTAGAGCTGAAAGGTGGGCCTCGGCCCGGATTTAGCGGGCTGCTGGAAAATAACGAGTCGGGCCTAAGAAACCTAGGCCCTAGCCCATTGTATGATGGGCCGGGCCAGCCTGGATCAGGCCTAATTTTTTTACTTTTTAAAATTTTAATTTATAAAATCATTTTAACTATTCATTATTAATTATAATTTATATCTAGTAATATATGATAATACAAATACATAATTTTGATAGAAATTATAACAATAAACACGTACAAGATATTTTTTCATATAAAATTGAATTTTATAAACTATTATATATAAAAAAAAAAAGAAAAAAAAAACAGGATCTGTTTTGGCCCGTGGCCCATCGGGCGTTTTCGGCCCGCAGCCTGCTGGCCCGCGGGGCCTACTGGGCCGGGCCAAAAGACTCACTTCTATTTCAGGCTTAAAAAATTTAGGATCATGGTCGCTTTTTTTTTTCCGGGCCGGGCGGACTGGCCCACGAGCTTAAATGACTTTATGAATTTCTCTCTCCTAGATAAAACCTAAATTTTCTTTCGAACACAAAAAAGGAATTTGAAGATTGAATATTGCAAACATGCCCTTTAATTTGTTTAATTATTAAAACATCCATATAATCTATATATTTTATCTATATATAATGTAATATAAAATATATAGCAAAATATTACGATTAAAAAACCATCTCATATTTAGATGAAAAATCACACCATACATAGACTAAAAACCATGTCACATCATACACCAAATTAGATTTATCTTTTTAATTTATGCAATGTTGTAAAATTCGCTAGGCGCTAGTCGAACGACTGGTGGGAGCCTAAAGCCTAGACGGTCTAGGCAGTTTCTACGCGGAAATTAATCGGTATACCCATTTTTTTATTATTTTTTCCATATATTAATTATACTAACATTCTAAGTGCATCAAATTTATCAAAATATTCTAAAGAAAATAATGTCAAACCCAATAAATTTAATATTAGTACAAACATTCCTATTTTTTATTTATTAAAAAAAACAAAAAAAAATTCCGCCTAGCCGATTTTCGTTGCGGAGATGGCCAACTAGCGTCTAGGCCCGCCAACATAACGGGCTACTAAACTGGTAGTCCGCCCGTCTCACGGCGGGGCGGGCCAACCCACAAAACTTAAAAATTAATCTAAATGTCAACAAATATTGGACACATTCCAAATAATTTATATAAAATATATTTTAAGTAATATATTAATTACTATTAACTTTTACTTATTCATATTTTTTTAATAGCGGCCCACCCCGCTTCAATCAGCGGCCCAAACGGGTTGGTCCATGCAGGCCCGCTTTTAAATGGGCCTGTAACCTATCAATCGGGTCAATTTAAGAAAAGTGATTAATATTTATTTTTTTTAAAAAAAAGGGACTTTGACTTGGTCAATTAAATAAAAGGGATTGAGTTTAATTAATGTATAATTAACTTAAATAAATCATTTAATATTTTTTTTAATTGTTTTTTTAAATAAAAAAAAAACCAACTAACAACCAACTAACATTAAAATCCAACCACCAACTTTAAAACAAAAAAAAATTCACCAAGAAACGAGATATACTCTCGCACATCAAGATCCAAGGCAAACAAACATCACCCAACAAGCTCGTCGAAGGTATAAGATCGAGCAAACACATTCGCACAGGTCGATCACACCAAATTCGCACAGTTCGAAGCCATTTAAGGTTGTCCGACCGTATGTATTTACATTCCAGTTATTTCATTCAAATTTCAGTTATTATGCATACATTGTTCATTATTCATCGCGGGTAAGTCCAATCTGAAGTTGTTTCACCTCTCCATGTACTATGCAGCTCGATTGAAGAAGATGGGTTCGTTCAGTCATTAGTGTCGAATTATTATTTAATTCAACGTTATTCGATTACTAACTCGATATTTAATCGAATTAAATATTAATACAAAACTATTCGATACTTAATTCGATAATTTTTCTGCGTTAAATATTAATTCAAATAAAATATTAATTCGATTAGGTTAAATATAATTCGATAGTTATTCGATTTTAATTCGAATATGTTTTGAAGCTTTGTTTTGTTTGTTTTTGACAGGATGCCGACGAGTATCATCATTAACTACGACGGAGAATGGGAGGTCGGCAATGATAATAAATATAGATGGCGGCCAAATTCAGGAATAACCATGCGACCTATTGGTTTTCAAGGAGATTGTTGTTCGTTCGAGGATCTCGTTAAAGAAATATACGCATGTATGGATGCGATTGGGAGGCCGGAGTTGAAGTTAAGTTATCAACCATCTATAAGAGGATATGAGAATGATGTTCCATGGTATATAAGGAATGACAGCGAATTGAAGGGGTATATATATTTAGGGGGTCCAATGGAGAGACAAATTCTCCACGTAGAAATTGGCCACGCAACTGCTACAGTGCACTACCGTCGAAGATTTTGCATCTCGGGTGGAAGCTATCCCGGATGAAAACGTGAACTATGATGATTATTTTGATCGTATTATCAACCGTGATAATGTTGTTGTCGAAGATTTTCCATCTCCGGTGGAAGCTATCCCGGATGAAAACGTGAACTATGATGATTATGTTGATCGTATTATCAACCGTGATAATGTCGTTGTGGTTGAGGATAGTTATGAAACGGAACAACGGAATGTGGAAATCGATCTTGGCGACGACGAAGATAATATTCTGAGGAATGATGAGGATGCCTTGAACGACGGGATAAATGAGGAGCGAAATGTGGAGGGTGCGAACGTCCTTATTAGTGATCGATATTCTTTTACGGACGGTTCTACCATGAAAATAGGGGATGAATTTGAAAACAAGAGCGCGGCGAAAAAGAAAATTCAAAGAGTTTCCGTGGATGCATCATTCGAGATCCGGAACATCAAATCCTCTCGATCAATATACGCCGTACGATGTAAAGAGGAGGGATGTACTTGGAGGATTTGGACATCGAAGATGAAGAATACGTCCGCGTTTTCGATTCGGAAGTACTGCAAGACTCATACATGTGATCTGACAAATAGGAACTCAAGATTAACGCAAGCATCTTCATCTTCGGTGAGTGACATGTTGCTCGAATCTTTTCAGGGGTCGAGTAGTACACCAACGCCGAAGCTAATCCAAACTATGATGAGAAATCGAGGGATCGAAATTTCTTACTTCAAAGCGTGGAAATGAGGCATTTTAGCCCAAAATACATTGAAAGGCGACCCGGACGAGAGTTATAGATTGTTGCCTTCTTATTTGTTGGCGTTGAAAAGAGCCAATCCGGGTAGCATAACAAGTTTGTGCGTCGACAATGAAAATAGATTCAAATATGTTTTTATGTCGCTTGGTGCGAGCATTGCGGGTTACTGTCAGATGAGAAAGGTTGTGTGTATCGATGACACCTGGTTGAAGGGAAAATATAATGGCACCCTACTAGTTGCTTCGGCCCAAGATGGTAACTCGCATCAATATTCGCTCGCGTGGGCCGTCGTTGACGTAGAGTCCACCGATTCGTGGTCATGGTTTCTCAACGAACTTACGGCGGTAGTACCCGATGATGAAGACCTCGTGATTGTTTCTGACAGACACGCGGCGATCAAGGCAGCCGTGGCAAGTATTTACATGCTTGCACATCATGGTCACTGCATTTGGCATCTGTCTCAGAACATGAAAGTTAGGTGTAAGAAATCGGGCGCGACGGATCGTTTTTTACGCATTGCAAAAATTTACAAGCAAAGCGATTTCGAATCCGAGTTTAAAGATTTCACAAAATTGTTCCCCGATGCCGCAAATTATTTGAGCACAACGGATTCTAAAGATCGTTGGAGTCGGGCATACTCTCCCGTGTCTCGGTATAATATAATGACGACAAACGGCGTTGAATCGATCAATGCAAGACTTCGTGAAGAAAGAAAGCTACCAATTATTGCACTCTTGGATTCTATCCAAAGGACGACATGCGATTGGTTTGCTAGATACCGAGTAGAATCCGAACAAGCAACTACTCAATTCACGCCGGTAGTGGAAACATTAATTCGTGAAAGGTACACACAAAGTCAGGGTTGCGAAGTCACGCAAATAGGTTCGAGCGAGTTTGATATTCGACTCGCAGGGCGGCGAGCAATTGTGAATTTGGATAGGAAATCGTGTACGTGCCCAGTATTTGACATTGATAAAATTCCTTGTGCCCATTCGATTGCGGCAAGTTTACGAACAGATATGTCTTTACACTTGGCGATGTGCTTATTTTCAACGAGTTTACCCCGTTCCCGATCAAGACGAATGGAATGTCGTGGATAACTTTGTGAAGCCTCATCGTGTAGTAATAAGGCGTGGACGGAGAAAAGAAAGAAGATTCTCCTCCGTAGGTGAATTTAGTCGTAGAAATTAACGTTTTATTTTATTGGATTATAGTTGATAATGAAGGTAAAAATTTATATTATATATAATATTTTATGTAATCGAGTACTGTCGAATTAATTCTAGAGTTATTATTTCTTTTATTTTAATGATTTTATTTTAATGTTACTTGATGCACGATAGAACTAAAAAACAGGACACGACAAGTAATATTTTACACAATCGAGTAATAGTCGAGTAACAATATCACTTGATAAATAATTCGATTACAGTCGAATTAATGCTTGGGTGGGTTATTTTCATATAATACCTTAAAAATAAGTCATCGAATTAAGTAACGAGTGATTATTTTATTCGATACTTAATCAAATATCCTAGAATTAAGTTTCGATTTTTTATTTTATTCCTAATTCACTCGATTTGTATTCGAATTGCTTTTTAGGGTCTTTTCTCCTGGATCTCAACCACAAGTTTAAATTTGGTTAAATAAATTGTGTCAGTCTTTTATGACATCTCGTGGATCTCACCCATAAATTTAAATTTGGCTAAATAAATTCAGTCCAGAAACAGCATATTACTGTAAGATGTCCAAGCCATGTACATTCCAAGCCTCATAACACATAGCACGAAGATGTGAAGGCTCAAGTTTTCTTTCATGGGCACTTCATGGTACCACCTCGAGTGCATTGCCTTGCCCAGAAATAGCCCATAAATCACCCACTGTTCATAGGAAATAGTAAAGAACATTTTTCACGCCACGCTTGTATTATATATTACATTGGGTCTGAGGAAGAAGTTATGTTTCTTGGCGTTAAGACATACCTTGTTACTACCCAAGATCTCCCATGGCCAAGAACGTAGTGGTGCAGCAGCAGCCATGGAAGAACTAACTCAGTCGAAAGCTACACTTTTAATTTTCCTTTTTTCTTGAATGGACGGAGTGGGCACAGTGTTTGATTGATATACATACATGATCTATATGTATATAAAGAAAAAAAACGAGCTGTATTAAAATGACATCTCGTGACATTACCTTTATGAGGGGAGTTTTAGGTCGTCGGATGGCAATCAATCCAAGGACTTATATTATAAATTTTCCCACTTTTTTCCTCTATATATAAGTTCATATCATATCATTTTATCTCATCGATCCATCTATCTATCATTTTCAATCCATCTTTTTTTCTCTCATGTCGTTGATAGCACTTATGGGGGCCGATCGTCCACCGGATCTTTTATGCGATTACAAGGGGTATTGATTGGACACTAATGCATTTGGGCGAGATCTTTTCACGGTTGAAGAGGAGAGCCACCCAATAGCATATAGCTCCCCTCCTTATAACAGGAAATTTAGGGCAGCATGGGTTTCTATGTGAGAGATTGATGAGGATATGGTTATCTCGAGGTGAAAAGTGAATCTTCGCACCTCGGGAAAACCATATCTTCATCGAGCTCGCCCACATAGGAACTCATGGTTGTCCTAAATATCCTGTTATAAGGGATATAGGGTGTGATCTTTCCCCGACTGCAAAGGAGAGTCTCCCAAAGGCATATAGCTTCTCTCCTTATAACAGAAAATTTAGGGTAGCACGGATTTCTATGTGAGAGATGGATGAGGATGTGGTTGTCTAGAGGTGAAAAGAGAAGCTTCTCACCTCGGGAAAACCACGTCCTCGTCGATGTTATCACATAGGAACTCATTGCTGCCCTAAATATCCTGTTATAAGGAGCGAAGCTATATGCCTTTGGGAGGCTCTCTTTACAGTCGGGGAAAGATCACACCCTAATGCATCAGTGCTCTGAGTGAAAACTATTTTCCCCTCGATTGTAATTTATATTTTGAATTATTTGTAAATTTTTACTTATGAATCAAGTTTGTTCGATTTATCATTGTATTCGACTATAATTCGATTAGATCCAGGACTCTGTCCTTTAAACGCACGGCTAATAATTTCCAAGGAACGCACAGACTCAATGTACTTTATATTTTGAATAATTTGTAAAGTTTTTAAAAATTAATCGAGTTAAATTTGAGTTAAGGCTCCGTTGATATAATTCGAGTACCTCGCAATAGTGTTATAAATTATTCATTTTTTATTCCTGAGCAATCCCGAATTAAGGATTGAATTTGTTTGAATTGCGTTAGTCGATTTATTATTTTATTCGACTAACGTTCGACTCGAATTCGATAATTTCCAAGGAACGCTCAGCCCTCAGTTTACTTTATATTTTGAATTATCGAGTAATAGTCGAGTAACAATATAACTCGATATATAATTCGAGTACAGCTTGAGTAATTATAATTCGAGTCTTAGGGTTGAGGGTTTAAGGTTTAGGGTTAAGGGTTAAGGGTTTAGGGTTAAGGGTTAAGGGTTAAGGGTTTAGGGTTAAGGGTTTAAGGTTAAGGGTTAAGGGTTTAAGGGTTAAAGGTTAGGGTTAAGGATTAAGGGTTAGGGGTTTAGGGTTGCTAGTAAAGAGTAAATACTACACCATATTAATCGATTTTGATTATATCATTTTATTTTGTTGAAAACGAATTTGACTAAGAACTTATATTTGTCTCTCGATGTGTTGTAATATTTATCTATAAACGGATTAAAAAAAAGTTTCAATGGTCAAAGCTTCAATGGTTCTCTATTTTTACAATCCCTCTATAGAATGGAATTATAAAATTTTATTTAATCTGTTTAATCTTGGTTTTGTAAGCCACGAACAGCCTCAATGTTCTTTAAATTTTTTGAATAATCTGTGAATTTTTTAAACATTAATCGAGTAAACGTCGAGTTAAAATTTCGCTCAACATATAATTCGAGAACATTCATATTTTATTCCCGAGCGGTGCCGAATTAAGGACCGAAACTATTCGAATCTTAGTATTCGATTTATTATGTTATTCGACGTATATTCGACTTTAATTCGATGTCTTGCAAGCCACGAACAGCCTCAATATTCTTTAAATTTTTTGAATAATCTGTGAATTTTTTAAACATTAATCGAGTTAAAAGTTCGCTCAACATATAATTCGAGAACATTCATATTTTATTCCCGAGCGGTGCCGAATTAAGGACCGAAACTATTCGAATCTTAGTATTCGATTTATTATGTTATTCGACGGATATTCGACGTTAATTCGATGTCTTGCAAGCCACGAACAGCCTCAATGTTCTTTAAATTTTTTGAATAATCTGTGAATTTTTTAAACATTAATCGAGTTAAAGTCGAGTTAAAAGTTCGTTCAACGTATAATTCGAGAACATTCATATTTTATTCCCGAGCGGTGCCGAATTAAGGACCGAAACTATTCGAATCTTAATATTCGATTTATTATGTTATTCGACGGATATTCGACGTTAATTCGATGTCTTGCAAGTAGACATGCCCATTATTAACCGTAACCGGCGGTTACAACCGTTAACCGCCGGTTACGGTTAATAACCGTAACCGGCACCAACCGTAACCGGCAACCGTGGGTTGCCCGTTACGGTGCGGTTGGTCGGTCCGACCAACCGCTGACCGCCGGTTAAAATTTTTTTTTTATTATTTATATAGCCGTTGTAAAAAAAAAAAAAAAAAATTTGAATTTTTTTTTTATTATAATATAGCCGTTGAAAAAAAAAAAAAAAAAAAAAAAAATAAATAAATAGCCGTTTTAACCGGCGGTTAACCGTGTAACCGGAGGTTAACCGTCTAACCGGCGGTTAACGGCTATTTTTTTAAAAACTTCTACAAATACACCTACCCAAATCCAAAAAAACACAACTCTCAATTCAATCTCTCTCAATATCTCTCGCTCTCTCGTAGTCTCGCACTCCACTCGCTCTCACGACCCGACGCGAAATTTTTTCGACCGCCCGTCCCGAAAATTAAATAAAACTCTAATTAAAACACAACACCGGTCCCGACTCCTGACCGCCACCGCTGCCGCTCACCACACCACCCCAGTCCCCACCGCCCGCCACCGCTGCCGCCCACCGCCGCCCGCCCTGCCACCCCGCTGCCGCCCACCGCCCGTTTCCGCCGCCCGCCCCGCCACCCCGCCGCCGCCCGCCCACCACCCCACCGGTCCGCCACCCCGCCGCCGCCCGCCCACCACCCCACCACCCCGCCACCCCGCTGCCGCCCGCAGCCCGCCGCCCCCCGCCTCCGCCTGCCCGCTGCCGCCCTGCCACCTCGCCGCCGCCCGCCCACCACCCCACCGCCCCGCCACCCCGCTGCCGCCCGCAGCCCGCCGCCCACCGCCTCCGCCTGCCCGGCTCTGCCACCCCGCTGCCGCACACCGCCCCGCCACCCCGCTGCCGCACCCCGCCCCGCCACCCCGCCTGCCCGACCCTGCCGCCGCCCGCCCCGCCACCCTGCTGCCGCCCTGCCACCCCGACCGCCGCCCACCGGCCACCACCTCCGCCTGCCCGCCCCGCCACCCCACCGCCCGGCCACCGCCGCCCTCGGTATCGTTTTTTGCCGTTTTTCATTTTTTTATCTAACGTTATTTTTTCGTGTCCGTGTAGTATATTTTTAGACTAGATGGATCGTGGTGGTCGACGTGGTTCTCGCGGAACGAGGGGCAGCAAAGGGAAGCAAGTTGTTGGTAGTTCATCGCAAGATGACTACCAAGAATATTCGGCGAACGAGATGTTGGACCTTGGCGCCGTGCTCGGCGAGGACTTCAACATGCCGGAGTTCGCTCCATCGCCGGGATATAGCTCGCAAGCCGCGCAGACAGAGACGGAAGCGCAGACGCAGACCGAGACCGGCAGCGGCACCGGCCGCTCGCGGCGGCTACAGTCCGACCTCTTCGCGGTACACTTCAAGAAGGTACCGACCAGTACAGTTAACCAATTTAGAGCAGTTTGTAACTACTGCGCTAAGGAATATCCTTTTATGAAGGGTGGCGGATATGGGTCAATGAATGCCCATCTCCGTTCGAAACACCCGACTATGTTAGGATTAGGACAAAACCAAAGTCAAATGTACGGAGGTACGGATTCGTCCGCTTCGGGCCCCGCCGGCGGAAGCGCAACTTTGTTTCATTACAACGAAGACGTTGCGCGCCGCGAACTTGCGAAGTTTGTAGCCGCGAAGCATCTTCCCTTTCGGTTTGCCGATGATCCGATCTATGAACATTGGATCAAAACGGCATATAACCCGCAGGCGAAGAAAGTTTCGCGGAGCACACTTACGCGGGACACTAGGAAGATCGTACTCGCGCTTAAACGCGACTTGGTAGGTCTATTAGGTAATTTAGAAACTAAGGTGTCGATTTGCTCCGATATATGGAGCGATCATTGGCAACGTAACTCGTCCATGGGCGTTACATGCCACTGGATCGATGATTCGTGGACGATACAAAAGCGCTTGATCGCATATAGGGAGTTCGATGAAGCACACAGTGAGCAAAACATTGCGATCAAGCTTAGGGGTATCTAATCAGAGTATAGGATACTCAATAAAGTCTTTTCAGTATCGTTCGACAATGCGAGCGCAAACAACGCGAGCATAGAACGTTTGATCGAGTATTGTCAACCGTCATTCGGCGGACGGTTTTTCCACGTGCGTTGTTTTTGTCACATACTTAACCTGTGTGTGCAAGACGCGCTCGGTAGTTTAACGGAACAAGTGCAGCCTATACGCTACGCAATCAGTTACCTGATGCGGCACCCGTCTTTATTTAAGAAGTGGAAGCGGTACTGCGCTAGGGAGAATGTTCCGGTCAAGAAGTTTAGTTTAGACGTACCCAACAGGTGGAATTCCACCTACAAGCTGTTGTTTGGCTCGATGGAATATCGACAGCATCTCGCCGATTTCTTTGCCGAAATCGAGTGTTCGGTTCAGGTCTTTCCACAGATGTGGGATACGTGCAACAGCTTATGTGAGATACTTCAAGTATTTCACGACGCCACCGAGGCGATGTCGGGTTCATATTACCCGACATCAATATTAGCGTTAGATCATTGCGTTAAAGTCGCAATCATCCTCGACGGGTGTCGGAATGATTCAGTAGTCGGCGAGGCCGTTGAGAGCATGACTACCAAGTGGCTCAAATATTTTTTGAGTTACCTGATATCTTCCTTATAGCGAAGATATTGGATCCGAGATGGCGTTTAGAGGGTACGGGTAGATTACTAGAATGTTACTATTTCAAGATATCGTCGGGTCGTACCGTCGATAGCTTTTATTGGAAGAGCGTACTTGATCGAGCATATGACTCTTTAAAGGATCTCTTTAAAGAGTATAAGCCCGATTTCGGTCATGACCCACCTCGTCAGGGTCAATCTACTTCTAGTAGTAGTCGATCTTCATGATTAGCCGACTACTACGACATCCTCAACGCAAACAAGCGTCCAAGGTCCTCCCAAAACCCCTACGTAGAACTCGATAACTTTATGACGACGACTTTCGAGTTCGAGGACGATGATAGCTTCAACGTCCTTCGATGGTGGTCGAGGGTGTCGCCAACGTATCCAACGTTGGCGAGGATCGCTCGGGAGATCCTTGTCGTCCCGATTTCGACCGTCGCGGTGGAGCATGCTTTTAGCATGGGCGGTTTGACTTTGAGCGAAAAGCGTTCGAACTTGGGTGTCGACAACCTCGAGTACCAATGTCTTCTCGATGATTGGACTCGAGCCGAGTATCGCACCCAAGATGACCCGAACAGCGACTCGCCCGACGACGTATTCGATGACACCACCGGCACGGAGACAAGCGGCGGCAACGACGGCGGCGAGGATTAGAGACATTCGGGATCGGCGACGGCGAGGCGTGAACTCCACATCAACAAAGACGCCCGAAAAAAGATAAGTATACTGTATACATCTCTTATATTGTTTTTGATACAAATAATTGTTATGTTTATCGCTGACTAATGAATTGTTATTTTCAGGTACTTCAAGATTTGCACAAGCCAATTACGACGACGAAGCCCGAAAAAGATAAGTATCAATCGCCGTATTAACTTTTTAATTTTAAATAATTGTAACGTTTATAACTAACAAATAAATTATTATTTTTAGGTATTTCAAGATTTGCACAAGCCGGTTACGACGACGAAGCCCGAAAAAGATAAGTAATTAGCTCTTTAATTAATTTTTATTCTTTTTTTTAATTAACCATCTAATCTAACTTAAGTTTACGCATTTTTTCTAGGGGAAGAAGATTTCGAAGAAGAGGGGCTTCGCCGCTTCAGTTCAGTAAGTGCAGGCAGTTAGCACCGTGTGATCTATGGATGCTTTGACGGATCATACTTGATTCGTCACGGCTCCATAGATCATTCGCTGCTTTCTTGCCTGGACTTGCTGAACTGAAGTCCAGTACTAAGGTACTTCAAGATTTGCGGAGAACGGATTCGGACCGGACGGAGTCTGAGTTCTCACCACACCATATTTTGTTTTAATTTAATGTATTGTATTGTAATTGGTTCAATTAAAATTTTGTAATACATTCAGTCCGACTTTCGACCAAATAATACACCGAATATTTATTCAAACCTGAATTTTCAACCAAAAAAAAAAAAAAAAACCGGCGGTTTTAACCGCCGGTCAACCGTAACCGGCGGTTAGTCAACCGCCGGTTAGTCTAACCGTCAACCGGGGGCGGCTAACCGTCAACCGCCCCCGGCCGGTTAGACGCGGACTAACCGCCAACCGCCGGTTACGGTTAACCGGCGGTTGGGCAAGTCTACTTGCAAGCCACGAACAGCCTCAATGTTCTTTAAATTTTTTGAATAATCTGTGAATTTTTTAAACATTAATCGAGTTAAAGTCGAGTTAAAAGTTCGTTCAACGTATAATTCGAGAACATTCATATTTTATTCCCGAGCGGTGTCGAATTAAGGACCGAAACTATTCGAATCTTAGTATTCGATTTATTATGTTATTCGACGTATATTCGACGTTAATTCGATGTCTTGCAAGCCACGAACAGCCTCAATGTTCTTTAAATTTTTTGAATAATCTGTGAATTTTTTAAACATTAATCGAGTAAACGTCGAGTTAAAAGTTCGCTCAACGTATAATTCGAGAACATTCATATTTTATTCCCGAGCGGTGCCGAATTAAGGACCGAAACTATTCGAATCTTAGTATTCGATTTATTATGTTATTCGACGTATATTCGACTTTAATTCGATGTCTTGCAAGCCACGAACAGCCTCAATGTTCTTTAAATTTTTTGAATAATCTGTGAATGTTTTAAACATTAATCGAGTTAAAGTCGAGTTAAAAGTTCGCTCAACATATAATTCGAGAACATTCATATTTTATTCCCGAGCGGTGCCGAATTAAGGACCGAAACTATTCGAATCTTAGTATTTGATTTATTATGTTATTCGACGGATATTCGACGTTAATTCGATGTTTTGCAAGCCACGAACAGCCTCAATGTTCTTTATATTTTTTGAATAATCTGTGAATTTTTTAAACATTAATCGAGTTAAAGTCGAGTTAAATTTCGATTTATTATGTTATTCGACGGATATTCGAATTTAATTCGATATTTTGCATGCCACGAACAGGCTCAAGAATTCTGTATCCCAAAAATTTGACACGAAAGAATAACTAAATTCAAAAATTTTCGTCCCATTGCCAGTTATCGTCAAATAAACGCACAGCTAAATATTTTCTAAATTCTAAAATCTGACGATCGTTGAGCGACTGTAAATTATCGCTCTGGTCGAACATCAATGCAATGGCCGCCCTCAGCATATAGGCTCCACATTCACCGCTGAAAAAAGAAACAATAGTCAGTTGAAAAAAATCACATAATTGCATCCCGTTAAAAAATGAAAAACATACGTAAAACTAATATACCTTTGCTTCTGCTGAGCCATTGGCGCTCTAATAACTTCCAGTTCTACTAAACTGGAAGTTATCTTCAAGTCCAGGAGCAACATCGATACCACTTCTTTAATTGATCCGATTTCTATGTTGATTAAGCGCATATCGGAGTCGCATGACCAGTCCGCGTCAAAGATCCTCAATTTCCCCAATCTGAAACGATAACAAAATAATTAAAAAGTAATCCTTGGTGAGTAAAAATATTAATACCTAAATACGAACCTCAGACGAATCTCTACTAGTGCCCAATGGTTGTTGAACCACAAAGGCACGAGGATGAGCTCCACGTCTTTTCAATGGATGGACGGCCAACCACTGAACGCACCGATAGAAAAATCGCGGAAATGATCGAGGATGAATGGCGGGGCCCCATCCTGACGCGCAAGCATGAGTAATTGCGTGAAGGTCGTTGGGATGAAGCATATGTCCTTGACGGGCAGGTTATATTTATCCTGCATCTTCATGAACCCCATGAATGTCGCGTCCACATGTTGCATAAAATAAAAATGAGTCGCAAGAACTATATTTACTACGAAATAAACTCGATGACATACCTCAGTACTAAGCCACACTCCAACCGTTGTCAGCTCATACCAGAAATGGTCGTCATGTCCTTGCACCTTATTGTCCCTCTCCTTAGGGTCCGCTTCGATCACCTTCAAGTACGGTTCCACTCGACCCCATCCCGATCGCACAGTCATCTCGATATTATTTCGGATGTGCAACACGGGGGGCTTCACAACTGAGGTCGAGTCCGGCAAAGCCGTGAACGGCGACCTCAACAGACGGGAACGCTTCCTCTCACGTGGCGGAGTGCTCGGGGATGTGTCTGCGATTTATACATTATTAATTACTATCTACTTATATATTAAAATAATAACTAAAAAAATGAACTTACCACCCGGCCCCGTAGATGTGGACGTAGTATCTGGCGGCGGCGCCGACTCCTTCGCCGCTTGGACCCTCGGCTCCTCCTCGGCCTTGCTCTTCCTCTCCCTCTCGACATCGGAATTCCTCTCCTCCTCAGCCCTAATCCTCGCCTGGGCCCTCGCCTCCTCGGCCTTCTTCTTCTTCTCCGCCGCAGCCTTTTTCTTCTTTTCCGCCGCAGCATTCTTCTTCTCCGCCGCGGCCTTCTTCTTTCTGTCCGCATCGGCCCTCGCATCCTCCTCGGCCCTCCTCGACTCCTCCTCGGCCTTCTTCTTTCTCTCCTCCTCGGCCTTCCTCGCCTCATCCTCGGCGTTCTTCTTTGCCTCGGCCCTCTCCTCCTCCGCATCACCTCCCTCTCGACTTCCACATCGAAGTCCACATCCATGGAGTCTCCGCCATCACCATCTCCGACGTATCCTCCGCCGTCTCCGCGGCCCTCTCCATCTCTATCAGCGTCGTCATATCCGTGACCCTCTCCGTCTCCAGCAGTGTCGACTCCTCCTCGGGCCTCGCCATCTCCAGCGGCGTGGTCATATCCGCGGCCCTCTCTATCTCCGGCGGCATCGTCATCCCCGCCGTATCCTCCGTCTCCGTGGCCATCGCCACCATCTCCGTCGCCTCCGTCATCTACAATATAACATATAATATTAAAAAATAAAACTTTATAAATATATTCTCAAAAAAGGCAATACGTACCGCGTCTCCCGTCGCCATCTCCGCCTCCCCCCCCGCCTAATTGCCTTCACCTCCGCCAATATCAGGCCGCATACTCCCTCCAAGCTTGTCAGCCGAGCATCCATCGTCGTAATGTTTCTAGCCATCGCCATGATGCTGGACTCAATCGCCGTAAATCGAGCGTCAATCCATGATGGCCGTGGGACCTGCGGCTCGGGGGACGTGCGTCTCCGATCGGGGAGGGATGTCGCCATCGATCGCCATGTCATCATGACGGTCCGGCTGCTGCGATTCCATCTCTAGCTCCGGTTGTGGCTGCAAGTGTTCTTGGCTGCAGAACACTTGCCTATTCTCACGGAGATGCTCCGAGATTCTGACTGCAACGGCATCTTCCGCGTTCTCGTCCAAATCAGAAATCGTCGCAAAATGCGACGATCCGACTTCTTCGTCAGAGGGGGTAAGCCAACAGCGCACATCCTGTGCGTGCGTTGTGTGATTGTTATTATTTAAACTATAATAAAATTTTATATAGAATCACTTACATTCATCAACGCAGAGTCGAACGCGTTCTCCACCATCTCAAGCGACGGAGACAGGCTTCTACCACTGAATTTTGTATTCCAGTGGCACATCCGTGGCATCGGAAGACCCTCCCGGTCTTTATGGAAAGCAAACATGTCTCCGATAGCCGGCCAACATTCGTAGGCAAGAATCTAAAAAATACATCGTGTAATTAACAATCAATAATTATACAAATAAATGCGAGATCACTTAAAAAAAATATTACTTACTTTGAGCGGCTGAACGAATCCGCTAATGTCGTAGGTGGCCGCCGCCCGTCCCGAGGATACCTTGGACCTATACTTCTCGTCATGTCCTTGTTCAACCCGTACACGGCCTCCTCGTACGCCACCCTACCCCAGGGATACTTATTGAATGCCTCAAAATCCGATGCCAGCTTCACTCATTCCCTGCTCAAAAGAATCTCTTTCTTCTTCCTACGGGGTCCGAGCACACTACACACAAAGTAGATAGCCGCCACCCTCAGCTTCTCGGGGTTTACCTCGGACCCCTGGGCATCTCCCATCTCGGCCATCTTCGCCTCCAGATCATGTAGGTAAATCGATGCCCTATCTATAAATATTAATTCGATTCGAAGATTAGCAAAAGAGAAAATCATTAGTTCGTATATAAAGAATAGTACGAAATCTTACTGTTGAAGTTTGTCCGTAAAAACTCAAACGAATTCGGTATCGAATGAGTGCTGATGGAGTCGCAGTGGAGGCCGGTGATGAGGCAGTACACCGTTAGGGAAAATCGGAGCGGCCTCTCGCGAACCACCATCCAGAACTCGTCCGCTCCGGGCCAATAGTCAACCTGCCTACTCATCAGATACCACAATATCTGATTGGAGTTGCAGTATTCGTTGGCAGCTGTTATGAGGTTGCCAAACTGCGTGTCTCGCACCATCACGGCCATCTCCGCCTCGTTAAGAAAATCCTGGATGCGATTCGATGCGGCATTGTAGTGCGACTCCAGGCAAACAATGCACGGAAATCTATTTTAAATAATCCAACCTAACCGTATTTCCGGCCTAAATCAATGGCGACGAAGATAATCCAACCTAAATAACTTATACCCATCACTCATAACTCCCATATGTAAGATCAAATCAAAAAACCTAAATAACCGAAAAAATAGGAATTTTACCGTGTATTTTTCGTCGTCGATGACTTCTTCGACGTGGGTACGACTCGGAGTCACGGCGATCTTTCTTTTTGGCCTCGGCATTGTCGATTTTTTCCGGCGTTTTCGGCGTGGTAATTTTTCGCTCTTTTTTTTTTTTACTTTCTTCGAGTGATCGAATTTTTTTTTACCTTCTTTAACGCAAGTCTAACTCGAGACGGTTAATCTTCTTCTTAATTAATATAATCAACGACGGTCCTTTTTTTATGAGGGTATTTTCGTCATTTTCATACCCAATCCCTTTTGTTTATTTCTTTTAGATATCGATCACTTTTATCCAAATAATCCCCTATCAATCCACCCCGCCTATATTTTATAGTGGGGCGGGCTAACCCTGTTGAAGTTTATGCCCTAGATGCCGTACGAGGATTAGATAGTACGAGGGCATTAGTGTAATTTTATAGTGTTTACTATTTGTAATTGGATTATCTGATAATGAAATTACGGTTTTATTATTGTCGATTTGAGATTTGACAAATAATACAAAAGGCATATTATTACTTCGTCTAAATAAATTAACCTTGCAGTCGGGTAATAAGACGAATTAATAAAACCCCAATATTTACAGTTCAGTTACTGATTCTGTGGGGACAGAGAGGGGGCACCAGTAAGCTGACATACTGTAATATTAAATTAAGTCCACAAGTCTTAGCCAAAACGGTTGTGCCAACCGTTCACTTGGAAAGTGGGAGCTTGTGACATTGATACAAGACGAATCAGGGGATTGTCTGTATTTGGACTCTGACTCGTAATCGAACGATCACACGCTGGGAAAGTCGTTGATCGATCGATTGACTATAGTAGTCTACGTGAACCTTAGACCGAAAGGGTTAACTCGGGGTTGGTCTTAAGGTCTTGATTAGTCAATAGTTTGCTAGGCCCGAATTGCATGAAGCATGGGTCAGTGGCGAAATGCGGTCTTGACTTTTCGACGTGATTGCCGGTTGAACCGTTGAGCGGGATTTACGTCCTGATTAAATTCGAGGTTAACGTCATATGCAATTTCGATGTGCGGGAATTTACCTAAGTCTCTGGCCAGAGCACATAACTGACTCACGAGTGTCGTGGAGGGCAGTTTGGTAAATGTCACCGACACGAACATCATAGAGTCGAGTTCTGTAAGTTCGACTACGCGTGACTTTCACTCGACCGGGACAAACGTAAAGGGTTTATACGTAGGACGACAATCTATAGTCAGTTCGTTAATTACACATATTCGTACTAAACTCGGGATCGGTTCGGTACCACGGGGCTGGCTAGGTGAATACCGAACTCCTGGATTCCTCCCAGAGCCGGTTGAGACGAACCAAGAGAGTCGGGCTTTAAAAGGGCAACCGACACAACGTCTATATGATAATAGAGCAGGCTGAAGCCTGGATTGAGAGATTAGGGTTTGGGGCTTGGTCGAAACCCTAAATGGCCGAAAGATTCGATTAGCTGTGGTTAAATCAAGTGAGGGGCAAAATGGTCTTTTCACCTCACGAAATATTTTTGAAATATAATATTGGATATTTAATATTTAGTATATGATTTAAATTTGATTTAAATCTTTATTATTGTTTTAGAAAAATAATAATATTTAATTTGGAATTAAATAAAATATATATATTAGATATATATATGATTCGATTTTTATATAGTATAAAAGTTCAAAATTTATTTAAATATTTATATTGGATATTATATATTTAAATATACTAAATATAGAAATATATATTAATTTATTTTAATATTAATTTGAATTTGAATTTGAGTTTAAATTCAAAAAGAAAACCAAGTAAACCAAGACCAAGTCAAAGTGACTTGGTATGGCTTGAAGTGGGTGAGAAAATCTCTCCCCACTTCACTTGAAATTTCCGGCCAACCCTAGGGTAAATAGGGTTTTTGTTTTGAAAAAATACCCTAAGTCATTTTGAAGACAAGAAAGAAAAGTTAGGGTTTTCTCTCCTTACCTCTCTCAATCTCTCTCGTTCTCACTCTCTCCCTCTCTCTCCCTCGGCGCGCGGCGCAAGTGTGACAAGGAGAAGAATTCGCCCGAGCCTTGGCCTAGCCGCCTATAGCAAGGACTCGGTCGTGACGTGTGTTGGTGCCGGCGTGACGATCTTGCCCCGTTCGTGAGCGTTTTGGTGCTGGGAGAGGGATACAATATCCCGGGGATTTGAAGGGTTCGAAGCTAGCCACCTTCATCGATATTCGTCAAGGTATAATGGCTTAAACATTTCTATTTCGTGCTTATCTTCTCGTGTATATACCGAGCGGTCCAAGGAAAAAAGGCGGAATTCCGAAAAATTTTAAACTTCCGCCTATCTAGGAACGAGGGCCCGAGGACCCTACCGGGATTCCCAACAAACCCGATGGCTCAGTCCATTTTGACACCTTTAAGTGAGGCGTCGTGCAAATAATAATAATAATAATAATAATAATAATAATAATAATGAGAAATTTAAACTGCTTGTCCCATCAAATTAATCATGTTTGTCAAAACGCGTTTTTACTAGCTATATGGATATTATAGATATCATTACATCGAACATTATTGGAATATGATATAAGAGCATTTTGTCAACGAGAAACAACAAAATCTTTTTCAATATCTTTGGTAAAAAAGAGTGTCGCACCACCTCACAATCGCAGCAAAAAAAAATAAATAAATACTATTTCAATAATTCTCACCTAGTAATTTGACTCCAATATTTGAAATATATCATTATGGCAGTTATTTTACTACAATGTTTCACTATCCACTGATTAGCTGTTTAGCATATTTAATAATAATTAAGTACCTGATTATTAAGAAAAAATGTATATATTCTCATAAAGTGATAGTTATTTAGAAATTCTTTGTGAAACAAATAGTTTTTACCATCCAAATATATGTACTATAAATGATCATTTAAAGCTATAACGTCTTACCTCATAATTGTGGTGGCGCCGCAAATGAGCATAAATTGTTTTAAGTCAATCTTTCACATAATTTCATCTCCCCACAACTTAACATAAAAGTAATTGATCTAATTGTTGGCAAAACATGCATTTAAATGAGTGGTTTAATACTAATTTTGCTAACTCAAGTGATTTCTTTTTTTTACTACATTATTAATTGTGATAGTACTAAAATGAGTTCCATCCCATTTAGCTAACCTAAATACGCTAAAATGATGGCATAAAACCTACAAATAGGGTGAATTTTACATATACTATTGATAATTTTTTTTAATTGTTATGACAAAAAATAACACTCATCATATTGCTTGAGGACTTGTCTATTGAAACAATTTGTGGTTGGGCATGGGATCATGCAACTTTCTAATGTTGCATTAGCATGGGAAAAATTAGGGTTTGTAATAATTTTTTTTTTTCACTTTAATCTCATTACAGTTAATTCCGTTATGTCATAATTAACGAGCTTGATGGCCTCTTCCATCTCAAAATCATTACATAAGTGCAAATGGGAGATAAAAGTGTGTGTGTGTGTGTGTGTGTGTGTATTATATGTGTGTATTAGAAGAGAAGAGTTTAATGAAGATTGTTAATTTTGGCTTTAATATGTACGTTGAAAGAAACATAAACTCACACACACACATAAATATATATAAACTTTAGTGCAATGTTTATAAATGTTTACACAATTAAAGTAGCAACGTTTTTTTTTTTTTTTAATATAATATCAAGAAAATAGACGAATTACTGAGAGATATATTTTAAAAGTTATATATCACAATAATATATTTTAAAAGATTTATTTAATTGTTATGCGTCTTTATTAAAAAGTGGATTATTATATTTACGTCAGCAATGACAATGCAACCATATCTATATGAAATATCAAAGTGCAAGAAATTAATAAATAAATAAATGAAAATGAAAATCATTATTTAACCATAACGCGTGGTTGGAACAGTTCCCTTTTGACACAATAGTATTCTTATTGGTCAGAAATATACAAATATGTTTTACCTTTTTATTTTATTTTCTATTTTTATTATTTTTTTTCTTTTTTTGCCCCTTCAGATTTTCACTTTGTCGTATAAAAGGTATTCAAAAGGACCCTACCATTTTATCTCCTTAATAATTCTAATTCTACTTTAATGGTTAAATACGGTCCAAATATAAAAAAAGTAATTTGTCATTATATATACCCAATATTTGATTCTTGAAAATGACTTTGTGGTTCCATTCCAATCCACACATAAGTGTTGGTTTAATTTCGAGTTACAGCTGGATTTGACAATGAAGTTGCTACTCAATTATTTTTAAATTAAATTTTTTGGGTTAAATATTTTTTTAGTCATATAATTTAAGAGGTATGACATCATAGGGATAATGAATTAAGGGGATATCATTATACGGACAATAACTTAAAAAATAAATAATTTTGGGACATTATATGCCGGAACACTAGATTATGCCCCAAATCCTATGGTTCCGACGTATAATCTAGGTTTTCGACGAATTTAGGTGTGCCATTATACGGACATTAACTTTCAAAATTATGCAATTTCGTGATAAAATTTAGGATTTCGGTGTATAATGTCCTAAAATTACTTAATTTTGAAAGTTATTGTCCGTATAATGTCACCCATGAATTTCTTGTCCATATAATGGCACAGCTACTAAATTACGACTAAAAAGTAATTAATCCAATTTTTTTAATGAAAGGTTTTGAAATTATTTTCCTTGATAGTGGTTTTGTTATATATTATATATACATATGATGTTCATTTATTTTGATTCCGCGTGCAAGTTTTATATGCACATTTCTTATATGCATGTAGTATTTCATAAGTAATTTCAAATGATGATAAATTAAAAAAATTAAACAAACTTATTTGATTAAAATTGGGGTAAAAGATGAGTCGAATAGCTCAAGCTCATAATTGTCGAGCTTGAGATTTGTTATGCTCGTGAGTTTTTTTATTAAACTTTTTATTTTTTCAGATATATTTAAAAAAATTCCAAGTTGAGCCCATCTCGTTAAAACTAATTATTACACATTATTATTTAAAAAAAAAAATGTTAGAACCAACTGCTGCATTATTGTGTAAAAAAAATGTACTCAAAGCTCACCTTTACTTTATTTTGTAAAACAAATCTTATTTTTAATCTAAGATTAGTATGTAACAACCGATTCATTTGAATTATCATTTATTTAGTTTTATACGGTGTTCATTCTTTTCCATTTTTGCTCAGTCAAAAGAAAGAATAATATGGGCACATATATATAATTTCAAAGGAGATGTGAGTCAAGACAATTTAAAATTGCGATAATCATTACATATTGTTATTAGTCTTACTAATCAAAACGTACCAAAGGAATTAGTTATCTCGTGACCGAATATATATATATATATATATAATATATATATATATATATATGTTTATTTGAATAAATTATAAGTTTCATGTGAACATAGGAAAAATCAATACAGTGACTTGAAAACTTTCAAACATTTCAAATCTCTCATGCTGTGATCCATAGGAGCATTATGGGTCAATATGTGCTAGAAACATATTGAATCATGTGAGAAGATATAACATTTGTATGTTGTTTTATTAATAATAAATGTACACACCAAAAAAAAAAAATTCGATTTGAGACAAAATCCTGGTAAGAATATTTGTACAACATGGGAATAGTCACATAAATCCATCATCGCTGCAATCACCATACTTTCACTAAATTCATTATGAAGCAAACTGTCGACCACAGAACGACAACCCTAGTTTTCGGCGGAACTAATCCCCTGGCGGTGCGTACCGTCCCAAGTCCACGCACACTAGATAGCCCAAATAAAATCATCCAATTTAATCTAATAAAAATTATATCTTGTAGTATTTGTTTACATACTCACTTCTCAAACTAAAAAAAAAAAGGCAAGAAAATAAAGAGATATCTAATACTAATAGAATAGAAGTGTCTTTTTTTTAGCTTTAATACATGTAAGGGTTCACATTCTTCCCTCCAAATTCTCATTACATGATAGTAATAAAGGTACATCGTGTACTAAGAATCCAACTGCTAGTATAAAAGCTAACCAACCACTAAACTAAAAAGAAAGCACAACACATATGCTTGCTTTTGGCCTCTTCTGTTTCTCTCCAACCATTTGTCCCATCTCTACATGAGAGGCAAAAACAATAGAAGCAGCTAGTAAAAAAAAAACCCCACTACTTGAACAACAACCTTATAAAGTGCAACTCATTACAAAGATTTAATTCAGACATTTTAACCCTTTATGTTGCATCACTCTAAGAACAAATAGAAACTCTCTTGCATCGCTAGAAATGGAAGAACAAAGCAGTCCTCTCAGCTGGGCTCACTACTTTTATCAAGAAGAGGTAAATGTATTGTCTTCTTTCTTAAGGGTTGTCCAATTATATGTGCTACATTGACTTGCAATTATTGTAAGAAAACCCTAATGATGTTATAGAATTAAAACCTTGTTTATAATTAGGCTGTTGATCAACTGAAGGATTCTCTTCTGTACTCAACTTGGGAGGAGCTCGAAGCAGCTTTGCTCTCAGCCCACGAAGAGATCTCAAGGAAAGAAGATGAAATCGTCCAACTCAAAGACCTTTTAGCCAAAGTCGTCGATGAGAGGGACGAGTTTAAGTCCAAATGCCACGCGCTTGCTTTGGAGAACCAACGGTTGGTCGAAGTTCGGGCCACGCGGGCCCGGAAAAGCCCGACCGAAGTCGTCGTCGACGATGAGAACGCCGACCACTTGTCGTCGCAGAGCGACGAGACCAACAGCTCACTGCAGCAGCAGCAGCCGTCGCAAGAGTCCGCCGCAGATTCAGACATCAGCACGACGACGATGATTCTGTGCAAGAAGCCGTTGCCTGAAAACGGCAAGTTCTTGCCGGCGGTGATGGAAGCCGGCCCTCTTCTCCAGACACTTCTCCTCGCCGGGCCGCTTCCGCGGTGGCAGCACCCGCCTCCTCAGCTCAGCTCGTCTGAGATTCCGCCGGTGGTCGGAATCCCATCCTTCGCATCGCCGTCCTCGAGCCCGACTCCCACCAGCGTCGGGTTCAAGAGAGCCCATGCGGCGGTGAGTAGCGCCGAAGCTTCAGTTCCTCCCAATAAGTATCCAAAGGTCGTTCATCACCACCACCACCACCAACCGTCGCCATTGACCCAACTTAACTGATTAACCTTATTAGCAAGAAGAAGATAGAGAGATCCATCCATCCTTTTCATGCTGGCTTTAGGTGTAATGATCTTTGCTTGGATCATTGCTCTTGGCCCACTGGCAAGAACATATAGCTAGCATGATCATGAAAGGGATGGTTTTTATGCTATAATTGCAGCTTTGTTTGTGTGTGTGTGTGTATGTGTGTATATCGATGGTTTGTCTTAGAAACTAAGGAATCTTTACTAATTTTAGGTCAAGAGAGAGAGTGAAGAGTCTGTCTTGGCCCTTAGGATACCAAAAATCGTGGAGAATCGAGCATGGATTTGTTGTCCATCCATGGCTTTTCTTTTGCCAAGCAAGTTATTATTAGTTTATAGTCATTACATATATATATATTTGGAAGATCCATGTAGACCAGCAAATCATCATTTGGGACGATGATTTTGCTTTTAATGGAATATATTTATATACTTTCTTTGAATTGAATCATCTTCTAGCTTTAAAGACAATTTGTAGAATTAAATAGTTTAAAGACTTATTCCTCTCGCTCGTACGCTTAAAGCAAGAAGAGGCCAAATGTTCTTACAACTTCGACAAAAAGGGATACAGACAGTACTAATCTCCGACAGCTGATGATATCTATTTACTTACAGTAAGTTGAAACACAGTACAACAATAATGAGATTTGCTGAAGGGACAGAACTGATTCAGTTTTTCATCTATTTTATATCCTCCTATTTTCCTTCTATCATATCAATGATCAATCCAAAAGAATAGAACTAAATTAAAGGCTAGAAATCTGATGAGATCTAATGAGATCATACAGCAGGGCTCTCACGGTGGAACGAAAACGACTCAGCCAACTTGAGGGCGTCGTGAACGCCCAACCGAGTGCCTTGTTGTGCAACCACCACGGAGGCAACCTTCGAAGCTAACGTGCCCATCCCTTTCAAGTCGGATACACCGCTCAATATACCGTACAGCATGCCCGACGCATAAGCATCGCCTGCTCCACAGGTATCAACTGGCACGCATGGGGATGGCGGGATGTATATAGCTTCTCCCTTCACGCCGATGTAAGAGCCCCTATGGCCATCTGTGACTGAGACGAATGGTACGAAATGGCTTAGGTACCTTGTGGCTGATGCAGGGCTTTCTTTCGAAGAGAAGTGACAAAATGTTCTTGCTTCGTCGCTGTTTGCGAATATGATATCTGCATAATTGGCCATGATGTCCCTGAAAAAAAAGGAAAGAAAAGACAATTAATTAATAATGTTCAAAATAGTAGAACTTCAAGGTGGATGGAGAGCTTTACCAGAAGTCATCATAGTGCCTTTCAATGCAGGTGACGTCTGATGCTGTTATAGCGACGAGGGAACCGCATCTGCGGGCCTCCGCGCATGCCATGGCGATGGTTTTGATTGTGTCGGGTAATTCGAAGAGATATCCCTCCACAACTAATATGCTTGCTTTAGAAATCATGCTGGCCAGACATGGATCGTAGTCTACCCTTGATGACGTACCCTGGTTTCATCCAAAGACCAAAGGTGCAATATGTGAATGATTATTGGAAACCTTATTGTCTGGGATGCTATGCATGAAGATGAATCAATGGTCAGAATGAAGATCGATACTTTTGTAATGGTTATGGTTATGCAACTTGTTAAAGATGTTGATTTACTGCACATTTCATTCCTTGACGGCGAAACAATATAAGCGAATGGCATTGACCTGGTATGCAAGCATAGTCCTTTGAGCATCTGGAGTTGTCAGAACAATCACGGTTCCAGTGGTCCCATCCTTCACTGGCTCCGAAAGAAAATTCACATTTGCTCGTCGAAGCTTTGATCTATGTAAATTGCCCCCCAGAAAACAAAGTCATAATCAGAATCAGATAGAGTACTTTTAAACTAATCAAAACAAGACGAGGCATTTGTAAAAACGGCGTGGATGAAGGGATAAGAACTAAGATGCTAAGACATTGAAGAGATAATAAAGCATACCTGTAGAATCCACCTAATGGATCGCTCCCTACGCTGGCTGCCATGGCAACATTCAGAGAAGGCCCGAGCCTTGACAAAGCCACCAGGGTGTTAGAAAGAGAACCACCGGCAGCAGCTTTATAGCTGCAACCATCCATGGCCTGCAAAACTCTACCCCTCTCTTGATGATTCACAATTTTCCTAGTACCCTTTTCTAACCCTAGCTTATCCAGAAATTTATCATCAACCACACCAGAAAAATCCACCTACATAACGAGGAAGAAAACGAGCCCCAAATTCAAAATCGAGAAAATACAACGAAGACTCTGATAACAACAGCCAGAAATTAATTACCATAGCTTGGCCAAGGCCCAAGACGTGCCATCTCTGTGGCAAGGCGGTGGGAGACGAAGGAAGAGACTGTGAATCAACATCCTGGTTATGCTGAAGGCTGAGCTCCTCCTGCTCCTCCTTAGAATCCCAATCAAAATCAGAATCAGAACTAGATTTGGCTAATTCTGAATCATCGTCCCTCGGAGATGCGCCAGTAATCATCGAAGGTATTTCGCTGACTGGACGAGAAAACGTGCGGGGAGGCTTGGACGAAGAGCCATAGCCATAACTCCTCAAATGGTCGCTCCCACTATAAAAATAGTAAGAGCACTTCGATTTTGGCGTGGAAAATGGAGAACGAACTTGGTACACAGATAAAATCGACGTGGAACTTGAAGCTAGAGATGGAGAGATGAGAGAGAACGACATTATCGTCAGCTTCTCATTCACTGATACGACCCTCCTTTGTAGAGATGGAAAATCCTCCTCCGTCGATGATCATAAACGGCCTCTCTCCTCTTTCTCTATTGATATCTTCTGCCCATTCATTCATGTACACACATAAACACCGCCCCTTTCCTTTATCCAATTCCCATGGCTTTGGGTGTAATGTCAATTTTGCCCTCATCAAAATCGTTGCTTGAATTAAAAATACATAGTTTGCATAAACAATTTCTCATACATAAATCTTCATGAAAACCCTATAAATATATCGTACTAAGAACTAACAAGAGAGTACAGATTTATTACACCCTTGTTTTCTTATGCTTCCCAATAAGGGAATTGTCTGATTTCCGTTTTACTTTCGTCTTCTTCTTAGGGGACGGCGTTTTGTCGTCGGGCTCGGGCTCGGGCTCGACGGCCTGATCGAGTTCTGATACTGCATCGTCTTCGGGTTCGATGACGGACATTCCAGTCAAGGTGTAGTCCAAGAGGAACGTGCTTCTCTCCAATCGGTCGATTCTGCTAAAATGCCTCTGAGAATAAGGAATGAGCCCTTCGAGCATTTCTCCGATACCTCTCATCTGTGTCCCAAATCAGACGAAAAAATGAACGAAAGATCAGAAAAGGAAGAAAGAAAACTCCACCCCGCGTTGACGTACCTCGACGAGAACAGTAGGAGGAAAGATGCTCATCACTCGAAAGAGAACAAACTGTGCAATATGACACAATTTCGGTTTAGTGTTCCATTCGCGTATGTATTCCAAAAGTACTTGAAGCTCGTTTGTAGAAAGGGGGCCAAGAGCCTTTTCTATGATCGCCCCGGCCTCTGTCTTCCTGTAGGGACAAGATGCGGGACCATACATCACGGTAAGATAAAGTAGATTACAAACATTATATATATAAGCAACGTGCACGCCTGCTTAGATACGTACTTGCAGAGTCCACTAAACAAATCTAAAAGTTTATGAGGTCTGCGTAGCTCAAATGCTAGTTGGATTGCCCTGGTGTAATCAGCATCCAATACAGCATTTTCCAGTTCTTGCCCCCGCAAAATGCTTTCCTCCTGAAACATTATCACAACATAGTCGTCTTAGATTCCTTCAATATGCCATTGATAGCGTATACAAGAAACTGATACAGCGAGTTCTAGTGACGAAGAGAATAAAACACCAGATAACAAAAAAAAAAGCATATAAACAGAGGCAAAAAGCTCAATCCGTTTGGATGTAAAATTGCTAAACGAAAATTTGAGATGCCTCACTTCTTTACAGAAAGCTTCCTCTTTTTCTGCAGCAGTGGAATCTTGCCATAAATTTATGACCGCATCGTCGCCACCCGTTGCTAGCATTTCTGTTTGTTTTCCAATGGCCAAGGCCCATATCTGCGTATTTTGAATGCTATCAGAAAAGGAAGAGGATTGTGGAATTTAAGTTGGCAATTGGCATCCAGAAGCATATTAAGTACGCCAACCATCTGACTAGCAATTTTATGCTCAGGCTTGAGCTAAGGACCACAAGCATAACTTTTATACGTAAATCACGACAAATGCTTGAGCTATCAAGAAAGATACGCAATTCTAGCTTTTTTTTTCCTAATAACTAGATTTTCAGGGGAAAAATTAATTATTTTAGCTAGCAAAATGATCAGCACCCTGTCTTCATGATGATCGTAAGTAGCCACGCATTCATTGGTTTTGACAGTCCACAGCTTTACCAAGCCATCAGCACCTAATAATTGAAGATAATATGTTCAGAAAGACCGACCCAAGCCACAAAAGAAAGATAAGAAATGGACAAGCTAGATTACCAGAAGAAATAAACTGAGTTCCTCGGGTAATGAATGATGCTCTAATGACCATTGCCGTATGTCCCTCAAATGTTTTGAGGCAGGAGCCATCAGAAATAGCCCATATCTTTATCGTTTTATCACCAGAGGCTGTTAAGACACATTGATCAACGGGAGAGAACTCCACAGACCAAATTCCTCTCTTATGTCCTTTAAGCACGGACACGGAAACCAGGTCAGGAAGCCTCCATATGCGTGCTGTGCGATCCTGAATGCAGAAATTGATCATGCAATAATAGAAGAAAACTATTGGAAGGACTAGCACAATGTAAGTTATTGACTCCTCACCATTCGTATATATGTTATTCCTCGTCATGTCAATTACACAGGCAACCACAATCAAGAATATAGAAAGCAATTAGTTACCTGAGAACCGCTGCAAACAAGGCTGTCATTGGGTGCGACAGCTAGCGAATTTATATCTTTGTCATGTGCTGCAACAACTGCTTTTGCCTTCAAGCTGAAATCTTCTATATCATCTGAGATCCCATCCAAGGTCCATACCTTCAATGTATGATCACTGACCAAGCAACAAAAGATGGAGAGTATAAAATTAATGAATAGATTAGCATTAACCATGCTGTGGCGACAATTTTCTACAATTCTTCCTGGCTGAATGAAGATATACAGCATATTTTCATCAAATTTAATTAATAATAAGTTCATGTTTTTTTTTTTTTTTGCTGATTACAACTGCGTAATATCAGCGTATAAAACCTTGCAACTAGCCTGACATTACCTACTACCGCTAACAAAAAAGTTCTTAGTTTTCTTCGAGAAAGCAACAGCACCAACAGCTCCCATATGCCCTAACCCAACTCCAATGCAGCGCTTGTTTTGAGGTTCCCATAATCTAACCTGTAAAAGGCTTCTACAGTCAGATTTTGAGCATAAATCACAAAGTAAATATATTCATTCGATAAAACAAAAACAGAACACTCACACTGTTGTCCTTGCTTCCAGTAACAATAAGTGTTTTTCCGGAACTTGTCACACACGTATCAAGGCACAGAACAACATCAGTATGGCCACTCAAGACATAAGAACATGACATTAATGTCAAATCATATACTTGAACCTGCAATGACACAAAATGATCAATCACACCACAGCCACATAAACAACTTACATCGACCATAAAAATCAGAAATAATGAATTCCAGTTCAACAATTTGGGACAACAATGAGATATGATGTCCTGAGATTGGCCATACAACAACATTGTTATGTAAATTTATCATTTCAATATCGAAACGCCAAATTCCAAATATAATCGAAGTATGCAACAAACTAAAATAGCATGCCATAAACTTGTGGCAACAGCATTAGGCTGTTTAAAAAAAAGTAGAGATTCAGTTTGCAAAGTGAAATACAATGACTCTTGCTCGTAGATGACTTATCTAGAACTCCTACAGTATCCTTGACTTTTACCTAAGATACCTACTCATTACACAGCACAATTGAGGAATATCAAAGTGAAACTTATGATAAAACACGTCGACAGAATCATGATAAAGAATATAAATCAATATCATCTTAAATATGCAAGACAGCTGAAAGATGCAATAAGAAATTGACGACACCATACATGTTCAACAGTGGTAGCAACTGCGAGATATTGTTCTTGTTCACCCAAGAACTTCATATCTGCAATTTGTTCATTGTAACCAATGAGCCTTTTTTGCAGAACTAAATTCAGACCGTCTGCATGTTCTTCTAAATCGTATATGAGAAACTGCTGGTCGGCTGTAGCACAAAGTAACCCTTGATCTGACGGTAGCAACATAGCGGACGTGAAACCTCTTTTGACATCTTCTTTGTCCGTGCCAAAAGTCACATCTGAACTTCTTTGTTCAAAAATGAGCATTCCCCTATTTGGAAGATTTTGCGAACTCATTAGTTAAGGTCCAATGACCGTTGCTGAAACAATGCATGAGTGGTACTCACGTATGAACTCATCATTTGGATATAAATCCCAAAAAGAAAATTCAGGATAAAAGTCGTGAAAAACAACGCAAAGTAGCAAGCTGGGTAAAGATACTGATATCCCTAATATATTCACTTTACATGAATGAAATAACCTTGTCTATAGGAACATGAGTGGTTTAATTTTACATAAAATGGTAAACGGTCAGTCGCTATTTGAAGTCATGGAAATATTCAGAATTAGAGATTACCCAGATGAACTCCATATGCGCACAATCCCTCGTTCACCAACTGTTACAAATTGAATAGATGACGAGCCAATATTTTTCTTCCCTTCTTTCTTCATACGTGACACGAGACATGAGGTGATGGGTGATGCGGAATCCAGGGCACAAACAGCTTCTACCGCTTCATAAGTTGGTATAGTAGCTGTACAGTTGTAATCATGCAGGTTCCACATATTAAGAACCTGAAAGGACGCAATATCAACACGAGTCCAATATCTGAGATAAAAGATGAACGATACATATAAAAATGAACATCATTCTTGCTATTATTTTATTTTCCAAACACGATGCATAGTTTCTACCTTATCTCTTCCAGCAGTCAGCAAGGTCCATCCGTCTTCAGATATAGCCATAGAAGTAACTGTAGACTGATGCTTATCCAGTGTTGCAAGACACCTTTTGCGAGAAAGATCCCATACTCGAACAGTGCAATCATCACTGCTGGAAAAAAGCTGTTAAAAAGTAGAAAAGGGTAACAAATAAGTCTTCCATTTAATTGAACTCATCCACAGATTATATGTAAACATTTTAAAATTTTCCCCATAAAGAACTGACAATTAAACGATTTGGGTTGGGGTGGAATCTAATGCTGGTCACGACCCCTTTATGGCCCTTGAAGTAGTGTGTACAGAAGCCTCCATCAACATCCCACACCTGCACTTTCTTATCAGCTCCAGCCGTTGCCAGAAGCCCTCCCGATGCATGACAAGCCATACCCATCACAGGACCTTCATGCCCCTATTTCCCAAAAAAAAAAAAAGAAAAAAAAACAACCACCTAAGAAAGAACTCATTCATACAGGCGTAGCCTATCCTGCTAGCGGAAATTAACTAGCTAAATTAAAGCATCGTTTAAGAAAAATCAGAAAGGATGGGACCAATGCATAGTCTTAAACAAAACAATACCTTCCAGGAACGAATGCATTTTAGAGAGGAGAGATCCCAGACTCGAATTTGACGACTGTGGCTGGCAGAGAAAAGAAAATTGTCATTGGGCCCGAGGATGAGTGCAGTGACAGGCTCGGAATCGCCTTCAATGGTGGACCTGACAGCGGCGTTGGAAGAATCCACAATCTTGATTGTGTCGTCGCACGCACAGACCAGAAACGAACCGTCGGACGATACATCGTACGGACCGCCGGTGTAGAATTGCTTCAGAGACTGATAGCACCGATAATTTCTCTTCAGCGTCACCGTCGAGGCCATGCCGTGATTCGCCACCAAAGAGGGCTTTAGTTTTAGTTTTAGGGTTTAAGCTTTCAAGTAACCACAGTACTCCATCAACTGCACGTTTTTAAATGTCGCGGTTTGGTAGAAGAAATTGAAGAGAGATGACTTAAAATGGGCCCTTAATGGGTTGAGGGAAATTTTATTTAGGCCCAAGGAAAATAGAATTAGGCCCATTTATCGGTGAAGTAAGGAAATGTGACATCAATATTGGTGTGGTCTTGTTTCTGTTTTACTCTTCGAGAGAGAAAAATGGCGTCCGTTCTGAGAGGAGCGATGAACCTAATCAGAGAAAAGGGCATCGGCGGATTTTTCCGGGAGCTTAGAAACGAAGTCTACCTGTCAGTTTTCTCGATTTCTGTTGTCTTATTGCTCATTAAATTTAGGAGGAATGCAAGAAAGGGCTTTGCATCTGCACAGTGAACGATTGGCTCTTGCCTATGGACTTATTAGTTCGACTTCAACCGAACCAATTCGGATTATGAAGAATCTCCGAGTCTGTGTTGACTGTCACTCTGTGGCTAAGCTCGTATCGAAGCTTTACGGTCGGGAAATAATGCTCAGAGACCGTCATCGTTTTCATCATTTCAAAGGAGGTGTTTGTTCTTGTATGGACTACTGGTGAAACGTATGACTTCACTTTACCTACTGGACAACAAACTCGAAAAAATCAGGACACACATAATACACAGACAACAAGCAGCGAGATGCAATAACGATAAAAGAGGCAACTGCAAGATTTTTCTTTACCTTCTGAATATTACTTATTGGCGAAGGATTCAATCTTCCATCTCTGAGTGAATCTTGTGTCCTCATTGCCCTAGACTGGGATGAAGATTCGGATGGTCGTACCTTGTGTTATTAGAGGCGGAAGGGAATAACTGTTCAGATCAGACAAATTATGATATTGGAATCTTTGATATGGGATTATTCATAGCAGCCATTTCCGAATGCAGATAACTATGCATTTTAGGGGGGAATGGAGAAGCGTAAGCTGAAAGGAAGTCGTCTTTTCGATAAGCTGGTGACCTTTGACTTTGGATCCTTAGATTGGGAATGTCAATGGCTGAAACAGAATACCTTGTACAAACAGTTCCTTATGAATCCCATGTGTCCAACTAAGTGGGCTTTGAAACGGGGAAGAACTACGAGCCCTTTCTGATGAGCTTGAAAGAAATGCCCTCAAGGGGTCATTAAGTGGGCTGCCAACATACCTCCGATGATATGGCGGATAGGAAAGGAACTTGACCTTAGTGTATTACCTATATATATTCGTGATCGTGGAGTGGAGAGATCAGTTACATGTACTTGATGGATCAGAACACATATACTAGGTTGGATAACAGCAAGAGTTATGGACTAACAAACAAATGAGCATCTATAGTTGTATCTTTTTGTTATCGGATGTATTAACACAGTCTTCTTTTTTCCAAGTACCGAAGAATTCCTTGTACAACACTCTCGGCAGCAGCTTTCTTTGTCAGACGAGGTTGTATTGCATCTGATATATACACCCTTCTCCCTGCGATGACATTGAGCATGTATACTTTCCTCGGTTTGTTTGGCGCAACTTAAAGGACAAGAACGGCCAAATGGGAAAAACTGGTCTGCTTCCAATGGTTGATCTCGAATTTACACAGCTTGTTCCGTGTAGAATTACGTCTTTTGATAAAGCGGAGGTAAAAATCCTTATTGCTTATGTGTTTTCGTTAAAGCCCAGAATGATAATATATTTTATGTGTTAAAGACTAATGTATAAATATATATTTGGATTCAACAGATCGACCTGGCTGAAAAGTTCCAGAATATGCTTCTGAAGATTATTCTTGACCTTCATGAACTAAATAAAGTTGGGGTTCATGTCCTTGGAATTGTGCGACGTCTGCAAATCCAACTCTTTAACTTTTTATCTGTTGCATCCTGTTATCGCATTGGACTCTAACAAGATGTTGGTAGATTGGACAATGATGCAAAGATCTTTGTCATCTTCAATTTTCCAACACCCAAGCACTTACGTTCGCAATGAATCTTCTCAATTGAGCACCCAATTACATCTTGCCAGTGGTCAGACAAGTGCACATGATGTTGTGAACAGCTTGGTATATGTCCCATTCAGAGATAAAGTTTACTTCATTGCTGACATTCTGACAGAGAAAAGTGGATATAGTTTGTATGATGATTCGAATTACATGGGAGCACTATGCTGATGCGTAAGTTACTACATCTCTTCTCTATCATTTTTGGTAGACTCTTATAATCACATTGTGTTGTTGATATGCTGTTAAATTTGACGGTTTGGTTTACCAACTGGCGATAAAGGAGCAACTTTATGTTCTGATCTTCATACAGGTTTGGCATTAATCTTGCTCAGCCTCTTCTCAAAGCCAAGCAACTCTTTGTTCTAAGCAACTTCTTGCGCAAGAGAACGCAAGGTAATTACATGAGGAGCAGATTGGTAATTTTTTTGTATATGTGGGGCTTATCTGATAAGTTACTTATGTCTTTTCAACCTTTTTATGGGGCGATACGCTTTATGACGTTTAGGAAAATGGTGGGGAAAAACGGAACACTTCATTGAAATACCTCTGGAGATAATCTCTCCTTCAAGTTAAAAGCTTTAGGTTTTTCGAAATACTTTGGAAGTGCATTCATTATCTATCTTACCATCGATCATGTACCGCCTTGAGAACATCCTCGCGGCGTTTGACTTGAAGGAGAGATTAATTGCTTCATTTCCTCCTCATCTTTTCCTTAACCATCATAATTTTTTACTATCTAATGTATTGACTTGTTAATTATCTGGCGAAAAAAACCAAGTTAGCACAACTTATTATGCTTTCTTCTTATGAAATGAAATACGTATTTCAGGTTTATATCGAAATCAACCGTTGGAAGCAGACCGATTTTTCCCATTTGGTCGCTCTTGTCCTTTAAGTTGCGCCAAGCAAGCCGAGGAAGGTATACGTGCTCAATGTCATGGCAGTGAGAAGGGTTTTAAATAACAACATCGGATGCAATACAGCCTCGTCCGACAAAGAAAGCTGCTGCCGAGAGTATTCCGCGAGGAATTCTTTCGTACTTGAAAAAAAAAAACAAGACTGCGTTAATACTCCAGATTACAAAAAGATACAACTATAGATGCTCATTTGTTAGTTTGTCCTTAACTCTTGCAGTTCGCCGACCTAAGTTTGCGGATAATGTGTACAATTTCTGCGTATGGTTAACTTTCATTCAGCTCTTTCTTACACAGCCACGGCTCAGCTACTATTCGCATCTACTATTTCATAAATAATTTTGAATTTCTAAGTGAAATTTTATTTATTTTATTTTATTTTATTATTTGTTAAGTGGTGGAAGTGTGATGGCGTCATGGATTACGTAAGAAGTGTAGTTGTCCCTATTCCAACAGCATCTTCCTTGGCACAAGAATAATAAGCTCCCCCTAAAAGAATAAAATTAAAAATAATAATAAAAATAATAAATAATAAGCCCCATATAGATACATTGAACCTGGACACATCTGCTGTTTAAAGCCTATAGTACTATAAATACTCCCAACCCTCCTACGCTTGTAACAGATCAATAATTTCATTATTTGTGAATAACATTATTCAACTAAAAAAAGAAATGGCTCCGAGCATAGCAATTCCGTCCATTGCAGCGCCACGTGGCAACGTCGCCGCCACCGCCGGAAAAGAGGAGGCGTCGCTGCGGCGGAGGAACGAGGAGCTGGAGAGACAGCTGAAAACGAGCCTGGAGAGAGAAGAGAGAATGAGGGAGGAGCTTAACAGAGCGTTGGCGCGGCTGAGGGTGGCCGAGGAGGCTGAGGAGAGGCTTTGCTTTACGCTCGGAGAGGTGGAGGCTGAGGCCGTGGCTCAGGCTCGGGAGTACCGAGCCAGGATTCAAGAATTGATGGGAAAGCTATCCCTTTAGATAGGCTCTTTGTCATTACAACCTCTATACTTTCCCATTTTTCGAAGGAGGATGACTTTAATGTAATATATGTTTGGTCTAATCTAAGGCTACTTAAAACTGTAGTTTTCTTCGTTTAGCAATTTCCAATAATAAATAACAACGGTAAAAAAAAATATAATAACTTATATTAAAAAATGTGTGTCAACAAGGGATAACATAACGCATTGGTAATATTATTACATCACATTCATAATTCTTGCCTTATGCCTTCTCTAGTGCCATGCCACTAATATAGTAGTATCTTTAATGGGGCTCAAAGTGAAATTAGCAAAAGTAATAGACGCCTAATGTAATTAGGTGGAATCAGAGGGACGACAAATTAATACACCGATGAACGAATTAACGACGCTTCGTTTCAAATTCACTTCGCAGTAGTACGCAAACAATGATTTTGGAGCAGCAGTGGAGTCGGACAAGATCAACTAGGTTTTTCTCTATATTATTTCGCGATCTTATGTAAGTAGTAATCAATTGAGCAGTGTTGATTACCTTACCCTATAATGTGATTATCTTGATCATTGTTGTTCTTCGATCAATATTCACCCATGATTTTCTTATATATTTTTTTTCGTTTCCTTACGTCGTAATACCATCTTTGGTTTCGTTCGATTGATCGGTTAAGTTGTGGAGTCTGTCTATTGTGCCAGAGAAGTAATGATGGGTTTTGGCCATGTGAGCGGTGGAGGTTGTTCTTCATCATCAAACTCCAATTTATCAGCTTTAGCCGCACCCTTCAGTGTTGAGTGTCCAAGCCCTAATAATCCCTATCCGTCGAACCCTAATATGCACTACTCTGTCCCGAGTTATGGCAACAAATCCGACAGCCACCAGTGGGATCATTATGTGAGCCCTTCAGCTCCTTCGACGGACGTTCCGAGTGATTTTGCTGGAATTCATAAGCTGCCTGTTGATGATTATCGATATGAGGAGTTGGTGTCTCTGAGTCCTTCGAGTGGCCGTTTGACGGGGCCATTTTCTGTTGCTAGTGCAGATACTAAGTACATAGTCGGCGGGCATGACTATGGTGCTAAAGTGGATCCTTACTATCCACCTTTTGCTCCCTCTTCAGTTGGAGAAAAAGATGTGTCATTTTGGGACGAGGGGTCTCGGTGTAGTTTTGTGCCCAGTTCTGAAATACGTATGTCGCCTCAAGCTGATTACAGTGGAGGCTTGCTCGACTTTGAGTGTAAAAGGCGATATGTTGATGGTTCAGGCTATGGTAACAAAAATCAAGTGAATCCCGATGGCGACTTCTTGTCTTTGAAAATAAATGACGGTGGATCGCAGAATCAACCTTACGAAGGTATAGTCTTTTGCTTTTAGCTAAAAATGGTGTCTCCCATGAATTGTGTCATTTGTTTCTTTTCTTCGATTCAGGCTATGGTAACAAAAATCAAGTGAATCTCGATGGCGACTTCTTGTCTTTGAAAATAAATGATGGTGGATCGCTGAATCAACCTTTCCGAGGTATGGTCTTTTGCTTTTAGCTAAATATGGTGCCTCCAATTAATTGTGTGTCATTTGTTTCTTTTCTTCGATTCTCAAATTTGTATTATGTTGAGCAGCAGAGCAGTGGTAACTAGAGATATCTGATCATGCACGTATATTGCTTATTTTGTCATTCAGGAGGTGGCAGAACATATGGGGGCAAATCCAGAGAAAATGCTGGTTTTCAATATCAACTCAATAATGATGTTTCTAGCAGAGAAGTTACTGCTGGACCCATTACTTTGGGAAATGTGGAAGATGATTCGCGGATTCAGAAACTATCAGGATTTATTCCTTACGAATCAAATGGAGCAAATATCGCTGGATGTAGTTCAAATTATCCACAACCTCTCTCTTCAGTCCCATCCCTCGAATCGCCAAAAAGCTTCTCTAGTTATCACAATGCTTTCGGTTCATACGAAAATTGTCATAGGACGGTTGATTCGCCTTTTTCTGGTCTTGCATCCATAACATGGGCTTCCCCAGCGGCCAGCGGTGTTCATCAGGCCACCGCCAGCTGGTGATTTCAACTTACCTCAAGCTAATATTTTTCATGAAGCTGCTCTGAAGGATGCTGCTTCGGATTCCCGTTCGAGGAATTTTGATTACTTTGGTTCTTTAAGGCAGAAAGATTGTTTTCTAAGCCACGGAGAAAATGCTCTTCTTTTGTCATCTTCAGTAGAGGAACTTCCAAGTCAACTTCTTGCAAAAAATTCAGTTGATAAAAAGATTAAAGGGAAATTAGAATCCGAAATGTCGTATATGAATGCCTCTGATGGCTTTCCTGGTGCTGTTGATAACATTAAAGTGGCTATAAAATCTAACGAAGTAATAAATAATCTGTACACTGCCGTCGATTCACCCTGTTGGAGAGGAGCACCACCTAGTCAGCTTTCACTGTTTGGTGCTGAAGCTGCAATTTCAAATCCTTTCAAAGACGTTTTGAAAGGGAACTATGGCATTCATCACGAGGAGCTTGAAAATCTGAATTCAGCGGTCCATTCAGAACCGGCTTGTTCAGAGAAAGTTGAAAGCAGTGAAAATGGAGTATCAGGAAATGGTGCCATGTCTACTTTAGAGCAGCAGATGTTTGGTAATATTGACTCAGGTAGAGAAGCAAGTCTATGGCGTAATACTGAAGCAGAAGGTAAGGTTTCAACTGTGAGTAGCAATATAGGATTTCAGATTTGTGATGATCCAAACGTCTCTGAAAAAAAATCCAATCTCCTAAATTACTTAAAGATTGAATCTGACATTAAAAATCCATCCACTGAGCAGTTTAATGATGAAAACAATGCAGGAATGACTCTTGATGGACCTGAAGGTGGTGCTGTTGCAGTTCATGCAGCAGAGAAGGTTCTAGCTTCACCTTCTTCCCAGGAAGATGCTGAATGTAATAATGCATCGGATCCTAAACTGAATTTTCCAGTTTTGATAAAGACAGTATGCAATCTCTCAGAGCTGGTTCTGTGTCAAATTGCTGGTGATTCATTCAGTCTGGACGTTGAAAGCGCCGAGACTCTCAGGCAAACAATCAGCAATCTCAAGTCTTGCATGAGTAAACAAATTGCCAAAGAAAGTAATGAGACACAAACTGATATACCTGTGGGAGACATCCATGGGATTCGTGGGGAGCCTGTTAATACGGTATGTGTATGTCTACGTCGATGCCTAAAAATAATAAGGTTTTCTTTTGTTTTTTGAGTATAACAATGCTCTTTCCATAGAATCCACCGCTCGGCTTTTCTGATTTTCACATCACTAAGTGTATGGCATTTCCATGTAATGGACAAGATCTATTTTTTATTCCACTAAGTATGTGCTATGAGTATGTTCTCTTCAGGCTAACTTGTCAGGAGGTCACGCAACACATGAGGGCAAAAACTTCCATGTTCAGCTTGGATATAAGTATCTTCCAGATGAAAAGAGAAATAACCATTCTTTCAGTAAAAAAGATGAGAAACCACCAGTTGTGTCTCCATTGTTGGATGACTTGGATATGTCAGAATCCGATGATTTGACCAAGGTATGCTTTTCATTATCTTCATTTTAGGAGTTCCCTAGCAAAATTTAGTATTTAATACTGCAAACAGGAATAGTAAATTTCTTGTTTTGAGAGATGGTCGTCATTTACCATGATTTGCAGGCTATAAACAGAATTCTCGAAGAGGATTACCACTCTGATGAAGAAATGCATCCACAGGCATTATTATATAAGAATTTGTGGCTTGAATCAGAAGCCGAGCTGTGTGCCATCAGTTATAGAGCCCGTTTTGATCGCATGAGAATTCGGATGGGAAAAAATAAAGCTGATGCTCGACAAGGTTCATTAGGTTTCTTTCAGTTAACCTTTTTCTTTATTGTTCAGCCTTCTTCAAAATGTGATATTCTGAAATTTCTCAGGAGTTGAGGATTCTCCTGAAAAAACGATGCCCCAAGTTGATGCTTCACCTAGTGATTCTAATGGCAATTCCAGTCAGGGCTTGGAGGCTCGTAATATCGCAGCAGAAAAATCCACCAAACAACTGAATATTTCTACTCCCAGCATGAGCGAGCATGCCGATGATATAGAAGCTTCAGTTATTGACAGATTTAATATATTGAAATCTCGAGGGGAAAATATCGAAATATCTATTGCTGAAACCCAGCACCAGTCTATGATTGATAGTAATCCTTCAGGTTCCAGTTTGGCCAGGGGAGTGGAACCTCAATCAAAAATGTTCAATGATGCTCAATCTGTTATGTCCATATTCGATATTCTAAAATCACGACAGGAGAACTTCAATTCAGACGGTGCAGAGGATAAATTTCAGACAATGATCGATGATGATAATGATGATGATGAGGAGGAGGAGCCCGTGAATCCCATCATGGCACGTTACCACATCCTGAAATCTCGAGATGAAGACTTGAACATGAATATCATGGAAAAGGCTGAGATGGGTGATGCTGAATATACAGTTATCGTGGGAAGTCAATCAGAGACTCGAACAGCCTCGAACGTGATTGTTGGACCATGTTTTTCATTCCCAAGTGAATGCTATTTTGGTCCATGTCGATATGAATCTCTGAAAGAATCTACATCCTCTAAGAGTGATGCAATGCTCCATCCTAATGAAGATCACACTCAATGGCCTGATAGCTCCTCTTCTGATTGGGAACACGTTCAGAAGGATGAATATTCATGCAATAACTATTAATTTTTGTAAAAGTTCTGAAGTTATGTTTAATGATCTCCTTTTGAGATGTAATAAGATCATGAAAGTGTTTTTGATTATATAATGAGAAGTGGCAGAAAACACATCCTTTTGTACATATTTTGAAGATTAAGGGTGCTTTCCTTGCTCTGCTACACTTTTGTTGTACTATTGAAGCTCAGCTTTGAGTTAGCTTCTAGCAAAACTAAAACTTGTCCTGCCTAATGCAGAATCTATCATACGTTTACATCATGTCCTTTCTTGATCATGCTGATGTTGAGTTGATGCAGATGTAGCTGTGCTATTACCATCGACAGCCCTACGATGGCCAGAGTACAATGTGTCCGAGTGATCTTGTCGGGATGGTGCAAATGAAGAAGCAGAGGCAGTTGTCAGGTAACTAAGCTCGGATCCTTCTTGAATAACACGTTCTGGGAAATTGAGTTTAGCCATGCTTCCCCTGAACCTGAGGGCTGCTTCGTCGTATGCGATAGCAGCCGCTTCAGCCGAATCGAACGTTCCTAGCCACACCCGCTTTGCTTTCCATGGATCTCTTATCTCTGCTGCCCATTTGCCCCATGGACGTTGCCTCACACCTCTGTATTTTCTCCTCTTTGCATTTTCGGTTCCTAATTAGAAGTAGCAAGGAGTTGAGCTGTGTATAAGTACTATACTGATATACGCATTACGCACACATGCATCATCTACATCAATCCCAACCCAAGTTACTATGAGGGTCAAAAGCTCAATATATATGATCAAAAGTATATACATATCTCCATCTTTGATTACCTGCTTGTTCTTGATTTTGTGGCTGGGGTTGAGTGAAAGCTTGATTTCTTTGATGGTGAACGGAGTTTGAAGGAACTTGAGGGAGAACCCAGACCATGTCATGCTGAGATGTAGCTGTGTAATAAGGGTAAGTTAATGACAGATAATCATCGTCGTCCATGGGATGATAATCAGTAATCATGTCTTCTTCTTCTTCTTCTTTCTTCGTTTCATCTGATGAAAAGGGCTCCTTCTTCCCCATGTCATAAACTTTAGAGTTATCAACTTATGCTGATATTTTCCTGGGATTTGATACACGAGTGTAATGAGGAGAAAATAATAGAGGTAGTTTAGTCAGACTTGTATAAGGCACCGCAAATTTTGAACTTTGTTTTGTCTTTACTTGGAAAACCGCACAACCAACTGACGTGTTAGAACAAAATTAGTTTTGAGTGAATATTCATGCAATAACTATTGACTTCTTTGTAGTAAAAAGTTCTGAAGATATATGTCTAATAATCCCTCCTTTTGAGTTACAATAAGATCATCAAAGTGCACTTGTTTTTTATGCTGAGAAATCTCATAAAGCACTTCCATTTGTACATATGGTGAAGATGAAGGATGCTTTCCTTGCTCTATGCAAGGTTCTTTACATATTAGGTCTGGCCAGCTTTCAGTCTCTTACTGCTACACTTTTGTGTTGTAATATCGAAGCTCAAATCATACATAGCATCATCTCCTTTCTTGATCAGGCTGATATTGAGTTGATGCAGATGCAGCTGTGCTATTTCCATCAACAGCCTTACGGCGGTCGGAGTACGAGGTGGGCGAGCGATCTTGTCGGGACGGCGCTGATGAAGAAGCAGAGGCAGTTGTTGTCGTCAGGTAACTAAGCTCTGAACCTCCTTGAATAACATTTTCTGGGAAATTGAGTATAGCCATGCTTCCTCTGAACTTGAGCGCTGCTTGGTCGTATGCGATAGCGGCCGCTTCGGCCGAATCGAACGTTCCTAGCCACACCCGCCGCCGTGATTTCAATGGAACTCTCATCTCTGCTACCCATTTACCCCATCGACGTCGCCTCACACCTTTGTATTTTCTCCTCTCTGCATTTTCGCTTCCCGGTTAGAAATAAGCTAGGAGTTGAGCTATGTTATAAATACTACACAAGCGTATTAAGGGTGGTGGCGTTGTAAGGAAACCTAAATTAAAAAGTTGTAGTTTTAGCACGTATTAAGGGTGGTGGCGTTGTAAGGAAACCTAAATTAAAAAGTTGCAGTTTTAGCACAAGAAGTTTCAAAATTGAGGCACCTTAAGGGCACATAAATTAAATGATGTAATTTCAGACTATCAAGTTTCAAAATCGAAACAATTTGAAGACAACTAACGCAAGAATTTTAAAACTTATTGTCCTCAAAGCACTCCACCTTTGAAACTTAATGTCTGATTCAAATTGCTTCAATTTCGAAGCTTATTCACCCCTAAACTAAATTAAAGATCCTTAGAATGTCACTTTCCAAATATATAAGACTTAAAAAAAATTATTAGTCGAAAGCTCAATATATTTGATCAAACGTAGGCATATATTATCTCCATCTAAGAAGATTATTACCTGCTTGTTGTTGACTTTGTGGAAAGGAGTTTGAAGGAAGTTGAGAGGGAGCGTGCTGAGGTGTAGCTGTGTAATAAGGGTAAGTCAACGACAGATAATCATCGTCGTCCATGGGATTATAATCCGTAATCATGTCTTCTTTCTTCTTCTTCTTCTTTCTTCTTAGTTTCATCTGATGATGAAAAGATCTCCTTCTTCCCCATGTCTTAAAGAGTAAAGGTCAAGTGATATGATGATTGCTTGCTAGGATTTTGATGAGCTGAAAATAGTAGAGGTAGTTTATTTTAGCCGCACCTAACCGACAAGGCTGAACAAACTAATGTGTTCGAATAGAATGATAGCCTAGGCAGTGCTCAACGAATAAGAGAGAGATCTTTTCTTTATGATTTAGATATTGCGGTTTTTGTCATTTTCTCTTGATTTCTTCTTCGTTACTTGTCATTTTTATCATAATCCTTTTGAGATTTTATCTGCTCAAATTATTGGTGCATTTATTAATTTAAAAAAACCGAAATTGGGTTATATACAGTGTAAATATATAGTATTTTAATTTTTCTACTATATATACTAGGGTTTTTTTTTTTTTTTTCGGGGCAATGCACGGGTCTTAATTGTGTGTATACAATATAAGTTAATAAGATAACTCAATTTGTTAATTTGTAGAGAACAAGTAGGTTACTGAGTGTGGACGTGGATAAGAAATGATGAAACTGTAAATATCTTCTGATTAGATTCTACAGCAGAAAAGGACGGCCCGCCGAATATCTATTCTCTCCTTGGGTTCGAATTACAGTGCGAAAAACCTCGGAAATTCCAGCTCCGTTCGAAAACTTAGACCAAATCGCTCAATCTTTTGCCAGTAAAAATTTGTGACAGCATGATATGGTTGTTGCATTGGCTGGTAAGCAAATATATTTAGCTTACTATTACATGCCAAATTTTATAAAAGAATAGAACCTTACTTGAACTATTTTTGTATGCTTTTTCGTTGAGATCTCAATGTCCTTAAGGGCCTAAGGGTAGTGTGGATCCCGACAGAGTTGTCTCGATGAATCCGAGCCCGACTCTCTTTGAGAACAGCTACTATGCAGGTGTAATGATTAAAGGGCTTTTTTACTTCGGATCAAACTCTTACCACTAGCCAAGATTCTCTCGACGAGGTTAAAAGCTTATGCTATGAGTAATGAAAAATGGCTACAAGATTTTGCTCAAGCAATGAACAGAATGAGCAAGCTTCAAGTTCTTACAGGCAACCTGGGAGAGATTCGGTTGAACTGTCGAGTGGTTAATCCGTAAAAGTGATGGAAGACTTCAAACATTTTTCATGGTTAGATTCTGTAGTGTTATATAGATAATAAGAGACACTGTATAAGCTCAGATTGAAATAAGACATTTTATGAATCCTTCAAGTTTTCAACAGAGGACTAGACAAGATCCAAGGAAGCAAACCAAACACAAAATTTGACTACCCATAATCAATATCCAATCAATTTAGAGAAGGAAGATCAAATGCACCAAAGCAAAAGGAAAACGACGGACCTCGAAAGTCCACGAAGTTTAGGTGGTCAGCTCCATGATGGCACTGACAATGTCACCATTGTGAGTCTTGAGAGCCTTGACAGCCTTGGCCTTGGACACCCCAGCTTGCGTCATGACCAAATCAATGTCACGAGCCTCAACGCCCGTCTCATCGACGTCCTCCTCTTCCTCGGCTTCTTCCTCGGCCTGAGCAGCTGAAGCAGCTTCGGACTTGGCCATAAGGGAGTTCATATCAGGCATCCTAAACTGCTGAGCAGCTTGTGTCTGAAGCTGGGAGCTCAAGTCCTCAATCTTGGCCTCCCCAAAGATGACATAGGTTTCGGAGTTAGGGCTCTTGAAGACGTCGGGTTTCGAGATGTAAAACATTATCTGCGAAAAAAAATTGTTTCTTTGATCATACGTTGGGATTGACGGTAAAAGAAGGAGAGATGTCGGAATGTCGACAATCAATCGAATAATACGTTTTTGGCTCTCTTAATTGTGACACGACTGACGCCTGAAAGGGGCTTCATTCCAAGCTTCAACATGGCTTTGCGACTCTTCTTCTCACTTCTACTCTGCTTGGAGCTTTCATGCGAACCTATCACAGTTCACAGATCAAGGTAAAGCAGTGTATTAGGTCAGATTCCACAAAAAGATACGCTACGCTACTCAAATAGAGATCTTTCCAGAAATTATACACAATAAAGATATGGATCCACAGATAGCGATAAGGAAAAGGCACGCATAAATTCATAATTTTCTAGAAAGATGAATCGTGGTAAGAAGAAGGAACACAAACCAGCGATGGCGTCATCCTTTTCATCATCAGAATCGTCGTCGTCTTCGTCGTCGTGCTCCTCATCTTCTTTCACGTCTTCCACGATGGGCTCCTCCTGAAGCTTTTGCTGTAGGGCTTCGTTCTCTTCGACGACTGCGCCAGGCATGATGGCTGCTTCTCTACTCTCTATTCTATCTATCAAAGGGAATTGAGATGAGGTAAAGTGGAGATAAGATGATGACGATGACAGTCGACTCCTTTTATCTCATCGTAGGGTTTCTTAATGGGCTTCAAGACCAATGGACCTTGTCGGCCTGTTAGATCTTGTCGGCCCAAATACAATCATATTTAGTCTGTTAATTGAGTTTGAATTTCTTCTCTTTTCTTTTCTTTTTTTTTTCCGATCAAAAGGTAATCTTTCATTTCACAAAGATAAATTACACAAGTTAAACAACTCCAATATTTAGAATTTTAGATATACGATTTTCTTTATATAGAGGTTGGAGAAAAATCCAAAGAGTGACTATAGTATGAATTTATGAATAACTAATTATTTAGAATATAAAAATGTTTTGCAGATCTAGTCTTGCTTCATAGCTATACCTAAAAAATAGTTATATTTATGTAGTTTTAAGACTGATTTTGTACTATGTTTTTTTAGTTCTTATTCAAACTTTTAATCTTATTTTCGGTTAATTCTTTCTTTTTTGATAAATACAGTCTTCTATATGGATCGAATCTTTTAGACTTGGCTGAAAATTTAGTTTGAAATATATTTATATATATATATATATATATATATATATATTTAATGATTAATAATATGTATTTTAAAATTAATATTTATCAATAATTAGAAAATATTATTTGGAAAGATACAAAACAAAACGCAGAGCAAAAAGAAAGGAAAGACTTCAAAAGGGTTAGCCATTATCATTAAATCCTTCATCAGCTTCACCCAAAGCTTTTCTTGAATGGGCCTACAGTCCTAAGCAACTAAAGATCCATGGAACTAAATAGCAAATGGCCGAGAAGAAGATGAAGAAGAAGAACAACAAAAAGACAGAAAATCTATATAGTCAGCTTTGTCTGAAACTGAATTGATCATCTGATATGATATGATCACAACAATAGCCATCTCTCCCCCTCTAGCCAAATAACTACAGCAGTATAGTTCAACATTTCCTCTGACGTTTTAGACTCATCCAAGCTTCGTTGTTAAAAGCATGGCAGTGGCCAGCAAGCCCGACCCACTTCGAACAAGGAGCAGCTGAATCACAGACGAAGCAGTAGCACTGCAGCCGGGCAAATACACACCACCGTTCATCAAAGACACTCCGATAAAAGACAAGACGGATAAAGAAAAAGAAGTACACTAACCAATTCGCAGTGGCTGTCGTGAGGAGTACTCTCGAAGGGGTATTTACCGCAAGTGTGCCTCGAGTGTGGATAATCTCTGCAAGCCACCTACCGCAGCAGAAGAGGAAAACAGAGAGCATCAATGGTTAAGACAAGCTCAATTTGATCTAACTAAACTTACAGACTAGCTGTACTGTAATAACTAAACAACTCCATATTCAGTGACAATGATGGAATGGAAGTAAGAGATACAACTAGAACACATTGAAGAACATTTTACAGAGGCAAAAATCGAAGAAAGTTTTGCCCTTCCAAAGAGAACTAATCATCCATTCTCAAGCACACCATTGATATATAACAGTCGACTACTTACAAATAACAGTCGAAAAGTTGAGAAAAATGGAGTCAGCAAATAGCCACAAACACCCTTTCATCCACACAAAGCAGGAAAAAAAAAAGGAAGAAAAAAAAATAGATATATACATTTTCTTTAATAAATATACAAAAGAATGAGAGTGAATAAAAAGATAGCTAAAAAAATTCAAGTAGCCCACCTTCCCTTTCACAGCCAGAATACTCAAATCAGCATCGTCACTATCAACTCCATTCCTCTTCAGGATATCCACGTCATCATAAGGGTCGAATTCAAGAATAAAGCACTCTTCTTTCTCTTCAAACTGCTTGATTTGATCCCTATTTTTCAGGCATAAGATGGGCCTCAAAGGCGATGTATCTTTACGGTCAGGTGAAGTGGAAGAATCATCAATGTCGATCACTTCGACTTCTGTAGCTTCGGCCATTGAAGAAACCTTCCGACGCTTGGGTTTGCTGACGCTGGACTTTCTACACATCATTCCGCGTTTAAGAAAGAATAATCACCCCAGAAGATGAGAAGGGTTTTTCAGATTCCCAAGGGAGATTCAATTCGGACTTCGGAAAAAATCAAATGTTTTTCAAAAACCAATTTATTTTTTCTTATGCCAACGGAAAGAAGATGAAAGGGACGTTTATACACAGTGTGGCCTGTGGGCCCTAGCTCGTCATTAATTACAGTGTGTAAGTAAGAATTAAAATGGGCTGAAAAGATCAAAGTAAGTTAGCAAAATATAGGGCTCGCTTGAAAGCCCATTTAACCTTTCTTAATCGGGCTCGAAGCCCAAGCCTAGCCCAAGCCCAATATAGTGCCCATTCGAAGTCCAAGCCTAATCTCATTTGAAGGCCAAACCCAAGACAATTCCATCCAAAGCCCAAACCTAATCCCAAAAAACAGTAGCCCAAGCTTATCCGAAGCCCAATTTAGCTTATCCATATGCAAGTAATATTAGTGGGTTTGTTGTGTGATGTGATCATTGAGCTCATGTATCCAATCCAAGATGTCTCTTCCTCCCACGACCGTTGGGTTATCAAATCTAATTTCACATCTGATAATTGAAAGGCGGGTGATTTGCTACGAGTTTTAGAATGGAACCTCATATGACTTATAGGGTTGAGCGTGTTTCGGGATTGATTAGAGAAATACAAATTGTGCGGTGAACGTGGACCGTCACGCTCGTTGTCGATTCAACAGGATATGAGAATGTATTACCCATTGGAGTATCAATAACGTATGAAGACAGAAGATTCATTCGCTCAAGGAGGTTTCTCGGATGAATCGAATTATTGAGCGGGTGAGGTGGAGCTTGAAAGGTTTTTTCGGACGAATAAAGAAAATGGTTTGAAGCAAGTCAATGATAAAAAGAATCTCTCATCTCCGCTTTGGACTACCCGTTTTTCCTTAGGAACATAACCGGCTCGGCTCCCATTAACGCACCGCTTTGCATCAAGGTTGGCCAGACGAGGCACACATCCAATCAAGGAAAGTAGAATTGGCGTGCGGCAACACAAAACTGTCAGCCAAGCTATCGAGGTTTGATACTTGCCAGTGAGCGTGCAGTATGTCGCGTGGCATTGGCCAAGACAAGACAGTCCCACAGACCAGCAAAACATAACATCCAACATGTCATGCATGGGATAGCCATAAGGACGTGATCGGGACAGGCCAACGTGGTGCAAGAAGCAGCCTTCGTGACAGGCATGCAGGAGCGGCCAACGTTGCAGCATGCAGGTTTTGGCTGTAATCCACCACGTATGGGCCGCACGTGGAGAGGTTTGGTTGGTCCTCGGACGATGCGTATGTGGTGGTAATGAGTAAGACCAAGGCGGTTTCTTACATCAAAAAAGTGTACGACGTCATTCACTGTGACACGCTCGAATACTAGCAAGTGTACTAGGTCGTGCAAGTAGTAAAACGGACGAAGTCCGAGTATCGATCCACGAAGACAGCTCGATTAAATTCTAAGATTTTCTTCCTAATTTAATTTAGATTAAAGATATTTTTATGATTTTTTAAAGATTGGTTTTTAATGAAATAAATAAAGACGCAAATAAGAAATTAAAAGCAGATAAAGATAATAGTTTTAAATCAATTAATGAAAACGTGATCAAGACACATGCTCGGCACAAATTATTCATACGCCCTCATGCAATCAATCCTATTTAATCAGTACGAATCTAAGTCAAGGTAGAATTTCCTAATATAATCACTACTCGTTTGTCCCGCAATAGCGATCCTATGCAATAGAAAATCAATCACTATATGTCTATATGATTGTAGTTTCTACGCATGCATTAAATATCTATGAAATTCTCCGAGTTTAAACGCTTTCGGCGCCTAAGATCTCGGAAACCACACATACGAAACCGAGTTCCATGTCTGGTCGGTTTGACGTAGTGGTGTTCGATGCTTATTGTTCTAACCGGTCTAATCACTTTGTCCGTCTCATAAACCAATCAAATATCATGCATATGTTGATCAGACACACACAAGCATTAAACTCAAACAAAGAACACGTAACATGACTCATACGGTTAAATAAAATATGAATAGCATTAATACGTAGTCATAATTTGGCCTAACACGGTCTTAATCACATAGAAAATTACGCTAGCATATTAATAAACGAAATCAACAACGAATTAAGAGAAAACATTATTGAAAACGGAATATTAAAAAGATAGAAATTGTCCCTTCACGATGCCCGAATCGTCACGTGTCTCTTTATCGCTTCCCGACGTGACTAGAGTACGATCTGTCTCCCAGTCGTGTGTCGTCTGAATTCTGCTCGTGGGTGATCTCAGTCGTCAATGATCTCCCCAGCCGTGCTTGTGAGATTCTGGCCGAAAGTGGTGTGCGCAGGAAGTGAGCCTTAGGATCTTTGAGCGTGAGTATGTGAGGGAGAGGTGTCTGCTTGGTTTTAGAAGGCGGCGTTAGGTGGTGAAGATGGCTGAGAGTTGTGAGAAGGCTTCGTGAGTGAGAGATGGCAGATTGGTGAAGTGTATCCTCGATGCTCCCTTTGACTCTTGAATCGTTCGGCTTTATATAGAAAATTCCTCCCCTCTTTTTGTTGAGTGTATCTTGCGTATATATCTCAGTTATGGTTGAGAAAATATCTCAACCTCCCTCTCATCCACGTCTTTTTAATATTTAAAATCTGCTAAATTGCATAGTTGCTCCTGAGATTGTTGAAATTTGCAAATAGATCCCTCAAGACTAAAAACTTCAAAAATGATAATAGTTTCCCATTTTTGGTCCCTTTTTCTTCGATATCTGTCAAAATAAGAAATATAAAAGTAAACATAGGATATTCGAAGTATTATGGATAGATAACAATCGAAAATGTAAATTTACGGTTATAGAAACTATGTAAAATTCTAACTTATCAACAACCCCCAAACTAGCTTCGATCTTCCTCGATCATAAAAGCGGAATAAAACTAAATCAAGTTAGGATTTCTCAACATCACCAAATGACATAATCCTGTTTTATCTCAGAAAATAAAAGCATAATAGGTCGAGATCGTCATCAACTAATGAAAGATTCAGCCAAACACGAAACATGAAGTGGTAGTTCGCAATCATATCATAGTAGCACAGATATTTCCAGAATCTTAACACGTATCAATCAACAACTCTCACATGGATCTCACAAGTCGCTCAAAGTGTTCAACGGGATCTGTATCAAAACGCTCAATTCACAACATAGAAAGATATTACTCTAGGCTTGCAAATATATCACATCGCAGTCACTTAGTGGAAATTATGCACGAATCAAAGGGTCTTTTATCAACGGTTGTAATGGGGCTCGGGTCAAAAAGGTATGTCATATAGAATGAGTGAGCTAAAAATAATCAAACATGTTAATCACTGAATCGCTCTTCTCATATTCTTCTCACTTTGCTCACGTCGGTGCTTACTGATTTTTCATTTTTTTTTTTTTTTCCGTCTAAGCCCTTCTTCTCTTATTTTCAGAATGAGAGCTTATCGTAGGAAGGGTTCTTAGTACTTTTATATATATATATATATATATAGATACTATGCTCCTCTTCTTTCAATCCTTTTAAGGATGATAGATTATCGAGGGAGGAGTTCATAGCTTTTTTTTTTTTTTTTTTTGCACCGACGTAGCATTTCTCGCTCCTCTCCCACCAAACGATCAGTAAATAACACGTTGATAGCGGGTAATAAGGCTAAATATGAGGCTAACATGGCTTAATATCTAGGCTCCACATAAACAAATAAGTCAAATAAGGCTCAAAGGGGCTCATTAAGTGATAAACATGTAAGACATGACTATATTTAGGCCAGTGACTCTAGTTGCCCTTATCATTTTCGTGCACAAAAATCCACATAGTAACGTTGACATGCATAACAGAGCAAGTTCGAAAATATTCCATCTATGCGTGACACTCATGAAAAATAAATTGAGCACGTAATGAGTTGCTCTAATAATTTTTCTCTGAAGGCTCAAAAACTCACATATATCGCTGGATTTGTGTCTCATGATACGCATTATTTTCCTAGAACAGTCAATGTAACCAGATAATCATGCTAATATCAAGACATATAACATGCAAGACTTTCATACTCAATTCGTTGAATCCTATCACGACACAAACAAATTTTTAAAAATTTTCATCATTGACAGGAGCTTTCACAGGCAATGTTCAAATCACAACTCTCATCAGTTCAAACCACTCAGAAATCGAATACATCAATACCTAAACATGTAAGCATATGAAATCTAGCATGTGTCACCCCACCCCCAAACTAATTATCACATTGTCCCCAATGTGTAGAAAAAAAATTAAAGCAAAGAAAGAGTTTAAGTGACACTGCCCTGAATAATGCATTGATCGATGTAGGGTGTAATGTGAAAGAATTGGTTGCTCCACAGTAAACGAGCTACCTTTGTGAACGACCACCCCCAAACTGGTTACGAGCCTGTGAGAAAACATGACTAGACGAGCACCGTGATAACGAATTTATAGATTAAAACAAATAATAATAATATAAAGAAATACGAAATAATAAACATGCATAAATAATACTTGGGTTGCCTCCCAAGAAGCGCTGTTTTTATAGTCGTTAGCTCGACTCTCGAACCAATCAAGGAGGATCGGTATCTCGGCTTGCTTCGTGATTCTGGAGGTCCTTCAGCTCGCTGGTATTCTCTCCAGACGAGTTGTCCCTGAAAGACATAGAACGACTAAAAGCTGAGGTATCAGTAGTACTGGGTTCCTCAAGAATTACCGAGACTGTCTCTCCAATTTCCCTATCGTCGTATAATTTTAGTCGGTGCCCATTGACCTTGTGAGAATCCTTTCCGTTGATTAGGATCTGTACGGCTCCAGATGGGAATACTTGCTCCACGGTGTATGGTCCTACCCACTTACTCTTTAACTTTCCTGGAAATAGTCGCAGTCGTGAGTTAAATAACAAGACTTGATCCCCGACCTTGAACTCCCTTTTGATAATTCTTTTGTCATGCCATCTCTTCGTTCGCTCCTTGTACAATTTTGCATTCTCGTATGCATTTTGGCGGAATTCTTCCATCTCATTCAGCTGGAGCAACCTATTTTTTCCTGCCTCAAAAGAATCAAAATTGAGTTTCTTAACAGCCCAATATGCGCGGTGTTCTAACTCAACAGGTAAATGACATGCTTTTCCATAGACTAATCTAAAAGGTGAAGTTCCTATAGGGGTTTTAAATGCGGTGCGATATGCCCATAATGCGTCATCTAGCTTTAAAGACCAATCTTTTCTAGAGGCATTCACCGTCTTTTCTAAAATCTGCTTCAGCTCCCTATTTGAAACTTCTACCTGTCCACTGGTCTGAGGATGATATGGAGTAGATACTTTATGCTTAACACCATACTTAGACAATAAATTAGCAAATAATTTATTACAAAAATGTGTACCACCATCACTAATTATTGCACGAGGTGTACCAAAACGAGTAAAGACGTGCTTCTTAAGAAAACGAATAACTACACGTGCATCATTTGTCCTACATGCTTCAGCCTCTACCCACTTAGACACATAATCCACTGCAACAAGAATATATTTATTGGAGCAAGACGTAGGAAATGGTCCCATAAAGTCAATACCCCATACATCAAATAACTCAACTTCTAGCATAATATTCAAAGGCATCTCATGTTTTCTAGAAATAGCACCAGTGCGCTGACAACGATCACAAGAAGCCACATAAGCATGAGCATCCTTAAAGAGAGTAGGCCAGAATAAACCTGATTGGAGTACCTTAAACGCAGTTCTAGCGGGCCCATGATGTCCACCCGTCACACCAGAATGACAATGAAATAGGATAGAATTTACCTCTTCGGCAGGAATACATCGTCGGATTACATGGTCAGAACAGATCTTGTATAGGAATGGATCGTCCCACAGATAATGTTTCGCATCAGAAAGAAATTTCTTCTTCTGATGAAAAGTCAAGCCTGTAGGAATCTCACCTGTAGCAGCATAATTTGCAAAATCCGCATACCAAGGTAACGATGTATCGAGTAAGGCATATAATTGCTCATCAGGAAAACATTCATCTATAGGTAAGTTCTTATCATGCTCATGTGAATTGTCTAACCTAGATAAATGATCAGCTATCACATTTTCTACACCTTTCTTATCACGAATCTCTAAGTCATACTCTTGCAGTAGTAAAATCCAACGAATTAACCTAGGCTTAGCATCTTTCTTAGCAAATAGGTGCCTAAGTGCAGCATGATCAGTGTATATGATTACCTTATTCAACACAAGATAAGAATGAAATTTGTCTACCGCATATACAACAGCTAGTAGCTCTTTCTCAGTGGTAGCATAGTTTCTCTGTGCATCGTCCAGAGTCTTACTAGCATAGTAAATGGTCTGAAATACCTTATCCTTGCGTTGTCCTAAAACAGCACCTACTGCACCATCACTAGCATCGCACATCAATATAAATGGTAGTGTCCAATCCGGTGCAACTATCACTGGGGCTGTGGTGAGTTTCTCCTTTAAGGTTCGAAAAGCCTGCAGACAATCTTCAGTGAAATCAAAAACAGCATCTTTAACAAGTAAATTAGATAATGGCTTAGCTATTTTTGAAAAATCCTTTATGAAGCGTCGGTAGAATCCTGCGTGTCCCAGAAAGCTTCGAACAGCCTTCACCGACGTAGGTGGTGGCAACTGCTCAATTGCATCGACCTTAGCTCGATCTACCTCGATTCCCTTGTGTGATATCTTGTGACCGAGAACTATACCTTCCTGTACCATAAAGTGACATTTCTCCCAATTCAAAACAAGGTTAGTCTCTTCACAGCGTTTGAGAACAAAAGCTAAGTTATCGAGGCATGTATCAAATGAGGAACCAAACACAGAAAAATCATCCATAAAAATTTCCATAAACTTCTCTACCACATCATGAAAAATAGCTAGCATGCATCTTTGAAAAGTAGCTGGTGCATTACATAATCCAAATGGCATACGCCTATATGCAAAAGTTCCGTAAGGACAAGTAAAAGTGGTCTTTTCCTGATCCTCAGGTGCTATAGAAATCTGATTATAACCTGAGTAACCATCTAGAAAGCAATAAAACTCATGTCCAGCTAGTCTTTCTAACATCTGATCAATAAAAGGAAGAGGAAAATGATCCTTACGAGTGGCATCATTCAATTTCCTATAATCTATGCAAACACGCCACCCTGTAACCGTCCTAGTGGGAATCAACTCATTAGAAGCATTTTTAACTACAGTCATACCTCCCTTTTTAGGAACAACCTGTGTCGGACTAACCCACGCACTATCAGAGATAGGGTAAATAATACCTGCGTCCAAAAGCTTGATTACCTCCTTTTTCACCACTTCTTGCATCGTCGGGTTTAAACGTCTTTGTGGTTGTACGACTGGCTTGTACGAATCCTCCATTAAAATCTTGTGCATGCAAACAGTTGGGCTAACTCCTTTGATATCGGCTACCTTCCACGCAAATGCCCGCTTGTGTTCCTTTAGCACCCTTAATAGCTTTTCTTCCATGAGACCTGTCAATGAAGAAGAAATAATCACAGGTAAAGTATCAGATGCACCAAGATAAGCATATTTTAGATGATTAGGTAAAGGTTTAAGATCTAAAGTCGGAGGGTCTTCGATTGATGGTCGTGGTTGTGGTCCTGATGATCGATCGAGCGGCTCAACTTTCGGTTTGGCCGACCTTCGGTGAGGTGGATTTGCCTCTAGACTTGCCACGATATACTCTAAATTATTCTGATTCTCGATATCCTCTCCAATTAGACATGCTTCCAACTCATCCTTGTTCCTGAAAACTTTAAAATACTCAAAAGCACATGTATCAATACTATCAATGAAGGAACATGAATCATCATCTGTAGGGTGTTTCATCGTTTTATAAACATCGAACTCTACTTTCTCGTCCCCTACTTGTAGGATAAGTTTACCATTACCGACGTCAATCAGAGCTCTTGCCGTGTTCAGAAAAGGTCTCCCAAGTATCAATGGCATATCGGTATCTTCTTCCATGTCTAACACCACGAAATCTGCTGGGAAGTAGTGTTCTCCCACCTTTACTAATACATCCTCTATGATTCCTCGTGGGTATGTGATCGATCTATCTGCTAGCTGAAGAATCGTAGATGTGGGCTTTGGCTCGCCAACTCCTAGCTTTTTAAGAAGAGAAAAAGGTAACAAATTAATGCTTGCACCCAAATCACATAAAACATTAGTAAATGAAAGTGAGCCTATAGAGCAAGGGATAGAGAAACTCCCCCTGTCTTTGATCTTTGGTGGTAACTTTCTTTGTAGCATGGCCGAACATTCTTCATTTAGGGCTATCGTACCATGTTCCGCCAGCTTGTTCCGATTTGATAATATATCCTTCATGAATTTGGCGTACTTCGGAATCTGCAAAAGAGCTTCACAAAAGGGAATGTTAATTTCAAGCTTTCGAAATATATCTATAAAACGTTCAAAATGCTTATCCTGTTTTCCCTTTCGTAGTGCTGCAGGAAATGGAGGTCGAATCTTTATCGGTGGTAACGGTTCAGCCTTCTTTTCCTCCGGAGGGTCTGAAATATCATCAACCGTATGTGAGCTCTGGTCGGCGCCTTCTGTCTCGATCCCCTTCTCCTCTTTTTTAGTTTTCGAGGCTGGCTCGAGTGTCTTTCCATTCCTTAGCTGAATGGCCTTTGCAAACTCTCTAGGGTTTCTCTCGGTATTGCTCGGTAATGTCCCTTGCTTGCGTTCAGACATGGAACTGGCTAGATGATCCATCGTGGATGACAAATTTTGCATTGTATTTTCTATCTTATTAAGCCGCTCATCTGTCTTTCGATTCTGTTCACCTTGGAAACTAGCCATTTTCTCAATTGCTTGACTCTGCATCACTGCCATCTTCTCGAGTGCTATTTCCCAATCGGCTTTCTGTTTCGGTGGCGGTGCACTCTGCTGATTCTGAAATCCTGGAGGCTTCTGATATAGTGGTCGCTCTTGGTGGTTCTGATCTTCTGGAGGTTTTAAGTAATGTGAGCTTCCGTACGATAGATTTGGATGACCTCTCCAGCTCGAATCGTAAGTGTTTGAGTACGTGTTCCGTGGTCTGTTCTGGATGTGATGAACCGTCTCAGGATCTTTACATTGCATTTCGTCTAATCTCCGATGTATAGCCTCGAGTTGTGCCTCCATAGAGCTACTTATCTCATGTACCCCAACCGTTCGTCGGTCCAGATCTTGCTCAGTATATCTCGCGGGGTAGGCTGCGATTCTCTCTATAGCTAGGAGTGCATCCTCGTCGGCTAACTCCATAAAATTTCGTGCGCACCCTCCATCAACGATCCTCTTATTCTGCGTGCTAAGCCCTAAGAAAAACGACTGCATCTGTACAATCAGCGGGATACTGTGGTTCGGGCACTGTCTGAGAAGGCCTTTGTATCTATTCCATGCATCGCTCAATGATTCGCCACCTTCTTGCTTAAAATTCACCAATTGACTCCGAATTTCGCTGGTCCTTGACAGTGGATAATATTTACCGAGAAAACACTCTACTAGTTGTTCCCAACTAGTTATTGATGCGTGTGGTAATGATGAGAACCATTCTGAAGCGTTACCTGTCAGGGAAAAAGGAAAAAATGTTAGTTTTATAACTTCTGGCGAGACTCCGGGATACTTAATAGTTCTGCAAATTTGAGTGAATTTTAAAATATGCGAATTCGCATCCTCGTTTGAAAGCCCGCGGAATTGTACTGCACCGGTCACCATCTGTATAGTAACTGGTTTAATCTCGAAGTGGTTCAGTGGTCCTGCGGGGATGACAATCGGGTCATTGTCATCAAAGAGCCCTGGAAGTGCTCGGCTTAGCAAAGTGGGTCGTGGAGGAACCGCCTCATTATTGTCTTCTTCGTGATTCTCCATCCTTTGTCTACGGTTTCGGTTGTTGCGACGACAAGTAGCTTCGATCTCAGCGTCAAATAGCAGTGGTCCTTTGCTTGAGCTTCGTGTCATGCACCAATGGAAATTTCTGCGAAAAATGAAATATTAAAGTAAGTAATATGATAGAAAAAAAAATAAATAAATAAAGAAATAAATAAATAATAATAATAATGAAAAATAAATAACTAAATAATTAAAATGACCTAAATTAAAACTCAGAATAAATCCTAAAACTAATAATACTGCTATCCCCGGCAACGGCGCCAAAAACTTGACACGCTCGAATACTAGCAAGTGTACTAGGTCGTGCAAGTAGTAAAACGGACGAAGTCCGAGTATCGATCCACGAAGACAGCTCGATTAAATTCTAAGATTTTCTTCCTAATTTAATTTAGATTAAAGATATTTTTATGATTTTTTAAAGATTGGTTTTTAATGAAATAAATAAAGACGCAAATAAGAAATTAAAAGCAGATAAAGATAATAGTTTTAAATCAATTAATGAAAACGTGATCAAGACACATGCTCGGCACAAATTATTCATACGCCCTCATGCAATCAATCCTATTTAATCAGTACGAATCTAAGTCAAGGTAGAATTTCCTAATATAATCACTACTCGTTTGTCCCGCAATAGCGATCCTATGCAATAGAAAATCAATCACTATATGTCTATATGATTGTAGTTTCTACGCATGCATTAAATATCTATGAAATTCTACGAGTTTAAACGCTTTCGGCGCCTAAGATCTCGGAAACCATACATACGAAACCGAGTTCCATGTCTGGTCGGTTTGACGTAGTGGTGTTCGATGCTTATTGTTCTAACCGGTCTAATCACTTTGTCCGTCTCATAAACCAATCAAATATCATGCATATGTTGATCAGACACACACAAGCATTAAACTCAAACAAAGAACACGTAACATGACTCATACGGTTAAATAAAATATGAATAGCATTAATACGTAGTCATAATTTGGCCTAACACGGTCTTAATCACATAGAAAATTACGCTAGCATATTAATAAACGAAATCAACAACGAATTAAGAGAAAACATTATTGAAAACGGAATATTAAAAAGATAGAAATTGTCCCTTCACGATGCCCGAATCGTCACGTGTCTCTTTATCGCTTCCCGACGTGACTAGAGTACGATCTGTCTCCCAGTCGTGTGTCGTCTGAATTATGCTCGTGGGTGATCTCAGTCGTCAATGATCTCCCCAGCCGTGCTTGTGAGATTCTGGCCGAAAGTGGTGTGCGCAGGAAGTGGGCCTTAGGATCTTTGAGCGTGAGTATGTGAGGGAGAGGTGTCTGCTTGGTTTTAGAAGGCGGCGTTAGGTGGTGAAGATGGCTGAGAGTTGTGAGAAGGCTTCGTGAGTGAGAGATGGCAGATTGGTGAAGTGTATCCTCGATGCTCCCTTTGACTCTTGAATCGTTCGGCTTTATATAGAAAATTCCTCCCCTCTTTTTGTTGAGTGTATCTTGCGTATATATCTCAGTTATGGTTGAGAAAATATCTCAACCTCCCTCTCATCCACGTCTTTTTAATATTTAAAATCTGCTAAATTGCATAGTTGCTCCTGAGATTGTTGAAATTTGCAAATCGATCCCTCAAGACTAAAAACTTCAAAAATGATAATAGTTTCCCATTTTTGGTCCCTTTTTCTTCGATATCTGTCAAAATAAGAAATATAAAAGTAAACATAGGATATTCGAAGTATTATGGATAGATAACAATCGAAAATGTAAATTTACGGTTATAGAAACTATGTAAAATTCTAACTTATCACACTGTTACTTCGAGCAAGAAGTTATGAATTGCCTTGCTAGATGTTGCTTAACGTAGCCTATGAGCTGTGACTAAGGTGAAGAATTGTTGAAAATTAGTCACGGCTCAACCAAGAAGACGAGATCAAAGATAATGATGTACGGTGGTTTTCTTGCTGTGCGAACAAATCCATGACAAAGAAACTGTCACTGCAAGAGAAGTGGAGAAAACTACCAACTGAACTGGCTTTCATGATCAGAAGTGTGCTCATTTCATCAGAAGTGGAGAAATGCGATTTAATCCACTAAGAATTGCACTGGAACCACGTTTAATTCTTGTTTTTTCGATAATCTATACATTTAATATTGTGGGCCGTAATTATCTTATACTGGTCTGAATAGAGTCGGTCGATTAATTCCCAACAAATAATGCGGTGGATTGAGAGGGTGCATCATCTTTACATGCTCCGGGCACAGGCAAAATCCGCTTAAGCATCATCTTCATTGAAACATACTTGAATATCTTCCCGAACTGCCGACCTGTGACAATCGCCCCGGCCAGCATGCTGCTGACTTGGACTAAGGAGTTTCGCAAGTGGAATGTCGAGTTCCCTTTCATAATTGTCAATAACACAGACATTTCGTCGAATCGGGAAAAGGCCATCACCTCAAAGCTATTGGTAGGATTGGGAGGGGTCAATCACCAAAACACGAAGATCAACCGCAAGGTGAAGTTGTACGCTTGGGACACCGTAAGGAGCATCTTGGGAACCATCTCGGGAAAAATCATATGTATGGTGTATATGATTTCGAAGATGCTCCTTACGGTGTTCCAGTCGTACAAATTCACCATACAAATGGTCTCCGTGTTTTGGCGCTTGGCCCCTCCCAATCCTACCAATAGCTTCGAGGTGATGGTTTTTTCCCGGTCCGAAGAGGTGTCCGTGTTGTTGAGGTTTATGAAAGGGAACGCTGATGTTCCACTTGCAAAACACCTCTGCTCAAGTCAGCAGCAAGTTGGCCGGGACGATGATCACATGCCGTCAGTTCGAAAAGATCTTCAAGTACGTTTCAATGAAGATGATGATCAAGGGGGATTTGCATGTGCCCGAATTGTGAGATTATGCACCCTCCTAATGCACGCTCATTGACCCCCCTGCCGAGCCAGTTATAGAAGCTTTTATGTATTTCAACTATATAAGCCCCAGCGTAGTGGCATTTATAGATTTGTTAAGTTCATCTTATGATTGGCTTGGGTTCAATTCCTCCCAAGCTTATTCATTTTTTTATTTTTTAGCCCTCAATAATTTTCTTTTTTTTTTACCCCTAATTTTTTTTTATTCATTCCTTGACCCCCCCCATCTTGTGAAATCTGGATCCGTCGCTGCACGCTCATCACATTATTTGTTCGGAATTAATCGACCGACTCGATTCGAAGCAGTTTAAGACAATTACGGCTTACAATATAAAATGTATAGACAATCGAGGAAATAAGAATTTAACGTGGTTCCAGTACATTTCGATGTGAATTAAGTCGTATTTCTACGAAAGAAACCCAAGATCTTTATTGCCCACGTTCGAGTGTTTACAAGATTCATGTTCTTCACCTTAGTCACAGTTCACGACATAGACTAGCTTAAGCAACATCTACTAAACCAATTCATAGTTTCTTGCTCGAATCAGCAGTGACTGACGTCGTACAATGAAAGAAATCGCCTTGTCTTTACTCACCACCACCACACGCTCATCGTCCGAGGACCGACCAAACCTCTCCATCGCGGCTCACACGCAGTGGATTACAGACTACAACGATGATATGGTCGTGCCTTCCACCATTGTTGTCGCACTGACCACTTGCCTGCGCCCAGCTAGCTCTAAAGAGCACGCTACATCACTGGCCGGTCTCGTATATTTTTCACGATGGCTGCTCCTTGCACCACGATGGCTATCCCGTGCGTGCCATGTTGGACTATGTTTGGCTTGTCCATGCACCTTGTCGCACGCCTGCCTGGGCCAATGGCACCCGCCATACTGCACGCCCACTGGCCAATATCAAACCTCGATAGCTCGATTGACTATTTTGTGCGCCCGCCTTAAGTGCGTTGATGCGTGCCTATTTGGCCTGCCTTGTGCGCCACTTATACCTTCCTTGACTGGTTGCACGCCCCGTTTGGCCTACCCAGCCCGAAGAGGTGCGTTGATGGGTGTCGAGCCGGTTCTATTCCTAAGGAAAAACGAATAGTCAAAAGCGGAGATTTGAGATCCTTTTTATCATTGATTCGCTTCAAACCATTTTCTTTATTCGCTCGAAACAAACATTCAAGCTCCACCTCAAACATAAAACATTCTTGTCAAACATCCGTCTTCATATGTTATTGATACTCCAATATGTAATCCAATCCCGTATTAGGTTAAATCGACGACGAGCATGACAGATCGATAAAATTCCCTACAACTCGGTTGAGAGAAGATCGATCCGATTTGGATGATAATCGTTGAAAGAGATGACCTGTTTGATGGTGTTGAGTTTGAGGGAAAGATTGTTAAGTCCTCAAACCCAATCCAACATCGAATAATTGAAAGGTGGATGACTTGTATATAAGATTGTGAGTCACTCCATCTATTGCCAATTAGTTTTAGAGTAGAGCTCCAGATTACTTATAGGGTTGAGCGTTTCGGGAGTGATTCGATCCTTACAACGACGAGGAATACTTCAAACCCTCGACCCATCTTCGCCACGCCACAGTGTCGTGCCGACTGGCTTAGGCCGACTCACTCCACTGACTTATTTCGCTCGTGGGGCGTGAAGCCCGAGACCAAGAACGTGCGCAACCAACCACTGGCTCGACCTCACATAGAGCGAGTCCTCATTTGACGACTGCTCTAACCCACCCGTCCATACAGTTGAGGTGGTCATTGTCAGAATCATCAGTGAGGATAGAAAAGTCCTCGTAGAATCGCACCAGCAGCTATCAGACGGCTCAGATAGGCACTGAAGAAGGGAATCCTTCATCGTTTGTTGCATTATTTTGCAAACCTTCGAGCATTGAAATTCCTCCTTAAAGATTTATCACGTCCGTACGATTGTAAAGCCAAGAAAGCAAATTTCTATAGAAAAATAACCAAATTCAAGCAGAAATGAGTAAGTATGCATTGCAAACCATAGCCTCTTTTGATTCTCTTCCATGTTTACAGCTTCTTCGTCGAAGGTTCGTAACGTCGATTCATACCCATTTACGAAGCAAACGAACCCATATGCTTATCAAAATAATTTCCAGGGACAGCAACCAAGCCCGTCGAAACCATCGAGGCTACTGTTTATCGCGCAATAAAAGAGGAATTGGGCCGGCTTGAAACCCTTACATGAAGAAGGTTGAAGACAGACCCTCTGCATCTTACCCAGGAGAGTTTTCGACGGAGGAAGCTGATGAGTACGGTGGTTTGACGGCTGAGAACGGCGGCGCTGTTGACCCCACAATTTCCTGTAAGAAACATCATTGGAAGTGGGTCGAATATAGGGATGTTCATGTGATTTCATGAAAAAATCAACTGAAGTCATGATTACAGAGACAAATCTGTGAATCTTAGTAACTTTCTGATACAATCAAGCAGCTGGGAATTTCAAAATTACGCCCAATCATGGATCTTTCTCTTCTTGCTACCACTGCTCAAGCTCTTCATGCTGCTGCTGCCGCCCTTTTTATCCCTCGCCCTCCATATGTTCTTCTTCCTATAAAGCAATTTCTCAGATTTCCACACCTCATAGCTCGTGTCTATCACCGTCACCTCCGTCATCGAGAACCCAGTTAGATCGGCTTCGGCGACCTCCGCTGCTTCAGCTCGACTGTTCCTTTCGTTTTCGTCGCCGACCTCAAATGCGCAAACCCTAGGATTTGACTGCTTCCGAGCAGATTTCTTCGATTTGGCACGGATGCCGCCGCCGCCGCCTCCTCCGAAGTTGAAGAGCTCGTGGAGGACGTCGGTGACTATCGTGACGAGCTGTGGGTCCTCGTCGCCGTCGGTAGGGCTGGGTGCCGGCTGGAAGTGGCTGGTTCCGGGAGGGCTTGGGTTTTGCACCGAGTTTGCGAGGTCGGTTGCCTCGTCGGAAGTGAAGCCTTTCGCCGTTCGGAGCCGATCCAGCCACCGGGAACTGGATTTCCCTGCCGGAAGTCGGCCGTACATTGACCGACCCTTAGAAATCGATTTTCAGTCGGGCGGAAGAGAAAAGCGGCAATTTTTTAATCATAATTATATCTTCAGCCAATAATGAATCAGCCAATAATGAATAATAAAGAAGAAAAACGGTTAAAAGCTACGGACTTGGTTGGGCCAATTTTCAAATTCTAAGCCCGACAACTTAAATGATTATTATTATTATAAATATTTATAAGTAGATGAAATTATAATATTAATTTTATATTATATTAAAGTATATAAAAAAATGAATTTGGATGATATAATTAGAATAAATTTAAAAATATAGGTTAAAATGATAGTTATCAATTTATCGTTGCGATGCCAAATCAATTAAAGGACCGTTAGTATTATGAAATGTTCTTAACTAATAATTCATGCACATTCTATACATATTCGTAATAAAATATTGAAATAAATTATTAAATAATATATAAATTTTGATTTTCTATTTGTTTCAAATATTATATAAATTCTATTTATTAATTTTTCATTAATAGTATTAATGGCATAAACATAATTGTAATTATACCAATTTATTAAGGTAATTTAATACTCAAATTAACATAATAATTGGTAGTTTTTAATAGGATGAATAATGTAATAGAATAAATAGTATTTTATGCACGAATGATGTATGTGTTATAGTATATAAATATATATGATGTTATAATATTTTAAGTAATTTTTAATAGATGAAATTATAATATTAATTATATTACTATATTATTTTAAATATATAAAAAATAATTTTGAAATATAAAATTGGAATAATTTTAAAAAATAAGTATAAAATGATAGGTATCATTGTCATACCAAATCAATTTTAGGGTACTCCTCTATCATATATAGTATAGATTATTATTATTATTATTATTATTATTATTATTATTATTATTATTATTATTATTATTGTTGTTGTTGGGAAAAAAATTAGAAAAAAAAAATCTGAACTTTGTACTACTTTTAAACGTGATTTGTTCCATTTCGATCCCTTTCCACGTAAATTTGCCTTGCGAATAGGGCAATTAGAAACGTCGACCTCATTAAATATTTTTTCTTTCCTTTTGGATCCATATTAAATGCGAATTAAACAAGAATGCTACTTGTATAAGTAGACCAAGATAAGCACTATATAAATATAAAATTATTAAAAGGATAATAATTCCTCGTTCTACATCAGCCCTACTAAGGCTATAATTAGCAGAAAATTTGGTTTTTAATTAATGTTTAGATAATCGTCATTTCTTGACTTGTATTTTGACCTTAGCTTTGTCGTATTATTACGTATAAAAAAACAAAATAATGTATTCATTACATTGATGTCCAAGCCGTGTATCACAATATGGGTAAGCTGTCAAAAATAAGATTATCTATCTACGGCTAAAAACTGCTATTTAGTCTGGTCACTAATTATTACAATTTTACTCTTCTATTTTATTATTTAACTCAATTTGAGAAATTACCGTTTAATCCTTTATTTTTTTTCTTTTATATATTTAAAAATAAAATATAACTATTTTTTATAAAATTAAATCTTTTAAAAAATTTAATTACAAATAACTAAAAATATAGAAAAATATTGTATATATTTATTTATCATGGCACACGAATGTGCAATACGTACTAGTCTATTTTATTTATTACGGGAGAACACATGTTAAAAATGGTTAACTATGATGTATCAATTTGATATGAATTTTTCAATTTAACTCTTCATTTTACTTTATTCCAATTACATCTTCATAAATATTTTTTTTATTTTTAAACAATACACTATTTAAAATAAATTATAATTATATATATATTAAATTAAATTTAAATAAAATGTATATTAGCACACACAAATTGAACGTGGTTATAAAAGTAGTATATCTTACACATTTGAAAATACCGAAGGAAGCGACGCGGTCACAAGGAAAAATATCGGCACATGTCTATAACTTCTCACGATATATAAATAAATACAACTTGGTATAATGTTATTTTCGCATGTATCTTCTTAGTTCGTCAATGGAAATTAATTATATCCATATATTGTTTTTAGGTTATATTTGAAAGAAAAAAAAATATCAAATTGTGCAACCCATAATGAGTAGGCCAATAGTTAATCTACACGTGGCAGTCTTAGGCGACGTATGTTAGCACGCGGAAAACAGTAATATAAATCACCAAATCATCGCCACTTTGATAGATATTGCCATGTCATCAACATAATAATAGAGAAACGGTCCTAATTATAATATTATTATTATTACATTTTCATTAAATCTTTTTAAATAACGGCAATCTACACCTAAATACCCATTTGTATAAAAAAGTACTGTCAGAAAAAAATTATATTTAAGTACCTAACTGGTTGTGTGTACCATTTTCCCATCCTTGATGTACATTTTTATATGTATATTATGTAGGGGTGAGCAAATGCGGATATCCGGATTTTCGGATATCCGGAATTAGGATATCCGTATTTTCGGATAGTTAAAAATGAAAATCGCATCCGCTCCGATTTCATTCGGATATCCGATTCGGATATTTAAAATTGGATATCCGCATCCGGTTTTTAAATTTAGAATTGAACTTTATTTTTTTATAACTGATTCTTATTTTTCAAAAAAGTTGCGCGTTTTTTTATTTCTTACCAATAAAACATATATATGTCGCCTAAAAATTTATACACATAATAATTAACACAAAACATAAATGCAGTTAAAATATAGTAGTATTTTAAACGCACTATATGCGTGTGTTTATATTATTTTATAATTTAAGAATTATTTTTAATTTAAGCCTAGTTTTAATAGATAAAATTTTAATTCTAAATGTTTATTATTTATAAAAAAATAATTTGTGGAATATAATTGAAATAAATAAAAATACAAAGGATAAAATAGTAGTTAGAAATAACATACCAAAGTATTTGATTAGTGATTACAATAGGATGCTGAACTTTTATAAATATGTTAGATATGATCTAACAATTGCATTACACAATTGTACTTTAATAAAATTTTACACGATAGTTCTCTCAATTTCGTTTCTTCTATTTTCTTCACTTTCTTTCCTTTGATCTTTCTTTTTTTCTTTTCGATTCTCGATTCACGTTTTGCAAGAATAATATAAATTTTATATATTGTATTTTGTTTAACAATTCAATAATAGATGTTAGACCTCTTTTTTTCTTTTTTTTTTCTTTTGGACCACTTTTTTCTTGTTTTTTTGGGTCATTATTTAATTTATTGTATTTTTTAAAATATAAAACCGGATATCGGATATCTGAATTTTACGTTGGCCACTATCCGCATCCGCTCCGATTTATCTTAAAATAAAGCGGATCGGATATCCGATCCGATTTTTAAAACCGGATATCCGGTTTTTCGAATTTTGAAAACCGGATATCGGATCGAAATCCGATTTTCGGATATTTTTGCTCACCTCTAATATTATGTACCACATTACGCGGTTATGTGGTACCTATATACGTTTCTTTATATTACCTAAATGTATTATATGATGTACCTTTTTCTTACAGTATGATGTACCACAATATGTTTCTACATTGTACCTAAATATACTTATATAATGTACATGCGGCGCAAACAGGTACTTATGTGTAAAAATATTATTCTATTAGGTACCTACATGTAACAAAATTCTGACAAGGAACTGAATTGATAATTTTATATAAATAGGTATTTAAGAGTAATTTCCCCTTTAAATAACTGAATTTCGTAAAATTCACAAATTTCTTTTCGGAAAATGAGGACATCCATCCATCCATAGCGTTATTGATGCACATACCAAAGTCATCGATTTCAATGACACGATATCAAATGATGACGTCATCATGATGCCCTTATGATTGCTTACGACAAAATATTATTATGTCTTGAAATCGTAGGTAGGGTCCCCTCCGTCGAGTTCTATCATCATAATTATTTTTGGGGCGTTGTGAACAAAGCCCAACAAACAATGAAAAATTACAACAAAAAATCAATGAAGAAAAAGAAAATTGTTCATTAAATATCAAGAAATAAAATAAAATAAATTAAATAAAAAATACATTGAAAAATACGCAAAAATTGAATGAAACGAAACCCTCTCCTTAGCTTCCTCTCTTCCATTACACACACACACTCTTCTTGCAGACACAGTAGAATGTTCTTTTAAACAGTGAATGAGCGAAAAGTAAAAGAAGAAAAAAGAAAAAAGAAAGAAAAGAGCTCACTGTTCTTCAATCAGCAAAGATCATCGCTCATCAGGTAATTGCTTTGAATTTTCCTTTTTTTTCCATCATTTTTTTTCCCTATTCAATCCCAAAATCCACTCTTTGATCTATCTGCGCTAATCTTTTGTTTCGTTTCTCCTTTATTTGCAGAGTGAAGCTGGGAATTTTTTATTTTTTTTTAAAAGAAAGTAATCAGTAAACACTACCCAGAGAAAAGGAAAAACTATCTGCGATCATCCATGGCCGTAGTGGAAAATGCTGGAGCTAACTCGACGGCGTCGTCGAACGGCGAAACGCCGAAAACGCAACCGAACGACGTCGCCCAGAAGTCAGTGAAGACCGCCGATCAGAACCTCCACTCGACGAAGGTGCAATCATCCAACGGCCACAGTCACGACCATCAAAGCGACAAGAAAGGGCACGTTGCTGATGAGGAGGGGTTTAAGAGGGAGATGAGAGACATAGAGGAAATGCTGTCTAATCTCAACCCCATGGCGGCGGAGTTCGTGCCCCCATCTCTCCACCACCGTATGGTGGTTCCACAGCCACGGTACACCGGCGTGGAGGGCTATTTTGGGTACAACGGTGGTAACGGGTTTGTGCTGCAGGGTCAGCATCAGCTGAGCCAGAATATCGTCAGTTCAGCTGGAAATGGACTTAGAAAGGTTGGTTTTTTTTTTTTGCTTGATCTTTTATGAGGTGCATCTTTGATACTTGGTGATTTTATGTCGTAATTTACATGGATTTGGGCACTTTTGAAGATGTGTTGGTGGTTCTTTGTGATATGCAGAAGAAGAATGGCTATGCTCATGGGAAGCAGAGAATGAATAATAGGACGAGTATGGCTCAGAGGGAAGATGTCATTCGTAGGACTGTCTATGTTTCCGACATCGACAGTCAGGTATATGGAGCTTATATTTTTTTCGTGAGGAAGATGTTAGAAGTTTTGATGCTCTATTGAGTTCGGCTTTTTGATGGACATTAGGTTACTGAGGAGCAACTTGCAACCCTATTCATCGGTTGTGGACAGGTAATAATTGGTTGATTTTCTGACCAGTCCATCTTTGATTGTCCAAGTCTCTGTGTATGTGTGTGTGTGTGTAGTTGTGTTGTAATACTCATTTGATTCAGTGGAAAATAGAAGATGAAGTTATAACTTCAAGTAAGCAATGAAACCTTTACCATTTATAAGTGATCTACAATTGCTTTCCATTTATGGTGAAGGTCGTGGACTGCCGCATCTGTGGTGACCCTAACTCCGTTCTTCGTTTTGCATTCATTGAGTTTACTGATGAAGGTGAGCAAATGATCTATTGCCCTTTTGTTTTATATGCTTCAACAACGTTATACGAAAAATGTTGTCCCCCCCGTGTATAACATGCAGTCGGTGCGATGAACGCTTTGAGTTTGGCTGGAACTATGCTTGGATTTTATCCCGTGAAAGTACTGCCTTCCAAAACTGCAATTGCGCCCGTCAATCCTACATTCTTGCCACGTGTAAGAAATACTGGCTATCATGGCTTCGAGAATTCTATCAATCAATCAATGGTTGTCTGATTTCTTTCCCTTTTGTGAACCTAGTCTGAAGATGAAAGGGAGATGTGCGCAAGAACTATTTACTGCACAAACATCGACAAAAAGGTATCATTGGCAACTGATAGTTTCTTCATCTGTATAAACTTGGAGTTAGTGGCATTTATTTATGCATGATTTGTTACCTTTTTCTTTCTAATGCCAGATTTCTCAGGCTGATGTCAGGCACTTCTTTGAGTCGCTCTGTGGAGAGGTTTGCAATATTATATCAGCATGACTAAGATTCAGTTTTCCTATTATATATATATATATATATATATATTGTATTTGCAGGTTCGTCGCTTGAGGTTGCTCGGTGATTACCATCATTCGACCCGCATAGCTTTCGTGGAGTTTGTTATGGTAAGTCTGTAAGAACTGATGACCTTTCATAGTGTGATTCTTATGTTCAGCCTTTTTCCACATATATTAGGTATTCATTTAGAATAGAATTGTAAGTCTCAGCATGACCTCAACTAAGCTTGCCGAATATAGTGCGATATATATGAACACTTTGTCAATTGTTACACATTCGGACAAGAAAGCTTATTTCTGTAATTCTCGGTATTTGAGGTATAAAGCTTGTCACGGCATGTTCAACCATTAAACGCGGCGATTCGTCCATCTAGTGCCTGAGTTTGTACTGTCTTGCTCATTCTTGGATTTATTCATGCAACACGAAGAATAACCTGCCTGAAGTTTTTGTGGTTGGCGGAGATATATATACACGCCGCTTTTGTTTGCACAGTCTCGAGAAAGCATTTGATAGGCTCAGAAAAAGATTTCATATTGCAATAGCAACTCTTAGTTACACTTACATCATCCTTTTTTAACTGCTGCTACGCTTCTAACGGAAAGCATATAACCGAAACCAACCCTCATTGGATTCGTTGAGATTAGTTAATGGTTAGTTTCCATGCATTGATCATCTCCGAAGAAGAATTAACATTCCTCCCTTGCATTGTTTCTCACATTCCTCAGTCAATGTTATATATATCTGCTAATTTTATGGATTAATCCTAGTTTGTATCCACTTTTTTCTTTGAAAAAATTCTTCTTTTTCACGCATTTCTGCAGGCCGAGAGTGCGATAGCAGCGCTTAACCTCAGTGGTGCAGTTTTGGGATCACTGCCAATAAGGTAAAAAAAAAAACAAAGATGATAATGCCTTCATAGCCTTGCAACAGACAAATAAGCAAATCTCAAAATTTACGTAAATCTTTCGCAGGGTAAGCCCGTCAAAGACCCCAGTTCGACCCCGTCAACCCATGAACTGAAGCTCACGGAAAAGCAGTTGTTAGTGGAACATCGTCCTATAAATCTACGTGATGATACTATACTCTATGCTCTCTAATCTATCTGAATCTTAACAGACCGAGGCGACGTTGTCGAGCCATTGTTCTTAGTTTCTAATCTCCGTTTGTTTCGCTGTTTTAACTTTAAGCACTTTGGATCATTTTGCATAGTGACTGCTGCACATTATCTATCATAGCTTGATCTAATTATTCAACACAGTCAAAATGCAATAAGACAGCGTTCGAAAACTAAAAAGATGAACTCTAGTTGGGCCGCCAGAATTCACCTTCAGACGGGGGGCTATTACAAACGCTGTTATGATCCGAATGCAAAAGCGACGCCTTGTGCAGAATCCCAGGAGGCGAAGAGGCTGTAGTAATTGGTGCACTGTAAGGCGACGCTGAATTGGAAGAGATGACCGACCCAGCTTGTAAGGCCTCGCCGAGTGGTCCACGGCCACTGCAAGCGAATGGTGGTAGATATGGTTGTACTTCAGTATTGTTGATATTGAGGAAATCATCGATGAAATTGATTGGAGATTGAACGGTGAGATTCGAATGAGAGAAGGCGTCGAATTGCTGATCATACGGCGGCAGGGATTCGCCGTAAGCTCCATATATCGAATGTCCCATGTTCGAAAAGTCGACATTCGACTGCTCAAAACGTTGCTCCTCCCTTCCCACCGTTAAGCCCAAATCCCTTCAATGATTCAAAGAAAGCACGTCGAAAAGGGAAAGAGAAGGACGGCGATGAAAGTTAACACAAGGGCAAAAAACCAACCTAGGAGCTTCCTTGTAGGAAGAGGATGAACCACCACCATCGCTTCTAAAGATACTAAATGAAATACGGGCGGTCTCATTTTCGTCATGGGTAGGTTTCGGAAGTGTAGAGCTCCGACGAAGGCCCGTCGGTTTCTTCTTGCGGTTCCCGCCGACGACGACGACATCGCTCTTAGCTTCCACATGCTTTCTTGAACGGGGACGGCCTCTGCTTAGGTGACGCTCGCAGTACCTACGGTGTGGAGCTACGTCTTTCGAGCACCTCCATTTCTTGCCGTCCGTCCTCTTACATCTGCCTGGCTCTGCGTCTGGCCCGTTTCTCGGGTATGTCTCACCGTAGACAGCTTGACAAATATTACGAAGAAACAAAGGCGCGGCTAATCAAAACTGTGATTCATCTGATGAAGGCAAAAGAAGAAGTAAAAAAACATAAGGAAAAAGGGTGAATTTACTTGTAGGAGAAGAGCCAACGGCGTCGTTTCTTGAATCTGGGAATAGAAGATCAATCGGCGCAAGCGCAGGCGCCGCCGAAGAGATTATGTATTTGTAAATCATAGCTTGTCTCGCCAGTTCTTCCCACTGAGCATTTGTAAATCCCATCCCTAGCGAAAATTTTGCAGCGTTTATTCCGACAAAGTTTAATGAAGAAGAAGAAGAACGTATTTCTTATTACCTGGAGATCTGTAAGAGTCGGAAGGTGGGCAGGGAAAAGCGTCAAAAGGCTGAGAGTTGGTCCCAAATCTTTCATCGTAGGTGACAGCTCCGGCGCCGCCGGCAAAAGATCCTAACACACCGCCAATATTATTAAAACCTTTACCCAGCTCGGCCTCGTTAGCTCCGCCGTTGTATTTTCCGGTGGGTGGAAGGTCAAGATTAATATCTTGATTATGAACTGTAGAGGACATTATTTTCGAGTAGTAAGCTCCATGATTAGTAGTATTACCACGGAGCTTCCTGCAAAGGTCGTCGGCGTTTGACGACGAAGGCGTTAATGGTTTGCTGTCTGAACGGCTGGTGTGGTCGACGTCGACCACCTTTTCCATGGTCGTTCCTTAAACGGCGAAAGCCCACCTTTCGCAGAATACAACGTTATACAGAAACCTACGCACAATAGAAAGAATCTTAACAGTAAAAAGCGCTCAAATACTAACAGAGACCCAAAGGAAGGAGAGAGAGAGGGGTTAGATTACTTTGTTTTTTGGCTGCGTTATAGGAAAAGAAAATATAATTTATCTTGAGATAATATATAGTGTTCACTTTCTAATTAAACATTGTATTGGATAATTTGTTATCTTGTTCACTCCTCCTCAAGATAAAAATAATACTATATTTTATTAGCTTTACCATTTTAACATTATTATTAAATAAAAAGTCATTTGTTTGATGTTAAATAAATAATTCTTATGATATCGAAAAATATAAGATATTGATATCATTTTGATCGTCATTAAACAAAGAATAAATTAGATATATTTATTTATTTTTATCATTCAAATCACATTAGATAACAATGATTTTATGATTTTGGGTATACACATTAATAATTAGAAATGAATAAAGAAATAATAAATAAAAAGTTTCATGTCCATTATAACCAAGCAATAACACACGCGTCATGTTTTCATTCATTGGACGATGACTAGTCAAGGGCATAACAGTCATTTTCTATTATGGGACTGGATTGGATTAATTATCTGACCCAACTACTACAGATTATTTATCTCGAATACATTGGATACTAATAGCGGACTTCATATTTTACCGGGCCTGATAGATAAAATAATATCACAAAGTGAACAAGATAGACTAAGATAATTGAACACTTACCTAGGTTTGGTAATAACAAAACAAAGCAGGAGTTACTAGCAATGTTGTACGTACGTATGTGTGTGGTGGGCCCTTTATTTGCTTTTTGGCTTCCCAAACTCCGAAAATTTGATTTTTATACGTTGGGATCATATGAATCAATTTAGTCCCCAATTCGAACTAATTTAGTCATCGATGTTGTCAATTTTGAACCAATTTGATCATTTCATTACAATAAACGTCAATTTTAGCGGGAATTTCGCACGTGCCCACACGTCAGGATCGATAAAATTGAATTGGTTACTAAAAAGAGGGTACGAAACTAAAAATTTCTCCTCCAAAATTCAAAAATGAGCTATATATCGTCTGCTTCGCCGAGCTTCATTGACAGTAGAAGAAAACAGTACAAACCCCCCAAATCTTGCAAGTATTCCAAAATTCGATCTATATATGATTTAGTATAGGGCACGTGCGAAATTCCCGTTAAAATTGATGTTTATCGTGACGAAATGACCAAATTGGTCCAAAATCGACAACATCGGAAACTAAATTGGTTCGGGCGAAACATCGGGACTAAACTGGTCCATAGTAGATAATTTGTGTATATAACCATTTATTTTCTAGCTTAGATTAAATAATAAACACTGCTCGTAGTGTAATCTTTTCCTTATATTTACGTATTGTATATATCGTATGGTCGTTAGATTAGAACTTCAAAGCCGTTAATGCATTCTTTTCTTTATCGTAATAATTAATGCATGATGCGATGCGACATTAAGTATATCTCTTACATACAATATAAGTACAATGATCTAATTGGACCACATAACAGATAAATCATTAAAAAATCGACTATAGATAGAATGTCCCTCGGGGAGGTTCAAAGAAAAATCTTCCCAAAACGTTAAATGTGACAATGACTTCACATGGAGTTCGATGCCAAAATAAGATAATACTATATATAATTTGTTTAATTTGATATGTTATTTGTTTTTTACGTATTAAACGATTTAAATTAATAATAATTCTTAAAATATAAAATAATATTATATGTTTATATTTTATTGCATACGCATTTTGTGTTTAAAAATACTAGTTATTATTATGCTTTAGTTATTTTAGTTTATTATTTATTTACTTATTTTAATGATCACATATACTATATATAAACGGGCAGCATCATATATTGACCATCCATCAAACAATTTAGTGTGTCATTTGCAATGATATAATTTTACCCTTTATATTTCTATTAATCAATTATGTTTGCACAAATCAATTTTTCATTTATAAATAATGATGCGTTCAAGAAAAGTCTGACTGATTGCTTCTGCCATCCTCTCGATATCTTCTTCTTATCCCCGCGAGCTGCATGAACGAATGCGTTAGATATGCGAGCAGCGAGACTTCCGGCGCTCAAGTCAGTTCATTTCGTATCGGTTCATGTAATTTCTTACAGCAAGTGATTGCTTAGGAGAGTAATGTGTATCTTAAATGATGATCCAAACTGGTTATTTATAGAGGTTTATCGAAAAAGAGAACGCACATGTCATAAGTGGTGACCGTAGAAATTCTGTGACCTTTCATGTTCGAAAGTAGATTCAGTGAACCTGAAAGTCGTGTTGATTCTATCCATCCGCTAGTTTAGAGTCGTGGGAACATATTCTAAGAGTCTGTTCGTCGGTCTTCCTCTGGAAAACTCCCGAATGGAGCGTCCATACACCCGATGAGATAACTTCTCCTTCGGTGGAGTGTTATTTTCCCCGACTAGCTTCGTCGGATATTTCACGAGCTAAAATTCCAGGAGCAACACATAATAAATATTTGAAATTACATTTTGATATATTTAAAGTTTTAAATTGAAAATAACGCTTAAAATATAAAATAATAATATTAATATACTAGATACTAGTTATATAATAATTTCGTAATCTAAATCTCACAATAAGTAGACGAACCAAATCATAAGACAATTAGGTCTCCGTTCTCAAAGTCCGCCTACAGTCCATAAAGGCCCAAACTGTTACTATAATTGGGTCAGCCCAGTTGAAATTTTTATTTTTTTTATTATTTTTTCTCAATCTTTATGTTCGTATTTTTCAAAATTACACAATAATAATAATAACGAAAAATCAAAGTTTGGTAATGATATAAAATATTTGGGTCAATAACTACTTTGTCTGACTTCTCTAACTTGATAATAATTTAGTATTAACTTACCAAATGCGCCACCGTTGTTCTCATACTTCTGCACATTTGATTCACATCTTGAAATAGCGTGAGTGACAAATATTGAACTTTATTATTATTATTATTATAATTATTATTAAGGGGTAGATAGAAATATTGTTGTGCTTTCATGATAAGTGGTTGGAATAAATTTCTCATCAATGGTTAGTTGAAATTCTGGCCACCACTTCATTAATCATCATCTTTTCCTTCTTTCATCTTCTTTTCATTGCAATTTAATCATATTATTTTTCAGACAACATAATCCAAAACCAGAAATAATGTGCTGCCTCTCATTTATTTATATTTTATGATAATATCTAAAAAAAAACCGAAATTACACGTCTGAATGGTAGTTCCTACCCTACCTATATTTTTTTTTTGTTTTTAATTATAATCATTTAATAAAAAAATTCATGGAGTCATCGATATTAACAAGTCATTAAACACCGACGTCACCAACTAAGTCCTTAATTTAATAATAATAATAATCCATTAATAATTCAATTTCGTAAATATACTATTTTTCTTCCATTTTTAATATAATAATAATAACCATAATCGCCGTGGACGGAACCATCGTCTAATCACACCCAAAATTCACGGAGCGCTGACCTTAGAGTATAAACCACCTTTTCATTACAATAAGCCCTTCGACTTTTTCTTTTTTCTTAGGCACATTGTCATAGATCTTTCACCATTAGCTGAGGTTAGAATGCTTACTTGCTCATAGAACCTTCCGTCGACCGTAGGGTTTTCCGTTGGTCGGAGCTGCATAAGGTTCAGATCGTTCTAACGCAGAAGAAGAAAGGAAAGTAGCGAATGGGACATTGCTGTAGCAAGAACGGCTCGATTTCCGTCGACAGAGACGATGTCCCATCTACCTCAGCTCCGGCGAACAACGGCCGCCACAGATCGGCGCCAGGGACGCCGTCTCCGGCTCCGACTCCTCGGGCCGCCGCCCCCTTCAATCCGAGTCCATGGCAGAGCCCTTATCCGTCAGGAGTAGCTCCGACGCCGTCTCCGTCTGGGACTCCTGGGAGGAAGTTCCGATGGCCCCTCCCTCCTCCGTCTCCGGCGAAGCCCATCATGTCTGCGTTCATGAAACGCCAGCCTCCCTCGCCGGCGAGACCCATACCTGAGGAGGCTGGCAGTGGCAGCGGCGGCGAGGGGCAGCTTGATAAGAGCTTCGGATATTCCAAGAGCTTCGCCGCCAAGTTCGAGCTGGGGAAGGAGGTTGGGAGAGGGCATTTTGGTCATACTTGCTGGGCTCGTTGTAAGAAAGGAGAACTGAGAAATCATCAAGTCGCTGTAAAGATTATTCCTAAAGCTAAGGTAAGGTGAGGGATTTTCTTTTATTACCATGTGGAGGAACTGTTTTTCATTATGTGTGTGTGTCTGCCAGATGACTACAGCAATAGCCATTGAAGATGTAAGAAGGGAGATAAAGATCTTGAAAGCTCTTTCGGGGCATAGAAACTTGGTCAAGTTTTACGAAGCTTTCGAGGATGGAACTAATGTCTACGTTGTCATGGAGTAAGTTTCTTGATATTCAATACTGCCCGAGCCCAACGTTTGTTTCGTTCTATGGATTCGTAATTTACGATCGACTGTGTTATAACACTTTTCGACAGATTGTGTGAGGGCGGCGAGCTTCTCGATAGGATCTTAGCAAGGTAACTACGACGTATTCTTCTCAATGGATTTATGCCAGCGGCAACATAGTCATATGTCTTGATTCTTACATGTCGCAGAGGTGGAAGGTACACCGAAGAAGATGCCAGGAAGATAGTCGTGCAGATGCTGAGCGTCGTCGCCTTTTGCCATCTCCAAGGCGTTGTCCACCGCGATCTCAAACCCGAGGTTAACTCAGTTTCTAGTTCGCATAAGCCTCAATCATCATTCGGGCCAAGAAAAAAAAAACGTTTTTTTTTTACTGCAGAATTTCCTATTTATGACCAAAGATGAAGATTCTCCTATGAAAGTCATCGACTTTGGTCTTTCCGATTTCATCAGGCCAGGTATAATCTGCTGTCATAATATGCATTGGCCCGATCGCCCGATTCCCGAATGTTCTATGTTTCTTTTTCTTTCCTTGTTTTTCATCAGATCAACGCCTCAACGACATAGTTGGCAGCGCTTACTACGTAGCGCCCGAAGTACTTCACAGATCTTACAGCACGGAGGCAGACATGTGGAGCATCGGCGTAATAACATACATCTTGCTGTGCGGGAGCAGACCTTTCTGGGCCCGCACGGAATCTGGAATATTCCGCTCCGTCCTCAGGGCTGACCCAAACTTCTACGACGTGCCTTGGCCCTCGGTTTCGCCGGAAGGCAAAGACTTTGTGAAAAGGCTTCTCAACAGAGACCATAGGAAGAGAATGACTGCTGCTCAAGCACTCAGTAAGAATCTTAAGACTGTGATCATCTGATTATTATTATTATTATTACATGGGCATTTATGTTTAGCAGATGATGTAAAAGTACTATGAAATTTATTTCTCTGCAGCACATCCATGGTCAAGGGGCCTAGGCCCGACCGTACCTTTCGACATGTTGATCTGCAGATTAGTCAAGACGTACTTTCGAGCAACTCCTTTCAAGCGTGCGGCCTTGAAAGTATGTCTGAGAATCGTCGTAAAGCTCGGGTTTTTAGTTCTTGAATTTGAAAAGGGCTTGAGTTCTACTGTTTTTTTTTCCTATTGCCATTGTTCAGGCACTTTCGAAAGCTTTAACAGAGGACGAGCTCGTCTACCTCAGGGCCCAATTCGACGTTCTTGAACCGAAAGACGGTTACCTATACCTCGATAATTTCAGGACGGTTAGTGCCTATTGTTATTTCTTTCTCGGACGTTGTCTAGGACTTTGCCTCAAATGCTTCGGTTTTCTGCGCAAGGCTCTCACGAAGAACGCCACGGAAGCCATGAGAGAGTCGAGAGTTGCAGACATTATAGACATGGTAACATATACAATCTTAAAACCTCTCAAATGGGATTCGTATTTTATTACTACCTCAGTATTTATCCCATGCAATAAAATCGTTGTAGATGGAACCTCTTTCATACCAAAAGATGGATTTCGAAGAGTTCTGCTCGGCTTCCATCAGCCCTTATCAGCTCGAGGCTCTCGAGAACTGGGAGGACATGGCGGGGACGGCTTTTCAGTACTTCGAACAACATGGGAACCGTGTCTTGTCCGTCCAAGAACTGGCGCAAGTTCGATATTATATTACTCATATTTTCATTTCGGTTTTTAACTTCATAAACAACATAATCAATGCAACATATATAACTGCTCTGTTTTTCATCTTCAGGAACTAAACTTGGGCCCTTCGTCTTATTCTCTGCTCAAGGATTGGATCAGACCGTCCGACGGGAAACTGAGCCTTCTCGGCTTTACCAAATTCTTGCACGGCGTAACCATTCGCAACTCATACGCGAGACATCATCAGTAGTAGTCTGGAGGGTCGAGTGTTGTCGCTTTATCGCATACTTATGATGATCATTAGAGGTTTATTTCATTCAAAATTTCATTGGTTTTGCTTGATATTGAGTCCCTTTTGCAATTCTCTCTTTTTTTTTTCATGGTTTGAGCAAGTTTTCCAGTAGGGATTTATTGAAATGTAGTAACTTTGAGGAATCTGTAATATTTATGTAAGAGCAAAGTGTACTAGGAGAAGTCATCTGCCAAGATATTATCCAATTGTGCCTATCCTAGATTGGAAAAACAAAAGAAGTTTTATTATTTTTTGTCCAATAAGATAGGTGGCACTTAAATACAACTTAAAGGGTTGCAATTTTAGGACGATAATTTTTAAAATCGAAACAATTTAAGAACAACAATTGTCAACTAAACGTCAAGTCACGTATTTTGATGACGTGGCGGTCCAACGGGACGGTACGTCACGTCTCTTGTGTGTCGTGGCAATCTAACTGGACGCCACATCACGTCTTCTGTATGACGTGGCGTCCAACTGACTATCAGATAGATTGCCACGTAACCACAGGAGGTGATGTGACATTCAGTCGGCTCTTCTTGACCTTAAATTGCTTCGATTTTGAAAGTTAATATCTTAAACTTGCAATTATCGTGTCTATTTTCAAATATTTAAGCAAAAAAAAAAAAAAGGTATTAAAAAGAAAATCAAGATTTAGAATTTATTATGACAAAAATATATTCAGCTCCTATAAAAAAAAAAATCTTATTTTATCTATTTTTGAAGGCCACACAAAGTTTTAGAAGCGATTGTGATTGCCCCGAAAAAGAATCTTACATGTTTTTCTGCGAAATTTGATTTATACGGCAAGTCATTATATATATATATATATATATATATATATATATATTCTCTTGGTGCAATAATATCTTGAATTATTTAGCACCACCAATTTTAAGACACATATGTATGTTCCGACGAGAAGGTATCGAATGAATACTTTTCTTTCGTATAGAAAAAAAAAACAAGGATCAAAGAAATGCGAGTAGTAGTGTCGATTACGCTTTGAAGTAAAGAAATCAATATCGACGACTCTAATATTATTACGTGACAAAACATATCATATTATTCCATATATATACCTTTATATAAAGTATACGCATCTTATTGGTGTGGCACTCAATTAAAATCTAAGCAATTGATTTTATTTATATTGAATAATTGTTATTTATCTATAACTTTATTTATTGCAATTATCATTTTACCCATCAATATCTTAATTTATCCTCATAAGTTCGTTTTTATTTATAATTTCAAATTAATATACAATTAAAGTTAAAGTTATAATTTCAAATATATCAAACATCTTGAATTATAAATAACTTATAATATAAAATTACATTATATATTTATATATTAGAGCACACACAATTGAGTGTGTAAAAAATACTAGTATATAGTTTTGAATGTTTTTTGTAGTATATTAAATAACCGTACAAAAATATGCGGTGCAGTGCAACAACTACCCACCATCCATACACACTTAATTTAACACACATTTTCACTTTATAATGATTATAAATCCGCCCAAGGAAGATTTGTGTTGAGTAAATAGTTTCTTAAATATCGATTGTGAGTGACATATAAAGACAAATAGCAATTCCGTGTTGCATAAAAATTTGTATTTAAAAAATCAGAACAATCTTTTGTAGTATAATTTAATTTGTCTGAAAATATTAGTGGTAAAGAAAAATAATCGTGTCACTGGTAAGAAAAAAGAAGTCATATTTAATTGCAATAAACAGTTAGGACGTGTTCGTCCGTTTATATTTAAGAAGGTTTAAATTAGTAAGGTCTATATAAAGCTAATTAGTGGGTATAAAATAAAATGTGTGTTTGGTTAACGTGTTTAAATAAACACATCTGAGAGGTGTATTTATTTAAACCCTTATACAAGGGTTTAAACTTGGTATATGTAAACCCATATTTTATATAAACCTATGAAGCAAACACCTCAATATGCTATATACTAACTTTTAAAATGTCTAAACCCATGAACCGAACAAGACCTTATTATATGTATTATACACACCCTAAATATTGAGATTATCTGTTCCAAAAACTAAATTCACATCACTCAATATATAGATCAAAGAAGTATTTCCTCTTCCTAGTGGTATTTCCTCCTCTTATCAATTTATTTTAGAATTGAACCATGAATTTAACATGGTATCAGAGCTCAGAAGGCTTTGTTTGGAAACCCATTTCAAATGAACTTATAGAGTAAAAAGTCTATTTACATAAATTTGTAATGTTTGGTTATTAATTTTAAAAGTGATTTTTGATCAGTCAACTTATTCAAAGCCTATTTTGGAGAAGTGGAAAAACCTAACTTTTGAAAAGCGATAAAAAAAAACCATCAGCCAAGACGTGAGGGGGCACGTTTGAAATAAAATAGTAAAATATGATACACTTCCTTCAGCCTTATGCTTTTAGGTGAATTGATCATACATCATGATATTATAGTGAGTTTGATCTGCATGTTATCACGCTTGTTTGACTCGCTTTCACTCTATTTGATATGTCCACATATTAGATTTTGAATGGTGAGGAAACATTTTGAGATTATCTATCTCAATCGAAAAATTAATTTCACCCACTCAATATATAAATCAGAAGGTCTCTCTCATCACTAATTAATTTTACGATTAAACCCTCAATTTAGGATTATAACTAAAACTTCGAAGAAAATAAAAACAAATATTACAAAGAGCTAAGTAATTACAGAGAAGATCATCATCTTTTTTACCAAACAGAGAAGATCATCATCGTCCGATGAAATTCAGGCCTTGAAGCACAAAAATTGGTGATGCTGTTGCTGCTGCTGATGAAGATGACGGTGGTGGTGGTGGTGGAGCGCCGCCGTTTCTTGGTCGATCAACTCCGTCACGTGGCGAAACTCCTCCACGTGGCACGGTATATTGATCGGCCCCGCCGCCTGTTCGAATCCGTACTCTTCTTCCGCCTCCTTGAGCAGCTGCGTGAAGAGTGGATGGTTCACGTAAACCACCGGAATCACGAACCTCCGCCTCTGCTCCTCCCTTAAACCCACCGTCACCGCCAGGAATCCCTTGGGAATATTCCGTCGGCCTCCTCCGCCATGGTGGTGGAAAAGAACGTGCGGTATGTGTACTTGCGGAGCCATATATGCGAGCGTTTAAGGACTAATGAACTAAGAGAGAAATATATTACCCACGGCGGTCGGCGGCGATGTTACATGGCGAGGATTAGGGAAGAAGAAAATCAGTGAGAGATCTTAGGATGTTTCTCATGATAGTACAAAGACTAGACTGTAATAACTTAACATATTATATATATATATATATTATTTTATCAAGGAGAGAAATGGGAATTTTGTAGCAGAAGATGAGAAGGTTGTGAAGTAATTTATATTAATGTGGGGCTTTGGTCTTTGGCTTGGTAAGGTGAGGACAAAAGAGGCTAAGGTTGAAAATCATACAATAAATATTGGGAGTTATTACCTAGAAACCCTACTTTCAAATCAAGCTGTAAGGACTACAAATGAATTCCTCATTAATTAAGGGATCAGTTTTTAATTTAATAATTAGATTCTTTAAGGATTGCAAAGCGTTAATGGTTTGAATTGGAGTACGTGTCTCATTAATATATTTTTACTGAGAGAAAACTCAAAATGATCCTTATGTGAACCAATTTAGTTTTCGATGTTTAGCTTGAACCAATTCAATCCTCAATTTTGGACCAATTTGGTCCTTCTATCATGATTAACGTCAATTTTAGCGGTAATCGCGCACGTACCCCCACACTAAATCATGTCTGGATCGAATTTTGGAATATTTGCAGGATTTAGGGGTTCGTATTGTTTTCTTCTACTGTTAATGAAGCTCGACAGAGCAGATAATTTAGAGCTCATGTTCGAATTTTGGAGAAAATATTTTTAGTTTCATTCCCTATTTTCAGTAACAATTTCAATTTTATCTAAATAGATATGATTTATTGTGAGACACGTGTAAGATTTTCGTTAAAATTGACGTATATCGTGACAGAAGGACCAAATTGGTCCAAAATCAACAACATAGAGAACTAAATAGGTTCAGGCAAATCATCGGGAACTAAATTGGTCCACATGGTAAACATATGGATTATTTTGAGTTTTATCCGTATTTTTACATATAATTATATGTACTATAACATTTTCTGTCTAATCGTGTGTATGCCTCGTATGATATATTCTATTTTTGTACTTTGATGTAGTTCTTGAGTGTACTCTCTAGATGATAACGTTAAAGAAAAAAGTACGACCCCAATAATAATAATAATAATAATAATAATAATAATAATAATAATAGTAATAATAATAATAATAATAATAATAATAACAAATAACCAATAAAAAATCCGCAATGCATCGATTATTTGGGAATATATTACTTTTATTTCATTCCACATAAATGAAAAAAAAATCGGGCCGCATGCGACGCTCCAATTAGCCATAATCCACATGCCATCCGATCATCATGAAGACCATCGATTTATCATTAGCCTTTTTCTTATGAATTCCTCATTAGAAAAGAATGGACAACGAAAAATAATAAAGTTGCCTCGTGATGGTAATAATATAAACTATAATAATTTAATTAAAATTTCATGCGTCATTATTACGACTCACAAGAGCAACCACCGACAGCTAGACATAAGGGTCTTGATGAAGTTGACAACATGGGACCAATACACAAAGCAAATGTTTGTTAGAAAAAAAAAAGGCTGTGTCTAAAGAGAGGTTGTGAACTTGTGAGATTGTATAATATCTTTTCGAATGAAACACACAAAATAATTACTACGTACAACTTTTAACATTAACTTCGATTGTGACCAAAAATATTATTATTTTTTTTTAGGTTTGCATAATTAGCGTAGGGCGACCTTTCGATTAAGTGATGGGTGGCACCGAGGCTTCATTTTTTTTTTTCAAATTATTATTATTTATACATTGGTATATAGTGAGGTATCCTCACAGTCCCACATCGAGGATGAGAGTAATCCCCGAGGCTAGACAGAGAATGTCCAGCAAACGTAGATAATCAAGAATTCTAGTGAATTCGAACCCGAGACCTCTAACTCGAAGTGTATCGGGCCCACAATGCCCTTCAAAACTCTATTACTATTTAGGATCATATAAAAGTGACACAAAAACAATTTGATAGTAACGCCACAAGGTTGCAAATTAACGTAAAACGCAGATAAACGACTCGATGTCTATTACCAGGAAATAAAGTCTTCGGATAGCAAAATAACAGAGGAAAACTGTAATGGGATTGAAGCTCTCTACTTGATCTTCTTCTTCGGCCTCAACTGCAGAAAAAAAAAGGGTGTAAAGAGATCATATAATCGATTTAGTTTCAGACCACTTGGTTCAAAACAAGGTTGTTTGTATCTACAAACCTGGTTGCTGTGCCCGCACTTCTTCTTCCGACAGTTGACGGCACGAGGGTGAAGCCGAGCATAGCATCTTAGTGTAAGAGTACAAAAAACAAATCAGAAATAGAATACCTTAGAAGATGAAATTGAAAAGCATGGGGATGACCCATCATAAAGAAAAGATTTCCAAACTATGTAATTCGAATTCTCATACATACACTACCCATTCAAAGGATGGAGATGACCATCATAAAGAAAAGATTTCCAAACTATGTAATTCGAATTCACATACATACACTACCCATTCAAAGGAGGGAGGATAAGGGTTTTAAGCACAATTTCCAAATTACTCATATCCCTACTAAATGTAAGTAATCGATATGATTAGATGTGATATTAAGCTTACTTGCGGCAGATCATCTTGTCCTGATTGTATTTCCTAGCCAACGCCATCAGAGAAGGCTCAATTATACCACCCCTAAGCCTCAGAACCAAATGCAATGTCGACTCTACACACACAAAAAAATTTAAAAAAAAAAATCAGATGAAATAACAAAAATGAGTATATGAGCAGTAATATATTAACAAAATGACTGAAAAGTTATTAAATTAGTAAAACACCTTTCTGGATGTTGTAATCAGCAAGGGTTCGGCCATCTTCGAGCTGCTTTCCAGCGAAAATCAAGCGCTGCTGGTCCGGCGGAATACCTTCGAAGATGGCAACATAAAGATGTAATCAAATGTCTTAAATACGCATGAATTGTGTGTAATTGGCATCGATCATACCTTCTTTGTCTTGAATCTTAGCTTTGACATTGTCGATGGTGTCGCTCGATTCGACCTCGAGCGTGATTGTTTTGCCGGTTAGGGTTTTCACGAAGATCTGCATTTTCACCAACAAAAACTTAAAGTTAGGAATTAGCCAAATGATTTGCTTTTATATGCCCGCCCATTAGGGTTTGCTGTCGTTGTTGGGCCTTTATATGTGGGCTTTGGCCGTCTAGCCATTGTGCTAAAGAATAACTAAAAAAGCCCATCATTTTCCTAAAGAGACCCAATACTAACAAGAAATTTTTTATATTCAATTAATTTCGTTTTTTCGGGTTTTCGCTTCGCTTCTCATTTTGTGGGACTGCGTGTCTCCTTTCGTAGGAGGTGTTATCTCAATTTTGTGGGAGTGCATATTTCGAAGAAGATAAGATCTCTTAAGTCGAAGACGAAGCATAATAGCCATCTTTATGGAGTTTTAAGTTAATTTATGGTAGGTTTTATAGTTTTATTCTTGAGACTTTGAATCTAAATTTCTTTCAGACTTGTTATTTCTTTTTCGATTCAGGTTCGTTTCTCACTAGATGAGAGTTCTCTTCACTCTGGATGATCTAGTAAAATCAGAGGGTGCATTTGGGCTCTTTAGCTCCAATAAATTTAATTTTTTTAATGAAAGTTTCGTTTGAAAAAATGAAGACAAGACAAAGATCCCAAGGACACTTGAAGCTCCCGAGCACATAATTTTTTCCGCGTGAAGGTCATGTGATATATTTCACTTACACTCCTTAACTCTCATCGTCGATGAAGATATACATAGGCACGGGGATCAGTCCTTCTGGAAGCGGATGAATGATCTCATAATCAAAATTGAGGTTCAGATTCACTTCGGATTGAATTAGTGTGAAGACTACAACATCGGGATACCTCTTTACTTGAAAAATTAAAAGAAAAAAACACACACAAAAAGTCTAAGAAAAGTACAAAGAGAACCAAATAGCAATTTCTTCTCCTTAAACACAATGGTCCAATTCAAGATTTGGTTTAAAATCACAAAGGCCACTTTCTTAGAAATTATTATTACAATAACATTGACCATTTTAAATTTAAATTATCCAAAAGCCATAAAAGCCACTTTCTTTGATTATTATAACAATAACATTGAAATTATTATAACAATACTATTGTCCATATGATATCTATAAATAATAGTCACGTAAATTTTATGCCTACGAGACATTCAAGGTGAGAAAAAAAAAAAAAAAAAAAATGGCGATGAAGTACTTTGGCACCATAGTCTTAGCAATCATATTGAATAACCTCATCAACGTCAACTACATGGGCATAGCTTCAATGGCTTCATTCACTAAGCATGACAACAAGACCAAGATAGTAAAATACGACTCCGAGGAAGACGTCGCCATGGCCCTCGCAAAGTACACCGCCGATCTGTCGGACAAATACATCAAGCAAAAGGGCTCCTTCTCCGTCGTTCTATCGGGCGGTACTTTGATCAATACCATGAGGTGGTGAAAATGCGAACCGTTTGATGATATACACCCTTCGTTTTCTGGCCTTCTAAACTTTAGGGTTTTAGTTGATATAACTGTTATTTTCTGTCGAATCGTCTTGATAATTTAGGAAGCTCGTGGGGCCGCCATACGAGGGTTCCGTCGATTGGTCGAAATGGCTCATTTTTTGGGTCGACGAAAGATGCGTGCCTTTGGACGACGAGGACAGCAACTACTTGCTCGCCATGCGAGGGTTTCTTTCCAAGGTAAAAAAATTGAAGTTTTTAGAGCATCTCCTCTAATAGAAACTCTAAATTTGACGTTATTATTGTGTTGATGAATATTGTTACTCTGTTTTTAGGGTCACACCATTACTCCATGCGTAAAATAGCATTATAATTTTATTATTCATTTCCTCTTTTACTTTTAAAACTTATTTTAATTATATTTAAAATATTTTATATCATTATAATAAAAAAAAAAAAAACTAAAATTATATAAACGTTTTATTTATTTAAATTTTTTCATTTTTAATTTAATAAAAATAAAATTAAAGTAATATGCTTAAATATTAATTACAATAATAAAATATATGGAATATTATTTTTAGTGTAGAAAATAAAGTTATTAATGGATTGTAGTAAAAAACAATATAGCATATTAAAATTGACCGTATTTTCTGTTCGAAAAAATTAGAGTTAATGGATATTAAAACAACGTAGCATATTTTTGTGTTAATTAGTTGGAGAAAAACAGAGTTAATAGAGTAAAATTAACTATATTTTTGTAACGTTGTGCGTTGAAGATGACCTTAGGACTTATTTCGTCTGAATAGCCCGTTGTCTGATGGCAGGTGCCCATACCTTCTAGCAACATCTACGCAATAAACGACAAAAAATCCCCCAAAGGTGCGGCCGAGGACTACGAAGAACGTATCAGAATCTTAGTGGAAAAGAAAATATTACCGCCATCGAATGCCACCAAGTTCCCCAACTTCGACCTCATGCTTCTGGGAATGGGGCCCGACGGGCACGTGGCTTCCCTTTTCCCCAACCGCCGGCAGCGCTACGAAAAGAAGCGGTGGGTCACCTTTATTAAGGACTCGCCGAAGCCGCCGCCGCCGAGGATCACCTTCACTTTCCCGGTGATCAACTCTGCCTCGGAGATTGCGATGGTGGTCACCGGCGCTGAGCTGGCCGATACGGTCAGAGTAGCGTTGGGCGGTGGTAAGAATGCATCGGCGGAGCCATTGCCTTGCATGGAGGTTTCTGCCGGGGAAGGGCTGACTTGGTTCTTGGACAAGGATGCTGCTTCGAAACTGTAATAACTATGTGCTCATTGATTAGTGATCCTATGAACAATGCTTTGCTTTGCATTTCTGCCCTTGAAGAAATATGTTGCTTACAATTTCCTTGGGGACGTTTATGATAACTTAATTTAAAAGATAAATACGGAGCGTGGAGAATAAACGATGAAACTGTAAACATTGTGTGGGTGGGTGGTTGAGAGAAATTGATCAATTAATAGATATTTTGAAATTAGTTAAAAATAATTTGTTTTAATCAAATAAAAGAAGTTGACACGTGTCTCCATCCTGCATTTCAGTTAATATATAAGATAAGATATTGTAATATAATCCATCGCATGCACATGATGCAAAACTGATTCTTATTGTCGAACGATTGCGTTAAGATGCTATGCCCATAAAACGATGTTGTCCCGCTCACGATTATGAAATATGAAAATCGTTTTCGAGAATACAGCTACGAACGTATTGTGATATGAGCAATTTGAATTACGAGGGCAGCGGACTTAATCGATGTTTTCTGAACACTCGCATGAGTTCGAATGCAAAATATACTAAATATATTTAGCGAAGACAGAATAAAGAGACTCTAAGATTTCTAAGATTCGAGAGGATGATCGATGTTGTGAAAATGAGGAAATGGACATTTCTGTTTATGGACTCAATTTTTTTGAATAATCACGATTACTTCATCGCCAATCCTTACCTCCCTTGGCCAAATTTTACGTCTTTTCATTAATAATTAATTTTTACCCACAAGGGCTTGACCTAGCGGTTCAGTCCCTCACCTTTCAAGCGGGAGGTCATGAGTTCGAATCCTCTAGATACATTGACTATCGTTGTTAGTGGGATCTTTGGGTGGGTTTCATGGACCATGGTTGATTAGTGCCGCCTTAACTATCGTTGTTAGTGGGATCTTTGAGTGGATTTCATGGACCAGGGTTGATTAGTGCCGCTGAAAGCCGTGGTTGTCTTAGTAGTCGACGATGAGGTTCAGATTCGATTCAGACCAAACTCAGTCGAAGCGTGGGGACTACGATGACATTGTGTTGGGATATCTACATGATCGGAAAAAAATAATTAATAATTAAATTTTTATTTAAATTTTCTTGATCATCCAGATAATATAACTATTATTTATATAGCATCATGCATATACATATATCACTTTCGAATAATGGAATATAAGGGAAGGGAGGCTATAAGCCTAAGGGACGGGGCAGCCTTTCACCGATATCCCCTTAGCAATCGGGCAGCCAGCCAAGGGACAGCCACCATTGTCGTCCATGTCATTCCCCCACCACTGAATCCTCGACTTAACCGCAAAGAACATCAAGACGGTCATGAAAGCCGTCCCGGCGTCCAGCCCGCCGGACAGTACGTAGTTGTACCTCTCCCACAGCTTGGGCCTGTACTTGAACACGACATAGCCCGACAAAAACGCCACCAAGAGCCAGCTCGTGTAGTTCACGGCCGAGGCCGGCGGCATGGTTGACGTCGCCCCGAGCAGGACGGGCATGTGGACGTGCCCAATCCACTTCTGCCCGGGGAACGACCTCGCCAGAGCCCAGACGAGGAGCGGCCCGACCGCGCCCCCGAGGAAGAACCAGTTGACCGCGTTGTAGTTCCCGAGGTTCCCGAAGATCCTCTGCGGGCCCACGAGACCCCATATGACCGAAGCGGAGTAGAATGTATGGTCCGACGGGCAGGTCCACGGGCTGTCCGGCGGTAGGGCGGACTTGTCGCAGAGGTTCGGGATACGTCCCATCAGCCACCAGGCGGTTAGGGTGTACGCTAAGACCGAGATGATAGTCCCCGACATCTAGATAGAAAATGCAGCCGTTAGAAATTAATGATGCGTTCCTTTTTTTTTGTTTTTTGTTTTTTTTGAGTACACGTAGGAACCCGACTCTTTACAACCAGGAAAACCTCGGAGGCTGACGCAAAAGCCCGCCAACTGTGCTAACCAGGCAAGTCACGCTAGACAATGGCGGAGTTAGAAAATCACGGGGCTCATACTTCAATATTTTCTAAAATTTTGAGTGATGTCCTTTAATTATATTTTTTTGTCCAATCATTAAAAAATTCAACATATATTAATAAATAATTATTTTCAGTGGGGTTCATGCAACCCATTGCCACCAAGGTGGCTCCGCCATTGACGATAAAACATATCCATGTGTGACAGACTTTTCAAGATATTGGGAACGTAGGACGGATTCAAACCCGCGACATTTCTAGTATCTTGAAACCTCAGCCTTGACCAGCAGGCCAAGACCTCGTTGGCTGAATAATGACAAGTTTTACCATATTCTTAAAAAAAAAAAAGAAGACGAAGAAGGGCGAGCCCTGACCTGTGCATGGAACATGGCTCGCGGCGGGATTTTCATGTAGTGGCCGAGCTTGAAATCTTCGAGAAAGGTGAGGGCCTGGCTCATGCTTATGTAGCCGTACACTTTGAAGCACATGTTTGCAACGGGGCGGCCAGGGTAAGCGTACCCTATGATGTACTCCGTGATGATGTTCAGGCCCGGTTGCTATTTTTTTGCTCGGTGAGCGCAAATAATATCAAGTAATATTCGCGTCGATATATATATATATATATATATATATATATATAAAAGCGTGCTCGTATAAGAGACGCCGCTATTTCAGCCGTATAATACCTGGTTTGTGGTGGCGTAGATGACCCCGATGGGGAGGGTGTAAAGAAAAGCAATCGCACAAGCCGCCAAAACGCCCCACCACGGCAACTGAAGCGTCGCCTCATAATGGACGCAAGCAAAGAGAATGACGGCGACGTTGGCCGCGAGGATCACCAAGAACCACCACTGAGGGACTTGTTCGTACGCCTTCATAAGCCTGGCGTGGACGTCGACCTTCCTCCTCGAGCCGAAAGCGCTCATGGCGAGCTCCCACATATCCTTGCCGTTGAAAAGCAACACATGGACTAAAGTAGCCGTGAGCGTGGCGAACCCTAGGCCGTAAGACAAGGCAAACATGGTGCTGATATACAACGGCCCCTCCCTTGCATAAGCAGCCTTGTTGAGGGCGAAGCTCGAGCTAATCACGGCGGAGGTGTTGTACTTGGAGCCGTCGAGTCGGAATAGGTCTTGGGAGTATATGGGGAAGTTCTTGGCGTGGTAGAGGTTCGTCCAGTAGCCCAGCGGGACCACGCCGTACATTATTACGAAGAAGCCTAACGCAACGTTGACCGTGGCGAACCACGGGCTGGCCAGCGGGCTCCCGAGGTAAGACGAAATAGTGGACCACTCGAGCCCTATGGCTCCTATCCCGAGCCCTTTCATGCCCGAGCCGAGCTGGTTCGCCAGGATGCTGTCGGGCTTGAGCCAGCAGACCCACGACAGCGACGTCAGCATGGTGAAGAGATACCCCGGGAATACGTAGTAGGCGAAGCTGCACGCCAGGGCTATGAGGAAGAACTGCGTTCGGCTCACGCCGCCTTTCGGCCTTCGATCTTTTTCGTGCAACGCCCTGAAGAGTGAGACCTTAACCAATGTGCTCGGCCACCACATTTCGCCGGGCTCGACCAAGTACTTCCTGAATATTCCGGCCCAACCATAACCTAGTATCTGCAATTGATTCATCGGATGTACTGTAAGAATATAAAAATGAATGAAAACCCTAAAAAAAGAAAGAAAAAAAAAAGGGGGGGGGGGGGACGACTTGGGTGGTCATCATGAGGATCAAGGCAGGGATGAAGCCGAAGTCCCTCTTGTAGAAGAGCTTGACGGCGCTCAAGACATGGGAGGCGTAGACGCTGCCGGCGCCGGCGTTGGCCAGCATGGTGATTAGGACATGCTCCTTGACGTTGAACGGGCCTGGGTTCAGCGTGAACTCGAACCTCGTCCCTTGTAAGAAGCTCCTCGCCGTGATGGTCCGGGCCATGAAGTGGCCCAAGGGCACGACGGCGATCTGGGCCGAGATGGCGGAGACCGTCAGGGGCTCCTTTCTGTACCAGAAGAATTGGTTGACGAAGGACAGTAAGACGCAGGCCACCGTGCCGAGGAGCCACACCCTGAAGGTGTAGACGGGTAGGGTCGGGTCGTCGGTTTTCGGAACGGTTAGCTCCACTTGCTTGACGGAGCACTTGTCGGGTTCTTCCGGCGTGGAGATCTCCATGGAGACGATGGGTTTTTTTTTCTTTTTTTCTTTTTTCCGATTTTTTATATGGAGAGAAAGTTTGAGATCTGTTTTATGACGATGTAATAATTACTTTTGTTTTACTTAAAATAGATAGTGAGATGAGAGCTTTCTATATGGTATTATGGCGGACGTAGAGAGACGATAATTCTCTTTTGATTCGTAGTCAAAATAATAATGAAGTTACTAAGTCAAATATTAGTCAAGTGAACCTCTAATTGAAAAACGTTTTGGTTCATTTGGAATCTTTGATCCTTTGACTTCTCATAAGAATATCTCAATAGGAAGAATATTTATATATGATTATAAATATAAATTCAAATATAATATATCCAAAGAGACTGATTGTGATTTCTACATACGTCAAAGTAAACTTATGTTATAATTAATTATGATTATTTCAGTAGTTCCTTGTTTTTTCAGACCCACATTGTCCAAATACAATGCATTTCGAGTGGTAGACAATTGTTCTCTTAGTTTATCTTTCTTTAATATATAAAGAGGTAAATATCCATGCAATAACTTTCTTTATGATATTAAATCATATGAAAATATTGCAGGATTAAATGCACATTATTAGGGGCAATGCAGTCAAAGTAAAAGAAAAAAAAAAAAACTGACAGCTTTCATCGTAATCTTAATCTTTAAATATTAAATGAAAGAAAACTCAAAATGGTCTCATATGTTTATCATGTGCACGAATTTAGTACTCGATGTTTCGTGTGAACCAATTTAATCCAGATATTATCGATTTTGGACCAATTTGGTCATTCCGTCACGATTAACGTCAATTTTAGCAGGAATCTCGCACGTTTGATCCCTTCGTCATGATTAACGTCAATGTCTGGATCGAATTTTGGAATATTTGCAGGATTTGAGAGTTCGTACTGTTTTATTCTATTGTCAATAAAGCATGATGAAGCAGACGATCTAGAGACCATGTTTGAATTTTGGAGGAGAAATTTTTAGTTTCGTGTAATAATTTCAGTAACTATTTCAATTTTATCGATCAAAATATGATTTATTGTGAGACACGCGTAAGATTTCCGTTAAAATTGACGTTTATCTTGACGGAATGACCAAATTGGTCTAAAATCGACAATATCGAGGACTAAAATGGTTCACGCGAAACATCGGGATTAAATTGGACACATGATAAATATTAGGGACCATATTTTATTCCAATATTAAAAAATAAGTTTGACCTCGTTCATTGTCAAATATAGGCCTAACAACATTACTCCTTTTCTGGCCCAATTATAGTCCAAACATATACAGCCCATTACACAATATATAGCAAAACTACTTTTTTTTTTCCCCCCAATTAAATTGTTCCTAAACAAAAGCTCCAATAAAGAATAAATAAAAAGTTAAATAAAGCTATTTTAATTTGTAATTTAATATTTATGTTCTATAAAATACATTTATTTTTCAATTATTTCTATTTATTATTACTACTAAGCTACATTCACGCATTGCATTAACATTAATAAAGAATAATTCATTCATTCAGATGAGATTCATCCCCTAACAATGTGACGCGGCGGCTGGCGCTAAAACTTCCCATCAGAGGGAGCGAAAAGTCAAAATTCGCGCGAAACCCATCACTTTCCCGGGCAAATTCACAGGCACATTGTCCGACGTATTTAAGAACAGCCCTCATCTCTTCTCTTCAAAGCCACGTTCGCCCACTCAATTACCAATCCTTCTACAGCTCGGCGAAATGGTTTCAAATCGGAAAAGAAGCCAAGCTAAGAATCCCAAGTCCGCCGGACCACCCAGACCGAAAAGGCCCAGATCGATTAGAGAATCAAGGGACGGCGACTACGACGACTTGTGCTGTGAGAAATGTGGGTCGGGTCACCGACCGGCGGAGCTGTTGATTTGCGACGATTGCGATCGTGGGTTTCACATGTTTTGCCTCACGCCGATACTCGTCGCCGTCCCCAAAGGGCGTTGGTTTTGCCCGTCTTGCTCCGATCGCAAGGATCTCAAGAGTATGTGAAGTTGCTGAAATGGGTTTGCGATTATTGTTTTTGTTATCTGCTATTGATTTATTTATCCCTTTTTTATGATGTACACTGAATGTTGGTTTTGCAATGAGGAAATGAGATTGTGTGATTCTATCTTAAACCCAAAATGCTGAAATCTTTCTGATAGATTATTGGGTTACTTGGATTCGCCTATTGATTTTTGGTATACTTTGTTATAGCTGTATATCGACATTCATGTATCATTGCACTTGCAGGTTTCCCTCTTGTCCAAACAAAAATCGACGACTTTTTTCGTATTCGAGGAAGTTCTCAATCAGCTCAAAAGTCATCACAAGGTATAGCAAAACTCCCTTTATCATGTTCTTTGGTGAGGTCTATAGTTTTGCCTCTGACCATATTTCATATTGTTTGTCTTCCTACATAGATAGTAGAAAGCGAAGAAGGCGGACTAGTGTTCTTGGGATGTCGAAGAAGCGTAGAAAGCTGCTACCTTTCGTTCCCAGTGAGGATTATAATAGGAGACTTGAACAGATGGCGTCTTTGGCCACGGCGTTAACAGCAACTTCTACGGAGTTTAGCAACAAGCTTACTTATGTCCCGGGGATGGCTTCGAAATCAGCAAATCGAGCAGCCCTTGAAAGAGATGGAATGCAGGTATATTGAGTCATTGCAGTCCATATTGACCTTATACAATCATACAAGATTTTGTCTACGTAATGGCTTGGACTTGAACTGTATGATCAATTGATAGTACTTGCTTAGGCTTATGTTCCCTTCGTAAGACGTTGATTCTTGGACGGAATGATTTAGGTTCTGCCGAAAGACGATGTGGAAACATTAGAACTCTGCAAAAGTATGATGGAACGAGGAGAATGGCCGCCTCTGATGGTTGTTTATGATCCGCTGGAAGGGTTGGTTTCTTTCTGCTATACACACAGTGTTTCGAATATTCTCCAAACAAATTCTATGTAAATCCAAAGAAGTACTGATTGTGTTTCCTTTTTTTCGGGTGCCTATAGGTTCACGGTGGAAGCAGATAGGCACATACGAGATCTGACCATTATCACAGAATACGCGGGAGATGTCGACTACTTAAAGAACCGCGAGCAAGATGATGGAGACAGCATGATGACGCTTCTAACCGCATCTGACCCTTCAAAGAGCCTCGTGATATGCCCCGACAAGCGTGGAAACATAGCTCGTTTTATCAATGGCATAAATAACCATAGGCCGTAAGTAGAAGATGCTCTCTATCTCTCTTGCTTTCCATTAAGATCATTATAACTTGTATAAGGGAATGACTGATTCTCAATTGCTGTTTCTTTATGATTCAGGGGCGGGAAGAAGAAGCAAAACGTGAAATGCGTGAGGTTCGACGTCAAAGGCGAATGCCGCGTCCTCTTGATTGCAAGTCGAGACATCAAGAAAGGAGAGAGGCTATACTACGACTACAATGGGTACGAAAACGAATATCCAACGGAGCACTTTCTATAACCCTCGGGAGGAAATCAATCAATCCATTGGAATGACCTACTTCAGTTCGATCGATGCTCTGCCATAATATTTGTACAAAACTTCCTACAATTCTTGGGCCTTTGTGGTAAGAGCCAAACATCTCTTGGGCTAGACATTTTTTTCTTGCTTACTTGCCAGCATGGCACAAAACTTGTCTAGGTTTTCTTGTCCTGAGAAAGAAGCAGCTTTAGCATATGATTTATGAATATGATCCAACTTTAGGACCATCCTATTTATGCAAGTTCTAACCACCCCCCATATGCATAGGGTGGTCCAAACTTTGCCCTTTATTGCAAAAAACTGAAGGAACAGTTGTCTTGTGAGATCTTGAAATGCTCTTTTGTGCTATGTACTGCTGCTAATGTACTCTCACTCAAATATATTGTGTCATAGTTCTTCATCTTGAAATCTTTTCATTGGTTGTGGTTTGGTATGATTCATACAAATTTGTAATATGTATTAATGGAAGGTTGGTGGTCCTCTTGTCTTAATAGTTTGGGAAAAAACACATAGAAGTGATCCCATATCTCAATTGTTCAGACATATCTTTCATATACCATCTGCCCAAAGAAAAGAAAGAAAAACCCTTGATAATAGTTAATATTGTTTTATTTATGAAGTTTTTAATTGTTTCAAATCATAGGGCCATGAATTCAATTCCACTCAATTTCCACGACCTTGGTTGTTTGGTTGAGCTTAAGATGATATATGTTGATCCTTTTGAAAATTGGGGTCGTCTCATAATCGACGAATAAGATTGATAGTACATTTAAATCGAAACTTAGTTCTTATAGAGTAATTAAGGCGATGAATTGAGGTTATCCAATTGGTTGGAGTATGGAGACGTAGACATCAACGAATGGGTCAGCCAATATGCTTAATGACGAAATAAATAAAGTTTAGTAGGACCCACCTCATATTAATCGAAGGGCCCATATTATTTTACAATCAAATACAACTTTTTTAAATTAAAAATCCATATAGTTTTATTAATGACGTAAAACACCCTATATAATCGTGTGCTTCTTGTCATTTTTATCCTCATAATTGGAAGGTACAATACTTTTAGATATAATAGGGAAATAACAAAAAGCATAATATAGTAATATGCATTTATATCATAATTTACCCTCCCATTAAAATCCAATGAAATATATTGAAAGTGTCATTTATCATTGTGCTGTCTCAATTATTTATCCTTTTTTAACGTGTCATTTTTTTAAAAAGATATTTATTAATCCATCAGAATAGTGTGGTATTTTAATTATAGAATATGCTGAAGAAGTCAACTATGATGATTATATACATTTCCATCACTTGCGACCACATATTTTTTGCTTCTTTTTTTTTTCTTTTCCTTTTCTTGTTATTTGCACTAAATCTCAATATTTTATATTTTAAAGGAATAATTCATAACGATATATTTATAAATTCCACAATTTGACGAAATCCGATATGGACAAACTTTCTATAATATATTCAAAATTGTATTATATTAAAATTATTGATTCATGATGGAAATTTGTTGGTCTACATAAAATAGACAATTCGCAAGCATATTATATATATGTGGTTTAGATTTCAATATGTTGCATATTATTATTATTATTATTATCTTATTTTCCGTGAATTATTTTCTTTGTATAATCTTAGATTTTTCTTGTGAAAATCCAAAGACAACCCATAATCAGAACAACACGCATCATATCATAGGCCGTACATTAATTAATTATAATATATATCCACAGTTATGTCCAAAGTATTTTCTCAGTGTAATCAACGAGAAAGAAACATTTCAGGCGTTCCAACGCTATCAACATCAGAATTACTACGCCGTTAATTATTATTATTTTCTCTGTAATAATTAAAATTCTCAAATTCTCAAAAAATCTGTCTCATCATCATAATAATTACAATAATGATGAGACTGCAAAATGGCCGGGCATTTCGTCTATTACGTAAAATTACGAAGATTATGTCCAAATTAATTATAATGTATTAGTCAAACTTAAATGTGCCTAAACTATGCATGTCGGCCACCAGAATATATGATTTTTCTTTCATTCAATAATTGACGTTTTGTGGGGGAAATAATATAATATTTAGAGAAATAATATTTAATTATGATTGAACTTGAAAACTCGATGTGCAATAAATAATACCTCATACTCTTTGCAATTGATTTCCACACGTAAGCCATCAGCAGCAGCCCATCCCTTCATTATAAAAAAAATAGTTTGGTATCAAAGGAAAGAAAACATGTTATATTTAAAACATATATACATATATATAATTGAAAATAAATGTCAACCCTTATCATCAGTTAATTGAACCTAGTTCTGTCACAACTAAATTCCATAAACTCCCAATAATATATCTAAGCTTCGACACACACAGACATATGTGTGTATGTAGGTATAATTTATTTATAATGCTAAAACAATATTAATAAATATAATCAAACTACACCACGCAATTAATTGATTAATCAGGATTTAGGGCTTTAAATGTAATAAATAAAAACTAACACACTTGATTTGGTCGGGGTGAAATATCACTAAACGGACAATATATAAAGAGAATGACGGTTGAAAATAAATGTTTAGACTATAATTGTAATGATTTATTGTGACAATGCCCTAAAGAAAAAAGATGTTTGATTATGTTGAAACATTATCATTAATCACTTTTGACTTTGTTAACTAACCTATTACACCATTAAATCGGACAGTCGATGCAAGCATATACTACGTATCCATAATATTAACATGCATGCATTGGACTTTAGAAGTACATAAATTAATAAATAAATAAATATTCGTATAATTATTAAAAAATATATATTCCTATTTTCTTTCTTTAGGAATACAAGCGATACTTCTATATACAGAAAAATCTCGCTTGTCGAGCCATCATCATTCACGGATATCAAGGAATTTTTCTTTATTTTTATGCCAATTTATCCATTTCGATTTTCAAATTCTTTTTAAATCGCAATTCAGCCCCTCAGCTTTCATTTTCTTCTTTATTACAATTCAGCCCCTCAGCATTTCCTCTCCTTTATGTAGTGGTACGAGAGGGGCACCCTGCTCTTCTTCTGTGCCTCATTTTGATTATAGAAAACGAAATTATCTTGGTAATGGGTTTATTGTCCTGTCTTTTTTTGATCTTCGTTGAATGTAAGAGCTGATGTTTTCTTGACACTGTGTGTGTTGTGTGTGAAAGTAACGAAGTTGTCTCTTTTTTAATGTGGAAGGTTATTCATGGGTGGTTTTTTGCTGCTTCATTACTTTATTTTATTTTTGTATGACAACAATTTTGTCATCTTTGTTGGTTTTTGTCAGGACGGAGACAAGGATATTGCCTGGGATTTCGTAGTTTTTCTGTTTTTATTCTTCATGGGTTGAGCTAAAGTCAAGGACTGAATGATGGATGGCTTCAGCTACGAAAGCGAGGATTCTCAGTTTTCCGACGCGACGGAGCAAATTTCGCCGGGGGAATTTGATCTGTGGATTAGTTCTCCCAAGAGTGTTGCCGAGCGGCGTATGAATTTTATCAGGCGCTTGGGATTGAGCAGCTCAGATGGGTTAGAAGGACATAGTTTCAGTAAAACATATTGTAATAATGGTAAAGATGGTTATGTTCATAGTGAAGCTGTGCTTACAAACTCATGTTTTCAAGAAAAATGCTCTTCAGACAGTTCTTCCATGTCTAGTTGGAGTAATGAGGATGCCGAATTGTCCCGGGAAGTTGAATTTTGCGAATGTGGAAAGGCGAATGAGAGTTCTAGCTTTCACCGTAAAGGGGCGGCGGAATTTTCTCAGTGCTCTTGCGGGGCTCAGCAATTTTCGCGCGAAGAAGAAGATGAAGGTTTTAATGGCGATAGCCCTCTAACAATGGATAAACGGAAGTATAAGTGGCTGAGTAAACTGAGGAACATGGCTTGTATGTCTGCAAGGAATGTCAAAGATTTCGATTTGGATAGTTTAGGCCAAGTTCAGGGCAAAAGGATGCAGAGAATTAAGGTTAGACACCCGAGGAAAAGATCGAAAGAACTCTCTGGTCTCTTCGCAGGACAAGATATTCAGGCCCATGATGGTTCGATCTCCGTAATGAAGTTCAGCCTCGACGGACGGTTTCTGGCTAGTGCCGGCGAAGATAAGCTCGTGAAAGTGTGGAAAATCGTAGAAGATGAAAGATTTGATGCTAGTGACATCCCAGATGCTGATCCTTCGTGCGTATACTTTTTGGTGAATCATCTGTCTGAATTGGGACCTCTCGTGGTTGATAAGGATAGATTTCAAACATTCAAGATTCTGAGGAAAACGCCCGAATCTGCATGTATTGTTCTGCCTCCTAAGGTTTTTCGAATCCTTGAGAAGCCATTGCGTGTGTTCCGAGGGCACGGTGGAGAGATCTTGGATCTTTCATGGTCAAAGAGTAATGTGAGTTTTGAATTTTGAGATTATTACAACCTCATTCTTCAAATTTAGGGACTTGGCTTATTTGTTTCATTGCAGTATCTACTTTCATCGTCAACGGATAAAACCGTTCGCTTGTGGAGCATAGGCATTGATCACTGCCTCAAGGTCTTCTCCCACCCCGATTATGGTAAGAAAAGAGTTGCTTCTGAGTTTCCTATGTTTCTATAACTATAACTGACACACAGATTTGTCTCTAAAACCACTTTTTAATGTGTAGTGACTTGCATTCAGTTCAACCCAGTAGACGACGACTCCTTCATCAGCGGTTCGATAGATGGAAAAGTTCGTATTTGGGAAATCAGCGGCTGCCATGTTGTTAAATGGACCGAAACGAGAGACATAATAACCGCCGCTTCTTATTGCCCCGATGGGAAGGTAATGTTGTCCGTCCATACTTGTGCATTACTGCTTCGACTCGAAATTTTGAAGGCACGTTAAGTTTATCATTCGTTTTACTTGTTAGCACAGGGCGGTATTCTTGGCTTTATTACAGGCAACTGTCGCTTTTTTAACATGTCAGGTTAGTTCTTATTCGTATGGTTTTGTAAATGAAATCGAAGGGCCATAATGACAATTCTCTATGATACTTTCAGATGGTCACATCCACTTGGAAACTCAGATATGTTTAACCTCGACGAAGAAGCCACACTGTAAGAGGGTTACTGGATTTCAGGTTAATCCATGCATTCTTATTACCATCTTTTGTGTCTCAGTTTTCCTTCTGCATATGGGCAAACTTTAACTATCTTTTTTCGGTTTATAAATGCAGTTTTTGCCGCGAGATCCTAGCAGAGTATTGGTTAGCTGCGCCGATTCACAAGTTAGAATAATAAACCGAACCGAAGTGATTGCCAAGTACAAGGGTTAGTAGTAGCTGAACATGCCGATATTCTGATGTTTACGCAACATTAGCACTAATACTATGCAAACGTACGGATGATTTTCATGGTCGTTTTCGTTTTTTACTATACAAGAAATTGAAGTCCTTTTTCTCTTTGCTAGGTTTCCGAAATGCTGGGCACTACACATCTGCATCATTTACTTCAGACGAAAAGCATATCATATCGGCATCAGAAGATTCAAATGTTTACGCCTGGAACTTCCTTGGTCTGGACGAACCCTCTCTCTCGCAGCCAAAATCCATTCGATCCTTCGAATGCTTCTCCTCCTCCAATGCCTCGGTTGCAACAGCATGGCCTGGTTTCAAACCTCACGAAAACGATACGGTCAATTCTCTGCCATTCTCATCAAGCCATGAACTTTACTCAGACCCCAGCGCAAAGGGATCATCATCAGCAGCAACTTGGCCCGAGGAGAAACTCCCCACGTCGACCCCTCGCGAAATGGGCAGGTCTCATTACAAGCTCTTCAAGAGTTCTTACGAGGGCTTGTCTGATTCTCACTCGTGGGGACTTGTCATCGTCGCCGGCGGTTGGGACGGGCGTATCAAATCTTTCCACAATTACGGGCTGCCAGCGACGTTATAAAAGTCGAGTTATCGCCGTTTTTTCGTCCATTCGATTCGATTCAACCTCCTTCGATAGGCTGCTCTCCGAAGCATCCCATGCTACGCCGGAAAATAAAAAAGACAGTCTTGGTCGTTGAGTAAACGGTATGTCCATTCGCCAAGATATCTAAAAATCTGATATAGAATTGGAGGTATTTGAGTGAGGATAACGATGTATTGGGTCGCCGTTGAATATTGCAGCAACTGTTCGAAGTTCTGTGGATAGGCACAGACATGAGATATGGTGGTCAGTCGATCATTATTACATCATACGACGATGATATCCCATGACGTTTTGTGGGCTTCTTGGACTTGCGATCGCAGCCACAGATTCGTCTGGCTAGTCAGTCGTATTCTTGAAATGGGCTGAGCAGTTTGTCTGCGGCGCCTGAAACAAGCCATGTTTGGACGGCGAAGGGGCCTAACGTTCTCTGGCAGGTGGGTGAAAGATTTAGCAGTCAGTGTCTTTGTGGATTATCTACCGACAGTGGAGAAACAAGACAAAAGGGAGGAAGTTGATGTAGCAACTAACGTATATTTGTGGGACTTGTGTGTTTGATTGATGTAATAGTAGGAATTGGGCTTAATTATTCTTTGGTCCCTATATTATTAGGGTGTTAGTTTACGAGGACATCTAAATTAAACTGTTGCAATTCTAAGATAATAAGTTATAAATTGAACTCAAGGATTTTTAGATCGGCCGATTCAAATCGGAAAACCGCTAACTGGTCGAAAATCCGATTCGATTTCGGTCCGGTCTGTGATATAATTTATATATATATATATATATATATAAAGAATTAGAAACAAATGTTAGTTATTTTAGTTCATGGAATGAAAGTTACTTATGGGCTAATATTCTTCAGTCCAAATTCAAATATTTTTTGCTTTTTACTACAATTAAGCTCAATGTTTTATATCTAGTTTAACTTTTTTTTTTTCTGTCCCGAGGTATCCCCACTCGATCTGGCGATGGGCTAGCCCGTAAATACCGGTGTGAGCTTGCGCTACACAGACCTGGCGGAGGCTTAATTGCGCCACACACTCCAGTGATGAGGCTCATCCCCGGGAAAATAAATCTCATGAGGACTACTCAAGGAATTGTGGGAGAGGGGATTCGATCCCACGACTTAACCCACAAATCCTTAAGGCCTCATCCTTGACCACTAGACTAATGCATCATTGACATATCTAGTTTAACTTTAATTAAAGAAAAAAAAATGTTTCACCCAAATTGTCAAGCAAGTCACAACTCTTGGTTCAGGCAAGTAAGGATTCCGACCACAATTCTCGACCAGAAACCCGATATTTCCGTTAGCTATATGTATATTGCTTTATTATTTGATTGATTGACTCCTATATTTTAAGAACTGGTATACTTTTGTTATTTCTCAAGTCATCAGTTTTACTCCGCTTTAATCTGTAAAACTTAAACCAATAAATTTTCTGATATGGTTCAAAAATTCAGTTTAAAAATCTCGATTGAAACAATTTCAGAACACCTAACTAAAGTTGTTTGTAATTTTAGGACATTAAGTTTTAAAATTGAAGCAATTTGAGGACAAATAATGCCAGAATTTTGAAACTTATTGTTCTCAAATTGCTTCAATTTTAAAAGTCACTGTAATCAAATTGCAATATTTAATTTAGGTGTCCTCAAATTGCTTCAATTTAGAAATTTATATCCTAAAATTGTCACCCCTTTAATTTACGTCCTTAGAATGCCACTCCCCAAATATACAGGACTAAAAAAATTAAACCATAGGAATTGTGTATAGGGTTGTTCAGATATTACAGGAGTAGATTTCTCCATAAGCTCATTCACCTTTTGTTCCAACTCAATACTATGTATTGATTATAATTCTTCCTATTCGAAATTGGAATGTATACGAAGGAGACGATTATATGTAAAAGATGGAAAGAACATCCTCTGAGTTTCTCTCAATTTCGACTATACGAAAAGGGGTCGTCGCAGAACGTTTTATACACTGCAAACATCGTAAGCCACGGGCCAGCTAAAAGTTAAATCTTTGCATTCACAATTGTTGATGCATAGCAACGCAAAGGGAAAATATAGCAACAAATTATGAAACAAACACAGCCTATACTCAGCTTACATTCCACGCTCTCAGTTTCGATGATCGAAGACGCAATGTGAGAAGATCAAGAACACCTGCAGATAGGATAGGAATGGCGTAAGTTCAATATTCGATAGTGATAAACTTACAATCTTTGTTCGGCTTTAGAATGTGTTAGATTCACAAAAAAATTGGTAGAAGCACACAAGTCTTTCGATATGACTGCTTTCAAATGCAATCCATGCGGGATCATTAATGTTTAGTAACCAAGAACGGGGCGACTTCCACACGGTAATGACAGACATCATGCATTAGTATAGCGAGTGGCGGCTCATTAAAATGTGTAATGGAGTTTAACTAATGGATTATGACATTTCAAGAATGCAAGAGAACATTTGTAGATCGATTTGGCATTCATGGTATCAAAATTCAGCAATGTCCAACTTCATATGCTATACTCACTATTTTCTTGAGAAAATTCGAACAGCCCAGCATTGATTGTACGATGAGAATGGAACCCTAAATCTTAAGATGTAGTTGAATATTGGGATTACCATACACAAAACCATGATTAGGGTTCTTCCCCAACAATGATCAACCTAAAGAAGGATACCAAATGCATCTAAAATGTTGATACTCCTTAGAATACCTAACTTCCATGATCATGATATCCCATCCAATCGACAAATTCCCCTTTCTTGCGCAGTAGAAAATCATAAGACATCAACGGCGATAGAGGAAAAAAGATGGCATACATACCAAGCGTCGAGATGCAGGATAATCGCTCGCCGATCTCAGACAGGTAGATTCTCCACGGAATGAACCGCAGCGTTGCCATTATTGCTATCGTCATCATTGATACTACGCATATCGACGCTGTGATTGACCGCCGATAGCATCAGAGGGCGATCTTTAGCCTCCTCGACATCGTCCACTTCGTCGTCGGTGGTGAGATTAACGCACGAGCACCGCTCAAGAGACGCGAAGAACGCCGCCGCGACGCTTCTGCCGAACCACCGAGCTGCGCCGTCGACTTTCTCGTAGTATGACCCCGTTTCTCCGCTTGGACTCTCCATCATCGATTGTGAACGGCCAGATTCGGGTCGGACCGCCGAGATAGTTTTGAGCGTTGAGATGGAAAATTAATATTTTGGTTTTGTTTTTTCTTGCCACTTTCGTGCGTGGCTTAATACACTTTAAATTGGGCTTGTAAACGAGCCGAGCTTGGCTCGAACTATTTTATTTCAGCTCGAGCTCGAGCTCGAGCTTATCAAGTTTTTCAGCTTCGAACTTGAGCTCGATTAAAGCTAATGATCGAGCTCGAGCTCTTTAATAAACAATTAAAAAAATGTTCACGAACCATTTCGCGAGTTTTCGAGAATTCATAAGTGAGCTCGATTTTCACGAGTTTTTTTTTCTACGATCAGGTAGGTATCCATCCCCACATAGCGTCATCGTAGTATCCATATTCCGACTAGGTTTGATCTGAATCGAATTCGAACATCATCGTCGGCTATGGGACGACCACGGCTTCCAGCGAGACTAATCCTCTCTGGTCCATGAGACCCACCCAAACACCGATAGTCAAGGTTCCTAAAGGATTCGAACACCTGACCTCCTGTTTGAAAGGTAAGGAAGATTTTCACGAGCTTGAACCGATGTTTTTTCGAGTCGGCTCGTCCAATTCACCAGCCGGCTAAACTCATCTTTCACCTCTACTTTAAATTAATTATTCCTATTTAATTAAAATATAGTATAATTATTATAATCTACTTAAATGATAAATAAAAGTGCATCTGGTGTAGTGGTATCATAGTACCCTCCCACGGTATGACCAGGTTCGATTCCCTGGATGCACATTAAATTTTAATATTAGCTTTTTTAAATTTATTTTATGGCAATCTGTTGTATTTTGGGTCACTTATTGAGATTAGCTTTTTTTTAATTTATTTTATGGCAATCTGTTGTATTTTGGGTCACTTATTGGGCCTAGGCTCAATACGGCCCAGATAAAATAGGCTAATTTTTTGTTCAATACGGCCCAAGTAAAATATATTGAAGATCCACCATCTGAATCTTGTTGTCAGTTATAGGACGGTATCGATTTCTGGTGAAATTAATTTCCCTGGCGTATATGTCTACCGTCATAAATCTATGTAATAAGGAGTCTAGCGGATTCGAACCAATAACCTCCGTCTTGAGATATGCTTGATCATGACCTATTCCTTGGGGACAGAAAAAAGGGACGTCATCGTATTTTTCACCTTCCGACTAACTTTCATCTGAAGCGAATTCGAAATTCTCTGTTATTGAACTCAACGACCCCTACTTATGACGCGACTAATTTTACTGGCCTATATGTCTAGTTCAAAGTCTATAGATAATCAAGGAATATACTGAATTCGAACTCATAATCTCCATTTCAAGATGTCATGACCGTGACCCGATTATCGATGTTTGTTGCGGCTTGATACAGTATATACAGATTATGATGAGTAGTATTATTGAAAATCAGGGTCGTCTCATAGCTGACAATGAGGTTCATGATCGATTCAAGATGAACTTAATCAGAATGTATGGATTACGATAGCATTATGTGAAATATCTTTTAAAAAAAAAGATGTCATCACTCGACAACTTGATAACATTGGACACATATAAAAGGGAAATGATATTTTTTTTTATTTTGATAAACCTTGAAATAAATAAAAAATAAAACTGGGTAAAAAGAAAAAAATATAAATACAGTTGATTGAACACAAAGATACACAGGAAACTGCTTGGTCGGTTAATATAAAATAATATCATAAAAAATTATTAAAAGAAAAATAAGACAATAATGATGGCCTTTGCATAATAATTCAAGTTCTGTTCCAGCTAAGTTAAGCGAAAGCTCTTGCACTTTCTCTCTCTAAATTGTAACGATATTCTATCTGAAGACTCTCTGGTTAGGGTTTTCAAGACCGCCGCTTTTGGATATCTGATCGGAGGGAAAGCTTCCTTTTTTCACTCTCTCCTTTGGCGGATATTTTTTTCCCTCTGGTAATTTCATTTTTTATTTGGTATTTTCTGCGTTGATTTGGGAGTTTTCAAAGTTTATTGTATAAATGAGTTGTTTCGATTACCTGAAGTTTGATTCGTTGATGACGATCGAATTTTGTATAGATCTACGTTTTGTGACTATTTGATTGATGGTTAGTTACTGAAGCTGAACAATTGATCATCTATTGGTATTCTAGAGTTTAACGTGAATTGGTGGAATTGTTGGTCACGGAGCGTGGGTTGTTGGTTTGGCTGCACAATGAGATTTTGTAATGAATGATGATTTTAGTTTCTTTCTGCATCTACTTTACGGTTTGTGTGGGAAATTGTCTTGAGATTCTCAACTGCTCTATGCCTTCCTTTTTTGTTCTTTGACTAATAGTTTCTTACGTGTGGTGTGGTTATTGGTTATAATTCTGCGACGCTGTCTTGTGTAGAGTGCGCTGCTCGTAGCATTTTAGTTTGTTTGTATTGAACAGTGTTAGTAAGGATCTTGGTAGATTGATTATGATCCCTTTTCTTTTGTTTCTTTATTCTATGTCTTGGTTAGCTTGACCATTTGTTTGATTTCGACGTGGTGTTATTTGGTTCGTGGATCGATAGTTAATGTCGCTGAGTTGCTTAGTTTTATTCATTTCCTATTCGTCATATGTTTATGTATATCTTTCCAGTAAAGTGAACATTGAATTTTTCATATACGATAGGGTTTTTTTTTCGTATACTTCTTGCTTTTATTTTAGTTCTACCACTGTAGTAATTACTTTATGTTTGTACTCTGTATGATGTTTGGTCTGCCTTTTACAGAGGAAATGGCGATGGAGGTCACCCAGGTTCTTGTAAGTGCACAATCAGTTGATTCAACAGTGAGGAAGCATGCAGAAGAAAGTTTGAGACAGTTCCAAGAGCAAAACCTTCCTGGCTTCTTGTTATCTCTTTCTGGTGAGCTTGTTAATGAGGACAAGCCAGTTGAAAGTCGTAAGTTAGCAGGTTTGGTCCTTAAAAATGCATTGGATGCCAAGGAGCAGCACAGAAAGTATGAGCTTGTTCAGAGGTGGCTAGCGTTGGATGTTGGAGTGAAAAATCAGATCAAGGCATGCTTGTTGAAGACCCTTTCCTCCCCCGTTTCTGATGCAAGGTCAACCGCATCACAAGTTATTGCAAAGGTTGCTGGCATTGAACTGCCCCAGAAGCAGTGGCCTGAACTCATAGGATCGCTGCTATCCAATATTCACCAGGTTCCTCCTCATGTTAAGCAAGCTACCCTTGAAACTCTGGGGTACTTGTGTGAAGAGGTTGTTCCTGATGTTATCGAACAAGATCAAGTAAATAAAATTCTCACGGCTGTGGTACAAGGAATGAATGCAAGTGAAGCCAATAATGAGGTTCGCCTTGCTGCCACCCAAGCCTTATATAATGCCCTTGGGTTTGCTCAGGCTAATTTTTCGAATGACATGGAACGCGACTACATAATGAAAGTGGTTTGTGAAGCTACGCTTTCGCCAGAAGTAAAAATTCGCCAGGCTGCTTTTGAATGTTTGGTCGCTATTGCTTCAACGTATTATGATAAATTGGCTCCATATATACAAGAAATCTTCAGTATCACATCCAAGGCAGTACGGGAAGATGAAGAACCTGTAGCTCTTCAGGCGGTTGAGTTTTGGAGCACTATATGTGACGAAGAGATTGATATTTTGGAAGAATATATTGGTGAATTTACAGCAGATTCTGAAGTTCCGTGCTATTATTTTATCAAGCAGGCTCTCCCTGCTCTTGTCCCTATGCTGTTGGAGACACTTCTTAAGCAAGAAGAAGATCAGGACCAGGATGACAGTGTCTGGAATATTGCAATGTCTGGTGGAACTTGCCTTGGTCTAGTTGCTCGAACAGTGGGTGACGACATTGTGCCACTTGTCATGCCGTTCATTGAAGAAAATATAACAAAACCAGACTGGAGACGGAGAGAAGCTGCTACTTACGCTTTTGGTTCTATATTGGAGGGTCCTTCTCCTGAAAAGTTAATTCCTATTGTCAATGTTGCTCTGAATTTCATGCTCACTGCATTAACTAATGATCAGAACAGCCATGTGAAAGACACAACTGCTTGGACCCTAGGAAGAATATTTGAGTTCCTTCATGGTTCCACTGTGGGGACTCCCATTATCACCCCAGCGAACTGTCAACAGATCGTTACCGTTCTTCTCCAGAGCATGAAGGATGCTCCAAATGTTGCAGAGAAATCCTGTGGTGCTCTATATTTTCTAGCTCAGGGTTTCGAGGATGTGAGCTCAGCATCACCCTTAACACCATACTTCCAAGAAATCGTGCAGGCCCTTTTGTTTGTTAGCCACAGGGAAGATGCAGGAGACGCCCGTCTTGTAACTGCAGCCTACGAGGCATTGAATGAAGTAGTTAGGTGCTCAACAGATGAAACGGCGCATTTGGTGATGGAACTTGTTCAGATTATCATGGCAGAGCTGCACAAGACTCTGGAGGCACAGAAATTGTCATCCGACGAGAGAGAGAAGCAAAGTGAACTGCAAGGGCTCCTTTGTGGTTGCTTGCATGTTATCATCCAGAAGTTAGGTGCTTCGGAACCCACTAAGTATACATTTATGCAGTATGCAGATCAAATCATGAGTCTTTTCCTGAGGGTTTTTGCTTGTAGAAATGCCACTGTCCATGAAGAAGCAATGCTCGCCATTGGTGCTCTTGCCTATGTAATGGGTCCTAATTTCGCCAAGTATATGCCAGAGTTCTACAAGTATCTGGAATTAGGTCTTCAGAATTTTGATGAGTACCAAGTTTGTGCTGTCACTGTTGGTGTTGTGGGGGATCTTTGCCGGGCTTTGGAGGATAAAATCCTGCCTTACTGTGATGGGATAGTGACCCTGCTTCTGACAGATTTGTCAAGCCCTCAGCTCCACCGGTCTGTGAAGGCACCTATCTTTTCGTGCTTTGGAGATATAGCATTAGCAATTGGAGATAATTTCGACAAGTATCTGCAGTATGTCATGTCCATGATGCAGAATGCGGCAGAGTTATCGGCCCGCACATCAGGTTTTGACGATGAGATGATAGAACACAATAATCTTCTCAGAAATGGAATTTTAGAAGCATATTCAGGCATATTTCAGGGATTCAAGAACTCGACTAAAACACAGCTCTTGTTCCCATACGCACCTCATGTCTTGCAATTCATAGATAGCATCTACATGGAGAAAGATATGTGAGTTTGTTTGATCCTAGTTTGTGCGTTTCTATCCAGTTTGTGTATAATTTTTTTTAATGCGGTTTATTGTTTTTTTTTTCTTTTTCAACTGTAGGGATGATGTTGTGATGAAAACTGCTATAGGCGTCCTTGGAGATCTCGCTGATACTCTAGGAAGTAATGCTGGTTCTTTAATCCAGCAATCTCTGTCGAGCAAAGACTTTTTAAATGAATGCCTATCCTCAGATGACCATTTGATCAAAGAATCTGCTGAGTGGGCCAGGTCGGCAATTAGCCGCGCTATATCTGTTTGAAGTCGCCTCTGCTCGGTGAAAACATAAAATTTTTTACATGCATGCATATGGTTGTGTCGAGTCGGGGTCTCAGTTGGACAGTTAGTAATATCATGTCCGGTCATTGATACTTCTCTGACAACCTAAGTACTTTTTCTTCTGGTTGTCATTATTTAGTCATGCATAAGCATTATGGAGTTGGGCGTTAGGGGTTGGGCTTTTGTCATGGTGGCTTCTGAGAAGTCGAATATCATGTTCGATGAATTCTTCACAAAGCTTTATGCTTTGAGTCATGTTATAGTCTGGCCTCATAGGGTTGGTTGTTGCACACTTGGGCCATGCTCGTCTCTTCTGCAATGCAAAAGGCTTCGTGGAAGCTACCCATCGACTTTTACTTCATTTCTTTTTTCGTTATTTCCCCGTCATCATGCATCATTTTCCATATTTATAGGCCACACTCTTTTATTTTACGCCTTTTTACCATATACAATCACCATCGAGTCGCATACTTAATCATTCATTTGTGCAAAACCTAAGATCACGTCCCATGGTCTCATTTTCATTTTAGTTTAAGAGCATCATCATTACCATTTTACATTCGATATCCCGCATGTCGTTTTCGACTCTACTTGCTTTCATACATGATCGAGGTTTTCAGGTTGTTCGTCTTATGCCGCCGGTACAATTTATCTCCTATCCTTGTTTTTCGAATTCGCAATCTTGTCTTGTTTCAAAGCTGTAAGAGTGGGATTGATATTTGGATTTTTTTTGTTTGTACAAAGGTTCTTGTAATCTTGACCCTTTTGTATTGGTCCCTTATGGCAAAAATACAGTCTGCTGTATATTGAAGTTGGCTTTGTGTCTCCTTTTGTTGCATCATCAAAAGTGTTTCTTCGGACAACGTTAAACGGAGGAAATAAGCTAAGTATAAAAGGTTTGCTATTCTCTAGATATGTTTTTTCTTTTAGAACATGGAACAGTTTCTTAGTGACCTCAACTGTGAACTGCTCCATGATGCACTAACGTATCATCATCATCCTCATTGAGCGATAGCGATTTTTTGAACATTTACTTATCTATACATTTTATTTTATTTTTCTTGAAAGTTGGAATATGTCGTAAGCATCTTTGCCCACGTAATGAATGATAATTAGTTCGCTTGATTAGTGAGTGGCATAGTGTTCTGAAATGGGAAATATAATTGGCCTCATGGGTCATCCCTATTAGGGTAAAGCTCTGTCAGAAAATGATGAAACATTATGAGAGGCAAGAGATTTTTCTTTCCCAACTATGAAGTGAAGAAAGATGGGGGGAAAAGAGATTAATGAAGGCCCATTGTATGTTTATATGTGATTTAAAGATACTTGATATAAGATCTTTTGAAAATAGAGTCGTTAAACACTAAGTCTCGCTTGAGTTATTGTTTGTAAAACGCAAAAAATAAAGTCCAACAATTTTTAGAAATGTGGGATGATGAGATTTAGATTCTCTTCCAAATGAACTTAGTTGGAGTATGAGAATAAGATTGTCGTTTTTGGCTAAATTGCATATAACTCACTCGTGGTTTAAAAAATAAACACTAAAACCCCTATGGTTTGTAAATAGCGTAAAACACACTCGTGGTTTATTTAATGATGCGTTCCTTGTCATTTTTATTGGGAGGTACAATGCTACGTTTTAGACATCATAGGGGGTATTGTGCTAAGTTTTAGACACCACAAGGGAATTTCACGCAATAAAAAAAGCATATGGTAGTAATGCGCATTTCAGTATATCCACATGGGGATATTGCATAATTTACCCGTCGTTTTTTTGCGGGATATTTTGACGGACAATATATATATATATATATATTATATATATATATAATTGAGGGGTGATGTTGCTTTAACCACTTATTACAGTGCAACACAAACAGAAAAAAAAAAAAAGGTGGCAGAAAAGCAGATTGACTTATATAATAAAGTTGAGGGTGGTGAAAAAATGAAGGAAACCTAAAAAGGTCAATATCACTATAAATTAAAATAAAAAATAGGAAAAAGAAACAAGTCAAAATTTAAAGCCATGCAAAGCAAAAGATGGACCAAAAAAAAAAGAAAAAAGGTTCATGCTTGTCTGTTCTGTGGTGATGTCCGTATATTGATGTAAGAAGATTTAACAAACGTGTATAGGTGTGCTGTGCAGTGCCCTTCAGTTGACTTACGCTTTTTGTTATTGCACTTCATCATCATTTCATGGACTTATTGGTTGGGGTGGGTTGCACAAAGAAGAAAGAAAGCTATCAAGTTCTTAATGAGCTTCTTTCTGCTTATAAAAAGCCTGCTATATTCCCCATTTCTCTAGTTGAATTCAAGCCTCTAGCCTCCATCGAAAAACCATACGTCGGAGTTCTTCGAATCAGATCTTACCGACCATTTTACTACGCAGAGAAATGAATCTTCGGGTCAAGGCTGCTTCTCTTCTAGCACTCCTCATGATGTTCACAATGATACCCCCAGGCAAAACCATCGATGCAAACCCTAGTTACGTTCTTGATCGAGAGGTAACTAATGCATACGCCTCATTACATTACATCCCTTAGTTACGTTATTGCTGTCTTAGCAACGTGCTTCTAGAACTTCTTACTTAGATGCATTGAGTGATGTTACGCAGGGTGAAGATATTCGAAGTTCAAGAAAGCTACTCGGGCTCAGCGCTGTGCTAGACTACGACTATGCTGGGCCTAACCCGAAGCACGACCCGAGGGGCAAAAGAGGGGGCGGGGGCAGCAAAAATCCTTAACATTCGTCTGAGTTCTTGGCTGCATAAGCTATAGAAGTTTTGGAAATAATATCATCTTTCATGAATAACTACTGTTTTTCATCGTCACATAATGAAAGATTGCTTGTACCTCAGAAAAACTATGTAATGACCTTTTATTAGCTGCTGTTAGAAACAAATGGTAATAATATGATTTGATAAAGGTTAGAGCATCCAATACATATAGAGATAGATCATGTCCAAACCTTTATATTTAAGTTTCTACTACTACAAAAACACAAAAAAGCCCATCCAATAATGTGTATATATATATATATTATATATATAGTTTCAAAGCCGTCGACTTTAAATTTCTTGCCTTAGGTATCCAGGGCCGGGCTTGAAAGGATCATCTTCAATGTAAGCCTCAGGACGATAGTACCCAGCATCGTTCATGCGATTGCTTAGGACGTGAAGGATTGCCTTTTTCGAACCGTAGTCATCGCGGTTGTTCTCGACGTACTGTTTTGCCTCGGCAGCCACTTCGTTTACGAAATCAAATCTGTTGTCTTCGGACAATAGTAGCCTCTCGATGTCTCCTGTCAGGAGATTTCCCGTGTCCCTTATCTTCCTTATGTTCTCTTCCAGAAATGGTACCCTTTCCATGCTGTAGTCCAACATATGGTCTTTCTTGGTCTAAAAAATGTTCGAAAAGATCCAAATATGAAGATGATAGACAGAAGAACAGTTATACTGACCAGGAATTTTCTTAACTTCATCGAAGAGTTTGCAAGAACTGAATCAAAACAATTAAAATGATTTCGAATTACGGCACAATTACATAAAAAAGAAGATCACCACTACACTACCCATGTTGGTACACCAATCCAACTCGTTAGATTTTCGACACGTCATCAAAAATCCAAATTTTCGACGATGTGTCGAAAAACCAACGGAGTTGGTTTGCTATCCAAGTGGGAAAGGAATAATAGACCAAAAAAGACCATCTTTATACTTAGAATTTTCAGACAATCGCGAAAACCTTAACCATTCTTCGAGATGATCAACTTAATCGCTCTGTTTCATGAGCGTATCCTTAATCATTTTCACTGCATTTCTACACAAAATATTACGATTTTTTCCGAGGAACAAAAAAGGATTTTCCCAGGTTGCAACTACATATTATAACGCCAGGTTCAACAACCAAATTCAATCTCAAAATCATTCAATGGAATCGAATCATACCAATTTCCTCCGCCTCCACACTCGTCTGTGACTGCTAGGTGTGGAATTTCGAGAGTCCGAACCATCCTGTAAGAAACAAATTTCTAAGAGAGAGGAAACAAAAAGAAGACTAATTATGATCAACAGCAACAACACTAACCCGCGACTTCACCGCGCATACTGGCGCCAAATTATGCCCAGCTTCCACCTAAATTCTCGGCAGAACAGTCATAGAGCCACAATTAGCCGTATATAACAAAAAAAAAAGAGGCTAAAATCGCCAAATCAATGACTTATCATGAAGCTAGATAGCTAAAAAATCCAAACCGAATGTACTTTTCCACTCTGTAACAAGCACGCCGAGCCATTGAACATCGAAGAAGCCATCGACAAAGCCATTATCCTCAAGTCTGTATACTATCTATCTGTTGCTCTTCTCTTACCTTTTTTTCATTTTATGATGGTCGGGCAGCTAGCAGGCCCAATATGTTGAAGTTGAAATATAAATTAGGCCCATTTAGATTTTTAATCTGTTCCTCTTAAGGTAACTCACAGCTAAGGGCACGCTAGCTTTCCCCTAAATTAAAAACAAACAAATTAGGAAATTAATTAAAGAAATTACAGTTGACAGCTCACCGCGAAACGGAAACGACGCCGTCCTGCGTAGTGCAGCCAATGAGAATTGAGAATACATCATTTACGTTTTCCAACGTAAGGAACGGTGCTTCAATAAACCTACCAACTACTACTGCATCATCTTCATCTTCTGATGTACCAAAGTCGACCCTGCCTACGACGGAGAAATCGATGACCTAAGCAGAGGCGGCCGACGGCTGCTGTTGGGAGGAGCTTCAGTTTCTTCAGATCAATGATGTTTTCAGTGATTCTTATTCTTATTCAGCTCGAACAGTTGTCTCAGTGACTCGAACTTCTTTGGTAGGGATTAGTTGAATCTCAATTCGGATATTGGCAAGGAGATTGTTTCGGACCACAAAATGGACAGATCTAGACCTAAACGCCACTATCATGACCAGGACTATGATTCCGAGAACTTTCACCCCAGGAACAGGCCTAGATACGGGAACAACTCGTACGGAGGAGGGTATAACTATAACCACCGCCGCTCCTCCGTCCATGGAGGAGGAGGTGGTGGTGGTGGAGGAGGAGGAGGAGGAGGGAGAAAAGTATCTGATGCTGCGGTGATGGTGACCACCAGTTACCGTATTTTATGCCATGATGTCAAAGCCGGCGGAGTGATAGGAAAGTCCGGGAGCATAATTAAAGCAATAAGACAGCACACCGGCGCGTGGGTCAATGTCCACGAGCTGATTCCCGGCGATGAAGAGAGAATAATTGAGATTTCGGACACTAGGAGGCGTGATCCTGACGGTAGAATGCCTGCTTTTTCCCCGGCTCAGGAGGCGTTGATTTTGATACATGAAAGGATTCTTGAGACTGAGATGAATGAAGGGGGATTCGGCGGTAATGTGTATGGCGAAGATGATGGTGAGGAGTATAGAGGGAGTAATAAGGTGGTGACGAGGATGGTGGTGTCGAGGATGCATGTGGGGTGTTTGTTGGGGAAGGGAGGGAAGATTATTGAGCAGATGAGGATGGAGACTAAGACCCATATCAGGATTTTGCCGAGGGATCAAACACTGCCTCGGTGTGTGGCAATGTCGGAGGAGATTGTTCAGGTTGTTCTCAGAAACCTTTTTTTTTGTTTTGTGACAGAGATTATGTGTGAGTGTGATGATGACAAAGATTGATTTTTCTTCAGCTCTGGACCAACTTAACTGAGATGTATGTATAAAAATGGACTGAGATGATTGACTATGAGAAGTTGTAGGCTAATGAAGCGAGAGCATTGTTATGTGCAAATTTGCCTAATGATCTGGGATGATATGAGTCTGTCACTTATGGAGTTCTTAAAGATTCATTGTAAGAGATACTTATGATCTGCCTAAGATTCTGGTTGACTGATCATTTCATGTGGACTCGCTGGTCTGTGCAGCATCATGAACAGAATATAATCGTTTATGCTTCGTAGATTTTGAGTGCATGTAGTATATCTGCTCATTTAACTTATTAATCTTGAACGTTTAAGGTTCGTGCCCTGCGACTTTTATGTTATTTGGAGTTTTGGAAGGTGGCACTGATTTTCGTTGTGCTTTCTAAGCTGAAAGGAATAGAATACTTACGATACCCCAATTGAGAATGACTGATGTGTATTTGATTTGAAGGAATACTTGAAGAAGTTTTTGTCTTTATACCTTTTTGGGGGGAGAGGGGGTGACAATCTCTTTTGGTTTATTTAGATTCTTTTATTGCAATTGGCAGCTGTAGCAAAAACCTTGCCTTTTGTGACTTGTTATTCTTTCAGGTGGTTGGCGAGATGAGCTGTGTGAAGCATGCTATCGAAATTATTTCTTCACGCCTGAGGGAAAGTCAACATCGTGATCGGAGCCAATTCAACAAACAAGACCGTTTGTTCCCCGATGAAGAGAATCTGTATTCAAATAATGCACCTAGAAGATCATCGAACGAAGGACCTATGTTTGGTACAAGATATTCTGCTGGTTCTCGAAGAAATGGCAATCCCCCACGTTTACCCAGGAACGCGGTCGAGTCAGGACCTACTCCTACAGCCGAGTATCCACAACCTTTTCCTGGAGAGGAGCTTGTTTTCCGCATACTTTGCCCCACTGAGAAGGTTGATAGTGTGATTGGAGAAAATGATGGCATTGTGGAGATGCTTCAAAGTGAAATAGGTGTCAACGTTGACGTGTCTGAGCCAGTTGATGGCTCGAATGAGCATGTAATTATCATATCATCCGATGAGGTATGTATCCCTGCTATAGATTTATACACCTGAAGGTGCCTACCAACCACGACATATTCGCCTACTTTTGAGCATATCATTGTTCCAGAAGCATGGGAACTGTTAATTTCACCAAATGGAGAATAATATGTTGCTAGGGGCAAAATATAGATCTCTGATTTTGCAGTCTTCGGTTAACTGAGATTCAAAAAGTTTGTAGCCTTTTGGGTTTTCGTGAAGTTGTTGTAACCTGATTCACTTGTGTGTTTTTAGGGTCCTGACGATGAGCTGTTTCCTGCTCAAGAGGCACTTTTGCATATACAGACACGCATAGTCGATCTTATTCCTGAAAAAGACAACACAATTACTACTAGGTTACTATTGCAATCTGATGAAGTTGGTTCGCTGCGCCAGTTGGGGAAAATAGGCGGTGCCAACGTAGAGATTCTACCAAGACAGAAACTTCCAGTTGGTATAGCTGCTACAGACGAGATCATTCAGGTTTGTTCTCGTACCATTATCAGAAGCATTACTGGGTTTCCGTAAAATGTTCTTGTTTTTGACTTTTGAGCTGCAATCTTGTGAAATGATCATTAGAAGATTACCGTAAAAGGGCTTCATAGTCCCAACTTCTCATCTTCAAATATTTTCTTGTTTTTCAGATTGTTGGGGAGATTAAAGCCGCCCGAGAAGCTCTTATGGAGGTGACATCAAGAATTCGAAGTTTCATATATCGAGATTTGAATGAAAAAGATGCTGCTAGTCCTCGCGTTTCTTCTCAGAGCCCCGAAGAAGGTGCTCTGGAACCCGAGACACCTTCTAGACCCAATGTAACCGCTCCCGAAGTTCAAAGTGGGAGCGTTCCAGTTGATTCATCTCCCAATAGTCCACCTGCTGTGCCAACAACAAAGAAGGCAAAGGTAGATTGTTTCCCAGTTGCTTGTTACTGCTAACTGCATGGTAATCATTACATTGGTGAACACATATTAGCTCTTGTCTGGATAATCTTTTGCTCTGTTGTTCACTCTCAAGCCAATATCTTTCTCCTCGCCATCTAAATTCTACTGCTCATTTTACTCTTGTGAATTCTTTTTTTGTTATCGAATTATTCATACATTATACTTAAATTAAAGGATGTGGTGCCACAAAGTGTGGAGGTTGCAAAGCAACATGAGAGTGAGCGAAGGGAAGATCAGCCCTCAGGGTTAAGCAGGTCAGTTCATCCCCTTTTCTCACATTTTTCATTTTTCCATGACAATCAAAATGTCAAATTTGGACATACATCTCTCTCTCTCTCTCTCATGCATTATTCTGTCTCAGAATGCCGCTTGTCACCAGAAGCACACTTGAAGTTGTCGTACCGCCGCACGCAGCTTCACTCGTGACAAAATCAAGAAAGCTTAACTTGATCAGCGAGGTCAATTTCGATCTATATATATAGTATCTTCTGCTTCGATACATCTATCATCATCTTGCCCTCTCAGTGTGAACTTCTTACCGAAACCATTACACATATCCATAAATGCTACAGCTATCTGGAGCTACCGTGAAACTAATCGATGAAAATCCAGAGGCAACGGAGAAGATAATTCAAATATCGGGCACTCCAGACCAAGCTGAGAAAGCTCAGAGTTTGCTTCAAGGATTCATTTTGAGCAGTAAGTTTTTTTTTTTAGTTTGTTCTAACACGAACTTGTAGCATGTTCAAACGTTCTTATGCTCCACACCGCACTACAATTTACGTCTGTTATGTTCACTTCGTTTCGTTTCATCAGCTGACGAAGATGGCCCGTAGACAGGCGCCAGGTATCTCGTACAGTTTTCTGTTATCGACGATGATGCCTTACTGCCATTAACGTTGTACAAAGATTGAAACCATGTTTTTAAAACTGGATTTCTTTATGCCGTCTGTTGTTGAGAGTCTATGCATGGTTTTTCTTGTTTGGTTTCTTCAATTGGATATATTGTTGTTAAAGATTTTGATAAAACATATATATATATATATAATATATATAAAATGTAGACTTTAGTAGGGGTGCAAACGAATCGAATCGAATCGAGTCGAATATCATGATATTCTATTCATATTCTATTATCAAATTTCAAATCCGAACTCGAATACGAATACTAAAAATCGATTTGAATTCGATTTGATTATGACATTCGAATATCGAATCGAATATTCGAATATTATAATTCAAATTTATATTTTACTATAATATTTTTTATTTAATAAAAATATTAATTTAAAATATATATTTAATTATAGTATCTTATATTTAAATATAAGTTGAATTATAATATGTTTTATTTAATAAATATATATACATATATTGAATTATAATATATTACATTTCAATTATATATTGAATATTAATATTTATATTTAGTTTTTTATGAATCGAATCGAATATTGCGATATTTGTATTCGTATTCTAAAATTATTTGAATCGGAAAAAATATTCTTATTCGGATTTGATATTCTAATATTTCGAATTCGAATTTCAATTTTCGTATCGAATTTCGAATCGAACCAAAAAAATTCGATTCATTTGCAATCCTTAAGAGTGTCGAGTCTTCCGTTCGCTGGTGTAATGTTGGTATTTTTTTCCAAAAAAACAATACATTTTTTTTATATTAGAAAAGTGCATAATGGGTCGTTGCACTTGCACCTTGCTTTTGGTTTTATGGGCCTAATATATACACTACCCATTGTCTGTAATTCACCAAAAATGTTAATTTTGTAAATTTATTATTTATTGGGCCAATATAACTTATATATATAATATATTAAATAATTTATATAATTCGAATAGAATATTCTATAATTATTCGAATCGAATAGTGTCATATTTTATTCATATTCGAAAATTATTCGAATCAGAAACACTCTTTATTTGGATTTAATATTCGAATATTTCGAATTCGAATATTAAATTTCGAATCGAGCCAAAAAAGCTCGATTCATTTGCAACCCCGGACTTTAGTTAGACAACAAAAATTAAAACATCTACAAACTGCTGAATCTTTTACAGCAGTCAAAACCCAAAGGAATACAGTAAAAAAACTTTAACTTACCTGAAGTACAAACAATTTTTTTTTCCAACGATATTTCATTCATAATAACAAAGATAAACAGCTCAAATGGATCTTTCCGAAAATAGAGAAATTCGGCGTAGACAAAGACTCACATGTGAGAAAGACAATCAAACACAATCTAAAACTCGAAAAAACAAAGCCGAAAGAAAACAAGAAAAAAAGTCTAAACAAAAAAAATTAAAGACCCTACTACAAATTTAAATCAAAACTTCATAGAAATGACTAATGAGCCAAAATCTGCAACACTTTCCAGTTTTTCTTGTCGTCGACCTCAATAATCTTGTTTTCTTCGGAAGCATGCTCCCACAAAGGGAGAATAAACTCCTACATTAGGAGACCCAATCTCCCACACCGGGAGAACTGTGAAACACCAAAAACAGTAAATCCAAAAGCAACAAGAAGAAAATAAGACAACCTAAAAACCCTAAGCAACATCCAAAGAAGATGAAGAGAATGCCTAGCTCCATTGAAGGAGAGAACGACGCCGCCTCATCTCCATTGAAGGCTGCAAAGAGAGCACAAACACAGAAAAAAAGGCACAAAACACAGAAACAAATGGAAATACACGGACATGGATGGAAAATAAGGCAAAACTAGCATACGAAGAAAGAGGCTCCCCCAACCTCCATTAATGGAGGATGGGGAGAAAGAATTTTTTGAAGAAGAATACTTTTAGAGAGAAGGCAGAGAACGTAATTTAGAGAGAGAGAGAGAGTTATTAGGTAAGTACAAACAATTCAAAATGATTTTCTCTCTCTCTCTCACTTGAAATTCAAATATGCTTTTAGAAATTGATTTACTTACTTATAGACTATTTTCAATCGAAAAATACATTATCAAATTCAAACTCATTCGCAAATTCAAAATGTAATAATTCTTTTCTAACAATTAAACTAATTCTCAAACTTAAAAAATATTTTTGGAATATTTTGGCACTAATAGGAATATAAAAATAATTTTGGCAAAAAATATAATTTAAGTAAACATGTGAGATGTTGAATAGTGCAAATGCATTTTTAGTTTTTAGGACAGAGAAAGTACATAAACTATTAGGTTTCAGTTTACAATATGGTTGAAGAAGAATTTTGAATTTGAGATTGGATTTGGGTATCGAATAGAGATGGTCTTAAAAAATATGTTTAAAGTTTCAAAATTGCAATACATACCCTTTTATTAATTTTGAATAATCAAAGCACCCATAAAAAAATAAAAAAAAAAGTAAACGAAAATATTTTTAATAAATATTTTTTCCGATGGTTTTTTAAAAATATTTTCACAATCGAATTTAAAATAATATGGTGATCTAATTTGTAAGACTGTAAAGTAAGTGAGAAGTATTAAAAAGTTGGTGTGAAATACAATATTTCGAAAATATTCTTGAGAATAAGTTTAGGAGTGAACGATAAATTTGGTGCTTATACTATACCAAAAACAAACTACTAATGTTCAGACATTTAAATGTTCCGTTTTAGTTCCTGAACTTTGCAAATCGTTCCTTTTTTTGTTCTTTTACCGGCTGTTTAGGTAAAAATAACCAAAAAGAAAAAGTTATGCAAAGTCTAGGAACTAAAACGGTACATTGAAAAGTTTGAATATCAATAATAAAAGTTTAATATAATATAAATACCAAATTTACTTTTTACTCCATGTCTAATGGTTCAAGAAAATATTGTTTGAGTTTTCGATTTAGATTCTCTCTCACATTAGTTTATATATTTATTCTTTCATAGCTGTTAGAATACTTTCTACCTACGAAACCTACGAAGGTTAAAACTCTGATCTAGAATCATCCTCTCCTCGCTTCATCGCACTCTTCAAAATCAACCAAAAGAAAAGCAAAGAAAATCCGAGTGGGAAGAAAGAAAGAAAGATAAATCACTATCGACGATGATGATCAGAATCCGTAGCCGCGACGGCCTAGAGCGCGTGTCGGTCACCGTCCCGCACCCCACCGTCGCCGATCTCCAATCGGCAATCCAAGCCCAGCTCCAAATCCCCATCCAAACACAAACCCTCTCCACCAACCAAAACCTCCTCCTCTCCAAAGCCCCGTCGGACGTCGCCCTCTTCACCGACATGTCCGACCCTAACACTCCCCTATCGTCCCTCCGCCTCGCCCACGGATCCATCGTCTACATGAGCCACACCTCGGAGCCGCGGGTCATCGCCGGACCCAACTTCCACCCTCACGGCTCGTTCGGCAAGAAGATGACAATGGACGATTTGATAGCCAAGCAGACGCGCATCACGCGGCAGGAAAACCCGCACTGTGCGTCGGTGTCGTTCGACAGGGACGCGGCGAATCGGTTCCAGCAGTACGTTAATGATTCCCTTGCCTTTGCTGTGAAGCGTGGGGGGTTTATGTATGGGACCGTGTCTGAGGATAAGGAGGTGTTCGTCCATTTCATCTACGAGCCGCCGCAAGAAGGGAGTGAGAGTAATCTCATCTTGATGAGGGATGAGAATGAGGAGAGGATCGTTGAGGCGATTGCTTTGGGTTTGGGCATGAGGAGGGTTGGGTTTATCTTCACGCAGACTGTGAGTCAGGACAAGAAGGATTATACCATGTCCAATGCCGAGGTTCTGCAGGTATATAACCAAGAAAGCTTGTCTTTTTCTTTCCCTTGATTCAGACGTTTTTCTTGAATCCTATTATATATGTGGCCCTCGAATGGATATTTCGTATAACTTGAGATGCTTAATTTGGCTTGCTTCATAATTTACTGATTTTAGTGAATCAAGTTTGTATCTTTTGTTGGTTAATGATTGAATGGATCAGTATTTGGAAATCTCATGTGAATCCATCTGCCTTTTTTATCTTATTTAGGTCAAGTTCTGTTTTTTTATTTTCTATCTTCTTCCCTGCTATATACATTATGGTATTCGCGCAGTTGAATTAGGTTACGTTATCAGGTTTTTGTTTTACCAAGTTGAGCTGCGACTACTTTGTTCGACTTTTGAACTCTTATGTGTAGGCAGCAGAGCTGCACGCAGAGAGCGGGCTGGAGGAGTGGGTCACAGCGATAGTGAAGCTCGAGGTGAACGAAGATGGTGGAGCCGACGTCCACTTCGAGGCGTTTCAGATGAGCGACATGTGCGTGAAGCTGTTCAAGGATGACTGGTTTGACAAGGAGGCGTTAGAAAACGAAGGCGTCGATCCCAAGATTTCGAAGATGAAGAAGGACGTTGTGGTTGGTGGGAAAGACACAAAGGAGGTGGACAACGATTTCTTCTTGGTTGTTGTCAAGATTCTAGACCACCAGGTTATTTAAGCATCCTTGCATGTGTGTCTGAAACTGTAGATTCAATGTAATAAAAAAGTTGAAAGCCTCGTTTGTTTTTGTGAACGACGCAGGGCCCGCTATCCTCCACATTCCCGATTGAAAACAGGGGATCTCCAGCAACTATGCGGGCGTTGAAGAATCATCTCGACCGAGCAAAGCATCTCCCCTTTGTGAAGAGGATTTCGGATTTCCATCTGCTTCTCTTGATCTCACGGTTCTTGGACATAAACGCCGATGTCCCTGCTTTGGCAGGCTGTGTACAGTTACAGTCCACTGTGCCCGAAGGATACCAGCTGCTAATCGAGTCCTTGTCCACGTCTTCTTGACGAGGCAACAATGTCAGCAGCAGCTATCGACGTGTTTATTTATAGACACTTTAGGGCAATCATCTTCTGTAACAGTAATACTTTCATCCTTTGATATTTAAGTTCATATGCTATGGTTTGTTTAAAGACTTTAGCTTTTGGTCTCCATTTGGGCTGAGCAGTTTCTGTTCACTGCATGTTTATCTTACATGATTCATCGCCTTTTCTTTCGACACGAAAAAAGTACTTCGAGTTCAGGACTTATTACAAGCACAGCAATGACTTAGCAGCGGCAAAATGCAATAAGGCAGTAGTAAATGACAGCAAAAGATAATGCAGCTGAAATTTGAGTCGACCCCATGTGTTTGAAGGTAGCTCTAGGCAATCCATTAACTCGCCGAGTGAGTAATTGATGGCGTAAAAATGAACATTTCGCAAGCATGAGCGCCGACTCTTGCACTAAATGAGGACACCTCTACTTCCGAAACGTATTCGTGCTGCAATAAAAAGTAAGACAATCAGTTTTCCCCCGAAAAAAAAAAAATTCGTCGAAGATTCTCGGGAAAGAAGTGATTTTTAAGGTATTCCTCGGAGTTTTTGAGCCTTAAGCGGAAAGCCCACAGATGATAAACAAAATTCGAGTCTAAAATATGAAACTTTCTGAGAATATGAGATGATCACAGTTCCTCACTCACCTTCCACAGGTCTCTAATGGAGACAACGGTGTTAGACTCGAGCCCGAGTTTGTTCCATGGAACCGAGATGGACGCGGGCTTGGAGCCACGGTTCCATAGGACGACAGCCAAACGGTTCCCCGAGAGCGGACCGGCCCACACTTGAAAACAGCCATCGGGCCCATATGCGTACACTTTCCTTCCTTGGACCCCTAATGGATCTTGGTTCACTCCTATCACCTCCTCGTTGCTTAGAATTTCAAACGTCTCCTTTGTCATGTTTCTTACATCACAGCCGATGAGAAGTGGAGACTGAGAAAAAAAAGTCAAGAAAAACTTCTATACTGCAAAACTCGGAGGAAAAGCCGCGTTTTAACTGTAATAAAGGCTATATATGAGTACCTTCATCAAAGCCCAGATGCTAAAATGAGCCCTGTATTCCTCATACGTCATGCCGCCGTTTCCAACTTCTAACATATCGGGGTCTGTCAGAAAACGTCTAATTAGATTCGAGAATATATGAAAGAAAAAAAAAAAATTGGATGCAAAGATTTTGCAATGATTAATCCCTACCGTTCCATCCGCCAGGCCCTGCATATGCAGCCCACTTATCATTGAGATCAGCTATTGTAGTCATGCTAAAGCAATAAGGAAGACAAGGAACTAACATTAGTGCGAAGTTGTAATGATTCGAACAATATTCGATAGCTATACTAAACGTTCAAAACCTTGCCCAGGAATCATTAATGTCGTCAGTCGTCCGCCAGCTATTGCCAACTTTTCCAGCCCACAGGGCCGGGTCATGAACGCCCCTGCAAAAGTTTATACAAAGTCAAGAATTCGTAAGCCGAAAGAAAAAAGATCGACAATTTTCAGAAAGGTATACTAACCATTCGCAGAGCGAATAGAATATCGTCCGTCCAGTTGAGTTCAGGGCATCACGCATCGGAGGGTACCTAAAATATTACAACATCATTATTAAGGCAAAGCTTTCATGGATGTTAAAAACTAGCGTAAGTTAGACACTTGCCTTTTCTCTGGCTCAATCCCGAGGTTGAAACAATTGTCGTACTTTAGATAATCAACACCCTGCACACAGACGGGCAAGAAAAGTTTCAGACATAGACGAACACAATATGAAAGAACATAAACTTGTACTGAAGAAAAAAAAAAGAAAAACTCACCCAAGATGCAAAGAGCTTTGCATCATCAGATTCATGGAAAAGCGAGCCAGGTCGTACTTGGCACGTGAAAGCCCTGAGAAAGAATTTGTGATCGTCAAAACAACGTAGAAACACAATATAGTTTCAACTAGTAAATTGAAGCCATAATGATCTACAATTCATCAAGCCGTGCCAGAAGGCTTAGTTACTTTTTTCGTCTTGTAAGTTAAGAGGGGTGGCACTTTCAGGACAACCAACTTAAGGGGCTACAATTTTAGGACATTGTCTTTCAGAATCGAAGCAATTTAAGGACAACAAGCGTCGATTGGACGCCACGTCGCCTCTTTCGAAGACGTGGCGGTCCAATTGTACGGCCGGCGCTTGTTGTCCTTAAATTCCTTCAATTTTTGAAATTCAGCGTCCTAAAATTGCAATCCCTTAAGTTTTGTGTCCTGAAAGTACCACCCCTCTTAACTTATTGGACGGAAAAAAAAAATTAATTAAGCACGTGCTAGAAGGCTGATAGAGCAACGATCTTACCCTGCATCTGAGTAGATTCCCAGCTTCAGTCCCTTCGAATGCACATAATCAGCCAGCGACTTAATCCCCGACGGAAACGTTCTTGAATCAGCGACAAGCTGTCCCTGCACGTTAGTCAACCACGGTAACTAACTAAGTAACTAACTAACTAACTCGGGATAAAAGAATCACTGCATAGCAAAGAGAGCTGCTACACACGACTGTTTACCTTAGAATCTCGCTGCGGTTCAGACCAGCAATCATCTGCATTACATGACATTTAATCATGTAAGATTCTTGAACTGAAGATATTCCACGATGCTTAATCATGTAAAAATAAATAGCGGGAAGGCATCGATCGCCTACCTATATTCACATAGTTGTATCCTAATCTGGCTAATCCCGAGGAAACAAGGGAATCAGCTGCAACCGAAAAACCCGAGAGTCCCTAACATGAGTTCCAAATCATGGTATTTCTTACAATGAAGAGCATTCATTCATTCACTTACTTGTTTCCTTAATAACCTTTTCATTTATATCACAGGCGAAGAAATTCCAGCTATTCCACCTGCCCATAAAAAAAAAGGGATTATCAAATCAATTAGCTTTATTCTAAAAAGAATCAACAGTAATCATATATATAATGCCCATTAATCACAATGAAACCATAGATAGCAACTCAAAATACAATTACCCAATTCAAAAGCTACAATCGAACACAAATAGCAGTAAAAGACCCATGCAATGGAAAACCCATAAACTAGTAATGGAGAATCGAAAGAAGAATCTCATCGAAACCATAAAAAAAAAAAAGAAGAAAAATGGCCGATCTCCTTACCCCATCTGAGGGGTTCGAGCCAAACCATTGTTCAGCTGCAAAGTTCCATACTTTGAGGTATCAAAAATGTTTGAAATCGGCTTTTCTTCGCCATTTATGTACGGATGATGCGAGGAGAAGACTCTGCCAGAGACTTGTAATGAAGCAGCACATACATACAAGGTTGCTGCTATAAGCTTTACAGCAACTGAATTGCTTCTAACCTTTGACATTTTATCCACTTACGACTGTCTTGAGTTGTGGCGTAGAAAAGCTGCGAATGTGGAAATAAGTTTTACCTTGCAAGCTATGCTTAAAGCATTCTTATATGCAGCTTTTTCTTTAATTTGCGTAATCCACTTTGCATAATCATCGGGCCCACCTCAGTAATGAACACAGAGTTGGACCATATACCTTGCTGAAGTAGATCAGATTCCTATAAATATGATATAATATATATCTCTCTCCAAGATTTGACCTTTTCTAAATAATAATTGATGTTTATAATTATTTTCTTTCCTTGTGGAAGTACATTGATCTTGCAATAATTTAGATTCCACACAGTGAGAGTTTAGATATTTTCAGGAAAAAGGGTCGTCGAGATATTTCTTGTAGGGGTGAAGGTGTTGATAGACATGAAACGTGGCATACAATATTCATTAAATGAGCCCAGGCGAAAACCTCATACATCATTTAATGATGTGTAACGATAAATTTGATGGTTATACTGTATCAATGTCTCATTGTTGGTGCTCAAACTTTCAAATGTGTCGTTTTGGTTCTTGAATTTTGCAAAACCGTTCAAGTTTGGTTCCTTTACCGGTTCTTTAGGTCAAAAGAACAAAAAATAAAAAGTTTTACAAAGTTTAGGAACCAAAACGGCACATTTGAAAGTTTGAGCGAGCACCAACAGTGAGACTTTTTTTTCCACATAGATGTTATTGCTTTAACTTGATATAACATTCAGATTCGATCAACACGAGATTTTTGAACTTTTTTTCTTTGTTTCAAGAGTTATCTCAACACAATCACACCGTAATCTTCACACGATAACATGTACGTAATCCACAAACAAAAGCATATACGTAATCCCCATATAAAAATTTAGAATTGCTGTGTGATTGTATTGGGATAATAACTCTTGATTTAAAAAAAATGTTCAAAAATTCCGTGTTATCGAAGTTGAATTTTATATCAAATTTACACAATAATGTCTATGTGAAAAAAAAATCTCATTGTTGGTGCTCAAACTTTGAATTGTGTCATTTTGGTTCTTCAACTTTGCAAAACCGTTTATTTTTTGTTCCTTTACTGGTTCGTTAGGTCAAAGAATAAAAAATGAAAGGTTTTACAAAGTTTAGAAACCAAAACGGCACATTTGAAAGTTTGAGCACCAACAGTGAGACTTTGGTATAATATAAGACCCAAATTGTGTAAAGAGATAAAAAGAAAAACAATTTCTTGCATTAATATCAACAAAAGGGATCGATAATCTTTGATTAGGTATATAATTACTTGGCGTAGACGGTATAAGTTTATTGGTAAGCTAATTTAGCAGTTCAATAATTATTTATTTTAGATGATAAATATATTATATATATATATATAAACTCTTCTAATACGTAACGGAATCTTTGGGTTTAAAAGCCTCCACAGAAAATAGCATAAGTGATGATGAAATATTATCGGTGTTATTACAAAGTCGTAACATAGCAGATTATTTTTTATTAAGGTAAGGCTTCCGTTACATCACATCTTTTTTTTTTTCTTTTTTTTTTTCTATCTTTATTTCTTTTTTCTACTTTTTAAATCAACCAACTAACATCACATTCTTCCACTTCGTGTCGATAAGCACGAATCAAATTTCAAGATTGAAATTAAAGTACAACGCCCTCAAAGTGGATTCCCCATAATTTCAAGAAAATGATAAACAATAATCTTTTAATTACAATATTTAACCTTCATTACAAAAGCCCACATGTGTACATTCATTCATTACACAACAGCCCTAAACACCATGTGCAATTCAATTATCTTTATCATATAAAAACACCAAAAGCTCATGGTGGTAGCTTCTAACCTTCATATAAATTCCCATAAATTCTCAAACATAATAATATAAACAAGAGCAATCCAAACTAAATAGCTCAATTCAAATCCAAGATATGGACATCATCCGAAAAATTTTAGATTGACGAACGAACGGTTGTCGTTGGGTTCAGAATATACATTTCGCATGCATGAGCATCGACTCGAGCGCTGAACGAGCTCATAGAGTTGGTAGAAACGTATTCGTGCTGCATTTCGAATGAAAAAAAATCAAAACATGACATATATGTGTGAGTGTGTAAATAGATTGTTCTTAGTTACCTTCCATAAGTCTCTTATGGAGACACTAATAGAAGATTCAAGCCCAATCGAACCCCATTTAGCAGTTATTATCGCGGGTTTCGAACATCTATTCCATAATGCAAGGACCAAGCGCTGTCCAGACAATGGACCAGCCCAAACCTGAGAGATATGTAGTCATATGATTAGTTATCCTTGTGGCGATGTCAAATGGGCTCAAGACGGTGGGATTTCGATTTCATACTTGATAGCAGTCGTTTGGTCCGTAGGTGTAAACTTTGCGTCCTTGAACGCCGAGTGGATCTGATGGGAAAATTTCATTCATATACGGATAAAGATCTAACCTTTATGCATCGAACTAAACGGATTGAAGGATAGTGATTCATAAGTGATGTGTTTACCTTGGTTTACGGCGATAACCTCGGTGTTGGTAAGGATTCCATAAGTCTCGGGAGTCATGTTTCTTACATCACAACCGATCAAAAGCGGCGCCTGTGAGATTTAACATAAAACTCATTCAGCTAACTATTAGTTAAAAAAAATTCAAACTTCAAGATTTTCCGGGAGTTATTTCTCTATAAATATATGTATATATACCTTCATTAGAGCCCAGATGCTGAAATGTGCTTTGTACTCTACGTAAGTCATGCCTCCGTTTCCAACTTCTAACATGTCAGGATCTGTAATGAAAATGTTTACAGAAGAGCTACAGGCAAGAACTATCAATCGAATGAAGAAGAAGGAGATGGACGAGTGAGTATAATTACCGTTCCACCCTCCAGGTCCAGCATAGGCCGCCCATTTATCATTGATGTCTGCAATTTCTGTCATGCTATAACGGAAAATAACAGAGACATAAAGAACATGAAGCATATCTTGAAAAGTTGATGTAATAATAGTTAGATGTTTTGAAACCTTGCCCATGTATCGTTGATGTCATTAGTGGTTCGCCAACTGTTTCCAATCTTGCCAGCCCATAAAGCGGGATCGTTCACGCCCCTGCAAAGACAATTCAGACACAGCTTAATCTTAAGGTAATAGAAGATGTCGGATTGATCTTAGAAAGGTAGAAGTTTAATTACCATTCACAGAGTGAGTAGAAAATGGTTCGACCCGTCGAGTTAAGAGCATCACGCATAGGCGGATACCTTTCCTCGGGCTCGATCCCCATGTTGAAGCAGTTGTCATACTTCAAGTAATCCACACCCTATACAAACAAAAAAAAAAAGTAATTAATAAGCAATTTCTGGCAGCAAAAAAATAATATGTAACGAAGCAAACATATCATCGAACGAACCCATGATGCGAAAAGCTTTGCATCATCGTATTCGTGTTGGAGAGAGCCCGGTCTCTCTTGACATGTCTTGACCCTGCAAGAATATTCGAACAGTGAGACAGATTGAACTAACTATCCCCTCTGCCAGTAATAAAAAATATCTTACCCTGCATCTGAGTATATACCGAGTTTCAAGCCCTTTGAGTGCACATAATCAGCAAGTGCCTTAATTCCCGATGGAAACGAAGAAGCGGGGACAATTTTGCCCTGCAATGCATCGAATTTTTCGACTTAACACAGACCGATCTATCGTTTAGCAAAAATGGGAACATTGTTCTAATCTAACCTCTGCATTCCTTTCTGGCTCGGACCAGCAATCATCTGCATGCCACGATGGTTGTAATATGTAAGAACACCGGCCAAGATGCTCACTGAAACATCACTTAAACCGCCAAAGCTAGAAACGATTTCAAACATATGTGGAACTTACCTAGATTCACGTAGACATAACCCAATCTAGCCAAACCCGTGGAGATTAGGGCATCAGCTGTCAAATAGAGATTTTCTTAAACCCCTTTTGCAGAGATTATTACATCTTTGTTACTTGCAAACACACAAGGGAAAATCTTCTAACCTGTTTCTTTGATAACCTTCTCGTCGATATCACAGTTGAAGAAATTCCAGCTATTCCACCTATTATCCAAATCATACGAAGAATCGAAACAAAAGAATCTCAGATCCGAATGAAAGCCAGCTAGTAATAAAAGATCATAAGATTTTCTTACCCCATCTGAGGCGTACTTGCCAAGCCATTACCCAGCTGTAAAATCCCATACTTGGAAGTATCGTAAATCTTAGACGAGGTTATTTCTCGACTTGGGTGAAGCGGTGAAGTTCGAGCAGCGACTGTCGCTACGACGGCGACGAACACATAAATAATGAATGGTAATGAAACTCTGCAGCTGCACATTATGTACAGTATTATGATCAGAAATTCTTTTTTCTTTTTCCTTTTTTTATGTTTCCTAAATGTTTTATTTTAGACTACTGCAAAGTGTTGGAGCAACGAAGGCAAATTGTGATTAAAGCTAAGGCAGTGTATTTATAAAGCAATTAAGGCGATGTAATCATCATCAATGTTGCGGAGAAATTAAACTTTTAAGACAAAGGCAAAGGTTTGTTTATTAATTAATGTATTATGTGGCCACTTTTGTAATTTTCTGCCAACCCTAATTAGTTAATTAGCATTGTATTTATAAAACGCCACGTATCGTAATTATAGATTAGTATTTTAATTACACCCATTTATACGTGTAATTATTAAGATACTAGAAATTAAATATATATATATATATATAAGTTTAGTATAATATAGCAAAGATGCCAGCTTTTGTACTCTTTCCTATTACGTGTATGTATGTATTGGAGCAGAAATATAGTGTTAGAACGATAATTAAGTAATTGAGAGTTTATATAGGAATGCAACTCAAAAATTAAAATTTATATGATATATAATTATGTGATACACAAAATGATTTAAATATTTTTTATAATTTTTTTTTTGTTGGACCCCCTTTCATCCTTATCCCGGAAATTTGATTAGCCATATAATATTGTTAAAGATATATGCTGTGGGAGACAATAATTGAATAAAATATGTGTAAATGGAGTTAAATGATTGGTCGTAATGTTCATATATTCGGTAACAAAATAGATAAGCGTGATTTAAATATAAACTTACGTCGCGGTAGATATCAAATTTAAATAATATGTGTGACGTTAATATTTTAGTTGATTAATTACATCGAGGATCCATATTAATATTAATTAGCTGACAATTACTTACTTAGATTTAAGCTAATTTGCATTATTCTAACCTACTTAGGCAATGGCCAATCAATAATAATAAAAAAATTATGTATTATGTTTCTTCATATAAATATTAAACTCACATTACATTTTCTTCAAACCAAATTATTACATCGCTGCGTGGGTTATGGTTATGGATATGTTCATTGCTCGTTGGTGAGCCCACTGCTGACTCATTACACACTATTTTAGCATAAAGTGCACTTATATTAATGAGAAGAATCAAAATGTTGGGGCAACTGATTACTAATTAAATATGTCCATTATTGTTTTATTAAATAAAAATACGTATTGTATTATTGGTCTTTAAAAATAAAAAAGAACAACTAATAATAATGATGATGATAATGAGAAAAGAGATATGTAATTATATGTCATAATTAACGGCAGGTGACTTTCAGATTATATATCTCAACAATAATATATATGACTCCTAATGATTCTTAATTTCATATTTCTCTTGCACGCTTATCTCTCTCTCTCTCTCTCTCTCTCTCTCTCTCTCTCTCTCTCTCTCTCTCTCTCTCTCTCTCTCTCTCTCTCTCTCTCTCTCTCTCTCTCTCTCTCTCTCTCTCTCTCTCTCTCTCTCTCTCTCTCTCTCTCTCTCTCCTCCATGAAATTCAATTCCATACGTAAGTAGCAGTTTATACTCTTGCAACATATGTGGCAATGGGCCACATCAAGAAGACCTTCATTCTTATCCTCTTTATTTGCATGTATCATATATTATTATTATGTAATAACGTGACATAATCGTACAAGGAACTCAATAAATGGTGAATATTTAAATCATTTTCCAAAGTTTTTACGAGGAGTGAATTCGTGATTTGGGGCCATGTAGGCCATTATTGTCGATATAATATTCAACGGATGAATCTATTATGTTGCATTGCAATTAGGGTTTATTTAAAAAAGATTCGAATTTTTTTCTTTCTTTTTTGGGAATAAAAAATAGATATATTTCCCCGTATATAATTCGTAAGCCCAAGCATTAGACTAGTATTGGCTGGCTCGATAGTGAATGCAATTATATGGTAACAAATGAGAAGTAAAATGAAAGAATGAATATGGAAAACGAGGCATGATGATTGACAGCCACATAATAAAAATAAAATTTCGGTGCTTTTTTATTATTATTATTATTATTATTATTATTATTATTTAATAATGGGAGAGATGCACTTTAAAACGGCAAATTAATTGGTATGTTAGATTATTTAATAATGGGAGAGATGCACTTTAAAACGACCAATTAATTGGTATGTCATGTATATTTATTATTTTATCGTTCGAATATTTAATTGATTTCAATTATATCATCACAAATTAATCAATTAAATTTAAATTAGAATTTTATATATTAAATATTTTAAATTTAAATAACTCTTATAATATAAAATAATATTATATATAGTTATATAGTAAATAGATACTAGTTATTATTGTTCTATTTATTATTATCTCTTATCATCTTAAAAACGGTTTGATTCCCTCCATCATTCAGTTAATTTGATAAGTCAATTGTTTTTCATAATTTTACTCATCAATTGTTAATTTATTTTAATTTTACACTTCAATTAAAAATTTTGCTATTAAACATTTTAAATCAAATTAATAATTACTTTAAAAATACAAAATAATTAATAATAACTCTTAAAAAATATACAATAATATTATATATATTGGCTATTATTATGAGCAGTTGTTTTATCCGATTACCTCGGTCAAAGTCACCAAACAGTGACTAAGTTCAAACGTTACTATCAAACAAATCCCACAGACATATAGATTCTTCATTCTTTAGACTGTTCTTCCACTCTTCTTTTAACTCTCACCGAAGAATTAAACAACTCATTTTTTCTGACAAGAATTCACTTGTGTACTAATCACATGATATCACTATGACCGGAGCAAATCAAGCATGCGCAGCTTGTAATACCAACGGCGGAAGTTCTCGCCGGACTCCCTCCTCGCCCCCTATTTCCGCGGCCCCAAAGACGATCAGTTCCGGCGAGTCCACGATTTGTTCGGCGTCACCAACACGACCAAAGCCCTTAAAAACCCTACCAGACAGAGACAAGAGAGACGATGCAATGACGGCAATGATCTACGAGGCGGAGATGCGCCAAAGATTCCCCGTTGGTGGTTGCTCTGAGGCCATACGTCGGATTCATCAGAGATTGCAATGCTTGATGGAAGAGCACCGCCGTCCTCTTCGGCTGCTTGATTTGCATAGGCCACCACCGCCCAGTAGTACTGCTGATCCTCCGCCTGCTGCTGCTGCTCCTCCTTGGAACCACCATCAACAGTGGTCGTTCGATGGCGGGGAATCGGCGGCGCTTATCGTTCGTTGACGTAATTTAGACAGGAAATAGTTCGTTTGTTGTTAATATTGTATTCCATTTATTATTTGTTTCATAGAAATGAATGAATGGAAAAGATACTTATGGCAAGTGCTAAAGATTTACCTTTATAAACATAAACTCAAGCTGGGGAAGACTGCAGATAAAAACCTAGTATTATATTTTGTTTGCTTTTCCCTTATTTCCACTCTTTGGTACCATCGTTTTCCTATGCAGTTTAAGACCATAAATAATGCTTTCGAAATACTCATTGCTTAAGGTCAAGCCCACCATATTCAATATCTATCTCTATCATATATCTTACTTTATAATCGTTTTATTTAATTCTCTTACTCGTTGCTTAAGGAAACTTGGTAATGTAATGATTCGTGTGGTTATAAAGGCCAACTTTAGTGGGGTTTTTTTTCTTCTTATGATGAAGCTTAATAATTGTACTTTGTTATGGTTACGATATATCATTTTCATCATCGTTTTCAGGTCATAAAATAAATTGCCTCCACCATGGATATAATAATTTTGATAAATATGTTTACAATATATATTTATATTATCATCTAATATAATTTATAATGTATATTATATTTTAGACAAATTTAAATCTCCCACCTACCAATTAGATCTTATGTCAAATGATCTAACACGTGACATCTTCGTTTAGAGGTCATGAGTTCGGTCTTACTAAAACTCCCCAATTTCGGATGGTCAAAGTCAAATTATCAAATAGCTTTGAAGTTTAAATTTAATTAGGACGGAATTTAATCACCATACAAACATTAAGATCATAAAAAAGAATAAGTAGAAAGAGAAGAAAGACCATATATATATATATATATATATATATTATATATTTTTTTTTTTGGCCGGGTATCCCCACTCGATCTGGCTATGAGCTAGCCCCTAAATACCGGCGTTGGCTTTGCGCCACACACTCTAGTGGTGGGACTAATCCCGTGGGTCAGATGAATACGACCTAAATCCACAATGATAGTAATGAGAAATAAATCCCATAGGGACTACTCAAGGAATTGTGGGTGGGGGGATTCGATCCCACAACCTAATCCACAAATCCTTAAGACCTCCTCCTTGACTACTAGGCCAAGGGGTCATTGGCAAAGAAAGGCCATATTTAATAGGTGGAAAACAAGCCACTTATCCAAAACAATCACCTGCTAGCATTTCTAGGAATAATAATAATAATATAGAAAAAAAAATGAAAAATAAAAAGCTTCCATCTTCCATAGTTCTAAGATAAAACCAGCGGCTTCACACCGTCCAGTGAACTTATAAAATCTCAAAAGTACCAAATCAACACACATACACACACACACAAAATACATACCATGGCCAGTGGTTTTACCACTTCACAAGAATTAAAAAAAAAAAAAAAAGAAAAAGAAAAAAACAAGGGGCCGTTAACTGTAAATTGTAATAAATCTCACGTTAATCACCTCGATGTTCTTCTATAAATATCAGCAGCTTCTTGCTTTGTTTTTCCTCAGTTACTTCATCATATATACACATTATTACACAGAGGTCAAAAAATAATAAAAAAAAAAGAATATGGAAGCTGCTAGATCTTGGATTTCCGACCACAAGCTCACCAGCATTGGCAAGTTTCCCATACATACACACACATATATACACACAGTAAAGTGTGTAATATATATATATATATATGAAAAACATATATTGTTTTTAATAATTTTTTATATATGCTTCTTGTAATAAGTGCAGGCTCGTTATGGGCTGCTACAGTTGGCACCTCACTGGCTTATAACTCAAGTCCTAGAACAAGAAGTAATACTACTTCTCTGATGAAGCCCAGCCTCAGGCTTATTCACGCCAGGTTTAATATTATTTATTAGTATTTTATAAGATTTCATTCATAGATTGAATACTATTTTTTTTTTTTGGTTGTAATAAAAAAGTATTGAATATATGGCGCTATTGCAGGATGCACGCACAGGCGCTGACGCTGGTGGTGCTTGCAGGTGCGGCGGCGTACCATTACTACGAGAAGCGTGCTGAAGAAAATGCGACAATGGTTTAATATTATTACTATTATTATTATTATTTAGGAAGCGGGCACTTTGTATTATCTACGAATGATTTTATACTATTAGGTAGCTGATAATCACGAAAATTTAATAATTATCTTCTGTATCTGTATTGTGTTGTAATATATAGTGTCGTTGTGTACGGTACTGTTCCATTTAGTTTTTCAAATCAAAGAAACCGTCCTTTGATAAATAAATTCATATTTGTTGCAAATATACGACGAGTTATTGAAATGAAAAATATTGTAGTTTAAATGGTCTGTTCAATGACATTTCCAAATGGAGGGTTATAGATTCAAAATTATTTTGACTGTTTGAAAACGTAGTCTGTGTAGATTTGAATGGAATATTTCCAAGATTAATCTCGCCAAAAATCGACAATGCAATTCATAATGGCTTTAAATTGCTTCAAACTGATCTTAGTTGGAGTGTTTCTAACGTGCCAAACAAAAAATAAAATAAAATAATATTAATAGGGTAAATATGGGCTGGTTGTGGTTGATGGTCAAGAATATCTAGGGCCTGGCAGCCCATCCACTCGTAGATCAGCTTACTATCTCACTCTCACAATTAAAATTTTATTTATCAAAACAAATATATTCAAACATTCCGATGATGGGTTCAAAATTTATAATTTCCTTATATTATTATTATATACGTACTATATACATCATCTTTCCTTCAATAAATCAAAGCTTCACAGTCACTCGTGAATTGAGAATTAATTAATGGGACCAAAATAAAATGTAACGTACATAAATATGACGTGCGATTCCCATTTTCGTGGAGTACTTTATTACCGTAATGTCCGTAATTATACTTCATTTATTTTTATTTTTTATTTTTTGTTTCAAATCTATTATTTACTAACACACATCCTTGTCATGAAAAAGTACATAAATGATTAATATAAAGCTGTAATTATCAAGAACTCAATCAATATACCACACGAATTCATTCTTTGGAGTTCGAAAGCCATACGTTACATCAAGACAAAATAAAGCTATAATAACGAAACCTCTTTCGACAACTTTTCACGTGACCTTCTTCGAACATATCCATCCAAATATGTCATAAGCGATCGACAATGCTTTTATTTACATTATTATTAGATAGAAAACAAAAAACTTCATATTATTTTCTTAAATAGAATAAATAAAATACCCATAATCCATAACTATTCATTATTATTACTCTCACTCCATTTCTTGATCATACTCGAAATTGCCCGCTTAACAAGTTTGGCATCAATGGTTTCTTCGTCGTCTTCGTTCTGCATCGGAACATCGCGTGATTATCATCATCATTAAACTATTACACACACACACACACACTATGTGTGTGTCTACAAGGAAAGGACAAGAGGTGAGGTGGAAAGGTGATTAAAAATGTTCTTACATCTCCTCCAAATGCCTGCAAATGGAAGCTGTCAGCGCAAGAAACCCTAGCTTCAATGACTTCAAGCCCTAAATCCTCGAAGGTTTCGAGTATGGAGACCAATAACCCAGGGCAGCTTTTGCCGCAATACACATTCACCAGCAGGCCCTTTTCTAGGGTTTCAACTGAAACTTGCTGCATATTATAGACAATATATCCTCATTCAAAATGAACATTGAATTAATAAAGGAAGAAAAAAAAAAAGGAAGAGGAGAATAGTGTGTGGGTATATATGTATACAGGCCACAGATTGTGATGAGGGCTTGAGCTTTCTGCAGTTGCTATGTCTTCGGTGAGCTCTTCGACTTTATGTTTCAGTTCTTTGATGTAGTTTGTAGCATCCAGCACAATGGAGGTCTCGTCGATCTGGCAATAATGAGGTTGTTCTGGCCGTTAGAAGCATGTAATAAGGGAATCTATCGAATGCATGCGTAAAGTAAATATGTATTAGTGTTTTGGGCTTCGACGGTTATTACGTACCGATTGGGAATTGGTTACGGAACGAAGGATTTGAAGCTTCTGATGAACTGTTTCTGGCTTAGGCTCTCTTGAGAACCTTCTTGCTTGCTTTTTCTTCATTTTCTTGCAATTTGTAACATATGATCAACTGTTGTTTTCAGTTTTTATTTTCCTTTCTCTATGTTGAGGAGAGCCCTTTAAATAGGGGCATCATGGCCTCTGTAAATATACTGTCATTTGGTCGTTTGCTGCCCAAATGGCCAATCTATCTCATCATTTTAAAAAATATATATATATCAGATATTTCTGCAGGAATTTTTTATTTATTTAACTGTCCACGTAGAACATATTCCTCCCTATCATATGAGGTGAATATTGATTTTACTTTGAGGATTAGGATATTTCAAATTGACCCTATTGAAGTCTCTTGACGTTTCGGCAGGAGGTATATTCTCACACAACGTTACCATAGTCTCCACAATCCAATTCAGTACCGTCTGAATCAACCCTGAAGATTATTATTATCAGCTATCGGACAACCACTGGCTTCTAGCGGGATTAATCCCCGCCTGATCATTGCTTTCCATTTCAAGTTGATAAAATATTCCTATTGATCAAGTGGAATTTAAAAAATTAAAATATCTAGACACCCTTTTAAATAGCTCATTGTCACGAGAGGTTCTTACTACATAGAATGTAAGATTTGTTACATGAATAGGTAAAAAAAAAAAAAAAAAAACAGAATTGTTGTTATTATTATTCTTACAACAAAGGGCAATGCGATGAGGAATCAAATACCAATATGAAGCTCGTGATCATGGCTTGGATTGGTATTAGGGGTAAAAGATAAATTCGCAGGAATTATTATTGGCAGCATGCATACAGCAAATATGCTTTTGTTTGTATGTATAACAATTATACAATGCATCGAAATAAGTGAAATGGGCATCATTCTATCCTTATTACAAAATCAAGAATTAATTAGGCTAAGGAGATGGAATATATTAGTGAAATTCTTGATGGTCATTACAAAGGTGTTATATGACTATAAATCGAAACCCTAATCTATCATAAAATGAGACAATATCCAATTCAATCTAGAGTTTCTCATAGTCTAATTAGATTATAAATCGAAACCCTAATCATAATTATGGAAGATCATGTGCATCAATACATCACTAAAAATCAAAATTTTGAGGGAATTTAAATGTGGGATGAGTCCAAACTCTCTTCACGGGGAATTTGGAGTTCATTCTCAACAACAGCCGTCACCTTTGTCCTCAGCAATCTCTCTCTCTCTCTCTCTCTATACATATATATATATATATATATATATATATACATGCACTTATCATCTTTAATTAATTGCCATTTAGGTGTAATAAGATGTCATTACATCAGTGTTAATAGTTCTTGTTAGTTTCATAGGACTTGGTGATGTGACACTTACATAATTATTAAATATGTTCTAACATTCGTTATGATAGAAGCACCTCACAGTTCGCTGACAACATCGAACATTGTTTATCAAACCCTAATTCAATCTTGGAAATTAATAAGGGTTTGTTGATATAGAGGAATTTTATGGTGCACATATATATTAAAAAAGAATTCACTAGAAAAATAATTAAAGATAAGAACGATATTCATTAAACAAACGATCGAAAGGGACAACCACATACACAGCCCTACACATCAATATCACTATCATATTTCTTTTGACTCGAATTTCGTCTGTGCACATGGATTTCTATTGAAAACATCACTCATCTTTTGTCACATCTTCAACCTAAACCTTGCATTATATTTACTAGTACTTTATGAACACTCGATGCGTTTGCTTTAATATATAAATTTATAATATTACTTAATATTTGAGTCATTTTAATAAATAAAATCATAATATATTTATAATTGTGTATTATTTTTAAATATATTAAAAAAATTGATTTAGAGGGTATAATTGTAATTAATACAAAAGTTAAGGGTAAAATGATAATTGTACCTGCCATACCAAATCAATTTAATGGCAGTTACTCTATGGTGCTGTCCAATAATAAAATAGATAGTTAGATAGATATTGCTGGAAAAAAAAAACCCATATCTTAATTTTATATAATCCTCTTAACGAGATATTAGTAAATAGGATCTTAGTTATTGTAAAAGAGGGTTTTCAAAATCTTGATTTCATTTCAATTATTATTAATTTCACGGTTATCATGCACCTGCTCCCTTACAACTAACCCATGGCGTTGTAATAATAATCTGTTTTAGAAATAAAGAAAAAAACATCAAATGTACGCATGTATATATATACATAGGTACATTTCTACGTATATGCCTTGTGATTCAAACACTGTCTCAATGCATTGAGGACAAATCACTGAACCCACCCATTCACATGTTCATTTACGTATTATACTACAAAACAATGCACTTAGTGACACGCCCTTCTCAATTTTGGAGTTATTGGAATGTTGTTAATTTTTAAAATAATATATACATATATGAATTGATATATTTGTATATGCATCGTATGGGAATAATTTGATACATATAACAAAAAAAAAAAAACACGATCATTACTTGATAACCCATCCATGTCTTGAATGCTATCTTGTTCTATAAGCATATATCGTGGTTCGATTTGTTGTATGTAATAACTTTGCTCACGTGAGTATATATCCCTTCGGGAAAGTACACTCACATGCAAAACTTCTATTTAAAATGACAAAAACTAAGGAGAAATTCAATATTTTGGGACTGAAATTATATATAAATGTGTGTGTGTGTGTGTGTGTGTGTGTGTGTGTGTGTGGTGTGTCTGTGTGACAGAGTCGCAGATAAGTACATACTCGAAGGCAAAAGTTACTATCTTGGACTCATGCAAGGAATTAGCTTAATTAGGTTATTAGCACTCAGTAGGGTAATCTTCAGTTTATCTTTAATGTTAATGCAATGAGATTATTTACCTTTGTAAGGGTGTTGTTTAGTGGAGAAGATATCCCTGAATAACATTTGCCAGCTAATAGCCTTTTGTCTTTTCGTATTATTTCGCAAAACTTCGACGATGGTAAGTACCGTATTTTAGCAGATTCGAGCAACGGCGTATGTTCGAAGGCGATGCAGTAGAAATTTGTACAAGTTGAAGCGATCGCCATAGCTTCTTTGCAAGTATCAGACAGGCAGAAACCCTTGATGCAGCATGGCTTCATCGAGAGAGAAATCGAAAATGGCCCTTTTTGTGGGACGAGAAGAGATGATACGAAAAAAATCAAAATTTTTTGAATGCGTAGAAACAAATAAATTAAGACTAAGTTTCGCATTCGAAATTTGCGTGTGGAAAGCACGACGGAAAACTAATTTTAGCGCATCATAAAATTGTAAGTCATGCTCCGACCGTCGTACCTCTACACCTTTCCTTTTATTTTCCTTTACGGAATTCTGCATACTGAACGCAGTCTAAGACTTGAGCGAATGAAGCAAAAATATCGAATCATGGGGGCGGGTTTTTATTCGCATCGCAAACATATGAATCACACGATCACATTTGTTAACCTTTCATGTCGTCATTCGGTTAATTTCTAATAACGTAGGATCGGGCCGTAAATGAGTAAAATCTACTATATAGGTTTTGGCCGGGAGAATCGTATAGGGGAGTAAATGAGTTGGAGCTGGGCTCATGAGCTCGTTTACTCGACGAGCTAAGAGCTCGGAGCTAGAATATTTTAAAATTAAGGTAAAAAAATTAAATAAAGAAAATAGTACTCGTGAGCTTTCGATCCGTTATGATTAGACTCGAACTTGAAATCGACAATAATCATCAAGCTCATGGGCTGGCGCGGCTCATTTTTTACTCATACTTTATATATAATTTACTAATTTTATGATTCTATTATATTATTGGAGAGGACGTTATAAAAACTGTAAACTCAATTGCTGTCAATTTTATTAAGTATAATTGCAATTTGGTCCTTATGTTCTTTTATTATTCTAATTATATCATCATAAATAATTTTTTTCCTTTTATATACTTTAAACAATCCTTAATTAACATTTGATTATATTAACGTACATTAAACATTTTAAGTTAAAAATACCTCTTAAATATAAAAAATTATATATATTTATAAATTAGAGCTTAAAAATACTAATATGAATTATGGGTATTTTGATACATTTTCATTTTAATGGCCTCCACTTGTTATTGTTTATTATTTTATGAGAAATTACAGTCTATTTTCCAATCGCAAAAAGTTAAAAAAAAAAGAAAAAAAAATCCAAAATGGAAGAGATTTATCGTCCACAGTTGACTTCAAATCCCAAATAGAGAAAGGATCCAAATTTGCAAAGCGATGGCCTACCTCGCATAGTCCCAATTAATTTGCTTTCTAATTTATGGGAAAATCCATCCCATCGCCACAGCAATTAGCTCGCGTAGTAAATTCGATCGGCACGAAGTCACCTCGCCGCACGGCCCAGTTGAAGCCTCCATCCAAAGCCCGATCCATATCCCCAACCGGGTCGGATAGGTTCGATCCGGAGCGAAGAATAGGGTTGAGCATGGAGACGGCGGGGACCAGCTGGGAGCGGCGAACGCCTCTGGCGGAAGTGGTGGCGGACTGCGTCAAGCGGTGGTTTCAGGACACTTTGAAGGAGGCCAAGAACGGTGATACGGCCATGCAGGTGCTAGTGGGGCAGATGTATTGTAGTGGGTATGGTGTTGCCAGGGATGAGCAAAAGGTGGGACTTTTATGGCAGATTCAAGTGTCTTGTTGTTTTTATTTTTGTGAATTGTTATGTAGTGAGCTAAAGCTATATGATCTTTTGGTCGTGGTAGACTGATTGCTGTTGTTCTTTGGGTAAATATATTTGTTTTCTTTTGGAGAAAGGATTACTGCTGATCTTTCTGGGTTCATAGATGTTTAAAGTACATATTCCTTTGAAATTTGTGTTGTTTTCTTCGTGGGTGTGGCGAATCGAATGGTTATCTTTCTCGGGTCGTTGGGGCGGTAGTAGATTCTTGATGATTTATCTGATAAATTGGATTGAGATACTTTTTAATTCGGGGAAACTGAAGTATCATTGATTTGCAAGCCGATAACCCCCTTGATTCAGTAATTTAGCACTAGAATTCTAATGGATAAAGAATCATATTTTGAAGTTGATTCTATTCTCATCAAGTGCAATCGCAATTGCCAAATATCTGAAGATTCTGTCACATCTGCGTAATAACATGGGCTTGTGGTGCCAGGGAAAAGCATGGATTAACAGAGCTTCGAGGAGTCGATCATCGGCATGGAAAGTAGGAAATAAGCGTCCAGGTGGCTTTATTCATCTCTCAATCTAGTTAATATATCTGTTTCATTTCTTGAAATTCCCATGTTGTTCGTCTAGGTTATAATGCTAGCGATTCAGACTCCGACGAAGTGAAAGAAGATCGCAAATAGATGCCTTCTGCACAAGAAGCATAATTGATTCTTGGGTTGGGGTGAAGTACTGCAACCTTCTGTCCATTCGTCTTATGACTTTCGATTCGAGAATATGGATTACGTAGATTGTGGAATTTATGCTATGCTTTTCTTTTTTTCTTTTTTTTTTCCCTCAACGTCCATGAGTGTCAATGTGCTAACGCAGACATTCCCTCATGCAGATGTATAAGTTGAAGGCCCTTTGGACAACCACTTCAATCCACAACAGTTTTCTTGTAATTTCATGTTTTCTTCTTTCAAAAGCTTCATTTTCATTGTCTTGTTATGTTTTTGTCCATGTTTCTTTTCTATGTAGACATTTTCTTACTGAAGTTATTGAATACAAATACTATGATTACCACAAGCTTGATGTACAGCGTAGAGAAAGGGCAATAAAAACCATGCTTCTACTTTCTCCCACAGAGCATACACATTGTAAAGAAAAGCCCACCATGAAAGTCTCTTATCAGCAGCATTTGTCCATCTCAGTGTGAAAGAAAGCTTTAGTTCCAAACCATGGAAGTCATTATCAGACAAGCAGCAGACTGTGTAATAAATCCTGCTTTTAGTAAAATTTTATTAAGAATCCACAGCTTAAGGAAGGCCACTCAATATCATGGTAAAAGGGAGTAAAAGGTATGTGTGCTCATTATGTGTGTTTGGGAAAAAAAAAAGATGGACTTTCATTGATGATTTTTCACCATCTCAGAATCCCAAAACTAGAAAGAAAAAAAAGAAGGGAAAACATCGAATTTCAGAGACGAAACCTCGGGAAATGTCGAACCCAGTCTCTGCAGGAAACAAGCACATCGTCTGTCAGATCAAAGACAACGTCGCAACGTTCGGAGTTTGGTTAGATCGGAATCCATTCCATTACTCTCTCCCCCTCATCCTCATCCAGCTCTCCGCCATATCCGCCATGTCTCTGCTCCTCGAAACTTGCCTACAGCCTCTCGGGCAGTCATCCATTGTCGCCCAAATCACCGTAAGAATCTCTCTCTCTCTCTCTCTCTCTCATTCTTCCTCTGCATATAAATTCCTGACGAATTCCCAGCCCAAACGTATGTCTCCTCCTCTGCAGAGCGGCATACTTTTCGGCCCTTCGCTGTTAGGACACAAGGCCCTCCTTGGTACGGGGCTTTTTCCCGCAAGAAGCGTTCTCAGCCTCGAGACATTCGCGTGCATGGGGCTCATGCTGTTTTTCTTCGCCCTCGGGATCAGATCCGACGTCAAGCTAATGATGAGGCCTGGAAAACAAGCGATCATCATTGGCATCCCGTCAATGCTCTTCACGCTGTTACTGTCCGTGTTATTTGCATTCATCCTAAAGACGTACGTTCACATGGACGAATCGCTGGCCTCTTCGCTTCCTTACATGGCAGCTTCCCAATGCCTGACCTCCTTCCCTAACATCTCATGTCTCCTCGGCGAGCTGAAGATGTCGGGCAGCGACTTGGGCAGGATAGCCATCGCCACGTCTCTGCTGTGTGAACTAATCAGCATCAACATTATCATGGTACTGATGTCTCTGCTTCAGTCCGACCTCGACCCAGTGAAATCGTCCGTCTCCATAGGCTCGGCGTTTGCATTCGTCTTCTCTATGGGTTTCGTTGTGAGGCCCCTCATCAAGAGGGTTGTGGCGAGGATCCCCTCGGGAAAATCTCTGGGGGAACGGTACGTTTTCTCCTGCTTCGTGGGCGTGCTCTTGGCTGGGCTGATCACCGAGTTGATAGGCCAGCACTTCGTGCTGGGCCCGCTGGTTCTGGGCTTCGTCGTGCCAGACGGGCCGCCCCTGGGAGCGGCTATGATCACCAAGCTTGACCTCCCCGTCGGGAAATTCCTCTACCCGACGTTTCTCACCGTGAGCGGGCTCAAGACCAACATTTTCAAGATCGACCTTAAGTCCCTCTGGATAGTGCTGGTCGTCAACTCCTTCTCCGTCGTTACAAAGATTGGAGTCGTGGTGTTCTCTTCGTGGTTCTTGAACATATACTTTCGGGAGTCGGTCGTCATCGGGCTCATGCTCAGCGCGAGGGGCGTGACCGAGCTTTACGTTTACAATCTGTGGAGAGACGGCGGGGTAAGTAAGTAAGTAAGACGGCTTTAACCTACTAAAAAACTGAGGGATAGTCTGAGTTAATAACATATGCCGAACTTTTCCTGGCCAGGTGCTGACGGACCAAGAATTTGCCCTCAGCGTCATATCGGTGGTGGCAGTCACGGCGGTCCTCGCACCGCTCATCAGGCTCTTGTACGATCCCTCGCACCACTTCGTCCCCTCGAAGAGACGAACCGTCCAGCACTTGAAAAGGGACGCCGAGATGCGCATCCTCGTCTGCATCCAAAACCCAGAGAACATGCCCTCGATCGTAAACCTCCTCGAAGCCTCGTACGCGAACCAGCAGAGCCACGTCGCGGTCATAGCGGTGGTCCTCGTCGAGCTGGCGGGCCGAGCCACGAACATGCTCGTGGCCCACCAGTCCCCGAGGACCCTCCAGCCCACTGACTCGAGGTCGTGCCACATCATCAGCGCGCTACGGCATTACGAGCTCTGCAACGAGGGCCGCGTGACCGTCCAGTCATTCAGCGCCGTGGCCCACCTCGAGACCATGAACGACAACGTCTGCCGTGTGGCCTTGGACCAGAACGCCACCCTGGTCATCCTCCCGTTCCACAAGCAGTGGGAGATCGACGGCTCGGTGGGGTCCGTGAACCGAGCCGTGCAGAACATGAACGTCAAGGTCCTCGAGAAGGCTCCGTGCACCGTGGGGATCTTAGTGGACCGCGGGGTCCTGACCGGCTCGGTCTCGATTCTGAACAGCCAAGCCATCTACAAGGTAGCAGTGATATACATCGGAGGCCTAGACGACGCCGAGTCTCTGTGCTACGGGTCGAGGATGGCCCGACACAACAACGTCAACCTAACGGTGATTCGGCTCCTCATATACGGGTCGGACACGGCCCGGGAGAGGAAAGCGGATAATAGCCTAATCGACGAGGTTCGTCAGGCTAATGTGGAAAATCAGAACTTTGTTTACCACGAACACATAGTGAAGGATGGGGTAGGGTTAGCCGCCTCATTGCAGGGATTGGAGAACTACGATTTGCTGATCGTCGGAAGGAATCATCAGCATTCTCACGTGATGACGGGGATCGGCGCGTGGAGCGAGTGCCCTGAGCTCGGGGTGGTGGGCGATGCTCTGGCGTCGCCGGATTTTACGAGCACCGCCTCGGTCTTGGTGGTTCAGCAGCAGAGGTTTGGGGATAGTAAGTTCAGGAGTAGGATGGCTAATGCCAAGCCCGTCGTGGTTAGCCATGAAGGCGCCCACGCGTCGGCCGACGGTAATGTTGACGGCGATGATCGATGAGAAATCGCCGTGGATAGAGATAGGGCGTAGTGTAGTGTAGGGTAGTGTAGATGAAATACAATTTGTAAAGGTAGGCCCATTGAACGATTCTTGTGATAGATTTGTATATTTGTTTTTATATAATTTTATATCAAAATACAACATAATTGATATGGAGAAATAGATTTATGAAGTTATTTAAATAGAGTGTCTTCAACAAGTTGTTGATGATATTAGTGAAGGGTTCATAAACTCATTGATTATCGTATGTAGTATGTATATGTGAACTTGAAATGATACAATCATCCAAATAGGGTTTGGTCCTACTAAAAGTCAGGATTGTCTCATTACAGTCCCGCTAGAAAACAATGGGATTCAGATTTACTTTTAATATTTCTAGATGGAGGTCAAATGTTTGATATAAGTTGTACTAATTGATTATCATAGTATTTATGGGTTTGAGACGGTATATAAATGACATGGATAATAATTTCACTGAAAATCGTGATCGTCTCATACCCGATTATAAGATTCAGTTTCAATTTGCTCGAAGTGTCCGGTCTACCATGACAAAAAAAAAAAACATAATTAAAATGCAAGCCTTTTATTAATAATTATTAGTATTTTACGCACACTCAGATGTGTGTGCTCCAATATCTAAATATATAATATTAATTAAATAAATTTATTTTTATAATACGAAGTTATAATATTAATTTTAATTGAACAATTTATATATTAAAAATTTAATTTTTGGGATATAATTTGAATAAATTTCAAAATCAAGGATATAATAGTAATTTTTCTTGTCATATCAAATCAATTAAATGACAGTTATTATGAGATGGTCTCCAATAATATACGGTGTCAACAATAATATACAATGTCAAGAACTAGTATGCAATAAAATACCTTATCATTTTTTTTTCAAATTATAATTTTATTAAAAGTAAGTTTTACCTTTTCTTCTTTTTTTTTTTTTAAAAAATTTTAACCGTTAACAACCATTGATACACGACATCTAGAATGGGTGCAAAAAGTCTCTCTAACTAACAATATCGTTAGATTTTTCGAGTCTAACAAGAAATTGAAGACTTGGACTTTCAACAGCCTCCTAAGATTACAAAAGAGAGACCTAACCTCGTCTGCCCCAAACACACTAACCACACCTAACTCTACTCTACTCATCATGTCTTCCCAACCTCAAAGCTCCTTGAAAATAGGGATCGTCGGCTTCGGCCCATTTGCACAGTTCTTGGCGAAGACGATAATCAAGCGCGGGCATTCTATTACAGCAACCTCAAGATCTGATTACACTGATCTCTGCGCTCAGCTGGGCATCACTTTCTTCAGGTACTCATAAATATTAAAAAATTCCCAAATTTTATCTATCCTTTTTTTTTTTCTTTCTTTTTTTTTTTAGGGACGCTGCTGCATTTCTTGAATCCAAGAACGACGTCGTACTTCTGTGCACGTCCATCTTATCTCTTTCATCAGTGATCAAGGCACTGCCTTTTCATGCCCTCAGTCAGCCCACTCTATTCGTCGACGTTTGCTCGGTGAAGGAGTACCCAAGAGATCTTATGCTGACGGTATATTATTTATATGCCAAGATTCAGTTTTTTCTTTTTTCTTATTTTCTGGGCTTATATTGTCTGCTACGGATTTTTGGCTTGTTATTACATCTGCTTTATGTTCTTTGCTGTAAGTAAGGTATTGCCTGAGGACTGCGACGTTTTATGTACACATCCTATGTTTGGACCTGAAAGTGGTAAGTTTGGGTGGAAAGGTCTTAACTTTATGTACGAGAAAGTTCGAATCAGAGACGAACGTGCTTGCTCGGTACTTCTCGACATCTTTGCTAACGAGGTATCACTAGCTCTTTATGTCCGATAACTTGGTGTTCGTTCTAAAGCTTTACGTTAGGCCGATGACATCATCGTCGGGGGCGTCGAAATCTTTGTAGGGCTGTGAGATGCTGGAAATGACTTGCGAAGAGCACGATAGGCTGGCTGCTAGAAGCCAATTCCTCACTCACACCATTGGCAGGTATTCATTCGTTCATCGGCACGAAGAACAAACTAGACCGTAAGTACCTCATCTGAGGCTTACGATTGATTCCCTTTAACTGCAGGGTATTGGGAGAAATGGAAATCGAGCCCACGCCTATCGACACGAAGGGATTTCAGAAGCTTTTCGAAGTGGTACGTATGCATTCACATTTACTTCCCATCTTCTGAGCAGAAAGAATAAGGAAATGTTGTTCTAAAAATGAGGGCAGAAGGAAAGCACTTGTCGAGACAGCTTCGATCTCTTCAGCGGGTTGTACCTTTATAACCGATTTGCCAGACAACAAGTAAGTATTCGATCGCATTGCGTCAGATTATTTCCTACCATCGTCCCAAAAGCTCGCATATATGCCAGAAAATTTCAATATCTGCAGCTAGAGAACCTCAAGCTTGCCGTGGAGACAGTTAACCAGCGGCTCGTCAAGAGGGCCGCCGACGAAGCGTTCGAACCAAGTTCTACTTAGACATTCTTTCTTGTCAAAGTTTTAACAACAATGTCCGAATTAAGACCAAATATCTGATGTCACATATTATTTAACTAGTATAAGTCGACGCTTCGACGATTTTTAAACGTCCTGAATCGTAGTGAACTATTTCAAGAACCGATCAAAGAAGGTTGAGATTGAGCACTTCCCTGAACTCCAACCGCCTAGTTTCCGTATAGAACGTTCTGTGCTTGTTAGGCCAATACGTCAGCCATATCCAGCCCTTCACCTCCCATTCCGAGCCCCACTTCCCCAAGCAGCCCTTTTCGACCTTCCAGCTGACGCTCTCGCCGTACTCATCTCCGGCGAAAACGACCCCTCCTTGCCTGGTGAAAGGCCTGTATGCGCTCGAGTACCTATTCTTGAACCATGCCTTTGGGTGAAGCAAGGCGAATTTCGAGGGCTTCGAAGAGAAAACCTCCCTGCCGTCCAAGGCGTCGTGTAAGAACCAGTTTAGGTTCGCCGTGCTGCCGTGGACGGACTGCTCGAACTTCCAGGGCTTGAGGCTCATGGTGACGGTCTCGCCGGTGGAGAAGTGGAGGCCCAGGGCCGTCGGCGGGTCCCACGAGGCCTCTATCGCCTTCTCCAGCCCGATCTCCCGCTGAGGGTTTTCCGAGGATTTGTGCAAGGAGACGCTGATGACGTTGGGCTGCAAGGTTGTCGGAGAGATTTGGAGGGATATGCGCGAGGGGAAGTGCTTCTCTGAGGGCCCGTTGCCTCGTTCGGACAGCAGCGTGTCGGTTAATAGCTTGACCACGTCGCACCTACGATGTATTAAAGACATATATTACGATGAAAAGGGTAGGTTATTAGGTAATAACAAAAGTCATGTCCATGCACATATATATACCTTATGTTGTCTACGTTCACCGTGACGTCGATCCACTTTTCTTGGACAACCACCCTAGGATTCAGCTGAATCACCCCCTCGAGCTGGTGATAACCGAGGGAAAACATCAACCGTTCGTCGGGAGAAGGGTCGCTCGATTTCTCGACGTTCATGGCTATTACAGGACAATATAGCTGAAGCTTCCAAAGCCCGGCGGTCGAAACTGCGTAAGAAAACAACGGGGAAGGAGTTCTGAGGTGGGCATTCGCAGATCTTAGCTCCCAAATCCAGTTAGTGATCGCAAGGTTGATCGAACGCATCCACTGCTCCTCTACGTTAGACCCCACGAGCCTCATCAGAGTCTTCGAAACTTCTCTAGACTTTGAGCTTGCGAACTGATCCCTGAGGGAGCTAAGGCACGAAGCCCGCAGACCCTCGGGAGCTTCGTAGATGCAGATGATGAACGTTAGGGTTAGAAAACAGAAGTTGACTATGTCCTTGACGTCGATGCTGCCACCGTAAGAACGCGGGAGTTTGAGCGAGTAAGGACATCTAACAGCTGAGTACTTAGTCACGTCTTCGATGATATTGGTCAGTAGGGACGTTATGACATAGTCGTCGCTCAGTAGCACATTCTTGGCGGCGGATTTCATTACCATGCTTTTGGAGGTCCACAGAAAGACGGGCTGGTTGTAATCTGCAAGAATCGAGAGGGTAAGGGAGACGTTAGCATGGTTACTTATCGATAGCTTGAGAGAGGGCTGAGACGAAGTCGAAGGGCATAGACTTATCGAATAAAACGATTCTTTTCGCCACTGAGAAACCGGCGGTAGGGTTTGTATCCAAGAAAAAACATCAGGGAAGGAACAAAAAGAAGCCATTTGTTGAGATAGATGAAAGATTACTGCACTTTGATGGATATGTATTATGGGTTAAGGTTGTAAGGAATCATCAGTATTTAAAGACACACACAGCTGAGAAATAGTTTGGCAGAAATAAAAAACGGTTAGGTCTTAAAAAAACAATATTATTCTCAATGGCCAAGAAGGTCAAAAAGATACGTAAAAACCACATTCAACATGCACAAAAATAAACACATTTATATGTTTGAATGTTGCAAGTAAATATTCCTTGAAGAATATAAATTAAGTTTGCGTGAATTTAAACATATATATACATATATAAATATATGATACAAAGGTGGTTATTATGCATGCATCGTTTTCTTGCTTTATTACATCGACTAACCGTGTGGGGCTGTGGTTTCTTGCATAGAATTGTCGTCCCACTATTAACAAAACTGTATAATGATATGCTGCCTATTATTCATAAGCCTTTGGACTCAACAAGTGCTAATTTGATAAAAGTTCAATTCAAATATATAGAGATGTAACGTCTATATATATTATATTGGCTGAATTGGCTATTTATTTATCCACATACATAGAGGCTAGAGCGTATAGAGACATCCAATAAAACGATTAACGTACTTTCTTGAAGGAAACTAATTCATTGTTGCATTATCCACTCTTCAAATGATTAAATTTTATGCATTACGCCATAATTTTAGAAAAGGAAAGGTTTTATTGATTCCCTTATAATAGGTCCAGCGGGAATCATATTCTCCCTAAGAATGAATATAAAGATTGTACAAAAAGTCAGACAATTGATTAAAAGTTTTACCTAGTCTTGAATAGGTTTGGCCAAAATGCTTTTTTATTTATTTTTATTTTTTTTAAAAAAAAAAAAGAAAAAGAAAAATGAGGGCAAGCCCAGATAATATACGTTTGGGATAATTTAGGAAAATAGCCTCTCAAAGGAGAGGTTTTTAAAAAATAACATCGAAAAACTATTATATCATTACTAACCACACGACCTATAGCAACATAACATTGGTTGTAAAACTATAGATCACCTTACGGATTGAGATCCTCTATTTCAATTTTTGTACTTCAATTCGTATTCAAACATATGAAAATCATTACACATTCCTCCGCCCAGTGTTATCATTACACCAGGTGTTTAATAAAAAAAAGATCAATATATATTTTAATATATAATACTGTTTTTTTCTACACCAAAGTACAAAAATATATAATATTGACTTTTTTTTATTTAAACAACTGATATAATGACATTCATGGGTGTAGTGTAATGATGTGTACGAGTATTTTAACACTGGGCGGAAAAGGTATAACGATTTCCGTAGATTAAAATACGAAGAGGAATACAAAAATTGGAATAAAGGATCCCGTGCCCTTTTACTAACCACTACCCATAGTAACAGAACATCTATTGTGTAGTCAATCACATATGTAATAAGTCACCAATCAAATCCTTATTAGATTAAGTTTTTTAACGGGTTCTCAGCTCTAATTATGGGTTCTCAGCTATAACGCTCAACTATATACTAGGTTTTCAACACAATAATTGGAGCCGAAACCCAATATAAAGCTGAGAACCCGACTGTAAAATGACAAAAATACCCTTAAAATTACATTCATTAACTAAACAAATAGATCACCAAGGCTATTATTCTTTAAAATTTTTTTGTCCAAAAGCTATTTAAAAAAAAAAAAAACTCCTAGATCATCTTCCCTGGAAGGTGACAGCTAGTTGTAAAGTTTGATTTCATCTCATTGGGTAATAAGAAAAAGTAATTTCAGACCATGGAAGATTACACAAAAGGTTGAAGAGCTATATTAACCTCTAAAACACCTTCCCAATTCCCATAACAAAAGAACAATCCTTTCATCTATATATAAAAGGAAAGAAAGAAATAACTATTATCAGTTCTGATAGCATAACATGTAGTTTACAATTACATCAGCTATGTAAGATTCTCCAGAAACCAAAAAAAAAAAAAAAGGCCATCTTAAGAGCTATTGATGATATTCAAACCAAGATTTAAAATCCCAGCTCAATCATATCGAATATGGCGTGCGAAAACAAATCCACACAGAATCAAGAAACTTGACGCAAGGAAGATCAAGAATCGACATGCGAAAACGTTGCACTGATTAAGAAACAGCGGCGAATTCCCAAGAAATGAGGCAAAACATTTCAGTAGAAATCACTTTCTGCCGTAACTCGGCGTGTATTTTAGTTCAAGAAGGCTACTCAGTACAGTTTTCGACTAAAGATTAAAATGAAAAATCTCCAGCTTAAGCATCATGGAAAGGAATATATCAAAACATGAAGATAATGATCCAATGAAAACAAAAAAGCAAATTATTACCACAATCATAAATCAGCCTCAAATTGTATTCTGTCACATTCAAAAAGCTCAAAAAGGGGTAAAAAGAAATAGGGCATTTAATCAAATCAAGAATCTCCCATTAATAGTAATAGAACAGAGTTTACACCTAATCATACAGCCAAAGGAGGTCTTTTTCTACCATTCCACTGAGAATTTAGATCAATTCCAAAAATTAAAGGGGGAAAAAACTATAACCCGGCGGATGCAAACCTACCAAATCCGACCCGATAGGATCCATTCTTATCAGATATGATTAAACCCTCGAGGCAACAGTGGGTCCCGCCGCTGCGGCGGCAGAAGACGCCGCGCCTCCCAAGAAAGACAGAAATCCCGTCGTAACATTCTCCTGCTCATCCAAGAAGAGATCGTCGGGAACCTTAAAAGCTCCGTGCGCGCAAACCACCGCTAATCCCACCAACAGAGCCGAGATCAGGACAGATCCGACGCTTGTCAGAAAGACGACGACAACCGTTGCAACCAAAAGCATCCCCAGCACCTCACGATCGGAGAATGACCTACCCCCGACGACGAGCGGCTGATCCGAGGGACGAAAGAGGTAGAGAAAAACCCAGGAGGCCAGGAGCGCCACGAGGACGATCAGCGAAAAGGGGTGCGAGAGGAGGGACAGGGCGAGGGAGAGGGCGATGACCGACAGGTAATTCACGCGGAAATAGGAGAAATTTTTGCGGACCCTCGAGGCGGCGTCGGAGAGAGAGTCCGGCCTGGCGAAGGTGGTGCGGTCGAGGAGCTCGAGCCACGGACGCTGCTGGGATCGGGCGTGGACCAGCGTCGCCTTGAGGCGCGCGAGGAGCGATCGGAAGGCTGGGGTGGATATTGGGGCTGAAGGGTCTGGATTGGTGATGGGGAGCGTCGGCGGTGCACCGGTCGACATGGCGGTCGTCTGGGGGGCGGGCGGTGGCGGTAGATCTGATGATGCGTTCTTGCGCGTAGCTTATTGTCTATGGCGCCGAGTAAGCCGTGTTAATGGCCTAATGTCTATTTTGCATCTTATTATAGAAAACCTCTTTTTTTCCGAATAGGTTTGTGGACTTATGTACTGAAAATTTTGCAAATTGGGCTTCCATATTGGGCTTGTGGCCCACTTAAGTTTGGGCTTATTCAAGTGGGACAATAATTTGCTTGCTTCTATAGGTATTGGGCCGACGTTGCAATTAATTCATTATTTATTTATTTTTTTCTGGACTGTAGTCCTGCATTTCGAGTAAATTCAGTTAGAAGCGAATCTAAATCTCATTGTCGGCTATGAGATAATTCTGACTTGCGAGACTAATCCTAATGTGTTATGCATACCATAAGTTTACACAAATACGATAATCAAGGAATATACGTGGACAAATGTATCCCTTAAACATCCTCTATACAGAAAAAAAACCCTAATTTATTTTTCTTCTCCGCCGACGTCCACGGATCTACTGCCACCATGGTCGCCGGTGGATCAGATTGGAGCATACATCATCTATTTCATTCTCTTTCTTAGTTTTCTTATTTTCGATTTTATATTTTGTTTATTATCTCGTATGGGTGTTTTTCTTCTCTCGTATGAGAATTTTTCTGGTCCCGTTATGAGAGTATTTCTCTATAATAGCTTGCGATGATCTTATAAAATATATCTGATAAATGGACATCGTGCCGACATTGATGATTCAAATAATAGAATTATGAATCTAGATTGGATAAGGTCAAAAGTGCTTGAAGAAGAAATTGCAATTGATGATTCTACTTGAGGAAGGAATTCTAATTGGTAATACTAGTTCTATCTTTTTTGTTGTTCATTCATATTCTTCAGCAGTTTTGTTTATTGCTTCCATTGTAAAATTTTGTCCAATTGATATTATGGAATAAAATTATCATTTTTCTAAAACAAATAAAGGAATCTACTTGAATTCGAATTTTTGACATCATTCATTATTTTCTATTACTTGGCTATTATTATTTCCCAATTTTGGCTTGGGAAAGTTAGTGTGTTGAAAAATCAAATCTAGCAATTAAAAAAGGGAAATATTTTTAAATATATATAAGGGGGAAAAATATATAAAAAGGAAAAGAAAATAGCTTAAACGAAAGTCAACATTTACCATACTATTAACCAAAGACATAATCATGATGTTTAGAAAACAAGAATGCAATTACTTATCAATATCTCAATTTGTTCTTCTGTCAATTTTAGTTGAGCGTTTGCCCAATAAACACTTAACTAATTTTATCAATTTAATTCCATGCAACAAACATTCGAACACAGTATATACTATATATGTATTTACGTCAGATGACAATGGTCGAACATTCATAGTCATCATGCATTTCACAACTCGTCCTTGCCGGCAACGATTTTCTATATATGATTAAGATTGGGTGGATGCAAACAGTATTAGTATTAAATTATCAATAAATCTTGTAAATGAAGCATATAATATAATGAGAAATGTTTCTTTTTTTTTTCCCTCATAAAATCTCGATCAGACAGTCGCTGCAACAACTGTCTTAGGTCTGAACTAAGTTAGTTTACAAACTAATAACTGAACCCTCTTAAGCTATAATCTTTCTCTATATAAACAACTCCTTTCCCTCACATTTACTTCACCAGCAAACATTTGATTCAGACAAAACAGCCGAAGAAGAAGAAGAAGAAATAAAAACCGTAAAATGGCCGTTTGGGTTATACTACTCATCTCGAGTATACTCGCTCTCTCGATCGCAATGCCATCGATAGACGCAAAAGTTCACCATCACAACTTTACCGTAAGTTTACTCTCTTGCATCGTATGATCGATCGATGATCATGGCCGCTCTCTTATTTGTATTCATTTCCACTGAATTTCAGGTTCAAGCCAAGACGGTGAAGAGGCTCTGCAAGACACATAACATCATTACAGTCAACGGTATGTACCCGGGCCCCACGCTCGAAGTGAACAACGGCGACACTTTAGTCGTGAACGTCCTTAACAAGGCCAAGTACAACGTTACCATCCACTGGTAAATGAACTGCATATTTTTCGAGCCATAAATGTAATAAGGCAGATTTTTTATACGCCTTCGTTAATTTACCTCTTGCAATTTAGGCATGGGGTGAGGCAAATTAGGACAGGCTGGGCCGACGGGCCCGAGTTCATCACGCAGTGCCCTATAAGGCCGGGACAAAGGTACACCTACAGGTTCACCATCCAAGGACAAGAGGGGACACTTTGGTGGCACGCACACAGTTCTTGGCTCAGGGCCACCGTCTATGGAGCTTTGATCATCCGACCCAGAGTAGGAGGCTCGTATCCTTTCCCTAAGCCGAACCACGAGACCCCGATTCTTCTCGGTACGTAATGGACAGTCATCTAACCCGCCCTTCGTTTTCTTACATGCGCTAACTTTTGGCTAACTTGTCTGAATTCTCAGGCGAATGGTGGAATTCGAATCCCATTGATGTAGTGAGGCAAGCCATGAGAAGTGGAGGTGCACCGAACGTTTCTGATGCTTTTACCATCAACGGTCAGCCGGGCGATCTCTATAACTGTTCGAGACAAGGTTTGTAACTTCTTCCGACATAATCTATTCTTGGAAAAGGAGAAATATGAAGGATGTAATATGCATTTGCTACGCTCAAACCTGAATGCAGATACCGTGAAGGTTCCAATCGAACAAGGAAAGACGAACCTTCTAAGAGTTGTAAACGCTGCGCTCAACCAACAGCTCTTCTTCAAAGTCGCCAGGCACAAGCTCACGGTGGTTGGAGCCGACGCTTCATACGTAAAACCCTTTACAACCTCAGTTCTGATGCTCGGACCGGGACAGACAAGTGATGTCCTGATCACAGCCAATGGTGCAAAAACAAGATACTACATGGCAGCACTTGCCTATGCTAGTGGGCAAGGAGCACCATTCGATAACACCACGACCACAGCCATTCTTGAGTATAAATCAGCTGCAAAAAACAAACCCCTTATGCCTAAAATGCCAGCCTTTAACGACACGGGGAGAGCAACTCGCTTCTCCAGAAGCTTCAGAAGCCTGGGGAAAGTTCAAGTCCCGACCCATATCGACCATAAGCTGACTTTCACAGCCGGGCTGGGGCTCAAGAAATGCCCGCCCGGTGCGAGCAAGAGCACGTGCCAGGGCCCAAATGGGACCCGATTCGCTGCGAGCATGAACAACGTTTCTTTCGTGCTCCCTTCGAATTTCTCACTGCTCCAAGCCCATCAGCAGGGAATACCCGGAGTTTTCACGACGAAGTTTCCGGCCAATCCTAACAGGAAATTTAATTACACGGGTAATGTGAGCAGATCCTTATGGCAACCTGGGACAGGGACAGAGGTTTACAAGCTGAGATACGGCGAGACGGTCCAGATAGTGCTGCAGGGGACGAGTATTTTCACAGCAGAGAACCACCCTATTCACCTTCACGGATACGATTTCTATATAGTTGCCGAAGGGTTCGGAAACTTTAATCCGAAAAGAGATACGGTCAAGTTTAACCTGGTGGATCCGCCTCTGAGGAATACGGTCAGTCTCCCCGTTCGAGGTTGGGCAGTAATCAGATTCGTCGCTGATAATCCAGGCGTGTGGCTGATGCACTGTCACTTGGATGTGCACAACAGTTGGGGACTGGCAATGGCTTTCCTAGTGGAGAATGGCATCGGCGAGCTTCAATCTCTAGAACGACCTCCACATGATCTGCCGATCTGTTAAGAGCAGATGCAGAAAATTTTACTTACTACATACATTGTTTAGAGCATTCAAAGATTTATGCTCCCACACCACATTATTGCTTCTCTATGCTTTACCGATCGGCCTCTTGTCTGCAACTGTAACGCAAATATTCAATATAAATTCATTGTTTCTATCTTATGCATATACATTTATCTGAATTTGTTCGCGATTTTGCTGCTCGAACAAGCGATGACATCTATCCATTAAAATGTCAGCAACGATCCAAAATCATGATTAAGACGACAGTCAGTTCCTAGAAACAGCGACAATTTGAGTAAATACTACATACTATATCAGTACCTTTCACTGATTTTCAACGAGTTTCCCATCAACAATTGAGAGGGGGATACAATTGAACTTTGACCAAACACAATTACACACAATTGATTAATTCACCCCAAAAATAAGCATCAAGATCGATAGCCGATTGATGAGAAGTTCGTACCGATCCTTGAAACTGTCGGTCACACGGTCGGCGGACCGATCCTTGAAACTGGCGGTCATACGGCCGTCGGCCCGATCCTTGAAACTGGCGGGATTGCAAGCAAATCTGCTGCTCAGTGCTCCACCGTTTAATCATTTAGAGCCAATTAACGCGCGTGTAGTTTGGGCCTGTTGGACCTATAAGCCCAATCAGGTATACGGCCCATTGCCAAGGATATTCTCATCATTCCACGTCTAGGGGTGTACATTCGGTTCGAATCGAAGCGATTCGAATTTCGGCTCTATTGTTTTCAAAGTCGACGGTTCGGTATACTTTTTTACTAATTTTTTAGTCGATTTTTTTTTTTTCGGTTAACTGCTTGGTTAAACGAAATTAAAAATTTCTAAAAAAAACTTCGGTAAATTTGGTAACCAATATGCTTACTATATTGTAATAAACTTTTCTAAAAAAAATCGGTCGATATCGGCATACCGACCCAATAAAGCCATAGCGAAACGAATTGCCGATTTATTTTTAAATTTTGTAATCGGCCAAGTTTTCAATTTTCCAATCGGTACGATCAACATACTATATATGGATATCAATTTGACCAACGATTTTATGATTTGGTAGAATATGTAATAAAAAAGTTAGAAAACAATTAAAAAATCATTTAAAAAAAAAGTTTTGAACCACAGGACTTAACATTGTCATTATGTGTGAAGTGGAACCGAAGATTGGAACATAATTGTGGAACAGAAGATCTCAAGCGATGTTCTATGACATATTGTTCTGAACAGTTTTGTTCCTTTTTTTTTAGTGACCTGGTAAACACTAACCTTATGGCCAAGTATTATTTATTTATTTTTATTTGTTTTTTTACCAGTAACTTGTAAACCCTAACCTTAGGACCAAGAAAAATCGGAGGCTCACGCAATAGCCTGCAAACCAAGCCATACTAGGACATGTTTATATGTGATAGACTAATTCAAGATATTTAGTATTGCGGAAGAATGGTGATTCGATCCTCAAACCTCCCTTCCAAAAACTTTAAGCACTTCAACCTTGACGGTTAAGCCAAGGCATCGGCGGCAACAATTACATATTTTCTTACCACACAATGAATGGTTTTTTCAGTATGATTTTTGTTGTCATTATTTTCTTCATTTTCCTTCTATGTAGTCATAACGGTCGACCATGCTTTTATCACTTCCTCGTCACTAACAGTGTGATTAAGACACAGACAAAACACACAGAGATCAATTCATTACAGTCGACGGAGAGAAAAGCTTGGCGAAGAAGAGCTCATTCCAAGTGTCTGGAACGCCAGGCAGGCACCAGTGTATGCAGTCGGCGTAGCTCTTAGGGTCGGCGAGCTGCTCCTTCGTCAGACGGCCCCACTGCTTCTTGTAGATGGAAGTGTGCGCCTCTTTTCTGGCGCTAGAGAGCTGAGTAATGTTCAGGAACGTAATGGGAACCCTAGATTTCGCAAACTCGACGTCCATTATCTCCATGAAGCTCCTCTCGGCTCCGAAAAACGTCGGATCTTCTATCATCGTCGTTTCTCCGTAGCAGTTGCCCTTTTCGGTTCGACCCCACTTGAAACTCCTGTGAAAACGTTGAGGAATTAAAACCGTCGGTTTGATCCGCGTTAAGGTTGTTCTAACAGCGTCTAAATTTAATTTTAGTTTTATAACTTTCACGAAATTCATTTTTCATCATCTGACTTGTTCAACAATTATCTTATAACTTTCATGAAATTCGCTTTTCGTTTTCTGACTTTTCTCTGTCGAAAAATAGTCCAATATGTTTAAACCATTTATCATAAATAGTCCATTTTGTAATTTTTTTTTCTTCCATTTTTTAATTGCTTTCAGTGAGGAAAATATGATTTTGATTAAATTTCTATTGTTGTGAAAGGACTATTTATGATAAATGACTGAAAAGTTAAGGAAAAAAAAAAAGACTATTTATGATAAATGGCGTAAACTAATTTAATTTTCGATAGGGACAAGTTAGAGGACAAAAAGCGATATTTTAGTTAATACGTAATTATTACCGTTTATGCGTAGGAGACATGCTGGCGAAGAATGCCCTCATTCGCTTGGGATCGACGTTGTCCTCGACCCATCGAACCAAGCTCTTCATGGCCAGACGATACGCGGATTCGATCTTTATCTTCGTGATATCCTTAACTTCATCGGCGAAAGAGCCTCTCCTGCGGTTTAAAAGAGAACGAAAAAGATAATACGATAGCAGAAATAAACTAGTATGCTCCAAATACATATACATATTTACAGCATCCTTAGCCCTGAGATCCACCAAATGTAAGTATTGAATACGAGGATGTCTGCTCCTTTCCAGTAGTTCCCATGCTTATCCATCGTACCGTTCCTTACGATTCTATCGGTTCCACGGTGGTGGAAAGGATCGTCTGAGTTCGATTCGAGCAGAAATGGGGCCCAGTAGAACTCGATAGTCACATTATAACCCTATGATATCAAGCAAAGAAACTATTAGCTAAAAAAAATTCTTATGATCCAAAAAATGAGGGTTTAAGTTTGATGTAATATGTATATAAAGCATTACAACCTTTGCTGTAAAACGATTTCCAGTCTCTATTAATTCGAGGGATCTGTCTTCTTCGGGAATGGCGCGATGGAGAAGGCAAATGAGGGACGTAAATTGGTTTCGATTCAAGGAATCGCCGACGAACATCAGTCTCTTACCACGAAGGGCTTCGAGCATTCGTTTGGCGTCGAAGCTGCGGGCAAATGACGATACTTTTTTACCAGTCGAACCTTTAAAACAAAAACTAGGGTTTGTTTTCTTACCTTGGTATAGAACAATCCCGAGGTTGCCATCTCCAAAACTGATAGTCCTTTTCGGGCCTGCCATGGGATAGACAAGTGAGCTGCTGCGCAATGTAAGGACATTCGTCTTCCTTATAGAGCGGTCTATTATAGTCGCGAACCCATCTCCCTTGGAAGATATCGCAGCCTTCGTTGTTAGACTCCTCGATATTAAACTCGATTTTTTGCCCTTTCGATTCTTGACAAAAAATAAAAAACAAAGGAAGCATATAACCGATATGAATGTTAATGACAAAACCCTCGATTTATTACGAAAGAAAAGGCTGTTTTTCGAGTCGTTTACTGACCGGGTAATAATATTGTACTTTTGTTCGTGGGATCTTCTTGGATGTCTTTGTAATGCACCTTGGAGACGTAACATAAATCCATGCAGTAGAAAATCGCTACGGCGGTTGAGAAGGATATTAAGAGGAAAGGCGAGAAGAGTAAATCCCTGGCCGAGGAACAAGACGATGACGAAGAAGATGGCTTCATCAGCTTCTCGTCTGTTTTCTTCTGCATATTTTTCGGAACTTAATGTCTTGGAACTTTTTTCTTTCTCGGGTATATCAGTCGATTTGAAGTGACGTATCGAAAACATATGGTGCAAATAAAGGCGAAGCGCAGCGATCGATCGTAACGGAAGGGGAAAAAAAGGACGACGAATCATTTGAAAATCTTTTGCATTTGAGGACTTTCCCCATGTTTTTCTTGATTCAGTAATGAGATTTGCCATTGAAAGCTAAAAACTCCCTCTCGCCATGAATTCCCACGTGAAAAATTCTTGTCTTAATTTTCACATTTTAGAGAAGAAAAAGGATCAAGATAGTCGTGCCCGTCATTATTACAGCATTGATCATCTCCATAGTAGAAAAGCTTTGCAAGTAAAACCTCGTTTGGACTACCTTTGAAGGCTAGGCAAGTTAGCTGACGGGACAACTGACTAAGTTCAATTTGAATCGAATCTGACTTTTATTCGTCGGTCATACGACAACCTCGTCTTCTATCCTGACTAATTCTTTTGGTATGCGTGTATTATTCCTAAAAGTTAACATTGACAGCGAAACTACGAAAATCAAAGAATTGAAGTAAAACTTAACTTAAAACATCCATGTAAAGATAGTATTAGACACTTGACATATATCCCTTGAAACAACCCATCATCAAGAAATATAATAGTTACCATTTGGGATAAAATCCAAAATGGTCACCAATGTTTACCTAAGGACCAATTTAGTTCCCAATGTTGTCGATTTTAGATCAATTTGGCCAATTCCGTCACGATAAACGTCAATTTTAACGGAAATATCACACGTGCCTCACAATAAACCATGTCTTGATTGATAAAATTGAAATGGTTACTGAAATTAGAGCACGAAACTAAAAATTTCTCCTCTAAAATTCGAATATGAGCTCTAGATCATCTGCTTCGTCGAGCTTCATTGACAGTAGAAGAAAACAGTACGAACCCCCCAAATCCTGCAAATATTCCAAAATTCGATCCATACATGATTTAGTATGGGGCACAGTGAGATTTTCATTAAAATTGATATCTATCGTGATGGTATGACCAAATTGGTTTAAAATCGACAACATTAAGGACTAAATTGATTCAAACGAAACATCGGAACTAAATTGATCCATAGAATAAACATTGAACACCATTTTGAGTTTTATATCGTTCTCATTCATCAACTCCCCCAATCCATAGTTGAAGAATATTATAATCAAAGGCCTAAAAAAGATTTATTTTTTATTTTTATTTTTAGCATTATACCATACTGAATATTTTTAGTCAATTCGTTACAGCGTGTAAGCCGTAAGGACGAGCAAAGCATTTCTCGTAAAACGCTGGTCAACGTTCATGGACTAACGCCACAGTTCCCCAAGCATCTCCATTAATGGTTGATGCCCTCCTTCAAAACGTACATAAAAACCCACCACCCAAACCTCTTCTCCTTACTCAAGCACTTCCTCTCTCTCTTCTCCAGAGCAATGGACAAGATCGCGGGGACCACCGCCGCCGACGCCTCCGACGATCCTTCTCAGCCTCCGTTCGATCCGTTGGAACCGGCGAATCCGATCTCTTACCCCCTCAAAACCCTAGAGGAACTAGAGTCGCGCGTTTACTTCGACTCGTTTCACTATCCGTTCAACATCGCCGCGGTGAAGCTGCCGGAGACTTCGGCCGGGAAATTGCCGGACCGCCGGAGGATTCTTGTGTGCCACGACATGGCCGGTGGGTACACTAAAGACGACAAGCTAGTGCAGGGTGGGAACGACGAGGGAGCATATGCCATATGGCATTGGTATCTGATGGATGTGTTTGTCTATTTCTCTCACAGTTTGGTCACTTTGCCTCCTCCTGGCTGGACTAATGCTGCCCACAAGCATGGTGTTAAGGTTCGATTTCTCTCCTCTTACTGTGTGTATGTGTGTGTATTTTGTGTCTTTTCTGCTGCGCTCTTTGATTAGGTAAAGATGGGATTTTTATGCTTTATTCTATGTGAAAAGCTGCCATGATTGCTGAGTGGTAATTCTGTCTTTCATTGGGGGTGAAAATTGAAATAATTGTCTGTTCTTACCTTTTTGGAGCATCCCAACAATTTATTGTAATAATTTGCACTATCATAGTATCATAATTTTTGGACAGTCATGAATCTTTGTCCTAACTATGTCATGGTGAATGTTAGGTGTTAGGTACCTTCATTATGGAATGGGATGAGGGGAAAGAAAATGCTGCTAAACTGTTAGAAACGAAGGAGTCTGCTCACATGTATGCCGAGCGATTAGTCGAGCTTGCTGTTGCTTTAGGTTTCGACGGCTGGCTGGTAGAAGTTTCAACTTCTCTTACTTATTTCCTCTTCGATAGTTTTGAATTCCCTTTTCTGTTTTGCGATGCAGATTAACATGGAAGTTACTTTAGATGTCGGACAGATTCCTAATCTGATAGAATTCGTTAGCTATTTAAGCCAGACCATGCATTCTTCATTGCCGGGATCTTTGGTTATTTGGTAGCTGTCCTAACCTTTTTTTAGGCCTTCTAACTCAGACGTGCTTGATCTTTGGGTTTTGCTCGAATATTAAAACGAATGTGATGATGCAAGGTATGATGCTGTTACCATCGACGGTGACCTCGCCTGGCAGGATCAACTGAATGACAAAAACAAGCCTTTCTTCGACGTTTGCGATGGCATAATTCTAAACTATACGTGGAAGGTATGCCTTTTGCGTAAACCTCTTCTTAAAAGTGGATTCTTTGTTTAGTTGGCGCCGTTTTCCCACCTTCGAAAATCTTCTGCAGGAGGATTTTCCTAAGAAGTCAGCCGAGGTAGCTGGCGATAGGAAATATGACCTGTACATGGGCATCGATGTGTTTGGGAGGGGAACTTACGGCGGTGGACAATGGACGGTATTCATTATTACTAAGCCTTTGATCAAAGTGACGGAGTTAAACGCAATAGTTTTTTTAGTTCTCAGTCACATGCCATGTCCACCTTTGGCGCAGACAAACGTTGCGCTTGATGTTATAAAGAGGGACGATGTTTCGGCTGCCATTTTCGCTCCTGGTTGGGTCTACGAGACCGACCAACCGCCTGACTTTCAGACAGCTCAAAATCGGTACCTTCATCGTATCTTTATTTTCCAGACAATCTGCGAGTAATTTTAGTGCTTCTAACGGGGCTAAAGCTTCATCGTATCTTTATACGCCTCTTCTTATTGGCGCCTATGTTTGGATTGGACATACTACATAGATGGTGGGGACTTGTCGAGGAATCGTGGGGAATAGTGCAGAACTATCCAAGAACGCTTCCGTTCTACTCAAACTTCGACCAGGTAGGTACTAATATAGTTATGCGATCGGTCTGTCTTTCACTCTTGCTTTTCCTTGTTCTTACAAGAAGAATATACGTTCAATAAGAATATTTTTCGGTTCTTTCTCTGTTGAGCAATGCCCGACGGTTTTCTTGCTTAGATATTCGACATTAATCTTTGAACTTTAAGCCCTCTACGCTCGCTCGAATCTCTATCCCAGGGCCATGGATACCATGTATACGTCGATGGATTGCTAGTTTCAAATGCTCCATGGAACAACTTGTCCTCACAGAGCTTTCAGGTACACATTATTCAGGGAGTGTCGTTTTTGTCCCCAATATTTGGGGTATGGGCGTTTTTGGTCACCTATGTTCCGAGATGTCACTTTTAGTCCCAAATGTTACTGATTTTGAGTCGTTTTAATCGTTCGACTAATTTAATCATTAGTTTGGATGGAATTTAACACGTGAGACGCACGTGATTTCATTTTAGTCGACTTAACACGTGAGACACGTGTACCAGAAGACCCAGTAGCTCATTCTTTTGGAGGAACCATTTTCGGCTCTGCTTGTCCCTAAACCCAATATCAAATTTATGCTTCAACTCTTCTGAAATATTTCATCCCATATTGAGAAGATGAGTTTCAGCGTTTAGGTCGACTAAAATGAAATCACGTGCGTCCCACGTGTTAAATTTCATCCAAACTAACGATTAAATTAACATGGAGACAAAAAACAATCCAAAATCGGTGATGATGGGGACGAAAATTGGCATCTCGGATCATGGGGGGACCAAAAACGCCCATATCCGAAACATTAGGGGAGCAAAAATGGTGTTCTCCCCATTATTCACGCACAGGAGTATTTACTCTGCGATTATCTTGACCGCCCGGAGCTTTATTACAGCCTTTTCTTAACCATTCGGAAGACTCGAGCACTCAGCCTATTCAAGTTTCTGTGAAGTAAGTTGCCTCGATATTCATATTATGAGGAAATTATATCATTTCCACCCCATCATATGGACATATATTGAATCGTCGCAGCTTCGAGGATGCATCTTACAATGGAGGGGCGAACATCGCATTCGCTGGAACTCTTGCCAATGGAGTCGAATTCCGAGCAAGGCTCTTCCAAGGAGAGCTTCGTATGGGAAGCTCGCCCATCCACTTCACATACACCGTACGTAAGCCTCTTACGAAGCATTCAATATGTTTCTTTACCGCCCGACTGTTAAAAAAGACGAATCTTTGCAGGTTAAGACGAACGAAAATTCCCGATTAGCCCTTTCCCTTAAGTTCTCATCCCCCACAGGACAAAAAAAGTCGATCTTCCTCGCCAGCCCGGGCGACGCCTTGCTCACGGCGGGCCGATTCTCAAGGCCCGACACCATCGTCATAATGCCCCACCGTGTAATAAAACTCGAAGCAGAGCCCGGGTGGATCAAGCAACAAAGCACAGTCGAAATGGGCGAACACACACTGCAAGAGATCGACGCCGTATGCTATGCATCAGCGCCCGAATCGCAGTACAACGCAGCCCTCGGAGATATCAAAATTACCGCCACTTCGCAAGACCTGAGCTTCCCGCCGCCTAACTCATGGCTTCTTACCAGCCAGTTCGTCAAATGGGCTTCGGGCGATGAAGGGTCGAAGCGACTGAGCGTCAAGATTGCGTGGCGACTTTACGTCGGAAAGATCGATCTTTACCCAAAGTATAACGTATATGTCGTCAAGAAAATGGGTACGCCTTTGTCTGTAGCGGCTGCTAGGGATTATGAGTACCTCGGCTTTGCGGCGGGTAGTTGTTTCTACGTATCTGAGCTTGAAGTTGGGGCCGGCGTTTCTTCGGTGAAGTTTGTAATACAAGTGTGTGGTCTCGACGGAGCTTGCCAGAAGATGGAGGGCTGTCCTTCTCTTCTAATCACAGTTGAAGCTTAGGTAGGAAACTCAGTTATTTATGAGTTTTAATTGAATAAAGTTGGCATGTCAAAGGTTGTAGTAGTAATTTGTAAGCTGCGTAATACTAAAGGCAAATAAGGGTGTTTGTTGCAACTCATTTATTTTTTTGTATCAATCATGTCACAATTGTCTTTTTTGTTTGGATTAAATATTTTTTTTTAATTCTGTAATTTAGGGGTATGGCTTTCTAGGGACAATAAATTTAGGGAATAACATTATAGGGACAATAACTTTCAAAATTAAGCAATTTTGGGACATTATTTGTCGGAACCCTAAACTATGCTTTAAATTCTAGGGTTACGCTGTAAAATATAGGTTTCCAGCGAATTTAGGGGTGACATTTTACGGACAATAACTTTTAAAATTAAGCAATTTTGGGACAAAATATAGGATTTCGGCCCTGAATGTCATGTCCTTATAATGTCACTTTCCCTAAATTACATGACTAAAAAAGTAATTAAGTTTTTTTTCTCTTTTTTTTTCTATAGTACGTTGTTGGGGAATAAATATCTACATGGTCAGGGCCGTAGCTAAAGAAATCGGGACATGAAGCAAACCACAAAATTCGGGGCCCGAACCCTTCTTAAGTAATATTTTTTTTCAAATAAGATACGTAATATAGTATAAATGTAAACCGTAAATATAACTTAAATAAAAAATACAAATATAAATATATTTAATAGTGAAATGTTCGATAAATACTCCAACTAATTATATAAATATTAATATGTCTAGATGTTCAACCAACTAATAATATATTGATCAAATCTGCATAATCTAGTTGTTCAACCATTTCTTTTTCAATCGACAACTTTGCTAGCTCGTTCAATCGGTCTTGTGATATTGTTGATTAAAGATAATTCTTTAACTTTAACTTTGAAAAGCTTTTTTCTTTCCTACTGATGCAACTGTTACGAGTATCGTTAACAAGATCTTATATCCAATATTGTTGATTTGTGAGAGTTTGAATTTTCTTTTATTTTCATTTTCTTTGAAATGTGATCAACATTTGATTAAAAAAATTACAAATAGAAATGATCCCATCATTCTCATCTCACGTAAACTATAATATGAGATATGATAACATGATTTTTATTTTTATGTTATCTTCTCAATCCTAATCACTATTTTTGGCTCATAAAAAAATAAAAGGCTAAATAGCATATAACCTACCTGTGGTTTAAAAACTAAGCATCAAAGCCCTTGTGATTTGTAAATAGCGTTAAATACCCTTATGGTTTATTTAATAATGCACACGCTCCCAGTCCGGTCAGTTTTCCTCTTACGGTCAAACATTCACATAAAATTCCGTTTATACCCTTTTAACACTCTAAATTTCCTTCTTTATACCCTTTGACCCCTTTGACCAAATTGAACATTCCTTCCCATCCGTCGCAATACTCAAACATTCAGCCCTGTAATCCCTGACACCGTCCCACGATGAACATCCAAACCCTCCTTCGAACCCATCTCGAAGTTCAACGCCAACGACTGATCCGACGAATTGTTGGACTGCAAGGGTTTTAGGGTGAAGAAAGAAGAGATTCGAAAGAGTTTATATGGATCGATCATCGTCCCATTATTTTAAATGTCAAACTCTTGAGTTAGATCTGGGGTGCAGCCTGCAGGGTTGCGAAGGGGTAGCGAGCGTCAAGGTTGCTAATGGCCAGCAACTGCGAGCGAGCAGCAAGGTTAGATTCGGTGGTGTGGGCTGCTCAGCGGCGAGAGGCACTGTGAAAGCCCTCTTGGATCCGATCTGGAGTGCAGGGCTGCGAAGGGGCGACGAGGGGCACTGCGAGAGGCCTCTTGGGCCAGCTCTGGGCGAGCGAGGTGGTGTGGTGCTGCTGCAAGGGGGTGCGAAGTAGAGCAGGACAGCTCGACGCTGAAAAATCTAGTGCTGCAGAGCTATTCGGTATGGCTGCGAGATGCCATAGATCTGGTGGAGCTGGGTTGCTCGGGGCGGCGAGGTCGCCGATAATTTTTTATTTTTTTTTCATTATTTGCTACTCCTTTTAGTGTGTTTTGTTAAATTTCATTTTTGTGATTATTGATTTGAGGGGTATTTTAGTCATTTCATATTAAAAAAATTGGTCAAATTATATTCCAGTTGCAATAACAGCGCGTGTGGTGCACTCTCGGGTAGAAAGTGCTGACCGGGGGTTACGGTGCTACATTTTAGAAACCATATAGGGGCGTCACATAAAAAATAAACTATAAGGTAATAACGCGCATTTTTGTATAACTACGTGGGGATATGAAGGAGTTTACCCAAAATAAAATAATCCTGCACTACTATACATATATATAATATATATACTGGTATGAAAAATACTGGGCCTCATTTAAAACTGGGCCGTTGGCCTCACATGAGCGGCGAGCCTGTACATGGTCCATCGGGGCAACACGTGATTGCTGAGGTGCTTTTGTCACTCATATTTATGTATAGATAATATAGATTATATTATATTTGATTCGGAAATGATTCAGATCTGATAAATCTGTCACACTCACAATTGGCTTTTTGTGATTTTTAGCATCCTAGATACTGTGCACAAGGTATATATTGGTCCTAAGGATTTATTTTTCATGTAGTAAGAATATTTAATGGGTCACGAGCGAAATTATACATAGAATGACTATATAAATCGTTTCTCGATAAAAAGTAATTAAATGTGTTTAAATTTATAAAAATTAATAAAGTATGCATTTTCATGATCGTTAGTTATGTCGTTTTTTTATGTATGAACACTTTTTTGGTCCATTTTTATGAATTTTGTGGATTGGAGCCGAGATGAAAATGTTTTTTTTTAATATTTATACGAATTCATAGCTCTACCATTCTTGCGAATTTTTTTGAAATACTTTTTTGTCCATATTTAAGAATTATGTGAATTTTTTATGAAAATGTATTTTTTTTTCAAATTCTAATGTATCTCCACTCAATTGGCTATGAGCTTGCACCGCACAGTTGGAGGATGGCTAATCCCCGAGGTTAGATGGAATGTTAGGTCCGTTTTTATCATCCAACGAAGAACTCGAGCATAGATTCGATAGATTTACCTCGATGATAATGCGAGCGAAAGCTTTAGGATTAAATCAATCAAATCTTCATTAATCACAAACTTTCTCTACAATTATCCTCTTTCTCTCTCTACAATTAACCCTAGCTTAGATAGTGATTAGAGAGAGTGTTTCTAGTGAGAGAAAACTAAACTCAAGTTGTGTGTATTTTACACACACTTGCCCTATATATACCAATCAATATTGATATATTTGCATTCTAGTCCCTAACTATACATATATTACAATTAAGTCCCTAGACAAAGATAACTTGATTATTGAACACTATAAAATACTTCCAACAATCACCCCCTTAGTGTTCAATTATAATTGAAGCTTCGGTTGTCTTTGTCTCTCGAGTCTTCAGTCTTCATCATCAGTTGAACTCAACAGAATAATTTTCAACAATCTCCCCCTTTGTGCTCAACTGTGGATTTGACACGATCTTTGTTGCTATTTGAAGAAATACCTGAGAGCATCTGGAGAATCTTCAGTCTCCCCCTATTTACATGCACCCTCATTTTCTTCTTTGCAACTTGAATATTCGTCACCTTCTTGGATATATCAGAGTCGCGAGGATCATCAGCATTGACTTGTCGTGTATGCTCGAACCATGGAGAGATGTCTTGTTTGTTGTGGTTCATCACGTGCGTTGAAAGCATTGCTTCTTTAATTAGTTCACATGCTTGGCCTCCTTGATACTTCTCCCCCTCATGGCGATTCATTTGTATCGTCATGCTGTGTGATCAAGGTGAACTTGAGTGTACGCTGAACGTGTTGGCATTGAATTCCGGATGAAGTACCTGAAAACGGGACGGACGACCGATCATCGTGAAACATCCCTCGATGTCACTCTTGGTCGTTGATGCAAAGTCACACAGACTTGCATTTGAAGGGACTACGGGGCCACATAGGCAACCCGTTGACATCATTCTAGAGTCGTGCTCCAGAAGATGGCCTGCTACAGTTGTTGTTTTTATGTTGCAACGGCAGGACTTCCTTCTGATCATGGAAGCACATCATTTAATGATGCGTCTACAGAAGTTCTGGCATGGTCACGTTGACCTGCAATATGTGTGTAAAAGAATGTATGTGTCCTAGAAAATTTTAAAAGATATTTTGGCTATGAGGACACACTAGACATTTACGTGTTCAAGAAAGTCGTGGTGTGGGGCTGTGGACCACGTTGTTCAATATCTCCCGTTTCTAAATGAAACGGTGATAGCTTATGCGGTTCCCCGTGAGATATTGAAATGTTTGCCTTTAGGGAGACAAAAGAGTAGCTAGGAAGGGTTGTGCATGCGCCTTTGGACCAGATGAAGCGTCTTCTACCCGGGATCTGATAAATCAGTCTTGTACCTATATGGTTATGGCCCGGATAGTTTGTGATTGAGTTGTAAGGATGTCATCATGATACGCTCAATACCCTCACATACTGTGGCGACCCTCATTTTCGAAATACGATTAGTGGCGGATTTCCGCAACGAAAGCCGCGGAAGACCCATTTTACAAAAACTTTTAAAACAAACTAAGATACATATCTATAAAATATCCTTTTTACAGCACCACCATCTTTACACGGGCCTCGACCCCAAAACAAAATCCAAAAGTTCCTACGCGCTCCACAGGTCGCATCCATGTACCGCACTGCCCTCAAAAGTCCGTGGAGTCACCGCCATCAGCCTGCCTCAGTCGCGACGTACCTCGTCGTCGGGCTCAGTAATACCTACAACACATAAAACTGAGCGATTGCCCAGTAGGTGAAAATATGTGTGAATGCAGTGTGCACTCAACCCCAATCCCGACACCTCACCATGCAATGCCCGCTCATCCCACAACTAGATCTCATCTCAACCACAGGGCCCTAGGTCGGACTAATGCACCTCATAAGTAACCCTACGACACCTACCGTAAAGTTCGAGCGGCACCTACCACTCATCTCGACGGCACCAACCGTCCATACACATTAGTGGCACCTACCACTAATCACGACGGCACCTACCGTCTATATAAATAAAGCTGGGCGGCACCTACCACCCATCTCGACGGCACCAACCGTCAGGTGCAACTAGTACCAACCTCAACTCGACTTCGAGTCGACAACCAGCATCGGTCACATTCTACCCCGCTCAACGACACCTTAAGGTGTCACCGTATCAATACGGTCATTCAATCTTACCCCAATATGTCGTGATATGCAATGCGTGTCATACAAGTCGCACAAAATAACAACCACATCTCGTAAAACCTGAAAATCCGGAAATTCTTTAAAATCCCGAAAATAATACTTACAGCGGAAAATAAAATAACCGTTGACCAGGGAATTTAATCAAAACCCGAAAATTGTTTAAATTAAAAGATTTGGGCTGAAATCAAACCAAAGCCCAGAATGGTCACACCAGGCCCATGAAAAGCCTACTAAAAATTGACCTGACGAAAACCTTTTGACCTGGCGAAAACCTTTCTATGTCGCGAAAAGTTTTGGCCTAGCGAAAAGTAGCGAACAGCTCAAGCTTGGCGAAAACTTTGGAAGTGGCGAAAAGCTTTTTCATTTTGAACAGTAGCTAGCGAAAATTTATATTAAGTAGCGAAAAGTTTTGGTTCGCGAAAACTCACAAAAATGGCGAAAAGCTGGTTCGCGAAAACCTCATAAAAATGGCGAAAAGCTTGGTTCGCGAAAACCTAACAAAAGTTGGCGAAAAGCTTGGTTCGCGAAACCTCACAAAAGTGGCGAAAAGCTTGGTTCGCGAAAACCTCATAAAAATGGCGAAAAGCTTGGTTCGCGAAAACCTAACAAAAGTTGGCGAAAAGCTTGGTTCGCGAAACGTCACAAAAGTGGCGAAAAGCTTGGTTCGCGAAAACCTAACAAAAAGTGGCGAAAAGCTTGGTTCGCGAAAACTTTTTCCTCTCACATACCGAAAACCTTAGGCCCGCGAAAACTGATTTTTCGGCCCGCGAAAACTTTTTCTTCCTCACAGTTCGCAAAGTAACTGGCCCGCGAAAACTTAAAATGGCCCGCGAAAATGGTTTTCGGCCCGAAAACAAGAATCATTCGAAAGTAAAGAACAGTATACGAAAAACACTAAGTTCTTCAAATCTTCATATCCTTCAACAAATTCCAGAAACTCATAACATAATTAAAACCCATATTTTGGGTTTTTAAACATCAATCATCACACATAGCATTTTATCGAACCAAAAACGATGGTGATCCTTTCACCATAAATATAACAGCTTAAAAATATCAGTTTTGGGTTTGTAAGTTTCACCTACCTCACTTCCTAAGCAGTGTTTAAGCAGATTTTTGTTGATGAAGATTGGAAGGAGCTTTTGCCAAATTTCCTTTGTCTCTTTCTTCTTTTTCTCTCGCCTTCTTCTCCTTTCTCTCTTGCTCCTCTTATTTATCTCTAATGATGGTTTTTACTGCTTTTGTTCAGCAGGTGATGAAGCATGGACGTGTTTTTCCTCATGTCCTAAGCAACCCATAATTTAGCCTTTTGGTCATTTGGTTATTTAGACTTGGGCCTACTATTATTTTTCAGTCCCTCAAAGTTTTCCTTCTTTATCGGGCTTGGGCCCAATTATTATTTGGGCTCAATTTCAAGCCTGCCCAAACTTATCTTCACCAATTTCGAAGTTTTGCGAAATCCCCGTATTAAATTTTTACGGGTATTACACATACACTCGGGGTTTGTTCCTGGGGTAGGATCAGTTGGGTCTACTGAACCTTTGGAACAGGTATGTGAACAACTCTTTTGTGTCCATGCGCTTGTTGGCATTTAGGTAGCACTCCCTCTTCAAAGCATGAAGGTTGTCTTCAGGGCATTCCCTTTTAAGTTCTAGCGCTGTTTTTAGGTAACACTCCCCCTAATTACTTGCGCTAATTCTAATGTGATGCCCATGCTCCCCCTAAACAGATGCGCTTTTTGAGAAATTGCATATTAAAAAAAAATCAAACGCCTTTTGTATTTGAAGTGATACACCCCAATAAATGTGCCTTTTACACTTATAAGTCTCACTTCCTCGAAAATATATGCGCTTTTTACATTAAAACTATGGTAATACGCTCTTTTGAAGTTCACTCGCCTAATCTATCTATCTATCCACTCCCTCAAAAAGAATATAGAATATGAAGACCGAATATTCTGTAAAGGTAAGCGCTCTTTATAATAAGTCGAACTCCCTATGAAAATCAAGAACTTAAGATATAGAATTTTTCAAGCGCACTTTGAATTTTGAAATCGGCTCGGCCTGCTTTGAACATTGTAGCTCAATTTTTTTTTTTTATGGCCTTTTCTTTCTCTTTTTTTTATGGCATTTTCTTTTTTTATTTATTGGCCTCTTTTTTTTTTTTATGGCTTTTTCCTTTTTTTTTTTTTATAACAGAAAAATAAAAAGAAAAAATAATTTCAAATCAAGAGCTTTGGAATAGTCTTGATTTGGTGTGTTTGCTCACGTCACATACCGATCACGTGTGTGGAGCAAACCAAATACCACACGTGTCGGGGTCTTGTGCGACTGCTCATCATCGCATACCGACCATACATGTGGAGCAATCGTCGTCTATTTACCATGTATGATCGGGATCCTGCAAAACAAATTATCGGGACTTTGGTACCCATTTTTGGACGGGTCCTCCCTTATTAGCAGATAAACATTTAGGCATAATATAATCAAGTAAGAAATCAGCATGTAAAGTAGTCTTTAACTTAGGAACCCAAATCCGTTTTGGACTACTTATTGTCATTTGCAATTTTGGAGTCCATACTTGATTATCCCTATATGGTTGAGACAAAGTTGATTCGGTGAATGTGTGTCTATTTGAGAATATTTTCTCTTGCGCCAGTCGCATAAGATGTTTTTCGGATTTGACTTTGACTGGGTATTGTAAGTAAGAATACGAGCTAATAGCATTAATAGAATCATGGATAAATGAATCGTATTTCCTATATTGAAGAATCACATCATTCACAATACAATTAGGAGCATTCGCATAAGAAAGATTTGGACAATTGTTATTTTTAGAAGGTTCAGTGTGTATAGAGAATGTATAACAATTGTTTTTAGAAATATTTGTTGTTGTTTTTTCCAACTTTGGAAGTTTAGGAATGACTCTAATAATTTCCTTGGTAGGAATAGAGGTAGAAACATTTTCGCTTGTTTTAGTGAAGAATGATTTATCTTCCTCTATTCTTTCTTTCTTGACAGCTTTACTCATTCGTGATGTGTTCTTATTCTGTTTTGAAGATATGTCTTTTAATGGTTCGTTTTTAACAGAATAGGAAGCTGAGGTTGCGCCTTTTTCTAAGGAATATTTGAGAATTGAATTCTCCTTTTGAAGTTCGTCTATTTTAGCTCGAAACCCGTTTCGTTCGGAATCTAGAAGAGAATTTAATTCAGCAATTGTGCGAGTACTTTCTAGAGTGTAGCAATCCTTAGGTTCGGGTTTTATCGATAGTATAGAATGTTCCTTGTTTGGCACGGACTCAATTGTTTGAGTCGACTTATTTAGAGACAATATAGTTTCTTTTATTTCGCGTTGCTCAGTTTGTCCTCGTTTAGCTAGAACATCTTCTAATTCTTTAATTTTTGAATATAATTGATTTCTTTGTTCAAGAAGACTTTTATTTTGGGCTGCACTATTTATTTTTTCGTCTCTACATGTAGATAATTCTTTTGTAAGTTCGCTTATAGTTGATTCTTGTTGTGCGACCCTTGTCTTTAAGCTCGTCAGCCTTTCTTGTTCTATTGTTAGTTTATTTTTAAGAATAGATTTTTCTTCTAGACTCTTAACTAAGCAGTTGTAATTATTTTCTAGCCTAGCTTCTAATTCTTTGATTTTTATCAAGTAGTTGGCTTCCATATTTACTTTCTGGGTTGGATGTTTTTGATCGTTATCGTGTCTTTGAATTGATATTAAATTTTGGATCAATGTGTTCGAATAGATTTTCGAATGATTAAGTTTTCAGAAGTTTAGGTATCAAAAAAAACTTTTGAAATGATTAGAAAAGAAAAAAAACTTATACCGAGAATAATTTTTATACCGAAAAATTTTACCAGTCCAAAAAAAATTTTGTTACCCAAAATTTTTTTTTTCGTATGAACCGGGAACTTTTTTGAAGCAGGTACGCAAAAAATCTCGTAGCTAAAAATTTAAAATTTTAGGACTTTTTTTTGCTACCTAAAACTACCGAAACCTTTGCGGTATCGAAAATCTTTTTCCCATCATAAGTTTTCGCATGTGTATATAATATTTTTTCGTATCATAAGAGTTTTTCGTATGAGAGGGGATACGAAAACTTTAAAAAAATAATAAAATATTCATACGAAAATTTTTAGCAAAGGTTTACGTATGGAACAGTGTTTTCGTATCACAAATATTTTTCGTACGAAAAAATATTTTTCGTATACACGAACTTTTTCGTATTGTAGCAAAAATTGTTTTTCGTACGGAGACTTTTTCGTATGAAAAAAAAATTATTTTTCGTATCTAATGGGTTTTTCGTACCAAAGGATTTCGTACGAAAATCATGTTTTTCGTATCGCTGAATTTTTCGTACGAAAGTCAAAGGTTTTCGGGTATAAAATTTTCGTATGTAAAATTTTTTTCCGTACAGACCTTTTACGTATGAGAATAAAATTTTTTCGTATGAAATGCAAAAGTTTTCGTATATGAAGTTTTCGTATCGATATCTTTTTCGTACGAACGGAAAAATAATTTTCGTATTGAAAAAACTTTTTATTTTATTTTTTTTCGTATAAATTTTTCGTATCGTAGTCTTCGTACGCGGATAATAGTTTTCATACACAAACGTTTTTCGAACGAAAGTCAGAAGTTTTTCGTATCAAGGAGGATTTCGTACGAACACAGACTTTTTCGTAAGCTACAGTATATGCAAATCTTAAGTCAATGCGAGAAAAACAGGGAATGTGAGTGATACGAAATCTTTGGTCAATGCAAAAAACAGATACGAAAACTAAAGTTTGAACGGTGCGAAAACGCGAATATCAGTTGCGGGATCTTCAAATAACATTCAAATTAACACTTTAAACATTGATAATCGATCGAAATATTCTGGGTAATCATATAAGAACACTCGATTAACACATTTAAGAGCAAAATATATAGAATTTTCGAGTATTTTGCAAGAACAGTTTGAAGATCAACAAAAATATTTTCGATCGCAAATTCAATCTCAGACCAAATTAAGCTCAATTAATCGAAGATAATCGCAGCTAGAATATATCAATGGATTCGCAAATAGATTTCGTTCAGAATCATACGAAAACAGAAAGCGAAAATCATATGAGATCATGCGAAAAAGACAATTTGCGCGAAGAACATCATACGAAAACTGCAATATATCGAACTAAATTCATCAATTCAACAATGATTCGGCTCTGATACCAATTGTTAGGTCCGTTTTTATCATCCAACGAAGAACTCGAGCATAGATTCGATAGATTTACCTCGATGATAATGCGAGCGGAAGCTTTAGGATTAAATCAATCAAATCTTCATTAATCACAAACTTTCTCTACAATTATCCTCTTTCTCTCTCTACAATTAACCCTAGCTTAGATAGTGATTAGAGAGAGTGTTTCTAGTGAGAGAGAGCTAAACTCAAGTTGTGTGTATTTTACACACACTTGCCCTATATATACCAGTCAATATTGGTATATTCGCATTCTAGTCCCTAATTATACATATATTACAATTAAGTCCCTAGACAAAGATAACTTGATTATTGAACACTATAAAATACTTCCAACATGGAACTATACCAATCCTAATATAACATTGATAGTCAATGTTCCCAGTGAATTTGAACCTACGACATTGGCTCTAACATCTCGGGTATAACGTCTCGAGTCTAACCACTAGGTCATGCTCTTGAGGACGGTGGCACTGCATTTGTTAATATTTAGTTTTCTGACTTTATTACTTGGCTTATAAAGTAGGTCTAGTTAAAGTAAAAACATCATGAATTTAGGGTTGGTTTCGTACCGAAAATTTAATACAGTATACCGTACCAAAATTTCGGTATTAAAAAATATCACAGCGAAAATTTGATTTACCGTGAATTTCGGTCGGGTATCATATCTTAATTTCGATACGGTATCGGTATCGGTATCATACATTTATATCAAACAAATCAAAAGATTTTCGATTCACAAGTAATTTATATATTTTAACCACATCCTACTAAGAATCTTATATATAAAATCAAAAGGATATATTAACAAAAAATCATTAACAAAATCATGCATCTTCACATTTTTTAAATCTTGAAAAATAAATATTAAAAAAAAACAGAAATTAAACATATAAGTATAATTTGTAGATTTAAGTAATACTTTGTGGGGCTAAACAATTTATGAAAGTTGTGTAATTAATATAATAACATGTGAGTCAAAATAATATGTGAAAGCCCGTATACTTTTTTACCCATTTTATATTATCTTGATCTAATATGTAGGTGTATATATAAAGTATTAAAAATTTCGGTATAACAGGTATAATTAATTTTTAAAAATTTTCATATCATTATCATACTGAAACTTTACGGTACGGTATCATAATTCATACCTTACCAAAAATTTCGATATAAAAAAATTTCAATATTTTGAGTATGTTTCAATACGATAAGAACGGTATACCGATATTTCGGTACTTTTTCCATTCCCTAATCGTGATAGTCACGGAAATACATATTGTATTAATTTTGTTATTATTAAACTTATTTTATTAATAATTAAATTATTAAAGTGATTAAAAAGTTCCTTTATTATAGTGATAATAATATAATAATTGTCGCATCCCAAAAAGGATATTGGCTTCACTGTTCTACACTATTCCACGAGCCAACCACGCGCCTCCACCCAAAAACCCATCTCTATCCTCCACGTGTCTTACATCCAACGGTCCACATTTACCTCCTTGCCCTACATCCAGCCAGTATATACGGTAGCTGTCTATCGTCGTTTCATTTCAAAAACTCCAAAGGTCTCTCTCAGAATCCAAGATCTCGCAGAAGACAACCCAATAGCCGGAGAAAATGGAGCTAAAATTCTCTGCGCCGGCGTCCTCTGCAGTGAAGTCGCTCGCCGGGAATCTGAGCATTCCCCGTGTTTCATTTTTCGCCCATGGATTTCCGGCGAATGCTGACGGTGGAAAGGGAAAGCATGCGCGGTGCTTGGTGTGCGTATCGAAGCAGGCTGTCGAAGGGAAGGCATTGACAGGGTTTAATTTCGAGCCTTTCGAGGAAGTGAAGAAGGAGCTCATGCTTGTTCCGTCGGTGCCTCAAGATTCTCTGGCCCGACACAAGTACGCCGATCAGTGTGAGGCTGCTATCAACGAGCAAATCAAGTAGGTTTTCCGTCATTTTTCTTGTTCCAGATTGAGTACTCCGACGGATGTTGAAATTTCGTTCTGTGATTTTGTTTTGCAGTGTGGAGTACAACGTGTCGTATGTATACCATGCTATGTATGCCTATTTTGACAGGGACAACGTTGCACTCAAGGGCCTTGCCAAGTACAGATCTACACATTATTTCTGATGCTTAAAAGGATTTTTCCTTTGAATCCTTCTTTTATCACCTTATGAGTTGCTCTCTGTTTGCTGACCTCCTTCTTCGTTTCCTTCCAGGTTTTTCAAGGAGTCTAGTGAAGAAGAAAGAGAGCATGCCGAGAAACTGATGGAGTATCAGGTTTTTGATGATTTCGGGTGCTTTCTTTGGTTGTGTAGTTTCAATAGTTTGATAGCTTATCATTTCATGCCTATTTGCTTTTTCATTGAAATATCAGAACAAGAGAGGTGGCAAAGTGATGCTCCGGCCTATTGCGATGCCGCCTTCAGAATTCGACCATGCTGAAAAAGGCGATGCGCTATACGGTAATGCCATTAATGTACTTCAGCTTGCAATGTAGCAATTGTGATACTTTTTGTGTGCCCTGTTGCTAAGATATTTCATGCCCTGTTGCTGAGATATTTCAATGATTTTGTGGTCCAATTTAGCTGCTATGTTTGTTGGTAGTACTCTGATTTGGGGAAGATTGACATGAAAAATACGGTGCTGAGTTGTTTTCCGGTCCCCGGGTAGTAACATAGTGAAATATCCATTGCTGGACTTGATATGGAAAACTCTAAACAGATTCACATTCTGTTTGGACCATCTTATAGATCTTTTGTCATGTAATAACATCGAGAATGGTGATTGAATGAATAACCACTACTGAAATTTCACATTTGTCTCACAGCAATGGAGCTTGCTCTGTCTTTGGAGAAGTTAACGAATGAGAAGTTGCTGAATTTGCACGCTGTAAGTTATAACATTAACACTCCATTTGAAGTTGGATGAAAATTGGCAGCCAAGATAGATATTTAATCATTTGCTTTAAGGTTTGATGATTTCGACTCACTTTCATCCCGATAACAGGTGGCTTCCAAAAGCAGTGATGTCCAGCTAACCGACTTCATCGAGAGCGAGTATTTGGCAGAGCAGGTTCAAGTCGCCTAAAAATTCTTACCAATTCAACTCTAAACTTCGATATGAAACTAACCATCCCCAATTACTTTCTCAGGTGGAATCTATCAAACAAATCGCAGAGTTCGTCGCACAGCTTAGGAGGGTGGGCAAAGGCCATGGTGCGAACGCACTAGTCATCCTTTTTCCTTATACGGGCGTTATTACTAATCTGTGCACTTACTATGTTTCTTGCTTTGCTGTCTAGGTGTGTGGCATTTCAACCAAATGCTTCTCAAGTAGGGAAGAGCTGTTGCTTGGAGGACTTTTTAACATCTTACTTATATGCCTTTCTGTGATCTTTACTTGCTTTGCCAATCAACTTTTTGGTCCGCTGTAATCTTCGTTGAACTCGAATCGCTTTTCCGACTTATTATCTTTACATTTATGGCTTTCTTTTGCTGAAATTTATCTCGGCAGCGGACAAGCAAAAGTGCACTGCATGCTGAACTATTAAATGCGATTGTAGATAGGAATAAAATCGCCACATTATCGTTTAAGTCCATTTTTGGGCTTCTTTGACCGGCGTTTCCTTGCGCATTCTATTGGGCTTTACAAACATAACGTTTATATTGATTATGGTCTCCTTCATGTTGACGGTAGGTCTTACAAGTCCACGGTGCCACATATTTTCTGCTTCTAATTCGTCCTATATGCTTGTTTTTCACACTCTCTTCGATGAGAAATTACCGAAGAGAAAAGATTGTTGTACTCGATAGTAGACATTGCTTGCTTTGACTGATTGATTCAAATATTTTTTTTTTCTCCGCAGTTTTCTATTTATTCTTTCCTTGAAAAATTTACCCAATTTCGTTAGATTTTCAAAAAATTTCTAGGAAAGAATATAGGTCGTTGCCAACAAGGCCTTGGATTAGTGATCAAGGAGGAAACCTTGAGGATTTGTGGGTTAGGTCGTGGGATCGAATTCCTCCTCTCACGATTCCTTGAGTAGTTCCCATGATATGTATTTCTCATGACTATCAGGTGGATTTGGGACGTACTCATCTGATTCCGGGAATTAGTCCCATCACTGGAGTGTGTGGCACAAAGTCCACGCCACGTCGATATTTAAGGAATATTCCATAGCCGAGTGGGAATACATCAAATATATATATATATATACGTCGTTTCCCTTTTACTTTTTTTTGGGTGAAATTGCAGAGTTGTACTCAGTGCTACCCTTGTTGTACGCTGGTGATTTGAATTTATTAAGGCGCTGCCACGCGCCGCGGTTCCCTAATTAAAAGCGCGTGTGGGTAACCCACCGTCTCCCCCACGAGTATAAGTAGTTCTTTATTGTTAAAAATGAAAGAAACGTAAAAGACTTACCTTACTCAAATCTCAGCCCTCCTTCATCTTCAGACCAATCCAATCCCATATTCTCCGTACTTCTCTCTCACCTGAGCACACTGTAGTGTGTGTTTCTGTGTGTGCTCGCGGCTTGTTCTTCTTACACAGGCGACGCCAGAGAAATAAAAGAAGCCATGTCGTACGGACAAGAAACATCTTCGAACCCACCGTTCCGATGGCAGTACGCAGAGTTCGACGACGGCGACTTCCAAATCCGAGGCCGCGCCCTCTTTTTCCTGATCCTAGTGTTCGCCGTGATTATACTAGCGGCGGTGCTGTATCTATACGCGAGGTGGGTCTGCCGCTTCTTCCCCGCTCCCCCTCCTCCTCCAACGGCCCGCCACCTGCCGCCGGTTAGGGGTCTGGACGCTGCGGCGATCAGCGGTCTGCCGGTCGTGCTCCACAGGGGCTGTAGTAACGAGCCGTGCGGTGGTGGTCCGATGAGTAGCGGCGGCAGTGCCGAAGCAGCTGCAGCAGCTGAGTGCTGCATATGTCTTGGGATGTTCGACGACGGTGATAAGGTGAAGGTGCTGCCGCCGTGCCGGCACTGTTTCCACGCAGAGTGCGTGGACACGTGGCTCGCGGCTCAGTCAAGCTGTCCCATGTGTCGGGCTGATATTATCGTCGACCAGCCGGTTTGACCCGACCCGACCCAAAATGTATCTTTTGTGCTTATTTTTTGCTTTTTAGCAATTAGTCTCAGTTCAAATTCAATTCAATCATCTTTGTCAAGAAAACCATTTTACCATCAACAAAAATATATTTCTCAACTGCTAACGCAGTGTTTCTCCTCTGTCCTTTTTCCGACATGATTTAAATCATCCTTTTTTTTTTCTTGAAAATATTATGTAAAATAAAATCACAATCAAAGAACGACGACAACGTATGGGTGCTAAAGCATGTTGCATTTATTGTTTGCATGCAAAGGTAATAAAATACAGGAAAGTCGTGGTAATAAAATATCGTTTTCAACTAACATTATTATTAACGTGCATGTTGGTGTGGTGTCACTTTAAATGTTCGCCCATAAGTTTCCACCTCATGGCAGAACTCTTTGGATTTGAAGAAAGCGATGAACTGATATTCATATTGAAACGTATGGGCTACTACTACCATATATATGCATGAGGTAATAAATGGTAAGCAAAGAACTGAGAGAGTTCATTGTCTTTACTTTCATGCCTCGTCCGTGGAACCGTCAAACAAAACCTTTACTAGCATATTTTTTAAAGCATATATATATATATATATATAGGCTAGATTTTTTTAATATATATATATATATATATATAATTTAATCTTTTAGAAGGTGGTAATGATATTGTAGTCCCTACACTTCAATTAGATACTGTCTGAAACTAAGTTGAACGCATTGCATCCATTTGGAGATATCATAGTCTACCCGTTTAATCTATGGGACATATAGGCCTGGATTGACTTACTATCAGTTATTTGGCGATCCATACTTCGAGCGGGATTAATTTCTCTGGTCTAGGTGTGTTAAGTTTTAAGCAATGTTGTAAAATTCGTTAGGCGCTAGTCGGATGCCCGGTGGGGGCCTAGCGCCTAGATGGCCTAGGCGGGGCCCATGCGGTTTCTGAGCGAAAATTGATCGGTATGCCCATTTTTCATTTTTTTTCCATATATTAAATCTAATAATATTCTAACTTCATCATATTTATCAAAACATTCTAAATAGATAATATTAATCCCAATAAATTTAATATTAGTACAAATATTCCTATTTTTTTAAAAAAAAATTCCAACAAAATAAAATTAATTGCCGATTAATCGGTTGGGCCGATTAATTAGCCGCCTAGCCCGATTTTTATAACAGAAGTTTTAAGTACACAAAGATTATGATAATTAAGAAATTCAAGTGAATTTGAACTCTTGATATCTCTGCAACGCTCATTTGATATGGGACATATCTCTGCAGCTATTTATAGATCTTATACGAGTGAGGTTCGAGAAATTTATATATATATATATATATATATATTGCAGCTTATGAAGAAAATGAGATCTTGTGGATAACAAAAAGGACTGTCATGCGAACAAGAAAGCTTGATAAAAATATACCTGAAATCATGTTAAATTATGATTTTTTCAACAGTTTCCGAAAAAAAAAGGAAAAACTAATAGCTTCACCATTAATACGAAAAGCAAGTCCATCCATATACAATATGAGCCTGAGCCCACTCAAACCCAATATCAACCGAATAACTGCCAATATTTCTTGATGTTCACCTTCACTCAATAACTTCCACCACCAGTATCTTTTTTTTTCTTTTTTTTTTTCATTTACTTTAAAACAAACCTTCCTTCGAAGAATCATTCTTCCTATTCTTTCCCTCAAATATATATATATATATATATATATATATATATATATTATCTTCTCATCAAACACAAATGAGATTAAGACAATCTTAAAAGCTAGTAAGAACAACTAGGATAAAAGAACCTTTGCCTCTTGCTCCTCGCGCTATAATTTGAGACGTTCGACGACATCACAATTCTCCCCAACGCCAACTTCAACGACTGCTTAAGCGAACTAGCTCGACATTGTTTCTTTGCCTCAGCACTCAGAACCATATTGCTCTTCATTCTTCCACCCAAGCTCGTTATTTCAGCTTCAGACACGGCCATGCCTAAGCCCTTCACCGCACTATTCAGTTCTCCAAACAACCCCGGCCTGTCATCGCAGCATATCGAAGCTTTCAAGCATATTATTGCACCGTCCGCCGACTGATCGTCGACCGTTACTTCGTCGTGTTGGGTTGGTATTAACGTGCTGGTGGTGCTGCTGCTGAGTTCTTTGGCTTTCAAGCTCTGTTCCTTGATGTGCTCCACTACATGGGCCAATAGAGCCGCTTTGTCCATCTGCACAGCGCAGTTACTACCGTAAATACTATTGAATCAAATGAAGTAATTACTGTGCTTTGATTGTTAACTATGTATGAGACAAAGGGTGGTAATGAGATGGGCCATGTTAGAGATTTTGGTGCGACGTTGATTCTGACGGGCAATTTATGAGAATCACATGCGAGGAAATGAATTATTATTGGTTCTTTACTGTCTTACTTTTTCTACTACACTCCATGTGAGAGGAATAGCCAAGAAAGCACTAAAACGGTGAATTCAATAGCTTTAAAGAAAATAGTGCCAAAGACAACAACAGCAAAGAACATAACATTCGTGCGTGTGTGTGTGTGTGTGTGTTAGGGAAAGGAATAAAAGCCTATCTACTGTTCTTCTGTGCTTCTGCTGCGTACCTTTTCAGACATGGGGATCAGTTTTCTGAGAGTGGAAAGCTGGGCATTAATCCTATCCCTTCGCCTCTTCTCAGCTTCACTGTGGCTTCTAGAAGCACTACTTAGGGTTCTGTCTTCCTCTCCAAAGACATCGACTTTACAGCTTGTCTCCATGGGATAATAGCCATCAGCCAAAATGGTTCCATCTGTGCCATTCCAAGTGGAGTAACAATACTCTTCAGGCAAGAAACAATTATTTGCCATCTAAAAGTGCGATAATATATATATAGCTCACTATATTGAAAACCCTTAATATGGATTATTGTATCTTTCCCCCTTGTTGGCTTCCCTACTTCTTTATAGCATATTAAAGTCGCTGTTGATATATAGATGCAATGGACATAATAGTACTACTTAGCTACTTGGTGGTGGTGACTTTCGTGTGTTTATATATCTATATCCTTTTCATTGGTCGGATTAGAAATTATTGGGACCTATTTTGGACTTATCTCACCAGTCACTTCGAACGAAGCATGATCTATCGCATAATCTTGAATAATATTATATATATATATAATATATATCATCAAGGCGACAGATTACGCACATTCTTCATAAGGGAGTTGCTTGTTTCTCTTCTCTTTTGCTTCTTGAATGATCGTCATAATATGCATTAAATAAGAGTATCAAACTACTGTTCAGTTTTAACTTCTATTTAATCATAGTTAAGATTATTACACTTATTGTTTAAGGTATTAGCTCCTGCTTATACTCACATATAATATATATATATATCCCTAATATAGCCATGTATTTTCCTATCTTTCCTATAGTTCAATCATTGTGATTGCTTTCACATTTCTTTAATTGTGGAATTACGGCTGAGAAAGTCTTGTGGCGTGGGGCCTAATGTGCAAAGTGGGTGGGGGTGGGGTTTTTCTTTCAAGATTGGTACACCACACATATTGTTATTACCAAATGTGATGGATGTGATTCGATATTGCGTGCAATGAATAATGCTTTTTCTCATAGCTAGATTTAACCCATCTTTCATTTCTTTCTATCTACCGCAAGATAATAATGATATTTGTCTTTTGATTATAGTGCAGCAGATGGTGTAGTGACACGCTTGGTATTGCGATAGCATGATGTAATAACGTGTGTGTGCGCCTAGGCCACATGAGATAACTCGGTATTCATGCAAAAGGTGTTCCACCAATCAGCTGTTGACACGTGTCCACCTTATTTAATCATGTGTTGGGCGATATCATGGGTTAGGCATGATGTCAACACCTGATTGATGGAACATATTATTGGAACACAAAAATAGGACAGATGATCTCATGCCACTCAATTGCCCAGAAGATATTGCTTAATACAACTTGAATGACCACATCTGAAAGTTTAAATTTGAATAAAGTGTATCATATTTTAATTTTATACATTTTATTTTCAAGGCTTCTCATCAGTTTCTCTTATGTCGAACGTTAGATATGGATTTTTCTTTTATGAGTGGTCACGATGATTCGTAATCATGGCCTCTTAGCATGAACCATTGAATGAACACTTCAAATAAAAGAAGCTTGAAAGGAGTATATCATATTTAATTTTTTTTTATATATAAAGCCGAGAGCCCCATTAGAGATGGGTAAACTCACGTCCACTACAATAGCCTACAAACCACATTGGCAGATGTGAAATTAGGGTATATAAAAATGAGTTAACCTTAATAAACTCCTAGAGTGTCCATAGGCAAATATTTGATCAATTCTTATTTTTCATGTGTTAAGATTTATGAGCCTCAACTCTTACAAACAAGGTTGGAAGATGATCGGAAATGGCCATGATCGATCACGACCTGAGAGAAACAGAAAAGAGTCTGAATTCAAGTTTAAATCGCCAGATCAAACCACATCCATTAGATCAAATTCGCGCGATATCTGAAGGCTAAGATTCAAAGTTCGGAGTTTAAACGAAAACCGTTGGATCAGGCGGGAAGTGAAATCAAGGGCCGAGATAAAACCTCGAAGAAACGTGATAGCGAGTTTGTAAGTGAATGAGCGCGCATGGTTTAATCTTCGAAGCGTTAGGTACAAGTCGATAAAGCTTTAAAGAATCAGTTATAGAATTTTGTTTAATCTTTTCTATAAATACCAGATTTCGGGTTTGAAGTACCCATATTTGAGAGCTTGTATCTTTTGATAGAGAGCGAATTAGCAAGAGTTGAAATTAGAGATTTGTAGGGGGTGTGACAAAGTTGTAAACTCTTATCTTAGTTTGAATAAAAGAAGCTCTGTTGGTCCGTGGAGCAGGTCAAAAGTCGAGGATAAACCATGTAAAATATGTGTTCTAGTTTTTGTGTTCTTGTCTGGCTTTTCGATTCGTTTGGTTCCAAGATCGTGTTTCTTGGATCGATCTTTAGACACTCATTAAAGAACACTAAGTTAGGAATCGAAGGGTGTCGTTTTCTTTACAACATGATATATATCGTATTTAATGTTATATATTTCATTTCTTACGCTCAGGCGCTTTACATCACCAATGTTATGGAAGCAAACCGAAAAAAAAAAAAACAAAAAAACAAAAAAGACGACCGGTCTACTAGTAACTAACCTCGCTTCCGCAATCCTCTTTTGTCGTCGCCAAATGACGGGGTGTTAAAAGCAGATGAGAGAAGCTTCGTCGATTGGTTTCGCTCGATCGGACGATTTCGACAATTCGCGAAGTTCATGTTTAGGGTTTGGATTTCGAGCGTCCGATTTAGAAAAACATAAACATTATTTTAGGAGTTTCCATTTACCAAATGTAACTTGTTTTCAATTCTACGATGCAGAAAAGAAGAACTAATTTTCATCTACACCTAAAGCCCTATCCATGTAATAAGCTATAACAAACAGCTCAACGAAACTTAGTTAAGTCAACGATCATAACGGTTATATCATCGTTAGATCCCCTCGCCGCCGACAAGTCGACTAGATTCTTGCAAGCCGACAAAGCCTCAGAATGCCCCTCCACGTCAGCATACACAGATCTAACAGCATCTACTGCTTCCTGATTACCAACCTGGAGAATAAAAAATAAAAAATAAAAAATAAAAATGAAAAGAAAAAGCATATAACTATAAGGGTTTTGAGTCATTACATTGTCCCATAAACCGTCCTACGCCATGATCAGAAACTCGAAATCCGACCGAATCTTTACTACACGAGTCTCAGGTTCGGCGATAACGTATCTCTTAAGATGTCCATCTCCTATCGCCCTCGTCACGCCGAGAACGCCGTCAACTCTCCAAGCGCCGCCGCAGCATTCAAATACATAGCCACCCTTTGAATTAAAAAAAAAATAAAAAAATACAACGATTATTAACCCTAAAAATCTCAAGCCCGCCCGACCCATCTGATTGTCGGAAGAAGCAATGCTGCCAACCTGCCCCACGATTCTATCTCGCTCGTCCTGCAATGAAGCCTTGTGATCGACCGTGAGCGCCTCGGCAGCACCGCCCCGGCTCAGTACTGCCCGACAGTCGCCGGCATTGGACACCACGAGGTCCCCTCCGTGGATCACTGCGGTCACACAGCAAGTTCCGCCGTGGACCTCTCTTTCGAGGAACTGATGGTCCGTTGTGAGGTAGCCTCTCTTCAGAGCCTCCTCGACGCCGTGGCTTGCTTTCGACATTTCGTCCATGACATTCTTCTGCAGATTGTTCGCTGCAAAGTCTGCGGCCTCGGGCCCGCCGTGCCTGTCGAATACGCCGAAGAAAGCCTGCAGCAAAAGCAACTTATTCGACCGCCGCCATAAAAGGAAAAAAAAAAAGATTAAAAAGAACACAGTCGAAAAACCTGCTTAGGGTCTCCTTGAATCCCCAATGCGGCGGCGTAACGATCCTCCATCATCGTACTCCGTCTCCTCCCTTTCTTACAGACTACTGCGTAGGCCTCGCCTTCGGCCTCCATATCGCCAGACCAATCCCTCGGCGTCGTTTTAGGCTGCTCATCCTTTGCGGGCGGTGGTAGTACGAGGTTTGGAGGCCTTTTCCTATTCTTCATCACTCGGCCCTGACGAGTACGTTGAAGTCCCGATTCTTCCTGGCTGTCGTTAGGACGCGCTCTTATGGCAAATGTCGCCGGCGGCGGTTCGGCGGCTTCTGATGAGTTTGGGGAGGAGTGGCGACGGTGCCACCGCCCATGGCATAATTATTGCTGATGACAAATAAAAAAGATATAAAAAATAATAGTACTGCTAGTTTAGTTTTCTTCCCTTTATAGCCGTGGAGATTTAGTTTCACGCGGAGTTTTTCCCTATTTATATTAGTTTTTGAGTAAGACAAGAAATATTACAAGGAGATAGATATATATATATATATATATATATAATATCAGCTGAGTCATCTGTTGACTGATGTATTTTATTATAGGGTATGATCATATTTCTTGATTATGATTTAGACAACAGGTTATTAATAAAAGAATGATAAATTTAATGTAATATGATATTTTTTTTTGGTTTTCGATAAAGCCGACTTTCTATACGTTTTTCCCTCAGAGGAAGAAAAGATATGGAATGCTTGATTTTTTTTAAGGCATTTCCATGATCGTCGTCGAATGTAATGATGATGATAAATAGGCAATTTTGAATTGAAAAATATATATGTAAATTACTATTCTAGGAGATTATCAATTATTCTTATGTTGACTTCACTGTCCATTTAATCATATTTTCCACTGTTTATTTGATTAGTCTATTTATTGCAGCAAAGCAATGCCATTATTCCAGAGTCTTTGGGGTTGACTGCAGTCAGTCAACGGTCAGACACGCAAAATCCGCTGTTAAGTAACGTATTAATTTTATACTATTTTTTATCTTTTGAATAATTTCAATTTGACTGATATCATATTAAGCATATTAGCAGAATTATATTATTTCTTTATTATCATTAGTTTCAAATAGTCACATATGATTGTAATAAGATGAATATTTATGTAAATGGACTTTGACCAAAATATTATTTCAATATATAGCATGTTGACTAAACTTTTATCACATTCATCTTAAGGATATTTTTGTCAATTTAGTGAGATTCTCGATTCAAAGGCAAAAGAACCATTTATAGTATTGATCACATCCAATTTAGTTTAAAATTTAGCAGACAACTTCATAGTTCACATACAATATCAGAACATCTATTCACAAAACCTAAATTTTGGGTAAAGAGACCAAAAAAAGAAAAAGAAAAAGAAAAAGAAAAAGAGATAGTTAAACTTGGGCCGTTACACTTTGTGCACCTTGCAAACATTCAATAAATCAGCAAAAAAAAAAAATGTTTAAAAAAAAAAAAAAAAGATATCTTTTTTCATGGTCGAGACATAATGATAAGCGTGTACAACAACTCATTCCACGTATCGGGCAAGCCGGGCAGGCACCAATGTATGCAGTCCGCGTACTTCGCGGGGTCCGCTTGTTGTTCGGGCGTGAGCATCTTGCCCTGTCGAATGGTATGGACCGAAGTGTGCCCGTCTTTTCTGTACTCGGACAGCCTCGTAATGTTGAGGAAATGGACATGAACGTTACTAATGCTGCCCGTGATGTTTGATGCAATGGAAAAGAGCCTCTTGTCCGTGCCTAGGTTTAGTCCCGCCGTCGTGTTTAGTATTGGGGTTGTCTCCCTCGCACATTTGATGCCGTCGGGGTTGTTCCAATCAAGGCTCCTGCAATAAGATCAATCCGTCATATATATCATTACAACAGCAAAAACTGTAAGGAAAAAAAAAACTAGGGTTTGTTTGGATTAAGGTGTGATTATTATTATTACTTGATGTGGAGAGGAGACATGCTCATGAAGAAGACTTTGGTTCGATTAGGATCAATGTTGCCTTCGACCCAATCGGCCCAAGTCCGTAATACTCTCTGGTAAGCTATCGGTCTTAAAACTTCTTCATATTCCGTCGCGCCTTCGTCGAATGAGCCTCGCCTGAATGATTTTATTTTGATAAGAAATAAGCTTATGTATATACATAAATGCGATGCTTTTTAATAATAGAGACTGACAGGACTTTCATATTGGCAGTGTTCATCCACCAAATGTAGGTGTTGAATATAAGGTAGTCGACGTTTTCCCAGTTCTTGGCGTGCTTTTGGATAGATTCGGGCATGATTAGACGGTTCAACACGCTGTGCATGTTTGGATCGTCGGAGTTCGACTCTACTAGGAATGGAGCCCAGTAAAATTCCACCGTCGCGTTGTAATTCTGGCGATTGAGAGAATTCGTATATCAAGAAAATGATCAGAGAGAGAGAGAGAGAGAGAGAGAGAGTTAGGGCAAAACCTCAATCTTGAAGACAGACAAAGAACCATTTTTGTTCAAGCTCTTCTTTCCCGGAGGAACTACGGACTGAAGCAAGCATATCATTGATTCCCATTGATTACGATTCAAAGAGTCGCCGACGAACATCAGTCTCTTGTTCCTTAGTTTCTCGAGAAGCAATCTTGGCTTGAACCTTAAATTCACACGACACATCGATTTTACGTAAGAGATATATTACCAGCGATCAACGAATGAATAACTGAAGATCTTACTTAGGCAAGGAGCAATCTTTGGGCTGCCACCGCCAATTTTGGTACGTCGAATCTTTCCTTCCGTTCCTCAGACAAGTCACCTGGGCCGTCAAGAACTTGCATTGTTCCTCTCTGTACAATGGATGAGTCGCATTGTCGAAAACCCATCGACCCGTGAAAAGATCGCATTCTTCCCGAGGCAGTTCCATCTCATCTTGACCATCATCATCATCATCGACGTTATCATCATCGTCGACATCCCTGCTGTTTTCTTGAATAGACTCAAGACTCACGCCACCATTGATATCCTCTTCCTTCTTCTTCTTCTTCTTCTTCTTCCCATCATCTTGATTTTTTATTACATCTTCAAGATTAGTTCCTTTGTTCTTGTCTTGGTCTTCAACTCCCCGGGATTTGCTCGCTGCTATGCGTGAGATTAAGGTGAAGTCCGTGATGGACTTAGCGTCCTCGTTATACATGAGAAAACCAAAGAGGGATATAAATAAGAAGACGGAGAATATCGACAGCTTGAGGCCGTTGTGGCTGAGTACGGTGGTCCTGGTGGTGGCCGACGGCTTCATTGGGGCGGAAGAATGGACTGAGAAAAGTATACTATGAGTGATCTTGCGGCGGAGCTGTGAAGAGCAACGCATGAGAAAATCAAGAATATGGCTGAGATTGTGAGGCTTTCCAAGTTTTATAAGGAAATCGATAGAAGTATAGAAATAAAAAGTTATGAAGATTATGAAACAGTAACAGAAGCAGCCAATGGAAAATGAATATGAATCATAATAATTTATCTTTTTTTTAAAAAAAAAATAATAATATAAAAGAAGGGTATAAAGATTTTGATTGGTTAATTAGTTATTTTCTGTTTTATTAGTTGGTGAAGTGGTGCTGTCCTAAGGGAAGTGATAGTTGTTTGCTGGAGGTTGGTCTGTGTCAGTTTTCTTGTTTTGGTGATCGACTAATGTTTAGTTGAGCATATATTTAGTATATATATTATATAAGTAAATAATGTTTAAAAGGCTTAAATCATCATTATCGAGTTTGGTTAAGATTTTAATTATTTTGGGGTTACTTTGTGTTTGAGCTAAGTAAAGACCAAGGAATGAAATTGTATTAACGTGTGTGTATATATTTAAAAAAGATATATATACCAGCACTTCTCTCGACTTATTTCAGACATTTCGTCTTCCCAAAGTTAAGTATATCTGAAGTCGACAATAAGAAAAACAAAAAATAAAAAAAGCATGAGGTGTGGTGACTATATATATAAATATATGCGAACTATTTAATTTTAGTAATTTTGTTAGGATTTAATATATTATGTGAGGATCTCCGAGGATTGGGTCAAGTGGCCGGAACGTAATATCTCTATAAGGAGGTAATGAGTTCGATTCCGATTAATCACCTCGACTATCGATGTTTGTTGTTACTTGAGACATTACAACAGACCATGAGGATTAATCTCGGATAACTCTATAGTCGACGATGATAATCAAATTCAATATATGCTGAACTTATTTGGAGTACGAACACTACAGAAGCAATTTATGAGGATATTGGGCCGGAATATCTCCTGACATGATAAATTACTCTAATTGGTAATTAATAGTTTAACAATCACCCTGGCAATGTTAATATCGAACTGGGTAAATATACGTGAATATAGTGAAATACACGTCACTATTCTATACTTTTTATTTTATTGTACAATATAACACAGTACTGTCTAAAACTTAACAATAAATCTCAGTGTTGTCTAAAACTTAACATTGTACCCCGATCAGAGGATAAAAGACAAAGAACGCACAATTAAATAAATTATGAGAATGTTTTACGCTAATTAGAAGTGTTTTTATACTTAGCTAAGAGGGGTTTTAGTGCTTAGCTTTAAATCACAATTTAGCTTAATTTAATAAACGTTCAAACACATTTTACTTTGTTAAATATCTTTCCAAAATACCCTAACTTAGAAAAATAGAAAACAGAGGATAAAGAGAGAATTTAGTGTAGTAGGCAAAGGCATACATACATACATTACATTACATTACAACAATAGCATCCATGCTCAGACATCCCAAGTGGGACACAGACGCAGCACAATCCCTAAAGTCTAACGATATAATCAGACGACACATGATAATTTAGACAACACAGCTAAATCCTTCATGAATTTGTTTTCCCCTTTTCTCCCCACTTAATACATAAGATATAGTTTATGTCAAAGATATTGTCACCTTTCCTGCAAGCTCGAAGGATATCGAATGCCCCTGTTACTGCTGACGTCACCATCGACTTCGTGGCCATTCGCACAAAGAGCATTGCTGTTGTTGGCACTAACCTCGGAGCTGGCGTTACTACTTGTGGCGAGTGGAGAATCCGAGACGCTCACTGTCCGGGTTCTGTATGGTCCAGACCTTACGCTGTACATCAAGGATGCGGGAATGTTGGCCATTAGAGGCCTCAAATTTCCAGGAACCGTTCGCCTTATATCCTACCAAAGGCAAAAAGCAAGACAAATCAACGCTCACGACCTAAAAAATCGACATCAAACGACGATACATTGATAGAACTACTAGCACAAATACCATGTGTCTTATGGCCATGTCTATTGACTTCTTCGAAAGAGTTCTTCCGAAGCCCGAGGAGCTATCGGGAGACGAGGACGACTTCCCAGACAAGTTGCTGCGGGGCGAATGCTTATCGTCTTGTTTGGGCGGGATCAGCTTTCTCATGTTAATCACCCTCTCGACCATTTTAGTTCCCATAATCCCAGGGCTGATGTTGTCGTTAGCCTTGGCATGCAACCTATTTACTGCATGCACGGGCACGGAGCTTCCACTTGCATGAATCAAGCCATTTGGAGGCCGGCCTCTAGCTGGAGAGCACGACTGTCTCCTGACCCTACCGTTCGACAAGGGTTCGATTGATGAAGAACGAGAACTCGGTGCGCTGGGCCTACCGCGGGTAACGGAGGGTGGCCTGTCAGAAAGGGACGTCCTTAGATTTGGTGGAGCATCGAGGGAATATCCGGGCATTTCCGAAGGTTTCCATGGTTTGGGTCTCATAGAAGGAGAACTGGGTCGGCTCGGGACATGGTTTTTGGCGGAAGAAGAAATTGGCTTGGCAAGAGAGGTGGAAGTAGGCGACTTAAGTGAAGCAGTGGAAGATAGTGCTGCAGGCCTACGTGTTGGAGTTGATGCCCTAGAGGTCGGCTTTGATGCAGGGATTGATGTTCGGTTAGTTGGAGTAGTGGGTCTCGCGGTAGTCCTCGATGTGGGGGTAGAGGATCTTGGAGGAGCCGAGGGTTTCGATGAGGTCAAGGTCGGACGTGAAGTAGGAGTAGAAGATCTTGATGGCTTAGTAGTGGTGTGGGGTGTTACTCTCGATGGTGTGTTTGAGGTGGTGGGTTTTATTGATCCAGACAATGTAGGCTTGTTCGATGACGAGGGCAACGAAGATCTTGAGTTCAAAGTGGGTCGACCCGTTGGTGTTGAGGGTCTTGACCCGGACCCGCCTGAAGAAGATGGACGACGTAGCCCTCCGCTCGAAGTGTTCAACGACCCGTTAGAGGACGTTTGCTGTCTAGATGGTAAACTGTTCCTTGATGGAGGCTCCGGCTGAGGATTAGCTAGCTTCAAACACAAATAATTTTGCAGAATGAAGTTAATGGACATGAAAATATGCAATTGAGCTGTTGTCCAAATAACTGTATGATCGTTATTTCAGCTGACACCTCGTATGTTATATCATAAATTGATAAAAGAAAACAAACAATCTACCACTTACTCTAGACTTGAGAGAGGTAGGTCGAGCTTTTGGAGTTCCCAGCTGGCTCATGACGGTTTTCTGCGACTCCATTTCCAAGGATGGGAAAAGTGGAGTACTGGGAGGTGTTAAAAGCCTGAAAAAACATACAAGAGAATGCATTTGATTGGGAACCATGGAGCAAAAAAATTCATAACTGACCCTATCATCTTCGACAACCAAATCTAAACAGAAAATGTTAGCCTAAACCAAATAAACTGCCGAGCATTCATTAACTGGACCATTCAAATAATGACAAATATTGTTTCGAGTCTTCGACCACCACGCCTTTTCGTTCTGCTCTTAAGCATTTGAGTACGTATTGCATCTTGCTTCAGATAGTATGATGATATTTTCGGGAATATAACGCAGCGTACATGCATATTTTGGTACATTATAAACTGCTATCAGCTGCATTTGTGTCGACTTGATAGCATGACATACTATTACGTTCGATTTCTAAGATCTTCTCTTGTAAAAAGCTCTACTGACTATAAAAGACAAACCACTGCATGTAAAGCCTATCATGTATTATTAAGATTTAACAGCACGAGAAAGAGCATTCTTTGAACTTCATCTTCAAACGAAACTTCACACATATTTTCAATGAGACATTAAGATCAACATTTGTGTAACTATATATCCAAAAAAGATAGCATCATTCAGTGCAATCGAATACAAGGTTGAAGAATACACAAAAATAGATGAGCAATTACCAATCATAGTCATTCTTATCGTTGTCTGCGTTGAGAAAATCATCTGCAGCAGGCTTTCTTGTAGGAGCTGCTGTTGCTCCAAGACCTAAATTAAATATCGGAGAATTTCCTGCCGTTGGCCCTGCTAATCGCGACATAAATGATTAAAGCACTTCATTTGAAACTCCATCATCAACTGAAATGAATCAAAACTTCATACTTACCAAGTGGAGCGTCAAATTCATCAGAGTTTTGAAGCGTCAAGAGATCATTACGTTCCTTCTCGCGCTTCCGCATTTCGCGAAACAGAGCTAAGTCTTCGTCTTTTCCATCCTTCAATCTCAAATTCCCCATGTGGCCCGGCTCAGAAGCCCTAAAACTTCGATTCATCCCCAAAAAATTATGTATTAGCCCAAACAAAATGAGGGGAAAAAAAACTCCAATTTAACCTCCCACGAACGACCTAGCTTTCCCTAAAACCGCGAAAAAAAAAATCGAAGTTGTCCCCCATCCACGAATCAAAAACCCAGCTTCAGCACCTGAAAGAAGTGCATTTCATCAATATAGCTCAACATCTTTCCATTTTCTCCAACACTAGAACAAAAAAAGTACGTTTATATTTCCGTTTCGAAATGTAGAGACAGAGAGAGAGAGAGAAGGAATCGAAATTTACCAAGATTATTATCAGATCTCAGGTGAAAAACAACTCATCCGTTCAAAACTTTCGATTTCTACATGGCTGGCAGAGGCAAACGTAGAAGATAGGGAGAGAGAGAGAGAGAACAGATGTTTAATGGAGGAGATCGACAAGTTGAGTGGCGAATGTTGCAATACTATAAGAATTCAGGGACTGATTTTGTAATTTTTACCATAATTTTGCCAGAGTGGAGAGAAAAATGTGACACTTCTACTTTCTATGTGAAATGTTAGAGACGGATGGGAATGGATTTATAATAAAAAAAAATATACCAAAAAGAGAAATGGCTGACAATCAAATGGGAAATAAAAATTAAATTCAAAATTTAACTTTATAAAATTTATTTGGTGGTATGTCACGGGATGTAAAATTAAATGAGAACACATACTTAAAAGGGAAGATTTGGACCCCACTTATAATATGGATAACAGTACATGGCGTACGCAATTTAATTGATTCAGACATATTTATTTGAAAAAAAATGAAAAATAAAAAAAAAATCATATTAGTTTTTGCAATATATTAATTGAATAATAAGAACATATTATTTAATAATGACTTTATTTGGTGAGGTAGTTAGGAACTTGGAAGTTGGTAGTAAAGCGGTCAACGGTTAGTTATGGGTCGTTTTTGCTAATATATATATATATATATATAATATAAATCGAGATCTTAAACAAACGACAACGTTTTAATAGAGAACAAAATTGTGACATTAAACTTGTTAGTTAAAACATTTGCAATGAAGCCAAAAATAAACGTTACAATGAGTAAGTGGAATTAAAACAACTACAATCATTGAATTGGTAAAACAATGTAACATAATAGAATATATCTTAGTTCTATATAGTATCATTATCCTTTGTTGAAAAATAATTTAAAAATCATAAGATGTGACGCTAGATTTGAAAATAATATGTTTTTTTTTTAATTTAATTTTCCGCTTAGTTATTCAATGTATTATTCTCTGCCAACCTTTCGTAATCAAGGACAAAGATCTAATTTCAGTTTTTGCATTTAATAATTTAACTAACAAATAGCTAAACTATATAGTTAACGTATTTTTTAATTTAATGTTGCCGTGGGTTACTGACTCCACTTAAGGGAACATTTTGGTTTATGTGTAAATCGCCAGAAATAGCAGGTTTGTCGTATTTGTCATAAGTTCAATATTCAATATTAGCCCCTAATTATCATCAAAGAATTTAATAATTAATGAATTCACAGTCGTTTATTAATTAAATCTAACCATAAAATATAAAATTTATAGGCCCAATAATTCGAACTTACGGACCAAAACTTAAATCATGAGTTCATAATTTGAGCTTTTTATAATCTTTTAAATTTTTTTATATAGAAATTTAATTTTTTTTTAGGTTTACACCCCTGCTTGAACATATAGTCTTATTTTTATATATCTTCATTTCAGTTCCAATTTTTATTTTAAAACTTATTATTACTTATGTCTCTTGATTTGATTTTATTTTTTTGAACAATTTTATAATACTTCTATCATTTTTAAATATAGGGCAAATTCCTTATCATTTACGATTGAAGTTTTAAATTCCTCTTAAATATCACTTCAATTATTTCTTCCTGCTCAGTACCATTTGGCGAATTTCTTCCTGTTCAGTACCTAAAATGGTCTTTTCAATGTTGAAAAGACAAAAATAACCTTACTTTACAGGTTTAGTACCAACAAAACTGGACAGCATACCAACTGTTGTCTCTATTATACCAACTATTAACACAATTATACCAATAGAATTGAATATTATACCAACTGTTATCGCTATTATACCAATTGTTAACACTATTATATCAATAAATAACGTTATTCTAATTTTTTATCAACAAATCTGGATATTATACCAACTGTTGTCGTTATTATACCAATTGTTATCATTATTATACTAACAAATAACATTATTCTAATTTTTTATAAATAAAACTGGACATTATACCAACTGTTGTCGCTATTATATCAACTGTTATTGTTATTATACCAATAAATAATGTTATTATAATTTTATACAAACAAAACTGGATATTATACCAACTGTTGTCGTTATTATACCAATTGTTATCATTATTATACTAACAAATAACATTATTCTAATTTTTTATAAATAAAACTGGACATTATACCAACTGTTGTCGCTATTATATCAACTGTTATTGTTATTATACCAATAAATAATGTTATTATAATTTTATACAAACAAAACTGGACATTATACCAACTGTTGTCGTTATTATACCAATAGAATTGAATATTATATTAATTGTTATCATTATGTCCAGTTTTGTTGTGAAGAAATATTATTTTCGTCCTTTCACTGTTTGGGGTATTAAACACACAAATTTTCATAGATGGGTATTGAACAGGAAAAAAATAATTCGATGGGTACTGAACAGAAAGTTTAAAGTTCGAAACGTACTGAAATGAAATTTGCCCTTAAATATATGGGCCATATTATACTACTAAGCCCATGACGTTAATCAATCGTAGCCTATTGGCCCCATACATATAAGTTAACGTAGAATTTGCAATTTTTGCAACTACAATTCAAATAAAAGGACAAGGAAAAGATAAACAATATATTGCAGCCTAATTACATGATGATGAATAAGATTCTTTCTGTGACCTAACAATTGTTTTTATTCATATTCTTTTAATAAACTACCACATAACATAAACTGAGTGTTTGGACCAGATATTTGTTGTCATCCAATCATAGCACCATACATTTGTTAGTTGCTTATCTGTATTTAATTTAATATTTTTTTTTTCAATTTTTTGATGATTAAATGCCCATAAATCACATTATCATATAAGGGCACGCCCCACTTACTTCTGACTGTGACCGCATTATCTAAATATGATAAATAATATATATTATATATATATATATATATATATATCAAGTGGACGTATGTATAATAAGTGCAGTTTAGAATAATGAATAGCATAATGATATGGTGTCAAATAATATAACTAGTGCGTAATTATAACTTTGTTTACATTATGATGGCGTCAATATAAAGGTAACAGACTGGCATTAGGGGCTTGTAATCCTCTATTCCAACTTTAATATTTCACTTCGTATTTCAATCTACGAAAATCGTTACACCTTCCTCCGCCTAGTGTTAAAACATCCGTAAACATCATTACACCCATAAATATCATTACACCAGATGTTTAAATAACAAAAAAAGATCAATATATATTTTAATATATAATACTGATTTTTTCTACATCAAAGTAGAAAAATATATAATATTGACTTTTTTTGTTATTTAAACAATTGATATAATGATATTCATTGGTGTAATGATGTATATGGGTGTTTTAACACTGAACGAAGGAAGGTGTTACGATTTTCGTAGATTGGAATACAAAGTGGAATATTAGAGTTGGAATAGAGGATCTCAAGCCGGCATTAGGTATGAAATATTGCCGCAAAATTCGTAGAAATAATGAATTAATTGATGATAAATTAAGACGGGTAAAATTTATCAAATTATATCATTGAGTATGTCGATTTTTCATTTTAAATCACTTTATTTGATAACTGTAAATAAATTACAAACTTCATATATTGGAATAAATTTATAACTTCGTTCATTTTTTTTTTTACAAAAAATAAAAAAGGAAATACTACAAGTTATATACCACATGATGTAAGATTTTCTGACTTATTTTGTCAGAAAATCAATATATTTAGTATTCCAAAATAAAAATATAAGGAGATTTATTTTTACAATTAAGGTGATGCATTTAGTGATCCAAGATTCCAATATATAAGGTGATTTTACAATTATCACATATTAGTAATTTAAAATAGATATATTTAATGAATCAAATTATAATTTTGCCAAGCCATATTTTTTGGCGCTATAATACTTGTGATAGCTATTACATTTCCGAGTCACGCCCTAAACTAAAACTATCGTTTATAAGATAATTAACGGATTCAATCCATTTTTAATTGACTTAGTTTCAATACTATATAATATATATCGTAACTCATAAATAGAATCTCAGCAAAAAAAAAAAAAACTATATATCGAATCAAATATAATTATTTGTACAATTAATAGTTCGCAACAGAACTGTGGGGTAGCATATTCTCACCATAGTGTAATAATGAGATCACCTGCATCAGCTCTCAAACCCTACCTAATCATATATTAAACTTAATCTAATTACATACATTAAATTAATACATAAATATACGATAAAAATAAGGTACACTAGCAACAAAATGGATTCGAACAAAGAGAATATATATATATATATATTTGTCACTTTGTCCTTGCTTCTTGTAATATTTTTTGATATCCTGGAAATCCCTTCTTACAAGCCGTGACCTACACCCATGTGCCACAATAACGTAAGATGAGATTTTCAAATTTATTCAATTTCAGACAATTGGCAAAATAATATTAATAATAATAATAATAATAATAATAATAATAATAATAATAATTAAGGGTTGTTTGACTTACGGCTTCGATGTCAATCTTATAGACCAAAAGCTTTCGTCTCTCTCTACAGCTCGTTCGATAGGCCACGACGATGTGCCCAATCGCCAGCGCCAACGACGAAGAAAACAGAGCAACTTCCATGGCCTTGCCTTCTCCTTCTCTAACCAGCAGATAAGACGCCTTCAACGACACAAACACCATGGACGCGCCGGAGCAAACCGTCGCCACCGCCAAGTACGGCCCGTTCGACAGCCTCGGGCCATCGCAGAAGCTGTAAACGCCTAAAAAAAAAAAACAGAATTGGTCAAGCAAAAAAACAGGGGAGCTCAAACAGGGGAGCTTCAAGCGTTAAGCTTTACTCACAGAGTATGATAGCAGATCGTATCAGAGAGACAAGAGGGACGTCGACGAGGGAGTATCGGAAGTCGTAGCCGTCGAGGTGGGAGAGAATCGCCGATGGAGTGAGCGACGACTGCGCGGACAGCAGAGCAGAGGGTAGGAGAGCATCGGCGATGATGAGGAGGATAGGGGCGGAGAAGAAGAGGAAGGAGGCGGACATGGCGATCAAGAAGAACATGGTCTTGATCCATCTTGGGAATGATGAGAAAATCGCTGCTCTCTTTGTTGGTTTCTCTTCCTTGGAGAATCCCATCTTCGTCGAACAAACGACGGCGTTTTGGAGGTTTGAGTTTCCTGCGATTTTGGTGGGGAGGCTATAGAGGTATAGAGAAGAAGAAGGGTCGAAGTTTTGTCTGAAAGGGAGATGAAAGTTCCAAAGTGTGACGTGAAAAATAATGAAATTTTATACGCGGAAGGTCAAATTTAGGAGGATTTCTTTCCTTTATTATGATATGTATATATATTGTTTTTATTAATTTATTTTAATTTTTTTTTATTGGGTTATTACATGGATTTAAATTTGGCTTTGAACTGCAATAACTGACAAGATAATAAATGTCTCTGGTTTATGTTTCTCTGTCTTGGCTTTTAATATTATTTGGGTTGAAATTTATGATTAAATCTTTGACAAAAAGCTACAAGAGAATATGGCATTTGCAATATCCGACCCGACCCGACCCGAAATTGATCCATGTGAGTACACATGCTAAGGTCCAATCTAAGTACTCAAAAATTAAAGTATCATCAATGATCAAATGAAGGATCACCACAATATTGAAATTTAGTAAGTGGTCAGATTTAATTTAAATTGGGGAGTATTTATTTATTAGTACGTTACGATTAAATTCGATTTATTCACTTTGAAAAAAATAAATAAATAAAAGATGATTGATCTTTCTAACACTTCTAGAAGGTAGTCGATCGTATTTAGCTTTGACGTATTAAAATTGTTAACCCCTTTATTTTACAGAGCCCATATGATATGACTATTGGTCACGAGATAAAATATTTTGAATTATTATTAAATAGATTGTTGTTCTGTAATTTTTTTTGGGCACTTTTAGAAACTTCAATATTTTATTAATTTTTTCCCCTCTTTTTGGTCAACCCAAATCACCATGCGTACGATTAAATAAGAATTTTAGATACTTGAAAATATGCATAAAATCATCCTCGAGTTCCTAACTAATCTATGTCTTAATGCCTCCTTTTTATTACATATGGCCGAAAGATGAGCCATGGATCATTTTCTTGTATTAACAAATAATAGTTAGTCTCTCTTTATTAATCCATAGATAGACGTAAACACGGATTTAGCGTGCAACGTGATCATCCACGTAGAACCTTCGATGTAAGCTTTGCTCGAATTTCTAGAAGGGTCACATTGCTTTATGTATTCTTTTTTTTGTGGTCTTTTATTTATCATGTTTATCTATACCGTTTGTTTTGAAGTGATCATCCAAAATATCATCGTGATTCTTCCATCACCTCCTCATCAGTGCGTTTGTTTAGCATAAGTGATAATTCATCACCGTGATGAAGGATCACATATGTAATCAAAATAGGGTGATCACCCTAAAAAAGCTAGGTGATCCTCCATCACGTGACGTGGTGATATTTCTAATTTTATTTTGGACAAAATTATCCCTATATTTTAACATTATTTCTTTATATATCCTTATATCTATTTTTGGATATATACCTAATCTATTTAAATCTAAAAAATATATATTTAATGAATAAAAAAATTAAACACTTATATGTATTATAGAATTATATAGAAAATTTATAATTAATGATTAAAAAATATTAAAACTTGATATTGGAACATTAATCTTTATCGCGCAAAATATTACATCAAAATAAACATATTAATTCACATTACCTAACTAATATACATAGGGTCAAATATGATATTTACACATTACCTCACACATTATTGTCATTAAACAAACACAATATTTCAATATCACATTGATACACAAAATGAAATATCACCTCAAAACAAACACAGTGATGACACATCACCTTGATACACATTCCGGTGATATTCACATCATCGTGATGTGAGTATCACCGTGATGCTGGATTACCTAAAAAAAAAACACCCCCTAAATATATAGTAAACATTTTGCTGAGCAATCAATGATAAGTTTGTTTGAAGGGAAACAGATACTTTATTTATTCATTTAATTTTTTCCCATGGTTAGAGCTGAAAGTTTGGGCTTGAGCCAATATATTATTTCGTTTGGCCCTGAAAAATAAGGCTCGACCAAAATTTTTGAAGTTCAAAACATGTGAGGGCTTTTTGACCAGGCCCAACAGGCCCGTCGAGCCGACCGAGCTCGGACCAAAAAGGTCTGGCGCGTGGCATGCAAGATTAGGCTCGTTTTAATGGCTCTGTCAGCCTCTTTTTTTTTCAATACCATGTTTTATAAAATTCAATTTTATAAGCAAACAAATGTATTTATGGATTTCAATTTTTTCAGAATGATGTATTTGTGGATATTAATATGTATAAATTATAATCAATAATGCATAATTAAAAGAATATTTATAAATTAAATTTTAAAGATTTAAAAACATTAGGCCCGATGGGCTGTGGCCGAGCCAGCCTGACCCATCATACCCCAAACTAGGGTCTAGAATTCTTTGGCATGTATAAATTCAGCCCGGCCCGATCCGTAATATTTTGTATAGCCCGCTTAATTCGGACAGTATCAGCCAGGCTCTAAATGTTGTCATATATAGCCATTGACGAGTTCTAAATTCCTAGTAAAGAAGACCACGACCATGGTCCGGTCCAAAACCGATGTTAGCCTGACCCATATTTAAGTAAGCCCTTTTAGCCCATGTAATTTATTTTATCTTATTTTTTTTATTTTTTGTGATAATACGACGCCGTTGTTTTTGGTTCTTGTTTTAATACCATGTTGAAAAAAAATAAATTTAACTTAATATATGCGAGACTCAAACTTCACTGAAGTGAACAGATAGAGATAACATCATTTATTATCTACTGAAGTGAACATCATGAGTTTTTTTTTTATGGACTTCATTCGTTTTCTTTGTTATGGTTCTACTCTGTATATTTAATTTAATTTATCATGGTTTTCTGTTAAAAATAAAAACAATTTCCTATATTACTTACTAGTCATTGGAGTTATCAAATAAGGAAAGAAAAGTCAATGGGTCACTTGCATTAATATAAAAGTACAAATAATTTCCACTTGACTTGACTGACTGCACTTCCACGCAACGAACTAAATTTTTTTCAGTATCTTGACTACCCCACAAAGTGACAAATAATTATTTATTATGAAATTAATAATGTGGATGTTTTAAATAATAATATTAGTTAAATGATTGATGATTTAGAAGTATTGTATTAAATGTTGATGAGATGATAAGATGATAAGATGAGGTGTTTAATTGAAGAGTTTGTATTTTAGTGTGAGGTGTATAATTGTAATTAATGTGATTAGTTGTAATAGTAAATTATTAGTAGTATAAATAGGTTATTAGAGTTCATTGTAAATTACACCAAGTATTGAAATACTTAATCTCTCTCTAATCTCTCTCTTTATTATTATAAGCTATATTATCATTATAATCTTAATATAAGTATAATTATAATAAAATAATCTTAATATAATATTAATCACAATTAATATTTTTATAACACGTTATCAGCACGACCGCTCTCCGTCGTCAAGATCAACCTCCGTCGAAGATTTCGTACAAGTTTAGTCGATGTACGGTAATTTAATTTTTAATTTATACTAATCGTATATTAATTGTGATTAATTTTAAAATATATAATATAAAAGTATAATTTAAAAGTTTTATAACTAAACGCTAATACCCGAGTGGTTTCGCGGAATATCGTTCACTATAAGTGACGAGAGGTCCAGATTTCCATACCCCGTGGTGGTGTGTGGAATTTTTATTTACGATTTAGTTTTTTTATATATATATTCACGTACACAACACCAAAAGCCCATGACAAATTTTATTACCGCAACCTTATCGGAGCTTGGACAATAATTATGAAATAATAAAGAACGAGTTTCATAAAATAATTCATATATTTTATCATTGATTTATATGTTATCTGATTATTAAGTTCTTTTTCATGTTATAGAATCATGTCGTTTTATACAAAGATGGATCTTCTGTTGCTTACTTTATTTACGGTGATCCTTACGGCTATGTGGATAATGTTTTTACCAATGTTTTTAAAATATAATTATTAATTATAATTTTTCTTTAATATTATAATTACTGAAATATATTTTATTTTGAAGGATGACGCTTTGTCCGATGTTTGATCTATTACTTATGATTATTATTACGGCGACAGTTATTTGGATGTGGATATCGTTTTTCATTAGAACTTTTACAAAAGAAGATATAAAAGAAGATTAATTATAATTTTTCCTTTTAATATTTTAATGATGATTTTATTTTCATGATATCAATAAATTGAATCTGCAAAACTTTGATTTATCAATCTCGATTTTATACTTGCTACTGATTTACACAGTTACTTCGGTGTATTATAAAGCATTCACCACGTTCAGTCCATCGGATATAATACGAATAAATATCGTGAGAAAATGATCAGAAAATATTATGATGGATTAATGAAAAGCATAAGTCCGACTAAATGATTATGTTGCATTCCCTGAAGTGAATGTATGCGCAAACAATAAAAGTGGTCGTGAACATTATATTTACCGTGGTTATTATTAATATTTCCCCCGAAGTGGACAATTAGTATATGATTGAGAAAGATGTATTGAGCAATATAAAGATTATTATATATTATCGTTGGTTATTATTCGCAGCCAAAGATCCCGTTGATCTTTATAAAGAGCAATTAAAAGTGAAGTGTCGATGGAATTAAATTTTGCTCAAGATTACGATATTTCAGAAAATTGGTGCTAGATCATATGCTCATTTGAATATTTTGATTTTTGTTAAAGATCCAAATAAAGAAAACTGATATGTCGTTATAAATTTTATTTAAGCATTTTATTATTTTATCTTTATATATATAATTTTATTTTGACGCTTATTTATTTAATAATTCTAGTTATTATATATTTATCAATACAATGGATACAAACATGTGCAATGGGGAGTTATGTCTTGCAGACTGTGCAACGACTAATACGATTCTAAGAAATAAGAAATATTTCTCCCATCTTGAAATGAAAGAAACAAGTGTTATCACTATATCGGGTATCACAAATATAATTGAGGGCTCCGGAAGAGCTAATGTTATACTGCTGAGAGGGACAATGCTGATAATTGAAAATGCCTTATATTCTCCTAATTCTCAAAGAAATTTATTGAGCTTTAAAGATATTCGATATAATGGATATCACATTGAGACTGCAGAAAAGAGAAATATTGAATATTTGCACATTACAAAAGTGGTTTCGAATTATGAAAGAGTTGTTGAAATATTACATTCGTTTGACTCTGGATTATATTACACGTATGTTAAAACAATTGAATCACATGCTATCGTAAACCAGAAGTTTACTGATGATAATAAATTTGTTGTTTGGCATGACCGGTTGGGCCATCCCGGTTCAATTATGATGCGGAGAATAATTCAAAATTCACGTGGACATTTAATGAAGAACCAGAAGATTCTTCAATCTAATGAATTATCATGTGATGCTTGCTCTAAAGGGAAGTTGATTATTCGTCCATCACCAGTAAAAATAAAGAATGAATCCATAAGGTTTTTGGAGCGTATACAAGGTGATATTTGTGGACCGATACATCCATCGTGTGGACCATTTAGATATTTCATGATATTGATTGATGCATCAACTAGATGGTCTCATGTGTGTTTGTTATCAACGTGGAATGTAGCTTTTGCGAGATTGCTTGCTCAGTTGATTCGATTAAGAGCACATTTTCCGGATTATCCAATAAAGAAAATACGCCTTGATAATGCTGGTGAATTTACTTCCAAGGCATTTAATGAATATTGCATGTCTATTGGAATTGATGTTGAGCACCCCGTGCCACATGTACATACGCAAAACGGTCTTGCAGAATCGTTGATTAAAAGGCTGTAATTAATTGCAAGACCATTATTAATGAAGTCGAAACTTCATTCATCTTATTGGGGACATGCTATATTACATGCAGCGGCACTAATCCGCATCAGGCCAACAAGTTATAACGATATCTCCCCGATACAAATGGTTTATGGTCAGGAACCAAATATTTCCCATCTGAGAATTTTTGGATGTGCGGTATATGTTCCAATTGCTCCACCACAACGCACTAAGATGGGACCTCAAAGGAGGTTGTGAATATATGTCGGATTTGAATCTCCATCGATAATAAAATATTTAGAACCTCTAACTGGAGATTTATTTACGGCTAGATTTGCCGATTGTCATTTCGATGAATCGAATTTTCCGACATTAGGGGGAGAAAAGAAACAGCTGGAAATGAGTATTATTTGGAATGAATTATCGCTAAATCATTATGATCCTCGAACGAAAGAATGTGAACTAGAAGTTCAAAAGATAATTCATTTACAAGGATTAGCTAATCAACTGCCAGATAGTTTTACTGACCTTAACAGAGTGACTAAGTCACATATACCAGCTGTTAATGCTCCTGCAAAAGTTGATGTTCCTGGAGAACATATAATGATCGAGCCTAAGCCACAACTAAAACGTGGTAGGCCATCGGGTTCCAAAGATAAAAATCCTCGAAAAAGAAAAGGAGCAAATAATAAGAATGGTCCAGTCGAGGATTTATCGACTCTAGAAGAGTCAATGGGCATTAATGATTATGATAATGAAAATCAGGTACCTGAAATTTTTGAGAATAATGATAATGAAGAGATCTCGTTAAATTATGCCCAAAATGGAATTAGATGGAACCGAGAAAAAGTCAACGTTGACGATAAATTCTCATTTAACGTAGCGCTACATGAAATGAATGAGATAAATGAGAATGAGGATCATGAACCAATGTCTGTTAAAGAATGCAGACAAAGAAATGATTGGCCAAAATGGAAAGATGCAATCGAGGCAGAATTAAAATCACTTGAGAAACGAAAAGTTTTCGGACCTGTAGTCCGCATACCAGAAATATAAAGCCGGTTGGATATAAATGGGTTTTCATCAGAAAGAGAAATGAAAACGGTGAAATTGTGAGATACAAAGCACGGCTTGTTGCACAAGGCTTTTCACAACGACCTGGTATTGATTATGAGGAGATGTATTATCCTGTGGTGGATGCAACTATTTTTCGTTATTTAATTAATCTGGCAGTACGTGAAGGACTCGATATGCATCTAATGGATGTTGTCACCGCTTATTTATATGGATCACTTGATATGATATATATATATGAAACTTCCCGAGGGATTTCAGTTGCCTGAAAATTCAGGGCCCCGAAATGAGTACTCAATCAAGCTAAATAAATCGCTTTATGGATTAAAGCAATCTGGGCGTATGTGGTATAATCGCCTAAGTGAATATTTATCGAAAGATGGGTATAAAAATGATCAAACTTACCCGTGCATATTTATGAAAAGATCTAGAAGTGAATTTGTCATCATTGCAGTTTATGTTGATGATATCAACATAATTGGAACTCCCGAAGAGTTATCAAAAGCTGTTAATTGTTTGAAAAAGGAGTTTGAAATGAAAGATCTCGGTAAAACGAAATTTTGTCTTGGACTCTTAATCGAATATTTAAAGAATGGGATATTCATACATCAAGAGACTTATACGAAAAAGGTATTGAAAAGATTTTATATAGATAAAGCTCATCCATTGGATACTCCAATAATTGTTCGATCTTTAGATGTGAATAAAGATCCGTTTAAACCTTGCGATAATAACGAAGAACTACTTGGTCCTGAAGTACCATATCTCAGTGCTATTGGAGCCCTAATGTACTTAACGAGTCATACGCGACCTGATATAGCGTTCGCCGTAAATCTATTGGCAAGATATAGTTCGTCACCGACTCGTAGACATTGGAATGGAGTTAAACGGATATTTCGATACCTTCAAGGAACAACTGATATGGGATTGTTCTATCCAAATGAATCAAAAGCAGATTTGATTGGGTATGCAGATGCTGGTTTTCTATCTGATCCACATAATGCTCGATCGCAAACGGGCTATTTATTTACGCATGGCGGAACCGCTATTTCATGGCGGTCAGTTAAACAAAGTTTAACGGCTACGTCATCTAATCATGCAGAAATTTTAGCTATTCATGAAGCTAGTCGAGAATGTGTTTGGTTGCGATCGATAATTGAGCATATACAACAAACTTGTGGGTTATTATCGGAAAAATTACTTCCGACGATTTTATATGAAGATAATGCTGCATGCATTGCCCAAATAAAGGAAGGATATATTAACGGAGATAGAACAAAACATATTTCACCAAAATTTTTCTTTACACATGATTTATAGAAAAATGGTGATATTGATGTACAACAAGTGCGATCAAGTGAAAATCTTGCAGATTTATTCACGAAAGCACTTCCTCCAATAATTTTCAAAAGATTGGTATATTCAATTGGAGTTCGAAGACTTCGAGATTTGGAATGATGTTATCATCAGGGGGAGTAAATACGCGTTGCACTCTTTTTTCCTTCACTGAGGTTTTTCCCATGTAGTTTTCCTAGTAAGGTTTTTAATGAGGTAACAATCGAACGCGTATCTAAAAGAATCATGTACTCTTTTTCCTTTATTAGTTTTTTATCCCATTGGGTTTTTCCTAATAAGGTTTTAACGAGACATATTCTTTGAAAAAATCCAAGGGGGAGTATTATGAAATTAATAATGTGGATGTTTTAAATAATAATATTAGTTAAATGATTGATGATTTGGAAGTATTGTATTAAATGTTGATGAGATGATAAGATGATAAGATGATAAGATGAGGTGTTTAATTGAAGAGTTTGTATTTTAGTGTGAGATGTATAATTGTAATTAATGTGATTAGTTGTAATAGTGAATTATTAGTAGTATAAATAGGTGATTAGACTTCATTGTAAATCACACCAAGTATTGAAATACTTAATCTCTCTCTAATCTCTCTCTTTATTATTATAAGCTATATTATCATTATAATCTTAATATAAGTATAATTATAATAAAATAATCTTAATATAATATTAATCACAATTAATATTTTTATAACATTATTAATATAATAAAAATGTATCTACAATTTGCACGGTCATAATATTTATTTTAATGAAAAGATGGCATCTTCGTGCGCATTTGGACAAAAACAGCATGACGCGGAAAGAAGGAAAAAAATAGGCAAAGAGGCAATAGTTGAATATTGACCGAAAGACACGAATATAAAAAAAAAAAAATAAAATATCTATTTGTAAACAAAAAAAAAAATACATAAATATATATATAAACAAACAATCAAATATAATATGTCAATCAATCATCTATAAAAATTTCCTTGGAAACCGACTTGTTCATCATCATACTTCCCCATTTTCCATTCTTACACAAACATCATCACTGTTCTCCCTTTCGTAGTAAGGTAAAAAGCTAGCAAAAGCAATCTTTTTTCTCACCGTTTTTGCTCCTGCGAAGGTTTTTTCATCTTCTTTAAAACGCCCTTTAGCTGCCCATTTCGATTTGTCTTCATTTGATTTTATTTACTGATTTATTGCAGGTGTACTTTGTTTAATCGACTCATGCCGATTCCTGGGATTGAAGAGGTTTTGATCTCTTCCCATATAATTTATGGTGCTTGATGTTCTTCGGACAAATCATTAACAGTTGTCTCTCCAGCCGCAGGTACTACTTTCTGGGCTTCATCGTCAGTTTATGAATATTCCCATTAAGAAGAGGAGATTCCCCGCGGTAAGATCTGAATCTCCGCCGGCAGCAGATGAAACAAACCGTTGTAATTCTGAAGAGACTGAGTTTAAGGATGTTCCACTGAGCAATCTAGTTGGAAGGAACAGTGCTATTGAAGCACCTAATGGTAATAAAATGAATGATGGAGTATCATTAGGGCTGAAAGAATCACTTGTGCCTCTTACAGTGAAGAAAGAAGAAGAAATCGGTTTATCTTCTTGCAGGGAAATGCCTCCTATGCCCGAAAAAGGTAACAGCGATTCGAATCGAGCTTCCGACGAGGTATATTCCGATCGATCGAAATGGGACTTGAACACAACTATGGATTCATGGGTGGGTTCTAACAGTAGTGATGCTCTTACTGGCAGTTCTTTTGACAGTACTAAGTTAGGCAAGGCTGATCTTAGGTTGAATGAAAAAGATGTCTTGAATGAGTACATACCTGATGTTTCTACTACTACATCGGAGCAGCGTAATCTTCATCGTAAGTTGGAGTTTGTCAGAGGGTTTACGGCTGATTTGCCGTGTAGTGGAATGAATTCGAATGGGGCTGCAACGTTGAGCAAGCTGTTGTCTGAGAATGTCGTTGGTCCGAACTTGAGTTTGCAACTAGCTCAACAGCCAGCTACTTGTCCGAACCTAGTTAGGTGTCCTGCAATAAAGTTAGAGCCCGTCAATCAAAACTCGAAAACGGCGTGTCGCATAGGCAGCAGTGGCATCGGGTCGTCGAATATTAGCTCCGTGAAAAGAGAACTCATAGAAAATCACAGTGTGGTAACTCTTATGCCTTCATCTACGAGTCGTCAAGGACTAACGGAAGATAGATCGATGAAACCTCAACTTGTCGACGAAACAAATGAAGAATCATCGAAAATCGCTGAATTGCAGAGATCTATCAGAAGGGTTATGCAGCATCAAGAGAGCTGTGCATCTTCTTATCTACCGCCAATGTCTTCGATGGATGGAAATCCAGTCAGTCGTTCAGACAAGCTTTCTCACGGGAGGAAAGAAATAGATGGCCCCGAATATGTAGTCGACGGGACTTTTAATGATGCAATGATCGGTGAACCTTCCGGCCCGGAGAAGTCGAAATCTGAGGATTCTAATGACTGCGAAGAGGCTTGTAATGATGGCCAATTCATCGGGTTGGGCAAGAATGCAAATATTTCTGCAGAGTTGAAAGTAAAGACGAGCATATTAGCTGAAACAGTCGATAAGGCCTCGCCTCGATCTGATTTTGTACCTCACGAAAATCAAGTCGATACGTCCACGAAGAGAATAGATAAGATACGTACTAATGGAGACGAATACGAAGATGGCGAGATTCGAGAGACTTTAAGGAATTCGGCCGGAGAAGTTCTGAGCTTCGAGAGGAAGAAAATTATAAATTCACAGTCCTCAGTTCCCTTGAATGACGAAGTTGCCAATGAAGAATCTTTAGTCGAAAATTGTAATAAAAATTGCGGTGGGCCAGGTGAAGACAGCCTTGTAGATTGTCATGAAACGGATGCTAAGAATAACACAGTGCCGAAAGTATCAGTTGAAGAGACGGACGGCGTAGCTGATGGGGGAAGTTCCATTAGTACGACAGAAGACAAACAGCTTGATCAAAGTCGGGAGATCGTAGCAGAGGTCGAAAATAAGGCTCGCGATAATTTCGACAAAGAAAAAGAAATGTCTGAAGCATCGCCGAAAGGCAATGATATGTCTGAAGATTGCAGAAGTAGAGGCTCTGCTATAGAATCAGACAGTGCCGGCAATAAAAGTCGGATTATAACCCTACCGTCTTCCATTGCTGCATCGAAGTTTACGCCGAAAAGGTTGTTAGCATCGAAAAGAGGCAGAGAAAGGGATGTTGATCGGGAGAGACTGCCCGGAGGAAGAAGGTAATAATGCCTTGTCATGCAGCCCATTCGTCGGTTTTCCCTCAAGTTTTCTGCTGTAGTTTTTCTTTTAAATTGTCTCATACTATTTCTTTCGCCGAACTTCGTTCTTTATTCGCAGGTTTGCAGAAGGTAAGATCCATGGTCAATCGTTTAGTAGGAGATTAGGACAAAATTTTAGGCATGAAAGGACAGTGTTCAATGGAGACTTTGGTTCTGAAGCTTATAACCGCCCACCTAACAGTCGAGTTGGTAGGCACAAATACGCTTCTTCGGAGTTTGAGCGTGAGCCATACGACGAAGGCGCTGCACCTGATAATACTTTTAGTAGCAGGCGAAGACCGTCCAATGATGATATTTCTTCGTTTCGACGATGGGGACAGTCGCCTGGAGATATGGATAGGGACATCCCAAAACATAGGAGAATCCATAGGAACATCAGCCCAAGTCATTACAACATGGAAGAAGAGGAAGACAGTTCAACCTTTGTAGGCTTTCGACATGCTGACAAGTTTCTACGACGTTTATCCTCTGACAGCCGTTCACGGGCTATATCCGATGAGTTTGACGGTCAAACGTCTCCCGGGAATCGAAGATTCTCTCCGATTCGAAGAAAGGGTTTCCGGCCAAGAATGAGATCGAAATCCCCTATTAGGAACAGAACACGGTCGCCCAACCGTGCCTTCCATGAGGAAATACATTGCGGGAACGTCCATTCAGACAGTAGGAGAAGCCCGCCTTTACGATTATTACGGACGATAGGAGACGGTAATAAGTTCCATCTCCCCGATTCACATGTAGATGAAAGAAGAAAGTTAAGGGGACATCTTAGGTCGTTCGGAGTACCAAGTTGCAATGACGACGAAGAATGTCTACGTTTTCCGAGGAACGACGGGCCTAGGGTTTATGGGTTCTCTCGGGATGCACATCAAGAATTCGAGGGGCGCGCGGAGCGTCTAGCCTCGGGAAGAGTAGTAAAGGGTGGTAGCTTTAGACCTGGTGGACGTGTTTGGTGCGACAAGGACTTCTCCGGCGAGGTATCCGAAGGAGACAAAAGAGGACGATATTGAGGAGTTGTATGCAAATTAACGAAATATTTGCCCTTTATGTTCTTCCTTTCTGTAATGATCGAATCAGTCCCAAAAGCACAACATTATAAGCCCTTGTGGGTTTCCACTCTAAAATCAATTGACAATAGACGGAGTAGCTCACATGCTTATATACAATAAGTCATACTTGTTTGGATTATTCGATGTGAGATTGAGTTTGATACCCCAACATTCTCTGTGACCTCATTATGTGATAATTATTACATCATTCGATTCGATGATACCTTATTGACGCATACAAAGCATAAACATGTAGATCTCTTGACTGAGTGGTCAACTCTCTGGCAATAAGAGACCTTCATGAGTTTGAATCCCATTGTTAGTTATGAGGGATTATGGCCTCTAACGGAATTACTCGTTCAGTCTCAATCCAATCTAAACCTCATTGTCGGTTGTAAATGACTACTGCCTCTGGCGGGACTAATCCTTCTGATATGTGGTATTGTTCGAAACAACAAAAAACATCACAAAAAATTTCTACACTCAAAGCGATAAAGCGGAATCAAATAGATAACGTCCTTGAGATATAAGAAAGTGTTAGTTGACCAACTAGGATAACGGTGACATAAATCATAATAAATAGGACCCCTATTTAAAAAAGCAGTTAATAACATTAAACATAATGTAATCATAAGATTAATTTTAAAAGACTAATCTTCCTTACCTCAAATCCTCCTTAAATGTAGCTAACTCTCTTCATCGTCGATCCATTCCAATCCCATCCCTCAAAACGTTTCTTCTTTCTTCTTCCTCCTCTTACCATCTTCCTTCTTTCTATGATTCCTTTTTATTTTATTTTGTAAGAATCCCTCTTTTGTCTCCTTTTTTTTTTTTTAAGTAAATATATGTTTAAATAATCATCCATCCCTTGGAATAATAAATATGTCTATGGATCCATAAAAGCGAGACCTTGAAATGTAAAAACATAATCCAACGACGTGCCCAACAGATCTAATCTTGTCATAACCCTTTTTCCATGTAATAATATTGGGGGAAAAAAAGAAAAAAAAATGATGATCTTACGTCCTCTAAATCGTTAATCTCCGATGTAAAAAGCCACGGAAAACGGTCGTAAAAGAAGATCAAGAAATCGTCGTAGTAGTCATTGATGCGATCGATGACATGGGGAGCTACAATTATTACAAGATGTTCGGCTGCTTCAACCGCAAGTTCAAGATAACGGAGGCCGAGCCGCCGCCCGACGTGCGGGAGGCCTTCTCGAGGTACGCAGATGGCGGGCCCCACATGACGGCCCCTCAGCTCCTCCATTTCATGTCGGATTTCCAGGACGAAGGAGGCTGCACCATCGACGACGCCGAGGCCATCATGCAGAAGGTGCTGGAAAACAGGCGACACAACGACAAGAATAACTCCTTCGAGCTCGAGGATTTCTTCTACTTCCTCTTCCAGGAATTCCTCAACGGCCCCATTAACAATCAGGTCTTATTATTATTCTCTTGCTTTTTTTTTCTCCGTGTTTTTTTTCTTACACGATTAGATCCATGGTTCGCCGAAACGATCGTGGACATCGAAACGAACACTGAGTGTGTTAGGGGGGTTCAAACGCAATCACACATCGGTTAGATAAAAAAATTGATACATGCGTATAAGCTGTGTGAGTGTTGAGATTATATGTTCAACGTCGGGAAACAAACTTAACTCAGCTCAATATATAAATCAAAGAGGTCTATCACCAATTTGGTTTTAGGATGAGTTGATTACTGCATATATTGTCAATTTGATTTAGAATGGAACTCACGTAAAAACTTATAAGTTGGGCTTATGGGTCGGGGCTCAAGGGGATCTTATTTCTCAACATAGTGTTTTAATTCTATTGCATTGTCGCGGAACAATCGCGGCCGTTTCACTGTTGGTAGTTTCTTCTTAAGCCGAAACTATTCATGTGTCCATTTAATCCCAAAATATCTTCCTGAAGTCCCTATCGATTAAGAATGATTGTCGTCGCTAGAACAAAAATAGGATCAATGCGATATTTTGGCAATCTTTCATTATTATCACACAGACTCTCACCACTGCCACTGTTATAATTTGACCGATATATAGCCATTCTGGTCAATATATCGTCGTTCCGGCCGCGATATGAACTTTGGCACGGAGGCAGCCGTTCCGGCAAGCCAATCTATGTATACGGTCAACGAAGGTTTCTTATTTTCATAATCGTTTGCATGGCGATCTTTTTATTACAGGTACACCATGACATGGATGTGCCATTGCAGCACTATTTCATATACACGGGCCACAACTCGTACTTGACGGGGAATCAGCTGAGCAGCGACTGCAGCGAAATCCCGATAGTCAGGGCGTTGGAGAACGGCGTGAGGGGAATAGAGCTCGATCTGTGGCCAAACTCGGCGAAAGATAAAGTTCATGTTCTTCATGGAAGGTATGGTAATAAACTCTCTCTAGTCTCAATTAGTTAACGGTTATTAATCATCCTCGGGAAATTTTTTCGATTGATCGACCTGTCAGGACTCTTACAACGCCCGTGCCGTTAATGAAGTGCTTCAAGTCCATCAAAGAGCATTCTTTTGTGAAGTCTCCCTACCCCGTCATAGTGACGCTAGAAGATCATCTTACGCCGGAACTTCAGGCGAAAGTGGCCGAGGTAATAAAGGCTCGGTTTTTTTTGTTAAGAGGGGTTTGCGGGCATTTTGTTTTACTTGTTTGCGGGCATTTTTTTTTCTTTTCTTTTAGATGGTCACGCAAGTTTTCGGAGAAATGCTGTATATTCCCGAGTCGGGATTTTTAGAGGAGTTTCCTTCGCCGGAGGCTTTGAAGCATAAGATCATCCTATCCACAAAGCCACCGAAAGAGTACTTAGGATCGAACGCTATAAAGGACTACGCAGAGGCTGTTTCTTCGCCGAAAGACAAAGATTCGTCCGAGGATGAATCTGATCCTGCAATAACATCTGAGGCCTATAAGGTGATATAATAGAAAATGAAAAACTAACTCCTAAGCTATGTAATAATCCTGACATTCTTCCTTTTTTTTTTTTTTTTCTGAAACTTAAGAGTGAAAGTGATGAAGAAGACGGCGAAAACTTCCCACAAAAATCAAATGCAGCGCCAGAATACAAGCGGCTCATTGCTATACACGCCGGCAATGCAAAGAAAGGACTAAGGCATGCATTGAGAGCTAAGATCGATCGAGCTTCTCGGCTTAGTTTGAGCGAGCAAGAACTCGAAAGAGCTGCAGCTTTATATGCAAGAGAAGTAGTGAGGTACATTGAATGTCATAACTTTTGTATGTATGTATGTATATGTATATATACATTACTACCTATTTTCATTCATGTCCTTTTTCTTTCTATGCAGTTTTTCTCAGAAGAATATACTGCGAGTATTCCCTAAAGGCACGCGAGTAACCTCGTCGAACTTCAACCCGCTGACGGGATGGATCCATGGATCCCAGATGGTTGCATTTAACATGCAGGTTTGTCGATTTGATCGATATATTATGAAGAAAAAACCGCCTATAATATTTTAGGGTTTTAATTGAACGGAAAACGCCGCCATTGTTAGTTACGTACTATGATTCGACGGCAGGGCTATGGCAAGTCGCTGTGGATGATGCAGGGCTTGTTTCGGGCGAACGGAGGCTGCGGTTATTACAAGAAGCCGGACTTGCTCGTAAAGAGAGGTCCCAACGATGAGGTTTTCGATCCCAAACTGCCCTTGCCCGTGAGGAAAACCCTAAAGGTTGTGTAATTATATATGCGGCTAAAGAATCTGATGAATGATAGTTATTAAGTAATCTCACTTCTCCACTCTGTCTTGTTTGATCCAACAGGTAGTTTTATACATGGGAGATGGCTGGCGTTTGGATTTCAGCCATACTCACTTCGACACGTACTCGCCGCCCGATTTTTACACAAAGGTCAGTCAGCTTCTCACAATTTATCCCTCACATAGTTAGGGATGACAGAAATGCCCATTGAAGACTCATATGAAGATCCAATGGGTCTGAATCGACAGATACAAGTCGTTCAGTCGGATATTGAATCGGATGTATACCAATTAGTTAACCGAGTCAGGGTCTGGATCTAAGTGGGTCTATTGCCATATCCCTACACACAACCTTCATAACTGAGGTGGTCATTCAACATAGTAACAGAGCTCATACCAAGAGGTTATAAGCATGAATTGTCACGGTTATCCGTTAAAAGAAAATTTAAAGTTTAAGGCTAAATAAGAAATAAATCAGCCTAGACGTGAAAATGCTTTTTTGAGATAAAATTGTATAAAATAAAAATATGATGCACTCCCTATAAGTTAAGCTTTTAGGTGGAGTGATCATTAACATTGTATCATAGGACAAGTCAAGAGGTTATGGGTAAGAAATTTCCACGTCTAAGACTGGATAAGAAATAAATCGGCATACATGTGAAGGACGTGTTGGAAGAAAAGTATATATAAAATTAAAATATGATACACTGTCTCCAAGCTTATGCTTTTAGGTGGAGTGGTCATTCCGCAATAATTAAAATGCAACCTCAATGCAGGTATATATAGTTGGTGTGCCGGCGGATGCAGCGAAGAGGAAGACGAGGATAATAGAGGACGATTGGACGCCTTGTTGGGATGAAGAGTTTACGTTCCCATTGCGAGTCCCCGAGCTGGCTTTGCTACGTATAGAAGTGCGGGAGTACGATCGTTCAGACAAGGACGATTTCGGGGGGCAGACGTGCCTGCCCGTGTCTGAATTACGACCCGGGATTAGGGCGGTTCCTTTGTACGACAAGAAGGGCCAGAAGTTGAAGTCAGTGAGGCTTCTCATGAGGTTTACCTTCGAATGAATGAAATTGAAATGTAATTTTTTTTCTTCTAATCATTTGGTTCAAAGCAAAATCTCTATGCTTCTTCAGTTTGCTTGTAATTTTAGTACAAAGAATGTATTTTAGTACAAGACATTTATCCAATATATACATCCATATAGAGATCGAAATCTATGAACAATAAATAATATTACACAATGACTTTTCGCACCTTTCACAATCGCCGCGATGTTTCGATCTTCGATAAGCTCGAGCCTCAGGTTTGTAAGAAGACTTTGAGATCGAACCGTACCTTCATATCAATGGCTGCTTCCACAATGATGCAATACAAAACATTTGTGGGGCTCCAAACTAAGGAGGCATCGCAATGCGAAATTAATAATTTACCCTTTACCCTAACAAAATCGCCAATATTTCACATTCTATGCCCACCTATGAAGCGGGAATTCCATGTTTTTGAAACCATTCGGGCATATGGAACCGTTCGTATAGGACGGACCTAACGTCTTTTTGGAGAGAGAGGTGCTTGAGCAGAGGGAGTATCACTTGTAAAAGCTGATGATAATAAGCATTAAAAGATACAAAATATTAGCAGAAACATAAAGTGGTAAAAGGATCACAATGGAGAATGGATTTAAGATAGAGGATGCGCGGAATACCTGCTCATCATGAGGCTGTCCGGGAGAAAATGGGATGCACGGTATGCCATTCAATGGTTGCAACAAGAAACTAAAAGGGTTGTTATCAACAATGACGATTCGACGCAGATCTTTTGACAGGCAGGTCAAATCCTTTACATGATCACGATATTGCCTGTTTTTTAAGCAGAAATGGGCAAGGGATAAGGATTGTGAAGTATAATAATAATGAGACAAGTTGAAAGTTCTTGGACATGAATACAAGGATCAGATGTTTAGAAAGGGTGCTGCTAACTTACGTACTGATTGTCGATGGTCTATATAGTCTACGACTGAATCGATTTCCAGCGTCTATTCGATCAACAAGAGGCCTTGCATAGCCTGAAAATTTTCAGTGAAAAAAGGGTAAATCCAACAATGTTAAAAGTTGAATAGTATCAACCAAGTTGCAAATAAAACCAAGAAAAACTAAGTTTGTTATATAAGAGGGACACAGACACCTTCAAGGCCAGCAGTAAATAGCACGATATCTGCAAATTCACTAAGTTTGTATAGAAACTCCTTCAATCCAGGACGTTCAAACACTGTCACGTAGTTGATCTTAGGTTTGCCTTCACTTTCCTTCAAGTCCCGCGCAAGACGAAACAATAACAACGATTTAGAGCTGGGTTTTCCAATTGATTATTAAAGTAAGAAAGAAGCATATGAACTTACCTTGTCAGAAGATACACATTCTAATTCAAACCACTTGATCCCAGCTTCCGTGGCTTGACTACGTATCACGGCTGGCACGCTCGAGGTCTCATATGAACAAATGAGAGTTTCATCCAAATCAAGAACCACCTGAATCAATGAATTATGCATCACAGTCAGAAGAATTTTGAAAACACGACATATGTTTGATGAACTAAAATCACAACATTTGCAAGGTCATGAGAATCCAAGTTATAAGATCACAGCTATAACCTATTAATAAAATAACCACTATGATTAAAAAAAAAAATACTAAGCTGCAGATTCATTACATCATCATAAGTTTGATGAACATTTCCAACACAATAATCAAGTGAAGCTCATATCAAATTTTCAACATAAACCATTCAAATCCATACTCTACTCTCAAAGTAAAATCAGAAAAACGCTAACTTGATATAAGACACAATTAGTTCTTAATAAATGAAAAAAGTTTACTATTCAGCTCACAACAACTACAATACCGTTAGCTAGTGTTCCACTTGTCAAGCTACCAATCACTCGTCATATAGGCATAAACCGATCAAACTTCCACAGAAAACTATGTTACCTTGTAAGAGAACCACTTTTTCCTTCTGCAGCAAGTAGAGAATCTAATCTATATTGTTCTTCAAATAGCAACAGTCATAGAGTAGCTATAAATCAACAAAATTCCGAAAGTCAACAGGAACATTGATTCATGGCTCGCTACAATATTCATCCATCAATTAACAGACAAACGCTATGCAATCTACAATCACTTCAATTTCAAACATCAAATATCAAAAGCACACAAAAATAAACAAACAAATAACAATTAAAAAAAAAACGAAACATCAGAAGAGATACCACTAGCTTTTCCAACTGTGTCGGAGACTCGACCACGCCCCCGTGTCCCGCATCTTCTGCGGCGAGCGGCGGCGACGGCGGCGTCTCCTCCGCGAGCTCCGGAAGCTCAACCATAGGAATCGGCTTGAACTGAGCGGTCGCGTGAGGCACGGACGGCAGAAGCGATCCTTGCTGGCGTAATCCAATGTATGATAGGATCTGGTTCAGCGAGGGAGTGCCACGTAGGATCTGAGCGAAGAGATTGAAGAAGAAGGCGAGAAAGTTGAGTAGGCTCCTCCAAATCTGTATCGTCCTCGGAGCGTAAACCTCATTCGCTGCCATCTCAGCCATCGTCGACGATTCAGTGAAGTAATCGCAGTTAATTTGGTGCTATCTTCCGAAGAAGCGCTTCGTGAGCCTCGAGGGTCAAAGTGAAAATGCGATTGATTGCATTGCAATTGTGCGTGAGATTATAGGGGAGAGCGTCTGTTGCACGCGCTAAGTGTGAAAATGGGCATGAGCCTGAGGTCGCGTCGTAGTTGATGGAGTTTTTTGTTTTTTATTGCTTGTTGTTTTATTTGATTTATATGCTTCTTCGAATACTGTTAACTATGTTGACTAAACTATTAATATTAATTACTAACATCGAACATTGTATTATGAAATAATTAAATGTGGATGTTTTAAATAATAATATTAGTTAAATTATTGATGATTTGGAAGTATTATATTAAATGATGATAATGTGATAAGATGATAAGATGATGTGTTTAATTGAAGAGTTTGTATTTTAGTGTGAGGTGTATAATTGTAATTAATGTGATTAGTTGTAATAGTGAATTATTAGTAGTATAAATAGGTGATTAGAGTTCATTGTAAATCACACTAAGTATTGAAATATTTAATCTCTCTCTAATCTCTCTCTTTATATTATAAGCTCTATTATCATAAATATAAGTATATTATAATAAAATAATCTTGATATAATATTAATCACAATTAATATTTTTATAACACATTGATAAATTATGAAATTATATAGCTAGTTAAAAATTGAAGTTTATTTAATGGGACCATATAAATATTTATCCGTGAGACACAAGCATCATTGTGGATCCAAAGAAATTCTCTATTCCCACGCGCCTTTTAGGCGCTAAAGACAAGGAAGAATAGTACTTAGCGACAAAGGCGATAAAGTTTGATTGAGGAAGAGACAGCTTTTCTGCTTTGGAGGCTTTATTCATTTTTTTAATTTATTATTAGTATAATAATTTATATGCACAAATTAATACATACAGTGATACAAACCAATCCCAAAGCACGAGGTACATTTCCCATTGTTGTAATGAAATTTCTTCATCGGTCTATACAACTCTTTTTGAGTCTCAACTAAAGCTCAAGTTCACATTAATCAATGGTTTTGTGTTTCTTCAAACAAAACGTGGTTGATACAATTAGAGTAGTATTGAATTGATTTACAAAGCTGATTTACCGTGGATTTTCCTTCATATTCTAAGTTCGAGTTTATAAGTTATATATTATAAGTTTGAGTTCAACAAGTTATTTATTTTAGAGTCCGGCTTGAGTTTGATGGTAGATAATTATTCTAGAGTTCGCTTTGTGGGCTTGTTTACTTGGCGAACCAGCGCTCGAGATCAAGTCTAAAGCTGGTAAATTGTAAATTTTTCATAGTACTCAGTAAAATATTTATGACGATAATTTTGAGATACTATAAAATTTAGAAAAGTTAATATACAAAGTTCACTCATACGATCACAACGAATATCTAGTAGGTTATAGTTGTTATCTAGTTCTAATTCGAACACAAGCATTAACATATTCTGGATCTATTCTTTCTTACCTACCCACCTAGGTAACAATCCAATTCCGTTAGATTTTCGATACGTGATCGAAAATTCAACGAAAGGATTTTCCACACACGAGTAAGATAGAATAAAGGCATTATAGTACCATGATTTTGGAGCCAGTTTATATATACACACACACATACGCTTTTGTCTTTTGAGCGTTCATATTGTCTTACATTAAATTAAACAGTTTTCAAATATAACCATTTTCTTACATGTTTTGCTTATATTTAGAAGCCATGGAAATCTATAATTTTTTGGCAATTTGTTGGAAATTGCAAAAATTAAGAAGTAATGAATATCAATAACATATATCTGTCAAGGAGGACAACATATACAAGAATGAAAATCCATGGAGTTTTGCAATCGTGAACATAACAGTGGTCATTACAGATAAAGAAGGTACAGGGAAATAGGACAAACATAACCATTACACGAATCAAAGCACAAAGAATATGAATACAGCCACGAACAATATAAGAATGAGAAATATTTTGATCATGAGCCACCTATTTGACGATACCCTATTCAAGTATTTCAGCAAGGCATTGCCAGCACCTTCGACGTGTGCCAACGTCTCTTCCATGTTGTCGTCTATCCTGCTCGTTCGGACCACACAAAATTCTCAACTCGATCGAAAGCCCAATTACGAAAGAGAGCAACAGAAAAATCTTGGTGATTTTATCATTATGGTTTGAGATGCATAGCATTTACCTGATGGCCAACTCCCCTTGCTGAGCCACCATTGTAGCAAGATGTGTAAACATCCCGCTGAGTTCGGAGATTGTTGATTCAACGTTCTGAAGAGCGACTGATCTGCCTTGGGATATGCTCTCTTGTCGTGGTACTACCTGCTGCACCATGGACATCTCCATTTCATGGGATGGAGAGATATCAGTCGCCATCCTTCGTCTATAAACAAAAAGAGAACAAATTAACGTTGACTGATGTATATTAGAAAAAGGTAACGAAAACTAAAGCGAAGCAAACTGTGGCATGAATATGGTCTAGACTCAGTTGGGATAGTTTTAGATAAATTTTAGGAAGTCCAGTCCCTTGACCAATGCCACTACCACCCATAAAATAGACCAGATTAAGTAGATTTATACATGTTAATGAAAGTAGTATGAAAGACAAATGTACCTAAGTTGGTTTCCACCTTGAACCCCATGGACGGTTGATCTGAAACAAAAGGAAATGGACATTGGAAAACAGGAGAATCAATATCTGGACAGAGAAGTCGATGCAGAAATTACACTGACGATTGTGAATTCTCTTTCGACGAATCAGAAGGGCTCAACCAAGGGGGAGGCTCTTTTACAGCAGTAAGGGGCTGTTTTAGAGGGTTTTCTCTTGAGGCAACTGAGGAGAACATTTGCTTGCGGTCCTCACCAGCCTTCATATTCTGCCAAGAAGTATGGTAAATGTGAAAATTCGATGTGCATACACCTTCGAAATAAATGAATAGCCCACTTATAAAATCACATCTAATAATATACCTTTGTTCTTGTCTTTAATACATCCTGAAACTGCTTTGTCAAATTCATGAGCCTGCTCTTCAAATCATCACAAACAGCAGTTAAATGAACAATTCTATCCTCCGAACAATTACTTCCAACGACCTCCATGTTCTGCATAGTTTGCAACTCTGAAATAGTCACGTTGATCGTGTTGATGTCATTCTTAATCAAGGCTGTGAGCTCCTCGTTTTCTCTACTCCGATCATCGAAAATCGAAGACCTCTTCGTCACTGTAATAATCAAAATATGTAGAAAACCATAGTAAATAGTTCCTCAATGGTTCTCCTATCACACGTTAAGGACGACAAAAAACCACTATTCATTGATTGAATCGAGAAATAACCAACATCTCAGCTCGATATTCAAGCTACTTAACATTAAACAAAGTGATTCTTCATCAGGAGATAAATCACTCACGATTTGACAAACGGTCGATCTTTTGCGTGGTTTGATGAATTCGAAGCCCGATCCCCGATGCCTTCCTGTTGAATTCGGATCGATCCGAGCTCGTTGCCTTCGGTTCGGTTGGTGATTCAGATGGTGCGGTGGAAGATGTATCGGCGATGCTGCCTCCGATTCTCCTCAAAGTGTTGGACAGAGAAACGAATTCCGACGTACGGTCGCGAAACGGCGATGCAACAGAGGCCGCCGACATTGGGGACGATTTCCGGCGAGAGCTTTTTTCGCATTAAATTTATATTACAACGAGGCAATATGATGCAAAATGTTTTTGTTCACTAAAAAGTTTCAAGGGCTCTTTTTGGGCCGTTAGAAATGGAATGAAGCCCAATATTCGATAAGCCCATTAAAAGCCCAATTACTGGCTCTAAATAGCATCAAACCCTATCAGATGTTCTTTCTCGTGCTGATTAGGGTTTCAGTTTCTCCTTCGCCACTACCCCAACACCACTTTCCCAAAACTCGCCGAGGTTAAAGAGACGGCACCGTCGCTGTCCGCCTTGACATAGCAGCTAGCGAAGCTTCAGTCTTGGCCCTCAGTTTTCCTTCTACCTTTTTCTTCATACTTTTGTAAGGTACCTCGATAGATAGAAATGGCGCCTAAGGTTTCGAAAGCCGATAAGAAGATCGCATACGACCAGAAATTGTGCCAGCTGTTGGACGAGTACACGCAGGTTCTTGTTGCTGCGGCGGATAATGTCGGATCCAACCAGCTTCAGAGCATAAGGAAGGGTCTGAGGGGAGATTCAATTGCCTTGATGGGTAAGAACACTATGATGAAGAGGACGATTCGAATTCATGCTGAGAAGATTGGGAATAATACTATTCTCAATCTCATTCCTCTCCTTGTGGTGAGTACTTCATTGTTTTTTTTTTCTCTGCTTAATAACATCGTTTATATGTTGTGATGAATTTAATATATATTGTCTGGTTTCTGCGATTGTCAGGGAAATGTTGGTTTGATATTTACGAAGGGAGATTTGAAGGAAGTGAGCGAGGAAGTTGCCAAGTACAAGGTGATGAATCTTTTCCACTTATCTTTTTTATTATTTATTTATTGGTGGGTGAGATGATAAAGTACTGAGTTGAGAAGTCTTTTATGTGTGAGTGTGCATTGGCGAACCATTTCTATGATCTGATGTGTAGGATTTCTCTCTGTTTTTGTATTCATTTCATTGCTGAATCTTAATCTCAGTCAAACTTTATACATATGTTGCTTTGGTACAATATGTTTTAACTGTAAATTGTTTATCTCTATCTCTTTTCCTCTTTGTATATTCTTTTCTTTATCAGTACCAAAAATGTGCATGCATCTGTGTAGTTTTGACTTTTATATCAGGTTTGTCTTTATGACTGAATCTGAGATTCTTTAGCAGCTGTAATGTATTATGATTTCATTGTCACTATCAACAGGTCGGAGCCCCTGCTCGTGTCGGTCTGGTGGCACCAATTGATGTCGTTGTCCCGCCAGGAAACACGGGACTCGATCCATCGCAAACTTCTTTCTTCCAGGTTTGCAACAATCTGATGATGTTATCCTTACATCAACCCCAGTTATCCTCTTTACTATGAATCTAATCATCGAAAAATTCCCAGGTTTTGAACATCCCCACCAAGATTAACAAGGGTACTGTCGAAATCATTACGCCCGTAGAGCTGATCAAGAAGGGCGACAAGGTGGGATCCTCCGAAGCTGCACTGCTAGCCAAGCTCGGAATCAGGCCATTCTCATACGGCCTTGTGATCCTCTCTGTTTATGACAACGGGTCTGTTTTCAGCCCCGAGGTGCTCGATCTGACCGAGGACGACCTCATTGAGAAATTTGCCATGGGTGTTTCCATGGTCACCTCCTTGTCTCTGGCCCTCTCTTACCCAACTCTCGCTGCTGCGCCCCACATGTTCATCAACTCCTACAAGAATCTCCTGGCTATAGCCGTTGAAACTGATTACTCCTTCCCTCAAGCCGACAAAGTCAAGGAGTATCTTGCCGTAAGTCTTTGCTCTATTATGGATTCTTTCTTTCTAGATTTGTGTACGATCCTTTTGTTGTTAACAAGTTCTTGCGATGATGATGATGATCCTAGGATCCAAGCAAGTTTGCTGTCACTGCTGCGCCTGTTGCAGCTGCCCAGTCTGGCGGTGGTGCTGCTGCGCCTGCTGCAGCAGAGGAGAAGAAGGAAGAACCCGCCGAGGAGTCCGACGATGACATGGGTTTCAGTCTCTTCGATTAATTTCTATCTGCTTTCAGACCAATGGATGTTTCTTTGTTTTTAAGTACGCTTTCGTGTTAGAACGAACATCCCTTTGTTTGGAGTTTTTGCTGTCTTTAAGTTCTTGTTTTCAGACACATTGCAGATTGTACCACAGGTTGTTAACAAGTTCTATCTGTTCTTTTATATTATCAGTTGCATAAAAAAGCTTCATGGTATTACTCCATAGAGCGAACATTCAGCCGATAAAAAGAAAAAAAAAATCTAAATCAATCAAATCAATATAAATATTGGCTAAAATATCCTTGTGGTTTAATTATGATGTGATCCTTCTCATTTATATCCCCTAAATGTGGGGTATAAACTATGTTTTAGACACCATTGGGGTACGATGCTAAGTTTTAAACATCATAATGGAGTTTCGCACAATAAAAAAGCATAGAATAGTAAGATGCTCATTTCAATATATCCACATGGTGATATAACATAATTTATTCATTAATACTTCTATAGTGAAAATGCTCTTCTATGTATCAAAAACGTAAGTTTTAAGTAGCAATTCGGCCATCAAATTAGGCTCAAACTAATAGGTTAGTATTAATTTATGTCACAATAATATTTTATAGGGTATATTATGATATACCTCGACGTGGATATACTGGAATGCGCATTACTACCCTATGTTTTTTTAATTGCGTGAAACTCCCTCGTGTTGTCTAAAATTTAGTATTGTACCCCCATGATGTCTAAAACATAGCATCGTACCCCCCAATCAGGGGATAAAAATGAGAAGGAGCGCATGATTAAATAAATCACGAGGACGTTTTATGCTATTTACAAATCATTGAAGGTTTTAACAACCGTGAGTTTTAATGCAATTTAGCCTATTTTATAACTAATAGTTTTAGTGGATTGATGGTAATAATTTGGGCTTCAACTGAGACTATAAGTCCAATAAGGCAGTTAGAAGTCAAAGTCCACCATCCAATTGCTCCTCACGCTTGAGTGTTCAAACCCTAAAAATTCTCCACTTTGCAGCGTATCTCTCAAATCCATCTTTGATTGCAATGGCGTCTGGGAGGCAAACAGTGCTGCAGTTCGCGCCATCGACGACGAGTGTATCAGCTAGGGTTCATCCTCTGGTATTGTTCAACATCGGCGATTGCTACGTGAGGCGTCCGGAACAAGCCGAGCGCGTAATTGGCACGCTCCTTGGATCCGTTTTACCCGACGGTACCGTCGACATTCGGAATTCGTACGTCGTTCCGCACAATGAATCTTCTGATCAGGTATTAAATTTAGAAGCTTGCTGGCGAAATATATGCGTGTGACCTAAGGGATTGTATGGGACTATTTGTGTAATTTCGTGATCTTAATTCGCACTGCTTTATTTTTAGGACAGAAAAGGTTGGGTGCATATGTGTACTGTGTATGTATTTGGATTTTGTAATGTCTTGTAACTTGTTAATCTCCTGTGCTGAGGTCACAAAATGACTTGAGTGCATGTTTTTTATTATGTAATTTGATGTGTTCATGTTGGCGTATTTTAATCCAGAAAGTAGGTGCATTTTTGTTTTGTTTTGTGGGAAAATTACCGTAAAAGTCTAAATCAGTTTAGTGTTTGCTGTGAATTGTAAATATATTTTGTGATTGAATGGTGATATAAAGTAGCTGTTCTATGTTAGATAATGTTTTGATTGGGTTTAAATCTTAGGTTGCATTGGACATCGATTATCATCACAACATGTTATCGTCGCATCAGAAGGTGAATCCCAAAGAAGTGATCGTTGGATGGTAATATCTTGTTTGTCGAAACACTCTTGACCTTTATTTTTCGCATTTCATTTATTGGCGGATGTTGTTTGTTGAGCTAGTTGATGGATCAACGGACAGGTTTTCTACTGGTGGAGTCACTGCAGGCAGTGCTTTAATCCATGATTTCTACTCTAGAGAAGTTACAAACCCCGTTCATTTGACCGTTGATACAGAGGTCAAAAATGGTAATGCGTCCATCAAGGGTTTTGTCTCTGTTAATCTCTCTCTTGGAGATCAACAGCTCGCGACGCAGTTCCAGGAAATTCCCGTGGACCTACGCATGGTTGAGGCAGAGCAAGTTGGATGTATGTATTTATGCTACTCATTTTGCTAGATTGTTGTCACTTTTACTGCTTTTTTCATTCCAATGATTTTTATGCTTGTGTTTGCTTCACCATTGGCCTTTATGCTTCAGAGGCATTCATGTCCTCTTTAAGCAACTATAAATCTACGCTTCATATCTCTCACTGAACATCATAGTTTACAGATGTTCTTATTTAATGTCTTTTGGTACGCAGTTGATATACTCAAGCCAACTATGGTTGACAAGCTCCCAAGCGACCTTGAGGGGATGGAATCCACGGTGGAACGGTTGCTTGCTCTGATTGATGATGTGTACAAATACGTAGATGATGTCGTGGTGAGACAACAGCTCTCTATGACGTCTAAGTGTCGGCCGTTCCCACTTGTTCCATTAAATCTGACCCGCCCTAACCTCCTTTTTACTATAGGAAGGACGAACTGCACCTGATAATAATATCGGAAGATTTTTATCAGATGCAATAGCATCCCTCCCAAAGCTATCCCCACGTGATTTTGACAAGCTTGTGAATGATAGTCTGCAGGTTGGTCATATACTCCTTCACTTTCTATTTCGTTTTACGTAAAAGCTGCTTTTACCGATTTTAACTTGCTAATCAGAATTGGGTTAAGGATGACATACATAGATTTGATCGAAGTGAAGTAAAGATAAACAACAATATCGGCCTGCTTCCATTTTCTGTGGGAAATTTTTAGCTGGGATCGCTATAGCTTGTAAATGGATCTGTTTTTGCAGGACCAACTTTTGCTGCTGTATTTATCAAGCATCACAAGAACACAGCTCGGCCTAGCTGAGAAGTTGAATACGGCTGCGCAGATCCTTTAATACAATCGTGAAGATTTGCGTCTTTTCGATGCCGCCTTCTCCGAGAGTGGCCGTTTCTTTTTGTTTCCTTTTTTCTTTTGACAGAAAATGGAGAGTATTGCTTGTTGTCCATTTATATCTTGTAGTACTTCCTGCCTTGTGATTCTTGAGTAGTCAGGCGATTCTTAATCTTATAACATGCCAACGCTGCTGCTATAAGCAGATTCTTCCTTCACTTCATAGCTTCTGATAGCACATTTTATTCCTTCTTGATTACATTATTTCAATTATTTTCTCCGCAAGTCTAATTCAATATGGGCAAGGCTCTTTCTTACCTATCCAGAAAATCTTTATTTTTATTATACTAAAAATTTTCGATCATATTATAGGTCTACTGCTCCTGCATTCGGCTTTCACCATCTACTATGATCTAACTAGTATGCAGGTTGCAATCTTTCTAACGCAATGCGACTAATAGAAGGCCTTCAAATAATAATAATAATAATAATGAGAATTCCGGTTGATAATCATGTGTTTAAGAATGTTTCAATTGATGTTCAAAGTTATTTTCAATTCCCGTTGGTATCCTTGTGTTTAAGGCTTTTCCACTTGGTGTCCAAAGTATTTTTCAATTCCGGTAAGTAACCATAAGGTATGAGGAAACATATAACTCCGTGATTTTAAATGACCAAAAATGAGATATTTAGGTGTATGAACCATTTTTTTATCTTTTCTCGAATTACGTTAGCAATTAACGTGCCTACACCTAAAGATATCATTTTTTTATTTTTTAAATTGCGGGGTTATGTTTTTTCATACCTTAGGGTACCTATCGGAATTGAAAAATATTTTGGGCACCAACTGAAAAAGCCTTAAACACAGGGCTACCAATCGGAATTGAAAAATACTTTGAGCACCAACTGAAAAAGGCTTAAACACAGGGGTACCAACCGAAATTGAAAAATAACTTTGAACATCAACTGGAAAATCCTTCAACACATGGTTACCAACCGGAATTTTCACAATAGTAATAATAATAATAATAATAATAATAATAATAATAATAACAATAATTGGCAAGAACTTTATAAAAACTGTCAAGTGGTATGTTTACGGTTTTTCCATTAATACTATTAATGAAATATTAACAAAAAATTAATAAATATAATTTATATACTATTTGAAATAGAAAATAAAAATTTATATATTATTAATTATTAAGAATTTATTTAAAAAATTTATTTTTAAGGTGCATAAATGACTAGTCTATACTCTATAGTCTATACTATCATAAACAATGATTTATGTTCTTACTTTTTATTTATTTTAATTTAAGTAATTACCAGTTTATCCTTCAATTTTATTTATTATAACTATATCCTGACAAACAATTTTTTTATCGACTTAAAATAATACACAACTAAATTTTAAATTATAATTTTATCTTAAACATTTTAAATTCCAAATAACTCAAATTATAAAATAATAATATATATGTATATATCATCATATTATCACACACATTTTAAATATATGTAATACTAACGCTTTTGCCAAAAAGATCTCGGATATAAAACTGAGTGCAGACAAAGCTAAGTGGAGACAACATAGAAACCGACGGGAATTAGGGGGCGGCCTAAGTTTCACGCCCATATCCCTCTCTAACGTTCAAATTAGTTAGTTTTTTTCTGTTTTTTTTTTAAAAAAAAAACTTCATATATAATAACATAAAGAGTAGTCTCTATTTGATAGACTTCATAAATATTTAAATTGTTATTCTCTTTTTTGGCTTCTGAGCTCGACAGATAATTTAACATTACTAAAAGGCAATGAGTTTCGTAGTTATCATTATATAGGCATATCTACTTGGGAGGATTTGGGAAGATGGACGTATGGCGCTTTTATCTATTTCTTGCTTTTGATTCTTTCCATGTACTATGTTTTAACACCATTTATTGTGTCTGAAAATGTGAAAAATAGGCAATGGGCTTGATAATAATCGTCGAATAAATTAAAATAAATGAGTAATAACCCCAATTTCTCTTTTTTTTTTCTTTTCCTTTCTTCATAATTTAATGGGGATTAGTGTGTGTGTTTATTGGAATTCGGCATCTAATAGTAGGGCCAAGCAGAAACTGCCAAATCTTTGTGATAGAGAAAAAAAAATATATGTAATGTATATATTAATATAATGGAGAGATCCAAACATTCTTGGGACTTGAGGAAAAAGCACGCACAACAAATTGGCTGGTCGAATTTTTCCCCCATTGTTATATATGTGTTGTATTATGGAATCATGTGCATATATCAAATTAAGTATTAACGTCATTTTTCATAATCTTTATAATCTCATTCAATGTTCAAAATCACAGCACCTTCGAATAATAATAAAAAAAAAGGCAGTAGCTTTTCGAAACTTGCCCTAGACTAGACAATCCAATCACTAAGATACAAAAGCAATTTCGTCGTGCATGCATGGATCATGATCATGATGAATATTGCTACTCCTAACCAAAAAAAAAACCCTTTTATGATTTCTATGTTCTTTTGCATGCGTTTCTTGGGTTAGAATTCTTTATACTTTTTGCTTCGAGTCAAGGGTTTTCTTGGATTAATAGAACTATGTAATAAAAAAAAAATTGATTTTTTTTTTGTGTGTGTGTGAATTTCACTAAAGAACCATCGTGTTCTCGCTTTAAGACACCAAGCAACGGACGGGTAAAAAGCCATTTTGGTCCCCCTTTTTAATTTGGTGTTATGGGTTTATCTTCTTTTTTCTTCCTCTCTCAAATCCTAAGTTGTCTTTTTATGTCATCTAGTTTGTGTCTCCACGCTATGAAAAGGAGGGTTTTTTACTTTTATGATCCCAATATCTAATTTTTTGGACTTGGTTTTGTGTGTTGGTCAATTGAATCTCACTAACCCCTTGTCAGGAATTTGAATCACCACCACCATTGTTTCTCAGTGAGGCGGGAATTCCCCGGAATGGGGCTGGGACGGAGTCTATACTCCTTCGCCTAATCTTATAGCGGGGCGGGTTGGAATTTGACCCGCCCTAAATCCGCCCCGGTAGGATCAAGCAATTCGGACATTGTACTTGTGTGTACATTATATACCTAAAAAACATGATCTTCTTACATATATATAATTATTCATATGCCCTTTGAAAGGTTATTTATTTAACGGGATAAAAACTTAAAATGGTTACTAATGTTTATCATGTGGACCAATTTAGTCCCAGATGTTTTGCCTAAATCAATTTAGTCCCTGATGTTGTCGATTTTGGACCATTTTGGTCATTCCGTCACGATAAACGTCAATTTTAACGGAAATCTCACACGTGTCTCACAATAAACCATGTCTGGATCGGTAAAATTGAAATGATTACTGAAATTAGGGCACGAAACTAAAAATTTCTCCTCCAAAATTCAAACATGAGGTCTAAATCGTCAGCTTCGTTGAGCTTCATTAACAGCAGAAGAAAACAGTATGAACCCCCTAAAAATCATGCAAATATTCCAAAATTTGATTCAGGCATGATTTAATAAATGACACGTGCGAGATTCCCGCTAAAATTAACGTTAATCATAACGAAATGACCATATTGATCCAAAATTGAAATATTGATGATTAAATTGAATTGGTTCACACGGTAAACATTGATGACCATTTTAATTTTCTCCCTTTGTTTAACTTACTTCCAACCTTTTGGAGGCAATTTTAACTCTTTCTCAAGCTTTCGAACTTAGTTCTTATCTTGCCCTCTAATTAACCAAATTATCGAGAAAAGAAAATCTTTATTATTCTTGCACAGAGAATTTTTTATGCAAGAAACTACAGACCTAAGTCACCTCTTTGTCTTCTTTCCGTGGCCCGAAACTTTGAACAGTGGCAGCTTTTATGCAATGTCTATCCCTCCCTTTCGCACAAAAAACAAGGCCCTTCATTCATTCATTAAACAAATGCACTACTCTCTCATTTTAGCTCGCAGTTCTCTTATTATATATTAACCCTAATTATCAGTCCTTAACTAAGGCTACTGCTATAAATAGCCATGTCCAAAAGTCTAATGAACTTCCACATTAACTTCTCCGACAAGAAGAGAAGATCTTCCATATCATTCAAAAAAAATGGATGATTGCTCATCAGGGTTTTGTATTAGGGCCACGGCACGAGCCACCAGCGGCGGAGGCGGCGGCACGGGGACCAAGTGCGGGCGGTGGAATCCCACCGCCGAGCAAGTCAAAGTCCTTACGGAACTGTTCAGGTCAGGCTTAAGAACTCCGACCACCGATCAAATACAGAAGATATCCTCGCAGCTCAGCTTCTACGGTAAGATCGAGAGCAAGAATGTCTTCTACTGGTTTCAGAACCACAAGGCTAGGGAGCGGCGGAGGGTTTTCGTCGACGGAGGAAGCGACGCCGTTTGCAACGCCGCCGAGGACCACATCAAGCCTTCTAATTCAGCCAAGCGTGAGTCAAATTCAATCATCATAATTTTTTTAATTTTTTTTTGTCGACGACTGTATGTGTGGTCTGACTTGTGTGCCTGTAATAACGTGGACAGCCTCCGGCGAGGTGGGTCGTGGGACTATCCGCTCGGAGAAGGGAGAAAGAGCCGTTGAGACTCTGCAACTGTTTCCGTTGAACTCTCTGAGGGAGAGGGATTCTGAGAAGCTAATGAGGCAGTTTGCAGCTCATCGTGATTATTATTTTAACAAGAATGTTGGGACAGAAATGGAAGTTCCCACGTTGGATTTGCGACTTAGTTTTCTTACTTAGCTTTATGTTATGGTATTGAATGGTTATATATATAAATGTTATTGCACGAATGAATGCAAGAAAAATCTATGTTTTTATTTCTTTTTTCATATAGTTATATAGTAATTCTAGTAAGCCAACATGGGGTTCCAAGTTTTGCTCTTTTATTATGAGGGAGATCTCTACACTTACATCTCGTTAAAATTTTACCATTTATGACGGTCAAAATCTATGTGATTTGTAAATAGTGTAAAATAAACTCGCATTTTATTTTATTATGCGCTCATTGTCATTTAAATTTCACTTATTGGTGCTAAATTTAAAAAGTACAAGAGAATTTAGCGCAATAAAAAAAATATAAACTAGTAACGTGTATTCAATATATATTTAGGTAGGGCTATAACATAATTTATTCAAAAAAACTTTTATATTGAAGTATCCATTTCATAGTTTTAGGCACCCATTGAGAGTAATACTAATGAGAAATTGCTTTACCACGATTTTACCTATATTTGTAATTTAAATAAAAAAAATTCCAAAGCTTTTACCTTCAAATCTAATGCCCGAACGAAACTTAAAAGATTTCCGATTCTGCCGTTTGAAGAAATGATTTTCGATTCCCTCTCTCGCACGGCCTAAAAAACATTTATGAAATTCTAAAAATCGCCCGACCGAGTAAGTTTGAAAGGATTTCCAATTTCTGATTCAATCTCTCACGCTTACCGTTTGAAAATGAAGCTAGTAAGTTTGAAATTTCTTACCTTTTTTGGTCAGATTGTTTTAATGTAGTGTATTTTTGTTATATTTTTTGATTAATTTATTGACTAGGATTACTCTCATTCCCAGAGTGTGTGACGTAAACTCATAACCGATTGAGTGTGTGTCTCTGATCGAAAAAAAAAAAAAACTCAAGGGATTATAAAGAAAATAATATATTTATATGATTTAGTGTTCAAGCAAGTGTTTCTTTAATGGGCCGTTTAATAGACTATATCCTAAAATTCAAAATGAGCCCATTTTGTATAAAGAGCCCATTTGATGAGCCCAAACAAAAAGAGAAAAATAGAGAAAGAAAAAAAAATTATCTCTCCTCCTTCCCCGAAGCTCTCCCGTCGATATAAGTCTCTCGATTCCTTCCCTACATAATCAGATCAAGAACGGCGTCGACTTCAGTTAACGTCGCGTAGCTCAAATCCAAGGTCTGTATTTGTTGAATTTCTTCTTCTCTGTGCAACGATTCCGTTTGTTATGCTGTTTGTTAGCTGTTGTTCCCTAATCGATTGTCCCTAGGGTTCGAGGTAACGAAAGCTAGTTAATCCAAAATCGAGTTAGAGGTTTTTTTTTTTTTTTTTTTTTTCGTTCATCACGCCCATGGAAGATTTACATGCTGCGATTTATTGTATTTGTTTGAATGTTCGCTTCATTTATTTCCTCAGTGGTGCCGCTCTTTTTTCGCAATTTTTGTTGGATTATGGTGTTTGCTGTCTCGAATTTAGGGTTCTGCGTAAAAGCTCTCTTCTTTTGAACACTTTCAGGTTTGATTTCAGTTATTTTGCAATTGCTATCGGAGCTTGAATATGGCAGCTTTGACCGAGATTCTCCCGAAGGCGAAATCATCTGTAGCCAATAACTATGACCACTCCAACGATCCATGGTTCAAGAATCGCTATAGCGCAGCTGAGGCTGAAGCCTCAGAATCAGCTGCCAAAGCCAAGCCTGTTCCACCTTACATGAAGCGTTCTGGGTTTAAGCCATCTAAGCCGGAGGACTTTGGCGATGGTGGAGCATTTCCAGAGATACACTATGCCCAGTACCCACTTGGGATGGGTCGGAGCACGGGTCAAAAACCTGGTCCGAAGACTTTGCCTCTGACCGTCGATGAGCGAGGGAATTTGAGATATGATGCGATTGTGAAACAAAATGAGAATGCTAAGAAGATTGTCTATTCTCAGCATACGGACCTTATTCCCATGGTTGTGAAGGATAAGGAGAAGGAAGATGAGGATATGGATATAGATGAGAGGCAGAAAGAAATAGACGAGACAACCCAAGCTACTAAGGCTGCACTTGAGAAGATCGTGAACGTTAGGCTCAGTGCTGCGCAGCCAAAGAATGTTCCCAGTGCTTCTTCGGATTCGAAGTTCATCAAGTACAAGCCGTCTCAGCAATCAGCAGCCTTTAACTCGGGTGCTAAGGAAAGGATCATTAGAATGGTGGAGACCCCCGTTGACCCTTTGGAGCCTCCGAAGTTCAAACACAAGCGTGTTCCAAAGGCTTCGGGGTCCCCGCCGGTGCCAGTTATGCACTCTCCGCCTCGTCCCGTGACAGTTAAGGACCAACAAGACTGGAAAATCCCACCTTGCATCTCTAACTGGAAGAACCCGAAGGGCTACACTATTCCCCTCGATAAGCGTCTTGCGGCCGATGGTCGTGGGCTTCAAGAGGTTCAGATCAACGACAACTTTGCGAAGCTATCCGAGGCATTATACGTGGCTGAACAGAAAGCCAGGGAAGCAGTCGCTATGCGATCTAAGGTTCAGAAAGAGATGATGATGAAGGAGAAGGAAAAGAAAGAGATGGAGCTGAGAGAATTGGCTCGTAAAGCTAGATCTGAGAGAAGTGGCGTGGCCCCACCCCCTTCTGAAAGGGGCCCTATAAACGACAGTGACATGAGCATGGATTACGAACGTATGAGAGAACCCCCTAAAGAAACTCGAGAGGAGAGAGAAGAACGCTTGCAGAGGGAGAAAATCCGCGAGGAACGCCGCAGAGAGAGGGAGAGAGAAAGAAGGCTCGAGGCCAAAGATGCTGCCATGGGTAAGAAGAGTAAGATCACGAGGGACAGAGACCGTGACATCAGCGAGAAAGTCGCCCTCGGAATGGCCTCAACTGGCAACAGAGGCGGTGAAGTCATGTACGATCAGAGGCTGTTCAACCAGGAGAAGGGCATGGATTCTGGCTTTGCCACCGACGATGCTTACAACATCTACGACAAGGGCTTGTTCACGGCACAGTCCACCCTCAGCACCCTCTACAGGCCCAAGAAAGATGCAGACGATGAGATGTACGGCGGTGCTGACGAGCAGCTAGAGAAGATCATGAAGACCGATCGTTTCAAGTCCAGCAAGCCATTCGCGGGCACGTCTGAGAGGGCCGGCCCGAGAGATAGGCCCGTCGAGTTCGAGAAAGACCAGCCTGCTGAAGAGGATCCATTTGGTCTCGATCAGTTCTTGACTGAGGTTAAGACGGGGAAGAAAGCTATCGACAAGATTGGGAGCGGTGGCTCATTGAAGGCTGGTGCTGGCTCGATGCGTGATGGCTTCGAGGGGTCGGGTCGGTCAAGAATTGGATTCGAACGAGGGCGTTGATTTGTTTCGAGCCCGTCGTATGCCTCTGCCTTATTATATGTGTGCTCTTTCGGCTTTTTTATTGTAGAACTCTGAATATCTTTCTATTATGGATTGATGATGTGTAACATTGATAATCTCATGTTTGTGTTTGGTTAATCGATATTATCTATGTAATGACACTTTATTTTATTTCCTTTTTACTTATATAATAAAGATTAAGTAAAGTTTGATGATGCCTTGATAACTCTTCGGTTACCCTAAGGTTTATCCTAATAAATGTCATTATCGGTCAATATTCAATAATTAAATATGAATTTTAGGAATTTTGTATCTGCGGGCCCTACATGATGACGTGTACTTATACCTACATGATTGCAATGGGCGTGATTGGTCCCGTAACTCAAACACTAAATTTAATGGATTTGAACTAAAAACTTTCAAGTCCGTACGCCTTTCCCAATAAAGAATTTCTTATTGCCTATATTGCCATTCGATGTCTACCAAACAATTTGTTATCTGCTAATCCTCCGGCTTTTCTCAATCGTTGATAGACTCAGCAGCAAACAACGAATTCGAGCGTGGAATACCTAATACAGGCGAAGTCCTAATTGTTTGATTTTGTTTGGATAACGAACGAGCTCGAAGGAAATCGAGATAGCTGTGATTTTTGTTTAAGAAACATAATCATGCCTGGTTCTGATGATAATCGCGAGGATCGGGACGCGAATCGTGAAGATTCGATTGGCGGTTTGCCTCCTTCGATTGCACAGAGGTTGAGGGATATACTAATCGATGAAGACGGTGACGACTTGTTGATGCAGGTTAGCGAGGGTGGCGACGATTTCAGGCGGTGGATTGAGGCGTTGGATATGCAGGTGATTGGTGCGTGCCGTAACGATGAGAGATTGAAGCCTCTGCTTAAGTATAATGCATCGAATGGTGTGGTTGACGATCGCCTTTTGGCTCATCTTAGTCAGGTAAAGACGTGCGCTTTTACTGTTGTGCTTGCGGGTGACTTGATGTTTTTTTAGCATCTATGTAGACTGTTTCAGCAGTCGTTGTGCTTATGTTGCTTGTGTAACTTTTATTTGTATCCGTTGACGTTGGGTTTAATTATGTGAACCGGTTATGCGTGAGAGATACAGTTCCAGCAGACATTGATGTGATTATGCTTTACTATTTGATCCATTCTGATTATTAAGGTAATCAGTGTGTCCGGTGGAATTATTGGTTTTGGTTTGATTATCATCAATGAGATTTGTTGATGTTGAATTCTTTTTGTGGTTCAACTTGTTTTCGTATATTGATATCGTTTTCCTGTTTGCTTTTCCTAATTTAAAGGCTTTTTTATAGTTTTGTAAGTCACTTACCATTTTCTTTTATGGAATAGCACTTTGAGCCTTCAGAAGTTGGCCTGCTGGCGAGATGTCTATGCCTCCCTCTTGTCTCAGTTCGAGTTGGGAAGATCAAGAAACATGGGACGCTTTTGTCTCCAACATCGATAAGGTAGTTCATATGATGGGTTTTTGTTCTTTGAAGGTCATATGCTTAACCACTATGTTGTGATTATGACGGTTGCTTCCGATGATTTCTTTTACTGTTGTGATCTCTTGCTAAAGATGAGTAGTTTTGAGGGTTCAAAGATATGTGTAAAGGCTGCCTCGTGTTTATTCTTTGTACTGGTGGGTGGCAGGGTTGGGTTGTTAAATTTAAACTGAAGAACGTATGACAACTCCATTGTACTGAATAATGATCATATTGAAACATATATACGTTGGCAAGTGACTGGCTGGGGTTAGGTATCTGTATTTATGATCCTTAAACTTGTCAAGAAAATGTGACTGTCTTGTACACCCTAACTTAATCATATCTTGAACTGCACTACATTCTTAATTCTATTGATGTTGACTGTTGATATGTCAGATAATAGCGTGGTTCTGCAAGCCACTTGGGGGGATAAATCAATAATGAATATAAATTGCAGGAGCAAGCAGCTTATATTTTCGCCTGAAATTTCTAACTATAAGCTTCATAGCTTCCCTAACTTGGTGTCATGCCATTTTTATACCACCATTTTTTATCCAGTGTTTGGTATAGTCTTTGTTTCGTGCTCCCTGTTTATGTCTTGCATTTTAGTTCATCAGGTAGATAATGAACATAACTGTTGTGACTATTACATCTTATGGATCCCGTGTTTAAGACTGTCAATGTTAGTTTCCTGCATTGTGAAATATCTTTTGGCTTGTAGGTATATTCGGCGTGTACTATTATGATCTCTGAAAGAAGTAAAGGTATTTTGAATATTGATGCTCTTATGTTAATACTTAATACGTTATTTCATGCATATAAAAGTAGATCTTCTTGCATGTTGATCTGTTCTTTCTAGTGAAAACTCAACTTTACGACATCATGAACGCATTGTAACTTCCTCCTCTAATGATCCTATTTGATCCAGTTGTTGTCTAGCTGGATTTAACAATTTTTTCTCACATTGATGTTTAATCACCAATGTTTTTATGCATATTTGCATTTTGCTCTCATGGAAGTATTTAGCCTTCTGAGTCTTGTATTCGTCATATTTTTTTTAAAATTTTTTTTTGTTAGTTAATCCATAACTATGTGTGTTATGGTCTTCACCAAGGTCTATTTTTTCATCTAATGATGATGTATTATCCCAGTATGTGTTTTAGTATGATTTTAGGAGGAATGAGATTAATGTGTATGAGATATAATTTTTGTTGAGCAATGAAATGCTAGGCTTTAAGTATGAATTCTTGAAAAAAGGAGAGTCAACCGAGCTCAACGTTTATTTCTAAATCTTGTATTTTGATATTTTGAACAGAGGAAATCTATGTCTCACTCTTCTCCCAACATCTGATATGCGCATCTCCTTCAATGGAGACGATGGTTGTGTGGAGAGGTTGGCAACATCTGGTGCTGAAACGCAGTTCACTGCTATCGAAATGGAAGATATCTCAGCAGACAACTCGGGAAGGTCTTTCTTGATAAAAGCCCCAGATGGTTCCATTTCCTACTTTTGGTGTTGTGAGAAATCTAAGTTACTCGGAGAAGAATTGCTCATGAAGGTATGAATCACAAAACTCCTGCAAGTTCTCCCTTTTTTGATCTATATCTACAGTTCATTGATACAATTTTCTTTTCCTTGCATTCTATAGATGAAGGATTTCCTTGCCAGGAAACTCTCATTGGCTGAATTAACTGGAATCACTGAGTCACGCCTAAACTGTTTCGCAAGTGAGCTCCGAGGAGAGTATATTTCCATATCAGCTGACCCTCCTTCGGAAAACTCGATCAACTCCGTGGAGCATCAATCTTCAACTAGCTATCAGGAGAGTTCATCTGCTACTACACGAGAAGTGAGTCAAGATAGCATGGTCTCGACTTCCAATCTGCTTAAAGAAGACATCTTTGGAAACACATCATCTTCTGTAAAGCCTGCATATGTCCTGAGCAAAAAACTCACATGTACGGACAACACTACTATCTCCCCTGCTTCACCCGACAGTTCTGAACCATTCAGTTCTTACTTCATCGAGAAACACAAAGCTCTCGGGACTAATGGAACATGCCTCCCATATGCTGCTGCGACAAATATATTCGATACCTTCGGCAAATCTCCACTGCCCGGCTCAACCTTCCAAATCTTTCCATCATCTGGCCTTTCACCTCCTCACTATTGCTGGTGTCCTCCACTTGCACCGTCGACCCTTCAGTACGGTATAGGAGGGAATTCGTCAACAGAATCATTACCCTTGCCACCACTGTCTTCTCTGCTATCCCCTCCCAATCTTTTGCCCTCGAAGCCGACCGTAAGCCTAGCAGATTTACCGCCCCTAGATTTTCCTAATCTGCTGCCAACTTCAGGGCACATACCGACTTTTACACCTCTAATGTGCGACCCCATCGTACATATCCCTGTAATAGATATCTGCTCGTCTGGGCCGGGGTACTTGGTCAGTGCGGGCCCGGCTATATCTGCCGCGTTAAGTCAAGATCATCTCATCATGGACCCTTTACTTCCAAATGTTGATCCGACGGTGGAAAGCTCCGCGCGCGAGACTCTCCGTATGCTTCTTAGCAGCTCGAGCCAGCCGCTGAGAAGCAGTGAGAGTATGCAGAGCGTACTTGTTGGGAGCAGAGGACTCTATAGTGGAACGTTGGACGTGGTGGGGCTGTCTGAGAAGTCGAGTAGAGGCGGGATTGTGAATAGACAAGAATCGGTCGATAAAGAGGAGAAACCGTCGAGCTCCGAGCCATCTGATTTCGATTCGGAAAGCGATCGGGTTTTTTATGATTGAAGTTTTTTATCGCGTGAATGTGTAGCTAAACATTTCTTTTGTTGTAACTAACAAACGTTTGTTTCATCCAAGAAAAATTTGAGCATTAGAGTTGCAAACGTCCGAAAGTTGAATCGATCATCTGTTGAGAGAGCCCTCTTGAGAATAATAATAATAATAATAATAATAATAATAATAATAATAATAAAAGTCTAATAACAAGATAAATAAAACTATTCATGACTTACCTTTTTTTTTTTTTTGGTTAGATAGTGATCATTGTGTACCTATTTTCCAAATCCTTCCATAACTACATAAATTATTAGTGATTCTGTTTAATAAAAACATCCAGCTGTACGATTTTGCCTTTCCCTTTGTTCTTAAAAACATAATAACTCACTTCTTGCCAAAAGCTAGTTATTATTTGTAATAAAGAGGATTTTCGTTTAAGAATAAGATCATTATCTTCTTTTGTAAAAGCTGGATGCTATTGCATGGACATTACATTTCTTATTCAAAATAATAATAGTAGTAATAAAAATAGAAATATTAGGATTCTTTCACAGTTCTTTGATATTCAATAGGAAGGAAAGGAGAAATAAGAATCTCCAAAACAAATATGGATTATTATAACTCCTCGGACTTGTAAAAGAAGTCTCTCTCACGTGAATTAATTATGCTATAATTGACCATTCAAATGCGAATATATTTTATACGATATAATCTTCATTGCCAAGTATAAAAGTATAAATTTCAATCGAATTATGATACTCACCTTAATTACCACAACTTTTAGCATGTAATATGTATATATATATATATATATATATATATTGGAGTTCATACTCATCTCATGGTCATGATGACCACATGGCTATGAGTTCAACCTTCGGAATCGGTCGTATAATATGTTTGCTTAATATTAATTAAGTTAAACTAGAAACTAGTTTTAGGCAAACATATATATACAATCTCAATCTAACTCCAAACACAAACAAATCAAGGGTTTTTCCTTTTCTCTTACCATACACGGCACACTTGTTCTTCAACATAGTATTTGCAATATATATATATATATATTAGATAAGCATACCAAACACCAAAGGACCCTTATTTCTATAACTATCATTGTTGTAATGATTCAGATTCATCACTACCTTTGAAGCAGTGTTCATGGTTGGGCTATTCTGCCCATCGTCGTCGATGGATTTCCTTAAAAGATCATCGAACGCCTCTAGCTTGACGTCGCCATTGTGTAAAGACGACTTTGGAGGAGGAGGATCGAGATAAGTATGGATATGATCAGCAGTGAGATCAAAGGTTGTAATATCATGGATGCTTGGTCTCCTCTTGTCTTTACCATATGAGAGCTGCCTTTGGTAATACTTCTGTGCATGGCTGGCCACTTGTGTAGGCGTCTTGGAGACCACATAGTTTCTTGAAATGCTTCTCCCCAATCTCCTCTTCCATGTTTTAAAAGTCCCAATAAGAATCGCCTGAAAACACTCCGATCGATCAAGAACATAAAAGATAATAATATCGGGGAGGAAAAAAAAAAGCAGTAATCAAATTATGTTCTTCTGCTGTCCACGGAACGCCTTTTCTTCGTTCAGGATCATAGTTCCTCCTTCGCTTTCTATACAGATGGAGACATCGATGATGATCTTGCAATTGATCCACCGAAGAAGACGAAGAAGAGGCTAGGACGTATCCTGGAATTGGGACCAGCCCCGCCTCGATATCGCTAACATCTGCCGAGAGAATGACGTAAATAGTGCTATTTATAAAAATGGATTACAAAAATAGTTAACTTTTTACTCCTATTACAAAACTAATCAAGTTTTGAGTTTTAACTATTATTATTTTTATTTTTCACCCCAAATATTTTTAAAACTACAATTTTTTACTATTATTATCTTAAATGAGTAAATTAATTATTAATAATTATATTTTTAACCGGAAGACACTTTCAATATTATTTACAGTCCTGATACAATTAATCATATCCAAGTAAATTTTTAATTTTCTACTCCTTTTAAATTTTGTATATCAATACACGTGAATAAAAAAAACACAACTCAATGTTTTTAAGATGGATTAGAAGAAGCTTTAAAAGGAATAATTTCTAGGAGCTTCATTGATGTGATTGTTTATTTACTCGAAGAGGTTAAGTACGTAACAGTTTTTCCCACACCCTTAGTTCTCAAGGTTCTGCATAATTAACTGAAAGTTGTGGAGGATGAAGAAACATTTATATGGGATTTCTTCGAATTACGCCTTTTGAACTTTAATTTTTTTCTCAAGATTATTTCTTGTCATTCAAATTCTTCGATTAATTATTTTGCCAATAACAAAATTTTTTCTTTGTTTTTAATGTAAAATCTGTGCAAGAAGTTTATAATGGCAGGGTGAGAGGCTGAAACTCTAAAATTGTTACGAGTATTTGGTGAACAGAGATGGCTTGTTCATTGTACTGAAGTGAAGAAATCTTAATTAAGCCTTTCATTGGTGTTCCCAGATATTACTTTATATATGTGTGTTTCATTGTCCTAAACTTATATGCTCTGATCTGCTTTGAATGCTGTGTGGTGTGGTTAAAAATATAATTATTAATACTTAATTTACTCATTTGAGATAATAAGAGTAAATATTTTTAGTTTTAAAGAGATTTGTGGTGAAAAATTAAAATAATAATAGTTAAATCTCAAAACTTGATTAGTTTTGTAATAGTGATAAAAAAGTTAACTATTTTTGTAATTCATTTTCTAAAATAACACTATTTATGTTATTCTCTCAACATCTGCCACTAAAACCATGTACTGATTTATTACATCATTTTCTCTTCTTTTGTCCACGCTGCGTAAGTACCATACATGCAATAAGCAGTGGTCATGGAGTAGTTTGATGATGCAATTGAAGCTGCATATAAGGTTTCCATGGTGATGAATGATGGGGTTTTAACTTATGATTAGACAAAGTATAACCACGTATATATATATATATATATATATATATATATATATATATATATATATATATATGAAACAATATTACTCAATATCTCTATAAGATGGAAGAATTGGTGGAATAGACTTCTTCTTGCCTTATGATAATCTATGGAGTGATACAATAATGCTTTCTTGTATGTAAGATAATAAATATATATATATATATATATATATATATAAAAGCAAAGCCAGGATCAAGATATTTTCAAAGATTGGAAACAGTAGGGAATTATTACACTGATCTTTGTGACACTAAACATTCCTATTGTGGATCAACCAATGGAAGTGCAGTATATATACTTTAGAAAGATCAAAGTAGGCATACATATATACATAAGATATATATATATATATATATATATAATGTGAAGATAGATTTTCATTACCTGGTAATTTATGTTTAATGTAATGAGTTGCTGCTGTCAAATTATAAGAGCTTAGCAATCAGAATGACTTTTTGTGTCAGCAAAACATCAGCACATACACAGAGAGGAGTTTCATGGAAAAAGAAAGGCCACCATTATCATTTATTATCATGCTCCTTTTTCTTATAGAAAAGAAAAAAAAAAAAAACAACTAAGAAAAGAATGCGAATGAAGGCAGCTAATGATATGTATTTTCCAAGTGTCGTTTTATGATGATGGATGGATTTTGTACATGATCTTGAAAAAAAAAGATGGGATTGTCTTTTTGCTCAAAAAGAAATTGATTTGACTGGAGAAGAAAAAGGAAGGGTTAGATAAAAATATTTAAAAAATTACATATTTTCTAAATTTTCTTTTACCATAATATTTGATAATGGGGTAACTTTTTCTTTCTTAATTTTCTTTTACCCAAATATTTTCTTTAAATAAAAGTTAGAATCATCAATACATAAAAGAATTATGAAGTTGAGAAATGAGAATCGTTCTAATCTATATATATTCTTTATCTTGAAAAAAAAAAAAAAAACAGTAGCTTTTCCTACTTGGCTTCAAAAAGGATTCTTTGGCTTCAATGTCTGAAAATCCAATCCAGTTAGACCTCTGCCTTAAGAAAAAAAAATGATGTAATAAAGAAAATGAAGAAGGTATATTAGTATCAAACAATGTCGGCATATTTCAAACAAGAAAAAAAAAAAAAAAAAAAAATCAAGCAAGAGGAGGGCAACAAAGCTGTGATCATATAAATGCTGTATCGAATGAATCCAAAGTTTGTCCTTGCAAAACTATAACAAGAAATCTGTTTTAAAGCTGAAATTCTCCGCCTACGCATCGACTAATTTCCTCGTACGTGCGTCTCTCTTCGCATAACATCCTAGGAAAAAAAAAACATCGGCCTTGTGGGTCGAACATGTAAGAACCACGCACACAACTGAACGACTCCCTCCGTCTTTGCAAAATTCTCTATCGATCCCAAAGATGAAGTTTTTCTTGGGTCCCTCATTTACTTCGCTTCTTGGCTTCGCTGTAGAGGACGACGCCTATAACTGTCATGGTATACCCGAGCATCCCCGTCACAGAGACGGGATTCTTGAATATCAATATGGAGATCACCACTGCTACTGCGCCTTTAGCGTTTCCGAGGACCTAAAACATAGCAAGTTAGCAAGTTAAGAAGTAAAGTCTGCCGAAAAAGAAAACGTTAGAATGTTTGGAAATTGTTGGGGGGTTTTTGTATGCTCAATCTATTACCAATATAAGCTTAGAAGTTGGGCTTCTAAACGTTGCGCTAACGGAGATTTTATTTCCCAACGGAAAAAAAAAACAGAGATTTCTGCCGCATAAAGTACCTGAAGAGTTAGGGCGCTGGTGTGCTTTGTGACCAAGAAATTGGTTAAGTTTACGAAATAAGCGAGCGAAGAATTGAAAAGGAGCAGCCAAATGATTCCGCTGTCGTTTCTCGCCAGCGCCACGGTGATGCCCAAGACGTTTTCTTCCATGATAAGGGTGGCCGGGAGGAGTAATACTACAGCTATTGGAGCCATGTAAAGGAGGAGGTTCATGGAATTCAGTTTTTCCCTTTATACGGAAGGAAAAAAAAAGGTTGTTTAGGCATTATGTTTAATCATTAATCTACGCAAACCATCAGATCAGATCAGATGGGATCATCGAAATATATTCGAAAATAGATAAAGAAGCATACGACGAGGGGAGCATTTTTTTACCCTTCGGAGGAAAGCAAAATCCCCTGGAGCACCGATTTAAGAGCCCGAGCAGCTGTTGCACCGATACACATGATAAATCCAAACAAATGGAAACTCGGTTCGCCCTGAGATCACAGCAGACATATAAAGATCATAAAAAAAAAAGTCTTATTTTGCATCTACACTGTAAGAACGAAGATTCGCCTGGAAAGTCTAGTAAACAGAAAAAAAGGTCTTATTTTGCATCTACACTGTAAGAATGAAGATATCAAATGTAGCCCGGAAAGTCTAGAAATCAGAAAAAAGGTCTTATTTTGCATCTATACTGTAAGAATGATGATATCGAATGTAGCCCGGAAAGTCTAGCAATCAGAAAAAAGGTCTTATTTTGCATTTACACACTGTAAGACCGAAGATATCGAATATAGCCCGAAAAGTCTAGTAATAAAAAAAAAGGTCTTATTTTACAACGACAATGTAAGAACGAAGATTAGCCCGGAAAGTGTTTTAATAAGAAGAAAAGGTCTTATTTTACATCTACACTGTAAGAACGAAGATATCGAATGTAGCCTGGATAGTCTTGTAATAAGATCTCACTGCAAACAGCTTTCTCACATACAGATAATCAGATGTCTCCGAAAACCCATTTCAAACCCGATTAACGATGATCACCATTAGAAAATCACGAAAATTTCATACATATATGAAATTAAAACTCAATCTTTACCAATAAAAATAAAAAATGATCGAAACTCACCCCACTGGCAATCACCACGCCGGTAACCACTGGTATCAGCGTGACGTAAGTCAGCCACGCCTCGCGCTTCAGCGTCATCAGATACGCAAACACGGCGGTGAAAAACGGCGTCGTGGCGCCGATCGCCTGATTGAAGCTCACCGGCAGGTACCTCAAAGAAACGTTGCCGCCCACGACGGAGGTGCAGAATATGAAGCTCAAGGCCGTGATCTTCATGAACTGAACCCTAGATCTTATCGTCTGCATCGGCACCATCTTCAGCCAGGCGATCGCCACGTAGCTCAAAAGGGAACACGCCGTCATGTGGCACATGGTAAGGAAAATAGGGTACTTAAATCCGTAATTGCTCAGCAGATACTTATTCAGCAGCAAAACCCCAATGTTGGAGGAGTACCACGACGCCACCAGCCCCACCGTGAAGAATCTAGAGGATGATGGCTTTGCCGCCGACATGCTTGGGGACGATTAGTTTGAGCTCAAATTGGTACTGATTGATGGGTTTTTTAGGATTTGATTCACATTGTCTGATTTTAGCGGAGATGTAAGGAAGTCTTGAAGAGGCAGTCAACGACCGGCGAGGAGCAGCTGTAATGGAGAGATTTTGACTCTTATTTATTTATTTATTTCTATTAAAGTTATATATGGGCTTTGTAAGATTTTTACTTTTTTTGTTTGCTTTTTATAGAGGAAAAGAGGAACGTGGTGGATTATAATTGTCGCAAAGGTTAAGATGAGATCTGATTAATTAAAGACTTAGTTAGGGTTGGCAATAGAGGTGGGCAAGGAAATGCAAAGACAGTTAGACTATGATTACGGTCCAAATCGAAACCGACGGTTGACTACGATTATGGGTCGAACCGTAACTGTAACCAAATTAGCTATTCATAATTTTTTTTCGAAAATAATGCAAGACCAATTTGAACCGTGAGCCGACGGTTCAAATTGGAACCGAAACCCTAAGTTTCGAACTATCCGCAGATCTCAAAACATTGAACCTTTTGTCTACTCTTGGCCATATGCTTGAGTTGAATTGAGAACTTAATTAGGTTTCCGAGTAGTTAAAGAATTCCAAGCCATAAAATTAAATGAATCATTGGCAATCTAATAAATCCCAAAAAAAAAATACCATAATTATCTTTTTGTTATAAAAATATTAATTGTGATAAATATTATATTAAGATTATTTTATTATAATTATACTTATATTAAGATTATAATGATAATATAGCTTATAATAATAAAGAGAGAGAGATTATAGAGAGATTAAGTATTTCAATACTTGGTGTGATTTACAATGAACTCTAATCACCTATTTATACTACTAATAATTCACTATTACAACTAATCACATTAATTACAATTATACACCTCACACTAAAATACAAACTCTTCAATTAAACACCTCATCTTATCATCTTATCACATTATCATCATTTAATATAATACTTCCAAATCATCAATAATTTAACTAATATTATTATTTAAAACATCCACATTTAATTATTTCATAATACTCCCCCTTGGATGTTTTCAAAGAATATGCCTCGTTAAAACCTTATTAGGAAAAACCCAATGGGATAAAAACCTAATGAAGGAAAAAGAGTACATGATTCTTTTAGATACGCTTTCGATTGTTGCCTCATTAAAAACCTTACTGGGAAAACCACATGGGAAAAACCTTAGTGAAGGGAAAAAGAGTGCAACGCATATTTACTCCCCCTGATGATGACATCATTTAAGATCTCGAAGTTTTCGAACTCCAATTGAATATACCAATCTTTTGAAAATTATTGGGGGAAGTGCTTTCGTGAATAAATCTGCAAGATTTTCACTTGATCGCACTTGTTGTACATCAATATCACCATTTTTCTCTAAATTATGTGTAAAGAAAATTTTTGGTGAAATATGCTTTGTTCTATCTCCCTTAATATATCCTTCCTTTAATTGGGCAATGCATGCAGCATTATCTTCATATAAAATCGTAGGAAGTAACTTTTTCGATACTAGCCCACTGGTTTGTTGTATATGCTCAATTATCGATCGCAACCAAACACATTCTCGGCTAGCTTCATGAATAGCTAAAATTTCCGCATGATTAGAAGAAGTAGCCGTTAAACTTTGTTTAACTGACCGCCATGAAATAGCGGTTCCGCCATGTGTAAATAAATAGCCCGTTTGCGATCGAGCATTATGTGGGTCAGATAGAAAACCAGCATCTGCATACCCAATCAAATCTGTTTTTGATTCATTAGAATAGAACAATCCCATATCAGTTGTTCCTTGAAGGTATCGAAAAATCCGCTTAATTCCATTCCAATGTCTACGAGTCGGTGACGAACTATATCTCGCCAATAGATTCACAGCGAACGCTATATCAGGTCGCGTATGACTCGTTAAATACATTAGGGCTCCAATAGCACTGAGATATGGTACTTCAGGACCAAGTAATTCTTCATCGTTTTCGCAAGGTCTAAACGGATCTTTATTCAATCTAAAGATCGAACAATCATTGGAGTATCCAATGGATGAGCTTTATCCATATAAAATCTTTTCAATACCTTTTTCGTATAAGTCTCTTGATGTACGAATATCCCATTCTTTAAATATTCAATTTGCAGTCCAAGACAAAATTTCGTTTTACCGAGATCTTTCATTTCAAACTCTTTTTTCAAACAATTAACGGCTTTTGATAACTCTTCAGGAGTTCCAATTATGTTAATATCATCAACATAAACTGAAATGATGACAAATTCATTTCCAGATCTTTTCATAAATATGCACGGGCAAGTTTGATCATTTTTATACCCCTCTTTCGATAAATATTCACTTAGGCGATTATACCACATACGCCCAGATTGCTTTAATCCATAAAGCGATTTATTTAGCTTGATTGAGTACTCATTTCGGGGCCCTGAATTTTCAGGTAACTGAAATCCCTCGGGAAGTTTCATATATATATCACTATCAAGTGATCCATATAAATAAGCGGACAACATCCATTAGACGCATATCGAGTCCTTCACGTACTGCCAGACTAATTAAATAACGAAAAGTAGTTGCATCCACCACAGGAGAATACGTCTCCTCATAATCAATACCAGGTCGTTGTGAAAAGCCTTGTGCAACAAGCCGTGCTTTGTATCTCACAATTTCACCGTTTTCATTTCTCTTTCTGATGAAATCCATTTATATCCAACCGGCTTTACATTTTCTGGTATGCGGACTACAGGTCCGAAAACTTTTCGTTTCTCAAGTGATTTTAATTCTGCCTCGATTGCATCTTTCCATTTTGGCCAATCATTTCTTTGTCTGCATTCTTTTACAGACCCTGGTTCATGATCCTCATTCTCATTTATCTCATTCATTTCATGTAGCGCTACGTTAAATGAGAATTTATTGTCAACGTTGACTTTTTCTCGGTTCCATCTAATTCCATTTTGAGCATAATTTATCGAGATCTCTTCATTATCATTATTCTCAAAAATTTCAGGTACCTGATTTCCATTATCATAATCATTAATGCCCATTGACTCTTCTAGAGTCGATAAATCCTCGACTGGACCATTCTTATTATTTGCTCCTTTTCTTTTCGAGGATTTTTATCTTTGGAACCCGAGGGCCTACCACGTTTTAGTTGTGGTTTAGGCTCGATCATTATATGTTCTCCAGGAACATCAACTTTTGCAGGAGCATTAACAGCTGGTATATGTGACTTAGTCACTCTTTTAAGGTCAGTAAAGCTATCTGGCAGTTGATTAGCTAATCCTTGTAAATGAATTATCTTTTGAACTTCTAGTTCACATTCTTTCGTTCGAGGATCATAATGATTTAGCGATAATTCATTCCAACTAATACTCATTTCCAGCTGTTTCTTTTCTCCCCCTAATGTCGGAAAATTCGATTCATCGAAATGACAATCGGCAAATCTAGCCGTAAATAAATCTCCAGTTAGAGGTTCTAAATATTTTATTATCGATGGAGATTCAAATCCGACATATATTCCCAACTTCCTTTGAGGTCCCATCTTCGTGCGTTGTGGTGGAGCAATTGGAACATATACCGCACATCCAAAAATTCTCAGATGGGAAATATTTGGTTCCTGACCATAAACCATTTGTATCGGGGAGATATCATTATAACTTGTTGGCCTGATGCGGATTAGTGCCGCTGCATGTAATATAGCATGTCCCCAACAAGATGAGGGAAGTTTCGACTTCATTAATAATGGTCTTGCAATTAATTGCAACCTTTTAATCAACGATTCTGCAAGACCGTTTTGCGTATGGACATGTGGCACGGGGTGCTCAACATCAATTCCAATAGACATGCAATATTCATTAAATGCCTTGGAAGTAAATTCACCAGCATTATCAAGGCGTATTTTCTTTATTGGATAATCCGGAAAATGTGCTCTTAATCGAATCAACTGAGCAAGCAATCTCGCAAAAGCTACATTCCGCGTTGATAACAAACATACATGAGACCATCTAGTTGATGCATCAATCAATACCATGAAATATCTAAATGGTCCACACGATGGATGTATCGGTCCATAAATATCACCTTGTATACGTTCCAAAAATCTTATAGATTCATTCTTTTTTTATTGGTGATGGACGAATAATCAACTTCCCTTTAGAGCAAGCAACACATGATAATTCATTCGATTGAAGAATCTTCTGGTTCTTCATTAAATGTCCACGTGAATTTTGAATTATTCTCCGCATCATAATTGAACCGGGATGGCCCAACCGGTCATGCCAAACAACAAATGTATTATCATTAGTAAACTTCTGGTTTACGATAGCATGTGATTCAATTGTTTTAAGATATGTGTAATATAGCCCAGAGTCAAAAGATGGTAATATTTCCACAATTCTTTTGTCATTCGATATCACTTTTGTAATATGCAAATATTCAATATCTCCTTTTTCTGCAGTCTCAATATGATATCCGTTATGTCGAATAGCTTTAAAGCTTAATAAATTTCTTTGAGACTTAGGAGAATATAAAGCATTTTCAATTATCAGCCTTGTTCCTCTGGGCAGTAAAACATTAGCTCTTCCGGAGCCCTCAATTATATTCGTGCTACCCGATATAGTAATAACACTGGCTTCTTTCATATCAAGATGATCGAAATATTTCTTATTTTTTAGAATCGTATTCGTCGTTGCACAGTCTGCAAGACACAATTCTTCATTGCACATGCCCGCATCCATCAAATAATATCCTTTATAAACAAACACATAATATTTATTATTGAAAAAGAAATATTGCATTACAAACATATAGATAACTTAAAACAACGATATATAATAAAACACACAATAGTAAATCATAATGCATAAATAAAATCATAGCAGATTAATTTTCATCGATCAGAAAATCCGCAGCTTCCAAATGAGCATTTTCATCATTGGCATCAGAGGTAGAGGCGAATTCACCCTGAACAAAATTCATTTCGATTTTCTTTCCTTTGCCCTTTTGAGATTCCTGATATAGCTCAACAAGATGTTTGGGCGTACGACAATTGCGCGACCAGTGGCCAGAACCACCGCAACGATAACATTTTTCATCATTATTCTTTTGTTCAGTTTGCCTCTTCTCATCTTTATTATCAAAACTTTTCCTCTTCTGGGGAATATTTTGATGACCGCCACGATAATTATGATAACCACCACGGAAATATTGATAACCACCACCATAATATCCTCGGCCACGACCACGGCCTTGACCACGACCTTGACCACGACCACGTCCACGGCCGCGATATCCACCACGACCACGTCCACGATCATTACCTCGACTGTTGTCATTATTAACTTTGACTGCATTCGCTTCAGGGAGTGCAGTAGAACCAGTCGTTCGGGATTCGTGATTTTTCACCAGCAATTCATTATTTTGCTCAGCCAAAAGTAAGCAAGAAATTAGATCTGAATACTTTTTAAATTTTCTCTCCCGATATTGCTGTTGTAATATCATATTCTGTGGATGAAATGTGGTGAATGTTTTCTCCAGCATATCGTTATCAGTAATTGTCTCTCCACATAATTTCAACGTGGAAGTAACTCTATAAACGGCAGAATTATATTCACTTACCGACGTAAAATCCTGCAATCGTAAATTCAGCCATTCGTACTTTGCATTGGGGAGAATAACAGTTGTCAAGTGGCCATATCGTTCTTTCAGGTTTTTCCACAACTCAGCTGGATTCTTTTCTGTTAAGTATTCAACTTTCAGATTTTCGTGAATGTGGTGGCGAAGAAAAATCATAGCTTTCGCCTTGTCTTGTTCAGTTGTGGTTTTCGTGGGATCAATGGTGTCACCTAAGCCTTTTGCTTTCAAATGGATTTCAGCATCTAGTACCCAAGGTAAATAATTTTTTCCAGTGATATCGAGTGCAACAAACTCAAGGCTCGCCAAGTTCGACATATTACTATAATAAAATACAAAACATGTTATTAAAACATTACATAATAAAAAAAAACTTATAATTAATCTTCTTTTAAATCTTCTTTTGTATCTTCTTTTGTAAAAGTTCTTATAAAAAATGATATCCACATCCAGATCAGTGTCGCCGTAATCATAATCATAAGTAAAAGATCAAACATCGGACATAGAGACATCCTTCAAAATAAAATATATTTCAGTAATTATAATATTAAAGAAATTACAATTAATAATTATATTTTAAAAACATTGGTAAAAATATTATCCACATAGCGGAAAGGATCACCGTAAATAATGTAAGGAGTAGAAGATCCATCTTTGTATAAAACGACATTTTTTTCTTATTAAAGAAAGATTAATAATATGCCGCTACTGAGGTTGGGATTACCGCAAGACCTCGTGGGCTTGTGTTGTGTACGTGCATAAATAAAAAAAAAATCACACGCCTCCACGGGGATCGAAACCTGGACCTCTCGTCACTTGTAGTGAACGATATTCCGCGAAACCACTCGGGTATTGGCGTTTAGTTATAAAACCTTTAAATAATACTATTATAATATATATTTTTAAATTAATCACGATTAATATATGATTAGTATAAATTAAAAATTAAATTACCATACCTTGACTAAACTCGTACGAGATCTTCGACGGAGGTTGATCTTGACGACGGAGAGCGGTCGTGCTGATAACGTGTTATAAAAATATTAATTGTGATTAATATTATATTAAGATTATTTTATTATAATTATACTTATATTAAGATTATAATGGTAATATAGCTTATAATAATAATAAAGAGAGAGAGATTATAGAGAGATTAAGTATTTCAATACTTGGTGTGATTTACAATGAACTCTAATCACCTATTTATACTACTAATAATTCACTATTACAACTAATCACATTAATTACAATTATACACCTCACACTAAAATACAAACTCTTCAATTAAACACCTCATCTTATCATCTTATCACATTATCATCATTTAATATAATACTTCCAAATCATCAATAATTTAACTAATATTATTATTTAAAACATCCACATTTAATTATTTCATAATACTTTTTTTATTGTTATTATTTTTCAAATGATGACTTTCTAACAAGATGGGGACAGGACAGACAAATGCTTTCTAACTTCTAAGTTCTAACTATTATTATGACTTCAAAACAATACCTTTTTATTGAGTTCGTTTGGTTAGATTAGATGAAATATGTTAATTACTTAACCAATTTTGGCTAAACTTCACTTTCCGAAAAATTGCCTTTCATTTCAAGCATATACAACACATACGAATGATGTTGGTTGATTACTTCAAAATAGTAAAAAGGCAAATACATTGACCAAAAGAAAACCTTTTAAGTTTGTACGTGGAAGTAGCTTGAAGTATCTTTATTACAAGGCAAGACATTGACCAAAAGAGAAGCCTTTGAGTTATTCTTAATTTTAGGGAAACTCACGTGGATTTTCCTGCAAGAGAACGCTTCAATGCTCAGATTCTTTCACTTCTTCAATTTTGCAGTTTGAAGTTTCATATAAATATATATATGCACAGTTGAATAAAAGCGAGAGCTTAAGTCACCTTTAAGGCTCATGACATCTACCGTAAAACTCCCTCGCTAAAACCCCAAAGGATGCATTCGATCTGCGCTTGATGATTCTATTGTATAATATCGAAGATCACAAATACTTCGGGGAAAGTCATTCGACTTATTCGATCCAAATCTGTTTCTTTTAATAGCCATGAAAACACCCTTTTAAAATATGTGTGTATAGACAATTTCGCGGCTTTTTTTTTTTTTTACGAATTCTCGAAATAGAAGCTAAACTTACTTCAAAACTCCTAAGTATATACCTTCATACTATACAAAGCAATCGGTAGCCGAAAAAGCTATAAAAATAAGCAAACAAAACAATACATAAGTACATTGCTATAAAAAACGAGGAATTATAAGGACAATCACAAGTTTATATTATATTACAAAGCGATCAAAGAAGCTATTCTGATGAATCGATGATGCAAGAACGGTCATTGCGCCATTGTGAGCAAAAAGCCAAGCTGTCAACTTGTAAGAAATTCCCAGATGAACGGCTCGAATGAAAGGGCCTATTGAGTGCAGATGGATTTTCCTTTCAACCTAAATTTGAAGCATACTTGCGTTTTCATGGGAGGGGAGACTGAGATTTGATGAAGTGCATAAGACAAGAGAGGATTAGGGAGGAAAGAAACAACTGGGGACATTTGTTCCCCGACATTATCTGCTGGCATTGGCCTTGAGTTATGAAATCAATGTACTTTTTTTCACCTATAGCATATAAAATATTTTCACTTTTGGCCCTCAAATTCAATTCGTTTGTAGTCTTTTGTCTTCATTCGCCATTCAAATCCTCGAGGGACACATTAGGCCTACTACACATATCTATATGCAGTGAATGATATATGCTGCAATTAATGAATATATATATATATATATATATATATCAACACTATTTGATCATAAGGGTTTTCTTGATCTTCGAACTTGAAAGCCATGTGATAGAATTAGGGACTCGAAGGTTTCTTGGGAGTTGGAGCCATGTGATCATATGTATTGTAATGAGAACTTTATTTAGCAAAAACAAAGGACTGAGGTTTAGTACTTTTAATAAGGTTTCACCACATGTATTATGTACTACTGCGTTTTACATAAAAGTAAGGGAAAGAAGGTAAAAAAAAGAAAGAAAAAAAAACAAAGACTCATCATAATATATCTTCAAGCTCTAATGAGGGTTTTCTTCCACAGAATTTCAAGAAATAATACATACCAATAATCAATCTGTCGATTAGTTAATGGGGGGATGATCTCTTAATATCATTCCCATTTCTTGTCATGAAATCCTGGAAACAAAAAACCAAACTTTTAAACAAAATAAATCAAATTTAATATATCTTTATCATTAAATCAAGATCAATCATCGTATTCAGTTCATCAAGCATATTAAGATATTTATGCCTATAAACAAAGAAATTGCTAGAGAAGTAAAAAGGAAGCACTGAAAGATATTGTAATAAAACGAACTACGACCAGTTGTAAATCTTTGTTTTCTTGCATGATTCGATCTGAATTCCTTTCACCATGGCCATGAGATTATGTATGAGCTTCCAAATGATGAATCCAAAGGGATGGCATGATCCCAATTCGCTAAATTAATTCGTATCCCAGTAGAAATATATATATGATTATAAAACACAAAGAAAACTGATCGAATTCTTGAGCTTAACTAGAAAATTAAAAAAAAAATGAAAACTTTTCAAAAATTGCTAGAGATTTGTAGTAGAATTTGGGATCAATGCGATCCCTTTGGACTCCTCATTTAGTGGCTGTAGATGCTAAGTAGCTTCAGGCGTCTTTTACGAGCGTTCTCTCTGTGTCTGTGTGTGTATTGAGTGTGTGTTTATGTGTGGAAAATAGAGAAGAAAGTGGTTTTTAAGAGACTGTGAATTATATAAAAGAGACTGCTCTTTGCTCTATGTTTAGGAATTTAAGTTTTTATTCTTTTTCCCAAATATATTAATTCTTTGATATAAAATAAGATTATTATTATTATTATTATTATTATTATTATTATTATTATTATTATTATTATTATTATTATTATTATTATTATTATTATTATTATTATTATGACAAGTGAACCAAGTTATCAAGAACACCATTAACGATGTAAGGACAAATCGTGACACTAAATTGGAGAAACATATGTCGCGAAATATTTATGGTGAAAATTGATGTCTACCTAAACATGTATAATTCCTCTTCTTCTTCTTCTTTTTTTTTTTTTTCTTTTTTGGGGATTTTGGAATTCATTATATTACGAAAAATGGGTTGTACTATATACTAATATATTTAAAGAATCGTTTTGATTAAATTAATAAGGTTTCAATGATGGTAATGGTCCCATCCACGTTTATGTTACCTCTCCCACAATTCAAATCCACGATTGGCTTTTTCCTTCTTTGTGCTTAATTCAATTAAACAAATTAAAATAATTTTTTTTATTATAGTAGTCTCCTTACACGTGTTTGTGTGTGTTGTATATAATTTTTTATATTTGAGCTTTCTTGATAGTGTAATGATATATACTTGACTCTGAAATTCATATAAATATAATAATATAAGACCTAAATTGGTAGGGTAGTAATGGGAAATTCAAGAGTATATGCAATTTAATCAAATAATAATAAAATATATATAGGTAAGCAAATCTGCCAATTAGCTGTCATCGAGTGGTATGCATTGAATAATTAAAAGCGGGACCAATATATATATTCTTATTCCGACGACACCAAAATCATAGTAATAAATTGTAAATTTAAGTCCTTTTCATGTCGTCATCGTCAGTTACTAGTCTTGTTTTCGGTAAAAAAAAAAAGTTCATATAAATAAATCCAAGCTGTAAAATATAATAGCTCTAGGTTATTACATAATTTTATTAAAGATCATATTTTTAATCTTGCATTTTTAATAACGTAGCAAGTTTATTATTCCAGATGTTAGATATCAAAGATTTATCTTGATCTTGATACAGAGAAGAAGCAACGCATGCAAAATATTATAATTCATAAATAAATTCATGGCACTGAACATTCTAAATAAATAAATACATATTTAAGCTAAAAACAATTAAGAAACTAATGGATTGGGTCCACAAATCCAGCATGGAATGAATTAAATCTAGCATGCTTTTGTCCGCTTGTGGCTCTATTAATTACCACCCTTGAATGTTTTTCATATTATTCACTTGTCCTAATAACTCAATTAAATCATATATGAGCTGTTTGTCCCAAACATTTAATGATCAACCTAAGATTGAATCATAGAAACAAATGAGACCCAATAATATATATACACAATCAAATATATATATATATATATATATTTAAAAAAGCATTGAAGCATTTAATTTTTCACAACGTTACAAGCAGATATGGGATTAAGAACTCCAATTTGAGACTACGATGTTAACATTCAAAATCAAGTTCGAAGTGTGTCTATTTGTCGAAAAAGGACTATATATGTAATTTTATCATTGGTTTATCTTATTTTTTTTGCCCACCCTCACATAGTTTCCTGGCTTAGTTTTCTCTCATATCATTTGCAGAAGACATAAGGTTATTATTAGAAGTGAATAAATGAAAGAAGTGTTTTTAAGAAATAATGAGTGGATAATGTAAGAGCACAACTATGCATATAATTGAAAGAGAATGCATTATATTTTTAATTTTATATATTTTATTTTCAACACTTTACGTTTAGGGAAATTTCTTTTTTATTCAACCTTTACATGTGAAGTTTTCTTTTAATGCGTATCCATAACCTTCTTGGTCTGGGATCTGACACTCATGCCTAAGGACCATTTCACCTCAAATTTGAAATTTGAATAAACCATATCATACTTTAATTTTATAAACTTTATTTCCAACACGAACGAACGCACAAATACCTACTCAAAATCTTAGATCAAATGGACCACCAAGTATACTAATCATCACTTGCACACGCCCTATCTCTTTTTTGCATGGTGGCTGGCTGGATGCACATTTTCTTTTTTCTTTTTCTTTTTTTCTTTTATCAACGTTTGAAGAAGAGGAGCAATCAATCAACTGAGATACACACTTAATAGTTAGTTCACAAGACGCACGTTGTATGCATGTAGACAAAACACACACACATGCGGCGATGTGTGTGGGGTGAGATGGGGAACAAAAGTAGGGTTTTGTCGCATGGGTGTTGTTTGTCTACCCTCTATGAGATTGATCAATCAGTTAATATAAGCTGTCCCTTATCCATCGTACATGGATGTAATGTCCACACACCCCTTTGCCACCCAAACGTTACAACATCTGCACTTTTACGAGGGGAAGGAGAGAGTAGTTAAGCTGTCACTACTCCCCCCCACAGTTCTTTCTCTCTGTGCTTGTCTTAATTATTACAACTATTCATTCGAGCAAGAAAGAAAGAATTACTAATCTTTGTTTTCAGCATTAGTAGTACCTTTTTTTTAATGAACGATAAGATGGACCACACAGCTATTCTATTGCTGAATATATTTGATATGTAATATTTAATAATTGTTTAATACTCTTCTTCTTCTTCCATGTGGTGTAGTTAATAATTAGGACCACAGTTCACTGTGTGTGCTTCTTGCTTGATCATGGTTGCCTATGGCTGAGAGTATATTCTTCATTTATTGCATAAATTCTCTCATAAAAAAAAATATGTTTATTGCAGTCTAAAGACTTGGACGGACCCATGAAGAAAGTGGTAGCAGCCGGCTTGGGCCTAAGGTCGGATGGCCCGAGGGTGACCCGCCGGGTCAGCCCAGCCACATACATGCCCGGGCGCCATTGTACACTGTTTTTGTCTTTGTTTATCAGTCTGCAGTTTAAGTTGAAGTTGTTTTGTGTTCATGGTGATGGATGATGAGAATAACCAGCAAGGATAAAATAAATCATGTCTGAAAATTTTGATGTATTTTTGTAGATTGTTTTTTTATGGGCCTTATTTGGATCTTGGCCCGTAAGGTGGCCCAGAAGCTTCTTATGTATAGTATAGTATAGTATGGCTGAACCAATCTTTTTAGTTAGTGTTAATGTTTTGTTACCTAACCCATGATATATGAAAACATTTAAAACATTTACCAACGGGGTTGGTCCAAGTGGTAAGCGGCTTGGTATCGCTTAAGCAAGGTCTCGGATTCGAAACCTTGTGTATGCAGCACCCCCTTTGGGAGCCTCACCCACTGATGCCAGGTGCGCGACTCGGGGCGAGTCCGAATTAAAAACGTGCAGGCAAAAAAAAAAAAATAATAATAATAATAATATTATTATTATTTGCAAAGACAAGAAAAAGATGGTTTTGGTCACTAACTTTTCCCTACAAGTTGCTCACTTTAATATTATATATATATTAGTTTTTTTTCTTAATTATATATAATTAATGTAAGTTCAATTTAATTTGTAAGATGAAAGGTATAATATGAAGTGAGGAAGAGAAATGTTGAAACTATAAATATCGCGTGAATAATTACGAAAAATTAATCAATTAATATATATTTTGAAATTAACTTAAAATAATTTTTCTTTATTAAAAAAATGAAGTAGACAAAAGAAGTGGACATGTATTGTAATTCTATCCGTCCTATATTTCTATTTATATATAAGATATATTTTAATTTTAACATTATTTTAATTGAATTGTCGATACCTTCACAAGTCATAACCTTATTTTATTTGAAAAAACAACCTTATTTTATTTACGTGCACGAGACTAAAGGTTTTCAATAACAATTGAATATTTTTTTTTTGTTTTCCCACACTCCGAGGTTTCAAATAATATGAAAAATTAAATATAAAAAAAATACCGCCAAGAAAGTTCCAAAATTCATGTTGGGAGAAGATATATATATTTTGTTTGTATTTAGTAAAGTAAAAAAAGATGGGATCGCATTTAATGCGCACGTCCGTATACCCCACCAATATGATTTCTACTTGTATGAAAAAAATAATTATTTCAACCTCAAAACGAAAATTTATATACGGAGGTATTGTTAACGAGCATGTTCACAATATTCCTTCCAATGAATTGGTAAACAATTTGAAATTTCTCTAATGATTTTGATCAACCTTAAATTCCTTGATTATCGTAGTACGTATAAATTTGATATTGTACAAATAGACCAACATGAATAGCTTTTATGGAAGTAGGATTGTGCGGAAATTCCTCGTTTTTTTTTTTGCGAGAATCTTCCCCGAAAAGGACGGAGATTCCTCGATTTTCTATCCCAACGGAAATCCGATGTTATAACTTACTCTCCACCTCGTTCCTCGTGGGTATCTGATGTTATAAATTAATAAATATCCAATACTAAATACAAAAGAAAAATAATTCTTATGTGGTCGGGCATGGGACAATTTCTTCCTCGTTTCCTTCGCATGGACAAAAATTTCCCGAAAACGTGGGGCGGGAATGGAAATAAAATCCCCACCCTGAACCCGCCCGTTGACATCCCTAGCTACTTAGTCAAGACAGTCTCCTGACCGACAAATGAGTTTCAAATTTATCTCAAGTTAAACTTACTTTAATTCCCATTCCTGAACCTGTCCGTTGACATCCATAACTATAAAGTCAATACAGTCTCATGTCCAACGTGAAGTTCAAAATTCAAATTTATCTCAAATTAAACTTACGGTAAGTCAAGACTATTGCAACATTTATAAGGATATCTCCCAACACAAAAAAAAAGAAAAAAAAAAGAAAGAAGAGAAAGATTATGCTTATCCATAACTATGTGCTTCAATGGCCAATATGTCAATTAAATTTAGATATGGAATTAGAGGTGTTTGCTATTGCATTATCAGCATATCAACACAACAAAACATAGTAAAAAGATACCAGCTAGAATACATACATTCATTCATTACCAAGAACAACACTCACTTCCATCTTATTACACTATTTCTTCAATATCCAAGGAGGAAAACTAGGCCATTCATAGAATCTCCAAAGCAAAAGAACCCCTTTTTTCTACAAAAGCACACACTTACCAGAAAACCATAAACGGACTAAGAATCAGTAAGTCCACTCCTGAGGAAGACAGGCGACATGAGATTTTTCATCGCCGAGCAAAGTCGATCGCTGTTGCAACATGATCGTGGGGTTTCTAACCATGATTGGATCTGCACAATTCATCAATATGAAGAATGAGAAAGGATGACCACTTTTTTTTCTTCCTTTTTTTTCTACAATCTTGGGTCTAATTATTACATACTGTAATCTGGGATCATGGCATTGATCCTTGGGGACTCCATCTGTTGTTGAGGATGGGGGAAATCAAACCTGGCCATCTCGATGTTCTTGCCAATTTGTCCGTAAGCTCCACCTGGAGAAAAACAACGAAGGTGGATGAAGTTGATTTTCAGTCCTAAATTTCACGAAAAGGAGAAAAGAACAGAAACCTTAACTCTTACGAAAACAGAGCAAGTCAAAAGAAACTACTGTAGGAAAGAAACAGAACAAATGGGAGGGAAAATGAAAAATTGAAAAAGGTAGAGATAAAACCAAACCACTCACATTTTTTAATCGGAGAATCCGAGGAAAACCCATTAACGTAGTGATTCCTATTGCCTCTGTTTACAAAAGTACGGGGCAAGAACACGCCCGTACCCGCACAAGCTCTTTTACCACCCGACCCGACGGCCCGGGTCGGGCCGTATTGAAAGCTCTTCACCTCCTGCGCCGCTCTTATCTTGTACAGATACATTTGCCGCTGAAGCTGCAAAAAAATTTCAAGAAAAAAAAAACAAACAAACAAACAGTGAAGCTTAAGCATGATTTTCCTGGCATTGAGGGGCATGAAGTCGCATGGAAATTGAAACCAAAAGCAGACTGTATATAGTCTAATGTCTATACTAAATCGTAAACGATCTACAAAAAGGGCTAAGCAGCCAAAAACAAAACAGAAATCAAAGATCAGAGCGCCATGAAAACTCAAAAAAAAAAAAAATCGGCAAATATCCGAAGGTAACAAACAAACTGCAGAAACGACGCTGCTCTCGCGACTAACTTGCATGTGGTGGAAAACAGAGGGGTTCGCAGTTTTGGGCAGCGGGTGGTAAAACTTGGGCGCCGCCGTGTTTCTCGCCGGACCGACGATAGGCTCGACGGGCCAGCCAACGGCGCGGAGCTTAGCGAAGCGCAACGCCATGTCCTCGGCGGACGCTTCGGATTGAGTCTCCTGAACATATTCGTACGGAAACTCGGTGGGCAACCACAAACCTCCGTCGTCAGCCGCGATTCTGCTCGACATTTTTCCTTCCCCCCCTTTTTGTTTTTGTTCTGTCGAAGAAGTTTTTCTGCAGAGGGATTTAGTGGGGACCCAAAGAGAGAGAGAGAGAGAGTCAGTCTTGCGTGTTTGGTTATGTTTGCTTTTGTATTAAGGTTTCCCTTTTCAGGGATATTTGGAAAAACAAAAATAATTAAATATAGTTAAATATAAATATGATATTTCCTTTATTTATTTAATTTTTTTTAGGAAAATTGGATTTGAAGTGGTTTGGATGGACCTTTGTTTTGGGCGTTTGTTTTTTTTACATGACCTAGGAAGTCAAACGTAATATATATAATATTAATTTTTAGAATAATAATAATAAAATAAAATAGTCTTGTGGGCTGTGATTGTGTATTCTTGGGGACATTGTGTGACGTGCTAAACATTCAAATAAATAAATAAATATTAAATAGGCGTCAAATCATAGACATGAGAGATGAGACATGGAACGAAGCAACAAAATGTTTGTATGGGTGCCCACTAATTATTGATTATTAAAACTATCATGCATCATTTAATGTCAGAATTCTCTGAGCCAAATAGTTATAGCCACTTACTGTTTTCTATTGCATTCAATTTTACTACACACTGTCTCATAATCATTTTTGACTCCCAATGGGGACAATAAAACAAAACTAATTAGTGAATGAACAATATGCCCATTCGCGTAATGTAATAGATGATGAGGAGGGGTTGTGATCTTCTCATTCAGTTTTTGTATTCTAATTCGTATTTTAACATATGAAAATCGTTACACCTTCCTCCGTTCAGTGTTAAACATCCGTAAATATCATTACACCCATTAATATCATTACACCAGGTGTTTAATAAAAAAAAGATCAATATATATTTTAATATATAATATTGATTTTTTCTACATCAAAGTAGAAAAATATATAATATTGACTTTTTTTTTTTAATTTAAACAACTGGTATAATGATATTGTAATGATGTGTACGGGTATTTTAACACTGGATGGATGAAGGTGTAATAATTTTCGCAGGTTGGAATACGAAGTGGAATATTAAAACTGGAATAGAGGATCTCAAGCCGATGAGAAGGTGATATTATTATTTCAACATGGACCCAATTTCATATTCTGAGCCCATCGTATTGTTAGGGAGTACATTTCAATTATTTCTCGGTCAGCTTAGGCTTGACGATGGGGCAGGAATTCTTTATTCCCCGCGCATGGATTCAAATATGTTGGGGTGGACATTTCTCGTCTTTCTTTTTGTCGGTGGACGGAGATAGGGAAATTTGCCTTTTGGCGGGAACGAGGATCATACGGTCTGCTTATGGGGTCTTCGATCCGTTTCCAATTGATATCCAATACAGTGAATTAAACTATCCTCATTAATATCTTTAACTTTTTCTTTCCGTATTTTCCTTTTTCTCTCGGTTGCTTCTAGTGAATCGATTGATAATAATGGATAAAAATATATAAAACCTACGAAACTTAATATAGTTTCCCGCGTTTAATGTTGGTTTTATTTTCCATGGTCATGAATAAACTTATAACTTAACTTACTATGCTGGCTTAAATTGAATAGAATATTTATGTTTTTTTTGTCTGCGTTATATTATAATATTGTCGAATGCATTTTATTTTTATTATTAAGTTAGTGTATCAGAAATGAAAAAATATTATACACCAAAAAATTGCGGGGCAGAAACTCCGCACGAGGATATTGACCACATTTCCCCGCGGGGACGAAAACGTGGAGAAATTTCTCTCCAATTGCTTAGCCAGAACGGCAATTTCTCGATAATTATCCGGACAAAGATAGCGATTAGCCTCCCAACCCCGTTCTGTCCTCCCCGTCCCATTGCCTAAGCCCGTAAACCCTTGTCAATAATTAAGGATGAAAGATGAACTGAGTCGGCTCGAGCTCATTATTTTCGAGCTCGCACTCGCGAGTGAGTGATCGAAAGCTTCCAAGCCAGTTTACGAGCTTTGTTTTTCTTAATTGTTTTTAAAGTAATCGAGTTTTAAAGCTCGAGCTTGACGAGTTTGATGACTTCGAGCTCGAGCTTAATTAACTATAATCTAGCTCGAGCTCTCATCGGGTTCGAGCTCAGCCAAGCTCAGCTCATTTACAGGCCAACTCTAATGGTTCGGGCAGAGGCTATTTTGATATTTTAGAAACTTATGGGGATTAAAATGCATTTAACGTATATGTGTTCTTATGGTCCGTCGACGAGTCACATAGGACCGTTTAAATTTCCTGCTTAATCGGTTCTCTCTCTCTCTCCCCCCGCCAACATTTTCTTGGGGAAACATTCGCATTTCATCCATTGATCGTCTCGAACCAAGAATCCGCGTTTTCAAAGGCATCATATCTAACCTTGAAGAAGAAAATCTCAGAAAAAAGGATATACGAATCACACCCGCTTAATGGCGATATCTTGATTGAGAATTCTGATTCCTTTGAAGATTGACGACAATTTCATTGCTGCAGCGGTTTAAACAACTAATCGCAGTTTCAATGGCGTACAAGGTGGATAACGAGTACGATTACCTATTCAAGATTGTGTTGATCGGAGATTCTGGCGTCGGAAAATCCAACATCTTGTCGCGATTCACGCGCAATGAGTTCTGCTTGGAGTCCAAATCCACCATTGGCGTTGAATTCGCGACGAGAACACTCCAGGTTCGAAATATTTGATTCCGTGTTGTCGTGGATTTGGACAATGTCGTCGAGTAAATTCGTTGTTTGGACACGAAGATGTTTATCGAATGATTTCCCCTTCGTTTAGAGAATAGGAAACATAAATTTATGACTTTGAGGAATGAAGAATCAATGCCCTAAAGCTGTTTGATGTTATGACGAAGAAGAGTACTTAAATGCAGGTGGAAGGCAAAACGGTGAAAGCCCAGATATGGGACACGGCGGGGCAAGAACGCTACAGGGCCATAACGAGCGCTTACTACAGAGGAGCGGTGGGGGCCCTATTGGTCTACGACATCACCAAGAAGCAGACGTTCGACAACGTCCAGCGCTGGCTCAGGGAGCTCAGGGACCATGCTGATTCTAACATAGTAATCATGCTCGCGGGTAACAAATCGGACCTGAACCACCTGAGGGCCGTCCAAGAACAAGACGCCAAGCTATTCGCCGAGAAAGAAGGCCTGTCCTTCCTCGAGACCTCAGCCCTGGAAGCACTTAATGTGGAGAAAGCTTTTCAGACCATTTTGCTGGACATCTATCAGATCGTTAGCCGTAAGGCCTTGGCTGCTCAAGAGGCCCTCGGCCCTGTCCCTGGTCAGGGGACTATGATCAAGGTCGAGGATGCTAGCAACAACTTCAATAGTAAGGCCGGTTGCTGTTCGAATTGATGATGTCTGGGCGGTTTCAACAGAGTTTGTCTTTGATTGACAAGGGGTACGTTTATCAAGTGAATTGGTGTCAATTGTTATACTTACTATATAGAGTGTAAATTGCTTGTATTGTATTTTCTTTCTTTCCTTTTTTTGGGCCTTTGAACAACACTCCTTTTTTCATTCGTATAATACATAGATATCCTCAGTCTAGAGGTGGAAAAAAAATCAAGAAGTTGCTGACTTAATCTCTTGAGGGCTATATAGTTCTTTTCGTAGTTGAGTTCGTCGGCTAACTGATACTTGAACTCTCCTCGTGATATATCTTCTTTACTACTCTGGGAAATCTCCCGTGTAACTAATATGGTCCAAAGTTCGGCGTAAACCGTACTTATTCACGGCCGACATAGCAGCTCTGTAACCTTCACCATAAGCTGGAGAAGCATCGTGCGCAATCTGATGCATGAAAAACTCTCCCAGCTTGTTCTCAACGCTCGATCTCCCGCCTTTTTTGGACGATGAAGATCGAGCGGACGAAGAAGACGATGACGACGATGGCATGAAGGCTGCACTAGTTGATCCATAAGACCATGCCGAGGATGACGACGATGGTGCAGCAGTGTTTCTAGTACCAGGTAAGACCTCTGACTCGAGCCACATGTAAGAAAGTACTTGGCAGATTCCTTCTTCTACTTCGGGCCTTAGGTTTCTGTAGTCTGCCATGAAAATCAATCAAGAGTTCTTCACGGCGGCAGCAAAAGATAAATTTCGTCGAAAGATACAAATATGGGGTTTTTTTAAGGATTTACGAACCGTTGAGTCGAAGCCATCCGTGCATCAACTCGTGTGCAAGTATTGCCCCGGTCAGTAACCTGCGGTAGGAAGCAATTTACCTTCGCCCCAGCCCATATTGTAATGTTTAAGACACGAAAGAAGTTCAGTAGTGTATTATACCTCGGAAGCCCATATAGGACAAGAATAGCCGTAACCTCGCATCTCCGTACCAGCTTATGTGGCTGCGTTCTTAGCCCTACGAGCCCTCTTCGCTCCATTCTCGGCCTCCTCAGTATCTGAACATTAAACCGTCGGTTGATAGCAGTTAGTATATATATCTGAATTCTGAGTCTACATTAACTATTAACTAAAGAAATCTTACACTTGTAACAGTTTGCTCTTCGGCGAGGCAGAGACCTCTTGTCTCAGGCATGTGATGAAAGCCCTGTAAGAACATCAGAAAACCTTAATTCCAAGGACTGATGAAACTGTAGATCGATGATTATATATATGTACATATATATATATATATATTTACGTTTTTCTCCCCTTCGATGGCTTCGTTGAGAGCGTGCCTCTCGACGAGAAGCATAGGGATCTGCTGCTCGATCTTCATGTTCATCCCTTCGTAAAAGTCCCTTATTGCATGGTACAGAGGCTGGCAATCGCCCGTGTCCATTATAGCAGACTCCATGCATTCTAAGCACAAGCTTCGCCCGTCTCCCAGAGATACGTAGCTCGTATTGCACGACTTCAGACCAACCCGAAAAAAATTAAAAAAATTTTTTGTCAATATAAGTTGCAGAAATTTCAGCGAATGCATTTTTTATTTCGTTTCTTTTAACCTCCAAGCGTTCGCAGCTGCAGCATCGAGGCGTGCCATCGTGCTCATGGGAAGGGCAATACTTCTGAGACCAAAAGGGGTGGCATCTGTACTCTATCAAACCGACTCCATTCGTCGGAATCTGCAAGAAAAACACCAACTTTAATGATCCCATCGATCTTTTTTTTTTCTTTTTTTCGTACAAAAGAAGATGAAATAACTGCGAGTTTGCTTACGAAATGATGGCAGACTTCGCACTTTGGATGCGTGAGCTCCTTGAAGCATGATTTGTGGTACGTATCTCTCCCCGACAAGGAGAACTTTCATAGAAAAAAAAACGATAATGTAAATAACCACTTTTCGTTGTAATAACAAAACGTCAGTCCATTCGATCGACGATGATGATTCACCTCGCGCTCGGTTATAGGGTAGCCGCAAGCACGGCAACGAAAACATTTGGGGTGAAAGAATTCTCCTATGCATCCCATATAGTTTCCTTGTACGATCTCTCGCTTGCATCCACCGCAAGTTCTAGTGGAAAGAAAATTCACAGATGTCATTAAAGAATGAGCAAAAAAACATACGATGATATTTCTTGAATATATAGTTGTTGAACGAAGAAACTTGCCTGTGTACTCCTCGGCGATATATATCTCGGGGAATATATGGCGCTGGATTGAGACGCTCGTCGAGTGATCTTGCAAAATCTTCGTCACGGTTCGTTCTCCTCCATCCGAAACCTATTTTTTTTCAAATTAGTGGACAATATATATATATATATATATGTGCGTGTGTGGTTAGAAGATAAGATGGATCAATCACCATTTGGTCTTTCGAAGTCTTCGGCAAGAGAGAGCTCTATTGCCCGATCGACGTCTTCTTTCTCTCGATTCATTCGAGCTCGATCACCCTATTCAGAAAAAATCCACCATGTTAAGAAAGACATATACTACATGGTGCATGCAAATGCAAGCAAGTGAAAACAAAAGATAAGTAATTAAAAAGAAGATAATACCAGCGATCTAATCGGCGCACGCCACACCATTATGTTTTCGTCTCCTCCGAGAAGCTGCTGAGGCGGCGGTAGCAGCGGCCTTGCGCTCGATGATGACGATGAAACTCCAGCTGGGCCCTTGAAGAACTTACCCAGCAAATTCATAAACTTTGATCTTCTGCCTGCGAATGAAGAAACACACCATGGAACTGCTTAAATTAAAACCCCGAGAATGCATATAACTTAAACACGCATCACTTTAATGGGAAGATTTCAAGAAAAGAAAGAGAAGGAGAAGCACAATACCATGGACACAAGGCTGAGGGAGATGGTTATAACCTTGTTGTAGGAAGAAGGCATTAGGACAATGGAGGGCCGAAGCTTATTTATATATAGAGTTCGGATTATCGATCTAGGGTATTTTTCGAGGATAGCCGAAAAGTGAGATGGTGAATAAAGGACTCTGAGAGAGAGAGAGATAGAGGTGAAGTTGAGCACCAAAATGGAAGAGGGAAGACTAGAGAACATTGGCATCATTTCTGATAAATAAAGCCATGTTTTGCGAGCAGCAAAAGATCAGAAGGTGTCGAAGCACATACACTTCTTAAAAAAAAAAAAAGGAATCTCTGAGATGGAAAGAGATTCTTGGCTTGAGATTGGAAAGAAACGAAAAAAAAAAAGAAAGAAAAAGGTAGGAGAGAATTGGTACGAGAATCTAATGATGATAGCTGCAGCTATAGCTTAAGGCTGCGAGAGTTTTTGGACGGCTCAAAATAGATTTGTAAGCTTAACAATAGAGAGACGTTGTAAACAAAGTAAACATTGGGCAGTTCATAGTTTATTGACAGTTTGGGAGAAAAAAAAAATTGGGGAAAAAAATAACCGCTTTTGCTTCTTCTGATCATCATCTTCTTGTCTATTTCTAAGGGTTTGGAATTGGATCAATGTAGCTTTCTGTTCAGTTCCATTCATGTAGCAATTAGGGTTTTGCGACATTTAAGGACAATAACATATCGTTCACGCATGCCATGCCTATCTTTCATCATGTTATTATTACAGGCAAACACATCAGAGTATTCTTTTCTTAAATAACCGTTGATTTACAGTTGATCCCACATTACAATATTCCCATAATTAATAACCGTTGATTTAATATTATTCAATAGTTCAAAGTTGACAAACGAGAGGGGGCCCTATATTTGAAAAGTGCATTTCTGTTATTATATTATATATAATAAATATTCCACAAGCATATTGACATTATTTATCTTATCATGTCGTACTAGATATTTAAAGGTCATAAAAGAAAAGCTATCTCAAACACCATTAACATTCGAATTAGTGAGCTACAAGTTATTATATATATGTTGTAGTATATATATTGCAAAAGAATACATGAAGGAATATATTTGTGAAGTGATGACGACGTTGCATTAGGAATCAAAGGGTGACATAAAAATGTCATAAGATGACTAGGCATTGACATTTAATATTTAAAGATTTCAGCTTTATAACATTTCTTGCTGTCTGAAGCAAATATTCCAAAGAAAAAGCTATCTATAGTTATCCTACATACACCATGAATGGTTGTCAGCACGTATTATTCCATCGGCCTTAGTTGCAAAATATGGTTCATATGACTTTATATTTCAAACGACTTAATTTTTCGTATAAAGGAGAAAACTCGAAATAGTCTCTGTATCAATATAATCTTCGATGTTGTCGATTTTGGACCAATTTTGTCATTCCGTCACGATTAACATCAATTTTAGCGGGAATCTCGCACGTGCCCCACGCTATAAATCATGTTTGGATCGAATTTTGGAATATTTGCAGGAATTGGATTGGGGGGTTCGTACTGTTTTATTCTAATGTCAATGAAGCTCGACAAAGCATGCGAGCAATCTAGAGCTCATGTTCAAATATTTTAGAGGAGAAATTTTTAGTTTCGTGTCGTAATTTCAATAACCAGTTCAATTTGATCGATCGAGACATGATTTTTTGTGAGACACGTGTGCGATTTTCGTTAAAATTAACGTTTATCGTAATGAAAGGACCAAATTCATCCAAAATCGACAACATCGGGGACTAAATTGGTTTTAGGAAAAAAGAAATTGTGGACCACTTTCAAATATAAAAGAATAATTCAGACATGATTGTCTGGGTGGTGTAGTCGGTTATCACGCTAGTCTCACACACTAGAGGTCCCCGGTTCGAACCCGGGCTCAGACATAATTGTATTTTTTATTTTTATTATTACTAAAATAAAAAACGCACTTCTATATATTCATCAATGAAAGCGCGCTTTTTTAAAGACATTTCGGCCACGTCATCACCACCCGCGTCATTCCTTGCTGGGCAAGTCCATGACAACTTTTATATTTCCAATTCAACCCCCAACACTTTTCTCCTTTTCAGCACTCCACCCCAATTGTTACGATACTTTGCAGAAGATCGCATCGCATCTGCGTTCTGCTACTGTAAACAGCTGCAATGGATGAATCAATCTCTAATCTTCCGACAAGTCATTTGGTCGGCTCGGTCCCGGTAAGCTATCCTTGAGCGCCATGATCGTTTATTGCGCTCGTACGGTGATAATTTTGTGCTGTCATTTGGTGTTTTGTTTTCCTTTCTTTTTATTTGGTTTGGTTTGGAAGCTAATTGTGAATGATTCCAGGATTAGTGGTTCTTGATCGTTTGGGTTTATTTCATGGGGGATTTTTGGGATTTCAGCTGTGGACGATTTTTGTTATATGGGAGTTATTTCAGTTAATTGAATCTATGCCTTTTAATGAGTCATGTCTATGGCAATTAGATAAGGGAATTATCTTGGTGTTTATTTGTGGATTCATGAGCTTCTTATTTACAATTTACTGCATTCTTCGGATTGGCATGCACATGACTCACTGAATGACCATATCCTGCTAATTTAATCTTGAGCATTTAGGATCTTTGTTGCTGACATAGGAATCTAATTTCTTGCCCTATAACTTATGTTTGGAGTTCTGGTCGATGGCCTTTAAGCATATCCAAGATAATGCTGAAAATAAAGGTTTTACTACAGTGATTTAGTTATGTAGTTTGGGATGAAAATGGAAGTAATATCTACGCTCGGTAGTTAGTTTGGGATTATAGTTAACTCATTTAAAGATGTTGCAGTGGTTTTTCACATTTTATATATTCAGTTTCATAAGGATCAAAGTGATGGAATCAGCTAGCCAGCTGAACAATGTTACTTAAAATATGTTAATTTGTGTAGTCGGCCTTACAATGTCTTTGCACTTGTGCAGGCGGTAGTTAATGATGATAAGAAACCCAATAACCAAGAAGGTGAGATAAATCTTGTTACATCACTTTAGTTTTCTTGGTTACTCATCTATTTCGATAATCCAAATCTTAATTCTTGTAGCTTCGAGTGGCAAATTACAAATATTTCCTCCTAATAGTAGCGGAAGCGGGGGACAAGGATATCAAACTCTCGGTGGTTCCAATGGTATCTATGGTGACCATATTATAACTGTACAACATTTGTGCTTGTTTATCAGATATCTTTACATATATGTGAATGGCTTGTTAGCAGCATGACACTGTTATTTCATATGTCAACCACCATAATTTTAGAGTTTTGAGCTCTGTAAGAAAACTAATCTGATTATTTGATCATGGCAGATGGAGCTGGACAACAACCAACTAACAACTGGAAGGGTGTATTTAGCATCCATTCCTACATGCAATATTTTAATGTTGATACGGACATTGTCTTGAACAGATTGATCAGCTCTTTATTTCCACTCAGCGGGGATTTTTTCAGCAAGATTGATGCGAACCCTGATCTGTAAGTTATTTGGTTATAAACCATACCTACTTTTAGCTGTCCCCGTGAAAGTCCCAAAGTTTATAACAAATTTTTGTCCATGTTAAAGTTTATTACAAAGGTTTGATATAGTATTGTACGTTCACAACTTAAGAGGTTTGTCCATTGCTCCCTCTTTAATGTAAGAGTTAAGACCAAGTTCTTGAAACTGTATATGATATGTTCTTTATTTGTGTTCATGCTGTCATGTTTCACAGCTACGGACTTGTGTGGGTCTCTACAACATTGGTCTTTACGATAGCCATGTTTGGAAATTTTGCCACTTATCTAATGAACAAGAGAAATGACCAGAGTACCTCATGGGCTTTTGATGTCAACTATGTAAACGTGGCGGCAATATCCATCTACGGTTACGCACTTATTGTTCCACCGGTGTATTACTTTTTGCTTCAGTACATGGGATCAAATGCAAGCCTCGTACGCTTTTGGTGCATGTGGGGATATTCGCTCTTCATTTTCGTCCTAAGCTCTGTAAGTATCTTATGCCCCAACTAAAATCACTAATATCTCACCCCATTATCCCATGGATCTATCTATCTATTGTGATAACTGAATCTTTTTCTATCCCCCCTTTCCGACTTTGTCCAGTTTCTTTTGGTTATTCCAGTGGAGTTTCTACGTTGGGTCATAATCTTAATTGCCGGCGTTGCCTCGGCAACCTTTGTCAGCTTCAACCTCGGATCTTACATACAAAGCCATGATCTCTTTATTGTCGCCATCTCAGCGTTTGTGTTGCAAATCGGTTTGTCTATTTTCATCAAGATGTGGTTTTTCCCATAGACCAACTATTCCTATTTCTCTCTAGCAGCTTTGGTTTCTTGGTTGATGATGATGATAAAAGATTAATTATTTTTGTGTTAAAATTATATGGGTATTGTATGGCATTGGTGTACAGTAGTTAATCCCATTGTTGGGATTTGCAAACGATTTTGGGCCCATATGTATTAAGACCCTTTTCATGCCATGCAACTGATATTTGTCTAATTGTCTTGATCAATTGCACCGTGTGTATGTGTTTTTTTTTTATGTCAAGAGATGTTTTATCCATCACCGTCCATATGTTCCGACTAAGTTCAGTCTAAAGCAATTCTAAATTTCATTGTCGGCTTGAGACGACACAATATTCAGCGGGACTAAACTTTCTGGCATATGTGCCCCGTCCTAAGCCCACAAAGATTACTAATTCCGATTAACTTCAGTGTGAAGCGAATTTAAACTTTATTATGAACTTCATTATGAAGTGATTCTTAATTTCACTGTCAGCTTGAGACGTCCTTGCTTATAGCGGGACTAAACTTCATGGCCTATGTGTCCCGTCCCAAGTCCACATTTGCACTGTCGGCTTGAGACGGCCTAACATCTAGCAGGACTAAACTCTCTAGCTTATGTGTCCAGTTTCAAGTTCACATGGATTATTAATTCCGATTAAGTCCAATGTAAAGCGAATTAAAATATCACTGTGGCTATGACTCGATCACGGCTTCTGCCCCTAGCATGTTATATTACCATAGTTAAAAGAGTGTAAGTTGATTTGATCACTTAACTTAAGATGTGCCTTGTGGACCAACAATTGCACACATGTTGATAGAGATTTAACGTTATTATCACAAATATGAAATTTGGTAGCATTATTAAGCTTTTAGTCAGTCACATGAGGGTTTGGCATATCCTAATCTGCCGAAAGCAAACGGCCTAACTATAACTTAATATTATTTTCATCATATTTCTTTGTTCCCATGTCATAATGGAGTAGATGAATTGATATATAAATATATATATATATATATATTATTTTAATTAATGGTCCAATTTAACAGTCAGCAACATACTATTTTCTGGCTTTTTTAATTAAATAAATATTTTTTTAATTTTTATTTATAAAATAAGTTAAAAAAAATACTTATTAATAAAATAAGTATTTTCGTAACTCAGAGATACGAGTTATAACTCGTATGTCAGAGTTACGAGTTATAACTCGTAACTCAGAGTTACGAGAAACCGTAACTCGTATCTCTAAGTTACGAGTTAGATCTACCGACACCGACAAATTCTGCAACCTGCTAACTCGTAACTTAGAGATACGAGTTACGGTTTCTCGTATGTTAAAAGTGCGAGTTAATATAACTCGTATCTCCGACATACGAGTTATATCTCTATAAATTCACCCCTTCGGAACGAAATATTATATCAAACACATCACCGATCACTCACATCACATACAGAAATGGTGTCCAATAATATACAAGTGTTAGTTTATTTCGGTGGTGAAATTATTCACACATCTAATTCAACCATCAAATACAGTATTGATCCTATAGGGTACCGGCGAATTCGTCGTTCTACCAATTTTTCCGAATTTCTGTCATTCTTGTTTGAAATTACGGGTGCTGATAGCAGTTCTTGTTCGTTGATTGTTTATGGCAAGAATGAATACTTTCAACACTCTCGCATATTTCATCAACTACTACAGATTTCCAACGACAGCGACTTATCATTCTTCATACACCCTGATTCCGAATTCAACCATCTTGAGGTTTTTGTTGAAAAAAATGAATACGGCAATTTTGATCTCAATGAAGATTCTCATCCAAATTTTGAAGACAGAAGTGGGTTTCAGCAATTTGAATTTGGTTCATCGAGTCATGCGTGTCCAGAGATGCCTGATATAGTCACAGTTACAAGAGGGTTCGAAAATGTGTCAATTATAATACCTTGCAGCATTTGGTGGCATCGGCAGCTCAAACCCATTAATTACTTGGGGCGCCATATGGATGCGCTCCACTACACGAACGGGCTGTAAAGGCAGGATTCTCATCCACGCCCACACCTACAAAAAAATATTACATTAAATCTATGATTACGAAAATATAAAATTCAAATTTATTTGAATTTTATAAATTATTACCTGCAACAGCCGTAGAGGTCCGCCTATATTAAGCTTTTTCGGCTGACATGCCGAACAAAGCTCTCTATACAAAAAGGCGAGTACTGCACTGCCCCAACTATAAGTGTGCACCTCGTCGATGTCCTCTAATAACTGGAGGAATGTGAGCGAGACGGTGCTGGCGCTACAATCGGGGAACATAACTGCACCAAATAACAGCATCGCATATCCACGTGCAGCTTGCTCGACTTCTACTTCCTCACTGTCATCTGTGACTGGATTGGCTATATACCAATCCGCTAGAGCTCTCATCGCTAACGCCGTCCCCTTCAGTTTGTCTTGTGGTGGTCGATATCCTAGCAACCGCTCACACTCATCCTGCCACTGCGACGTCGTCCTCGACTCGATCACACCCGAAACGGACTCACCATCTATCGGCAACCTCCATAGTATACCGACGTCCGCTAGCGTAACAGTCGCCTCCCCAACAAAAAAGTGAAACGTATGCGTCTCTTTCCTCCATCGCTCTACTAACGCAGTAATCAAGTGGGGGTCTACTTTATGCGACATGCAGCTATATACCCCGTACAATCCCATGTCATCCAACTTCTTCAGCAAACGACCGTGTAGAATTATAGGCTGCTCTTTCGTACCCCATACAACATTTTCTAACGATCTAATCTTGATCGTTTTATCGATCACGTCCGCATCCAGCAGGACATCACGAGATCGATGATTCGACTGCATCGTCAACACCGAATCATCGATAGGGCCGTACAAAGTCGTGTCTTCCATCCTACGAAGAACAACACAATACAACGCAAACGAACGACAAAAACATCAACAAAAACACCAATAAATCCAATGAATACGAACGACAAAAACACGCGCTAATCCCAACACAAATATTCTTAATTCTACGAATAATTTCGACACAAATTATCCTCAACAATACATTCATCAATTCTTCGAAATCAATAAATAATCCCAACAATTTCATACGAAATCAACAAAATACTCCTAATACAATCACAAAAAAACTAACCCGTACCTATTAGCTACGAGTTGCTCTCGTCTTGCACCGTCGCCGTCGCCGTTCTCCGTTCGCCGTTCGTCGTCGCCGTTCTCCGTTCGCCGTTCACCGTCGCCGTTCTCCGTTCGCCGTTCGCCGTCGCCTTCGCCTTGCACCGTCGCCGTCGCCTCTTCGTCTGCGTCGTTCGTCGCCTGTTGGTCGTATAATAGATCTAACTCGTAACTCTGAGTTACGAGTTATAACTCGTATCTCTGAGTTACGAGTTATAACTCGTATCTCTGAGTTACGAGTTATAACTCGTAACTCTGACATACGAGTTATAACTCGTATCTCTGAGTTACGAAAATACTTATTTTATTAATAAGTATTTTTTTTAATTTATTTTATAAATAAAAATTAAAAAATATTTATTTAATTAAAAAAGCCCTATTTTCTTCTCAAAGCCAAAGTCCCCAAAAAGTAGCTCAACTTCAATCTTTTAAGGGGAATGTTTGGACAATCTTAGCTCTTAGAGACCATAGCCATTGTCCTTGTCCCCATCAAGAACTCTTCTCCTCAAACGGCAAGATTTACCCCCCAAAACAAAGACAAAGATTTGATCTTTACCAAATTCTCACACGCAAATAAGCAAGAACAGAGAGATAAGAGAAAGAGGGGCCATAGAGATGGTGGAGCTCTTCGGAAGCCCAGGTAAAAAGAGTGGGCTGTTCTTAAGAATTGGGCAGTGTATTTTTTCAGCTGCTTCAATTGGGTTTATGGCATCTGCTTCAGGATTTTCCAGTGTGACGGCGTTTTGGTAATTTATCCATTCTTGCAAGAAAGTTTCTTGTCTAATCCGAGTTTTGTCATATTTGCCCCTTTCTTTCTCCCCTCTTGCATGTGAAAATCAGAGATCTGCATAAAAAAACCCTTTGAATGATCTTGGAAGAAGGCTCCATTGATGAAGCTCAATGGGGTAACCCTGCAAGTTAATATAGTGTTTCATTATTCATCAATTAAAGGCTTGGAACCCATAATGGTAGTGTGTGGAAAAAACAATGGCAGATATGAAAAGCTTGTATTTTTTTTTCAGAAATAGAAATAGTCTGAGTGAGTTGAGGTTGATCTTTGCTAATGGGCAACAATCTCTTACTTGTCAGCTACTTAGTTGCTTCAATGGGGCTTCAAGTCTTGTGGAGCTTCGGGCTCGTTTGCCTCGACATACACGCTTTGAGGTTCAAGAAGGACCTCCATAATCACATCGTCGTGAGCCTCTTCGTCGTCGGCGATTGGGTAACCAACATAAACCTCTTTCTTCAGGCTTTCTTACAACTATACTTTCGTTTCCTCTATGATTTGCTGTACTAAGAAATCAATCTGTGATCATGGATATTGCTCTTTATCTCTGATCATTATTTCTGAAAGGCCTGTAGATGGTTAAAGCTACTACAATCTTTGATTATTCGGATTCTTGAGAGAATTTTTTCTGCGTATGTCGAATATTAATTAATGTCTGCAAATGAAAATTGATTCGCAGGTAACAGCTACGTTATCTCTTGCAGCTGCATGTTCGTCGTCGGGCGTAATGGTGCTGTTCAAGAGGGATACGAGCATCTGCCACACGGACACTAATCTGTCGTGCACTATGTATCAGATCTCCATAGCTTTTGCTTTCATGTCGTGGTTTTCGCTCGCCATATCTTCTCACGTCATGTTTTGGCTTGTGGCGTCGATTTAGATGAATCGAACGAAGAGAAAAAAAAAAAAGATAAAAGCTCTCCCTCTTGCATCTAACACGAACGCCATGTTCTTTCGTTTTTTTTTTTCTTCATTCGGAATATTACAGTGAACATATGCGTCCGTTTTCTCCCTTTAAATGGCTTGTTTGCAAAGTGCGCATATCTTTCCCTGTCGGGTTGGTTTGGCCTAGCGGTTTGAAGGGAGTTGTTAAATCCCCTTGGTCAGGAGTTCAAACTCCATGACTGTCGATGACTGTGTGGCTACCACATGAATCGGAACATTAATCACGCAGCGCAGTACGTCAGGATCTTTCCATAGTCGATAGGAAGGTTCAGATTCACTTCAGATTGAACTTAGTCAGAGTGTGGAACTGTGGATTACAGTGGCTTTGTGTAAGTATACCTCGTTAGAAATAAAAAAAAAATGGTGTGTTTGCTATTAATGATGATAGATCGTGCGGGTGGTTATGCTCGATACATTGTGTTTTATTACGAAGTAACTAAAATTTTAGTTATATAACTTTTGCGAAATTCGCTTTTCGTCTTTTATCTTGTCTCGGTCCAATTTTATCTTGTCTCGGTCCAAAATTAGTCTAGTATAGAGTAACTAAAATTTTAGTCTTATAACTTTAACGAAATTTAATTTTCGTACCCTAATTTGTCATTGTCCAAAACTAGTCCAATATATATACACTATTTATCATAATGACATTTTTATAAATTTTTGACCATTTATAATAAATGATCATTTAACACTATACATATTTTATTAAGGTTCTTGTTAAAGCGCCGTTGGAAGCAATAAAAAATAGTTGGAAAAATTACAAAAAAAAAAATGACTATTTTTATGAACAATACTTAACTAATTTTAAAAGGGACAAGACAGTAAATTTCATGAAATTTATATGACTATTTTTTAACAGGAGCAAAATACAGAATGAAAAATGAATTTTATGAAAGTTACAGGACTAAAACCAAATTTACTCCGTTTTATTACAGTTGGTAATAATATGATTCCACACAAAGCTTAATACATCTCAAGATACACTGACCATCAGACAAACTACAAAGGGATTTGATTGCACAAAAGACTTTGAAACCAAACTTAAATTAAGACACAGAAATGGGTCCAAAAGCACACTTTCACATGACTATCTCAGGCGTCAAGATGTTGGTCTTGATCTCCTTGTGCGGCAGCACAACGCCGCCGTTGCTGTAAATCTCATCGCCAACGTGAACGTCCTCCCCGAGAATGGTCATGTTCTCAACCCTAGCCCACTGACCCACCGTCGAGTGCCACCCGATGATGCTGCCCGAGATGCACGCGTGTTTCTTGATCCGAGCCCCGCCCATGACCGTGCACCGAGACAGCCTCACCCCCGACTCGACAACACAGCCCGGCCCGATCGCAACGTCTGGCCCAATCAGGCAGCCTTCGCCTATCTTAGCACTCTCGTCGACCAAGACGTTGCCCATGATGTGGGGCCCAGAGGCCAGCTTGTCGGAGGACTTCTTCCTCAGGGAGTCGAGGTAGAGCCTCAGGCCCGCGATGTAGTCCCGAGGCTGCCCGATGTCCATCCAAAACCCAGGCAGGACCATTGCGTAGAGCTTGTTCTCTTGTGCAATCTTGGGGAACACTTCTTTTTCGATAGACGTGGGCCTCAGTTCGATGCGGTCGAGGACCGAAGGATTGAGTAGGTAAATTCCCGCATTGATCTTGTTGCCCACGAAATGCTTCGGCTTTTCTACGAACCGCTCGACCTGACCCGTGGATTCTTTCATTACAACAACCCCATACTTGGAGGGCTCATCCACCTATATCAATACACAGATCCATTTAACTGTTGATACTGAAGTATTCGACTCAAGGGTGAGTGAGCATATCACTGTACTTTATTTACCTTAGTGACCATGATAGAAGCCTCGCCGCCGTGGGACTTGTGAAAGGCGATCATCTCCTTCAGTGGGTATTCACTTATAACGTCACTGTTGAGAACGAAAAAGGGCTCACGGGACTCATCCACGAGCTTGTCTCGAGCCAAAGCAAGGGGACCCGCGGTTCCCAGAGGTTCGGTCTCCCTTGAGCATGTGATCTTTATGTCGAGTTTCTCCTCGAATTCTTTCAAGAAGTTCAACATTAGCTGAAAAGAAAATAAAAATGGTGTATGAGTGAATTTTAACAGATTTTGATGAATTCGCAGACTGCTTTGGCTTACCTCTGGTTGATAATTGATGGCCAGGACAACTTCGGTCACTCCAATGGCTTTGAGAGCTTCGATCTGATACATAATATTCTTGGAAAAATTACCAATCGTAATAAAAAAATGCCGAGATAACAACAAAGATCTCCAGAACTTTTAAATGAAAGCGATTGTGATAAATTTTTGGCGGAGCAGTAGATCTAAGGCATCATAACATTTCACAAGGGTGGTAAATAGTACCTGATGCAAAATCATGGGCTTGTTAGCGAAATCAACGAGCGGCTTGGGCATGCTAAGCGTCAATGGCCTCAATCTAGTACCAAATCCTCCGACGAGAATTAGAGCCTTCATCTTCTTTTCCTTTTTTTTTTCTTTTACAAAAGGTTTCTTTAGATCAGCTGTAAGAGAAGAAAATATGATATTAATGAACTGATAGATAAGATCATATTTATAGCATGAAAAGTAGAAAAGCCATGCAACTCTGCGAAACTCAATGTCGACACCTGTAAGGGTATGACGTCGAGTAAAAGTAATAGATGCACCTAAAACGTTTGGCGGGTAAACGACAACTTTACAGCTCATATAGAGAGTTGATTATAATGAAATCGGCAACCTCCGATATAAATGCGTGGATCATAGCACCGTTCATTTATTGCCAATTGACGAGTGCTTCCAAGCCTCATTCAATGAGAAAAACTGAATTTTTCTTAATGGGGGATCATCGAAACAAAAATGTTTTGGCCATGTAAGAAATCATCTCAAAACTTCCTAGTATTCATAGCAATAGTTAGAAATCAAACACAATTAATAGCTCTTGTGCATACGATGAAAATATGAGAAAATCGACGAATAAAGATGTAAAAAGCTCGCATATTGCGGTCAACATGATGAGGTTAGCCCCATCTCGGTACCAATTCTTCGTCTCATATTCTATTTCATCTCCTTCGAGTATTCATATCAAACTAATCGGCTTCCACAACAATAGATCTAAAGCTAATTCCCTACATTTTAGGCCAAAGAGTTGTCTTGACTTAGAAACTTGATCATTACTGTTTAAGCTTAAAATCGAGGCAAATGCAACAACACGACTAATTTATCTTCGATATCATTACATGGAAAATGCATAGCATGAGATCGGTCGGATGATTCGAGGAAGGAGCTGTTAGTCCTAAAGCCTTTCATGTTATGATCTCATACTTACATAAGCTATAAATTGTGGAAATTTCATTTGATCCCAACTAAGCATAAAGCCCAATTTTCTTGCAGCAACAAACTATCAAACGAGGTGGACAAAAAAGCTAAGAGCCAATCTAAAGAATGAAATAGGACAAATAAAGATGAGATAAACGACGAAAATCTAACAATCATATCAAAATACGTTTCATAGTTATCGATTTCGCTTCGACCACACAAACAAAGGAACTTCAAATGCAAATTCCCAAATCTTATCACATTTTTATATAGAGAATCCAATAGAAAACCATATAAGAAATCGCGAAACTAAATCACCCCAATTCATCTTTCAGGCTAAAAGATCGAACCTTAATTCTTGAGTTCACAGCAGATCTTGACAGAATAAAGAAGAGCCCTATCAATGGATACGATACCACAAGGATACGACGATTATCAGTCGACACTCACTGTTCAACGCAGACCACCTTAACGATTTGTGTCGTCAAGGTGTTTTTTTTTTAAAAAAATAAAATAAAAATAAAAAATCTCCCAAATGTGATCTGTAAGTGTTGTTTCTATGGAAATCCACTTGAGTTTTCGAGGGAAGAAGATAGACGTATAAATACACACAGTGGTGATAGCTGACTAAATCTCTTCAGTAACATCTTTATTTATTTTGTAATTTTTTTTATACATTAAATACGAAATAAATTCCAAGATGGTTCTCAATGTTTATCTTATGGACTAATTTAGTCCCCAATATTTCGTCTGAACCAATTTAGTTCCAAATGTTGTCGATTTTGAACCAATTTGGTCATTCCGTCGCGATGAACGTCAACGGGAATCTCACACGTGCCATATAATAAATCATGTATATATCGAATTGCAGGATTTGGGGGTTCGTATTGTTTTCTTCTGCTGTCAATGAAGCTCGATGAAGCAAACGATCTAAAGCTCATGTTCGGATTTTAGAGGAGAATTTTTTTGGTTTCGTGCCTCAATTTCAATAACTATTTTAATTATATCAATCCAAACATGATTTATTTTGAGGTACGTCTGAGATTTCCGTTAAAATTAACGTTTATTGTGACGGAAGGATCAAATTGATTCAGGCGAAACATCGGGGATTAAATTAGTTCATAGGGTAAATAGGGTAAACATCGGAGACATTTTAGATTTTATCCCCATTAAATACTATACAAAAACCATTTAACACGAAAGAATTCATTAAAATAAAAGTAAAAAAATCGATTCAACGAAAACCTATTTATGATTTGGTAACAAATTAAAGGCCACATTATTCAAATTTTATTTATATTGCCCCATTATTTGGTAAGTAATACGACATATATCTCAATTTAGAATCGCCAAAAAACTTTCTTTTTCAACCACTTTCTTATTTTGCTTGGCAACAAGAAATCCACCTAAGCATATGCAAGAATATTCGCAAATAATATTCCAATCTATTATTTCTTAGAAAACGAATTAACATACAATCCCATGAAATTGTAAGGAGCCACCATCCTAATTCATAAACCATATGCATTGAAATTATATACAATAAATGATGCAATTTGTGGTCCATGACTATAATAAATGTTGACTTAAAAACAATATTAACAACGACTGATGATGTATTAAATAGCGATGCATATATGGTAATTGGTGGTTTAGAAGGAATCTCATAATCAATGTCCTACGGACCAGAAAATGACTTGGGACAATGACCAAGAAACAACTTGGAATCTATTGGCTATTAATAGGTAATAGATAAATATATATATTTGCCTTTCCTTTTTTTTTTTATAGCTTAACTAACGATCCGGTCCAAACAAAAAAATATAATTTTTTAATAATCGTAAAATCTATAATTAATTAAAAGTTTGCATGGTTAGATGCGTAATCATCGCGAGTCGGCTGATTATTTAGTCAAGAATAGTCAGTCCATACTCCTTGCTTTAGGTTTAAAAAAGTCAACATTAAATTAAAATTAAATTAATTATTATTTAAACTTCTTTTAGCAAAAGTCAAAGCAATCTCGATTGGATTTCCTGAATCGCAAGTTAGGCACGTTAGATACAGTTGACCATTTTCGTATTCGTACTATTACTATATACATACAGTCAACGATTTTTATTCACTTAATTACAACTCATAATCACATTTTCCGAAATGACGTAACAACGACATAATGGAGTTAGGGCCATACAAAAAGAAAGAAATCAAAACATACAAACGTACTTTGTGATTATGATGATCGATTCTTCATTTTTATGTGCCGATGATACAATCTACGAGCTAATTGGATAATCTTTATGTTGCATAATTATTTGAAAAAAAAAAAAACTGAATAAATGATACTTTTCAATGCCTTCGTGGGAAAGTAACGTAATTTCATGATATTCATCTTGAAAATTACGTTACTGCATATTCCCTGCTGAACAAAGCAAACGTATATATAGATATAATATAAAGCTAATTCAGCATAATCAAACCAGACATAATACTAGGTTTCATAAACAGCACTTAGGCAGGTTCAAACATTAAACTAAAATTTAAAAGATTTCCCATAAATTCGTAATGAAATGTAAATAAATATCAGAAAATGGTGGATGGATAATAGATGGAGGAACCATGGCTCATCTGAAAGCAGCAACTTCTTCCCTGAACAGATTCAGCAGTTCCTCAATACTCTTCAGATTAGCATCGTTGTTGTCTCGAACTCTCACCGCAACCTTTTAATCAATAATTAGTTAATCGTAAGAACAGAGAGAGCATATCCCCGAGATAATTAGTTTCTCACAGCATCGTTGATGCGTGCAATAATACCTACCTGTCCTGTCCCAGCTTCTTTCTCGCCAACAACCAAAATGAAGTTGTATTGAGCAACCTGAGCTTCCCGTACCTAATCGATATTCATGATTCATGCTTATTAAAAGTCGATATTTTCATAAGGTGAACTGAATCTGCGATTGATATCTTCGTTTGTACCTTTTTGTTGATAGTTCGGTCGCTAGTGTCCACATCGACGTAAAATCCAGCTTCGTGTATGCGATCACGCACCTGCAGTAGAGTATGAAGGCGAAATTACGTAAGAATGAGAATCGAACTTTTACATTCTAGTCAGATTGAAGTAGTGAAATACGCACCTGTAGAGCATAGGCCAGAGATTTGTCCGAGACAGGGCATAAAATTGCCTGCCTGGGACTTAGCCAGAATGGCCATTTGCCCTTGTAGTGCTCCAAAAGTATAGCAAACATTCTTTCAACAGAGCCAAGGATAGCTCTGTGTATCATAACAGGCCTCTCCCTCTTTGTTTCGTCTTCTGCCGAGTAAGATAAGTTGAAACGCGATGGGAGCTGGAAGTCCAGCTGAACAAGAAGGTGATAACGATTTATCATTACTTTGACAGAGTGATATCTTATTTTCGTAGAATTATGTTATAAGGCTTCAATGGGATAAAAACCTGCAATGTTGCACACTGAAATTTTCTTTTCATTGCGTCGGATACGCTGATGTCAATTTTTGGCCCGTAAAATGCTCCATCGCCTTCATTGATCTATTTAAAAGTAATATCCGTGTCAGATATATATTATAGCCACAGTTGCATGAGAAAAATAGTCTCGATATAGGATTCCTAGTGAAAGCAACTCCTAGAAATGGACAACTTCATGAACCCTTTCTATAAACATTTCCGAATGACTAACCTCCCAAGGTTTTCCAGACTCATTTAGGGCTTCGGTGAGAGCAGCTTCAGCCTTATCCCATGTCTCTATGTCTCCAAGATATTTCTCTGGTCTCTGTAGTGCAAAACAATGTTATATTATCTTTTATTTTACAACACGTATGTAATATGCATTCTCCTTTAAATTCTTTTTATCCACCATATTTGTTTTGGCACTTTACTGTTAGATGCACAAGCAGGATATATGAAAGGGTGTCATGAACCAGTATGAAAGATGGATAGCTGATATTTTCCATCATACTCATAATAATGTTGACAATGTGTTGAAAATAACAGTGGCTGCGAGGAGGATATCACCGTACCGTGGATAACTTTAGGTCGAACGTAAAACCAAAGATTTTATATACGTAGCTGATGAAATCTAATACACCCTTGACCTCCTCTTTGATCTGTGAACGGAACGAAAAACATCAGACCGCTGTTTTATATAAATAAGAAAAAAGCCAACTTACTTGTGACTCCCTGCAGAAGATATGAGCATCATCCTGCAAAATAAACAATTGTCAGATTCATCTTTACCTTAACATTAACTACTCAAAAATAAATTTAGTATAAAAAGAATATATTACAGCGGATAACGTTCAACCGAAGCAGATATATGAAAGCATATTGGCGATGTTTTCCTTCAGTAAGATAACAAACTATGATCACATCAATTAAGTCTACCTGCTGAAATCTTCGGACACGGGTCAACCCAGTAAGTGCACCACTTGCCTCATTCCGATGCAAGACACCAAAGTCAGCCAAGCGAAGGGGAAGTTCTGCAAATACAGAATTGTCAGGTCAAGGTTCGCATTTCAATCAAGAAGTTAGTCCTGATGACACCTCAAAAGCCAGAACCAGAGCATACCTCTGTAAGAACGTACTCTGTGATCAAATATTAAGCAATGGCCAGGGCAGTTCATTGGCTTCAATCCAAATTCTTGCTTCTCTACCTGCATAGATGTTTGACACCATTGCTATGGGACTTCAGCAAGCAAATCAACCAAAAAAAAAACTCAAATGATGTTGGACAAGAAACTAATTTTCAATTTTTCATGTTCATGCCAATGAAAAATCTTATCCGACCTCAAAGAGAAACATATTCTCCTTGTAGTTTGCAGCATGTCCAGATACTTCCCACAGCTGCATGTTATACATATTTGGGGTCCAAACCTAAACACAAGAAGTTCCAGGCCACAGAACAATGAGTTTTTGTTTACAAATAATCCAGAGAAGCTTTTTGGAAAAGCAAAACAAACTACGCACCTCTTCATAACCTCTTTTCCAATACTGACTGCGTATGAATTCTAGCAACTTGTTGCACACACGAGCACCATGAGGTAGGAAGAAGCAACTTCCGGGGCTAAATTGCATGCACAACGGAAACATAAGAAGTTATAAAGCTATCTCAGATAGTCAAAGGAAAATAAAATAAATGCATCGAATAGCATAAATTCTGAGTTACCTTAGTGGATGGAAAAAGAAAAGTTCTTGCTTCTTGGTGAGTTCTCTATGATCATACTTCTTAGCTTCTTCAAGCATCGCCTTGTATTCCTACAAGAATAATGCTCCACAGTGTTAACACGATTAATGAAGATCACATTCATACAAAGAGCCAAGGAAAAAAGAAATGAGCAGAGTAACGAAAACATAGAAGCCACCTTTAAACGCTTTTGATCAGGAAAAGAGATTCCATAGACTCTTTGCAAGCTTTCACGGTCTTTGTTTCCACGCCAATATGCAGATGAAGCCTATGTTACATAAAATTGGGATTTGAGAAATCAATTAGAACAATATTTGCGTGGAAAATTTAAGGAAAAGAAAGAAATATATATCCTAACTCACTTTTAAACAACTAAAGGCTTTGACAAAAGATGTATTTGGTATGTGGGGTCCCCTACATAGATCAACCAAGGGACCACACCTGTATACGGTGATGGTTTTATCCTCAGGTAAATCCTTAATGATTTCAACCTAGTAAAAAGGAAGGAGAACATAAGCTAAATGGTCAGCAAGATAATATTATGCGTAGAAGTCTGTGCATGTATGTACCTAGCTATATATGAATGAATCACAAAGTAAAAATTCAACTTCCATACCTTAAACTGATTATCAGAAAACATATCGAGAGCTTGTTCTCGTGTAACTTCAATGCGCTCAAAAGGTTGTTTTTCCTACAAACAAAGAATAATAAAATTCTATGGGCGGAAGTTAACTGAAGTTGTTAATTCAGCAAACTGGACATAAATATGAAAGAGAGAAGCAAAAAAAAAAAAGAAGGAATTTTTTCACTCACACAAGCACGTGAAAAAAGAGTAGGAGAAAATGGGAACATGCGGAAATATACACAATAATCTAAATATAGATCATCAAATGAAACATCATTATGGATAGGAATTAGGAAATGAAAGCATAATCAACAGTCGCAGTAGAGGATGCCAAGAAAATCAGCCACTTGTTCCCATCACAATATGAGCTAGAAAAGCAACGAGAATAATACATCAACAGGAATTAGGAAATGAAAGCATAATCAACAGTCGCAGTAGAGGCTGCCAAGAAAATCAGACACTTGTTCCCATCACAATATGAGCTAGAAAAGCAACGAGAATCATACATCAACTGCTTTTTTTGCAGCCGCCTCAATCTGCTTGAAGTGATCTTCATTCAATCCCAGATCACCATAAAATGCATCGTAATAAAACCCCTGCAGAATCGCATGCCCAACTTAAGACGCTCTGGTTGTACGAATCAGAAACATGGCAATGAAAACTACAATCGGGCTACACACCCAGTCTTAGAGAATCACATTAGAATTGTTATTCGCTAAGTTTGTCCAAAATAAAAATAACATACAATATTTCTTGGGTTCGGGCCAAAGCTAAAACTTTACCTCGCCTCTTGTGGTGCAAGGACCAATGCACAATCGGCATCCATAAGTCTGCTCCAAAGACTACAAGAACAAGAAAATCAAACAAAACACAAAAAGCATTGATACTTAGAATTACAACTCTCCAAATACAAAAAAAGGGACTCATCTACGCCAAAAATAAAATTCATTATATAAATTCAGACAAATCACAACACTGTGCGCAACAATATCTGTTAAAAAATTAAAACTTCACACCTATGCCAATGTGTGACATATGTTCTTCAAAATAGAACCACACACACATTATACAGGGAGGCAACCTACATTCTATACATTACAAGTACACAAATAACATACACACATAGAAAATACATTCGTAAAACTTGCAACATTTCACATAAAATCTGTACTCTCTTCAGCAGTCATAAAGAAGCACAATTCAATATCTCATTTTAACTGTCTTTACCTCGCCGAGAATATGTGCGCTCGAGTGCCAAAACGTATCACGACCCTCGTCAGTCTCAAATGTGAAGAGCTCGAGCTTGCAATCTCCTTCCAACGGCCTGTTCATATCCCACAAGACGCCATCCACTTTCGCAATCAAAGCATTTGACGCCAAGCTCTTTGATATCTCCTTCGCCACATCAAACGGAGTCGTGTTTAACTTCTTCCCTTCCTTAACTTTCCCATCCGGCAACGTGACCCTGCACAATCGCAAAAGTAAATAAAGTCAAACAAATCAAAATCGATTAAAAACAATCGATAGAAACGCGAATTACCGAATTGGCTCCGGGGAGAGTGCGAGTCGACTGAGGTTTTGCTGGTTTTGGATAGACTGAAAGAGAGAGATGCGTTTGGGGATAACGGCTTGGAGATAGGCTTCGTCCTTCGGCTGAGCATTAGAGTTAGATTCTGATGATGCGGCTGGCTCTCCCATAGTAAACAGATGGCAGAAATGGCGGCAAGGCGAAGGTAAGCGTCGGCTGCGGCGGAAAGATGAGGTGGTGATGCGCCAGAAGAGAGAGAGCTGAAGTTGCATAAAATGGATATAGTGCTTTGGAATTGTACAGCTAGGGTTTTGGGGACTACTTACTATGCAGAATAACGTTTTGGCCAATTATCTTAGAAATATTCAATTTTAGTCCCCAAAACTTTATAACATCCTCTTCACACCGCACACACAACGGTCAGGTCAACTCCGTGCAAGACACACAACACAATGGCTCTATTGCACAAAATATGTGGTTTAAAAATCGTTAGTCAAGCATTCAAATTCCATAATTATCGAAAGTTATTGTGGCTTAGAACGGTGAGATGGACTAGGGATGACTCATTATGTCCTGTTGGAGGCTGGTGATCGTTTTAACAGTGAGGTTTAAATTCGATTCAAATTGAAATGAGTCGGCGTGTGTGAGTGTGGTGGCCTTGTGTATGGATCTAGGCTTGGCAATGGGGCGGAGATTCTCCGTGGGGTGGAGACGGGAAATATTTTCTCCCTGTTGGTGGGGACGGAGCAAGGACAGGGATCATACTCTCCGTCTCGTTTCCCGCAAGGATCCGATATATGGAGTTACTAACCCTTATTGATATTCAAAATTATAATATTACTTTTTTTATCTTTCTTCTACTTTTTTTAACATTCATTGCGGATTTCGCAAGCAATATGTTTAACTTCAGTTCACTCACATCCATTCCTACGATTATGAACGACAAATCTGCCCCACTATTGTCGGCTCCACCGTTGCAGAACGATAGTAATACTATAACCTAAAAAGGATACACTGATAGGGATTCTCCGCGGGAAACAACTCCAACAAATCCTCGCAAGGATGGGGATGGAGAGAGATTTTTCCCCGTTTGCTTTGCGTGGACGGGGCGGGAATTCTCAGACAACTCCAACAGCGCCTAATGAATTTTACAACGTTGCTTATTGAAGATTGGACTAATATGTGAGACCAAGTGAATAATCTCTAATGAAATTTCTTTTCCAAATGCTAAACAACAACACGCCTAATGGGGACCAAACGCAAGGGCTTGTCCTTCTTCAACACAGTCTCAAACTTCTCTTGCACATCAATCTCCGACACATCGCCCCCATCTTCAGCTGCCCAGTCGAAGTAATGCACCAGCGAAGCCACGAGGAGCTGAATGTTCCTAAACGCCACGTTCATCCCGGGGCACATCCTCTTACCAGCGCCGAACGGTAAGAAATCGTAGTTCCCGCCCCTACAGTCCTCCTTACATCCCGGGTCAAGAAACCGCTCCGGCTTGAAAACCGACCCGTCTTCCCAGCTGCACGGATCCCTCGCGATGGCCCATGCGTTGACCAAGACCATGCAGTCCTTAGGGATAGTGTAGCCGTCGATCTTACACGCCTCGGTGGCTCGGTGAGGTAGTACAAACGGTCCAGGGATGTGGAACCTTAGGGTTTCTTTGATGCATGCTTGGAAGTACTTCGACTCCGTTAGGACAGCCTCGTCGATCATTTCACCTCCTTCGAATGCGCCCTTGATCTCCCCTCTGACCCTTTTGAGGAAGTGGCCGTGTCTCATCAGCTCAGCCACGAGCCACACCATGGCTATGGTGCTCGAGTCCACGCCCGCCATTAAGACCTCCATGAGCAGTATGGATATTTCGTCGTCCTTCAGCTTCCCGCTTTCTAGCGCCACGTCGAGGAGATCGACCCGGGTCGAGTTTTTTTCCCGCGGGCTGACCCGTCTTCGATCGATCGTTTGGCTCCAAATGCTCGTGACTTTGTCGTGGATCTCGACGCCCTTTTTACTGCTCCAAAAGTCTATGCTTCTGAGGGCGGGAAATAGGTCGGAAATACCAAAGGATGAGACCGTTAGGATGATATCCTCCACTAAAGACCTCACCTTTCGATCCATCTTGCCTCCCCTTACGTCGAAGATGTCCGTCGAGACCATCGCATTGCTCAGAATATTGTTGACGGTCACCCCTATTACATCCTCGAGATCGACCGCCTCGCCTTCCTTGGCGTACAGATAGTCCACGAGCTCTTGCGCTTTGGCCTTCCTTACGAAGGCGTTCGACTCGATCGCCTTCGACGAAAAGACGACGTTCTGACACAGCCCGCGCAGAAACTTCCACGTTTCGTTGCATTCTTTGGACATGACGATGGATGCTTGAGGAGCACCCGGGATTTTATAGTACACGGACGGCAAGTACCTGCCCGAGAATACACCGTCATGGGTCCTAAACACTTATCTGGCCGCCGACGAGGATGAGACGACCACCACGAGCTGCCCGCCGAGCCTCAAGGACATGATCGGGCCGTATATCTTCGATAGATTTCTGAAGGCGATGTGAGGGTTTTTTCCCAATTCGGACAGCTTCTGCAAGACGTGCCAGACGTTGGGGCCCGGCGGTAGGTTTCTAGCTGAGCCTAGCGATGGTTTCTTTACGAAGGTAAGAAAGAAGAGTGTCGCTAGGATGAGAATGAAGTACAACATTTTTGAAAGTTCGAATGAGAAAATATGATGTAATGGATGATAAGAAAATGGGATATCGAAGAGGTCATAAATAGAGTCTTTATAATATGGCTCTAAAGTAGGGTTTTGTTCTTTATAGACTTGGGAAGGAATCGATCTCCGTCCTTTTAACGGTTTTTATTTCCAAGATCATACGGATGAAATGTGCTGTCTGATTAAGACATGTAATTAGTATATATTATAAACTATGATAAGGTTTATTATTTAGGTGTACATTTTTATTGATATAATTGTCCAATTTGGCTTGAAGAAATCGGTCTAATTGTCTCATTTCCTAGGTTGGTGAGGTTGTGTCGGGGGAAAACCATTGGTCGATGTAAGTAATACGAGATTTGCAATGCAATGAAGGCGAGAGGTAGACTTTGGACTTATTCTGTTGTTTGCCTAAAGCAAATAATTGTTTTAAAAGTTAATATTTGACACCTTTTTTTTTTTTAAAGTGATATTTTAATCAAACGGGGATGTTCGGCACAACGTTTATTTTCGGGTGATCTTTAGCTAATATAGTCAAAATTTCATTTTCACTATTATATATATATATATCATAATATATTAAACGGATATATTCTAACGATAACGACCCCAAAAATAAGTTCAATCATCCCCATTGGAAATCGTGATATAGGCTTGTCTCCTCGAATTTTGTATCCCCGCGGGACGGGGCAAAATCTCGCCCCGTTTCCCGATACTATTAAAATGTAAATAATATTTAGAATATAATTTAAATAATATATTATAATATAAATACTATTTAAAAAAAAAACAAATTCGTCGGGCGGGATCCCTGCGGGGACGGGGACAAGACGATCTCATCCCCGTTTACTTGGCGGGGACGGGGATGGGGATTCCCCATAGACGCGGGGTCATCCCTGTCCTCGCCCCGTTGACATCCCTAATTGTGATCATGATGAAATATATCTTATATACTACGCAAATGTAGGGAGTATACTATTGTGACATGTGTACTCAATTAACCAATAAAAAATTATTTATTTAATTAAAGTAAAAAAAACATAATTTTTCAAAGCTAACCACCCACTAGTGTAATAATAATAATAATAATAATAATAATAATAATAATAATAATAATAATAATAATAATAATAAAATTAATATCAAAATTAATTCTAAGAAAAAATTATTATAATAAATACTTTAATTATCCATATAAAAATCGATTTTTAAAAAAGTGAAATTAATATTAAAATCAATTATTTAGTTTTGTAAGAGAGATTGAATAATTTGCTGATGTTGTAGAACAAATTTCATAATATTATACATAATTAAAAACTCGTTCATTGCCGAAAAAAAAAACTAGTATATGTATATATATATATATCTGTGTGTGTGTGAAGATTTTTTTTATTAATGTAAGAAGAGGGTTGCCGTAATCTCCATAATCTGATTAAATTCAATCTAATCATCATGGTCTAGACATTCCAACAAACTCAGTGTGGAACGAATTTAAGCAAAAAATTTTGTATAAGACAAGCACTCTTATAATGAGAATAATCCACATGTCTATGTGTCTCGTCCAACGTTCAAATATGTTATTATAATCCAAGAGTCTAATTGAATTCAAAATTACGATCTCCACTTGGAGATATCATAATCCGACCATTTGACATTCAATATGAGACATATATATGAGAATTTTAATTAGTAGTTTTATGATCGATTGATTTGATCAGGCACTATCACGTAGAAAGTGAAGCCTAAATCTTTACCCCGTATGTTTTTGTTCATATATTCTATTTTTTTTATCTCATTATATTTCAAAATTCAACCAATTATTATATTCTGCTAGAACATAATATCCAAATATAACATATTCTAATTTCCACATATATGCGAAAGGGGAGTGGTTTATTTCAATAAATTTTCTTCTCGTTCATATCCTTTTTTACTGCTTGGATCCTCTATTCCAAATTTAATATTTCACTTCGTATTTCAATCTCCGAAAATCGTTACACTTTTCTCCATCCAGTGTTAAAAGACCCGTACACATCATTACACCTGTTTAAATAAAAAAAAGTAAATATTATATATTTTTCTACTTTGGTGTAGAAAAAATCAGTATTATATATTAAAATATAAATTGATCTTTTTTTTTATTAAACACCTGGTGTAATGATATTAATGTGTGTAATGATATTTACGGGTGTTTTAACACTGGACGAAGGAAGATGTAACGATTTTCATATGTTGAAATACGAATTGAAATACAAAAACTGAAATATAGGATTTCAAGCCCTTCTTTACATCTATCTTATTTCAACGAAAAAGTCGGTAAGGAAAAAAAAAAAGGTTCCAAAACACAAAACAAACAAACGAACTAAACATCAAACACCTCTCCTCATAGGGACCAAACACATCGGCTTGTCTTTCTTGAGCACAGTCCCAAACTTCTCTTGCATATCAATCTCCGTGACGTCACTTCCATCTTCGACGCGCCAGTCGAAGAAATGCACCAAAGCCGCCACAATGATCTGTATGTTCTTCAAAGCCAAGTTCATCCCAGGGCACATTCTCTTACCAGCGCCAAATGGTATGAACTCACACTGAGTATTATTACCCTTATTACATTCTACCTCGAGGAACCTCTCCGGCTCGAAAACCGCACCGTCGGTCCAGCCACACGGATCCCTCATAATGGCCCAGGCATTGATCAGTACCATGCAGTCCTTGGGGACCACATAGCCGTCGATCTTAGACGCCTCGATCGCTCGATGTGGCAGTAAAAACGGCCCAGGGGTGTGAAGCCTTAGGGTATCTTTAATGCACGCCTGGAAGTACTTTGATTCTCCTAGGACCGTCTCGTTGATCATTACATCTCCTTCGAATGCTCCTTTGATTTCGCCTCGAACCCTATGTAATATCTGAGGATGTCTCATTAGCTCAGCCATGAGCCACACCGTGGCGGTGGTGGTTGTATCTACGCCGGTCATTAAGATCTCCATGAGCAATATGCAGATCTGACCGTCGGAAAGCTTGCCGCTTTCGATCGCAACGTCGAGGAGATCTATTCGGGCTTTGATTTCGTGGGGTTTGGCCGGTCTTTCATTTACCATTTCGCTCCAAATACTAAGGACTTTGCCGTAAATCTCTAGGCCCTTTTTATAGCTCCAAAAGTCTATGTTTCTTAGAATGGGAAATAGATCAGAAATTGCAGGAGAAGCAACCAGTTGGATGATCTCTCCCACTAAAGATCTCAGCTTTCTATCCGCCTTTTCGCCTCTAATGTCGAAGATGTCCCTCGAGACAATCGCATTGGTCAGAATATTGCATATGGTCACTCCCATTACATCCTCAAGATCCACCGCCCGGCCTTCTTTGGTGTAAAGATAGTGCACAAGCCGTTGGACTTTGTCCCTCCTTACGGATGCATTCGAGTCGATCGATTTGGACGAAAATACGACATTTTGGCTCAGCCCGCGTAAGAACTTCCACGTTTCGTCGCATTCTTTGGTCATGCCGATAGATGATTGGGAAGCGCCCGGGATTTTATAGTATACGGAAGGTAAGTACCTGCCCGAGAATATATTGTCCTGAGTTCTTAGTACTTCCTTCGCCAGCGACGAGGATGAGACACCACCACGAGCTGGCCGCCGAGCCTCAGAGACATGATCGGACCGTACGTTTTCGATAGATCTCTGAAAGCGATATGCGGGCCCTTCCCTAACTCCGAAAGCTTTTGCAAGAGCTGCCACGTGTTAGGGCCTGGCGGTAGGTTTTTCGCCGCGCCTAAAAATGGCTTCTTTCGAAAGAGAAGAAAGAAAAGTGCGGCCAGGGCAAGAATCAAATACCACATTGTAATTTTTCAAGATAATATGATGTAAAGTATTAAAGATAGATTAGGATAAGGTTGTGGTGATGGAATTAAGACAAGGTTTTGGATAGATTTATATAGAGAGACAAAATAGGGTTTGAAAAAAATGTTTGATAGACTACTTGGAAGAAATCGAGCCAACTATTGTCTTCTTCTTTAGACTTTTGGAGGAAGGTTGTTTGTAGTGAGACATTGATCGATGCAAGCAATGCAATAGAAGCGACCGTACGATGTAAAACATTCGTTGGGTTACTACAAAACTAATTATTATTTAATAAATAAATTAAATAATTGGTAAATTTGAAAGCGAAGTTTTGATTTAAGAAAGGGAGACATATTATTATATATAGAGATTTGCTATGGTGCATACCCTACCGTGAGCACCGCACACATACTTTGCCTCTTTTTGCTCCAAAACGAAATTTTTAGCCCAATGGTAATCATATCCCCCTACACAACAACATGATATTGTTGTAAAACAGATTCATCTTCATGAAAACACAAAAAAAAATCGATAAGAACAATTTATTTAATATCACATCCGTGTTATGCTTCTTCGTATTTTCATGAAGATGAATCTGTTTTACAACAGCATCATGTTGTTATGTAGGGGGATATGATTAACATTGAACTAAAAATTTCGTTTTGGAGCGAAAAAATACAAAATATGTGTGTGCGGTGCTCATAGGGTGCTCACGATAGAATATGCATCATAGCAAATCTCATTATATATGGTATATAGGTCATGTCGTGGCATTCATAATCGCCGGTCTATTTCAATACGATCATAGCGATGTGAGCCGTCGTTGAGAACATTCTTGCCAATTCCGATGTGGGGCTACGAGAGATTTTGGAGATGGAGACTTCAGCAATTATTGTAGTAAATGTGAACGGAACCATCATACAACTATCTATGTCCCGAATAATATTTCGAGTGATTTTTTTTGACGTGTATATATATATATATATATATATATATATTAATTTTATTGTTTTTGTTGTTTTGGAATTTTTACATTATTATTTTATGTTATTTATTAAATATTGAATGACAAAGAAGCTACTGCAAACTCTTTTTTAGGCCATCTCCAACATACAACGCAAAAATACAGTTGCTAAAATATTTTTACTCAAACACATTAACTCTATATTCTAAGGTAATTTTTAATCCAACCCATTAACTCTATTTTCTAAACTAAAAATAATATTTCTACCTATTATTATTATTATTCTAATTAATTTATAAAAACAAAACTACATAGCTTAAATTTAAATTATGCCTACAAATTATCTAGTATTTATATTTAGATATATAATTAATAATTTATTTTTATATATTAAATCTACTAATTATATATTGCATGTTAGTTAAAACTAATCTACACTTATATAGTCTATATAAAAATATAAATATGTTAAATATAATTAAACAAAGTTTTAAAATTAAAAAAGAAATAAAAATAAAAAATAAAAATTATAACATTATTTTTAGCATTGAAGAATAGTGTCACGCTAAAATTAAAATTAAAGTATAGCTGTTAATGAATAAATAATATCGTTAAATATAGAATTCGATTAAAATAGAATACCAATTGGAGTGGGGATCTCTTAGTCGCTGCGATCTGCGACGTTTTTCAGTAATTAAATATGGGCCCTCTCAATGATAGAATATGGGCCGTTTATCGTTGCCTTAAAAAATATTATGGGCAAATTAGGATTAATCGAAAGGTCAAAACTCGCTTAAGGCTAACTGCCTTACCAGTCGACATGCTTTTCAAGACAGTTCACATATATGGACACGTTGTAACGTATATATATATATATATATATATATTTATAGCATTAGCATTAGACCCTTGAGGCATATTCTATATCCTACCCACATCCCATTTACGACACGGCTGCATTAAATCTAAGGGTTGTTTTACATAGAGAAATAACAGCAATAATAATAAATTATATATAAAAAAAAAAATCAAGATTTGAACCTCGCCAAAAGGTAATAATTCGGTTATAAATAATCCTTTTTTTTTTCTTTTCTTTTACAATAACAACTGCAGATGATCGTAAGCTCCATGTAATGGTAAGTGTTGTAGTTATATTTGTTGATTTCTTTACAATCTCCTCGTGAAGAAGATGAAGAATCTTCACGGCCATGAATGCGAAGCCCACAGAAAGAATATTGAAGATGAAACAGTTAAGAGGTTTTCATCATCATCATCATCATCATCGTCATCATCATCATCATCATATTATTGCTGCTCAGTTTCATCAGCTTTTAGAAGAGTATTCGGCAGGTGTTTGTTCGTCGCTTGTTACCCCTTATTACAATGTTTGAGGTTAGATGATCGCAGGCACAAACACCACAGGCATTTCTAGTGTTGTTTGATAGATAGGATAGGCTCGATATTTATCACTAAAAGTTCTATATCATTGAAATTATATATTCTTTGCGAATCTATAAATCGCAAGGTATCAGAATTTTTTCTTGTTTTGATATTTTCTAGGTAGCCAATATTCTTTCTTTGTTCGTTTCTTTATTATTTATTTATTTTAATATTATGATAAAATGTTTTATGGGACAGTATCATCTAGTTGAGGCTTGGGATGAGTTCATATCTGAGGAACGAATGAGCCTCATATTCTGGCAGTTCATTACTAAGGAAACTAAACTGTAATTCAACCGTTGAAATGGTAACCTTTGACTTGTTCGCCTTTAGTTCAAGATAACCGTTGAAAAGATAGATAGCATAGCTCCATAGTTTGGTTGGACACACAAGCATCACATCAATAGGTAAGAACTTATAATGTCAAATAGCAAACCAACTTCGATTTTTGAGTGATTTTAATTAGAATATGAAAAAAAAAATGAATAAATAAAAATAAGAACTTTATGTTACTTAAGCTTGTTGATTTCTTTTTCGTTTCATTAATTTTAGGTGAAATGATCATTTAACTTGATACGAGAGTTTAGGACAAGAGGTCTTGGAGACAGGACGAATCTCACGACCAACATGTATTATGCTAGGTAATAAAAAAATCATGGAAGAGACATATTGGAAATAAAATATATAAAATTATAAATATGATCCTAAGCTTTTAGGTTAAATAATTATTTAATACTAAAATTTTACGCACACTCAGTGCGTGTGCATTAATATATAAATAAAATATAAAGTTATTTTTATAATTAGAAGTTATAATATTAATTTTAATTGTAAATTATTTTTTTATAAATTAAAAATATGATTTACAATTAGAAGTTATAATATTAATTTTAATTGTAAATTATTTCTTATAGATAAAAATATGATTTTTGGGAATATAATTGGAATAAATTTGAAAATTAAGGGTAAAATGATAATTAACATTGCCATACCAAATCAATTCGATGGTAATTACTCTAAAGTGCTCTCTCTTAATATATAGTATAGATGGTATCAGAGCTTACTTTAGGATGTCGTGGTAAAATGAAAAATTCACGTAGTAAGCTAGATCTGAAATAAATCATCACATACGGCATATTAGATATAAAATATATAAAATTAAAAATATAATATACTCCTACATTAAACTTTTAAGTAGAGTGATCATTTAACGGTATATTAAATTAGAAGAGCAATAGGAAAACATTACATCTACGCTAAAACACTTCAACTAGGAGTTAAAGTTTTTTCTTACATGCGGGCGTTCGAAGAAAGAAAGAGGGGCTTTACAGTATAAGACCAAACTTCGCATGATTGCAATGGAGATTCTCAAAAGGCTAAGGTGATTTTCTCTTCTCTGATATGTTTAGTTAAACTTCCACTCTTTTAAGTTCAGTACACATCCAAGTAAGCGTACAACGAATCGTCGACCTTCTTCGACTTTCGCCTGGCGAGCAAAGCCTTGAGCAGACGCTTGCCCTTGCTGCCTCTCCTGCCGCATCGTTCGCCATCTTTCGAACCTTCCTTCTCGAATCAAGTCAATCGAATCCAATATATTTAGTCGTAAATTTAACTATGCTTATCGATGAAAAAAAGTAATATATGTGTTAAAAAAAAAAAGACCTCTTCTGTTTCTATAGACGGGCTCGGCGTGTTCGGCCAGCTTGGACTCGGGGGAGTAATGGGCTTGCCAGATATCGAGCCCGAGCTTAGAAGAGGGAAACGCCGTGGAGGAAATGTTCTTTCCTCTGAATCCAAAAAAAAATTACGAAAATGTAAAACGAAATCCGTCGATCGGTTATTATATCATCATTATTATTCGGCAGATTACGGACCTAAATCCTTCGTATATTGCAGTTTCCCGGAGGATGAACAGCTTTGCCAGGCAAGCCTAGGAAAAGACGATAGTGCACCCCTTTTACTGCAAGGATTCGAGCATTCTCGAGTCTCTCCATGCTCGGCGGTCGGCGGTGGGGTTTCTTTTATTGCAGCTCGAACCACTGCAGATGAACGATGTCTTAAGCCGAACTCCCAAGAATGGTCTGAAACAAAACGTTTGCAACTCACCGTTGTCAGAAGAACTTAAGCGCTTCGATCTGTTCCATAGGCCGCCGTTCATAGTCTCCCCAACTGCTCACACAACAGACATCTTTCGACTTGAATTTTTTCGTCGGTTAGATATGAAATCGAAGCCAAAGTTCGACCGAGTAAACGAACCTTGTAAGAAGTACTGTTTGTGGTACTTGGGAGCGGCTATTACCAACGCCTGCTGCGAAAGGCCTCCGCGGTCGATATACTCCCGATGAGTCCTCAGTCTCTGTAATATTACCAGCCGTCTTTAATGCGAAGGAAAATCCATGTTTGAACCTCGAAAACTTTGTAATAAGTCGGAATAATAATACCTGCCCGATGCAGAAGATACGAAGCTCGGTCTGAGAAACGTCGTCGAACATCCCGCCCAGCAGATCGTCGACCTTGCAGCTCACCGAGCCGAGGTGCTCGACGGTGTTCACTAGGGCTTTGATCGCATAATCCTTTAATGTAATAATCACTCTGCAACATTGCAAGAACTCTAAATGAGGCCTAAAAAGAAGATAAAAACTGCTCTCACAGCAGTGAAATCACTGACTCACTCTTGCTTTTGGCTGCCGCTCGAGAAGGAAAACTCGAAGTATTCTGCGGCGGAGTAGAGATGTTTCTTGATGTTCTTCAAATCCTGGGAAAAGAAAAAAAACACAAGGAAAGCGATCGAAACAGTTCGTCATATGCAAGAAAAACCGAAAAGGGCATGCAGCTAAATGAATTGATTACCATCAAACTATCAGACAAAAGCATGCTCTGCTTCATCAAAACCTCGTCGTAATTGGCAGGCTCGGGAAATGGCGTCGAAGCAGCTGATGTTATCGTCTCCATGGAGAGGTAGAGTCCGAGTGCTGCCCGCCCGCAAACTAGCGGCTAAAAGAGAAGACGCCGAAACAAAGATGTAATGAAGCCGAGAGCCTAGAGAAAAAGGCAACATTCATGCGTACATTCTTAACGCCGTGCAAGAAAACAAACAGCTGCAAGAATCTCCATAGGAACCAAGAAAAAAACACAGAAAAATTCCGACTTTAATCATAAAATCACAGTATTGAATAAGGCTCAACTTCCCAAAACACAGAATCACACGCCAGAAAGTGCGTGAAATCTCTCTAAGAATAATAATAAAAAAAGAAAACATACCTCAGTAATCAATAGGATATCCCCCAAGCAAGAAAAAGAAGACAGCTCTTAAACTAAAGGCAAAGAAAATGTCCAGACAGCCCACTTCGATCGATGATTTTTTTTCTTCGAAGAAAAGGCAAAAAAAAAAAAGATGGCGACTTTAATAGTCCCCAACAAGAAATCAGACGTCGCTGTAATAGTTCGGTACCAGAAATTCTACTGAAACCCCAAAGCTAAAAATCAGACAAATTAACATTAATTTTGCTGCTGGTGGGAGTATATTTATTGCAAGAAAAATGAAGGAAAGGTGGACAGTCATAGTAAACTAAATAGGTATTGAAACGCTCGACGAAAAGGAGGCAAACCCTCTACGAAGATCCTCCATTAAAACAGCGAAATTGTTTTTCTTGCCTGAAGAAAGGGCCGCTTGGGTAGATTTCTTAATGGGTCGATCTTCAGATTATTAATTTTTCATGGAATAATATCAAGCATGCTTTGATTATTTCTATGATGAATTGTAGCTTAGCTAATGCAATAACTTTCCAACATTCATTATATCATATTCCTCGTGCATGTCTGGAGAAAAGGATTCCATTGCTGCGATTGGCTCAGAAGTTGGAAGTTTAAATTAAATAGTTGACTCATACATTTTTTTTTTAAGGTTTCGACTTTATTATTTAATGATATTAATAATGATGAGATATCAGAAATAAATATATTTTGTGTATAAGGAGAATAAAACTTTATGGCCAATCTGGTATATATATATATATATATAATGGTTTTATGTAATAAATATGAGGTTTTTTCTTCCGGTAATAACCAGTTATTTTGAGATTGGTTTTCGAATCGAACCGAAAATTTTACTGGTTTAAATTTTAATAATTTAATAAAAATAAAATTGAAATAAATCGGAGTAGAATCGATGCATCTAAAATAATTAAAAAAAATATTGAAATTAAGTTTTCAAATATAAGTCTCACAATTCATTAAAAGAACAATCTAACAATAAAAAATAATTTTTTTTTAAAATGCTACGTTATATATTTATTAATAATATATATTGATATATAAAACAAGAAAAAATAAAAAGATATGTTCACTTCATTAAATATTTTTTTTTCTGTTCTTTAAAAAATGAATCCATAATACATTATTTTTTTTCTTTTTAATACTTTTTCTATTTTTTTTTACAAAATCTAAATATAATACAGTACTGCAAATTACAATGATCCCCCTTATAGCGCTTCAGGGGTATGGAAATAGCAGAATTAAATAATAATTGTTTTTAGCAAAATGATAATTTTATTATATAATATCAATTCCACAAAATATTATAATGGATTCAATAAACAAATTGCTGAAAAATATAAAAAAAAACATTAAAAAAAGAAAGATATCACCAATTGCAATTCCTTCTTTAAATAATATTAGTTCCAATTCCTTCTTCAAGCATTTGATATTATCCAATTAATATACATAACTCCATTTTTTGAATGCATAATACGAGTTTGAGATTTGAACTCATATTATCCATTTTTTGAACTCATAATATGAGTTCTATTATTTGTTTTTTTATTACTAAATCACTCATTTATAAAAATAAAAAATAAATAAAATATAGAAATAAAATTACATACTTCATTGGTTATTATTATTAGAAAACAATCAAAATAGTATATTATTTTGATCATTACTATAGAATTTTATTAAATATTTTCTCATCAAATTTAATTTTATTATTAAAATATGTGCTAGTGATCTAATTTGTAATCTCATCGAATTAAAAATAACGTTGTGATCTAATTTGTAAAATCATAAAATATATGAGTAAAATTGAAAAGTTGTAAAAAAATTATATGAAAGTAAATATTACAAAAATATATTCTTTAGAGTTTAAAAATAAATTTTAATAGTTAGAGAGAAATTACTGCAAATTTTGAATTATTAAATATTTTTTAATCAAATTTAATTTTATTATTAAAATATGTGCGATCTAATTTGTAATCTCATCCAATTAAAAATAACACCATAATCTAACTAATTTGTAAAATATATGGGTGAAATTAAAAAGTCGTAAAAATTTACATAAAAAGTAAATATTACAATAAAATATTCTTCAGAGTTTAAAAATAAATTTTATTGGTCGTCTAAGTGCTCTAACTCAATTCTTAAATTAAAAAAGGATGAAATTTACGAGGATAATTAAAAAATAATTTGACCTAAATAATTGCAGGGCTTTACCCTAATTAAAGGGAGCCCGTCCAGAAATTCTCGAGGGCCAAAGGGTCAAGCCCAGGCCCAAGAGGGGGTTTGGAAATAGTTTTCAACCAGCAATAGACGCGCCTCGGTTAGAACCTCATTAGCTGCGTCATTGCCCCAAGCGCAAAGATACCTCTCAGCCACCTTAGCTTTCCCTATTTATGGAGCCACGCACCGCTCCATTTGTGGTTCACCAATCGATGTGGGACAAAGAGTTGGTAAAGCAAACGATTCCTAACCTTTTTTCCGCAAGATTTTCTTCATTAATCACTCCAAATTCCTTTCCTATGATTGTGTTTATTATAAGTAACTACACAGTTATTATTAGTTATTATTTATTATAAGTAACTACACACTTATTATAAAATATAATATTATTCAATATTTTGAGTTATTTGTAATTTAAAATGCTTGATGGATAATATTATAATTTAAAATTTAATTATTAGTTAATGTATATATATAAAAAAAATGAATTGTGAGGATGTTATTGTAATAAATCATTCAAGGATAAAATTGTAATTATTCAAATTAAAAAAAAAAACTATAGACGGACAAAATAGTAATTTTAGATGACATATGAGAATTGACAGCTTTTGTCCCTTTTCACTAGTTATATAAGTATTTTTTTCCCGTGCAATGCACGAATTTTAATTATGTATAATATTATAAGATTTGTTCTACAACATCTTCAAATTATTCAAAACCAATTGATTTTAATATTAATTTCACCTTTTAATAATCGATTTTATATGGGTCATTAAACTATTTATTATCAAATTTTTTTTCTTATAATTGATTTTGATATTAATTTTAGTATCCTTAGAATAATTATTATTATTATTATTATTATTATTATTATTATTATTATTATTATTATTATTATTATTATTATTATTATTATTATTTGGTGATTTATGTTTAGTAGGTAGTTGTTTTTTTAAAAGTTATATATATTATTATTACTATTATCTATTCTATTATATTATTGGTGAATGTAAGTTAAAAACCACCTCAATTTGGTCTGTCAAACTTTTTTTTATATTTACAATTTGATTCTTTAATTTTTTTATTTATTCCGATTATACCCCACAAATTATTCTTTTTTTCTTTTATATGCTTTAAAACAATTCTTACTTTAAATTTTATACATTAAACATTTAAATTGTAAATAAATCTTAAAATATAAAATGATATTATATGTATGTCTATATTAGAGCACACTTATTATAATAGTGGGTGGTTAGCTTTGATAAATATGTTTTTACTTTAGTTAAATAAATAAATTTTGATTGGTTGATTAGGGACACATGTCACAATAATATGCTCCCTACATTTGCATAGTATATAAGATTTGCATATTATATAAGATATATATACTAGCATTTTATGCACACTCATCCCTAATATATAAATATATATATATAATATTTAATTGTATAAATAAATTAATATTTTATGTTATTTTTAATAGATGAAATATTTAAAAAAAAAGATGAAATCATAATATTATTTATAATTGTCTATTATTTTTAAATATATTAAAAAATATAGTAGAAGATATAATTGTAGTTAATAAAAAAGTTAAGAGTAAACTGATAATTAGAACTTTCGTACCAAATCAAATTAATTACGATTATTCTACTTCCAATAATATATAAGATAGATTATAATTATTATATTTGAAGAAAAAATAATTCATCATCTTTTTCCACAAACTTAGTCCTCTAAATCATTGATAACAATTATTAATATCACATCACACACACACACACAAATATATATGTTTCACAATTATTATTTCAGACTCACAACATAATCAAAACAATAGGAGAAGATAATGAAAGACATCATCCATAGTTATATCTCCAACCATGGGCAAGAACCCTATCTTCGCTACTCGATTCCGAGCTGCGCATCCACTTAACGGGCCCGCGATGGCCGCCCTCTTTTGGGTTCGGGCTTCTCATATAGGTCCCCGTCCCTCCGCCCGAGCTCGACGAGTCACATGCCAGCCCATTTCCGTGCCCTCCCCTCGTCTTCGTAGACGAATTCCATTGGGTCCCTTGCGGGCTCTTCTGTTTCATCGGGCCCTGGCTTCTTACCTTCGCTTTAACAGACTGAGTTTGGGCCATGTAGCTAGGCACGCCGTCCAAGCCCGGTCTGTGCCGGGCCTGCCGGGGTGCATACGGGCTTGATTCACCGTACTCTTCGCCAGCTCGGCCCGTTTCCATATCAACGGTTTTGTCCGACACGGCATCCATGGTCGTTTCTCCTCGACGGGCCTGGGCCTGGGCCTGGCCCGACATCCACCGCTCGAGCCAGTTCCACCCCCACTGAGACTTCTCGATGCCATGGCCGTCGTAGATTTCGAAATTCCCGTCGAACAGTTGATGATGGTCGACTTTCTTACCACTCTGAACAAATGATTGAATCATAAGTAGTTGGCATTAATAAATCATTAGTTTTCTGTAATAACAAAGGAAGAAGGAAGAGCTTGAAGTACACCTTGGCTAAGGCATATGCAAGAGCTTTCTCCTTTGTTGTCATATTATCAGAATCTTCACGAAATTTTCGAAGTGAGCTTTCCTTCCTCTGACAGTTCCTCACATCGCCGTGAATCCTTTTATCTTCGTCGTCTAGCTTGCTCTGCATCCTCTCGTGGGCTAGCCGTAGCCTGCGGGCACGGACCCGAGCCTGGACCCTAACCAGAGCCTGCATGCACCGCATGGTCATCTGGGCTTGTTTCCTCACGTTGTGGCCCCTGACCAGCGCCTGGAGCCTCACCAGCCCCTTTAAGGCACACAAAGCTCGCCTGGCCTGCAATCATTTACTCACTGTGTCAAGAACTACTCTGTTTTCGTCGGGCTAATCGATTTATAACTTCTTACAAGATATCCTCGGTAGTAAGATTGTATGAGCACTGCAGCCCTCTCTTCGTTTGAGTAACGGCCGTAGCCCGCCAGCCTGACGACCTTAGCAGCCGCCTGAGCAGCCACCACGGCGGCCTGGGCCGCCGCGGCGGTGGCTGCGGCCACTTCCATGGCACGGTGGTTGGGACGATTCTGATGGGGCAGAGGAGAGGAAGCCACGCTCTCCTCGTTGGTGAAGTCGGAAGAGTTCTCCGCAGGGAAATGCTCGAGGGATAACACCTCGGGTGCTTCTTGGTGCCATTTTTCGACGCCCTCCTTCTGAGAAATGACAAAAAAAAGATTGGGTTCAAAGAACGCAGACAAGAAAGCTAAATTCTCTTGCAAGAAAACGTCCAGCTAAGTAAATGCCAATGAAAATGATTGAACAAAAAAGGGTGCACATGGTGAACAATGCGAAGTTTGAGGTGGATTGATCTTCATGGCCATGTTCATAGGGGGACCATAGGTTCTTGGGCTTGATGATATTCACTAGATCTTAGCCATAACCATAAAGTTCTTCGTTGTAATAAAACAGATGCTAAAGACAAATCACTCAGAGAAACATAAATGTCGAAGAAATCATCCAAGAAAACGTAGCATTGTTTGAAAGACAAACTGGCAAAAGCATGTCTATTATAAGGTCGCTCTATAGAGAGTATGCCATCCATTGTTGAAGCCTTTTGCTTAGATTTTAAGACAGCCCACAAAATTGCAAAGAAAGAAAGAAAAAAAGCATTTCTTTAACACACACAACATAAACAGCGAATGAAAAGTAAGAGTTTTGAGCCCCCAAAAAAAAAAAACCTTCTTTTCAGGCAACTCTTTGCTGCCCGTAGACTGCTTGAAAACCTTCTTCTTCACCGACGAAAACCATCCGCCATTCCCACTTTTCTTTCCCATTTTCCAGCACAAAGTTTCCACCTTTCTGTGTAAGAAAAGAAAGCAAAGAAGAACTAGTAAATAAAAAACAAAAAAATCAAAACTTTAACAATAAACGTAAATGATAATTGATAATGATCATATACAGACACAAAACCTGAGAAAAAAGGAGCTAGAATCCTTGCATCTTTCTGGGACTTGTACGAAGTTTTTTCTCTGCACCCAAAAAAGATGTATTATTACAAAGCAAAATGCTCTAACCAACTCGTGAAAGCTTTAAATCAACACGAAAGACTATTCAAGAAAACAAAAGCAAAGCATTTTTTTGTAGTAGCGAGCGAGCGAGCTTTGAGTGTGTAGTAACTGATGGCCCCGACCGCGCATTTGCCGTTGGTATTTAATCGTTCTCACGAGGGCTCAGCTAGCTAGTTGGTCACGTAGGGCCAATGGGATTATGACACGTGTCCCTCGATGCCCTCTTCGTGAGGGCTTGTGCATTTGTGCCCTTGGACAGCTTCTTTTCTTTTATTTATTTATTTGTTTCGCTATTTCTTTCATTACACGGCTTGTGAAAAAATACATATGGGCTATGATCAAGATATTGTATATATGTAATGCATAATCAAAATGTATTTTTATAATAATAATAATAATAATACTTTTAAAGAGAAAAGGACCACTAAAAGTTGTGTATGGATGATAGATATATTACATAAAGGGGAGAGCTTTCAATCTCCTTCTCCAAGACCAACAGTCCCATATTAAATAAAAATCATGTAAGGTTGTTAGAATACAAATAACAAACGTTGAAAGTCTTTTCTTGTAATTAATGTGCTAAGAGAATTACGGTCAAAAGACTCAAAATGTACTTTACTATATCCCATAAAAAAAAGGAGATAATATTTTGCGGAAAATTCATGGAAAATCTATCGTCACAAGAAATTCCACCCAAAAAAAAATCGACAATAATTTACGATGAAAAGTTGAGAAATTTTTCGACGGAAATGCCTTGTTTTGGGATATATGTTGTTATGTTGTTTTGGACAAATATTAAAGTGAGTTGGAAAATAAATTCTATAAAATATAATTGCTTTTAGCTTAGGTGTGAATTCTTACAATTTTCAACGTTGGATTGATGAATGGGCAGATGTAATCCAGCTTTTCTATGTTGTTGAGAGAGATTAAGAGTGTAAATCAATGTTGGGTTGGGTTCGATAAATACCTCCCATTGCTTGCATTCAAAGAATTAAATGATTGGGAAAAAAGAAAGCGAACCATCATTTTTAAAAGGATGAGAAAAGGTCTCAATATATATATATATATGGATATACTATTTTTTTTTTCATGTCCAATGCACGGGTTTTTAATTATATCTAATATTATGAGATTTGTTCTACAATATCTGTAAATTATTTAACATTTCTTACAAAAATAAATAATTGATTTTATATTAATTTCACTTTTTTAAAAAAATTATTTTTATATGGATAATTAAAGTATTTATTACAATAGATTTTTCTTAGAATTAATTTTGATATTATATATTATTATTATTATTATTATTATTATTATTATTATTATTATTATTATTATTATTATACTGGGTGGTTAGCTTTGAAAAATTATGTTTTTTATTTTAATTAAATAAATAAATTTTGATTGGTTGGTTGGAGACACATGTCACAATAGTATGCTCCCTACATTTGTATAGTATATTAGATATAAGATATATATAATCGTTGATATTTAATTATTTATATACATTACCTAATGTATATCTCTAACTAGATTGATTTGCCCATAATATGTTCTCATTAGGTGTTTCACCAATAAGATGTTTACACTTATCAATTTTATTTAATCATGTTGTGGTTAGTATCATGGGGATGGACATATGTCAACACCAACATGTTATTGGAACGCACAAATTATCTCATATCATATCTAATCTGCCCCAAAGAAAAAGAAAAAGTAGTTTTTGTTTTTTTAGTTTGTAATTCAACCAAAATAGTTGAGGAGATTTAGGAATAGATATATTGTTGCCTTAGATAACCCAAAACTTTAAATGATGACTAAACTTGGACTTAGGCCCAACCCATTTTCAATGTGTTATTTTATATATTTTTATTTGAAATATTATAAACTTAAAATATGGTTCCATGGTCTAGCGGTTAGGACACTGGACTCTGAATCCAGTAACCCGAGTTCAAATCTCGGTGGAACCTCAGATCCTATTTTTTTTATTTAGTCTTTTATCTATATTTTTATTATTAGTATTATTATTATTTGGTTTTTTTTTTTCAAAATAGTAATATTATTATTTTGGAAAAATTAAATCACGAACTTGGCGTTTTTCATCTTCGGGGACTACCAAAGTCCAGATGATACGACGCTCTCTTCAGAAATATTAAAAAATTAGTGAAGAAATCTAAAATCAAAACAAAGTTCTATTGTCTTTGCAATAAAAGCTTTTCGTGGAAAAGTAGAATTATCTAAACTATTTATATGAAGTATAGTTAACGGCATAAAATTATAATTTTACCCTTTTAAAATTTATTTTATTCCAATTGTATCACTATAAATTCTTACTTTAATATATTTAATAATAATAGAGTAAACCGCAAATTTAGTGCTTAAACTATACAAAAGTCTAATTATTGCTACTAAAACTTTTATATGTGGCATTTTAATTTATAAACTTTGCAAAATCGTTCTTTTTGAGTTCTTTTAACCTAAACCAACAGTCAATGAGGCATTAGTCTAGTGGTTAAGGAGGAGGGCTTTAAGAATTTGTGGGTTATGCCGTGAGATCTAATTCCCCTCCCAAAATTCCTTGAGTAGTCCCCATGAGATTTATTTCTCATGACTATCGTTGTCATGTGGGTTTGTGACCTATTTATCTGACCCTAGGGATTAGTCCCAGGGTTTGTGACCTATTTATCTGACTCCGGAGATAGTCCCACCACTAGAGTATGTGGCGCAAAGTCCACGCCAGTATTTAGGGGCTAACCCATAGTCAGGTCGAATTGGAATACCTCGAGACAGCAAAAAAAAAAACCTAAACCAAAAAAAAAAAAGATTTTGCAAAATTCAGAAACTAAACAGAGCATTTAAAACTTTGAGCAACAATAGTTAGATTTTTGTATAGTATAAGCATTAAATTTACCGTTCACGCGTAATAATACAGTTTAAAATTAAAATTTCATGGTTTATATTATAAATATTGTTAGTTAGTTAGTGGATGACCATTTAATACAAACCCATACTATCATTTAATATTCTAGTTGAAGTTTAGTCTATAAATAGAGAGGGTATTCATCATTCGTTTTACACTAAGTTATTGAAAAACTTCTCGTTCTCTCTCACGTTTGTTCTCTCACTCTCAATATATTTATGTCAATATAATAATAAATAATAATATTTAATACTTATAATAATAATAAAAGCTTTATATAAAATAAATATTTTATAACACGTTATCAGCACGACCGCTCTCCGTCGTCAAGATCAACCTCCGTCGAAGATCTCGTACGAGTTTAGTCAAGTAATATGTCGAACTTGGCGAGCCTTGAGTTTGTTGCACTCGATATCAATGGAAAAAATTATTTACCTTGGGTACTAGATGCTGAAATCCATTTGAAAGCAAAAGGCTTAGGTGACACCATTGATCCCACGAAAACCACAACTGAACAAGACAAGGCGAAAGCTATGATTTTTCTTCGCCACCACATTCACGAAAATCTGAAAGTTGAATACTTAACAGAAAAGAATCCAGCTGAGTTGTGGAAAAACCTGAAAGAACGATATGGCCACTTGACAACTGTTATTCTCCCCAATGCAAAGTACGAATGGCTGAATTTACGATTGCAGGATTTTACGTCGGTAAGTGAATATAATTCTGCCGTTTATATAGTTACTTCCACGTTGAAATTATGTGGAGAGACAATTACTGATAACGATATGCTGGAGAAAACATTCACCACATTTCATCCACAGAATATGATATTACAACAGCAATATCGGGAGAGAAAATTTAAAAAGTATTCAGATCTAATTTCTTGCTTACTTTTGGCTGAGCAAAATAATGAATTGCTGGTGAAAAATCACGAATCCCGAACGACTGGTTCGACTGCACTCCCTGAAGCGAATGCAGTCAAAGTTAATAATGACAACAGTCGAGGTAATGATCGTGGACGTGGTCGTGGTGGATATCGCAGCCGTGGACGTGGTCGTGGTCAAGGTCGTGGTCAAGGCCGTGGTCGCGGCCGAGGATATTATGGTGGTGGTTATCAATATTTCCGTGATGGTCATCATAATTATCGTGGCGATCATCAAAATATTCCCCAGAAGAGGAAAAGTTTTGATAATAAAGATGAGAAGAGGCAAACTGAACAAAAGAATAATGATGAAAAATGTTATCGTTGCGGTGGTTCTGGCCATTGGTCGCGCAATTGTCGTACGCCCAAACATCTTGTTGAGCTATATCAGGAATCTCAAAAGGGCAAAGGAAAGAAAATCGAAATGAATTTTGTTCAGGGTGAATTCGCCTCTACCTCTGATGCCAATGATGAAAATGCTCATTTGGATGCTGCGGATTTTCTGATCGATGAAAATTAATCTGCTATGATTTTATTTATGCATTATGATTTACTATTGTGTGTTTTATTATATATCGTTGTTTTAAGTTATCTATATGTTTGTAATGCAATATTTCTTTTTCAATAATAAATATTATGTGTTTGTTTATAAATGATATTATTTGATGGATGCGGGCATGTGCAATGAAGAATTGTGTCTTGCAGACTGTGCAACGACGAATACGATTCTAAAAAAATAAGAAATATTTCGATCATCTTGATATGAAAGAAGCCAGTGTTATTACTATATCGGGTAGCACGAATATAATTGAGGGCTCCGGAAGAGCTAATGTTTTACTGCCCAGAGGAACAAGGCTGATAATTGAAAATGCTTTATATTCTCCTAAGTCTCAAAGAAATTTATTAAGCTTTAAAGCTATTCGACATAACGGATATCATATTGAGACTGCAGAAAAAGGAGATATTGAATATTTGCATATTACAAAAGTGATAACGAATGACAAAAGAATTGTGAAAATATTACCATCTTTTGACTCTGGGCTATATTACACATATCTTAAAACAATTGAATCACATGCTATCGTAAACCAGAAGTTTACTAATGATAATACATTTGTTGTTTGGCATGACCGGTTGGGCCATCCCGGTTCAATTATGATGCGGAGAATAATTCAAAATTCACGTGGACATTTAATGAAGAACCAGAAGATTCTTCAATCGAATGAATTATCATGTGTTGCTTGCTCTAAAGGGAAGTTGATTATTCGTCCATCACCAATAAAAATAAAGAATGAATCTATAAGATTTTTGGAACGTATACAAGGTGATATTTGTGGACCGATACATCCATCGTGTGGACCATTTAGATATTTCATGGTATTGATTGATGCATCAACTAGATGGTCTCATGTATGTTTGTTATCAACGCGGAATGTAGCTTTTGCGAGATTGCTTGCTCAGTTGATTCGATTAAGAGCACATTTTCCGGATTATCCAATAAAGAAAATACGCCTTGATAATGCTGGTGAATTTACTTACAAGGCATTTAATGAATATTGCATGTCTATTGGAATTGATGTTGAGCACCCCGTGCCACATGTCCATACGCAAAACGGTCTTGCAGAATCGTTGATTATAAAAGGTTGCAATTAATTGCAAGACCATTATTAATGAAGTCGAAACTTCCCTCATCTTGTTGGGGACATGCTATATTACATGCAGCGGCACTAATCCGCATCAGGCCAACAAGTTATAATGATATCTCCCCGATACAAATGGTTTATGGTCAGGAACCAAATATTTCCCATCTGAGAATTTTTAGATGTGCGGTATATGTTCCAATTGCTCCACCACAACACACGAAGATGGGACCTCAAAGGAAGTTGGGAATATATGTCGGATTTGAATCTCCATCGATAATAAAATATTTAGAACCTCTAACTGGAGATTTATTTACGGCTAGATTTGCCGATTGTCATTTCGATGAATCGAATTTTCCGACATTAGGGGGAGAAAAGAAACAGCTGGAAATGAGTATTAGTTGGAATGAATTATCGCTAAATTATTATGATCCTCGAACGAAAGAATGTGAACTAGAAGTTCAAAAGATAATTCATTTACAAGGATTAGCTAATCAACTGCCAGATAGCTTTACTGACCTTAAAAGAGTGACTAAGTCACATATACCAGCTGTTAATGCTCCTGCAAAAGTTGATGTTCCAGGAGAACATATAATGATCGAGCCTAAACCACAACTAAAACGTGGTAGGTCCTCGGGTTCCAAAGATAAAAATCCTCGGAAAAGAAAAGGAGCAAATAATAAGAATGGTCCAGTCGAGGATTTATCGACTCTAAAAGAGTCAATGGGCATTAATGATTATGATAATGGAAATCAGGTACCTGAAATTTTTGAGAATAATGATAATGAAGAGATCTCGATAAATTATGCTCAAAATGGAATTAGATGGAACCGAGAAAAAGTCAACGTTGACAATAAATTCTCATTTAACGTAGCGCTACATGAAATGAATGAGATAAATGAGAATGAGGATCATGAACCAGGGTCTGTAAAAGAATGCAGGCAAAGAAATGATTGGCCAAAATGGAAAGATGCAATCGAGGCAGAATTAAAATCACTTGCGAAACGAAAAGTTTTCGGACCTGTAGTCCGCATACCAGAAAATATAAAGCCAGTTGGATATAAATGAGTTTTCATCAGAAAGAGAAATGAAAACGGTGAAATTGTGAGATACAAAGCACGGCTTGTTGCACAAGGCTTTTCACAACGACCTGGTATTGATTATGAGGAGACGTATTCTCCTGTGGTGGATGCAACTACTTTCCGTTATTTAATTACTCTGGCAGTACGTGAAGGACTCGATATGCGTCTAATGGATGTTGTCACCGCTTATTTATATGGATCGCTTGATATTGATATATATATGAAACTTCTCGAGGGATTTCAGTTGTCTGAAAATTCAGGGCCCCGAAATGAGTACTCAATCAAGCTAAATAAATCGCTTTATGGATTAAAGCAATCTGGGCGTATGTGGTATAATCGCCTAAGTGAATATTTATCGAAAGAGGGGTATAAAAATGATCAAACTTGCCCGTGCATATTTATGAAAAGATCTGGAAATGAATTTGTCATCATTTCAGTTTATGTTGATGATATTAACATAATTGGAACTCCTGAAGAGTTATCAAAAGCCGTTGATTGTTTGAAAAAGGAGTTTGAAATGAAAGATCTCGGTAAAACGAAATTTTATCTTGGACTGCAAATTGAATATTTAAAGAATGGGATATTCGTGCATTAGGAGACTTATACGAAAAATGTATTGAAAAGATTTTATATGGATAAAGCTCATCCATTGGAGTGTTCGATTTTTAGATGTGAATAAAGATCCGTTTAGACCTTGCGAAAATGGTGAAGAACTACTTGGTCCTGAAGTATCATATCTCAGTGCTATTGGAGCCCTAATGTATTTAACGAGTCATACGCGACCTGATATAGCGTTCGCTGTGAATCTATTGGCGAGATATAGTTCGTCACCGACTCGTAGACATTGGAATGGAATTAAGCGGATTTTTCGATACCTTCAAGGAACAACTGATATGGGATTGTTCTATTCTAATAAATAGAAAACAGATTTGATTGGGTATGCAGATGCTGGTTTTCTATCTGACCCACATAATGCTCGATCGCAAACGGGCTATTTATTTACACATGGCGGAACCGCTATTTCATGGCGGTCAGTTAAACAAAGTTTAACGGCTACTTCTTCTAATCATGCGGAAATTTTTGCTATTCATGAAGCTAGCCGAGAATGTGTTTGGTTGCGATCGATAATTGAGCATATACAACAAACCAGTGGGCTAGTATCGAAAAAGTTACTTCCTACGATTTTATATGAAGATAATGCTGCATGCATTGCCCAATTAAAGGAAGGATATATTAAGGGAGATAGAACAAATCATATTTCACCAAAATTTTTCTTTACACATGATTTAGAGAAAAATGGTGATATTGATGTACAACAAGTGCGATCAAGTGAAAATCTTGCAGATTTATTCATGAAAGCACTTCCCCCAATAATTTTCAAAAGATTGGTATATTCAATTGGAGTTCGAAAACTTCGAGATCTTAAATGATGTCATCATCAGGGGGAGTAAATACGCGTTGCACTCTTTTTCCCTTCACTGAGGTTTTTCCCATGTGGTTTTCCCAGTAAGTTTTTTTTAATGAGGCAACAATCGAAAGCGTATCTAAAAGAATCATGTACTCTTTTTCCTTCATTAGGTTTTTATCCCATTGGGTTTTTCCTAATAAGGTTTTAACGAGGCATATTCTTTGAAAACATCCAGGGGGAGTATTATGAAATAATTAAATGTGGATGATTTGGAAGTATTATATTAAATGATGATAATGTGATAAGATGATAAGATGAGGTGTTTAATTGAAGAGTTTGTATTTTAGTGTGAGGTGTACTTTAACGAGGCAGCTAATATCATGAAGATTAAAATGATCTATTTGTTTAAATGGACATCCAAGGGGGAGTATTATAAATATTGTTAGTTAGTTAGTGGATGACAATTTAATACAAACCCATATTATCATTTAATATTCTAGTTGAAGTTTAGTCTATAAATAGAGAGTGTATTCATCATTCGTTTTACACTAAGTTATTGAAAAACTTCTCGTTCTCTCTCACGTTTGTTCTCTCACTCTCAATATATTTATGTCAATATAATAATAAATAATAATATTTAATACTTATAATAATAATAAAAGCTTTATATAAAATAAATATTTTATAACAGTTTAAAATTTTTTTAAATTAATAATCACTCTTAAAATAAATAATATTACATATTTATATTTTATTCCATTAAAATACTAATATAATATAATATCTTATTATATCCACCATTTCAATCAATCTCAAGTTTGTAGTTTGTACGTTTCAGTTTTCCCATACGAGAGACCAGACCCTTCTCCCAGGCTCAAATCCCCAAACCTTTCCGATTTGGAACCCTAAAAATGCAATCTTTACGCATTTATTCCCCCACAATTTTATGCTTTTTCGCGATGATTGTCTCGTAAACCCACCGTTTTACTGAACTTTTTCTTCGACGCCCACGTCTCAATTTTCAATCTGATCCTCATATTTCATCGCAAAAGTCGTACCTTCCTCTGAAATTCTAGTTTGTATCGAATCCATAGTTTCGTTTTCTGATTAGACGCCATGGCCGTTGCTTTGAGGTCAAAATCATCAAGAGACACGGCGTCAGTTGCTGTATCACAGTTTAGATACTTCATCCAAAGCCATATGCACGCGGGTCGGATCAGCGATGCCCAGTGTACCTCTAATTTAGATTCTACGCATAGTTATAATTGTAGTTTCCTATCGAGTTCCCCCTTCAGTTTCAGACTATGTAAGCCCTTCTCTGTGCGAGCCGAGTACGTCGACGATGGTAAGAATATCCCGAAATGGTTCAGAAATAAGAGGAAAATTGAGAACTTTACCTCACAGGGCGATCCACCCGAGGTATGGCAACCGCCTGGATCTAGTAATGACGGTATTATGGTTAGGCCTGGCGTTAAACTTATTCAAGTTAATGATGGCGGTGGTTCTAGTGGGAATTCGGGTGGTGGGTTTGGATCAGCCCAGAAAGATGGGTGGGGCGGGTCGAATCTTGGACCTGATTTCCCCACCCCGAAAGAGATATGCAGAGGACTTGATAAGTTTGTGATTGGTCAGGAGAGAGCCAAAAAGGTTGGGATTCGCCTTCTTTCGACCCTGTGGTGTTTTTTCAAGGTGTACTGCACTTTCTGTTTTTTTGTTTTTTACTATGAGGCATTTGCAGGTTCTTTCAGTGGCTGTTTATAATCATTACAAGAGGATATATAGTGATTCTATGCAGAGGTGATTCACATTCTCGATTTACTTAGTGTTTCCTTTGCTAGCATCTTATTGTTTATGTAAGTGTATCTGATGTCGGTGTTTTCTGTTGAAACTTAGGTCTCCAGGGAGTACAGATGGTGGGAAATCTGAGAATGTTGATATCGAAAATGTGGAACTTGAGAAAAGCAACATTCTTCTGATGGGCCCGACAGGTTCAGGTAACGTGAATTACCGCCAGCTCCTTAGCTAATGGTAACTTGTAATATTGTTTTTTTGGAATTTAGCACCTTTATATTTCTTATGTTGTTTTTGATAGCCTATTATTCTCGTCAAATGCTTCTGTTTCACTTCATGCTTGAACATTGTTTTTCAAGGACAGGGAAGACATTGCTTGCCAAAACCTTAGCGCGATTGGTCAATGTTCCCTTTGTAATAGCAGATGCAACTACATTGACGCAGGCAAGTTGTCCTGTCTTTATACATGGCTTTGACTGATGGTATTATTCCATTGTTTCGATGAAATTTTCTTGTGGCTTTAATGCCGGGGTGTGATTGTGATCAATAACATCTACGTATAACAGGACTTCATTTTATTTCTTTATTGAATTTTACAATTCTGACTCACTGAAAATGAGAATTTACTGGTGTACCTACTGCAGGCTGGATATGTAGGTGAAGACGTTGAATCCATTTTATATAAGCTGCTTACTGTAAGCTCTTTGTCTAGATTTAGTTTATTCTTATTTGCCTTATTGCTTCCACTGGTAGACAGAATTACTAACTTTTTTTTGGTCCGTAGGTTGCGGATTATAACGTAGCAGCTGCTCAGCAAGGCATAGTTTACATCGATGAAGTTGACAAAATCACCAAAAAGGTATTGTATAATGGCATATGACGCTTAATCTGTTTTTTTTTCTTACATTTGCAGGAATTGTAGTGGTTAAACTTGTTTGTTCATTCTAACTATTTAGGCTGAGAGTCTCAACATAAGTAGAGATGTCTCAGGCGAAGGTGTTCAACAAGCGTTATTGAAAATGCTCGAGGGAACTGTAAGTTGCTTGCTTTTTATTACAAAAAATCTATGGAATCACACATTTTTTTCTATTATGTATTAAAAACCCTTCGAAGAAAATTGTTGAAAGCATTTTCCTTTATCTTCAATTACAATATACATTTCCCGAATCTTTAGGTAGTCAATGTCCCAGAGAAGGGGGCTCGTAAGCATCCGAGAGGTGACAATATCCAGGTTAATAAACACACACGCTTTATATTGAAAAGTTGTGGAAGCTTTTTTATCGAAGAGGTGACAACAGTCCCTTCACTTTCTTTTCCTATACAGATTGATACGAAAGATATCCTATTCATATGCGGTGGAGCTTTCATCGACTTGGAGAAAACAATCTCAGAGAGGTCATTTTCAATGTTTAGCATTTGAGAATTGAATATTAATAATAACTGGGCTTCCATTAGAATTATGCAAATTGAAGAAAAAAAAATGTAACTTTTATTACAGACGACACGATTCTTCCATTGGGTTTGGTGCACCTGTGCGTGCAAATATGAGAACTGGCGGTATTACAACTGCCGCCGTGACATCGAGTTTACTTGAAACTGTAAGGCTTTAACTTTGATTGTCTTTCATTTCTTTGTCTTCAAAGTGAGATATTCACCGATCGTAAGAATATGATGAAAAAATAAATTAATGTCTTTGAAGGTTGAAAGTAGCGATTTAATCGCATACGGACTAATACCTGAGTTTGTCGGGCGATTCCCAGTACTTGTTAACTTGGCTGCACTTACTGAGCAGCAGCTTGTCCAGGTGACAAAATTTTATTCCCGATACATCACAAAAAACGATAAATGTCCATTTTTTTATAATCAAAATGTGATTTTGATCTTATCATCGACGTGGGCTTTTAAAATTTTTCTTTTTCCAGGTCTTGACAGAGCCTAAAAATGCATTAAGGAAGCAGTATAGAAAGATGTTCCAAATGAACGGGGCAAGTAAAATCGAATCTTTTTTTTTTTTGTTCTCTTAATCGAAATTCAAACCATCGGAAGAAATGGCTAAGATCATAACCGACAATTAAATGTCTGAAAATCATCACTTTTGTCCTTTTCTTGTGAAAACTTCAGGTGAAGCTGCATTTTACCGAAGGTGCGATGAAACTGATCGCCAGAAAAGCAGTAACTAAGAACACGGGCGCTCGAGGCTTGAGATCGATTCTGGAGAACATCTTAATGGATGCTATGTACGAGGTTCGTGAATTACGATCCAATTGTAATATATATATCGTCTCATCGTTCAAATTTCCGTAAAAGAAATATGCCGACAAACTATACGATTAACGTTGTTAAACAGATCCCTGATGTTAGAGCGGGAGATGATGTAATAGATGCTGTTGTAGTAGACGAAGGATCTGTCGGTTCAGACAAGCGTGGATGTGGGGCCAAGATTCTCTACGGCAAGGGTGCTTTAGACCGATACTTTTCACAGCACAAGGCCGAATCTTCCCAGGTAAAAAAAAATCAATTTTTTTTCCCTCCTTTTGCTGTATAATTACAATTTTTATTTTTATTTTTTTATCTTTTTGCAGACTTGTACGGATGGAGTTGAAGGCGAAAGAGACGTCGAACAAGAGCTTCCTTCCATTGTTGCACTGTAAAGCTTCAACAATCTCATCACATCACAGTTCATAAGGCAAGAAAAATAATACAATGGATGAGTTTATTTATCATAGCATAGATCGATCGATGGTTGAGTTGAACTTTTGTACTCTTCTTTTGTGGATCTTTTGGCTCTCTTCTGTTGTTTATTACAAGATATGATCAAAGGTTGTAATTTGGAAAAAAAATTATAAAAATTGAAATTAATGTTCCTATGTCATAGGATTTGAATCATCTCTATCTTATTTGAAGGGAGAATACCATTTTTTTTTTTTGTAATAAATAAAAATCTTGTCCTAGATTCGTAATATGATGGGAAAATAATATCTGCAGGAAATGATGAACGATAATAATGGATGCATTTATGTGTATTTAGTGATTGTCTGAAAAAATAAATCTAAGTCGGATCTATAATTGTACTTGACCAACGATTGTTTTACATGTGAAGTATACTATGATTCATATTCAACTTTTTTTTTTTCTTTTTGAAAAAATGTTCAAAGGACGCAGTCCTACCCTAGTATAACATGGTATAGTGTTATCACGTTTAAGGACAAAATGATAATAGACCAATTCAATTCTTGGTCAATCATTCAGACATAAATAGCGTAATAATTTTCTAACAAAAAATGTCTAAATATGAAAGTGAAAAAAAAATGTTGAGTTTTTTTACTGTATTTTTGGAAAAAATTTCACTAATGAAAATAAAATATATAAATATTAGGCTTAATTGTTTTTTAGTGATATATATTTGGTGGAGTGGCATTTTAAGGACACCTATATGAGGGAGTAACAATTTTATGAAAATAAGTTTCGAAATTGAAGCAATTTGAGGACATTTAAATTAAATGCTTTTTTTTACTGTATTTTTGGAAAAATTTCATTAGTTTTTAATGAAAATAAAATATATAAAAAATTAGGCTTAATTATTTTTTAGTCCTCTATATTTTGGTAGAGTGTCATTTTAAGGACACCGAAATCAGGGAGTGACAATTTTATGAAAATAAGTTTCGAAATCGAAGCAATTTGATGACATTTAAATTACATGTTGCAATTTTAGAACATTATTTCAAATTTAAAGCAATTTGAGGAAGAAAATTAAGTTTTAAAATTTCGGGGTTAATTATCTTCAAATCGCTTCAATTTCGAAACATATTGTCCTAAAATTACAATTTCTAATTTAGATGTCATCAAATTGCTTTAATTTTAAAATTTATTGTCATAAAATTGTAACATTTTAATTTATGTGTTCTTATATGCCACCATCCCTAATAAGTAATATACAAGACAAAAAAATAATAATTAAGCATACAAATTAAATATTAAATTTTTAGGGATAATAATCTTTTAACATGGTAGGGATAATAATCTTTTAACATGGTATCAAACCTCAAGATAAATGATACAAATCTTCACGACAATATGAGTATTGGGTTGGAAATAAAATATATGAAATTATGGTTTTTTTTACCTGTATTGGATGTAACCACCAATTATTCAAACTAAAAATAAATAATTATTAAAAAAAGGACGATAAATATGACTTATAATAAAAGAATAAAATTAATTATCAAATAGATAATAAGATGCAGACCCTTTGCCAAAAAATAAAATATTCTAGGAGGCAAGTCATTGATGGGATCACAGTATATTTCTTAAATGTTAGCAGCCAAAGGACAACTTGCAAGGAACCACAATTTGACATAAAAACCCTAATATTAAATCCTTAAAACCAAAGTTTAATCTCTTGACATTTTCCGTAGTTGGTATATATGGTCCTCATTGATTGCAATCCATATATCTATTTAAATAATTTATACAGAATAGTGTTTATCATCTTAATTTACTTATATAAGTACTTAGTGAGAAATTATCAATTCCCATATTTTTTAACCTCTAATACACGTATGTTTCTTATTTTATTTTTAATGATAAAGAAAGAAGATTGATAGATATACTTGAGTTGACTATAATAACTGCATGTGACACACGACATTTTATTAGAGTTTCCAATTATTTGAATAATTGCAATTTCAAATTTAAAAAAAAAAAAACATGATAGTTGAATAACTGATCACTTAAGGAATATGTACAACTTATGTCAAATCAAACTTGTGTAAATATTTTCAGACTTCTCAAGCTCAAAGCAAATGACAATAAACAATATTTCCTTCTTACTAAATTTATGTATATTATGACAAATCTTCTAAGTCACCATCATAGTACAAAATAATGCAATAAATAGGCATGCAAGAAACAAAGCCAACTGTACTTTCAAAAAAGCGAAACCTAATACGGTACAGTCGTCGTAGATAGGCGGTAAGATAAGCTCTAAAATCGTAACCGTAGTTAATTAATTAATAATAATAATATTAATTTCATATTTAAGTCGTATCCCCTCACGTCATAATAATAAAAATAATAATATAAGTCGTCATTGTCTCGCACTCTCTACGTATATAAAATATTTATATATATATATATATATATATATATATATATATAGATTCCACGCTTTGTAAATATGCACGGATTAAAGAAAACCTTGGAATAAGCAGCAGCCTAGCAATCTCAGGTTCTCTTCTTCTTCTTCTTATCTTTATCTCCTACTCAGCTTTTCTAAACTATTTCATGGCGTTTATATGTAAGTTTATATATTTTTTAAATACTATATTTCTCTCCTTTTTTTCTTATTCTTACCCCTCTTTAACGTTGGCTTACCTTTGTGTCGGCCTATATATATATATAAATTTCCCATTTCTTTTTTTTTTCTTTGATTCAGTAAAGAAAAGATTCATCTCCTTCAGTCGTAAAATATTTAAAGAAAATAGAAGGAAAAAAAAAACTGTAATATTCTTCGCCATCATGTTTAATTTTCTTCGGACAAAACCCTTTAGAATGCGTCTCTGTGCAGTGTACGAGTTAGTCTCTTTGATTTTGCAACTCTTCCTTGGCTAGAGATAGTAAAATGTCAAACCCCAATTTGTACTTTTCTTCATCAATGTGTGTGTGTGTGTGTGTATATATCATATACATAAATATATTTAATATATATGATCCCGTGATATATGTATTTATTAAATATATGGACAGCTAAGAGCTAACAGTGAATTGGTCCCCCATAAGCCTAAGTATGCGTGACTCATTTCTACAATATGCTTTTTTAGTATATTCGATCATCTCCTCACCTCACTATGATATGATTATATATATATATATATATATATATATGTTAGATATATATATTCAAAATATTTCCTACTGATGATCGTATTATAATATATAGTTTATGTAGTTCATAGATGGGCTGTTTTCACTCTAAATCCGCGAGGAACGTTCCTGGCTATGAGGATCCCACTATTCTTGCTTCAGAGACTCCTTGTATATATCAGTATTCCTTAATTCAGATTTAAATATATATATCCCAAATTCATTATATTCTGCTTTATATACATATACATACATACATATAGTTAGATTTTGATCTTATTTCTTGCAGTCACAGTGAGTGAGGTAGAGGCATTATTCGAATTATTTAAGAAAATAAGCAGCTCCATTATTGATGATGGACTCATTCACAAGGTACATATTTATATACATATATATGTATTATCACTTAGCATGTTTTATTTGACTATTGAATTATGATAATTCAATGTCAATATATATCATATCTTCTCTTTCAAAATCATCAGGAAGAATTTCAACTCGCACTGTTCCGCAATCAAAACAAGAGAAATCTATTTGCCGACAGGGTTAGTTAATTTTTCATGGTTCTTTTTTTTTTTTCCTAAATGAAAATAAAATAAAAATGAAGTTAATATGGGAAAACATTATATTTTATACAGATATTCGATTTATTCGATTACAAGCGCAATGGGGTGATAGAATTTGGTGAGTTTGTCCGATCATTGGGAATATTTCATCCCAATGCGCCAGTTTCTGACAAAGTTGCATGTAAGAACACTATCATGTTGATATATAATATTTCATTATTATTATTGTTATTATTATTATTATTATTATTTTTCACTCTGCATATATAATATAATACATCTTATTTACGATATTTTTGCAGTTGCATTTAGACTGTACGATCTCAGGTGCACAGGTTTTATCGAGTGGGAAGAGGTACTTAACATAAATTAATGGTTTTATTTATGACTATAATTTTCAGAAATGTTTTATATATCTATATATATAAGTTATTATGTATTTCTCTATTTTAATTAATTTCAACTCCACAGCTTAAGGAGATGGTGATGGCTCTATTACACGAATCCGACCTCGTACTTTCCGATGAGGTCGTAGAAGTGATCGTCGACAAGGTATTTTTGTGCGTATATATTATATATATATATATATATATATATATATATTACAATGCTTATATATTCTACGTAGAAAAATCTCAATCAACAAAAAATATACAGACATTTCGAGACGCCGATACGAAAGGCGACGGAAGAATCGATCCCGAGGAGTGGAAAGAATTCGTATCGAAAAACCCGTCCCTTATCAAGAACATGACCCTTCCGTATCTAAAGTAAGCTAAGCCCTCTCTTTAATCAATCAATACAATTCCCTCTATATACGCATTGATCTTACAATAATTAGAAGCATACATATATGGCCTTGCAATAAAATGATGTGTGTTTGTTTTGTGAAAAAAAAAATATATATTTAGGGATATAACGCTGGCATTTCCGAGCTTTGTGGTACGGTCGGAGGTCGAAGACTCGGATATGTGAAGATGTATGTAATAAATATGCTTTGGGATGAAAAAACAAGGGAAGAAGAGGAGAGCTTGAAGAAGGGAGACTTAATGTATATAGTATATTGAGTTGAGTTAATATCCTTTGTCTTTCGATCATGATTTTGATCATTTTGTAATAATCTTTTTTCATATATCTTAAGTAAATGTAACTCCACTTGGATTAGAACTGTGGTGGAATTTAACTCCACGCCACGTGTATTTTTGTGGTGCCACGTTGGATTTATAAGGTTAGACTTTTTCTCTCAAACACTCACTCACCACTCTTTCATTTTTTTTTTGGGTTTTTTCTAGGGGCAAATTTTATTTCAGGCCCTGTTAGAATATAAATTTAGGATTCAGACCTTATCAGGAAAATAATTAGTTTTAAGGACCCGATTTTTATAGTAACACTTTATTATACTGCAATAACAGTACGTGTAAGTTTGTAACACAAAAAGTACGCCTGATACCTCTTTAATAATATTTTATAACACTTTTGTAAGTTTAGCTCCTTATTCCTAAGTTTTATAGAAATTGGGTTCTTAAAATAAATTTTTTTTCTGATAGGGTCTGAACACTATTTTAAAACTATAAAAGGGTCCGAAACCTAATTAACCCTTTTTTTATTACTTAAGACTTGTTAAAAAAAATGGACCAAACTTCGTGGCTATTAATCACAATATTGTTGCCTAAGGGTTAAAAAATGTCTATTTTATTAATTTTATTATAATTAAACATATTTTCTTAATTAACATGCTAAAAACGCTTAAATACTTAAAAAACAAAAAGGCCCTTTTTGTTTTTTGGGAGTAGTTTTAGTTGTTGAAGCCCAATTTTTATTTGCTCATTTCGAATATTTTTAATAGATGGGCTTTGTTATAATGGGCGACTACGATACTTAAAAGTTAAAACTATATTCCTTTTTTTTTTTCAAAAATACTTAAAAGTATCCAAGGCTCATTATATATGTGATAAATAGGGGTGAGCAAATGCGGATATCCGGATTTTCGGATATCCGGAATTCGGATATCCGGATTTTCGGATAGCTAAAAATAAAAATCGCATCCGCTCCGGTTTTATTCGGATATCCGGTTTTCGAATATCCGATTTATTCGGATATCCGGTTTTTAAATTTAGAATTGAACTTTATTTTTTTATAATTGATTTTTATTTTTTAAAAAAGTTGCGGATTTGTCCTATTTCTTACCCAATAAAACATATATATGTCACTTAAAAATTTATACACAAAATAATTCACACAAAACATAAATGCAGTTAAAATATACTAGTATTTTAAACGCATTCGATGCGTGTGTTATAATATATATATATATATATATATATATTATTTTATAATTTAAGATTTATTTTTAATTTAAGCATTTTAATAGATAAAATTTTAATTCTAAATGTTTATTATTTATAAAAAAAATTGATTTGTGGAATATAATTGAAATAATAAAAATACAAAAGGTAAAATTATAGTTAGAAATAACATACTAAATTATTTGATTAATGATTATTATAGGATGCTGAGCGTTTATAAATAGGTTAGATGTGATCTAACAATTGCATCACACAATGGTACTCTATTAAAAATTCACACGATAGTTCTCTCATTTTCCTTTCTTCTCTTTTCTTCACTTTCTTGTCTCTTTTTTTTTTTCGATTCTCTATTCACATTTTTGCAAGAATAATATAAATTTTATATAGTGTATTTTGTGTAATAATTCAATAATAGATGTTAGACCTTTTTTTTTTTTTTTTTGTGGGTCATTATTTAATTTATTGTATTTTTAAAATATAAAACCGGATACCGGATATCCGAATTTTACGTTGGCCACTATCCGCATCCGATCCGGTTTATCTTAAAATAAAGCGGATCGGATATCCGATCCGGTTTTTAAAACCGGATATCCGGTTTTTCGGATTTTGAAAACCGGATATCGGATCGGAATCCGGTTTTCGGATATTTTTGCTCACCCCTAGTGATAAATGCTTTGAATGGAATGAAGTAAATGAGTATAAAACTACAATCATTGCGATATTTTTGGATCTCAACAAGTTCTTATAATTTTATCCTTTTTGTTATGTACTCCTTTTTTCCTCTTCTATCTCATTCGCTCATTTAATGACAGCCATGATAAAGGTTTTCTCAATGTAGAGTTGCCCAAATAAAACCGGAACCGGCGGTTCAACCGGCGAACCGCCGGTTCCGAAACCGCCGAACCGTAACCGGCTCCAACCCGTCCCGGCAACCGCCTAGGGACGGGTTGGGCGCGGTTTGGGGTTTTTCCAAACCGCGAACCGCCGGTTTGGCGGTTCAACCGGCGGTTATTATTATATATAATATTATAATAATCCAACGGCTATAATAGCCGTTGGAATTTAAAAAAAAATAATAAAAAAAATTAAAAAAAAAAAAAAAATGGCCGTTGTAACCGGCGGTTCAACCAGCAAACCGGCGGTTACAACGGCTATAATTCCCAAAAAATCTATAAATACCCCCTAAACTCAAACAAAAAAAATCACAACTCAATTCTAATCCAACTCTCTCAATTACTTTCATTTCAACATCATCAAAGTTTTCAATCTCTTCACAAATTAAGGTTCAAAAAGGGTTCATTCTCCAACTTCGGAAAAAGCAAAAAGTGTTACTCATAAATGGTAACCTACTGCACAAAACCTCATACTCCGCACTATAGGGCAGCCGGGAGTTTACTACTATATTAAGTTTGCATGCCCTAAAATAATGCTTGCAAAGAACAGGAATGTCGATGTTTCCTAAAATCTAAAGGTATTGTGTTCCTTTGCTTTCTGTTTACGATTATGTATGGCGATGTTACTTTAGAAAATGTAATGAAGTTGAGAATAACATAAGAAAGGTTAGCGTTTGTGAAGATTGCTTCGATTTCGCGAATGGGAGAAGATGAATCATTTTCCACTTCGTGTTTTTAGGTTTTCCACTTCGTGAAGAGAATCACTTGGCAGAAGGGAAATATTACGACATAATTTGGCTCTTTGCACGCGGTTTGAGTTGTTTTGTTCTGCGTTCTAGCTTGAAATTTAGTCTGTTTATAACGAAAGGTATCGAAAATAAATTGAAAATACATTAAAAAATTTTTAAAAAAAACAAAAAATAATTAAAAAAACCGGCGTTCAACTACCGGTTCAAACCTTAACCGGCGGTCGAAGTTCCGCCGGTTAACAAACCGTAACCGGGGGGGGCCTAACCGGCAACCGCCCCCGGCCGGTTACATTGACCAACCGCCAACCGCCGGTTCAACCGTAACCGGCGGTTGGGCAAGTCTATCTCAATGTATTGTCCGAAGACTTTAAACAGAAGCCAAGAAAAAACAAAAAAAAAAAACAAAGTAGTTACGTGGCTTGAGTTGGACAACGACGTAGTGCTAATCTTCTTATGTTCTTAGTAATTCCCAAAATTCCATTAATAGTTTTTTTTTATTCAACGACCAAGAAACTATATATATATATATATCCAAGAAAATATATATATATATATATATATATTATAAGAAAATTGTTAAAACCTATGAATATTGTATGATGATTAACTGTCCCCATTATTTAAAAATGGATTAATTACATGTCAGGCCTACTTAATATATTTTAGTTTGTTGTCAGCCCTATTATAATTTCAATATGTGTTCAGACCTTAATTTTTGAAAATATTAGAGAAAAATACCCAAACATTGAGATAAGACATATTTACCCTTCATTGTTGTAAAAATTTACAAGTGTATGCCATCATCTCTTCCAAACAAGCGAAACATCGACGAAGCAAGATTTATGCTCAAATTCGACAAAATCTCGACGTTTATGACCGTAGTTGAAATTATCGGCAATCTGATCATAAGTTTTAATAAGCTTCGAATATTAATGACATTAATCTTGAGAAAAATAAATATTGCACGTATAGCAGAAAATAACACATTTAGTAGTAGGTAACAAATGTTGACACATAAGTAACACATCCTTAAACAATAATAACGCTTCATTTCTTGTCGATAACATAATCTGTATACAAGCAATGGACCGTGATGAATAGATTGAAAACCACTAACGACGCTAAAAAACAGTTGAAAACCCCTGAACTCTTGACATTATTGACCAAATAAGGTTAAATGAACCTCAATTTCTCATGGGTATTAAAAATCAAGAAAAATTATTGATGTTTATAATTAAATAATACGTCAAACCCAATTCAAAAAGTTCGGGGTGAAATCTCCACTTTAATGGCAGAATAATGTGAAATCGATTCAATCTGTTCATGGGTCTAAGTAATCGACGAAAATTATTGATGTTAATCATGCTTTATCAAAAAATTTAGATGCGGCATTAACATGGTATCTGGGTAACACTTCATGCTACCTGGGTAACACTTCATGTTTCCTGCATAACACTCCCTACAATAAACATAACACATGCCTTTTAGTACATAACAAATGTTGTTGCGGAAATATCACATCATTCAAAAACAATACCGCTTCGTTTCCTGCAATAATACATTTCGTACATGTGGAAATACTTTACCTAGCTTTACAAAATAACATGTCTGTACAAATAACATGATTGTGCAAATGTTGGTCAGTCCACGACTTTGCACACGCTCAGTTACAAATTTATACCATTTTGGGCTCGATTAGAAACTCAATCTCGTCATCTGAAATTATATACTTTCACGATCGTATAAGTTCAAATTATTGTCAATTTGATCATGAGTGTTGATACTTTCGAGAATTAGTGATGTTAATCGCGAGAAAAATGAATATTATATTTTCCCTAAATTGTAACGTAGCAAAAAATAACAAATGTCTTACTGAATATAACAAATGTTGTCACAGAAGTAACACATCATTGAAAAATAATAATGCTCTGTTTCTTGTCAATAATACATTCTGTACACAAGCAATGGATCGCAAGGAATAGAACAAAAATCGCCAACGGAACTCAAAAAGAGTTGAAAACCGCACAAATCTCGGTGTTATTGACTCAGTAAGGTTAAATCGATCTTGATTCTCATGGGTATTAACAACCAATGTTTTATCCAATTTGCTAGACGATTTTTAGACAAAATGCATTACAGTTCTTCGATCTAACGTCGTTTTTAACAGAATAGATAGTACATGACACATAGAAATTGGTTGGTCGATGGCTAGTCCAAATTTTGGTGCTTATCAGTGAAAAAAAAAGGGGATCTCGTTCGTCCAAAACAAAAAGAAAAATTGCTCAAGAAATAACATTTAAAATTTGAGTAGTACCTTGTCAAATGACAAAAATAACATTTTCGTGTTAAAGTTTAACAATATATTGTAACTGAGTAACATATAACAGACGTGCGAATACCTTATCTTAGTATACTTTATGAAGGTTATTTTCGTTAAATCATACTTTTTTGTACTTATTTACAACTTTATCGGAATTTGGATCCTTAAAACTAATTAATTTACTGACAAGGCCGGAACAGTTAGTTGAAACTTTATGATGTCCCGACGAAAAATCTCCCTTTTAAAAATCGCAAGTCCCAATCAAAGTGATCTACATCAGCCACTAAATCACGCGCCATCTACGTGAGTGGCGCCACGCGCCATTCTTTCCTAGAAAGCTTTGCGGTACTTTCAGTTTCGACTGCCTAGTTTTTCACATTCCTCGAAAAAAAAAAAAAGATGACAATTTTTTTCTTTTAATTTTTGTTTTTCACCTCAGTTTTCTTGGAATCGTGGCGTCGATTTCCTTGGGACTCCTACGGTTCAGCTCCAATATGTGCTTCTGAAATATTGATTGCAAACAGTAAATTAGATTGCCGAATTTTCGAATCTGAATCTGGAATCTGTACCCTACCCGACCCGATCTTTATTCGATTGGTTTCAGGTTAGGCTGAATATTCTGGGTCGTGCAGTCGTTTGCTTGGCTAACATCGAAATATTGTTTGGGTGTAAAATCGATTAGTTCATATTATTCTGTTAGCTTTTCGGACCTAAATTGGGCTGTAAAAGCATGGGTTTGGAAGTTTCTGTCTTTTTTGGTGTCTTACTTTATCTGATCATTGAGCAGAAAGTTGATCCAAGAGAGATGAAAAAGTTAACCTTTTTTTCAACTTTTCTTCGTTGTTACGATTTAATTTTGTTTTTGGGATTTAAACAAGAAACTTTTAATGGTTGTTTGTAATGTAATGTGATTTTACTTGGTTGATTTGTAATGTTTTTGCTATTCCTTAGCTAATCTCTGAGTTTTTTTCTGCTTTTTTGCTCTGATTTTTTCTCAAGATTTGCTTGGATGAGATGTTCTTGCTTACAGTTAATTCACACCTTCCAAATTTTCAGACTGGTTAGAATTCTAGCATTGGTGTAAGAACCAATCAACAGTGAGTTTCTTTCCTTGTAATGCAATCACCCCACGAGAGTGAGAAGAAGAAGAATTTGAAACGTCTTTGGTCGCCAGTTGACGAAATGCCAAACGATACAACCGCCGGAAATCCTCTGGAAAACTGCAACGTATTCCCTATCGAAGAAATAGTGCAGTATCCCTTGCCGGGATATGGAGTGCCAACTTTGATCAGTTTTAGCCCCGACGATAGCTTGATTACGTACTTGTTCAGTCCCGATCAGACACTAAATAGGAGAGTTTATGTCTTCGATCCTAAGAATGGGAAGCACGAGCTGTTTTTCAGCCCGCCAGATGGTGGGCTCGATGAAAATAATCTCTCGGTCGAGGAGAAGTTGAGAAGGGAGAGATTAAGGGAGCGTGGTTTAGGTGTGACACGGTATGAATGGGTAAAGACTAGTCCGAAGAGGAAAAGAATCATGATTCCTTTACCAGCCGGGGTGAGTTGCAAAGCATTTAGTTTCATTTCATATGGATATTCCATGATTGGGATATTACTACGTAAATGCAATAACTTCTGGACCATCTAAGTCGTTTATTTAGTTAATCTCAAGGGTTTATCAGCGCTTGTTGCTTGTGGGCAGATCTATATTCAGGATGCTGGCGTTCAGCCAGAGCTTAAGCTTGAAAGTTCTTCTTCCTCGCCAATTTTCGACCCTCATATATCTCCGAATGGCACCATGATTTCTTATGTGAAGGATAATGAACTTCATGTGTTTAATCTTCTCTACAGCACATCGAAGCAATTGACTACAGGCGCCGACGGGAATACTATTGTAAGAAATAAGCTCCATTTCCTTTTTGGATTCATCCGCCCCTTTGAGTCCTCTGATTTCTCTGACTATTTATCGTGTTCCTCTTGCAGACTCATGGTCTCGCCGAGTACATAGCCCAGGTGAGGTCAAGCTTACTTGTCCTTATTACTTTCGGTAAGTGAAAACTGAAGGCTCGGTATTTCGGCTAACTTAGTCATTTCTCTATTTTCTTGATAAAGGAGGAAATGGATAGGAAAAATGGCTATTGGTGGTCACTAGACAGCAAATACATTGCATTCACGGAGGTCGATTCGTCTGAAATACCTATATTTAGGATCATGCACCAAGGCAAGACTAGCGTAGGCTCAGAAGCCCAAGAAGATCATGCTTACCCATTTGCTGGTGGGCCGAACGTAAAAGTTCGTTTGGGCGTTGTTTCTTGCACCGGCGAGCCCGTTACGTGGATGGACATCTGCTGTGGCGGCGGCGGAGCAGCAGATCGAACGAACGACGACGAGGAATACTTAGCGCGGGTCAATTGGATGCACGGGAATATCCTTACAGCCCAGGTTCTGAACAGAACTCACACTAAGCTAAAGATCCTCAAATTCGATGTCAGGACGGGCCAGAGAGAGGTCGTTCTTGAAGAAGAAAACGAAACTTGGATCAACCTCCACGACTGCTTCACCCCGTTAGACAGATTGCCTAATAAATCTTCCCCGGGGTTCATCTGGGCCAGCGAAGAATCGGGCTTCAGACATTTATATCTGCACGACTTAGACGGGGCTTGCTTGGGACCTATTACAGAAGGTGATTGGATGGTCGAACAAGTTGCTGGCGTTAATGAGGTGTCTTGGACCGTATACTTCTCTGGCACGTATGACGGTCCTTTGGAATCTCATCTTTATTCGATTAACATATCTCCCTATACGAACAATAGTGCGAAAATTCCTTTGAGATTGACCAGCGGAAAGGGTAAGCACGTGGTAGTCGTCGATCATCAGTTGCAGAGGTTTGTCGACGTCAATGACAGCTTGGATTCGCCTCCCAAGATTACGCTGCACTCTTTGATCGATGGAAGCTTGATTACGTCTATTTTCGAGCAGCCCATTAACGTTACTCCGAAAATAACGAAGCTTAAGCTCGAACCGCCGGAGATAGTACAGTTGAAAGCTAAAGACGGTACTGACTTATACGGCGCACTTTATAAGCCCGACGCTGCAAAGTTCGGACCACCGCCGTACAAAACAATGGTCCACGTCTACGGCGGTCCATGCGTGCAGTTAGTTTCGAATTCCTGGGTGAACACAGTCGACATGAGAGCTCAGTTTCTGAGGAGCAAAGGGATCCTTGTTTGGAAGGTATCGAAGCTTTTTTCTTTTTTTAACTAAAGATTGCCTGGGATTATTAAATGGCGCACAAAAAAAAAAAATTCGTATCTTTTTCATAGATGGATAACAGAGGCACGGCCCGACGGGGGCTCGAGTTCGAGGGTGCGATCAAGTACATCTGCGGTCAGATAGATTCCGAGGACCAGCTGACCGGAGCCCAGTGGCTCATCGAGCAGGGGCTAGCGAAGGCCAACCACATCGGGCTATACGGATGGAGCTACGGTGGATACCTCTCGTCGATGGCCCTCTTGAAATTTCCCGGGACTTTTAGGTGCGCCGTCTCGGGCGCGCCGGTCACCTCGTGGGACGGCTACGACACTTTTTACACGGAGAAGTACATGGGACTCCCCGAGGAGAATCGGGCGGGCTATCTGCGGGGCAGCGTGATGAGCCACGTCGAGAATCTCGAGGAGGGGGAGCTCCTGCTGGTTCACGGGATGATCGATGAGAATGTGCACTTTAGGCACACGGCCCGGCTGGTGAATGCGCTCATCGGTGCGCGGAAGGTCTACGAGCTGTTGATCTTCCCCGACGAGAGGCACATGCCTCGGAGGCTCAGGGATAGGGTCTACATGGAGGAGAGGATTTGGAGTTTTATTGAGAGGAGCTTGTAAGGAGAGACAGGCGAGTTGAGGGCTTTTCTGTCATTTGTTGTGGTGTTATTATTACTTCCTTTTTTATCTTTTTTTTTCTTTTTTTTTCTGAAGGGGACGCTTAGTTAATAACACGACATTGACGACGACTGTTGATGTAATATATAAAGCTTCTTTTCGCCATTTTTGTAATAAGGGAGGTTGTTGAAGTTTGGCCAAAGTTTTATTAGATGATAAGTTAGGATATTACGTGATTTTTATACCTATAAATTTGCATATTTGGTCGTTATCTATTTAAATATCCTCGAATATCTTATGTTTGCGTGTTATTTCTTATTTGATAGATATTAGAGCAAAAGCGAGAAAGAACGGGAGTTATGATCATTTTGGAGTCTTGGGGGTCCTTTCGCAATTTTCAGTAATATTGGAGCAGCTTTGTAATTTATCAATTAGTGAAATATGGAAATGGTTTAAACATGGAAAGAGAAGATGAGAGAATAAGGTGGAGGATCCTTATTTCTTTAAATCAAGAAGAGAATAGTTTTCATATCAAGGCTCAAGAATACACACATGGAAAGAAGGATCTCACGCAATCTCCCATAAAAAGGGCAGCTCTCAACCCTAAACTAACCCGGATGGCTGCCACCTCCTACACACAGCACACGCTCAAGGCCACACACACGTAGAATTGGGGCAGAGCAATCAACCAGCCACCTCACCTTCACCACACGGCAGCTCTCATCACGGCAGCCCTCACTCTCATCTCAACACATCACGCTGCCATAAACCACCAAGCAGCCAGCTCTCTCCTCGCGCAGCCACCTCCTCAACCAGCCACCTCTCACCCAAAGCAGCCACCTCTCATCACCTTTCGCACGGCTGCCACGAGCAGAGGAGAAAGCACGCAGCTCTTGGACAGAAACGCAAGATCACAACGGGAAATCCCGAGGAGATACGTGACAATTCGAACACCGTGAGGGGAAGAATTCTATCTCTTTAATATTTTGATTTCAACAATGTTTTCTTTTGATTCGTTGTTGATTTCATTTATTAATATGCTAGGCTAAGATCTTTTGTGATTAAGGCCGTGTTAGGCCGAATTATGACTACGTATTAATGCTATTCCTATTTTATTTAATCACATGAGTCATGTTATGTGTTCTTTGCTTGAGTTTATTGCTTGCGTGTGCCTGATCAACATATGCATGATCTTTGATTGGTTTATGAGACGGACAAAGTGATTAGACCGGTTAGAATAATAAGCATCGAACACCACTGCGTAAAACCGACCAGACATGGAATTCGGTTTCGTATGTGCGGTTTCTGAGATCTTAGGCGCCGAAAGCGTCTAAACTCGGGGAATTTCATAGATATTTAATGCATGTGTAGAAACTACAGTCATATAGACATATAGGGATTGATTTTCTATCGCATAGGATCGCTATTGCGGGACAAACGGGTAGAGATTGTTTTAGAAAATTCTACCTTGACTTAGATTCATGTTGATTAGATAGAATCGATTGCATGACGACGTAGGAGTAATTTGTGCCGAGCATGTGTCTTGATCACGCTTTCGTTGATTGATTCCAAACCATTATCCTTATTTTGCTTTTGTTTTCTTATTTGCATTCTCTTTTAATTCATCGTTAATCAAATCTTTAAAAAATCAGAAAAACATATTTTAGTCTAAATTAGGATTAAGAATATTTTCTTATAATTAATCGAGTTGTCTTCGTGGATCGATACTCGGACTTCGTCCGTTTTACTACTTGCACGACCTAGTACACTTGCTAGTATTCGAGCGTGTCATTAATGGCTTTGAGAAAAAAATAAAAATAAAAAATAGACTTGACCCCCAACTTATTTTTTATTTAATTTAATATTGCATAAATGTGGCAAAAATACATAATTTATCAATTTTCGATATTCGAATTGTATTTTGGCTGATTATTATTTGTTTAATTTAATATTCCATGAACGTGGCAAGATATATATGATTTATCAAGTTTCAATATAATCTATTCTATTTTACTAAGTGTGTTAAAAGCTTGCATAATTTGGTCTGTTAAAATTAATAAATTATAAAATAATTAATAAATTATTATAAAAAAATTACCCACTATGTTGAGAAAAGTTAAGTATAATTGCTATTTTGCCCCTTTTATTACTTATTTTAATTTAGTTAATTACTATTTTATTCTTTAATTTTTTATTTATTATAATCATGTTCTCACAAATTATTTTTTCTTTCTATATTCTTAAAAATAATTACAATTAAATTTTATATTATAATATATATTCATATTTTATAGCACACGCATAGAGTGTGCACAAATACTAGTATATTGTTATTGATAAAGTGATTGGATCATGAAATCTTCAGATATATGTCATGGATTTGATTCAATATGGACTCTTTGGCTGTATGAATTTGGGACGATGAGCAGAGAAATTGGTATTGATGGAAGTCAGGATCGTCTCATACTCGACCGAGGTGTTCAAACTAAATTTAAGCAAAGATTGGAGGTTATAATTCATTGTTTGGAGATATCTTCATAGGCAACAAATATATATATATATATATATATATATATATATGTAGAGATTTGCTTTGGTGTCCACTTACCGCGAGCAACTATCGTGAGTAGCATAACAAATCTCTAATCTATTATAATTCTGCATTCTACTCTATCTCTGGCATCGCCATCACCTCCGTCGTCCCTTTCGACTCTGGTGTCATCTCCGCCGCTCACTTCTGACACGCTGATTTCTTATAAATTTATTTTTATTTCGATTTTCTCGTAGATAGTTGAGATGATGAATTTCTGATAAATCAATGTGCCGGAAGTGAGTGGCGGATGTGACGGCGGAGTAGAGAGGGACGACGGATGTGATGACGGCCCCGGAGAGGAAGGGAAAACACAATAGATGAAAAATTTGCTAAGATTTTCACTGTAGTTGCTCACGGTAGGTGGGTACTATAACAAATGTCTAAATATATATCTTATATATTAACAGAAATATAGGTTTCTTATAAATAAGCCACGTGTCCAATTTTTTTATTAATTTAATTAATTAAAAAATAAATTAATATTATTATAAAAAACTATCCACTCTCTCACACTATCATATCAGTTCCTGTTTTTATAAATTATAAATGAATAAAAAACAAATAAATAAAAAAACATAAAAAAAATTATCCACTATCACACTAATGGAAAAAAAAAACTATTTTTAGCAATACATACGATCCGTCGTCTGAAACATTGTTAAGAATTAAGATACATAATTAAGACCCGTGCGTTGTACCGGGAAAAAACTAATATATATATATAGTGGATGTAACTTTCCAATATCCAAATGAGGGAATGTAATTTGGTAACGCTCAGTCGCAAATTGCCATTTTCGAATAAGCACATTTTTTTTAGACATCACTCGAAAAAGGGGGCATATTCTCCACTTTATTTTACTCGTTTTCCCATACTTTACAACCAATATTTAAATATAAATTATATGAAAAAAAAATGAACCCAAATTTTAACTGCTTTAGTTACTAGTGGACATTTACTGTTCAATATTTTTTTAACAAAGTCAACTTATATTCGTTTTTACTGTAACTTATGCCCATCACATCAAAACCTAGTTTAATTACAAATTTGACAATTGGTGTTATTAGCATCAAATGTCTTTCTTTTCTTTTTATTTTTAATTTTCATGTATACTTTAAATAAAATATTAAAATAGTTGAAGTGTTTAAAATATTTGTCGTGAAGCAAAGGGATTTGTATTTAAATAGAACATAACGTATCTAATCAATTAAGTGCATGGCATTGAATTATATTTATATATGTTAATACATATGTACATAGAAATAGTTAATGAAGTGTGAAACTTCCATTACATCGACAATCTCTCTTCGCTCTCATTGGATTATACGAAGCTAATGATAAGATAAGATAAGATAAGATAAGAATCAACATCAACATATAACTATTTTTAGTCTCTCAACATCATATTTCCTTTCCCTTATTTTGTAAAATAATGAAATAAAACTAAGCGAATGTCTCAATGTCTGCAATTGCTTTTTATGCTAATAAAACAAGAAATGGACGAACTTTTATTTAAATATAAATTCTCTATTATCAGATAGATAAAGAAATAAAACGAAAAATTACAGCGGCAGAGACTTCACCAAGAATGCTTTTTTTTATATGTCCATAAAAAGCTTTTGACATCCACTATTTCGATTCCACTAACTTTACCTTAATTCACACAAAATTTCACTGTTCGAAAATTCTCTGCCCGAAAGAACACTCTCAAATCCGACAAAAACTCTATCACTCTTACACACACACACATATATATATATATTATATGTACTGTGTGTGCATCAGTGCGTGTGGGGCTTTTGTGAGGCTGCTTCTGCTGTACTCTCCACTGTGTCGTCTTGCTCAATGTGGCAACTATAAAAGCTCCTCCCCAAAACACTTTCTCCTATATATTCCAACAGCTATAGCTTGTTAGAGATATTTATTTACACCCTCGAAAGAAAATAAAATAAAATAAATGAAAGCAAATGTACGGACAAACTGGGCTCATGATGTCTCCCTACTTCCATAGCTTCGATCAAGAAGCTCAGCAGTTTGATGAACTCTTCCGCCCACAGAAGCCTAATGCTCCGCTGGTAAACAAAATCTAGTCTTTCTTCTTACTTAAGCTTCATTTTTTGTCTGAACTTTTAATGAAAGAACAAAAAGGCTGTTGTCCAAATTTCTAAGCTCTTTGTCATTTGTCTGCTGCAAATTCTTGACAACAGTATATGCAAAGTGATGATGATGGCTTATGGGGCGGCGAAGAAGGAGACCTTTTTAGAGCTCCACAGCCGACGATCGAAGAGCAACAAGCCATGTCGATCGTCGACCCTATATCGATGATCATTGCCGCCGGAGAAGATCCACTCAGTGATGTTTTCAACGAGTGTAAGAAAGATCTCCTGGCAAAAGAAGGAAACAACAAGGAAGAAACTCCACTGTCTGAGGCCCTCAGCATAGTAGTAAAAAATCCAACAATTTCTGATGAGAAATATATCTTCGAAAGCCCTTTTCCGAAGAGCGTCAGCTCGACGTGTTTAAGCTCGTTGGACCGTCAAGTCGCGGGCTTTCTCGATATCCCGGCTTTGGACTTCGGTTCGGCTTGCGGGCTGCGAAGGGCTTATAGCGAAGGAGACATAAAGGTCGGGCCTTTTGTTGCAACCCTTTTTCGTATTTATTGCATACGCCTTACTACTACGAATGAGATAATGGGGTGTTCTTCAAATCATTGATTCTGAGCTTTTTATGACAGACTTTTGGTGCTAATGGTAACGGTAATAAAAATACTAGCCTCGTCCAATCTTCGACCGGGCGAACTCATACTGCCGGCCCGTTTGATTCCGAGGACCGAAGAGTGAAGCTGTCGAGGTATAGGAGCAAGAAGGGTAGGCGAAATTTCGGGCGAAAAATTAAGGTATTATTAGGTAGATTAGATATATATAAAGATTGAGGCTTTGTATGCTTGCTTATTACATACTTTATAATGTATTATTCTTCTTCTCGTCTCAGTATGCTTGTCGGAAGGCTTTAGCAGATAGCCAGCCGAGGATTAGAGGTCGATTTGCCAAGAATGAAGAGACTGAGACTTTCAAGAAGAGAGTTGACTGAAAAAAAGCTTATGATGAAGATGAATCTATTACATAGAAACATATATACGACTATAGAACTCAATTATTGTATCAAACATCAAATGGGTTGTGATTGGATTTGTATTTTTTTTTTCCTTTTTTTTAAATCATGCTAAAGATTGACTATCATTATTATCATTGGTTGTAATAATTTTCCAATATTTAAAAATGTGTTTTTTTTTTTTCTTGCAACATCGGCATCCTTGGTATGTGTCGACGATGTCTAACTTACACATCGGAATAAAATACAGAAAGATAAAATAAAATTCAGTCGTCGCAGAGAGATGAAATAAATATATACACACACATATATATTATATTTACAGAGAAGGTACCAAAATGATAAGTTACATACAAATAAAGGCAACCCTTTTCATTAAAGAACCTATTTTCAAATAAAATCTCCGGCCACCACCGTCAGTTTGGTGCTGTGAGGCGTAGCCACCTCCTTAGCCACGGCGGTGGTCTGCTGGTATAATATCACAACTACGGCCCGGCCCGGCCCGGCCCAATTCACCAAACAGAGAAATTCTTTAACTCATTCTTAAATTTTCTCTGTCGATGATAATAATATCATTAATGATCAAATCAATAGATAAACCCAAAATTAATATGTGACCAAATCCATAAATCTGCAACTTATAAAGCACACACACACACACACACACACAAAACCTAAACTTTATTACCACAGAAAATAAATTGAAAACCAGCAAACTCTCTTCTTCTCCTTCCCCATCTCACCCTCTTTTACAAAACATATATATATATATATAATACATATATCTATATATACATATAAACCCAATTCTTTGGCTCTGAAATCATAGAGAAACTTCCAATTAAATCTTGGCTCGTGTGACAAATCATAATCATGGTGATGATCTCAGTCTCGCATCTACAGGTAAATCAGCTTTTTTTTTCATCCCTCTAATTTTATTTGGTACCCAAAAATTTGAGAAAAAAAAAAAAACAAATGAAATCATTGTAAAAATATAATCTTTTTGTTCAACCAAGATAGAGAGAGACCTTCGAAGCCACTCTTCTATTTCTTTCTTCTGCTTCAAAAAAAAAAAAAAAACACAGCACCATGTCTGAACGTTCCATGTCCAAATTGTTCTATGTTGACAATCATAACTTCACACGCTTTCTCGACCTATACATACACCAATCTGTATCTATATACACACCAACCTCATCAACTGAATCTCAGCCGATTAAATTATATATTTAATTCTTTTTTTGTTTTCCTTTTAATTATTATTATTAGCTTCGGCCGAGTCCAACTAGGAAAGGAAAGGAAAGGCAGAGCTATAGATACATAGTTACATACAAGGGAGATGTATGTATGTATACACACACAAAAAAAAAAAATTAAAGATTTTTCCCCCAATTATCTCTCTCTTTCTCTCTCATCGATTAGCTTAGACGAAAAACAGAGATCCCTATTCCAATTCGTCTTCAATTCGGAAGCAAGTTTTGATTTTTATCTTCTTCTTATCGATTCAATTGTGAGCAGCTGTTGAAAATTCGCCAGCTTCCACCTCTCGCATGCTGTATGCTGTTTGAAGGGTCGGAGGGTGTTGTTAGGGTTTCTCACTCAGGATATGATCATAAAGAGGAACTTGAAATCGGTAATGCCGACTCTCAGACGGTGCCGTACCAGAGGGGACGACGACGATTCATCCCGGAATCGTAAGAAGCGCAAAGTGGCAAACGGTTACTATCCTATTCATCTCCTCGGCGAAGTTGCGAAAGGTGTGATTCCGTGTGGAGTTCGTAGTGTGAAGCCTAATTCTTCGTCCTATGGGGCGACGCCCGGCGTCGCCGTTGACGGGCCGCAGCCCACGGGGAGGATGGTGAAGAAGGAACCTATTCAGCCGGCGTTGGTGAGAACATCGAGGGGTAGGGTTCAGGCGTTGCCTTCGAAGTATAAGGATTCGATACTCGAGAATTGGAAAAAGGATAGAAGTGTGGGTAAAACTGCAGTTGCAGATGACGAATACATGCCTGATAATGAGAAAAATAAGAAATTTTGCTTGAAAGGTCGGAAAACAAGTGCAGAGTTCAGCGGTAGTAGGAAGAGCAGTGATAAAAAAATTAATGGTTTTCATTGTAAAAAGTTTTCTCCGCTATCCCAGGATGAAATTGAGGAGCTGAGGAATGGGGGTTTGAGTGTGGGTTCTAAGTTGGCGACGTTGGAGGAGGAACTGGAAGAACTAGAGGAGTGGATGGAGATTAGTGGAATTGATGGCGTTTCTGGCGGTGGTGATTTTGTGGAGGGTGATGTAGTGTGGGCAATCTCCGGGAGGGATTCTCCGGCTTGGCCTGCAATAGTGCTCGATCAAGAGACTCAGATTCCGCAGCAAGTTCTGAACTTTAGGGCCGATGGAACTGTCTGTGTCATGTTATTTGGGTATTCTGGAAACGGAACTCAGAGGGTAATGTTGTGATTTTGTTTCCGTATTGCTGAGTATGGTGGGAAGACTTAGTGTTCAGTGGTAATGTCTTGTGAGGCTTTTTGATGTGCTTAACTAATGAATGTGTAATTGTGTTATGCAGGACTATGCATGGACTAAGCGGGGGATGATCTTTCCATTTGTGGATAATGTTGACAGGTGATTAGCTGTTGGCGTTGGGTTTTTGTTTGTCTTCTTAATTATGAGTGTGAGATGTGTAGTACTTTCCGATTTGCCAGCTTCCTTCTTGCCTGCTTAATCAATGTGGAATATTTGTTTTAGATTTCAGGGGCAGACAGACTTAAATGATAGCAAGCCCAGTGATCTTCGTTCAGCTATTGAAGAGGCATTTTTGGCAGATGGTGGTTTCAGTGAAATGTTGATGGTGGAAATCAATGCTGCAGCGGGCAACTTGGATTATCTCCGTTCTCTTACCGGAGGGTCCAGGGGTTGTGACTTGAACCAGCATCAGGAGTGCAGTTCTCCAGAAGAGGTAAGTTCTTGCTCTGTAAAAACTTTACCGTTAAAACTATCAGTGCAATCAACAGAGTTTTGGCGAACAACTTTTTGAAAAGAAAAAAGAAAATTGTATTTGTTGGAGCTTGTTCCTTTATGGATAAGATCATATAGCTGATTTTATGTATAATTGGACATAGTAAAGAAGATAAACACACACGTCTTTTTCATATGGGTGTGATTAGATGCTTCTTCTCCAACAGAATTCCCATGCAAAGAATGAATCAAGATCTTGTGAGGCATGCGGTGAGACCATTGTTTCCAGTTCATCAAAGAGAGTGAATGACTCGGCTGGTGGGTCCAGTCGTTTGTGCCCGTCTTGTGCCAGGGTTGGTCCATTCTTTGCCTACCATCTCTTTTCAGTTATGATCCAGTTTATTCGTGTTTGAAAGTCTGTTTTCGTATTCATGGTTTATCTGTTTTTTTTCAGTTGAAAAAGATGAAACATTTTTGTGCCATATGCAAAAAGATTCGAAATCAATCAGACAACGGCACTTGGGTAAGTTTAATGTTAAAGTCTAAAGATGAAATATAATGTGATTTATTATAGTTGTTTCTTCATTCGGTTTTACTTAATATTCAGGTGCGTTGTCATGGTTGTAAAGTCTGGGTCCACGCGGAATGTGACAAATTTCCTAAATGCAATGCCAAGGTTTTCTTCCATTTCCATTCCCATTCCCATTGTTTGATTTGAACTACTTCAGCTTGTCATGAACAGGATAATATGCAGCAGTTCCTGAAACTTATTGATTTTTTAATCACTCTCCGTGGTTTCAGGATATTGGATCAAGCGACTACTACTGCCCTGAGTGCAAAGCTAGATTTAATTTTGAATTATCTGATTCAGAAATGTTGCCGAGTAAAGCTATGTGAGTTCTGCAGGAAAAATAACTACTGTCCTCACAATAGCTTTGTGCTTCCTAATTTATCATTGATCTTGATGCAGGAAAAATAAAAAGAATGGAAAATCAGCATTACCGAATAAAGTTTCCGTTGTATGCTCCGGTGTGGAGGGAATATATTATCCGAGTCTTCATTTGTGAGCTTTCTTTACAATACTTCATGATTTTTCTTTATGCATATCATTCTTAATGGGGTGCTTCATTTGCAAGAAACAAATGCATTTTTCCTCCACTGTGTAGAGTTGTTTGCAAATGTGGGTCATGTGGAATGAAAAAGCTGGGGCTTAGTGAATGGGAAAGACACATAGGTTCTCGAACCAAGAACTGGAAGGCGAATGTCAAAGTGAAGGGTTCCTTAATACCTCTTGAAGAATGGGTCAGTTTATTCTTGTCATGCATTTTTCCTGTATATGAAATATGGCATTTAGGATTATTCCCTTATAGCAATAGCAATATTTTTTTCACTTTTTCGGATTGTGAAAAATAACATATCTCACATCTCAAAGAACCTTCTTTTGTCTTTGTCCTGCAGATGCTAGAGATGGCAGAGTATCATGAACGTAGTCTTGTTCCTGCGAAACCTGTTAAACGTCCCTCACTCAAAGTACGGAAGCAGAAGTTGCTTAATTTCCTGCAAGGTTACCACCAAAACCTATATGTTAAAATTCAATGAGATTATTTGGTCTCTCTGACCTAAAGCAGTCTTTGACAATAGAATTAACATGATTTTTTGTCATGATAGAAAATTATGAACCTGTTAGTGCCAAGTGGACAACGGAGAGGTGTGCGGTATGCCGGTGGGTCGAAGATTGGGACTTCAACAAAATTATTATTTGCATAAGGTACTCCTGAACCTGTGCTCCAATTTTTATTCGTTTGGAGAGAAGTTCTTATAGTGATCTCCTTCAGGCTGTATTTTTGTCTTGTCACCATCCAATTTAGAAATTTTCCTAAGGAATACTATCTTCAATTATCCCAGATGTCAAATAGCAGTTCATCAGGAGTGCTACGGAGCAAGGAACGTTCGTGATTTCACTTCATGGGTTTGTAGGGCTTGTGAGACACCTGATATTGAGCGAGAATGCTGCCTATGTCCTGTAAAAGGCAAGGATCTGCATCTTGATTTCTAAAATTTACTTTTCTGATATATGGGAATTGGGTTGTTTATTACCTTGGTTTATTTAGGAGGTGCTTTGAAGCCAACTGAAGTTCCACCATTATGGGTTCACGTTACTTGTGCTTGGTTCCAACCTGAAGTTTCGTTTGCTAGTGACGAAAAGATGGAACCTGCCCTTGGAATCTTGAGAATTCCTTCTAGCTCTTTTGTGAAGGTACGGTACAATAGCACTCTTTTTGCAACTCAATCGTTTTGAAACGTTTTAAAAAATTATGCTTTTATATCTGGTTTAAGCCATCTTCACCGATTTAATACTGGGTATCATTTCACTCGGCTTATCCAGATTTGTGTGGTTTGTAAGCAAATCCATGGGTCTTGCACACAATGTAGCAAGTGTTCCACGTATTATCATGCTATGTGTGCATCAAGGGCAGGATATCGTATGGAGGTGAGATATTTGATCAACTTTATATTTACTTGCTGTGGAACTCTTTGTAATTAGTTAACCACACATAAGTTATTTGAAAAGATCAAGTTTACCATCTTATACTTGACATGCTTCGAATATCTATTGTCAAAAATGCAGTTGCATTGCCTGGAAAAGAATGGGAAGCAGATAACCAAAATGGTTTCGTACTGCGCCTATCACAGGTATGGCAGGTTTTATAAATCACAGTATCCATTTTTCTGTTCAATGTTGTGTTCATGAAAAGGTGGGCTTATAGACAGTTATGGTCATATGACCTCTAACCCCATTTGATGCAGGGCACCAAATCCCGATACAGTTTTGATTGTAGAGACTCCAAAAGGTACTTTCTCCACGAAAACCCTCCTTCAAAACAAGAGGCACACAGGCGCAAGGCTCATTTCAACAAGCAGATTGAGACTCGAAGAACCTCCTTCAGTAGAGATTGAAGAGGTTGATCCATTCTCAGCTGCAAGGTGCCGTGTCTTCAGAAGAGTGAAAAAGGTGCCTTTTTTAAGTCATGCAAAATGAGTGAATCAAGGTAGCTCATTCATTTTTCTGAATGTATTTATGAATGCCCTTTCGGTCATTTTCATGTCCTTCCATGCAGACAAAGCAAGAGGCTATAATCCACCAAATTATGGGACCCCAACACCACTCCATGAGCATGATCCGAAGGGTTAATGCGAATAGGGTAATTTTCTTCTTGGAGCTTCTCCTTTTAGCGAGCTTATGAAAGCAATTGCTCAGCTTACTCCATCTGCTTTTTCAACAGAAAAAAGAGAAGCCCAAGACTTTCTCTACCTTCAGGGAACGACTTCACCATTTGCAGGTAATAATACTTGATTATTCTATTCATATCCTCTATTTACCAGGTTGAGATAGATAACATGGTATTCTTGTGCGAACTTCAGAGAACAGAGAAGGATAGAGTGTGCTTCGGTCGGTCTGGGATACACGGGTGGGGCCTGTTCGCTCGTAGGGACATCCTTGAAGGAGAAATGGTATTTTCTTGATTTAGCTATGAATCTGTCTGTATCTGCTCCTTTATTGCATATAGTTCTTATGGGTAATATTAATGTGGTCAGGTTGTTGAGTATCGTGGTGAGCAGGTGAGACGAAGTGTTGCAGATCTTAGAGAGGCACATTACCGTGCAAAGGGCAAAGACTGCTACGTAAGAGAGACCATACATTTCATTCATATATTTCTTTTACTCAAAACTCCATTCCATACTCATTAACAACTAACCTATGTTCATAAACCTATTGGCAGCTATTCAAGATCAGCGAAGAAGTTGTGGTGGACGCTACGGATGCCGGAAATATTGCTCGGTTGATTAACCATTCGGTATGGGATTTTTCTTATGCCTCTTGAAATTTTCAAAACAAAATCTAGCACATATTTCGTTCAAATCTTTTATGTTGCCCCTCTAATCCAATTGATGGATCGATCAGTGCATGCCGAATTGCTACGCGAGGATAATGAGCGTCGGCGACGACGAGAGCCGCATCGTACTCATCGCCAAGACCAATGTGCCTGCCGGCGATGAACTAACGTACTCTCTCTCTCTCTCTCTCATACACAACTCATATGTACTAAAGGGAAGGATTCTGATACCTTTTGTGTTTCTTGTTGGTCTAATTTGTTTTGACGGCAGATACGACTATCTGTTTGATCCCGACGAGGCGGACGAATGCAAAGTTCCTTGCCTGTGTAAAGCTCCAAACTGCAGAAAGTTCATGAATTAGGTCTCTCTACTCCTACCTACATTGTTTCATTACAGCATGACTGAACCTCAGCTTACGACAATTCTTAACACCTCTTTCTCTCTTTTTTTTTTCTTCCTCTAAAATGAAAATAACAAGTTTTGGGTCATTCCTTTGTTCGCTCTAGATTTTTCTTTTCTCACCCTTTACAAGGTTATTGATTACACACAATAATTGACTTTAGTTTTTAGAGGTGATGGGTGGTGTTTAGGCAGGCAGAGGTTGTAAATGATAGGAACAGTGATCCGACCCGGCCCGACTTATTAATGGCTTCTCTTCTTTTTTGTTGATGCCTTCTTATATTATACCTCTCTATTATTTGCTAATTGTGAACAAAAAGCTAACAAAAAAGCATTCAAGAATCTTCTTATTTTCTTAAGTCAATAATGGTAAGGATCGACGGTGGGTGCTGTGCTGTAAAAGGTAGAAGAATATAGGAGGAGAAAGGCAGCAAAATTCTTACAGTTGATGAAGAAACAGTTGAAAAAAAGCAAAGCTCTCTCTTCTTTTCCCAGTGTGTTTTGCAGCGTCAGTGAAAGACAAAAGCCGACTACAGACCTCTTTATTTCATCATCAGAAACAACACCACACAAATAATAAAAAAAAAAAGAAAAAGAAAAGAAAGGAAAAGCTTCGCTAGTAACGATATTATTTATATACGGTGTGTGTATTTATATAGTTCATTCATTGAATGGTCAAATCTGTGTGCTGGGATTTACAAAACCATCGCCCCTACACTATATATGTCTGCAATAAATATTTTAAGTTTAATATTATTATTGTCTGGTTTGGTCCAGATGTTGTTGACACGTAGCAGGTTTTTCATGAGTTAAAAGCATGCCCACTTGTGTTTTATTAATTAATTATGTGAAACGCTTTCAAAAAGATTTTATGCATATACATATACATATATATATATACATATCTTGCAGTTAATTATTAGCAAGAGCTCAAATGAAACAATATCTTTTTGTTACAATACATCCCCTCTGCCCGCACTCTTCACCACGTAGGTGAGTGAATTGTAGCATCTTTATTATTAGGAAATAAAAGTTAATTTTACTTTTTATTTCTATATTTTATTCCCACCCTCCTTTTATCATGTGGTGGTAGAATTTTTTTTATTATTATTATTTTTTCAGTCAAAATGTATTAGAATGAATTCCCACTCACGATAGTTCACATACTTCAATCTAATCGACCATAGTCGACCCATACATACATACATACATAAGGTTACGAATTTTAAGTCGAATTTTGGAAGATCGGAGGGTACATTTAAAGAGCATGAAAAGTGTGTTCTTCAATGAATTAGTGTCGATTGCCAATGAGGTCTTGATTTCGTAGTTAAGGAGGAGACTTTAAGGATTTGTGGGTTCCGTAGTGGGATCGAATCCTTTCTCCCATAATTCCGTGAGTAGTGAGAGTTATTTCCTATGACTATCGTTGTCAGGTAGGTTTGAGATGTATTCATCTGACCCCGTGGATTAGTCCCACCATTGGAGTGTCTGGCGCAATTAAGCCATCGACAGGTCTGTGTGGGCCCAAGTCGGTATTTTTGGGACGTATTCATCTGACTTCGAGGATTAGTCCTATCATCACTGGAGTGTGTGACACAATTAAGCCTCCGTCAGGTTTGTGTGGCGCAAAACCCACATCAGTATTTAAGGACTAGTCCATAGCCAGATCGAGTGGAGATAACTTGAAACATTAAAAAAATAATAATTAGTGTCGATTAATGTCAAGAGAGGCAGAGAGTGACATATCAAACTCCCACCAAAAAATAAATGTTAGGTTTTTTTTTGTTATTTTTTTCTTTTTCAAGATTTTCAAACGATTAGATTCACTTCATCACCACCACCAAACCTCAAAGTAAAGGCATACATACGAAGGTAAAATCTTCGGACAAAATCTTGACACGCGTGTACAGCGACGCGCCACGTAAACCTCCCAGATTACAACGTCGTCCCAATGTGGGGCCCCACGCTGTCCCCATATATAGACCAGAATCCACCAGCTTCGAGGTGCTTGAGCCACGTGTCATTCGAGCCAATCCTAGGACCACACCTCTCTCTCCGCTCGATGGACACGACTCCAACAGTTAGACCGCCGAATACATCTTCCACGCGTCGCCGTCGTAAAGCCCTTAATTGGCTGCAGCCATTATATATATATATATATTTTCCGTAATTATTTTTTCTGGGAAAAATCGAAAAATATCTCTGCTGCTTGCTTGATTGTCGTCATTATATAAAGCATCTCTCTCGCTTGTATATGCGTTATTACCCTAAAAAGAGATTCAAAGATTCTCTTCTAATGCTCTCATGCAGCGTTCTTCGCATAATCTCTCCTCCTCATCGTTGCTGTCGTCACGCACGTATGTTCCTCTTGTAGTAGCTAGGCACGTAGCTGTCTATCTATACTGTCGTCCATTTTGTTGATGAGTGGTAGTTAGCGTATATAGAGATGAGTCTCGACGGTTTCACTCAGGCATCGCCGGGGAAGGAGGGAGGATGCCGGCGGCAAATAAACCAAGATGGGATGAGGCTCGAAAGCGAGTTGAAAGGGAAGGCGTCTCGTCGGAAAAGAAGGGAATTCCAGCGGCTCAAATCCATCTCATCAGAAGGCGGCGGCGGCGGCTTTCCCTTGACCGTTTCGTCTTCGCCGGGGCAAGAGGCTGACGACGTGTCATGTCGGAAGAAAAAGGCGAAGGTGACAGAAGGGAACGAAACGATGAGCCGGCCAAGGGAAGGAGATGATCATGAAGTAATAACAGCAACGACGTGCGTGTCGCACGGTTCGATATCGGTGATCGGCCGTCGAAGAGAGATGGAGGATTACGTCGCCGTCGAACAAGGGTTTTTGATGAATAACAGCAACGACGACGATATAATAGCAACTGCTGGCCGGGGGAAGAAGTACTACTACGACTTCTTTGGGGTCTACGACGGGCACGGCGGGTGGCGCGTGGCTCGCGCATGTAGAGAAAGGCTGCACGAATTAGTGGCGGAGGAGTATGGCAGTAGTCGTGGCTGCGCTGCTCCGTCGGACTGGGAAAAGGTTATGGTGGAAGGGTTTCTTCGGATGGATGAGGAGGTGAATAAGAACGGGGGAAAGACGGTGGAGATGACGGGCTCCACGGCGGTGGTTGCTGTGGTGGGGTCGGAGGAGATCGTGGTGGCCAACTGTGGAGATTCTAGGGCGGTAATGGGCCGTCGAGGCGGCGAGGTTGTCCAGATGTTGGATGACCACAAGGTAGGGTTAAAGTGAGATCGTATGCTTTAATATATATTATTACATTAACCTGCCAATATATACATATAATCTAATGAAAACCTTTTATCCTTTTCTAACATGATCATGCATATATTATATATATATATATATATATGTTTGAAAAAATTAATTAATCGCAGCTCATAATAATAATGATATATTTAGCCTGAAAGACCTGATGAGTTGGAGAGAATCGAAGCTTCGGGTGGCAAAGTGATCAACTGGAATGGACAGAGAGTCTTAGGTGTGCTCGCCATGTCAAGATCCATAGGTATGTAATAATTATAAAACACATTTTCAGCTTTATCATTCATAATTAATTATATATCACTTTAAGTCGCTAATTATTAATAAATATATATTATATTGGGGGGTGCAGGCGATAGATATCTAAAACCCTTTGTAATGAGTGAGCCAGAAGTAAAAGTGATGAAGAGAAGCGAAGAGGATGAGTTATTGATCTTAGCCAGCGATGGCTTGTGGGACGTTGTTTCCAATGATTTGGCTTGCCAAGTCGTAAGGCGATGTTTGGACAAAGCAAGGAGATTATCACACCCCTTTTGTTGTAATAATAATAATAATAATAATAATAATAATAATAATAATAATAATAATAATAATAATATAATGGTCACGGAGTGTGGCGGCACTAGCGGCGAAGCGGCGGCGGTGCTGGCGGAGTTGGCGATGGCTAGAGGGAGTCGAGACAACATAAGCGTCGTTGTCGTGGAGCTGAAGAATATCATCGGTTAATCCATACAGCTGTACAGTTTCTAATATTATTGAATAGTTTTCTTGTTTTGCTACCCTTTTGGTTTTTGTCATTTATTTACCTTTTTTTTTGCTTGCTTGTATTGTATGTGCGTGTTCATTATTATGTGTGTTTATTGGTATTGAAGTTTTTATGTCCTCACTTGGTTTTACGTAGGCGATATCTTTCTTAGTGTAATAATCATTTGGGATTTAAGCAATATGATGATCTTTTACATGCTTTGATAGTTTTCTTGGTTCTTTAGATAAATTATTTAGTTATGTCAGGATGAATGTATTTAAATTATTGTCTTTTAAGTTCAACTCTATCAAAATTTATTAATTAACAGGGTTATTAATTAATTGATAGCTTAATAATTATTAATTTATATAAATATTTTATTAATCTAATCTTTTAAACCTCCACCTAATATATCAAATGAATGCTCTCACTTAGTATATCGAATCAAATGAATGCTCTCACTTAATATATCGATGAATGGTTTACTTTTGAAGAATCTTTCGATAGTTTGGAAGAATTTTTCAATCCGCCTTATTATGCTTTTTTATATTCAATATATTATTTTATTGACATAAAAAAATATTTTCAACGAATTTTATACACACACCTTTCAATATAAGAAACATTCCTAAAACTATGTATTATATAATAAATTATTAATTTATATTTTACATGGGGTCGATAAAAATTATAGAAAAAGTACTCTTATAAATTTATGAAATTATTAATTTAGAACCTATTCTCAAGTTGGGACTGACGAAAAATATTTTTTCGGAAGTTTATCAAATAATCGAATATTAATTTATCAAGTTTCCATTTTATATTTATATTGTATTTGTGTGATGAATAAATTATATGTTCCATTTTTTTAAATTTATGGAATTTGAGTTATACCTCTTATAAATAGAAAAAAAAATAATTATAAAATGATTTTGAAAAAATAAAATATTGTAAACTTATTGAAGTTGAAGTTTATTAATTTTTTTTAAAAGAAAAAAAAGAAGCAAAACTATTGAAAAGAGGCCTTAGAATCTATACTATATACAATAATGGTTCAACACCATATAGTACTATATATAATAACTCAACACCACATAGTAACTGATTCTTCAATTAATTGATATGTCTTCAAGTTTTTATTTATTTCAATTTATCCTTTAATCATTTATTAAATATTTCAAATTAAAATATCTATTATAATATAAAATTATTTTTATATTTATTATGCACTCATTTACTGTGCTTAAAATATCCGTACACAAAAGCCCACAACAAAACCCCAAATTAGCATATCATATCATCTCCTTGGTTTGAAAATGGTGGGAAAAGAAAAGCTGCATCACAACCAAGAACTGAACTTCCATTTGCCGTTCATTCATTCATTCAGATTATTCCTCCAATTATGTGCCGTTGACGATAAAATTTCTGACGCTCGGTAGGGTTTTATAGGCGGCGCGTGAGTGAAATTATACTGTTAAGGTTAGGTGCTTTTTTCGTTTCTTGAATTATGTCTGATCCACCCATAGTTTGGCCTTTCCTGAGATTTATTTCATCAGCATTCTTGAAATGAACTACTGCACTTCTTCTTCTTGATGATGTAATGATATACAGTTCAAGGGTTTTCTTGCGTTCCCTGCGGAGAAGCAGCGTCTTGCTCGTATAAATGGATTGCAACAAAGACGAAGCCCTCAGAGCGATATCGATCGCTAAGGAAAAATTCCTCAAGAACGACTTCCTCGGAGCAAGGAGGATGGCTCTGAAAGCCCAGAAGCTCAATCCAAGCTTGGATGGTATTTCGGACATGATAATGAATCTCGATGTGTATGTCTCTGCAGAGAATAAGATAAACGGACAGACCGATTGGTACGGCGTTCTTGGCGTGAGCCCGTCGGCCGACGACGAAACTATCAAAAGACAATACGAAAAGTTAGCTCTTAAGGTGCATCCCGATAGAAACAAATCCCTAGGCGCCGAAGGTGCACGTCAAATTATCTCGACGGCATTTAACTTGTTCTCAGACAAGCCAATGAGATTGGCATATGATCAGAAAATAGGTTCTTCAGGCGTTCCTCAGAGCTCTCCGTCGTCGTCTGTTCCCTTCGATTGCCCTAACTGTTAGAATATTTAGTGTTTTTACTAATATTATTAAGTTGTTTACTCAGTTAACGTTGGTTCTTTACTCCGAGTTACAGTTTGTAGGTAATATCCATTCCATGTAGTGGGTAGTTTTTATAGTAGTTGGAAGTTCTGTAATTGCCTTTAAATGGCTAGCTTATCGTTCAGTAATATTATGATATTTCAGTTTCTTCCTTAACAATCAACAGTGGTATCAGAGCTTGGTTAGGATTAAAAAAATGAGTTCTGAAAATTTTGTCCAGCCTGCTATTCCTCGTTTTGATGGTCACTACGATCACTGGAGCATGTTGATGGAGAATTTTCTGAGATCTAAAGAATACTGGCAAGTGGTTTCAGATGGCATACCTGAAACAGCCTCTAATGTAAGAATTACAGAAGCACAGAAGGCAGAAAATGAAGCACTGAAGTTAAAAGACTTGAAAGCGAAGAATTATTTGTTTCAAGCAATTGATCGATCCATCCTGGAAACGATTCTTTGTAAAGATACTTCCAAGGACATATGGGATTCGATGAAGAAAAAACATGAAGGGTCCTCTCGAGTGAAGCGTGCACAGCTTCAAGCCTTGAGGAAGGACTTTGAGTGTTTAGAAATGAAAGACGGAGAATCTGTCGCAAACTATTTTGCTCGGACGATGGGTGTTGCCACCAGCATGCGGTTTCATGGTGAGAAGAGGGAAGATGTTGTGATCGTTGAGAAGATATTGCGGTCATTAACTGAAAAATTCAACTTTGTTGTTTGCTCCATCGAAGAATCAAAGGATATTGACAAGTTATCCATTGATGAGCTTCAAAGTTCTTTGCTGATTCATGAGCAGAAAATTTATCGAGATCGGAGTGCAAGTTCTGAGGAGCAAGCTTTGAAGGTAACTTCTTCTACTAATTTCTCTAATGCAAGGGGACGAGGTAGGGGAAGAGGAAGGGGCCGAGGAAATCGAGGATACGGAGATGGCGGCAGAGGTAGAGGACGAGAGCAGCGGGACAAGTCCAAGGTAGAGTGTTATAGATGTCACAAATTTGGACATTATCGTTCTGAATGCTACACAAAGCTGCCAAAGGACAAAGGAAGAGAAGAAACATCAAATTTCGCTGAAACGAAGGAGGAAGAGACTTTATTAATGGTTGTCCAAGATGAAAAAGAATCCCAATCAGATGTTTGGTACGTGGATACGGGCTGCAGCAACCATATGTGTGGAAGTAAGTCTTCTTTTTCATCTTTAGATGAATGATTTGATTCTACAGTAAGTTTTGGTGATTCTTCTAAAGTTAGAGTGATGGGAAAGGGCAGCATCAATATTAAAACAAGGAATGGGTTTGTTGAAACAATTTCAGATGTTCTTTATGTGCCTAATCTGAAATGTAACTTGCTGAGTGCTGGACAGTTGTTAGAGAAGGGTTATATGATAACGATTCAAAAGAATGCTTGTGAAATATATGATCCTTCTCGAGGTGCTATTGCTGTTGTTCAAATGAGTTCGAACAGGCTGTTTCCATTGAAGATAGAGAATGTGAAGGCTTGTTGAAACAAAAGATCCATCATGGCTCTGGCACTTTCGTTATGGCCATTTGAATTTCAACGGATTGAAAACTCTTCAACAAAGAAATATGGTGGCGGGTCTTCCTCAGATTGTTGTTCCTTCCCGGGTTTGTGAAGAATGTGTTTTTGGCAAACAACATCATTCAAAATTTCCTAAAGTGAAGTCATGGAGAGCAAACCAAATTCTCGAGTTGATACATTCCGATATATGTGGACCAATAAATCCCACTTCAAATGGAGGTAAAAAGGTATATAATTACCTTCATTGACGATTATACTCGGAAAACTTGGGTTTATTTTTTGCAGGCAAAATCAGAAGCTTTTGACATGTTTAAAAGCTTTAAGGCAATGGTTGAAACTCAAACAGAGAAACGAATTAAATGTCTTCGTACCGATCGCGGAGGAGAATATTGTTCGAAGGAATTCGAAGCTTTCTGTGACAACCAGGGCATTCGTAGAGAACTGACAGCTCCATATACACCACAGCAGAATGGCGTATCGGAGCGCAGAAACAGAACTATTCTTAATATGGTGAGAAGTTTGATGGCAAAAGGAAAAATTCCAAAGAAATTTTGGCCTGAAGCTGTGAACTGGAGCATTTACATTTTAAATCGATGTCCAACGTTTGCTGTTAAAAATATGACTCCGGAAGAAGCTTGGACTGGGAATTTTTGGTTGTATCGCATACGCACATGTACCAGAAGAAAGAGCGAAGAAGCTTGATGATAATGGCGAAAAATGCATTTTTCTTGGCATAAGTGACGCATCAAAAGCATACAAGCTATTCAATCCATTGACAAAGAAGATAATAACCAGCAGAGATATGATTTTTGACGAAGAAATGATATGGAACTGGGTCGAACAACGAGCTACAGCAATCATTCTTGATAGTGAACACCATGGAGACAATGAACGCATGGAGCAACCTCTGAATCAGCAAGTTTCAGAACCTCCTTCACCAAGAACTCCACCAATTACAACATCGGGCAGCCTTGACTCTTCACCAACCGCAACAGAAATTGTCGCAGCAGAAGCTAAACGTGCACGAAAAAGACCAGGGTGGATGGCTGATTTTGAACTGCCCAGGAAGAAGATCCAATTACTTATTTTGCTTTGTTTGCAGATTGTGATCCTACAACATATGAAAGTGCTGTTAAAGACTCCAAATGGCGTAGTGCAATGGATGATGAAATTGAAGCCATTGAAAGAAATGGGACATGGGAGCTAACTGATTTATCAGAAGGACATGAAGTCATTGGCGTAAAATGGGTGTTCAAAACAAAGTTGAAAGAGAATGGAGAAGTCGACAAGTATAAGGCGTGTTTAGTAGCTAAAGGCTACAAGCAACAGTACGGTGTCGATTACAAGGAAGTCTTTGCTCCTGTTGCACGGCATGATATGATCAGAATGGTGATTGCATTGGCAGCTCAAAGTTCATGGCCTATTTTCCAAATGGATGTCAAATCGGCATTTTTGCACGGAACTCTCGAGGAGGAGGTATATGTTTCTCAACCTCCTGGATATATTAAAGCTGGAAATGATCATCAGGTTTATCGATTAAAAAAGGCTCTTTACGGTCTAAAGCAGGCCCCACGGGCATGGTATAGCCGTATTGAGAATTATTTTTTAAAGGCAGGTTTTCGTAAATGCCCATATGAGCATGCACTTTTCGTTAAAATTGGAGATGAAGGTGGAATACTCATTGTTTGTCTCTATGTTGATGATCTTATATTTACGGGTAATGATCCTTCCATGTTTGAAGATTTTAAGAGATCTATGACCGTCGAGTTTGAAATGTCGAATGCACTACTTTCTGGGCATAGAAACAGTGCAATCAGCTGACGGGATTTTTGTTTCTCAAAAGAAATATGTACGAGATATGCTGGACAGATTTCAAATGGTGGACTGCAATCCCGTGAGCACTCCAGCTGAGTTTAACTCGAAGTTAACCAAAGATCATGAAGGTAGCAAGGTGGACAGCACATTATTCAAACAAATTGTCGGGAGTTTGATGTACTTGACTGCAACGAGGCCAGATATAATGCACTCGGTGAGTCTTATAAGTAGATACATTGAGTCTCCAACTGAAATACATCTTGCTGCAGCGAAAAGGATCTTACGGTACTTGCAAGGTACTAAAGATTTTGGCTTGTTCTTTGAAAGCAGTATGAAAGCAGATTTGGTTGGCTATGCCGATAGTGATTATGCAGGGAATGTTGATGATCGAAAAAGTACTTCTGGATATATTTTTATGATGGGATCAGCGCATGTATCTTGGTCGTCAAAGAAGCAGCCCATTGTTACATTATCCACGACGGAAGCTGAACTTATTGCTGCCACGTCATGCGCATGTCAAGCTCTTTGGCTTAAGAAAATACTTGAAGAATTGCAATTCAATCAAGAAGGAGCTGTAGTTATTTACTGCGATAACAGTTCTACAATCAAGCTATCGAGGAACCCGGTGCTACACGGGAGAAGCAAACATATTGATGTCAAATATCACTACTTACGGGAGCTTGACAGGGATGGAAAAATCAGCTTGAAATATTGCAGAAGTGAAGATCAGCTAGCTGATTTATTTACAAAAGCTCTCAAGATTTTTCCCTTCCAAAAGCTGAGAAAGATGATTGGAGTTTGTTCTTTGCAAAGTTCTGTAAACTGATGCAGCAGAAGGCTCAGCTTAAGGGAGGGAATGTTAGAATATTTAGTGTTTTTACTAATATTATTAAGTTGTTTACTCAGTTAACGTTGGTTCTTTACTCTGAGTTACAGTTTGTAGGTAATATCCATTCCATGTAGTGGGTAGTTTTTATAGTAGTTGGAAGTCCTGTAATTGCCTTTAAATGGCTAGGCTAGCTTATCGTTCAGTAATATTATGATATTTCAGTTTCTTCCTTAACAATCAACACTAACTCATCGAACCGCCCTGCGGCTCAGTGGCAGCAGCAACAGCCAGCACCGAGCGGTCAGGCCAATGAACCAAGGGTTCGTGATTTGGGCTCCGAAGCTGTGAAAAGTAGTAGTAGTAGAAAAGCTGGAGCCTCTAGCCCTGCTGCTCACAAAAAACAAAACAGTATTAGAAAATGGACATCTACGGAAATAAGAAACACGCTTGTAGCTTTGGGTCGAAAGCAAATTTCAGACAAGCTAAAAGAGTTGAAGGAAGAAGCAGAACAATCTTCTAGCTTCTGATATCGAAACATGCAGTCAAGATGGGAGCCATACCGAGCCGGCTGGTCAGCCTAACGATGCGCCAATGAGCGTTCCCGACCCAGATTTCCATGATTTCGACCAAGATAGGACCGAAGCTAGCTTCGCAGACGGCGAGGTTTGGGCTGCATACGATGACCTTGATGGCATGCCGAGGTTCTATGGAATGGTCAGAAAGGTCGTGTCTAGGGACCCATTCGAGGTGAAGATCGGCTGGCTCGAGCCTGGACCCAACGCCGACGAGTTCAGCTCTGCGGTCGACTGGGTGGGCGGCTCAAGCGGTTTCTACAAGACGTGCGGGAGTTTAGGGTCGGGAAATACGAAACTTACAAAAGCTTCAACTCTTTCTCTCAGAAGGTGAAGTGGTCGAAGGGCCCTGGCGGGAGCGTCCTCATACTTCCCGAGAAGGGTGACGTCTGGGCGATGTACAAGAATTGGTCGACGGAATGGAATGAGGACACGCCGGAGGAGGTTATACGCAGGTACGAGATGGTGACTGTGCTCGAAGATTATGACAAGGCGAACGGCGTGGCGGTGGCTCCTCTTTCGAAGGTAGTTGGCTTTAAGACAGTGTTTCGAAGAAACGGCGGGACGGTCAGGAGGATAATACCTAGGGAAGAAATGTTTCGGTTTTCTCATAGGGTCCCTAGCTATGTACTCACTGGCCATGAAGCTCCGAATGCTCCTATGGGGTGTGTGGAGCTCGACCCTGCGGCTACTCCATTGGAGTTTCTTGGAGTTATTACAGAAGAAACCTAAGGTTCCATTGATAGTGCTGACAGTAGGCGATGTTTCTAGCAGATTATTCTCAACTAGAAGAATATCAGAAAATGAAATTTTCTACATATTGATAGTCGATGATTTTGAACTATGTGCCTCCTCTCTGTAAGCTGTTTTTTTCACATTTTCTTTTTCATATATAGATAGTTACAGCGAAGGCAAACATTTGGGAATATATATTACGATAGCAGAAATTATTACATATGCTGACAAGTCTTTATTACACGATATAATACGAGCTAGGAAGAACAAAAACTGCATATATTTCTTGTAATGGATCATCATCCTTCACGTATATATCTTAAAATAAATCTGATGATTCTTTTACAATTTTGTTGCCTCATCATAATGCGCAATCTGTAGCTGCTGCTGCTGCTGCGTTTTTTCTTCTTCGCCGTTCTTCTTCTTCTCCTCTTCGACAACGTTGTAGTAACCTTCTTCGCTGGTCTTTGAGTTCATCGTCGGCTTCTCGCAGTTAGTTTCGAGATCCCAGTTGTTTTTAGGCTGTCCCTTTGTCCCATTTCTCTTGTACATGCAGTATAGGATCAGTTGGAGGATCCCAAGTGGACTTCCAACCAAGTTTGGAGACTAATAATTTATATGAAAAGTTAGTGAATTTCATTTAGTATTACCAATTTATATTAGGGTTTTTGTGTCTGTGTGTGTCTCTTTGTGTATTTATATTATATATACATATATGTATATGTATAGACACTAACCGCAAGAAAAAGGTCATGGCTGAGGAGACCATAGGCCATCCATAGCGAACTTGCAAGAAAAGAGAAGAATGACAGATAGAAAGGCATAAACTCCACACTCTTGGTCTGAATCACTTGTTTCTGAAAACCAAAAATAAATTAAATAGTTAAAAAAAGTTACGTTAGTTCATGCATGTCATGAATAATAATATTCAAGCCTCATGCTAATAGTAAACTCACTACGGCCACTAGAGGAGAGCCGTACATGGCCACCGACGCAACTAAGCCGACGCTTCCCACGAGGGCCTTGCGATGGCGGTAGTCGTGAAGTGCGAACGTCGATATTAGGGCCACGAGGGATGAAATCGAAAGGACGATCGCCGTGAATATGGCCACCTTTTTCTGTTAAAAGCATATTAAAGTGTTAGTGTAGGGCATGCATGAGATAATTGATAGTTAGAAAATATACTAACTGACTTGCCTTTCCATTAGCAGAAGCAAAGTAGAAGTATATGAGTATGAAGGAGAGCTCGAGGACGATGCCTACTCCATTAATGGTGACCACCGGGAAATTTTCCCATCTGTAACTCACGACGGGCAGTCCGTACCATGTGTAGAGGAAGCAGTTCATCAGGGCGACGATGTACGGCACGCAAGAAAATTCCTCTGTGCTTCTCTTTCTTACAACCCTCAGAAAGGTTAATCTGTAGCATATCGAAACATGTTCATATGCAAATGGTGTAAGGAGAAGGCTAAAGATTATGAGTTCTGTCAAGTGTTTGCGTTTGTTTATGTGATATGTAATAACATTAAATGAGAGATTCTGAAGAAGGCATACATCGGCGCAGCATAGAGTAGCATAGACGCCGCATTTCCTGCAGAATTTTAACCGTAAATCTTAGAATATCTAAATGAACTTAGAAAAATTAAGAAGGTAGAATGGGGATTATACTAAAAGCTGATGAACTAATTAAGTACCCATAACACCCACTGCCAAACGAATAAAGCTTAATTCCATCTGTGTATGAATATCTTTTACTGAGAAGAGTTGTTTTTGATCTTGGGAATGTCTTTCTGCAGTGCATGCGTATATATAGTGCAAAAATATACAGAACAACGTATATGTAAGAAAACTTCTAGCTAGAAAACGAAAGGCGAATTCTGTGGTCCAGAATGAAGTATGCTTTTACATGAATCTGCTTGATGCATAAATGCTCTTAAGCAAATTTTAATGACTGATATGATATGATATTTTAAAACATATATATATATATATATATAGGTAGTGAGATCATATTCACATTCTTCATTCATTCTCATGCAAGTGGAAGATGTCCGAAGAATTCCACTCAATAGCCACACTTTAAAACAATTAATAATCGTCTGAAGTTCAGCCTTGGACAAATAGCAACTCTGTTAAAAGAAGAAGCTGCTGTAAGATGGGACTATTTCTTTGTATTATGTTGATAATGAATAGCTTTATTGTCTTTGCATGCTTATTTTATGAGCTTTAAGAAAATGAAATAAAAGAAAAAACCACTTTCTTTGCTGGGTTGTTCATCATCTCAGAGCAGAAGTAATATTATGTTATGATCAATTATATAACTTATTGGTGCAGATTAATGCCTTCTTGCTCATTATTGGGGGTCATCATCAGCAAACATCAGTTTATTTCATATGATGCAAAACATTAGTGCAGTCTTTTAAGAAAAAAATAATAATAATAAAAAAAAGAATTCCACCATAGCTTTTCAGTTACTTGTTTATGAAGGTAATAAAACTGATTTGATTTGACTTAAAATCTACTAGTGTTTGTTCATTCGATAATTCCTATGTTGCCCTACCAATAGCATTATTTGGTAGTATTCTTGGGTTTGTCTGAAACTACATATCTTTATGCTTGATTTGATCGAGTGGTTGATTCGAGTTTTATTGCAATATATATATATATATATATATATATGAATCTCATGGAAGGAATCAAATTCTTCTGTTTATCACTATGGCTATTTGTTGAAGACGATAGAAAAATACTTCAAAACATATATAATAATGCTTGAGAGAATATGTTGAATATGTTCTTATATTCTGATGTGTGCTTCAAATATAGTGAACTGCGGTCGTATCAAATCAATATATATATATATATATATATATAATTAAAAAACAATGTTGAATATAGTGATTTTATGAAAATAATTCAGAACCACAGAAGCTGCATTCGTCATTTAATTTTTCATCAAACAAAGATATGATGTGCACTCCAGCTAAGATATGCATTTTTATTAAATTTAAATCCCTCAGTCAATGGAGTTGCCACTGAACATAATCTTGTCAGATTAGTGAACATATATTATATGTGTGGTAATAATTAATATCTAATAAATAATTGATATTTATATTGGACTCTTTTCACCTAACTCTCAACTTCAATTATGTTACAATTCACGAATTAGTAATTCTTAAGATCCCCAAGCGTGTTAGAGTGTAGTTTTAATTAATTCATAAATTAAAATAGGTGTTCTATATATCTGTATACGTTATGATTATTATAACAAAATTATTTATAGAAATTCACTAAAACCAAAAAAATATACGACAACGAATATATGCTTAATAATATATACCATCTGCTGATAGCTCATTATCATATAAAATCAATCACGCACCAATTGAAGAACCAAAGCAACTGGGAAACACGTAAATGTATATATTTAAAAGAATACCGTCGAAAAGATTATGACATTTTATTCTTTGATACTATTGGCTTCAATTTTCAATGCTACGAAAATCGTAACTCTTTTTTCTAAAAAAAAAATGTAACGCTATTATTATTATTATTATTATTATTATTATTATTATTATTATTATTATTAGCATCACCTAAATAGTTTAATTGGCACGTGAAAAAAAAAATTCATTGAAAAATATCTCAGAATAATTAGCGCTTACGACGCCGTATAATAATTTGGGCCGTACTTTAAAATCGTCTGAGGCTCTGAGCCCACAACATAATCTACACTTGAACACCAAAAACCAAACTAAAATCAGCATACTTCACATCATATTCTTACTATAGAAGTCGTTTTGAAAAAATAAAAATAAAAAAAAATATATTAAAAAAAATCATATTCTTACAATGCAAAACAACGTCGTATGTTATGTTAATGGCCATCCTTAAACCACGTAATAACAACAATTGTTCATGCACAAACTATAGAACGAAAAATAATGTGATCCTCCTTTTCAACGCCTTCTTCTCCACATCACTTGCATTTTTCTCTTCATTTCTTGACCACCCACCCCTTATATAAACTCTTCGACTCCACGATTATCGATTTCCCACTTCAAAGTATTTTCTTGATTTGATATTTTTCTTAATTTCATTTCGTTTTTTTTTTCTTTAAGGTCTCTCTGCGGCGACGATAAGCAAAGTCTCCGCAGAGAGAGTAAAAAAAAGAGAGAAATTCAAGGGACATATAATTCTTCTTCTTTTTGTGGTAGAAGTCATCATATATTACGTTAAGAATATACATAGAAAACTACAAATGGATTTGATTGGCCGAGCTTTTGTGGCTGTTCTCATTATGGCGGCGGTGGTCGCCTCCTCCTTCTCATCTGTCTCCGCCAGCACAGCCGCACCCTATCCGGCCAGTGACGGTATGTATTGGAAAGGCATATATATATTATATATATATACTAACATACATAATCATATTGCTATTATTGTTTTTTTTTTTTATGATTAATTATTGCAGGGACTGCAATCGACCAAGGTATAGCTTATGTCCTAATGTTGCTGGCTTTGGTGCTGACGTACATAATTCATTAAATTACTGAAGTCTGTTCAACCATAGACTCAACCATTGACTCGATGAAGTGTTATCTAACTATATATATATTCGTCGAGTTTTAGAAATTAATAGAGATAAGGTCTTGGTTTGTTAGATGGAGAGAGCAACTATTTATTTATTTATTTATTTGTCTCATCTCATGGTTATTAGTTAAAATCTAATTTATCCAACATTACTGATTTGTTTTAGGTCAAACATCTGCAAATATTACATGCATTAAAGGCTCGAGACATACACACATGCAAACGTATCATAATATTCAGATCATATATATATATATTTTGAGGCACGTTCTTACCTCTATATATCTATGTAGTGCTAGCTATTTCATGCAAACTTAGTGGATGCTCACTTTCTATCAACGAACTATATATTAGTCAAAGTCAAATACATTACAACGTCCATGGATAAGGACCTTATTATTATCAGCTATTACAAGCCACCAAGAGTCATTGTAACTTAACCAAAATTCCACATGTAATATTTAAATATTATGCTGATTGCGAACTAAATATTTAAATATTCATTAATTAAATTTACATAAGACAAAGATGTCGTGCTGACCAGTTTTAGGGTGAGGATGTTGATCGATAAAGAGACAACGAACCACAAAATCAGATTCATTTAACATAAAGCATAATCCCACCATAATAAATACTTTATTTAGAAATTAGTGTGTCACTCCTACTTGGGATTTGTTTGTCATAAATGAGTACAAGATTATTCATTCCTAAGGAGTGGTGGAGTCGTGGTTGCGCCGCCACGCAGCCGCCGGCAACAAGCGGCGATGAGGGCTGTTTGTTTGGGTATGTGCGTACGGCGTGTCAATAATTTCGCAATAATTATTTAATAATTCATATAATTGTATTGAAGAAGCATTTAATGTTGGGAGGCACATTTATTGTAATATGTTTGCCTCGGCGAAAGGGACGTAGGTATATTTTGGGGAGATATATGTTGAAGTTACCACTTAATAAAAATATTGTACTTATAATTAGTCATAAACCATCTCCAATAGGTTTGCAAAACGCAATGAAAAACGCAAAAATTCAGTAAAAATGCTCCAACAGTACTGCAAACGCAAACACAAAATGCGTTTTTCATCTTCTCTCTATTCTTTCGAACGCAAATTTGCGTTTGAACGCAAAAATGCGTTTGATGTTTTAAAATTACAAATAAGTCCTTTTAGTTACATTAAATTATTAAAGTATACATATTAAAAATTAATTGTGTACTAATAATTATGATTAAAAATTGACATAATAAATAATTATTTTAACATTAACACTTTATTTTTAGTAATAATTTTTATACATTATTATTTAATTTTTAATATTTTATTTTACGGCATAATTTATTTTTATGTGTATCTCAGTGTATTTGAGTCGTGTAATTTTCATATTTTAATAAACATTTTGTTCTATATTTATAAATAATAATTTTATTAAATATTTTCTCAATTATTTAAAATATGTTTAATTTGTAAAATTATAAAATATAGGGGTAATATTAGAAAGTTATAAAAGTTGGTGTGGAAGAGAATATTACAAGAATATTCTTTTGCGTTTGAAAATACGTTTAACTGTTAGAGAACAATTACAGCAAGATGCGTTTGTTACTGGAAAATGCATTTGCGTTTGAGGTTAGCCGTTGGAGATGCCCTAAAATTTAAAATTGGAGTGACTAAATAGGCATCAATATACAGTGAATAGATTTGAGTTGAGACCAACTCATTGAGGTTCTTTCTGTACGGTCATTACGAGTTGCCACGTGGTTAGTGCGGTTAAAGATTATTACTCTGCTGCAATGAAGAGCCTTTACACCCCACGCGCGTAAAGGGCACGTGCCGCTTTCCCCCAGACAATAAACAAACATAATTTACGGCCCCATTAATATCTTTCTCCATTCGATTTTCTTACAAACAATAAAAGAACAAAAAAAATACCAATAAAAAGAGATTTAAATACGGCATAAACAACCAATCAACCAACCCCAGGCAAAGCGCGTTCTCGACACGCGTGGGATTAGTAGTAAAGAAGCAACGGTAAGTAAAACCCAGAGAATCCAATCGTACAAAGTACTAAAAACAAACTCGGCGGCGAACCCTAGAGCTCCCGCCACGTCATCACTGACTGTAAAATACCATTTTTTTAATTATTATTACAAACAATTATGTATGTTAATCAGATTAACTTCGCAGGTTTTAACTCGCCCTTTGGTGTTTACTATTGGTAATTAATATTAATTATATTTAAAATATAAAGAACCGACCGGTCAAAGGAGTGGGTAAAGAAGTAGTAGTAACCTAAATAGTGGGTCATTATTACATTATTATTATTTATTTTAATTTTTTGCAGACAGTAATTAGTTAACTGGGCCGAGAATCCTGGGCCTCACGTGATCGGTCACACGTAAATCGAGGTTAATTTAATAAAAAAATTAAATAAATAAGACATAAAATACAGTGTCTCATTCTTATTCATTGGACCAACATTAGGTGTGGAGTGTGGACCATTATCTGCCAATAAACACACTCGTGTACTAGTCGCCACTATGCATATCTATATATGTGTATAATAAATACTTTTTTTCCAAATCTGAAATGTTGAAATTAGTTATATACATATTTTTTTTTTTGGGAAAATCTTGAATTTCCAAGACTTTTCTTTGAGTGTGCCTTTCGGGCCCGGGCCGTGTCGACCACTTTAGACTTTCGTTTCATTGAGAGACAGTTACAATATTTAATTATTATTCGATGTAATAGTACAAATATCGCTGCTATTAATAAGCATTCATTCTTTCACTCAACGATCCTATAAGACAATACACCTTTGCTAAGCCTAAGCGTAGTCTTTAGTCTTCCCCCTCACCACGCTCTAAGTACACACTCCACACTATCAGTTTCCTTACAAGTTATATATATAAATATATATATACTTTCATTACAGTGATTCAGCTTGAAATAAATTTCTTGATAAAACCTTTAAAAACCTCACATCACGCAGCTTTTGAGGCTCTGTATGCTTGAGGATTGATTTTATTACCTATGGAACAGCGCCACCGTCGTCAAGTGTCTCCATGGCCAGTGAAGGCGACAGAGCACGCCGTAGCCGCCGGAGAAGGCAAGGAGAGAAACCTTAAACCAGGGAGGAGCTCATCAAAGCACCACCAGTTCAGAACACTTCGGATCTCAGTGGCCGATCCCGACGCTACCGACTCGTCGGGCGACGAAGGCGACGGCGAGCTCCTCCTCCGTGCAAAAAAGGTCAGAAAGTGCGTCCAAGAAATAAGGCTCGAAATGTCTCCTCGGAGCCACGGTGTGGCTCCCGGCGAGACCTGCTGCAGAGGAGGAAATCTCCTCCCGAAGCCCAAGAAGATGAGGGTCAAGATCAACCCTCCGGCGGAGCACGGAGGAGCTCGGAAGTTTCGCGGTGTGCGGCAGCGTCCGTGGGGCAAGTGGGCTGCTGAGATAAGGGATCCTTACAGAAAGGTCAGGCTTTGGTTGGGCACTTACGACACGGCGGAGGAAGCTGCGAGGGTTTACGACAACGCCGCCCTTAAACTTCGCGGCCCCAACGCTCAGACCAACTTCTCTAGTCCCCAACCGTCGCTGTCGCGCGATATGGAGTTTTCTTGCCGCGGCGGCGGAGGTTACGACTCGAACGACGATAGTCTGTCCCAGAATCAGTCTCAGATGCCTTCCCCTATATCGGTACTCCGGTTCATGACCGGTCCGAACGGGAAGGAAGGAGAACCGGAGAAATGGGACAAGGAAGCCGCCTGTGAGACAAACCGGCCGGTTTACAGTAACGAGCCGGTTGACGTGGATGTTACGAACGATGAGGAGGTTCCTGACTACTCCAGCGAGTTTATGCCGTCGGATATGGACGGTTTTTTCAATTTTGACGATGAGTGGAAGAGTCAGATGCTACCGTTTGACTTTGGTCAACCCGGTTTTCTTGATGACCCGGTTTTTTTGGAAGATGGGTTCGGTTTTGGCAACGATTTGGGCGGTCTAATGGCGAGTTTCGATGATTTCTCTTGCTTGAGTTGAGTTGAGCTTCCAAGATGTTTAGCGTAACGCTAGTTGAGTATAAAGTGTGTAATAAGAAATTTTGTTCTACGTTTGAGCTTGTTTGTTCTTGTTGATTTTTGTACTTTAATTTTAAAATGATATGATAGTCTTTGGTCAACATATAATTCTTCGTTTCATCTTAAAAGGTTGAATTAAATAAATAAATTTAAAAAAAATCAAACTCGTGTGGATCTTGTTATGCACAAGTGTCATTCTCTTCGTCTCAATGCACACACGGATAGGCGCAATTAACGGTTGTCTGCTGACCCATTTAATTACTGAAATACTTATTTATGACATTATTATCTATATTTATTTATTATATTAAGGGTGATGGGCATAAGGTAACTATTTTTCAATTAATTGGTATGATGTGTAGTTATTATTTTGCCCTGTATTCCGTAAGTATCATGATATTAATCTGTCTATTTTATTAAGAGTAAATATGGTAAATTTTCAATTAATTGACATGACAAGTATAATTACTATTTTGCCATTTACTTCTTAAGTTTATTATGATATTAATTTACACTAATTACTTTTACACATACAAAAAATATTTAATTAAAATTAAATTTATGATTTTGTTTATTAAATATTTTGAATATTAAATAACAATTAAAAAATATAAATTAATAGCACACGCATCGAGTGTGCGTAAAATACTAGTTATATATAATGAGTGAGCATCTTAGAGTAACTTGTCTCTCAATTAATTTGGTATGTCATGTCAAATTATAAATTTATCTTTCATTTTATTGTTTGCCCCAAAAATATCCTTACAAATCTTTTTTTAATATTTAATAATAACACAAAATTAAAATTAAATTATAATATCATATATTAAATATTATAAACAAAAAATAATATTTAAAATATAAAGTAATATTATATTTATTCATAAATTATTGCACACGCATCAATTGTGCTTAAAATACTAGTTATTATTATTATTATTATTATCGGAATTTGAATCTTTAATAGATCTGCCGAAAGCAAACACCGGCCGATGAAATAATTCAACGTTTATCGACTTAGGTATTTAAGGTTTGAAATTACAGATGGTATGCTAGAATGAGTCACGTAATTTAAAAATATATTCCTTGCCGTATGAATTAATTAAGCTGAAAATTATAATCTTTATCATTATTATTTTCAAAGGGTCGGTAATAGATTGTGGGCTCGTCGCATGATAGACAGTAGCATTTAACTTAATTTTTACTCCCAACAAAATAATATGCGTAGGTAGATGTCGGCACGTGATGTAATTAATGGCTGTTTTAGTTATGTCGGATATTTTATTTTATTAAAAATGAATTAATAGAAAAGATTTTTATTTTGCCGGTGATTATGAGATATCTAAAGTACGGGTCTTTTAAAAAAATAGCGCTTGACCAAGTCAATTTTAAAAAAATAGCACGCTTGACTTTTTTTTTTTGGTCAATAGCACTCTTTTTAATTAACACTTAATCATCTTCTTCTAATCCCTTAATATTATTAAAAAAAATAAAAATAAAAATACAACGCATGAATTAAAGCTGCACGACCATTTTCCAGCAGAAAGCATTCGTTCCACCAAGCAAGCTCACCTAATTTTCTTCTTCTTCTTCATCGTCCTAGAAAAAGCACCTACATTTTTCTTTATGCAAGTCAGTCGACCCGACCTCATATCAGCTTCTTCACAGTCGAAAGAACACTGAAAGTCCTCATTAAAGATTTTCGAACCTCAAACTCTTCACTGTAAGTATTTCTGGTTGGATTTTGAAATAACCCTCGAAATTTGTAATTTCTGTCCTAAACCCTGTTCCAAACTAAATGGGGTCTCAAAGCTTCGAAATTTCGGTTGGAAGGACGAACATGTTCAATGTTTTTTTTTAAAACGTCCAGTTGATCAGGGGACCCCTGCTTGAAGCAGGCCCCGCGCGTTAGTCATAGCACATAAAACACTTAATCAGGCGTCCCCCGTCTATATGGGAAAAAAAAAAAAATCACGATGAATTAAAGCTGCACGACCATTTTCCAGCAGAAAGCATTCGTTCCACCAAGCAAGCTCACCTAATTTTTTCTTCTTCTTCATCGTCCTAGAAAAAGCACCTACATTTTCTTTTCTACTGCAAGTCAGTCGACCCGACCTCATATCAGCTTCTTCACAGTCGAAAGAACACTTGAAAGTCCTCATTGAAAGATTTTCGAACCTCAAACTCTTCACTGTAAGTATTTTCCTGGTTGGATTTTGAAATAAACCTCGAAATTGTAATTTTCTGTCCTAAACCCTGTTCCAAACTAAATGGGGTCTCAAGCTTCGAAATTCGGTTGGAAGGACGAACATGTTCAATGTTTGTTTTTTAAAACGTCCAGTTGATCAGGGGACCCTGCTTGAAAGCAGGCGCCCCGCGCGTTAGATCATGGGACCCGCACATAAAAGCAAGGTCCCCGCGCGTTATATCAGGCGTCCCGCGGTCTGATCATGGGACAAGCACATAAAAGCAGGGTCCCCGCACGTAAATTCACGGGAGCGCAGTAGTGCAGGGTCCCGACGGTTCCGCTCATTAGATCATGGGACCCGCACATATATGCAGGTTCTGCGCGTTAAAAACAGGAGATCCTCGCAGAATCGCTTTTTATTGATAGGTCCCATGCCCATACGCGCGCTGGTCCTAAACCCTAATTTTATTTTTTCAAATGTTATAATGAACTTTACTTCTTTTATAGGTCATAATCATGACGATCACGAGCATTTTTTTTCAAGTCGATGGTCAGTGGATAATTTGCGAGGACAATACGTCGAAGTAGGTTCCCGATCCAAGTTGTCGGTGGCAATCAATCTTGGTCGACGACGGTTCATGCACATTGGAGGATCTCACTGACGAGATTTTGAAGGCATTGTCGTTACGCAACGACAATACCAAACTTACGATAAGCTACATGCCTTGCATAGGCTACAATTTTGTGCGACCCATCTACATCGAGAACGATTACGGCTTACGTGCGTACCTTGGTTTTGGTTGTCCACGGTCAAGACCACCTCTTCACGTGCAACTTGAGTTATCCGTCAGTGGCCGCCACATCAACCTCATGATAATGATTTATCGAGTTTCGACGTCAGCCTTATAGCGCAGTGCGACGCAAACGCAGAAATCCAACCATTTGAGGGTTTTTGCAGCACGCAGAAATCCAACATTCCTTACCAACGTAATGAAACCACTGGCTTTGAAGACGATTACTCCGGAATGGGTGGCGACGAAGATGATAATGAAAACGAGCAAGTCGGTGGAGAAGACGATAATGAAGACGAGCAAGTCGGACAACCCGAGGTGCAAGGTGCTTCAGATGATGATGATGACGATGTTGATGTCGAGGAGCATGACGCTGTAGATGTGGCCGAAGATGGTACCTATTCGTTTACGGATGGTTCAAGCCTATATGTTGGACAAGAATTTCGTAGCAAGAAAGAATTCAAGGACGAAATCACTAAAATCGCAATCGCTGCGTGTTTCGAATTCCAACTGGATAGGTCAAACAAAACCCTGTACGTAGTGAAATGTGCCAACGAGAAATGCGAATGGCGAGTACGAGCTGCTCAGGACAAGAACTCCCCTCTTTTCTCAATCCGAAAGTACTGCAACACGCACACATGCGGTGTGTCTCATCGACGCCGTAGACATCGGCAGGGGAGTTCATCGCTCGTATCGAGCGCGTTGTTGGAAAATTTTAGGGCTCCTAAAGACTTTCCTGCACCCAGTTCAATACAGTCGATGATGCAGAACAGGGGAGTAGAAGTTTCATACTACAAGGCTTGGAAAGGGAAGAAAATTGCAACTGATGAACTAGTCGGTAACAGAGACGATTGCTACGGTTTACTGCCGGCGTACTTAGATGCGGTGAGGCAAGCCAACGAGGGCAGTATCACTGATTGGGAGATGGACGAAGACAATCGGTTCAAGTACATGTTCTTGGCATACGGCGCATGCGTCAGAGGCTTTGCGTACATGAGGAAAGTCGTTTCTATCGACGCAACTTTTTTGAAGGGGAAGTATAAAGGGGTCATGATGATTGCCACGGCACAAGACGGCGATTACCATCAATATCCTGTTGCATGGGGTCTTGCCGACACGGAGGGAACCGAGTCATGGACGTGGTTTCTCACGAGATTGCGACGTTTTGTTGCGGACAGTGATGATCTCGTAATAATTTCTGATCGAAATAACGATATAAAGAATGCCGTTCCGGCCGTTTTCCCGCACGCGTTTCACGGTTTCTGTGCGTGGCACATTCAACAAAACGTGAAGACGAAAATGAAGAAGAAAGGTGCTTGTCCGATTTTTTGGCGTGTAGCGACTGCCTACACAAAGAGCGAGTCCGACCGTTATTTTCAGCAGCTTGAAGACAAATACAAGGAAGTGGGAGCCTATCTTAACGAAGTTCCAAAGGCTACGTGGACAAAGACATATTGCCCTAGATCAAGATACAACATAATGACTACCAATGGATCCGAGTCTATAAATGCGGCTCTACGTAAAGATAGAGAACTTCCAATTATTGGATTGTTGAACTCGGTTCATCGACTAATATCATCATGGTTCAGTAAGCATCGGCGAACTGCGGAAGCTTCAATCGCTGCGAATGTGACTAGGTTTACACCGAAGGTGGAGTCGATCATACGAGAGAATTTCGGCGAGTCGCAAAAATTTCATGTGTCGGAAGTCGGGCATCTAAGATATAACGTGTACGGGCAGCATGTGAACCACGAGGTCGATCTAGAAACGCGCAGATGCACTTGCATGATGTTTGACATCGATCGTATCCCATGTCCACACGCGATTGCAGCTTGTGGTTACGCCCAAGTCCCGGTGTATTCATTAGTGCACGATTATTACACCTTGGAGGTCTGGAAGTTAGCTTACGAAGGGACCATATGGCCGGTAACGGATCGCATTGAAAGTAGTATTCACATGTTGCCACCTCTTGTTCGTTCACAACGTGGAAGAGCACGGAAAAACAGGTTGCCTTCGGTGGGGGAATTTGGTAGGAGGTAACGTCCTTGTATTTGGGGATAATTTTAAAAAAAGGGATTAAGATTTTATCCAATTAAAAAAAATGGATTTTGACTTTTTTAATTAAATAAAAGGGATTGAGTCGATTATGTTAGAATTCATTTCAATTCTCTCGATTGAATCTCTTGTTGAATGAAAAAATATGATTTTAGATGATTTCGCAACATGTTATCGCATGGGTTCTTGAGTATTCGATGTATTAAAGCTGAATCGGGATGAATTTTGTGTTTTTGAGTCTGTAAAATCGAGAAATCTGATGAAATGAATTCGATTTATTCGAATTCGAATACAATTCGAATTGTATTCGAATTCGAATAATGATTTTAAATTGAGGGTATTTTAGTAATTTTACAATCAATTCCTTCCATTTAATTAAATTACACCACGAGTAACACGGGATCCGCACGTTTAGTAACACGGGACCCGCACGTTCAAACAGGGGACCCGGATGTCAAAACAGGGGACCCGCACATTTGATCACGATATCGCGCTGATAACATGTGCGCTTATGGACGGGTCCTCTGCCAACTTAGGGTTGGTCACGTTCGCTTATTGAGACGTACCAATAATTGAACAATTATTGGTCAAAAGTGTTTTCTCATTCACATGTCAGAGCAGCGTGCCTATACAGTCTGTACAGCACAGATGACTTGACAGTTGATGAATTTCGTTAATAAAAGGATGGGAAAATAATAATATTATTAAAATTCTTAAAAAGTTAATAATTAGTAAAATAATAATTACTCGATTAAAAATTGTTAAAAATTATCCGTAACATTAACAATACCTAAGGCATCGACGTAAAAAAAATAAAAAATAATCCAACATGTATTTCGAGTTGATCAATCTCTTAGGTGAAGATAGAAAAAGAGCACTCCCAAAAACATACCTTGTGTTATGAATTTTGTAGGATTTAACAATCTTATAAATTGATTGTTATTATTGTGATTTGATCCAATTTTTTGATTTTGTGCTATTTTATGATGACTTAATATTGTAGTATAGGATAAACAATGTACACAAACGCACAATTATGGCTTAATTTCATGAATTAACAAATCCAAAATCGCACATGAACACAGGGGACCCGCACGTTATGGGCAGGGTTCCCGCACGTAAAAACAGGGAACCCACGCATATTTGCTTGGTCCCCGCGCTGAGATGTTCGGGTCCCGATTGGTCCCGTGGAACTTATGCGCGGGTCCCCAGCGATATCAGGCATGGTCCCGCGCATATACACATGGGACCCACGCGTTATGAGCAGGGTTCCCGCACTTAAATTCAGGGGACTCGATCGTTAACGTGCGTGGCACATCCAGGGGACCAAGGATGCGCCGCACTAACATTCAGCCCAGACTCAATTATGGTCCAATTATTGTTGTTTTAATTTTTCTGTGGATATGATAAGTGTCAGACGGTCATGTCAAATCACACACCACGTTTCATACTGAAAATCCATATCCAAACACAGAAAATTCATATTCAACACAGAAAATTAATATTCAACACAGAAAATTCAACACAGAAAATTAATATTCAACACAGAAAATTCAACACAGAAAATTAATATTCAAAAAATTTATATTCAACACTAAAAACTGTCCCAATCGTTCTTGAAAATAGAAATGGCGAGGTATTTTCGAAAATCCACCATCTGATTTTGTGTCAGGCGGGAGACGTCGTCTTTCGGCACCATCTGATTTTCACACAATACACATCTATTATGTGTTAGGGTTTTGGTATTTATACCACATTTTGGTATATAATACTTGGGCCCCTAACAAGCCCAATTACACTAAGCCTTTCTTTAAATAAAATCTATTTAAATAAACTACAAAGATAATTCTAATTAATTGAACACAATAAAATAATCCTAACAATCTCCCCCTTTGTGTTCAATCTTCAATTTGACATCGATTATCTTTGCGGGGCTTAGTGCGTTTGCCTGAGTCCTAAAGGAATTTCCTCCTTTGTCTTTTGACCTCTTCTTTTTGGAGATCTTCAAGCTCACCGTGTCTTGATCTTCGCTTCTCGGCACCGCGTCTTCTTAATCTTCTTTGTAAGTTCGACTCGTAAATGCCGGAAGGGATTTGAAGTCGCTTGCCGGATTTCTTCTTTTTGTGTTCGATCTCTCCTTTCGATAATAGCGCAACTCCCCCTACTTTTGGTCAACCTCATGTTGGGATTGGGAAGTTCTCTTTGAAATTTGGAGAGACGCACACGAGGCAGCAACTTCGATCTTTGTAGTCCATGGTGTTCGCTTGATTCTTTGACGACGCTTGAGGATTTAGCGTTTCTGATCTATCTTGCACTTTCGTCGTGGTGTTGCTCCCATTTTGCTTTAGTACTACTCCCCCTCATGAAGATCGAGTTGGGGAGATCGCCATGCGATGGGTCAAAATGAGGCATTATCTTTGGCAAGAAGATCACGTCGTCGGGACATGAGGATGGCGTTGGTAGGAACTCAGGTTAGGTAATAACCTGACGTAGCCACTAAGGCAGTCGTCAAGTCTTCTCCAATCTTCTTCTTCTCGGCGCCGGATTCGTCTTCTTCGAAGGAAGTTGTCTGGTTCGGCCTCGAGGAAGCTTGTCTGGCTCCGGAAGAAGGTACGCGTGGGGTGTTAGGCTCCTTTGGAATGTTCCATTCAGTCAAGTGCAGGGGAGCCCGACTTCAGAGTGGTGAGCGCGGCGGAGATTGGTGGGTGGTCCGACCTGTTTGTTTATGCGTGTCCCCTTCCCCCCTCATGGCGATTCGTGTTAACGAGATCGGCATGCTTGTGTAGGAAGATTAGGAGGACACAAACGACAGGTCGGTGATGGTAATAACCAGACGGAGCCACAAAGGCAATCCGTCGTGTAAGAAACCGGGGTCACGAAGACTTCCCGTTAACATCGATCTAGGAGCTATGCTCGTAGACGATGGCCTGAAACCGTTGTTGCTTTGATGTTGCAACGGCAGGACTTCCTTCCGATCCTCGAATCATGTTGAAGCAAGACATGTCTACGGAAGTTCTAACTTGATCACAAAGATCAGGTGTTTAAAAGTGTATGTGTCCTAGAAAATATAAAAATATATGGAGTGAGGACACACTAGACTCGAGTGCGCAAGGAAGTGTGGTGGTGGGGCTGAGTACCACATAATTCAATATCTCCCACTTCCGAGTGAAGCGGTGATAGTAGACGTGGTTCCCCGTGATTTCTGAAACACCTGTCTTTTGTGAGACAGACGAGTGGGTAAGGCTCGGTTGTGCACGCGCTGTTGGACCTATTGCGGCGACTTCTACCCGGGAGCTAATAAAATTAGCACCTGTACCTATGAGGGTTGGTCCGAATAATTTGTGAGTTGAGGGAATCATGTAGCGTCGGTCTTTTCGAAAGGTTTTAGTAGACGTGGCTGTTTCTTCGTGATTCGACTGACTCTCGGTGATGTTCCGGGGTTAGATTCAGTTGGGTTTGACTGAATCGTAGGAACGAAGCATCCATGCATCCGGTAGGAAGTAGTGAGTGCTGCTTTGTATGTCAGCAATTCGGAGTAGGTCGATTGAAGCGCGCACCGAGTTTAACATTTGTAGCCACCGTCGCCTTTGAAAAGAGTTGACCGTTGTAGGCTCGATATTCTTCTTTTGAAGTCCATCTTCGGAGGTCGGAGGTAACTCCACGAAGCTTGATGATAAGTAGAGAAGATATATAATATTTTATATTTTTATGGCCTTTTTTTAATATATTAATCGTTATTAGTAAAATATATTTTTATACTATATCTTATATGGATATAATATATATATTAATCGTTATTAGTAATATATATATATATATATTAGTATATTTATATTATAAATATATAGATATATTTTATTTATCTATATATATTTTGTTATTCCTCCCCCTCAAAACATGCTTCCAAAATAAAATTGCTCCCCCTCAAAGATGCGTGGAAAGTTCGAAAAATCTGTGAATCTCTTTCCCTAAATTCACATATTTGAAGTTCGATCCCCCTCAAAAATATAATTATAGCTCCCTTCTAAAGAAATAAGGGTCACTTCTCTTTTTAAAAAAAAGGGTAGCTCCCCCTCAAATTAAGCTCATTTTACAAAAATGGTATTTTTTATTTCCGTGCGTAATATGCATTTAGAATTTGAAAGTTTTGAAAATGCATATTTAAAATGTACCATTTTGAAAAATAGGTATTTTTGCGATTCAGCTTATATGCATACTTGAAAATTTAAGCTCGAAAATCTTAAAATTGTATGCATAATGAAAATGTAGCTATAAAATAGGGTATTTCGCGTTTCGGCTCATGTATGCATGCATGCAAGAATTTGAAAGTAAAAGCCCTTTTGAAGCATGCATAGCTATAATGTACCATATTATTTGCAAAGTAGGTATATAATTTTCAGCTCGATATGCATGCCAAAATTTACTATGTAATGCTTATATAGAATTTACCTACGGCGTAGTTGCTCACGCTGCATACCAGTCATGGTTGTGGAGCAACTTCTGGAATACCAACCATGCTGGGAGTTGTGGTTGCCCTCGTCTCGTACCGATCATGAGTATGGAGCAGCCATCTTCTAATTACTACTCATGATCGGGGTTTTGTAGTTGCTCTCGTCTCATACCAACCACGCGTGTGGAGCAACCATCGTCGAATTACCACACGTGATTGGGCTCCTGCAAAACATTATCGGGACTTTGGTACCCATTTTTGGATGGGTCCTCCCATATTAGCAGAAAACAATTTATGCACATTTGGTTCAGATATACATCCTAAATCATCCTTTAAAGTCCTATTTAATTTGATTTCTGATTTAGGAATCCAAGTTTGGTGAACCTTAGAGGGAAATGACAAATCAGCGCCGGTGAATGTGTGTCTAGGTATAGAAGATCTGAAGATTTTCTCCCTAGCCAGTCGCAGAAGATGTCTTTCAGACTTAATCTGGACCGGGTATTTCAAGTATGAATACGAACTTATCGCACTATATGCGTCATCAGATGATGAGTCGTATTGCCTACAAGAATTCACATCATTCACTCTATAATGATGGTTTTTTATGGAATTTCGCTTACTAGAATAATAAGTATTTTTGTGCGTGTAAGCAATTCCATCTCTATCATTCTTTAAAAATGAGATATTTGGAAGTTTGAGAAGTTCGCCTGCTTGAGCTTGGAACTTCTTCCTTAGGAACTTCCTTTTTGGTAGGAGCGGGAGAAGGAGAATCTTTAGCAATGTCGTCCTTGGTTTTGGAAAATAATGTCGATTTTCCTTTCTCCTTCCTAATATTCTTTTGTTCCTTAGCATTTTTACATGTATTGCTTTTACTTTTCGTTTCTGCGCCAGTCAAAGTTGACTTAGAATTATTAGTAAAAGTCTTTTTAATTTTAGGAACAAAGGCGTCGGTTTGTGTTCCCTTGTCCTGTTTAATGGAAGATATTTCTTTAGAAGGATTATTTAACACAGGTAAGGATGGGGAGTTTTTGAGATTAGAAATCTCCTCTAAGAGTTTTTGCTTTTCTGCTCGGAAACCTACTCTTTCCGATTCCAGAATTGCGTTCAATTCTGCAATTTTACTAGCAACCTCCGGAATTTCCCAACAAGAGATATGTTTATTAGAATGTAAACTATTTTCCCCGTTGGACGCTAAGTCCTTAGAGGAACTTTGGTCTGTTTGACCCTTTTTCGCAAGGATGCACTCTAAGTGATGAACTTTAGAGTGCAATTTACTGCGTTCCTCAAATAAAAGTTTAAAACTACTCCGCGAATTGCTCAAATCAGACAGATAATTATTGCGTTCGAGTTCGCAATTGTTTAATTTATTTGTTAGTTCACTAATTTGAGCTTTTAATTTTACTTCATGAGATTCAAGATTAGTGATTTTCTCACGCGCGTTTTCTAAACGGCAAGTAAGACTACCTCTTTCTTCTAAACTCTTGACTAATCATTTGTAATTATTATCTAGTCTACTCTCTAACTCACTTATAGTCTTTTCGTGACTTATAAGTTGAGTTTGGCCTAGCTTAGAGGAATTTAGATTCTTGGTTAGCTCACAAACGTTAGTTTCTGAGCTAGCTAATTTTGATTCAAGACTAGAAATAGTTTCTAGTGCACTAGCTAACTTAGTTTCTAACGCTTGGGTAGTCCTACGTTCGTGTTTATGTTCACGACGCATGGTTTTATAATCTTCCTTCAAAGAAAGAAAAGCTTTATATAAATCACTCTCGTCAAAGCTCATCTCAGAAGTTGCGGAAGTAGAATCCATGATTTTTAAAATTTTAAAATATTACTATATTTTTTTTTTAATTTAGTTAGATACGCGATCGTTAACGCGTCGTGTAGATTTGATAATTTTTGGCTTTTGAAAAATTCAGTTCCGAAAAGTTTTGGTGTGTCGATAAAAGTCGTGAAGTTTCAAAAATTTTAAGTCTCGAAAACTTTTTGGTGTGTACCGAAAAATTTTAAAGTGATGTCGAAAAACTTCGAAAATATTACCAAAAGCTTTTTCTATAATGTGCCAATGATCTTTAAACGTGTGTGGAACTTTGAAGTGTGGAAATCGAGGGGTTCGAGAAATGGCTGGTTCGCGAATTGAAGACCGGTTCGTGATCTGCGTTGGCGAAGTGAGTTCACGGGTTGGCAAAACGATTCGCGAAGCTGAACTGAAGGTTGGCGAATCGAAAGATCGCAGATGAAGTGGGGTTCGTGAAGTGGCCGGTTCGCGAATTGAAGACCGGTTCGTGATCTGCGTTGGCGAAGTGAGTTCACGGGTTGGCTAAACGATTCGCGAAGCTGAGCTGAAGGTTGGCGAATCGAAAGATCGCAGATGAAGTGGGGTTCGTGAAGTGGCCTGAGCTTCGTGATCCTGGTTCGCGTGTTGAGGTTCGCGGATGAAGCGGAACACTTCGCGAATTGAAGTTCGCGAGAGTGGCGGTTCGCAAAGCAGAGAGGTTCGCAAAGAAGAGAAGTTCGCGAATTCTTTGTCTGTTCCGCGAATGATGAACAGGATGAAGATCTTCAAGCTGAAACCCAGAAAAATCCGAAAATCTTGCTGTAAATGCCCAAAATCTGCCCAGAAATGCTGTTTTTGCTGGAATAAGTTTTCCAATACCAGAAAATGGCCTAGAAACCCCAAAAACAGCTCAGAAAAGGCAGAAAAACAGCCAAAGAAGCTCAAAAACAGCAAAAACAAAGTGACGAAAATAGCTCAATTAACTCCAAGAATGGCTTCAAAGCTCCCTCACGCTTGCTCTGATACCACTTGTAGGTCCTAGAATATCCAACTAAACATATATTTAAACGATCTTACCACGATTTGATGATCGGAAGAATGAAGCTCGCGTGGGGTGCTTGTGTGTTCTTGAGAGGTTGGGGACTCACTTTGATTTTCACACAATACACATCTATTATGTGTTAGGGTTTTGGTATTTATACCACATTTTGGTATATAATACTTGGGCCCCTAACAAGCCCAATTACACTAAGTCTTTCTTTAAATAAAATCTATTTAAATAAACTACAAAGATAATTCTAATTAATTGAACACAATAAAATAATCCTAACACTTTTCCTTTGTCGGCCGCTCGGTCAGAAATCGAAGCCTCGGCGTGCGCCTCGACCTGAGCCTCAACATCGTACCTGCCCCTCCACGAGGATGGGCCCACCCCTTCCGTTCTCTCTACCTCTTCGCCGGTCCATTCAGGTTGGACAAAATCGGCCCAACGGGGATGCTCCCATTCGGACGGACTGTGACCGTCCCATGCGTCCTGACTCGGACCCTCGAACGATCCCATGGCGTTGGTCCATCTCTCATCGTAATCTATACAAGTAATTTCGAAAATAAGAATATAATATTTTTTCCACACTAAGTATAAAAATTTACCATGAGGCGATTCGTCATGTGTAGTGTGCCATCCACCACCAAACCCGCTCGGATCGTCATCTACATCGTAAATAGTAAACTGATAAGTAATCTACACAACTAATTAAAAAAATAATTTTAAAAAACTTACAATGAGGCGGCTCAGCAGGCGGAGTGCGCAATCCACCAAAAAATCTACTCGTCAGGTCGTTCCGTAGATCCTGAAACGAGTTCCCCAACCCTCTGATGCTTTCGCCCCACGATTGCATGAGGCTCCAACGACTGTCGTTCGTCTCCCACCGTCGAGCCTCTTCGTTTCGGAACTGTGAGAGGGCAGTACCAAGTTCGTCGAATCGCCCAAACACGTCCGTGAAGTTTTGGTCCACACGACTCGAAAATTCCTCGAAGCGTGCCTCCGAAGCGAAACCATAACCACGTGATGGTCCCGTCGGTGGAGGTTCGGGGATCTGGGGGATGGCCTGTGCATCGAAATTCTGTTGGATCGCAACGCGCTCGTTGCGATCTCCTTCCGCCCCACGACGGGAACAACTAACATCCACTCCCTGCTGGAGTAGGCCCGTCACACGGTCGAATAGTTCGTGCGCCACCCCAACGTCAAAGACGCTGTCTCGAAAGTACTCCGCCTCCAACTCGTCCGCTGACGGCACTAACAACCCTCGTACAGGGGACCCGTGGGCGGCAGCTACGACCGCCTCCAGCTTCGGACATCCCTTGCGACTCCAATCGTTCGTCACCCACCTCAACATGCGTGGCGTAAATTCTTCTTCTCTGCGCCCCGAAAACTCATGTGCAAGATATGTCAAAGCTTAATTAGAAATCACCTGAAGTGGCTGTACGAACCCACTGATCAGCCAACTGCTTTTTGCGTTCGCCCCGTCCCTCCTCTCCCGTAGATTTTGTTTTACGGCCCGTATGACCTCCTTGAAAGCCACGCTGCCCCAAGGAAATTGGGAGAAAGCCACCTCGTGTTCGACAAGCTGAAGGACCCAAGAACTGACGATGGTATCCTTCTTTGAGAGTCGAGGTAGCAAGACCGCGGTGGCGAAGTAGACGTCTGCCAACTTCAACTTGTCAGTGTCCACGCGTTCCTCGTCGCCAGCCAACTCCTCCAATCGACGCTTCACGTGCGACATGCGGACTGTGGAAGTGCCGGCAAAATGTCTTTCGGCGAAAGCTGCATTGGGGTACACTTGCGGTAGCTCGGCTGCGAACTTGAGCCCGGTGATTAGGCAATACTCCGATTTTGAAAATCGGAGTGGTTTGTTGCCAATAATCATCCAAAGCTCGTCGCGGTTGTGCAACGTCGTCTGCCTCTGGATGAGGTACCACAGCAACTGGGCCGAGAGATTAAAATCCGCCGCGGCACTAACTAGTCGGCCGAACGCACTCCCGGCCCTATATGTCTCCCACTCATGGTGGTTCAGACACCTTCTTATCAACTCGCTGGCCTCGGGGTATAGCGAGGTCAGCGTAATACGGCAATCATAAACTTCGTCGCCTCTTAATTGCTTCTTCATCACAACCTAATTTATACGTAATTATAACATATTTTAGCAAATTACATGGTATGAATATTAAAAATATAAAACCCTTATGCACAGCTGCGCAGGGGACCGTATCGCATATGCTGAGATTCCCGCACAGATGCGCATCAGACCCCTGCGCATCTGCGCGGTTCCCGCACGGGTCCCATGCGTATAAGCACGGGTCCCCTGTCGGGTCTCCTGTTCTTGCACGCAGGGAACCCTGACTTATGCACGGTTCCCTGCGTGCAAGAGCAGGAGACCCGCGCTATTATACAGCGGACCCGTGCTTATACGCATGGGACCCACTCGAGAACCTCTTCATCTTATGCGTGGGTCTCATGATAATATGCACGGGTCCCGTGCTCACAAGCGGGGGCCCTATGCTTGCAAGCACGGGTCCCATTCGTTTACAAGCTACCTACGCTTGCAAGCACAGGTCCTATGCTTACAAGTACGGGTCCGATGCTTGCAAGCGTGTGTCCTATGCTTGCAAGCATGGGTCCGATGCGTTTACAAGCTACCTACGCTTGCAAGCACAGATCCTACGCTTGCAAGCACGAGTCCTATGCTTGCAAGCGTGGGTCCTATGCTTGCAAGCACGGGTCCTATGCTTGCAACCACGTCATTGCCAGGTCCCCTGCTCGCGTTAGATTAAACAACCCATAGACTTTGAAAGTGCCGTTGACCGTATCATTCCGTACGGATACCCTCATTTTCTTGCTCCATGTATTATTATTATTATTATTATTATTATTATTATTATTAATACCCAATATCGTGTAGTATTAATGCAATAAAACTTTGTTATGATTTAATTAAATCTCTCGTACACACACACACACACATATATATAATCATTAATCAGATTGGTCAAAATCTGCAATTGTTCTACAATATGTCACAAGTCGTTATGAGTTGTAAAGATGTCTGAATTTAGAAAATGTTTCCACAGCTTTTGAGTAATTTAAATATGGTAGTTACGTTGAAAATGTTTCCACAGCTTTATATCTCCTTCATGAAGAAAAATAATAATAATAATAATAATAATAATAATAATAATAATAAAACCATTAAAAATATAAATTTTTTTTAGCAATATGAAACAGCTGGCCGGTCTTCTATTTTTATTTTATTTTTTTCCTGTCCGTTAATTATATAGCCCTTTTCTGTACATTGGTCCCTTTTTTTGTCTTGATGATTCACAGACTTGCAATGTTACCAACTTCATAATTAAATCTTCTTTAATTTCGTATTAAATTAATTAATATTGAAAGACCCATCGACTTGTTTTATATATGTTTTTTCGTGGTTGATAGTCCCTTATATATTTATCAACCATCGGTTGAGAAATTTAATTTTATTTCTATTGCGAATATGAAATAAATAATGCAATTAAATTAAAAAAAGACAACACAAATTTGTTTTGATGATATCTACATATTAAATGTAACAACACATATATTTATATAGACATAGTTATACATTATATATATTTGGTCCCCTACTTAATAATGCATACTGTACTACATTACACACGTATTTAACATATCGTCAATACTAGCCTTATATCATATCTTACGTCTACTTCTCATAGATTCTGTCTGCAAGAATATAATTTAGGATGTCCTATTTTTTTAATTTTGTAATGAATTTTGATGGGTGCTCTCCCATGATACATATATGCCTCTGTCACAAAGCTCATTCAAGATATTTATATTAATATGTCGTGAAGGCATGAACTAGGGTTTGTAGAATATTATTTATTACTTCTTATAAGCGTGGCTTTTCTCAGCTATCTACATAATGATAAATGAATATATATGTTATATTGAGTTGTAATTATACAAGTGATTATTATATAATATATATGCAAAATGAATAAATAGAAATATATATAATTGTGTCTGTGTGTATATTGACGACTATTGTAGTTAGGTCACGTTGTTATTTTCATCCCTCACTTTCAACTTTTAACTATATCTTTTTCATCAGGTGAAAGGTATAATAGTTTTTTGCATATACATATTTATTAATAAATGTTATATGCAAACAAAAAAAAATGCAAAATATGTTTGTCCACTTGGGACGACCCTTATACTACGAGTTGGGTGAAACCCATCGGGCCAATGGTGTGGCCGGGTCGACCCATCCACTTATAAACTTAAATTTTTTAGAATATATTTCTATTGTTAAATAAATGAAATGAAATGATTTTTCTTTGGGACACTCTTAAGTTTATTTTCTTTTTCTTAGTTGTCATTTTCACACATCCAAATTCCGAGTGGGACACAATCAAAACTCTTAGGCCTAAACTCCTAATTTATTTATTATTTAATGGCTAAAGTTGCTATCATATGATAGCAGCACCACATATCTAATAACACGTCAAATCTTAATCAAATAATTAAGAAAAACATCACTGCGCAGGCAGACACTAAAGCAGCCACCATAAGAGCCACATTTTCCATGTTTTCTTACCTTCTTTGCCTAAAAATCTTGGGAAAAAAAAAACAATTTTTCTACAACATTAAAAAAATTTCTAAAAAAGCCAAAAATTTACTCCTAATGGGCTGGGCCTGAAATTTCAAAATACGGCCCAACAGCCCACATTAAGTGTAGCCCTTTGCACACATCTTTCTAAATTCTAATTGCATCCCATTAAAGAAGCAAAATATAAGAGTAATTTCATTACATAAGGCAAGCCAAGAACTGAGGAGAAAGTATTACAAGCATGTCTTAAAGATGTAAGGCATAAGATAGTTTGCATGGACAATGAGTTGCTACTTGTCAGCCCATGGCATATTTCTGAGTCCAGCTCCTCGCAGTGGTCTCATACTTTGACCGGTAGGTTTTGTACATATGCGCAATCTCGGGCACTAAGGGATCGTCGGGGTTTGGGTCCGTCAGCAGGGAACAAATCGACAGCAGCACCTGATGAAATAAAGCTTTACGAGCCTAAGTTCGAAGAGAAAAGAGAGAACGATTGAGCCGATATGAAACTGAAGAATTTTAGACCTTTGAGATGGTTAAGGCAGGGCTCCACTGCTCCTTCAATATGTCGAGGCATATGCTTCCGTTGCTGTTTATATTGGGGTGGAACACTTTCGTCCTAAAGGCGACCTGCAATAGAATACGCAAGAACATAAGGTGTTATGAGGTAATAAAGCACTGAGATGTGATGAAACTGATGGATTTTAAACTACACCTTGGGAGGCTTGAATGGGTAATCTGGAGGGAAATGAATGGTGCCTAGGAAAACGCCGCCGGCGTAAGGACTATCGGGTGGGCCCATGATTGTAGCTTGCCAATGAAACATGTCCTCAGCAACGGGGCCTGAGATATAGAAGATCGACGGGTTTGGACCGTAAGAATATTTATACATTGTCCGATCATGAAAAGTCTTTGAACTAAAAACTACCATCATGCAATGCCTTTCTTGCAAAATGTTCACATCAATAAGAATCGAATTATCGAACCACCGTAAAGCTAACAGAATAGACCTAGACATAGCCACGATTGTGTCGACATAGGACAAGCCATGTCCAAGATGAAACGTTCACGAAGCTTCTGTTTTACGATTCATGGTTGCCTAAATCGAGACAAGGAAGACTCTAACAAAAGCAGACAACAATGCAATAAAGCATGAATATAGCAAAGGCACAACATAAAAATTGAATCTTTATGATGAATAGTGCATAATCACCTAAGGTTTTTGTAAGAGAAAACACTCTGTTATAACTTCAGGTCCAGCACATCACAACGCAAAGAAAGCCCTCAAGATAAAGCAGTCAAATCAATCTTACAACAGCCCATCCATACAGAAACTTAAATAAATGGTAACTCAACTGAGCTACCTTAAAAATCAAGATAATACACACCTGCGCTGCAAGATGTAGGAGGGTCCTTCTGAAGATCCTTAAGCTCCTTCAAGATCCTCTTCGAAGCCATCGGCTATCCATAAAAAAAAAATAAAAAAAATGAAAAAAGTAAGACGACCCATATCATTTGCTCACCTATATGAGAAAAATCGATGCGAACGGCACAAAAGCGGGATAATTTTGATAAGAGTGATCGGTATCTAAAAGAATTAAACAAAATGAATTGAGTATTAAATTGACGAAAATACCCTCTTAAAAAAAAGAAGGACCGTCGTTGATTATTAATTAAGAAGAAGATTAAAAAAAACAATGCCGAAAAGTTAAAAAAAGAAGGACCCTCGAGTTAGACTTGCGTTAAAGAAGGTAAAAAACAATTCGATAACGCGAAAGTAAAAAAAGAAAGTAAAAAAAAAAGAGAGAAAAATTACAACGCCGAAAACGCCGAAAAAATCGACAATGCCGAGGCCAAGAAGAAAGATCGCCGTGACTCCGAGCCGAACCCACGTTGAAGAAGTCATCGACGACGAAAATACACGGTAAAATTCCTATTTTGTCGGTTTAGTGTAGGTTTTTTGATTTGATGTTAGATATGGGGGTTATGGGTGATGGGTATAAGTTATTTAGGTTGGATTCTCCTCTTCGTCGTTGATTTCGGCCGGAAATTCGTTTGGGTTCGCCGGAGTCGGCGATTTGAAATTTGAAAATCGTCTGTAATCGCGTTAACGATCGAGTTATTTTAACTCGATCATTAACTCGATAGGTTCCTCGAGTGAACTCGAAGTTAACTCGAGGACTCCATCGAGTTAAATATTAATTCGATATGAACCTCGATACATAACTCGACATTAACTAGATTTTGTCAGTAACATTTAACTCGATTTAGCTCGATCGATGTTTACTCGAGGAAGCAATCGAGTTAAAGATTAACTCGATTTGTAACTCGATTTCATATTTAACTCGATTTCATACTTAGTCGAGTTCATATTTAACTCGAATTAGTTCGAAATCGAACTCGATTAACTCAAACTTTTTTTTTTTTTTGCATTTCAGGTATATTTTCCGACCAAGCTTCCGCCGGAAAATAGATTTCCGTGCATTGTATGCCTGGAGTCGCACTACAATGCCGCATCGAACCGCATCCTGGAATTTCTGAACGAGGCGGAAATGGGCGTGATGGTGCGAGACACGCAGTTTGGCAACCTCATCACGGCTGCCACCGAATACTGCAACTCCAATCAGATACTGTGGTATCTGATGAGTCGCCAGGTTGAATATTGGCCCGGAGCGGACGAGTTATGGATGGTGGTTCGCGAGAGGCCGCTCCGATTTTCTCTAACGGAGTACTGCCTCATTACCGGCCTCCACTGCGACTCCATCAGCACTCATTCGATACCGAATTCGTTTGAGTTTTACGGACAAACTTCAATAGTAAGATTTCGAACTATTCTTAATATACGAACTAATGATTTTCTTTTGCTAATCTTCGAATCAAATTAATATTTATAGATAGGGCGTCGATTTACCTACACGATCTGGAGGCGAAGATGGCCGAGATGGGAGATGCCCAGGGGTCCGAGGTAAACCCCGAGAAGCTAAGGGTGGCGGCTCTCTACTTTGTGTGTAGTGTGCTCGGACCCCGTAGGAAGAAGAAAGAGATCATCGTGAGCAGGGAATGGGTGAAGCTGGCCTCGGATTTCGAGGCATTCAATAAGTATCCCTGGGGTAGGGTGGCGTACGAGGAGGCCGTGTACGGGCTGAACAAGGACCTGAACGAGAAGTATAGGTCCAAGGTTTCCTCGGGACGGGCGGCGGCCACCTACGACATTAGCGGATTCGTTCAACCGCTCCAAGTAAGTAATATTTTTTTTAAGTGATCTCACGTTTATTTGTATAATTATAATATTAATTACACGATGTATTTTTTAGATTCTTGCCTACGAATGTTGGCCGGCTATCGGAGACCTTTTTGCTTTCCATAAAGACCGGGAGGGTCTTTCCATGCCACGGATGTGCCACTGGAATACAAAATTCAGTGGTAGAAGCATGTCTCCGTCGCTAGAGATGGTGGAGAACGCGTTCGACGCTGCGCCGATGGATGTAAGTGAATCTTTATAAAATTTTAAAATATTTACTTATAAGTATAGTTTAAATAATAACAATGACACAACGCACAGAATGTGCGCTGTTGGCTTACCCCATCCGACGAGGAAGTCGGATCGTCGCATTTTGCGACGATTTCTGATTTGGAGGGGAACGCGGAAGATGCCATTGCAGTCAGAATCTCGGAGCATCTCCGCGAGAATCGGCAAGTGTTCTGCAGTCAAGAACACTTGCAGCCACAGCCGGAGCCGGAGACGGAATCGCGGGAGTGTCATGACGACTTGGCGATCGATGACGACATCCCTCCCCGGTCGGAGACGGACGTCCCACAGCAATCGGCGCCACACGTCCCCCCGTCATCGGAGCCGCACGTCCCACGACCATCATTGATTGACGCCCGATTTACGGCGATTGAGGCCAGCATCATGGCGATGTCTGCGGCGGTTACGACGATTGATGCTCGGCTTACAGGCTTGGAGGGCGTATGCGGCCTGATATTAGCGGAGGTGAAGGCGATTAGGGGGGGAAGAGGCGGAGACGGCGACTGGAGACGAGGTACGTATAGCTTTTCTTAATATATTCATGAAATTTTATTTTTTAATATTATATGTTATATTGCAGATGACGGAGGATAAGGCGGGAATGACGACGATGCCGGAGATGGCGAGGGCCGCGGAGATGCCATGGATGTGGAGGTCGAGAGGGAGGTGAGGGCCGTGGAGGAGAGGGCTGAGGAGGAGGCGAGGAGGGCCGTAGAGAGGGCCGAGGAGGAGGCGAGGAGGGCCGTGGAGGAGAGGGCTGAGGAGGAGGCGAGGAGGGCCGTAGAGAGGGCTGAGGAGGAGGCGAGGAGGGCCGTGGAGGAGAGGGCCGAGGAGGAGAGGGCTGAGGAGGAGGCGATGAGGGCCGTAGAGAGGGCTGAGGAGGAGGCGAGGAGGGCCGTGGAGGAGAGGGCCGAGGCCAAGAAGAAGGCCGAGGCCGAGAGAAGGAAGAATGCCGCGGCGGAGAAGAAGATGAAGGCCGCGGCGGAGAAGAAGAAGAAGGCCGCGGCGGAGAAGAAGAAGGCCGAGGAGGATGAAGTGAGGGCCCAGACGGCGAAGGAGTCGGCGCCGTCCCCCGATACTACGTCCACATCTACGGGGCCGGGTGGTAAGTTCATTTTTTAGTTACTATTTTAATTTATAGGTAGATAGTAATTGATAATGTATACATCGCAGACACATCCCCGAGCACTCCCCCACTTGAGAGGAAGCGATCCCGTCTGTTGAGGTCGCCGTTCACGGCTTTGCCAGAGTCGACCTCAGTTGTGAAGCCCCCCGTGATGCACATCCGAAATAATATCGAGATGACGGTGCGATGGGGTTGGGGTCGCGTGGAACCGTACTTGAAGGTGCTCGAGGCGGATGTTAAGGAGAGGGCTGCAAAGGTGCGAGGACATGACGGCCATTTCTGGTATGACCTGACTAAGGTTGGAGCGTGGCTTACTACTGAGGTATGTCATCGAGTTTATTTCGTAGTAATATAATTCGTGCGACTCATTTTTATTTTATGCAGCATGTGGACGAGGCATTCATGGGGTTCATGAAGATGCAGGATAGATATAACCTGCCGTCAAGGACATATGCTTCATCCCGACGACGTTCACGCAATTACTCAGATTTGCTCGTCTGGATGGGGCCCCGCCGTTCATCCTCGATCATTTCCGCGATTTTTCCACCGGCGCATTCAGTGGTTGGCCGTCCATCCATTGGAAAGACGCGGAGCTCATCCTCGTGCCTCTGTGTTTCAACAGCCATTGGGTACTAGTAGAGATTCGTCCGAGGTTCGTCTTTAGGTATAAATTTTTTTACTAACAAATGATTACTTTTTAATTATTTGTTATCGTTTCAGCTTGGGGAAATTGCGGATCTTTGACTCGAACTGGTCATGCGACTCCGATATGCGCTTTATCAACATAGAAATTGCATCAATTAAAGAAGTGGTATCGGAGTTGCTCCTGGACTTGAAGATAACTTCCAGTTTAGTAGACCTGGAAGTTATTAGAGCGGCAATGCCTCAGCAGAAGCAAAGGTATGTTTACGTATGTTTTTCATTTTTTAACGTTGGGCAATTATGTGATTTTTTTCAACTGACAGTGTTTCGTTTTTTGTTTTTTCAGCGGTGAATGTGGAGCCTATATGCTGAGGGTGGCCGTTGCCTTGATGTTCGACCAGAGCGATAGTTTACAGTCGCTCGACGACGGTCAGATTTTAGAATTTAGAAAATATTTAGCTGTGCGTTTCTACGACAATAACTGGCAATGGGACAATAATTATTGAAAATAAAAATTAATTTTTTTAGCTGTTCTTTTGATTTTCTATTTGTGATTTTGCATTGTTTGTGTTTTATATATGATGGGATAGAACATACTGTCTTGAGGTTCTGGTCTGTTTTATGTATGAGGTTCTGGTCTATTTAGAACATACTGTTCTGTTTTTATGAGGTTCTGTTCTGTTTATATTGTTCTGTTCTGTTCTGGCTCTAATCGAATTAAAGTCGAGTTACTATCGAATAACATAATAAATCGAATAATATAATTCGATTATATTCGATACTTAATTCGACAAATTTCTGGAATAAAAAGTGAATCTCTCTCTCAAATAATTTCTGAAAATCGAATAAAAATTGTTCTCTCTCTCTCAAATAATTTCCTCTGCAACTCAAACGCAATTCCGAACGTCAATCGACAATGGCAATCAACGCGAGACCCAAAAAAGTGAAGGTATTTGTTCTAACCCTAATTTAATGCGGACCCGTGCTTGCAAGCATAGGACCCGTGCTTGCAAGCATAGGACCCGTGGTTGGTCGCCGAGGACCCACGCTTGCAAGCATAGGACCCGTGCTTGGTAGCGCATGTAGGTTGTGAAGGCATCGGACCCGTGCTTGCAAGCATAGGACCCGTGCTTGCAAGCGCCGGACCCGTGCTTGCAAGCATCGTACCCGTGCTTGCAAGCGTCGGACCCGTGCTTGCAAGCATCGGACCCCTGCTTGCAAGCGTCGGACCCGTGCTTCAAAGCATCGGACCCGTGCTTGCAAGCGTCGGACCCGTGCTTCAAAGCATCGTACCCGTGCTTGCAAGCGTCGGACCCGTGCTTGCAAGCATCGGACCCCTGCTTGCAAGCGTCGGACCCGTGCTTCAAAGCATCGGACCCGTGCTTGCAAGCATCGGACCCATGTATATTATCATGGGTCCCGCGCATAAGATGATGAGGTTCTCGCGCGGGTCCGATGAGTATAAGCACGGGTCCGCTGTATAATAGCACGGGTCTTCTGATCTTATAAGCAGCGTCGAGGCTCACACCGAGGCTTCGATTTCTGACCGAGCGGCCGACAAAGGAAAAGGCGTGTTGAAGGATAGTACCCCTGAGCGGCCGAAGAAGCCATCGAAGTACCAGATGTCGCAGTTCACAGATTTCCCACCGACGACTGAAGTCCGCCCTCCAACACTTTCGATGTTCGAGCGGCACGTCCAAGTGAAGATCGTTAAATTCTGGCCCACTGTCGAAGCTCAGCTGCTAGGTTTGATATCGGTCCACGGTACGGAAGTCGAGGGCCGGCTCCAAAAACACGACCCGCGGTGGCTACTAAACTTGGCGACTGAGGGTATGCCGCTCGATGACATGGTACGTATGAATTTACTAAATTCGTTTGCGCTTACTTGAATATTGTCGATAATGTTCTATATTTGAATATTGCAGCACGTCGATGAATCCATATATGGGATCCTCGCAATGCAGAGAACTAGCGCGGCGTGCACGAGGAGCGTGGCGTACATGCCCCACATGTTTAAGACCCGAGTCGATGCGGAAGGGGTAAGTATCAAAGGGACGGCGCACCCGAAAGGGCTCAAGCAATGGCTCAAGTACGCTAAGGGAGAAGATGACCTTTGGATGAACACGCCGTGGGACATAGCGTCCTACATCGCCATCCCGGTCCGTACCCGAAGCCATTGGGTGCTGTTGGTCATTGATACGAAAAAGCGAATATTCACCGTTTACGACTCCGACCCAGCTAATGACGGGGACATGCGCTACGTGAACCGTGAGTTCAATAGCCTGTCGATCGTGGTCCCGGCGATTTTCAAGGCGTTGAAGCTAACAACTCGGGTGTTCAAGGGCAAGAGTTGGCCATCTGAGTGGTGTCGCGACTTCAGAAGACAAGGGCACCCGTAAGTTTTAATGATTGTTGCGTTTTATTTGTGCTTCGTATTTTAATGATTGCTACGTTTTATTTGTCGTTTAGTGGAGACCACGGTGTGGCAATGTTGCGGGCGGCGATATCGCTTATGGTGCCGAAGGACGACGTCTCCTGCCTGACGGCTGCTCGATTGGCGGATTTTCGAAAATATCTCGCCATTTCTATTTTCAAAAACGATTGGGACAGTTTTTAGTTCAATCTCTCTGTGTTGAAATTTAATTTTATGTGTTGGATTTTAATATTAGGTGCTGAAATTTATTTTTCTCTGCTGAATTTTAATTTTCTGTGTCTTCTGTGTTGAGTATTAAGTTTACTGTGTTGGATATTAACTTTATGTGATTGTATATTAATTTGACATGACGGCTTGACACCTATCATACCCACCGTAAAAATCAAAACGACAATAATTGGTCAATAATTGAGAATGGGTTGACTGTGTGTGCGGCGCATCCTTGGTCCCCTGGATGTGCCACGCACGTTCATGGTCGGGTCCTATGAATTTAAGTTCAGGACCCCTGCTCATAACGCGCGGGTCCCCTGTGTATATGCGCGGGACCATGCCTGATATCGCTGGGGACACGCGCCTAATTTGAACGGGACTCTGTTGTACGTGCGGGTCCCCTGTTTTTACGTTCGGGTCCTCTGTTTTGACGTGCGGGTCCCTTGTGTTCATGTGCAATTTTTGACTTGTTAATTGATGGAATTATGCCATAATTGTGCGTTTGTATACATTGTTTATCCGTTACTACAATATTAAGTCATCATATAATAGTAGAAAACCGAAAATTTGGATGAAATCACAATAATACCAATCAATGTGTAAGATTACTAATCCTACAATGTTCAACAACACAAGGTATGTTTTTGTGGGTGCTTTTTTTGAATCTTGACATGTGAGATTGGTCAACTCGAAATACAAGTTGGATTAATTTTTTTTTTTTTACGTCAAAGCCTTTGGTATTGTTAATGTTACTGATATTTTTTAACAAATTTTCATCAAGTAATTATTATTTTATTAATTATTAACTTCTTAATAATTTTAATAATAATATTATTATCTCACCCTTTTATTAACGAAATGCATCAAATGTCAAATGTCAAATCATCTGTGCTGTACAGACTGTAAAGTCATGACAGTCTGACAAGTGAAATGAGAAAATACTTTTGACCAATAATTGGTCAATAATTGAGAATGGGTTGACTATGTGTGCGGCGCATCCTTGGTCCCCTGGATGTGCCACGCACGTTCATGGTCGGGTCCTATGAATTTAAGTTCAGGACCCCTGCTCATAACGCGCGGGTCCCCTGTGTATATGCGCGGGACCATGCCTGATATCGCTGGGGACACGCGCCTAATTTGAACGGGACCCTGTTGTACGTGCGGGTCCCCTGTTTTTACGTTCGGGTCCTATGTTTTTACGTGCGGGTCCTCTGTTTTGACGTGCGGGTCCCTTGTGTTCATGTGCGATTTTTGACTTGTTAATTGATGGAATTATGCCATAATTGTGCGTTTGTATACATTGTTTATCCGTTACTACAATATTAAGTCATCATATAATAGCAGAAAACCGAAAATTTGGATGAAATCACAATAATACCAATCAATGTGTAAGATTACTAATCCTACAATGTTCAACAACACAAGGTATGTTTTTGTGGGTGCTTTTTTTGAATCTTGACATGTGAGATTGGTCAACTCGAAATACAAGTTGGATTAATTTTTTTTTTTTTACGTCAAAGCCTTTGGTATTGTTAATGTTACTATATTTTTAACAAATTTTCATCAAGTAATTATTATTTTATTAATTATTAACTTCTTAATAATTTTAATAATAATATTATTATCTCACCCTTTTATTAACGAAATGCATCAAATGTCAAATGTCAAATCATCTGTGCTGTACAGACTGTAAAGTCATGACAGTCTGACAAGTGAAATGAGAAAATACTTTTGACCAATAATTGGTCAATAATTGAGAATGGGTTGACTATGTGTGCGGCGCATCCTTGGTCCCCTGGATGTGCCACGCACGTTCATGGTCGGGTCCTATGAATTTAAGTTCAGGACCCCTGCTCATAACGGCGGGTCCCCTGTGTATATGCGCGGGACCATGCCTGATATCGCTGGGGACACGCGCCTAATTTGAACGGGACCCTGTTGTACGTGCGGGTCCCCTGTTTTTACGTTCGGGTCCTATGTTTTTACGTGCGGGTCCTCTGTTTTGACGTGCGGGTCCCTTGTGTTCATGTGCGATTTTTGACTTGTTAATTGATGGAATTATGCCATAATTGTGCGTTTGTATACATTGTTTATCCGTTACTACAATATTAAGTCATCATATAATAGCAGAAAACCGAAAATTTGGATGAAATCACAATAATACCAATCAATGTGTAAGATTACTAATCCTACAATGTTCAACAACACAAGGTATGTTTTTGTGGGTGCTTTTTTTGAATCTTGACATGTGAGATTGGTCAACTCGAAATACAAGTTGGATTAATTTTTTTTTTTTTACGTCAAAGCCTTTGGTATTGTTAATGTTACTGATATTTTTTAACAAATTTTCATCAAGTAATTATTATTTTATTAATTATTAACTTCTTAATAATTTTAATAATAATATTATTATCTCACCCTTTTATTAACGAAATGCATCAAATGTCAAATGTCAAATCATCTGTGCTGTACAGACTGTAAAGTCATGACAGTCTGACAAGTGAAATGAGAAAATACTTTTGACCAATAATTGGTCAATAATTGAGAATGGGTTGACTATGTGTGCGGCGCATCCTTGGTCCCCTGGATGTGCCACGCACGTTCATGGTCGGGTCCTATGAATTTAAGTTCAGGACCCCTGCTCATAACGCGCGGGTCCCCTGTGTATATGCGCGGGACCATGCCTGATATCGCTGGGGACACGCGCCTAATTTGAACGGGACCCTGTTGTACGTGCGGGTCCCCTGTTTTTACGTTCGGGTCCTATGTTTTTACGTGCGGGTCCTCTGTTTTGACGTGCGGGTCCCTTGTGTTCATGTGCGATTTTTGACTTGTTAATTGATGGAATTATGCCATAATTGTGCGTTTGTATACATTGTTTATCCGTTACTACAATATTAAGTCATCATATAATAGCAGAAAACCGAAAATTTGGATGAAATCACAATAATACCAATCAATGTGTAAGATTACTAATCCTACAATGTTCAACAACACAAGGTATGTTTTTGTGGGTGCTTTTTTTGAATCTTGACATGTGAGATTGGTCAACTCGAAATACAAGTTGGATTAATTTTTTTTTTTTTACGTCAAAGCCTTTGGTATTGTTAATGTTACTGATATTTTTTAACAAATTTTCATCAAGTAATTATTATTTTATTAATTATTAACTTCTTAATAATTTTAATAATAATATTATTATCTCACCCTTTTATTAACGAAATGCATCAAATGTCAAATGTCAAATCATCTGTGCTGTACAGACTGTAAAGTCATGACAGTCTGACAAGTGAAATGAGAAAATACTTTTGACCAATAATTGGTCAATAATTGAGAATGGGTTGACTATGTGTGCGGCGCATCCTTGGTCCCCTGGATGTGCCACGCACGTTCATGGTCGGGTCCTATGAATTTAAGTTCAGGACCCCTGCTCATAACGCGCGGGTCCCCTGTGTATATGCGCGGGACCATGCCTGATATCGCTGGGGACACGCGCCTAATTTGAACGGGACCCTGTTGTACGTGCGGGTCCCCTGTTTTTACGTTCGGGTCCTATGTTTTTACGTGCGGGTCCTCTGTTTTGACGTGCGGGTCCCTTGTGTTCATGTGCGATTTTTGACTTGTTAATTGATGGAATTATGCCATAATTGTGCGTTTGTATACATTGTTTATCCGTTACTACAATATTAAGTCATCATATAATAGCAGAAAACCGAAAATTTGGATGAAATCACAATAATACCAATCAATGTGTAAGATTACTAATCCTACAATGTTCAACAACACAAGGTATGTTTTTGTGGGTGCTTTTTTGAATCTTGACATGTGAGATTGGTCAACTCGAAATACAAGTTGGATTAATTTTTTTTTTTTTTACGTCAAAGCCTTTGGTATTGTTAATGTTACTGATATTTTTTAACAAATTTTCATCAAGTAATTATTATTTTATTAATTATTAACTTCTTAATAATTTTAATAATAATATTATTATCTCACCCTTTTATTAACGAAATGCATCAAATGTCAAATGTCAAATCATCTGTGCTGTACAGACTGTAAAGTCATGACAGTCTGACAAGTGAAATGAGAAAATACTTTTGACCAATAATTGGTCAATAATTGAGAATGGGTTGACTATGTGTGCGGCGCATCCTTGGTCCCCTGGATGTGCCACGCACGTTCATGGTCGGGTCCTATGAATTTAAGTTCAGGACCCCTGCTCATAACGCGCGGGTCCCCTGTGTATATGCGCGGGACCATGCCTGATATCGCTGGGGACACGCGCCTAATTTGAACGGGACCCTGTTGTACGTGCGGGTCCCCTGTTTTTACGTTCGGGTCCTATGTTTTTACGTGCGGGTCCTCTGTTTTGACGTGCGGGTCCCTTGTGTTCATGTGCGATTTTTGACTTGTTAATTGATGGAATTATGCCATAATTGTGCGTTTGTATACATTGTTTATCCGTTACTACAATATTAAGTCATCATATAATAGCAGAAAACCGAAAATTTGGATGAAATCACAATAATACCAATCAATGTGTAAGATTACTAATCCTACAATGTTCAACAACACAAGGTATGTTTTTGTGGGTGCTTTTTTTGAATCTTGACATGTGAGATTGGTCAACTCGAAATACAAGTTGGATTAATTTTTTTTTTTTTTACGTCAAAGCCTTTGGTATTGTTAATGTTACTGATATTTTTTAACAAATTTTCATCAAGTAATTATTATTTTATTAATTATTAACTTCTTAATAATTTTAATAATAATATTATTATCTCACCCTTTTATTAACGAAATGCATCAAATGTCAAATGTCAAATCATCTGTGCTGTACAGACTGTAAAGTCATGACAGTCTGACAAGTGAAATGAGAAAATACTTTTGACCAATAATTGGTCAATAATTGAGAATGGGTTGACTATGTGTGCGGCGCATCCTTGGTCCCCTGGATGTGCCACGCACGTTCATGGTCGGGTCCTATGAATTTAAGTTCAGGACCCCTGCTCATAACGCGCGGGTCCCCTGTGTATATGCGCGGGACCATGCCTGATATCGCTGGGGACACGCGCCTAATTTGAACGGGACCCTGTTGTACGTGCGGGTCCCCTGTTTTTACGTTCGGGTCCTATGTTTTTACGTGCGGGTCCTCTGTTTTGACGTGCGGGTCCCTTGTGTTCATGTGCGATTTTTGACTTGTTAATTGATGGAATTATGCCATAATTGTGCGTTTGTATACATTGTTTATCCGTTACTACAATATTAAGTCATCATATAATAGCAGAAAACCGAAAATTTGGATGAAATCACAATAATACCAATCAATGTGTAAGATTACTAATCCTACAATGTTCAACAACACAAGGTATGTTTTTGTGGGTGCTTTTTTTGAATCTTGACATGTGAGATTGGTCAACTCGAAATACAAGTTGGATTAATTTTTTTTTTTTTACGTCAAAGCCTTTGGTATTGTTAATGTTACTGATATTTTTTAACAAATTTTCATCAAGTAATTATTATTTTATTAATTATTAACTTCTTAATAATTTTAATAATAATATTATTATCTCACCCTTTTATTAACGAAATGCATCAAATGTCAAATGTCAAATCATCTGTGCTGTACAGACTGTAAAGTCATGACAGTCTGACAAGTGAAATGAGAAAATACTTTTGACCAATAATTGGTCAATAATTGAGAATGGGTTGACTATGTGTGCGGCGCATCCTTGGTCCCCTGGATGTGCCACGCACGTTCATGGTCGGGTCCTATGAATTTAAGTTCAGGACCCCTGCTCATAACGCGCGGGTCCCCTGTGTATATGCGCGGGACCATGCCTGATATCGCTGGGGACACGCGCCTAATTTGAACGGGACCCTGTTGTACGTGCGGGTCCCCTGTTTTTACGTTCGGGTCCTATGTTTTTACGTGCGGGTCCTCTGTTTTGACGTGCGGGTCCCTTGTGTTCATGTGCGATTTTTGACTTGTTAATTGATGGAATTATGCCATAATTGTGCGTTTGTATACATTGTTTATCCGTTACTACAATATTAAGTCATCATATAATAGCAGAAAACCGAAAATTTGGATGAAATCACAATAATACCAATCAATGTGTAAGATTACTAATCCTACAATGTTCAACAACACAAGGTATGTTTTTGTGGGTGCTTTTTTTGAATCTTGACATGTGAGATTGGTCAACTCGAAATACAAGTTGGATTAATTTTTTTTTTTTTTACGTCAAAGCCTTTGGTATTGTTAATGTTACTGATATTTTTTAACAAATTTTCATCAAGTAATTATTATTTTATTAATTATTAACTTCTTAATAATTTTAATAATAATATTATTATCTCACCCTTTTATTAACGAAATGCATCAAATGTCAAATGTCAAATCATCTGTGCTGTACAGACTGTAAAGTCATGACAGTCTGACAAGTGAAATGAGAAAATACTTTTGACCAATAATTGGTCAATAATTGAGAATGGGTTGACTATGTGTGCGGCGCATCCTTGGTCCCCTGGATGTGCCACGCACGTTCATGGTCGGGTCCTATGAATTTAAGTTCAGGACCCCTGCTCATAACGCGCGGGTCCCCTGTGTATATGCGCGGGACCATGCCTGATATCGCTGGGGACACGCGCCTAATTTGAACGGGACCCTGTTGTACGTGCGGGTCCCCTGTTTTTACGTTCGGGTCCTATGTTTTTACGTGCGGGTCCTCTGTTTTGACGTGCGGGTCCCTTGTGTTCATGTGCGATTTTTGACTTGTTAATTGATGGAATTATGCCATAATTGTGCGTTTGTATACATTGTTTATCCGTTACTACAATATTAAGTCATCATATAATAGCAGAAAACCGAAAATTTGGATGAAATCACAATAATACCAATCAATGTGTAAGATTACTAATCCTACAATGTTCAACAACACAAGGTATGTTTTTGTGGGTGCTTTTTTTGAATCTTGACATGTGAGATTGGTCAACTCGAAATACAAGTTGGATTAATTTTTTTTTTTTTACGTCAAAGCCTTTGGTATTGTTAATGTTACTGATATTTTTTAACAAATTTTCATCAAGTAATTATTATTTTATTAATTATTAACTTCTTAATAATTTTAATAATAATATTATTATCTCACCCTTTTATTAACGAAATGCATCAAATGTCAAATGTCAAATCATCTGTGCTGTACAGACTGTAAAGTCATGACAGTCTGACAAGTGAAATGAGAAAATACTTTTGACCAATAATTGGTCAATAATTGAGAATGGGTTGACTATGTGTGCGGCGCATCCTTGGTCCCCTGGATGTGCCACGCACGTTCATGGTCGGGTCCTATGAATTTAAGTTCAGGACCCCTGCTCATAACGCGCGGGTCCCCTGTGTATATGCGCGGGACCATGCCTGATATCGCTGGGGACACGCGCCTAATTTGAACGGGACCCTGTTGTACGTGCGGGTCCCCTGTTTTTACGTTCGGGTCCTATGTTTTTACGTGCGGGTCCTCTGTTTTGACGTGCGGGTCCCTTGTGTTCATGTGCGATTTTTGACTTGTTAATTGATGGAATTATGCCATAATTGTGCGTTTGTATACATTGTTTATCCGTTACTACAATATTAAGTCATCATATAATAGCAGAAAACCGAAAATTTGGATGAAATCACAATAATACCAATCAATGTGTAAGATTACTAATCCTACAATGTTCAACAACACAAGGTATGTTTTTGTGGTGCTTTTTTTGAATCTTGACATGTGAGATTGGTCAACTCGAAATACAAGTTGGATTAATTTTTTTTTTTTTTACGTCAAAGCCTTTGGTATTGTTAATGTTACTGATATTTTTTAACAAATTTTCATCAAGTAATTATTATTTTATTAATTATTAACTTCTTAATAATTTTAATAATAATATTATTATCTCACCCTTTTATTAACGAAATGCATCAAATGTCAAATGTCAAATCATCTGTGCTGTACAGACTGTAAAGTCATGACAGTCTGACAAGTGAAATGAGAAAATACTTTTGACCAATAATTGGTCAATAATTGAGAATGGGTTGACTATGTGTGCGGCGCATCCTTGGTCCCCTGGATGTGCCACGCACGTTCATGGTCGGGTCCTATGAATTTAAGTTCGCGCGGGTCCCCTGTGTATATGCGCGGGACCATGCCTGATATCGCTGGGGACACGCGCCTAATTTGAACGGGACCCTGTTGTACGTGCGGGTCCCCTGTTTTTACGTTCGGGTCCTATGTTTTTACGTGCGGGTCCTCTGTTTTGACGTGCGGGTCCCTTGTGTTCATGTGCGATTTTTGACTTGTTAATTGATGGAATTATGCCATAATTGTGCGTTTGTATACATTGTTTATCCGTTACTACAATATTAAGTCATCATATAATAGCAGAAAACCGAAAATTTGGATGAAATCACAATAATACCAATCAATGTGTAAGATTACTAATCCTACAATGTTCAACAACACAAGGTATGTTTTTGTGGGTGCTTTTTTTGAATCTTGACATGTGAGATTGGTCAACTCGAAATACAAGTTGGATTAATTTTTTTTTTTTTTACGTCAAAGCCTTTGGTATTGTTAATGTTACTGATATTTTTTAACAAATTTTCATCAAGTAATTATTATTTTATTAATTATTAACTTCTTAATAATTTTAATAATAATATTATTATCTCACCCTTTTATTAACGAAATGCATCAAATGTCAAATGTCAAATCATCTGTGCTGTACAGACTGTAAAGTCATGACAGTCTGACAAGTGAAATGAGAAAATACTTTTGACCAATAATTGGTCAATAATTGAGAATGGGTTGACTATGTGTGCGGCGCATCCTTGGTCCCCTGGATGTGCCACGCACGTTCATGGTCGGGTCCTATGAATTTAAGTTCAGGACCCCTGCTCATAACGCGCGGGTCCCCTGTGTATATGCGCGGGACCATGCCTGATATCGCTGGGGACACGCGCCTAATTTGAACGGGACCCTGTTGTACGTGCGGGTCCCCTGTTTTTACGTTCGGGTCCTATGTTTTTACGTGCGGGTCCTCTGTTTTGACGTGCGGGTCCCTTGTGTTCATGTGCGATTTTTGACTTGTTAATTGATGGAATTATGCCATAATTGTGCGTTTGTATACATTGTTTATCCGTTACTACAATATTAAGTCATCATATAATAGCAGAAAACCGAAAATTTGGATGAAATCACAATAATACCAATCAATGTGTAAGATTACTAATCCTACAATGTTCAACAACACAAGGTATGTTTTTGTGGTGCTTTTTTTGAATCTTGACATGTGAGATTGGTCAACTCGAAATACAAGTTGGATTTTTTTTTTTTTTTACGTCAAAGCCTTTGGTATTGTTAATGTTACTGATATTTTTTAACAAATTTTCATCAAGTAATTATTATTTTATTAATTATTAACTTCTTAATAATTTTAATAATAATATTATTATCTCACCCTTTTATTAACGAAATGCATCAAATGTCAAATGTCAAATCATCTGTGCTGTACAGACTGTAAAGTCATGACAGTCTGACAAGTGAAATGAGAAAATACTTTTGACCAATAATTGGTCAATAATTGAGAATGGGTTGACTATGTGTGCGGCGCATCCTTGGTCCCCTGGATGTGCCACGCACGTTCATGGTCGGGTCCTATGAATTTAAGTTCAGGACCCCTGCTCATAACACGCGGGTCCCCTGTGTATATGCGCGGGACCATGCCTGATATCGCTGGGGACACGCGCCTAATTTGAACGGGACCCTGTTGTACGTGCGGGTCCCCTGTTTTTACGTTCGGGTCCTATGTTTTTACGTGCGGGTCCTCTGTTTTGACGTGCGGGTCCCTTGTGTTCATGTGCGATTTTTGACTTGTTAATTGATGGAATTATGCCATAATTGTGCGTTTGTATACATTGTTTATCCGTTACTACAATATTAAGTCATCATATAATAGCAGAAAACCGAAAATTTGGATGAAATCACAATAATACCAATCAATGTGTAAGATTACTAATCCTACAATGTTCAACAACACAAGGTATGTTTTTGTGGTGCTTTTTTTGAATCTTGACATGTGAGATTGGTCAACTCGAAATACAAGTTGGATTAATTTTTTTTTTTTTACGTCAAAGCCTTTGGTATTGTTAATGTTACTGATATTTTTTAACAAATTTTCATCAAGTAATTATTATTTTATTAATTATTAACTTCTTAATAATTTTAATAATAATATTATTATCTCACCCTTTTATTAACGAAATGCATCAAATGTCAAATGTCAAATCATCTGTGCTGTACAGACTGTAAAGTCATGACAGTCTGACAAGTGAAATGAGAAAATACTTTTGACCAATAATTGGTCAATAATTGAGAATGGGTTGACTATGTGTGCGGCGCATCCTTGGTCCCCTGGATGTGCCACGCACGTTCATGGTCGGGTCCTATGAATTTAAGTTCGCGCGGGTCCCCTGTGTATATGCGCGGGACCATGCCTGATATCGCTGGGGACACGCGCCTAATTTGAACGGGACCCTGTTGTACGTGCGGGTCCCCTGTTTTTACGTTCGGGTCCTATGTTTTTACGTGCGGGTCCTCTGTTTTGACGTGCGGGTCCCTTGTGTTCATGTGCGATTTTTGACTTGTTAATTGATGGAATTATGCCATAATTGTGCGTTTGTATACATTGTTTATCCGTTACTACAATATTAAGTCATCATATAATAGCAGAAAACCGAAAATTTGGATGAAATCACAATAATACCAATCAATGTGTAAGATTACTAATCCTACAATGTTCAACAACACAAGGTATGTTTTTGTGGGTGCTTTTTTTGAATCTTGACATGTGAGATTGGTCAACTCGAAATACAAGTTGGATTAATTTTTTTTTTTTTACGTCAAAGCCTTTGGTATTGTTAATGTTACTGATATTTTTTAACAAATTTTCATCAAGTAATTATTATTTTATTAATTATTAACTTCTTAATAATTTTAATAATAATATTATTATCTCACCCTTTTATTAACGAAATGCATCAAATGTCAAATGTCAAATCATCTGTGCTGTACAGACTGTAAAGTCATGACAGTCTGACAAGTGAAATGAGAAAATACTTTTGACCAATAATTGGTCAATAATTGAGAATGGGTTGACTATGTGTGCGGCGCATCCTTGGTCCCCTGGATGTGCCACGCATGTTCATGGTCGGGTCCTATGAATTTAAGTTCAGGACCCCTGCTCATAACACGCGGGTCCCTGTGTATATGCGCGGGACCATGCCTGATATCGCTGGGGACACGCGCCTAATTTGAACGGGACCCTGTTGTACGTGCGGGTCCCCTGTTTTTACGTTCGGGTCCTATGTTTTTACGTGCGGGTCCTCTGTTTTGACGTGCGGGTCCCTTGTGTTCATGTGCGATTTTTGACTTGTTAATTGATGGAATTATGCCATAATTGTGCGTTTGTATACATTGTTTATCCGTTACTACAATATTAAGTCATCATATAATAGCAGAAAACCGAAAATTTGGATGAAATCACAATAATACCAATCAATGTGTAAGATTACTAATCCTACAATGTTCAACAACACAAGTATGTTTTTGTGGGTGCTTTTTTTGAATCTTGACATGTGAGATTGGTCAACTCGAAATACAAGTTGGATTAATTTTTTTTTTTTTTACGTCAAAGCCTTTGGTATTGTTAATGTTACTGATATTTTTTAACAAATTTTCATCAAGTAATTATTATTTTATTAATTATTAACTTCTTAATAATTTTAATAATAATATTATTATCTCACCCTTTTATTAACGAAATGCATCAAATGTCAAATGTCAAATCATCTGTGCTGTACAGACTGTAAAGTCATGACAGTCTGACAAGTGAAATGAGAAAATACTTTTGACCAATAATTGGTCAATAATTGAGAATGGGTTGACTATGTGTGCGGCGCATCCTTGGTCCCCTGGATGTGCCACGCACGTTCATGGTCGGGTCCTATGAATTTAAGTTCGCGCGGGTCCCCTGTGTATATGCGCGGGACCATGCCTGATATCACTGGGGACACGCGCCTAATTTGAACGGGACCCTGTTGTACGTGCGGGTCCCCTGTTTTTACGTTCGGGTCCTATGTTTTTACGTGCGGGTCCTCTGTTTTGACGTGCGGGTCCCTTGTGTTCATGTGCGATTTTTGACTTGTTAATTGATGGAATTATGCCATAATTGTGCGTTTGTATACATTGTTTATCCGTTACTACAATATTAAGTCATCATATAATAGCAGAAAACCGAAAATTTGGATGAAATCACAATAATACCAATCAATGTGTAAGATTACTAATCCTACAATGTTCAACAACACAAGGTATGTTTTTGTGGGTGCTTTTTTTGAATCTTGACATGTGAGATTGGTCAACTCGAAATACAAGTTGGATTAATTTTTTTTTTTTTTTACGTCAAAGCCTTTGGTATTGTTAATGTTACTGATATTTTTTAACAAATTTTCATCAAGTAATTATTATTTTATTAATTATTAACTTCTTAATAATTTTAATAATAATATTATTATCTCACCCTTTTATTAACGAAATGCATCAAATGTCAAATGTCAAATCATCTGTGCTGTACAGACTGTAAAGTCATGACAGTCTGACAAGTGAAATGAGAAAATACTTTTGACCAATAATTGGTCAATAATTGAGAATGGGTTGACTATGTGTGCGGCGCATCCTTGGTCCCCTGGATGTGCCACGCATGTTCATGGTCGGGTCCTATGAATTTAAGTTCAGGACCCCTGCTCATAACGCGCGGGTCCCCTGTGTATATGCGCGGGACCATGCCTGATATCGCTGGGGACACGCGCCTAATTTGAACGGGACCCTGTTGTACGTGCGGGTCCCCTGTTTTTACGTTCGGGTCCTATGTTTTTACGTGCGGGTCCTCTGTTTTGACGTGCGGGTCCCTTGTGTTCATGTGCGATTTTTGACTTGTTAATTGATGGAATTATGCCATAATTGTGCGTTGGTATACATTGTTTATCCGTTACTACAATATTAAGTCATCATATAATAGCAGAAAACCGAAAATTTGGATGAAATCACAATAATACCAATCAATGTGTAAGATTACTAATCCTACAATGTTCAACAACACAAGGTATGTTTTTGTGAGTGCTTTTTTTGAATCTTGACATGTGAGATTGGTCAACTCGAAATACAAGTTGGATTAATTTTTTTTTTTTTTTACGTCAAAGCCTTTGGTATTGTTAATGTTACTGATATTTTTTAACAAATTTTCATCAAGTAATTATTATTTTATTAATTATTAACTTCTTAATAATTTTAATAATAATATTATTATCTCACCCTTTTATTAACGAAATGCATCAAATGTCAAATGTCAAATCATCTGTGCTGTACAGACTGTAAAGTCATGACAGTCTGACAAGTGAAATGAGAAAATACTTTTGACCAATAATTGGTCAATAATTGAGAATGGGTTGACTATGTGTGCGGCGCATCCTTGGTCCCCTGGATGTGCCACGCACGTTCATGGTCGGGTCCTATGAATTTAAGTTCAGGACCCCTGCTCATAACACGCGGGTCCCCTGTGTATATGCGCGGGACCATGCCTGATATCGCTGGGGACACGCGCCTAATTTGAACGGGACCCTGTTGTACGTGCGGGTCCCCTGTTTTTACGTTCGGGTCCTATGTTTTTACGTGCGGGTCCTCTGTTTTGACGTGCGGGTCCCTTGTGTTCATGTGCGATTTTTGACTTGTTAATTGATGGAATTATGCCATAATTGTGCGTTTGTATACATTGTTTATCCGTTACTACAATATTAAGTCGTCATATAATAGCAGAAAACCGAAAATTTGGATGAAATCACAATAATACCAATCAATGTGTAAGATTACTAATCCTACAATGTTCAACAACACAAGGTATGTTTTTGTGAGTGCTTTTTTTGAATCTTGACATGTGAGATTGGTCAACTCGAAATACAAGTTGGATTAATTTTTTTTTTTTTACGTCAAAGCCTTTGGTATTGTTAATGTTACTGATATTTTTTAACAAATTTTCATCAAGTAATTATTATTTTATTAATTATTAACTTCTTAATAATTTTAATAATAATATTATTATCTCACCCTTTTATTAACGAAATGCATCAAATGTCAAATGTCAAATCATCTGTGCTGTACAGACTGTAAAGTCATGACAGTCTGACAAGTGAAATGAGAAAATACTTTTGACCAATAATTGGTCAATAATTGAGAATGGGTTGACTATGTGTGCGGCGCATCCTTGGTCCCCTGGATGTGCCACGCACGTTCATGGTCGGGTCCTATGAATTTAAGTTCGCGCGGGTCCCCTGTGTATATGCGCGGGACCATGCCTGATATCACTGGGGACACGCGCCTAATTTGAACGGGACCCTGTTGTACGTGCGGGTCCCCTGTTTTTACGTTCGGGTCCTATGTTTTTACGTGCGGGTCCTCTGTTTTGACGTGCGGGTCCCTTGTGTTCATGTGCGATTTTTGACTTGTTAATTGATGGAATTATGCCATAATTGTGCGTTTGTATACATTGTTTATCCGTTACTACAATATTAAGTCATCATATAATAGCAGAAAACCGAAAATTTGGATGAAATCACAATAATACCAATCAATGTGTAAGATTACTAATCCTACAATGTTCAACAACACAAGGTATGTTTTTGTGGGTGCTTTTTTTGAATCTTGACATGTGAGATTGGTCAACTCGAAATACAAGTTGGATTAATTTTTTTTTTTTTTACGTCAAAGCCTTTGGTATTGTTAATGTTACTGATATTTTTTAACAAATTTTCATCAAGTAATTATTATTTTATTAATTATTAACTTCTTAATAATTTTAATAATAATATTATTATCTCACCCTTTTATTAACGAAATGCATCAAATGTCAAATGTCAAATCATCTGTGCTGTACAGACTGTAAAGTCATGACAGTCTGACAAGTGAAATGAGAAAATACTTTTGACCAATAATTGGTCAATAATTGAGAATGGGTTGACTATGTGTGCGGCGCATCCTTGGTCCCCTGGATGTGCCACGCATGTTCATGGTCGGGTCCTATGAATTTAAGTTCAGGACCCCTGCTCATAACGCGCGGGTCCCCTGTGTATATGCGCGGGACCATGCCTGATATTGCTGGGGACACGCGCCTAATTTGAACGGGACCCTGTTGTACGTGCGGGTCCCCTGTTTTTACGTTCGGGTCCTATGTTTTTACGTGCGGGTCCTCTGTTTTGACGTGCGGGTCCCTTGTGTTCATGTGCGATTTTTGACTTGTTAATTGATGGAATTATGCCATAATTGTGCGTTGGTATACATTGTTTATCCGTTACTACAATATTAAGTCATCATATAATAGCAGAAAACCGAAAATTTGGATGAAATCACAATAATACCAATCAATGTGTAAGATTACTAATCCTACAATGTTCAACAACACAAGGTATGTTTTTGTGGGTGCTTTTTTTGAATCTTGACATGTGAGATTGGTCAACTCGAAATACAAGTTGGATTAATTTTTTTTTTTTTTTTACGTCAAAACCTTTGGTATTGTTAATGTTACTGATATTTTTTAACAAATTTTCATCAAGTAATTATTATTTTATTAATTATTAACTTCTTAATAATTTTAATAATAATATTATTATCTCACCCTTTTATTAACGAAATGCATCAAATGTCAAATGTCAAATCATCTGTGTTGTACAGATTGTAAAGTCATGACAGTCTGACAAGTGAAATGAGAAAATACTTTTGACCAATAATTGAACAATAAGCGAACGTGACCAACCCTAAGTTGGCATAGAACCCAAGACCGTCCATAAGCGCACATGTTATCAGCACGGTACCGTGTTTCAAAGTGCGGGTTCCCTGCACATAACGCGCGGGTCCCTTGTTTAGATGTGCGGGACTCTTGTTTTCAGGTGCGGGTCTCATACGCAAATACGCGCGGGTCCCTTGTTACTAAAGAAAACTTAACATGGCAACAAAGCAGAAAAAGACTGTTGACATTTGAAATTGACTTGGTCAACAAAGTAGAAAAAGTCAAGAGCGCTATTTTTTTAAAATTGACTTGGTCAAGCGCTATTTTTTAAAAAGACTGTTGACCAGGTCAAAGGCTATTTACTTAAAAAAATCCGTTTTTTTAGGTCTCTCTTGAATCGAATACAAAACGAATTAAATGATAACTCGAGTATTAATTCGATTTACTCGAATAATGTTCGAGTTATATTGTTACTCGACTATTACTCGATTACATAAAATATTACATATAATATAAATTTCGAGTTATATTGTTACTCGACTATTACTCGACTATTACTCGATTACATAAAATATTACATATAATATAAATTTCGAGTTATATTGTTACTCGACTATTACTCGACTATTACTCGATTACATAAAATATTACATATAATATAAATTTCGAGTTATATTGTTACTCGACTATTACTCGATAACATATAAATTGTTAATGCCTACGACTAAATTCACCTACGGAGGAGAATCTTCTTTCTTGTCTCCGTCCACGCCTTATTACTACATGAGGAGGCTTCACCAAATTATCCACGACATTCCATTCGTCTTGATCGGGAACGGGGTAAACTCGACCGAAATAAGCACATCGCCAAGTGTAAACCGAATAATACTCCGAACATAGTGGATAGAAAGACATACCTGTTCGTAAACTTGCCGCAATCGCATGAGCACAAGGAATTTTGTCAATGTCAAATACTCGGCACGTACACGATTTCGTATCCAAATTCACAATAGCTCGCCGCCCTGCTAATCGAATATCAAACTCGCTCGTACCTATTTGCATGACTTCGCAGCCCTGACTTTGTGTGTACCTTTCACGAATTAATGTTTCGACTACCGGCGTGAATTGAGTAGTTGCTTGCTCGGATTCTACTCGGTATCTAGCAAACCAATCGCATGTCATCCTCTGGATAGAATCCAAGAGTGCAATGATTGGTAGCTTCCGTTCTTCACGAAGTCTTGCGTTGATCGATTCAACGCCGTTCGTAGTCATTATATTATACCGAGACACGGGAGAGTATGCCCGACTCCAACGATCTTTAGAATCCGCTGTGCTCAAATAATTCGCCGCATCGGGGAACAATTTCGTGAAATCTTCATACTCGGATTCGAAATGGCTTTGCTTGTAAATTTTTGCAATGCGTAAAAAACGATCAGTCGCGCCAGATTTCTTACACTTAACTTTCATGTTCTGGGACAGATGCCAAATGCAGTGACCATGATGTGCAAGCTTGTAAATACTATCCACGGCTGCCTTGATCGCCGCGTGTCTGTCAGAAACAATCACGAGCTCTTTCTCATCTGGTACTACCGCCGTAAGTTCGTTGAGAAACCATGACCACGAATCGGTGGACTCTACATCAATGACAGCCCACGCGAGCGGATATTGATGCGAGTTACCATCCTGGGCCGAAGCAACTAGTAGGGTGCCATTATATTTTCCCTTCAACCAAGTGCCATCGATACAGACAACCTTTCTCATCTGACAGTATCCCGCAATGCAAGCACCAAGCGACATAAAAACATATTTGAATCTGTTGTCATTGTCGACGCACAAACTTGTTATGCTACCCGGATTGGCTCTTTTCAACGCCGACAAATAAGAAGGCAACAATCTATAACTCTCGTTCGGGTCGCCTTTCAATGTATTTTGGGCTAAAATGCCTCCTTTCCATGCTTTGAAGTAAGAAATTTCGATCCCTCGATTTCTCATCATAGTTTGGATTAGCTTCGGTGTTGGTGTACTACTCGACCCCTGAAAAGATTCGAGCAACATGTCGCTCACCGAAGATGAAGATGCTTGCGTTAATCTTGCATTCCTATTTGCCAAATCACATGTATGAGTCTTGCAGTACTTCCGAATCGAAAACGCGGACGTATTCTTCATCTTCGATGTCCAAATCCTCCAAGTACATCCCTCCTCTTTACATCGCACGGCGTATATTGATCGACAGGATTTGATGTTCCGGATCTCGAATGATGCATCCACGGAAACTCTTTGAATCGCCTTTTTCGCCGCGCTTTTATTTTCAAATTCATCCCCTATTTTCATGGTAGAACAGTCCGTAAAATAATATCGATCACTAATAAGGACGTTCGCACTCTCCACATTTCGCTCCCCATTTAGCCCGTCCCCTTCGTTCAAGGCATCCTCATCATTCCTCAAAATATTATCTTCGTCGTCGCCAAGATCGATTTCCACATTCCGAAGGTGCGTTTCATAACTATCCTCAACCGGGACAGCTTCCAACGGAGATGGAAAATCTTCGACAACATTATCACGGTTGATAAATCGATCAAAATAATCGTCATAGTTCGCGTTTACATCCGGGATAGCTTCCACCTGAGATGCAAAATCTTCTACGGGAGTGCACATAGCATTTGCGTGGCCAATTTCTACGTGGAGAATCGGTCTCTCCATTGGACCCCCTAAATATATATACCCCTTCAATTCGCTATCATTCCTTATATACCATGGAACACCATTATCGTATCCCCTTATAGATGGTTGGTAACTTAACTTCAACTCCGGCCTCCCAATCGCATCCATACATGCGTATATTTCATTTAAGAGATCCTCGAACGAACAACAATCTCCTTGAAAACCAATAGGTCGCATGGTTATTCCTGAATTTGGTCGCCATCTATATTTATTATCATTGCCGATCTCCCATTCTCCGTCGTAGTTAATGATGATACTCGTCGGCATCCTGCAGTAAAAAACAAACAAAACAGATTAAAACATATTCGAATTAAATATCACATACTTTTCGAATTAAATTTTACCCCGTAAAGCTAATCGAATTAATATTTGAGAAATATTTGAATTAATATTTAATGAGAAAACCATATCGAATTAAGTATCGAATAATAGTTGTATTAAGTATCGAATTCGTATTCGAATAAACTTTGAATTAAATAATAATTTGAAATTAACGACTGGACGAATACATCTTCTTCAATCGAGCTGCACAGTACGTGACGAGGTAAAACAACTTCAGATTGGACTTACCCACGATGAATAATGAACAATGTATGCATAATAAGTGAAATTTGGACGAAATAACTGGAATGTAAATATATACGAAAAACCAACCTTTAATGGCTTCGACCTGTGCGAATTTGATGTGTTCGACCTGTGCGAATGTGTTTGCTTCGATCTTATACCTTCGACGAGCTTGTTGGGTGATGTTTGAGTGCCTTGGATCTTGACGTGCGAGAGTATATCTTGTTACTTCGTTCGCTCTTTTTTTTTTTTAAGTTGGTTGTTGGATATTAATGTTCGTTGGTTGTTTGTTGGATTTTTTTATTAAAAAAAATAAAAAAATAAAATGATTTACTTAAGTTAATTATACCTTAATTAAACTCAATCCCTTTTATTTAATTGACAAAGTCAAAGTCCCTTTTTTTTTTAAAAAATAAATAATAATCTCTTTTCTTAAATTGGCCCCACAAAAGCGTACCTGAGAGAAAGGGATTGAGATATAAATTAATTAAATAGGAGGGATTGAGATAAAAATTACCAAAATACCATCAACTTTAAAACCTAATTTACCATAATTAAGTCTTATTTACCCTATTTATCTATTTACCTTCACAGTTGAAATTTTTATTACCCAATTCAACGTCGAAGGCGAAAACAACACGAAAACAACACGAAAACACATCGATGTTCGATTAGAAATCGTTTAGATATCGAAATCTCGAAGAAAATGGCGAGAACGAAAACAAAAACTACCGTGGAGCCAAGAAGGAATGTCGAAGAGGTTGTCGAAGGAGAGAAAGTCACGGTGATAAGAAATCGTTTTTTTTAGGATTTATGTATTTGAAATTTAGGGTTTAACATAAGATTTATGTATTTAGGGTCTAGGATACATGGGTTTATGGTTTATGCATCGATTAAGTTCGATTTTGATTTGCGATTTAGTATCGATTTTCAATCGATTTCTATTCGAATGTTATTCGAATGGTAATTGAAGATCGAATAATATTCGAATATCACTACTTCGAATTTGACTCGAATTGATCTTTTCGATCGAATTACATTCGAATTAATTTGAATAGGACTGCTCGAATTTTATTTGAATAATATTCTAATGAAAACTGCAAATCGAATAATATTCGAAAATGATTACTTCGAATTCTAGTCGAATTGATCTTTTCGAATACAATATTTATTCGAATTGCATTCGAATTTAATTCGAATAGAACTGCAATATTCTCATTTAATTGATTGTTTATTTTTCTACATTTCAGATTTATTTCCTGACCAAGCTACCGCTAGGCCGTTACTTCCACAGCATTATCTCATTGACGTCCCGTTATACACAAACTTCGGAGCGCATTCGAAGATTTCTTAATAAAAGGAAATTGGAGGAGATGGTAAATGCCACACAGTTTGGCAACTTGATCATGGCTGCGAAAGACCACTACAATTCAAACATACTTATGTGGTACTTGATTAGCCGGCAGGTCGAATACTGGCCTGGCTCAGAAGAGTTTTGGATGGTTGTCCAGGAAAGGCCATTGCGATTTTCATTAGTTGAGTATAGTTTACTCACTGGCCTTAACTGCTCGGCCATCGATGAAGATCAAGACATTCCATCATCGAATGAGTTTGCCTTAAGACACTTTAATGGTATGATTCCCTACTCTTTTATAATTGTAAATCATATTGACTTAGTTCTTTTCATTGATTTACTCATTATTGATTTATTTTTTATAGGTAAGGAAATTTTTTTTTTAGAAGATTTGGAGAAATTAATGAATGATATAGGAGATGCTTCAAGGACCAATATCGATATGGACATCGAGAAGCTAAAGATACCGGCTCTTTATTTTGCTGCAGCGGTATTGGGGCCTCGGAGAGTAAGAAATCTTGTTAGAGTGAAGGATGAATGGGTTAGGGTTGATGATTTTGATAGTTTCAATGAATATCCTTGGGGGAGAATTGCGTACGATGAAGTAGTCATTGGTCTAAACAAAGACCTAAATGAGAAATATAGGGTGATGAGCCAAAACAATAAGGAGTCGGGGACCTTTGATATTAATGGCTTTGTCCAACCGCTTCAAGTAAGTAATTATCTATTTTTAACCTAGTTCTCTACATAACTTATGTTGTTTAATGATTCTAATTTTATATTCACTTTGTTTTTTCAGATTCTTGCCTAGGAGTGTTGGCCTGATGTCGGGAAAGCTTTTGCAAAGATGAAAAAAAGGGAAGGAAGTCCGATACCTAGGATGTGCCATTGGATCACCAAACACCGAGGAAAAAGTCAATCTCCGAGCTGGCAAGCGGTGTCGAACGCCTTCGACAATGCTTCGATGGATGTAAGTACATTTTAATTATAATATTGTAGAGTTACCTTCAAAAGTGTTGATCTATAACTAATAAAATTCACAGGATGTGCGATGTTGGTTGACGCCCTCCGACGTTGAAGTTGGTTCAACGCACTTTAACACGCTCAGAAATTTGGAGGGCAATACGAAAGATGTTGTGGCACAAAGAATATTGGAGCATCTTCGTGCGGAGAAGGTGGTTTACTGCACCAATCATCATTTGACGGCGGAACAAGACCATCTGTCGTCTCCTCTCGAGGTTCCAGAGCAACATGTGCCTTCTAATCCCGAGGAATCACAGCCCAATGAGCGTCCTCCTCACGAACCATCACAGCATAATACAGAGTCCAATGCACACATTGTCCCCCCTTTAGACTCGGTCCGGTGCACGCATTGCTCTCAACCCTCGGTTATAGCTAGATTGGATAAAGAGTTGGGGTCGCTGAGAAAGAACGTTAATGATGTCCAGATGACAGTTAGGCAAATTCTGTTGGAGCTTTAATCGAAAAGGTTGATAGAAGTTTGATCCAAGACTATATATCACGCTTTAATCTCATAATACTAAACATAAGGATGTTAATAATCACAAAAAAGTTTAGGTTATTGAGTCGAAAGTTAGGATTTCGAAAAGGCCTTTTCAAATTCGAAAAAAGCCTCTTTGTATTCGTAATGGCCTATTTGAATACGAAAATGAGTTATTTGAATTCGAAAAGGCCTATTTGAATTCGAAAAGGCGCTATTTGAAGTCGAAAAGGCATTATTTTAATTAGAATATAAGTATAATTATTTCTAAATCGAATTGGTTAATCAAAATTGTATAATTATTATGATAATAATTATCAAAATCACTTATTTTAATCTCATGATAATGATTACTCTTGATTGAATATTAAGACTAAACATTATAAAAGAAGTTGATGAATGTTTGTGAGTTTGATGGAATTGTGATCAAGGTTGATAGAAGTTGATAGCTAGAAGTTTCATCCAAGACTAAATATAACATGTTAATATAATAATATTAAACATACGGATGTTATCGGTTATTGAGTTGAAAGTTAGAATGATAATGATGCTCGTCGGCATAACCTGCATGAAGATTAAAATAATATGTTAATTAGAAATTTTTCAATGCTTTTCGAATTAAAATCGAATTAAAAATTAATTCGAAAAGGATTCAAGTTTGATAAATTATTCGAATTCGAATAAAATTCGAATTATTATTCGAGTTCGAATACGTTATTCGAGTTCGAATTTAATTCGAATTTTTATTCGAGTTCGAATTAAATTCGAATTAAATTCGAATTCGATTTAAGAAGTCGAATAACGGAATGAACATCAAATTCTCTCGATCTAGTGAAACCCATGATGAAGAATCGACATGAATGACAATAAAAATATTGTATATACCCATGAAATGCATAATGTGTCAATGAGTCGAAGATTGGATAAAACCGAAGAGACTCGATAAAACTTACTTTGTATACTTCAAAGAACAATGGTCTTAAATGTGTGGATCTATGTTTGTTGCTTCTTGCTTGATTTTAATATCTGGATTCTTCAAAGAACTCTTCGATCTCTTGTTGCTTTGGTTTCTTTCCTCGATCTCGTTGATCTTTGGTTGGTTGGTGGGGGACCGTTGGTTGTGAGAACTGGGGATCGTTCCATTATAAATTTAATAATTAAATATTTTAAAATATTTAAATATTATTACTTAAATTAATTTAAAGTTAATTAATTGTTTAACTAATGAGTCCCTTTTATTGAATAAATAAAGTTAGAGTCCCTTTTTTTAAATTGACCATTCACTTACTCCCTCCCTTTTCTTAAATTGCCCCGAAAAGAAAAGAAGATTATTCTTTTTTTCTTTTCCTTTTCTCTTTATTAATATCTGTGAACTTTGTTTTTGGTTCCCATTGGATGAATCTCCTTCCTCGAGTGGGTCCCATTTAGATGCAAATGACACTTTGGACCGAAAGTGGACAATATTTTAGTATCTTTTAATTTATAAGATGCAGTCAATCATTGTGATTCGTAAATAAATATGTGATATTAAGCGACGAAAGAAAAATAAATTAAAAAGAATGAATGAGATGGGTTGTTGGTTCAATATCGAATATAAGCATAAATGAATATTATATACAACATTGTCTCATCTCAAGCTAAAATTACACAATCAGCCCCAGCGGAATTCTTTTTTCGTTTATTTAAATCCCAAAATTTGCTGTATTTTTTTCTAACTAATCATCAACTGTTTCTCTGGCTGGATTCCTTCTGGACTTGACAATGAATGTTTTGTTTGACGACATTCATTATGTCGGCACCACATTTCATATATATTTTTCAAATCCATAGCATTATCTAATGACGAAACTCATTATCCCAAATAAAGAGACAAAATGGTTCTTCCTAACTGACTGACATATTCATACAGAGAATATCATGACTCAGCTGAGCTTGGATGCATAGACAGACAGTTCCCATCTTCATCAAACTGTGTAGTGAACGGAAAGTGAATCGACGTCGAGCCCTTTCATCTTCATAACGGATTCAATATACCCTTTCAAAGTATGCAATTCTCGAAGCCTACAAGAGAGAGAGAGAGAGAGAGAGAGAGAGAGAGAGATCATATGTCTTGGATTTTCAAAGAGACTTGGTATGTATTTGTATATATTATTATACTTGTAGCAGAAAAATATGACCTTTGAATCTCAGCCCTTCTTCTCTTGGCCAATTCTGCTGCCTCACTGAGTTCTTTATATGACCTTTGAATCTCAGCACTTCTTCTCTTGGCCAATTCTGCTGCTGCTGCTGCTGCTGCCTCATTGGGCTCTTTGTAATCATCATCACGGCTACTGCGAAGATACCTTGGGATTTTCATCCGCTCAAGCTTCCCCTGAGCTTCTTCTTCTTCTTCTATCTTCTTTCTCCTCGTAAAGGATAAATAACTCTGCTTTGCAGAGAATAGCAACAAATAATATAAATTTTCATAAGCAATACGCACGAGTCAAAGCAATATTCTTTCTTACGAATATGGAGAAGCCATTTCTCCCCGCGTTTCTTCCTTTCGAAGCAGTTTTCTTCCGATTTCCATTATCGACCTTTGATTCCTCAGCATCTAGAGTGCTTAGAAGAGAGAATTCTGATGTTGAACTTGCGGTATCTGAATCATCACACAAAGAAAGTTGCCTCAGATGCTCTCTCAGGAGAACAGCATCTACAAGCCTCTCCCAGTTATCATGATAGCTGTTCATCATCAGTCTCTCCCTTTTTTCTTTTTCCCCCTTTAAAGATCGGAAAAAGATAGAGCATATGCTATTAAACTATTGATTTGAATTGAAGAGAGGAAGTGTAAACTAACAAGTATGATTGATAGAGATATTGAAAGATAACGGCCGGCCGGCCATTCAGTCATTGAATTGCTCGCCATAGTGGGGCTATTGTTTTGTTTCCTTCTGATAGTGATAGTATTACAACTCTTTCTGTCTTGTATCTAGAAGGATGCTTTAAGTCCCAGGTTGTCTTTCGTGTGTATCTGCAGTACAATGTCTAAAACAACAACAAATAACAGCTTTTGGAATTGGCTTAAAGGCTAAATGACAACCAGAAATATCTTACAGGAACAAAAATGTATTTAAAAATCCAATCTTTACAGCTAAACGAAAAGGGATAAAGTTAGGCAAACGTAGCGTGGCTGCTTAGCATCTAAAATATCTATTTCGATTCTCAAGTAGTGTTGTTGAGGAAATGAGCCAAGGCCTTATCGGTGTCGTTATCGTAAATGAGCAAAGCTTCGGCGACGTTATTCGACGAGAATCCCATCTCTCGCAGCAGCGTATACCCGTCTGCAAATTCCTTAACCTTGTACGCAACACAAGCAACATGATCAATCATTCGAGCGTGTCTGAAAGCCATGCATGTAAGAGTAAGGGAGAGAGATAAAGATTATTACTTTGGAGGGATTGTCGCCGAAGTTTGCAACTGCAAGTGGCACAGCCTCTCGATTCAGACCCGCTGCTATGTATCTGCTTACTAAAGGATCTGTTTTAGGACCCTGCATCCAAGAACACAGTTCATTTCGCTGCCGTGCTTAAAGTAAACGTGATTGTACCATTGAATCAAGAATGAAAACACTGTTTGTATGATATAATTAGCTCAATCGTTCTTCATGTGATAATCGCTTGCCGAATAAAGGGAGGTTCGGGATATTATAAACTGACTGAAAAGCACCGAAAGATAAAATCTTGCATTGGGTAATGATTTAAGGTAAGCTATGATACAACCGAGACGCACTTACATAAGATTGTGTTGTCTGGCTCGCCTTGGGCGGATCGGTATCGATCCCGAGCCTTCTCCAGTTGGGATTTTCTTTCACTCCTTCGATCAGAACGTTCCTCTCAAACTCGAAATCGAAGAGGAAAGTAGTTCTTGGTATCTCTCCAAGCTGAGGTAGCAATCGAGGCTGCAAATTTGCAACAAAAAATAGGAAATAAACCAATACGAACGATATACTGAAATAATACAGTGAAGGCATGTGGCGTCAAGTCAATTGATGGAATATCAACGAGGATAATACTGATGTAATAAATCAAAGTCCGCCAAAGGACAATCGATCAAGAAAATCAATCAACCATCAAAAAAATCAAGATAGAAGTCGATTTGAAGGTCCTCCTAACGCATGAAAAAGAGGGAACTTACCGGCGGATCAATTACGTATTCAGGCTTTATCGAAACCCTAATTCCAGTCCCAGCTGTTTAAACCCAAAAAAAAAAAAAAAATTAAATCATCATTCACATCTTCGGTTCGAAAACGGAAAGGAGAGAGAGAGAGAGAGAGAGAGAGAGAGAGAGGCGTCGTACAGGTTATGGGTGGTGGCGGCGGGTGGTATGAAGGCGTATTACGGCCGTCATACGTGGCTGCTCCGCCTCCTGATCCTCCGACCTTGGGATAGAGAGATGGTTGCTGGCCGTACATGCCGCGGCTGATGATGTCTTGGCTTGGTCTGTCGTTGTACGAAGAGGGATGCTCGATTCGCTCGCGACGACGATGATGCTCTGAAATCGTAATCTGTAATCAATCGTTTTCCCTTGTCGTCGATATTGAAACTGTTTGTTTGTCGGGAAGAGATTGGCTGCTGTTGTTTGACGTGTTCGATTATATCAAATGTTGCAATAAAAGCGATTGATAGATTACACTTCCTCTTCCTTGGGACGAAAGTAACGTGGATAGACTTTTTATTTGCTGTTCACACCTAAAACGACATTAAATTTTCTGTCCCAAGTTATCCCAACTCGACATGTCTATAGGCTAGCCCCTAAATACCGACACGCACTTTGCGCCACACAAACCTGTCGGGGGCTTAATTGCGCCACACACTCCAATGGTAGGACTAATCCCCGGAGTCAGGTGAATACGTCTCAAACCCGCCTAACAATGATAACCATGTGAAATAAATCCAATAGGGACTACTCAAAGAATCGTGGGAGGGGAAATTTAATCCCACGACCTAACCAAAAATCCTTAAGGCATTCTACTTAACCGTATGATTTCTTTTTCTTAAGAGTTGTGATATTTGAATGATTCTATATAATAGCTATATATGTCATATTATTATGAAATGATTAAATTAAGACGTGGATGCTCTATTGTAATGAATAATGTAGTTAAGTATAATATGGGGAAATTTTAGTAGTAAATAGGTGATTATAGGAGTATTATAAATCACAACCAGTATTGAAAAGATTGCATACTTCATCTTTCCATAATTTTCTCTTTATAAGCTTTATAATTAATATGCTTCATTCATATCAAAAAATGAATCATTATGTTACAATATATTATAAAAAAACAAAATCTAAATATTCTAATGTACCAAACAAAAACTCCTAGTGTCTTTCATCCATAAGAGTTTGAGTTTCGAGTCAACCTATTCAGATAGAGAAGAATTATCATGTTATCTAGGTGATATTGTGGAATAACTGCATGTGGCGTTCGAAAAAGGATGGGTGATATTCGTATTAGTAGTCGTCGTCCAAGAACTAAGCTGGTTGAACTCCCTCTTCATGGCCTTGTAAACGTGATCCAATCCTTCGTCGATCAGCTCGGCAACAGCCTGAGGCATCGGCGGCATATTAATCTCGACCGATCCTTCCAACATTCTTACGACATCCCCCATCGTCGGCCTCATGACGATCTCTTCTTGTATGCACCAGAACGCCACCTTTAGCGCCCTTACGACCTCGTCCTCCTCGATGGCCCCTGCGAGCCTTCTGTCCGCAACTCTGCTCGGCATTCCGCTCGTCAATTCCTGTAAGACAAATCGTTGGAAATAAAGTATATAAAATTAAACTTAGGTGGAGTGATCATTTAACATGGTATCAAGCCAGGAGATTCATGACTATGAACCTTCATGATCACCCATTTAAGAAAATTACACGTCTAAAGCTAGATAAGAAATAAATCAGCGCAGACGAAATGGAACGTATTGAAAATAAAGTATATAAAATTAAAATATAATACATTCCCTTCGAACTTAACCTTTTAGGTGGACTGATCATTTTAACACAAATACTTAACTCTTCGGTCTTATCGAAATAATGGAAAAAGGAACGAAGAAAAAAAACCTTGAACGCCCATTCGGGGTAAAAGAACTCTTGCGCGTCGCAAGACATGTCTAAGTTTCTCCGTCCCCCGACGATCTCCAGGAGAAGCATCCCATAGCTATAGACGTCGGCCTTCACCGTGATGGGCCGATTGGATACCCATTCCGGGGCCAAGTAGCCCCTCGTCCCTCGTATCATGGTCACCACGCGGGACGCCTCTCTACCCATCAGCTTCGCCAACCCAAAATCCGACACCTTCGGGCAATAATTCTCGTCGAGGAGGATGTTTTCCGGCTTGATGTCGCAGTGAATGATTCGATCCCGACACTGCTCGTGGAAGTAGGCGATCCCCTGCGCCGTGCCGATGGCCACTCGAAAACGTGTCGGCCAATCGAGCGAACGGTCATGGGCCCCGCTCGGGAATATCCACTTGTCGAGCGATCCATTTTTCATGAATTCATACACTAAAAGCCTGCGCGTGTAATAAAATCTCAATTCATTACATACAATAACACTTTTTTTTATCGATGGATCGATTTCTTCCTACCGGTGAGAACCCTCGGCGCAATATCCCCAGAGACGAACCAAGTTCATGTGGTGCATCGAGCCGATCGTATTTACCTCTGTGACGAACTCTTTCTCGCCGTGCGGCAAAACCCTCTCGAGCTTCTTCACCGCGATGAGCGTCCCGTCCCTTAGGTTTCCTTTGTACACGCTCCCGAACCCGCCTTTTTTTACGAGACAAATAACAAAATTTTAGTTCTCAAGTAAAAAAAAAAAAAAAAAAAATCGGGCTTTCCGTCATTACACGAAAATACCTGTCCCGAGGAGCTCGGAGAAGCTATTCGTCCTATGCTGCAAATCCCGATAGCTGAACTCAACCGGCGCGCCCAATACAATCAAAGCGCTCTCGAACGCCCTCGACAGCTTCCGCCGCCTCCGTACGTAAATGTACAGAAGAGCGCAAAGCAAACCGATCAGCACGGCCATACTCAAGACGATCGGCACAACCAAAACCTTCTTCTCTCTGCTGTCCAAACCCTTGGAAGAACTCGAACCCTTCTCTAAGGACCCGTCGGGCTCGACCTTCACGAACAAGGTGGAGCCCGGGTCGTCGTACCCTCCGAACTCCAAGCTCCTCAAGAGCCAGCAATACGCCAGCTCATCGTCGAGGCCATAGATCGAAGCCACACACTCGCAGTCGTCCAAGCAAGCCTCCCCGCACTTTGAAACTGTCGCATCGTCGCTGTAGTTGGCAATCACCGACGAGTCCGAGAAGTAGTAGTTCGTTAGCTGAACCGCGGCTACCTTCAGGTTCGGCGTTAGGGTTTCGTGGCTCGGACCGCACCTCCCGGCAAGACTGAGAGACGAGTTCCCCCAGCACTGATCGCCGCCGCCCCGAGCCTTCGATGTCCCGGGCAGGCAGCTGCACGATGCGTCCGTCGTGGTTTTGTCTATGTTGCATATACCGTTGCCGCAGATCCCGGCTATGTCGCACGGTTTGGACACGGCCGCCCATTCTGGGACCCACTGTCTCGACCCGTTGACGTCGTTGTCCCACTTGTACAGCCTTAGGTTGCCGTTCTTCTCGAGAATCAGCCTTCTCAGTACCAAAGGGCTGGCGGTTATATTCGTCGACGAAGATAATCCGCCGCCGTCGTTGTCGTTTTTGTAGACGTAAACCGCCCCGTCGGAGGCCGACCCATAGACAATCCCGAAGCTGCCCTTTTGGTCCAAGACCGCCGAGACTTCCCCAGTTACGTTGGATATGTCCGGGCCGGACCAGTAGGAGAAGTTCGATAGCGACTCGGGCGAAGTCTCGGGCAGGTTGTAGGTCAGGGCGAGGCTGAGCGAAGTCGGCTGCTGCAGCATTTTCAGCGTGTAGTAGCCCCCGCCGTGCGACGGCGACGGCGACGGCGAGGTTTTGAGCTCTAGGGAGGCGGTCAGGGGCTGGCCGGGCAGCAGCGTGTCCGAAGGATGGGAGAAGGTTTGCCAGAGGATTTGCTGGCCGTGGGCTTCGGCGGCTCCGTGCAGTACGAAGTTGCCGTTTTCTAACATGGACGCCGACTCGGCCCTGAGGTTGGAGGTGTTCGACGTCCAGAGGGTCCCGCCTTGGTCGGTGAGGACGAGATTTCCCGACGGATCGAAGTCTAACGCCGCATCTTTGGTCGCCGGAGAATTTCTATTTTTCAGATAAATATTGCGTCAAAGATTATGATTATTTTCAGATAGAGACAAAAATAAGCAAGAAAAAGGTTCATCATTATTACATGTCAGCTGTCCAAACAAGGGTTCGATCGCCGGGAAGGTGGGCGAACCATATACCAAGCTGAAACTGGCCGCTGCTTCTAGAAGAATCTAAAGGAGTGAATCCAAAAGCAAAGGTCCCATTATCCGAAACCCACGGTCGATCCTCGCTTGCCGACAGTATCGAACCCAATTGGATCCGACCCGGCGAGGCGTGTCCGAATAGAACCAAGAACAGTACGGACCAGAATATCTTCATCGTCATCGTCCTTTTTTGTCCTTGGCTCGTTGTAAACTAATGGAGCTTACTTATCTACTTTCGTGCTGCATTATTCATGAGAGAGACGCAGAGAGAGAGAGAGAGAGGGGGAGAGGGAGAGAAAAGGTCAAAGGGGTTTGAAGTTAAGAGAATCGTGTGGGGGATAGAAGGAAAATACATTTAAAGCGATGTGCAGACGTGGACAAATGGTGGGTGAGCTGCAACGTTGAAAAAAAAAAAGAAACAAGGTTGGAGAGTGATGTGGTCGGCTGAGGAAGACGACTGGACAATCGGCCACGTGGCTTACTCATGCATGGGGTTTTCCCCTTTTTTTTTTAATTCGTACTAAAATCAATTGATAACAGCGAAACATATTCTTAAATGAATATATATATATTAAATGAGTCGGATGAGTATTAAATTATAAAAATGTGAGATAGAATAGAAATCGGTATGAGATCATCTGTTCCATTTGTGTGTTCCTATATAATGTTCCACCAATCAAATAATGACACATGTTCATTCCCATGATTCTATCCATCCCCATGATTAAATAAGCGGACACGTGTCAACATCGGATTGGTGGAACACCAAGTGGAAACACCAAATGGGAACAGATGAATCAAACTAAATAGAAATCTCAACATTCCCAAAACTAATTCTTAATAGAAGAAGCAGACTTATATATATTAAATAAGTCGAATGAGTAGAATTATTCAACGATGGATAAAATAAAAATCTCAAAATTCCCAAAATATGAAAGCAACATAAGGGTATGATTATTGTCACACCACCACCAAACACAGTTGAGAGATTAAGTCAAGAGGTCCTATGATGTAATAATAATAATAATATTAATTGACTTTGTACCAATATTTTGGAGACCAAATAAATTGGTGCTGAATTATCGTGACTTGGAGATGACGTAAGTGTGATGTCAGTATTTATCAGGCAACCTTTACTCTCAATTTTGTTTATACTCACGTAATGCCATTGTTTATATTCCAATTTCCAACTACGTACTAAGAATTTGGTGGCTATCGACCCCAAATTTTATTAAAATATATCACTCTGTCATTAGTGATATATATATATATATATATACACAGAGTTGTACTATAATTCATACTTAAATTCGGATAGTTCCGTTAGGGCCGGAGGGTCAGCAGACCCTACGAACCCCGACATAAGTCCGTCCCTGCACACAGACTGCGATAATTATGGAGTCCAAGTGTAACATATTCCTTGGGGACGATAAGAGTTCCAATGTAAGTATGAAAATTTGATTCCCTAAGATTTAAAATTCACTATAGCTGATGTTTTTATTTTGTTTGACAGGATGAAATATTTTCTGATTGAAAAATAATATAGGTAGAAGTTTGATTTCGAAGTGTGATGTGAAGTATATATAATTGAAAAGCTGGAATTTTTGTTTCCAATGATCATGAGTTTATTTATGTCTTCATGATCTAAAAAGAGAGGAAATAAGATTGCAAAATTCTTGTAATGAGAAAATACAATAATATACAATGATCACGGCATAGATGTTAAGTAGTGCAATGAAGACAATTCACTAATGTTTTCAAAACAGAAGTCACATACTTCCATTCAATTCTTGGATTTGTTTTTTTATTCTTTACTTCAACTCGTCGACAAAATAAATTAAATAAAATATGGACAAAAGGATGTTTAAGTTTTTCTCTATTATGATGAACTAAATGATCTCTTGCAATAAAGAATCGCGCCTTGAATCCCATCGCTATGCTCCAACAACGACTCATCCCTCCGCCGCAGCGTCTCCTCACCTCCGCACCACCACCACCGGGAAATGCTGCCTCCTCCGCGGCTGCCGGGAACACCGATCTTCCCTTCCACGAACTCCTCCCAAAGCTGATGAACTTAAAGCTCCCGACCCTACCACCGCTCTGCGTCGGCTGCTGCCGCGTCAAAGAAAACGGCGTCAGAATCTCCGTCGCCTTCACTTTCCTCCACACAAGCGGCTTTAGAAACCTGAAATATCTCGAAACCGACGCCGTCTGACGATCACTGTTCTCGCCAAGCATTCTGCTCCTCAGGCTGCTGCCTCTCGCTGCATCGCCGGCGTCCATCGCCGACCACTTTGAAGCTAGTGAGGAAGATTTGGGTTCGGAAATTGTTGGGTACTGCAGGTTAGTAACCGTAGAGGAGTCGGGCTTATCAAAGTCGGCGGCGGCGGAGTACAGATTTAGTTTTGTCGCGTCGATTTTCGAATGGAAAACGTCTCTTGGAGATTCAACAAAGTGGTATCTGTTCTTAGAGGGTTCGAAGAATAAGTCGAAGAACGAATCTTCGCCCTCGCCGGCGGCGATTTTTGCGTCGGGGCATTCCGATGTGACGTCAGCTTCGGCGGCTAGGGTTCGCCAGAACTTGAGAATGGATAAAGCTTCCATTTTTCTGGAATTTTGAGAGAGATAGAGAGAGAGAGATTATTGTTCAGCTGTTTGGTAGTTGTGAGAGAGAAAGGTAGGTGTTAATAAAGTGCGGAGGTGACGTCATCTGGGCGGTGGTTAGAAAGTGGACATAAGATATATGAAAACAATATAAATGTGCCATAAATATTATATTAATGATTCTAATTAAGTATTATTTCACAAAGTTATAAACTATTTAATTGTTAATTCTTACATTTTGGATGGCTTGGGATCCTCTATTCCACTTCTCGTATTCCACCTCGTATTCCAACCTACGAAAATCGTTACACCTCCCTCGCTCAGTGTTAAAACACCCGTACACATCATTACATCCATAAATATCATTACACCAAATGTTTAATAAAAAAAAAGTCAATATTATATATATTTTAATATATAATACTGATTTTTTCTACACCAAACTAGAAAAATATATAATATTGATTTTTTTTATTTAAACACCTGGTATAATGATATTTATAGGTGTAATGATGTGTACGGGTGTTTTAACACTGAGCGAGGGAAGGTGTAACGATTTTTATAGGTTGGAATTCGAGCTGAAATACGAAAAGTGGAATAGAGGATCTCATGCCGTTTTGGATGGATGATGTCGACAAAAGAATTAATTATTGCACGAATGACATGTCAAAAATAATTAGTCTTTATTTTATATTGAATTTTATTACATTATATTATTGGGATTGGGAGCATTTAGCATTCATAATATACTATTATTTCCCGCTTTCATAATATACTAGTATTTTCCGCACACTCGATGCGTGTGCTTAAATATAAATAAAATATAAAATTATTTTTATAATATGAAATTATAATATTAATTTTAATTGAAAAATATATTTTATAAATTAAAAATATGATTTTTGGGTATAATTAGAATAAATTTGAAGAATAAGGGTAAAATATTAATTAGCAATGTCATACCAAATCAATTTGAATTTGCCACACCATTAAGGTCCTCACCAATCATATAAACTAACTTCCCGCACACTTGATGCGTGTGCTTAAAATATAAACAAAATATAAAATTATTTTTATAATATGAAATTATAATATTAATTTTAATTAAAAAATATGCTTTATAAATTAAAAATATGATTTTTGGGGTTTAATTGGAATAAATTTGAAGATTAAGGATAAAATGGTAATTAGCCATATCATACTAAATCAATTTGAAATAGTCACACCGTTAAGGTCTCACTAATTATATAAATGTATAGATGTATAGATAAAAAGAAACTGCCGCACTATTTAATTATGAATTATCAATCGAAGTTGGTCGGTTGCTAAAGCTAAATGGACGTTTTTAAATCTTATTATTATTATTATTATTATTATTATTATTATTATTATTATTATTATTATTATTATTATTATTATTATTATTATTATTATACTTATATTATTGACAAAATAATGTATTACTTTTTCTGGTACTATATGTGAATTGCGATAAAGAGGTTGATAAAACGAATAAAACAAATAGATGGAAAATGCCAAACAGTGTTATTACTATACTGAAGACTGAAATATTTTTCAGGGTACAGAGGTCACCTCAGCATGTTTGTTTGAAAATTATAATTTTTAGGGTAAATTTCGGTTCAGCCCCATAACGTAGTTTAAGTATGGATTCAGGCCCTTTAGATAGTTTCATTTAGGTCCAAGGACCTAATTTTTGAAATAATTAGAATAAAGGATCCATCTCACTGTAAATGACCTTTCTATCCTTCATATTTGCCAAAATTACACCCATGTGCCATCGTCCATTCCGTTCGATTTTCATTGCTTTTAGGACTACAAAACCGTCTAAATATCGTTGTTAAGGTGCAAATAAGATGGAATCGACTTCGATTTTTCATGGGTAGTTATAATAAATGAATAATTTAATAGTTTAAGATGAAATAATTCTTGGAATTCCACTTCGAAAATCTCATTATAAATGGATCAAATGTCGATTTTAATGGCCGATTAAGTCGAAATTGAGTCAATTTGATAATGTGTCTTAGTAATAAACAAGAATTATTGAGTTTAAGAACGAAATAGTGAAGAATTTTGACGTTGATGCAATATTGAAAATTTTGTTAATTAGCACGGTAACTGGGTAACACTTCATGCAATGTACGTAACAGATGTTAAGAAAAGACTAACAGTTATAATAAAGTAAGTAACTAATCATTACACACCAGTAACAGTTGTTTAATTTTCAATAACAATTCTTTGTACAGTATCAAAAACTGAAATAAATCGACCTAAAGTTGTTGATAACCGATGCAGACACCCAAAAACCATTGAAATATGTTGAAATCTCGATATTTTCGTGCTATTAAGGTTAAAACGACCTCAATTTCTCATGGTTTCGTTAAGGAGAAATCGGTAAAGGTGAAGTCGATTAATGCAAAGGAAGCGGCGAAGGTTTCGAAACAGCCGAGAGTAAAGGTGAAGGTTTCAAAACAGCCGAAGGTTTCCAAGGAAGCGGCAAAGGTTTCGAAACACCGACGATGAAGGTGAAGGTATCCGAGAATACAGAGTATTTTGTGTAGGCTGTATATACGATTGATGGCAGGTTTATGTGCCAGTTTATGGAGGTTTATGAGTATGGTGCAATTTTTGAAAAAAATTCGATTCAGTAATGATAATTTATGCTTGATTCTGGTAATAGATTCTCTGTTTTTTATTGATTTATAAAAATAATAGTTTAATAATAATCAGTAACATATGAATTAAAGATAAAAACACAAGCTGATATGAAGATAACAAGCTTTTCCAGCACGCGTAACACAATTACATAGTCACAGCAACAGTTTAATATGTAATTAATATAGGTTATTATTTAACATTTTTTATCGTAAAACGCTAGATTCTCTAAACTATATGAATTTACGAAGTTTCAAAGAAAAATATACTAGTTTACAAAAAATTTCGTGGATGCTATGTTGAAATTATAAAAGTTGAAGTTAATAATGAGAAAACATAGTAGTCATCTTCTTGAAAAGTTGATCATACTTATATGAAGTTGATCATATTTACATGAAAACGTTGTGGATGTGAAATATTAGTTGTTTATTACGATCTACATGGTCGAACTAACATAATTAATTTACGAAATTAATGGCCTCTTCGATCAATTTTAAACTTAAACCCTAAATCATATACCCCGAATATTAAACTCTAATTTCTAAATCTTAAACCATAAAATATAAATTAAAATATGATTTATACCATAAACCATGTTACGTAGACCATAATGTGAAAATCTTAAATCCTTAATCCTACAAATTAACATTAACCCGTCTACCCTAATCCACAAACTCTAATAGCTATGATAACACATAACATGTAATTGGTAACACATACACACATAACTGGTAACACATAAAGTATGATTGATTTTAATTGAACTCTCCCGCCCAAAATTCAACTCATTATATTTTTCTCGCCCAAACTTTCAGCAACCACATAATAACACATCTAAGTAATCTAGTAACAGAAGAACACATAGTGGTAACAAAACCTAGAAATGTTACAACATCCCGCCAAAACGAAAAAAAAATGCCCCACTTCCCTCCAAACCCCATTTCAACAAGACAAAAAGCATCTTTCTTCTTCATTGATTGTCTTTAATGTCAGTAACCTCAAAGAATTCAATGCCCATGATCCCCACTATGTCAACCATACACGAATTCATTCTTGCACTTTGTCAACATAAAAACGAATTTTTTTTTGTTGGAGGTAAGGGAAACCTTCTCTTTTTACTTGAGCTCCTACTGCAAGTGACCCATCGTTTTTCAGGTATCGATAGTAGCTCCATCTCGTTGAGATACAAATTAATTGTCAATATACTACAATCTACAAACTATAATCAACTAGTACCATTAAAGGATGACGTAGCAACACATGTTGTTAATTTAGTAACAGTTGTTCATTACCTCAATTCACGAATATCTGGGTTTGTTTAGGCCTCGATGCCTTTCATACCACATGCATCACACCACTTACGATTTAGGAGTTAACAATTGACACATAATTTCGAATCTTATGGCGTAGTAAAAATATACCCAAATTATTGGGATCGATCGTATTTTCGTGCAATTAAATGATGAACACCGGACAACGAAGCAAATACGGTGGCGCACCGAGCTGCCCATACTATGGGTACTTCGAATTTATACATGTTAGCTGTAATCGTTGTCAAAATTGACTTTGATTTCATCTTATTTTCGCGAATTAGAACCCTAAATATAGAGATAAAATTCATTACAAATCTTACATCATGCGTCGTCAATACCACAATACATCATACCTTACACGTCGAAATTGGTTGGTTGATGGGCATTCGAAATTTCGGAGCTCGATTCAGTGTAAAAATGGATTTCAGAAAATAAAAATTCTCTGTCGATAACAATTTACTGCATCTTAGTAACACAATATTGATGAAAAATAACAGTTCACTTTAACAAAAGTAACAATATAAGTAACTGAAAACAGCCGTAAAATAACTCTTAGTATAGCACTTTATGAAGGGTATTTTCATCAAAATATATTTACAGTCATTTAACTCTAACATTGGCAAAAAGTAAGTCCTTAAAACTAATGAAAAAACTGACAGGGCCTGAAAACTTAGAAATACTTCTGACAGGGCCTGAATGAAAATTGTCCCTAATTTTTATTATTATTACAAATTAAGAATTCCTTATAATTGTTCGGCATACAATTTGTTCTAATAAGCTTCTTTAAATATTTTATTTGGTTTTTTACCAAGAAAAATTAAATCACACCCTTAAATAATTAGAAAAGGACAAGCAATTTAAAGAAAATGACAAGACATGAAATGTGAAGCTAAAGGAGATTCCAAAAAGGAATAATAGTTTTTGTAATAAAATAAAACAATGGCAGCCAAGGATATATGAGCTGACGAGAAAGTTCCAAAAAGAATATTAAGTAGCCAAAATGATTATACGTGAAATGTGTATTTAAATAGAAAACATTAGAACATTATGTATCATAATTAGTTTTTTGTTTGTATGAGGATAAGGCTTTCAGTTCTTAGATTTTCTCTTTTCTTATATATATATATTATATAATAATAAGTAATAGGTATGCAGTTAAAAGCAAAAATGAAATCTGTGGGTAAGAAAATTGATAGATGGGGCACTACTTTTAAAATGGGTCAGAGAACATCTGACTGTGTTAAAGTTTTGACTAGTTAGGCACAACCACATAATCTTTGAATCCACAATTTATATAAAAAAAGGCTAAGAATATATATAATATATATAATACCACATATGTCGAAAATACGTATGAAGTCCTAAATCCAATAAGTTTGTTGTATTTTTTATATTTGGAATCATTAAATTATATTATTTATTTTATAACATCTAAAAGTTAAAAAAATAAAATTACATCCAGATTCTTTGATCCCCGAATTTTTTATGTGGGCATTTTTTTTATTGAAATTATCCTCCAAATAGTTATTACACCAAACATTCGACTTATACCTAGATTTAGGAATGTAAACAAAGTCTAGCTAAAATCATTTTGAGGATCAAACTCAAACTCGAAAATGATGATAAATAATTAAGATCCAGTTGGATCTTGAAGATTGAAAATTTTAAATTTAGATTAAAAATTTTAAAGCAATAAAAACTAAAAAAAAGTTATAAAAACTCATGAATAGAACTGTCAAAATGGATCGAGCTCATCGGGTTAGCCCGCCCAGCCATGAAAAATAGGCGGGGTGGGTTGATATATTAAAAGTCCGTTTAAAAGCGGGCCTACATGGACCAGCCCGTTTGGGCCGTATGTTGAAGCGGGGCGGGGCAGCGCGGCCCGCTATTAAAAAAATATGAATAAATAATATTTAATAGTAATTAATATATTACATAAAATATATTTTTCTATGAATTATTTTGAATGTGTAATATATTTGATAAAATATAAGTTTTTTTTTTAAATTTTCAAATTTCGCCGGTTGGCCCGCTAGCCCGCCACCCCGCTGTGAGGCGGGACGGGCTACCGATTTAGTAGCCCGTTATATTGGTGGGCTGGCCCGCCCCACCCCGTTTAATGGCAGGTCATGGCGGGGCGGAACGAGTTGACCCATTTGACAGCTCTACTCATGAATATGTTCGTGGACTTAGGAACAATTATGAATATGAGCTTCAGTCGAGTCGGCTCATCAAGTTTGTGAGTCAATTAGACTAACCTTTTTTCACATGGTCCAATCTTTTGGGATATTTTTTGCTATTTTTAAAACCATATAGGTATCGTTGATATTACACTTAGTTAGGAGTCCTTTTTATATACCCCTAAACCTAAAGTACTGTGTATGTATAAAGAAAAATAGGGCCTTCTCCTTCTCCTTACATAGTTAACAAAAGAAGGGCTTTAGCGAAAATAAAGTGGCAAAAACAACGTGGGGGAAAAAGAAATAAAGTCAAAAGACTGTAAAAAAAAAAGGGGGGGGGGGAGGGGAATGATTTAATGAAAGATAAACGGTAAAAGAAATCTTAATACATTATTGCTCCCATAAAAAAAAAGGTGAAATCTAGTTTTGCATAAATAAAGGAAAAAACAAGCAGCAAAGAGAGACATCAATGAGAACAAAAACGTACTTGGTAAAGATACAAGGAGAAACAAATATTCAGTACTCCCATTTCTTCAGCTCCATACCGTCGGGAGGGCTCCCTTCGACCTTCTTCGAGCCCACTTCTTTCCAGTTAGTCGATAGAACCGTCCCATTCGACTCAAGCTTTCGATTGTTATCATTATTATTATAAAAGAAAAATAAAAACTATATCAGCATCACATGAGATAATTGATGGATGTGATCACAGAGAAAATATGGGAAAATGTTTTCTTACAAAAGATTTGCTCATGGCTCTTCTTGTGTCTTCATCAGCATCTTTGTATATGTCTTGGAAGAACTTGTTCAGGGCAGCATCGCCTTCTAGCTTCTCGTCCTTCTCCTGATTGATAGTTTCATATGTACAAATAAGATCCAAGCCTATGTATGGATGATAATATACAATGATGAATCTCTATGGATATTACCTCCTTTTTAACTTGTGCTTCAATTTTATCCCAATCTACTCTTTTGAGCTTTGATGAGGGGCCTGCGGGTTTCGGATTTCCGGCTGACCCAATACAGAAAGCAAAATTCCAACGTTAAATATAGTATAGTAAAAAAAAGACTCATTTTTTATGGAATATACGTCGAATAATTTCAGGAAGCAGAAACTACCTGATATGCTTGAGTTCTTTGCGACTGTGGCGTTCCTGCTATATTCGAGGGATGTCCAATGGAGAGGCTCTGCTTTAGCGAGTCGAATCTCGATTTTAGTAGACATCACTTCGTATCTACACTTTGCAGGAATGATCTGCACTTCAAGAATCAAGAAACAGTAAGAAACATGAATAATTGGTTATGATCAGCATTACACATTATAAGCACCATCAGTTATAGCCCGAAATTTTCATTCTAAATGGGTGAGGAAAGTAGTTTGCCTTTGCGAATAAACGAGTCTGCAGATGATATGGTTCTTCACCAGGCATTTCGATGGTAACACTAAGCTGGAACATTCATATGATGAGGTGCTGGTCAGAAACAGACTACTCACAAAACTAAGTTGAATAAAGAGATGAAATAATCATTTTCGCCGGTAGAGAGAGGCAATACTCACCATTTGTTCGCCAAAGTCAACCACAACACTGTTCGCTGGTATTCCCTTGGCAAATATCGTTACCACAACTTCCTCTGGCTTTTGATAAAATTCATGCCTGCAGTGCATATTCAAGAAGAAAGATACACATTGAAGAGAAAGAGTGATCTCAGGACCTTCCCGTCCCACTTAATTAATGGATCATCAATCAAACTTTACGTCGATAATGAGAAAGGGAGGTATGCGAATAACACAAAAATCTACATGTAGTTGTAGTTCACAGAACCAAATGCTACTATGGCAAAGAAGACAGGCAGATAATAACCTGTATTTAGGTTTCACGGGCAGTTCTGTTCCTTGACCAGACATTCCAGCAGCTGACGGCAAGTTGTTTGAAGTCACTGATTCTGCATCGGTTTTGACAGCTAATGGCTTAGCCAGTTCAGCAGCTTCCTCTGAGATAGAGCGAAAGCAATTGTAATACAATATCCCGAGTGGACCACACACAAGCATCGAAAAAGCGTTTGCATCCAGTTAGGAACAAATGAAACTGTGACTGCATTCTATAAAATTCGATATATGCCTAAGATTAGACCGTAAAACATTATATAGAAACTATGCATAACGCATATAGCTGCAAGATGAAAATGACAAATAAGTCCATCCAACCATCAATGGTCAAAAACACATCCACAAAGAATGTTGTAGCTGTGAAAAGAAATAACATTCCAGTGAATATGAAATTGGAATTACCAGCTAGGCGCTCATTACACTCATTGACCAACTTAGTAAAACGAGAATCTCCAGGTGCCAAAGAAGCTCCGATTTCAAAGGCCGTCTTAGCAGATTGATATTCTTCAAGCTTGAGACAAGCCATGCTGAATAAAGAAATTATGTGATCAATGGTGGCAAGGACAAGATCCCAAACGCGTGATCAAACCCGAATAGGCCTGCTTTTAGATAGGGTTCAAGAGAGGACCAAACCGACAATGCAACTTCAATATATGGTGAAATAACCGAAATTTCTACAAAAGCTGTAATAAATTTGGCTTTTTCAAATCCCGACAAGATTGTGATTATGATACGCATATGCGTCACTGTAACAAATTTAGGTTGTGTGACACATATACTTGATACGGTGGTTTCCAATACAGGAAAAAGACATTGTATGCTTAATATCGTATAGAAGACAAAACCATTCATTACATTCCTCAAAAAACTCACCCCTTTTTTGGAAATAAAAAAAAAAGCTCACCCTTTTCGTAGGTATGCTTTAGCCAACGAAGGGTTCCATTCAATCGCCTTATTTGCATCAGCAACAGCATCTGTTTCTCGCATATTCCAAACATTAGAAGCCCAAATTTTTAAACAAATTGAATGTTGAAGTGCTACATATACATAGCTAACTCTCCAATCAAACAAGCCTCTTGGGGCAACAAATACATAAGTTATCACCCAAAACAAATGAACGTCGAGCCTGTGAAAGATATACGAAACATATAGCATTTTTATGACTTTGAGCACTGGGATGGTACACCTAGAACCCGCATAAACTTGTTAATTATGTCAATAAACCTTTGCGTAAAATACAATCACCGACGAAGCTAAAAGCAAAAGTGCAATTCACCAGACAAAAGTTTTGAGGCCGTAGAAAGAAGTTTAGACCTTTTCACACTGAATTGAAAAAAAAAAGTCTTTAATTCAATGAACTTCAATTTCACAAAACAATTACGAATATCAAAACTCAGATCCTACAGCCCGGCCCCAAATAAAACCCAACAATCAAATTTGTTTAGATAATCTCGAAAGGCGATTACTAACAGCTCAAAGGTGACCCATCCTTACCAGTGAAACACTGAAGCTTAATATTGGCTTGAGCCCGGTCAGCGTAAAGCTCGGGGTTGCTGGGATTCAGGGAAATTGCTTGAGTGTAGAGGTCAACGGCGAGCTCGAAGTGGTCATCGATGAACGCTTCTTTAGCCTTCGCCTCTAGATCCATCCCTCGACTCTATTCAACGTGGAGAGAATCGTCGGATCGCTAGTTGATTTGTGTAGTTCTGCGTGCTATACTGTGAACTGCTGCGTTCGTGAGGCTTATACGCTTAGGATGAGAACTATCTAGAGACTCCTCTCCTCGTTGTTGACTTGGGCTTTGTATTATAAAATGACCGTATTTGTGTTCATATCTACCAATAAATATATTAACAAAAATAAGATCCGATATGAAAGAAAAAAAAAAATAATGTAAAAGCTATTATGAAATAATTAGATGTGGATGTTTTAAATAATAATATTAGTTAAATTATTGATGATTTGGAAGTATTATATTAAATGATGATAATGTGATAAGATGATAAGATGAGGTGTTTAATTGAAGAGTTTGTATTTTAGTGTGAGGTGTATAATTGTAATTAATGTGATTAGTTGTAATAGTGAATTATTAGTAGTATAAATAGGTGATTAGAGTTCATTGTAAATCACACCAAGTATTGAAATACTTAATCTCTCTCTAATCTCTCTCTCTTTATATTATAAGCTATATTATCATTATAATCTTAATATAAGTATAATTATAATAAAATAATCTTAATATAATATTAATCACAATTAATATTTTTATAACACGTTATCAGCACGACCGCTCTCCGTCGTCAAGATCAACCTCCGTCGAAGATCTCGTACGAGTTTAGTCAAGGTATGGTAATTTAATTTTTAATTTATACTAATATATATTAATTGTGATTAATTTAAAAATATATATTATAAAAGTATTATTTAAAGGTTTTATAACTAAACGCCAATACCCGAGTGGTTTCGCGGAATATCGTTCACTACAAGTGACGAGAGGTCCAGGTTTCGATCCCCGTGGAGGCGTGTGATTTTTTTTTTATTTATGCACGTACACAACACAAGCCCACGAGGTCTTGCGGTAATCCCAACCTCAGTAGCGGCATATTATTAATCTTTCTTTAATAAGAAAAAAATGTCGTTTTATACAAAGATGGATCTTCTACTCCTTACATTATTTACGGTGATCATTTCCGCTATGTGGATAATATTTTTACCAATGTTTTTAAAATATAATTATTAATTGTAATTTCTTTAATATTATAATTACTGAAATATATTTTATTTTGAAGGATGTCGCTATGTCCGATGTTTGATCTTTTACTTATGATTATGATTACGGCGACACTGATCTGGATGTGGATATCATTTTTATAAGAACTTTTACAAAAGAAGATACAAAAGAAGATTTAAAAGAAGATTAATTATAAGTTTTTTTTTATTATGTAAAGTTTTAATAACATGTTTTGTATTTTATTATAGTAATATGTCGAACTTGGCGAGCCTTGAGTTTGTTGCACTCGATATCACTGGAAAAAATTATTTACCTTGGGTACTAGATGCTGAAATCCATTTGAAAGCAAAAGGCTTAGGTGACACCATTGATCCCACGAAAACCACAACTGAACAAGACAAGGCGAAAGCTATGATTTTTCTTCGCCACCACATTCACGAAAATCTGAAAGTTGAATACTTAACAGAAAAGAATCCAGCTGAGTTGTGGAAAAACCTGAAAGAACGATATGGCCACTTGACAACTGTTATTCTCCCCAATGCAAAGTACGAATGGCTGAATTTACGATTGCAGGATTTTACGTCGGTAAGTGAATATAATTCTGCCGTTTATAGAGTTACTTCCACGTTGAAATTATGTGGAGAGACAATTACTGATAACGATATGCTGGAGAAAACATTCACCACATTTCATCCACAGAATATGATATTACAACAGCAATATCGGGAGAGAAAATTTAAAAAGTATTCAGATCTAATTTCTTGCTTACTTTTGGCTGAGCAAAATAATGAATTGCTGGTGAAAAATCACGAATCCCGAACGACTGGTTCTACTGCACTCCCTGAAGCGAATGCAGTCAAAGTTAATAATGACAACAGTCGAGGTAATGATCGTGGACGTGGACGTGGTGGATATCGCGGCCGTGGACGTGGTCGTGGTCAAGGTCGTGGTCAAGGCCGTGGTCGTGGCCGAGGATATTATGGTGGTGGTTATCAATATTTCCGTGGTGGTTATCATAATTATCGTGGCGGTCATCAAAATATTCCCCAGAAGAGGAAAAGTTTTGATAATAAAGATGAGAAGAGGCAAACTGAACAAAAGAATAATGATGAAAAATGTTATCGTTGCGGTGGTTCTGGCCACTGGTCGCGCAATTGTCGTACGCCCAAACATCTTGTTGAGCTATATCAGGAATCTCAAAAGGGCAAAGGAAAGAAAATCGAAATGAATTTTGTTCAGGGTGAATTCGCCTCTACCTCTGATGCCAATGATGAAAATGCTCATTTGGAAGCTGCGGATTTTCTGATCGATGAAAATTAATCTGCTATGATTTTATTTATGCATTATGATTTACTATTGTGTGTTTTATTATATATCGTTGTTTTAAGTTATCTATATGTTTGTAATGCAATATTTCTTTTTCAATAATAAATATTATGTGTTTGTTTATAAAGGATATTATTTGATGGATGCGGGCATGTGCAATGAAGAATTGTGTCTTGCAGACTGTGCAACGACGAATACGATTCTAAAAAATAAGAAATATTTCGATCATCTTGATATGAAAGAAGCCAGTGTTATTACTATATCGGGTAGCACGAATATAATTGAGGGCTCCGGAAGAGCTAATGTTTTACTGCCCAGAGGAACAAGGCTGATAATTGAAAATGCTTTATATTCTCCTAAGTCTCAAAGAAATTTATTAAGCTTTAAAGCTATTCGACATAACGGATATCATATTGAGACTGCAGAAAAAGGAGATATTGAATATTTGCATATTACAAAAGTGATATCGAATGACAAAAGAATTGTGGAAATATTACCATCTTTTGACTCTGGGCTATATTACACATATCTTAAAACAATTGAATCACATGCTATCGTAAACCAGAAGTTTACTAATGATAATACATTTGTTGTTTGGCATGACCGGTTGGGCCATCCCGGTTCAATTATGATGCGAGAATAATTCAAAATTCACGTGGACATTTAATGAAGAACCAGAAGATTCTTCAATCGAATGAATTATCATGTGTTGCTTGCTCTAAAGGGAAGTTGATAATTCGTCCATCACCAATAAAAATAAAGAATGAATCTATAAGATTTTTGGAACGTATACAAGGTGATATTTGTGGACCGATACATCCATCGTGTGGACCATTTAGATATTTCATGGTATTGATTGATGCATCAACTAGATGGTCTCATGTATGTTTGTTATCAACGCGGAATGTAGCTTTTGCGAGATTGCTTGCTCAGTTGATTCGATTAAGAACATTTTCCGGATTATCCAATAAAGAAAATACGCCTTGATAATGCTGGTGAATTTACTTCCAAGGCATTTAATGAATATTGCATGTCTATTGGAATTGATGTTGAGCACCCCGTGCCACATGTCCATACGCAAAACGGTCTTGCAGAATCGTTGATTAAAAGGTTGCAATTAATTGCAAGACCATTATTAATGAAGTCGAAACTTCCCTCTTCTTGTTGGGGACATGCTATATTACATGCAGCGGCACTAATCCGCATCAGGCCAACAAGTTATAATGATATCTCCCCGATACAAATGGTTTATGGTCAGGAACCAAATATTTCCCATCTGAGAATTTTTGGATGTGCGGTATATGTTCCAATTGCTCCACCACAACGCACGAAGATGGGACCTCAAAGGAAGTTGGGAATATATGTCGGATTTGAATCTCCATCGATAATAAAATATTTAGAACCTCTAACTGGAGATTTATTTACGGCTAGATTTGCCGATTGTCATTTCGATGAATCGAATTTTCCGACATTAGGGGGAGAAAAGAAACAGCTGGAAATGAGTATTAGTTGGAATGAATTATCGCTAAATCATTATGATCCTCGAACGAAAGAATGTGAACTAGAAGTTCAAAAGATAATTCATTTACAATGATTAGCTAATCAACTGCCAGATAGCTTTACTGACCTTAAAAGAGTGACTAAGTCACATATACCAGCTGTTAATGCTCCTGCAAAAGTTAATGTTCCTGGAGAACATATAATGATCGAGCCTAAACCACAACTAAAAGAATGCAGACAAAGAAATGATTGGCCAAAATGGAAAGATGCAATCGAGGCAGAATTAAAATCACTTGAGAAACGAAAAGTTTTCGGACCTGTAGTCCGCATACCAGAAAATGTAAAGCCGGTTGGATATAAATGGGTTTTCATCAGAAAGAGAAATGAAAACGGTGAAATTGTGAGATACAAAGCACGGCTTGTTGCACAAGGCTTTTCACAACGACCTGGTATTGATTATGAGGAGACGTATTCTCCTGTGGTGGATGCAACGACTTTTCGTTATTTAATTAGTCTGGCAGTACGTGAAGGACTCGATATGCGTCTAATGGATGTTGTCACCGCTTATTTATATGGATCACTTGATAGTGATATATATATGAAACTTCCCGAGGGATTTCAGTTACCTGAAAATTCAGGGCCCCAAAATGAGTACTCAATCAAGCTAAATAAATCGCTTTATGGATTAAAGCAATCTGGGCGTATGTGGTATAATCGCCTAAGTGAATATTTATCGAAAGAGGGGTATAAAAATGATCAAACTTGCCCGTGCATATTTATGAAAAGATCTGGAAATGAATTTGTCATCATTTCAGTTTATGTTGATGATATTAACATAATTGGAACTCCTGAAGAGTTATCAAAAGCCGTTAATTGTTTGAAAAAAGAGTTTGAAATGAAAGATCTCGGTAAAACGAAATTTTGTCTTGGACTGCAAATTGAATATTTAAAGAATGGGATATTCGTACATCAAGAGACTTATACGAAAAAGGTATTGAAAAGATTTTATATGGATAAAGCTCATCCATTGGATACTCCAATGATTGTTCGATCTTTAGATGTGAATAAAGATCCGTTTAGACCTTGCGAAAACGATGAAGAATTACTTGGTCCTGAAGTACCATATCTCAGTGCTATTGGAGCCCTAATGTATTCAACGAGTCATACGCGACCTGATATAGCGTTCGCTGTGAATCTATTGGCGAGATATAGTTCGTCACCGACTCGTAGACATTGGAATGGAATTAAGCGAATTTTTCGATACCTTCAAGGAACAACTGATATGGGATTGTTCTATTCTAATGAATCAAAAACAGATTTGATTGGGTATGCAGATGCTGGTTTTCTATCTGACCCTCATAATGCTCGATCGCAAATGGGCTATTTATTTACACATGGCGGAACCGCTATTTCATGGCGGTCAGTTAAACAAAGTTTAACGGCTACTTCTTCTAATCATGCGGAAATTTTAGCTATTCATGAAGCTAGCCGAGAATGTGTTTGGTTGCGATCGATAATTGAGCATATACAACAAACCAGTGGGCTAGTATCGAAAAAGTTACTTCCTACGATTTTATATGAAGATAATGCTGCATGCATTGCCCAATTAAAGGAAGGATATATTAAGGGAGATAGAACAAAGCATATTTCACCAAAATTTTTCTTTACACACGATTTAGAGAAAAATGGTGATATTGATGTACAACAAGTGCGATCAAGTGAAAATCTTGCAGATTTATTCACGAAAGCACTTCCCCCAATAATTTTCAAAAGATTGGTATATTCAATTGGAGTTCGAAAACTTCGAGATCTTAAATGAGGTTACAAGTGAAAATACGCGTTGCACTCTTTTTCCCTTCACTGAGGTTTTTCCCATGTGGTTTTCCCAGTAAGGTTTTTAATGAGGCAACAATCGAAAGCGTATCTAAAAGAATCATGTACTCTTTTTCCTTCATTAGGTTTTTATCCCATTGGGTTTTTCCTAATAAGGTTTTAACGAGGCATATTCTTTGAAAACATCCAAGGGGGAGTATTATGAAATAATTAAATGTGGATGTTTTAAATAATAATATTAGTTAAATTATTGATGATTTGGAAGTATTATATTAAATGATGATAATGTGATAAGATGATAAGATGAGGTGTTTAATTGAAGAGTTTGTATTTTAGTGTGAGGTGTATAATTGTAATTAATGTGATTAGTTGTAATAGTGAATTATTAGTAGTATAAATAGGTGATTAGAGTTCATTGTAAATCACACCAAGTATTGAAATACTTAATCTCTCTCTAATCTCTCTCTCTTTATATTATAAGCTATATTATCATTATAATCTTAATATAAGTATAATTATAATAAAATAATCTTAATATAATATTAATCACAATTAATATTTTTATAACAAAAGCCATTTTTTTTTTGTAACGCAATAATTACTATCTTTGGATCAAGTAAACTTCGAGACAATAAGATGCAAACTAGACCAATCTGATAAGTCACTCTCGAATAAGTTTATGTTTGATTGGCTCACTCAAATTATTTGATTTAAACATGAAATTCATCTCCAAAGACCTTGAGCGTCCCAACCTGATATTAGGCCAAACCTCATTAGCTAAAAACAAAACCATATTTTTATTAGTGAAGTTAATGAAATTTTCAAAAAGAGTCGAAAAATTCTCATCATTTTAGGATTTGGGAGAAATTTAGTTTTTTATTTTTTATTTCTCTTTTTTCTTTTTATCCCGAGAACCTGACCTCTATGATCAGGTAGATCTGAGGCTAGCGCAATAGACTGTCATCGCGTAATTCATATGAGATTATATCCGAAATATCCCTGTGTGATAGACTAATTTAACGTATTTGATAGTCAGAAATATTTGATTTTGTGATTTCTCCCAAAAACCTTGAGATCTAAATCTTAGATTACTAAGCATTTCATCGACTGAATTTGGTTTGTTGAATGATCACTTCACCTAAAAGGTCAAGCTTCTCATGAGTACATTATATTATTTCATTTCAAATACGCCCATTACATCTGTATTTCATTCTAATCTAGTCTTCGATGTGAAATTTCATTTTAATAGGTAGCTGTGAGGATTCATTTTCATAACCTCTTGGCCTAGGCTCTAATATCATGTTGAGTGACTATTTTACCTAAATGTTTAAGCTTATATATAGTGTATTATATTTTAATTTATCGACAATTTAGTGTTAATGTTATCCGACTACTTTTGGATCAAATAAAAGATGTGGTTGTGCTTTAAAACTTAAAATATGGGGCTATCTATGATTTATGCTATAGTGCAACAAGGTCAAGAGACTACCCCCAAGGGCTTGACCAGGTGGGCCGAACCCTAACTTTCCAACCTGAGGTCAGGGGTTTGATTCATGTCAGGGATCTTAACTGTCGTATTTTGTGGAATCTTGGGGTGTGTCTCATGGACCAGTGAGGCTTAGTCCCGCTGGAAACCATGAATAAGGTTCGAATCCGATTCAGACTGAACATAGTCGTAGTATGGGGACTACGGTTGCGATGTGTGTGGATACCTACCTGATCGAAAAAAAAAAGCCAGGAAACTCGATCAAGTGACGTACATAAGGATACATTAACCACGACTTATATAAACATGAGAACTAGTGGTATTTCAAATTGGAGGTCATAAGTTATATTTTAACTAGAGACTTTAACTGTTGTTGGGTAGAAAGTGAAGTGTCCTCACATGACCTCATAGATTAGTTCTTCGATCCGAAGTGTGTGGTGTGCAAGCCCGACTTGTTTCAATTGAACCTTAATTATGTGAGGCAAGCCCATACCTAGCCCAACCGCATGGATTATGTGGCGCAAGCCTATGACGGAGGGAATACTTGGATAAAAAAAGTAATCAATTTCGATAGGCTGAAAAAAATCTCTTTGATATAGACAAAAGTACATTATTTAGTACCATGCACAACGGCTAATTACCACATATCCCAATCCTGATAAGATCCTCGTATAATACTTTTTATTACACAACAAACCATTGCATACACTTTATCTCTAACACATACCACACACAAAACCATGAAAGCACTAACCTTTCTTCTACCTCAAGTCGCACCGCCGCACAGTATCGCCAAACAAACCCTATGCCCACAGACCACCCACCATAAACATAAACCGCCGAGAACGTGGCGGCTGGGCAGCGGAGGAAAGGGCTTCACCTCCACCGCCAAGGACGGAAACGCAAAGAAAAAACAAACTACAGGGATAGAAACGAGCAACCCCTGATTAAAAGCGGCGAAGACGACAACGACGATAAGATTCCCGAAGTCGTTTGGCAGAGGATGATATCAAGAATCCTCTTCTACGTCGGCGTGCCGATGGCCGTTGGGTTAGGGTTCTTACAAGTTTTCAGCGTCATGAAAGAACGAGGGCTGTGGGACGTGCCCAAGTGGCTGCCCTTTGTGACCAGCTTGGTTAGCTTTGGATCGTCGGCGCTCGGCATTGCCTACGGCAGCTTGTCGACTAGCTTGGATGAGAAGGAAGAAGGCTCTTTGCTTGGCTTTGAACAAGTTGAGAAGAATTGGGTTGAAGTGTGGAAAGAAGAAGGCGATAACTAATACTGTTCGAGTTCATCAGAAATGGTGTAATATGTTGTCTTGATATATTACTAGAATCAGAGCAAGAATTCATTACAAATGGGAAATTATTACCATTCAATTACTTCAAACAATATATGTTTTGTGTGTATATATATAGTTCGTTTCAACTGATAACGCAGGAATTAGGATCCTCCTCCACGCTGTGACCACCCCAGTACGGCGGCGGCTGGTAATAAACTGGGTGGTGGACGTGGCCACAGCAATGCATCGGCAACGACAGCCACGCCGGCGCTTGGGCCTTGTCTCCACTCGGCCCATCTTTATTCTCGGGCTCTGTCGTCGTCTTCTTTTCTGACTCCTTGGCCGGCCCGACGGAGATGACGTCAGCACTGCAAAGCTTCCTCAGCTTCGAGGCCACAGCTACGGCATCTATGTCCCCCGTGAGGGTCATCTTCTTGTCCTTAGGATCGAGGGAAATTGAGTCCAAGCCCGACAGGCTGGAGACCTTATTCATGGCTTTTACTTTGATCTTCTCATCGAAGTAGTCCAACTTCAAAACTACTTTCTGCATCATGGAAAGGTAAAGAGTCATTTTAAGAGATGATGAGTGAAGCATTTATAAGCAAATTTCAATGCAGAGCCGTTGAGAACTAAACTTACCATCATTGTGTCAGTCAGTACGAGGTTTTCTCTCCAAGGAAAGAACTGAAAGTGCAGCTATCGAATAATCGTAGTGAAGTTCTTTCGTGGCAAGAAGGGGTGTATAGTATATATAGAACCGAGTCAACTATTGGGTCTACGCAAGTCAATTGACGTTAGTCATCGGTCAACTGTGGCTCTTTAGTTGGCTGTGTGAAGGAAGCTTCGCAAATCGTCAGTGATGTCGACGTTTGCGGTTTTTGTATCTAACATTGATCAGCTTTTGGTATTTGGTCTACGATCAGCTTATAAACAATAAATAAATAAATAACATACAAAACCTATCACGTCTCTTGGGGCTTTATCCTTTCCACTGCGGTTTCCATCTATGGCTAGGGATGTAAACGAACCGGGCTATTCTCAAGCCACTCGCAACCAGTTTGGTCAAAGCTTGAATTGAACTCGGTCAAAATTGAGTTTGAGCCGGCTCTTTAACACTCGAGTCGAGGCAGACAAAGCTTGTAAAAGAATGCAGACAAAGAAATGATTGGCCAAAATGGAAAGATGCAATCGAGGCAGAATTAAAATCACTTGAGAAACGAAAAGTTTTCGGACCTGTAGTCCGCATACCAGAAAATGTAAAGCCGGTTGGATATAAATGGGTTTTCATCAGAAAGAGAAATGAAAACGGTGAAATTGTGAGATACAAAGCACGGCTTGTTGCACAAGGCTTTTCACAACGACCTGGTATTGATTATGAGGAGACGTATTCTCCTGTGGTGGATGCAACGACTTTTCGTTATTTAATTAGTCTGGCAGTACGTGAAGGACTCGATATGCGTCTAATGGATGTTGTCACCGCTTATTTATATGGATCACTTGATAGTGATATATATATGAAACTTCCCGAGGGATTTCAGTTACCTGAAAATTCAGGGCCCCAAAATGAGTACTCAATCAAGCTAAATAAATCGCTTTATGGATTAAAGCAATCTGGGCGTATGTGGTATAATCGCCTAAGTGAATATTTATCGAAAGAGGGGTATAAAAATGATCAAACTTGCCCGTGCATATTTATGAAAAGATCTGGAAATGAATTTGTCATCATTTCAGTTTATGTTGATGATATTAACATAATTGGAACTCCTGAAGAGTTATCAAAAGCCGTTAATTGTTTGAAAAAAGAGTTTGAAATGAAAGATCTCGGTAAAACGAAATTTTGTCTTGGACTGCAAATTGAATATTTAAAGAATGGGATATTCGTACATCAAGAGACTTATACGAAAAAGGTATTGAAAAGATTTTATATGGATAAAGCTCATCCATTGGATACTCCAATGATTGTTCGATCTTTAGATGTGAATAAAGATCCGTTTAGACCTTGCGAAAACGATGAAGAATTACTTGGTCCTGAAGTACCATATCTCAGTGCTATTGGAGCCCTAATGTATTCAACGAGTCATACGCGACCTGATATAGCGTTCGCTGTGAATCTATTGGCGAGATATAGTTCGTCACCGACTCGTAGACATTGGAATGGAATTAAGCGAATTTTTCGATACCTTCAAGGAACAACTGATATGGGATTGTTCTATTCTAATGAATCAAAAACAGATTTGATTGGGTATGCAGATGCTGGTTTTCTATCTGACCCTCATAATGCTCGATCGCAAATGGGCTATTTATTTACACATGGCGGAACCGCTATTTCATGGCGGTCAGTTAAACAAAGTTTAACGGCTACTTCTTCTAATCATGCGGAAATTTTAGCTATTCATGAAGCTAGCCGAAATGTGTTTGGTTGCGATCGATAATTGAGCATATACAACAAACCAGTGGGCTAGTATCGAAAAAGTTACTTCCTACGATTTTATATGAAGATAATGCTGCATGCATTGCCCAATTAAAGGAAGGATATATTAAGGGAGATAGAACAAAGCATATTTCACCAAAATTTTTCTTTACACACGATTTAGAGAAAAATGGTGATATTGATGTACAACAAGTGCGATCAAGTGAAAATCTTGCAGATTTATTCACGAAAGCACTTCCCCCAATAATTTTCAAAAGATTGGTATATTCAATTGGAGTTCGAAAACTTCGAGATCTTAAATGATGTCATCATCAGGGGGAGTAAATACGCGTTGCACTCTTTTTCCCTTCACTGAGGTTTTTCCCATGTGGTTTTCCCAGTAAGGTTTTTAATGAGGCAACAATCGAAAGCGTATCTAAAAGAATCATGTACTCTTTTTCCTTCATTAGGTTTTTATCCCATTGGGTTTTTCCTAATAAGGTTTTAACGAGGCATATTCTTTGAAAACATCCAAGGGGGAGTATTATGAAATAATTAAATGTGGATGTTTTAAATAATAATATTAGTTAAATTATTGATGATTTGGAAGTATTATATTAAATGATGATAATGTGATAAGATGATAAGATGAGGTGTTTAATTGAAGAGTTTGTATTTTAGTGTGAGGTGTATAATTGTAATTAATGTGATTAGTTGTAATAGTGAATTATTAGTAGTATAAATAGGTGATTAGAGTTCATTGTAAATCACACCAAGTATTGAAATACTTAATCTCTCTCTAATCTCTCTCTCTTTATATTATAAGCTATATTATCATTATAATCTTAATATAAGTATAACTATAATAAAATAATCTTAATATAATATTAATCACAATTAATATTTTTATAACAAAAGCCATTTTTTTTTTGTAACGCAATAATTACTATCTTTGGATCAAGTAAACTTCGAGACAATAAGATGCAAACTAGACCAATCTGATAAGTCACTCTCGAATAAGTTTATGTTTGATTGGCTCACTCAAATTATTTGATTTAAACATGAAATTCATCTCCAAAGACCTTGAGCGTCCCAACCTGATATTAGGCCAAACCTCATTAGCTAAAAACAAAACCATATTTTTATTAGTGAAGTTAATGAAATTTTCAAAAAGAGTCGAAAAATTCTCATCATTTTAGGATTTGGGAGAAATTTAGTTTTTTATTTTTTATTTCTCTTTTTTCTTTTTATCCCGAGAACCTGACCTCTATGATCAGGTAGATCTGAGGCTAGCGCAATAGACTGTCATCGCGTAATTCATATGAGATTATATCCGAAATATCCCTGTGTGATAGACTAATTTAACGTATTTGATAGTCAGAAATATTTGATTTTGTGATTTCTCCCAAAAACCTTGAGATCTAAATCTTAGATTACTAAGCATTTCATCGACTGAATTTGGTTTGTTGAATGATCACTTCACCTAAAAGGTCAAGCTTCTCATGAGTACATTATATTATTTCATTTCAAATACGCCCATTACATCTGTATTTCATTCTAATCTAGTCTTCGATGTGAAATTTCATTTTAATAGGTAGCTGTGAGGATTCATTTTCATAACCTCTTGGCCTAGGCTCTAATATCATGTTGAGTGACTATTTTACCTAAATGTTTAAGCTTATATATAGTGTATTATATTTTAATTTATCGACAATTTAGTGTTAATGTTATCCGACTACTTTTGGATCAAATAAAAGATGTGGTTGTGCTTTAAAACTTAAAATATGGGGCTATCTATGATTTATGCTATAGTGCAACAAGGTCAAGAGACTACCCCCAAGGGCTTGACCAGGTGGGCCGAACCCTAACTTTCCAACCTGAGGTCAGGGGTTTGATTCATGTCAGGGATCTTAACTGTCGTATTTTGTGGAATCTTGGGGTGTGTCTCATGGACCAGTGAGGCTTAGTCCCGCTGGAAACCATGAATAAGGTTCGAATCCGATTCAGACTGAACATAGTCGTAGTATGGGGACTACGGTTGCGATGTGTGTGGATACCTACCTGATCGAAAAAAAAAAGCCAGGAAACTCGATCAAGTGACGTACATAAGGATACATTAACCACGACTTATATAAACATGAGAACTAGTGGTATTTCAAATTGGAGGTCATAAGTTATATTTTAACTAGAGACTTTAACTGTTGTTGGGTAGAAAGTGAAGTGTCCTCACATGACCTCATAGATTAGTTCTTCGATCCGAAGTGTGTGGTGTGCAAGCCCGACTTGTTTCAATTGAACCTTAATTATGTGAGGCAAGCCCATACCTAGCCCAACCGCATGGATTATGTGGCGCAAGCCTATGACGGAGGGAATACTTGGATAAAAAAAGTAATCAATTTCGATAGGCTGAAAAAAATCTCTTTGATATAGACAAAAGTACATTATTTAGTACCATGCACAACGGCTAATTACCACATATCCCAATCCTGATAAGATCCTCGTATAATACTTTTTATTACACAACAAAACCATTGCATACACTTTATCTCTAACACATACCACACACAAAACCATGAAAGCACTAACCTTTCTTCTACCTCAAGTCGCACCGCCGCACAGTATCGCCAAACAAACCCTATGCCCACAGACCACCCACCATAAACATAAACCGCCGAGAACGTGGCGGCTGGGCAGCGGAGGAAAGGGCTTCACCTCCACCGCCAAGGACGGAAACGCAAAGAAAAAAACAAACTACAGGGATAGAAACGAGCAACCCCTGATTAAAAGCGGCGAAGACGACAACGACGATAAGATTCCCGAAGTCGTTTGGCAGAGGATGATATCAAGAATCCTCTTCTACGTCGGCGTGCCGATGGCCGTTGGGTTAGGGTTCTTACAAGTTTTCAGCGTCATGAAAGAACGAGGGCTGTGGGACGTGCCCAAGTGGCTGCCCTTTGTGACCAGCTTGGTTAGCTTTGGATCGTCGGCGCTCGGCATTGCCTACGGCAGCTTGTCGACTAGCTTGGATGAGAAGGAAGAAGGCTCTTTGCTTGGCTTTGAACAAGTTGAGAAGAATTGGGTTGAAGTGTGGAAAGAAGAAGGCGATAACTAATACTGTTCGAGTTCATCAGAAATGGTGTAATATGTTGTCTTGATATATTACTAGAATCAGAGCAAGAATTCATTACAAATGGGAAATTATTACCATTCAATTACTTCAAACAATATATGTTTTGTGTGTATATATATAGTTCGTTTCAACTGATAACGCAGGAATTAGGATCCTCCTCCACGCTGTGACCACCCCAGTACGGCGGCGGCTGGTAATAAACTGGGTGGTGGACGTGGCCACAGCAATGCATCGGCAACGACAGCCACGCCGGCGCTTGGGCCTTGTCTCCACTCGGCCCATCTTTATTCTCGGGCTCTGTCGTCGTCTTCTTTTCTGACTCCTTGGCCGGCCCGACGGAGATGACGTCAGCACTGCAAAGCTTCCTCAGCTTCGAGGCCACAGCTACGGCATCTATGTCCCCCGTGAGGGTCATCTTCTTGTCCTTAGGATCGAGGGAAATTGAGTCCAAGCCCGACAGGCTGGAGACCTTATTCATGGCTTTTACTTTGATCTTCTCATCGAAGTAGTCCAACTTCAAAACTACTTTCTGCATCATGGAAAGGTAAAGAGTCATTTTAAGAGATGATGAGTGAAGCATTTATAAGCAAATTTCAATGCAGAGCCGTTGAGAACTAAACTTACCATCATTGTGTCAGTCAGTACGAGGTTTTCTCTCCAAGGAAAGAACTGAAAGTGCAGCTATCGAATAATCGTAGTGAAGTTCTTTCGTGGCAAGAAGGGGTGTATAGTATATATAGAACCGAGTCAACTATTGGGTCTACGCAAGTCAATTGACGTTAGTCATCGGTCAACTGTGGCTCTTTAGTTGGCTGTGTGAAGGAAGCTTCGCAAATCGTCAGTGATGTCGACGTTTGCGGTTTTTGTATCTAACATTGATCAGCTTTTGGTATTTGGTCTACGATCAGCTTATAAACAATAAATAAATAAATAACATACAAAACCTATCACGTCTCTTGGGGCTTTATCCTTTCCACTGCGGTTTCCATCTATGGCTAGGGATGTAAACGAACCGGGCTATTCTCAAGCCACTCGCAACCAGTTTGGTCAAAGCTTGAATTGAACTCGGTCAAAATTGAGTTTGAGCCGGCTCTTTAACACTCGAGTCGAGGCAGACAAAGCTTGTAAAAGAATGCAGACAAAGAAATGATTGGCCAAAATGGAAAGATGCAATCGAGGCAGAATTAAAATCACTTGAGAAACGAAAAGTTTTCGGACCTGTAGTCCGCATACCAGAAAATGTAAAGCCGGTTGGATATAAATGGGTTTTCATCAGAAAGAGAAATGAAAACGGTGAAATTGTGAGATACAAAGCACGGCTTGTTGCACAAGGCTTTTCACAACGACCTGGTATTGATTATGAGGAGACGTATTCTCCTGTGGTGGATGCAACGACTTTTCGTTATTTAATTAGTCTGGCAGTACGTGAAGGACTCGATATGCGTCTAATGGATGTTGTCACCGCTTATTTATATGGATCACTTGATAGTGATATATATATGAAACTTCCCGAGGGATTTCAGTTACCTGAAAATTCAGGGCCCCAAAATGAGTACTCAATCAAGCTAAATAAATCGCTTTATGGATTAAAGCAATCTGGGCGTATGTGGTATAATCGCCTAAGTGAATATTTATCGAAAGAGGGGTATAAAAATGATCAAACTTGCCCGTGCATATTTATGAAAAGATCTGGAAATGAATTTGTCATCATTTCAGTTTATGTTGATGATATTAACATAATTGGAACTCCTGAAGAGTTATCAAAAGCCGTTAATTGTTTGAAAAAAGAGTTTGAAATGAAAGATCTCGGTAAAACGAAATTTTGTCTTGGACTGCAAATTGAATATTTAAAGAATGGGATATTCGTACATCAAGAGACTTATACGAAAAAGGTATTGAAAAGATTTTATATGGATAAAGCTCATCCATTGGATACTCCAATGATTGTTCGATCTTTAGATGTGAATAAAGATCCGTTTAGACCTTGCGAAAACGATGAAGAATTACTTGGTCCTGAAGTACCATATCTCAGTGCTATTGGAGCCCTAATGTATTCAACGAGTCATACGCGACCTGATATAGCGTTCGCTGTGAATCTATTGGCGAGATATAGTTCGTCACCGACTCGTAGACATTGGAATGGAATTAAGCGAATTTTTCGATACCTTCAAGGAACAACTGATATGGGATTGTTCTATTCTAATGAATCAAAAACAGATTTGATTGGGTATGCAGATGCTGGTTTTCTATCTGACCCTCATAATGCTCGATCGCAAATGGGCTATTTATTTACACATGGCGGAACCGCTATTTCATGGCGGTCAGTTAAACAAAGTTTAACGGCTACTTCTTCTAATCATGCGGAAATTTTAGCTATTCATGAAGCTAGCCGAGAATGTGTTTGGTTGCGATCGATAATTGAGCATATACAACAAACCAGTGGGCTAGTATCGAAAAAGTTACTTCCTACGATTTTATATGAAGATAATGCTGCATGCATTGCCCAATTAAAGGAAGGATATATTAAGGGAGATAGAACAAAGCATATTTCACCAAAATTTTTCTTTACACACGATTTAGAGAAAAATGGTGATATTGATGTACAACAAGTGCGATCAAGTGAAAATCTTGCAGATTTATTCACGAAAGCACTTCCCCCAATAATTTTCAAAAGATTGGTATATTCAATTGGAGTTCGAAAACTTCGAGATCTTAAATGATGTCATCATCAGGGGGAGTAAATACGCGTTGCACTCTTTTTCCCTTCACTGAGGTTTTTCCCATGTGGTTTTCCCAGTAAGGTTTTTAATGAGGCAACAATCGAAAGCGTATCTAAAAGAATCATGTACTCTTTTTCCTTCATTAGGTTTTTATCCCATTGGGTTTTTCCTAATAAGGTTTTAACGAGGCATATTCTTTGAAAACATCCAAGGGGGAGTATTATGAAATAATTAAATGTGGATGTTTTAAATAATAATATTAGTTAAATTATTGATGATTTGGAAGTATTATATTAAATGATGATAATGTGATAAGATGATAAGATGAGGTGTTTAATTGAAGAGTTTGTATTTTAGTGTGAGGTGTATAATTGTAATTAATGTGATTAGTTGTAATAGTGAATTATTAGTAGTATAAATAGGTGATTAGAGTTCATTGTAAATCACACCAAGTATTGAAATACTTAATCTCTCTCTAATCTCTCTCTCTTTATATTATAAGCTATATTATCATTATAATCTTAATATAAGTATAACTATAATAAAATAATCTTAATATAATATTAATCACAATTAATATTTTTATAACAAAAGCCATTTTTTTTTTGTAACGCAATAATTACTATCTTTGGATCAAGTAAACTTCGAGACAATAAGATGCAAACTAGACCAATCTGATAAGTCACTCTCGAATAAGTTTATGTTTGATTGGCTCACTCAAATTATTTGATTTAAACATGAAATTCATCTCCAAAGACCTTGAGCGTCCCAACCTGATATTAGGCCAAACCTCATTAGCTAAAAACAAAACCATATTTTTATTAGTGAAGTTAATGAAATTTTCAAAAAGAGTCGAAAAATTCTCATCATTTTAGGATTTGGGAGAAATTTAGTTTTTTATTTTTTATTTCTCTTTTTCTTTTTATCCCGAGAACCTGACCTCTATGATCAGGTAGATCTGAGGCTAGCGCAATAGACTGTCATCGCGTAATTCATATGAGATTATATCCGAAATATCCCTGTGTGATAGACTAATTTAACGTATTTGATAGTCAGAAATATTTGATTTTGTGATTTCTCCCAAAAACCTTGAGATCTAAATCTTAGATTACTAAGCATTTCATCGACTGAATTTGGTTTGTTGAATGATCACTTCACCTAAAAGGTCAAGCTTCTCATGAGTACATTATATTATTTCATTTCAAATACGCCCATTACATCTGTATTTCATTCTAATCTAGTCTTCGATGTGAAATTTCATTTTAATAGGTAGCTGTGAGGATTCATTTTCATAACCTCTTGGCCTAGGCTCTAATATCATGTTGAGTGACTATTTTACCTAAATGTTTAAGCTTATATATAGTGTATTATATTTTAATTTATCGACAATTTAGTGTTAATGTTATCCGACTACTTTTGGATCAAATAAAAGATGTGGTTGTGCTTTAAAACTTAAAATATGGGGCTATCTATGATTTATGCTATAGTGCAACAAGGTCAAGAGACTACCCCCAAGGGCTTGACCAGGTGGGCCGAACCCTAACTTTCCAACCTGAGGTCAGGGGTTTGATTCATGTCAGGGATCTTAACTGTCGTATTTTGTGGAATCTTGGGGTGTGTCTCATGGACCAGTGAGGCTTAGTCCCGCTGGAAACCATGAATAAGGTTCGAATCCGATTCAGACTGAACATAGTCGTAGTATGGGGACTACGGTTGCGATGTGTGTGGATACCTACCTGATCGAAAAAAAAAAGCCAGGAAACTCGATCAAGTGACGTACATAAGGATACATTAACCACGACTTATATAAACATGAGAACTAGTGGTATTTCAAATTGGAGGTCATAAGTTATATTTTAACTAGAGACTTTAACTGTTGTTGGGTAGAAAGTGAAGTGTCCTCACATGACCTCATAGATTAGTTCTTCGATCCGAAGTGTGTGGTGTGCAAGCCCGACTTGTTTCAATTGAACCTTAATTATGTGAGGCAAGCCCATACCTAGCCCAACCGCATGGATTATGTGGCGCAAGCCTATGACGGAGGGAATACTTGGATAAAAAAAGTAATCAATTTCGATAGGCTGAAAAAAATCTCTTTGATATAGACAAAAGTACATTATTTAGTACCATGCACAACGGCTAATTACCACATATCCCAATCCTGATAAGATCCTCGTATAATACTTTTTATTACACAACAAAACCATTGCATACACTTTATCTCTAACACATACCACACACAAAACCATGAAAGCACTAACCTTTCTTCTACCTCAAGTCGCACCGCCGCACAGTATCGCCAAACAAACCCTATGCCCACAGACCACCCACCATAAACATAAACCGCCGAGAACGTGGCGGCTGGGCAGCGGAGGAAAGGGCTTCACCTCCACCGCCAAGGACGGAAACGCAAAGAAAAAAACAAACTACAGGGATAGAAACGAGCAACCCCTGATTAAAAGCGGCGAAGACGACAACGACGATAAGATTCCCGAAGTCGTTTGGCAGAGGATGATATCAAGAATCCTCTTCTACGTCGGCGTGCCGATGGCCGTTGGGTTAGGGTTCTTACAAGTTTTCAGCGTCATGAAAGAACGAGGGCTGTGGGACGTGCCCAAGTGGCTGCCCTTTGTGACCAGCTTGGTTAGCTTTGGATCGTCGGCGCTCGGCATTGCCTACGGCAGCTTGTCGACTAGCTTGGATGAGAAGGAAGAAGGCTCTTTGCTTGGCTTTGAACAAGTTGAGAAGAATTGGGTTGAAGTGTGGAAAGAAGAAGGCGATAACTAATACTGTTCGAGTTCATCAGAAATGGTGTAATATGTTGTCTTGATATATTACTAGAATCAGAGCAAGAATTCATTACAAATGGGAAATTATTACCATTCAATTACTTCAAACAATATATGTTTTGTGTGTATATATATAGTTCGTTTCAACTGATAACGCAGGAATTAGGATCCTCCTCCACGCTGTGACCACCCCAGTACGGCGGCGGCTGGTAATAAACTGGGTGGTGGACGTGGCCACAGCAATGCATCGGCAACGACAGCCACGCCGGCGCTTGGGCCTTGTCTCCACTCGGCCCATCTTTATTCTCGGGCTCTGTCGTCGTCTTCTTTTCTGACTCCTTGGCCGGCCCGACGGAGATGACGTCAGCACTGCAAAGCTTCCTCAGCTTCGAGGCCACAGCTACGGCATCTATGTCCCCCGTGAGGGTCATCTTCTTGTCCTTAGGATCGAGGGAAATTGAGTCCAAGCCCGACAGGCTGGAGACCTTATTCATGGCTTTTACTTTGATCTTCTCATCGAAGTAGTCCAACTTCAAAACTACTTTCTGCATCATGGAAAGGTAAAGAGTCATTTTAAGAGATGATGAGTGAAGCATTTATAAGCAAATTTCAATGCAGAGCCGTTGAGAACTAAACTTACCATCATTGTGTCAGTCAGTACGAGGTTTTCTCTCCAAGGAAAGAACTGAAAGTGCAGCTATCGAATAATCGTAGTGAAGTTCTTTCGTGGCAAGAAGGGGTGTATAGTATATATAGAACCGAGTCAACTATTGGGTCTACGCAAGTCAATTGACGTTAGTCATCGGTCAACTGTGGCTCTTTAGTTGGCTGTGTGAAGGAAGCTTCGCAAATCGTCAGTGATGTCGACGTTTGCGGTTTTTGTATCTAACATTGATCAGCTTTTGGTATTTGGTCTACGATCAGCTTATAAACAATAAATAAATAAATAACATACAAAACCTATCACGTCTCTTGGGGCTTTATCCTTTCCACTGCGGTTTCCATCTATGGCTAGGGATGTAAACGAACCGGGCTATTCTCAAGCCACTCGCAACCAGTTTGGTCAAAGCTTGAATTGAACTCGGTCAAAATTGAGTTTGAGCCGGCTCTTTAACACTCGAGTCGAGCTTCGAGACTATCATATCTTGGCTTGTGCCTGGTCGGACCCTTATTGAGTCTACACTTTTTAAATATATTAAATATTTTATAATATATATTAAAATAAATATTTTTATTTATTAATATATATCGAGCTCGAGCTCGAGCCCGAATTCGAGCTCAAAACCTCAAATTACACTAACATTATCGAGTTTATTGAGCCGAACCGAGCTTTATTGTTTTTAATCGAGCCGAGCTCGAGCTGAAATTTATCAAGCTCGAGCCCAATAACATTTAATTGAGCCAAACTCGAGATGGACCATGTCCGGGCTCGGCTCGGCTCGTTTACACCCCTATATGACATTGAGTGTGATCTTTGATAGGATTTTCAATTTTACCTAAAAAAACCCTACAAAATCTCGAAATAAAACAAAATATTTCATAACTGATTTATTTAAAGTAATATTTTGAACGTATATATAATATCATTTTAAATTTTAAAAGTTATTTTAATTTAAAATATTTAATGTATTAACTTTAATTTAATTTTAATTAAGCATGGTTATTAATTATATATAAAAAAAGAAATTGATTTATGCGATATAATCCGAATAAATAAAAAAAATTAAAGAATAAAATTATAATTACATACTGACGTACCAAATTAACTCAAGATACAAATGGTATGTTTGGATATCCAAATTTTGATTTTAAATTCGAGTTTCTTCCAAACCACTCATTTGGGAATTAAACGGATTTCGATTCATCCAAATTTGAGGACAATCTAAACGTTTGTTTTTTGTTGAATTTGAAATTCAATGATGAATGGTCCGTTTTCGAAATTCAAAGTCTAGCTCGTAATAAGTTCGACGACGATGGTGACATCGCCAGTGGTCGGCGGACAGAATCAGCAGCGGCCTCGTCGGTCGGCGGTCGATAAAATCCGAATTTCAAAATTCTAATATTTGTCAAACAATGATTTTGATTTAAAATTTAGATTTTGAAATTCATAATCTAAAATAACGTGATTTCGTTTAAATAAACGGATACAAAGAAGTCTGAATGAATTTGGAATGAATATGTTGGGCCTTTTCAATCAGCCCAAAAAAATGAAAAATGCTGACGTCACCGAAAAAGAAAATGGGAACGATTAACTTCATACAGTAAATTGGAGTTTCAGTGAAATTCACAAAATAGTGAGTCTTCGCTTTCTGTACAGTACAAAAACTTGCAGAAGTTTTTTTTTTTTTTTTTTTCACTCGAATCCATCCGTCATGGATTTGCCCAACCTCGGCTCGTTCTCGGCGGCCGGAAATATGACGTGGTCCTCGTCGTTGGACGATTCCAGCAAGAAGGTTAGGAAGCCTTACACCATTTCGAAGTCGCGCGAGAGCTGGACCGAGCCAGAGCACGACAAGTTTATAGAAGCTCTGCATCTGTATGCGATTTTGAATTGAGAATTTGAATTTTATTTTTTTTAATTGCTTTTCGTCACTTGGATTATGCCGTGGTTGGTCGTTAGGGTTTTTGGGTCGCCCTAAAATATGGGCTGTGAGTCAAAGGTTTTGATTGAGTTTGTTTAATTTGAGTTTTCTGTGAGGAATTATGCTGCAAAGAATAATTGTTCAGTGTGATTTAACTATTGTGTGATGATATTGTAGTCTGCCATTCTGTGCTTCTATTACTTTTCATGCTGTCTATTCACCATCATTATGGGATTATTTATCTGTTTCCAATTCAAATTTGGTGTAGCTTTGATCGTGACTGGAAGAAGATCGAGGCCTTTATTGGATCAAAGACGGTCATTCAGGTATTAATTTCCTTTGTTTTCCATGTTGTTTCTGACTTGGAGTTATAATTGTCATCACGGCTAACTTCGAGTGACAATGCGTGATTTGTGTTATGAAACAAAAATATACCAAAAATTTTAACGGATTTTGTAGTGGAAGTGTTTTGATAATGTGTATGTAGGTACTTTCTTTGTTGCTGGTGATATGAGATAGAATGTATTATATGTAGATTCGTAGCCACGCGCAAAAGTATTTTCTGAAAGTTCAAAAGAGTGGAACCAATGAACATCTACCTCCACCTAGGCCCAAAAGGAAAGCTGCTCATCCATATCCGCAAAAAGCCTCAAAAGCTGGTAAGAGTGTGCCATGTTTTGTTGATAAGAGTCATGTCCCCTTTGCAATAAATTGTAAACTGTATTCTCTTCTTCACAATTGGAACCCAGTTGTTTCACAAGAAAACCCATTATTTCAAACGTCTCCTGCCGTTCTGGATGCTGGACTTGTAAGAAGGCCTGATTCTTCAGTGCAGCTTGGGACAGACGATTCTTTGCAGAATACCAAACTTCAGAAACTGACAAGAGGTTTAACATATATATCCACATCTCTTCATCTGAAAATCTTACTACTTTTAGTTGATTAGTGCTCGAAATAAGTTCTATTTTATGTTATGAATTGCAGGTAATACTATTGCTGGACAGTCATCACCCCTTATTTATTCTTGTAGTAGCAGTGGGAGCTCTCTTAGGACAAGACCTACTGGTATACTTATATTTTTACCATATGGCCTCTTACTCAGCGGCATGTTATATCCATTAATGTATAAAGCAAGCATATTATCTGCGATAATCCATCGTTTGCCCTCTGCAAGGCTCAGCAAGCATTATGGTAATGTTCCAGACCAATCAAAAGAAATTATTAATTCTTCTTCGCTTATGTTTTAAACGCAGTTCTTCCTGATTTTGCTCAAGTATACAGCTTCATAGGCGGTGTCTTTGATCCCAATGAGGCCGATCATTTGCAGAAACTGAAGAAGATGGACCCAATAGATATTGAGACGGTAAGCTTCGCTTTATTGAAACTGTTGATTCCCAGTTTGTGTTATTATCACTAGATCAAAAACTACCATTTTATATCCTAGATTGAACACGAAGCATTAGTACAGATATAGAAATGAAAATGCTTTCCCGTCTATCTAAATATTTCTTCTCCTTCTCCCGCTCTATGGGCTCTTTGACAGATTCTATTGCTGATGCGAAATCTCGCAAATAATTTGGCTAGTCCCAGTTTCGAGGATCATGTAAGTGTCAAAATCGATGTCAATGTACGCGATTTTGATTCTTTTATGTCGCTTAAATCTAAGTTTTGGCAAGTTTTTCATGACATAATCATACATGCAGTGGGCATACTTTTCCTTTCATTTCATGACAAACTTATCTTTGTGATTTTTGTATCAATGTCACAGAAAAGGGTACTTTCGACAAATGAGATCGATCACGCAGACAATGCCTTTGTCGTCGCTGATTCTTACCTCTCGAATCAATCAGAGGCCGCTGCTTAAATATATACTTGTTTTGGTTATGGTATGCGAGTTCTTCGTTGAGGCGTTCATCAAGTCGTTGTAATGGCAGTTTTCAGCTGAAAAGAGATCGTCTTAACTTTTAGCATATATGTCTAGGTAATATTTGAAGTGGTTGTTAGATCTTATACTTGTAAGAAGTTCACTGTAAATAGTGTCTAGACAATAACAAAAGAATTGTGTATTGCAGGGGAAATGTAAATTCAGAGTATATTTTCTCCCCTTTGCTTCTTTTTCTTTTATTTTTCCATTGTCATGGTTTTATGTGGTCAAGACACCTTTTCTTCTAGAAATAGAACTCCATTATGAACACAGCAAAAAGATGTATACCCAAAAACTAAAAAAATTGGGGTATGGTTCCAACCGTACTTGAAATTCAAAGTCAAAACAAGTTTTTTGACTTTTTCTCTCTTAAATAAACTCATTTAGGTTTGTACTTTTATAATTGCTTTAGAGACATTTATTTATTTTTAATTACTAAATCAACTATAAATAAAAATAAAATAATAAATAAAAATATATTGATTAGTTATTTATTAATAATTAAGATATATTATATCTTATTATTTATTTTTTATATTTCATTTATATATAATACAAAAATTAAATATTATTTTGTAAAGTTATTAAATATGTAGGTAGAATTGAAAAGTTACAAAAATTGGTATGGAAGTGAATATTACGAGAATATACTTTTGAGTTTGAGAATGGGTTTAATGGTTGGAGATGAATTACTACATTTTGAGTTTGAGAATAAGTTTGGGTTTGAAAATTAATGTTTCGGTTGGAGATGGAGATGGTATTACTAATCGTACTCCAACTGCATTGTGATTACACTGTCCGAAGTAAGTGGACTTCTCCTAAGACAGCCCACGTGAACAAGACATGACTTTGCTGCTCAAATCCAATGCCTCTTTGCCACTTTGGGCTTCAAACGCATGGACAATCATCTCTCTCTCCCTCTCCATTGTCATCGTCAAAGCTGGCTGTCAAGTGATTTTTTTTTTTTTTTGTATATTTTGTGTCTACATCACGAAAAAAAAACAGGGCCTTTGTCCGATGTTTCACTAAAAGACGAACATCAGTTGTATTATTATTACCATGTTTTCGCACGTTTCCGACACATAGAGAGTATAAGGTTAGGGGCTATAGCGTGGCAGGTTTGTGAACGCGGAAGATATTTAACGGCTTCATCCGCCGGACGATCTCCACCGTTGAAGTGTGCGTCGTCCTCTGCTCGATCCGACGGCGGTGACGCGCCTACCAAGACTGTGTTCTGACGCAGCTTGACAATGTGGGTCCCCTTTTGCACATCCGATTTATTGTAATTTAATATTCTTTTTTGCTTCCCAATAAAATACTATCTAATAAATAATTCACCCCATAAGTGGAGTTGGATGAGCATACATTATAGGGGTGCAAACGAATCGAATCGAGTCGAATATCATGATATTCTATTCATATTCTATTATCAAATTTCGAATTCGAACTCGAATAGGAATATTATTCGAATACTAAAAATCGATTTGAATTCGATTTGATTATGACATTCGAATATCGAATCGAATATTCGAATATTATCATTCAAATTTATATTTTATTATTATATTTTTATTTAATAAAAGTAAAAATAATATTATATTTAAAATATATATTTAATTATGTATTTCATATTTAAATATATGTTTTATTTAATCAATATATATTGAATTATAATATATTACATTTCAATTATATATTAAATATTAATATTTATATTTAATTTTTTACGAATCGAATCGAAAATTGTGATATTTTATTCGTATTCTAAAATTATTCGAATCGAAAAACATATTCTTATTCGGATTTGATATTCTAATATTTCGAATTCGAATCTCATATTTCGAATCGAATCTCGAATCGAACCAAAAAAGTTCGATTCATTTGCAACCCTAATACAGTATATGAATAAAAAAAGAAAAAAGATTAATAATGCTATCCTCATTTCCTCAACAGTGCATGTCCTAATCGACTTTTGATTAAAATCTAAACATTCATTAATATATTTTTTATGTTGATAATACGGTTATATTAGTTAATAGAGAGAGACAGAGAGAGAGAGAGAGAGAGTGAGAGAGATAACAGTTAAATAACGCTTGCGAAAATATAGCAGAAGGCCTACGTAGAGTTATAGGAGAATTCCAAAGATAAACTTGGAGAGTTGAATTCACATCGCCACCGTCCCATGGAGGCCGGGATGCCGCTCGCCGCCACTCCAACCGCCGTCATGAAAAGTTCGTACCACAGCAAACCCTTAATCCTACGCTGCCCGACCAAGCCCAGTCCATCGGCGGCAACTAATCATCACAAGCTGCCTCTGCTGCCTTCACTGTCTCTTACGAAGCTGAGCAGAGCTTCGAGGTTTAAAAAGGACAACCCTCGCTTAACCGTGTGCTTAGCGGTAAGAAGAGACGACGATCAAGAGAATATGGATTTTGACAGTGAAGAAAGTAGTGTTCATCGTCACCACCACCAACGGCGACAACATCAGAAGGAGGAGGAGAGATTAGTAGATAAGATTGCGAGGAAGAGGTCGGAAAGGTTCACTTATTTAGTTGCTGCTGTGATGTCGAGCTTTGGAATCACTTCCATGGCTGTACTGTCTGTTTATTACAGATTTTCTTGGCAAATGGAGGTATATTATATTCTCTCTTGTCGCTTTTAACTGATTCACAGACCATTCTTTTCTATTTGTTCGAATCTTTTTTTCTTTCTTATTTCTTTTCAAGACAAACATGGGACTGAAAATGTTGCCTTTACTCCGACAGGGCGGTGAGGTGCCTTACGCAGAGATGTTTGGTACATTTGCACTCTCTTTTGGTGCTGCTGTAAGTTATTCAAACACACACACTCACACACTCACACGCACACACACAAATATATATATATATATATATATATATATATTCTTTCTTCCCTTTTGTCAGGTGGGAATGGAGTATTGGGCGAGATGGGCTCACAGAGCACTGTGGCACGCTTCGTTCTGGCATATGCACGAGGTAGGTATAGGTTAACTACTTTTAACTAACTAAAAAAACTAATTACTAAAAGGTCAAAAGAAAGAAATTAATTTTCTTTTTCTTTTTTTTTTTTTGTTGGTAATAAACCGGCGCAGTCGCACCATAGACCAAGAGAAGGTCCCTTCGAGCTAAACGACGTATTCGCCATCATCAACGCTGTTCCGGCCATAGCCTTTCTGTCCTATGGTTTCTTCCACAAGGGCCTTCTCCCTGGTCTTTGTTTCGGAGCTGTAAGAATTATTATTGTAATAATAATAATAAATTATTATTCAAATATATATATATATATGTGATGTACATAATATTATTATTATATACAGGGCCTTGGGATAACTGTGTTTGGGATGGCATACATGTTCGTCCACGATGGGCTCGTCCACAGGAGATTTCCTGTGGGGCCCATCGCCGACGTCCCCTATTTTAGAAGGGTGGCTGCTGCTCATCAGCTGCATCACTCGGACAAGTTCAATGGAGTGCCCTACGGACTATTTCTAGGGCCAAAGGTGGGTTTTGATCGTAAAAGTATATTTATTATATATATATATATATATATATATATAATTTTATCTTATGGTAATGATTTTGATTTGAAATGTTTGTTTTATCTTATGTTTCACAGGAACTTGAAGAGGTTGGGGGATTAGAAGAGTTAGACAAGGAAATTAACAGAAGGGTTAAGCTCTCCAAGAAATTGTGATTATTAATTATATATTTTAATTCAATGCTCCCTACATGTAGTTATATACAGAAAATCTTGACAATAAGAGTAACTAGTTTATGCACACACTGTGTTACAATATATAAATATATAATATTATTTTATATTTTAAATTATTTTTAAGTCAAATTATTTAATGGAAATTTTGTATTTGTGATCATATATAAAAATTGAAGGTAAAATGTTAATTAATTAATTAAAATAAATAAAAAAAATTGAAGAACAAAATAGTAACATCTTACAAAAATAACGTGCAGTTAATGATATGATGTGGATTTTAAATAGAATAAGCTTTTTCAATTATTAATTTTAGAAAAAAAATTGATTGATTAATAATGACACAACAATTTATTGAATGAACAGTTATGGGTGAGCATTTAACCCGTCGGACCGCCCCACCCAATCGACCCAATCCAACACAGACCGTAAGTATCGGGTTGACGACTTGATGGGTTGGTTTGGATTTTAAAAAATAAAACCGCATCTTTTGCATTCGGGTTTGGTTTTGTATTTTTAAAACCGCAAAAAACGCATCCAATCGCATTTAATAATATTAAAATTATACTATGTTTTATTAAATATGTTATAAATTAATGAATATTAGTCGTAACTCGTAATAGTTGGGAAGGTCATAATCATCAATGTAAATAATACAAATTGAAAATGCCTAAATAGATGAAAATACTAGTAGTGATTCATTATATTAATAATTTTTTTCGTTTATAATAGAGGGGATGCGATCTTATTCGAGTTAATTTTTTATTATTTGTTACTATTGTTTATTGTTATGATGATATTTTTCTATATACAATTTAACTTTTATAAACAAGTTTATGACATATATTTTTATACTATTGATACTTAAAGAATATTACTCATACTAGGTTACTGATTTTTCGTTATGATAAAAAAGATGTAAAACCTGCAAAAACCGCCCCAACTCAACCCAACCCAAGCAAACCGCAGTATATCGGGTTAAAATTTTTATGATCGAGTTCGGGGTATATTATTAAAAATCGCAATACATCGGGTTGGGCTAAAATTTGACTAAAAACCGCCATAACCGCCCCATGCTCACCCCCTAATGACAATTTTTATGTTGGTCTCCCCAATAATATAATAGAAATTGGTCACCGCAAAACAGTTTTTATGCAGGGGCGGATCGCCCAAAATTTTTAATTATATATATATTATATATATTAAGATGTGGAAATCGGAAACAGATTGATTCCAGCCTGGTGGTGTTAGTTGTTCTGTCGTTTATCTTGAAGGTGTTGAGCTCGATTCTTGCTCAGCGCATTTTGTAGTTTTTAGTCCATATTAGTTTTTGGTCCATATTTTACATATGATTCGCTTTCAACTCTATATTTAATAATCATAATTGTTTTTTTTTATATAGTTTTTAATATTTCTAATTCTTTTTATAATTTTTACATCATACTTATTTGTTTAATTTTTTTATTTTTTTGTTGTATTTAATGATATTAGTTCTTTTTATATTAATTGTATTTAATATTTCTAATTCTTTCATAATCCATTTAAATTGATTTTTAGCTTTTATAAGTGTCACATTTATTTGTTTATTTTTTTTGTTTTTCTTGTTTTTTTTGTAATTATATGAGTTAATAATAAAATAAATAAAAGTTTACCTCCGCGACACGACAATTGTGTTATTTCCCCCTATATTCTTTATATTATATTATATAAATATTATCATATAAACATAAATCTCGCTTTTATCGGTTTCACGCTACGCAATACTAATCGTAAAGTCTTATCGTTGTTCGAACTTCATCAATGTATCATTGCTTTGCCTTTTTTCATAATAATTTTTAGGGTGCTACTATTCGTACCCCATATACCCCATTTTTACACCCCTCTTATACTCCTCTTATAAATAAACACATGAAATTTGTAAAACATTCATTAATAATCACATGAACTCAACAAAATTAATTTATTAAATTATTTTGATATAATTTAATAATAATAAATGCATGTGCTATGAAATAATATGAAGTAAAATTATTTTACTAAATGTTACAATAATATTATATTTAATTTATTTTTATCTTTTATCCCCTTATACTAATTGATGAAATAAAGTTAAAAAATATTATATTTTTTAATTTATCAATATTAAATATTTATTTTATTTTAATAAAATAATTCATATAACTTCAATATCCTTATTGACATATTCAAAAAAAAAACTAAAAAACAGAATTACTAACTAATGAGTGATATTATCTTATTTCATTCCAATATAACATGATCCGGAGTACAATTAGAGCGCAATTTTTTTTCGTAATTACTAATACGGGCGGTATAAGGAGTAATCCATGCTGCTGCACATTTGTCTCTGAAATAAACCCATTGTGGCGTGATAGTAGGCATTGGGTACCCGTCGGTTAATGAAACATTTACATAATGATTACCATTAACATGACCTATTGCGATAGCAACATGATGATACCATGGTGGAGGAGCCGACCAAAGCGGCAAGTATGTCATACTTTCTCTATTGCTTATAACATGTAATATCACATTGTACTTCGAAGCAATTAAGAGGCCCATATCAGGCATGGACATCCAATGCTCACAAGGTGCACACTTATCTGACTCGAAGAAATTTATCGAGTTATAGACACCAAGCCATCCTTCAGCACCAAATATGTCCATATATTGTGACTTATACATCTCCAACTCTTCTATTAAATTACCTCGAATTCTAGTCCAAGCATCTTCTTGAAGACCAAGGCATATAGCTATTGCTCGAAAACCACAATTTCCATCAGATTTTACATCTTGCACCTGTCTGATATAAGGCTGAAGTATAGTTGGGAATTGATGAATATATGAATGAGAAGAATATTGCTGGTCAGAATAGTAATTGTGCCTCAATTTTTTCACACAATGTGCATCATTCCGATCACTCAATTTTGATGCGGGTGAACAACTACGTCGATGAGGTTCTTGAATAGATACTGGATTTTTAGCTTTATGAGGGGGACGCCCACGGGTAATATGAATTTTTGGTTCACGAAGCGATGTTGTTGATGGCTCAATTATCTCTCGCAACTTCCTCAAAATACTGAGCTTTCCAATGTTAGACTGCTTTAGAAATTGAGCCTTAATCATTTGTAGCTCAAGATCACAACATAAATTATCTTCTACAAGAGATGTGAACGGTGAAAGGTCAAGCTTCCTCCAAAACTCGTTGATTGAATCTAATGGGAGGGACTGACCTTTATTGAAATACGTTAACTGCTCATGTGCACATGGCAATCCATGACTTGTACGAAGTTGGCATCCACACTTTTCAGAAATAAATTCAGCTTCTTTAGATCTCTCAAATTCCTTGAATATTATCTGAAGCGCTTGAATTGAAACAAAACCATGCAATTCCCGATAGTGATGATCGTTGAATCGATGCCGAATAAGAATCTTGCTTTGTTCAATACTTGCTTTAATAGCCGTGACTTGAGACTGGATTACTTGTTGAATATATGATAAGGATGTCTCCAAATCTGACTGCGAAGACTCCAAGTACCGCTTTAATTTGGCGTGTTGGCTCTCTACTCTATTAGTTGTGTGATTTCCGAAGTTAAGAAATCTATCGGTCCAAGCAGATACAAACATCTTCTTGTAAGGTGTCAACCAATGGTTATTTAGATAACTAAGTACACCTGAAGATTAAGCAAACTTATTTAAGTTTTCAGAATAAATACTTAAAATAAATTTAATATTAAATATACATTCAAGAATACCTGGAAAATCGAATAATTTTGCTTCAAGATGTGCCAAGTTGGACAAATACGCTTCATTCGTTTCAGATTCAACCAATGTTGTCCATGCTTTATAGAAAGAGTTCCATGATTTAATTGACGTTATTGAAGGCCTACATTTCTTCATAATACTTTTATAAATGTGCCATCTGCAGAGTAACCCTTTTGCTTCTGGAAAAACGTTGTTGCATGCTTTCAACAACGCTAGCTCCCTATCGGTGACAATGACACGTGGAGAACAAGCGCATCCATCCATTGTCGATTTAACACAATTCAATGCCCAAGTATAATTGGGCTCTTTTTCTTTATGCATGAGAACGAATGCTATACAAAATGTCATATTAGTGGATGTTACTCCAATAATTTCAAGAAGTGGCATTTTGTACCTATTCGTCTTGTATTTTGCATCCATCAAAAGAACATGTGGAAATGCCCGCCATAGCTCCAATGATTTTGGGTGGGCGAAAAATAAATCTTCTAACTCATTGGTCGCGCTATTGGAACGACTTTCAAATATATAGCCTTCTGCATGTAAAAAAGATATAACAACCTGCATTTGAGTTTCACCATTTTTTTTCCTTCATCCGGGACTTTTGACGAGCATTATATATAGTTTTGATTGTTGAAACATTATCCGGATTTTCTTTCTTGAGAGTCGACAAGATGGCTCGCGGTTTCACGTTCTTTTTTGACAAATCTTCTACTAATATATCCTCATTTTGAGATAATCGCCTTGGGTAGGGATGGCCTTCTAGATCTAGCACAGGTTCATGATTATGTATTCCACATACAATACTCAACATCCAACAATTACCCTCCGTTGATTTTCCCATTAGTTCAAACGGGCAACCAATCTTTCTCGTACCAGTATTTCTTGTAGAGAATTTTTCTTTTTTGTAGTTACCACCACGATCACATTGAAATATGACTTTAGAACACTTCCCGCTTGAGTATATCCTTGATCTTTTAATGATGATTACATAGCCAAGACTTGTTCCAATATTTTTCACCCAATTAGTTAAATCTTCTCGAGAATCGAACACCTGAAATAAAATTATTTTTTCTCAAGCTGACACGTAGATATATATAATACTTAGATAAATATAACGAACGTGAAATATATATGTATGTATATATATATTAAAATTATACCCTTTCGGTGAAAAAATCACAAGTCGCATTGGCATTTGTATCATCAGTTTCTGAATTTTTATCACTTTCGATTACTCCATAACTGTCGTTATCCTACAGTACAGATACAAAAAATTACACGAGAAAATAAAAATTTAATCTAATAGAAAAATATTATAAATTCAACCACTAATTTATCAATTACCGAAATCATGTTAATGTTATAGTCTCTGACAATCTTTACTTTGCGTCGCAAATCCGGGACAAAGTAGAAATTCAAACCAGCGAATTGAACACGTCTCGCCCCACCTTCGACCTTGAAAGCAACCTAGTCTAGGAATCAAATATCAGCATCGGCTCGAATCTATATCGCTAGAACTCGTTAATGTGCCTTCGATTTGCGTTGGAGTATAATTTGACGTATTGGTCAAGACCCCTACTTATAGGGTTGATGCATGCTCTAAATTTGGCTAAAATACTCCTATATAATATAATTTCCATATTTAAATGAATCTTATATTGATTAAGGTAATTTTTCTTATTAAAACTTAAGGTAAGTAGTTAATTAATAAGCAGCATATTAAATTGTCTACTATAATAAATCATAAATATAATTAATTAAGCATTTAATAAGTCATTCTAATTATGGAGGGGGTACATATAGAAAAAAGGGGGTGCATATAGAATTTCCCTAATTTTTATTTGTGTTGATTATGGTGAATTTAAGTAATTTTTGGATCATAGATTTAATATATTTTTATCGAACATTTGTAAACTTTTTCAAAGAAAGGCGGAAAGATAAAATCTATTTTTACGTAGACCTCTTCACCAATATCATTATCTATTACGGCCCCCCGATCGGAGATTCCTGGATCCACCCCTATTTTTATGTTATGTAAGATATTCTGTATAAGAAATGAAATTATACATATTTTTATGTTGATAGTCTTAATTTTGTTCGAGAATATAAATCAAAATGAATTTATAAGAAATTAAAGAGACCAAAAAATTCATTTCGTAACATTCAATCATCAAGAGTGAATACAACTCTCATCATCACGAGAAAAACAACACAATTTCAAAAAAAATTATGAGTTTGATAAAATTCAAGACTAGACAGGAAAAATCATAATCATTGTTAACAGTCATCAATTAGACATTAACCAGATTTTTTTTTTGTTATTAAGTAATGATTGTGACATTGGCGTTAGTTAAAGTCAACGCCATTACCTAACAAATATATAGGGTTTTTTTTTTAACTAAATTTATACACGTGTAAGATGTTTGGCTCGACCAAATCTTTGAAAAAATAAATAAATCGTCATCCTAAATCAATCAACAAAAAAGAAAAAGAATCCACTAAAATCATATAATAATTAATTTTCCAATTGCATGCGTTATAAGATTTAAATTGGACGACTAATCACATATTCCTTTTTGAATATCGGACCTTTTTTTATTCTTACTTTCTGACCACGTGTCTTGATGCAGATAGCGTTGGACTTATCTTTTATCTACCAATTACTATTTAAAGATTAAAAGACTTTATAAAAAGACTAAATAATGCAATTTATTTTTTATTTTTTAAAAAGAAGGCTTTTAGAGGGAAAATAAAATGGCACAGGCAGTTGACTACGTTGACACGTGGTGTTCTAACAGTAGCCAAAGTCATTGAGTGATTTGAGTTATTATTGATTTATTATTAAATTAAATTATGTTAATATTTCTTAGGCATTAAAAAAAAAGAAGTTTTTCTATTTAGGAATGTCCATTTCACCTGCAATTTTATCATGATAGTGGAATTTCTTGTCTTCCACTGAATATTAATAGTGTTAAGTTCTTCCTTTTTGCCACACTTATGAACAAGACATTTTATTTTATTATATCATGTGTATTGTATTGTATTGTATTGTATCCACCTTATCGACTTTTATCTTTTTTACAATAATACTTATATTGATCACTGCGTACATAATAATTACATAATACCATTCGTTTAATTTGTCCCAAAAAATCGTAAAGAGAACTTTAATGTATATTCTTTTTGTGAAAACTTAAGTGGGTCAAATTCCTTGAAGTTGTAATTAAACTAGGATTTCCTCGTAATAAAAGCTCTTTCAAAGCCCAATCTTTCGAAACTTTAAAGTGCAATTTATTTTTCTACACAAACATTTCCCAAATAAGGGATAATTTTCTTAATTTCATATATGTAAATATCTCATGACATGATAGAGATTCCGTTGGATTCGACCGAAGAATTCATTATATTGGCATGTAAAAAATAATTAGTTAGTTATTTAATCCTTAATACTTTATTATTTACAAGCCTAATTATTAAGTCTCTATGAAGGAATTATTAATTATCTATAGTATACTATATAGTATTGCTAGCACCCTAGAATAACTGTATTTTAATTAATTTGGTATGTCATTTGTAATTATCATTTTATCCTCTATCTATTTAAATTATTCTAATTATATCCTAATAAATAAACTAATTAAATTTAAATTATGATTTCATAAATTAAACATTTTAAATTAAAAATAACATATGAAAATAAAATAATATTATATATATTTATATATTAAAGCACGTGAATCGAATATGCTGAAAATACTAGTTAAATTTATTGGCCGATCTCGTTTGTTTCTCTACATTATTTACGATTAGAATTTCTTTGGTGTATCATAAATAGGTTCATACCTTCTAGTTTATCATACATAATCACAGTCACACAAAATCACTCAAAAAAAAAAACTATAGAAAAGTACACAAAATATTCCATCGTTTTTTCTAGGGATAAAGCTGTGGGGATAATGTCACGAATTATGCGGATATCCATTAAGATAATTCTAATAGCTGAGGTAGATTAATTAATGGTCGATACATCACACTCTTTGACAAGATTTTGGTCAGAAAATTTTGAAGAACTTATATATATATATGTTTCAATTAATTTAGTTGGGAAAATATATATATATATATATATATATGTTTCAATTAATTTAGTTGGGAATATATATATATATATATATATATATGTTTCAATTAATTTAGTTGGGAAATGTTGAATTTCAAAATTCCAATTGAAAAAATATTTGTTATACCTTAAACGGAAGTGGACGAATTCAATTTGAACATGCTTTCGTATATTGGAAATGATATTACGTTTCTTCTCTAATTAATTTATCATAACTCAAAGTTGTTTTTTTTTTTTATTATTATTATTGCTTTGCCACGAATTTTTTTCTTATCACTTTGCCACGATTCTTCAATATTTATGTGAACTATTTTTTTTTTTTTTTGTGCAAGTTTTAATTAAGTATAATATTATGAAATTTATTCTACAACATCGGCAAATTATTCAACATTTCTTACAAAAATAAATAATTAATTTTAATATTAATTTTACTTTTCTAATAATCGATTTTTATATGAATCTTCATAGTATTTCTTACAATAGATTTTTCTTTGAATTGATTTTGATATTAATTTTAGTATCATAGAATTATTATTATTATTATTATTTGATGATTTATATTTAGTGGATTTATAATAATGAGTAGTTAGCTTTAATAAATTATATTATTTATTTTAGTTAAATTAATAAAATTTTATTGATTAATTGGAAATGTCACAATAATATGTTTTTTTTATAATATTTGCATATATCCTTGAATTGAAAAAGGCTATAATAGCTTTCCTTAGCTTTCGAACGTAAGGGTATTTTGGAAATTTACCTGGATAATCTTTCTGACCACAGGCACCACGTGTGTCTTTTAAGGAATTTACAGAAATACCCTTCCTTGTCCTAATCGTCCCCGTCTCTTCTCTCTCGGCAATCTCATACCATCATCGCTAATTGCTATCTTATTCCCCCCCTAAAATCGATCTTTATCTGCTCAAAGCACTTATCGTAGATCCAAAAACTCTATTAAATCTCGAATCGAGATAATTTAGTTACTTTCTTACATTCTCGACGGTCTGTGGCGGATTTTGTGTGTTTCTTCTTGATTCTGAAGGTACTTGGCTCTCCAATCCGATCTTTTTTGTTGTTATACATGTTTGTGTGGGACGATTTGGCGTTTTGGTATCTGAATTTCGTCGATCTATTGTATGAATGTTTGAACTGTCTGTCTTCTGTTAGAATTGGGCCTGTCGATTCTCTTGATCGCGTTGAAAATTTGGTTTGCGTGTATTGAAATGTTTTCCTAAAATATCAATGTATTTTTTTTTTTTTTAATGCTTGGGTCTCTATATGACTAGATCTTTGTTGGCTGGCGCCTCTGTTGTATTAATAATCGATAGCACAGAACAGTAATGGAGCTTAGACTGTTTCTTTGCTTGTGTTTTAAGTTTCTTGGTTGGGTCTTTACAAGAAAATTGAAATAATAGTATTTCCTGCCGTTAATAGATGCAGTTTTATCACAGTTCTATGAGAAAACCTACTTGTGGTGTGGTTATGCTTCTTTATTCATACATACAGATCGTTGTTTTTGGGTAATCATGTCTGCATTTTGTTAATATCGCGGGACAGTTTGTAATCGTCACATTTTTTGTTTCTCCGATGTCTTTTTTTCTATTCCCTTGTATGCGTACGTTTCTCTTACTTATGCTAGTGTTTTAGAAAATTTCAACAAGTATCTTAATTCATGCTATTCTACATCTTCGTCGTTTACTATTTGAATTTTCGCAAATTGTTCTTGAATTTGGCTTTTCTCCATGAGGACGATGGCTTTAATACTGAGAGATTCATCCTTCTTGCAGGTGGAATAACCATGTAAGTTGCTTTACTGAAAGATAGACTTGCCAGCAATTCTATCCGTTCATTGTCCGTCCAGTACTATAACGTCTAGGCAGAGGCTTTAAAATATTTTGTGAAGTATGTCGACCAGAAGCTTCAAAAGTTCTTCCCATTTTTCTCTTTTTCAATATCCCATTCTTTCTTTTTGGGAATGTAGCGTCAGTGAAATAGGGTATTCACTCACACCTGACTGGGTGTCGTGAAGGTAGAACTTTTGTATACGGGGCGCTATTTTTCCCCAAGTGTCGTAGTTAATTATCGTTTTTCAATAGCTAGTGCTTAAGACGAAGGAAAGTCAAATTTAGTATAGAATAGAACAACACAGACAGATTACTAGGTTTTGATTCTAACTCCACAAACCATGGAGGGTGCTAAAGCAACAGCGAGTGTTCGAAAACCCAAGAAGAAACAGGTGAAGGATGAACTTGATCGTATCAAACAAGCCGAGAAGAAGAAAAGGCGCTTGGAGAAGGCATTAGCTAATTCTGCTGCCATTCGTAGTGAACTCGAAAAGAAGAAGCAAAGAAAGAAAGAAGAACAAGAGAGGCTCGACGAAGAAGGTGCTGCAATAGCTGAAGCAGTTGCTTTGCATGTCCTGATCGGTGAAGACTCAGATGATATGGGTAAGATAATGATGAATAAGGATAAAGGGCTGTCTTCTTGGGATCGTTTGGGCAACATGGGAGCTGATGTAGGAACAAGACAACCTCATCTGACCATTCCTCCTTACTGTAATTCGTCAAAGTATTCAGGACAACACATGGGATATAGATATGGACCGCCATGGAATCATAGGGAAAATTCAAACTCGTCGGTTTTGGCAAATTCTCTAGAAAGCAGGGACTTGCATCCCGGGTATCTTCGACATGAAAGTTGGGCTTCGAGTTTTTTGTCTGCCGATCATATTGCTGCTCAGTGTGTGTCGTCTCTTAATATAGCCGACGATGCAAGAAGAGATGCTTGCATCCTCAATCTCATGTTAAGAGGTTGATGAAGGCGATCGATCATACTTCTGAGGTTCGAAAAGGATTTTAAGTTGTTTTGTTTATGAACAATTTCTGTTTGTGAATATTTCTAAAACGTTAAGGTTTTTTTACCTTTGTGCTTCAAGTCTCTCTTTTTTGGACACATTTGTTTTGTTTGCTTTGGCCTCTGCTTTACCTCAGTACCATATTCAAACATTTAAGACAAACTGAAATCAGGGCAAACTGTGGTCAAAATCGTGTATAGTGTAAGAGTAAACCGCAAATTTGATACTTATATTATACCAAAGTTTCACTGTTGTTGCTTAAACTTTTAAATGTGCCGTTTTGGTTCCTTAACTTTATAAAACCTTCCAACAGTTAAAGTTTGTTTTTTTACATACATACTATTATATAAACTTGATATAAAATTCAGCTTCGATCAACACGAGATTTTTAAACTTCTTTCTTTTTTCTGTTTCAAGACAAGATTTTTGACCTTTTTTTTTCAAGAGTTATCCCAGCACAATCACACTGTAATTCCAAACTTTTGTGTGAGAATTACGTACATATTATTGTGTGGGGAATATCGTGTGATTGTGTTGAGATAACTCTTAAAGTAAAAAAAATAAGAAATTTAAAAATCTCAGGTTGATCGAAGTTGAATTTTATATCAAGTTTACATAATAGTATGTATGTAAAAAGAAAAGTTCGAACTATTGGTGTTTAAACTTTTAAATGCGCCGTTTTGGTTCCTGAACTTTGAAAAACCGTCCATTTTTTGTTCCTTTACCGGTTCGTTAGGTCATAAGAACAAAAAATAAAAGGTTTTACAAAGTTTAGAAACCAAAATGGCACATTTGAAAGTTTAAGCAACAACAATGAGACTTTGGTATAGTATACCCATCAAATTTATTGTTTACTCAATTATCTCATTGAACATAAAATGGTTTAAGAAAAAACGAACAACAAAAGATGGGTCTTTTAGGAAGTTAAAAGACAAGTCTTTAGCTCTGTTCAACCAACCTAGGACATCATTGCCTCCTCTTTTGTACGCATGTAATAGATAAATCAAGAAACCATTTTAGATTCAAACGTCCCTATATATGTTGAAGTTACAGAAGAGAAATTCTAATTCAAAACTCAGGGTAAGAGATACCATGGATTTGATCAAGAAAAGGACTCAAATGGTTGTAAAGGTTCTTGCTTTTGCCATATTTATAGGGTACATTATGATATGGATAATGATGCCCACAGATATATTTTGGCTTCATTGGCTGCCCGCCATACGCTCCAGGACCAACTCGACGTTCTTCGGACAAGACGGTACTTAGCCAGTCTTCGTTACGTAAGAAATCGCTCTCATCGTCTACTCAAATTTTAACGTTCAATAATGCAACATTTGGGCAGGCACAAACATGCTTCTATATTGTGTCCCAGTCCTCCTTATATCTATACTAGGATGTCTGTATCTTCACTTGCAGAAAGACGGCGATCTCAGTGACCGTAGCTCGAGGTAAGTTAAAGCAAAGGCTGAGGTTGTTATACGCTGTTCACTGAATTTAACGGCCGAGATTTTATCCAACTTAAGCAGAATATCGAGTCATTCGAGCTACGCTTCTTCTTGGAAACGGCCTGCGCTAGTGAGGGGCCCTCTCGGGATCGTATCTTGGACAGAACTGTCCTTTGTGCTGATGTTCGCCGCACTTCTGGCCTGGTCGGTTTCATCCTACGTACACAACATGTTCAAGAACGTGACTAGACAATCTGCATCGCAGATTCACGAGTTTGTGTAAGAACGCTCCTCCATCGCCTGTATTAACGAGGTTTTCGTTTTTTTTTTTTCCAGCAACTAAAATGACTTTTGAAATATGATATTAGGTGGGAGCTTAAGCTCGAAAGCGTAGCTCTCATGCTAGGGCTTGTGGGCAACATATGCCTAGCTTTCTTGTTCTTCCCCGTGACTAGAGGCTCGTCGGTCTTGAACCTGGTCGGGCTTACGTCAGAATCCGCCGTTAAGTACCACATTTGGCTTGGACACAGTGTAATGACCCTCTTCACAGCGCATGGCGTCTGCTATGTAATAAACTGGGCTATAACGCATCAAATCTCAGAGGTACTTGGGACAACATACAGTCGAAAGCAACGAAATTCATCGATTAATTATGTTTTTTTCTTTTTTCGAGCCTACAGATGTTGAAATGGGACAGAGTAGGAGTTTCGAACTTGTCGGGCGAAGTAGCTCTAATCTCAGGAATCACAATGTGGATCACTAGTTCGTCTTCGATCAGACGAAATCTGTTCGAGCTGTTTTATTACACGCACCATCTCTACGCTGTTTTCATTCTCTTCTTCGTCTTACACGTTGGCTTCTCTTATACTTTCATTACCCTGCCCGGGTTTTATCTGTTTCTCATCGACCGTTTGTTGAGATCCTTACAATCCCAGCAAAGGGTTCGGCTCGTATCTGCCCGTATCTTACCTTGCCAAGCCATCGAACTCAACTTCTCCAAAGATCCTAGTAAGTCGCAAGAACATTCACAAGTACGTATATATATACGCATATATGCACGTCGTAATTCTCGGGTTTTTCGTTGCTTCTAGGATTAACTTACAGCCCATCAAGCATCATGTTCGTAAATGAGAAGACCATCTCCAAACTACAGTGGCATCCATTCACCGTCACCTCGAACAACACCGCCGATCCCGACCATCTTACCGTCGTCGTAAAGTGCGAAGGAAAATGGTCTCGGACGCTTTATGCTAAGCTTTCGTCGGCCATATCAACCGACAGTCTCCAATTTTCAGTAGAGGGACCTTATTCACCTCCAAGACAAGAGTTTTTAAGGTTGGAGCTGATAAAAAACACACACACACACACACGCACGCACATCGATGTATTTTTTCAGACACGCCTAATGCCGAGTGTTTCGCAGGCACGAAAAGCTCGTGATGGTGAGCGGAGGAAGTGGGATCACGCCGTTCATCTCCATCGTCAGGGAACTCTTGCATGCATCGCATCATACGAAGGGCAATACGACGGAAGTCTTTCTCATCGCAGCTTTCAAGAGATCGACAGATCTCGCCATGCTCGACCTTCTCCTTCCCGCCTCTGCGACCAGCTACGATGCCTCGCGCCTTCGGCTACAGATCCATGCATACGTAACGCGGGAAGACGCAGACATTCTCGGCTCAGAAATAAAGAAACTTCCTCGAACCATATACTTCGAGCCAAGAATCTCAGACAGGCCCATCTCGGCGACGTTGCGCAGCTCAAGCAGCTGGCTTTGGCTCGCCGCCATCGTCTCGTCGTCCTTCCTTTCGTTCATTCTGCTCCTCGGGCTGATCAATCGCCTATACATATACCCTATAGACCGTAACACCGAGACGATATTTCCTCATTCCGCGAGATCGTTGATCGGCATCGCACTTTTGTGCTCTTCCCTAGTTTTCATTACATGCACAGCTTTTGTCTGGAAGAAAAGGCAGTGTTCGAAGGAAACGAGGCAGATACAAATTGGAGATAGCCCATCGTCGGAGAATGTTCGGATAGAGCTCGAAAGCATTCCTCGGCACTCGTTGAAGGAAGTTACTCGAGTATTTTATGGAGAGAGGCCGAATCTGATGAGTAAGCCATTGATGTTTATGCTGTAATGAAGCGTCCATAGATATTATTAGTGCGCGCCATTAATGTTCAAGTTTTGATGCAGAGATGCTGTCTGAGCTTCAAGAATCAGCAGATGTTGGGGTAATGGCGAGCGGGCCAAAGAGGATGAGGCGAGAAGTAGCTGCGATTTGTGCCTCTGCTAAAAGCTTACACTATGAATCTTTCAGCTTTGACTGGTAATATGATTATGACCAAGAAAACCTTGTAACGTGATGTGATTGCGTCATCCTCGTTTATGTATACGTCAGATACGATGAATTGATGATTCGGTACGGACGGTGTCGTTTCGTTGGTTGGCAAAGGACGAAAAAATATATTTGGGGAATTATGAAAATGAGGAACGGAATTTATTTAAAAAACTTAAATCGATAGTATTTATTTAAAATACAAGTTGGTGGGTTACTAAAGTGGAAAAGATGATTAATATATTTAATTTGTTTCGTATAATAAATAATTAATTATTATGAAATAATTAAATAATGTGGATGTTTTAAATAATAATATTAGTTAAATGATTGATGATTTGGAAGTATTGTATTAAATGTTGATGAGATGATAAGATGATAAGATGAGGTGTTTAATTGAAAAGTTTGTATTTTAGTGTAAGGTGTATAATTGTAATTAATGTGATTAGTTGTAATAGTAAATTATTAGTAGTATAAATAGGTGATTAGAGTTCATTGTAAATTACACCAAGTATTGAAATACTTAATCTCTCTCTAATTTCTCTCTTTTTATTATTATAAGCTATATTATCATTATAATCTTAATATAAGTATAATTATAATAAAATAATCTTAATATAATATTAATCACAATTAATATTTTTATAACACGTTATCAGCACGACCGCTCTCCGTCGTCAAGATCAACCTCCGTCGAAGATCTCGTACGAGTTTAGTCAAGGTATGGTAATTTAATTTTAATTTATACTAATCATATATTAATTGTGATTAATTTAAAAATATATATTATAAAAGTATTATTTAAAGGTTTTATAACTAAACGCCAATACCCGAGTGGTTTCGCGGAATATCGTTCACTACAAGTGACGAGAGGTCCAGGTTTCGATCCCCGTGGAGGCGTGTGGATTTTTTTTATTTATGCACGTACACAACACAAGCCCACGAGGTCTTGCGGTAATCCCAACCTCAGTAGCGGTATATTATTAATTTTTCTTTAATAAAAAAAAACATGTCGTTTTATACAAAGATGGATCTTCTACTCCTTACATTATTTACGGTGATCCTTTCCGCTATGTGGATAATATTTTTACCAATGTTTTTAAAATATAATTATTAATTGTAATTTCTTTAATATTATAATTACTGAAATATATTTTATTTTGAAGGATGTCGCTCTGTCCGATGTTTGGTCTTTTACTTATGATTATTATTACGGCGACACTGATCTGGATGTGGATATCATTTTTTATAAGAACTTTTACAAAAGAAGATACAAAAGAAGATTTAAAAGAAGATTAATTATAAGTTTTTTTATTATGTAATGTTTTAATAACATGTTTTGTATTTTATTATAGTAATATGTCGAACTTGGCGAGCCTTGAGTTTGTTGCACTCGATATCACTGGAAAAAATTATTTACCTTGGGTACTAGATGCTGAAATCCATTTGAAAGCAAAAGGCTTAGGTGACACCATTGATCCCACGAAAACCACAACTGAACAAGACAAGGCGAAAGCTATGATTTTTCTTCGCCACCACATTCACGAAAATCTGAAAGTTGAATACTTAACAGAAAAGAATCCAGCTGAGTTGTGGAAAAACCTGAAAGAACGATATGGCCACTTGACAACTGTTATTCTCCCCAATGCAAAGTACGAATGGCTGAATTTACGATTGCAGGATTTTACGTCGGTAAGTGAATATAATTCTGCCGTTTATAGAGTTACTTCCACGTTGAAATTATGTGGAGAGACAATTACTGATAACGATATGCTGGAGAAAACATTCACCACATTTCATCCACAGAATATGATATTACAACAGCAATATCGGGAGAGAAAATTTAAAAAGTATTCAGATCTAATTTCTTGCTTACTTTTGGCTGAGCAAAATAATGAATTGCTGGTGAAAAATCACGAATCCCGAACGACTGGTTCTACTGCACTCCCTGAAGCGAATGCAGTCAAAGTTAATAATGACAACAGTCGAGGTAATGATCGTGGACGTGGTCGTGGTGGATATCGCGGCCGTGGACGTGGTCGTGGTCAAGGTCGTGGTCAAGGCCGTGGTCGTGGCCGAGGATATTATGGTGGTGGTTATCAATATTTCCGTGGTGGTTATCATAATTATCGTGGCGGTCATCAAAATATTCCCCAGAAGAGGAAACGTTTTGATAATAAAGATGAGAAGAGGCAAACTGAACAAAAGAATAATGATGAAAAATGTTATCGTTGCGGTGGTTCTGCCCACTGGTCGCGCAATTGTCGTACGCCCAAACATCTTGTTGAGCTATATCAGGAATCTCAAAAGGGCAAAGGAAAGAAAATCGAAATGAATTTTGTTCAGGGTGAATTCGCCTCTACCTCTGATGTCAATGATGAAAATGCTCATTTGGAAGCTGCGGATTTTCTGATCGAAGAAAATTAATCTGCTATGATTTTATTTATGCATTATGATTTACTATTGTGTGTTTTATTATATATCGTTGTTTTAAGTTATCTATATGTTTGTAATGCAATATTTCTTTTTCAATAATAAATATTATGTGTTTGTTTATAAAGGATATTATTTGATGGATGCGGGCATGTGCAATGAAGAATTGTGTCTTGCAGACTGTGCAACGACGATACGATTCTAAAAAATAAGAAATATTTCGATCATCTTGATATGAAAGAAGCCAGTGTTATTACTATATCGGGTAGCACGAATATAATTGAGGGCTCCGGAAGAGCTAATGTTTTACTGCCCAGAGGAACAAGGCTATAATTGAAAATGCTTTATATTCTCCTAAGTCTCAAAGAAATTTATTAAGCTTTAAAGCTATTCGACATAACGGATATCATATTGAGACTGCAGAAAAAGGAGATATTGAATATTTGCATATTACAAAAGTGATATCGAATGACAAAAGAATTGTGGAAATATTACCATCTTTTGACTCTGGGCTATATTACACATATCTTAAAACAATTGAATCACATGCTATCGTAAACCAGAAGTTTACTAATGATAATACATTTGTTGTTTGGCATGACCGGTTGGGCCATCCCGGTTCAATTATGATGCGGAGAATAATTCAAAATTCACGTGGACATTTAATGAAGAACCAGAAGATTCTTCAATCGAATGAATTATCATGTGTTGCTTGCTCTAAAGGGAAGTTGATTATTCGTCCATCACCAATAAAAATAAAGAATGAATCTATAAGATTTTTGGAACGTATACAAGGTGATATTTGTGGACCGATACATCCATCGTGTGGACCATTTAGATATTTCATGGTATTGATTGATGCATCAACTAGATGGTCTCATGTATGTTTGTTATCAACGCGGAATGTAGCTTTTGCGAGATTGCTTGCTCAGTTGATTCGATTAAGAGCACATTTTTCGGATTATCCAATAAAGAAAATACGTCTTGATAATGCTGGTGAATTTACTTCCAAGGCATTTAATGAATATTGCATGTCTATTGGAATTGATGTTGAGCACCCCGTGCCACATGTCCATACGCAAAACGGTCTTGCAGAATCGTTGATTAAAAGGTTGCAATTAATTGCAAGACCATTATTAATGAAGTCGAAACTTCCCTCATCTTGTTGGGGACATGCTATATTACATGCATCGACACTAATCCGCATCAGGCCAACAAGTTATAATGATATCTCCCCGATACAAATGGTTTATGTTCAGGAACCAAATATTTCCCATCTGAGAATTTTTGGATGTGCGGTATATGTTCCAATTGGTCCACCACAACGCATGAAGATGGGACCTCAAAGGAAGTTGGGAATATATGTCGGATTTGAATCTCCATCGATAATAAAATATTTAGAACCTCTAACTGGAGATTTATTTACGGCTAGATTTACCGATTGTCATTTCGATGAATCGAATTTTTCGACATTAGGGGGAGAAAAGAAACAGCTGGAAATGAGTATTAGTTGGAATGAATTATCGCTAAATCATTATGATCCTTGAACGAAAGAATGTGAACTAGAAGTTCAAAAGATAATTCATTTACAAGGATTAGCTAATCAACTGCCAGATAGCTTTACTGACCTTAAAAGAGTGACTAAGTCACATATACCAACTGTTAATGCTCCTGCAAAAGTTGATGTTCCTGGAGAACATATAATGATCGAGCCTAAGCCACAACTAAAACGTGGTAGGCCCTCGGGATAAAAATCCTCGGAAAAGAAAAGGAGCAAATAATAAGAATGGTCCAGTCGAGGATTTATCGACTCTAGAAGAGTCAATGGGCATTAATGATTATGATAATGGAAATCAGGTACCTGAAATTTTTTAGAATAATGATAATGAAGAGATCTCGATAAATTATGCTCAAAATGGAATTAGATGGAACCGAGAAAAAGTCAACGTTGACAATAAATTCTCATTTAACGTAGCGCTACATGAAATGAATGAGATAAATGAGAATGAGGATTATGAACTAGGGTCTGTAAAAGAATGCATAAAGAAATGATTGGCCAAAATGGAAAGATGCAATCGAGGCAGAATTAAAATCACTTGAAAGATCTGGAAATGAATTTGTCATCATTTCAGTTTATGTTGATGATATTAACATAATTGGAACTCCTGAAGAGTTATCAAAAGCCATTAATTATTTGAAAAAAGAGTTTGAAATGAAAGATCTCGGTAAAACGAAATTTTGTCTTGGACTGCAAATTGAATATTTAAAGAATGGGATATTCGTACATCAAGAGACTTATACGAAAAAGGTATTGAAAAGATTTTATATGGATAAAGCTCATCCATTGGATACTCCAATGATTGTTCGATCTTTAGATGTGAATAAAGATCCGTTTAGACCTTGCGAAAACGATGAAGAACTACTTGGTCCTGAAGTACCATATCTCAGTGTTGTTGGAGCCCTAATGTATTTAACGAGTCATACGCGACCTGATATAGCGTTCGCTGTGAATCTATTGGCGAGATATAGTTCGTCACCGACTCGTAGACATTGGAATGGAATTAAGCGGATTTTTCGATACCTTCAAGGAACAACTGATATGAGATTGTTCTATTATAATGAATCAAAAACAGATTTGATTGGGTATGCAGATGCTGGTTTTCTATCTGACCCACATAATGCTCGATCGCAAACGGGCTATTTATTTACACATGGCGGAACCGCTATTTCATGGCGGCCAGTTAAACAAAGTTTAACGGCTACTTCTTCTAATCATGCAGAAATTTTAGCTATTCATGAAGCTAGTCGAGAATGTGTTTGGTTGCGATCGATAATTGAGCATATACAACAAACTTGTGGGTTATTATGGGAAAAGTTACTTCCAACGATTTTATATGAAGATAATGCTGCATGCATTGCCCAATTAAAGGAATGATATATTAAGGGAGATAGAACAAAATATATTTCACCAAAAATTTTCTTTACACATGATTTAGAGAAAAATGGTGATATTGATGTACAACAAGTGCGATCAAGTGAAAATCTTGCAGATTTATTCACGAAAGCACTTTCCCCATAATTTTCAAAAGATTGGTATATTCAATTGGAGTTCGAAGACTTCGAGATTTGGAATGATGTTATCATCAGGGGGAGTAAATACGCGTTGCACTCTTTTTTTCCTTCACTGAGGTTTTTCCCATGTGGTTTTCCTAGTAAGATTTTTAACGAGGCAACAATCGAACGCGTATCTAAAAGAATCATGTACTCTTTTTCCTTCATTAGGTTTTTATCCCATTGGGTTTTTCCTAATAAGGTTTTAACGAGGCATATTCTTTAAAAACATCCAAGGGGGAGTAATATGAAATAATTAAATAATGTGGATGTTTTAAATAATAATATTAGTTAAATGATTGATGATTTGGAAGTATTGTATTAAATGTTGATGAGATGATAAGATGATAAGATGAGGTGTTTAATTGAAAAGTTTGTATTTTAGTGTAAGGTGTATAATTGTAATTAATGTGATTAGTTGTAATAGTAAATTATTAGTAGTATAAATAGGTGATTAGAGTTCATTGTAAATTACACCAAGTATTGAAATACTTAATCTCTCTCTAATTTCTCTCTTTTTATTATTATAAGCTATATTATCATTATAATCTTAATATAAGTATAATTATAATAAAATAATCTTAATATAATATTAATCACAATTAATATTTTTATAACATTAATCAATTAATGCCCGGCGGCTGTGTGCTACACTAAAAATGAAAAATAGAACCTAAATTTCCCATGTGAACCACGGAGTTTTTCTTATAAGATGCTTATATTTATTATATATCAATAATCTATACTATATATTAATTGTCAAGACGGGATAAAAACTGTCAATTGGTGTGTAAAATTTATTACAATTTAATCCTTCTTTTTATAATTTATTTATAATATTGTATTCATCATTTTTTTATTTATTATAATTATATCCTTACAAAAAATTTTAAATATTCTTTCATCTATTATATATTATAAATTATAAATATCTCAAATATAAACTAATATTATAGATTTATATTATTTTAAGCACACACATCGAATGTACAATAAAATACTAATATATATAATTTTGTGTCAACAAGAAACAACTGTTCAATAATTAAAAATCAACAACCGTCTTGGAGAAAAAAAAACCTTATTATTTTAATATTTTTCTTGTTAAGTAATCGTGCAAATTAAAATATATGAGCCAAAATTATAAAATCAACTCATCAAGTAGATGTGACAATTTTGGACGAATCATTATATTTGATAATTATAAAAATAGGTGATTGACTTCGTATTTTTGAATAAATCGGTATCTTCAATTATTTCCTTACAAAACAAATCAAAAATCATATTTGGTTGTGTCATTGATTATTTTCTACCTGTTTGGCTACTAATTTGTAGTACGACAAGACAATGTAATATTTTCCACTTATTTTGTTGAAAGGATGATAAGAGATCCAAATTTATTCGACATATAAAATCAATCACATATTTTCTTGCAACTATCAGATATAATTTTCTTCTATTATTAAAATGCGTATTGTTAGAGCGGGTATATACCACCACAATTTCATTCTAATGGCAAAATTATAAATAAAATAAAATAAAATATATGAGAAACATTGTACACGTGTCCTAACAATTACCAAACCATAACCACCTTAAAAACAATGCTCAATCACAAATACCTTATCAACAATGGGTACAGCCTTATCTTACGTGTCACTGTATTAAAGCATTTCATAAATTTTATATATATACCAAACTACCAAAAAGATATGTCCATTTATTGATTCACCAAAGCTGCCACATTTATTAGGTAGCTATGCACATAACCTAAAAATAGAATGAAATATTATTATTTCATTGTGGCAAGTTAAAAAAAATATAATAAATGTTCCACCCAAAAGTCAACGTAGATAAACTCATAAAAGCCGACACGTAACTTCTTTTTTTTTTTTTTGCATTATACATTTTTTTACAATGGAAAACATAAAAATAACAACGCTTCGTTGTCAAAATATCATCCTATAGTAAGTTTCACTTCCTTCCAATCAATAATAACGACAATAATAATAATCTAATAAACACTTTACGTTAGTGTGTTTATTTTCACGCACATACAAAAAAAAAAAGTCAAAATTCATTGCCACGCGGACGCCACTGTCAACGCCTTTCCCTTCCAGCCCAAACGAATCCCGCCGGCTTCGTCGGCGACGGTAAAACCAGGATTGCCACGTGGCATGGAGTTCAACTTCGCCCTGAAATCCTCGCCGATTTTCGGGCTCATGGGTCGGGGCCTAAACCCGGCCATGCCCATTCGGGCCCGCCATTTCCCAAAAACCTCACACCTCTCCACGCGCTCTCTCCCCTCACAAGCAATCGCGTTGGAGATTCTTCGGGCCAAGCCCGTCTCGACCCTGGCCCGCTCGGCGCCGTCCCTGGATAAGGCGGCGTCCAACGACTCGAACAAGGCGCCGTAGTAGTCGCACGCTTCTCTCACGCGCGTGGCGAGCGGGGCCGTGTTGAGGTTCAGTTCTTGCTCCACGACGGTGACCACCTCAGGGGCCAGGCTCCTCACCCGGCGCAGGAGGCCGTCCCTGAGATTCTCCGTCGTGACGCTCTCGTCGGGGACTTTGTATAGTTTGTAGGTGAAGTTGACGGCCAGCGCTTCGCCGGGCTGTACCTTCAAATTCTCGCGGGTCAAATCGGCTAGGTTGAAACCCATCACGTGGAAGCTCAGAGGAAAGCCGATTTTTTCGGCGAGGGATTTCAACCCTTCGCCCACGCGCATCAGCCTCTCGTCGGCGACGGCGCGGTCGGAGAAAGTGGTTATCCTCAAGGAGGTGGGCGTGGCTTTCTCGCCGCTGTTCGTCTTAAGCAGGTGGAGCAGATGGACGTACTGTTTACCGTGTCCGACGTCGAAGTCCAAGACGTGGACCTTATCGAATCTGCTCCCGGCGGCGGTCGCCGCTTCGAGCACGGCGAGGTTGGCGGACAAGAACCCTAGCCTGAAACAAACCGAAGCGTCGTACAGCATCTGGGTAGAGGACGCGTGAGCCTCGCCGTCGAGCTCGGACACCGCCGGCGGGTTCTCAGCGGGGTTCGCGCGGGACTTTAGAGCGGACAACATGCAGTGCGTGAGCCTCTGTTCTGGGATGCCTTTAGCACTCGCCACGCGCTCGAGGCGCGTGAGGATTTCCATCGCAGTCGCCTGTTGGCCTTCTGAAATCGCAGCGGCAGCGTCGATTAGGGACTGTTTGGGAGAGGGGAAAGGCGGCGAGGCCAGAGTCGACGAACACGACGTGGAGGAGGAAGAAGACGACGTCGTCGGAGACAGCGAGGCGGGTTTTCGGGTCGTCGGGCACAATAGATTGTGTAAGGTTTCCGACCACTCGCTGTTGGTTACGACCGAGAGATTCTCTCCTGCCTCGTCGCCGCCGCCGAAATCGTCGTCGCACAGAAGCTCTTTCTCCAATTCCTTCAGGCGCTGACTCATCGTCGTTTTCTCCTCCAAACGCGGAACAGCCAAACCGCCGTGAACAACCACACCACCGTCGCTTTCGAGGGGAATAGCCGGAAAATTGTACCTTGCGCTTCCGAAGTCTCGCCGCTGAATCATCGGAGGCAAATCCACTTGACTGAGGGGCGAAATCGGAGATGGGTGCTGGTAAAAACTACTACTCGGCCGAGGCTTAACGTTCCTGAGATTAAAACCAAAGCCCAGCCTCTGAAATTCGGCGAGAGATCGCTTGCCGATGTAATCGGGTCGTTGGATCTGGGTGATCGGGTCGGGTAACACCGCCGAGGGGTAAGAAAACTGGTGGTTCTGTTGCTGCTGCTGCTCTTGTTGTGGACCAAGAAAACTGCTCGCAGCGGCGGCGGCGGCGGCGCTGTTGTTGAAGAAGTTTGTGGGCCTCGTGTTGGAGGTTGATCTACCGGCGCCGCCGAAGAAGTCGCCGTAGCTGCTTGAAGACATCCTTTTTCTCTGTATTCTCGTTGGTTGTTTTTCCTTTTCTTTTTATGGGGAGAACGTAGATTTGTTTGGTGCTTGTTAGATCAGAAGAGAGTTTTGTGTGTTTTTTAGGGAATTAAGAGAGAGAGAGAGAGAGAGAGAGTGTAATAGAAAGGACTATGCTTGGTGTCATCAACTTAAATTTCATTGCACGAAATGGGAAAAAAATAAAATATATGGTCGACTATGGAATCAAAAGTAATAAAAATAATATAAATTACCAATTAATGTAAAATGTTTACAATAAATATGGATAATAAAACTTGTAGAGAGAGAGAGAAACAACGTAAGACTTTTCCCACCGTTTTTCCAGTTGTTTTTGTGTGCGTATTTTCGTTGCTTTACGACAATACAACTCATCCCGACCGTTGGATACTTTGTTCGAAGATTTAATCGACGGCTGAGATTTCGGTAGGAATAGCATTTCATGGATTGAACTGCCACATTAATAAGGTGTCTCTTCGTTACAATTGTATTTGTAACCGCCGAAGTTTCTATTATTAAAAGTCTTAATATGAACTAAATGAAAATCAAAACATAATTTATTAAATAATACTATACTATCTATAACATTCTTTTGTTATTTTTACATTGATGAATGAGAATATAGTTGTTTTTAAGCATCCTCATTTTCTTACTAATGGAATATTAATTAATATTTCAATTCAACATCCTGTGATACATCCACGAATATATATTATAATGTATAAAGTATCAATATTTCTAAGACCAGCTACGCTTTGAGACGTTATTTGATTTTACATTTGTCTTGTTAAGACTTTATTATATATCTTTCATATGAAAAACGAAAATGATAAATGTAATATAAAGAAACACAAATAGACATGAAAAAAAAATATTATTTGTTAAATTAAATTACTTTATTACCAATTCCTAGTTCCGTTTCGTATCCACCTAACGAATTGACACATTTAATGTTCATTAAATATATATATATATATATATATATATATAATAACAGCAGTAATGGAAGATCTATAAATTTGTTTCTGACGATAGCTTTATTATAATCTCTTTATTATTATGGTACTATCTACCTAAGCTAACGCCAAACCCTCACGAAATCTCTGTCATATTACACGTGGACGCCCATCATAATTAAATCTTATGTATTCAAAAAGTAATATACAAAGAAATACCAAATGGTCGTTAAATGCAAAAGTTAGCCTAACTTTCAATTTAGACCCCACGACTTGTGTGGATCATCATCGCCTTTTCAAGAAAATTCAAACTAAGACTAACACATTGAATAATTAATGTAGTTATCACGCTTAATTACTATTATTTCGGTACCATCTGAAAATTGATATGATAATGTATATGATTAAGAAAATACAATGACTAGGACTAATATAGTTTTAAGATGCTGAGCGCAAGCAAAAAGGAGTCGGAATATCATTATCTTGACAACTAATTGGTCCCCTCTCCTTAATTACTATTAGTGAAACAAACGATTATTTATGTAATGATTGATGAATTATTGTTGTTTCTTAGGTTGAGAGAGGAAATAAACCTAACTTTAGAGCCGGCAATATGGCCCGCGGCCCCCCGCCCCGCCACTTGGTTTTTTAAGGCCCGCCAGGAAGCGGGCCTAGGCGGGTAACCCGCATGGGCAGCGGGCTTTGGGGGGCGGGCCAGGCCCGCCCGCCTAATATTTAAAAAAAATTCATTTTTATAATAATAAAATACTATTAAAATAGAAGTAAAATTATTTTTTAAGGTTCTTAATAATTAATAAAGAAATAATTAATGAAAAATAATAATTAATTTTTTAATTAACAATAAAATAAATATTTTTTTATTTTTTAAATGCAGGCCCCGCCAGCTGGGCGGGGCTCCAATTCCTGGGCCCGCCATTTTGACGGGCCGCTCCGCCCCGCTATATGGCGGGCTACGGCCCGGACCGGCCCGTCGGTCCGTTTTGACAATTCTACTTAAGTTAAACTGGAAGAATGAGATATCTCCAAGCCACAAAAGATACCTTATCTATTGTATAATGTGATGATAAATCATAGATAAAACACAATGAGATTTTGATTCGATTCAAATCAAACCTAGTCGGAGTATGGGGACTACGGTGACATTGTGTGGAGATACCTACCTGATGAAAAAAAAAAAAAGATGAGTGGACCCCATTTAAGAACTAAAAAGATTGTTTATTATTATTATTATTATTATTATTATTTATTTTTAAAAATAAATAAAGAAAACGGAAGTTTGGGACGATGGCAAGAATCTAAAGCGGCTTATTGCAATTTACAATATCTGTATGATATCTAAAACCATTGTCTTGAAGTGAAAAAAGGAAAAAAGAAAAAAGAAAAGAAAAAAAAAAGTAAAATGAATATGAAATAGATATAGAATAGAAACTGTCAAGCGATTATTCTAACATCTCAGATTTATGTCTTACAGCATGTTGGTTTGATGAATTGTCTGTCTTGTCCCTCTGCTATTTATTTATTTATTATTAATAATATCCAAACTATTATACAAATTGCAAATGTTGATCCTCATTTTCTATTTTGCAGTTTACATCCTCCACTCTCAACAGTTTGTCAATCTGGCCCCAGTTTTTCAAGTTTAAGAAAATTTGGTTTCGTCATTATTTATAGCGATTCCTAGGAAAACGCTTCTTGCTAAAAGCGATTCTTCAACACTACCTTTCCTTTTCAGTTGACACCTTTTTCTGTAGTTTTTTTTTTTCAATACTACGATCATGGAATCTCCGCTCCTAGAGTATCCGCAGCTGGTCGGAGACGACGGTGACTACGCGGCGGTGGAAGGGTTAAAGGGGTGGTGGAGGATTGGTCGGATAGAATCAGTGAAGCTGTGGAAAATCGGTGGGCCCATAGCGTTTCAAATCCTCTGTCAGTACGGTACGACCTCTGTTACTACCATGTTCGTGGGACACCTCGGAGATGTCGAGCTCTCGGCTTTCTCTATCGCTCTATCAGTTGTCTGCACTTTCGCCTTTGGATTTATGGTAATAGAATCAATGATTCGCTTCTTATCTGAAAGTGTTCTATACATATTTGCTGCTTCATTAGTTCATTTGTTAACGTTTGTAGCGTACTTCTGCTCATTGCAATTTAGGGTTTAACTCGGAACTGAGTGTAATTGCCATGGTGCTGCTGCTGAAATCTAAACCACTTGTAAGAAAGCAAAATCCAATTCTAATTTCTAATCTGCACTTATACAACCTCGTAGCTTGGCATGGGAAGTGCCCTTGAAACACTATGTGGCCAAGCCTATGGTGCGGGACAAGTCCACATGCTCGGAATCTACATGCAAAGATCTATCATAATCCTATCAGCCACTTGTCTCCTTGTTTCGCCTCTCTACATATTCGCAAGGCCGATTCTCATGCTCTTGGGACAAAAGGTCGAAATTGCCCGTCCCGCTGGAGTCTACACTCTCTTAATCCTGCCTCAGCTGTGTTCTCTATCCGTAACGTTCCCCTCGCAGAAGTTCCTTCAGGCACAGAGCAAAGTCTCTGTTCTCGCATGGGTAGCAGCTCTTGCTCTTATAGCTCAGGTGGTCCTATGTTGGCTCTTTGTCTATGTCTTCGAATGGGGAGCAATTGGTGCGGGCGTAGCCTTCGACCTGACCAGTTGGTTCACTGCGATTGCGCAGTTCGGGTATGTAATCTTTTGGTGCAGGGATGGTTGGAAAGGGTTTTCTTGGTTGGCTTTTAGGGATATTTGGCCCTTTGTGAGATTGTCTTTCGAATCTGCAATCATGCTGTGCTTGGAGATATGGTATATGATGAGCATTATTGTTCTTGCCGGGCATTTTGATAATGCTGTTACTTCGGTTGGTTCCCTCTCGATATGGTACTGAGGTGCTTAAAACTTACTATTTTCTTTTTCAATAACTTTATCACAAACCATTGATGTCTTCTTCGTTTGTTCATGTGATGATTCAGTATGAATGTTGACGGCTGGGAATCAATGGCATTCATTGGAGTAAATGCAGCGATAAGGTGACTAAATGTTCTTTCGTTTCTTCAGGCACCTAGACAGAAACATATCTTCTAACGCATACAAACACTCACCTTTTTTTTCTGTAATGAAGCGTTCGTGTATCTAATGAGCTCGGAATGGGGCATCCACGGGCAGCAAGATACTCAGTTTATGTGACGTTACTTCAATCCCTTCTTATCGGGATAATTTGCATGATCATCGTTCTTGCAACTAGAAATCACTTCTCGGTAATCTTCACAGATAGCGAAACCATGCGAAGAGCTGTCGCACACCTCTCAGGCCTCTTAGGAGTCACTATGCTTCTCAATAGCATCCAACCAGTTATATCAGGTTTTCGAACATACGTTTCCGAAAATGTAACTATGCGTATTAATTATTTTAATACGGTCTGAATCAGACTCGAAATCTTGGGACAAAGTCAGGTGTTGCAATAGGAGGTGGATGGCAAGCGTTAGTAGCTTATATCAACCTGGGATGCTACTATATTTTCGGCTTGCCGCTTGGCTACTTCCTCGGCTATGTGGTTGATCTCGGAGTTGTGGTAAGTATCTTCCATGGCCGCACAATTAATTCCAAAATCTTACATTCCATTTCCATTTAAAGGTGTAAGATCAAAGCTTCTTTACAATCAGATATGTTGTTTGATTTTGCCTTTAACTGTTTTTAATGTTAAGGGTCTTTGGGGTGGTATGATAGCTGGAGTAGCTTTGCAGACATTGCTGCTCCTGCTTGTACTGTACAACACCAATTGGACAAAGGAGGTCTGTCTTTTTTTCCTAGTCGTTTATTTATTATTATTTTTTAATTTTTGAGAATTTAAAGAGCCACAGAGAAATATAAAAAAAAAATATGAAATTGGAAATCCCAGGTTGAGCAGACAAACCAGCGGATGAGGAAATGGGGAGGCCAGGACATTCAGAAATATTCGTCCCTTTGATTTTTTTTTTTAAATATAGTTTCATTAATAAAAATAAATTATAAGTGTCTGAAAAGCCAGATACTTAAAAAAAAAAAATATCTCTAGTTAAGTGAGAAAAAAACATCAATCTAAAAAAACCAAAAAACAAGATTGAAAGAAAACAAGATTTAAAATTTTAGAATTTTTTTTAAAGAAATTAATACAAATTAGTTCAAAATTCCACAATGTGGCTATTAAGTTTAGATTTATGGTGTACTTCACTTCTTTTTTTTTTTTTTTTTTTTTTTTGTCTTTTAACTTTAAATTAGCAAGTCTCCTAAAAATTTTTCACAGGGGAGAAATAAATCATTAAGGAGGAGAAAAAGTTTCCAAAGTGAAGAAAAATCAAAGGAGAAATGGGCTTTGACGTCTTGTTAAAAGCGTATGTAAAGTTTTATATCATCTTATCTTATATACTAATACAAATGTATACATCCTTCTAATAGGACACGTGTCCATTAAGTTTATTTAATAATAATAAAATAATTTATTAATATCTTAATTTACCTACTGAAGAAACCACCCATTGTCAAATATCAACATAGTGGATTCTTACTTTGGTTGCAGTTCAAGTTGAGTTACGGACAATGATACATTGAGGTTTTATATATAATAATATAATGTAGTCTTCTCCCAATAATTTAAGGCATTGTTTGGTTCATGGGTTTAGATATTTTAAAGGTTAGTTTAAAGGATATTGAGGTGTTTGGTTCATAGGTTTATATAAAGTATGCGTTTACATATACCAAGTTTAAACCCATGTATGAGGGTTTAAATAAACACATATCTCAGATGGGTTTATTTAAACACGTTAACCAAATATACATTTTATTTTATACTTACTAATCAGTTTTATATAAACCTTACTAATTTAAACCCTTCTGAATATAAATTCACGAACCAAACGAGCCCTAAAAGATTTATATGATCTTGGTTACCAACAGTTCTTTTGCTCTATGTCACAAAAAAAATGATTATTAATATATTATTTTTATATAAAATTAACCACGATATACAAGAGCAAAAGCTATACTCGTAGAACTGATAAATTATTACTTGAAATAAATAGAAACTAAAAATATGTATATTACATTGATTGATATGATCTATTTTCTTTAAAATATGCCCTCCCCAAAGTGGAAATACCGATACAAAAAGGAAAGCGTATGAATGCCCGTACATTGTACAGGAAAAAAACTAGTATTAAATTAAGGGCAAATTCTCTTTCAGTACCCTTCGAAATTTAAACTTCATGTTCAGTACCCATCGAATTATTTTTTCCTGTTCAGTACACATATGTGAAAAGTTGTGTGTTTAATACCCCAAACAGTGAAAGGAGGAAAATAACATTTCTTCACAATAAAACTGGACATAATGATAACAGTTGATATAATATTCAATTCTATTGGTATAATAACGACAACAGTTGGTATAATGTCCAATTTTATTTGTATAAAATTATAATAACATTATTTATTGGTATAATAACAATAACAGTTGGTATAATAGCGACAACAGTTGGTATAATGTCCAGTTTTATTTGTAAAAAATTAGAATAACGTTATTTGTTGGTATAATAGTGATGACAGTTGGTATAATATCCAGTTTTGTTGATATAAAATTAGAATAACGTTATTTATTGATATTATAGTTTTAACAGTTGGTATAATAGCGATAACAGTTGGTATAATATTCAATTCTATTGGTATAATAGTGTTAATAGTTGATATAATAGAAATAACAGTTGGTATGAAGTCCAGTTTTGTTGGTACTAAACATGTGAAGTAAGGTTATTTTTGTCTTTTCAAATTTTCAAAGACCATTTTAGGTAACGAACATGAAGAAATTCGCCAAATGGTACTCAACAGAAAGAAATAATTGAAGTGATATTTAAGAGGAACGTGGAATATCGGACTAATAAGGAATTTGCCAATTAAATGTTGACAAAGTATCGAAAAGCGTAAACAAGGTTCTTACCTTTTGTAATAATTATATAATATTCAGCCAACGTGAGGCGCGAGGTTTTATCTATATAATATAATAATCTTCTAACAAAACTAATAGTTAATACCCAAATTGTGTATCACTTCCACCATCTCCACACTAAATATATTGCCACCCACAACACAACTATCCACAGTCATCAGTTCATTCGTCAGTCTACTCTACATAGGCTTCTACTTGTCTAAAACTACCCCTTTACTTAGCACCTCCGTCCATCCACCGCCCGAGAACATGGAGGCTCCGCTGCTGGAACAGAGAAGATCATCGGACGACCTCCGGCTGACTGGAGACGACGGAGACTATCTCCCGGCGAGGGGGCTGAAGACGTGGTGGAGGATCTTCTGCATAGAGTCGTCGAAGCTGTGGAAAATCGGTGGTCCTATAGCGTTTCAAATCATCTTGCAGTATGGCACTAACACCATCGCTAACATATTCGTCGGCCACATCGGCGCCACGGAGTACTCAGCCTTCGCTATCGCCGTCACGGTTATTGGGTCATTTTCTTTCGGATTCTTGGTGAGTTATTATCAAAACCTTAATTGATGAGATGTTGCTTTACAATACAATGATCTCTTATTGAAATTTAATTTGTCAATTTTTTTTTTTCGAAAAATAGCATTTTGTCTTTAATCTCAAGCATTTATGAGATTCTAGTGCATAGTACGTCAATTTGTATATAAAAAGGTTTAAATGATTTTATATAAAACTAAGGTATAAAATAAAATGTTTACTTGATTAGTAGGTTTATAAAAACTATCTTAACCCATGTACATAGGGGGTTTATAGTTATTTTATATAAACATGTGTTTTATATAAACCTTCGTACCAAATACATCACGATGTCTTAAACCAACATTTAAAAATCTTAAACTTATGAATTAAACAAGCTCTTAGAGTTATGGCAAATATGTACTCATTTCTTCAAATGGGTATGAAGTCTAGACCTATTTAAACACAGGCCGTAGGAGCGTGGTCGACGCCATGGAAGGTCTGAATCTAAATGGATCTAAACTCAGACTCATTTGAAGATCGAATGAGTTTTTAATGGACATTTTTGCCATCCCAAGGAAATTTACGAAGTATTAATAGCTACACCTCATCCTCTCCATTAACATAGCATCTAACATTGCCAGTTACTAATGGTATAATAGTCTTTACATTTTTAGCGTATTAATAGCTAGATTTAGCATAAACAAACGCCGTTAATAGTATTGTGATTTTGATACGCATGGGGCGGCGTTTTAGCTCGGGATGGGAAGCGCGCTGGAAACCCTATGCGGGCAAGCGTTCGGGGCGGGACAAGTCCACATGCTGGGAGTCTACATGCAGCGGTCCTTCATCATCCTCTTCGCCACGGGCATCCTCCTCTTACCTATCTACATCTTCGCAACGCCGATCCTTAAACTGTTCGGTCAGCCCGACGAGATAGCGACTCAGGCCGGCTACTATTCGCTCCTCACAATCCCGCAGCTCTTCTCGCTGTGCATAGCTTTCCCGACCCAAAAGTACCTCCAAGCCCAGAGCAGGGTGGTGGGCCTTGCCTGGATTGCGGTCATGGCCCTCGCCCTGCAGGCTCTGGCCTGCTGGGTCTTCGTGGACCTGCTCGGCTTCGGAGTGGTGGGCGCCGCCGTGGCGTTCGACGTCGTCAGCTGGTTCACCTGCCTGGCCCAGTTCACTTACATCGTGGTATGGTGTAATGAGGGCTGGACGGGGTTCTCTTGGCTGGCTTTTCGAGAGATTTGGGCCTTTGTGAGGCTGTCGATCGCCTCTGCCGTGATGCTGTGCCTCGAGGTTTGGTATCCCATGAGTATCATTATCCTCGCCGGGAACCTCAAGAATGCCGTTACTTCCGTCGGCGCCCTTTCTATATGGTAATAACGCTCACGCCTGTATAGATATTGCTTGCACTAATGCGCGCCCTATTGATCGTCCGTTCTTTCATTGCAGCAATAACGTTGATGGATTGGAAACTATGTTCTTCATTGGGATCAATGCTGCTATAAGGTAAACACCAACTTATTACGACTCGAAAAAAAGGGTCTTTTTGCTGCTACGCTATGCACATTCGTTTTCGATGTTTAATGAAATGTTGTGTTATTACAGCGTAAGGGTTTCGAATGAGCTGGGCCTGGGGCATGCGAGAACGGCGAAATACTCCGTCTACGTGACGGTTTTTCAGTCCCTGTGCTTCGGGATCTTCTTCATGGTCCTTATCCTCGCAACAAGGAATTATTTTTCGGTAATATTCACGGACAGCGAGGATCTGAAGCGCGAAGTGGCCCACCTTTCGAGCCTCCTCGGAGTTACGATGCTTCTCAACAGCGTCCAGCCGGTTGTATCAGGTGCGTGTTTGTACGTAATCGTAGCGATCAAAACGAAGGAAAGAAATTCAAGAAATTTGCTTCGATTTCAAAATGCAGGCGTGGCGATAGGAGGTGGTTGGCAAACGCTGGTAGCTTACATCAACTTGGGCTGTTATTACATCTTTGGTCTGCCTTTAGGGTATCTCCTCGGCTACGTGGCGGATTTCGGAGTCATGGTGCATAATTACCTTAAACTGAAAACATTATTTAAAATTTTATTCTTTCTTGCTTAGTGTTAAAAAAAAAAAAAAAAAAAAACCTTTTTTTTCATAGGGTCTTTGGGGAGGCATGATCGCCGGTGTAGCTATGCAGACATTGCTGTTGCTCATAGTTCTTTACAGAACTAATTGGACCAAAGAGGTTTGCACTGATTAATACACTGCTTAACTGCTAAAGTTAGCATGGTTAATCATTATTACATATATATTATATATATATATATATATATAAATTGCAGGTTGAGCAGACGACGGAGAGGATGAAGAAGTGGGCTGGTCGACGAGGATATGAAGACGACAACTCTAGACCAAATATGATTGACCACAGTTCTTCGCCATGAGAATAGAGAAAGCCTCCCTTCCTTGGTCTCTATTTTATCCCTTTACTTCTTATCAATCTCTGTTGTATGGCTGACTTTTTTGTCTGTAATTCCTGGGAATGACGTCATGTTCGTCACTACCGCCGCCGAACGATCTCTCCCCAGCTAAAGCTGTGCGAATGGATTTTCATAAAATTTAACGACAATGGGTTTTCTTGCATTAAAGTAAACAAATTGTTTCAATGCGATCAAGGATCACGGCCATCGCCGCCGCCCCTAGTTCGAAATCGAAGAGATCAGGCCGTGTAGTTCAATACGTTCCAATTCGCAGCGGCACATTTCGAACAACTGCCTTGCCTGCGCTCGATGATGATCGTCTTCCATCGCCCAGCTGTCCCTCCGAGCGCAAACAATGGTAAATTCAGAAGTGTAAGGTTGTCCATTGCTTCGGTCCCATGGTTGACCCATGTCCATCCTCACCTGTCTCATCTTCGTCCTCCCCTGCAATAACGATTCGGAATACTCTGTCTTGGGACGCATGGCCGTGCCCAAAGGGTTGCGGACGACGAAAACGAAACCCTTCTTAGCCCTAAATTCTTGGAACTCGCTGTCGGATAAGCGGCGGAAATGTCGATTATTTGTTGGCTGTTGTGGTAGTTGAATCCCACCCACCGACGGAAACTAATCCTTATTCTTCATCGAGGGTCTCCCCTATTATCTTCTTATTTTACCTCAGTTTCACCGTCAATCGAGATTGTTCTAAAAGGTCTATTGACAGAGCCAACATTAAGCGAAAGCGATCCTAATTCAATCCCTCTCATTGTCGCCATCTCCCGTTCGACACCTTTCGCCAAGTCATATGCATCCTCTAAACTCTGCGATCTCAACAGTTACAGTTCGGCTCGAACTACCGACTGTCGTCCCAACAAAAAAAAATAAGACAGATGTAGCGGCTGGAGTACATCGGTGAGGCAAGTGACCGTGCTAACAAACTCGAAGAACTACGCTTGAACCCGCCCGATTTTTTGAATACTCGGCAAACGCTCCAACTGAAGAGAATCTTCCTTTTTAATAACCCTTCTCATAGATAACACCCATTGTACCTCGTTTGTATTAAAAGTTTAATCTTTCTTGTTTAGTTTATGTTAAAACCCTTTTTCATTTCATGTATGTAATATTAGGGTCTCTGTAAGGGTGCAAACGAATCGAATCGAGTCGAATAGCATGATATTCTATTATCAAATTTCGAATTCGAACTCGAATACGAATACTGTTCGAATAGTAAAAATCGATTTGAATTCGATTTGATTATAACATTCGAATATCGAATCGAATATTCGAATATTATCATTCAAATTATATTTTATTATTATATTTTTTATTTAATAAAAATAAAAATAATATTATATTTAAAATATATATTTAATTATGTATCTTATATTTAAATATATGTTGAATTATAATATATTATATTTCAATTATATATTGAATATTAATATTTATATTTAGTTTTTAACGAATCAAATTGAATATTCGAATCGAATATTGCGATATTTTATTCGTATTCTAAAATTATTCGAATCGGAAAACATATTCTTATTCGGATTTGATATTCAAATATTACGAATTCAAATCTCAATTTTCGAATCGAACCATTGCAACCCTAGTCTCTGGGGCGGCGTGATCGCCGGTGTAGCTATGTAGACACTGCTGTTGCTGACCGAACAATTGGACTAAAGAGGTTTGCACTAATTAATTTTAATACACTGAATAACTAAATTCAACTTGGTTAATTAATTATATATATATATATATATATTATATATAAATTTGCAGGTTGAGCAGACTGCAGAAGAGGATGAAGAAATGGGCTGGTCGACAAGGATTTTGACGATGACAACTCGAGACGATGACCACAGTTCGCCGTGAGAAGGAGAAGAAGAACATTGAATCTCATATTTTATCCTTTTCTTCTCTTTTTCTGACATATTAATCTCTGTTGTTGCATGTATGGCTTAGCCTCGTAACTCGGAATTTTGTACTTCGTCCTTTTCTCTGATTATTCATGAATGGAGTCACGTGATGTTCATCGGTGCCCCACCGCCACCCAACGCTCACCAGCTCAGCCGTACGAACGGTTTCCTTTTTTTTACCGACAAAGGGTTTTCTTGCATTGAAATAAATAAATTCAGAAAGATGGCAATAATTGACCAAGACTTTAACTGCGCCGTGTCATGTTTTGTTTGGTTTACGGAGACTTAAATGCATTAGAGAAGTCCAATTCTATAGGCAAAACCCTCACCACCATTCTCCTCACCTTCCTCCGCCGTAGGGTGCTGCCCAAGGCCGAAAACACGACAACAACCGCCGCAGCTTATGGAGGCTCCGCTGCTGGAGCAGAGATCTGAGGATCTCCGGCTGATTGGAGACGACGGAGACTATCTCCCGGCGAGGGGTGTCAAGCCCTGGTGGAGAATCTTCTGCATAGAGTCGGCGAGGCTGTGGAAAATCGGTGGGCCCATAGCTTTTCAGATCATCTGCCAGTTTGCGACCAATTCGATTGCCACTATATTCGTCGGGCACATCGGCGATGTCGAGCTCTCGGCTTTCTCTATTGCAATCTCAGTAGTAGGGACTTTCTCCTTTGGGTTCATGGTAAGTACGCATTCACTCACTTCCTCTGTTGCAATAATAACGTTCCATCTTACCTCTGAATTGAATCATCAAAGTAAGCTGTTGGGGAAGTGTTGTAGTTGACGATGGGTACAAAACTAGTTACTCTTTCAGTTCAGTTCAATCTTAAATATGTTTCATCATAGAATATTACATCGTACGATGATTCCTTTCATTAATTGACTGCATCTCTCCATAATTCTCTTTGTAGCTCGGAATGGGAAGTGCCCTCGAGACCCTCTGTGGACAGGCATTCGGCGCCGGACAAGTCCACATGCTCGGAGTTTATATGCAACGATCAATGATCATACTGTTCTCCACTTGCGTCCTCCTCTTACCGTTCTATTTCCTTGCCACCCCAATCCTTAAACTGCTCGGCCAGCCCCACGAGATAGCCAAGCCTGCTGGCTTGTACTCTATTCTCTTGATCCCGCAGCTCTTTTCCCTCTCCGTGGCTTTTCCGACGCAAAAGTTCCTTCAAGCCCAGAGCAAAGTGATCGTTCTTGCATGGATCGCAGCTTTGGCCCTTGTAATACAGGCCTTGACCTGCTGGATCTTTGTGAACTTACTAGGCTGGGGAGTAGTCGGTGCAGCCCTGGCCTTCGATGTGACGAGCTGGTTCTCTTGTCTGGCCCAATTCTTTTACATCGTGGGATGGTGTAAGGACGGATGGAGAGGGTTTTCGTGGCTCGCCTTTAGGGATATTTGGGCCTTCGTTAGGCTGTCGCTCGCCTCTGCCGTGATGCTGTGCCTCGAGGTTTGGTACATGATGAGTATCATTGTTCTTGCTGGTAACCTCGAGAATGCTGTTACTGCAGTTGGTGCTCTGTCTATTTGGTAATAATTCGTTTTCCTGAGATCGAATTAGTAGTAGCCTTTGTGATAATGGTTTATGCCTCAAAATGAGCTGTTATTGATCAAAGTTTTGTTTCTTTTCCTTTTTATTGCAGCATGAATCTTGATGGATTGGAGACCATGTTCTTCATTGGAGTCAATGCTGCTATAAGGTAAGACAAAAACTGTCGGGTAAACCCGGGCTGACCCATTTTGAAACGGGTTCCAGTATCCAAAGCGGGCAACAGACCCGTCCCAACTCGTGGCTTCTTACCACGTCCCAATACCTATAGAAGTTTTAAGTCTTCAGCATGCATGGCCATTGATTGCAGAACCCTGCTGACAAAATCATGTCTTTTATTCGATTTTATTACAGCGTTAGGGTTTCGAACGAGCTAGGCCTCGGACGTGCAAGAACGGCGAAATACTCTGTCTACGTCACGGTTTTCCAGTCGCTGTGCCTCGGGATCCTTTTTATGGTCGTCATCCTTGCTACACGGAATCATTTCTCGATAATTTTCACAGACAGTGAGACCCTTCAGCGCGAAGTGGCCCACCTTTCGAGCCTCCTCGGGGTTACGATGCTTCTCAATAGCGTCCAGCCGGTCGTATCAGGTATTTGTGTGTGCTTTCTCCTTTAGCTTCTCTTCGTAGCGATCAAAATGAAACGTAAGACGAAGTCGAAAATGCTATTAACTGATGCAGGCGTTGCCATTGGAGGTGGCTGGCAAGCGCTCGTAGCTTACATCAACGTGGGATGTTATTACATCTTTGGTGTGCCCTTAGGATATGTTCTTGGCTATGTGGCTGACTTTGGAGTCATAGTAAGTGATCCATTTTTTTACCAATAATATCAAATTCATGTTTATTTCATAACCTAATCTATGAAAAAAACCACTGTAATAGGGTATTTGGGGAGGGATGATCGCTGGAGCAATCTTGCAGACACTGCTGTTGCTGATAGTGCTTTACAGAACTAACTGGACTAAAGAGGTATGCCTTTGGTCTGATTGAGATCGTTGCTTAGTTTAAGTACGATGTTTACCTCTCTGGTTTGTAATAATTATTTCATTTGCCAGGTAGAGCAAACATCAGAGAGGATGAAGAAATGGGGAGGCCAACAACAAGGATTAGAAAATGAGACAATTTCAAGCAACAATGGAAGCTCTAAAACCCCATAACTATCATACTAATACATATGAGGAATTCTGATTTTCATCGAGTTTAATTTTCTTTTCTTTTTGATGTAATATCTTTGTTTAGCTTCCAAGCAATACATACCCATTTGATTCAAGAACGATCCTCATGCTAATTAATAAAGAAAGAAGATTGGGTAGCAAAATCATCTTGAAATAGAGCGAAGACATGGCTGGCAATAGCTTGATCAACGTTTGACCCATTGGAAGCTCTTCCTTGCCTTTGCTTTTCCAGGTTTCTTTCTTTCTACTATTCTCGAGTCCCTCGTCAAGAAACCAGCTGAAAAGACGCCATAAATGACGAGTTCAATACATCGACAACCTTGTGAAATGGTTCTCAGAATGTAGCTATCGAACATTAAGAGTATCGAATCACAAGTCTTTTGAAACAAACACAAACCTTGCTTGAGCGGAGGGCGAAATCCCGGCTCCCAATTTTGTAACGCTCTGCTGATACCCAAACGGATTGCTCCAACTTGACCTATCGAACGAAGAAAAATCGGCAAATACACAGTTCTTGAGCTAAGTGAGATATCAAATGGAAGTTTGGCACAGATTGTCAGATCATATTTTCAGCCCATGTGACTTAACTTTTCAAGAATGTTTGAGGTGAAGGATATATATAGTATGGTAGATAAAGGCAGGCAAATGCAAGAAAGTGCTACCTACCTGAGACACCACCTCCTTTAACAGTACAATTTACATCCCACATGCCCAGAGTTTTTGTTTCGGAGAATGGCCTAAGAAGGGCAGCTCTTTGGTCAAGCATAGGGAAGTAGACGTCAAACTCTTTGTCGTTTACAAAGAACTTTCCGTCGCCGGGATGAATCCATACACGGGCAATGCTGCATTTCCTCTTTCCCGTCCCATAGGCCCTCCCTTTCTCATCTACTTGTCTGACTCTAGCTGCAGCTATGCCTGATTGTGTCTGGCCTTCTACTCCATCTTCCCTCGACTTTTTTCCAGAATTCTTTTCGTAACGTCTTTCCTCGATTTCGGATAGAGGAGGCAGTCCTTGAATGCCTTCGAAGTCCTTCAAGGCAATCAAACTATCCAGCATTTCGTCGGTTATTCCAGAGGAAGCTATAAGATCGCCAAATGCGCGATTTGGACCTGAGAAAAAGAAAACTCAGCAGAGTAGTGAAATGAAAAACTCAAACGTGCGTCCATGTCAAGACCCAAAATAAATTTTCAGCCTCTCACCTTTCAATACTTCAATTAATTCCTTCTCCTCTGCCTCGAGCTGAACATCATTCTCAGTCTTCACCTTTTCCACGATCTCATCTCCCAAACCACTCAGCTCCAATCCTACGACGTCGTCTTTAACACCAAACAGATCCTCAACATCGCCTTCCTTCTGAGCCTCATCGATTTTCCAAAGCTCATTATCTCCCGCATTGGTCTGATCTCCAGCATCACCAAAGTTCCAATCTTGATTATCAAAGCCTTTCACTTCGAGACCTCTTTTATTCTCTACATCCCCAGATAATCCAGAAAAGACGGACTCAATGTCTGAATCACCTTCCGATGATAACTTCCACAAATCATCGGTCGAAGAGGGTGGCCGGTCGCCGAAGTTTCCATTACCGCTGTTCGCCGAGAAAAAACAGAAGCGTGAGATTCTGGGGAGGAAGTGATTCGTGGGATCCGAGAAGATGGGTCTTTGGGATATGGGTTTAGGGTTTATGAGGTGAGATTGGGGAAAACTTAGTCTGAGGTAACGATTGATCAGGGAAGATTTGGAAATGACTCGTGCGAGCATCGTCGTCGACTGCGGCTGCGATGATGAGAAAGGAAACGATCAGTAAATTACACTCTCCACTGTAATTTTATTTATTAGGGTTTATGAGTCGGAAGAGGAGATGAGAGAGACAGAGAGAGAGAGAGAGTGTTGAAATAATACTTGCTTAATTATTTGGAATAATTATTTTTAAATCTAATTGACTCTATAAATTAATTTTAACAGTTTACTTAGTGAAATGGGTTTAAGAATTTTAGACGTGAGTTTATTATATGGTTAATGTGTTTATTTCGTAGTTTAATATAAAATATATCCTTATATTTATATATATGACAAGTTTAAACTTTAAACCCATGAATACATACTTAGATAAATACATGGATTATTAAAAATTCATTAACTAAATACGCATTTTACTTCATATTCATTAATTTGTTTTATACCTTAATAATTTAAATTCTCTTGAAATATAAACCTAGACACTTAAATATTTAATCATGTTTTGCAGTTGAAAGTTTAAACTACCCGTGAACAATTCATAATTATTGTCACGTAAATATATCATGTTTGTAGCAAGCCCAATAAGTCTAGAAGATAGGTTCGTAATTTTTTAAATCGGAGCTCACAGATTCGATTCCAATTTCCAGCTAGATCGAGACATTGACTATCATTATTAAATTGAGAGTAGTGCATTCTCACCTGGCTCCGAAGATTTGTCTCGCAGTCCGTTGTGTGTAGTGTGCAAACCCATATCCAATTCTGTGGGGCTTAAAGTATGCGATACACTCCATAACCGGCCCAACAAGTCCGAAGCGTGTGGTTCAAGCCCATAGCCGGTCGAGTGGAGATATATAATATATAACATATATACAGATTTGCTATGGTGCATATCTACCGTGAGCACCGTTATCAAATATCTCGATAATTGTGCTTTCTCTCCATCACCTCCACCGCCCCTCTCAAGCTCCACCGTCACCTCCACCACCCTCTCGGACGCATTAATTTTCAAGAAATTCATCATCACCTCCATCGCCCTCACGGTGTTTGCTCACGGTATCCATAGTAAATATATATATATATATATATGTTTAATGATCATGTTTGTTAATTATTTTACATCTATGTTTATTTCGATTTTTTGAAATTACTGGCGAGAGCGATAAACAGGTCCATTGGACGGAGAATCCATGTGACTAATACTTTCTTGGGCTAAGGCCCAACACTATTTAATTTCCCTTAGATATTAACGGGCTATGGCCCAATAACAAAATAAAGAAGACATTGAATTATTAGGACAGAGACAAAAACTAAGCATACGTAGTCAACAAGCACCTACTTGGACATGTGATATGCTGGTTAAGCTATTGTAGGGCCCATAACTAACTAATGCTCTAAAGCCAAGCCAGCCAACCCATTCGATGCACTACATCACTTGGGCCCCACACTTCCAAATTATTAAATAAAGAAACTTGATAAGAATGATGCCAAGAACCACAAAGGGGAAGTTGTTGAATCGTTATCATCAATTAAAATAATAATGGAAAAAGATATATATAAAAATAAAATAAAATAAAATAAAACTATGGGTGTCAATTGTCATTGTCCATCGCACGAGGGATAATATAAAGCGATAAAATTTGAGGCTAATCCCTTCGAAAAGAAAACGAAATTCCGTTCATGGTGCACGTGCACTCCTTACACAGGGGGCTTAAAAAGGTTGCTTTTTCCTAGTGATAATTGAGTTCTTTCTTTACCAAAAAAAAGAATTAAATACATTACCATGATAGAGAAGAAAAGGGAACGGCTTTTTTCAACGACGTCGTGATGATTGATCAATAAATAAAAATCAAATGATTATACTTTTTCATTAATAATGTAAGGACTAAGGAGGAGGTCACGCTCACGTGACACGACGAGGTAAGAAAAGATTATATTTTTTTGCCGTGAGGTTCTAACATGCGCCGCTCAATGAATGCGGCTTGAGCTGAGCTGGCGTCGGTTTTTACTATGAATAGCTTATCGTGCGCCGCGACGTAATATTTAGCGACAGTTGCACGTTACTCAGCGGCTGTCACATATGCTTAACTCCTATTATTACCTTCTAACCCCTAGGTTTACACATAATCTCATATAAGCCACTGTTTAATTTTTAGCTTCAATTTTTTTTTTTTTTTTATAAACTTACTACCTATATTTTGAATAGGGGTGGTAAACAGGTCGGGTTGGGTAAGTTTCGGGTTCAACCCGTTTAATATACGGGTTGAAAACTTCAACCCTAACCCGACCTGTTTAGTTAAACAGGTTGAAATACCGAACCTAAACCCGACCTACTTTAACCCAAATTCAACCCATTAATCCGTCAACCCATTAAAGTTAAAAAAAAAAAACAGCAAGAAAAAATTACACCGTCAAGTTAATAATATCCAGAGACAACTTTGTTAAAAGCAATAAATTATACCGTCAAGTTACTAAATACTAATAGTGGGTCAGCCCAAAGGTTAACCAACTCTGGCGAATGTGTGATTTGTGAAGCGGAATTAGGGTTTAATTACTAAGAATTAAATTAATGCTGGGAATTAATTAAAAATTAAATATGTAAATGGGTTAATGGGTTCATAAACGGGTTGATTTCGGGTTGATTTCGGGTTCAAAATCCAAACCCTAACCTGACCCAATTAATAATTGGATTGGGTTCGGGTTAACCCATTTACTTAAACAGGTCGAAAACGCCAACCCAAACATGCTATTTTCGGGTGCGGTTCGTGTCGGGTTGGCGGGTCGGGTTAGTTTTTACCACCCCTAATTTTGAATGTTGATTGCCATTGAAACTGTATCACACTGTATTTTAAGTTTTTCTTATATATAAACTTTTTATAGTCGACAACCCTATCTCAAATGCAAATAATCATTAAATATCATTACATGAAAGAAAAACAATATAAAATGCTATCGAGACTCAATATTGAATTGAGTTTTTAAAAAACAAGGGGGACTGAAAGTAATATATATTGAAATTCGAGGACTTAATGTAGAATAAAGTCCACCACTTATCAACTCTTGCCTTTGTTCGAGTCTTAACCGTATTATTGAACCATATGCCATCTGATTTGATCTTTGGCGTAAGTAACCTCTCTTTCTAGCTAACTGATTTTCCACCGTGAAAAACAAAGAAAACACAGTGCCACTCACGCCACCACCACAGCATCGCCGGAATCTGACGTCACACCGCCTGATATTTAACCCGCCATGAGCGCCGTCCACGACAGCGTGGAAATTGTGAACGCCGCGGCGAATGCCATCGCCGCAGCTGAAAGCAGAGTCGTCCAAGTTCAGCCCTCAACAACAGTCCATGTGCGTTCGTATCTCCTTTTAATACTTAATGCAAAAATCGTTCCTTTTTTCTGTGCCTGTCTAAATAAATAGATATGTTTGGTTGGGTTTATGAATTTGGCGTTTGATTTATGGCCTTCTTATTAATTGGTCCTTTTTTATTTTTATTTCTGGGGAATTCTCAAAAAATATTAGACCATTGATTGAGAGAAAATAATGATTTAATAAGTATTTCTTTCTGACATGTTCGACTTTGTTTTCTTGCAGAAACGGAAGTGGCCGGGAAATTGGTTGAATCCCTACTTGTCATCATGTTTCGGTTCTTACAAGGACAGCAGGCGCGTCGGCCACGCGCTAATCCTCTCCGAGCACGCCGCTGTCCATACCGTCGCCGCCTCGAATCCCATAATCATCGAAAGTTCCAACGGTGGTCGTTCTTCAACCACCGCACTCATCTTTCCGTTCATAGCCCCACCTTCTTCGCCCGCATCGTTCCTCCAATCCGACCCGCCCTCTTCGACCCAAACCCCCAACGGGCCGCTCTCCATGGCATCGCCCGTCAAGACGTCTCAGATCTACACCATCGGGCCGTACGCACACGAGACCCAGCTGGTCTCCCCGCCGGTCTTTTCCACCTTCACCACCGAGCCCTCGACGGCCTGCTTCACTCCACCGCCCGAGACCGTGGCTCATCAGCAGATGACTAGCCCCACCTCGCCGGAAGTTCCCTTCGCTCAGCTTCTCATGTCGTCCCTGGCTCGCAGTCGAAGGAGCGGCAATGGGCCCGACGGCCATCAGAAGTACTCTTTGGCTCAGTGCGAGTTTAAGCCTTATTACCAATGCCCTTCGAGCCCAGGCTCGTATATCAAGTCTCCCAGCAGCTCCGTGGTGTCTACTTCTGGCACTTGCTCGCCTTTCCCCGACAAGGTTCAGAGGTTTATGGGAGTTAGCTGTAATAATAACAACAACCATAGTTGCAATGTTCTTGAAAGCCAATTGCCTGAAGATCAACTGGGAAACGATGAAGTAGCTGTTGATCATAGGGTTTCCTTCGAACTGATCGGGGAAGATATCCCGACTTGCATCGTAAGAGAAGCGATCCCCTCTGGCGGGCTTTTATCGTGCAATGATTTAGACGAAGCAAAGCTGTACAGCAAGAATGGGCTTGAGGATAATTGCAGCGGAAGATATAGCAATGAGGATGCTCTGAGCGAAGTTCTTGGAATGACTTTAGACGTCGGAGAAGAGGAATTTAGTAGGAAGGATCGAACGGTTTCGCTAGGTTCGAGCAAAGATTTCGACTTTAGCCATGCGAACGGTGGAGCGTCGTCCAAGGATAAGCCGACCGTCGACTGCGAGTGGTGGACGAATGAGAAAGTCGTTGATAGTGAGGATTGGTAATGATATAGGACCTCACGAGGATATTAGGTTACGGACTCGAATTCGCCAGAGAAAACTTGCTTTCGAATTGAAGTAAATCCATACGTTTTGTTCATAGTTTGTAGCTATAGATATTTTACGGCAACGAAGTTATTGTTGGGTTTTTTGGCTTTTGGGCCATTTGGGGCCCAAAAGTGGGTAATTGGCACAAATATAAAAAATATATCGGTTTTAATTAAATCGAGATGCCGTCGTTAATCGAAACTTGAAATTGATGAAAGATTCATAATCTACGTTTCGAGAGGAATCTATCGAATATTAATTTGCTCAAAACCGATATCGGGTAAATGAGAAATTAATTTTTAATCTCGGCCCAAAACTATTAATGAATAAGGTGATGGTGTAAAAGGGGGATCAAATGTCCCACATTGGAAAACCACATCAAGTTTTTCCACCTTATATATAGATACACATCATAAGTCATCAAATGAGTGGTGAGCTCAATGAGATGGGTTAAAGGGCCCGTGAGCCCGAACTCGAGCCCATGCGCGCGCGGCCCGCAAGCCCAAGCCCAAACCGGAATTAAATTTATGCTCCGGTGACGTGGCACCGGTGGTGACGTGTCGTCTAGGTGGCAAGGTGGGGCGATGACGTGTCGTCCACGTGGCACGCAGTGTGGCGATGACGCGACAATATTGGTGACATGGCGGGCTTGATGACGTGTCAGTGACACATAGGCGAGAAGGACGATGTGGCGCTGACGCGGCGCCACGCGAGACGACGATGAGGTTGATCGACCCGTTGGGTCGGGGCGCACCGGTTCGCGAATAGAGAGAGCCATTGGGATGCCCGACCCGACCCGAAACCCGCGGTTCGGTCCGATGGGTCGCATCAGATGGGCTGCGATCTGGATCGTTGGATCCAGATCTGACGGCTCAGATCAAATCTGATCAAATAGGCAATAGTTGTGACTATTCACAAAACAGCTCATGCTTCGCAGCTCTTTGCAGATTCGCCCAAGTCACTTGAAAACCTATAAATAGCCCCCAGAAGCATTGGAAAAGATATTTAATTCACTCCCTGCATTAGAAGATAGAGCATTCAAGTCCTAGAGTTAAGAAAAGCAAGAAAGACCCGAGTCTTTGATTAGATTCGCCAAAAATTTTGGTTCGTTGTGCAACGATCAAAATTCCGAAGTCGTTGTATCTTCGGGACGGATTGCGTAAACCCGAAGCACTGAAATACGGGGCAATAACGTCTTACGGACAGCGTACGTAGTACGTGCCTCGACTTCACGCTAACAAGATTGTTCGAAGTTTTACAGCCACCGACCAGACGATCTACACTGGAACCAACAATCGTAAGACGTTATTCTGTCTGATCGATGGTCAATATTCCGGTTGCACTACCGCTGCCCACCGGCTCTAGCCATGCCGAAAGACCGGCGAAATTCAACGGAACCGAGTTCAAAAGGTGGCAACAGAAGATGCTGTTTTACCTGACGACTTTGAACCTGGTTCGATTCCTGAAGGAGCTTCCGCCAAAGGTGACGGAACCCGCTGCTCATGTCGGAAATGCCGACGATGAGGACGATGCACCCGAAGTAAACGAGCAGTACGAGCAGGAAAAAGATGTACTGGACGTATGGAAGCATAACGACTTCATGTGTCGTAACTACATTCTGAACGCCCTCGGCGACTCCCTATACAACGTCTATACAGTGGCTACGACTGCGAAAGAGTTGTGGGACTCGTTGGGCAAGAAGTACAAAACCGATGATGCCGGACTAAAGAAATTCATAGTCGGTCGGTTCTTGGACTACAAAATGACGGACTCCAAATCAGTTTTGGATCAAGTCCGGGATCTGCAACTTATCATCCACGATATACATGCGGAGAATATGCAGATCAGCGAGTCCTTCCAGGTAGCTGCAATCATCGAGAAGCTGCCGCCTCTGTGGAAGGATTTCAAGAACTACCAAGTGGATCCTTAAAAGAAAACTTAAGACCGATGGGTCAATCGAGAAATATAAAGCCCGACTAGTCGCTAAGGGGTTCAATCGAAAGGAATGTTATGACTTCTTCAATACCTATTCACTTGTAACAAGGATAACGTCCATTCGGGTTCTCGTGGCAATTGCAGCATTGTATGACCTCGAGATACACCAAATGGACGTGAAGACAGCATTCCTGAACGGAGAATTAGAGGAAGATATTTACATGAAACAACCTGATGGGTTTGTAGCTCTCGGGCAAGAGAATAAAGTGTGTCGTCTCGTGAAATTACTTTACGGGCTTAAACAAACGCCGAAACAGTGGCATGAGAAATTCGATATGACTATGTTATCGAACGGATTTAAGATAAATGAGTGTGACAAATGTGTTTACATTAAAGGCACACCCGGAGAATTTGAAATTGTATGTCTTTATGTAGACGACATGCTAATCATGGAAAACAGTCACAAAATAATCGTAAACACAAAGAATATGTTGAAAAATTATTTCAGCATGAAGGATATGGGTTTGGCCGATGTCATATTAGGGATAAACATCTCTAAAGTGCCTGAAGGAGTTGTACTAACACAATCTCACTATGTCGAGAGCGTGTTAAAGAAATTTAAAGCCTTCGATGATCCTCCGGCAAAGACACCTGTGGACGTAAATCTGCATTTGGTCAAAAATAAAGGGGAGCTTATATCGCAACTCGAATATGCTCGGGTGATTGGCAGTTTGATGTATCTGTCTAACTGCACTCGACCTGATATAGCATATTCAGTCAGTAAACTTAGCAGGTTTACTAGTAACCCAGGTAACAACCATTGGATAGCACTAAAGAGAGTGCTAAGATATCTAAAGTACACCATGAATTATGGCATACTCTATTCAAGATATCCCGCAGTTCTAGAAGGATACTGCGATGCAAATTGGATATCTGATAGTAAAGACTCCAAATCCACGAGTGGTTACGTATTTACCATCGGTGGAGGAGCAATTTCCTTGAAGTCCTCCAAACAAACGTGCATAGCTCGATCCACGATGGAATCGGAGTTCATTGCATTGGACAAAGCCGACGAAGAAGCTGAATAGCTACAAAATTTTCTGGAGGACATTCCTTGCTGGAACAAACCTGTGCCAGCAATAATGATACACTGCGATAGCATGACTGCTATCGGCAGAGCACAGAGTTGCATCTATAACGGTAAGTCTCGACACATACGTCAGAGACATAACACCGTAAGACAACTAATCTCTAGTGGAATAATCTCCATTGACTATGTAAAGTCAAAAGAGAACATAGCAGATCCTTTGACGAAAGGCATCGCTAGAGAACAGTTAAATACCGCAGTAAGGGGAATGGGACTAAAAATCCACACACCAAAGAAAGGGCACAGTGGTAACTCAACCATGGAGAGTGGAGATCCCACAAACATGGTTCAATGAGACAACTAAGCTGTGGCCGTTCAGTTGTATACTTGGAAAATCTAAAAAGTCCATTCTCGAGAGCTGCCCAAGTGATCTCTCGATGACGTGTGGTTAGGGTAAGCGTCAATGCTTTTAATGATGACTATACCAAATTGGTGGAGTATTTCGAGCTACTCCAGGATTAAGTCCTAATAGTCGGTCACCTATATAAGTGAGAAGTGGGGCCGCTTCAAAAGAAACACTTATGAATGGAGATACGGTCCAAGGCCGAAACGGACACAACGTGAGAATCAAAAAGAGATCAGATTCATCTTTGTGTGTATGCTGTTGTCTTGGTTTACACAAAAAGCCGCCAGTTCAAGACATCACGTTCACTGAGCAGCGAGTAAATCCGATAGCATTTCACTAGGGAAGGTTCAAAGCCACAAGCTACCTATCTCGATGCACTGATGGATCGTCAGGACTTTCTTGCTAAGAGTCAGCATGCATTGCATTTGCATTAATTTCCATTCATGTGGGGGATTGTTGGGTTTTTTGGCTTTTGGGCCATTTGGGCCCAAAAGTGGGTAATTGGCCCAAATATAAAAAATAGATCTGTTTTAATTAAATCGAGATGCCGTCGTTAATTGAAACTTGAAATTGATGAAAGATTCATAATCTACGTTTCGAGAGGAATCTATCGAATATTAATTTGCTCAAAACCGATATCGGGTGAATGAGAAATTAATTTTTAATCTCGGCCCAAAAATATTAATGAATAAGGTGATGGTGTAAAAGGGGGGATCAAATGTCCCACATTGGAAAACCACATCAAGTTTTTCCACCTTATATATAGATACACATCATAAGTCATCAAATGAGTGGTGAGCTCAAGGAGATGGGTTAAAGGGCCCGTGAGCCCGAACCCGAGCCCATGCGCGCGGCCCGCAAGCCCAAGCCCAAACCGGAATTAAATTTATGCTCCGGTGACGTGGCACCGAGGATGACGTGGCACCGGTGGCGACGTGTCGTCTAGGTGGCAAGGTGGGGCGATGTCGTGTCGTCCACGTGGCACGCAGTGTGGCGATGACGCGACAATATTGGTGACGTGGCGGGCTTGATGACGTGTCAGTGACACATAGGCGAGAAGGACGACGTGGCGCTGACACGGTGCCACGTGAGACGACGATGAGGTGGATCGACCCGTTGGGTCGATGGGGCGCACCGGTTCGCGAATAGAGAGAGCCATTGGGATGCTCGACCCGATCCGAAACCCGCGGTTCGGTCCGATGGGTCGCATCAGATGGGGTGCGATCTGGATCGTTGGATCCAGATCTGACGGCTCAGATCAAATCTGATCAAATAGGCAATAGTTGTGACTATTCACAAAACAGCTCATGCCCAGAAGTTGCAGCTCTTTGCAGATTCGCCCCAGGTCACTTGAAAACCTATAAATAGCCCCCAGAAGCATTGGAAAAGATATTTAATTCACTCCTTGCATTAGAAGATAGAGCATTCAAGTCCTAGAGTTAAGAAAAGCAAGAAAGACCCGAGTCTTTAATTAGATTCGCCGAAAATTTTGGTTCGTTGTGCAACGATCAAAATTCCGAAGTCGTTGTATCTTCGGGACGGATTGCGTAAACCCGAAGCACTGAAATACGGGGCAATAACGTCCTACGGACAGCGTACGTAGTACGTGCCTCGACTTCACGCTAACAAGATTGTTCGAAGTTTTGCAGCCACCGACCAGACGATCTACACCGGAACCAATAGTTATTACATGATTTGGGAAGGTTGATGGTCATTAGAACAATTTCAGTCTATGCATATGATTTTGTCTTTGATATTACAGCAGTTATGATCTGCTCAGCATAGTATCAAATACTAAAGCAGTTCTTGTATCAAATACTAAGTTCAGTGTAAAACTCACTATCGATTATGAGATGGCCTCGACTTTCAATAAGACTATTCCTTATGACCTGAGTGTTCCGGCAGGAGATGTCTCATCCCAACTATTGTTATGTTACCCATTAAAATAACTTTTACTGCTTCTAAAAGGTCTAATGATACTTGTTATCATTATTATTACTAATAATGTAAAGTTGTTTCATCCTACTCTAAATTTTCAGAGTTTTCTAAGTAGCATTTGATCTTTGTCAGTTTTTAAAAATAGCCTATATGATCGGTCATTTTAATCAATGACATTAATTTTAAGGGTATTTTTACCATTTTACGGTATGAGAACACACATTGAATACTCGTTATTAGGGATGTCAATGGGGCGGGGATTCCCCGTCCCCGCGGGGATCCGCCCCGAACGAGGCGGGGAATCCCCGGTTTTTTATCCCGCGGGGCGGGGACGGGGACTATAGTCCCCGCCCCGCGGGGATCCCCGCCCCGTTCCCCGATATAATTATACTATGTATAATATTTAAATAATACATATAATATTCAATTTATAATATAAATAATATTTAAATAATATTTATTATACCTAATTTATATTATTATAATATATAATATTAAAAATATAATTTAAATAATATATTTAATTTACATATTATAATATAAATAATATATTTTTTAAAAATGTTTCGCGGGGCGGGGATCCCCGCGGGGACGGGGACGGGGACGATTTCGTCCCCGTTTACTTGGCGGGGACGGGGACGGGGATTCCCTGTAGACACGGGGACGGGGATGGGGAGTAGATCCCCGTCCCCGCCCCGCCCCGTTGACATCCCTACTCGTTATACTGTTGAGTATCCACTGCAACAGCAGGAGCAGATCTCACATTGTTACAGTGAGTTCTCAGCTATATAACGAGTATTTAAAGTACCCTTTATTATATATATTGACTCTTTAGTATCATGTTAAAAAAATATTATTGTGGGTTCTCAGCTATATAATAAAGGATATACCTCGAGCACACACAATGGAACCGCAGACAGTCAAGTGAAATTCAATCCACTAAAAGTATCCTTTATCTCATAGCTATGGTTGGCAATGGGGTGGGAATTTCCCATCCCCCATGGGAATCCGCCTCCGAATGGGGCGGGGATTCCCCGTTCTTGACTCCCTGTGGGGATGATGTGGAAAATTTGTTCCCCATTGGCGGGCATGGGCATTATACTCCCCGCCCCGTGGGGATCCCCGCACTGTTCCCCGTGGGTATTGAATATATAAAAGTATTAAATTATTATTTTAAACCTTAGTATTTCTTATCGTTTTGATCTTTTTTTCCTTTTTCTTACGATCGTTACAATTTTTATAATCATATCTCATATTTTTTCTTCGTTTGTCCATTTATTTTTTCGTCGGCTCCACCATTATAGGAAAATAAAAAACTTAAACTAAAAAGGACGTGAGAAATGAATTCTCCGTGGGAAAAGAACCCCGAAAATTCCCCGTAGTGATGAGGATGAGAGAAAATTTTCCTTGTTTACTTAACGAGGACGGGGTGGGGATTCCCCGATAAGTATTGGGGCGAGGATGGGGATTAGAACCCCACCCCTGCCCCGCCCCATTGCCAAGCCTACATATAGCTGAGTATTCGTGTAAGAAAATATTGTTATTTTACTTTAATCCACCCTCCCTGGCTTAGCGTGTAACAAAACTACTTAACTCGTTAGTAGGCTACTTAGTTAACTGTTAAATATTCCCTAAATTTTCAATAATTGAGATTATTTTATTTACATGCATGCTGAAATTCCAACGAAATTGCATAATTTTTCCTAAGATAAATCATGTCAACCAATGAATAATCCCGCGTTGATTATTTATCCTTTGACTCTTCCCTTCGTTGTAGTGTGGTGATGGTCATCTCAATTCAACTGACAGAAAAGCTCAAACCCAAAGGTCAATGCAGCAACTGCGCTTGCTGAAGAAACCTCGGAATAAATATCTCTGACACGTACCTCGGATCCATTCTTGAAGGAAGGAAGGAAGGAAGGAAGAACAATGTCTGCCGTTTATGACAACTGGGAGAGAATAGTTGCAGCTGTTATCAAGAAACAGCAACTATGGGAGCTCTTCCATCAACAGTCAAGAAGCCCTAGCGTCAGCTCGGAATCATCGTCTAGCTTCAGTTTTAATCTCAACTCGTCACTCGATGAAGTTCCCTTCAGCTTCACAGGCACTGAAATCGGAGATCTTATCCCCAACGGAGATGTCTCCGTTGATGGTTCCGGCGGTAGAAAAGATTTCCCAGACAACCCTTTAAGGTCTTAAGCTGCTATTACCCTTAATCGGCCGATTATTTCTTGCTAGGGATTATTTACCAACCTTGTTTTTTTTTCTTAATCTTGCCATTTAGCAGCTCAACGCAACCTCGAAGAAGGAGAAATCTGAAGATCGAAGTGCCCCCCAATCCGCTTCAGCATGGTTTTGCTCTGGGCGCTGGTCCTGACTATGGCAGATATCTTCATCCTGAAGGGAGGAGCCCTTCTCCTATTGCTATTTTCACGGTTCAAAATGCTGCTTCGACGCCGCCTCATTGGCCCGACGATGCGAAAAGACAAAGCTACCCTCTTCCACTTCCGCCAGCAGGGGCACTGATTACTTCTTCTGCAAGTCCTGGGAAGCGTTGGAAGAAAGGGAAGCTTATCGGTGTAGGCCAATTCGGCAAGATCTACGTCGGTTTCTGCAGGTGAGCAAATTGAGGTTGTGATGATGTGATGTGTCTCATACGATTCGATTATATGATCGAAAAAAAGGATTGTGTTTGTTCCCTTGTTTTTCAGTGAAACTGGTGAAATGTGTGCAATGAAGGAGGTTGAATTGTTAGATTTTGATGCAGAATCGAGTGCGAAAGCGATGGAAAAAGTGAGCCTTTTTTTCATGTCTGTCCATTCGATGCTTTAAAACGACAATTGCCTTGCAAAACCCGTCGAGCTTTACTACAGGAAATCGCGATGTTGAGTAGGCTGAGGCATCCGAACATATTGTGCTACTATGGATCTGAAACAGTGAGTTCTTACTCGAGAAAATGTTTGTGATCAATGAAGTTGTGTAATGACAGACCATTTAAAATGTTACTACTTTTCATCCTCGAATGACTTCGCAGGTTGGCAATAGTTTCTATATGTATACGGAGTACGTGTCTGGCGGTTCTATCTCCAGCGTTCTTGCAGAATACGGAAAACTGGGAGAATCGGTCATACGAAACTATACGCAGCAGCTTTTATCGGTTCTTTCTTACTTACACTCGAAGAATATTACACACGGGTACACACTCAGACAGCTCGTATCCCTCGTGTCTTTAATAATACTCGAAAATCTGTCCCATCTCACATTGCAGATTCTTGCAGGGATATTAAAGGTGCAAATGTTCTTGTAGATCCAAATGGCTTGGTCAAGCTTGGCAACTTTGCTGTTGAAAAGAATGCAAGTCCTTCGAAAATCAATAAATTATATAGTAATTGATAGTGTCTTCGCTGAATTTATGAAAATTCAATACATTAACAGATTGCACGGAGATCTAGACCGTTGTTACATTTGGAAAATCCGTATTGGATGGCACCCGAGGTTAGTCATTTTCCTGGCAGGACATTTCGTTCTTGATTTAATAAAAGGTGGATCCGTGTTCGTAATAGATTGTTTTTTCTTGTAGGCTGTAATGAATCCAAACCTACAGAGCAGCGCCGTCGATGTGTGGGGCCTTGGATGTACTATCATAGAAATGGCCACCAGAGAATCACCCTGGAGTCAGTATAAAGAGGTATATATGTTAGAATCTGCTGTGGTGGTGAGGTATCTTTTTTTTGTCCCAGATTTTTATGACAGTGGAGCTTGTAAATAATCGTTTGTGTAATGCTCGGTTCTGTACTATTGAAGGGGTTGGCCATATTTAAGATTGTGAACAAGGAACGCCCGACGATTCCCGACCACTTCTCAGACGAATGTAAGGATTTTCTGAGACAGTGCCTGCAATGTAATCCCCTGCATCGGGCAACTGTGTTTCAGCTTCTCGAGCACCCTTTTGTGAAGGTTTCTTCACCTCTGAAGAAGAGAACAGTGTCTTCTGCATCATTCAATGAGGTATTTTTAGTTATATGACTGACTGCTCATATCTTACATTTATCATCTCTTTCAGTACATCAGAGACTTAAAAGTCTGAGCTTTTCCTCTCCTCGCCAGATTGTGTCAAGGAGATTACCTAATCTTTCTTCTGCTGCAACACCTAAATCCATTATCCAAGCCAGGTTCTCTCTCTCTCTCTCTCTCTCTCTCTCTCTCTCTATTATGGTTCTTATTGTAAGAACATACATTTCTCAGCGATCTATATACTCCAAGGAAGACATCAAGCCCAGGCTCGCCTGTTATGAGTCCTCTTCCACGCCCCTTCTCGCCGAAACATCTAAATCAAATAGCGTCTCCACCACATATATCGAGCTCTGGCGCATATCTTCAGCTTAATAAGCACGATATGCATCCCAATACATCGTCAAGTCACAAGAACAGCTCCAACAACCTTGCTTACTGGGATCCCAAGATTCTCCTAGGCAATAATACACAGTTGAGTTATAGGGAGTCGAAAGAAACGATCCATAATAGCATTTGTGATGATGAGCATCTCCTTCGGTTTAAAGGGGCCGCTGCTTCTAGCGATCAGTCGATATTAGCTTATCTTGTGTCTCAGAAACTCATGCATGGAACGTTGCATTAGCATGGAATTAGTAACATTGGCAAAAGCTTTTGATCGACCGTAAGAAGATAAGGTGCAACGGCGAATAAAGTTCGACTTTAATCGTTTGTAAGTATAAACAAGTTCGTCAAAGTAAGCCAATGTCAGCTGCTGTGAGATCCAATCACTTGTGTTGGGTGAATACCTCTGCTGTTCAAGAATCTGAGAAGCCACAAGTTCGTCCTCTACCCTAATAATACTAATTGATTTTTTGTTGTACCAATATACTTTTTGATATATATTTTACCAACTAAATGGTATTTTGTAACACATACCTTTTTTTTTTTTTGAATTAAACTATTAATTAAAAGGAATAAGGAAATTTCAAATGAGACAGAAGAGATTGCATTTGACTTTCCTCACTTTGCCTTCAGTTTTCTGCTCTCATTCTTCCCGGAAGTTTACTCAGACAGAAGTCAACGTCAATGCAAACACTTGTGAAGATGATATGCAGAGTCAAACTCTGTGTTCATATCTGGCTAACTTAGGCAGGCAGGCAAAGAGATTGAGACAAAGAAGACAATACCTCGGAAAACACCAATGCCTTGTGAAGCATCTCTAGCCTTAAATAGATTCTTGGAGGAAAAAAAAAATAATGTCTGCGATATATGACAACTGGGAGAGAATAGTTGCAGCAGTTATCAAGAAACAGCAAATATGGGAGCTTTGCCATCAACAGTCACGAAGCCCTAGCGTCAGCTCGGAATCATCGTCAGGTTTCAGTTTTAAGCTCAACTCTTCCACTCGATGAAGTGCCCTTTAGCTTTACGACCCCAGAAATCGGAGGTTCGACCCACAATGGTGATGTCACCGTTGCTGATGATGATGGCAGTAGAAAACATGTTTCAGGCAACCATTTAAGGTCAGCTTTCTTAAGTTGTGATGTTATAACCTAATCAGCTTTTAGTTTGCTGATGGTTTCTTGCAAGGGATTATTTTACCAACCATGTTCTTTTTTTTTTCTTTTATTAAATCTTGCAAATTAATAGCTCAATGCAACCTCAAAGAAGGAGAAATCTAAAGATCAAAGTGACATTCAACCAGCTTCAGCATGGTTTTGCTCTTGGCTTTGGTCCGGACCATTGCAGATATCTTCATCCTGAAGGGAGGAGTACTTAACCTATTGAGACTTTCAGGGTTCAAAGTGCTGCTTCCACGCCGCCTTATTGGCCCGACGATGCGAAAAGACAAAGCTACCCTCTTCCACTTCCGCCAGCAGGGGCACTGATTACTTCTTCTTCAAGTCCTGGGAATCGTTGGAAGAAAGGTAAGCTTATCGGCGCAGGCAAGCTCGGCAAAGTCTACGTCGGTTTCTGCAGGTGAGCAAATTGAGGTTTTGATGATATGATTGATAAAAGAGGATTGATTCTTGATGATTGATGTTCCCCTTGCTTTTTCAGTGAAACTGGTGAAAAGTGTGCAATGAAGGAGGTTGAATTGTTCAATAATGATGCAGAATTGAGGGCAAAAACGATGGAAAAAGTAAGTCTTTTTTTTTTTCATGATGGTCTTAAAATGATGATTTCCTTGCAAAACCCGTCGAGCTTTATGACAGGAGATCGAGCTGTTGAGTAGGCTGAGGCATCCGAACGTATTGCGTCACTATGGATCTGAAACGGTGAGCTCATCATATTCAGGCACCACCAAGCAGTCATCCAATGACAGACAATATTACTTATCTTTAGCCAGCTTTCCATTTAATTTTGTTGAGAGCCCTCATATGATTTTGAATTTTATTTTTTTTTTGGCTTTTCGATCTCTATACATATACGGAATACGTGCCTGGGGTTCGATCTCTAACATTCTCGCAGAATGTGGCAAACTGGAAGAATCAATCATACGTAGTTATACTCAGCAGCTTTTATCGGCGCTTTCATACATACATTCCAAAAATATCGTTCATGGGTATGCACTGAGACAACTTGTATCTTCTGCAATAACACTCCGAAAGCTATATATTTCCCTCGTTTATCGTCATGCCTTTAGATGCTTGCAAGGATATTAAAGGCACAAATGTTCTTGTGGATCCAAATGGGTTGGTCAAGCTTGGCAACTTCGGCGTTGAAAAGAATGCAAGTCCTTTCCAAACTTCGAAAACCAATAAAACTGTTTGGTAATCGATAGCGTCCTCACTGATTTTATGCCAATGTCATTACATTAACAGATCGCACGGAGGTCTAGTCTGCTGTTACATTTGGAAAATCCACATTCGATGGCGCCCTAGGTTAAGTCATTTTCCTGGCAGGACATTTCGTTCTTGATGTAATAAAAGGCATCCATGTTCCTAAAAGATTTTCTTTTTTTGCATAGGCTGTAATGAACCCAAACCTACGGAGCAGCGCCGTCGATGTGTGGGGCCTTGGATGCACTATCATAGAAATGGGCACTTCGAAGCCACCTTGGAGCCAGTATAAATAGGTAGTATATGCTGTGGTGCTGTATCTTCTTCCAGATTATCATGACAGTGGATCTTGTAAGAATTGTGCTTTTGTTATGTTACTGTACTATTGAAGGGGTTGGCCATATTTAAGATTGTGTTCAAGGAACTTCCAGCGATTCCCAACCACTTCTCTGACGAATGTAAGGATTTTCTGGGACGGTGCCTGCAATGGAATCCCCTACATCGGGCGACAGTGTTTCAGCTTCTCGAGCACCCTTTCGTACCGACACATCGTCAAGTCACAAGAAGAGCTACAACGACCTTGCTTACTGGGATCCCAAGATTCTCCTAGGCAATATTACGCAGTCGAGTTATAGGGAGTCGAAAGAATCGATGCATAATAATAACTGCGACGACGAGCATCTCCATCGGTTTAAAGGGGATGCTGCTGCTTCTTACGAACAGTTTCACGACCAATCGATCGTAGCTCATCGCTTGTCTCAGAAACTTCTGAATGTAATACCACATAGCATGTATTTGTCTTAGCTTGTCCATTGATTCATTTGTCATTTGAAGAACACATCTCTGTTACAGAAACAGCTTTTATTTCAACAGTTACAAGAAGTGAAAAAAATCAACTATTTTGTCAAATCCATGCTAAAATCCCAAAGCTTTCTAGCCAAATCCTCGTCTTCGGCCTGTGAGGTTCTTTTCGCCAGGTTGTTGTCAGAAAAATACTTGCCCGAAATGCCCTTCACTTGGGGGTTCAACGCCAAGTAACAAGTGGTCGAAGCACCCTTTTGAATTTCATCCAAGAAAATGAGAAACAGAGAGTATGTATGACCGAGTAAGAAGTGTTCATAAGAAGTATATATGGAGATGATGAGCACAGTAACTTACTTGTTGGACATTTTTAAACAGAAATCTGAATGGAGCGGCTAAACCTGCTCGAAAGTTACTTGTTGGACAACTCGAAGCTATTGATCAATGATCAATCTACCTTAAAAAAACATCCAAGTAAGTTACCTTCGAACAAGCCTAAATGCCTGAAAAGATTGGTCGAGACAACTCCAGGGTGAAGTGAATTTGCAGTTATCTCAGTGCCTTCTTCCTTTGACATCGATAATCAAACTTAATATTTGAGTTTTCATAATTCATCAGTCAATCTTAACATATATGCAGATATATAACCTTGAATCGCCTAGTTAACTCATTAGCATTTAGTATGTTAGCGAGTTTCGACTGGCCATACGCACCCCATCTGTTGTATCTGTATGCAGAAAATCATAAACTATATGTTCCACAAAATGCTTACATATAATATATGCATATACATATTATACACACACGCACACACATACCCTTGTGGATCATTGAGTTTGTCGAAGCGAATTCCTTCTTTATATGCAACACGGTGAGCCTCAGAAGCAACATTGACAATCCTTCCTTCCCTTTTCGTCTTACGAGCCGTTTTCTTCATTGTGTCCAGCAACAAATTGGTCAACAGAAAGTGACCTGAAGAAGAAGATAGCTAAAATCAAGAACACAGCCATATCAAGTAGAAGCTGTTAACATTCCACACAGTCCTGACTACCTAAATGGTTAGTGGCAAACTGCAACTCAATGTTGTCTTTGGACAGGGTATACGGTGTAGCCATAACTCCTGCATTGTTACTGACACAGAAATCTCACTCACTCAATCTCTTGAACAGTTTTGAGAGATGATTCAAGGGATCTTTCTTACATCAAAAGGTTCAGCGGCCGACCCGAAGAAGCAAACTCGGAGGCGAATTTTCTGACAGAAGCCAGCGAACTGAGGTCCAACTCCACAGCATCAACTTTAGCTGAAGGGTTCTCTTTAGCTATGGCTTCCTTCACTTGTTCTCCAGCAGACATGTTTCTTACACCCATTACAACGTTCACCCCACGAAGCGCCAGGACACGCGCCGTCTCCGAGCCAATACCACTCGACGCGCCTGTCGATCGATCCATCGATTCATATAATGTAATAGAGATTGCATAAGAAAATCAATATAACCCAGGTAGATCTAGAGAAAATCAAAACGAAGTTCATATCAGTGATAAAGAAAAGAAAAAAAAAAAACCTGTAACAATGGCAGTGAGCCCAGAACCATCGATTCCTTTCGTAACTTCCTCGGCGGTTGAAGACGAAGAGAACCCAGAAGGCCCATTTCTCTTGAACAGCCACATGGCGGCGTTTTTCTCCCTACGGTGGTATTCGGCAGCAAACGTCTGAAAGGGCGTCGTGAGACAATGGCAGTCTTCTTGTTATGACAGAACTGACAAAAGTCACCATGGAAAATTAAACGGTCATAAATGCATACACGAGGATACATTACAAGTGTCCTTCCTTTATCTTGGATTGCGCCAGATGTTGGTAACTGAGATAACTGAAACGTTAGTATTACCATTATTTAAAGAAAATAATTAAATGTCATATTATGAAATAATTAAATGTGGATGTTTTAAATAATAATATTAGTTAAATTATTGATGATTTGGAAGTATTATATTAAACGATGATAATGTGATAAGATGATAGGATGAGGTGTTTAATTGAAGAGTTTGTATTTTAGTGTGAGGTGTATAATTGTAATTAATGTGATTAGTTGTAATAGTGAATTATTAGTAGTATAAATAGGTGATTAGAGTTCATTGTAAATCACACCAAGTATTGAAATACTTAATCTCTCTCTCTTTATTATTATAAGCTATATTATCATTATAATTCAATATAAGTATCATTATAATAAAATAATCTTAATATAATATTAATCACAATTAATATTTTTATAACACGTTATCAGCACGACCGCTCTCCGTCGTCAAGATCAACCTCCGTCGAAGATCTCGTACGAGTTTAGTCGATGTACGGTAATTTAATATTTAATTTATACTAATCATATATTAATTGTGATTAATTTAAAAATATATATTATAAAAGTATATTTTAAAAGTTTTATAACTAAACGCCAATACCCGAGTGGTTTCGCGGAATATCGTTCACTATAAGTGACGAGAGGTCCAGATTTCCATACCCCGTGGTGGTGTGTGGAATTTTTATTTACGATTTTTTTTATATATATATTCACGTACACAACACCAAAAACCCACGAGGTCTTGTGGTTATCCCCACCTCAGTAGCGGCATATTATTGATTTTTTTGATTGAACAATCTTGAAGTAATTATTGGACCGAATAGTTTTGGACACTGGACAAATTTTATTACCGCAACCTTATCGGAGCTTGGACAATAATTATGAAATAATAAAGAACGAGTTTCATAAAACAATTCATATATTTTATCATTGATTTATATGTTATCTGATTATTATGTTCTTTTTCATGTTATAGAATCATGTCATTTTATACAAAGATGGATCTTCTGTTGCTTACTTTATTTACGGTGATCCTTACGGCTATGTGGATAATATTTTTACCAATGTTTTTAAAATATAATTATTAATTATAATTTTCTTTAATATTATAATTACTGAAATATATTTTATTTTGAAGGATGACGCTTTGTCCGATGTTTGATCTATTACTTATGATTATTATTACGGCGACAGTTATTTGGATGTGGATATCGTTTTTCATTAGAACTTTTACAAAAGAAGATATAAAAGAAGATTAATTATAATTTTTCCTTTTAATATTTTAATGATGATTTTATTTTTATGATATCAATATATTGAATTTGGCAAACTTTGATTTATCACTCTCGATTTTATACTTGCTAGTGATTTACGCAATTACTTCGGTATATTATAAAGCATTCACCACGTTCAGTCCATCGGATATAATACGAATAAATATCGTGAGAAAATGATCAGAAAATATTATGATGGATGAATGAAAAACATAAGTCCGACTAAATGATTATGTTGCATTCCCTGAAGTGAATGTATGCGCAAAATAAAAGTGGTCGTGAACATTATATTTACCGTGGTTATTATTAATATTTCCCCCGAAGTGGACAACTAGTATATGATTGAGAAAGATGTATTGAGCAATATAAAGATTATTATATATTATCGTTGGTTATTATTCGCACCCAAAGATCCCGTTGATCTTTATAAAGAGCAATTAAAAGTGAAGTGTCGATGAAATTAAATTTTGCTCAAGATTACGATATTTCAGAAAATTGGTGCTAGATCCTATGCTCATTTGAATTTTGGTTTTTGTTAAAGATCCAAATAAAGAAAACTGAAGTGTCGTTATAAATTTTATTTAAGCATTATTTATTTATTATTTTATCTTTATATATATAATTTTATTTTGACGCTTATTTATTTAATAATTCTAGTTATTATATATTTATCAATACAATGGATACAAGCATGTGCAATGGGGAGTTATGTCTTGCAGATTGTGCAACGACTAATACGATTCTAAGAAATAAGAAATATTTCTCCCATCTTGAAATGAAAGAAACAAGTGTTATCACTATATCGGGTAGCACAAATATAATTGAGGGCTCCGGAAGAGCCAATGTTATACTGCCCAGAGGGACAAGGCTAATAATTGATAATGCCTTATATTCTCCTAAGTCTCAAAGAAATTTATTGAGCTTTAAAGCTATTCGACATAATGGATATCACATTGAGACTGCAGAAAAGAGAAATATTGAATATTTGCACATTACAAAAGTGGTTTCGAATGATAAACGAGTTGTTGAAATATTACATTCATTTGACTCTGGATTGTATTATACGTATGTTAAAACAATTGAATCGCATGCTATCGTAAACCAGAAGTTTACTAATGATAATACATTTGTTGTTTGGCATGACCGGTTGGGCCATCCCGGTTCAATTATGATGCGGAGAATAATTCAAAATTCACGTGGACATTTAATGAAGAACCAGAAGATTCTTCAATCTAATGAATTATCATGTGCTGCTTGCTCTAAAGGGAAGTTGATTATTCGTCCATCACAAGTAAAAATAAAGAATGAATCCATAAGATTTTTGGAGCGTATACAAGGTGATATTTGTGGACCGATACATCCATCGTGTGGACCATTTAGATATTTCATGGTATTGATTGATGCATCAACTAGATGGTCTCATGTATGTTTGTTATCAACACGGAATGTAGCTTTTGCGAGATTGCTTGCTCAGTTGATTCGATTAAGAGCACATTTTCTGGACTTTCCAATAAAGAAAATACGCCTTGATAATGCTGGTGAATTTACTTCCAAGGCATTTAATGAATATTGCATGTCTATTGGAATTGATGTTGAGCACCCCGTGCCACATGTACATACGCAAAACGGTCTTGCAGAATCGTTGATTAAAAGGCTGCAATTAATTGCAAGACCATTATTAATGAAGTCGAAACTTCATTCATCTTGTTGGGGACATGCTATATTACATGCAGCGGCACTAATCCGCATCAGGCCAACAAGTTATAACGATATCTCCCCGATACAAATGGTTTATGGTCAGGAACCAAATATTTCCCATCTGAGAATTTTTGAATTGCGGTATATGTTCCAATTGCTCCACCACAACGCACTAAGATGGGACCTCAAAGGAGGTTGGGAATATATGTCGGATTTGAATCTCCATCGATAATAAAATATTTAGAATCTCTAACTGGAGATTTATTTACGGCTAGATTTGCCGATTGTCATTTCGATGAATCGAATTTTCCGACATTAGGGGGAGAAAAGAAACAGCTGGAAATGAGTATTAGATGGAATGAATTATCGCTAAATCATTATGATCCTCGAACGAAAGAATGTGAAGTAGAAGTTCAAAAGATAATTCATTTACAAGGATTAGCTAATCAACTGCCAGATAGCTTTACTGACCTTAAAAGAGTGACTAAGTCACATATACCAGCTGTTAATGCTCCTGCAAAAGTTAATGTTCCTGGAGAACATATAATGATCGAGCCTAAGCCACAACTAAAACGTGGTAGGCCCTCGGGTTCCAAAGATAAAAATTCTCGAAAAAGAAAAGGAGCAATTAATAAGAATGGTCCAGTCGATGATTTATCGACTCTAGAAGAGTCAATGAGCATTAATGATTATGATAATGGAAATCAGGTACCTGAAATTTTTGAGAATAATGATAATGAAGAGATCTCAATAAATTATACCCAAAATGGAATTAGATGGAACCGAGAAAAAGTCAACGTTGACAATAAATTCTCATTTAACGTAGCGCTACATGAAATGAATGAGATAAATGAGAATGAAGATCATGAACCAGGGTCTGTAAAAGAATGCAGACAAAGAAATGATTGACCAAAATGGAAAGATGCAATCGAGGCAGAATTAAAATCACTTGAGAAACGAAAAGTTTTCGGACCTGTAGTCCGCATACCAGAAAATGTAAAGCCGGTTGGATATAAATGGGTTTTCATTAGAAAGAGAAATGAAAACGGTGAAATTGTGAGATACAAAGCACGGGTTGTTGCACAAGGCTTTTCACAACGACCTTGTATTGATTATGAGGAGACGTATTCTCCTATGGTGGATGCAACTACTTTTCGTTATTTAATTAGTCTGGCAGTACGTGAAGGACTCGATATGCGTCTAATGGATGTTGTCACCGCTTATTTATATGGATCACTTGATAGTAATATATATATGAAACTTCCCGAGGGATTTCAGTTACCTGAAAATTCAGGGCCCCGAAATGAGTACTCAATCAAGCTAAATAAATCGCTTTATGGATGAAAGCAATCTGGGCGTATGTGGTATAATCGCCTAAGTGAATATTTATCGAAAGAGGGGTATAAAAATGATCAAACTTGCCCGTGCATATTTATGAAAAGATCTGGAAATGAATTTGTCATCATTTCAGTTTATGTTGATGATATTAACATAATTGGAACTCCTGAAGAGTTATCAAAAGCCATTAATTGTTTGAAAAAAGAGTTTGAAATGAAAGATCTCGGTAAAACGAAATTTTGTCTTGGACTGCAAATTGAATATTTAAAGAATGGGATATTCGTACATCAAGAGACTTATACGAAAAAGGTATTGAAAAGATTTTATATGGATAAAGCTCATCCATTGGATACTCCAATGATTGTTCGATCTTTAGATGTGAATAAAGATCCGTTTAGACCTTGCGAAAACGATGAAGAACTACTTGGTCCTGAAGTACCATATCTCAGTGCTGTTGGAGCCCTAATGTATTTAACGAGTCATACGCGACCTGATATAGCGTTCGATGTGAATCTATTGGCGAGATATAGTTCGTCACCGACTCGTCACTGAGGTTTTTCCCATGTGGTTTTCCCAGTAAGGTTTTTTAATGAGCCAACAATCGAAAGCGTATCTAAAAGAATCATGTACTATTTTTCCTTCATTAGGTTTTTATCCCATTGGATTTTTCCTAATAAGGTTTTAACAAGGCATATTCTTTGAAAACATCCAAGGGGGAGTATTATGAAATAATTAAATGTGGATGTTTTAAATAATAATATTAGTTAAATTATTGATGATTTGGAAGTATTATATTAAATGATGATAATGTGATAAGATGATAAGATGAGGTGTTTAATTGAAGAGTTTGTATTTTAGTGTGAGGTGTATAATTGTAATTAATGTGATTAGTTGTAATAGTGAATTATTAGTAGTATAAATAGGTGATTAGAGTTCATTGTAAATCACACCAAGTATTGAAATACTTAATCTCTCTCTCTTTATTATTATAAGCTATATTATCATTATAATTCAATATAAGTATCATTATAATAAAATAATCTTAATATAATATTAATCACAATTAATATTTTTATAACATGTCATTAATTTTTGAGAGGACCAATTTATAAATGAATGTTCATAATTGGATAATTCGATTGCTTAATACAATAGTGGCATTGCTAAATTAGTGATTTAAAGTAATGTAACGTAGGCTTGGTTGTGAATAACGAGCAGGTTTATATAAATTAATTTGAGTACAAACTTTATCACAATTTTATTTTTCTACTGAATTAAAGATTGTAAAATAGAAAAGGAATAGGTACTGTGGTGTACTATATAGCCTTATATATTCGCAAAAAGTGCGTATATCATTTCATTTCACATAATCCAAATCAACCCGATATCATCGTCTAACTGCAGTTCGATTTGGATTAGGTTGAACTGTTGAGATAGTTCCACTTCCACTTTATTACAGTCCTATCGTCCTTTAGTATATGCAGCTTTACACAATCCATATCAACCAAGAATAGGATATCTTGCTATGAATGAATGTAAATCAACTAACCATTTAGCTTGGTTTTCATCTGAACTTGACATAGCCACTTCTTTCATGCTGGTTTTGTATACTGCGTGGACATTCTCTTCCATACTACATGATCACATGAGTTAGCTACTTTCCATCCTGCCAAAAAAAACAAACAAATATAATGATCAAGCATCTATGCAATCAATGTATATAATACCGAAAAAAATAGAGGTTGAGAGAATATATGCATACTCCTAGCTAGAAATTCTATGGCAGCGGCGCGAGAGAGTGGCAGGTTTCCTCGTAAAACTTCATCTGGAACTAAGAGGTCGTCATCCTTTGAGCCCTTAGCGGATCGCAGTTGCAGTGAACTCTCATCAGTTGCAATTCTCCCTTGAACCTTATCCATGAACTTGTTTTCTTTACCAAATAGGGGCGTGTTCTTAGTCTCTAGTTGGCTCACACCTCTCAAATGCCTAGAAGCCACTTGTGTGATAGCACCAGACTGATCACTAGTAGTTTTGAGGGAGAATTTCTTATTACCACTTTTATCTTGCTGCATGTTTAGGCTGTTTTTCAGGGCCACGGATATTGAACCAATCATCAACGTACAACTACCTTTTTCTTCCTCGGGAGGACAGGCGCCTTCCTGTACTATCTGCGACTTCAAGCCAATGAGGGGCGTGCTCATAGTTTCTCCTCGGTTTACAGGCTTCAAATGCCGAGAAGCCACTTGTTGGATAGCACCAGATGGATCATTGGTAGTTTTGAGGGAGAATTTCTTATTACCACTTTTGTCGTGCTGCTTGTTTACACTGCTTCTCACGGCGACAGATATTGAACCTATCATCATCTCAAAGCTGCCCTTTTCTTCCTCAGGACGACAGGCATGTTCCTGTACTAACCGTGACTTCAAGCTCTCCCTTTTGTGAACTTTGAGTTTCTTGATCAAAACTTTGTTAGTTGCAGCTTGATCTTTGGATGGATCAATCTCTTTCACGATTTCAAGCTTCCTCGGGCGCACAAGGCTCGAAAGGCTAGAAGCAGCTTCTCGGCTAGCATCAGACAGACCGCTGCTAGTTTTGACGAAGAATTTCTTATCACCATTTTCGCTGTGCTGCTTGTTTACTCTGCTTCTCATAGTGACAGATATCGAACCTATCATCATCTCAAAGCTGCCTTTTTCTTCCTCGGGATGACAGGTGTCTTCCTGTACTAACCGTGACTTCAAGATCTCCTCCTCGTCTCTGCTAACTTCGAGTTTCTTGATCCAAACTTTGTGAGCCGTAGCTCGAGCTTTGAATGGATCAACCTCGTTCATTGGTTTTGGCCATGATACATTGTTGTTTCTTGCATGAGACCTACTTCTTTCTCTCTGCAAATTTACCTCATGCCAGTGGTTCAATGGTGAACGCCGTTGTCTGCTTGACCTCACCATCTTTGGATTGATGACCTGAAAATGTTCTTGGTTGATATGTTCTTCACGTGCTTCGGTGTTATCAAGTGGTTTTTTGCTTTGGGGTTCTGTGTATTTTGGGATGGAGTCATAGTTTCGAGATGAATCCTTTGAAGGTGCAGATTCTTGAGCTGAAGCTGGCATATCAGAGAAGGCTTGAGCTGCAGATTCTTGAGCCAAAGCTGGAATATCAGAGACGATTTGAGGTTCAGATTCTTGAGCTGAAGCTGGATTCTCTTCTACTGAATCGACATCGATATTGAAGCCTCCATTGTGCTCGTTAAGATGTTCCCTCGACTTCTGTTTTTGGCGTTGCTTTTTCCATCTTTTTCTTCTAGAAATTTTAGCTTGCCTAGCAGAATTTCAAAAGTAAAACCATAAGCTAACAAATGACTCCTTCCTCATGCTCTTCATCTAGGCAAACAGCGAACAAACACTAAGCTGAATATCAGTGGCATCAGCTGAGGCGCAATGATAGAAATAGAATACTTTCGACAGATTTGAGTGCATAATGCTGAACTGTTTCATATAACTTTTGCGTAGTGATGGAGAATCGTTGCACTAAATCAACTATTAGATTGTGTTGTGCAAACAGACCTTTTCTGTGCAGCTTCTTCCTCTTCGACAAGCAGCTTGTGGCATCTCAAAGCCTCCACATCTTTTATAGCTACCCATGCTTTCATCTGGTTGAAGTAAAAAAAAGACTAATCTCAGTCATTTTGGATAACACCAAAGGAAAAGCGTACATGAGATAAGAATATCAAGCAAAGACCAGGCAAAAACTATAATTGAACGAGTTTGACTTTTTGCACATATTCAAGTTTACAAGAACAGAAAACCTTAAATCTGTTAAGAGTATTTCGGACCTACAGATACTAAACATTACCAGTTGCTTTTCAAAAAGAAAACTCGTTACGGCAATTAGATCTCGAAACACAAATAGCAGTTTATCTTCTCCAACAAAATATTGTTTTTCGACAACTGCTGTCCCGCCACACAAAAATGTCTTCTCACTGGCATCATCAAGGGCATTAAACAATTCTTTTGAGGATATTGCCGGCAAAGAAGGTTTAGCACGGAGAATAACCTGTCAGCAAAGAAAGGTTTGTGTTGAAAAGCATCTTGAAAAGATTGGTTAAGTGGAATAAATTGGGGGAATCATGGCACAATGCAACATACCAGAAGAATAAAGCCAGCATTAGTATAGGACTGAGGAAGTAATCGAGCCTCTTGTAGGTTGAACAAATCAGCCAAAGCATCTATTATAGTTGATCCAGGTACTCCCTGATAACACAAATCCAGATATATTTAAATGCTTATCATATGAAAATTTGACGCACATGAAACATGAATAATTTCTCATGACTGATTCAGCTTAGATTCAGAGTTCAATCATTAGTCCACTGACAATGACGAAACCAAGATTATGAAGGTGGGTCGGGGCACATTGTTGGCAAAAATCCAGAATATACAAAATATCAATATGCAGCATTAGATGTTCCATCAGAAAGTACACTACCATGTACAAGAATTACTAAGCCTCTTTCTAGCGTAGCAAACATTGGCTAATCCTTGAGAATCAACCACTTGGACCAAAGCTGCCTAACACCCCATATACATCATGCACATTTCCTACCAGAGTTATCAACTGATGATGATGGAGTAATTGCTCTAACACAAGTTAAGAAATCATAAAATCTTAAAATTGTACTGATTATCAAGCAAGGGCATTCCGGATATAAAAAAAATAAGGAACTTAATTTCTACCTTTAGCATTACATCATCAAATGATAATATGTCCCTAGCCTCCTCTAATGACAGCTGTACACGATAACAGTCATTGTTTTAGTAATTATACCCAGCAGTGTAAACGAGAAGCAGCAAGATATGAATAAAAAAAATGACTAATTACCTTGTCCCAAAATACAGCCAATAATTGCCTGTTCTTGTGAGGTTCCTGTCCAATTCAGGAACAGATTCTTATGTTTATTGGGGTATGTAACACATTGATGATTCAAAGCCTTGTCATGAAGCAGCTCTTCCAAACAATGCCAAGAAAATGCCAAAAGCAAATTTGAAGACGGGACAACGATTTAGGATAGCTTTTCATGTAAATATGCAGACAAATTGAGAAACCTTGTTGGCATTGAATGTTTGGCGATGCACTTGCGTGTGTCTTCTATAGTTAAATGAGGAACAGAACTCCTGAGAACACTTTTTACACTTCGGCATCTGAACAGGAGTTGTTCCCAAGGTCGAACCAGGGAAATATAAAAGAAAGAGAAATAGCGCCACACACCGAAAACAAAGTAAAAACCTACAAAATCATAAGCCGTTTTTAGCATGTATACATAACAGCAGAACAAAAACGACATGGAAGATAATTTATAGATTGAGATAGAAGAAGATAATCACCATATGTCTAACATGAGGAGACAGAGGTGGACTCAACTGAAAATACGTTGCTTAAATAACTTAATATGCATTATTGAGAAGTCCGCATTCAATTTCCAGACCACAAATTACTACTCGTACAAGCAATGCCAATCATATATAACTGATCATGATACAGTTTTGAATATCCTAAGTGACTAGTATGATCACACACACAAAACTGATGGACTTAACAAGTGGAAAAGAAATCTACAAGAAAATTTAGAATTTGATGGTCAGTTCAAGAATCAATTTTCAACAGTCCACGATGTTCTAACTTCCTCCTGCAAATAGACTAAATTCATGTTCAACCCACTAAACTAAAGCGGATTGCTGACTAACTACGATTTCTTTGTGTGGTATTCTTGACCCAAGATAATATGGCAGATTATCTACTTGCTTCACTTCGGACAAACTCAAAGCAACATATGCCTAAAGTAAATAAACGGTACAATTCGACTGAAATTGTTACAATGGCATTCACCTGAAATTATCCGTCACTTTACATAACCCAATCATCGCTACAAGAACTCATTCGATTCGCACTCTGAGAAACACAGACACATACAAATACTGGCAAGAAAATTCGCCCTAACAAATACAAAATCATGTTAAAAACAAATAACGTCCAAAAAAAATGACAAAATTCTACCAGCAACCTCCAAACAGCGACGAAAACAACTAAAAAAGAGTAAATTCTAGGGTTCGAATTCAAAGCCCAGCGATCGGTACGCGACATAAACCGTTCACAACGGAGGAATCAATCACATACCTGAATCCGTGAGGATCTCAGCCGATTTCTACCCGATCAAATCTTTTAAGTAAACAATACAATAAATTGGTTCCAATCAATAATCTCCTCCTTTACTCAATGTATACCCAGCAGCAGATGAGTACGGACTACGCAAGAGAAAAGAAGTTGGATCAACCAAAAAGCAAAACTGCATTTTGTGCGCCCGTGCGTGTTTACGTAGGGATATGAAACTGTCTGACCGCCAAAAAAAAAAAGAAAAAAACAAACAAACAAACAAAACAAAAAGCACACCCTAATTACATTACATGATTATTTCATTTTTCCAATTATTTACTTGAATTAGAAAATAAAAATATTAATAAAAACATTGAGAAGTTAAATGAATAGTACTATATATTTGAATTTAGACATTGTAACGAATTAGCTCATTATCTTGCTAAAATCCTTGGCTATGGTGATGCGGGGCCAATTGCCCCGACACAAGCCATGGAAGACTCTTATGTTTTCGGACATGCCGTAATAAAAGTATGGCTTTTATATAAAAATAAAACTCACAACACAAAAAATACATCAATTTTACACAAAATTATAATATTTTTACCCAATACATTAATATTATTTTCTGCTCTAATTTTTTCTTCTAATTAAAATAATTTCTAAAATTAAAAAGAAAATAAAAAATATAATGCTATTTTAGTTTTGACGAATAGTGTTACGCTAAAAATAGAGTAATCTATTCATCAACACACAATAATATCAGTTAAATTTATGATTCAATTGAAGAAGAAATATCTTCTATTTTTGTGCATAAAAATACACTACTGGTTGGAGATGCTCTAGAGTTTTCAACTTTATTAGTAAGTTCTTCAATTTTTTTTACTGAAACTTCTATTCTGAATTAATTAGGTAAATAGCCTTGGATTCTTTAGGGGCTTGTTTTTCTTTTAACTTTTCTATTGAAATTTTAAAACTGAATTCATTAGGTAAATAGTCTTGGATTCTTTAAGGGCTTATTCTTTTTAAGCTTTTTAGTTGGTTTTAATTTTCTTGATTACTTAGCCTCTTGTAAATTTCTTGAACTATTTATGAACTTACCTTTTCAGAAATAAAAAAAATGGCATATATATAGATTCACATTCCTAACATTCATAAAGCAAATAAAAAATTCATATAGTGCAACTATATATTAGGCATCTCTAATCTATATATACAATTCGCCATCATGTATAGTTTTGCTGCCACTCTTGAATTGCATAGAAGAGAGCATAGTTAGGAATGAGATCACAGTTCTCAAGCTTCAGGTTAGTCATAGGAGAGGTCTTATGACCACTGTTGAACCATCCCCTTATTGCATCTCCTTCGTATGTGAAGCCATCTGCTGCTATTTGAGGATCCTCCATAACTTCCTGTAATGAAACCGAAAAAGCCCAATCCAATCATCGCAGTTTCGATTAGTAGTTAATGACAACTAACTTCCTATTACCTGATATATGGGGCAGACGAAATGAGAAGGCGGCTTGGGCTGATGGTTGCTTGAATTTACCCGGGAAGAAGATTGTAATGAGTCACTACAATGTTCCTTCATCTCCTCGAGCACGGGCCATACCTCTGATGCAAGCTCGGGTCGGTCCAAGGGATCTTTCTCACAGCATCTCAAAGCCAAAGAAGCTAACTTTTTAACGAACCCAAGTGGCCAGTCGCCCGCCGACACGTCTAGGACAGACTCTAAGTACTCTGCTTCAAGAGCACATCTCACATCTCTAACAGCAGTAGCAGCTGGTCTTGATGTTAGCTGTCTTAAGACGATTAGCCCAAAAGAGTAAACATCTGACTTGGTCGTAAATTTCCCAGTCTCTATAGATTCAGGGTCGACATAAGCTAACTTTTCTGGCGAATAGTTACTGCATAACCTCGGGTTTTGATTCTGGGGTACTACGTAATGGATCCCAAAATCACTCACTTTAGTGACGAGGTTTGAGTCGAGAAGAATATTTGATGGGCTGATGTTTCCGTGTACCTCTGAGCTATAGTTGGCATGCAAGAACATGAGGAGACGGCTTATCTCGATGGTGATTCTGATACGAGTTTGCCATGTAAGGATATGAAGTTTAGAAGGGTTTGAAAGGTAATCTTCGAGGGTCATGTTGTCTACGTATTCGTATATAAGTGATCTAGACTCTATGCAGGTGCCTATAAGGGTTACAAGATTTGGATGTCTCAGCCTGCATAGCGCCTCCACCTGCATCGTAATAAGCTTTATTAGAATTATTTTGCCATTTGATATATACATGTAATGATTCTGGGCAAAGAATACCTCTTCCTTGAACTCGGAATCGCTCTGTGATCCACATGAGGGAAGCATCTTTATTACAACCTTAAGATGGGAAAGAGTTCCCTTGAAGACACTACCATATCTTCCTTCTCCAATTTTATGAGATGGATTGAAATCATCAGTAGCCTCGATGACGTCTGAGAAAGAGATTCCAAACAACGGTGGGTGTGACAGAGGTGAAGTTGTTTTCGTCTCCGCGATCCTACATTTATTAATTTTTCGAATGATCGAATCGTATTCCATCTGCAGCTTATCCCGCGTCTCTTTAAATGTGATCAGAAGATATACAGCTTGAATAACCTTCTCCTCTAGCTCTTTCTCTGAGCGATGTGCCTCTCTCAGTTGACTTTCGAGGGCAGGCTTCTGGCCTTGGATCAGCTGAAGATTTTTCGAAAGTTCGTCGTGCTTATTTTGCAACCTTTCGAGTTCCTGCTCCTGCCTCAGTATTAGTTCCTCGATGTCTTTAGTTTCAATAGTGTTTTCCATGCCAAGACTTTCAGCTACTTCAGCCTGAGGATCAGGAAAATACTGTCTCAACATTCGTGATTCATATCATGGGTTGATCTCATAAAATGAAGATGGATTATGATCCCAAGACACAAGACTTGATGATGCTAAGAAACACCCAAAAACATTTAAAATTAAAACTGTTAAAGATTGACCAAGTGGAAACTAAAGCCATTTAAGAGTACATGCAGGCAGTGCGCAATTTGCTGGACTTCAATAGGTGGGCCAATGTCATTGATGGTGATTAGTTGACTTCATTAGTCAAAATCACTTATTCTCTTCTTTTGTATTTTGTAGGCTTTTTGCTACTGAAGAGTGAAAAGTTCTCTAAGGGCAAATATCAAAATCCCTAAGGTATATTAGAAAAACTCCCAAAGAGCTTCACTAAGCAGAAAAAGTAACAGTGCATCAACAAACCACCCAGCAGAAGCAAAAAAATGAAACACAGACAAATCAACATTCTGAAGTTACCTTAAACTCAGCTTCCAATGAATCCTCAAGTGTTGTATGTTCTAAGTTACCAATATCTACGGGACTACAGTTTAGTTCGTTCTGCACTTCGGGACTTTCTGCTTCATGAAGTCCCCAGTCCTGGAAAATGAATTAGAATTAGTGAAACATCGTCATAGGCTTTTATTCGTATATCCAGGTCTAAATTCCGAATTCGGTAGTTTTCAAAAAGCAGCACTAAAGATTTTCAGAGAATAAGGGGTTTGTCTGTAATTCAGAGTCTTCACTAAACAAGAATATGCATGAAAGATTTTGAAGTTCTAACAGGGTATTATAGGACCAGTCATTTTTAAGAAACAATAAATACCAATGACAATAATATATAAATCATACCCATGAAATTCTTGATGATGACCAGGACAAATTTTCCGAAGACTCTGCTTTCGAAATACACGGATCATTTTCAGCCGCACAGTCCATGTTTTCCCTGGGTTCATTTACTACGGTGGTTCTATCAATATTTGATGAGGAGAGTGATGTTTCAGTTGTAGTCAATTGGGAGTCCAAATGCCTGATCAAAACGTGAAATATGAAGATAATGGAAATCCTTCCATTCCATAACTATGAGAGCACTACATTCAAATAATACAGTATCTTTTTCTCACATCAATTAAATACAGAGCAACAAATGGATTTACGTAAAGAGGATTGAAAGCAAAAGACGTGGGTTTTGGATATCATTCCGGCCTTAAACTTGTCATATTAACAGCGAAACTTGACTCAATATTTTGATCTAATATTCACGCACCTCGTATATATGAGGCACCCATTGCTGATAACGAAGATTTGGCATAAAGGTGGAGCCTGTTGGCAGATCACAATAGCTTTACTGGAATTGGTCTCAGTCGTTTCCTGCAATCTACATGAGTCCTTATGAGTCAATTAATGGGATCACTTAATGGTACATGCAATTTATATTTAATGTAAAGAACAAGAATGTTTATAGTTCAAAGTTTGCATCGATCATGTTTAATGTTTTACTACTTTCAAATTTCCACACATGAGGAAGTAGAAAACAGAAAGAGATAAAGAGGATCAAACCCACTATAGCTACAGAAAACAAGGTTACAAATGAAGACATTTATCCGTACTTAGTCTGTAATTTCTCATCTGAAGCTCCCATCGCGAGGCATTTTATTCCGTGTTGATCGATAAGTCGAAGAAGCCCTTTCACAATGTTGCTCATGCCTGTCCAAAGTATTTCATACTGCATCTGCAGTACGGAAAACGACCCCTTTTCAAATACATCCCAGAAAAAGAAAACAAAAAAGATCCAAAACATCTTAAAAGCCTCAGGGATGCAAATAGATACCCCAAGTTACAATAATGACACAGAATCTCTTGTACTGTTTATACCTTACTTGATTCAGATTGTGCAAGTAAAGAAATTAATTACCCCAAATTGAGATAAGAAGGAAATATACTGGTTGATATGTTTGCACTTCTTCAGCCCTTCGAAGTCGTGACGTGCCTTAGCAGCCTTGTCCATTAACTTGCTCGAAGAAAGCTTCCCATTCACTGAAACGTATCGAATTCAACTTTATGTAAACTCATAACAACGATGGTTCCAACGTAAGACTAACCAAAAAAAAAAAGGAAAAGCCATCTAACGATGTTGCCCAGTCACAACTCACAACAAAGTAAAAGAGAATAACTAATAACCAAAATCAACACAAAAAAGCATAAAATCGATTCCTAGAAAACCCATCAAAATCGTAGTGTTGCTATATAATGATTCCTACAATAACTACATCATCAAAACAGCCAAGCCAGTAAGAAAAAGAAAAGCGACTCACTTCTTGACCATCCTAATTCTTTAAATCCCAAAAGATAACAGTTACAAAAGTCAAAGAACTTACATAGTGATGCAAAATTAGTGGGCTGATGAACGTACAGAAGACAAATGTTTCTACCCACGAAATTCTTCACCGCCCAGCTCAGCAACATTTTACCTTCCTTCACGTCTCTCCCCACCGCCACGTGTACAGCTAAGTTAACATCGCCGCCGCCTGATTCTTCAGCTCCACCTTCCATTGCAGCCGAAGTAACAGCTTATCTCAAACTCATTGAAACGGTGGTTCGCTTCCGATCACTCGGTCCACGTACGCTAAAAAAACAACTGATGATTACGTGTTTGATTGTGCTTGAACGAAGCGATCGACTATGAAAGGAAAGCTCGAGGAAAAAGTTAAACGGCAAAGCTCCAAAATTCTGAGGAAGAGCTCCACAAGTAATCTTCCAGGCTTGCTTTTGTGAGAGAGAATCAACACTTTTTTATTTCAATTTTCTTTTCTTTTTTTCTTTTTTAATTTTATTTTTTAATTTTCCAATATTTATTTCTTTTGGCATGATCAGGGTGCAAACGAATCAAATCGAGTCGAATATCATGATATTCTATTCATATTCTATTATCAAATTTCGAATTCGAATTCGAACTCGAATACGAATACTATTCGAATACTAAAAATCGATTTGAATTCGATTTGATTATAACATTCGAATATCGAATCGAATATTCGAATATTATAATTTAAATTTATATTTTATTATAATATTTTTTTATTTAATAAAAATAAAAATAATATTATATTTAAAATATATATTTTATTATAGTATCTTATATTTAAATATATGTTGAATTATAATATATTTTATTTAATAAATATATATATTGAATTATAATATATTACATTTCAATTATATATTGAATATTAATATTGTGAATTTATTATTTATTTGGCTAATATAACTTATATATATAATATTAAATTATTTATATAATTCGAATCGAATATTCTATAATTATTTGAATCGAATACTGTCATATTTTATTCATATTCAAAAATTATTCAAATCAGAAATACTATTTTTATTCGGATTTGATATTCGGATATTTCGAATTCGAATCTTAAATTTCGAATCGAATCTCGAATCGAACAAAAAAAACTCGATTCATTTGCAACATGTGATCAACAATTCGTACATAGAACGCTCATATTTTAATATTTTATATTACATTAACTCGTAGGATAGATAGGTGCGCTATTAATATGAATGATGTCACAGTCAATAAGTTTATGATATCACATTATATTATTATTTCATTTTGCTTTATGTATCATCGAGTCTTCGTCGTTGTTGATATAGTTTACCCAATTTTATTTTAAATTTCTTGATATACAAGCTTGGCTTCGCATCTTCTCAACTTGTGATATAATACAAATTTAATAGGTTGACTGGGTTTTTCATATTATTAATGGGCTTCTCTCTCTAGATTTATTTATTTATTATTATTATTATTATTATTATTATTATTATTATTATTATTATTATTATTTTAATACCGAGAACCCCGAGCACTAGAGCAATATCATGCTAACTAAGTCAATCATATAATACACATTAGAATTGATCTATGCACGACAGACCTCAGAGTATTTGATAATCACGAAGATTCAATTACGTCTCTTCCCCCGAAGACTTTCAAATCTCAGCATTAATAGATACTTGTATTTTACACACACTTGTGCAGTAATATATAATTATTTTATGTTTTAGATTATTTATAATTTACCGTATTAATATATGAAATTATAATTTAAAATTTAATTACGTATTATTTTAAGTCTATAGGATAAAATTTAATTACGTATTATTTTAATAAAAAAGTTGAATGAGAAAAAGAGTAATTAAACAAATTAAATAAATTAAAATAGATAACGGATAAAATTGTAAATATAGGTGACTGATCAAATTGACAGTGTTTAACTATTTTTTCCCTTAATTAATAGTATTAGCACTTTTACGCACAATCGATGGTCTTAAATATATCAATATATAATATTACTGTAATTTAAACTATTAATAAATGGGATTATAATTTAAAATTTAATTATATATTATTTTTTGTATTTAAAAAGATTAAATTGATTTTTAAAGATATAATATTACTAAATTTAAAATTTGAAGGTGTAGTTTTTTTAATTAAAATTAATTAAAATAAGAGTAAAATAATAATTAATAATTAATTTAAAATTAAAATTGATATACCAAAACAGTTTCTGTAAGGTGCTCACTGCTCACCAATAATAAAATAGAAAGATAGATGTTTGGATAAATGAGGCTTTGAAAATTTAGGTTAGCTTTCCCAACTACATATATTGCAAGAATAATTTGCATTTATCTTTTTTAATAAATTTATTTGGAAACTAGACATAGGTTTCTAAGAAATAATTTTTGCATTTAAAATATTATAACACGCAATGTATAGATTTATAATTATAACGTTAGGTACAACGTAAGAGCTACGCTCTTCACCCCCACAAAGACAATTTCCATGAGCACAAGAAAATAAGAATCACATAGCAAGAAATATCGATCAAAATATTATTCAATGACAACAAACTTGATATTGATCGATTGATCTCAATTAAAGAGATCGCCGGCGACATGCTTCATCATCCCTTTGATCTGCAGAAATCAAATGACAACAAACAAAGATAGCACTTACAGAGTTTTCGTACGAAAAAAGATTCGAAATATTATTACCTGTTTTGCAGAAAGACCAATGTCCTGCAGATCGTCGAGCTGAAGAGGCGGAAATATAGAAACATTATTACAGTGACATTTTAACAGAGACGATGAGGATTCATCGGTTCACTTACGCTCTTAAAAGGCTCCGGCGATTCTTCTCGAAGCTGAAGAATGCTCGTGGCTCTTTTCTCGCCAATCCCCTGTAAGAAACCACATTACTAAGATTGTGTCTTGTTACAATTGCTTAAAGAACACACATGTGAATAATAATATGGATGAGCTTTACCTTGAGGCTTTTCAGCTCTTCCCTATATAGCAAGCATAAGATAAACAAATTGAAGTGAATCAATATATCAGAATAACACTACGAATGAGGCAAAAATTTAGTAATGTGTTCCTGATATTGTGATAGACTCTAGCATATCAAAGAATGAGAAGGCGACAGCAAGTTCATGTGTAGTAATGGTCTTATACAATTCACTCACTTGTTGGCAGAATTCAAAAAGTTGAGGTACTCCTGGACAAGGGATTGCTGCAGAAAAGGTGAACCCTTTGTGAACAAGTTTATCGCAATGGATCGTAATAAAACTAAAAGAAAGTGTTTATGCTTTAGCTTTTATGCTAACAAATATATCAACATGCGCAATATCATATCACACACCTTGACTCGGCAACTTCGGTTGCTGAAGTTACCACTCTTAGGACTGCAATGCCTTGGTTCTATAGCTGGGGTTTTCGGGTCTATAGTGTCGTAAATCACTGTCTCCGATGTTGAAGTTCTCGATGGAGTTGAAGAGCTTAACAAAGACTTAAAACCATTGGATATCTCCCTAATTCGTTCGCTAAGAGGCGGCGATTTATTGTGTTTCATGAGAAAAGTGTTCTCATCCTCGCATATCCGAACTGAAAACATGACAATCATGGTCAATCATCATTATTGCCTTAAATAATGGGATATAGTTTGGTGAAAAGAAAGAAAAATGCATTGAACCTGGAGTAGGATGAACAATATCAGCCACATTATGTGAGGAAATCTCCTGAAAATGGGAAAAAAAAACATAACCTTTTTATGCATGCTTCTTATTAGATATTGTATATCAAAATGAAATCTCATTTTCAAGAACCTACCGTGACAATAGCATAATCAATGGGATCGTTCGGCTGCTCTGTTACAGATGATATTGCATATCCCTCTAAACTTGTGTTTTCTGTAGTGTCGCTATGAGTTCCTTCATGCGAGGAAGCCTCCTAAAAATAGTGGAAAAATCAACCATTTATGGAAAGTATGAGAACGATTAGTGTGCTAACAAATGTTGTAAATCTTAAGTATTTGCTTTTGGATCACTAATATAGAAATTAGTTACCGTAGCAGTTGCGTTATCACTCCAACCGCTGTGCTGCTCTATTACAGATAACATTGCTTGTCCCTCCAAGCTTGTTTTTACTACAGAGTTGCTATCTGAAATTGATATATCAAGTGGAATCTGCAAGTACAACTGTGCAATGTTATTAGCCAAAAGATGCCATTAAATGGAAATTTACACTAAGAGATTACTATTCAAGTTCACTTGCCTCTTCCATCAGAATTGGTGGAATGGATAAATCATTCTCCATATTGATTTTTGACTTAAAAACTGAGGTATCTTCAGACTTGCACTTCAACTGCAAACATAAAATTTAATCATCAATAGTTTCTTGGACTATGTTCTTCGATCAAAGCTGAAAACTATCATTCCTACGGGCTCCATAACATGACATTTTGCATATCTCCGTAGCAAAAATCTAAGGGTGTTGATAAAAGGGAAAAAAAAAGAAGAGAAGTCCATCTCAATGATTCACTATGTAAGGGAAATTATTACCTTCATAGAGCTGACTTGTTTCTGTCTGTCGAAGAGTTTCCTTAAAAAAAAAAAACGCAAACCTTAATAGGATGCCTAGTTTAGTCATGGGTTGATAAACTAGTATGGTGAAAACCACTTTTTACCTTCCCTTCAATTTTTCACCACCACTTTTCCCTGAGAAGGCATTGCTTTGCCCTATTTTCTTCTTGGCACTCAAAAAAGGAATAGGAGTCATTCTTCCACTTTTCACTGCTGATGAAGGCACCTTCAGCTTGGCAGAACTATGAACTCTGTTTGTGGAGTCGGTCAGAACTTCCTTCGAGCATATACTCGTCCGAGTAACCAAACTCAACAAGCTAACCGAATCCTGGCAAAAAGAAGGATTCTGCATCCAAATATATGAGACAACGTCTTTCGATATATTAAAAGCAATGATGCAAATAGTCGAAGCTCCAAGAAAGTTACCAAGCAAGCAAGAAGTAAGCCACAATGAGGGCCACCAAGAGAGTCTTGCAAAATCCGAGACAGTTTACTCTCCCGATATGGCACTCTGCTCTCGTTAGAGTTGATAGCATGGACAACCTTCACGAGCCCATACAGTGACTTATTTATCCTACTACTCTCCCCAGGTGTGATTCCATAATCTCTACTGGCCTTTTTAGGATCTTCATAACCTATAGATAGAAGTTGCATATGAAGTTAAAAAGACTTAGACCGTTAGTATTACATGTTAGCGGTAATAAATATATATCACACGGTAGATTAACCTGCTAGATCGACAAAATGCATCTTGTTTAAGACCGTAGATTTCAGTTTCTCATCTTCAGACATTAGATGCACAATCAACCCCTTATGACTGCGGGGTTGAGAACCATTCTGACTTATGTAAACCTTATAAAATTCCGAAATAGATTTCAAGGGAAGCTGTGGAATAGGAATCATCAAACAAACATCAGCATAAGCATAGACAATAAGTAACACAAATCATTTTACCCCAAATACTATTTTATTTATCTTACTACCTTGGAGAGTCCTCTGAGGTTGATCTGACCATGGTGATCTTCTAGTACATGGACCTCATTCCTAGGATTTAAGACATCATATACATGGTCTTGCACCACTTCGTAAAGGGATATTGTGACGGACTTTCTTGATTCTTCTGCTTTTATGAGGATTTCGGACATGGCCATTGTCGCTAAGCCATGCTTCTCTTGGGATCCCTTCAAAAAATAGAACTCTAACCTTCATTAGTCATACTTTACATAACATATATATTACTCAGAAACGATGATATGGCTTTAATTTGCACAAACCTGGACCATTAAGGTTTTCCCGCTTCCTCTTACGCCCAAGGCAATGATCGATGCATTCTTACCGCTGAACACTTCCACGACCATGGGCTTGATCTCTCTTTCGTATATGAGTGAGATATCATCATCGTTCCCATAAAAATCATCGAGCTCATATTCACCCTTGCGGCTATCGTGATTAAAAAAAAAGTGATCATCAGATTCTATCGAAGTGAAATATATACCTACAATTCCAAACTTAAATACCAATGTTCTCCCCTGCATATCAATTATGCTCATTTACAAAAATTATTCTGCAACTGAACGAATATCAATAAACGAATTGCCTAAAGAATAAGGACAAGCAAACATCCCAAAACCCAATAAAACAAACCCGAGCAATTCCGATAGATTAAGACAATGAGAGAAGCATCATCAATGGTCGTGTCCTAAAATTTCTAAACTGATTTGCATAAAGAAGAACACTTTCCAGTGTAAGAATTGAAATCAAATAATTAAGACACCTAACAACCCGCAAGCAAGGAAAAAGGATGAGAAAGCCACCTCGTTGTCTGAGCGTCGATAGAAATCATGCATTTCTCAGAAGATTCGTCTCCTTGAGACTTCTTCACTGTGACCCAAGGCTTAGAGTCTTTGCCGTCGGTAAAGCCACCAATCTTTCCGATTAATCTCACCTTTCTTGATGGGTTTGAGGGCTTGCTAGGCTTTAAAGTTGTTCGTAGATCTGCCATTGCTGGGCTGGGAGAATGACGATTGATCGATGTGCGTATAGTAGTTAAGTATATAGAATGGAATGGAGCGTTGCTTTGCTGCTGTTGCACGCACATAAACGAAGAGGAATTAGCCGTTGGGATGCGATGGACTTTCAAATTTATTGATTTGGGCGCTCGTCTGTGGGGTCAGTCAGGTCAGGAAAGGATATTGTCAAATTTTAAATTAATTTTCTATTTACTATATATGACATTTCGAATAGAAAGACTTTGGTTTATATAGAAAAAAAACAATAGTCATTCAAATTTTGATGTAATATTATATGCTCAAGCAGATTTGAAAAAAATAAAAAATTTAGTCCATAAACAACTTTTTATCTCATGGAAACTTTTCAAGATTTGATTAGTGGTGAATGCTCTTCGACTCGAGCCAACTACTGTCGAGCTCGACCATGAGCCGACTCTATGACAAAAGATGATCATCAGCTGAACTTTTTCTTACATTTTATTTTTTATTTTCTTAATCTAAATTTAAATTTTCAATCCCTCCAATTAGAACTGTCATAACGGGCCGGCAGGGCGGGCGGCCCGTAGCCCGCCAAAGCCCGCCATCTGACGGGCCTAAGAAATCCATAACCGCCCCGCCCCGCCGGCGGGCGCAGGCTTGACGGGCTTGGCCTGCCCGCATTAAAAAAATGAAAAAAGCTAAAATTAGAGCAATTTATTTTAATTTTTTGATTTTTTTTATGTTCAAGTCAATGTATTTTATTTTTTTGATTTTCTTTTATGTCTTTCTATCTATATTAATTAACATTTGTAATATTATTTATAAAAAAATGTGTAATATAAATAATATAATTTATTTTTTTTAAAAAAATTTATTCAGGCGGGCGGCCCGCGGGCTAGCCCGCCCCACCAAAGCCCGCGCCCGCCGTGGGCTTACCCGCTCAGGCCCGCCCGCTGGATAAAGTTTTTATACATACGTACCCGCTTATGTCGCAGATACATCATATAAGTATATTTAGGTACAATATAGAAACGTATTGTGGTAGATAATACCGTAAGAAAATGCACATCACATAATAAGTTTAGGTTAAATAAAGAAACATATATAGGTACCACATAAATGCATGATGTGGTACATAATATACATATAAAAAGGTACGTTAAGAATGATAAAATAGTACACACAACCAGTTGGATACTTAAATAAAAAAAATTTCTGATAGGGTACTGAATTGTAATTTTTTTATACAACTAGGTATTTAAGTGTTGATTCCCGCAAAATAAATAACTCTATTTAAGTTTGAAGTATTGAAAAATATTTAACACCACATATAAATTAGTCACGTTTAAGCAGTAGCATTAAAATTCCATATCAAACAAAACAGGCACTTTAAAAACCATAATGTTATAAAAATATTAATTGTGATTAATATTATATTAAGATTATTTTATTGTAATTATACTTATATTAAGATTATAATGATAATATAGCTTATAATAATAAAGAGAGAGAGATTAAGTATTTCAATACTTGGTGTGATTTACAATGAACTCTAATCACCTATTTATACTACTAATAATTCACTATTACAACTAATCACATTAATTACAATTATACACCTCACACTAAAATACAAACTTTTCAATTAAACACCTCATCTTATCATCTTATCATCTCATCAACATTTAATACAATACTTCCAAATCATCAATTATTTAACTCATATTATTATTTAAAACATCCACATTATTTAATTATTTCATAATACATAACTTTTTTTTAATACATATAAAATATATATTTTATTAACATGACGATTAGAAGAGAAGCATTCACTTATAACATGAAAGGAAAAAAAAACATTAATCACAAAGAAAATCCTATTTCAAATAAAAGAATAGTACAAACATACAGACGCCGGCAACCCTCAACCACCGCGGAAAGGCTTCTTCAGCACCATGTGGCCGGCCTCGTCCCTCTCAAAGAGGCGCTCGATCAGGTCGTCCCAGTTATCCTTTGACGAAGAAGATTCCGTCAAGAAATCTTCAATCTGTTCGCTCGTATCTCCATCGCCTTTGTCGAAGGTTCCGTACCGAGAGGGCGAAAATGCGTCCGGGACGGCCAGAGCCACGGCTCTGCGGAGTGCGGCCGTGTGCTCTTCTATGTGTTCCTTCTCCAAAGTCTCTTGTCGTTCCATCCTCTGCTGCGGTGGGATCTCTAGCGTGTGGTCTCTCTCCCTCATCAGCTGCGTTTTTTTTTTTCAGACACAATGCATGTAAGAAAAAAAAAAGAATTATCGTACAGACTGTGAAGCTATGGTAGTGAAAGTTAGGCACTTGCCTCGAGAGCTCTGTGTGCTTCCCTCTCGATCCAAATAATGGCGTGGTCCGAGGTGGCGTTGCAAGATAGAACTATGTGTTCGAATCTCCCATCGACTGGTACAGCGGTTTTCACGACAGGTGGAAATCTTCCACATCTGTGTTTTATTGTAAGAGAAAAGGAGAGGATGAAACTATAAAATGATCGATTATCAATATGATTTTCTTGCCTGTTCGATGATTCGTGTTTACAATTTCACAAGAAGGTAGAGCCATGAATGATAGTAGAAAAAAAGGTTTTCAAAGGTTTATATTTGAAGCAACTAAGTCAAGAAGCTGAGATGTTTATTATTTGAAGTACCTAAAGGGTTTGCGCTCGACGATGTGATAAAGGCGCCCGGGTGCATATAATCTCCTGGGATCTTTGAGCATCTTCTCCTCGGAGTCACAAGTATCTCTCAAGCACCTTAAACACAACAAGCATGGCAAGCTGCAATAAAAACATGGATAGTACGATAAGCTTCGCGCAAGAAAAACATATCGAAAGATGAGATCGTAATATTCTTTTTCACCAGAAAAGAGACTTGAATATGTCTTCCAACGGGGTGGCTGTTCGAGGCAGAAAATCATCCTGTTTCAGGAAGGCAACACATATATGTAGCGTGAAATCAACATCACAGTATAAATCAACAATGCAAATCCACAAATAAACTGTAATAACTAACCTGTAAAACTACAGAATTTATTACATCGGCATATCTGACAGCCAAATTAAGCGACATACACCTAGCAGGCGCGATGGCGTAACACCTCACTCTCTTCCTATCGATATTGCCCAATCGGTCCCTATTCTGCAACACTACCATAGTCAACAAAGCTGCAACGCCCGAGCCAAGCGAATGCCCTGTGAAAGTCAGAGTATAATCCTTATACTTCTCTACAAGCTCCTTCAAAATGTTCTGCTCAGCGTTCAAAACACAGCCAGCCGCCTTGAGAAGCCCATTATGCACATAACCCCCATCGAACTTCCTCTGCCCGAGCTTATTATCCAACAGAACAGCATAATCACTCTCCTTTGCCAAGTTAAGCCCCCTTATGGCAAGAACTATGTCCTTGTGCTCGTGGTCGAGGTACAGCAGGTAAGGGGGTGCCTTTCCTTTCGTGTCCTCATACGTTCTTTTGAGCTTCAAGCAATTGGGGTCAATGCCATAGCCCCGAGGAGGTTCCCAAATGGGATTCCTTAGGTCATCCTCGTACACAGCTAATATGTAACGGCACAACCTGGGGACGGGTTCGAATTCATCGGGCGTGGCGTGACCCCATGTTTCGCTGTCGTGGCCAGCCGTGTGCAGGCAACGCTTCCACGCCCAGCGGGCGCAGGCTAGGCAGTAGACACATTCTAGGAGGGGCAGGCCACAGATGATAGACATTGCCCACTATGAATAACAAAGCATTGCAACTACTATGAATGTGGCTCTGATCAGTCGTGCAATTTAACTTTCAAATGCCTGATTTCAGAATGAGATTAGGCGCAACCTTCACGAGCTAACTCAATCCGAAGCAAGAAATCACCAATCAATGCCACTACGTATGATAAAATGAGCAACAAAACTCAATCGTCCCCAAAAAAAATCGGAAAAATAAAAATAAATCAAGTATTAGAAGATTGCGTAAGAAACGCAAGAAGCAGGAAGAAAACCAGGACCTAAAGAATAAAAAATTCAAGTAAAACACAGATAGGTATCAGATAATCCATCTTCCATGAACTTTCCTCTGACTTTTTGCTACCTTCTTTGGTGCGGTCGCAGGGAAGAAGCAACGAGGGAACAATGGATGCTAAGCTTGAGACATTCGTGAATACAGATTGAGAAGATGAAGTGGCCGTCGATGAAGTCAACCAGCGACTCAACTCAACTCAACTACCCAAGAAGAGTGATTGGGTAAAATTGCTTATCATAAAATTAAAATCGCCACAATCATTTGAGTTTTTTTATTAACCGATTGGACTTCTGCAATATAGTGAAATTCAATATATGATTTAAAATTATTTTCCAACAATTTGTTTAATTAAATAATAAGCTAATATTATTTATTATTATTATTAGTATTTTATAACCATTTAACTACTATATCATTTTTCAATTGAATAAATTGTAATAATGATATAAATTAATATAACAGGAATATATTGATAATATTTTCGTGTAGAGGAAATGATTGGAGTTTGATGTCTGTCACTGTTCAAAATATAAATGTAGAGGAATTGCGGTGTACCAATTCTATAAATTGAGGGATTTGTCGGAGATGACCTTATATACTGTTAGAGCCTGTTTGATTGAGATGATAAATTTTTCTGGTATTAGCTTTATTTGAATTTAGATAATGAGAGATATAAACTTTTTAAGGTATTCGGTTGATGGGTTTACCTAATAATGTCTAATGTGATTGGTAGATGAGTTTAAATAGTATTAGATTTAATTAAATTCAATTACAATATTACCCTTATTTTGAATTTTAAAATTTTTATAAATTTAAAAATAGACAATTAAATTATGAGTCATTAGGAATTTATTTCACTGAGTTGTTATTATTATAGAAAAAAACTGATCAACAATCTGACTTCTGACTTTCATTCATCCCAACCATGAAGATAAACGATTAAGTGCATGTTTGGTTGATGGGTTTAAAAATTTTAAACAAGGGTTTATTACATGTTGATATGTTTGGTACACTTGTTTATATAAAACATGGGTTTTTGTAAAATAACTTTAAACACATAGGTATAGGTTTATGATAACACACCTCTAAGGTGGGGTATTGAAAACCCACTAAGTCTTTTACAATATTATCCCTAAAAAAGTTTTTCATTCCCACAATTCTCACACACACAACACACTCGGTAAACTCTTTTTTTAATGATATTGTTAATTGTACAATTTATTCGTGCTTTCTGTCGAATTGATTTTCTTCGTGGTTTCTGACGTGATGTCATTAGCATTTCTCAATTATTATTTATTATAACATATTTCATATTCATTATCGATTAGTCTTCATTATTTGTACTCTTTTGTCATTTTGATGATAGTTTAAAGTTTTTCAGTTGTTGGTTGGCTATTTTCATATGATGATATTATAGTATAATCAATTCTAACTTGTAAGATCAGTCATACAAAAATGTCTTACGAATTGATTTTCTGAGTTAATAAAATTCATTAGAATGTATATAGTTCTTATATGTGGGAATAGTCAAGGGTTGGTGAAGGAAAAGTCTTCACCAACCAAACGCGTTAAGAAAAAGAAAAAAAAAAGAAAAAAAAAAAAAGGTTAACGCGTTAAGCACTGCCTATAAATAGGCAGTGCTAGTTCATTAGTTGATCATCCCACAGAAGAGAAGAAAGAGAGATTGAGAGGAGTAGAAAAATAATAGAGGGTTTGTGAGGTATTTTCTCCAACTACAAAGAGAGATAGTGATAGTTTTTCTCCTTTATCGTTGAGAGGTTGTAACCCCTATATTTCTTCATAGTGAAATTCTTCTTCATTGCCCGTGGTTTTTACCCCGATTTGTTTGGGGGTTTTCCACGTAAAAATCTCGGTGTCCACTTTATCTTTATTTGTCCAAATTTTAGCTGCGATATTACTCTACCGGGTCCGCTGCCACGCCAACAATTGGTATCAGAGCCAAGTTTGGGTTCTATATATCTATTTATCGTATGCTCTGTGGTTGCCACTAAGGTGGACCCTCCACATCAGAAAGTAAATTAGATATTATACTGTCCTTGTACGGTGACGAAAAAGTCGGTACGAGTTTTCAATAATTATCTGCTGCAACCCCGTCGGAGGTATCGTTCACGACTGAGCAGAAATTATGGCGGCGAAATTTGACATCGAAAAATTCAACGGGAGAAATTTCTCGCTGTGGAAATTAAAGATAAAGGCCCTGCTGCAGAAAGACGGGTGTCTGGCGGCTATCAGTTCAAAGCCAGATACATTCAAAGATGATAACAAATGGAACGAGATGGACGGAAATGCCGTCGCAAACCTTCATCTGACATTGGCAGATGAGATCTTGTCCAGCATCGAAGAAAAGAAAACGGCAAAGGAGATATGGGATCACCTTACCAAGCTGTACGAGACGAAGTCGTTACACAACAAAATTTTCTTGAAAAGAAAATTGTTCACCTTGAGAATGTCAGAATCTACTTCAGTGACGGAGCATCTCAACGTCTTGAATACTTTATTTTCCCAGCTAACATCATTGGGATATAAAACAGATTCTCAAGAACGTGCAGAAATTCTACTTCAAAGTCTGCCTGATTCGTATGATCAACTCATCATCAACTTGACAAATACGACCGCTGCTCTGGTCTTCGATAACATCGCAGCTGCTGTTCTCGAAGAAGAAAATCGGCGTAAGAACAAAGAGGACCAACAAGCAAGTTCTCAACAAGTTGAAGCTTTGACGGTGATGAGAGGGAGATCAACGGAACGTGGTCCAAGTGGGAGTCACTTTCAAGGCAGGTCAAAATCGAGAAGTAAGAAGAAGGATCTGAAATGCTACCACTGTGGAAAGAAGGGTCACATGAAGAAGGATTGTTGGAGTCTGAAGAATTCCAATCCTCAAGGCAATCTGGCGAACGCATCAGATGACGGGAACATATTGTGTAGCGAAGCAACCATCTCAACGGAGAGCAGGAAGACGTATGATGAAATATGGATTCTTGACTCGGGAGCAACTTATCATATGACCTCTCGAAGAGACTGGTTCAATCACTACGAACCTATCTTAGGAGGATCTGTGTATAGTTGTGAAGATAACGCCCTAAAGATCGTAGGCGTTGGAACCGTGAAGTTAAAGTTGCACGACGGTACAGTTCGCACTATTCAAGGAGTGCGGCACGTGGAAGGTCTGAAGAAGAATTTGTTGTCCGTGGGACAACTCGATGATCTTGGTTGCGAAATCAAAGTTCGGGAAGGAATCATGAAAATATTCCGGGGAGCACTTGTAATTATGAAAGGTGAAAAGGTTGCTGCAAACTTGTATATGCTGTTGGGAGAGACGGTGCAAGAAGGGGAAGCATCTGTGGCTTCGGGGAGTTCAAGTGAAAAATCTACTATGCTGTGGCATCAGAAACTTGGACACATGTCGGAACAAGGCATGAAAATTCTTGCAGGCGCGAAGTTACTTCCGGGTCTCACGAATGTATCACTACCATTCTGTGAGCACTGCATAGCAAGTAAGCAACATCGGTTACAGTTCAACACATCGAATTCTAGAAGCAAAGATGTTCTGGAATTGGTTCACTCTGATGTATGGCAGTCACCGGTTTCATCACAAGGAGGAGCGAAGTACTTTGTGTCATTCATCGACGACTACTCCAGGAGATGTTGGGTGTATACCATCAAGAGTAAAGGAGATGTGTTTGAAACCTTCAAAATTTACAAGGCTCGGGTTGAACTTGATACAGGCAAGAAGATCAAGTGTTTGAGGACGGATAATGGAGGAGAATATACTGGCAGAGAATTTGATAGCTTTTGCAAACGGGAAGGCATCAAAAGACATTTCACTACGGCGTATACTCCACAACAAAATGGAGTGGCGGAGCGGATGAACAGGACTCTGTTGGAAAGAACAAGAGCCATGTTGGGTACTGCAGGTCTGGATAAGTCATTCTGGGCAGAAGCAGTCAACACCGCCTGCTACGTGATCAACCGATCGCCTTCAACGGCAATTGATCAGAAGACGCCAATGGAGATGTGGACCGGAAAGCCAGCGGATTATTCCAAACTCCATGTATTCGGAAGTCCTGTGTACGTGATGTATAATGCCCAAGAAACTACGAAGTTGGATCCAAAATCCAGGAAATGTTTATTCTTGGGGTATGCTGATGGAGTAAAGGGGTATCGCCTGTGGGATCCCACTGCCCACAAGGTTATCATCAGCAGGGAAGTTATCTTTTTAGAAGATAAACTAAATAAAGGAAATGATAGCACTACAAAGGAAAGCTCGGAGACTACGAAAATTCAGGTGAAAGAGAAGTCTGTGGAAGAAGATTCTTCTGAAGCAGCACCGGAGCACGAGGAAGAGCCAAGCGAATCTGAACAGCCAGAACTTGGGAGGGGCAAACGCCAAAGAGCCGCACCAACCTGGCATGTAGATTACGATATGGACAGTAATGTTGCATACTGCCTTCTAACTGATGACGGGGAGCCATCAACTCTTCAAGAAGCAATGACCAGTTCAGATGCAGATCAGTGGTTGGCAGCAATGCAAGAAGAAATGGAAGCTCTACGGAAGAATAAGACTTGGGAGCTGGTGCCACTACCGCATGGAAGAAAGGCAATCGGCAATAAATGGGTCTTTAAGATCAAACGTAATAATGACGATCAAGTAGAGCGATTTCGTGCAAGACTGGTGGTCAAGGGATACGCTCAGAAGGAAGGTATTGACTTCAATGAGATATTTTCACCGGTGGTCCGACTGACGACTGTTCGGGTACTCCTGGCGATGTGTGCTACATTTGACCTACATTTAGAGCAGCTAGATGTGAAGACAGCTTTTCTTCATGGAGATCTTGAAGAAGAGATTTACATGCTCCAGCCGGAAGGTTTTGAAGACAAAGATAAACAGAACTTGGTTTGCAGGTTGAACAAATCTCTATACGGTCTCAAACAGGCGCCGAGATGTTGGTATAAGAGATTTGATTCCTTCATCATGAGCCTTGGATACAGCAGACTGAACGCAGACCCTTGTGCATATTTCAAGAGGTTTGGTAAAAATGATTTTATCATATTGTTGTTGTATGTTGACGACATGTTGGTAGCAGGCCCCAACAAAGATCGTGTTGAAGAACTCAAGGCGCAGTTGGCTAGGGAATTTGAAATGAAGGACTTGGGACCAGCAAACAAGATTCTAGGGATGCAAATTTACCGAGACAGAAATAACAGGAAGATTTGGCTTTCGCAGAAGAACTATCTGAGAAAGGTTTTGCGACGCTTCAATATGCAAGACTGTAAGTCAATTTCTACCCCGCTTCCTGTTAATTTCAAGTTATCCTCCAGTATGAGTCCTAGCAGTGAAGAAGGAAGGATGGAGATGTCTCGAGTACCGTATGCATCAGCGGTGGGAAGTCTTATGTTCGCGATGATTTGTACACGACCAGACATTGCACATGCAGTGGGAGTAGTTAGTCGGTACATGGCGAATCCGGGCAAAGAGCATTGGAACGCGGTGAAGAGGATCCTACGATATATTCGGGGAACCTCTGATGTTGCATTATGTTACGGAGGAGCAGACTTTACTGTCAGAGGGTATGTTGACTCTGATTATGCAGGTGATCTTGATAAAAGCAAATCTACTACGGGATATGTGTTCACTCTTACTGGTGGAGCCGTAAGCTGGGTATCAAAACTTCAGTCCATTGTCGCGACGTCAACAACTGAAGCAGAATATGTTGCAGCTACGCAGGCGAGTAAAGAGGCGGTATGGTTGAAAATGATCATGGAGGAACTCGGGCACGAACAAGAGAATATTCTTTTGTTCTGTGACAGTCAGAGTGCCTTGCATCTCGCAAGGAATCCAGCTTTTCATTCCAGGTCTAAACACATACGGGTCCAGTATCACTTCGTTCGTGAGCAAGTGGAAGAGGGCACGGTAGATATGCAGAAAATTCATACGAAAGACAACCTAGCTGATTATTTGACGAAGGCGGTCAACATTGACAAGTTCACCTGGTGTCGTTCCTCAAGTGGCTTAGCGGAGACGTAAGCAACATGACTGGCAAGGAGGAAAGAATTGTGTGAAGATCTGATTGGACTTCAATCAAATCTTCAAGTGGGAGATTGTGGGAATAGTCAAGGGTTGGTGAAGGAAAAGTCTTCACCAACCAAACGCGTTAAGAAAAAGAAAAAAAAAAGAAAAAAAAAAGGTTAACGCGTTAAGCACTGCCTATAAATAGGCAGTGCTAGTTCATTAGTTGATCATCCCACAGAAGAGAAGAAAGAGAGATTGAGAGGAGTAGAAAAATAATAGAGGGTTTGTGAGGTATTTTCTCCAACTACAAAGAGAGATAGTGATAGTTTTTCTCCTTTATCGTTGAGAGGTTGTAACCCCTATATTTCTTCATAGTGAAATTCTTCTTCATTGCCCGTGGTTTTTACCCCGATTTGTTTGGGGGTTTTCCACGTAAAAATCTCGGTGTCCACTTTATCTTTATTTGTCCAAATTTTAGCTGCGATATTACTCTACCGGGTCCGCTGCCACGCCAACATTATAGACCTTATTTATGTGTAACCCACCGTATTCATTTGCAGGATTGGGTTGACGCAAAATTGATCTGATTATTTTTTAATGTATGTTTATTTTTCTATTTTTTTCATGCCGATTTGATTTTGTTGTTTTATTTATGCTTTTGCTAACGTGTAGTTATGAATATTGAGGGCATAGATGTATTTTCACCAAATATCTACTTTCTAAACCCATATCTAACCAAACAAGTACATTACTGATATACCCACAAACCAAACACTTATTTTATTTTATACCCACTAATTAGTTTTATATAAATCTTAATAATTTAAACCCTCCTAATAATAAACACACGTACCAAACATGCACTAAATGGCCATTCTAAACTAAAACCCTAAATAATTATTTCTGATTTTGTTTCTACAATAAAATGGCCATGGCGGACCATTGTAGTAAACAGATTTGATATAAATGTAATTAATACCCAAGTCACTAACCAAATAGGTCAGCTGTATTAATTAACGGATCTAAGGCCTAACATTTTAGGGGAAAAAAAACAAATAATAAATAAAAAAAAACTAGGGTTTGTGTAGCATTACAGTTGAGTTCAGTTTTTTGCCATTTGTCCGAGGCAAACTCTTCAGTTATAAACAGCATTCGTTTTTCATTGCAATAATTCCTAATAATAACCATATACACTTCTTAAGGCTCTGCCATTTTCTTATTCTTGCGTTAGATATGGCAACACTTAGTCTTTTCCATTTCTTTTTGAATATAAATTCCCAACATATATAATATATAGGCTAAATTGCATATAACATACCTGTGGTTTAAAAACTAAACATCAAAGCCCATGTGATTTGTAAATAGCGTTAAATACCCTCATGGTTTATTTAATAATGCACACGCTCCCAGTCCGGTCAGTTTTCCTCTTACGGTCAAACATTCACATAAAATTCCGTTTATACCCTTTTAACACTCTAAATTTCCTTCTTTATGCCCTTTGACCTCTTTGACCAAATTGAACATTCCTTCCCATCCGTCGCAACACTCAAACATTCAGCCCCCATTATCACTCAAAGTAATCCCTGACATCGTCCCACGATGAACATCCAAACCCTCCTTTGAACCCATCTCGAAGTTCAACGCCAACGACTGATCCGACGAATTGTTGGACTGCAAGGGTTTTAGGTTGAAGAAAGTAGATCTTTGAAAGAGTTTATATGGATCGATCATCGTCCCGTTATTTTAAATGTCAAACTCTTGAGTTAGATCTGGGGTGCAGGGCTGCGAAGGGGTAGCGAGCGGCAATGTTGCTGGTGGCCAGCAACTGCGAGCGAACAGCCAGGTTAGATTCGATGGTGTGGGGCTGCTCAGCGGCGAGAGACACTGTGACAGCCCTCTTGGATCAGATCTGGAGTGCAGGGCTGCGAAACGGCGACGAGGGGCACTGCGAGAGGCCTCTTGGGTCAGATCTGGGCGAGCAAGGTGGCGTGGTGCTGCTGCAAGGGGGTGCGAGGTATAGCAGGATAGCTCGACGCTGAAAGATCTAGTGCTGCAGAGCTATTCAGTGTGGCTGCGAGATGCCACAGATCTGGTGGAGCTGGGCTTCTCGGGGCGGCGAGGTCGCCGAACAATTTTTTATTTTTTTTTCATTATTTGCTACGGATATTCCCTTTAATGTGTTTTGTTAAATTTCAATTTTCATTTATGTGATTATTGATTTGAGGGGTATTTTAGTCATTTCAAGTTAAAGAAAAGTGGTCAAATTATATTTCAATTGCAATAAGAGCGTGTGTGGTGCACTCTCGGGCAGAAAGTGCTGACTGGGGGGTACGGTGCTACATTTTATTAACCATATAGGGGCGTCGCATAAAAAATAAACCACAAGGTAATAACACGCATTTTAGTATAACTACGTGGGGGTATGAAGGAGTTTACCCTAATATATATATAATGTATGGTATGCATCTTTATTCATTAATATTTTTTTTCCGGCAATTTTTCCCCTTGAAGGCCAAGACAACGTCGTAAACTGCAAAGTCCTCTACAAAAACAACTGCACATTCGCCGTCTCGATTTCAGGCTTTCGATGCGTCCTCGAGAAGCAGCAAGCGGGGCTTACGGCCGCCGTCGGGCTCGACATCTACGTCTGCGCCACGTCGGACATCGAAGCGTCCGACGGCCTAAAAAACCTAGTCGTGCGGCCTCTACAGGACCACGCTGGGGATCTCGTCGGACGCCCTGTTCAAACCTAGATTCGCCCGTAAGTTGTGTGTTCGAGCGAGTGCTACGATAACTGCCGCAACATAGTCGATCTTTACTCCAACCTCGCCGCCGGAGAAGGTAAATTTATTTTGAATAATAAATCAGTTGGAAATAAAGTGTATCAAATTAAAATATGGTGCAATTCCTTCAGGCTTAAGCTTTTAGGTGAAGTTGTCATTGAATATGATATCAGGACCTATACTAAGAGAGGTCTAATGGGTATCCTCACGATCACCAATTTTAAAAAAATTACAAGTTTAAAAATAAATAAGATACTGTGTTGAAAATAAATTATATAAAATTAAAATATAATTGTTGGTCCACTCCAGCCAAAGGAAGCAAAGCCATGTGAGGCATTAATGTGCGATATTCCCAACTGCACAATTAAGGCAAAGTGACGATTGCAATGACATAATACATCGTTGAGTTTGCCTATAAAAAGGCTTGTTCGATCAGTTGTAAAGGCACCCCAAGCTAGAGTATTCTCAGTGAGTGTAGAGAGCGAGAGAAAAAAAAATATATTTATCCGGGTGGATAAGGGTGAGAGTGGTTTTAGTTTTACTGGGGTAGTTGGGAATATGTACAAATACATTACCCGGGTTGATAAGGGGTCTCGGGTTTGGGTTTAAACACGAGCGTTAATTTGTACGGTGTAATATTCTCAATATAGTAAAACTATTGTCTCTCCGTGGAGGTAGGCGGTATTGGCCGAACCACGTTAAAATCTCGTGTTCTCTCTCAATGTCATTTCGGCTTTACGTATTATCCCGATAAATTGTCGCGAGGTCCAAATACAACCCACCGCTGGGCCCGAGGTATTTTAACAATCTCCCCAACAAGTGATATCAGAGTCTAGCCTTGCTGATATTCTGAGTATGCTCTGTGGTTGCAGCTGTGTCTGATCTTCCACATCAGAAAAGATATCAAAAAGGTTTATCGTTACGGGGGAGCCAGTGTCGGGCGGAGCTTGTGCGGCGGAGGAATTTTTTTGGCGAGTAGTGGCAATAGTACTGTGTAACTGGGTTCTGTCTAGGTGACTGGTATATAAGTGGGACCGTTGTGACCCCACCAGCTCTATCTGGGAACTCACTTAGAAGGGTAATTCTGTCTAGTAGGCAGGTCGCTAGCCTTTACTGGGAATTATCTGATCAGTACTATTTAGGCCGGAGCTGTTGAATCTCTGCAAGGACAATGGCGACGGATAACAGCATCAAAGTGCGACAATTTGATGGTACGGGAAGTTTCACTCTTTGGCAGAGGAGAGTGAAGGATGTGCTCGTTCACCAAGCTTGGCTAAAGCTTTGAAGGGAGACGAGGGGAAGCCGGAGAAAATGACGAAAGAAGACTGGGAGGATTTGGGGTCGAGATGTGTCAGCACAATCCGTCTGTACATTGCGGATAACATTTTGAATAATGTTGTTAATGAAGATTCTGCACCAGATTTGTCTGTACATTGCGGATAACATTTTGAATAATGTTGTTAATGAAGATTCTGCACCAGATTTGTGGAAGAAGTTGGAGGACTTGCACCTCGGGAAAAGCTTAACCACAAAGTTAGATCTGAAGCGGGAATTGTACCGGCTGAAGATGGAGGAAGGTGGGAATCTCATGGATCATGTTAGCGTGTTCAACGGACTTGTGGATCAACTTGCAAAAGTTGATGTTGAGATAGAGGAAGAAGATAAGGCCCTTTTACTTCTTACCTCGCTTCCTGATTCTTATGATAATTTGGTCACCACCATTCTGTACGGAAAGAAGACAGCGACGTTGGTGGAGGTGCTGTTAGGAATATTTTATTGTGTTCAATTAATTATAATTATGTTTGTTGTTTATTTATAAAGATTCTCTTTATAAGAGGCTTAGTGTAATTGGACTTTGTTAGGAGCCCAAGTATTATATACTAAAATGTGGTATAAATACTTGAACCCTAACACATAATAAAATGTATATTGTGTGAAAATAGTCTAGAGAGAGAGAGAGAGCCACCCAACCTTCCTCAAGCACACACACCCCACGTTGATCCAATACTTCCCATCCTAAACGTGGTTAAATCGTCCGAAGTTAGGTTGTTAGGATAGAAAGGCTACCAACAAGTGGTATCAGAGCCAAACGCGTTCGGATTTGAGCGATTTTTCTGAAATTTTTGGGCTTTTTCAAAGCTTTGAGTTCGAAACCTTTTTTGCTCTTGATCTTGATTTTTCGAGCTTATTTTACTGATTTTGCAAGCTCAAGAGCTAAATAAGTTGTTTTCGAGTGATTTTAAGTGTTTACCCAACATTTTTCAGTAGATTTGAGTGAGATTTAGGTAGAAAATCGCACTGAAAACTCGTCATTTTTTCCCAGAGATGATTTTCGGGTAGATGAATGCAACAGTACCTTGAAATTCGGATAGTTTTCACCCGAATTTTACCCGAATTTCTTAAACTCGGCGAATTTTAATTCTACCCGAAATTGTACCCGAAATTCCTGTTTTCGGCGAAAATCTCTGTCTGAGAACACCCGAATTTTAAGGTTTTGGGACAAAATTTTTAATTCTACCCGAATTTCTTTCTCGGAGAAAATTAGTACTTATCCGATTTCCATCACCCGAATTTTCGCTTTAAATTCTCGGCGATTTTCTAGTTTTCGGGCAGACCCGAATTCGGGCATACGTACCCTAATTTGCTCACTCTCGGCGATTGTCTGATTTTCGGACTGAATTATCCGAATTCGGGCAAATCATCCGAATCAAGTTACCCGAATTTCTACTTACCCGAAAATTCTTAGTACCCAAATTTCCAATCATACTTCTTAAGATTTTCGGGCAAAGTCTTCACCCGAGATTTCACTGTTCTCATTCGAAAATAGTGATTTCAAATTCGCTTACTCACTCTTAAAAAATTACACTTAAACATTTTCGATCACCCAAAATTTTTCGGCCTCCCCTCGAAAAAGGCTTTAAGTAGCCAAAAAAAAGTCTTTTGGAGGAAAATTTTTTATACATCATTTCATAGAGAAAAATTTTCTGAGTCCAATAGGCATAGTCTATTTTACACTTTTTCGAAAATTTTCAAAATAAATTTTCCGGGCCCAAAATTTTCGGTATAGCAAACTTTTTTCGTCAGTTTTTTAAGGCAAATCCACTATACGCGTCAACGATCACGTATCCAACAATCAACTTAGGTCGTATTTGGCATATTATAGAAAAAGTTTTGGTAATTTTTCCGAAGTTTTCGAAATCATTCCAAAATTTTTAGGTGCAAACCAAAAATTTTCGACACTTATTATCTTCGATACTTCACTATACTTTTTGATAAAACCAAACTTTTCGGAACTGAATTTCCAAAAGCCAAATTTTAAAATTTTAAATTAAAAAAAAAAAATTATTATGGATGCTCAAGCTAGAAAAATTGAGGAATTAGAAGCAAGATTTGCTAATAATTACTCTGTGTTGCTTAAGCAACAAGAATGTCTAGCTTTCGCTAATGAGGATTTGGCTAACATGAGGTCAAAGGTCATTAGCTTAGAAACTAAGTTAGAAATTAGTGAAAAGAATGTCTGTGATATGACTAAAAGATTACGTTCTTGCGAAGATGAGCGAAATCGTGTCTCATCAAAATATGAGATAATCTTAGAGGAACGGTGTATGCTTTCCTCTAAGATTGAACTTTTAGAGAACGCTTGTGGTAAAAGAAGTCAAGCAGATAAAAATTCATCTTCTAACTTAGTGTCTTTCGGGGAAAATAATTTACATTCTAATAAACCTACTTCTTGTTGGGAAATTCCTGAGGTTGCTAGTAAAATTGCAGAATTGAACGCAACATTGGAATCAGAAAGAGTATGTTTTCGAGCTGAAAAGGAAAAACTTTTAGAGGAGATTTCAAATCTCAAAAATTCCCCGCCCTTACCTGTGACGACCCTCATTTTCTAAATACGATTAGTGGCGGATTTCCGCAACGAAAGCCGTGGAAGACCCATTTTACAAAAACTTTTAAAACAAACTAAGATACATATATATAAATATATCATTTTTACAGCACAACCATCTTTACACGGTTCTCGGCCCCAAAACAAAATCCAAAAGTTCCTACGCGCTCCACAGGTCTTCATCCATGTACAACCTCGCCCTCAAAAGTCCGTGGAGTCACCGCCATCAGCCTGCCTCAGTCGCGACGTACCTTGACGTCGGACTCGATCGTACCTACAACACATAAAACTGAGCTATTGCTCAGTAGGTGAAAACATGCATGAATGCAGCGTGCGCTCAACTATCATCCCAAAATATCTCACCATAAATGCACGCTCGACTTTTATCTCTCAATCCCTCTTATCATATCTCAACACAGGGCCCTAGGTTAGACTCGACACCTCGCGCGCCCATAACAATCACGGTAGCCTACATTGATAGCGTTTAGACATTCACGCTACTGCCCTACCAGGTCGCTCCTTCCGCGAAAATAACATAAAAGACGGTTTTGTACCTCGGGACGTTCACGCCCGAGTAGACAGATCGATCACGCATGTCTGCCGTCAAGTGTCATATATGAGTACTAACCTCGATTCCTCTACGAATCATCAACACGATCACGATCTGCCCCGCTCATCAATACATCAGAGTATTGCCGTATCGACAAGGTACCCATTTCTCACAATGTCGTGATATGCGATGCGTGTCATACAAGTCGTACAAAATAACAACCACATCTCGTAAAACCCGAAGATTCGGAAATCTTTTTAATTTCCAAAAATAATATTTACTGTTGACCAAGGGAAACTTAGTCGAAACCCGAAACTTTATTAAGAGAATTTGATTGTAAATAAAATAAATGATTTTGCCCGAAAATGTGTTTGTATGAAATTAGGTTAACACCTAACATTAACACAGCAATTTATAAGCACCCAAAAGTCATTTTGCTCAAAAAAAAAAAAATAAGATTCGACATTTATTTGAATTCGAATGTCATTCGAATTCAAATTCACGAAACTGAGCCTGCGAAAACAGTCCCCAGCCCGCGAAAAGCCTGTTTTGTCTCACAGGAATCACCTCGCGAAAACTGAAGTCGACCCGCGCAAACTGGTTTTCGGCCCGCGAAAATAGGTTTTCGGCCCTCATCTGTTTCTTATTCGCGAATTCTCTCTGGCCCGCGAAAACTGGTTTTCGGCCCGCACCTATCTCACATTCGCGAATCATTCTGGCCTGCGTAAACTAGTTTTCGGCCCGTACTTATCTCTTATTCGCAAAACTTCTCTGGCCCGCGAAAACAAGTTTTCGGACCGCACTTATCTCTCATTCGCGAATCCTTCTGGCCCGCGTAAACTAGTTTTCGGCCCGTACTTATCTCTTATTCGCAAAACTTCTCTGGCCCGCGAAAACAAGTTTTCGGACCGCACTTATCTCTCATTCGCGAATCCTTCTGGCCCGCGTAAACTAGTTTTCGGCCCGAAAACATGAAATCATCCGAAAATACATGCAAACACCGAAAATGAAGAACAATATGCGAAAAACACTAAGTTCTTCAATTTTTCAAGTTATCAGACCTATTTTCTAAGCACATAAGTATGTATATTCATACCAAAAATCCAGATATTGGGTTTGAAACACATCATAGAACATTAGACAAATCAAAAACATCAAAACAACATACCCGAAAATTTGATAAATCGAGCTAAAGTAACCTTTCACCCGAGTTTTCAAATTCTTTAACGAGTTGTAAAAAGAATTTCACCTACCTTAAGTCCAAGCTATGTTCAGGAATTTGCACTGCTTTGTTTTTCCTTCTCTCCTTCTTCCTTGCGTTTTTCCTCCCCAGAGAATATTTTTATCTCCCCGTTTTAGGTATTTTAAGTTGTAGATATACTTTGAGGTAAATGATGATAAGTAGGTGACAAGGAGGTGACGAGTTTTTCCTCTTAGGTTAAGAAATGTCTTGCCCGAAAATTATTTACACTTCACCCGAATTTCACTTTGTCCTTACCCGAATTCTTCCCTTTGTTCTTACCCGAATTTTGGCCTCTTTTGTTTTCAAATACTTATCAAAATTCGGGTGTTCCTATTATTATTCATACTCTTCACCCGAGCTTTCGAATCCTTCATCTAAATAATATATCAAAATTTCTAATTATAATGGTAATTACATTATAAAATCCACGGGTATTACATTACCTGTCCTAAATAATCTTTCCATAGAAATATCTTCTGTTAAGCAGGATAAGGGAATCCAAACCAAAAGCATCCTTGTTCCTAAAACTGAGAAAGCTTTTACTAATAATTCTAAGTCAACTTTGACTGGCGCAGAAACGAAAAGTATAAGCAATACGCGTAAAAATGCTAAGGAATAAAAGAATATTAGGAAGGAGAAAGGAAAATCGACATTATTTCCCAAAATCAAGCACGACATTGCTAAAGATTCTCCTTCTCCTGCTCCTATAAAAAAGGAAGTTCCTAAAGAAGAAGTTCCAAGCTCAAGCAGACGAACTTCTCAAACTTCCAAAATCTCTCATTCTTTAAAGAATGATAGAGATGGAATTGCTTACACGCACAAAAATACTTATTCTTCTAGTAAGCGAAATTCCATCAAGAACCATCATTATAGAGTGAATGATGTGAATTCTTGTAGGCAATACGACTCATCATCTGATGACGCATATAGTGCGATAAGCTCGTATTCATACTTAAAATACCCGGTCCATATTAAGTCTGAAAGACACCTTCTGCGACTGGCTAGGGAGAAAATCTTCAGATCTTCTAAACCTAGACACACATTCACCGGCGCTGAATTGTCATTTCCCTCTAAGGTTCACCAAACTTGGATTCCTAAATCAGAAATCAAATTAAATAGGACTTTAAAGGATGATTTGAGATGTATATCTGAACCAAATGTGCTTAACTTGTTTTCTGCTAATATGGGAGGACCCATCCAAAAATGGGTACCAAAGTCCCGATAATATTTTGCAGGAGCCCAATCACGTGTGGTAATTCGACGGTGGTTGCTCCACACGCGTGATTGGTATGAGACGAGAGCAACCACAAACCCCCGGTCATGAGTAGTAATTAGAAGATGGTTGCTCCATACTCATGATCGGTACGAGACGAGGGCAACCACAAAATTCCAGCATGGTTGGTATTCCAGAAGTTGCTCCACAACCATGACTGGTATGCAGCGTGAGCGACTTCAAACATCCCTCATGTATGGCAATTTGACGTAGTGGCTCCACATACATGATAAAGGGAAATTACGTGAGCAACTACGACTATATGTGGTACATTCTATCTTTTGAACTTAATTGCATAATACCACATTCATACATATTTTTAAAGTAGGTAAATTCTATATATGCATTCCATAGTAAATTTTGGCATGCATATAGAGCTGAAAAGACAATATACCTACTTTGAAAATAATAGAGTACAATATAGGTATGCATGCTTCAAAAGGACTTTTACCTTCATATTTTTGCACGCGTGCATACATGAGCCGAAATGCAAAATACTCTATTTTATAAGTACATTATCATCATGCATACAATTTTAAGATTTTCGAGCTTAAACTTTCAAGCATGCATATACGCTGAATTGCAAAAATTACCTATTTTTCAAAATGGTACATTTTAAATATGCATTTTTCAAAACTTTAAATTCTAAATGCATATTACGCACGGAAATGAAAAATACCATTTTTGTAAAATGAGCTTAATTTGAGGGGGAGCTACTCTTTTTTTTAAAAAGAGAAGTGACCCTTCTTTCTTTAGAAGTGAGCTATAATTATATTTTTGAGGGGGAGTGAACTTCAAATATGTGAATTTAGGGAAAGAGATTCAAAGATCTTTCGAACTTTCCACGCATCTTTTGAGGGGGAGCAATTTTATTTTTGAAAGCATGTTTTGAGGGGGAGGAATAACAAAATCTATATTATATGCATATACTATATTATATATATACTAATATATATTACTAATACAATATATATTATATCAATATAATATATAGTATAAAAATATATTTTACTAATAACGATTAATATATATATTATATCCATATAATATATAGTATAAAAATATATTTTACTAATAACGATTAATATATATATATATATATATATATATATAAAAAGGCCATCAATATTTAAAAAAAAAAGAGGCCATAAAAAAAAAAGAATGTTCTCTCCTCTTCATCAAGCTTCATGGAGATTACCTCCGACCTCCGAAGATGGACCTCAAAAGAAGAATCTCGAGCATACAACGGTCAACTCTTTTCAAAAGGCGACGGTGGTTACAAATGCAAATCTCGGTGCTCGCTTCAACCGACATGCTCTGGCTCGCTGACAAATAAAGCAGTACTCACCACTTCCTACCGGATGCATGGATACTTCGTTCCTACGATTCAGTCAAACCCAACTGAATCTAACCCCGGAACATCACCGAGAGTCAGTCGAATTACGAAGAAACAGCACCGTCTACTAAAACCTTTTGAAAAGACCGACACTACATGATTCCCTCACCTCACAAATTATTCGGACCAACCCCCATAGGTACAGGTGCTAATTTTATTAGCTCCCGGGTAGAAGTCGCCGCAATAGGTCCAACGGCGCGTGCACAACCGAGCCTTACTCACTCGTCTGTCTCACAAAAGACAGGTGTTTCAGAAATCACGGGGAACCACGTCTACTATCATCGCTTCACTCGGAAGTGGGAGATATTGAATTATGTGGTACTCAGCCCCACCACCACACTTCCTTGAGCAGTCGAGTCTAGTGTGTCCTCACTTTTCAAATATTTTTATATTTTTTGGGACACATACACTTTTCTAACACCTGATCTTTGTGATCAAGCTAGAACTTCCATAGACACATCTCCGGTAGATGTGATTCCATGATTGGAAGGAAGTCCTGCCGTTGCAACATCAATACAACAACGGAATCAGGTCATCGTCTCGAGCTAGTCTCTAGAACGATGCAAACGGGACGCCTATGTGGCCCCGGTTCTTCAAGCCCTGTCCTCACAGGCCACGTCTCGGAGTTTGTCTCTGAAGTCGTGTCGACGGATTGCTTTAGTGGCTCCGTTTGGTTATTACCATCACCGACCTGTCGTTTGTGTCCTTCTAATCTTCCTATACAAGGATGTCGATCTCGTTAACTCGAATCGCCATGAGGGGGGAGAAGGGGACACGCATAAACAAACAGGTCGGACCATCCACCAATTTCCGCCGAGCGTACCACTCTGAAGCCGGGCTCTCCTGCACTTGAATGGAACATTCCAAAGGAGCCTCGGCACATTTTACAACACCCCACATGTATCTTCTTCCGGAGCCAGACAAGCTTCCTCGAGGCCGAACCAGACAACTTCCTTCGAAGACGACGAATCCGGCGCCGAGAAGAAGAAGATTAAAAGAGACTTAACGGCTTAAAACTACGGAGAAAGACCAGGATAAGATGCAAACAAAGTCCAAGATCCGCGACATCATCAAAGTCGAATTTCAAGGCGTGGATCACTATCTACATCCGGTCTACAGAATATAGCGTCAAGTCAAGAGAGTCCTAGCCGAAGAGCATTCAAAGCCTCCGCAAGAAGGGGAGATAGCCCTTGTAGGGGGAGATTGCTAGGACTCAAGATGTTAACGGGAAGTCTTCGTGACCCCGGTTTCTTATACGACGGATTGCCTTTGTGGCTCCGTCGGGTTTTTACCAAACCTGAGCTCCTACTGTGCCTATCAATGTCATCCTCTTGTCCCGACGACGTGATCTTCTTGCCAAAGATGATGCCTCATTTTGACCCATCGCATGGCGATCTCCCCAACTCGATCGTCATGAGGGTGAGTAGTACTAAAGCAAAATGGGAGCAATACCACGACGAAAGTGCAAGATAGATCAGAAACGCTGAAATCATCAAGCGTCGTCAAATCAAGCAAACACCGCCGACCTTCAAACTCCGAAGTTGCCACCTCGTGTGTGTCTCTCCAAACTTCAAAGAGAACTTCCCAGTCCCAACACAAGGTTGACGAAAAGTAGGGGGAGTTGCGTCACTATCGAAAGGAGAGATTAGACATAAAAAGAAGAAATCCAGCAAGCAACTTCTAACACCTTTCGGCATTTACGAGTCGAGCTTCAAAAGAAGATTAAGGAAGATCTAGTGCCGAGAAGAGAAGATCAAGACACGGTGAGCTTGAGGATCTCCAAAAGAAGAGGTCAAAAGACAAGACAAGGAGAAAATTCTTTTAGGACTCAGGCAAATGCACTAAGCCCCACAAAGATAATACATGCCAAATTGAAGATTGAACACAAAGGGGGAGATTGTTAGGAATATTTTATTGTGTTCAATTAATTATAATTATCTTTGTTATTTATTTATAAAGATTCTCTTTATAAGAGGCTTAGTGTAATTGGGCTTTGTTAGGGGCCCAAGTATTATATACCAAAATGTGGTATAAATACTTGAACCCTAACACATAATAAACTGTGTATTGTGTGAAAATCATCTAGAGAGAGAGAGAAGCTCCCAACCTACTCCAAGAACACACACACCCCACGTTAAATTAATACTTCCCATCTCAAACGTGGTTTAATCGTCCCTAGTTAGATTGTTTGGATAAATCGAAACTATCAGGTGCAGTCAACTCTTTTATCGCATGAAAAGAGAAGACGATCAAATTATGGAGATAGCCAAAATTCGGTGTTGGCTATACATGGAGAGAATCGTAAAGGAAGGATGCACGCCAGAGGATTTGGGGACAACAGCAGGTCCAAATTCAAGGGTGGCGGGAAGGGCACAGTGTGCTACAAGTGTGGTGAGCCGGGACACATCAAGAGGAACTGTCCGACTTGGAGGAAGGACAGGAGCGGCGAGGAAAATTCCACAACGATGATAGCACAGGATACGGATGATCTTGGAGACGTTCTCACAGTCTCTAAAGATGACGCTCGTTCTCAGGATGAATGGATATTGGATTCGGGGTCGAACTACCATGTTTGCTCTGATCGGAAATATTTTGATACGTTCCGGAAAATACGAACGGGATCGGTCTCTATGGCTGATGGATATCGTTGTGGTGTTCAGGGTGTTGGAACGGTGAAAATCAAAATGGTTGACGGAGCAGTGCGCACTTTGGGTGGTGTGATATTTGTCCCAAAGTTGCCTAGGAATTTAATATCCTTGACCCAGTTAGATTCCAAGGGCTATGAGAGTTTCATAGCAGGGGGAGTTTGTAAAATCACACGTGGCGGAAAGGTCCTACCAAAGGGAGAAGAGCGTGGAGGTTTGTATCGTCTGGACGGGAGTATGATATATAATACTCCGACTTCGATGGATTCACGTAAATCGCGCGCACGTGGCGGAAAGGCAGACGATGGTGAGAAGGAAAGTCCTGCTGGAGAAGGGGTTGCATCGAAGTCCCTCTTCAGAATCGACGGTTAGAGTCGGTTCGGGCAGCTGCACATAGGATTGGCCGCTGAGTGAATCAAGTGGGGTAGGATCGGAATTCTTGATTCGGATTATGTGTAGCTGATACAAGGAAGGCCGATGGACGTTCGTGGTATTTACGAACGGGAAACTCTCAAGATCAGACTCGCTGGGAGGAGCGGTTGGTGATGCTGAAGAAGACAAATGTGGCTGGAGGGGGGAGAATTGTTGGTCCACTCCAGCCAAAGGAAGCAAAGCCATGTGAGGCATTAATGTGCGATGTTCCCAACTGCACAATTAAGGCAAAGTGACGATTGCAATGACATAATACATCGTTGAGTTTGCCTATAAAAAGGCTTGTTCGATCAGTTGTAAAGGCACCCCAAGCTAGAGTATTCTCAGTGAGTGTAGAGAGCGAGAGAAAAAAAAAATTATATTTATCCGGGTGGATAAGGGTGAGAGCGGGTTTAGTTTTACTGGGGTAGTTGGGAATAGGTACAAATACATTACCCGGGTGGGTAAGGGGTCTCGGGTTTGGGTTTAAACACGAGCGTTAATTTGTACGGTGTAATATTCTCAATATAGTAAAACTATTGTCTCTCCGTGGAGGTAGGCGGTATTGGCCGAACCACGTTAAAATCTCGTGTTCTCTCTCGGTGTCATTTCGGCTTTACGTATTATCCCGATAAATTGTCGCGAGGTCCAAATACAAGCCACCGCTGGGCCCGAAATATTTTAACAATCTCCCCAACAATAATACGCTTCTTTCAGATTAAATATTTAGGTGAAGCGGTCGTTCAACAAAATTAATAGTGGCGTTTTATTACATATTTATTACTATCAATTATCATTCATCATCAATTATATTTTTATTACTTTATATATATATATATATATATATATATATATAATTTTGTAGGTGTTTATCTTCCGAAGTTATGTGAAGGCCACTCTGAATATGTAGCTGCTCTTGGACCAGAAGCATCTTTCTTCAAGAATTTCAATGCTGCCCCTTCAATGCCTCCTATTTTCTTTAATTTTATATTTTATCAGCTTTTGAATATACATATTTGTCTATATCACTGTTTTAAAATGCGTATTACGCAATGCGCCACGTTTTAGTTTCGATACTGTGTAGCGTAAATAGCATGGCGTATTGCGTGAGTTTTTCGAGCCAATTCACTTATAATGCCAAAAAAACATAATATATAACAACACGAGCAAGTAAATCATTTTTACAATCAAACAAACCATTATAAAAAGGAAATATCGGTAAAAGTTACTAAAAATTTATGAAATATAATATTTGCATGAAATTGGAAAGTGATGAACGTATCTTGAATTAATTAATAATAAATACATGAAAAAAAAAGGACATTAGTGGATGATCTTGCTATAAATCAAATTTCAACCTTTCCATATAATAATACCACGCGTCAACATAATTATAGCACAAGCGTATCGAAATCTAAATATTCCTAAATGATAACATATAGATAATTATCAAGAGCTTTATAATCATATTATTATTATTTTGGTGGTTGTAAAAGGCTTAGATTTGCCTTCACTAGTTGACTATAATATATGTGATTGTCGTCATGTTAGATGCCAAAAAAGACGCAAAATCAAAATTGATTTACACAAAATTTAATAGAAACGCGGAAGGAATATAATCTCAATATCATCGATTGAAAAGGTGGTATTTGATGGCTGGCTGTGACAAATACTTAAATTCATGGTATATGATTCTTAATCATTAAAAAATAAATAATAAACTCAAAAATAAATAATAGGCAAGCAAAAGCCGATGATGTTTGGGGTGGGGGTGCCAAAACCAAGGAAGGATAACACGTAAAAGGCCTTGATAATGTAAATCGCATTAAAGAAAATTCCAAATTAATGAATTTATTTATCTTATTTATATGGTAAAAATTTGAGAAAAAAAATAAATAAATATCCACGTGGCACAAACCTTCCCCGGGTATTGCCACCACCCAACCATTGTTAGAAGCTTCTTTGGCCTTTCTTTCTTCGTGCGTGTCTATATATGGATGTTGAAACCATTGTTGATAACACAATTCCTTGTAAGAACGTTATCATTCCTCAAAAGAAGAGAGAAAATATCACAAAAAATGGCTTTTTCGACTCTCACCGGCCTTCTCTCGCACGTCGCCGATGTTTTCCCTTCACGCCGGGCTATCTCCGTCTCCGGGAAATTCGACGTCACCCACGCCCAGCTTCACCGGCTGATCCAACGTGCTGCAGAAGGGCTCATCGCCGCCGGCGTCAATCCCGGAGAAGTCGTCGCACTCACCTTCCCCAACTCCGTCGAGGCAAGCTAATAATCCATTCCATACCATACTCTTAACTCTTGTTAAGATCGGTCATGTTTTTTTTTTTTAAAAAAAATCACTTATTCTTGCAGTTTGTCATCATGTTCCTGGCGGTTCTCCGCGTCCGAGCCACGGCGGCGCCACTGAACTCCGCCTACACAGCCGACGAGTTCGAGTTCTACCTCTCAGATTCAGAGTCCAAGCTTCTTCTCACTTCCAAAGAAGGCAACAGACCTGCTGAGGCCGCCGCCAAGAAGCTCAACATCCCACACATCTCCGCCGACTTACCATCTCTGGCCTCCGGCGAGGACGACGTCGTCGTCCTCACTCCAAACCATCAATCCAACGGCGACGCTTCAAAGGGTTATCCTCCGCTCTCTAAAGTCGTCAACGACCCAAACGACGTAGCTCTGTTCCTCCACACCTCAGGCACCACCAGCCGCCCCAAAGGCGTACCTTTAACCCAATTCAACCTCTATTCCTCCGTACAGAACATAAAGAAAGCTTACAAACTGACTGAATCAGACTCCACCGTGATCGTCTTGCCGTTGTTCCACGTGCATGGACTGCTATGTGGGTTGCTGAGCTCGCTAGGCGCCGGAGCTGCTGTTGCTCTTCCTTCGGCCGGTCGGTTCTCCGCCTCCACTTTCTGGGCGGACATGAATAGGTAGGCCCTTCTAACATTCTTTCAGCTCAGCTCATTCCTCTCTTAGTAATATTAACAAACACTTTGAATGCAAACATTACAGTTACAACGCGACGTGGTACACGGCGGTGCCGACGGTCCACCAAATCATCCTAGACCGGCACGTAACCAAGCCGGAGCCGGCTTACCCCAAGCTCCGGTTCATCAGGAGCTGCAGTGCATCGCTGGCGCCGGCGATAATGGAAAGGTTGGAAGACTCATTCGGCGCGCCAGTCCTCGAGGCCTACGCAATGACCGAAGCCACCCATCTGATGGCGTCCAACCCCTTGCCGGAGGAGGGTCCGAGGAAGGCCGGGTCAGTGGGTAAACCCGTGGGTCAGGAAATGTGCGTCATGGACGAGAAGGGGAACGTCATGGAGAGCGGCGCGAGCGGCGAGGTTTGCATCAGAGGCCCCAACGTGACCCGCGGGTATAAGAACAACCTCGAGGCGAACAAGGCGGCGTTTATGTTCGGGTGGTTCCACACCGGCGATCTGGGCTACTTCGACTCCGATGGGTACTTACATCTCGTCGGCAGAATCAAAGAGTTGATCAACCGTGGAGGTAAGAACACAAAAAAATAATAATAATAAAAATTAAATCTTTTTCTTGTTTGATTTGATGTGGCCATGATTTCTTGCAAGAATATGCCAAGATCCTCCACCTAATCACATGCTAACAGTTGCTGACGTGTCATAGTCAAAATCTTCGTTTGCCTTTAATTCATTTTTTGTTTATTATTACATCGACCTCGAAGGTGGCGATCGATGGAGATAACATCAATATAATATTTCTTGGCTTTTACCTAACTACCACCGTCGGGCATATGTCCAATATTTGCTTGTCAAAATGCTGCCCATCGTCCATCTGTCGCTCACTAATTCTAATGGTCTTAGAATAGTAATAAATCAAATATGGATTGGAAATTTCTCACGTAGTTTCGCAATGTGTTCTTTTTCAAGAGGAAACTTCTTTAGGTTGCTTTTTGGTAGTTTTAAAAGTAGGCCCATTTCTAGCTTTTACACTTCGTCACATGAAAAACCCTTTTTGAATAAGATTGTTTGTCTACTTTTGCATGCTTTTCAAGGCCTATTTTCCTCTTACATTCCACCTTTTCTTTCTACCCAGGAGAAAAAATATCACCAATCGAAGTCGATTCTGTACTCTTATCCCATCCCGACGTTGCCCAAGCCGTTGCATTTGGTGTCCCGGACGATAAATACGGAGAAGAGGTAAGACACACACTCCCTCATTTCACACATACCGTCGAACTACATACCCTATTCGATAGAATATTAAGTCATATTTTAATTTGTTTCGTAGATAAACTGTGCGGTCATACCTCGAGAGGGGTCGAACCTCGACGAGGCAGAGGTCAATAGGCACTGCGTGAAGAACCTCGCTGCTTTTAAGGTTCCGAAGAAGGTATTCATCACAGATGAACTCCCCAAGACTGCCACTGGGAAGATCCAGCGGAGGATCGTGGCCGAGCATTTCCTGGCACAGATATCTGCTGCTAAAGTTCCCAAGTTTGGGGCGTAAAGGGTTTATTACATACTGTCCAATCCAATGGATATGATGGATTGTCTAAAAATCTGCACCACATTTTTATTCAATTTATCTCTTGCTGTAGAAAGTGGTTTGATCATATCCTTTCAGGATCTTGAATAAACTCTTAGTTCTCCCAAAACTTCATTTCAAACCCTAACAGAAAAACTGAAGCTAGGGGAATAGAGATTCATCATGTTTTTAAGGTTCTAACAGAGCACTGCCTAAAGTTAATACCAAAACACAGACCAAATCCACGAAATTCATAGGTTTACGTTAGAAAGCAAGCACGAAGACAACATAGAAGACATAACAAAACCTTGAAACTTACGCCTCCTCCTGCTGCTCCTCTTCGTCCTCGTAATCATAGCCATCCTCGTCAGCAGTTGCGTCTTGGTACTGCTGGTACTCTGATACGAGATCGTTCATGTTGCTCTCTGCTTCGGTGAACTCCATCTCATCCATTCCCTCGCCGGTGTACCAGTGCAAGAAAGCCTTCCTCCTGAACATTACGGTGAACTGCTCGCTGACCCTCCTGAACATTTCTTGAATCGAAGTCGAGTTGCCGATGAACGTCGAAGCCATCTTCAGCCCGGTCGGCGGAATGTCGCACACTGTGGACTTCACGTTGTTGGGAATCCACTCCACGAAGTAGGAAGAGTTCTTGTTCTGGACGTTTATCATCTGCTCGTCAACTTCCTTGGTGCTCATCTTGCCTCGGAACATGGCGGAGGCTGTGAGGTAGCGCCCGTGTCTTGGATCGGCGGCACACATCATGTTCTTTGCGTCCCACATTTGCTGGGTGAGTTCAGGGACAGTGAGTGCTCTGTACTGCTGGGACCCACGGGACGTGAGGGGAGCGAAGCCAACCATGAAGAAGTGGAGCCTAGGGAAAGGGATGAGGTTGACCGCAAGTTTCCTTAGGTCAGAGTTGAGTTGACCGGGGAAGCGAAGGCAGCAAGTGACACCACTCATGGTAGCCGATATCAGGTGGTTGAGATCTCCAACTGCAAATAAATGAGACGTTAGGAAGCAATTATACGCCTCCCAGCAGAGTTAAGTACTATAAAGTTGCATTAAGCAAAGGAAGAAAAGAGATAAACTCACAGCTAGGGGTGGTGAGTTTAAGGGTGCGGAAGCAGATGTCGTATAGGGCTTCGTTATCCAACACCATGCACTCATCGGCATTCTCGACGAGCTGGTGAACTGAGAGAGTTGCATTGTAGGGTTCGACCACTGTGTCAGAGACTTTTGGAGATGGGAAGACGGAGAAAGTAAGCATCATTCTGTCGGGATATTCTTCCCTGATCTTCGAGATCAAAAGGGTTCCCATTCCAGATCCAGTTCCACCGCCTAAAGAGTGGCACACCTGGAAACCTGACGACGAACAAGTGAACTTGAGTCTATCAATCGATTAGACCAAAGCATAAATAATTGAATGCATACCATTTAGATATCAGTATTACAAACCAATTAGGAGATGATGTTTACTTGCCTGATGTATGGATTTGTTTTCCAACATATTATATCAAAGGATGTAGTTTCGAACATTAGAGTTATCTGCTATTCTAAGACAATAGACAGAGAAACGGCATTCTGTATCAAGTTAAAGCACAACACATATCATCAGGGAAGCATAAATCCTCATACCACCCTTGATATACATGAAAATAAGAGATGACCAGCAAGACGGCAAGTAAAATCTACTATAATAAGAAAAGCCAGTCAAATTACTCTTAGAGCAGATGAATCTATGCCTGATACTCAATCCTTTACATCATAGAATCAAAGTAAAAAAATAAAATGATCAGATGGACGAAACACCTAAGCATTAGAACTCACATAGAAACGCAAACAACAAGGGAAAATTAGCCAAGCAAGCATCAAACGCACCAAGAAACTAGATCTAGAAAATACTAAATAAACATTAAGTCAACCCACCCTGCAGGCAGTCGCAATTCTCAGCCTCCTTCCTGACCACGTCCAACACCGAGTCAATCAACTCCGCACCCTCCGTGTAATGTCCCTTGGCCCAGTTGTTTCCCGCCCCAGACTGCCCGAAGACAAAGTTGTCCGGCCTGAAGATCTGCCCGTACGGCCCAGATCTGACCGAATCCATCGTACCAGGCTCCAAGTCCATGAGCACGGCGCGTGGGACGAACCTTCCACAGCTGGCCTCATTGTAGTAAACGTTAACTCTCTCGAGCTGGAGATCGTTGTCGCCGCTGTACCGTCCGGTGGAATCGATACCGTGCTCAGCACAGACGACTTCCCAGAACTTGGCGCCAATCTGATTACCACACTGACCACCCTGTATGTGGAGGATTTCTCTCATTTTCGTACGAAGTAGAGATCTGAGTACTTAATTTCTAGGGTTTTTTGGGGAAGCTAAGAGCGTCAATACTGCAATGCAAGTGGAGTGGGTGTGTAAATAGTGAGTGTTTTAAATATTTTTGAAATTGGTTTGCTGGGAAATGAAACGAGTGGGACCTACATCAGTCCATGGCTCTGTTTTACATCCCTCTTTTTTTTTTTTTTTTATAAAATATTTAAATAGTGTTTGATTACATTAGGAAAATTCTATGTTAGGGAGTGTAAATTGTAATTAAGGATTTGAATATATTTTAAAAAACTTTATTTTTTTAATATATTTCCATCGTTCAAACTAATTTATTATCACAGACTTGTTAATTCGAACTATGATCGGTAGTTCAGTTCGTTCGACAAAACGAGATTATATAAACTAGTATTTTATTGCATACTCAATGCGTGTACTGAAAAATATAAATACATAATATTATTTTATATTTGATATATTTATAACTATATTATATTTTGTAGATGAAATATTATTTAAAAAATATTGTGAGGATGTAATTATAATAAATAAACAAAATTGAGGAGTAGAATGATAATACCCATATTAAGATAAATTATAAAAAAAATGATCAAATTGAAATTAAGTTTACACACCAAATGACAATTTTTATAAACTCCTCTCACCTAATAAATAGTATAGATAGTAAAACTTTATATTAGGTTTTGTTTACTACTGAAAAAAAATCCAACTAATAATATCGGGCTTGGATGTAGTTCATCTTAAATTCATTGTACGATAAATTAGTAAAGGCTTGACATGCTTTTTATAATAATAAAATTTTATCATTCTGCCCTTGCTATACATAGCAAGCCTTACCCCCCAACCCCAATTTCCATTTCTTCCTCACGACCATGACCTAGCTTATTTCTCCTTGCAACAAGCACGGACGATTCTTCAGAAGACGACCATGACGATTTTGCGTCAAAGGCTTCAAAAACAAAGGTTTAAAAAAAAAATCATTGCAGAAAGATAGATTTGTTTTACGGAAGGAAGAGAGAGATGACTAAGGCTCCACTTTTGTTGATGAAGGGTAAAATAGTCTTTTCTCATTGTCGGCAAACTGCTATTATTTATTTTGGTGTTTATGTTGTCTAATAATTAACAGAACATGTGTTCAATATGGTACAATTTGTAGGACATGGCATGGGTCGATGAGGTATGTCTTGAGCTTAGTAAGTTGGTTTTATCTATCGTGCAAATGACTAGTTTTACTTTACCTATCTGCATATTTATTTATATATTTTATTTTAATCTAATAGAATAAATAAAAATAAAACATCTGTTAGTGTAAAGTTTTGCCCACTTGATAAAATCCTGGACGGCTTAGAGCTGCTCCAACCGATGCTCATACTGAAACTCAAACGGCTAAATACACTCCAACAGATACCAAAACTGAAATGCAAAATAGATTTCTGTTTGAACTATTCATCCACTCAAAAGTTTTTTTGTCTTACAAAAACACCCCTCTTAAATTAATAATTTGATTTTATTACAAAATATTTTAATTATTTTTTCTTATTAGATTTATTTAATTCTTTATATTTATATAATATGTAAATAATGTATATTATTATCAACTGAATAATTAAACCATTCATAAATACTTAAATTATGTTTTTATTTGTCTTTTGATCTAATTTGTAAAGTTATAAAGTATTTGGATAATATTGAAAAATTGTAAAAGTTGGTGTAAAGAAAATATTTTGAGAATATTCTTATGAGTTTAAAAATAAGTTTAATGGTTGGAGAAGAATTACTGTATTCTGAGTTTGAGAATGAATTTGAGTTTGAGAATGAATTTTTCGATTGGAGATGTCATTAGGTATCACGACGGAGGTCCATCGTTGAATCGGAGTGGCTTGATTTGTACTTATATAAATAATGTTTGATGTACGATGTCATCTAAAATTGATACCACAAGTACTTCAACACAAAGCAAGGAATAAAAAATATATATTTTATCAAATAAAAAAATAATTATGAGCCAGCTTTGAAAGTGTCATGACTAAGTTCGAATGGGAAGTTTGAACTCTAACTCGACAATCACGAATTCGAGCTGAGTTTAATTCAAGTGGGACGGACTTATCTAACATTTCTCGTCGTAATAAGTTATATTCCTCTAATTATTTATTTATTTATTTGCCAATTGCCATGATATTACCCCAAAATCCAAAAGGTATCAATCAATTTATTCGCATAGTCCAGAGTATATTGGCTTTGATTTATTTCTTCAGGGCTTCACATACTTTCTGCATTGTCATTTAAGGCTAAGAAGAAGGGGTCGGGGAAGAAGGAGAAGAGTGTGCCGGTTCATATGGCGGAGACTTAATATTGTTTCAATCGGATCCAAATCAGTATCAATTATCATTGAACTATATAAAAAAAATATTAAACACATAATTTAATTTCATAATATGTATGAACGCAAAATATAACATAAAAATATATAATAATTTTATAAATTTAGTTGGTTCAATTAAGTTTTTTTAAGTATTTAATCAAATTTAATCAGTATTTTCTTTTTAGGTAATAAATAACTTAAAACTAATATTCCAATGGGGTCCTAGCTCGGGACTATAAATGGACAGACAGATTAATAATAAATATCAAGAACAGTGAAGATTTGGAAAAATAATTCTTGATAATTGATATGTTTTTTTTAGCGGTAATATTTCACGCAACACCACTACTCTGCACAACTCGACTAAGTTTTCTAAATCAAATTTAAATTACATCACCTTCTATGAGACATTCTGATTTTCAGTATGACCAATCCTCTTGGTCTGTTGTAGTAAAATTAATCTTCGTAAACTGTGTATACTGTCTCAGCGGATTCATTGACCAAGTTAATGAATATTTATATTGTTATCTCGATTTGAAATTGAGATAGAATTTTTCAAAGAATAGGGAAGTAGTAGATTTTTTTTTTCAAAGAATAGGGAAGTAGTAATATATATTTTTTTTTTTCAAAGAATAGGGAAGTAGTAGATATGAATGATCTATAAATAAAAGACTTCCTTTCACCACCTACCAGTAAAAAGGAAGAAACTGGGCTAACTTCTACCCATCTTTCTTCCCAAGAAACAAACAAAGGCAGGGTAGACAAAGGGACACGACTGCCAAAGGTAGCTGAAACACGTGGTAATTTGATCACCCTATACCATATCGACACGTGGCATCCTATCAAAAAATCCGACGAAATCAATACCCTCATCCAACGGTTCTCAGACAGTTAACAATAGCAGCCAGATAGATATGCAAGAAAACGAGCGGCTACCCAGCCCAGCTGGCTAAATAGCATTCAAGATTGCAACTTTATTGTTATCCTGACTGAGTGAAGCCACGAGCCCAGAGAGAAGAGACCGAAGAAAAAAAACATGGCTCTTGCGGTCAAAGCTCTGTTAATTTCATATGTCGCCCATGTTCTTGCCGTCGTAGGCGCAATCTTGGTCTTGATTTGGTGTATTAGCTTCAGGGGTGGCTTAGCCTGGGAAGATTCGAACAAGAATCTCATCTTCAATGTGAGTTCTTTCTGTGTTCTTCATATGATTTGCTGTTGTTGATTTCATGGATTCTTGATGCTTTATATCAAACAGTTTGTGTGCTAGTTTCTGCTTAGATTTGTGCATTAGTTGGAGCAAACTAGAGAACCTAAGCTCTGTTCTTGTCAGAATGATAAAGATTTCAACTATGGCGGCCATTGACTTGTTTGCTCCCTTATACTGCAGCTTCATCCTGTGTTGATGCTTATAGGCTTCATTATCATCGGAGGCGAAGGTAAAGAATCGAACTTTTTTCCGTCCCATAGATGTTTTCGAAGAATTCTAACATTCGCTCGATCTCTAACTGCAGCCATCATGAGCTACAAATCCTTACCACTGAAGAAACCTGAAAAGAAGCTAATCCATCTCATCTTGCACGCCGTCGCCCTTGCACTCGGCATAGTCGGGATATACACAGCATTCAAGTTTCACAATGAGAGCAACATAGCCAATTTGTACAGCTTGCACTCTTGGCTTGGGATTGGCGTCATCTCCCTCTATGGCATTCAGGTCCTATCCGTCCCAACTCATCCTTAAAGCCCGAAAATTTTCAGTGATTCTTTTCTTCTTCTTATATATCTTCCCTTTGTGTATTTATGCAGTGGATTTATGGGTTCTTGGTCTTCTTCTTTCCTGGCGGATCAGCTTCGATAAGAAGCGAATCCCTTCCGTGGCACGTATTCTTCGGCATGTTCGTATACATCTTAGCCATTTGCACAGCTACGCTCGGCTACCTCGAGAAGCTCACTTTCCTCCAAAACGGCGGCCTTGCGAAGTACGGGGCGGAGGCTTTTCTGGTCAACTTCACCGCCATAGTCACCATCTTATTCGGGACTTTCGTCATCCTAACCACTCTCGGTCAGGTTCCTACTGAAGAAGAGCACGGCTACACGGCTCTGCAATAATTCCCCGCCATGGAAGTGGGCGTTGTTCACTTTCCACGCACGGGAGGAAATCCACGCCTTGGTCGTAATATATGCAATAACAGATCATTCAGGTCTAGCATTTGTTTGTTATTAAGTTGTCAAAGAAAAGACTTTTACCAAACTTGTGGTTGTATTGTATGTGTTTGCTGGCCTTCTGGGCTGTATATATTTCTACTCTATTATCTCTGTGGTAACTCTTTTCCATGAAGATGGGATTGTTTAATCTCAGGCATTGCATATATGCAGAGGTCTTATACTACCGCACTACAAAGCCCTGTCTTAAAGGCCAAAGCTTGATGTTATTAAGGACTTATAGTGCTAATATTATGCAGTATATATAAAGTATTATTGGACTTTATAGATAAGACATTCACATGAGGTTAGTTTTAGGAAGAAGTTATTATCTATTTATCTAGTTTATTATTGGAGAACACCTTATAGTAACTGACATTAAATTAATTTGGTATGGCAGGTACAATTACTATTTTACCCTTAACTTTTGTATTAATTACAATTATATCCTCTAAATCAATTTTTTTAATATATTTAAAAATAATACACAATTATAAATAATATTATGATTTTATGTATTAAAAATGGCTCAAAATATTAAGTAATATTATAAATTATTCAAGTTATGTATACTATATATAATGCGCGAACACCTTAGAGTAACTATCTCCCAATTAATTTGGTATGTCATGTTAAATTATAATTTTATCCTTATTTTATTGTTTGGCCCAAAAATATTCTTACAAATATTTTTTTTTTTAAATACTTAAAAATAACACAAAATTAAAATTAAATTATAATATCATATATTAAATGTTATAAATAAAAAATAACTTTTAAAATATAAAGTAATATTATATTTATTCATAAATTATTGCATACGCATCGAATGTGCATAAAATACTAGTTATTATTATTAATAGGCTGGTTGGCTGCTACTTTTTCGTGAAGTTAGCAAACGAAATCAACGTTATGGAAAAATATTAAAAATAAAAATAAAAATGTATGTTGCTTAATTAGGGAGACAAAAATTGGGATTGGGTTAAGCAATATGTCTAAATCTTTAAAAGTAAATAATGACAATGATTTAATTTAAAGGTATATGTTGAACAAGCCTTTATCATCTTCACGCAACTGCCAACCTAATACAGCTGGGCTGGGCGTGCCTTTGCCAAAGGGGCTCTATAAGAAATAAATAAAAAAAAAAAAAAAAAATTAATAATAATAATAATAATAATAATAATAATAATAATAATAATAATAATAAACTGTTCCATAGGATCTGTCACCAAAATATAAAAAGGAGAAACATGAAAAATGCTCAATTAACGAATGGGGAAAAACCACGTGACAGAAATGCCGTAGAAAATTCACCATGTAAATGTACAATAACACAATTATTTTACTCTCGCCTACACCCAAAGCCGACAATCAACAACTAAAAAAAATTCTACCCGCTAAACTAAACTCTCACTCAAAGAGAATTTTTTCTAAAATTAACCTTTAAAACAAATTAACTTTCTACTTTAGGATATAATCATGTATTATTACCTCCATGTCTTTATTTTTCCAATTGGTGTGAGATAAAAATAAAGACACTTTGGCCCAAACCCAACAATAAATTTTTTATACAAAATATAGAAAGAAAGAAAGAAAGAAAAAAGATATCAAGGAATTAGCTTGCGTGACATAACATGGGAATTGTATAATAAGTCATATATCTGTTACATAGATTGGTTAAATAATATAACATTTTCGTTGAATAATTGCACGCAAAAACTTATGCCAACGATGAATTTAGCCATTTTCAATTTAATTTTCTTTTCTCTCTTCCTAATTGATGGGCATACATTATCAAATGGGCCCAGCAATAATCAGTTATGGTTAGCCGACATATCATTATGTCCAAAGAAGAATCTTTGAAGTATCTCTTATATTATAATCCATATAACATATAATATAATCGTATAGGCACAAATCACAGTTGTACGTTGAAGCAGTTTTCTTTTTTTTTTTTTTTTTCTAAATTATCAACTAACGAATCATGTTATTGTATTGGATGAAAATTAAATTTTTATTATTGTTGGAAAATACAACTCATTCGATGGTTTTCTTTGACCTAAGTTGTGGTTGTGATTGTGATTTTGGAGAGATTCCACATGCAAGAATCCTTTTATTTTTGTCTTCAAAGCATAGCAAACATTTTATTTTAATCAAAATTTAATTCTGAATTTTTTATTTATATTACGTTTATGTTGGCCCATCCCACCACGACAACGTCGATGACGAACATGTAGTAATGTGCTCTCCATGTCTAAATTATTATTATTATTTTTTAATAAAATGGAAGGAATATACAGGAAATATAAAAGATCTTGATTGAAGCTAGGATTATAAATTATTAATTGGAAAAAAAGTCCAGAAAAAAATAACTATTTTATTTCGTGGATGCTTCAAGAAGCAAAAACAAGAAAAAGAAAAAGAAAAAGGAAAAATGAAAAAGAAAGGAAGAAAAAAGGCGAAACTTGTCGTCAGATAAAGGCCTAACTGAAAACACAAAGCAACGGTAATTTTTTCCCACCTTTTGAATATTTACATAAAAAGAAAATATATAAAATCTTCTTAATAGGCTATATACAATCATACAAATTTACATCTATATATACATTATATGAGCAGGAATTTTATGGTGCTCACCTTACGTGAGCACATTGCGTGGGCACCTGTTGATGTGGCACTGATTCATGTCATATCAACATGTCACGTCAACATCAGATGTGATGTGGCATTATTTGACACATTTTAGGGTCTAATGATCGATATTTTCGATGTTGATGTGGCATGTTAACATGACACATATCAATGTCACACACCGGATGCCACATAAGGCGTCAACGTGCCACATCAACATCGAAAATGTCGATCAATAGATCCTAAAATGTGTCAAATAATGTCACATCACATCTGATGTTGACGTGACATGTTGATGTGGTACGAATCGGTGCCACATCAACAGGTGCCCACGCAAGGTGCTCACGTAAGGTGAGCACGATAAAATTTCTCCTTATATGAGAGAAATCGGGCTATATGTGTTTCTTGATATATTTATTTATATATGTATGTGTAACTAACTACTAGAACTTTAAGCTAAATTTCAACGGATACGTGACATATTTTCTACTAGACTTAGCCCTACGTTTCCTAATCTAATCAAACATTTATTTTCCTTCATTATTATCGCTATAATCAATAATGGGTTTTTTTTTTAAAACTTAGGGGCAAAAAGTGAATAATATGTCTCACATTCACATACCTTTTTTTTAAAACATATATTATGTGTGTAAATATCTATTCTTTAATTTTATTTTTTTTTGTTATTTCCAAATCTACTCGACCATATAATTTAATCTGCTAATGTTAGTAGAATATAGTATAGAAATATTATGTTATTAGGCTGCGTTTAGTTATCTGTATAAGAAAACGTCCCGCAATTTTATCTCAAGATTATAATCTATTCATTTATACGGGTTATGTGTTCACTTTACAATATTAATAATCCGACATTTTATTATTATCTTGTTTAGTTTACAAGATAACAAAACTTTTATCTTTGTATTAATTATAAAATTACAAAATAACCTTTATATCATCAAAACTTAGTTTACAAAAATAATCATTCTTATGAATATCAAAAAATATAAGATATGGATGTCAATTTGATCGTCATGAAAAAAGGAATAAATTGGTATTGTTTATTTATTTTTATCATATAAATCACATGAAATAACTATAATTTTATAATTTGGTGGAATAAGGGTATTTTGGTCTTTTCGTAATTAATAGGTGGGTTGGATTAATTATCTTACCCCCAACCATCGTATGAATTATGCCGGGCTTGTTTGATAATAGTAGCGGACCGATGTTTTATAGCGGGCCTTATACGATTGAAATTTATTTATAGTGAACAGTATTAGATGTGATAATTTTAATTTATCTAGGCTTATACGGACAACTAAACGCAGCCTTAGAAAATAGTATAGAAATTAATATATATATATATATACTTGGTTGGGGAAGCAATGTGCCAGCTCACACTAAGCCAAATAGAGCCTTCATTTATCAATCAATCATCTTCAAATTCCAAGCAACACATTACCTTCCCCAACTAACTTTCCTACTCACTTCTATTACATTAGATAACACATCTCTCTCTCTCTCTCTCTCTCTCTCTACACAACAATAACTGTTCGTACAACCTTTCTCCTTCTGTAATAATTGTCTCATAAGTCAAAAAAAAAAAAATCGAGTCTCATCCCTTTCTTTATTCAAGGCCAAGATAGCCAAGTTCTCAGAAGTCATGGCCGAGGAAGAACCCAAGAAGATCGAGCCCCAGCCCGAGGCCTCCGAGCCGCCCAAGGAAGCGGCTGAGCCACCCAAGGACTTGGCCGAGGAGAAAACGGTCGTCCCTCATCCTCCCGCCGAAGAGAAGGCCGAGGAGGAGGAGGAGGAGGAGGAGTGCAAAGCTATTGTTCCCATTGAGAGTAACTCCTTATCTCTCCCTTTTAGTCAGATATATGATTTTGTCTGTTTCTTTTTGGACCAAATCATATCTCTCTCTATTTTCTATTTTACTGTTATTAAAGTATTCATTTCCATCTTTGTGCTGTAATAGAATCAGAGGCATCTGAAGAGAAGAAGCCCGAGGGATCTCTTGACAGAGGTAAACTCATCACATCATAGACACAAAGTTACCATTTTTCTTTTTCCCTTTTTTCTATTTTCTGATTTTCTTTTACTCTTACAGATGCTGTGCTTGCCCGAGTGGCGACAGAGAAGCGCCTGTCTTTGATCAAAGCTTGGGAAGAAAGCGAGAAGTGCAAAGCTGAAAACAAGTAATTGGCCCTTTCTTTACATCAAGATTTGCTCTGTCTATATATACGTTGATACTATGTTGTATTGTATTGAACTGTAAAAACAGAGCTCAGAAGAAAGTATCTGCGATTTCTGCTTGGGAGAACAGCAAGAAAGCGAGCCTTGAGGCCGAGCTTAAGAAGATCGAGGTATTATTACATAGATACAACTCAATTCCCTAAGTTCAAATTCAAGAAAAAGAATCGTTTATTACATACACATATGATATAATAAATGCAGGAGAATCTTGAGAAGAAGAAAGCAGAGTACATAGAGAAGATGAAGAACAAAGTTGCGCTCGTCCACAAATCGGCCGAAGAAAAGAGGGCCATGATCGAGGCCAAGCGCGGCGAAGATCTCCTCAAGGCCGAGGAAATAGCAGCTAAGTATCGGGCCACGGGGACAGCTCCGAAGAAGCTCTTGGGATGCTTTTGAACCAAGAATCATTCTTCGTCATCCTATATATATATATATATATATTATATATATGTACTGAATTAAAATCTGGTATATATTATATCTGTCTTGGATTTGTACATATTCAGTTATTTTTATGGCGGCGGTGGTGGTGATTCGGTCGTTAGTCATTTCTTTGTTGGATTGTTTTTTTACTGCATGAAACACATTTAAGGATGTTTGCTGTCTCTACGTTCATTATATCATTGCAAGAACTTTGGTAATTTCTTAGCTCACTAATTCTTGCATATGTCATATATGCTAAGGTTTTGTCCTCAAATGGGGTGAACTAGCGGATGGGTATGTGAATTTTCAAATCGGAAGTCTCATGCTCGAACCCAACTAACGACATTTGACTGTTGTTGTTGGGTGGAGAGTGAGATATGCTCACCTAATCCTGGGGAATTGGTCTCATCCTCAAAGTATATGGCTCAAATCATAATCGGTTCAGTGTTATAGCCAGACCACCAAATATATATAAATATATATATATATTATATTGGACTTGTGACGAAAAAATACGGACCAAATGGGGATTAGTTAGTCTTGCTCGAAGCCTATATTGTTCGATAGTTGATTGTGAGGTTTGGATTCAAATTAAGGAATATTGGAACTATGATGGTGGGAGATACTAAAAAAATATAAAATAATATAAATATATATATTATATATATATATGTTTGGGTCGGATGATGCATTGATAAGCCCAATTTTAAATTACAAGTATGGGCTGTTGGGCCGTACGTTATTGCAGTATACATTTATTGAATAGAAAGATTATTTGGCACAACTCCTACCTAACAATTACGATCAGAGTTCATAATTATCTATCTATTTTATTAAAGGAGAGCACATCTTAAAAACTGTTAATTTTGGTGTATTAATTTGATATGAATTTGCAATTTAACCATTTATTTTAATATTTATTCCAATTATATCCTCATAAATAATTTTTTATTTTTAAATAATATAACATTAAAAATAAATTATAATTTCATATATATTAAATTAAATTTAAAACAAATTTTATATTATATTATTGCACACAAGTGCGTGCTTATAAAACTAGTAGAGATTATAAGTTAGTATCTATATGATATTTGTCGAACATACATACAATTATGAAATGAAATTGTAAATTCATGGTGTATATCTTGATTATATATTATACTATATGTATATAAGTTTGATTGAATATTTGTATTGAAAGTTTATCATCGAAGGGTTAAAAAATGGTGGCCTCGACTTGGTATGTAAAAGGTACGAAATGGGGTTTCTTCTTCAAGAAATGTTAGGTGTATATTTTCATGCGAAAGAAATACCCATGTAATGTAAGATCTCATTATTTAATACAAATACAATAGATCATCGCCAATATATGCATATATATGTAATTCTATACGTTCTTTAATTTATTTTTCTAAGATAAAAACATGAAACCAAAAGAAGCATTACGATCCATCCATTCGAACTCCAACTTTTTATTTCTACACAAACGAATAATTACAAGTCCTTCATGCAGAACAAATCATATGTAAATATCGTCGCAACTAATCCCAAATTCGCCCGGAAAATAATCGGCCGACAGTTGTTCTTCGAAGGCCGAGCGAAGCATCATATCCTCAATAACCGTAATACCATTCCCTCGAGGACGGTTCATCTCATCGCCTCTAAACGTGCCATCGTTCAACAATACATTGTGAACCAAAGGGTCTTCTAACATCACAACATTGCTATCACTGTCAATGGCAGCCTTGAAATCTAGTACACTGTTAGAAGAAGCATTAGAAAACCCTAATGATGGGATATGACCTTGAACGTTGTCCACCGAAAGCCACTCGGCGAAGAGAACCTTCGGCAGATTGCTCTTTTGAAGCCCTTCTGTGTTGCTCTCGAAATATTCGAAGCTTGGGTTTAAAGCCACTGACTTGATCGAAGGGGGCGACGGTTCTAACCCTTGATTTTGATCGTTGAAGCAGCCGTCGGTCTTGCTTTTGCCCTCAGAATTGGCATTAGCCTCTGCCATCTTTGAGACCCTTTTCTTAAGGTAAGAATGCCAATGATTTTTCACCTCATTATCTGTTCTTCCAGGCAAATGCTGTGCTATCTGTGACCACCTAACCATATATCAAAGTGTATAAATTTTCATGTAATAAAAGCATTTCTCGAATTATTGACTACATAAATTCAAAACCAACTACGCACACGAGGATTAAATATGAATAATCCCTTTAAAATATGATTCAAAGAAAGAACTATTCATCTCCATTCTAAACGTCAACTTATAATAATAATACTAATCACCAACTTCCCTGCAACACGTAGCATTTTAAAGAGGAGATATTCTTACATGGAATTCAATTGTTTATACAAAGCAAAGCATGCGCTGACATTTTTTGGGCTTTAATTACATTATATGATTATTTTTCATGGTCCTTACTTGTTTCCTAAAATGTTATGAAGGGTCATAATGGCCTCTTCTTCTTCTGCAGTAAAGGCACCTCTCTTCAAGCCTGGCCTTAGGTAATTAATCCACCTCAATCTGCAGCTCTTGCCATTCCTTTGAAGACCTTATCATCAAGGAGATTAAATAAATTAAATGTCAACGATTTCTTGCAGCTGCACTATACATATATATATATATATATAACTAAAAACTATGATAGGGTAGTTGTCATTATCATAACTTGGTTATTTTTTTTGACTCGTGGTTGCTATCTAGCTGGACCATTGACTAATCAAAGTCATAAGCGTGATTAAACCATTTGATTTTTTTTTTAATATATCTTCTCCATTCATCCTCAGAAAATGATGATAACTATCTCTTCAAAGATTATAAACAAAAAGGGTTTTCATCATAACATCGATCAGTTTTCCTATTCTGTGTAAGATGAGAAGTAGTATCATTGTCGGGAAAGTGAAACCCTTCAAGAACTAACAAGAAGCTTGCTTGAGTAGTAATTAACTTACCAGCATTAATGGGAACTGAGCTCCAACAGCCATGTCCATGCTTCATAATGTAATTTCTGAGCTTATGGTCTTCATCTGGCGACCATAACCCTTTCTTGTGCTTTTGCTTTGGAACCATTTCTCCTATATATATATATATATGTATGTATGTATGTATGTATGTATGTATTAAATAGGCCGAAGAAATAGGGAAAAAAGTACGAGGCGAGATAGTTTGTAAGTGTTGAGATTATCGAGTTTGGGTTGAGGTATTTAAAGGAGGAAGAATTGGAGGTTAGTTATGAAAGATGGATTTTTTTTTTTTAAAATTCTTTTAATAACTTTTTATTTTTATTTTATTTATGAAATATTGCAAGGCTAGGACTTAGGTGTCTCCTTCTAAGGAATAACTAAGTGCGACTGAAAGAGGAACGAGTCTACTAATTTATTTTGATGCTTTTTGCATTGTGTCACTACGCAGGCTTAAACCTACTTGACAGGAACGAATATCAGTGTAATAATAATTCTCATGCATTGTAATTAATTAAATTTAACAATATGAGTAATTTACACTTCAGAAAAAAAAATAACAAGGAAATAAAATAATTGTTGTCGCGCAGTTTCCATTTCTCACCATTTCAATTTTATATAGTCCAATTATAAATTTGAGTCACTAAGTATATCAATTTACAATTTTGAATCACTATATTTGATAATTGTAAAAATAGTTCATCGCTAATGTCAAATTTGTATCTATTTTATTTTCTCCAAGAAAATAAGATGGGAATCCTCCTTGGCTGTTAACGTGGATTACTGCAACGTAAGATTTCCGACTCAGTGACCTAATTTTGCAATTATCAATTTTCTGTGATCAAAAATTGAAAACTGGCATACTTAATGATATAAATTTATAATTGTGCCAACTTTATAATATAGGCACATTATTAAAATTCGAAGTAATCGAGATCGAAAAGACTTCAGACTATTCCCACGTTATTCGTGTATTTGAACGAAGAGAAAAATAATAAAATAAAAAAAGATTGAGAATTATTGATAGAATCTAATCATGTATGAATATGGTATTGGTATAATCAAAAAGTAATTATTTTAAAAGTGAAGAATAAACGTGTTCTTTATTCTAATAAAACCATCCTAACTAATACTAATTGTTCATTAGACAAGATCCAATTATTAATTAATCATGATCAGATGCTTGACATTTTCACTGACAAAAAAAAAAATGATTATCGTGCTCACATTTTTATTAATTATATAACCGTTTAATGAAAAGTCCAAATAATTCTATAATAGCTAGTGGATTAATTCTCTTAATTGATTCTAATATTAATAATTCATCGTGATGATCAAGTATTTATTTTATTTTTAAAAGAAGATAATTCCTTTAGTTTTAACAAAATTCGTTTCATGGGTTTGAAATTATGTAGGAGATCAAATCGGAATCATTAATTGATAGTCTTCATATTTATTTCCCTTTGACTTAAATGTCTTAATAATTCCTAAAGCATGATTGAGATTTAAATAGAACAATAAAATAACCTTATGATAGATATACTACGTAATTTCAAACACTCCCATCCTTCCTTTTGATTAAATTGAACTTTTATTGCAATCCGCACTATATTACCTAAATTAGTAATAATCAACGATGAGGTAAAAATATTACTCCTTCGGAAGGACAAATTACTTAGACTTTCTATTATATATGATGGCATATATGAAATTTATTTTCCTAAAATAGAATACTGAAATTAGTCGCAACTCCAAAATTCAATTCCCTTTTTTTTTTGTCACCTCTATTAGTACGTTATATGTATTATTAGATTTGAATGTCTTTTCTATAATCACATTGGTATTATTGGTGGAGTAACCTATTCGATTTAATTTTCCGATATGCAACAAATAAAGGCAAAATTATGAAATTGAGTCACTAAGTATACATGTTTTCGTTTTTTGGTCACTATGTTTGATAATTGTAAAAATAGGTCACTAACTTTGTATGTCAAAACAATTTTGGGTTATGTTTTCAATTTTGGGTCACTAAGTATATATTTTTCGATTTTGGGTCACTAAGTATCAATTTTTGAATTTTGGGTCACTCATCAGACTTATTAAAAAAATTAACCCAAAATTGAAAAATTGATACTTAGTGACCCAAAATCGAAAAATATATACTTAGTGATCCAAAATTGAAAACATAACCCAGTTTTGACATACAAAGTTAGTGACCTACTTTTGCAATTATCAAACATAGTGACCCAAAAACGAAAACAAGCATACTTAGTGACCTATAATTATAATTTTGCCGACAAATAAATATACAATCACTCGGCATGATTTCAATGCAAACAAGCATTCTGACTTATCAAATTAGGTGACATTGAGCCAAATAAACATGCTTCAAATGCATATCAAATATGATTTATATCATAATATCAAATGATTTGATGATTTCCATGCTAATTTTTTTTTATATATATACTAAATTGAATGGCCTATTGCGATTTATATAGATTCCCGTTTAAGCTTAATTTCCGATGTGACGAATAATCTTAGCATATATATTATAAATAATTCGGTTAATAATGACCTTTTAAGTAAAACAGATGGTGATATTATTACATAGACTACAGTTGACATTGCTTTCTTCATCTCAACAGTGACACATTGACAAACCAAAGGTGAAAATTGATAGAAACAAGTGGAAAATGTTATCGTCATCTTCCATGCTAATTTGTACTATAATCGTCGTTATATAAGAATAATTAACGTTTTTTAACCATCATTTTCATGTAATTTTCAATTACTGATGATCGTTAAGAAGTTAATATATGCTACGTTCACAATGATATCACTTTGCAACTGCCTTTTTAACCATTGTTTAATTTCAGGGAGACTCGAAGTGAGATTTTAAATTTAAATTTTTATTCACTAGTAGATATATTATGAGTATCTAACTTACATTTAATGATAGTGAATCTATCATCACTTAGTAATATAAATAGGATGTGTTAAAATTAGATTAACACACATTAGAAAAGTAGTTGGTTGGGTCATTTTTAATAGGGTTAATTACTTTTTTAGTCCAGTAATTTAGGAATAGTGGCATTATAGGGACGTCAAATTTAGAATGTGGCATTATATGGACAATAACTTTCAAAATTAAGCAATTTTGGGACATTATGCACCAGAACCCAAGATTTTGTCCCAAAATTGCTTAATTCTGAAAGTTATTGTTCATATAACGTCACCCCTAATTTTCCTCAGAACCTTATATTATAAGTCGAAATCCAAGAATTGGAGGCAAAATCTGTTCCGATGTATAGCATCCATAAATTACTTAATTTTGAAAGTTATTGTCCATATAATGTCAATTCCTAAATTTGATTACAATGCTTGACCCCTAAATTACATGACTAAAAAAACATTTAAGCCTTTTTTTATAATACGCAACCAAACTTCGATCATCTTGCACACGTTGAGATATTATTTACTTAGATTTATGGACAAGAGCCCTTTACTTGAAATAGGGCGGTAATAATTATTTTTTATAAAGTATATATTATTATTTGAAGGGATTTCATTGGACAATAAGGACATCACCCTTTAACTAAATTGATGAAAATAAAAAAAGGGATGATTTCACGATTGTTACCATTTAACGTTATTGAATCGTAAGCATTATGCTGCATGCGGTTTGCTTTTTTTTTTTCTTTTTTTTTTTCCTTTTTCTTTTTCTCTTGTCGTTTTTCAGGGTTTGAAGATGGTGAATATATGATTATTTGCGACTTTATTAGAATTAGTTCAAAATTATTCTTCAATATCATATATCATTTATCATATTATCATATTATCATTTATCATATTATCATATATATATATATATATATATATATATTGCATGTAAGAAGAAGACATGGAAGGCATGTGATTTAATTATATCAGACAAGGGGATAGATATTTAGGATATACTTCAAAATAAACTGTTTGATGTGCGGTATTATGTAAATACGAAAGAAATTACGGTATATATATATATATATATATATATATATATATATATATATATTAATAACAATATCATGTAAGGGGGAACTTTATGATGCTCAACTTACGTGAGCACCTTGCGTGGGCACCTGTCGATATGACACTGATTCGTGCTATATCAACATGCCGCATAAATATAAGAGGTGATGTAACGTTAGTTGACACATTTTAGGTGTCATTGATCGACACACGGATGCTGACGGTATAAATATCAGTTTTACACACTAGGTGTCATATAAGCTATCAACATGCCACATCAGCATCCGTGCGTAAACGTCACATCACCTCTGATATTGATGCGTCATGTTGATATGGCACGAATCAGTGTCACATCAACAGGTGCCTACACAAGGTGCTCACAAAAGGTGAGCACCATAAAATTCATGTAAGAGCTTAAATTAAATAATTATATTTAAATGAGTGGTCGTGACTTGAATCGCCATTGAATTACCACATTTTATATATGGTTTCAATAATAATAATAATAATAATAATAATAATAATAAATGTAATAATATAGGCTTGTATCATTAGAGCTCAGCTGCAACAGTTTACTCCAAGTTGCTCTATAGTAACATATCTTTTCCACAAAGTTTAATACAAAAAATCGACTTAGAAAGTCGTTGTTCATAATCTTGACAATATATTTTAGCAGCACCATGACAATTTTTTTATTTATATTCAGCTCAAGAGGTCATTTTCCATTCCATATAACTTTTTTTTTTAACATTCATTTATCATATCGATCGCATGCATGCCCTTATTATTAAATCCTTTTGGTGCATTGACTGCAGGAGATCTTAAAATGCTTTATCTAGCAACCCTTATATTGGGAAGTGTCATTACATTATTTAACAATGTTATGTTATGATATTCATCTTACGTAACATTTTCTTGATTTCCTTTTGACAAGTGGGGTTGCGTTCATATTTTGAGATATCATAATTAATTAGTGTTAAATAATCACATCACTTAAAAGTTTAAGTTTACACATTGTGAAATTTCGTTATTGGGTCTACGCACACGGGCCCGCATAGGAGGAGAGTTAACATCATAAATTGTGGGCTTCCATTCTAAAACCAATTGGTGATAGGTGGAATTGACTCAAACAACTTATATGCTAGTCAACTTCTCCCGAATTAGTCGATGTGGGATACATGTGAATTATCAATCTCAACACGCATCTCGACTGATTTCTTTATTATGTAACCTTCGACGCTTAATTTTCGTAAAAGGGTGGTCATGAAGATTCGTACTATGACCTATTTTGGCATGAGTTCTGATATCATATTAAATGAGCACACCACCTAAAAACTTAAGCTTAAAGGAAGTATTTCATATTTTAGTTTTATATACTTTACTTTCAATAATTAGAATTATCATACTGATTGCTGGAGAAGGACTCTGAGTAGGGATGAAAGATAAGTTGAGCATGCCATGATCTTGATGAGTCGATTCGAACGAAGCTTGAGAGATGATAATTATTGAGGTCGAGCTTGAACTTCTTCAGCTCATGACAGTCAAGTTCGAACTCATTGTAGCTATTTGAAAGCTCACTGGTTGGTTTATTTTTTTATTATTAATTTCTTCCTTATATATATATATATATATATATATATATATTTAAATTTGAAGCTTCAAGCTTGAGTTCAAATTGCCGGACTTGACATGCCCTTGTGCTCATGACCGTCGAGCTCAAGCTTGATTATTTATCTTTAAGCTCGATCTGAAAAATACATAGCCGTCGAGTTCGACTCGTTTATACTCCAATTATACGATATGTATGCATGAAAAGAACATATGAAAACCATTATTTCTTCAAATTTCTATTACTATTACTATTAGTGGAGGAAAGTGCGTGAATTAATTACTATTACTTAGTCATGCGCAATCAGTTGCTCTCACCAATTAATTTATCTATCAATTTCGACGAAGTCAAAGTCAAACACACACTCGCAAGTACATAAAAAAAAAAGAAACTGTGTTGACTTTCTACTAAGTGATATGAGTTAATTGCATCACTGTTATTACGTTAAGGTTTTTACATCATATAGTAAAGGAAATGGACATGACTGTTAAACCACCAAACCAATCATAGGACTAGCGTTAATAATTGGTTAAAAATAAAAATAAATAAATAAATAAATCTTCTAACGGTTATGAAAAGAACATGCATACAATACAATAACCATGCAATATGTGTGGCGACCCTCATTTTCTAAATACGATTAGTGGCGGATTTCCGCAACGAAAGCCGCGGAAGACCCATTTTACAAAAACTTTTTAAAACAAACTAAGATACATATCATTTTTACAGCACAACCATCTTTACACGGGCCTCGGCCCCAAAACAAAATCCAAAAGTTCCTACGCTCTCCACAGGTCGCATCCATGTACCGCACTGCCCTCAAAAGTCCGTGGAGTCACCGCCATCAGCCTGCCTCAATCGCGACGTACCTCGACGTCGGGCTCAGTAATACCTACAACACGAAAAACTGAGCGATTGCCCAGTAGGTGAAAATATGCGTGAATGCAGCGTGCACTCAACCCCAATCCCGACACCTCACCAGGCTATGCACGCTCGTCCCACAACCTCATCTTATCTCATCTCATCTCATCTCAACCACAGGGCACTAGGTTGGACTAATGCACCTCATAAATAACCCTACGGCACCTACCGTAAAGTTCGAGCGGCACCAACCACTCATCTCGACGGCACCAACCGTCCATACTCATTAGTGGCACCAACCACTAATCACGACGGCACCAACCGTCTATATAAATAAAGCTGGGCGGCACCAACCGCCCATCTCGACGGCACCAACCGTCAGGTGCAACTAGTACCAACCTCAACTCGACTTCGAGTCGACAACAGCATCGGTCACATTCTACCCCGCTCAACGACACCTTAAGGTGTCACCGTATCAATACGGTCATCCATTTCTCACAAATGAAATGTCGTGAAATGCAAACAAATATCAATCACACACAACACACGACATATCTCGAAAAGTTGAAACCTCAACAGTCATAAATATATTAAAATCTGATAATAGACCAAATATTTTAAATCCCAAAAATAGCCTTTAAATTTAATATTTGGATTGACCCGGAAATCTTAAGCAACACCCGAAAACATTTTAATTTAAAAGATTTGGGCTGAAAATAATTTTATTTAAAAGAATTGGGTCAAAATATAGGACAAATGCCCAAAATAAATTCGTTGGTCAAACCCAAATATTTTCGGTCAAAGCCCAAACCTAATTCGCGAAACTCTATTTTCAAAACTTAGTCAATCCGAAAAACTTCAGGTCAAAGTTTGAAACTTTTAATGAATTTCGCTAAGTCCTTTGATCAGACCCGCGAAACCCAGTTTAGGCCCGCGAAAACCTAAAATCGGCCCGCGCTGTCTCACGTTTCGCGAACGACCTCAGCCCGCGAAAACTGGCTTTCGGCCCGCGAAAACTGGTTTTCGGCCCGCATCTATTTCTTATTCGCGAACTCTCTGACCCGCGAAAACAGGTTTTCGGCCCGCGATGTCTCACGGTTCGCGAAAGACCTCAGCCCGCGAAAACCTTTCTCCCTCACAATTCGCAAAATAACTGGCCCGCGAAAACCCTTACTCGATCCGAAAACATGAAATTCGCCAAAACACAAGTAAACCCAGAAAATGAAGAACAGTATGCGAAAAACACTAAGTTCTTCAATTCTTCAAGAAATTTCATCACACAAACATCCTTCTAACTCACATAAACACCTGAATAGATTATAGAACTCATATGTTGAGCTCGAACAAGCATCATAACACTTCAAAAACATCACAAAAGTACCAGAAATTTGAGAACTAAAAATCAGATTTAACGAAAACATTTACGTGTTGTAGATGAAATCGTCACCTACCTCACGTCCGAAGTTAGCTAAGCTACGATTTTTCCGAGCTCTCGATCGTTGGTTGTTGAGTTTGAAGGTTTTCTTCTCTCCTTTTCTTCTTCTTTTCCTTTTCTTCTTAATGAAGTTTTTAAAGTATAGTTGTCTATTTAGATTGGGATAGCTTACGTGATGACAAGGAGGTGATAAGTAGGTGATGAAATTTTCCTCTTTGGCTAAGAAATCTTTTATTTGGGCCAAGGTTTGGGTTTTAAATATTTATTCAAGTTGGGCTGAATTGTTTATTTCTTTATTTGGGCCCATTCGAATAATTCCCGAAAATTCTCTACGGTTCTTTACCCGAAATTTTGGCTTACCCGAAATTTCATTCGGGTTTCACCCGAAAATACCTTACCCAATATTTTTCGGGCTTAGCCTTGAAGCTTGCCATCACCCGAATTTCGAGCCTATCCTTCATTCACATAATATCCAAATTTTTCTAAGTCTTTTCACTATTAATTATATCAAAATCCCGTGTTAAATTTTACGGGTATTACATCCTCCCCCCCCTTAAAAGAATTTCGTCCCCGAAATTATGCCGATTGGAATAACTCGGGGTGTCGATCTCTCCGGTTCTTCTCTTTTTCTAATAAGGTAGGAGTTATTTCTACCTTTGTCACATAGTCGGCCGACACCTCCGAATGTGTGGCGCGATTCCTAACGTTAATTAATGGAAGTGGGGTATAATTAACGTACCCGTCGAAAAAGTAGGATTGGCCTCCGCCTCCTCGTTCGTGAGTGTGAAAACTCGAGCGGGAACTAGTGGTGGTCTTACTGGTGGTTGGGCTGAACTCTGTAATAGATTGTTCCGACAATTCTTAGCATAGTGCCCCGACTTTCCACATCGGAAGCATTGTAGATTAGAATTCGGATTGGGCCTCATTCCGAAGCATACCCCAAAGTGGTAACGTCCGCATTGATGACACTGTGGGGCTGAACTCGGAGGTCGAACAGGGATATTGGTCGGTCCCTGATTTGGCTTTGGCCGCCAATTTCGTTGTCCCGCACGATCGTCTAAGGGGTTGTGGTTATTGGGATTTGTCTCAAAATATTGACGTTTCCGATCGCCTCCATTCCATTGTTGATTTTTCATTTTCCGCTTCGCTTCCTGTGCCTCGAAAATTTGAGCTTCTGCCTTCTCCGCGATCATTGCTCGTTCAGCCACATGATTGAACGCTTCTCCTCGCATACTTGCTATACTTACATCTCGGTGGATCTCGGGGTTGAGACCTATTGTGAATCGTGCTACTTTTAGGGCATCTGTTGCTACCATATGTGGGGCAAAACGGGATAGTTCTTCGAATTTGCGGATGTATTCCGCAATCGTCATTTTTCCTTGCTTCAAGTTTATGAATTCGTTCATTCGTTGCGCTTGCTCATGAGCCGTAAAATATTTTCCGTAGAATAGTTCCTTGAACCTGTCCCATGTTATCGGGTTCTCCAAGATCTTGATGGTATCCCACCAAAATCTGGCGTTCCCTCTTAGCAAGAACACGGCACATAGGACTTTTTCGCTCTCCGGCACCCGACCGTAGAGGAACATGTCTTCGACAGTGCGCAACCAATCCTCTGCCATGATGGGATCAGAAGTGTCCTCGAAAATAGGAGGGCTTAACTTTCGAAACCTTTCCCCTATGATTCCATCATGTTCAGGTTGAGGGGATGGATGGTGTTCGGAAAAACCTCGATGCTGAATAAGATCATTAATCTGATCTGACTGTCGCTGGATCAGTTCGGTGAGTTTCACGACTATTGAATCATGTTCCTGCGTAGGGGGCTCGGGTTCATTCCTACGACTCGATTCTCCTACATCTACTCTTCTTCCTCTCGGCATTTTATAATTTAATATCTACAATTATACCAGCAAGCACATAATTAATAATACGTAATCACGTCAAACTATAAAACTCACAGGCAAGGCTGGTCTTCCCGGCTCTTGAGCGGCAGTACATGGACAGTCTTCAGAATCTAAAACCTATGCTCTGATACCACCTGTGGCGACCCTCATTTTCTAAATACGATTAGTGGCGGATTTCCGCAACGAAAGCCGCGGAAGACCCATTTTACAAAAACTTTTTAAAACAAACTAAGATACATATCATTTTTACAGCACAACCATCTTTACACGGGCCTCGGCCCCAAAACAAAATCCAAAAGTTCCTACGCTCTCCACAGGTCGCATCCATGTACCGCACTGCCCTCAAAAGTCCGTGGAGTCACCGCCATCAGCCTGCCTCAATCGCGACGTACCTCGACGTCGGGCTCAGTAATACCTACAACACGAAAAACTGAGCGATTGCCCAGTAGGTGAAAATATGCGTGAATGCAGCGTGCACTCAACCCCAATCCCGACACCTCACCATGCTATGCACGCTCGTCCCACAACCTCATCTTATCTCATCTCATCTCATCTCAACCACAGGGCCCTAGGTTGGACTAATGCACCTCATAAATAACCCTACGGCACCTACCGTAAAGTTCGAGCGGCACCAACCACTCATCTCGACGGCACCAACCGTCCATACTCATTAGTGGCACCAACCACTAATCACGACGGCACCAACCGTCTATATAAATAAAGCTGGGCGGCACCAACCGCCCATCTCGACGGCACCAACCGTCAGGTGCAACTAGTACCAACCTCAACTCGACTTCGAGTCGACAACAGCATCGGTCACATTCTACCCCGCTCAACGACACCTTAAGGTGTCACCGTATCAATACGGTCATCCATTTCTCACAAATGAATGGTCGTGAAATGCAAACAAATATCAATCACACACAACACACGACATATCTCGAAAAGTTGAAACCTCAACAGTCATAAATATATTAAAATCTGATAATAGACCAAATATTTTAAATCCCAAAAATAGCCTTTAAATTTAATATTTGGATTGACCCGGAAATCTTAAGCAACACCCGAAAACATTTTAATTTAAAAGATTTGGGCTGAAAATAATTTTATTTAAAAGAATTGGGTCAAAATATAGGACAAATGCCCAAAATAAATTCGTTGGTCAAACCCAAATATTTTCGGTCAAAGCCCAAACCTAATTCGCGAAACTCTATTTTCAAAACTTAGTCAATCCGAAAAACTTCAGGTCAAAGTTTGAAACTTTTAATGAATTTCGCTAAGTCCTTTGATCAGACCCGCGAAACCCAGTTTAGGCCCGCGAAAACCTAAAATCGGCCCGCGCTGTCTCACGTTTCGCGAACGACCTCAGCCCGCGAAAACTGGCTTTCGGCCCGCGAAAACTGGTTTTCGGCCCGCATCTATTTCTTATTCGCGAACTCTCTGACCCGCGAAAACAGGTTTTCGGCCCGCGATGTCTCACGGTTCGCGAAAGACCTCAGCCCGCGAAAACCTTTCTCCCTCACAATTCGCAAAATAACTGGCCCGCGAAAACCCTTACTCGATCCGAAAACATGAAATTCGCCAAAACACAAGTAAACCCAGAAAATGAAGAACAGTATGCGAAAAACACTAAGTTCTTCAATTCTTCAAGAAATTTCATCACACAAACATCCTTCTAACTCACATAAACACCTGAATAGATTATAGAACTCATATGTTGAGCTCGAACAAGCATCATAACACTTCAAAAACATCACAAAAGTACCAGAAATTTGAGAACTAAAAATCAGATTTAACGAAAACATTTACGTGTTGTAGATGAAATCGTCACCTACCTCACGTCCGAAGTTAGCTAAGCTACGATTTTTCCGAGCTCTCGATCGTTGGTTGTTGAGTTTGAAGGTTTTCTTCTCTCCTTTTCTTCTTCTTTTTCCTTTTCTTCTTAATGAAGTTTTTAAAGTATAGTTGTCTATTTAGATTGGGATAGCTTACGTGATGACAAGGAGGTGATAAGTAGGTGATGAAATTTTCCTCTTTGGCTAAGAAATCTTTTATTTGGGCCAAGGTTTGGGTTTTAAATATTTATTCAAGTTGGGCTGAATTGTTTATTTCTTTATTTGGGCCCATTCGAATAATTCCCGAAAATTCTCTACGGTTCTTTACCCGAAATTTTGGCTTACCCGAAATTTCATTCGGGTTTCACCCGAAAATACCTTACCCAATATTTTTCGGGCTTAGCCTTGAAGCTTGCCATCACCCGAATTTCGAGCCTATCCTTCATTCACATAATATCCAAATTTTTCTAAGTCTTTTCACTATTAATTATATCAAAATCCCGTGTTAAATTTTACGGGTATTACATCCTCCCCCCCCTTAAAAGAATTTCGTCCCCGAAATTATGCCGATTGGAATAACTCGGGGTGTCGATCTCTCCGGTTCTTCTCTTTTTCTAATAAGGTAGGAGTTATTTCTACCTTTGTCACATAGTCGGCCGACACCTCCGAATGTGTGGCGCGATTCCTAACGTTAATTAATGGAAGTGGGGTATAATTAACGTACCCGTCGAAAAAGTAGGATTGGCCTCCGCCTCCTCGTTCGTGAGTGTGAAAACTCGAGCGGGAACTAGTGGTGGTCTTACTGGTGGTTGGGCTGAACTCTGTAATAGATTGTTCCGACAATTCTTAGCATAGTGCCCCGACTTTCCACATCGGAAGCATTGTAGATTAGAATTCGGATTGGGCCTCATTCCGAAGCATACCCCAAAGTGGTAACGTCCGCATTGATGACACTGTGGGGCTGAACTCGGAGGTCGAACAGGGATATTGGTCGGTCCCTGATTTGGCTTTGGCCGCCAATTTCGTTGTCCCGCACGATCGTCTAAGGGGTTGTGGTTATTGGGATTTGTCTCAAAATATTGACGTTTCCGATCGCCTCCATTCCATTGTTGATTTTCATTTTCCGCTTCGCTTCCTGTGCCTCGAAAATTTGAGCTTCTGCCTTCTCCGCGATCATTGCTCGTTCAGCCACATGATTGAACGCTTCTCCTCGCATACTTGCTATACTTACATCTCGGTGGATCTCGGGGTTGAGACCTATTGTGAATCGTGCTACTTTTAGGGCATCTGTTGCTACCATATGTGGGGCAAAACGGGATAGTTCTTCGAATTTGCGGATGTATTCCGCAATCGTCATTTTTCCTTGCTTCAAGTTTATGAATTCGTTCATTCGTTGCGCTTGCTCATGAGCCGTAAAATATTTTCCGTAGAATAGTTCCTTGAACCTGTCCCATGTTATCGGGTTCTCCAAGATCTTGATGGTATCCCACCAAAATCTGGCGTTCCCTCTTAGCAAGAACACGGCACATAGGACTTTTTCGCTCTCCGGCACCCGACCGTAGAGGAACATGTCTTCGACAGTGCGCAACCAATCCTCTGCCATGATGGGATCAGAAGTGTCCTCGAAAATAGGAGGGCTTAACTTTCGAAACCTTTCCCCTATGATTCCATCATGTTCAGGTTGAGGGGATGGATGGTGTTCGGAAAAACCTCGATGCTGAATAAGATCATTAATCTGATCTGACTGTCGCTGGATCAGTTCGGTGAGTTTCACGACTATTGAATCATGTTCCTGCGTAGGGGGCTCGGGTTCATTCCTACGACTCGATTCTCCTACATCTACTCTTCTTCCTCTCGGCATTTTATAATTTAATATCTACAATTATACCAGCAAGCACATAATTAATAATACGTAATCACGTCAAACTATAAAACTCACAGGCAAGGCTGGTCTTCCCGGCTCTTGAGCGGCAGTACATGGACAGTCTTCAGAATCTAAAACCTATGCTCTGATACCACCTGTGGCGACCCTCATTTTCTAAATACGATTAGTGGCGGATTTCCGCAACGAAAGCCGCGGAAGACCCATTTTACAAAAACTTTTTAAAACAAACTAAGATACATATCATTTTTACAGCACAACCATCTTTACACGGGCCTCGGCCCCAAAACAAAATCCAAAAGTTCCTACGCTCTCCACAGGTCGCATCCATGTACCGCACTGCCCTCAAAAGTCCGTGGAGTCACCGCCATCAGCCTGCCTCAATCGCGACGTACCTCGACGTCGGGCTCAGTAATACCTACAACACGAAAAACTGAGCGATTGCCCAGTAGGTGAAAATATGCGTGAATGCAGCGTGCACTCAACCCCAATCCCGACACCTCACCATGCTATGCACGCTCGTCCCACAACCTCATCTTATCTCATCTCATCTCATCTCAACCACAGGGCCCTAGGTTGGACTAATGCACCTCATAAATAACCCTACGGCACCTACCGTAAAGTTCGAGCGGCACCAACCACTCATCTCGACGGCACCAACCGTCCATACTCATTAGTGGCACCAACCACTAATCACGACGGCACCAACCGTCTATATAAATAAAGCTGGGCGGCACCAACCGCCCATCTCGACGGCACCAACCGTCAGGTGCAACTAGTACCAACCTCAACTCGACTTCGAGTCGACAACAGCATCGGTCACATTCTACCCCGCTCAACGACACCTTAAGGTGTCACCGTATCAATACGGTCATCCATTTCTCACAAATGAAATGTCGTGAAATGCAAACAAATATCAATCACACACAACACACGACATATCTCGAAAAGTTGAAACCTCAACAGTCATAAATATATTAAAATCTGATAATAGACCAAATATTTTAAATCCCAAAAATAGCCTTTAAATTTAATATTTGGATTGACCCGGAAATCTTAAGCAACACCCGAAAACATTTTAATTTAAAAGATTTGGGCTGAAAATAATTTTATTTAAAAGAATTGGGTCAAAATATAGGACAAATGCCCAAAATAAATTCGTTGGTCAAACCCAAATATTTTCGGTCAAAGCCCAAACCTAATTCGCGAAACTCTATTTTCAAAACTTAGTCAATCCGAAAAACTTCAGGTCAAAGTTTGAAACTTTTAATGAATTTCGCTAAGTCCTTTGATCAGACCCGCGAAACCCAGTTTAGGCCCGCGAAAACCTAAAATCGGCCCGCGCTGTCTCACGTTTCGCGAACGACCTCAGCCCGCGAAAACTGGCTTTCGGCCCGCGAAAACTGGTTTTCGGCCCGCATCTATTTCTTATTCGCGAACTCTCTGACCCGCGAAAACAGGTTTTCGGCCCGCGATGTCTCACGGTTCGCGAAAGACCTCAGCCCGCGAAAACCTTTCTCCCTCACAATTCGCAAAATAACTGGCCCGCGAAAACCCTTACTCGATCCGAAAACATGAAATTCGCCAAAACACAAGTAAACCCAGAAAATGAAGAACAGTATGCGAAAAACACTAAGTTCTTCAATTCTTCAAGAAATTTCATCACACAAACATCCTTCTAACTCACATAAACACCTGAATAGATTATAGAACTCATATGTTGAGCTCGAACAAGCATCATAACACTTCAAAAACATCACAAAAGTACCAGAAATTTTAGAACTAAAAATCAGATTTAACGAAAACATTTACGTGTTGTAGATGAAATCGTCACCTACCTCACGTCCGAAGTTAGCTAAGCTACGATTTTTCCGAGCTCTCGATCGTTGGTTGTTGAGTTTGAAGGTTTTCTTCTCTCCTTTTCTTCTTCTTTTTCCTTTTCTTCTTAATGAAGTTTTTAAAGTATAGTTGTCTATTTAGATTGGGATAGCTTACGTGATGACAAGGAGGTGATAAGTAGGTGATGAAATTTTCCTCTTTGGCTAAGAAATCTTTTATTTGGGCCAAGGTTTGGGTTTTAAATATTTATTCAAGTTGGGCTGAATTGTTTATTTCTTTATTTGGGCCCATTCGAATAATTCCCGAAAATTCTCTACGGTTCTTTACCCGAAATTTTGGCTTACCCGAAATTTCATTCGGGTTTCACCCGAAAATACCTTACCCAATATTTTTCGGGCTTAGCCTTGAAGCTTGCCATCACCCGAATTTCGAGCCTATCCTTCATTCACATAATATCCAAATTTTTCTAAGTCTTTTCACTATTAATTATATCAAAATCCCGTGTTAAATTTTGCGGGTATTACATCCTCCCCCCCTTAAAAGAATTTCGTCCCCGAAATTATGCCGATTGGAATAACTCGGGGTGTCGATCTCTCCGGTTCTTCTCTTTTCCTAATAAGGTAGGAGTTATTTCTACCTTTGTCACATAGTCGGCCGACACCTCCGAATGTGTGGCGCGATTCCTAACGTTAATTAATGGAAGTGGGGTATAATTAACGTACCCGTCGAAAAAGTAGGATTGGCCTCCGCCTCCTCGTTCGTGGGTGTGAAAACTCGAGCGGGAACTAGTGGTGGTCTTACTGGTGGTTGGGCTGAACTCTGTAATAGATTGTTCCGACAATTCTTAGCATAGTGCCCCGACTTTCCACATCGGAAGCATTGTAGATTAGAATTCGGATTGGGCCTCATTCCGAAGCATACCCCAAAGTGGTAACGTCCGCATTGATGACACTGTGGGGCTGAACTCGGAGGTCGAACAGGGATATTGGTCGGTCCCTGATTTGGCTTTGGCCGCCAATTTCGTTGTCCCGCACGATCGTCTAAGGGGTTGTGGTTATTGGGATTTGTCTCAAAATATTGACGTTTCCGATCGCCTCCATTCCATTGTTGATTTTCATTTTCCGCTTCGCTTCCTGTGCCTCGAAAATTTGAGCTTCTGCCTTCTCCGCGATCATTGCTCGTTCAGCCACATGATTGAACGCTTCTCCTCGCATACTTGCTATACTTACATCTCGGTGGATCTCGGGGTTGAGACCTATTGTGAATCGTGCTACTTTTAGGGCATCTGTTGCTACCATATGTGGGGCAAAACGGGATAGTTCTTCGAATTTGCGGATGTATTCCGCAATCGTCATTTTTCCTTGCTTCAAGTTTATGAATTCGTTCATTCGTTGCGCTTGCTCATGAGCCGTAAAATATTTTCCGTAGAATAGTTCCTTGAACCTGTCCCATGTTATCGGGTTCTCCAAGATCTTGATGGTATCCCACCAAAATCTGGCGTTCCCTCTTAGCAAGAACACGGCACATAGGACTTTTTCGCTCTCCGGCACCCGACCGTAGAGGAACATGTCTTCGACAGTGCGCAACCAATCCTCTGCCATGATGGGATCAGAAGTGTCCTCGAAAATAGGAGGGCTTAACTTTCGAAACCTTTCCCCTATGATTCCATCATGTTCAGGTTGAGGGGATGGATGGTGTTCGGAAAAACCTCGATGCTGAATAAGATCATTAATCTGATCTGACTGTCGCTGGATCAGTTCGGTGAGTTTCACGACTATTGAATCATGTTCCTGCGTAGGGGGCTCGGGTTCATTCCTACGACTCGATTCTCCTACATCTACTCTTCTTCCTCTCGGCATTTTATAATTTAATATCTACAATTATACCAGCAAGCACATAATTAATAATACGTAATCACGTCAAACTATAAAACTCACAGGCAAGGCTGGTCCTCTCGGCTCTTGAGCGGCAGTACATGGACAGTCTTCAGAATCTAAAACCTATGCTCTGATACCACCTGTGGCGACCCTCATTTTCTAAATACGATTAGTGGCGGATTTCCGCAACGAAAGCCGCGGAAGACCCATTTTACAAAAACTTTTTAAAACAAACTAAGATACATATCATTTTTACAGCACAGCCATCTTTACACGGGCCTCGGCCCCAAAACAAAATCCAAAAGTTCCTACGCTCTCCACAGGTCGCATCCATGTACCGCACTGCCCTCAAAAGTCCGTGGAGTCACCGCCATCAGCCTGCCTCAATCGCGACGTACCTCGACGTCGGGCTCAGTAATACCTACAACACGAAAAACTGAGCGATTGCCCAGTAGGTGAAAATATGCGTGAATGCAGCGTGCACTCAACCCCAATCCCGACACCTCACCATGCTATGCACGCTCGTCCCACAACCTCATCTTATCTCATCTCATCTCATCTCAACCACAGGGCCCTAGGTTGGACTAATGCACCTCATAAATAACCCTACGGCACCTACCGTAAAGTTCGAGCGGCACCAACCACTCATCTCGACGGCACCAACCGTCCATACTCATTAGTGGCACCAACCACTAATCACGACGGCACCAACCGTCTATATAAATAAAGCTGGGCGGCACCAACCGCCCATCTCGACGGCACCAACCGTCAGGTGCAACTAGTACCAACCTCAACTCGACTTCGAGTCGACAACAGCATCGGTCACATTCTACCCCGCTCAACGACACCTTAAGGTGTCACCGTATCAATACGGTCATCCATTTCTCACAAATGAAATGTCGTGAAATGCAAACAAATATCAATCACACACAACACACGACATATCTCGAAAAGTTGAAACCTCAACAGTCATAAATATATTAAAATCTGATAATAGACCAAATATTTTAAATCCCAAAAATAGCCTTTAAATTTAATATTTGGATTGACCCGGAAATCTTAAGCAACACCCGAAAACATTTTAATTTAAAAGATTTGGGCTGAAAATAATTTTATTTAAAAGAATTGGGTCAAAATATAGGACAAATGCCCAAAATAAATTCGTTGGTCAAACCCAAATATTTTCGGTCAAAGCCCAAACCTAATTCGCGAAACTCTATTTTCAAAACTTAGTCAATCCGAAAAACTTCAGGTCAAAGTTTGAAACTTTTAATGAATTTCGCTAAGTCCTTTGATCAGACCCGCGAAACCCAGTTTAGGCCCGCGAAAACCTAAAATCGGCCCGCGCTGTCTCACGTTTCGCGAACGACCTCAGCCTGCGAAAACTGGCTTTCGGCCCGCGAAAACTGGTTTTCGGCCCGCATCTATTTCTTATTCGCGAACTCTCTGACCCGCGAAAACAGGTTTTCGGCCCGCGATGTCTCACGGTTCGCGAAAGACCTCAGCCCGCGAAAACCTTTCTCCCTCACAATTCGCAAAATAACTGGCCCGCGAAAACCCTTACTCGATCCGAAAACATGAAATTCGCCAAAACACAAGTAAACCCAGAAAATGAAGAACAGTATGCGAAAAACACTAAGTTCTTCAATTCTTCAAGAAATTTCATCACACAAACATCCTTCTAACTCACATAAACACCTGAATAGATTATAGAACTCATATGTTGAGCTCGAACAAGCATCATAACACTTCAAAAACATCACAAAAGTACCAGAAATTTGAGAACTAAAAATCAGATTTAACGAAAACATTTACGTGTTGTAGATGAAATCGTCACCTACCTCACGTCCGAAGTTAGCTAAGCTACGATTTTTCCGAGCTCTCGATCGTTGGTTGTTGAGTTTGAAGGTTTTCTTCTCTCCTTTTCTTCTTCTTTTTCCTTTTCTTCTTAATGAAGTTTTTAAAGTATAGTTGTCTATTTAGATTGGGATAGCTTACGTGATGACAAGGAGGTGATAAGTAGGTGATGAAATTTTCCTCTTTGGCTAAGAAATCTTTTATTTGGGCCAAGGTTTGGGTTTTAAATATTTATTCAAGTTGGGCTGAATTGTTTATTTCTTTATTTGGGCCCATTCGAATAATTCCCGAAAATTCTCTACGATTCTTTACCCGAAATTTTGGCTTACCCGAAATTTCATTCGGGTTTCACCCGAAAATACCTTACCCAATATTTTTCGGGCTTAGCCTTGAAGCTTGCCATCACCCGAATTTCGAGCCTATCCTTCATTCACATAATATCCAAATTTTTCTAAGTCTTTTCACTATTAATTATATCAAAATCCCGTGTTAAATTTTACGGGTATTACAATATGCATGACTTAAATACTTGAAAAGCTGATATATACAAGTCTCACAGTGAAAGCTTTAAAAGCATGTATTGTATGATTTGTTAACCACCTAGGGTTCATGTTTTCATTTGGACACACTTTCATTAAAATATCTGTCCGATGTATAAACCCTAACCTCACTCCAAAACTATTATTATCGACATGCTAAATTTTATTATGATAGCAGAAATATAGAATTTTATTTTGATCATGAAGAACTTGATAACTTTCATCTTAGTTCACAAAAGTTTAATATGGTATCAGGGCTCGTGCAAGAGATCATGAGCGGGGAAGTTTTAGCTGAGGCCCTCGAGCATAAACGTCGACAATAAGTAAGGCAAGTGTATGTGATATTGGGCCCTACAAATTTGTTCCTTCAAATTTGTGGCCATGTACAATAAATCAGGATGCACAGCCTTGAATCAGGCCCTGATCATGAGTACAAACACAAACTCGGGCCAGTTGGTATAAATTCTTACGACCACCCCACCCGTGAAAGAAAAATCCACGTATAAGCCTAAATTAGAAAGAAGTCATCGTGAAAAACCGTGTCAAAAACAGGAATATATAAAATTAAAATTTCCAAGAATTTTTAGGATATCATTGTAACGTTTTAGACCATCTCCAATCGAAAAATACATTCTCAAATTCAAACTCATTCTCAAATTCAAAATGCATTAATTTCTTCTGCAACCATTAAACTCATTATAAAACTCAGAAAATTTTTATCGTAATATTCGCTTACATATAAACTTTTACTATTTTTCAATACTACCCACATATTTTACGATTTTACAAATTAGATCACGATTTTATTTTAAATTCGATGTTAAAATATAAAATAAAATTAATAATAATTTTTTTGATTGTAAATATTTTAATAATAATATTTTTATTTTAATAATAACATTATATTTGATGAGAAAATATTTAATAAAATTCTATAGTTGTGGGCAAAATAATATTTAACTATTATATAACATTACATATTTACAAAATATAAAGAAATTAAATAATAAGATATAAAAAAATTATTGATTAAATAAAGACTTTGTTTATTTTAACAATTTTATAATCATAATTATTAATAAATATGTATGTAATTTATTTTTATATTATATATATATATTTTTGGATACGTGTTATTTAGTAATTAAACACAAATAATAGGACCACAAAATTGAGTCACAATTAGTATATAAGATCAACATCTCATTTTGGATTTGAGTTTGAGTTTGGATACCATTATATTTTTATCCTTTTTTTTTTTTTTGGTTTGACGTACTATTGGAGTTATCTTATTATGTGATCCGAAAGAGCTTAGCTTGATATATATATATATATATATATAATTGTCAAAAGAATATTATTTTCGGAAAATCAAATAATAAATTAAATAATGAAACCATGTAATAATTCAAGTTTAGCTAACTTGCGACTGCGAGGTAAATCTCAGTTAAATTAAAAATAAAATAAAAAAAGGTTCTGCGGATCATCGATTCATTATCACATGCTCAGTGGTATCGTAGATCTCAAAGCACTTGTGAAGTTTCTGCAAAAATGCACTTACGAACAGCTAAAGCAGATCCACGCCGTCATAATAACGACTACGACGTCGTCGTTCGATCAACTAAGCCCAGAAATACGACTGAATTTTCTGAGGAGAAGCACAGAATATGGAAATATGGACTATGGAGATCTCATCTTCAACCAAATGGGTGGTTCTAGCAGCACGGAGATCCCCCTCTGGAACGCTATGATGAGAGGCTATGCATACAACGGACCTCATGAAAATTGCCTAAAACTGTTTGATGAAATGACTGTGAGAGGTCTGAAAGCTAATAACTTCACGTACCCTTATGTGTTGAACGCTTGTTCTCAAATGGGTTCGTTTGATGCTGGAAGGAAAGTGCACGGCCGTGTGATTAAGTCAGGTTTTGAGCTGAGTTTTCATGTGGGAAATGCGCTCTTTGATTTTTACGTCGAAAAGTTCGAGTCTTGCGAAGCGGGGCGGCTGAAAAATGCGAGCTTGATTGATGTCAGCAAGGTTTTTTATGGCATGTGCGAAGCAACGGTGGAGCTGTGCAATAAAATGATGGCAAAGTATGCCAGCGTTGGAGATATAGAGAGTGCTAGACAAGTGTTCGATGAAATGACTAGGAGAGACGTTGTCTCCTGGAACACCATGGTTTCTGCATACGCCAAAGCCGGGGAAGTTAGAAAAGCTGCAAACTTGTTCGGAAAAATGCCCGAGAAGAACGTAGTGTCTTGGACAAGTATGCTCGGGGCATACGGAGCCGTAGGAGACACTGAAACGGCTTGTATATTATTTAAGCAGATGCCCCATAGAAACGTAGTTTCTTGGAACTGTTTGCTCTCAATCTACATCAAAGAAGGAGAATTTCAGCAGGCGGTGGATCTTTTTATTCAAATGCAACCCGAGCAAGTGAAGCCCGATTCTTACACATTCGTATCAGCTCTATCTGCTTGTTCTAACCTAGGCAGCCTCGAACTGGGGACATGGGTGCATTCCCTAATGAGCAACTGGCCAGAGATGGGAATCCTAGTCGGGACAGCTTTGGTAGAAATGTACGCAAACTGCGGGGACATCATCAAATGCTTCCCGATATTCATTAAGATCCCAAACAAGGATGTCTTCTGCTACAACGTTATGGTTAAGTCCCTAGCCAGCCATGGACGGTCGAGAGATGCAATAAAGATATTCCATATGATGCTGAACGGAGGACTTACACCGAACGAGCATACATATTCGTGCGCCCTCTTTGCTTGCAGCCATGGAGGCTTAGTAGAAGAAGGCCTCGAGATCTTCGTAGTCATGCAGAGCGATTCGAACGTTAGGACAAGCCTCGATCATTACAGCACTTTGATTGATCTACTGTGCAGAAATGGTCGGGTTGAAGAAGCAGTCGGTGTAGTAGAAGAGATGGAGGTGGAGCCCGACGTGGCTATTTGGGGGGCTTTGTTAGCTGGTTGTCGTAGTAAAGGCGACCTTGAGTTGGCCGAGCGAATCATACGTAAGGCCATGGAGTCACCGTCGGAAGAGGCGGGAGTTCACGTGCTGTTATCGAACATTCATGCTTCTATGGGGCAATGGCCGCAAGCTCTCGAGGCAAGGAGTTTGATGGAGGAGATGGGTATGTGGAAGGTGAGGGGGAGAAGTAGCATAATGCAATAAACGTTCGGCCAATGTCGTAAAAGAATCTTAATTACCTCGTATATTTTTTTCATCGTGTAAGCTAAATGGTTCAGAACATCCATATTAAGGGATCGCAATTTTAGGACATTAATTTTGAAAATCGAAGCAATTTAGAAAGAAAAAGTGCAAATAGAATGCTCACGTCACGTATTGTGGTGACGTGACAATCTAGTTGGACGGTGCTTAACCTCTTGTACGACATGACAGTCCGACTAGACAGCCATGCCACCTCTTTTGTATGACATGGCGTCCAATTGGCTTTTTAGATTGACTGCAATGTCATAAAAAGGGTGACGTGACGTCCCGTTGGCGCTTGCTTGTTGTCCTTAAATTGCTTCGATTTAATAGTTAGTGTACTAAAATAGCAACGGATTTTTCGAAAGTGTCGGCCCCTTAATAATTTAAAAGATGAATAAAATATTATTTAGGGCTCAATGTATGTTACTTCCTATGCATCGAATGTCACAAGTTTGAAATGACATTGTTAAACAAAAAATAAAGTTGATAATAAGTAAAATCAGAAAGATCGATGAGTACATGGCAGTTTGCAATCTCCATGCTATATAGTAAAATATAGGTAGCAAAAGACATTATCGAATGTAGAATATCGCTTGGAAGAAAACGAAAGACCATGGAATTATAATTCATTAATACAAATCTTTATTCGATAAATCTTTATTCTGTTGGATAAATATATATATATATATATATTTATATCTAACAAAAGAAGCATACGATTCCTTTTACTTTTTTTTTCGCTACATCTCTAATATAGTATCAATCTACTTGCAACAAAACAAGGGTTAGGTCTTACAGCACAAATATGATAGAACAAATTCAATGTCATTTGTTGTACTATTACGACACTATTTCATTAATCAATCGAATAGTGCTTCAAAACCATTATTTCATGAACATGACGTAGTTCTTCTCTCACCTTCAAACACTTGCAGCACACCATCCGACCCGCCGGCCACCAGCGAGACCCGACCCTGACCCGTTTCACGCCAGCACACCCCGCTCACGAACCCGCATGCACCCCTAGACCGAGCCGCCGACAGTTCGAGCCCACGAGCCCATATGGGCTCGCCCCACCTCTTATCGTAAACGAAAACCCGATTATCCTCCGACCCGCAGCTCAAAAGCCCGCCCGTTTTCCAAACCGATAGCCCCACGAACCGAGTTCTATTCACGTGCCCTCTGAAAACCCTAACGGGCTTCGGATTTTCCAAGTGCCACATCATCATCGTCCCGTCGGTCGAAGAAGAGATTACCGTCCGCTCGTCGAGGTACTTAGCGTAAGTCACGGGCTTTTCGTGCCCGTCGAAGACGAAAGACGGGCCCGCCATCATTCTCACGTCGTAGACGTAGATTCTTCGGTCTGAACAGCCCGCGACGACGTAGGGCTTGCCGGACGGGTCGAACTCCACGGAGCAAACCGGGCTGGAGGTGGCCGGGTTGGGCCTGACCCGGGCCAAAGGCGAGCCGGCGTCGTCGCCGCACCGTGGGTCCCACATTTGCATGGTCCCGTCGTCCGAGCCCGAAGCTCCTAGGGTTGGAGCCCAGCCCGAGTAGTCCACGCTCCACACCTTTCTGCCGCCGTGCTCGTCCCTCTCGAAGATCGGCACCCGCCTCTCGAGGTCGTACTCCATGACCACGCCGTCGTAGTCGCCCGACCCGACGACCCGGGAGTCCGACCCGGGCTTCCATTTGAGGCTGCTGAGCTTGGCCGGCGTGCATATGTAGAAGTCGCATGCACTGGCGTTGTCTATTTCGACAGATGGGCCGCCATGGGCTTCCGCCGGACGATCGTCGTTCAGAAGGGTTTTGTCTGCATTGTAGATTCGAATCTTTCTGGCGATCCCGCCGGTGGCCAGGAATTTCCCGGTCTGGTCGAATTCGACCACTCCTATGGCGTCGGAGGAAGCTGACGACGCGGCGGCTGCAGGCGATGATGAGATCGTCACGGAGAGGCTGAAATCCCACTCGCACCTCGCTCTTTCTTGCTGATCTTCGTAGTCTTCTTCTTCCTTCTTCCCTCCGCCGCCGTCTTCCTCTCCTCTTTCTTCTTGGTCTGCGTGAGGTGGGATTCGGCGGGGCGGCGAGGGGTTTTTCATTTCCCATTCATATGATGAGGCTATGTTTGACGGCGGCGCTGCGAAGCAAGAATCTGGAAAATTGCGGAGGTCGAATTCTTTGGTTGGTTTTTGTATCCTTTTCAGCAAATGGAAACCATCGTTGGGAACTCTGATGATGCGACAATACTTCATCGAGGGAGTTTTTGTAAGGAAATATCTCTCTTTTATTACAATAATAATAATGTTCATTAAACTTAGGTTGCTTTCTCCCCTTGCACAAGTGGCCCTAAGGTCCTTATATATGACCAATATGCCCCCCTTACCCTCGATTGAAAGTAGCAGAAACATCGACGATGTGTAGTCAATCACATCACATCACATGCATATTGACATGATTCTTTCACGTGATTTAAAATAATTAAATTAAATTAAATTAATTAGCCATAAAAGGGGAGTTGAAATAATGGGGTTAGGACAATCTCAAATGATGTGAGTCTCCATCGATTCCTTGATTATTGTATGCATCTACTTGAGATATAAATACATGCAAGTCGAAGTTTTCTTATAGTCGGTGTTTAAATTGGCTTCAAACTCAAAAATTAATTCAAATGTATTATGTCAACTTGAAAAAAACAAGAAGTGAGGGGTTTTTTGGTAAATTACATGGAAGAATAACAACTATTGCTTTCCTACAAGGGAAGTTGAATTTTTTTACAAAAAAAAAATTTAAGATTATATCTGTATCTATATTTTATGTTTTTGCAGTTCGAGGCGTTGGTTCATTAAATGTTGTAGTGTTTGAATGTGGTAAGAGAGTGTGGATGAGGAGAGAAGAGGTGTTGGTTGCTTGGGTGCCTCAACTCAATGAACTAAGAGTTTGTGGTCGCAAAGGGTCGGCGTCAACAGTCCTACGTGGCCTTAGCAATGCCTTTTGTGCCCTAAAACCAACCCATCCCAAGATAACATCAGATAGTATAATTAATAAGGACTTATATCATGTTTGGTTTCCTTTTTTCAAGCCCGATATTAAAAAAAACCCAGTAAAATATTAGAGGCCTTGTATAAATAAACTTGTTAAAATGGGTAAGATAACTTATATTGGACTTTGATAATAAATTATTTATAGGGCCTTTATGTGGTGGCCTATAACCAAACAAAGCCTAAATATATATTCTTACTTAGGTTTTTACTACGTAAGTAGAGAAGAGGGCAGTTGAGTTTAGTGCAATATATCTTTTGATAGTGATAGATATGTGGCTCCGCATGAGCCAACGAGGGCATGTTTGGCCAATACTTAAGTAAAATTATTTATTATTATATGTTTATTTAAACGAAAAATAATGTTGGTCGACAATTCCCTCAAATAAAAAAGATTCTTAAGTATTTTTTTTTTCAATGTGGGATTCCACTTATTTCCCATTCATAAATTCCTCATTCTCAAAAACCCAATTTTTTTTTGTTATTGCGAAATTTTGTTATTGTGTCTACGCACGCGGATCTGCATAGGAGAAGAGTTGATCGCATAAGTTGTGGGCTTCCATCCTAAAACTAATTGGTGATATTTGGAGTGACCCATCAACTTATATGCTAGTCAATCCCTAGTGGAATGCATGCGAGTTATATTATTAACAGTTATAAATTTCTAATAAATAAGAAAGCGTAGAATGTGCAAGAGAAAGACATATATGCTAGTCAATCCCTAGTGGGATGCATGCGAGTTATATTATTAACAGTTATAAATTTCTAATAAATAAGAAAGCGTAGAATGTGCAAGAGAAAGACATATATGTTGAATGATCATTTCACCTACAAGCTTAAGTTTTAAGGAGTGTATCATTTTTTAATTTTATATACTTTATTTCCAACACGTCCCCTCACGTTTAGGCTGATTTATTTCTTATCTAACCTTAGACGTGTAATTTTTTTTTAAAATGGATGGTCGTAAGGTTTCGTACCCAAGACCTATTTGGTCCGTGAGCTCTGATACCATATTGAATTACTACTTCACCTAAAAGTTTAAGCTTGAAAAGAGTGTATTATTTTTTAATTTTATATATTATATTTCTAACGATACATGAGAAACCAATATCAGTTAATAGGTCAGTGTGATTCTAAAAATGCTGATACAATAGGGATGTGGACTATGATCAGACAGGAAGATTGGTAGATAAAATGATCACATATGCAGTATTTCAATGTTACGATTTTTTATTTTTTAAGAGTGTGTTTGGTTGGAGGTATTAGGGGGATTAGAGGGGTTAGATTTATTTAATGTAGTGTTTGGTTGGAGTGTTTATTTAATGATAGGATTTAGTTAATACATTGTTAATACTCCCAATAAGGTATTAACTAAATAAGATATTAACTAAATCAGTTTCTTCACATGTCTTTATCATGGTATTTGACAAATTTATCATTTATTTATAAAATATTTGAATAAAAAATATCGGTAATATTGTAATTTAATTTAATTAAACTTAATATCATTTAAACTTATCTACCAAACACATCATACTTAATTATTTAAAATCATCAACCAAACACTCCAAAAATCCATATCCCCTTTTATCTAAACCCAACTAAAACTAATATCATCTAAACTCATCCTTCCAATCAAACACGCTCTAAATGTTTGTTACAATAATGTCGTCATCAAGAATGGGCAAATTCTCTTCAATTAAGAAACGATATGGGCTGCCAATGAGGCCTTGGCTTGGCCTAGTGGTCAAGGAGGAGGTCTTAAGGATTTGTGAGTTAGGTTGTGGGATCAAATCCCCCCTCCCATAATTCTTTGAGTAGTCCCTATGAGATTTATTTCCCATGACTGTTCCAGTATTCTTTGAGTAGTCCCTATGAGATTTATTTCAAATGACTGTCCCACCACTGGAGTGTGTGGCGCAATTAAGCCTCCGCCAGGTCTGTGTGGCGCAAAGCCCACGCCGGTATTTAGGAGCTAGCCCATAGCCAGGTCGAGTGGGGATACCTCGGGACAGAAAAAAAAAAAAACGAAACGATATGGCCTTTTCGTTGATACAATATCAAGAGATAATGGGACTCTTATGGGCTATGCTTCGTCAACACAATAATACCACATGGTTTTTAATCTTAAGTTCACATATTTATCTATGAAAGAAAGAAAAAGCAATGTGATTCAAACAATATTTTCTGAAAAAAAAAAAGGGATCATGGAGGAAAACTTAGCATTGGTGTTATATGGGTTGCAAACCTTTTTAGTTACGATATAATCTTTAATTTTTAGTATGATTTGTTTTAGCGGGATGAGATTTTGATTAATAATTAAATAAAAGGAAGTGATGATTAATAAATTCAGGGTTTTCAGGGGAAAAAGAAAAAGCCCAAGGTTATTTAGCCTTGCTTTAAGAGTGAAACGATTTAATATATTTAAACATCAAATTAGAAATTGATATTTATGCCACTAAATGCGTATTTTCTATGTATTTGTATTTCATGCAAGATCATTTTCGGGCCAATTATAGCATAGCACTATTTGATATTCGTTAAAACGTTTAGGGTTCAAGTTCTATGAATACTACTATTTTAACCCACTCTATGCGTGCTCTTATTATAAATATATATAATATTAATTTATATTTTAAGAATTAATATTTAATATATGAAATTAAAATTTAAATATAATTGATTAATTTATGAGGATATAATTAGAATAAATTATAAAATTTGAAATGTAAAATGATAATTACATCTAACTTACCACATTAACTAAATATTAGTTGTGATAGTTTTATATATAGCATAGATTAAACATCCACATTGACCCCGCTGGAATTCACAATTTGCACTTTACTCCATCGTACAAAAATGTTACCCAACCCGACCCGACCCAACCCAACCCGACCCGACCCGACCCGACCCGACCATTAAAGTCAGCACATTAATTTATTGAACGGTAAAGTAACCCACTGAGTAAGCAAAGAAAATGTTAGCAGCTGGCAATGTCACGATGCAAAAGCCCATCTCTCCTCTCTTTCTCTGCAGAAGAAAATCTTCAGCCGCCGCACTAAAAAAAATGTTATCTTCTTCATCTTCTTCCCAAAACCCTAACCCTAATTCTAAACCCTCTTCGGTAGCTAGCTTTCAGAATCAGAATCCAACTCCGCTATCACCGTCAAAGGTTGCACCTTTTCCAAGTTCGTCTCAAGCCCTTTTCAGTTCTCAGCCCTTCGCACTTTCCAAGTCTTGTTCCTCCGCAATCAGTCTTGAGTCCGAGCAAACGGAGTGTCCCTTGGTGGTGGTTTCTTTCTACAAGTTTGCCGATTTTCCTGACCATGCTGATTTGAGGAAGCCCTTGAAAGAGCTCTGCGAGAGGTTGGTACGTTGCGTTCTCTGTCGTCTTTCAATCCACTGAATTTTTTTTTTCTCTTCGTTTAGTTTACATGATTAAGTGGTTTTAGGAAATGTTGTTTTTGCTGATCAAATCTTTGTCTGAGCACTTTCTGCCTTTTTGGGTTAAATAGCGGCTTAGATTGATCTATCTTTATATTTTCTTCATGATCAGTTTCTTCATTCGTTGGGACTTTATGTTGATTGAATTTCATAGACTTCTCATGTTTCTATCTTTATTGGTTCCCATGCCTTCGTTATTTCATTCACATCTTTATTGTAATTTCTACCTTTGTAATGTAGTAGATGACACATCGTAACTCATGCCTCACCAATCTGATTATGCTCAGCGGGTTTCAGGAGGCATTATTCTTGCACCAGAAGGGATCAATGGGAGCATTTGTGGGACCCGCGATGCCGTGGAAGAAGTGCTTGCCTTCATTCAAGAAGATCAGCGGCTTAAGGGGCTTAGGCGTATTGAGTCGCCTGTAAGCCCTGAGGAAGAAGCCATTCACCATGGACACACTAGCAGTTCACCACTTGCTGCTGGTGAAGATGCTCCGTTTCGATGGGACCATGTGAGGGTCAAGCTCAAAAAGGAGGTTGGTTTACGATTACCCACAGACAGAAAGAAGAAAATGTGTTCTGATATCTTTTACTATGTTTGCAGATTGTAACGCTTGGCATGCCTTCTGTTTCACCTACAGAGAGAGTCGGGAAGTACGTTAGCCCAAATGAGTGGAATGAACTTATCAGTGATCCAAATACAGTAAGTAAGCTTTTTGTCTGAAAATCATGTTTGGTTCTTGAAATAATAAAGCAGATAACCATATTATCTGCTGCCAGTTATTGCACCGAAGAATAAAAGCTAGCATTTTTTTTAAATCTTTTTTCCCATTAAAAAATTGTAGGTGGTGATCGACGTTCGCAATGATTATGAAACAAGAATAGGGAAGTTCAAAGGAGCCGTCGACCCACTGACAACAGCGTTCCGTGATTTCCCATCGTGGGTCGAAGCAAGGTTCAAAATGAACGAAATAAATGCACGGGCAGAGAAGATGCCTCGAGTGGCAATGTATTGCACGGGGGGCATTCGATGTGAGAAAGCCACTAGCTTTCTCCTCAGCAAAGGCTTCGAAGAGGTAAACCATATTTCACAACTATTCAACTATCCGTCGAAACTTCCATGGAATTAAACGAAGAAGCTTATATTTCGTAGGTATATCATCTACAAGGAGGAATCTTGAAGTACCTTGAGGAAGTTCCCAAATCTGATAGCCTCTGGGAAGGCGAATGCTTTGTGTTCGATAAACGTGTGTCGGTCGAACATGGGCTGGTTCAGGGGACTTACAAGCTTTGCTATGGATGTAAGAAACCTATAAGCGACGAAGACATGGAATCTAAAGAATTCGAGTATGGAGTTTGCTGCCCATATTGTTACAGTTCTAAATCGGAAGAGGAAAAGGAAAGAGCGAGAGCTAGGCAGAAGCAGTTTGAGAGATGGGGTATTATCGGGGGGGCCGACAAGGGCCGTAGACCCGTTAAACCTAGCCGAAGCGATGAGATTTCGAGCTCGATATAGGCTATTTTTATCATTTTTTTTTTGGATTAGTCAAGATTAATGTATTTGCTGCTTGGTTGATTAAGGAAATGGTGACAAGTTTTCTTGAACTATAAGAGATGTGAACTACAACAGAAACCCTATAAATTAATACTAATATAGGATCACCAAAATTTTATTGGAAGAGTTATTAATAATTAATTTATATTAATAATATTTTATTAATTTATAATTTACAAACTTATTTCAAATTTATACTTAATTATTGTACCATATACATATATCAACAAGGCTTAGTTTAAAAGAATTCTTCAATCTCCAATGTTCTTCTCAGTGAATTACTTTATGAACATTAATAAATATATTTTGTAAAAATACAAGATCAAAATATACTAACCCAAATAAATCATTCATTCCTGTCATAGTATGTAGTTTATAAGAACTAATTAATTTCTACACATAAATTTCCCTACATAAAATAAGAAACCTTCAAAAATCATTCATTCATGTCATAGCATGTAGTTTATAATAACTAATTAATTTATATTTTATTTGAGATCTATGGCAATTATAAGAATTATATTATTATTTTAAAAAATTATTAATTTAGACAAAAAAAAAATAGAGAATTTATTTTTGAGTTTCTAATGTAGTGTTAGTTATTACACAATATGGAATATTTCTTTGGGCCCGAAACTAAATTGACAAGCTTTTCAAGTAGAGCCCAAAGCCCGAAACGTGGGCAAGTATTAAGAGTGCATTCTAGGAAGTAAAAAGCGAAAGAAACAACCGTCGGATTAATATCTAACTCCAAATTTGGACCGTTAGATATATATTTTTGCCTATCTCGATAGGGAACTGTAGATCTGCTTGGACATCAGTGTTTCCCACCCAACGAATAGCTTAATCTGCCGTTTCGGCGTAGATAATTTCCATCTTCTTTAGCGGATTTGGGGGCCTCCAGGTTCGTGTCTCGAGCATGGTGATTGTAATTATCTATTTTTGATTTTATTTTAGCTCGATTTTCGATTTGTTTGTCGTTCGTTTGGTTTGATTTTGTTGAATCGGTCGGCTATTGTTCTTTCCAATTTCGATTCGTTTGGTGAATTTGTTGGATTCCTGATTGAAATCTGCCATCTGCAATTCTCTAAAAGAAACTGCATTATTGTGTGCTTCAATTTGAAGGATGGTATTTTCATGCTTTTGAGCAATTTTGAGTTTTTGATTCTCCAGTGATTGTTATGGATTGCTTAATTAGGGTTATCTTGGTGGAGTATCATCGTTTTTCTATCTTTATCTACATATAATGGATTGAGTTTGTATATTTTACTGCATTGAAGCGTGGATTCAAGATTCGTATTCCCAGGAATGATTTCATTTTAATTTTTGTCGTTATTACGGTTTTCTATATAGCATGGAGAAAGAGTTGACGGAGCTTTTTGAGTCTGTGAAGAGGGCTGCTGATGTTGCAGAGAACTCGCCCGGTGAAGAAGATCGATGCCTTGATGCATTGAAACGGCTCAAGGATTTCCCCGTCAATTATCATGTGCTTGTATCCACCCAGGTATTTTATCTATGAAAAAAAGGAGACGCAGATCTATCTAAAGATGTGAAATTTGACACTATGTGATACCTTTAAATAAATTTCTTTGATCAACTCTCCTTGTTCTTGATTGCCTACGACAGGTTGGGAAACGTCTTCGGCAACTTACCAAACACAGGAGTGAAAAGATCAAAGCTTTGGCGACTGATGTCATCGATATATGGAAGGACATAATAATTAAAGAAACAGTGAAAAACAAGAACGGGTCTACGGATACTGTGAAAGCTGAATCTTCTGGTTCTGAATCTAACAAGGTGAAGTATCAGAGGACGAACTCCATGAAGTCCACGGAAAGCCCATCGACTAACAAGGTGAAGGCTGAGAAAACCACTCCGAGTTCCAATAAAGATATCAAGCTGGAGAAATCCTCTAGCAAAATAGAGAAAGAATGGGCCCACGTGGAGAAGAAATTGAAAGTGGAGAAACCGAATGCTGAAGGAAACAAACATGCACCAACTCCTCTCGGCCCACCGAAGCTAACCTCTCTGGTTTATTGCAAAGACCCTTTGAGGGACAAGGTCCGAGAAATTCTTGCCGAAGCTCTCTGCAAAGTGCCTAACGAAGCTGACGACCGTTTCGGAGATAGGGTGGACGGATGCGATCCCTATCGAGTCGCTGTCACGGTCGAGACAGCAATGTTCGAAAAGTGGGGCAAGTCGAACGGTGCCCAGAAGTTCAAGTACAGGTCCATCATGTTCAACATTAAGGACCCTAACAACCCAGATTTCAGAAGAAAAGTTCTGATCGGGGATTTCGAGCCACGCTCCATAGTCAATCTGACTCCCGAACAGATGGCTAGCGAAGCGAGACAGGTCGAGACCGAACAACTCAAGCAGAAAGCGTTGTTCAACAGCGAGCGTGCTGCTGCCCCGAAAGCCAGCACGAACGAATTCACTTGCGGTAGGTGTAAGAAGAAGGAGACCACTTATTACCAGATGCAGACTCGAAGTGCCGACGAGCCCATGACCACGTTTGTCACGTGCGTTAACTGCAATAACCATTGGAAGTTCTGTTGAGGAGGTGGTTGTGCTGATTTGTTTCTCTTTTATTTCTAGGCTGCCCCTTTTTAGGTTTATGACCATGAATGATCTTTTAGGGATGATGCTACCTTATACAGTTATTCTTGTCAGGATTAGGACATGATTTCTTGAGCTTGTGAGATTCTGTAGTTCTCTCAATTTTATGTAGGAATAAACATCTTAGTTCGATTTAGACAGCCCGATTTTCGGCTAAATCTTCGTTTATGACACATGAAATGCACATCGAAGGATTGAATGACAAACACTTAATTTTTCAAAACCCGCCCGGGAGATGAATATCCCATAAGCCTATGGAGCGGTGAATTCGATAGCTTGCTTCGTTCTTTGATGTCTGAGGTTGTCTTCTGAGAATCCCTTAACACGGATTTCATCTTTCTATCAGACGAATCCGGACGACTGTTAGAATTTTTCTCTTCTCGTTCAGAAAGATCTCTTCTCGAAGATGACCGATCGTCAGAATGAGAGACCATTCTGCCACTGCTGCTCTCTCCTGCTTCACTAGGCGGCGGCGTGGCAGAAGCATTCGGAAGGTAACGAACGATCTTCGTCCCATTAAGAATCGAAAGTCTCAACACCTTCTTACACGAACTGCACCTGAGCATATGACACCTCCTCCTGTCGAGTATTACAAACTCGGCTGGTAGCTGTAGCAGTTCGAAGCAGTAATAACAGGCGACGAAAGGGGCCCCACCAGCTAGAGGCAGAAGATGTTTCCTTGGGGGTGGTGGTGGTTTCTGTTTCTCCTTCGAAGGCAACCTTTTCACCTTCTCGCCCCGACACTTTGTGCTATCGCACGTTGAGGAGGAGTGTGATGGGCCCACGCAGCAATGACGGGGGCTCGAGCTCGAGCTAGACATGTCGCAACAGTGACCATTCTTACAGTGATGCAAGAAATGAGAAGAGATTTGCGAAGAGTGGGGACAGCATCTCGAACACAAGCATCTCGGGTGGGCCCTACAAGGTCCGTATGTGTAAGAATGACTCAGATCTTCACGAAGATCGTACTTTTCTTGCAGGCCGCTAGGATGAAACACAGTGTTCGAAATTTGCATCTTTTCGAGCTGATCCTTCAGCTCCTTAACGGTTCTCAGAAGATCCATTTTAGCTTTCTCCGAGGACGGAGGAGGATCGTGAAGGGGGCGGGAACTCGGGCGTGGTGGAAGAGAGCTACGAATAAAACTGCGATGGCTTCTCAGCTCGTGTAATAACTCGGGATCAGTTGAAGTAGAAGGCAGCTCCGCTGGAAGCTTATTCTTTCGATTACCACGGGGTTGAAAATTTAGTTCTTCGTTTTCGTCGAACGACGACTCACTGCCATAGTAAGCTTGATAGCTTCCACTTTCATGATTCGTAAAATCTCCAACATTCTTACCATAACCGTCGCTAGAACTGAATCTTCTTGCAGCAGGCGAATGGTCGAGATGGTCAGCATCGTCAGGAGACGTGATGTATAGGGACACATGACTCTCGAGGATCGGGCTGCTCCGTGAAGAATCACCACCACCGCAGCCGCCGCCGCCGCCACCACCACCACCTGTCTGAAGACAATCGACATTATCAACGCCAACTTCACTACCTATAGCAGGTGATGATTTCGACGCATTTTCTTCCTCGTTCGAAGAATTCCCTGGCGAAGAAACGAATCCCATATCGCGGTTTGCTAATCCTACTTCTCCTCCACCTATGCCCTCCTCCTCATCATTGAGTTTGATGTCAGAATTCACATATTCTCCCAAAGGGCTGTCCTTACATTCCTCGCCAAGTGCTTCGATGGAGTCCGTGCTTGAAGTGGGCTCTACTTCGGGCGAGCCCGAATGGCTACTCGGGGCAGTCGTGTTATTACAAAGCTCGTCGACACGACAGTTTCCATCCCCATCTTCAAGCCTTTCGGTTTCTTTATCGGTCGAATTAGGGGCCTCGACCTCACCAGTCTGTGGCCTTTCTACAGCAGATTCTGGCCTCCAATTTTTAGCTGTGTTTTTACAAATTCCCACACCAAGAAAAGATGGAAACAAAGAGAGTGTAAGGAAGACATCAATCAATGAGCATCAATATATATATTATATATATATATATGTATATACCTTGCAAAGAAGTTTCACATCCACCACACTTGTAAATGGTCAAGTCAGGCAGCTCTACAAGAAGCTCTGAGCATTTAGGACATCGAACCATTCGAACTCTAACGCTCGCCATGTTCGAACAAGCTGTGATGCTTCTGTAGCAGATCAGATTAAAGAAGATAGAGACATCTTATTCTGTTAGGACAACATTAAGTCTTTCACGGAAGTCAGCAAACATTAATAAGGGTGCTGCAAACTGCAAAGGGGCTTATTACTTTATCTTATGATTCATGTGAGGAAAGATGAAAGAGCAAAGAAGTGATATGGGATTTTGTTAGATACATCACCAACTGCTTGTATTAATGAATACGAAATGAAGAAGGAAAAAGATTCATAGTCAGAGAATGCAAATAGACGAACCTTGCAAAGGAAGCTATGGTCGAAAGCTTCCTCAAGTTCTTGATGATATACAGACAAGTCTCTCTCTTCTCCTGCCAAGAAAGAGAAATGATGGTGATGATTCGTTCTTGCTTGCTTGCTTGCCGTGTTTATGAAGCTTGTCCGAAAGTTTTGATTGTTGAGAATTATTAATGTGGGACTATCTCTCTCCTCTCTCTCTCTCTCTCTCTCTCTGTGGTTCGATGGAGACGATGATGGCGATCTTTATATTCTTGAAATTTGTGAACATGGATTTTGAACAGTTATTGACTTCTTAACTCTGTTCAAGTTCAAGAGTCGTGTTGAGTTGAGATACAAATCATTACACACACATTGGCACGACCAAGTCAACCACTCTTATATTATATATATTATATATATATGTATTCCGATTATTTCTATATATCCAACTATTTAGAAATTATTATTTATGTAATTATTAATTTATCCTTCTCGAAGTTTGTTGGGTGCCCTTTTTGCAGTAGTGGGATGTTGTTAACAACTGATGTAATTATTTCAAGAAAAGGAAATACATGTAAGGAAAGGAAATGAAATTTCTATAAATATTCCAAGAAAGCTAACATGAAAACGAAATGTGAATGAAAATAGTAGTATTGAAATGGATACCATTTTCAAATGTTTAAATTTCTTTTCTTTTTTTTTCTCTAAAATGTACATATATCTATATAACGTCTATCAACAGCCAAGCAATTAACAGGTGGCATCATGATATATAGAGGAGATATATAGCAAGAAATTCCCATATAAAAGGCATTTAAAACATCACATAAATATATGCATCTAAATCAATATAATATAGTATATATAATATCAGCCTAATTTCTCAATTAGAAACCACATTATTTTTTATGACGACACCTTATTAACTACAAATGGCGATAATTGACCGGCACTTGTGTGGACCCCACATTTCACATTCAAATGACACGTGGCACGCTAGAGACAACGGAAGTAGATGGAAGTAGGACCCACTTAATTCCGACACGACACAATATTCTATGATCTGTGTGTATCCCTATCGAAATAAATTTCTAACAGAGAAAAAAAAAAAGTAAAAAATAAAAACTCGTCATTTTCTGTGGAAATACATACATTGAAATATCTTCCTTGTGGCTGAAACTTCCATTCCATTGACCACTATTTCATTTCAAGTCTAACGAATACCTCATTCATAACAACACAAAGTGATGCCATCATCGATGACGTAATCATGTAATGTAAGCAAGCCTAAAAAGGATGAATAGCCCCCTCAGTCAAAGTAGAAGGCTTAATACAAACAACGGACCATTTCAAGATTGTTATGAAAGGTTTAAGCTTTCATTGCCAGATATTTTATTTGAAGTAAAATGGTGTCAGAATAAAGGATTAAAGAACAAACGTAGACAGTTATTGAGAGCTGGCCTTTTCGAGTTTTTCGAGCTCTTCTTTATGTTTCCTCTCGGCTTCTTCGAGCTCCCTAGCTGCATCCTCTTCGTCTTCTTTTTGGTCTCGGGCCTCAAACTCCTTAGTAGCAGCCATGGCTCTGATGACTGGATCACGGAGCTCGGATATTAAGCCGCCGCCAACCCTGTACTCTTCCTCGTCGCCGATCAAGAAAAGGCGCTGCTCGGGCCCGCTAGCCATGGGTATGTCCACTGCCAGCAGTTTCATATCGTACTGCATGCAATCGAAAAGAAAAACAAAAGATGAGTATCGAAGAACATTGCATTCTATCATTAAAGTGCACTTCAAGTTAAGCTGAGTGGTCACTTTTATACGAATAATGTGAAGGGTCAATACCCTTTTCCCCCAATTAGTTCTATAACTGAAGTTTAAGGAAGATCGTAAAGAAAAGAAACCATGGAAGAATACATATTTACTTTAGGAACACAGTGAAAACATATACAGGTTCATGAAGTAGACGAACCGATTAACTAATAAGCTTGGAAGGTAGTTAAGTGCGAAAATTTCATAACTCTTCTCATTACAACCCGGACAAACAATTTAATGCCGTTTCAATTTTCACAAGCAAAGGGACTAATCAACACAATAGGCGGCTCCTATGTTCAATGATGTCAGTAATTGTGGGCAAAAGTATATCTCCATCATCATTTATCAACAAATTAAACATCTATCTGAAGAAGAAAGTGAAACTCATCCAGCCTCCAAAGCCACATACCGATGTTTAGGCAAGAGAAGTATTATTAATCAGCAACATAAACTGCTAGCTTGAAGTAGTAAAAGGGCGAAAGATAGCTGACCTGGCCTTTCTTCTTCTTGACTTCGACGTTGACTAGCCCCTTCCTTTCCGAACCTTGTACAGGGAATATAAGGAAACAACGTTTGCTTCTTAAAGTTGGTGGAAATTTTCTGAGATTGATACCCCCTCCTGACATAACATAGGCTCTAAGATCTGACCCTGTGAGAGGTGCACCCATAACCTCAAGGATGCCAGCTGATGTGTTTAGCTTTCTCATGGCCATTCTGTACACTTTGTTTTCGTTGATCGTATACCTTGAACGAAGGTACAAGCCCTTGAGATAGGAAACCACACCACGGATAAATTATTATTTGAAAAGAAGTATAATTATTCAATAGCAAGGTTTTAAGAATTGATAAATGACAGCTAAAGAAAGGAAAATGAGCATGTTCTTGCAATGGAGGATAAGAAAAGCAATCACGCAGAATTAATGTCATCAAGAGACTGAATTGTTATCGTATATACATGAAAAACCTCTCTGTCTACGTTATTATTCTATCCCTTTGCAATTAGCAACTGTCGGCATCTTCACAAAACAATGTAAAATATCAACGTATAAAAGGAATAATGATATTATTCTCTTGCAATTGCAATGGGCTCCCTTACAATTTCCCTGGCAATATCCGTACAATAATTTACATACCCATTCATACTGACCTCCATAAGTTGCTCAAAATATGCAATATACAAGAGCAGCACATTTTCATTTAAAGAGGGACCATGAAAATCAATCTATATACTGAACATAAACATCATAAATTCTACTTCCCATGCCTAAATTAATCAAGAACAAATTAAATACCCAAAAAACTTGACAAGTATGAACGAATAAATAAAATCCGAAACCACACAAATAAGACAGCACTCACAGCAAATGCAACAATGGCTGTTGAGAGCGCCAAAAACCCATACTTGGCCATGCCCTCGGAGAAGCCAATGAAAGCACTAGCGATCCCAAACAAAACCCTCCAAAGCACAATGCATAGCACAATTCCACCAGCGCCCAACACTGACAAATAATGCCTCCTCCAAAAGGCTTCAATATGCATCCCCAAGACCTCCCTGTATCTAACAAACGCATTCTTGGCAGCTGAAGATGGATTATTCATTACTTTCTTCGCAAATTCCTTAGACCCCATTTCGAAATTCTTCAGAGAAAAGTACCTAAACCCCAAAAAAGCCCTATTCGGCAAGAATTTCACCTGCGAATCCAATTTCCCCAACGCCCCACGTAAATTCGAGAATGAAGTGAAACTAGCCCTCTGCGAATTCGACAGCCACGTCGAGAAAGAAGGGTTTTTAGGGATTGAATTCGAATTGTTGCCTATGAAATGGGAAATGCCTGAGCTAGCCGAGCTTCCGATCGGCGAGGGTTTTGACACAATCTGACGGTGGAAACACCTGACGAGCAATCTTGATGACGAGGGTTTCGACATTTTCAGTTTGTTAACCAAATTGCTGGCCGATTGCAGACCAAGTGATTGGATTCTGGGGAGCACAAACTCGGAGGAACTTATTTTTTTTACTTGGTTGGACGAAAGTTCAACCCAAACTACACAGTTCAGTCAACAAGCTTTGCTGCTGCTTTGTGTACGAAGAAAGAGAACGAAGACGAAAATTACAATGCGCGAGAGTAGAGAAGTGTATTTACATGGATGGATTTTGTATTGTATTGCAAAAGAAACAATAAAATCTAAAATGTTCTTAATGTTTACTTTATGGATTAATTTAGTCCTTATTGTTTCGTCTGAACCAATTTAGTCACCAATATTATCGATTTTGAACTAATTTGGTCATTCCGTCATGATAAACGTCAATTTTAACGGAAAATGGTTCCTAATGTTTACTTTATGGATTAATTTAGTCCTTGATGTTTCGTCTGAACTAATTTAGTCACCAATATTGTCGATTTTGGACTAATTTGGTCATTCCGTCATGATAAACGTTAATTTTAACGGAAATCTCACGCGTGCCTCACAATAAATCATATCTGAATCCAAAACACTCTTCATGTCATTATTATTTAGATTCTCATGTCCATCATCCCCTCTAGAGTGTCATTGGACGGTTCGGTTCGGTTTTTCAAATTTCCGTTCGGTTTTTCGATTTTCGATTTTATAGATACCTAATCCGCTATCCGAATAATTTTAATTTGGTTCGGTTCGGTTTTTCGATTAACCGTTAAAGATTTTAATTCATATGTGTGCATGTATTATTTATACGTATATATATGAATGAACTCTTATAACATATATATATATATATATATATTAAATATTAATGATATGATAATTGCATTACTCACATGTGTGCGTAATTCGTATATATATCTTTATATATATGTATATATATACGAATTAATTTTTATAACATCCATATATATATGAATTAAATGTTATAACATAGTGCGTTATAAAATAAAAATTGTAATTTTTAATTATTTTTGGTGAAAAATATAATTATTTTGTTGGATTTATTATCACTATAACTATTAATGAGCCGATTTATTTAAAATAAATCACTTTCATAAACTATAAAATTTAAAATTGTCTAATATAAATAATATATAATTAAATATATTTCGGTTTTTCGGTTATGTTTTCTGAAATCCGAAAACCGAACCGAAAAACCGAAATTTTCTAACTACAAAACTAAAATCGGCCGAAAAATCGAATTAACCTAACCGAAAAAACCAAAAAATTCGGTTCGGCCGGTTTTTTCGATTTTATCCGAAATTTGAACACCCCTACTCCCCTCCCCTATTTTACTTCTTTTATTTTCTATAAATTATTTGGCAAGAAAATAATTGAACTGACAAGATTCTGATGCTTCAAGATGATGATATAATTAACGAGTCTCTCTAGAAGGATAGGTTTTTTTTTTTGTTTTTTTTTTTTTTCAAATATGATTTAAATCACAATTTTTTTTTTGAAAATATTTAAATCACAATTAAATACAACTATGAAATGGTAACTTCAAAACTCACACAGTTGGAAACTAAAAGATTTCTTTATCTATTTTATATATTGTCATGTCTAAAGAGAAGGTTTTTCTTGTATTACTTATGAGTTATGAGCACTAACTCAACGAGGTGGTGGTGGTGGTGAATGGTTTATGTAATCAAAATGTAAATGTAATGATGTGAAGTGGAAAACAAATGGGAAGATTTGTTCATGAGATCTCAAATATTTACATGAAGAAAAAATTTGAAAATTTAGTATTTTATTTTTATTCTTTTCTTTTGCTCTATGAGCAGACCATTTCATTTCACTGCAAAAAAGATTGACACCTCACAAACCTAATGTGTTAATTATTATTTAAACAAACCACTTGTGAGGTTTTTGCCAAGTAGCTTTCACATTGCTCTGATTCTCATGAAGAGAGCGACCCATCATTTCCTTTCCTCCACCTGGGTTTCACACTATCACTCACTGCTCTTACATATTTCTTTACTCTAGTTTGTCATCATTCAATGGGTAGATCCAATAATTTGACATCTTTCTCTGGACTTTACTGTTTTCAATTCTTGGAGTTAAAATGACAGTCCATTCCAGGGTTTTCTACCATATATATTTCATGATTTAGTGCTTTAAAATTTCAATGGAGATTTTAGGGTTTTTGCCCATCGTAGTCAGTTACTTCAGGTTTATAGAGATATATTTATTCTTTGCTTGTTTTGTCATAATTCGTATGTTAGTAGGTCGGCTCTTCACTTCTGTACGAAGAAGAAGATCTACAAGTGTAACCTATTTTTGTATGAAGGCTAACTATCTTACTCCTTGTTAAATGTTTTTTTTTTTTTTTTTTTTCAAAGACAATCTTGTATTTGGACTGCATAAAATTTTCGCCCTTTATGACCGTTTGTTTTATAAACAATTTTTGTTGCTGAGTTTGATCTGTGTTATGTCTTTTGATGATCAAAATCAGACCTTTGAGTTAGGGTTTGTGTAGAAGGTGCTAAGTCCAATCATATCTTGATCTATCTATGAATATAACAAATATTTCAAACTGTTTTCTCTCAATTCTTCAGTATTTTAATAGGTTGCCTCAAAGGTTTTACTTCGAAATATTTCTTCAATCTTGAAATCTTACATCGGCTTATATCGTTTGATCGATCTTTTATATGTGAATGGCTGCGGTGGTAAAATGGCATACAAGAGCTTCCTTCAGCCCACTCATGGACGAGATTCTAAGGGGTCGAACAATCTGCCGAATCATTCGTTTAACCATTATTAGCAGAAAGAATCATTTAAAATACGAACGACGATCAAATGCTCTCTACTCTTTTCGATTAAGTGAATGATGCGGGATATAATTTCGAACCCCATCTCCTTTCTGTGCTTGGACTGAAGGGAGCTCCTCTATCTATTGTGCCTTCATTAAATTGCATTACATATGTGTTCTCTTCTCTTTCTTACATGTTTTCTATGATACTAAATTCTGTCTCAAAATAGATCGTTGTACGTTTTCTTGATAATGCCCTATTTTGGGAATTAAGTTATATGTATAAAATATTTGATCTTTATTCTGTATGTAACATAAGTCCCCTCGGGGATGATTCTTGGAGTGTGCGGTGCAAAATAATAGTCGGTTGAGTGGGGATATTGAAAAAAAAATTAAAAAAAAAATCTTCATGTAAACATACTTTTGTTGTCCATGGGCTGTATTTATTTATTTCGCCTTAGTGTTTGTGTTTTTTTTTTCACTTTTTTTTTTTTTTTTCTGTGATGTAAATATCTGATTTTTAATGGTTCTTGATATACATATATAGACACTGCAATTGGTTTTATTATGAATTTTCAATACAATAACTGTCATGATTGAAATATCATAATTTTGATGGATTAATAGTAAGTGTTAGAAAACCGTAGATATGCAAAAATAAAAAATAAAAATGTAGTAAAATAACGATAAATAATTGTGTTATTATCTCTCCCCGTCCCAATGGATATGTCAAATGCCAGAATACCGTAATTCTCTATGTAGAGGTTAACGGTACGATTCTACTTTGAATATTTCGACTACTACAGTCTATATGGACTTATGACGGTACACACATTTCAGGGGAGTTAGTTCCGCAGAAACCTATTAAAAAATTGAGGGCTTCATCCTAAAATCAATTGGTGATAGATGAGGTTGTCTCTTGAGTATATTAGGTGAGTTGGGTGAGGAGAATTATCCGATGTGGGATATAATAGAAATTTCAACAAAAGCCGAGATAATTTCATAGCAGAAAGTAAGGTTTATATTTATCTTAGGACTAATTTAGTTGGAGGTTTGTTGTGGATTTTATATCTTTTGCTTAGCCGAAATCTTGAAATCTTTTTAAGACTTGAATTTTCCTTAGTTATTACCAACATTTTCTGGAATTATCTTGAAATTTTACTTTTTAAACAATTATTGTACGATTCCTTCCTTGTTGATAAAACAATAACTCATTCAAAACGTGACGTTATTATTCATGTGCTGTCTCATAGATTCACCCTGGAAAAAAGGCCTTCAATATTTCAAAGTTATAGGCTATCAAAATTTAATTTTAATACGGCTTAATATGTATGGGATTTGACTGTCACGCTGGGGACAAGTCTATATTTGTCAAGCTTATCTTTAAATAATGAGTTTTTAGGGGAAAGAAAAACTTCATTTAGAATAAAATCTTTCTCATGTGCTTTTTCCATAACATGATATATATATGTATATATTGTCCATCTGCCACTAAGTACGAAATGAATATATCAAACGTAACAAATTATAAAGTAATGTTTAATTATCTTATTATTGGGTAATACGATATTTGTAAGTCGGGTAGGATATGAGGTGGTAATATTTAAATTTTCTTGAAGATGAGCACTGAAAGATAGGACTTATTGACAGTGAACAATTCAAATAACTATTTGATACTCTTATATAAATGTAATGGATGACATATACTTACATATATTTATAAAAGAAAATAAGATTTAGCCCTATAGTGGACTAAATCTCGATATAAACAAAGAACATTACGAAATATATCTACGCACAATTGATAGGATGAATAATATATATAATAAAATGATACGATGAATAATATCCCCAAATGTTATCAACCTTCGAGTTTGAATAATATCCAAATCATACGGATATGTAAGAATCCAATCTTCATTTGTCATTCAGTTATAATATTCAACCCTTGATATATTTGGATGTAATCTTATAATTTTCATTTATAAGATCTACTATTTTTTTTTTAACTATTTTACTTCTCGATCCGATAGAAGAATGCATGATTAACTATATATAATATATCATTATAAGCACCATAAATCCATATTAATATGATGATATTTAAACTTATACTACAATATATTTTTTTAAACTTCCACCGTCCTTGCCAACTTGTGAATTCAAGAATATTAGATTAGGGTTTGATAAAATGATATAAATACATTATTTTTCCAACACAACTAGCTTGGAACTAATTTAAAAGCTACAGTTTGAATTATAGAACCTTCTTGCATTAAGCATATATTGAGTCTGGCAAAACCATAATTACAGTTGCCATAACTTTTAATTTAAATTATCATAACACTTGCATGCGCAAAATAAATAAATATATATATATATATATATATATGAGCCATACCGTACATGTGTATTATTATTATTATATAAAAATAGCCCAAATTGCAAATAATTTAGATCCTACGTTTCCCTATAGGCTGGTCGATCGGCTATAATAATACCAAAATATTTTCATGTCACACATCAATAATTAAATAAACATTTATGAGAAGTTTAATCAGAAGTCAAACTTACTAATGGTGCATGTGCCATGATATCATATTTTTATAAGGCTATCCCATAAGCGGTCAACATACTCAATGATAGTCGAAATGTCGCCATTCTGACTTTTTTTTTTCTGAGTTATTGTAATAAAAAAAATATATATATTTCAGCCGGCGATGGCCTATATATATAGATGGTACATCTCAAACATAACTTTGATAATATTTATATAAACTTAAAAAGAAAACAAATAAACAAAACACCTAAGAGATCAAGCCGATCAAGTTATGGTGATGCAGTTCCGACAAGGTAAGATACGTTATGGTTGTCTGAGTTTCCATTGTTATGTCCTATGTAGTTTCTGCGAACTAAATAATATATATATATATATATATATATATGTTTATATTGATTGGAATCTGAAAATGGCTATAGATATTGCATGAATGATAAGGGTTTTTATTCCCCATTTTCCTTCATGCATTAAGATTGGAGTTCGAAATGATTTTTGCGATGAGATCGACGTCTTAAAATCCTTCCAACTATTCTTTGGCAGCGAAAGAACGATCGAGACGAATGATAGCAGGCGTAGATCAGGACGACATCGAAGACCCGACGGTTCTATCAGACTCAGACAGCTTATTCCGCAGCTTCAATGGCGTCCAAATACACCATAAGATCTCCGAACCAATTAGTTCGCAGTTCGAGTCCAAGAATTATCCAATGGTTTTACTTCATGGGTTCGGCTCTTCACTATTCACATGGGCCCGAGCCTCGAAAGGCTTGGCAGACGTCTCTCATGCTAAAGTTGTCGCCTTTGATAGACCAGCCTTTGGGCTAACGTCGAGGGCAGCTGTTGTCCAAGATTCGACGACATTGAACCCCTATTCGAGGATGTTCTCTGCCTTGACAACCTTATTCTTCGTCGACTTGTTAGCTTCTGGTAATAATAAAGCCGTCCTCGTAGGGTATGTAATGATAAAACTCGGAACTTTAAGGTTGTTAATTTGGTTTCTGATTGTCCGAGGGAGGTTTTTTATACGTAGTGTTCGACTTTTAGGCACTCGGCGGGGGCGCTCACAGCTATAGATGCGTATTTCGAGGCGCCGGAGAAGGTAGCTGCAATGATCCTCGTTGCGCCGGCTATCATCGCACCGTCCAAGAAGCAAAGCAACTCATATGAAAATCCAACGAAAGGGAATATTATTACCGAGCTTTGGAGTATTCTATCGTTCGCCAAGTTCGTATCAGACGCCATAAGATATTTCTGCAAGAAAGCTTTCGCAGTGATCCTCCGCTCCACCGTCGGTTTGATCATCGTAATTTCATTTTCGTTTTTTTTTCTGCATTTTTTTCCCCTTATAACCCGACGATACTAACGATTCCCGCTGAAGTTAATAAAAAAAAAAATCTTGAAATATTGGGTTTTACGATTTCGTCAGGTAAGGATGATCGCCGACAGACTCGGGATTTCATTCTTGCGCTACTCGTGGTATGACACGAGCAAAGTCACCGACCAAGTTTTAGAAGGCTACACAAAGGTAAACTAACTAACTAACTAGCTGTGCCTTCTTCTTTCAGTCTATTTTTTTTCTTACAACCTTTGTTAATGGGCAGCCTCTGAGAGTCAAGGGCTGGGACAAGGCGTTGGCCGAGTACACATTGGAGATGCTCACCGACTTTGCTTCTAAAGCCGAGAGGCCTTTCGCAGAGAGGCTGAGTCGAATATCATGCCCAGGTTGGATAGCTTTCGACAGTCGAATTTACGATTCGATTTACTTACATATAAGAGATCTTTATTAATTTCTATATAATCGGGCAGTTCTGATAGTTGTCGGAGATAACGACCGTATTATCCCCGCTTGGAACTCTAAAAGGCTCTCGGAAGCCATTAAAGGGTCATCTCTGCAGACGATCAAGGGCTGCGGGCACTTACCCCAGGAAGAAAAGCCCGACGAATTCGTATCTGTCGTTGATGATTTCCTCAAGAACGCTTTGTAGGCCTCTTAAAGATTGTTATTTATCATTCTTTCCAAATGTATCCATCGACGCCTGAAAATTCAATGAAGAAAAGCAAACCAACCTCGCATTATAGCTTCGATAATCAATAAAGAAAAACACTGCGATTATACTGTAGTGTAGCAGACGAAGAATAGCTGGGAATTTCGCGGGTTTTACCCGAATAATTACGGAGAATAAAGCGAAATTACGACCTAAGATGTGAGCAAAAAGAATAATGGCATATAGCATAGCATAGCACCATCTTATTTCTCCAGGGTAAGAACGTTTTGTAGACTTACAAACGGATATGGGGAAGAGGCTTATTATCGACTTTTGCCTTTACTACACATCTATGAGATTTCCCAGCGCTTCTTCTCTGCAAAACAGACAGAAAAAAATGGGATTTCATCCACTAAAATCATCATTACAGTATTGTGTTCAACGTCCATAGCGCATTGACGAAATAAGGTAAGCTCAATCCTTGTAGTAATTTCGTCGAACACATTCATTGAAGTGCGCAAACCTCATTGTTTATCCAATCGGAGCTTCGATTCGACCCATAAACGAACGATAACTGACGCCCAAAACCCGTTGAAGCCATAGTTACTATTCTCAAGTGAAAAAAACGGTCGGGATTCGGACACTAAGGGCGCGGCGCGGCGCGTGGCTTAGGATTACGGTTGGACTTCAAAAAGAGCCGTTTAACTTGAAACGTACTTATTTGAAATTCTAGGGAGTTTAACAAATCCCACTGCGAAAATTGGGTCGTAACATCTCTTTAACCCTCTCTTCCTCGAACCACCATCTAAAAAACCCAAATCTTAAAAACCCTAACCTTCTCCCCCTTCCTCCATTAATGGAGGTTGGGGGAGGTCTCTTGATATCTTTTTGTTTTTTTTTTCTTCTCGTCCATGTGGGTAGTGCTTTTTTTTTTAATGTTGTTTAATGTTCTATTTTTGTTGTGTTCGCGCGTGGCCTGGCCTGTGTTTTTCCCTTCCTATGTTCTTCTTGATTTGTCGTGTTTTTCCCTTCCTATGTTCTTCTTGTGATTGTTCTGTTTGTTTCTGTTTTCTATTGGTTTTTTTGTGTTTGTTCAGTGTGTTCACTGTATGTTTTATCCTTGTCCATGAGTGTTTGTGTGTCCACCCACCCCCACCACCCTGTCTGTTTTTTTTTTTTTTGGTCCACCCACCACCCATCGCTGCCACCACCGCCCCACCACCCGTCGCCCTCCACCACCGCCCACCATCGTTCGCCCGCCGCCATCCGCCACTGCCGCACGAGTCATCATCTACCGTCGTTCGATGTCCCCCCACGAGTCTCCCGAGTAGGGAGCTGTCTCCCGACCCCGGATCGGAAGCTTTGTCTCCCTCGTGGAGCTTTTCTCTCCCTCTGTGGAGCCTTTTCCGAAGAAGACGAGATTTTTGTAGTCGAAGACTGAAGAAAGTGAAGAGTATTGTATATTTAGTGTGGTAGGTTATTTAGTTCTTCGTGTTTAAAACCAAAATTCTCGTTTTCTTTCGGCCTTTTTTGTTCTTTTTCTTTTTCGTATTTGGTTATTTATGCTCCTACGTGAGCATTTGTTCTCTACCGATGGATGATGTTACCGGGGAGACTCATTGGGCTATTTAGCCTGTATTGTTAATGAAATTTTAACCTATCGTTTCGAAAAAAAAAAAAAAAGGAAAACGTGAAACGTACTTGGGTTTGTACTTTAGTTTCAAAAGAGTCAGTTTGGAAGCTATTTTTCTTTGTTTTTTTTTCTTTTTTTTTTTAAATGGCTTCTCACAGACAGACGTGAGTTTTCATCAACAGTCTCCACCGTTTCATTCTCCATGTAATAAATACTCTTCTTCCATCGCATCATCTTCCCTTCATTGAACAGACAAAAGGCGCGTGGATTTGCTTCTCAGCAAAGAGTTCTTCAACAATGTCTTTTCCTCCACGTGGCAAAGATCAAGGCGATTCGAACAAACGTATGTAGTAAGAATTTAAACAAACTGTACTTTTCATCCAATCACATCTTCCCTTTTCACGAGTTTACTATCCCAAAACTTTGCAGCGAACGGCGCCGGCGAGCCTCCACCGGCGGACAGGACGATGATGAACAGGCCAATTTATGCCGGAGAATCTTCATCATCAAGGCCGAACCCTAGCCCTAACCTTAACCTTCCCCAAACTCCAGCGTTCATTCGTCCTCCTTCTGACATGAACCACCCTACTCCTCGTAACAATGTCAGAAACATACTGAACTCTGCTGCGCCGGTCAGACCCTTCTCATTCGTGTCTCTTATGAACTCCATCCAAGGGCCGCCCTACTACCCACCACCCCTGCCGCCGCCACCGCCGCTGCGCACAGAAATGGACCAAATCATGGCGGCCCATGTAAGGATTAGCTTTCATTATTCCTTCCAGAACTTTCCTGAAGATGCCAAGATGGTTTTAGTGCATCATATTCTTTCTTTTCTGGGTTTTTTTTTACTGTAGGGCGATCAACTAAGGTTATGGATGGAGAAGAAACAGCGCGAGGTTCAGGCAAGCTTTGGGTGGCAGCTTATAGAGATGGATCTCAAGCTGGCGATGAAGACGGTCCAGCACGAAACCATATCGGTCCGGCTGGAGTACTACAAGGCCGAGATCGAGAGGCTCCAGAGGAAGCTGAGCCGCCGCGAGCGTAAATCCGACCAGCTGAGCGCCAGGCTCCAAGAGGCTCTAGCCGTGGGGAGGGACGGTGGCGAGTCGTCCGGCGGCCGTGGGTCCATGGAGGGGCTCGAGTGCAGGGCCTGCGATAGTGATCAGATGGCCGTCGTGATGATGATGCCGTGCAGGCATGTAGCTGCTTGCAAGGACTGTGGCGAGGCTATTGAGAAGTGCCCGATATGCGATGCGCCGAAGGCGAAGATTGTCCTATGTTTTCCTCATAATGGATAATTGGAGGAAGTTTTGAATTATATATATATTATATACATATATATTTATATACATATATATGTCGATTCCTTTATATTTATTATTGGCATGCTCTTTTGCTTGGATTTTGTTTTGGAATATGAAACCTTATTAGTATACGAAGATGACACCTCTATATAATTCTTCCACCCTTTATTATTACATAAAACGTTCAACTTAAAATCTATTGCACCTCTTTAGTTTCATAAGTATTTAATTTTAAACTCTTACTTTGCAAATATATTTTAATGTTGGAAAGTTGTTACTTCGTGTCATTTTACTTGTATCTACTACACCCAGAATATAAGAATATGTTATATTATTTATATATAATGGTGTATTTGATCAAATCAACCCATAATTTTCAATAATGACAATATATAATCGGAATGATTTAAACTATAATCTTAATCTTTAAGCAAATGATTATTATTTTATTATTTTTAGCGTTCATTTTAATCTATTAACCCTGTAAATGTAGTGTAAAAGATGTAGTGTAAAAGTATAAATCAATCTAAAAATAAATTAATAAATTATAGATATTTGTTAAAAATGGGGTAAAACAAGTGCTGCTGAAATAAATACTTGCAAAATAAATATAAATCCATACAAACATCAGAGAAAAACATAACGAAAAAGGATTTTAATCAACTTATACAAATTTCATTGTTTTTTTCACGGCTAGATAACAAACACCCTTCTTTTTATTCATAAGTGAGTGAATATATAATATATATATATATATTAATATACGCATGAAGTTGAATAATTATTATTCCTGAAATTTGGATTTTAATTATTAACCATGGTGGTGACGAAAAGAGCTAAGAAGCCTCGTAACAAAAACACACCTCTTCCAAACCTTAGCATCCCTCCGTCTAATCTCCTCCCTGCCCTTACCCTCAAGTTCGGGCAGTGCCATCGTGGCGCTGACCATCCTCTTGTGGCAGTGTTGCCCCATGCCGACCAACTGCCCGCAGCACTCGGGGCTGACGTGGCGGCTCCCGCCGTCCCCGACGAAGATCGCGTCGAATATCTCCATAGTGCATAGATGCGAGACCTTCCTCAGGCAGACCTTGTAGTAACCTTCATGGTGGGAAGGAGTTGGGGCCCACGCGCCGCCTTGGGATGGGGTCGGCTTGTTGTGGATCCTTATGTGGGATGGAAACGCGCGGCGGATGTTGTTGGTCTGAAGTAAAGCTTCGGACGGGGATACGGCGGCGACAGCGGCCATGGCTAAGGCGAGGAGAAGGACGAGGCGAGCCATGATTCTTGGGACTTTGAAGAGGTGCTGCGATTTTTATTATGCGAATTTAAGCGTTTTTAGTTTTGTGATTAATTAATGAGGTAATCGGTTTATTTGTGTAACTTGCGTGATTAATGTTATTGTTTTCGGTTAATGAGACATTTTCTCGTTTTATTAAAATTTCCAATCTACCCGTCCAGGTGATAAAATAACCCAAATTCTTTTACCATTTTGACACACGGTAATAAATTCAAATTTATAATGATGTTTTAAAATTTAACGAAATTGGATTACTATTCAAATAGTTTGATTACTATTCAAATAGGTAGAACAAAATGACCATATATTTAATACTTTCTCTTTTTTCATCACTCTCTCTCTCTCAAGCGATCCACTGAATAAGTTTTAGTTTGAATCAAATTTCAACTTCATTTTCGGCTATTAAAAAGCCTCAACTTCCAACCTGACTACTCCGATTAATTTCAGTCTGAATCGAATTTGAACATCATTGTCGGATATAAAACAATAGTTATTTCCAACGGGACTAATATCACATATGTGTACTGTGGCGACCCCACTTTTTAACATATAAATAGTTGGCGGGTTTTCGCAACGAAAGCCGCGGAAAGCCCATTTTATAAAAACAACATAGTATATTATACAATATATAAAAGAGTTGTTTTACAAAAGCCGTGCTAGTCTTTACAACGGGCCGAAGCCCCAAAATATCAAAACAATCCTACACCTCCACAGGTCGCGTCCCATGTACTGCATCCGCCCCCAAAAGCCCGTGGAGTCACCGCCACCAGCCGCTACTCACCCGTACCTATAAAATATGTAACCCTGAGCAAAATTGCCCAGTAGGTGAACATCAAAGTAATGCGATGCATGCGTGCACATGTCCCCAATTCCCAATATCTCACATGACAAATGCACGCTCATTTTTCTCATATCTCAATACTCAGGGCCCTAGGTTAGACTCGGCACCTCGCGCGCAACATCACATCAATCATCCGGTCACACAGACTCGGAAATCACATCTCATGGCGGTGGGCACCCCGAGTCGCGTTTTCACACTGTACCCGGGTAGATAGATCGATCACGTCTATCTCCCGCCTAGTCTCATCTCATGACGGTGGGCACCCCGAGTCGCGCTCTCACGCTGTACCCGGGTAGATAGAACGATCACGTCTATCTCCCGTCAAGTCGAGCAATCCTACGACGGTGGGCACCTCAGGTTGCTCAAGCCTGAGTAGACAGAGCGATCACGTCTGTCTCCCGTCAGGTGCATCTCGAGTCTTACCCTCACAAATCTCTGCCAAAGAAAGGCATACACTCTCCCATCGCACAAATGCGATCAATACTCTCGTCATGACATGCCGTGGATGCATGAACAATTAATCGCAGGATATATCAAGTATATCCGAAAAACCCTAAAAAATCATTAGGATATATAAAACGTACTTAAAATCCCGAGAACAGTAAATTATTTAAGACCCAATACCCCTCTATCAGTTGACCCGAAATTGGGGTCCAAGTTCGAAAATATTTTATAAAAGTTGACCTGGCGAAAACTGTGGGTGGCGAAAAGCTTTTTCGTTTTGAACAGTGGCGAAAAGCTTTGGTGCGAAAAACAGTGACGAAAAGCTTCGGTTCGAAAACAGTTGGCGAAAAGCTTTGGTACGAAAACAGTTGGCGAAAAGCTTTGGTACGAAAACAGTTGGCGAAAAGCTGGGTTCGCAAAAACCTTTTTATTTTGAAGTGACTAGCGAAAAGCTCAATTCGCGAAAACTGGCTTTCGGCCCGCGAAAACTGGTTTTCGGCCCGTGATGTCTCACAGTTCGCGAAATACTTCAGCCCGCAAAAACTGATTTGCGGCCCGCGAAAACTGGTTTTCGGCCCGTGATGTCTCACAGTTCGCGAAATACTTCAGCCCGCGAAACTGGTTTGTGGCCCGCGAAAACTGATTTTCGGCCCTTGATGTCTCACAGTTCGCGAAACACCTCAGCCCGCGAAAACTGATTTTTCGGCCCGAAAACAAGAAACCATACGAAAACCCAGAACAGTATACGAAAAACACCAAGTTCTTCAAATCTTCATATCTTCAACGAATTCCAGAAACTCATAACATACTTAAAACCCATATTTTGGGTTGTTAAACATCAAACATCACACAAACATTCTTCCAACTCACATAAACACCATCATAACATTTCAGGAACATCACGTAACACACAAAGCAGCTTAAAAATATCAGTTTTGGGTTTGTAGGTTTCACCTACCTCACGTCCTAAGCAGTATTTTTAAGCAGGTTGTTGATAAAGATGGGAAAGAGCTTTTGCCAAATTTCCTGTCTCTTCCTTTCTCTCTCGTCTTCCTCTCCTTCCTCTCTTGCTGTCCTTATTTATTTCTAATGATGGTTTTTACTGCTTTTGTTCAGCAGGTGATGAAGCATAGACGTGTTTTTCCTCTTAAGCTAAGAAATGGTCTTTTTTGTAATTTTCCTTCTTTTGTATTTTTCTTCATCGCAAACGATTCAGATGGCTATATCGCTCTTTCAGATTTTTCCACAACTCAGCTGGATTCTTTTCTGTCAAGTATTCAACTTTCAGATTTTCGTGAATATGGTGGCGAAGAAAAATCATGGCTTTCGCCTTGTCTTGTATAGTTGTTGTTTTCGTGGGATCAATAGTGTCACCTAAACCTTTTGCTGTCAAATGGGTTTCGGCATCTTGAACCCAAGGTAAATAATTTTTGCCAGTGATGTCGAGTGCAACAAACTCAAGACTCGTCAAATTCGACATTTACTATAATAAAATACAAAAAATGTTATAATAATTAAAATACAAAACATGCTATAATAATTAAAACATTATACAAAAAAAAAAAAATAATTAATCTTCTTTTAAATCTTCTTTTAAATCTTCTTTTGTAAAAGTTCTGATGAAAAACGATATCCACATCCATATAAGTGTCGCCGTAAAAATAATCATGACCAATAGATTAAACATCAGATAGAGCGACATCCTTCAATTACAAAAATGTAAAATAAGTTTCGTGATTATAACATCAAAGGAAAAAGTACAATTAATCATAATATTTAAAAAGCCTTAAAAATATTATCCACATAGCGGTAAGGATCACCGTAAATAAAGTAAGAACAAGAAAATCCATCTTTGTATAAAACGACATGATTCTATAATTGAAAAATAACATAATAATTAGATAACATAGATAAATTATTATTAGTATCTTTAATAACGATAATATTGTAAATAAAATGATAAGTAAATCTGGGAGAATGACCGATCCAAGTCAAATTCGTAATTAGGCGGTACTCCGCTCTAAAGCAAATTTGTAATTAGACGGTAATCCAACCCAAAATTTTTAATAACGATAATATTGTAAATAAAATGTTAAGTAAATCTGGGAGAATGACCGATCTAAGTCAAATTCGTAATTAGGCGGTACTCCGCTCTAAAGCAAATTTGTAATTAGACGGTAATCCAACCCAAATCATTATTTTTTTAAAAAAAATTCCACATGCCAACACCGGGGATCGAAATCTGGACCTCTCGTCACTTGTAATGACGATATTCCGCGAAACCACTCGGCTATCGACGTTTTAGTTATAAATTTTAAAATTAAATATTTATTATATATATAACATTATTAGAGAATGATTAATGTAAATACAAAATAAAATTTCCATACCTAAACTCGTACAATATCTTCGACGGAGGTTGAAACTGATGACGAAGAGCGCTCGTGCTGATAACGTGTTATAAAATATTATAACTATTAAGTATTTTACTAATGACGATATAATTAGAGAGATAATAATTTCTTTTCTTCAATACTTTCTCTTATCTTTTTACACATCCCAAATCACCTATTTATACACAAATTCATCCAATTACATCCACAAAATAAAATATTACATCAACCACACAAAAATCTCATCTACCATTCTAATCAATAAAATAATCACAACCTCCATTCTAAACCACTCCTTTTACTTAACCACCATTCCAAACAATATACATCCACATATTTATTTAATATTTCATAATATTTTCTTTATTATTTTCCAATTAATAAACAAAAAAAATAAAAAAATTGGAAAAAAAATAAAAAAAATTCCGGTTTGGAACCGAAACCCTTAATCGAACCGTGGTTAACCTCAGTTCGGTTGCGGTTTGAGCTTCCGCCGATTCCAAACCGACAGTTCTGAACTGGCAAATCGGAGCCGTCTGAACATGTCTACTTCTCATTTCTCTCTCCCTCTCTTTTTATTTTTTATTTTTCGGAAATGTAATTTTTAATAGAGATATATTTCTTGAAAGAATGCCCATGCAAAATGACACAACAGCAATAGCATATATAGGATGGCAGAAGAGATAAGCATAGAAGGCATGGGTTTGTTCTGACAGCCCATCAATAACTCAACACACTACTGTAAGATAAGAGAGCAAACAACATATACAACATATTACCTTTCTTCTCTTGTAAAAGAATCAAATCAATGGCATCATCATCATCCTCCATCGTATGCATCTCTATTCTCAGAGCTTCTCAAGGCTCTCATCATACCTTCAACAAACAACAAGCAACTCAGCCTAAACGATCAGCTCCTTCCACGCAGCCCACTTATAACATCCTAACTCCAAACATCGAACCACCCCTTAGATTAGCAGCAGGCAAGCCTCCACTTCTCGACCATTCCGGCCAGAATCATCCATCTGCCGAAACAACCTCGTACCCAAGATTTTCCGACAAGAGATGGAGAAATGGGACGTGGGACCTTAACATGTTTGTCAAGAACGGCAAAATGGATTGGGACGCTGTGATTGAAGCAGGTATAGTAATAACTCACACAAATACCAAACTTCAGGCCATAGATGTAATAGCTTAAGATTTCCCTTCAAACTTGCAGAAGCAAAGAGGAGAAGATTCCTCGAAGTTTGTCCCGAAGCATCGAGCAATGAAGAGCCAGTGCTCTTCAGAAGCTCGATAATTCCATGGTGGGCGTGGATCGTTCATTCCCACCTCCCCGAGGCCGAGCTTCTGAATGGTAATAACATCAAGAAAAATATTGTTATTACATACGAATTACGATGTCTTATAGTTCTTGATGCTGATGGTGTGTTGGGCGGGCTTTGCACTAACGTTTTAAAGGTCGAGCTGCGATGGTGGGATTTTTCACGGCCTATGCCGTCGATGCTCTGACGGGGATTAACGTCGTCGGCCAGACGGGGAATGTTATCTGCAAGGCGGCCCTTTTTGTCACGGTGGTCGGAGTTTTAGTCTTTCGAAGGAGAGAAGATTTTGAGTATGTTCGAAATCTGGCCGATGAGGCTACGTTTTACGACAGGCAATGGCTAGCTTCGTGGGAGAAGACGGATGGCATGGAGAAGCTTAAGAAATGATGATGTTTAGTGTTTATTTAGTTTTAATAGATGTAATGTTGTTTTAGCTACTGTAATAACTTGGCTTATTTATGCAATGAAATGCAAGATAATTGTTGATATATGCTTATTATGTGTAATTCTTTGACTTTCAATTCTGGAATTTTATTTAAAGCATGAAAATTCACTTACAATACAGAAAACCTCTATAAATTAATAAACCCTCTAAAATAATAAAATCTCTCAATCCAGGCTTACACCTTTGTAAAAAATCATCAAATTCGATAGGATAATAAGATAATAATTTTTTGAAAAATTCATTTATAAATATTAGGTCCCATTAAAACTCTAATTAATAATTCATAAAATATTACACTTATAAATATTATGATAATTTACAAAAATATGAATCTATTGTTACTTGAGTTTTCTTAAAATTTAAATTTAATTGAATTTCATCCCTAACTTTTTTAATTGCAGCCAAGAGTTCCGATGTCAAGTTCTCTAACTGCAATATATTCAAATCAACGAAACATATAAATATTCACAATTCTGGGGTGACGGAGGGATCGTACCATGAATATAATTAATGAAACATATATGAATTCATTTATTTTCAATACATACCAAATTTGCTGAAATTAACAAATCTCTCTAATAATTAATAAAATATTAATTTATCGATATATTAATATCTCTAAATTAATAAAATTTCATGGTCTCAATATTATTAATTTATAGAGGTTTTACTGTAATTGTTGATATATGCTCTAACTATTGTGAAGCTCACGAGCTAATTTGATTTTTTTTTTTTAAAAAATATATTTTAATTTAATTTTAAATTTTGACCTTAGTTAATCTTCTTGTTTAGGCACCAATAGGGATAAATAATAGAATTACTAATTTTATTTAAAGCAGTGTGGGAGTTTCAATCGGTTATAAACGATAGAATGACTAGGATAAATTGAAGGATTAAAAAATGTTAAAGGATAAATTGAAGGATTAAAAAATATTAGAGAATATAACTCAATGCATCTCATATCGATTAAAATTAGGGATTGACTAGCATATAAGTTGATGAGTCACTTTACCTATCATCAATTGGTTTTAAGATGGAAGTCCACACCTCTCCTCCTATGCTGGTGCGTACCCAGTAATGAATTTTACAAAAAACCTTAATTGTTTCCAAAAACAAGTAAAAAGGATAAAAAAGAAATTAATTAAGCAACATGGTATGTTTTGATATTTTTATGACATAATCCTAATATGTCTTTAATAAGGGGGAATGGGAAATAACATTTGATAGCTTGGGTTGAAATTCCCAAGGGGAAAAAGGCACAGAAAAATACGAACTTTATCGAGTCGTCACGTCACCTATGCGTAACGCTGATTCTTCGATGCACAGCAACCAGCCCGACGCCGCATCGGCAGAGCGCCGCCTTCGAGAGGCTGAGGCTCGGCTGAAGGAGGCCATGGAGGAGCTCCAGCGCCGCCAGAGAGGAGGAGGGCAACGCATCGGCGATCACTGCCCTCCCTGTGACCACGCGGACGAGTCGTGCGTGGCCAACGCCGTGGGAAATCTGTGCCAGAGCTTTCTGCTTTCCTATGGTATTCGCGTGGGTATTGGGATACTCTTGCGGGCGTTTAAGCTCGCGCGTCTCAAGTCATATTCATCTCTCCTCGATCTCAAGGTTTGCCCAGTTATTTTTGTTGCTTAATTGTAATTCGATTGGGTGTTTTGGTGACGAAATCCAAGGCTTATTTAGATTAGGATAATGGATTGATGGCTTGGCAGTGATGGGTTTGTTTCTGATCCATGTTTTTTTTTTTTATTTCAATACTTCAGTTGTGTGATTTAGTTCTAATTTGTACGAGGTTGCGAGGCATGAATTCGGAGTTTTAATGTTGTCTCTTGGGTATTCTTTTCGTTTGAATCTTGAATTAAATAGATGGAATGGAAGGCAAGATGATAATTACAGTACTATGCCTATATGTCTTCCATTTCTTCCTTAGCTAACCTTCTTTGGGCGTTGGAAACATTTTGGTTAGGATTGGACAAGCTGTGATATTTATACTCTGTTTGGTATGTGTGAGTCGAAGAGATGTTATTCTTACATCAACTGCAGCTCTATATGATGTCAATAGGGGAGAAGTAATGAGAACAACCTTTAAAAAAAAGAGAAACGACTTTTGTAAGAGGCTTGCATTATCTGGGTTGAAGAGTTGATCTTCTTCATGCAGCAACTTGTGTCCGAGAAAGACCTTATAGTAAGAGAAGAAGCATGTCGGATCGGCTTGCTTTTTGGGGGATTTACTGGTTCTTACCATGCTCTGAGGTGTCTGCTTAGGAAATTGAGAAAGAAAGTGACTCCATTAAACGCGTGAGTTTTACATCTTCAGCAAATTATCTTGGCTGGATTTCCATGTTTACGTCACTGCACATATAACATCATACGGTTTTATCCAATATCATGCAAATAACTTTGTTTAAGGGGTTTTTTGATGGGGCAGAGTTCTAGCAGGTGCAGTCTCGGGTTTGTCCATTCTTGCATTGGATGATCCCAATAGGCGACGGACGTTAGCTCTGTATCTTTTAGCGAGAGTTGCTCAGGTGCAACTTCTTTCTCACTAGTCGATTTTTATTTTATTTCACTGAAACCTTTTCTTACGGATGCTTTAATTTTAGTGTGTGTATAACTCTGCAAAATCCAAGAACAAATTCCACTTATGGGGAAGTCATTGGAATCATGGAGATACTCTACTCTTTGCCGTCTCTTGTGCGCAGGTGACCAACTCTATTGCCAGAATTCTACTCCACTCTTATAGTAAGATTCTTAAATCGTATTCAGTTTGCCCAATCAATGTAAGAACTTTTCAGGTCATGTATGCCTTCATTATGCGCCCCGAGAGTTTGCCAAAGTCATATCAAGATTTTATTCAGAAAACGGGGCCAGTCGCTGCACCTGTCTACAAAGCCGTGAGGGATTGTTGTAGGGGCTCTCCAGTCGACGTCTTCTCTCTATCGGCGTACTTATCGAGTAAAAAGGGAGCCCAAAGTGTGGAATTGGAAGAGTTTCCTAGTATTATTCCTTGTTCGATCATTCATCCCGACACAACCTCATGCTTGGCACACAATGCAAACGCTGCAAAGGCTACCTTTAGAAAGACCTTTCCTCTTTACTTCTCCCTAACATTAGTACCCTTTGTGGTTCTACGTATGCAAAAGGTAAATATGCAGAGATAAGCTATCAATGTATGGTTTGGGAAATGAATTTCTTACACTAAGTTGTGTAGTTATGATTCTCTCTTTTACTGTCCTTAGTTCAAGGAAGCACCTGCCCGTACCAGCTGGCACGCTCTCACTGGCTCAGTTCGTTCGACTGCATTCTTATCTGCCTTCGTTGGAATCTTTCAGGTAGTTTCATCTTTGGACATTGCTCGAATGCATACAAAGAGTATAATTACTGCTCTGCTGATTAACGTTTTCCCCCGAAAAAAATAAAAAGGGGGTAATATGTCTGCACAGGAAAGTTGCATCAAAGGACCACAAGCTCGTGTATTGGTTAGCTGGCGGATTATCTGCTCTCTCCGTGTTATTGGAGAAGAAAGCCAGGCGTAGTGAGTTGGGCTTATACGTTCTTCCTCGGGCTGGAGACTCGCTATGGTATATATTAGTGAACCGCCACTTTCTGCCAGATATAAGAAATGCCGAGGTAATTCATTACTACAAGAAGCAAAGCTCAGCCCCTCTTATGTATCTTGTCTGAATCCTCGTGTGTTGTTTCTTGAACATGGCCTAGGTTGCGTTGTTCTGTGCGTGTATGGGCGGGATCATGTACTACCTCGAACACGAGCCAGATACTATGGCCCCGTTTCTAAGGGGCTTGATTCGCCGTTTCCTTGCTAGCAGAATTAGCAATCCCGGCCCTTCGTCGAGTCGAAGCGCATCTTACGCATATTTGCCTAAGCTTGATGCTATGAATAAAGAACCTCAGATGGTTGCTAACAGCCAAGAAAATGAAACTTTGTCCGAGGAAAAATACAATCTTGAATCAATACCTGGCCTTTGAAAAAGAGTGTTTTTTTTTTGTTTTTTATATTATTATTATTATCATAATTGCTCGAGTGAGATAGGGATTATTAGACTTGGGTCAACTTCTGGCATCAAATTCATTTGATTCAGATTTGTGTGTCAAATGCTACTGAGAGTTTAGGGAGGCTACATTTATCATTTATCATTTTTCTATAATAAAGTTATTTCTAACTATGTTAGTCCTAAAAGATATCTTTGGGTTTAGTTATTATTACAACATAATAAATGTGGATGTTTTAAATAATAAAATATTAGTTAAATTATTGATGATTTGGAAGTATTGTATTAAATGATGATAATGTGATAAGATGATAAGATGGGGTGTTTAATTGAAAAGTTTGTATTTTAGTGTGAGGTGTATAATTGTAATTAATGTGATTAGTTGTAATAGTGAATTATTAGTAGTATAAATAGGTGATTAGAGATTATTGTAAATCACACAAGTATTGAAATACTTAATATCTCTCTAATATCTCTTTTTAATATTATAAACTATATTATCATTATAATCTTAATATAACTATAATTATAATAAAATAATCTTAATATAATATTAATCACAATTAATATTTTTATAACACAACAATCATTTTGGGAATAACATTCCAATTTTATAACCATAAATGAGGTTCTATTCTAATATTAATTGGCAATAAATTGACACTAAGCTTATAAGAATGACAAAGTTTTTTCATTTAATCGATGACAATATACTTAAATAATGATAAGGGAGAAGATGGGATTTTCCTAGAATGCTTGTTCTTGAGAAGATTAAGAACATTAACATGATTTAGTAATGTAATTATATATATGTTTATATTAAAGTTAAGACTGGTAAAAGATGTGAAGCCCAATAACACACAGTGCCATGACAACATATTATACTTTCTCCATACTTATGTAACGTGAGAAGCACTTATGTATACCATTGAAATATTATACATGAGGCCACAATTGGAATTTAAATATGATTATACTAGTGTGTTTATTTTAATTTTATATGTGTGTGTTTGACGACATGAGGACCATATATTTCAATCTTATCAATACCTTGTTAGCTAGTGAAGTTTCTGAAAATGTTGGCATATATTATTTATTGTTACGGTAGGACCTCTCATTGGATTTTTTTTTTTTTTTATATTTTTTGTGCTTATTTACTATTTATATCTCTTGATTCTATTCTTGAAAAATCATTTTCTTGCATTATATATATATATGTATGTAAATGCCTTTTTAATTTTTATAAATGCTGAAACTTGCATTCCATTTTCACATGGCATGTCACATGGTCACATGCTTAGTTATGGAGGATATTCAGATAGATATTATTGCCGACGAATTAAGTTTTCTATGTCTATATTCATATATATATATATATATAGACAATTATGATAGATCAAACCGGTAAACAAACCAGTTAAAGGTTTTGGCGGTTAACAAAACATCCTAAAGGAAATCGGTCTATAAAACCAGTCACGTACCGTTCACATACCGGTCTTGAAGACAAGATCAGATACCGGTCACGTTGAAGCAAGAAGATCAGACCGGTTTTAATGCGACGATCACCAATCCAAAAGTACCGTTGAAGATTCAAATATCAAGAAGGTACAAGAGATCTTCAGTACAGCAGTAAAAGATTAAGCAAGGTCAAGACTTGCACGAAAGAAGACATGAAGACAATACTGCTGATACTTGGCGCTAGACTGCAACTTTGCCAAAAGAGGAAAGATCATCAATGTGGTCTGCGCAGCCATTTAATGAAGATGGCTCACACCCATACAACTGTCACAAGTTCAAGAGACGAGTATAAATACGAGCTTCTCAACATTTGTGATGGGTGTGAAGAACACAACGGGAATTCAAATTTACAAGCATTCAAACCAAAGATCAAATCGAGTCAAGCTAAGAGTTAACTTTGCATTGATGTGATAGTTCTTCACAATACCGGACTGTAATAAGCTGGTATAGTTAGGTGGATTGTAAAAAGCTGCCTAAGTTTGTTTGCTAGGAGTTTAGTTAGCTTAGTATAACTAATGAGTTATAGCTGTGTAAGTCTAGCTAAGGAAGATTGTATACCGCTGTGTATAAATCGAGTCTTCTAGTGATACCTTCCTGCTGGGAAGAAGGGGAGACGTAGGAGATTTTAACTCCGAACTTCCATAAACAAGTTCTCTCTACTCACAAACCGAAATACACACACGACACATCAGTTCACCACTTGAACCGGTTTGAATTCCGCATCAACCGGTCAGTGAAGGGTTCAGTAAGCGAAAAATCGTCAAGTGTTTATTCACCCCCTCTAAACACATACATCGGTCCTAACAAATTAGTTTTACTTAGAGGATTAATATTCTAAAAAAAATTATCTTCGACTTTGAGAATTAATACATATGGTTAATTCATGAAGGAAACATTTTTATTTCTTCTAATATAAGTTCTCATCAATATTTTTCAGTTTCAACGAATTTCCTAATCATTACGGCCATCGTCTTTGCAAATGTAAGTTATCATCATTAAGGGATCAAAGCCTTTCAGTAGATTAATTATTGAATATGTAATCCAAATTAATATATTGTCTAATTACATGTTTATATTATGGCTACTTCAGGAACAAGTTATAATGATATTACAAAGCGTAGAATAATAGTAATACAAAATATTATCAATTCATAACTTATAATAAAATCGTTTAGCTCGTTTAATCAAATTTTGATGTTGCAGTAATACTGATGTAATAAAATAATAACAGGACGATTATGATGATGACAATCTAATGAATGGAAAAATGTACACAAACTTATCATTTATCAGGAATTTATATATATATATATATATATATATATATGAAAATGGATGCCACATATATACAATAACTACATAAATCACTCCTCTAAATGAGGTATACCCTTTTGACTTTTGTTGAGGTAAGCATTATGCAAGTCAAAGTTTTACCAACTAATCAACTGAGATGAAAAATTCCCAAATACTGCAAAATAAAAAAAACAAAAAAAAAAACAAAGAAAACAAATTGCAACATGCCATATTGTAAATTCGGGCCACACATTTTTCGATTTGGAATTACTATATTTGATAATTGAAAAAATATGTAACTAAATTTATGTCCGAATAAATTTGTCATGAAGTTCTGTTCGACTGATGACGATGAATATTTCCTATTCACTTGAGTGCTAACATGAAACATCGCCAGATATGTTTTCCAACTTCTTTTTGTCGAAAAACGACCAAAAATCCAAATTTATTCCGTTTAGTGACATATTTTTGTAATTTTTCAAAATGTGTGATCCAAAGTCGACAATGAATATGCTTAATGATCCAAATTAATGATTTTGTCTATAATATATAAAATAAAATCGAAAAATAAAAAATGAAATAATCTTACATTTGCCAACTGTTCGTATACCAGCTAATGCACAACCCTATTTCCGCGTTAAATCCCATGTTTAATTCCATACATAAATAGAAAATCCACATAAAACACTTCTTACATATCATTTCATCACTAGCTTTTATAAACAGAAAGATAATACAAATAATATAAAACTCCATTCCATATTCCATCCATGGCAGAAGACTTGGAAGAAATTAGCTCTCATCATCAGCAGAGAATGATGCCAAAGATCATAAGACTAATATCTAACATTCTTGAAAAAGTCGCAGCTACCAACGATATCTTTCAAGGCTCCCATCAGAGAATCTCAATCTTCCACGGCCTGACGAAGCCCACCATTTCCGTGCACTACTACCTCGAGAGGATCTTCAAGTACGCAAATTGCAGCCCGTCGTGCTTCGTCGTCGCCTATATATACCTCGACCGCTTCGCTCGTAAACAGCCCTTGCTTCCCATCGATTCTTTCAACGTTCATCGCCTTCTCATCGCCAGCGTCTTGGTCTCCGCAAAGTTCATGGATGATATGTCAGTTTTTCTTTCTTTCATATGCTTTTCATTTTTCATTTTATTACATGGCTTTAGTTCTTTCTTAAAATCGAACCCTATCCTAATTAGTTTTGTGTAACATTTCTTGATCTATCTTTTCATTTTCTTGTTTATTATAATATATATATATATATATATACTTTATCAAGCTAGGCTGTATTATGATCAGATCAAAACATGTGAAACTGAAGAACTTTGTAATACTTCCCATGTTCTCAGACAAAGCCAATGAATATTAGGTGTCACTCTCTCTCTCTATGATGATCTTATAGTCTTAATTAATGTTTTTTTTATTAAATTCAGATTTTACAACAATGCCTACTATGCCAAAGTAGGAGGAATAAGCACGGCGGAGATGAACCTCCTTGAAGTGGACTTCTTGTTCGGATTAGGGTTTCAGTTGAACGTGTCGACGTCGACGTTTCATCACTACTGTTATTACATACAGAGAGAAATGTTCTTGGAGTTTCCTCCTCTTAGCTCATCAATCCATGTAACGACGGAGGACAGTCTCTTGACGGCCGTTGATGAAGGAGGGTCGTCAGCCCATCAACATCGTCATCGTCATCAATATATGGCGGCTTAATTAAGATCGAGCCCTTTTCGATTCTTATGTTTTTATGTTCGAGAACGATGACGAAACGTTGCTAATCTTTTTGTAAGAAGATGATGATGATTATTGCCAGATATTCATAAGAATCAATTTTGGATCTCTATTCTAATTCCATATGAGAAAAAAAAAATGAAGAAGACGTCATTTTGATGCTGTGGATAAAACTAACCAAGGAATGGTAAAATAATTCTAATTCATTTTATCTGAATATATTGATTAAAGGGCTTTATAATTTGGAAAAAAAAAAAGAATCATATCTCATTATTTTGGAGCAAGTTCATTTATGGGTTTCCGAGGAATTAACACATCGCATTAATTTGTTTTCTCAAGAAAAGACACTTGCAATCATAAAACAATTTCTTTCTCTCTTTAATTAATAATATGTTATGCCATGCTTTAATAAATAAATAAATGTATTATATTTTGAGTTTTTTGTGATTTAAAATATTTAAATGGATGGAATTATAATTTAAAATTAAATTGTCTATTATTTTTTTAGCATATAAGAAGAAAAATTAATTTGTGAGGAAAATAATTATAATAAATCAAAAAAAATAAAAAATTGAAGAATAAATTGTAATTAGTCAAATTAAATAAATAAAAATAGAAGAATAAATTAGTAATTACATTTTGACATACTATTATAAAATATATTATATATGAAGAAACTAGTCCATTGAACTATGAAGAGAGAGATTGAAACCGCAAAAGCATCATCATTTTTGTAACGTTTTCTACGCAATATATTTATATATAGCCATCCATTCCATCATCCATGTATTGTATTTCCATCCAAAATCCCACTAAAATCCGTCCCATCGTCTATTTCAAGAAAACCCTCATAAAGTGGGAATTTGTCGCCACCTTCTTACACAAACGGCGCTGCAAATATAAATAATGCAGAACTAAAATCTCCACGCCGACACCATCACGAACCTGGACCAGCCCTCACTCCAAGAGTTAGCCCACGACGCAGCCCACACATGACTTACGTCGAGCCGACTCATTTGACTCACCTTCTGTGAAGCCATGGAGGTCAAAATTAATTGCCCAAAGCTCGCGCCACTATACAATATATATATTGAGTCCTCAACTTGCCAACTATACGTCTCGATGCAGCGCATCATCATCATCATCATCATCATCATCATCATCATCATCATCATCATCATCATCGTCATCATCCCTTTTGTTTGCTTATAGCGAAGCAATGGCATTTAAAGATTAAAAAGGGACGAACCAACTGAATGCATTTAATCTATATATATTGTTCGTCTAACTTTGTATTAGATTATTACACAGCATTGATAAGCTGCATGCCACTCTCTGTACAGGCGGTGACGTTGATGAGTTATATACTTAGTATCTTTGATGTCTCCCACTGGCGTTATAAATAGAAGGCAACTTGGTACCACTTGATCTTCATAACACAATCGTACTTTTTTTTTTTTTATCTGTTCTTATTACCAATACATTATATAGTTTGGGAAATGGAAATAAACCCCAAGTCCTTTCCTATAGGAGAAACCCCGCAAGAGAGGAACTTTTCGTACGTTCCCGAGTGTTACAAGGCGAAAGCAAGTCATAGGGTGGGACTAATAGACGCTGATACGATCGATCTGCCTCGAATTAGCTTGGACGGATTGGACGATCCCGCTCGAAGGGCACGCACCGTGCGAGAGATTGCTGATGCTTGTCGCCGTTATGGGTTCATTCAGGTAGTAGTTAACAAAGTTTTTACATCGATTAAGTTATGATTTTGACGAATATCTATATATCGTAAGCACATCTTCGTAGCTGTCGTATTGCTTACCGAAATTAAATGGACTTATCGAAAAGACAAAATCGACCGAAAAGTTACCGTTATTTCGTTGAAAAGTTTCGATCTTTCGTCATGTGGGTCTTTTTTTTTTGTGTGATTTTTCGCCTTTCTTGTTGTATATTTGAAAGCACATTAAAAACCTAATTAACAGATATATTTGTGTTAATGATTGATCTCCACATAGGTTGTTAATCATGGAATATCCCAGCAAATCCTCAACGGCGCGCTTGCTTCGGCCTCGGCCTTCTTCGACCTGCCGAACAAGGACAAGGCGGAGTTCATGTCCAACGACGTGTACAGCCCGGTTAGGTACGGCACGAGCCTGAAGGACGGGCTAGACAAGGTTCAGTATTGGAGGGTCTTCCTCAAGCACTACGCCAACCCTCTCGAGGCTTGGATCCAGCAATGGCCCGACAACCCGCCGGACTATAGGTTCGGATAATCAACTATATATTATAGTTCTAAGTCATCAACTCATCCAATTCTTGAAAACCCTTTTTTTAAAAGCCTAATCAAACAGAGAGAAAATGGGAGAATACTGTCTCCAGGCGCAAAGAGTAGCCGTTAAGATGATGGGCGCCATAACCTCGGGCCCGAGTACCTAACCTCGGGCCTCAGCAGCGGCATGCGGGTGGTGGCGGTCAACTGCTACCCGGCCTGTCCCCAGCCCGAGACCACGCTCGGGCTCCCGCCCCACTCGGACTACACGTGCCTCACCGTGGTCCTGCAGGACTCGTCGGGCCTGCAGATATTGGACCCGCAGGACCAGGCATGGAAGACCGTGCCCGCGATACGCGGGGCCCTGCAGGTCCACGTGGGGGACCACCTCGAGGTGCTGAGCAACGGGAGGTACAAGAGCGTGGTCCATAGGGTGGCGGTGAGACGAGAGAGGACTAGGGTTTCGATAGCGAGCTTGGGGAGCTTGGGAATGGACGTCGAGATGAGGGCGGCGGAGGAGCTGGTGGAGGAAGAGCTTTCTTACTAGTTTGAAGATTTAGTTTTTAACTTGAGAGGGGAGAGCTAAAGAGATGTATGTTGTTTTCCTTAGTATGCTTGCTTTGTTTAATCAGATATGGAGTAGTAATTAAGAATATGTATGTCTTCTATTTGTTATTTTTACTTTCTAGCTTATGGTGTGAAGAGGTAAGGATATGATATGTGTGATATTTTATTATTAATAATAAATTCCTGCACTTTCGACACCAAATTTAATTATACAAAATAAAAGAAGACAAATTCAATTAAAATGGAAATTACTACTTCACCTAAGTAAGGTAATATATATATATATATATAATTTTATGTAATATATATAATTTTTATCACTGTCCCTTTTAATTTTATATATTATACATGTATATTATTTTTAATATATCTCTTTACGTTTAAGCTCACTTCTTCCTTATTTAGTTTAGACGTGAAATTTTCTTTTTATGGTTTTTATGGGTGATCGTGAGGATTTGTGCATGTGACCTCTTTCTTGTCTATTTACATATTTTTACATATATATTATTTCTAATATATCCCTCGTATTCAAGCTGGTTTCTTTTTTATCTGGTATGGACGTGCAATTTTTTTTTTGTGTGTGGTTGTGAGGATTTATACCCTGACCTCTTTCTTGTCTATTCATGTATTGTACATATATTATTTTCTAATTTTTCAAATATATCTCCTTACGTTTAAACTGATTTCTTTCTTATTTAGTCTTAGACATGAAATTTTCTTTTTTTTTGTGGGTAGTCATAAGTATTCGTACACATGACATCTTTGGCCGGAGTTATGATATCATGTTATGTTCAAAGCTTGCAATTTTAATTTATATATATTATTTTTAATATTTTTCTTTCTTACAAATAAAATCTTGATGGGTGTGACCAAGACACCCATACTAAAAAGAGAAGACAAAGTTACTATCTATAGAAGTCCGCATATATCACCATTATGAAAACAATACAAGCAAACGTATGTCTCCACAACCATCCACAGCCCACAACTTCGCATCACACTACACACATACACACGTAGTGTCCAAATCCATCCATCTATCTATCTATCTTATCTATCAATATTGCAGAAATAAAGATTTCAAGAACTAACATGCATAGATCGGCAAGCACGAGCCGTTTCTCGGACAACTATAACGATCATCGTAACTACGGCTACCACTCCACGTCGTCTTCGAAAGTGTCTTCGGCTTTAAGGGCTTTGTCTCTTGAGGACAATGAGTTGCCTGTTTATCGGCAATGGGCTAGTAAGAAGGAGAGGGATAGGGCTAGATTTGCCGAAAATGCAGTCCACCTCATCCCTTTGGTCCTAATGCTATGTGCATTGATCCTTTGGTTGTTCTCAAATCCAAGTAATTTATTCGTTTATTACAATAGAAACCCTTTCCTTCTTTTATTTATTTTGGGTCTTTTAAAGGGTTATCCTTAAGATGTATAGATCGCTTGTTGTAATAAAAATGCAGATGTTGAATTGAGAGGGAGTTCGTCGGTGGCAAGGGCGAGTATGCAAGGAATGATGGTGGGCGGTTATGGCTCGGCACATACCATACCTCAGGCAAAGATTAGTGATTCTCAAAGCATGCTTGTCATAAAGTAAAAAACAGTTATTCAGTAATAATAGTTAGTTTATCATTGTACTAAAAATAATCAAAGATTTGTAGTTATTTATTTTTAATCTTTTTTTCCATTAGTTAATTTGTAATAGCAACTTTTGGACATGGAATATAGGGATGAGAACGGGGCGGGTTAGGTAGGGATGTGGCCGAACCCAAAATCAATCCCCATTACTATCCGATTTTTGTTATCGGGCGGGGAAGGGATGAAATCAATAATCATATATGAATCATAATTGCAAAATCCATCCTTTTATTGTGAAAAATAAAGAGTATTGAATAGTTCAATTTTCAACTTTAACCAATTGTTTACCTTTAATTATTAGTTATATTCTATCACCAATTTATTGTATATACCTGGAAAAAAAAATTCACAACATGCAATAATTTGTTAATGTAAAAATTCACAACTGAATCATAATTTGTTAAATTCTGTTAATGAAAAATAAATTAATATTTGCTAAAAATATCATAAAATTATTGTTGCTGAAAAGTAAGAGAAAAGAAATAAACAATATGATACTTTTTTTGCACTGAAAGAAATGTAACTAACTACTACCACCCCATTAAAAAAAAAAACTAATGGTCAAACGTTTGACCCAAAGTCAATTGTAATGTATGACCCCTCGTTCATTAGTTATTATTACAAGTGTGATTAATCAACAATCGTGACATAATTAATTTTGAAATGTGGCAAGTGCCAGATATACGTATATGATTGGAGCTAATTCGTTATCATTAATTTAAACTAAATAAACCCAAACGTCAAATCTTTGCTATGTCGTCAAGTCAAGATTTGCTTTGTGGATATCAATTACCAACAATGAAATGAGAAAAAATGTCGACAAGTCTAATAATATTTAAATCCTAAATTACATCTGAAGTGAACAAATTTTCAAAAAGGTGCCGCAATGATTATCGTTGCGTGGAAATTTCAGTTCGAATGTGAAGATAACCACCAACAGATTTGAATAAGTGGATTGGCAATACTTTTTAACAAACTGAAGTATAATTATTTTCTCATGTTTGTAAATATCTAATATGCTTAGACGCATTGTTTAAATATACATGGTTATTTTATCACTATTTTTTTTAATTATTGCAAGATTATCGTCGTTATATATATAATTTAATTTCTCCATATCATCTTTATGATTTTCACTCGAATTTTGCCTTGATGGGGTTTTGCAGCCAAGATTGGCGTCTTGATTCTTGATATATATATATATATATATATATAACATTTCAAAAATAAAATTTCCTTTTGGCTAGAGAAAAAAAAACAAGAAAACAAACTATTTAAATATCTACTAATTTATCAAAATAAAATGCCCCACGAGAAAATCGTCATCCCTATTCATGTTCACACTTAATTTATAAGCAATATAGCATTTTTACGACTAATATAATAAATAGCATAGCAATTTCCCCTACGTAATGATCGCAATAAACAATTACCGCCTTTTTAAAGAGTTTTGATTAGGTGTCTAATTGACAAAAGACTTGTATTAGTTTTCTTAATTACGATATTATTTTAATTTCTTTTGGGACCCTATAAAATGAGTCGACCCAATACATTGCATGTAACCATTTCATAATACTTGATTTTATTATTATAAAGTTGAAAAGTAAAGATCCTAATGTCAAATTAAATTGTCTAATAGTCTTCTCACGTGCCACATAAAAATAGGTTTAATTGGCCTTAGACGAGATCGGCTAGACTTGACAATGGGACGGGAATTTCATGTTCCCGGCTACAGATCCACCTCGATTGGAGGAAGGATTTCCCATAGGATGGAGACGGAGAAAATTTTCTCCCAGTTAGAGGGGATGGGGCGGGGACGTGGATTATACTCCCCGCCCCTTGGAAATCCTCGCCTCATTTCAGTGGGGATCGGATATATTGAATGATTAAATTACCCTTAAAATCATGAATGTTATATGTTTTTATTTATGTTTTATGGTAATTTTTTCAAAAATGTTTTGTTTTTCTTGTTTAGGTAGTATAAAAAAAATAAAAATAGAATATACTAAAAAATTCGTTGAAAAAAAAAAAAAAACCTATGAGAAACCCCGCAGGGATGGGGACGAGGAGAAATTTCTCCCCGTTTGCTTAGCGAGAACGAGGCGGGGATTCCCCAATGAGTGTTGCCTGACGGGGATGGGGACGCCCTATTTCCCCGCCTCGCTAGGGGTGGCAAAATTCCCGCGGTGAACCATCCTCATTAGGACCCGAGGTTATTGGGACGGGGAATTTCCGGTCAAAATGGAGATGGGGAGTTGACGGAGATTCCCCGACGGTGAAAATGCGGGGTTGGAATGGGACGGGGATGGTATTGATGTTCCCCACCCATCCCCGACCCCGTACCCAACTCCGTTTGAGTTAAACGGTGATCCTTCGTTCCCCGATTGTATTTATTAAGAAATAATAAAAAATAATACATTTGAATAAATGACTTTTATAAGTATTTTTGTCTTTTAAATTTTCATATCGTATTTTTTAAAAAATAAAATAAAATTAAAACCAAAAGTAACTCTAAATTAAGTATAACAAATGCACAATTATTTATTTTAATGATCAATTATTATAATGATTTTTTTTGTTTTCATTTAAAAAATAATACTAAGACAAAACTTAACCCTAAAAAAAATACATTGTAGCCGTAGTTTATCGCAATTCGTGAATATTTCGTTATTTTATTTATTTTTTTGCTGAAAAAAAAAATTATTTAAGTTATTGGATATATGAAAATGGGGAACCTGAATCCCCCACGGAGACCTCGATCTCCTAACGGTGATTCTCCGTCCCCGAACCAATTCATCATAAGCGGTTAATTAGCGGAGATGATATTTGAAATGAGAATTTGGTACGTGAATGGTATGTCCAATACCAACTCCGAACCCGCCCATTGCCACCCCTACCCCTCGCCCCGGTCGCTCGTTTATATACGTAATTAATTACGTGTCTACCTTAGAAGCAAGCTACGTGGTGGCTAAACGAATCCTTGCAGTTTTAAATTTATTGGATTTTTTTGTTCGTCATTTTTTTTTTTTAATTAAGACAACAAAAATGATAATTGCGTCGTTGTGCCCGGGCTGTGAGGGCTCTCAGCCACATGGATAGTTCAATGTGCTCATCCATCCAATGTAAGGTTTTCGGTGCTGCAAAAAAAAAAAAAATGTGAAAAAATATAATAATTACAAAATAGGAACTCATTGTAATTAATATTGACTAACATCTGAATAATTCTCGTACGACCAAACAAACGTGTGCACAAGCAAAAAAATCATAAAGAACAAGTCAACTTGTATGCATTCATATTAAGAGCATCTCCAACCGTACCCCAAAACTCAAAAAAATGAGGTAAAATGGTTCCAACCGTACTTGAAACTCAAACTCAAAATGAGTTTTTTGACTTTCTCTCTCCTATATAACCCCATTTTTGCGTTTGAACTCATTTTTTGGGTTTGTACTTTTATAATTGCTTTAAAGACCTTCATTTATTTTTAATTACTAAATCAACCATAAATAAAAATAAAATAATAAATAAAAATATAATGCTTAGTTATTTATTAATAATTAAGATATATTATATCTTATTATTTATTTTTTATATTTTATTTATATATAATACAAAAATTAAATATTATTTTGTAAAGTTATTAAATATGTAGGTAGAATTGAAAAGTTACAAAAATTGGTGTAGAAATGAATATTACAAAGAATATACTTTTGAGTTTGAGAATGCGTTTAACGGTTGGAGATGAATTACTGCATTTTGAGTTTGAGAATGAGTTTGAGTTTGAGAATGCGCTTTTCGGTTGGAGATGGTCTAATTACTAATCTTGAAAATTATAGACGTAGTCTACATTCATGCACGTAATTCTTTTTGTTTTCGCACATACATACAACACACACGTTCACATACATACTAAGGGTGCAATTTATTTAAATGGGGGAAAATAAAAAAAAAAATTGATAAATATTTTGCCTAATTGACTTTAGGAAAAGGAATTTTTATTGCAACAATAAAGCCTATGCTTTAGTCATTACATACTTCACATTTCTTTCTTGATTAGTATTTTAACTCTCAAATAATATAACAATGGTCGGAAATAAAATATATAAAATTAAAACATGCTACAATCGCAATTGCAATAAATCTCATGCTTGTGTGTTACGTATATATCTTTCGGTTGTTACCGTACCGTCACATTTCTTTCTTAATTTATTATATTTAATTTGGAAACAAAATATATAAAATCAAAATATAATACACTCATTTAACCTTAAACTTTTAGGTGAAGTGAACAGGTCAAGATGATCCGCTTCCTTCAAACTTTTAGGTGGAGTGATCATTTAACAAGATATCAAAGTTCATGTTGTTGAGATTATTTATCCCATATCGGAAAACTGACTCCATCCGACTCAATATATAAATCATGATATCTCTCCTCCCATCACTAATTGGTTTATTAGGATGAACCCATCAATTTCAACACATGTCAAGATAGTACGAATCCTCACAACTACGTAAAAAAAAAATCCACGACTAATACTTAGATAGAAAAATCCACTACTATACTATATAAGGAAAGAAATCAGCCTGAATGCAAAATTATGAGTTGGAAATAAAGTTGAAGTTGTTGAAATACACTGCTACTTAAACTTTTAGGGTGTGTTTGGTTTATGGAAATTAGTAGGGAAAGGAAAATGAAATGGAAAAGGAAATTTAACTTTTATGTTTGGTTAATGGAAGAAAATTAAAACCATTTTCCTTCAATTTTCTTTTCCACACCACTCTCTTCAAACCAAACACACCCTTAACGCCAAACACACACTTAACGCAAAATAGTGACGAAACAATAACGAATGACCATTTGAGACGTGACGCAAAATACCAACCAACCAATCCTAATAAATTTATGATTGACCAAAAGATGATGAAATGGCGTAGATCTTTGAAACTTTCTTCAGGTTTAGAATATTTGAATTAGTATTGGAAGTAACAAGGAAGCTTAGGTTTTTACAGTAAAAATGTAATAAAAACTGACCAAAAGTCATTCTCATTACACCACAACAAACGGTCTAAATCCATACAAAGATTACACATCACCACTGTTTGTCTTTTGTTAACTTTGACAAGTCTTTGTGGGCTGGGCAGTCTCACTCATTATTATTTTAATTATTTATTTATTTAATTATTCGGATAATTACATGCGACGATGCTTCCCATCTCCTCCCTTAAGAACCCTCGTCGAAGGAAACCCTCCATAACCCTACAAGCTTTACGCCTTGTATATATATATATATATACGAAGCCATTCTCTCTACAACATATCCACTTCAAAGACCCTTTTTCAAAGATTAGTCCTTTATTACAGTTCCCAACTGAAAGTGTTAGAAAATGACATCGCCTGATGAAAGTTGTGCCCTCGAACTCATAAGCCAGCACCTCCTCGACGATTCTTGGTTCGTGGAGAACTGTTTCACGCTTGATAACGATTCTTCCTCTTGCTTTTCGTCTTTGTCCGATGAATCTCAGATTTCGAGGTCGTCTAGCTGCGTTCTGTCTGAACTCTCTTCTGTTACCTCCATGGATGTTATCATGTCTTCTTTTAGCTTCTACAGTGGTGTGCAGCCTGATTATGACAACCTCGAATACTTGACTTTTGGCCGTCAATCGGAGCCATGTGTAAGTGCGAAGGCCCCCAAGAACAAGCCGTCGCTCAACATAACGATTCCTCAGAAATCGTCTGCTATTATTGCGACCAGCGTGGCCGTGTCGGCCCAGAACGAAGGTGAACAGCATTACAGAGGCGTCAGGCGGCGGCCGTGGGGGAAATTCGCGGCGGAGATACGCGACCCTAATAAGAAGGGGACGCGCGTCTGGCTGGGGACGTTCGACACGGCCTTGGAGGCCGCAAGAGCCTACGACAGGGCGGCGTTTAGGCTGAGGGGGAGCAAAGCGATACTCAACTTCCCACTTGAGATACGCAGCAACCTCGGGCTTTCTCCGGTGGAGAAGAAGGTGGAGCCGCCGTCTCTTGGTGGCCGGAAGAGGGTCAGGGAGGACGGAGCTGAAAAGTTCGGCATCCATCATGGGGCTAAACAAGTCAAGAAGGAAGAAGAAACGTTCGTCCAGCTCCAGCAAGCCAGTGAGCTAACGGCGTCGGCCTTGCCGTTGACGCCGTCGAGTTGGACGTCGGTATGGGATTGCTCGGACGTGAAGGGGGTCTTCGAGGTGCCGCCGTTGTCTCCGTTATCTCCACGTTATTCGAGGCTAATGGCAGTTTAAGGGCAAAGCTTATGATTTTGAATGGATTTGAAGAAAGATTAGTGATTAGTATAATTAGCTATTTGTGTAATATACAGTGTGAGAGATTTGTTTATTCATTTGATTTATATATTCCTTTGTAAGATAGGGAAGCAAACATTCTTCGAATCATTACAACTTATGTCTTCGTAAACATAATTTTATTACAACATTTCACAAATAAAATGAAAAATAAAAAAATTGGTCCTAAGTGTGATTGCTTGATTTCCAATCCATGATAGCAGAGAGAAGCGTATAGTTCGGTATGAGGCACTTGTGAAGCAAAGGCAAGCTCGTCACAGGCGACACATCGTTCGCCTCGAGCCACTCCTCGACCGCCCGACGGTCATAAGTGTAGCCGTCGGCGGCGACGCACGGATCGTTCATTACATCCTAAAACCCAAAGCCGCTCAGGCGTCACATATACAGTCGTCATAAAAGAACGCTCGAAACGTAGGTTATTCGTCATTCGTACCTTGAGTATCGGGCATACGAAATGGGCGGGCGGGCCCATTGGGCCCGAAAGCGCGGCATCGCGGGCCTTATCGGCGACTATCTTCATCCCGTCCAAAGCAGGCAGAATGTGGGCCTTCAAATCGGGCCTATCTCCGTGCCTCAGCTCCGTGCACTTCAGAGCAAGAGCGGCCATCTCCTTAGTCACTTCCACCGGCCAGTCGCCGGCCTCGGGGTCCAAAACCCGCCCGAGCCGACCCTCCTCCAAGGCCACCTCCACCATTCGGGCTAGACCCATCGCGTGCTTGGCCGTCAGTAGCTGCAGCAGCACCATGCCGAAGGCGTAGACGTCGGACTTGGGGGAGACCAAGCCCGTCCGCTGGTACTCGGGGTCGATGTAGCACAGCGTTCCGACCGGGCTCGTGTCCTTGTACATCGCGGGTAGGCCCGCCGGGCCCGAGTTGAGCATCGTGGACAGGCCCACGTCGCCGATCTTGCTCACGTGGTTGTGGTCGAGGAGTATGTTGGCGGGCTTTAGGTCGCGGTGGACGATGGGCTTGGGCTTTGAGTTGTGGAGGTATACGAGGGCCGAGGCCACCTCGCGGGCCATGCGGACCCGCTCGAACCAAGGGATGGCGGGCGTGTTGTTCTTGCAGTACAATCGGTCTTCTAAGCTTCCGTTCTCCATGTACTCGTAGACGAGGCATCCCCGCTCGGAGCAAACCCCGAGGAGCGTCAGGAGGTTCGGGTGGCGTATCTTGCTCAGTATCTCGAGCTAAAACATTCGTAAAAAGAAATGGGCCCACGTCGTTAAACCGAACGAACAGTCGGACTCTCTTTATATATGCGTAATATATCTAGGGCTTAACTAATTTTTTCATCATATACGTTCGTGAGGTGGCACTTTCGAGATCATTACTTATACTGTTGCAACTTAAGGACATTAACTTTAGAAATTGAAGAAATTTAAGGAGAATGCGTCGAAAACCTTTTTTTTTTTTTTGCTGGAACTTCGACACGTGATCAGCACGTGCCAAATAATTTAGGGATAATTCTTACGTGGTGTCGGAGCTGCTTATTTTTTGGGTAAATCCTACGTACAGTTTCAGGACACCCAACTTACGAAGTTGCAATTTATGAAAACTTTAAAATTGAAGCAATTTAAGGATATCATTGGGTTTCCGACTGATTGTATCGTTAAATTACTTTAATTTTGAAAGCCCTTAAATTGCAATTCAGTCTCGAAAATGCCACTCTTAGATCATAGGTAAAAAAAAGTAGTTAAAGAAAGATAGATAAACAAACCTCTAACTGAAACTGTTTGGCTCTGTTGGCAGCCAAGGAATGGAGGATTTTGACGGCGGCCGTAGTGTGGCGAAGAGTGCACTTGTAGACGGTTCCGTAAGAGCCCATTCCAATGCGCAGATCGTCGGAAAACGACGAAGTGGCCGACGTGATTTCTTCCCACGTGAATTCTTGAAAATGCTGCACGGGGGCGGAGAGCGAATCCTCCAGCTTCTGCTTGGATTTAGCGTCGCGGATGGCTTTTCTCTCGGCCGCTACTTTGAGCTCGGCTTCTTTTTCTGCGTACTCCTTTGCGACCTCGGCTTCCCTCTTTGCTGCGTCGTACTTGGCCTTTTCTCTCTCGGCTGATTCTTTGGCTTCTTCCTCTCTAAAGGTTACCTCTTTGAGCCTTATCGACTCTTCGAGCCTCTGCTCGTGAAGGTCGTTTAGCTGCTATGAAGATTCCAAGTTTTATGAACTCAAAAGCTCGGAATATTATTACAGGCAGATGCTATTACATCACTCATAGTACCTTGCGAGAGGCGTCTAATGCCTCGGTTTGCGCTTTGGCGTACATTTTCTGCACGTTCTTGAGCTCCATTCGCAGCTCCTCCAGCTCGAAGCTAACGTTAACCTGCAATTTACGCCCGTTGAGAATATTTAAGCTCCAAGATATATAAATATATAAATATATATATATTTTGCTGCTTGTTAGAATCATCCACCTGACTTCCCGACGAATAATCGCTAGAGGACTGATCAGTGCCCGGCCAAGAATTATTCTCCATGAAGCTTCTAGAACCCGACATATTACTGCTCTTCTGATCGGAAAACTCCGAGCTGCCCGAGTTCGACACCGTCCCACTGTCTTCTTGGTCTCCGTTGTAATAAAACAACGTTCGGTTATCGTTCGAATACGCTGATCTTCTCTCGTTCATCGCGGGGTTGTTCGTTGGTGAAAGAGGAGGCAGATAACGAGGGTGCGATATAGGCGAACTTTGCACGGACCACTCTGAGGTAAGACAGTAACTCATCAGATTATGCAAGAACTGTAATTCCCCATGTTAAAAAGTTTGTAATAAATAGTACGTATGAAGACGAATGAGACATACCGCCGGGCTGTGCGCTAATCGTATAGCTCGACGAATAGTTGCTTGGCCTGCTGTATATTATTTCTTCTCTGCTGTTCGAAGGGGCCTCGGGGTCGGAAGGGCGGACCGAAGACAGTTTACCTTTGGACACTGCGTATACCGTGCAAAAGCTCGGGCAAGATTCTGAGATCATGGCGGACATGTTTTGTCCCCTAGAGGTCCAATAAGAACTGTAATGAATATATATATGAGGAGTTTCTACTTGCAAGAAGAAAGAAAAAAAATATTGTGGCGACCGAATCGTTACCTCGAAAAAAACCCGCCCGTCGAAGATGTTCCAATCACGAGCTTCTTAACGTTGCACCTGGCGATCTCTTCGGATATTGCTTTGACGACGTCGTCTGATTCGATCTGTAATACTTCCGTCGGCACCTGTGAAATTTCGTTTTTTTTTTTGCGTCAGGATTTTCGTTACATATGCATTCTTGTAATAAAGCCAACAAAAAAAAACTAAACCTTTTTCTTGATGCAGAACATCTTGTAAGGAAGGACCTTCTCAGTTGTCTGACATTCGATTTCTTTCCTGAAAGCAGCGGCGACGTCTTCCCTTACTTGCGTGATTGGAATCCCATTTCCCACTGAAACGTATACGGCGGAATCAGTTATAGTCTGTCGTTCGACATAAACCAATCGGTCTGCAATAACGAAGAAATGGAACTTACGTGGCGTCGGGACGGTAGTAATCTCGGGGAAGACGTGAATCAGTTTGAAGCTGACTTGTCCTTCTTGGACAAGGTTCTCCACGGCCCATCTGAGGACGTACTTGCTCTTCTTGCTTCCGCTAATGGCGATCGCCACGACCGACGAATCTTCGTTCATCTTGAACTGAGAACTTCAGAGAATGATAATGAAGCTGGCATGGATGGACGTGCTTTATATATAGACAAGTATTCAAAAATGTTGAATTATTATGAATATTATTATTTTTTGTGCCTATGTAAAGTCAAAGCCAGTTAATTACGTGCTTATTGGTTTTATTAAGGACAATACTGCTTAGTTAGTGGCTTGCATGTCCTTACATCTATGTAAGCAATTTGACTTTTGCTTAAGAATGTGTGGAGAATATATCTTAAACTTACTTAATAAATGGCTTCTCAGATAGATTCTATTCTGACTCTTCCAATTTTACTAGTTCGAAAATAATATCAGCAGCAGTATTTTTACAACAGCAAGCCTACTTAGATCTCCAATATTTCAAGCCATAAAAATTTTTTCATTGGCAGATAGGCCTGAGAATGTGACTGTGAATGGAAGATATAACTTCAATATTTTTCGAGCCATAAATATAATTGATATCCCCTCTAGGCGTCGGGTCCCCCAGCGAATAAGCTCACGAGCCCTCGAAAGACTTGGGCCGAGAGCTTGTGGGCTTGAAAAAGCTCGCCGTCCACGTTCCACACGCCTTCTGTTCCCGAGGACTTGAACGTGAAAGCTGGTGTCTGCGTATAAACGGACCGTGTTGTAAGAGAGTAAAACTTCAACGAAATATATCTGAGTTCTATATCAGACATGAAGCAAAAGACTGTATTAAAAGATGGAAATTGTACTTTATGATGTTCGACAAAGTTGAAATCCAGCGGGCGTCCACCTTTCGTTGCGAGCTGAATGAGGTGCCTACGCATAGATTTGATTCGAATTTAATACGAAATATGTGCCCTGAAGCATTAATAAGAGAGGGGGGGAGAAGGGTACATACCATAGATAAGAGGGATGAGGGCATTTCTTGACTAAAACAAGATGAAGAAAGCCATCGCTGAGGTGTGCATCGGCCACTAGGCCATCGGGCGCCTTCTCATTCCGGCAAGAGATTACAGCCGCACCAACGCTAAGATACCGCCCTTTGGATTTGGCCCATTTCAGCCCGTGTAAACTTGAAGCCAAATTTTGAGGACTGTTTTTATTTGAATTGCATACGATGCAGTTGGTGCGGCAGATCGGGCTATTAGGCTTTTTAGGGATGAGAGAGAACTTTCTGTTATTAAATTTAGTAGAATCTGTTTGAGAACTGGTTTCTGATGACTCGGCTTCAAGATAATGCACTTCTGCGTCGTACGACCTTGAAGAAAAAATGCATATAGGAACTTTAAATTTGAAAAAAAAAAAAAATCCTAGGTTCAACAAGTATTAGGTTTGAAGTCACTTAACCGCTATGTCCTGTTAACTAATGGATAAAGCGATGTAACAGCGTACCTATGCTTGAGAAAAACCTTAGTCCCGGCATAGTCGTATCGCTTTGGTCCCATCCACCGATACTTTTCGCTCTCGGTAATGACATCTCCATAGAATCCATACCTAATAGCAGACGAAAGAAAAGGAAAAGCAAAAGAGACCAATATCAGATTTGATGTCAAAAGGTACAACGGAAATGCAGAAAGGTTCTACTTTGATACAATTACATGTTGATAGGATAATATTTTATTTTTTGTTCCTCTACCTTTTTTTTTTTTTCAAATCAAGAGAGGAACAATCACAGGAAGATAGAACTACATACCCAGCAAATGAAGCTGCATAGCGTACACAGGGTTCTTCGTCTTTTGATGCTTGAGTAGTTCTCCACCTTATAACTTGGGCTATATCAAGGTCCACCTTCTTACCTAGGACAATATGTAATGCTGATGTCATAGGATCTCGAGCTCCAGTGGTACTGCAAGAAATAAACTACGTCATAGCAGTTGTGATCTATTCTGAAAATTGCCCAACGACGTAATTAATTGTTGCTAATAAACTAACACAACTTATGTGTTCCAGGGAAAAAAAGATCTAATAAGGTACAGTTGAAATATACCACATTACAATGGCATCGGTAGATCCAGCTGGGATGATCCCGAATCTGAACATTTGATTTGGAAAAGCAAATTCAATATCTTGTTCTGCATTAAAAAAAAATAACAAAAACGTATAACGGTAACAAGAGACTAAGAGTGCAAACACATAATGTATGGAAACACATGGAAGAGCTATAATACGTCAACATACCACGATCTGCCGATTTTTGTCCAAGAGTTGAGCCTATGGGAAGTGGAATAAATCTTTCTTAGAACAACGATGCTGCCTAAGTCTAAAATGTTTAATTCATAAAAAATTACTAACTTCCAATTGGATGGTCGGGTTTTCCAGGTTCCGGAGGATATGGAGCTTTATGCCTTGACAAGAGAAGACCGTTAAGAACCTCATTGAAAAATCCATCACCACCCTGGCGATATATAAAGAGGGATGCCATATCGGGAAGAAATGCATAAATACAAAGCTAGCTAATTATTAATAGCACTAATACCACAAAGAATGGTGTATCAACTTACAACAGTAACAACACCATCATAGAGACGAAGATCCCTGTTGGAAATCGAAGCCAGCATATCACGTGCATGTCCAGCTCTTTCTGTCACTACTACCTTTAATAGGAGTAGAAATGTCAGGAAAACCATCATATTGATCGATTCATTCAATTGGTCAATGAGCTACTACAAACGGCAAAGATTAGCAGACGTAACCAACAGCGCGACACAAACTTAGAACACGAATATCTATCTTAGCAATCGAGTTTCAATCATCCAAGATAAGTTTTCTAATTAAGTAAAAATACAATCTGAAACCTTTGTTTTCACTTTTGCTTGAGAAAATAATGGTGCTACTGCTTCCCACGTCCTACATCCTTGTCCTTTACCGCTCAGTGGATGAACGAAAACCTAATCCATTGCACAGTAAGTCTGGATTCAAAGGAAGTAGATAACGAATCATATCTTAGAGACACACTGAAACTGGCATACTTCAAATGCCATTAGGAAACCGAAGCATACCAAAAGATTCTTAGGTCGTTGAGCCTTCATTTCCACGAAAGAATTAATCAGAGTAATCCAATCCGTACATATCTCCTTGTCCTGATGACCAAATGTGTAAACCGATGGAATCCACAGCGACGACTGGGCCTTTGATTTTCGGACGACGTGTAACTCAAAACGGTACATCTACGCAAGAACATCAGTTTTCCTCTAGTTCAATGGGCAAATGTAAGGTAAGGACAAAGAACAGCTAATCATTAGCATATGTAACCTCGTAAGAATGACCTAAGAGAAATCCCCCCGCACTTGAAGGAGCTGAATCGTACACCAAACCCCAGTCGAGGAAGTTAACAGCATAAACATCACGGAAATCAATCTCGATTTCACCGTTCGAACCATAATAATTTGACGCCAAACAAGGCCATTTATCTTCTTCCTGAGCAAATTTCACCCCCAAAAAAAAAAAAAAAAGGTAATTCCAATTCATAAACTACACATCGGAGAATCGATTTGATCATTGGCTCGGAACAGAAAATGAAAAAAATCATAAATGGAAAACTCACATCTTCAGCTAATTTACAACACATGCCATCTGATTTTTGCGTGACTGAAACCTCTCCGACTTGATCCAAGAACAAATTACACCTCAAAACAGAGGCCTCCATGGATTGCGCTGGATTTGGATACGAATTCTGTTCCAAGATTTCATATTTACTTTCCATTGTAATATCTTATATTCAGATCACATGAAACATTACAGGCATACCAATGGACATTTGCGGAATTATTAAATAAAATTAATAAAAAAAAAAAAAAGAGAAAGAAACTCTAATTAGAGATGCGGATTCGTGAGAAACACTGTTCAAAGGTGGACACTACTTTTCAACCTTTTTCCCTCACAAATTAAGGCTGGAAGGAAAGTTTTATTTTTCAAAGAAATAAAGAAATGCCACGTGGCCTAATATGATTAGTTTGCTAATTTCATGTTTAGCATATTGATCTAATATTGTCACACCAGAATTGGTTTCCTACAGCCTTAGCTCTGACATTATAAGTGGGCTATAGAACGACCAAAGATCAGAAGAATAGACACAAACTATCTATGTCGGGTCGGGTTTCGGATATGAATAAAAATATATTCGAATAATTATAGAATATTCGATTCGAATTATATAAATAATTTAATATATTATATATAAGTTATATTGGCCCAATAAATAATAAATTCACAATATTAATATTCAATATATAATTGAAATGTAATATATTATAATTCAATATATATATATATATTAAATAAAACATATTATAATTCAACAAATATTTAAATATAAGATACTATAATTAAATATATATTTTAAATATAATATTATTTTTATTTATATTAAATAAAAATTATTATAATAAAATATAAATTTAAATTATAATATTCGAATATTCGATTCGATATTCGAATGTCATAATCAAATCGAATTCAAATCGATTTTTAGTATTCGAATAGTATTCGAATTCGAATTCGAAATTTGATAATAGAATATGAATAGACATGATATTCGACTCGATTCGATTCGTTTGCAACCCTACCCACATATGAACCAGAAATATGTGACGTAAGTTCATAGCTATCCCAGTGGCCCTTGAGTGTATGGCGCAAGTTATAGCCAGTCGAGTGGACATACTATTGGTTTTAAAAAAAAAAAAAATCTGTAATATTTTCATTTCATGTACGAAAATTGATATCAAAACCTCGAAGCACAAAACAAGCATCGCTATGTAATAATCTTGTAGCAGCTACATGTGTAGCAATCATACAAATCATTCCTTAAAATTCTGAAACAACTAAAACGTTTCACATAAAAAACCGATTCCCCCTAAAGAATTGCAAGTCATCGTAATATGGTGATTGAAAAGAATTTATATTCAATAACTACTGATGAGGGCTTTTTTTTTTATGAACAATCATTCATCAGTCATCTATCTCCAAACAGTCTCGTCTGCATCGGTGAAGACGGCGTTGTGATGCTCGATCAGGCACTGGACGACTTCAATAGCACAGAAGTCAACGGTCGTTCCATCGTCGAGAGGGATAGAGGACGACACTTCTTGGATTTCGTCCTCGTCTGCATGAACATTAAAAGTTCAGAAAACTCGAATTGCTGTAATGAACTCGAAATAGAAGGATTCCGTAAGATTTTAGCAGTCATTCGATGATCTTACGGTTATTAATGGACGTCAATTAACTACAGCGTCTTGTGGAAATAGATTTCATCTATATCACAGTGAGCTTATGAAATGGACAGCTTTTTTGAGTCTAAACTATGTCACCTGCAAGCATGTCGTATGGACTGAAACCGTTGGCAAGGTCTGCATTTCTCTTCGAACCCAGTTTTGTGGGATTATTCCAAAACTGTTTATAGTGCTCGGGTCTTCGGCCCCTTTGCCACATAATGATTGGAGCCATTTCTATAGCAAGGCTTCGAGCGTCCATCTGTTAAATAGGCGGTCGCTCATGTGATGTTACCGAAATATGCTCACGAGTTTAAACAACTTCAACCAAGATTGGGAAAATATCATAAAAAAGGTAGTTTTTTAATTCACATTTTAGAGCGATAGTCATGGACTCGAAGAAAAGTAACATATTCAGTAAGGGACATGATCCATGGAGTAAAAGAAAAGCAAGCAATTTTAAATATAAGTAGGCAGAAAAAAGGAAGCATCCTATATATTACCTTGTTAAGAAAAGAATTTTGGCTGACACGAAGTAGAAGAGCAGTAAGCAGTTCCAAGGTCATGTAGTTCACTGTAGGAAGCTTCTTGAGTGCATTTCTCATCACGTGTACACTGGAACGAGCGTTTCTTACATCGTTCTGCATGTCAAAGGTTGTTACCGGCTCGGGTAGGCTTGCTACATAGCACTTGATAAGAGAAGCAACATCTATCGGATTTACGCCTTCTGGCAATGAAGCATTAGGGTCTGAAGAGACGGAGGAAAAGGTATTACGACAAGTTGCAGGAATAATTAATATAACAATCAGAATGTTTACTAATGTAATACCTTGATTGTATAGTGAAACCAACTGACGAAGATCTTTTCTATCTCCTTCCATTTTAAACAATTCCTGAGAGTTCAGTCCTGAATGAAGAAGGTCAAAGTTCTAATGTAAGAACGAAAATCTCAATGATTTGAGTACTCAGCTGGTAAAAAAAAATTCACCTGATAATATGAGAAAATCTGCACATTTCATCAATATAGTGGGTATTGGCCTATTGGATTGTTGGCGCTGCACTACAAGCTCAATTGGGACACCAAAAACTGGCAATATAAAAAAAAAAGGTTGCCATAGTTAACAATTGTGAAATATCAGATCTTAATGAATAAACTCATTTTATTTTACAATGTCGTTGTTATCACATTTTGATCAACCAGGACCAAAAGATGATACCAGAAAACTTCTTATCTCTTACTTCGGATGAGACTAGAAATAAAATTTCATGACTTATACGAAATAGATCGATGTCAAATAGTCAAATGGATATAGAAAACCCACCATCAGTGCTTGCGACGCCCTGCATCCATTTGTATCGACAAGCAAAAATTAGTATATTCAACTTGGGTGAACTAAGCGAATATTTAAGATTTCACGATATTACTCACTTTTTGCCATCGCTCGATGTCGGTCAAAAGAATCTTACTTTTTTGGGCAGTCTTCTTAGACACCTGTATGAAATTCTATTTAAGTGCTACAAGTTGAATCGAGAACATCGAAGTATCTATTACGGTAATATATGCTCAATATTAAATCCTTAACTCCTCTAACAGTCATGGAGTCAAAATGAATTCAGATGCCACAATCAACAATAGACCAAAATAAGAACAGACACCGATCAACAACTAGTGTATGCTACCTCTTCAACTTTAGTCTTCCCCACAGCAACCTTATCTTTGGTCTCAGCTAACCCTTTCCTCAAAAACAAGCTCGTCGTAGCAGCAGCAGAGAGGAGACGTTCTTGAATTGCTTGTCTGGTAGATGGCTGCTGTAGAATAGCCCATCGGCTTTTAACAGCTGTACCAACTTTTTCTGCAACCTCGGAAACATTTCCTTTTGCATCCTTGGTCGCCTCTCCGACAAAAGTTCCAGCTGAGTTTCCAGCTTCTTTAATCTTAACGCCTGTTTCATCGTATTGGTACATGACAATTTGAAACGTAACAAAGGATGTGCTCACACATATAGATCATCATGTCAAGTGTGATAAGACACATGTACTACCTACCCGAAGATTGAAAGAAGTCGCTAGCCTTATCTTGCCACTGAGGCGAGTTCGCTGATGGCATATTATAGCTGTTCTCAACTTTCACCAGATGAACTGCGCTTAAAACTGTCAATCACATGAAATCATTGAGAAAATCAAGTAAAGTGTTACTAGAGCAGCCAAAATCCCAGGAAAATAACAAAATTTTAAAAATAAAGACTCGAGTATCATCGAATTATGTCAGAACTGAATCTTCGAGAAAATAAGCAATCAAATGATAACCAAACCTCAATCACACAATTTCGTCGCATGTACACCACCTTTTAGTCACTACTGTATGGCGTGATACGTGGCAAGGACTGGAAAATTCAACGAATCCAATTTTTCTTATCACGATAAGGATAACGCCATCATGAGTTCAAGAACTAATACTTCAATTATCAACCAAACAATGAAACTAATTTCATCCGAAAACTATGAAGTCAATAAACGATCAGAACAAGAGCAAGCGAAAAACACCCACCGAAGCAAAGAGAAAGAGCGCCACACACATCTATTTGACTTTGAACCCATTTAAGCCAAAATTAGCAAAATACAAAGAAGTACTCAATTGCTAGCTACAAGTAGTTTTTCCCTTGCCGCCTTCATTTACGCTCCATGCCAACACCAAATAATTCGATAAAGTAAAAGAAAATCAACGATAAACACCTAAAGAGCACCGCAAATTCGTAAGGAGGATCAAGGAACACGTCACCTTTTCGGAATTTGAAGATCAATCGGCAAACAAAATCCACGGCAAATACAAACGCGGCGGAGAAAATAAAGAGCAGCGAGCCAATTGTGATATTAATCTATAGATGGAGTCAAAATATTCATTCCTCCTTTTAAAAAATTTTCCTCAAGTATAATTATAATAATCGTTAATTGGCAATTGGCATACAAAGTATAATTTGTGATACTCTAAATCATAAATTCACTTCAAAAAAATTCATTAAATGCAACGGATTTCGTCGTATGTTACAATAAACTAATATTGTATTGTATGTGCGCGTTCTGATATATAAAAAATATGTATAATATTACTTTATATTTTAATTTATCTATTAATTTGTAATGTTCAATTAATAAAGTTATAATCTCAATTTTAATTATGTATTATTTTTAATTATGTAAAAAGAAAAAATTAATTTATCAGGAATCAGGATATAATTAAAATAAATTAAAAAATTAATGGTAATATCAAATTAATTAAAGTATCGCTGTATATAGTAAAGATATTTAAATAAAGTAATATTTTTATTTGACAGCTTATTTATGGAAAAGAATATGTAGGTTAAACTTTGGGGGAGTGTTTTGATATTTTTGGTAGTACAGATATATATTTTTATATATGACAAATTTAAGTGGGCTTTTAGATTTACCCTATATTTATTTATTTTCAATATTCACTTCCGAAGCATCTCTGCTCTGTGCTGCTACGCTGAGCTGTGAAAGGGAAAAGAGGAAAAATAAAGAAAAAAAAAACAGAGAAGGAATTAGATATGAAGAAAGACAAAGGCATTGCGATCGAAAGCTTCGACAGAGATGGAGAGTATGACGATGAAGAAGAGAATTATATGCATCCAAACGACGTCGCAAACGCAGCTACTTCTTTCCCGTTCTCTACTCGCAACGCTTCATCCAAATATGATTTCGTCAAGGTTCGATTTTTTTTTTTGAGTCTCTTCGTTGTGGAATAATCAGATTTTGGTTTCGAAATCTCGATATATCTCAATTCAGGTGAAAGTTTGGTTGGGCGATAACGCCGATCACTATTACGTCCTCTCTCGATTTCTGCTTAGCAGAATGTTGACTGTCACAAAGGTAAATTCTTATACACGTGTATTGATTAATTTTTGGTTTTTTTTTTGTTCGGGGTTTTTAATTTGGAACTGACGTCGATTGCTGTGATTGTTTACAGATTCCTAATCACGTTGCTATAAAGATTGCTCTTGAGCTTAAGAAGCTGCTTATTGATAACAGTCTTCTAGACGTGTATGTTCTTGGCTTGCTTGTTTTTTTTTTTCTTTTCACATACTCTTTGCTATCTAATCTAGCTTTAATTTTAGCTTTTAATCGTCGTGTTTGGTTGGGTGTTGGCGTCTGTTTTGATCATTTTTGCAGCTTGCAAACGGACCTAGAAGCTACTTTGTTCAAGGTGCGTGGCTTTTCCGATATTATTTAGAAGTTACTTGATACTGAGTTTTGTGGCTCACACCTTTATGCTGTCTTCATTAACTGATTTCTCACATGGACTTTCGTGTTGGATAATGAACGCTGCAGCTCTTGGAGCGCCGAGGTTATGGGGAAGAGTATATAAATAGATACAAAATGATGACTAGGTTAGTTAAACTTTTCTCTACATCTTTTTGTATAGTCAAGTAACGGTCTTTAACTTTGGGAACTTGTTTTATCGATTGGGAGTTTGGGACAAAAGACTATTACTGAAATTATTGTTATACAATGCTGATGTTTGTTCTTTTGATCGAGTGCTCCTGTTCTTGGTTTTAGATTCCACCATCAAAGAGTACCATTGGTTATTCTTGTGTGTGGTACTGCATGTGTTGGAAAGTCTACTATCGCCACGCAACTTGCACAGAGGCTTAATCTCCCGAACGTGTTGCAGGTTAGGCATATCTATTTAGTAGTCCTATGTGAAAAATCTACCTGAATTTATGGCATTAATTTTGTTGAGCGTTTTAATGTTTTTCTCTAACATATTTTCTTGATGGTTCAGACAGATATGGTGTATGAGTTACTACGAACGGCTACAGAGTACGTGGCAGTTAGTTATTTCTTGTCAATGTATAACTTAATTGATATTGGTACATCATGATGGAATAACGAACTATTACATCCAATTTCAACATCAATGCATGTTTTCTATTTCTTTTTCCTTTTTTTTTTTGAGATCTACTCAATCTCAAGAAGCATGAAGTAATTAACTTTGTTCAATAAGTTGTGGAGTAGAAAGTTACTTTCGTCTAAAGAACAGTTGAAGTTAATCGTATGAAAATATACACGACGTTTCAAGCTCTCTGTTGCGGTTATGTTAAATCTAATTCGTCATAACATCACTCCAAAACATCAAGTGAAACATAATCGCTACTGATAAACCGTTGTTTTTGTTTCAGTGCACCATTATCTTCGTCGCCTGTTTGGGCACAAAAATTCAGCTCGTCTGAGGAACTAATAACTGAATTTTGTAGAGAATGTCGGATTGTCCGGAAAGGTATTGTTGTTCTTTCTCTTTATTAGTTTGAAGATGTTTCCGATCTTTCTCTGGTTGATCTTATCGTATTTCATTTAGGTTTGACTGGTGATTTGAAGAAAGCCATGAAGGACGGAAAACCGATAATAATTGAGGTATCCTTCATTTACTAAGAAAAATTTAGAATAGTAGGTTCTTTTCTTTAGCGATCAGCACAGAGCCTGTAAACATGGTAGATTACTCAGTCTAGATTTAGAATAAAAACTGTGGGCCGGTATTTCCATTGTTGCATGCTAAGGTTTGTTATAGAAATAATTGCTTTGTTTGGACGATTCTCTATTTGATATTTAAACCTATAGTGTCCCGGTTATGCATTACAAGCTCTTTTTTGAAAATTTTGCAGGGTCTACATTTAGATCCTAGTATTTATCTGATGGACGATGAAAATAAACTCTCAACTAGTGTACCGGCAAAAGAGGAGGAAAAAGGCTCGGATAAAGAAGGAAATGGAAGCTCAAGTGAGAATAATGGTGCAGCACCATGTGATAATCAAGACAGTGACAGCTTCTTAAAAAAAGAGGAAACAGCGTCTGGCTTGGACAAAGTTTCAAGTGCTCTGCAAACTATGGACGTAAATAGCGATGCGCATGGTAACATTGGTAAAATCCTGTTTTACATTAACATTTTAAATCTGACCTTCCGCTGTGATCTTCCTGGAAGAAAGCTTGAGCCTTTTCTTTTTCAGAGGAATCTTTATTGTTATGCTTTTGACATTGACATGATATTCGCAGGTGATATAGTGAAAAATTATGATCCAATTCAGATTCCTGCAGTCAAAAAAGAAAAATCTGGACCTGAACCTGTTATAATTCCAATTATTCTCAAGATGGCAGAATTTGATCACAAGGTTTGCCAGAATTTGCTTAGTTTTTCCATTTTGGCTCATGATATGTTGCATTGGTGTTGGTTTTGCTAGAAAAAGCATCTCGTTATAGTTCTTAAATAAACTTTATCACTCGCAGGCTTTGCTAGAGGAGTGGATATCTACCCGTAAGACAGAAAATTACCCTGTACAGGTTAGTCTGACTTCTCATACAAGAATAATTACTTTGACATACATGGAATTCTCTTAAAAGGATACATTTCGTTTTTTTACCGGACAATGTTTAATTTATTTCGGCTGGAAGAGTTGTCATGATCATAACTGTGTTTTCTCTGTACTATGTGCCGTCTTGTTCCGTTGGTGAACTGTGAGCGCATTATCATCATCTCCAATAAATTGATTTTAATGCATTGGACTGTGTTAGACTATTGCTTCATTGTGCTAAATGATATACGTCGTTGTTGTTGAATCTTTTATCTTATTAATAGCATGCTTAAGCTTTGTTTTCTCAGTTACTGCACAGCTGTCTCACTTTTAATCGCTCTGCGCCTTTTGTACATTCTTTACACCTCATAATTCTCTACAGAATACTGAACACATGACCACTCTGTTGACACATGCTCCTTGTATTGATTCTTGAGGCCCCAAATGAATGTTTAACTTGTTACTTTTTGTAGGATAAGGATACGCTGATAAGCAATTTGAAGACCATTCAGGATTATCTTTGTTCATTTAAATCACAGGTATGAGCATATTGAACATTTCGGCTTGTCACTAAATTCAGATAATAGGACCTTTCATCTATAATTAGGACACTAATAGTACTATTTATATATACTATACGACAATCATGGAGCGATCTTTATTCTCTCAGTCAAATAACCATTTCGATAGCTAATTCATCTTGGTTGCTGACATATGTGTGAACGATTCATTTACTTAAGAAACTTGAGAATCCTGTTATCGATTAATCTACAATTATCATTGTTATAGAATGTGAATATTCTCAGTAATCTACTGTGCTTCACTGTCACGGAAGAGAGGTTTTTTTTTTTTTTTACTTAGATTCTCGCCATTTTTCTCATAATTCAATCAGGGTCTTGCTGTTGTCAACATATCGGCAACAAGCTTCCCGCAAACACTTGATTGGCTGCATAATTATCTTCTTCAGGTAATTGCTATTTTCTGTCATGTTCATCATTTTTTCACCATTGGGAGTATTTGAGATTTCTTTTTGTTTTTAACTATTATTAGTTTTCCAAATTCTTTCTTTTCTTCCAACTCTTTTGTTGTACAGTCTATTGAGCAACGCATATCGCCTGTTTCCGCTAGCACTGGCGCTCAAACAGTTGCTGATTAGTTCAAATCATCTGTGTCAGCTTCAAGGTTTTACACACTATCTACTCAGACCACCCCATTTCAATATTGCTTAGCAAATAATCTTATTTGTACATACTATGACTTGCATTTAGATACCTCTGGCCTGTGGTTTAATAATTTAAACATTCATGCTTAGAATTGGAGGAAAAGCAAATACACCATTGTAAGAACAACATAATCTTAAGCTTATATCTTATCATGAAGGATGGGTTTTAACATGACTAGGAATGTATCTCTTGCAACTGCTGAATCAAATCTCTCCGTCCCATAAATCTTGGACCGTCTTGTAAGGACTCGTCGTCTGATTGACGTAACAATCGCCCCTCAGTATCTTTCTTTCCTGTAATGTTTCTATCTTCAGTATATCGTTCCCATCTAACTCCATGTCAAGTGCTTCCATGTTTTCCTTCACCCTTTCTTCGTTGAAGCTCTTCACTATGACGCTCGAACCCATCGACATTCCCCACCTCAGACAAACCTTGAGATGAAAACAATGAAAATAGATAAGTGGTTATTGTAGTAACTTAATGGCCATGAAAAGGTCTTGCTATAGGGTTTTTTATTACTTGAGCTGGACTTGCTTTGTGCTTGCGAGCAATGGACCGTACGATCGGATGTTCGATCACAGCCGTCGAACCCCAGAAATTCCCGGGTCCTCCGAGAGCTGAATATGCGCTTACGTGAATGTTGTTTTCACCGCAATAATTCCTTAGCTTTTTCTGCCTCCACATAGGGTGCATCTCCACCTGCGTAATAAGGCCCCCGACCATTATCAGCGCTCGGATTTGATTTTATATTATTGCAACTTATCGAGAAAGAAACGAACCTGATTCAACGCGGGGACCACCGAAGCAAAGTCCATTATCCCGTCGATCTTTTCGCAGGAGAAGTTGCTGAGGCCAATGCCTCTGCATAGCCCCATCTCAAGACACCTCTCCATGCCAGCCCATGTTGTCTCCATGTCTAAATGCTCGAGGTCTTCTTCCCTCGGAAAAGGTTTCGAAGCCCACGGCTTTAGTTTCACCGGCCAGTGCACTAGGTACATGTCCACGTATTCCATCCCCATGTTCCTAATATATAAAACCCATTCGATATCCTATATAAGATTGTGAAACTAATGTATGTTCATGCCGGGGGGTAATGATTTCGATCATTCTTACATGAGAGATGTCTTTAGTGCAGAAATGGGGTCGTGGTGGTGGCTTCCCCAGAGCTTTGTCGTGACGAAGACATCTTCACGGTCGATGATACCTTCGTAAATCGCCTCGTTTAGGGCATTCCCTAAGGCGGGCTCGGAACCATATACTTGCGCAGTGTCGAAATGTCTGTACCCAACCTATAAAATTAATCACATCAAGAGCAACTTAGTGGTCATGAAATCGCCAAAGAGTATAAACCTTAAACTTGTGTATTATCACACTTCACACACAATTAACACCTTAAGGGCCATTTTGACAGCATTCTCAGTAGTTCTTCGATCGTTTTCGAATGTGTAGGTGCCGAAGCCTATTATGGGTATGGCCATGCCACTGTTTAGCCTCACTTGATGATTTGTTGTCATCTCTCTCTCTCTCTCACAATGTTAGTTATGTTTTGTGTCTACAATGCATGGGACAGTTTGACAGTACTATATATAGATGCCAAAAAAGTCAACCGAAGAAAACCACCTGCAAGAAAACTATCTGGTTTGTGTGCCTGTAACTAAACAATCACATGGTGAAAATCTTTTGAAGAGAAGAGTATCAATTTGATCTTCCATTTTTTTATTTTGTATTTTTTTAAATTCAAGTCAAAAATCGGGGTTTTCTTTCAGAAATCAGCTGCAAATGTGCGAGTACGACGTGTCGAGTTATTCGCCACCGTCTTCTTGCATGTAGATGCGAAGGTGGCATCTGCTCATGGGTTTGACTTCTCAAGAAATAATAAACATACAATACAACTAAAGAAAGTCAAAGGTCGACTCTCCCCCCCTTGAAATAAAATCTCAAAATGCATGGGTTATTACATCATAGAATAAGAAACCCTAATATTGGTAAGACTTTTGGGTGGGCTACTGAAGGAAAATAGGATCATAATTAATAATTATGTAATCATGAATTAAGATTCAATTAACGCTAACCATCAACCTTAATTAACTCCAATTTTTAATAGACAAATATATTGATTGGTCTTCTATGGCCATTAAGTATACATTTCTTGTAATATATCTAAACATATTGATATATACGTTTGTACAATAACATTAAATTATTTTTCGAACCCCTTAAATTGCGGGATTGATAAAAACGATCCCGAACAAATAATTAAGATGGATACGATTTGGTTGGGATTATTATGGATATTCTTGACGCTTCAGTCTATCGTCAGGACAGAAGGGTCTGTGTGACGTTTTATTATTCGTTGCCGTTTGGTGCTTAAAATTTTGTCCTGATGATTATTTTACTTGGCTTAAAAAATGATTTACTTTATGTTCTATGTAATAAATCATAAAATATTATGGAGTTGACAAATGTAAAATATGTATGTACAAGTTTGACATGTGGCTTGAAGATTTATATCTCCGTCCAAATCTCGGAATGAATCCAATCCACCGCCTATTTATTTACAGACAGCGCACACTCATTAGAAATACTCCATGAGGCCCCGACCAATTATTATAGGCCCAGGCCTACCTTACCTTACTGGATCCACTTACAGATTCTCACCAACGTGTCATTAAAAAAAAAAAAAAAAACGTAAATTATGTTATACTCCACGTGCATATACTGAAATGCACGTTATTTCCCTATACTTTTTTTTATTGTGCGAAACTCTCTTGTGTGGTCTAAAACTTAACAACGTTCCCCCGATGGTATCTAGAACTTAGCATTGTGCTCCACGATTAGGGGAGTGTAAATGATAAAGAGCGCATGATTAAATAAAATACGTGGGTGTTTTACGCTATTTTACAAATCAGAGTGATTTTGGTGCTTAGTTTATAAATCACAGGTGAGTTATATGCAACTTAGCCTAGAAATATGAGTGTTAAATTGAAGATTCATCATAAAACCAATTAGTAATAGGAGGAAAGACCTATTTGATTTATATATTGAGTCAGATGAAGTTAATTTTCTGATGTGTGGTGCTTAGTTTATAAACACGCTCGTGAGGTGTGACACGATTCAAAGCCTACCACATGAAACATGTCAAATTGGGTGGCTGCGAGTCAAAGACGCGTAATAACACTCAGATCGAGCCCATTATGATACCATGTTAAATGAGAGAGTTGTAAGACTGCACAATTGTAAGACTACAGGCTTGAGACTTGTAAGACTGCTCCTCTTGAGAGAGTTGTATGACTATTTCACAAGAGAGACTGTTTGACTGGTTCTTCCAGCTACAAGAGAGTAAGGTTGTTCGACTTGGCAAGGATGAAGAGCTTGCAAGACTGCGCGACTGCTGGACTAGCTGCAAGGCTGATGGGATTGTAAGACTTAGGGTTGCAAATGAATCGAGTTTTTTTTTGTTCGATTCGAGATTCGATTCAAAAATTGAGATTCGAATTCGAAATATTAGAATATCAAATCCGAATAAGAATATTTTTTCGATTCGAATAATTTTAGAATACGAATACAAATATCGCAATATTCGATTCGAATATTCGATTCGATTCGTAAAAAACTAAATATAAATATTAATATTCAATATATAATTGAAATATAATATATTATAATTCAATATATATTATTAAATAAAACATATTATAATTCAATATATATTTAAATATAAGATACTATAATTAAATATATTTAAAATATAGTATTATTTTTAATTTTATTAAATAAAAAAATATAATAATAAATATAAATTTGAATTCTAATATTTGAATATTTGATTCGATATTCAAATGTCATAATCAAATCGAATTCAAATCGATTTTTAGTATTCGAATTCGATTCGTTTGCACAAGACTGCGTGACTGCTGGCTGAAGCTGTTAGACTGCACATGCTAGCTCCAGGAAGAAGACTGTTCGACTGCATTTTTGAGGATTTTGTTAGACTGTGAGGCAACAGGAACTTCTTAGTTTAATTCAAGATTGTGCAATCACAATTTCCTTAAAACAGATCCGCTCCCTCTCGTATGTGCTAGAGGTTTAATCGAACGTCTATTTCCCATGATACTTCGAATAACTTGGTGTTCGTTAAGCACACATAATGACTCCAACAATCGAACTGGAACAGTTTATGATTCGAACTCGCAAGTAAGCTTGTGATTCGAACTCCAACGTCTCCTTGTTTGCTCTGTGTTTTTCGTGTATTTCTCTACTGAGATTCGTCCTATCTTTATAGGAATATACACACTTAGGGGAAACGTACCTTGAACTGAACAGTCGAACCCCAAAGGTCTCTTGACTTGAACAGTCGAGTGACCTTTCGCATCCAAGCATGCGAACGGTCGATCACTACAATACATTTAGAATTTTCTAGAAACGAAAAGTTATAATTCGGAGCAAAAGGCGGGTTTATCAGGCCCGCTGAATTTCGGTTCGGCATTCGTGTGCGCGGGTCGCTCGCTCGCACACGAGTCAACTGGATTTGCACCCCCTGCATGCGTACGTGAGCGGCACACATGTGTCATAATATTGGCTATTTATTTTAAACCTATAAAATGCACACCACTATATAAGGTATGTCAAATCATTCCACTTTTCAATGTGAAATTTCTCCCACTTTATTTCCCTCCACAATTCTTATTCACAAGCCCAAATATTTAACGCTCAATTGCTTTTAAATAATCCAACATAATAAATATATATATATATATATATATATATATATATAACTATATATATTATCCGGGGCGAGTTTCAGAGCGGGGTTGGCCAAGCCCGAGACTCGCCTCGACCCCAGCTGGGTTGAGTCTATTCATAACCCGCCAATATTTAAAAAAAAACCTGTTTCATTAGGGGCGGATCGTTGACTCGCCCCATTGCCATCCATAGAGTCCCCTGCTGGATCGGGTCGGAAACTATGACATCTCTTAGTGGAAAATAGGAGCAGAAACTCGAATTAGAAAAGATAAATTATTGTGACCTATGACTTAATTAATGCTTCGTGTAAGGGTATAATAGTCTTTATACGTTATTTTCCAAAACGAATCGATCATAAATATTTATTCGGAAGCGTTTCTAATAGCAGTCTTCTGTCCGCTGGCAAAGCAATCAGCGTTTTGAGTCTTCCGTCTAGGGTTCGATTCTTCCCCTTCTTCCATTTTCCTTGATTTTTTTTTCTTCATCGTCGTCGTCGATCGCAACTCCCAAGATTTTCTGGTTTGATCTCAAAATTGACTGTTTTTCTTCTTCTTCTACAGCACAAGTTTCTGCAATTCGGAAGAAATTTCGAGCACATGGATCAAGATCCGAAACCAACTTCTGGGCGAACGGTATTTCGATTTGCTCTCTTTTTTTCTTTCCATCTCTTTACTGTTCTAATCATCATCATCATCCCCCCTTTCCTCGGTCGATTCTCAATTTTTTCTCTGTTTTTTTGTTTCGATTCAGGTCAGATTTAAGCCCAAGCCACCTCGCAAAAAACCAGCTGCTACTGTCCCAACTCCTCAAATGTAAAGTCGATTAGCAGTTTTCACTGTCCCCAAAATTTCCCAGTTTTGAAATCGATAGTTCATTTTTGCAGTGAATCATCGTCGAATGATGCTGCTGATGATGGCGACGCCGATGACCAGGAAAGTCTCAAGTCTCTCCAGCGCAAAGTCGACGTAAAATCTCTCTCTCTCTCTCTCTCTTATTTTATATGTAGTTTAGAGGTTTGCGTATTTAAATTTGATCGTCCTTTGTAATTTGATTAATTATCATTAAATCTTAATGGTCGATTACTTAATCAAATTTCAGATAAATTGTTTTGACTATAGTTAAAATAATATTTAGTTAATGTTCTGTTATAGTATGGTATGGTATGGTATGGTATGCAAATTTTATGTTGGAATAATTGCTTTTTACAGTAACGTCCTTCCGATCCATATGCATGTCCTTGTAATAAATCTTCAAAAGAAAATGGATGAATTTCACAGATTTTTCATTATCTTCACCCTTTTGAAGGACTGAATGTTCAAATACATGAAGACTTACCATATAATCCTGGGAATTAGTACTGTCTTGTAATATCCTTGTATCGAAAATGGACAGGCCCATCTCGCAAGGCATCAACCGAAAAGAGCGGATAACAAACGTAACTTCTCATCATACTCTCTATCTTGCAAGCTTAGATTGTTTGTAATGAATCAGATTATCCACTTTGATGCTTTTTTTGTCGGCTAAATACAGCAGCTCCCGCGCTAGTTACATTTCAGGCCGGTGCATCGTCAGGTGCCCTAATGACCTTTGGCAAGAGAAAGGAAGGGACTGAGGATGGAAAGACCGAAGGAAGTCCTCTTGCTGGTAGAGAAACGTCTAATTCTGTCGAAAGACAAAGGTCTCGAGCTGGCATGTCACTATTACCCAAAGGGACGGATGAAGTCATGGAAGATTTATCCGAGCCCACGACATCTGACGACGACGAGAAGAAAGAAGGAAGCTATCGAGAGCCTTGGGTAAGAAGATACCTTTTGCTCCGTGCTTGTATTATAGCGTAGAATTGAAGATGATTCCATGTTTCTTGCAGGCCCAGGATTACAACACTAATCCCCCTATTACCCTGCCGTGGAGAAGACCTCATTCTGGCGATCCAGGTATTGTTGAGATAGAATACGTACGATACGAACAGATTAAAGCATATAGTCTCATGCGTGATTGAGTTCGAAAAATATCTTACGGGCTCTGACGGGTTATTAATATATATTTTTTTTCCTATTTTGTTTCGAACTGTGCCATCGACTGGCCACGCTTTTTTCTTGTTTTCCATCACCCAGAAGTTCTTGATAGGGAGGAATTCGAGGGCGGGGCAAAGTACGACGAGACGACCATAAATCCCGCCGCAGAACTCGGTTTGCTGGTATGGGCTTTCAACCATTCAAATGTTTTCGAGCAGCTGATGCGATAAAGATTACTACTTTGTTGATTTGCAGGAAGAAGACGACAAGCCGAAGCTGCTTTTATTCCAAGTCCCTTCGCTGCCCTCGGTCAGGGCTCCTTCAGGCTCTGGCCGAACCTCCTCCTCTAAGGGAAAAGAGATAGTCACCACCACAAAAGGGAAAGGGATCGCCGGAAGCAATACATCTTCAGGAACTTGCGAGCTGAAGGATCTGCCCGACGGGCGCATTGGCAAGATGCTGGTGTATAGAAGCGGCGCCGTCAAGATGAAAATAGGAGACGTACTATACGACGTAAGCTGGTCGTTAATTCCCTTGCTTAAGCGTTTTTTTTTTTTTTTGGCAACATACGTAGAAGAACTGCAATCTGTGTCTGACTGAATGCGCAGGTTTCTCCCGGGGTTCAAGTCAGCTGTCCGCAGGATGTGATGGCGGTCGATACGAAAAGCCGAAACTGCGTCAAGTCGGGGGAGGTAGAGAAGTGGGCTGTCGTGACGCCCGACATCGACGCCATTCTGGACGATGTCTGAAATATCTGATTGCGACGTAGATAAAAAGGTAGGCTGTATGCAGAATGTAAGATGACAAACAACATTTAAGATTCACTGATATTCTTCTTACTTAGAGACCATCTGATCTGAATGAAGGGATTATGAAATGATGATCATGGTGGCAAATCTTATTACAAGAGTTTCAGGGGTTCAAATATAATATATGAAACAATGGGGTACTTAATTGTAGTTTGTCCATCCCAAGTTTTTATAATTACTATTGAGTCCCTAATCTTAACGGTAATCGCGGTTTACAACGCCAAACCAAAGATGATCTACCACGTTAGTCATAAAGGCACTAGATCCAAACTTCAATCTTGAACATCACCGACGAACGGCTCTACTCTATGCGAGCGAATCTCAGTGGCGCGTGGAGCTCAATCTCTCGGCTAAGTTAATCGTTCTACGCTGCCATTGTTCCTACACTATGCACGGCTGATTTCCGATATATCTTGGTGTGCAAATTGATTCATCGGCGGTGCGGATTTGAGCGAGAATAAGGATCGGCGCTGATTTTGGGGCTCGTTGAATTCATTTTGTCGTTGATTTCCACGCCGAGACCTCAGACAATCTTAGATGTCGGGGGATGTTGAAAACCCTAAAGAGACAAGTCATTCATCGGATGGTTCCACTTGGTACGCCTGGTTGATTCAGCAAGCCTCTGTATATGGAGTAGCAGCTGGCTACTGCATCTCTGCCTCATTGCTCTCCATCATCAACAAATGGGCTGTAATGAAATTTCCATACCCCGGCGCTCTAACTGCATTACAGTACTTAACCAGCGCCTTGGGAGTGTTAATCTGCGGCTGGCTCAAGTTGGTGGAGCACGACAAGCTCGACCTTCTGAAGATGTGGCAGTTCTTGCCGGCCGCGGTCATATTCTACTTGTCGTTGTTCACTAACAGCGAGCTTTTGCTCCACGCCAACGTCGATACGTTCATAGTCTTCCGCTCCGCCGTCCCGATATTCGTGGCAGTAGGCGAAACTCTGTTCTTGCACCAGCCCTGGCCGGCTTTGAGGACATGGCTGTCTTTAGGTACAATCTTTGGCGGGAGTGTGCTTTATGTGATTACGGATTATCAGTTCACGGTTACGGCGTACAGCTGGGCGTTGGCTTACTTGGTGAGCATGTCAGTGGACTTCGTCTACATCAAGCACGTGGTTATGACGATCGGTTTGAACACTTGGGGGCTTGTCTTGTACAACAACCTCGAGGCTCTGCTGTTGTTTCCCTTGGAGTTTCTGATCATGGGCGAGTTGAAGAAGATCGAGCACGAGATTGTGGATGAATCGGGCTGGCACTCGTCTGGCGTGGTTTTGCCCGTGGGGTTATCGTGCCTGTTCGGTCTGGCCATCTCTTTCTTCGGGTTTTCGTGTCGGAGGGCGATCTCAGCGACGGGGTTCACCGTTCTTGGGATAGTGAATAAGCTGCTAACGGTCGTGATAAATCTTGTGATATGGGACAAGCATGCAACTCTCGTGGGCACCGTGGGGCTTTTGATTTGTATGCTCGGGGGTGTAATGTATCAGCAGTCTGCCGGCCACAAGCCTAAGCCTGCGCAAGAAGTGACCGACGGAGAAGAAGAATCTCGGAAGCTGCTCGAAATGGGCGATACTTCGGACAAGAATGAACAAGACAAGCAGTTTGGTGAAACCTCTGAAGGTACATCATAGGTCTGTGTTTTGATCCCTTTTTCGAATTCTTGCAGTGGAGCTCTATTCGGGTTTTAGATAGACGATTGAGTTGGTGAATGTCGGAATTTACATTACACATATGAACTATTGGTTCGTTTTGTCTGATATTCCTCGGATTTCTTGGTCGTAACTTGTAATGTATCAATTTTTCGGCTGTAATGTCTCAAATATATGTATTTGTTGCCATTGCATTGATCCGAAATGACGAATTTGAAGAACACTTCTCCAATGGATGCCAAAACTTCAACGCATATTGCAAAAAACCCAATCCAATCGATACACATACTCAAACTGAAAATAGGTTTATCAAGGTTTTCTACTGTTCATTTACCCAATATATTCTTTACTCTTACAAAACAACCCCTCTTAAATTAATATTTAACTTTTATTACTCAGAATATGTTTTAATTTGTCTTTTGTATTACATTTATTTTATTCTTTTATATTTATAATATCATAAAATAATATTTATTATTGTAAACTAAATAATTTTGTTTATAAAAAGAAATTATTGTAAGAAAAGGTTATTTATTTCTTTTATTTAAATTTAATATAATATTGTGATCTCATTTGTAAAGTTGTAAAATATGTGAGTATTATTAAAAACTTATAAAAGTTGACGTGAAAGAGAATATTTCGAAAATATTCTTTTGAGTTTGAGAATGAGTTTAATGGTTGGAGAAAAATTACTGTTTGATGTGACAATTAGTGCATTTTGGGTATGAGAATGAGTATTTCGGTTGGAGATGGCCTAATGATCAACCAAGAAACAGATTATAAGATCACAGTCTTAAACAAATGTTCTCAAATTCAAGAAATTGAAAGAAAGATTCAACATATATATATATATATAATATATATATAGATATATAGTATTTTTTTTCTATTTCCTTTTTTCTTGTGGAGCTGATTCCTATATGGCTTGCATCTCGACGTGATCTTGCCCGGCTGCATCGTGGGCATGATCTGAACCACCCGATGCATCCATCTGTTGAACCTGAGGTGGGTTAACCACGGTCATCGGTGATACCGAGCCATCAGCCAGGCGTGACTTCATCTCCCGATGTTCTTGACACAAGGCACACCAGTGCAAGCAGCAGTGCACACAGCAAGGGTCGCATGGTGAGTTCTGCGTCCACCATACGATACAAAAATCAAAAGTAAAAAGAAAAAAGGAAAAAAGCTCAGATTTTCGATAGAGATCCCATCTGATATATCTGTAATGAAATTGAATTAGATCAAGAATGTCACCTCTAGATGATACTTCCTCTGCAATGTCTGGCGGATGAGGCCATTATGTATTCCACACATCCACCAACTAAACCCTAAGCCCTCGAAGATGAGGCATGTAGTGCCAGGGTCGATCATACCGTGGAGGCCCGCTGTTATCGCAGCTAAGGCCAAACCCCCTTCTATGAAGACAGCGTGACAAACGCATGCCGAGGTCCATGGAGTGTCCTCTTTCACTTGCTCAACGTTGCGACCGAACAACACACACGGGCAGAACAGTCCTGTCCAACCTTGTCATGGATTGGAAAGAATTAAAGGGGTTGTATTGGGTTGAACGAATCGTTGAAATAGATGTCAATAACAGACACAGATGTATGAAGAGTTTGTAGATGTGCGATTCGAAGCAACGTTTATCCAAAAGATAATACTATGCTACAAAGTGATACTTCGGCACAGTGCAAAAACTCACAGCTTTCTCGATCTTTAGCGCAGTCGAAAATCCCACTAGTCCAAGGTTCGTCTGCAGGAGCTTGATAGCTTTCTGGTAATGGCTGCCCACATTCATTGCACTTGCGTAGATGCAACTGCGTAAATCGAATTCGAAATTAAACGTAAGGAAAATACGAAAAACCTAAATCTAAACTGATGTACTCCTATAGGACAAGAAAAGCCAAATCACTAAATTGACCAAACCATCAAGACATCAAAGTATCCAACTATCCTTCCATCAGCAACACAAACCTAAACTGAACAAGGCTTCCTCTGTCATCTCATCCCATAGAACAAAAGGCAATTCATACTTTCAGTATCCAAATTCCAGTAAGAAAATCGAGGCGAGAATTTGTTATAATGTGTGATTAACAAAATCAGACCACTCTCTTCTGATTACCTAAATCAAGACCGACCTGTACGAACCAATAAATCCGCCAGAAAACGATCAAATTTCACGTAAACCATATTGACCGAAAAGAAGTACCTGAGGAACATCGACGGGCTGATTAAGCTCTCCAGGAGTAATATCCTCCATTGGAGCTTGCTCCTTGGTCAATTTCACGTATTTCGACGCGCGATTCAATTCCTCAGCCATTTCCCCCAAGATCTGACGAAAATCAACGACGATAGCGAACAAAAAGAGAAGGAACTCTACAGTCGGTCAATATACAGTATACCTTTGCTTAGCCTCCACTGTTAGCAAATTAATAGTAAGCCTCCCCTCAAGTCAACGATCGAGACACAAATTAATAGTAAGCCTCCACTGTTAGCAAATTAATAGTAAGCCTCCACTACTTGGGAAATTCTAAAACTACTCCAAAAAGAAAAAATCACGTCCTTACTTCTTGATTACGATTTAGCATACAGATATCTTCGAATTTAAGATATGGATGGACCTTTTATGACTTATGGGAAAACTCAGGGTCAATATCCAAATGGAGGAGTACATATATAAAAAGGTCTTTGCTATTATATCAACTATGCATTATCAAATCAAATGGATTGAGATTGTGATATGTCTCGATCTTGGACAGGGAGTGGAGGGTGTGACACGTGTCACAATCTTGACCGTTGAATAGAATAGAATAAAACTGGCATTTATTTATGAGCTCATTAAATAGGCCCAAGTTTATTTTCATTCAGCCCACATAATTTTCGTTAAGCCCACTAACACCAAAATTATATTTCCGACCAACTTCACATGACGGACGTGAAAGGGAAAAAAAAGAGCTAGAATATCTCCTCCATTAATGTTGGTTGAGAGAGTTCCTTTCTTTTCTTACATTTCGCTTGCTCTTATTTTTTGTTTTTCGTTTTTGGTTTTAGTTCGTGAATCTTCAGAGTGTCTAAGATAAGATTTAGAGGTTAAAGACGGAAGAAAGTGAAGAATGCTGTAAATATAGGTTTAATAGCTATGTTTATGGAAAATTAAACTATTTGTATTAAGTTTTTTTAGTTATTTTTATATGAATTTTGAATCTTGTTTTTATATGTTGTGTGTGTTCGCTTCTCAGAGACAGAGTTTTCTTCTCTGTTGATTGTTCGATTTTCTTTAGAGGACTTGGCTTAACTATTTAGTTCCGTATATTTGTTTTCATATTAAATTATTAAAAACACAAAGACCAAAATTATTGTAAAAAAAGAAGGGGTATATTGCATGAAAAAAACATGTATTCTTACTGTTATTGATTAATAATTCATATGTATTTGAGCTTAAGTTCAAAAGTAAAAAAAAAACAACCAAAAGGAAATTTGATATTTTCTTACCTTTATCTAAATATCTTAATTTCACCTTAAATAAGATACGGCGTATTATAGAAGATAACAACCACCTGCAATTTCCCCTAAAATAAAGAAGTTATACGTTTCCCGCAAAAACATTAGTATTTTCCCGCAGAAGATAACAGATTCTATTTGCTCGTCAGCCGCCCCCTTTCAGATTATCCATCCAAGCAATTCGCAAGTAAATTGTGTTTGATCTTATGTTTTCTTCTTTTTTTTTTTTTTTCTTTTTTTCATTTAGACTTGTTTTTGAAAAGATGTATGTTTCCGTTTTTATTCTTCTATGGTTTAGGTAGATAGATGATCTGCTTACCTTCTGAATTTTGTGATTGAGGCTGCTTACCTTAATCTTCCGTAATTTTTTTGTCGTGCTGCTATTGTTCTTTTCTTGATTTTGTCTTCAGTTTGTTTGCTTCGTTTGATTTCTAGGGCTTGGCTTGCGGGCTTGAATTTTGACCTTTTTTTTTTTTTTTTTTTTTTTCTAAATGTGTTTGGATGAGAAAGATTGACCTTTTCCGGCAGCATACTTATCCAATTCTATCTTAATTTTGATAGAATCCTTGTTCTTTGTCAGAATCCTTGTGATTAACTTCCTGTGCGACTTTGTGGTTCTTAGTGTTTTCCTGTCATAAAATGTGTATAGTTTAATATCTATATCAGAAACTGAAGCTGAACTCTGAAATTTTGTTTTTAGTTTATTGTTTGTGGATTGTAATGGGTTATCTTTTATGGTAGCTATGGGTGCACCTTGGTGATGGATAAGGGAGTGCCAAATTTTTTAATTGACTTTAATTACTAGGAAAGTAGCGTCATGATATTTGGTGAGAGTGAAACTGTTGATAGAAACGTAAGGCTCGAAGGATTATCAGGATTGTCAATGAAGCTTTCGGACCTTAGATTGGGGTTTGCTTGAGACACATTTCCTTGATCTATTTCAGCTTTTGAAACTTCACATTCAACATCAATTTTTGTCCTAATGATGTGTTTTAGCAAGTGGCGATGAAGCAAAATGTTTCTCTAGGATAGCGACATTGTGGAGGAGCTTGATCTAGACTGGAATATTTTACGTTAAAGTCATCGTCTTGGAACACAATTAGTATTTGGTTAACCTTTCCTGTACTATCATACATCTAGTGTGTTCCGTTCTTTACCAGGCCATTTGCTTTAGCGTACATCTACTTAGAGTTTCAAGCTTTATATGTTAACAGTATCTTGTGGTTAAAAATGACTGGTAATATGAATACTATCGTAATAGTGTGAGTTAATGGTATGTTTGAAAGAGTGCAATAAATGACGAGTTGTTGAAATTTCGGCTGAATAATTTATTGACGTCATGTTTTTGTCTTAACTGTCAACCTTAACAAACTTGTCAACTGATATATTTACGTATTTCCTTGAACCGTCTTTTTGTTTTTAGCTCTGAATTTGTGTTTTGGACAACTCTTCATTCTTGGTCTTTTCCAAATCTCTGCAGGATGAATGTTTGCAGTTGATATCCACCCAAGATAATCTGAAAGGGTTTATGTTCAAATATTATTACGGAGCTGTGGTTTTATGCTGATTAGCTTGACGAAAGTTTATGATTGGTTTCATGACCAAAGAATGATGCTAGTTTTAATCTCATGAAAACTTTTGAGTTACGATATTGGCAGAGATACTGTATATATTTGTCATGGGTGTGAATGTCATGTCCATTGCTGTTGTCTCTACTATTGTGAGCCTTATTGTCCTCCAGTATTGGACCAAGTTGACTCCTGAAAAGTACAAGGGAGATGATTTGACTGTTGACGAATTCATCCATTATGAGAATTTGACCCGTGCCATGGACCTGCATTTGGGTTCTTACACCAGTCTTTTCCTGGTGGCTATTTTTGCTCTTAACGTGTTTGTCGCGATAATTTTAGGTCTGAAGGTTAGATTTCTCTACTATAATAGAGGTCTTTTTGTGACTTTCAATTCTACTACGGAATTTCAGAATTATCACCTTAAATCAGTTTATGTTTGGGTAGTAATGCTGATAAAGATCATTGAATTTGCTCTTTTATGCAGACAATATTCTTTTCTGTGCTGTATACTTCTGAGATCCGAAAAATGCTTGAGCGCCTCGTTAATTATATCATCTATAAGGTAAATAGCCTTGTGTTACAACTTCGATTCTGCCACAATTGAGCCCAATTGGTTATCAATCACATATATCTATATTTGACTTATTGGCATGCTATTCTTTACTTACAGTTGGAAAGACAAAAGTCTATTTGTTTTCTTGCTATTCTATTTTTCCTTAAAGAACTATTCCGTTGCCCGTTTAAGGAATTTATGGATTGGATAAACAACCAGCAGGGATATTTTTACATAACTGTCATTCACGGCTTTATGTCATGTGTTCTGATAATTGATTTTTTTTTTTCAGGGAACCTTTCTTCCTTTAGTAGTCCCACCAACAGTTTTTCAAGCAGGCCTATGGTCAATTTGGCTAGGTGTGCTTTGTTTCTTGAAGGTATTCAATTAAATTATGTACAAGAATTTGTTTATATATACATACATATATAGTCCCATTATATAAATAATATATTCGCACATTTGCAGATGTTTCAAGCATTAGCCAGGGATCGACTTGAAAGATTAAATGCTTCTCCGTCTGCTACTCCACGGACATATTTCCGTGCATATTCAGCGTTGTTGCTTGTACTTTCTGTTGACTTGCTCTGGTAAATCTTAGTGAAATTCTTATTTAACACCCAACTTGATAGAGTATGAATTTAGGAAGACAATTAGACAGCAATTAATAAGAACCATATTACAGTCTACTAATTTAACATTGTACACTCTTGGGTTATCGTCTTTCTTACCACTGAGCCAATAGAGATAATTCACTTTTGGGTTACATTATGTCATTAGTTTCTAATATCTTTTATCATTTGGAACACTCTTTATCTATTAAGATTTCTGTTATCCTTCTTTCACATTTGCCGTTCTTGCTCCAACTGATAACTGATGTATGACTGCAGGATAGTGCTTTGTTTGTCGATCTACAGAGCTGCTAACTCATCCATGTATTTATTGTTATTTTTTGAACCTCTGAGCATTGCTTTTGAGACACTTCAGGTAACGTTATTGTGTTCTCTAGACCAAAGATAGCACACATTTGATTGCCTTATTGGCTAACATTCTTGTAAGTCGTCTGTGTAGGCCATTGTGGTTCATGGGTTCCAATTGCTGGAAATATGGTTGCATCACTCTGCAGGAGATATTTCCAAATGCCGCTTATCCAAGCTCTTCGACGTCTCCCCTGCAGGTAAGGTTAAATGATAAGCTTCGAAGTGAATGATTCACATAACCGCATTTTCCTCAAATAGTTGGTAATTGTTCACCCTTCTTATTTTCCAAAAATCACCACTTGGGACTTTGATCTGAAAACATTTCCTTCTTATCTCTTCTTACTCACAAACACATACGATCCTTTCTAAAAATTTCAGGTGCTTTGGGCGAATGGAAAGGCATCCTTGTTCGAAACTTGGGTTTCTTTCTTGACATGATGACTATGATAATGGCTCTGTCACACTATCTGCACATATGGTGGCTTCACGGTGTCTCATTCCATATAGTGGATGCTATCCTTCTCATGAATATCCGTGTAAGTGCTGCTCCACTATCCTTATTGGTCTTTTATTCAACAAAGTGCCGAAATCACTCTTATAGTTGCTGATATATGACAGTTCGTTCTTTTATTTCCTCTGATTTGTTGTTTATACCTTTCAATGTCCCTCTTAGGCTCTTTCGAGTGCAATTGTGAAACGCACTAAGATGTTCGTCAAGCTGCATATTGCCCTGGGAACGCTTCACGGCGCCCTTCCCGATGCTACATCCAAAGAGCTCCGAGCATATGATGATGAGTGTGCTATTTGTAGGGTAATTACTATAACCAATGCTTCATCGATAAATTATTCCATCCCCTTCTCTATCCCGAGTAAGCGAAATATTGATTAATAACAGGAACCAATGGCAAAAGCTAAGAAGCTCCCTTGCAAACATCTCTTCCATCTTGTATGCTTGAGATCTTGGTATACTTAAGATTTTACTTCCTCAAAAAGTTTTCCGGGCTTCCATTTTTATTCCGAAAATTGATATCCTATGCCATGAACCACCAGGCTAGACCAAGGTTTAAACGAGAGTTACTCGTGCCCCACATGTAGGAAGCCACTATTTTCAGGCAGACCAGCGACTGTGGTCAACTCTGGTCCTACAGAAGATTCTAGAGACGAGCAGCTCGCTCGTCAACTGAGTGCTGTACTCGATAGGTCAAATCTTCCTGGCCATAACTTACTCCCTGGAGCCTTTTCTAACCCGTCGCCTAATCCAGAAATCACAGATTGGAGGTAGGCTATATATTTCTTTATTTATTATTTTTTTTTTCTTTTTTGCCTTGCTTTGAAATCTTGGAGGAAAGCTGCACATACGTCTATAATTCGGGCAATTCACGTGATCGTCTATATGCATGAAGGAATTAGATTTCGAAGCTAGATAGTGCAAAGCATCATTGGCCACGCAACTCTTAATTTTGTGCACCTCCTCAGCTCAGTGGTTTGCTCTCTCTGTGTCTCTATAGGAGGACGGTAGATGATGCTAGCTGGTTGGGTTCAGACGAAGCGGGCCCATCGGGACTTAACCGCGTGCAGATGGTAATGAGACAACTGGCTGCAGTAGGAGAAACCTATGCTCAGACCGCTCTCGAAGATGCTGCATGGACCGTGTTCCCTCCCAGCACGTCTCAGGCAAGTACATCAAGGGCTGCTCATGGTGGCGGCTCGACGGCCTCGGTTCGTGGGGCTCATGCCAGGTCAGCATCTCAAGCTTTGAACGTCGGCTTGCCTAATATCATCGCAATGGCGGAAACTGTTAGGGACGTGTTGCCTCACATTCCCGACGATCTAATCTTCGAGGTAAAAAATTATCATTTTCTGTGCAAATTGTTATGAATATTTTTCTGAGATGGCCGCGTGCAGGATCTTCAACGGACTCGCTCCGCGACTGTGACTGTGAATAATCTTTTGCAAATGTGATATTATATTTATACTATATATTAAGGAAGTGCACCCTAGAGTAACTACCATTAAATTGATTTGGTATGTTAGTGTTAATTATCATTTTACCCTTGCTTTTTAAATTTATTCCAAATATATTCTAAAAATCATATTTTTAATTTATAAAAAATAATTTACAATTAAAATTATATTATAATTTCATAATATAAATGAGGGATATTGGTCTTTTAGCTTAAGTGTATCTCAAATCTACTACAAAAAAAAATATTAATTAGTTAATTTTCCACAAAAATATAGTTGTTACAATGTTGCTATAATATTTTCTACATATTCTTTTTCATTTTTAATTCTATTACTACAATTAATTTATAAAAAAAAAACATAACTTAAATTTTAAGTATGGCAAAAAAAAGATTTTATAATTTAAAGTATTGCATGTGTGTAACTAAATTTGGTTTTTTTTTTTTTTTTTTTTTTTGGTACTATCGATTATATACTGTACGCATACTTTAATTTATTAAATTTAAAATAGCCGAATATTATAATTAACAGAAATTCAATATACAAAAAAAAAAAAAAGAAGGTTCAAAATTAATTAAATTATGATGAGCATAATAATATAATTTTAACAAAAATGAAAATTATAAATAAATAATGTTTAAAAGGTCTAAATTACAGGCTTAGATAAAAATAATATAAAAATTCTAATATTATTTTTGGCATGAATAGTGTCAGAAAAGGGGTACACTATATATCAACCCAAAAATAGATAAGGCTTAATTGTATTGTTGTTTGTTGTGGACAGAAAAATACAATTAAGTTGGAAATTCTTCATCTAAGAATGAGGAATCATAACACATACTAGTTTATGCACACACTCAATGCGTGTGTTACAATATAAAAATATATAACATTATTTTATATTTTAAATTATCTATAAGTCAAAATTTTTAATGAAAATTTTGTATTTGTGATGATATATAAAAATTAAAGGTAAAATGTTAATTAATCAATTAAAATAAATAAAAAATTTTGAAGGACAAAATAGTAGTATCTTACAAAAATAATGTGCATTTAATGATATGGTGTGGATTTTATATAGAATAATTTATTGAGTGATAGGTCTCTCCAATAATATAATAGAAAGATGTCAAAGGTAAATTTTGTGGTCATTCCCCGTGAATATTCCTTACAAACTTGAATCAGATTTGCTTAAAGATTATTCTATACGAAAATAAAATAAATTAGAATAGTGTGTTTCCATATGTTCGGATTTCCATAATACTTAGGTAGCAATAATTAACTTTAGAGGCGACGTTTCAATTCCGTCGTTACAATAAGCCAATGATTACTATTCATTTCTTCGCATTTTATGCCATAAATAAAGATGGAACTATCATTGTTGTCATCGACACTGCGTGCGAAGACTCGCATGGAATCTCGATAAAAGTTAATTGTTTAATAAAATTATTAATAAATATATAATAATATGGTATTCAAGAAATAACTAAAATTTAAATCCATTTATGTGGCCTGAACAAAGTGTTGGACAATGTAAGGAGATAGACAAAGCTACCTAAATTACTCAATCATACGTCTTTTCAAAACCCTTATCTTCGACATCTTCCATTTCTACAGTTCCCTTCTGTCCCTACGCAGATAAGGCACCTTTTCTATTTATGTCCAACTAAGTCATGTATATCATCTATGTATCAATTAAATATATGCTTCTTGAATTTCGTCTCTACTATCTCATTGGTCAAAAGAAAAATTAAAGTCACTCGACAAATAGAACATGTTTAATTTATTGCGTCTATTATCCTTGTACCACTCAATAGTATAATAAACTTTTTATGTTTATAATAAATGCAACCAAATATTTATAATAAATCAAGAACCATGGATGCAAAGTCACTCACAATTCTCTCTTTCTTTCATGTAAAACTTTTTGAAGTCGTCCCAAATCGAGCCTTACTTCTTCTTACATAAACTGAAGTCGTTTTGACTATGATTTTCAAGTCTTTTATGCTCACCTTTGTCATGAGTATTATGTGGTCATCAATGCATACTTGTAGTAATGCTCGAACCCTTATAGTAGGTTGTGCATCTGGGAATAATAATAATAAGCATCCTCCTATAGATCAAAAGGTAGCGCGTGTGTATTTGTGTGCGTATATTCATCCCATATATTCGTATAGTTTTCATTTGATGATCTTCGCGTGGCAGATTAATCATGAGTACCACTATAATGCTCGGGTGAATTATACTCCGAATGTAAGAAATCGTATTCTTATTGCATCGGAGCTTACGCGAAAAAATGGACAAAAAATATCAGGTCTTACGTTTTATCACAGATTTAACACTTCTCTTTCCATGGAAAACCCTAAAGAACATCAATATTATGAATGCATATGATTTTTAGGCTTTGTGACAAAGAAAAAAAACACATATGCAGGAAATAAAGATCATCGGCAGCCTTCTCTTCAAGACAACTCCTTGCCTGATGCAACAAAACGAGAGGTAAACAATGTTACAGTTTCATATATATATATATATATGTATGGATATATATTATCTTTTTCAATGATGAAGCTCAATTAGAAATTAAAGTCACAGTAGACACTATCTGTCAATAACTATATTACTGCACCCTTAGCATCAACAAAGGAAAAAAAAATGGAATTTTAAATTCATGATGAACGATGGGGTCCTACAGTTGTACGGAACAAAGGTCAGTGGGGACTGAGATTCTGTCCTAAATGGCATTTTCAAGAATGTTATCTTATTCTTATGTAGTAAAGAAAACGCAAAGATGCCATTGATCAGTATTATATATAGATGTCACTCGACTGCACTTTTCTTTGACCATCCCTTTCATTATGGTGTAGCAAAACTTTGAACTCAGAAAAATTAATTAATTAATTAATTAATGGGGTCTCTGCCTCTATTACGAGTTCTTCTTGGATTATCGAGTAATAATAAATACATCTCCAATTGAGTTATATTTAAATGTTTTAATATTTATTTATTGATTATTACTACTACTTAATTAGGTTTCAAGATCAAGAGTCAACACCTTCAAAGAAGAGCATTGGACGGAGACGACGGACTATCAACCACCACGTCGTAAATCTCCTATCCACAACAGATAAATATATATATATATATATATATATATATATATTTTGAAGGCATATATATATATATATATATATAATATTTCTTACAAGAGGTTATCGTTTGCCTGTACGTTAGGTGGTGAGGGCATTTTGATTTCTTTCTTCATTTTCTTTTTCTAGTCCCTCAATTATCCATATTTAAGGAAAAAAAAATTGTCCCAAATTATTATATCGTACGGAATTCAAGAAAAAAAAGGTGATGTATTCCAATCTTATATTCAAGTATATGTGCAACTATGTTAAATGATTGAGAGATTTCAATAAATGATGATTGTAGGATTTGAATCAAGATCCTAGTTTACAATGAACGAACAGTTTCGCCTTTATCAAGAATTGAAATAGAACGCAAGAACGCAAACAATTTATGCAAAAAAATATAACTGACATCGATTAATTTGGGAAAAGTTGACTAGCATATAGTTGATGGAAATCTCCACCTATCAATAATTGGTTTTAGGATGGAGTCTCAAATCTTATGCGGTCAACTCTCCTCCTATGCGTAGTCCCTCCCACAGTTTCTTGAGTAGTCCCCATGAGATTTATTTCCCATGTCTATCATTGTCAGGTGGGTTTGAGACGTATTTATCTGACCCCGGGGATTAGTCCCACCACTGGAGTGTGTGGCGCAATTAAGCCTCCGCCAGGTCTGTGTGGCGCAAAAGCTCACGCCGTTTTTTTGGGGCTAGCCCATAGCCACTGTTATTGATTACAATTTGAGATATTATAAGGCTTTTGTTAATGTTGCGCTGTCAACATTGGCAATGTTAGGAGAACATTCTAGTCAACATCTATTGGCAGAGAATGTCTTCTCTCACTCTAGTTTTATCTTTCATGCCCAAAACGTGTTTGAACCGTGTCCAGGCTATTTTTAGTGTTTTACAGGACTCAGATGTAACTCAGGACGAGTGAGGATCATGGAGATAAGCTTGAACGAGTCTAAGGATGGAACATACTAAATATGGGATGCTTGGAGCACAAGATGGAGATCAAGTCTTTGGAGCTTACCAAGTCAGTCCCTAACGGTCACTAACGGACCGAGTCTACTTAGTGGACGTTAGTGAACGTTGCGATATGATACCAAGTCCATTTGTGGAGTGCTGCCCAAGTTGAAGAAGTATTTAAGGGCGGAGAACTTGTGACAACAAGTATGACGATCGTGACGACTACAGAGAGAAGAAGATTAAGAGCGATCACGAGAGTTGTCTTTTTAGCCTAGTGTTTTCTGTTTTGCAAAAGTCGAAAGACTTTGTAGGTTTGCAGAATCGAAAGATTCGTAGTTTTTCTAGGCTTGTTTTTACTATCCTTTTTGATAGTTGTTTTGCCATCCATTGCTATAGTGGAATTTCGCCTTGAGGCACGCAGCAAGTTATTCTGACTTGCTGCAAAATTTACATCTCGTTGTCTTTAGTTTTCCGTCATCAAAACTAAGTTTTCCGCTGTGCGCTTGTGAGTTAGTGTGAGTGTCTGCTCAACATTTAACCCAACATTTAGTTACAACTTAGTCTTTTCATATCCATATAGAGAGGGACCGCCATCAGAGTGGTATCAGAGCCTTCGCTTGACGTTACTAAGCGCTGAAAATCCTTATAATGGATATAACGAGCTCAAACTACATTGGAAAAGTGCCGGTGTTAGACGGCTCCAACTATGCGTTTTGGAAAGTGCGTGTGCGCCAATGCATCAAGTCCATCGATGTGCGAGCATGGGAAGCTGTTATCGATGGATACACTCCACCTCGTAACCCTCCAGATGCTGATGGCGAAGTCGTTGACAAGCCGGTGGCAGAATGGACCGTGGCAGAAAGGAATGCGGCCGAGTTCAACGACAAAGCCTTGAATGCTATTTTCTCATCGGTTGATATTTTTATGTTCAAGATTATTCAGAATTGCACGACAGCAAACAACGCATGGGATCTTCTTCAAAGGTACTGCGAAGGTGATGCAAGCGTGAAGGAAACCAAACTTCGGTACCTTCTCAATCAGTTTGAAAATCTCAGAATGAAGGAAGACGAAGATGTCACCACCTACTTTGGAAAGATTCTCACAATTTCAAGCGAGTGTGCTAGTCTTGGAGATCCGATATCAAATAAGGTACTTGTATCTAAAGCTTTACGTACACTCACTGAAAAATTTAATGTGAAGGTAGCGGCCGTTGAGGAAGCACACAATCTGAGCACGCTAGACTTCAATACCTTGATGAACATTATGAAGAATTACGAGACGAATCTCGAAGTTCAAAAGAAAGCATCTCGCGGAAAAAACCTAGCACTAGTCGGTCAGCCATCCAATGTTCAAAATGAGGATGATTCGGATTTTGACGAGGATGCGGCCTTGCTGGTGAAAAAATTCAAGAAGTTCTACAAGAAGAAGAACGTGGAGTCGAATGTTGGACAGAATGTTGGCCCAACATTCCGTAAGAGCCAAAGTTCGAAAGAGCCGATGTCTGCTCCACCTTTCTTCAAACGCAAATCTGATGTAAAGAAGAAGAACTTCAACTGGGAGTCTGTCAGATGCTATGAATGTCAAGGTTGGGGTCACTTTGCCAACGAATGTGCCAACACACTTCGCAAGCATGGGAAAGCAATGTGGATCGATCTTTCCGACGATGAAGATGCAGAACCGAGTCCTAAGGAGTCCAGGAAGTCTTCAGTAACTATTCAATCCTTCTCTGACAACGAAGATGAAGAAGATCTACAAATCGGCTTCACTGTGGTAACGGATGTTGAGCCAACATTGGACTCATCATCTGAGAAACATATAATTTTTTATTATGATGATTCAAACAGTGTTGATGTGTATTCTAGTTCTGACAATGCAGAATCAGAAATGAATGTTTGTGCTGAAGGTCAAATCAATGAAGCCGTCAAGAGGTTTACCGCTCTATATGAAAAGGAAAAGCTAAAGAATGCGGAACTCAAAGCTGAAATGAAAATACAGACCGAGGAGAACCTGAAGAACGTAGAAATGATTGAAAGCTTACTGGATGGAATGAACAAAATGGAGGCCGTATTAACACGAAAGGACAAGGAGATAGACAAGCTTCAAAAGCAAGTTGACGATGCAGACGTGACTTTCACGAAATTGAACAAGGGTAAATTCACCCTTGAAGAGGTATTATCGTTAAGTGTCTTTGATAAGCAAGGTCTAGGATATAATGCTGAGTCTTCTAATGATGTGAATGAATCTGCTATGCATGAGAGACCTAAGATTGTTTTTGTTAAGGAGAAAACCGAGTATGTTGGAAGTAGATAGCCTTGGTGGTAGGAAATATGCTTATGTGCTCGTTGATGATTATTCTAGATATGCATGGATATTTTTTCTTAGGGAAAAATCTGAATCGTTTGATTTCTTTAAAAAATATTGTGCCATGATTAAGAATAATTTTAGTGCTTCAATTTTTCGCATTAGGTCTGATCATGGTAGGGAGTTTGAAAATCAATTGTTTGATGAATTCTGTGATAAGAAAGGTATTATGCATGAGTATTCTTCTCCTAAGACACCCCAACAAAATGGGGTGGCCGAAAGAAAGAATAGGACCTTACAAGAAATGGCTCGTGTTATGTTGCAATCTAGGAACATTTCTAAGCGTTTTTGGGCTGAAGCATTGCATACCGCATGTCATATATCTAATCGTGTGTTCTTCCGTTATGGTACTAAGAAAACGTCGTATGAGTTGTTAAATGGGAAGAAGCCTACGGTCAAGTATTTTCATGTTTTTGGATGCTATTGTTACATGTTGAATGATCGTGAATACTTGACTAAGTTTGATTCGAAGAGTGATAAATGCATATTTTTAGGATATTCCTCTAATAGTCGTGCATATCGTGTGTATAATTTACGCGTCAAATCTGTTCAAGAGTCAATTAATATTGTGTTTGATGATGCTACTGATCTTAGAAGAGTTCCTTCACAAGTCGATATTTCAGATGTTGTCCAAGCTGTTGATGAAACAGAGGAGACTGGAGAGGAAGATGTTGGGCCAACATCTGACCCAACATCACCGGATGAGCTGAATGATGAGATCGAACCGAGCGAAGTTCGAAGAGATCCCCCAGCTAAGATTCAAAAGGATCATCCTATAGACTTAATCATTGGAAACGTGAATGAAGGTAGGAAGACTAGAGACAAGCCGCGCAAGGACTACAAGTCGATGGTAAGAAACGTATGCATGAATACGGTATACGCTGAGGTACGTTTTAATTGTTTTGTTTCTGAGATAGAACCTAAGAATGTCCTTGAAGCACTTAAGGATAATTTTTGGATAAATGCTATGCAAGAGGAACTCTTGCAATTTGAGAAAAACCAAGTATGGGCTTTGGTTCCTCGGCCGAAAGACATTAATGTCATAGGTACGAAGTGGATCTTTAAGAACAAATCTGATGAACTTGGTAGAGTCGTTAGAAACAAAGCTCGTTTAGTAGCTCAGGGTTATACCCAAGTAGAAGGCATAGATTTTGATGAGACGTTTGCTCCCGTGGCTAGGTTAGAATCGATTAGGTTATTGCTAGCTATTGCATGTTGGATTAACATTACATTACACCAAATGGATGTTAAAGGTGCATTTTTGAATGGATATATCGATAAGGAAATCTATGTCGAACAGCCTAAGGGATTTGAAGATCCGCATTATCCTAACCATGTTTATAAGTTACAGAAAGCACTCTATGGATTGAAGCAAGCCCCTCGAGCTTGGTATGGTAGGTTGACCACGTTTTTACTTGAGTTTGGCTTCATACGAGGTGAGGCCGATCGCACACTCTTTGTAAAAAAAGTTGGTATGGATATTTTAATTGCTCAAATTTATGTAGATGATATAGTATTTGGCTCGAGTTCTCAATCTATGTTGAATCAGTTTGTGCATGCTATGAACTCCACTTTTGAAATGAGCATGATTGGGGAACTAACCTTTTTCTTAGGGCTGCAAATTAAGCAAAGCAGTAATGGCATCTTTATTTCACAGGAGAAATACGCTAAGAATACAGTGAAGAAGTTCGGGTTGGACACGGCTAAGGTAATGAAAACTCCCATGGGGTCTTCGCAAAAGGTAAGTAAAGATAATGTTGGACAGGATGTTGACCCAACATTATATCGATCCATGATTGGCAGTTTGTTATACCTTTCAGCAAGTAGACCCGACATTATGTATAGCGTTTGTGTTTGTGCTAGATATCAATCTGAGCCTAAAGTTTCCCACCTTAATGCTGTTAAGCGAATTCTTCGTTATGTGAGTGGTTCGTGTAGCCTAGGACTATGGTACTCCAAAGAGACTAACATGAATCTTGTAGGCTATAGCGATGCTGATTGGGCAGGCGATGAGGATGATCGCAAGAGCACAAGTGGCGGCTGTTTCTTCTTAGGTAATAATCTAGTTGCTTGGTATAGTAAAAAGCAGAATTGTGTGTCTTTATCTACTGCTGAGTCTGAATATGTTGCTGCGGGGAGTTGCTGTACGCAATTAATGTGGTTAAATAGCATGTTGTGTGACTATGGTTTAGAGTGCGAATCTGTTCTCATGTATTGTGATAACCTTAGTGCCATCAACATCTCTAGGAACCCTATCCAGCATTCACGTACTAAGCATATAGATATTAGGCATCATTTTCTGAGAGATATGGTAGAGAAAGAATTAGTTCGCATTGAGCATATAGACACGAAACATCAGTTAGCTGACATATTTACGAAAGCATTGGATTCTGAAAGGTTTTCGGACCTAAAGAAATCCATAGGTTTGCATCAGTCTGTCTGAATGTTGGTCCAACATTTGGATCAACATAGCATATGTCAAACTTGATCGTTACTGCTTTACTGTTTGATTTAATATTTTCTCTCTGGTATTCTGTGAAATGACTCGACCCACCTTAACCATTTTCTGAAATGACCCGATCCCATGCAAAAGCAGGCTCATAAACCTTTTTTTAAGATAGGTTTTGGTAATAAGTATCCCTAGGTACACGGCATTCGCGGTGACGATGTATTCTTGGTGACAAAAAGCCAAACCTTGATGTTTAGGTAATAAGGGCAGTGCACAATAATTCAGAATCAATATCTAAGGTGAAAGGGCAGAAAATGAAAGAAAAATTGAGTTGAGGGAGTCGAGCAGAAAAGTCTAAGAATCCTGAGTTAGAATGTTGAGTCAAATGTTGGGGCAACATGTGACTGTCAGATTGATATTGCTATATTTATGTGCTTTCGTTCTATTAGTGTTTGTTTTCTATACTGCATGTGGTAGTCACGTATGTCTAGTTTAGATATCTCTCAGAATTGCATTAGAATTCCTCGAAGAACAGTCTGTTACATTTGTCTCTAGTGCTCATCATCAACGCTCAAACGGTTAGTATCTCTTGTGCCTTCTATGGTTTTGACTTGGTAATTTTTGGTTGAATCATGGTCTGATTTATCCCTATATTTTCGTATGACCTATTCCTCCATTTACTTTGAATGTGCTCTATGTTGAGTTAAACAATTTATGGCATAATTCGAATTTACCATATTATTTGCCTAAATTATTTTTTCAACGGTTATTTTTTCACTCACCCATGATTTGACATTTCGATAAGTAACCGTTAAGAGAGGGGGGAAGTGGGCATATGCAGTTACTTGGCATGATCTTGATTTTTATCTCCCTCATTTATCTCCCTTAATCACTCTTCCTCATTCACAAACCCTAAAAGCATTTCTGAAAAGTTCCTTTCTGCTTTGAATTGTTTCGATATAAGTTGGGTTGCCTCTACTCTGTTTCTCAGATCTATTTCTCAAGCTTACTCTTAGATTTCACTATGTCGAACTCTCCTGACCGTGATGAGATGCAGAATGTTGACCCAACATCTGGTGAGATTATCTATGATGCAGTTCCCCTTCAATCCATTCCGGCGCTGAGTGATGCTCCAAGTTCTCCTCCCCCAAATCACGATGACACCAGTGCAACCAAGAGACCCAACTGAGGAAATGCCGAACCCTAACATCACAAATGCTAGTGTACCGGTACCTGAAGTTTCATCGAGGAAGACGTCGTTGAAGAAGTTCTAGCCTCGTTAAAGGAATCGTGCCAGAAAAAGTCTCTACCAGTGTTGCAAAGAAAGCTCAAAGAACTTCCAAGAAAGCTTCAGTAGGGTCATCCTCAAAGGCCGATGCTGTTCCAAAAAGACGAAGGAGCAACAGGGTCAGACGAGCAATGAACCCAACCTCAAACTCTGACGACCCAATCGTTCTCTCCAGTGACTCCGACGACACAATCGAGAACTCAACAAACTTCGACAGTGTCAACTCAATGAGCTCCGACAAAGACGATCACAATTTAGGGGGAGAGACACATCTGTCAGAGTGTACAACTCTTAGCGTCCCTGAAACCCCCAAAAGCGATGACGAAGATGATGTCGACCTCACTGAGACCCTTGCTGCTTGGAAGAATAGACTGAAGAAGAAAGCAGGGAAGAGGCCAATGCAGTCTAACAAAGCACCCTCCAAGCGTCAGCGAACAGAGGAGGCGCCAAGATCAACGGCTAGTCTCCAGTCCTCCTCCCCAATTCAATCCAGAAGTGAAGATGCTGAGCAAGATGTTGACCCAACATCTGACTCAGATTGGGAGGATCCTTTGCCAAGGGGGAGGTTTTATGCGTCTGTTAATGAAGAGCTGTGGCCATATTTTGCTAATAGGATGTTACGCATAGAAAGAACAGTCGACTTGGTGAGTTTTCGCAGATACGGGGTCATGGAGTTCTTAGAATCCCGAAGCTTTGATAAGACAGTCACGATGTTTGGGACCTACTGTGACACAGTGGTCCGCGAGGTATTTGCTAACCTTACTCCTAGCCTTAATGATCCTAGCTCTAGAAAGTATGGGAAGGTTTATTTTAGGGGGAGGTTATATGATTTTTCTGCAAGGGACATTAATGAGTTTTTGGGGACGCCGAATGTGGAAATGGGGCAAGTTTATGATAATGATGAGGTAGTAAGTTTTCTGACGGGGGGTAGAATTAAGGAATGGGATGGGAATTTTTCGATCAGTTTCTTGACATCCCTTTACTCGGTACTATTTAAAGTGGGTGTGTTTAATTGGTGGCCTACGGCCAATGATTCACGAGTTGCGGAGAGTATGGCTCATATTCTGTACGCACTTGGGAAAAATCTCCCGCTGAATTTAGGAGAGTTAGTGCTACAGCAGTTAGCTAGAGAGGCTGGGAAAATAGGAAAGGGCATTCTGCCGTTCCCTTCTTTAATCTATGGAATGCTGGTGCGAGGAGGTTTTAGGCCAACGCGAAGGGATCAGGTGGTAACAATCAAATTCCCATATGCCATCTCTCAAATGCACCTGGCCGGACAAAACAAGGTTGTCGATCTGCCGTGGAAAGCTCAAGCTCAGGAGGCTGAGCAGAATGTTGATCAAAATGTTGCCTCAACATCTGCTCCACAATCAAGCTTAGACCGCCAAATTCAGTGCCTCGAGGATACAATTGCGTTCCTAACTTCCCAATTGTCAACACTCAAGAACTTACGTTCTTCCCAAATAGGGGGAGAAAGGACAGAAGTTGTGGAAGAAGTGGCGGAGCAAGAAGAGGAGCGTGCGGAGCAAGAGGAAGCTCGAACTGATGGAAGAGAAGGCGAGCAAGCAGGGGGAGATGCTAGGGATGCTGGAGCTAACCAGGAAGAGGCAGAGGACTCGATTGAGAGTCTACGCATTTAGACTTTGATCTAAATGAGTTTCGCATGCGTACTTTTGTGTGCTTTTATTTGCTCTTGTGCATGCGTGCCTGCCTAACTGACTGTTTGTGTTTGTTATGCTATGGACCAGTTTTATTTTTTGCAGATGTTTGAATTTCAGACCTCCTTGTGGCGTGTACTAATATTTAGTACTTTTGAGTAGTTTGATCGCTATTCTATATTGAGTTTACTCTAACCATTTTTTCTTCTTGTTTGTGGTTGAGTAGATTTGGCCTTAGGGGGAGTTTCACTACGACCAACTTCTGCTTTGGTTTTGGGAAGAAAGATAAAAAGGGGGAGATTGTTAATGTTGCGCTGTCAACATTGGCAATGTTAGGAGAACATTCTAGTCAACATCTATTGGCAGAGAATGTCTTCTCTCACTCTAGTTTTATCTTTCATGCCCAAAACGTGTTTGAACCGTGTCCAGGCTATTTTTAGTGTTTTACAGGACTCAGATGTAACTCAGGACGAGTGAGGATCATGGAGATAAGCTTGAACGAGTCTAAGGATGGAACATACTAAATATGGGATGCTTGGAGCACAAGATGGAGATCAAGTCTTTGGAGCTTACCAAGTCAGTCCCTAACGGTCACTAACGGACCGAGTCTACTTAGTGGACGTTAGTGAACGTTGCGATATGATACCAAGTCCATTTGTGGAGTGCTGCCCAAGTTGAAGAAGTATTTAAGGGCGGAGAACTTGTGACAACAAGTATGACGATCGTGACGACTACAGAGAGAAGAAGATTAAGAGCGATCACGAGAGTTGTCTTTTTAGCCTAGTGTTTTCTGTTTTGCAAAAGTCGAAAGACTTTGTAGGTTTGCAGAATCGAAAGATTCGTAGTTTTTCTAGGCTTGTTTTTACTATCCTTTTTGATAGTTGTTTTGCCATCCATTGCTATAGTGGAATTTCGCCTTGAGGCACGCAGCAAGTTATTCTGACTTGCTGCAAAATTTACATCTCGTTGTCTTTAGTTTTCCGTCATCAAAACTAAGTTTTCCGCTGTGCGCTTGTGAGTTAGTGTGAGTGTCTGCTCAACATTTAACCCAACATTTAGTTACAACTTAGTCTTTTCATATCCATATAGAGAGGGACCGCCATCAGCTTTGTTCGCTTGAATGATTACAATTTGGGGCTCTCTAATCTCTAAAGCGACAATCCCACATCGAATAATTGAAAGATGAATGATTTATATATAAACTCGTGGATTAGTCCCTCTAAAACCACGTCTTCTATTATTGGTGTAGTGTTTGCTATTTCATTTGTCAAGGCCCATATTATAATACTCACCAACATGGTTCAAAGTTCGTAAAAGTCTCTAATTAAAATACGAGCATGTTTCATCTTTTTAATTGTTGGAATGTAATAATAATTTTCTACTAATGCTAATATAATATTTAAAAAATATATTCATTTTCACACATTTATGAAATGTTACTCAATACTTATTTAATTTACCGAAACTCTTGTCAAACCGAAACTTCGATTCACGTTCAAGCATAATATGATTATGTTTAATCTTAGGTCGGCATTCAAATGGATGAAAAGAAAGAGGGCATGCAATGATGATTTAAGCATGTGCTGTCTGAGAGATCAATTTTGTTAATGATTATGATAATTGTCTCTGTGTAATTAATTATATATATCATGCTATGTTTAATAATGACGACATTAGCAACTTCTTTCCCAGACATGCTTAACATAAATATTACAAGAAGCATGCCTGTCCCCTCATGCTTAAACAAAATCATACATTGCCACTATGAGCATATCATAGACTTTATCGAAGATATATATATATATATATATATATATTGATTTAATTCAGGACACAAATGTATATATCTTTCGACTTGAATAGAAAACCCTATTGCCCTCTGCTTCGTTAGATTCGCTATTTATCTCTTATCTCTCTGAAAAAGACTTCTTATAACTTAATATCTTCCACACTCACATACTAGATACACTTGCATGTGTGTCGTACGTATTATACTTACAATGATCTTGGCTATGCTTCACCGTTCAAGGTTCTTAAAGTACAATCTCATGGGTAAGAATAATATGTCTAATTACATCTTAAAAATACTTTGATTTAGTTTTTTTCCATTTCTTAATGTGTGTTTATATCTAGGAGATATATACGAACACTAGCAAGAGTTTTAAAAGATGTTAGTTCATTTCCATTTCCCCTATATATATATATATATATATATATATATCTCTTAGATGGGACTTCTGCATTTCGGAGTTCATGTCGTTTTCATGTTTTATAGGTAATAGTTTGTCGTAATTCATCAGCCACAGAGGGTAATGATATTGTTCGATTATGTATGTTCAAGTAAAATTCGTTGTTTTATATATAATATAACACACAAGCAAATGTAATACAAAAGGAACTAAGCACACACACAGTGTGTGTGTGTGTATGTGTGTGTGTGAGATCGTAGTAGCAATAGCAACAAAATCATTTCCTTGTCCTTCTTTATTACTTATTTGAGGTTGCTTACATTGAAAGTATAATAACAATAATAGTAATGATAATAATAATTTGAACTACTTTCGATAAATGGTTTTTTTTTTTTTTTTTTTTCTTTTTATCAAAGGGATATATAGGTAGTTATATATATATATATATATATATATCATGTATCAGCTGCTTCAGAGTTTCGAAATTCTTCTATCAATATCTTATCAAGTTAACACGTTTAAATCGCCATATGAATATCAAATAAAATTATCCAAAGACAAATGGTATTACAACAAAAAAAAAAGAAAAAGAATTGACATCTTAATATAAATTTGTAATACAATTGACACCACTGTGATATAGCTTATAATATATATAATATCATGCAACAGTTAATCAGAAAATAATTGACTTGTGTATATTTCAATCGCACTTTATATTATTATTTACAGACATATAATGATATTACTCTCCCTTTCATGGCTTTTCCTTTTGTCCAGCAGAGATGAAATTCACTTCCAAAGATCAATCGGACACCTTGACGACGACGATGAGATCAAACCATTATGCTCGTGGACCATTTCTTGCTGACGATGATTGAAATTACAGTCATCGATGACATTTTCGTTCGAAGTTTCTTGATCGTGGCTAAGCTGCGATGCCACGAACTTATCAAGAACCCTCCAATCAGTGAACTGATCATCACCACACTGTTCCATATCATCGTTCTTCGTCAACTCTGAGTTTAAGTTTTGGTAATAATGATCGAATGTCTGGTTATTCTTCACTAGAGATTGGAAGTCGCTGATTCCTGGGTGGTTCGAGTTCATGCCGCCGAACGAGGGCATTTTGGGACTTTCGAGGTGGGGCAGCTGAAGGAAATGATCGGCGGGTGGAGTGATAGTAATACCGCCATTATTATAGTATTGCATATGACTGTCCATTTCTTTCTTGCAAGAAGTGTTGTTGCTGTAATAAGGGTGGTGCATCGCCTGACCGTTAATGTGTTGGTTCGGCGACTCCATGTGATCGTCGTACCAAATCGGGGAATCGTGGTCGCATGTTTTTCTGACGGTGGCAATCCTTTTCTTGAAAACCCTACACACAACCCAGCCTTCTTCCTGCGTTCATTCAAAAAGTACGAGCAACAATGCTAGTTAGTAATACGTTGGAAATAAAATATGTAAAACTAAAATATGATACACAGCCCTAAACTTTTGGGTAAAGTGGTCATTTAACATATGTTATCAGAGCTCGGGCCAATAGGTCATGGTACGAATCATCATGATCACCCATTAAAAGGAAATTTCATATATAAGGTTTGATAAGAAAGAAATCAGCCTAGACGTGAGGGGTCTGCTGGAAATAAAATACATAAAATTAAAATATAATATTCCCTCAAGATTAAGCTTAACATAATAATATTATCTATCATCAATCTCAGAACTTTAATGCACAAAATATGTTTATTACCAAACACTAGCATGTAATCGTTTTGATTTATATGTGAAAAATCTTGCCTGAGGAGTTCCATTTTCATCAGTCTCCAAGCGATATTCGTGCATTATCCAATCAGATTTTTGGCCGTTGGGAGCTCGTCCTTTGTAGAAAACTAGGGTTTTTCTCATGCCGATGAGTTCGTTCTTCGAATAAATGGCTTTGTCCCGTCCAGTTGCTTTCCAAAACCCGGCAGAGGTGGCCCTATTCGTGCGGGTCCCAGTGGGGTATTTCTTGTCTTTGTGGCTGAAGAAGTACCATTCGTCTTGTTCTTCCGTACTTCCTATCCCGCACAGCTCTGCGTTGTTAGTAATCAAGAAATAATGTTAGGGTTTTTAAGTCATAATTGGTGATAGTGAAGTAACATTATTACACATACCTTGAAGATCCCATGGCTCGATTCTGTAAAGGTCAACATCTTTGATAACGTCCAAGTCGATCCTTCTAGAAGCCACTTTACGTCTCAGGTAGTAATCGACGAGTTCTTCGTCGGTGGGATGGAAACGAAAACCGGGAGGAACTTGCGTAGAAGTATTCATAATCTTCTGAATTTTTTTTTTGGGACCTGAAATTTCATCGAATATATGTAAAGATAGCTAAGCTATATGATACATGCGATCACATATATACATTATGCCAATTAATTACATGCAAGCATGATGAGATCAGAAATAATTAGAATCATGAACGCAACATATTAAAGCTCGATTATTTAAAAATTAACTATAAAAACTAATAGTATGCATCATGCAAAAAGATTCAAATAGTGATTTCCAATATATCTATAGTTTCCGAAACACATTCACAAGAGAAAGTAAATTGAAAGAACGTAAAGAAAACCTACCTTGAATTGTGAACCTTTGCGAAAGACAACTCTATTGATCAATCTTTCCACTTGCAAATTAGCAAAAATAAATTCTCTGGGTAAGGAAGATATGGAATATATATAATGCCAATAAATTGAAATAGTGAGATGGGCCCTAATCTCAAGATTGCTCCAAAAACAAAGGGGAAGAAAATCCTTCGACAGCTACAAGACAAGACAAAAAAAACATGTCCAAAGAACAACTTGGAGAATTATGTCCTCTTGTTCTTCGGATATCTCTTGCTATTCTATTCTTAAGTAACTATTTGATATCAAAGGGTCTCTCCTGTTTAATTATGCCAAGGAGAAGAAAAGACCCTTTTAGTGGAACTAGCGAAGAATAGATGAACAAATGTGACTTGTATATATAAAGAAGAGAAAAGGGAAACTACACATGGAGAGAGAGAGAGAGAGAGAGAGAGAGAGAGATATGGAAACCCTAATGATGAAAGGCTACGAAGCTTTTAATTATTTATCTACAGTCTTTTTTGGATATTGTATAGCGCTATCAGTACTGTGCTGAATTGCTGCAAAAGTTTGTCTTGAGGGACGAGAAAATGTGGCGCAAAATTTGTTGTCTGAGAGAGAGAGAGAGAGAGAGAGAGAGAGAGATCCACCACCCGCTACTGATAGAGACCGATCTCTTGTATAAAATATGAATCAAGGGACGATAGAATGTTCTATTTTCGCATAATAATAAATAATAAAAAAGAATATCACTGCATTTATTATAAGATCTAATCGTTAGATACAAAGAGAAAGACAACTTTTTTACGTTGTGGGACAAAGTTCTTTTCTCTTTTTCTTACCTTTTTGTGTATCTCTTTGCTTTGCGCTAACTCCTTCGAGGGAAAAAAAAAAAAGTTTTTTCACATTTGTTTTTGTATATAGGACTTGTTCATGTGTGCATGCCATATTACACTTGTCATTCTATTCTCTTAATGTGCAAGAACAAAAACAAGGATCCTTGATCGTCGGAAATAAATTGAAGTAATCAAAGAAAACCTAATATGATAAATAGCTAGATTTTTCTCTTAACATAACTTTGTCTAGTCACACACACACTCATATACTATCCCACATCAAACGACATATGGCTTGCCCTTGTTCATGACTATATAGGGCTTATCATGGCTTAATGGAACAGTCTCAATGAACCAAGAACCAAAACCCATGTGTACGAATCGGGCAAAAATGGGACCCGCCGGTTCGAGTAATCCTACGGCCTTCTCTGTCCCTACCATATTCACTTTGTTCTTTTTCACTTATGAGCATTTGGGGCCCAAGTGCGCACGGTGCACACTTGATCGGCTTTCACTTTTAATGAATGGGATATTGCTAATTATTCCTCGAGAGACTTCAGAAGGTAAAAGATGTATACATATTAGAGTAGATAGAGAGTTTATTATTTATTTTATGTATTATTGCAATTAAAAACTTGTCCTATTCGCATTAATTTTCGAGCAGTTAGCTAGTTAATTGTCTCAATTATTACCACCATCATTCCTCCCATTTTCGAGATCTATTTCAACTCTATATATATTTTTATTTCTTTTGTAATGGTAATGGAGAAATGTGATGTGATGTAATGTAACCCTTGATATTTATTTTATAGCTTTCATGTGACACTCTCACACACACACTAAAGCCCTAAAAAAATATTCCTACTATATAATATGTGAATGTTTTTCGAGTTCAAATAACAATTTTTTTTATTTTTTTTTTGTAGCATGTGATGGAAGGGAATGATAGGATAACATATATTTTCAAACGACATGATTGAACGTACCAAACTTCACATATGTTGTTACTCGTCACAAAGACGCTTCTCAAGCCACCACCGACTGTAATCATTGAACACTGTTATATGTATTATATATATATATATATAATACAATTTTATATTATTACTAGGGATGCATCATACAGCGTTATTAACATGTACTTTTATCCTTCTTGCTATAGAAAAACGGGGTTTAATTAATTACTAGAATTTTACGCACACTCGATGCGTGTGCTCTAATATATAAATATATAATATTATTTTAAAATTAATTATTTATTCTTTTTAAGTATCTAAAAAAATTATTTATAAGGATAATAAAAAAATAAAGAGTACAATGTTGATTCTTCAAACTAAAATAAATTAGGTGTAAAATAGTGAATTTTTTATAAATTAGAAGTTAAAGGGTAAAACAGTACTTTTGTATGACAGACCAAGTTAAATTACAATTTGACCGTTTTTAAAGGCATTGAGCTTTAATATAATAGAATAGATAAGCTACTTAATCAATTAATTAATTAATTAATTAAAACCCCATAGTATTACCAATTAGAGATTATATGTTAATTTTGGTTTGCAAGTTGACACATATGTAGGGATAGGGATAGGGATAGGTTGGCTGTGGTGGAATGTGGGCTCAGTCTTATGGCTAAGTGGCCTAGATTATATTATTTACCTTATTCGAGGATATTTATATACCTAAGTGAATTGAAATATTTCATCAACGTGATATATATACATACATATTATGAAATATTAATAAATATTAAAATAAAGATGTGGATGTATATTATTTAGAATGGTGGTTAAGTAAAAGGATTGGTTGAATGGAGGTTATGATGGTTAAGTAAAAGGATTGGTTGAATAAAGGTTGAGAAAATTAGATTTGATTATTTTATTGATTAGAATGGTAGATATGATTTTTGCGTGGTTGATGTAATATTTTATTTTGTGGATGTAATTAGAGAGATTTGTGTATAAATAGGTGATTTGGGATGTGTAAAAATATATTGAAAGTATTGAATAAAAGAAGTTGTTTATCTCTCTAATATTTATATAATCGTCGTTAGTAAAATACTTAATAGTTATAATATTTTATAACACGTTATCAGCACGAGAGCTCCGATCCTTCGAAGTTCGTCGACGTCATCACCCCGAGCACGAGAGTTTCGTCCTCTGAAGTTTTTTGACGCCATCACTCCGAGAATGAATACACGTGGAGATATATGTCTTGTGGATAGCGCAACGACTCATACAATTATCGCAGATAGAAAATATTTCTCCCGATTGATTATTCAAGAAGCAAATGTTAATACCATTTCGGGAAGTACGAAATTGATTGAAGGCTCTGGGACAGCTAATATCATATTATCCGGAGGAACAAAATTGCATATCGAAAATGCATTATATTCTTCCAAGTCTCAAAGAAATTTATTGAGTTTTAAAGACATCCGTAAAAACGGATATCATATTGAGACTACAAAAGAAGGTGATAATGAATACCTTCAAATCACAAATGTGATTTTAAATAAAAAAAATGCATTATAGAAAAATTATCTGCTTTATCCTCCGGTTTATACTATGCTTACATTAATACAATTGAGGCAGATTCTATAAATGTTGACTTATTTATTGTGTGGCATGACCGGTTAGGCCATCCCGGTTCAACTATGATGCGGAGAATAATTGAGAATTCATGTGGACACACATTAAAAAATAAGAAGATTATTATGTCCAATGAATTATCATGTGATGCTTGCTCAAAAGGAAAACTGATCGTTAGACCATCACCAGTGAAATTAAAGACCGAGTCTATTACGTATTTGGAACGTATTCAAGGCGATATATGTTGACCAATACATCCACCATGCGGTCCATTTAGATATTTTATGGTTTTAATCGATGCATCAACTAAATGGTCGCATGTATCATTATTATCAACTCGCAATGTTACATTCGCTAGATTGCTTGCTCAATTAATTCGCACATTTTCCTGATTTTCCAATTAAGAAAATACGCCTTGATAACGCTGGTGAGTTCACTTCTAAAGCATTTAATGAGTATTGTATGTCTATTGGAATTGATATTGAACATCCCGTAGCACATGTTCATACTCAAAATGGACTTGCAGAATCATTGATAAACAGATTACAATTAATTGCAAGAAAATAACTAATGAAGTCGAAACTTCCTTTATCATGTTGGGGATATGCTATTTTACATGCAGCATCACTTATCCGCATTAGACCAACAAGTTATCATAATGTTTCCCCATTACAAATGGTTTTCGGTCAGAAACGAAATATTTTCCATTTGAGAGTTTTTGGATGTGCGGTATATGTTCCTATTGCTCCAACGCAACGCACTAAAATGGGACCTCAAAGAAGAATGGGAATATATGTTGGATTTGAATCAAAGTCGATAATAAAATATTTAGAACCATCGACAGGAGATTTATTTACAGCTCGATTTGCCGACTGTCACTTTGATGAATCTAAATTTCCAACATTAGGGGGAGATAAAGAAAATAAACAGCTGGTTAAAGATATTACTTGGAATGAATTATCATTGGCTCATTTTGATCCTCGTACAAAAGAATGTGAACTCGAAGTTCAAAGCATAATTCATTTACAAAATTTAGCCAATCAATTGTCAGACAGTTTTACTGACCAAAAGAGAGTGACTAAATCACATATACCAGCTGTTAATGCTCCTATTAGAATTGATACTTCTATTGGAGATACGAACAAAACTGAGTCGAAACCGCAATTAAAACGTGGTAGGCCCTCGGGATCTAAAGATAAGAATCCTCGAAAAAGAAAAGGAGCAAATATTGTAAATGGCCAAATCGAGGACACATCGACTCCAAGAGAGTCAATGGGCGTAAATAAACTTGATCAGGTACCTGAAAGTTGTGAAAATATTGAGAATGAAGAGATTTCGTTAAATTATGCCCAAAATAGAATACGATGGAACCGAGACAAAGTCAACGTTGACGATGTTTTCTCATTTAATGTAGCGCTGCATGAGATTATTGAAAATGAGGATAATGAACCAAAATCTGTAAATGAATGTAGACAAAGAAGTGATTGGCCAAAATGGAATGATGCAATCGAGGCAGAATTAAAATCACTTGAGAAACGAGAAGTTTTTGGCCCAGTAGTCCGTATACCAGAAAATGTAAAGCCGGTTGGATATAAATGGGTCTTCATTAGAAAGAGAAATGAAAACGGTGAAATTGTTAGATACAAAGCACGACTTGTTGCACAAGGGTTTTCACAAAGACCCGGTATTGATTACGAGGAGACATACTCTCCTGTGGTGGATGCAACTACTTTTCGTTATCTAATTAGTCTGGCAGTACGTGAAGGACTCGATATGCATCTTATGGATGTTGTCACTGCTTATTTGTATGGCTCACTCGATAGTGACATATATATGAAACTTCATGAGGTATATCGTTTGCCTGAAAATTCGGGACCTCATAATGAGTACTCAGTAAAACTGAATAAATCATTGTATGGTTTAAAGCAATCGGGGCGAATGTGGTATAATCGCCTAAGTGAATATTTACTGAGTGAGGGATATAAAAATGATCAAACATGTCCATGTATTTTCTTGAGAAGAAGTGGAAAAGAGTTCGTCATCATTGCAGTTTATGTTGATGACTTAAATATTATAGGAACTCCTCAAGAATTAACTAAAACTATTACATGTTTGAAACGGGAATTTGAGATGAAAGATCTCGGAAAAACGAAATTTTATCTCGGACTACAAATTGAATATTTAAATAATGGAATATTTGTCCATCAAGAGACTTATACGAAAAAGATCTTGAAAAGATTTTATATGGACAAAGCGCATCCATTAACTACACCGATGATCGTACGGTCCCTTGATCTAACTAAAGATCCATTTAGACCATGCGAAAATAACGTAGAAATACTTGGTGCCGAAGTTCCATATCTTAGTGCTATTGGCGCATTAATGTATCTTACAAGTCATACTCGACCAGAGATAGCATTTGCTGTAAATTTATTAGCGAGATATAGTTCTGCACCAACTCGACGACATTGGAATGGAATCAAACAAATATTCCGTTACCTTCAAGGAACTACGGATATGGGATTATTCTATTCCAATGATTCACAGTCTCATTTAATTGGTTATGCAGATGCAGGGTTTTTATCTGACCCGCATAATGGCCGATCACAAACGGGTTATTTATTTACATATGGAGGTACAACTATTTCATGGCGATCGGTCAAACAAAGTTTAACAGCTACTTCAAATCATGCTGAAATATTGGCAATTCATGAATCTAGTCGAGAATGTGTTTGGCTAAGATCTATTATTCAATATATTAAAGAGACTTGCGGGTTATCTTCTGAAAAATTACTCCCCACAACATTATTTGAAGATAATACAGCATGCATAGCTCAACTAAAGGAAGGTTACATCAAAGGTGATAGGACAAAACATATATCACCTAAATTTTTCTTTACACACGAACTTCATAAAAATGGTGATATTGATGTACAACAAGTTCGATCAAGTGAAAATCTCGCTAATCTATTCACAAAGGCACTTCCTCCGAGAATTTTCGAAAAGTTAGTATATTCAATTGGGCGAAAACTTGGAGATCTTAAAGGATATTCTCATCAGGGGGAGTAGATACGCGTTGCACTTTTTTTCCTTCACTATGGTTTTTTCCACAGGGTTTTCCTAGTAAGGTTTTTAATGAGGCAACAAGAAAAGCGTATCAATGGAATTATGTACTCTTTTTCCTTAACTATGTTTTTTATCCCACTGAGTTTTTTCTAGCAAGGTTTTAATGAGACATATTCCTTAATATACATCCAAGGGGGAGTATTATGAAATATTAATAAATATTAAAATAAAGATGTGGATGTATATTATTTAGAATGGTGGTTAAGTAAAAGGATTGGTTGAATGGAGGTTATGATGGTTAAGTAAAAGGATTGGTTGAATGGAGGTTGAGAAAGTTAGATTTGATTATTTTATTGATTAGAATGGTAGATATGATTTTTGTGTGGTTGATGTAATATTTTATTTTGTGGATGTAATTAGAGAGATTTGTGTATAAATAGGTGATTTGGAATGTGTAAAAATATATTGAAAGTATTGAATAAAAGAAGTTGTTTATCTCTCTAGTTATCTCTCTAATATTTATATAATCATCGTTAGTAAAATACTTAATAGTTATAATATTTTATAACAATACATATATTTATAATAATAAACATAGTTATTTTTATTCTCAATGAGTAATTCGCCATTATCATTTTATTTCACTAATGAGATGAATATATGCATTTATAACACGTTGAATTAATTATTTTAAACCAAATCCGTTTACTTGAATCCGAATGTGATTGTTAAATGATCACTTCACATCACTAATGCTCGCGTATAGACTGATATATATATATATATATATATATATATATATATATATTATAACCTTAGACGTGAATTTTTCTTCCTAGACTGGAGCGGTCGTAAGGATTCGTACTCATCATGACCACTTGGTCTGCATTCTAATATTATGTTAAATGACTGTTTCACCTAAAATCTTAATCTTAAAAAGAGTATATCATATTTTTAATTTTATATATAATATTTTGATGTTGCTCATCTCAAATTAATTTCTCAAAAATAAATCAGTAAATCATGATCGAGAATAAATAAAGAGGAAAAAAGACTTTAATAAGTTAAAAGAAATAATAAGAAGAAAGTAAAAAAATGTAAAATGCTATAATTACAAATAATGCTGTTAAAAACTCAATTATGTACGTGGCGTACTATACAAGGTTTGGCCTTTTGAGCAATACAAAGAGGCAAAATACGTATACGGACATGGGACCCAACCGTATGATGAATGACGTGTACCTAAATTCTGATGGCGTGGCATTTTCTTATTGGTTGATGTCTACATAAGACCAATCACCTTGCGCAAAGCGTACTTCTACCATTTGTTGGGCCCCACCACTTTTTCTACAAGTTGTCATACGCCAAATCAGAAAAGTAACGTAAAATACCATCAGCCTAAAATTCCAAAGGAAGAAATGCACTTAAATACCCATCAGCCTAAAATTCTTACACATAACTCTTCTTGTCAAATTATTTTTCGTTTAAAGACCAGTTTGAAACTTATCTTACACTTAAGGACCAATTGGACAAAAATATCCCTCAAAACTTACATAATTACCATTTTACCAGGATTTTAAATTAAAAAGAAAAAAAAAATAGAAAATCATATTCAATCGTGAAATAGAAACCCACATCACAAAGCAAAATTCTCACTCTCAATCAAACATCCAAATCCAATGCCCACAACAAATGTGTCCCACGATGAAATGCCCGAGGAGTCACCGTCGTCGTCGCGTTTTGAAATTTCCAATTCAAGTAACTTTCGTAGTTTTTATTTTTTTCATCAGATTTTTTGTTAATTGTTCGATTAGAGTTTTTAGATCTCGATTTAGGTTATTATGTCTCGATTAAGACTTTCATATATTTAATTTGGGACCTTTTGTGTTTAACATGAGGATTTATATATTTAATTTGGGGCTTTGTTTAGGTGTTGCTCGATTAGGTTCTTGAAGGTTTAAATTGAGTGTTTTCAGTTTTTTTTTTATCAATTAGGGCTGTAACTTTCGTATTTTTGGTACGCTATATGTATATTTTTGGTACGTTGTATGCATATTTTTAGTACAATATATGTATAATAATGGTACGGGGTGGTAGTATAAATTGGTACGATATAGTTAAGATTATGGTACGAGACGTCTTTTTTTTTTTATAACAACTCTAACTATAATTACTCTACATTTCATGTCATTTTGATTATCTCGTAGTCTACATGAATGATTAAAGAGTACCACTTCTACGAATGGTGAAATAAAAAGGTAGGAAGAAGCTTGCAAACTTAGATGTTCTTATTTTGAAATAGCATATCTTTTGTTACGTTTCATTCTCAACATTATCATGCTTTCATTGCTAGCCTTAAGAAATTTCATGTTGATGTAGACAAGAGGATTTTTGGAGGTCGATCACCGAGTTTCTTCCCAAAGAAATCTTTGCAATTGAGAAAAAAACAAAGGTAAGAAGGACCAAGAAAAGAAGCATTCAATAGTTGTTGTTCAAGGTCCGAAACCAGGAATTGCTACTGATTTCGGTTTCGCTTAGCTCTATTGGAGCTAACCTTTGATTCTGTAGCTGTCTTTTTTTGGTACGTCATGCGTATGCCTTTGGTACGTCATATGCATGTTTTTAACAGAATGATACGGTAATTTTGTAACTCAATTTACGTAGATTGCTAATGTATTTTTTTTTATATATATATAAAAATATGCATGTTTTTTGTGTACTATTGGTGAATGTATTCTGATTACAGACAGATTATTCGATTATTATGGCTAAAATGTTGTTTGTTATGCGTTAAATTTTGGTATGGTAACAATGTTAAAAAAAGTACGGTAACCATGTATACAAGGTAGGACAAACACCGACGTAATGATACGCTAAACGCACAAAAATGGTACACCATATTAATAGCTGTAAAAAAACGTGATGAAAATTACAAAAACTAGTGAAAATACAAAAAAAAAATTCAATCTTATTGGTATCTGACATTTTTAACGGTGTTATAGAACAAATTATGACACGCACATAAAGATGTGACATGCATAGAAGGTGTAATAAACTTTGTACATTTTCGGCACTTATTTTGGTACTACAGACTACATAAATGTGGTACCATATATGCCCACTATAAGGTACCATAATAGGCTTATCAATGGTACATTATACATGCTATATTTGGTACATCTTACTTGGGTAAGCACTTTTCATATCGTTCGAATTAATTTTTTGTAAGAAACTATTTTACCATACGTATATATATTATATGTTTCACTTTGTATCAAATTTGATGGTTTCAAATGATTTTATATTTCAAACCCCAAGTTTCATAACAAGAGAATGATCAATGTATGAACATCTTACTATTGAAGCTTGAGTTTAAACTACAAATCCACGATTTTGAGGGTTAACTTATTAAATATAATACAAAAGGAAACTTATAACATATTAACATATACTAAAATGTTTTTGCATCGAAAGTAATGTAAAAGGCGACGAAAAAACACTTACCCTAATAAAATGTACTAAATAGAGCATGTATATTGTACCATTATGTAACATACGAGTGTACCTACCGTACCACATCTAAGTAGTTATCGTACCTATATAAGTAACGATATTGTACCATGTTTGATCAGTGCACACGATATCTAAATTAGAAGTTCAGAACGTCCATTTATAAATATGAAGTCCTAAAAATAATAAATAAATGTAAACAAAAAAAAAATCTATAATAAGTTGAACATTTTCAATTTAACAAACATCTATACAATGCTCTAGTAAGTTGTTTAACATTTTTCATCATTTTCTAGTGAAACTTGGGTTTTGTAATATAAAACTATGAGTGTAGGGGTTACTCCATCAAATAAGATACAAAGTGACACATATAACTAATATACATATGGAAATATGATTTTTCAAAAAAAAAAAAAATATTAAATTGCCACGAAATACGCTTACTTTAATAAGTTGTACCAAATATATCGTGTGTCTGTACCATTATATAGATTACAACTATACCTTATTATGGATATATATTGTACCACAATTAAGAAGTTTATCGTACCAAAATTGAGGAACTTTCTCACATAGGAAATATATTGTACCTTTCAAACTGGGGAGTTTTTCGTATATGTCAGAAATTTCTATGCGTCAGAACATTCTTTTATGTGTCAGAATTTGTTCCATAATACAGTTAAAATTGTAATTTTCTGTGTTCTGTCAGAACTTTTTGACTTTTTATATTTTTTATCACTTTTCCTACAACTCTTAATATAGCGTACCATTTTAATTCGTTTTGCGTATCATGTAGCTAGTGTTTGATGTACATTGTACACATGATTACCATATCTTTTTCAATATTGTTACCGTACCAAACATTTCAGGAATTGTCATAACAGTGTTATCAGAATAAATCCAATATTACATCAACACAAAAAAATATGCTCGTAATCAAGATATTCGTTTACTAATCAACATATATGTGACATATGACCCCAAAAAAATATGTCGTAAGCTATATGCAACATATGAACAAAAGAATGGAACAAACAACTAAACCTATACGGTTAATATGGCCAAACAAAATTTGTCCAACTCCACGAATGCAACGACTCAGTGCATCTATTGATTTTACTACAACGTCAAATTCATTGTAGTCTTCATCGTCATCTTCCATCATGTAACAATATAGATCAAAATAAATGCATATTCTGCTTGTAACCACACCACCCAAACAATGCGCCCCCATGAACTATACTTGTAGGCAACATAGTTATTTACCTCTACAAATAATTCAGCAACTGTTGCCAATGATACACTAACCATACATTAAAAGATAAATTATATAAAGTAATATGGTAGCCTAATCATACATGAGTATGTACACTATATAAGTAAATATGGTACTCTAACCATACTTATAAAGGTACACAATATACATTAAATTGATACCTCATTATTAGCAGCTAACCAGGTAATACCTCTGTAGCTCCAGCGCTAAAACTGCTACAGACCATATAAAGGTACGTCGTAATAAGCGAATAGATACCATAACAACAAGTAAATTGGTACACAATATACATAAAATTAGTACTACATAACAGATATATAAAAGCATCGGGTTTGCAACACATTAACGCCATTTTACTACCAGAAATTATAACCACCACATTATTATTTCATGTTGTCGGAAGTTCTATGATCGCGTTGGACTGTAAAACCCCGCAGTTTCAAGAAAACCCACTAACTACTAACTAACATCGAACAAACCCACGAAAAATTGGAACAATTTCGATATATTTTCGGCAATCCACGCCGGCCTTACTTGTATCGAACAAATCTGAGCATGAACTACCTTGAAACCCAGCTCGCTTGTTCTCTATTCTCTAATTTCTTCTTCTTCTTCTTCTTCTTCTTCTTCTTCTTCTTCTTACTCGTTGAGAAACCTACGTAGACTGACTCGGATCGAGAATACCCACGCCGAAATCTTCTTCTTCTTCTTCTTCTTCTTCTTCTTCTTCTTCTTCTTCTCGTTTTCTCTTTCTTCGTTTATGTTTTTTATTTTTTTAAAATTTCTGAATTTAATGTTTTTTGTATTAAAAACAAGAAAAAATAAAATAAAATCATTAAGGGGTATTTTCGTCTTTTCAAAAAAATTGGTCCTTAAGTGAAAGAAAAGTTTCCACTTGGTCCTTAAGTGAAAAAAATTCTGACATGGGGAGTTAAGTGATGAAAACTTATATAGATGGGGATTTAAGTGAAGTTGTCCCAAAAATATTATATATAAACATATCGATTTTATATATATACACTACACTGATCGATTTAAGTAAGAATATTTTATATATACACTAGATATCAATCTGAAATTAAAAAACTTTTCACTTCGTTATGTATTTCCAATTTTTAATATTTGACAATAAGGATTAAGGAGGCATGTTAGAAGTGTAATGATGAGTACGTAAACTCAATTAAGTGCATATAATATCGAACTATGTTTGTGTAATAAGTCAAGACCACCACGTGGAATATGTTTATAGGTACATGTAATGTAATGTATATAATAAACGTATGTATTAATTCGAAAAGATAAAAAAAAGGTTGCCCTAATACATATATATGTGGCTAATTAACATGCTAACTTGATATAGCTAATTATGGGTGATAATAATGTATAATTGTTTAGATACATGATTGCAAATTAGTTTAGCAGTCGTCCTCATTTAACAAACTATAATTACTACTCTGCATGAGCTATAATAGCAGTAGCAAGATATATTACTCGAGTGAACAAGCTAAAATAACTAGTGGTAAAAAATATTCATATGCTATAATGCGAAATATATGTTACAAAATATTAATATAAAACCCACAAGGCAATAATATCTCAATTAACTCATATATATATTTAGGCATGTTTATTCACATAAAACTTTTAAAAAATACATATACACCTAGTTCTACTTGACAATGAATCCCTATCTAATTTTTTATAATCTACTTGACAAATACTATTTTTTTTTTTAAAATATACTTTAGAAAGTCAGTGAAGGACCTATTGTTTACAATGCCTATTATTTTTTATTGATGATATTTGTAATTGAGTAAAAATAATGTCATTTGTCTTTTTCCACGTGTAAAATTAACCTTAACTGGGCCTTGTTTAAATGGGCTGATTAACATTAATGGGCCGAAACTGACTTGATTATTTGGGTTTAGGAGGGGGAAAGCTTTCAAATTTAGACAGCTATAGATAATATACTATGGCTGTGTTTGGTTTGATGAAAAGCCCAGAAAAGCCCATATAATATAAATAATCAGATTTAATATTGTGTTTGGTTTAGTAATTTCAGCCCGAATTTAATATTTCAGCACGTTTTTAAACCAAAGGCCCGTTACAAGTAAACTGAATTAAAAAGCTGAGATAAATTATCTTGAATTGTTGGATAAATTTTTTATCTTGGGCTTTATCTCGTGCTCATAACCAAACGGACCCTATATATATTGCAAGTTGCAACCCCTTTTTTTGAGTAAATTATGTTATACCCCCACGTGGATATACTGAAATGCGCATCACTACCCTATGTTTTTTTTATTGCGTGAAACTCCCCTGTGGTGTCTAAAACTTAGCACCATACCCCTCATGGTATCTAAAACATAGCATTGTACCCCCCAATTAGGGGGTAAAAATGACAAGGAACGCATAATTAAATAAACCACGAGGGTGTTTTACGCTATTTACAAACCATAGGGGTTTTGGTATTTATTTTTTAAACCACCTGTGAGTTATATGCAATTTAGCCTTTTTTTTTTAATCTTCCCCTAATTATTATGAAAATTAAATCTTTTACTTCATTTATACTTACATTCTCTTATCAATTTATTAATTAATTAATAATGCCAATAATAGTGCTAATTTTTCGAATAAAAACATCATAATTTACACAATTTTTGTTCCAATCTATTCTACCCAAGTGATAAAACAACCCAACATACTTAAGATTTTGACATGTCATAACAAATTTAAATTTATGATGATGTGTCAAAATCTTAAGAGAGTTGGGTAACTACCCAAGTGGGTAGAATATAATGAATTTTTATGTACACGTTAAAATTATTTAATTGACGTTAAAAATATAATACTTTTGTAAAAGTTTTAATATACGAAAAGACATCATTTATATTAATAATACATGCATCACATGAAAAATAACTATTTATATAACTTTATTTTCATGTTGCACCGGCATTTGTGGTATCATAATTTAATTTTTAATATTATGTTGTATAATTATGACGTTAATCATCATGCTAATTGACGTTAATTTTTTTTTAAAATTATTATTCCAATAATAATTTATTCTCTCTGATAAATGTTGATTAATTTTAAAATCTTAATAGGTAGAACAACTTTATTAGCTAATAAATTTATCTAAAAATATATATAAAAAATAATTTTTTGTTGAAAAAGAGGTTAAATAATTATTGTTGAAACTAATTTGGTAAGAGAATTGGAAACTTATGTTTTTTCATTCTAAGTGGGGTGTGAATTAGTAGCATCTTAAATAATATTTTTTACATTTTTTAAGTGTTTTTCACCCTAATGGGTTGCGAAGGAGGTGATATATATATATATATAAATCTTATAATAGTTCAATTTGCAGGTGAAGCATACTTATTACAAAGCGCAAGCGCATTACTAGTGACCTGCGCCACACTGCCCACCCTCGCCCGAACCGAGGCCCTAATCCTACCGCCCATCACGACCCGACCCGAAAACTCGTCCATGCAGGTGCTATCGTCCGTCAAGGCGGCGCTGACCCACGTCTGCAGGTTGCTCAAGTGCCACCTGCTGAACCCAGACCCACGACGAGCCCCGCGGCCAATGTAATCGAGCTCACCAAGCGATCTGCGCAGCCGATCCACGCCGTCGCCTATCTGCTCGAGGCAGTCGTTGATGGCCGCCCGTTCTCTGGGCCTCAGGCCGCGGAACCTGGCGAGCCTGGCTACGAAGGCCCTGGTCGACTCGGCCCTGTCTAAGCTCACGGTCAGCGCGGTCTTCACCAGCTGCCTGGGATCACTGTCGATGGTCGAAGAGTGGGGCGACAGAGATTGGATGCATACGGATGGGTACGTTGCGAAGCGACACGAGGCTGTAATGAAGCTGCTGCTGCTGCTGCTGCTGCTGCTCGGCGCCGCCGTGTTGATGGCTGAGGTAAGATTGGTAGTAGTAATGGTTGTTAGGAGGAGAGACAGTGAAAGAAGAGATGTAAGAGACATTGTTTTCGCCATTGTATTGCTCTTGTTAGGTAAGACTGATGAAAATTAAGGTGGGATTTTATTATATATATATATATATATATATATATATATAAATGGCAATGAACTCACAGTGAGTGCCACGTGAATGAGTAAAAGGTTCGACGACAAGATTTGAATTTGAACACGTTGGTGTTTCGTAACGTGGTATGTATCTTACGAGGAATACGGCACGGGCCAGCGATTAAGCTAATGGTTTGTTTAACGCTCTTATAGTTGGAGTTTATTTTGATATTTTATTATTATGTTTATTCCATAATTATAATTAATGTTTTACTACGAAGTTTCCAATTTCTTGCAGAAAGATTCGCGGACACTCGTGACACCGACAAGAAAATTAGTTAGTACGCGGTTTTACAAATCTCACATAATATATATAGATTTTGTATTTTAGGTATATATATATATATTATGTATTTTAGTATATATATTATGTATTTTTCCTTCTAAAGTCCAATTAAGTCATTGTCAATTTACTAGGCTTTCGCCAATGAGGCCTTGATCTAGTGATCAAGGAGGAGGACTTAATGATTTATAGGTTAAGTTGTGGGATCGAATCATTCCTCCCACAATTCCTTAAATAGTCCACATGTAATTTATTTTCCATAACTATCGTTCTTAGATTGGTTTGTGACGTATTCGGGGCTAGTCCATAGCCAGGTCGAGTGGGGATACCTCGGGACAGTAAAAAAAAAAAAAAAAAAAAAAAATTTATTAGGCTCTCGGGCCGGGCCTATAGAGTGGGATATTTTATTACATAGCAGCATTCTACGTTTGCATGGTGAGCCCGCAAACATAAGGTTCATGCTTTGCGGTACTATCCAATCCTTGTACAAAAACAGATAAATATACATCTTCGAAACAATCAGAGACGAATATATAAGAAACAGATTTAATATATATGATAAGTACGTGAAGATACAATTAGAATGGAATAAGCAGTACCTAGCCCTAAAGTGTAAGATTTATTCTGATAGAGAGATTTTTTTTTATTTTTTTTTAGAAGTATGTCTCTCTAAGAGTCGATGTAAAAACCCAGGAGATCCCATACCTTGTTATGGTCTATCGTATACGCTACAACCTCGTTCAGAATCTGCACTTGATTCTTTGTTGCTCTTTGTAACCAAATCATAATTTATAGAAGCTAGCTGCGACAAATTCTGATCATGGAAAAAGAAAAAAAAAAAAAAGAGTAATGCAGCATTCATTTGATCAGTGGATTAAAAGTTTAGATGATGCATTTGTAATTGAGTTCAAATTCTCACCTTGAACGAGAAGTTGCTGAAAGAGTACTTATTATTGAGGCAGGGACCGCCAAAGTCTGCTAAATGCCCGCATTCATCGTCCTGTTTAAAAGAAACGCAAAACATTTGTATACTTCTTCCAAACATAGAGAAAAGCATGAACACTTCCTGCAGAAATATTTTCTTACATCTTCATCCTGACTGTAACTGCTGCTACATGACGCACTGCCCGTCTCAGACATGTCATCGCAATCACTGCCTTCGTTGATATTTTCCTCTTCCAGATTCCATATGTATCGGCTCATAAAATAGCTCGTATCGTGTGCATCAGCCGACGGTATAAATGTTGCCTGGACAATTTTAAAGAGCTAAAGTAAGTCTACGAAGTTCTTTTCACAAAAAAAAAAAGGTGTTATTTTTGGGTATTAGAAGCTCGTTTCTTCGTAAGACCTTGTGCATTTCAAGAGTGTTCCAATTGATATCCTTGAAGAAGTGGTGCCTTTTAACCTGTGTAGAAATATTTTGAGTAATTTTTGCATGTTGATTATATATTCAGACCAACTTAACTTAGACAGCGACTATTATTACCTCTCCAGCTCCAGTGGCACCCAATCTCTGAAGTGGATTATCGTTTAGCAACCTGAAACAAATCGTTTAAAGCATCAAAGAATAATACATCGGTGTAGACGGGCCTCGGTTATATTATGGGAACTAGCAGTGTGAGAGAAGATTACACAATTTTTGCTAAGTTGGACAAATTTTTATCAATAATGAAACGTCTTTTATGAATAAAGAGAAGATAAAACTTACTTGTTAATCAGATCATGGGCTTCGGAACTCATCTCTTCTGGTACCTTTGGCCAGGGTATGTCTCTGTTCATAATATTGTTAAAAATTTGCTGCATCAGGAAAGAAAAACACTAGCTAGAGTCATGGATTGTCTGAGTCAAATAATACGGGAATCACATTCATGAATACGACAAGTATCCATCGCTTATTATATAGCAATATTTCGTTGTATTGTATGATTGGACGCAAGATCTGATTTGCTGTGATGCACTACTCAAAAGCTAATATTAGGATTTGATACCTGTGGATGTTCTGCATTGAAAGGTGGAATACCTACTAAAAGCTCATAGAGGATAACACCCACAGACCACCAATCAGCGGTAGCACCTATGTAGAGGATAAAACGAGTACGATAATCGTAGCATCTAAAACATAGAAAAACCATTAATGGGAATTCAATTCGAAAAAGGTTCATTTAAATTACAAACCATGCCCCGTTCCAAGAAGAATTTCTGGTGCCAAATAATCAGGGGTGCCAACAACTGAATGGTTTTTCCTTTGCTCTCTTTTCGCTGATGAATGCACTCCTCCTTTCGGTTTGTCATCACCAACTAAGGCAGATGGTCCAGACAAGTCATCTGTGCTATTTATCAGTCCAACTTTGGAGAGTCCAAAATCTGTCAGCTGTATTGGTACAGGAAATGTTACTCAAATTGAACATAAGATTGAAGTGATCTGTTAGCAATCCAAATAAAAACTCCAGGGCAAAAGCTAAAGGTGTCTTGAGATTGAATGCATTGAAAAGCATCTGCAAAAATTTTCCTGATAACTAGGAAATCTGTCTTTGAAGAAACCACTCGGAATCTTCCTGCTATTAAGACATCAACTTAACTATATCAATGCCAGACATCACTATTTCTAGTGGTTCGCTTTTAGTAAAATCACCAACTATGCTTAAGAAATAGAGTTTAGTTCGTGTCTGCTCTGGTCTTTCATGCACAGTTTATGACCTTCATCACGGGTAAAGAACAAACTCCAACTACTATCACGGGTAAAGAACAAACTCCAACTACTAAACTACTGGTAAACTATATTACAACCCTTTGTACACTAGGAACTTTCCATTCTAACTCTGGCTTCGCAGGAAGCAATGCCCATGAATGTAAGAAAAAATAGGTTTAACACTGCTTTTACTTCCATGAAAGTAATTTATAATATGCAATACAGTGAATCAAATGTCAAAATTCAGCAGATCATGCTTACTGTGTATCAAATAATTACTTTTACATATTGACCTTGATGTGACCATCTGGACCTATCAACAGATTATCTGGCTTCAAGTCTCTGTGAATAACATTTAGGGAATGCAGGTATTCCAGTGCAAGTACCTGGAGTGAAAAAATAATCTTTTTTTAGTGAAAAAATAAACAATTGAGAACAACTTTATGACTTCTAATTTAGAAGCTAGCATTCTTACAACTTCAGCTATGTATATGCGTGCCATATCTTCCTCCAAACAACCTAAATTCTTCAGTAAAGAGAAGAGATCCCCACCATTCAAGTATTCCATGACCAAATAAAGATTTTCCCTACAAGTGAAAGAATAGAAAAATCGGACCTGTTCATTGTTAGAATGTGGATTAGTAAATACTTGACAATGTTTCATTTTATACCGGTGCATAATATTTATATTCAAAAATTGCTCACCACAAAAGGATTACGAACTGATATTAGAATATCACGTTCCGCTAAGATACTCTCCACTGCATTTTTGCGGATCATATCAGCTTTCTTCAAAACCTGCAAAGATTGGCTGAATTAGGTAAGTTTATCAGAAAAATATCGCCTTATTACAGATTTAAAGGTATCGAATTTAAAGTTTTCTGATGACAAATAGACACTTGACCTTTATTGCAAATATGTCACCAGTTGCCCTTTTCTTCGCCAGAAAAACTCTTCCATAAGCACCTCGGCTTATAGGTTTGATGATTTCAAAGTCTTCAATAGATGTACGATCCTTGGTACATGCATTCATCGGGCTTGCACGTATACTACGTACTGTGTCTTCTTCTGTATAATTATCATCATCAGCAGCTCTATGTGGCATCACTTCTGCCTTTTCATCGTCAATCTGACCACAGAGTACAACATATTTCTCCCTGAATAAGCCAAATAAAGTCAATAAGTTAAGAAATGTGATTATAGCATGCTATCTTGTAAGAGATTCTGTCCACTTTTCATTCTAAATTTTTTCTTCAACTCTTCGACATCAATTATTTTAAGTTTTACCATATGTGAGTGGGATTCCAACTTACGCAAAAAAACACGAAAGATGCTGCAGTCTTAGCTTATATACAAATTTTTTACGGGTTAACATTTTCCAATTCACTGCCTTTTAATTGATTGAAGTTTCTAGCTGATCAAGTCGTCTCCTAACGATAATCACTAGTTCTTTTTTAAAGTATTTTCAACGGCAATGGAACTTTTGTGTATGATTGTGTTACCTATGACACCGACCGAGCTAGAATGGTTAATCATTCCAAGGTACCAAAACTCAGCATGCTACAAAGTTTTACTTAGATCTAATATTCTAGTGAATTGTTTTGTTGGGAAAACTTTTTTATTTTCTTACGCATGCATAAATGAAAAATAACAAACCATGTTAAGGTATAAAGTAACTTAACTGGAGTAATTTCTCTATGCGCCTCCCAAAAGTTTCAACTATAAGAGCATCCACATTCCTATCTTGAATAGCGTATTTCAGATCCTCCAATCGTTCTATCATATATGCCAATGTACTGTAATCATTGTCGTTGACATTAGCTACTGATCGAGCAATGTCCATTAGCTTATGTACCTGCCATGAGAAAGTCACACAGAACGCCTCCTCGTTCATAATATTCAACCCACAATTGAAAAAGCTGAAAACTACTTTTGCATTCTGCATGTTGAAGTTTCAGTTACCATAGCTTTATGAGGCATATTTCACAAAAGATCCTATTTAAAGCTTAGCTAGAAATAAGGAATGTGGGAAACACAATTATATAACTAGTCAAACACTATTGACATAGTCAAATAGACAATCTCAGCTGCGAAAAAATTCAAGAACTGTAGGCTTTACAAGTTCGTCGACAGATTAATATTACGTGATACTTTTGATAACAGAAAGATGAAGAGTCACAAAAATACTTCATTTTTTTTTTATGAACATAACTCCATTTCAAACTAAGAATCCAAAGTAAGAACCCCTTAGAACATGGAATAAGATGAATAACATTTTAACTACCTGCTGATAATTTTCAACTTCCCGCGCACTCAGAAGAAGCTCTATCTGTGTCATCCTTGGAGTCATCATAGGTGAACGAGGTGTCAAGCTCCCTGCTGAAGATGCTTTCCTACTTTGATCAGGTGTTAGAGCACGATCACAAAATTTAGTCAATGAATTATGAGGACCATTCACAATAAAAGATTTATCAACATCAGCAACGCAATCCATCATGGCCTCAGAACATCTTCGAGACAGAGCGTTTCCTTTTGTTGACAACTCATGCAACCCCGCTGGTCCCCTTGATCCAGAAACTCTTTCCATTTCAGGACTTCTTTCCACGTTGTCAGCGGATTTAGGGGTCCAAGTTTCGATTATCTTCTCAATGGTATCAGCAACTCTTTCAAGTCTTTCATTTACAGTTAAACCCTTCAAATCACATCTATCAGTAATAGTACAAATTCTAGAATGCAGCTCTACATGTACTGTTGGTATCTCATTTTCACATATTCGACATATAAGATAATCTTCATATGAGGTATGGTGTTGATCCCAGTCTCCGCAAGTGACACTTTGTGTTTTAGGAGACCCTTCTAAATGTTCATCTTGACCGACTGGAGTGTCAATATATTCATCATAACTGTCAGTTTCATTTCTAAGTTCATCGCCTTTAACCTTGAAAGTGATATCCAGAGGCTCATGAAGTTTCCGATTCTTTTCAGCAGCAGATGGAAGCTTTTTCCATGATGACATCCTTATGCTTCCTGTAGATGAAGCAGCGCTCTTTGCTGTGCCAACCTCCTCAGATACATAGTTTTCTCTAGTAACACTCAGTTCATCAACTGTATGAGGTTGTCTCTCAAGATTCTCTTTCCAACCCAATGATGGCCCTGAAATACGTTCTGCGTATCTACCCAGGTCACTAAGTTGGTGTGAGGCCAGCATATGATCGTCTTCGTAGCCACTTTCCTTTTGGAACTGAACTAACCGAGTACACCGAGTGAGGATGAATAAAAGTCGAGTGTGCACTTGCTTCAGGGTACCAACAGGTAACTCCTGACGCCGGTCATCTAGATTTTGTACAATGCCTTCACACTTAAACCAGAACTCACTAGGTGGCATCGTTGCACAGTGCCTAGCCATCACTAAGAGATCTTCTAGACTTTCTTTCCATTCTGGATTCGTCTCAGATGTCTTTTCAAGTATAGTAACCAGATCACCAGCAAAAATGCCTAAATCAGCATTCACTTCGTCCTTTAATTTATCAAATTTTGACCGGATCATTACCATAATCCCCTGAAGAAAACAAAGTGCAAGTCATATGATAAGCACATAAGATCTATGGTCTCAAGAACAGGGCATCAAGAGGTGATCTAAACATACTTGCATGCGGCCAAAGGCTCTGGATTTCCAAAATGGAAGTGGTCGGACACCTTTGGAATCCAGTTCGTGGGAGAAGGCTTTAATGTCTGGTGATCTTTTTTTACGACCACTTGTTAAACGCAAAATAGCCTGAAAGCGAGGGGACTGTATTTCCTTGGCAAAAGCTTGTTGATAACCCTAATATAAGATTAGAAAAATGACACGAATCCGAACTGCACAATGTATTTAAACTAATTTGGAAAATTAAGATCATCAAAAGAGAATCTCTTTATAAGTACGACAAAATCAAATTAAACTAGGTCTAAATGATGTATTACCGCTGGTCCAGACCTGGTGGGCGAAAGGGTTTTCATCGATTTGGATTGATTCCAAGAAGCCTTTTTACCTAAAAATGAAGATTCACTAAAACAATGACATTCAAGTTGTACATTACAGTATCGACAAATCACATTCTCAATCTGGTATCAGCTATCGTAACCCTTGGTCAAGAGTTGAATTCAAAACAGAACTCACAGTTGGCTGAACCTAATTCTTCACTCTGTCATATATGGTTCGCGTCAATTAAAAAGCAAATATACACATGTTGCCTACTATAAACCAACCACACAATAAGGCAATAATCACCTCCAATTTACACCCTTAGTCAACCACATAAATACTTCCTTTCCTTCCCAATAGAAACTCAATGCTAATAGATTAAACAATTGGTCCACGGAAACAGTAACTTCATAACTTGCAATCCCACACTACCTGACACAATTACATTGATTCGAGCAACATATACCAGCTCCCAATTGATTCTTAGACCTTTGCCCATTTACACCTACAATAAATTTTTAAGCAACAACTCGTTTGAATTCTGCTTTAAAGCAACCCAATTTCCAACAATACAATGTACATGAAACTATCTAAAAGCAACCTAATTACCATCAATACAACACTCCCATGAAAGTATTTACATCCCTACTCAAATTCGGGAAATAAAAATGAGAAAGAGAAAACGTCAAATTCAACCTTGTACTGCATTTCGACGCAGAGTGTGCAACTTAGGTTTCAAACCCGCATCATCCTCATCACGGTTCACTAAATCCCTAAAATCCGATCCAGGCTCCACTGACCGCGTCCTGATTTGATTAAGCCCTAATGAATACGGCCCAATCATATCCGAATCGTCACAATCGCCTTCCTGTTTTCCCCTCTGCCGGGTCGGAATGTGAGGCATCTTTCGCAACTTGGAGGCCGATGGCGACCACGACGACGAGGTTTGGGGTTGATTAGGCTGATCCTTTCTGGGATTCGACATTGTCGATTAATTCCCTACACCTAGCTCACATCTTAGGTGAAATCGAAAAGGGGATTACAAAACTCTCCAGCTTGCAAATCTCAGATCTTCAATTCCCGAGAGAGAGAGAGAGAGAGAGAGAGAGAGGTGGTGGAGTGGAAAATATGGGCGGAGAGATTTTCGCGGGAAGGAGGGAATTAGAGGGAGACACGTCGGCGAGTTCAAATTCTGTTATATTTATGCCAAACGTGCATACGATAGCGCAACAAAAACCGCTACCACCACCAGCGATTCTCTATCTATGTATTTTTACTAAATATACACATACATATCAAGCCTTTGACTCTTGGTCGAATTTTATTACAATGGCGTATTTTTCTCCCTTTCTCTTATTATTCCTTAGATTCAAATACTTCATTTATCTTTCTTTCATCAAATCTCAGGTTTCTTTCTCATCACAAACTATGTAATAATAATAATCCCTCTCATTATTCAAGAATCATAACAACAATCAAACTCTTTCATCTTTCTTGAATCCTTAAAAAGAAACAATCTCAAAAGCATGCCCACCATATAGAGACTACAATCTCATCATTCTTTTTCTATATATTTTTTTATAAGATAACATAAGATCATCGTCGAAGATGGGCGATAGGCCGACTTACGCCGCCATCAACAACCATCGGCGATGGAACAGCTACTCATACCTCAACCTCATCCTATACTCCTCCACATTGTTAGCCCTCGTCCTCTTCCTCATCTTCCACTCTCCCCCCTCCGACCGCATCTCCGCCACCAACCGCAGCGAAGTCACCGCCGCCACGTGGGGTGGCCCGGACTGGGAAGGACGGGTCCATGCGTCCGCCAAGCTGCTCGACAAGGGCCGACTCACCGTCCTCGTCACTGGGGCGGCTGGGTTCGTGGGGAGCCACGTGTCCCGGGCCCTTAAGGCCCGGGGGGACGGGGTCGTGGGCCTCGACAATTTCAACAGCTACTACGACCCATCCCTCAAGAGGTCCCGCCAGAAGCTCCTCGAGCGTGAAGGGATTTATATAATCGAAGGGGACATAAACGACAACACCCTTCTCAAGAAGCTCTTCTCCATGGTAACCTTCACCCACGTCCTCCACCTCGCCGCCCAGGCGGGGGTCCGCTACGCCATGAAGAACCCCGGGTCGTACGTCCACAGCAATATCGCCGGGCTCGTGGGCCTCTTCGAGGCCTGCAAGTCCGCGGACCCCCAGCCTGCAATCGTCTGGGCCTCGTCCAGCTCTATCTACGGGCTGAACTCGAAGGTGCTACTGAATGACCATTCTACCTAAAAATTTAAGTTTGAAAGGAGTTCATTTATTTTATTTCCAACACGCCTGTTATATCTAAACTGATTTTTTTTCTTATCTAGCCTTAAATGTGATTTTTTTTAATGGGTGATCGTGCAGATTCCTATCCATGACCTTTTGACCCGAGCTACGTCTATATTGATTTATTTCTTATCTAGCATTAGACGTAAATTTTTTTTAATAGACAATCGTGAGGATTCGTAGCCATGACCTTTTGACTTGAACTCATGAGATGCGATACATGAATAACCACTCCACTCTTAATCATAATATTCTAAGGCTGTGTTTGGTTTGATGAAAAGCCCAGAAAAGCCCATATAATATAAATAATCAGACTTAATATTGTGTTTGGTTTAGTAATTTCAGCCTGGATTTAATATTTCAGCCCGTCTTTAAACCAAAGGCCCGTTACAAGTAAACTGAATTAAAAAACTAAGATAAATTATCTTGAATTGTTGGATAAATTTTTTATCTTGGGCTTTATCTTGTGCCCATAACCAAACAGACCCTAAATTTACATTTTATTTCCAATAGGTGCCCTTCTCAGAGACCGACGCCACCGACAGGCCCGCGAGCCTATACGCGGCCACGAAGAAGGCCGGGGAGGAAATGGCCCACACCTACAACCACATATACGGGCTTTCCATCACGGGCCTGCGGTTCTTCACGGTCTACGGCCCGTGGGGGAGGCCCGACATGGCCTACTTCTTCTTCACAAAGGACATCTTGAAGGGAAAGCCCATACCCATATTCGAAGGGCCCAACCACGCCACCGTGGCGAGGGACTTTACGTTCATAGACGACATAGTAAAGGGCTGCTTGGGCTCGATCGATACGGCGAAGAAGAGCACGGGCAGCGGGGGCAAGAAGACGGGCCCCGCCCAGCTGAGGGTGTTCAACCTGGGGAACACCTCGCCCGTCCCCGTGAGCAAGCTCGTGAGCATCTTGGAGAGGCATCTGAAGGTGAAGGCGAAGAGGAACGTCATGCAGATGCCGAGGAATGGGGACGTACTGTTTACGCACGCCAATATCAGCTATGCGAAGAGGGAGTTTGGCTATAAGCCGACGACGGATCTTCAGGCCGGGCTGAAGAAGTTCGTGGAGTGGTATATGAGTTACTATGGCATGAGCGATAAGAGCACTTCTTCATGATCTTAATCGCCTTCGTCTCTTGAAATTTCATTATAAGCAAGAAAGGGATTTCTTTTTTTTTTTGTGTTGTTTTTAGCTCTAATCATGGAAGTTGGTTATGTTTTACGAGGGAAAGATGTCCGAAGGTGTCTCTATTTTCTTTCTTGGAATGTTTATGATAGCAGATTATTGGATATTTAGGACTTGATTGGTACATATGGTTTAAATTATTAAGATTTATATAAAATTAATGAATGAATTTAAAATAAAATGTATGTTTGGTTAGTTGGTTTACAAAAACCATCTGAGAGGTGTGTTTATCTAAATTTGTATACATGAGTTTAAATTTTTTATATATAAACCGATGTTTTATATAAACCTGCGAACCGAACAAATCAATATGTTATAAACCAACATTCAAAATATTTAGACCGTCCAACCAAACAAGCATTCATCGATACATTTGGTATAAAATTATTTGTAGTAACGTAAATCAAGGCAGACAATTACGCCTATACCAAAAAAGCCATCTCACCTAAGACTACAACTACAGTTGCAACTATAATACATATTAGTATTTTATGCACACTCGATGCGTGTGCAATAATTTATGAATAAATATAATATTAGTTTATATTTTAAATTTATTTATAACATTTAATATATGATATTATAATTTAATTTTAATTTTGTGTTATTTTTAAGTATTTAAAAAAAATATTTGTAAGGATATTTTTGGGCCAAACAATAAAATGAAGGATAAAATTATAATTTGACATGACATACCAAATTAATTGGGAGACAGAACTTTCAGGTGCTCGCGCATTATATATAGTATACATAACTTGAATAATTTATAATATTACTTAATATTTTGAGCCATTTTTAATTAATAAAATCATAATATTATTTATAATTGTGTATTATTTTTAAATATATTAAAAAATTTATTTAGAGGATATAATTGTAACTAATACAAAAGTTATGGATAAAATGGTAATTGTACCTGCCATATCAAATCAATTTAATGTCAGTTACTCTAAGGAGTTCTCGAATAATAAAATAGATAGATATATATATGTATATATAATATAATACATCAATCCTTGGATGTGATCATGGTATTCAAGGATAACATTCAATCCTCGTCTGTATAAAAGAATATTTATATGTGAATAATAATAATAATAATAATAATAATAATAATAATAATAATAATAATAATAATAATAATAATAATAATAATAATAATAATAATAAGCATATGTAAAGTATTATATGAAGTTTAAGAACTCTCTCATCAGATTCAGATAAAAGTTTAATTACTAAAATGGGCTAGATCCATGTTTGGTTGACCATCCAACATCTCACCTCAAGATAGAAACAAGGAAAAGGAAAACAAAATAAAAATTTGAAAAAAAAAAAGAACTTGAAAACATACTATAAAACATGTCTATTATACTCTTATGGCATTGAAAATTCGGTGTCCACAAGGTTTGCAACTCAGTGTATATTTGATTGTGTGTCTAATACAAATCAAGATTACAGTCAAAAGAATGCAAAAAAAAAAAAAAAATCACTGTCAAATGAAAACAGACACACTCGATATGATGTGGTTCAACTCAAACTTTGAGCTTACGTTTACGGACCAGCAGAGCTTCTTTATTAATACTGAAAGGGGTTTACCTGAATGTAATCTTCTCTACAACCCTTATGTTTACTCTTTTCTCTAACTCTCACCCTATTGAAAGTTACAAGCTCTCAAATATGCTTACTCGAAACTCAAACTCAAACTGCAATATATATATATATATATATATATATATACATACTAGTTTTTTTTCCCGTGCAATGCACGAGTTTTAATTTTGTATCTTAAGAATGTTTTCAGACTGATGTATGTATTGCTAAAAACAGTTTTTTTTTTCAATTAGTGTGATATTTGGATAGTTTTTTTATATTTTTTTATTTATTTGTTTTTTATTCATCTATTATAATTAAAAAAATACGTACCAATTGTAATTGAGAGTGTGTGAGTGGATAGTTTTTTCATAATATATTTATATTTATTTTTAATTAATATTGTTTAAATGATATTAAGTAAACTACATAGTATATAAGATATATAATATATATATATATATATCGATCTTGTACCATAAGCTCCATTTAGAGCCGTCAAAACGGACCGCCGGGGCGGGCCGGCCCGTAGCCCGCTAAAACCCGCTATTTGGCGGGGCGGGTACGGGCCGGCCCGTCATTTGGCGGGCCTTGGAACAAGAGGCCCGCCCCGCCCCGCCTAAAAAAAATACTAAAATTTAAAAAACAGTAGCTACTAAATTGAACTAGAACAGCAAGCTGCAACTGAAAGCATTCATAACACAACATAAAAATGTGAAGACAATAATCCGAACAACCGTAGCACACACAACGAGGGGAGCCTGAAAAGGTTCTTGGAGCACTGAAAGGGAACGCCCAGCCTTGGACTTCACTCACAGTAAAGAGGGAACACTTTCGAAATCTGCAGTAAATGTGAAATTATCAAATGATCAAGGAATAAAACCATAATCAAGATTTATGTCTGCTGGTTGTTATCAAATGAACACTTTTGGGATGAGAGGAATGAGCCTGGGGGAGTGCGGCTGCTGGAGGAACGTGCCCCGCCAATACCCGCGGCCCAAGCGGGCTGGCCCGTTTCGGCCCGCTCCTTGGCGGGCCTGAAATATCATGGCCCAACCCGCCCCTTTGGCGGGGCGGGGCGGGCCGGCCCGCAGGCCGCGGGCCGTCTAGCTCCATTCAACTTATAAACATGTGCTACGTTTTATAAGCCCTTGGATCTTAATCATTCAGATCGAACGGTTCAGACTTTAATTATTGCCCCAGCTACTCCCGCTTGTACAATCTATTGAATGACTTGTACTGTGCACTTAAGCTTTTACTAATAAAAACGCCAACACGATTTTGGTTTAAAATCTTGACCATCTGATCTAATTTTGCACCACGATCCGACGATCCATATCTTATCTTATATATCAATAGAAATGTGTCTTATAATGCAGTCAGGTGTCCATTTATTTTAAATTTCTTTTCAAAAATTACATCAATGAATGTGAAGGAGTCTCTCAATCTTCATAGTCAAGCTATATTTAAAGATTCTCAGAAGTCCTCAGCAAGAGTTTGTAGTCTGCCACCAACATTTATTAATCCTCTTACGAGTGATAAATGAGGAGATTGTTTGGAATTTAAAAGTAGGGGGATATTGTAAGGACTTCGAAAGTATTTCTTCAAGCGACAAAGATAACCGACGCTGAATGAAATATTGAACAGACTGTTAGGACTATTTTATTGTATTTAATAATATAGTTATCCTGGACAAATGTTTCCCATAATACAATGGACACATAAAACATATTCTGCAGTGAGTAGTTTTTAACGACGAACTGAAACTGATGAACAAGAGAACGACTATAAAGAGAGAAAGGATGAGACTGGCTCAACTACGATATGTTTTTCCTATATTTTCGTTATTTGTTTGGATGACAATCGAAATGAAAAAAAATGAAAAACAAAGAAAATCTTCCAAATGACCAAATACATTTCTCAAATAAAAAAAAAAGTATAACAGATTGACTTAATTCATTTATTATGAAGCCAACTTGTACATAAATTTCATATTCACTTAAAATAAACTTAAGTAGTTAGTGAATTTAATCATTTATTTGAAACTAATTTTGTTAAATGAATCGCATTAATTCACATTAACTTCATAAATAAATCATGACTTATTTAAAAAAAATATATATATACATTTTCCTTCCATGTTCATTTTGAATTAACTTTGTGAAATGAATCACATTAATTCACATTCACCTCATAAATAAATTATGCTTTATTTCCAAATATAAATACATTTATCCTTCTAAATTCTTTTAAACTAATTTTTATTAAATGAATCGCATTAATTCACATTAACTTCATAAACAAATTATGATTTATTTCCCAAAAAATAACAAATTTCCCTTATAGATTCATTTGAATTAACTTTATCAAACGAATATCATTAATTTCACATTCACCTGTGTTAAGGAATTCAGAACCCTTAAATAGTTTCGGTGAACAAAACTTAAACAAGCGTTCGATAATCTAAGGAACTGACAGAGCATCTGATCAAGAACGCTTAAGGAACCAGAAACCAGTTCTCAAGTTAGACACCCGAAGATAAAGACAATGACGACTGGTGATTTATACTTAAAAGTCAGGAACTCAGCATCAAACCAGGAGCCAGAAGCCAAATTCAAATATGCATCGATTAAGGAGAACAATGCAGTACAAATGCATTTAAGTCAAGGATGCGACCAAAGAGACGTTGGCCTGATGCATGCCCATTTTGGTGAAAGGCGCAGTCTGCAGAGAACCTGAAACAGGTTCTGAAACCAGCCCATTTCAGGAAACGATATTTAATAATGTCTGGAAGCTGGTCAGTCTTCACACAACGGCTCAAATCTACACCAAGTATAAATACCTCAGAGCGTGAAGACTGAAGACAACTTTTGAACGATCTACAACACAACCTTTCATTCTCAGAAGTTCTCTCTCAACTATTCATTTCGAGCGATTAGAGTTTGAGATATTTGTACTCAACGGACTTTAAAAAGCTGTTGAAGTTTAGGTGGATTGTTTGTATACATCTGATTGCATTAGCTTTGGTAAGTTACAGTTAGTGAGTAGAGTGCTCCTTGTAACGTGTAAAACCAGTTGCTAGTGATATCCTTCCTTGAGGGGAAGAAGGGGAGACGTATGAGACTTTGCTCCGAACTTCCAGAAACAATTCTGCGCACTCAAATACACAAACACTGCACCTAACTTACCGGCTACCACTCGCAAAATCAGATACCCGATAATCTGATATCAGTAACCGGTCACACCAGTTACCCAGAAACCGAAAAGTAGCCAGTGTTTATTCATCCCCCCTCTAAACATCCTAACCGATCCTAACAAGTGGTATCAGAGCAGGAATCATGAGTGCATCAAACAAGCTTCCCATGTTCAACCAGGAAAACTTCCTTGAATGGAAGATTCGAATGGAAACTCATCTTACCGCACATGACGAAGACATGTGGGATGTCATTGTAACGGGCCCCCCCCAAGCTCACAAAGATCAATCCTGACTATGCAGCAGATCAGACTCTGCCTCAAACAATTCCAAAACCTAGGAGTGACTGGACTCCTGCCGAGAAGAAGCTGATGAACTTGGACAGCGTGGCCAAGGACATCATATTCAAGACCCTTGACCTTGAAACCTTCAGACACGTGATGCTGTGTAAAACGTCAGGTGAAGTCTGGACAACTCTATGCCAGATCTGTGAAGGAAACGACTCCACCAGAGAAAACAAGCTCGTCGTGGCCGTTTAGAAGTATGACACTATCAAGATGAAGGCCGGAGAAACGATGACTGAGTTTGAAAAATGGTTTTACGGCATCATCAGCGACTTGACTGCTCTTGGCAGAACCATGAACAAAAGAGACTGTAATGAACTACGATCGAAATAGAAAAGAAGGTTGATCGAAGGCTCGATCAAAATATTTTTAAAAGAGATAGAAGTTAGAGAAGATTAGAATTGAGAGATTGAGAGCGAGAGGGAGATATAGAGAAGAGATAGGAAAAAGATTTGTATATTGTTGCTTAGTCTCAGAGAGGATCGATTACAGCATTTATAATATAATAGTTCAATACTAATTAAGATATCAAAATATTAATTAATAAGCTCAAGGCCCAACCCAATTCCAAAGCAGCCCAATTATCCTCATAGCCCAATCGGTATGTGACAATACTCCCCCGTTGAGTACATTCTCATCCTCGAGGATGTAATAATAGATATTTGGCGCCTCGCATTCTTTTTCCCGTTCAACCTCTGAGTCGGAGCATGTCGTGAGCTCTTCTCCAATGGACCTCTTGTACCTCCCCAGGCAAGCGATTTTTTGCCTTTTATCTTCCGACTTCGTGGTACTGCTTTGAAGTTGCATTAATAAAGGATAAATCACAGCATAAAATTCTCGAATGCTAGCTTTCCTGTCATGAGTGGACATAATGGTTGCTCCATCACCATCAACCTTGTATATAAGAATTCTCAGCAACTCGAGAGCACCCTCCCCGCATACGCTCATCAGAACTGTAAGAATACCAGGCATGAAGGCTTCGTCGATGCCCTTCAAGAGCTGTAGTCTATCATCAGTGGCGCCCTGAGATTTCATCTCAGCTGGCATGTAAACTGAGTATCCAATGTTATCGAAGGTGATGAAGTGCTGTTCAAAGGAGTGAATTATTTCCCTCTTATAGTTTTTGTCTGGTTCGATATTATCAACTGTGATGGAAGATGATGAAGAGGATTTGCTTCTTCTTTGACTAGCGTTGCCAAAAACAGCTGAAGCAACTCCACTGGTTTTAACACCGTCATCGCTTGACTCGAATAGTACTGCTTGGGGCTTGTCGGCATGATCTAGGAATGTTAGGGTCAAAAGGTAGAATATGTTGAACAACCAGATGAATTCGAAGCAAGCACCAACTCCAATCCAATACCAGTAAGCTCGAGGGGAAAATCCACGAGATTCTGTTATGAGAGTGCCTAGTCTAGTCCCATTCACCAATCTGCTCCAATTGTGGCCTTGACATTCATTAACAAGCACTGCATTATGAGGACAAATCAATGACAATGACAAGTAGCTCCACAACCACCACTTTTTTACACTCTCTCTTGCAAGGACGAATGCTCCCAATGCGAAAAACAAGACAAATGTGAATAAATCGTATGTGTTGGCAATGACCACAGTCATACCAGCTGCTCCAATGAATCTAAACAATCCTCCAGCATATTGATGACCTAGCAAGAGCAACAAGTACTGCTTCGAATGCCTGGAAACCTCCAACTCACAATGCCTTCGGTATATGACAATTTCCCCATGTCGACGACGTCCTTGTCCCCATGGACGACAACCAATTTCTGCATGTCCCAAGCTGTAATTTGCATTCCTTTGATTGAGCAGCTGAGATAACTCGAGATTACCACCCGTAGCTTCTCTGATGTCACGAAGGCAAGTAACTCGTTGTATTATCATTTTTACAGCAACGACACACCTTTTCCGATCGAAGAATCTATACTTTTGTGCTTCTGCCCTGCATTCCTGCTGCTTTTTCCAGATTGAAAAGTTTGCCTTCATTCCTTCGACAACACACCAACGTCCTCGATCAAACGGTACAATTTGGTCCTCTCCAACGTGTAGTTGCTCGATAGTTGCTGCACTTTTCTTCGCTGCTCTAGCTTCAAAATTTGTGGCAACATTAACAATTCCAAGACTATTCTCGAACCTTATCTTGTCCAAGGCATCAAGAGAATTTCTAATCAAGTAGTCCCTATAAGAAATCTCCTTACTGTTGTATAAACTATAGATGATCAGACTCGAGGGTTGGTTTATCTCCGCTTGGACCAGCACCATATCACCCATCTGGATATCCGCCATTGTAATAATCGGAATGAAGCTCTTAGGAGAGTGGTATCCAACCATTGATAAGTTGTTGAAGGGTCCACAAAGGCGGTAGCAACTCATATTTTCGGCCTCACTTGGTGAAACACCAGAATCTAATGAATTCCCCAAAATAGTTTTCCTCCCTTTAGCAATAATATCAAGAACTCGTAGTTGTTTTCGGCCGAGCTCCATAGCGTCATATAGACTTTTAGGCTGCAACCTAGATAAAATCACTCGCAACTCATCGCTAAGACCACTAATAAATCGAGAAATGAAATAATCCTCAAAAAGATCTAATTCATCGCCCATAGGTATGTCCCATATTAACTCTTCAAATTTGTTAACATAATATGAATATGAACCAACATGCTTAAGGTCTTCAAGTTCTCTAAACCTCTTAGCAACCCGACAGTCTTCAAAACGATATGAGACCAGGTCTAAAAACTGAGGCCAATTCATTTCCACTCGTCGTTCAACCAAATTCTGATACCATATAGATGCTCTGCCATCACAGTGCATAGAAGCAATCAAAATTTTCTGACGATCATTAACACTTGGTCTCAACTCAAAATAACTAACGAACTTAATCATCCAAACCCTAGGATTGGTTCCATCGAACCTCGGAAAGTTCAAACCAGGTACAGAACTAATACTGAAATGAGATATAGTCTGATCGTTCGAGAAGTCACAAGTACCTTGCGACTGTAGCGAAACTGGAACGATAGAGGTGCTCTCGACCTTTTTGGCGAAAAATTCATGAATATTGATCTCAGCGGCAGCTAAAACTTGATCGAGCTTTTGTATTTCCTCCAGCTCCTCGAATCGCCCATTATCTGCCATCGATGAATCCACAAGCCGAGGATTCAGCTGCTTTGATACATTGTAATGAACTACGATCGAAATAGAAAAGAAGGTTGATCGAAGGCTCGATCAAAATATTTTTAAAAGAGATAGAAGTTAGAGAAGATTAGAATTGAGAGATTGAGAGCGAGAGGGAGATACAGAGAAGAGATAGGAAAAAGATTTGTATATTGTTGCTTAGTCTCAGAGAGGATCGATTACATCATTTATAATATAATAGTTCAATACTAATTAAGATATCAAAATATTAATTAATAAGCTCAAGGCCCAACCCAATTCCAAACAGCCCAATTATCCTCATAGCCCAATCGGTATGTGACAGAGACGTCGCAATAAAAGTCATGAAGGCACTGCCCAGGGAATGGGACGTGAAGACAATGGCCATGCTGGAGTCTAAGGACCTTAGCCAGATGCAGCTACACAATCTCTTCGCCGATCTCAAGGCATACGAGTTTGAACTCCAAACACGTATGGAGTCAAGGCACTGGTAGCACCTGGAGCTTCGGCACCAAAGACTGCTGAGGAGCTTTGTGGAGATGCCATGTCCCTTTTTGTTAAAAAAATTTGGAAGATTCATGAAAAAGGATCAAAATCTTCGGATTGGTAAGAAACCATCCTCTGAGTCTACCGAATCTGATCTTTTCTGTTTTAACTGTGGCAGGAAGGGTCATTTCGCATCCGAATGTAGACAACCCAAGAAGGGCAAAGGAAAAGAAGTCAAGAAATACAAGAAGAAAGGCCACAAGGTGCTGATAGCCGATAGCAGAACCACATGGGCGGACTCTGACTCAGAAGCAAGTACTTCTGAAGAATCGGACAGTTACGATGAAGAAATTAAGTGCCTGATGGCCGATCTATCAGAAGAAGAGGTAACTGTTATGTTCTCTTCTGATCTTACTAAGGTGGAACCTCTTGTAGCTCTCAGTGATATGGCTGCTGAGTACAAGCAATTCATCCTAAGAATCAAGGAACTTGAGCTGAAGGGTAACCAGGAAGCTCAAGAAGAAAGCAGACTGTCCGATGATGTAACTGAGGAAATCAGATTACTTCGGGCCGAAAATGAAATTTAAAGAGAGCAACCGAAGAGAGAGTAGCAGAAAATGCTAGGATGAGTGCAACCATCCAGTTCTGGACTGATTCCTCTAAGAAGATTGATTGTCTTCAAAGGATTATGAGGTACGGGAACAATAAGTCAGGACTAGGCTTTGAAAACCAGTCACCAGTCATAGCAGCCAGACCTAACAAATCCAATAGCATTAAATTCATCCCTTCTAGCATCCCAACCTCAGTTCCTGAGAAGGTTGTAGATAAGGGAGTAATGAACTCAGTAAGAAGGCCAGCTGAAACAAGTCAACCTAGTCACATGCAGTCTAATAGAAACGGAATAGGGTACTCAAATAGAGCAGAACCCTCTAGGGCTGGAGAACGTAGGAATCAAAAGACTGCACCTAGAAGATCCTACGCAAAACGTAGCAACTGGAACGGTAGCTCGACCAGTAAAGGACCTTACAACCATAATCTTAGAAATAATAAGAGCCCAGGAAATAGGAACAGGTACCAGCCCATTAGGTATCTGATAGATCCTAGAACCGGGAGAACAGTTCGAGTCTTCCAGATCTGGGTACCAAAGAACCTAATTCACCCGGGACCCAAGTAAAGTTGGGTACCTAAATATGTATATATATATATATATATATTTCTTGCAGGTATACAAAGAGGAACTGAACCAGTCGGAATGGTATCTGGACAGCGGTTGCTGCCGGCACATGACTGGGAATCATAAGCTGTTCAGGAACCTGAAGCAGCACACCGGACCTACCATCACCTTTGGTGGTAACGGTAAAGGTAAAACAATAGGGAAGTGAGTGATTACTCACGGTAACCTTACCCTAAAAAATGTGCATCTGGTACAAAATTTGCACTACAATTTGATCAGTGTCAATCAACTATGTGAAAACAATTTTAACGTGCTTTTGAGAAGATTAAATGTTGTGTAAAAGATTCCTCTAGTCAAACTGTCATAACCGGAATCAGAATCGGAGGAACTTATAAGGTGCGTTGGGAAGACCAATCCGTACCTTCTCCAACATGTCTTTTAGCCAAAGATTCCAGGTGCTGGTTATGGCATAAACGTTTAAATCATTTAAACTTTAAAACAATTTCAGTACTTTTGAAAAATGATTTTGTCAAAGATTTACCGAAAATAAACTTTTCAAAAGACAAACTTTGCACCGCATGTCAACTAGGAAAACAGACCAGGTCAACTTTTAAAAACAAAGAGTGTATCGGGTCCAACCGGTGCCTGGACCTACTGCATCTGGATCTCTTCGGACCCATATCAGTAACCAGTTTAGGGAGAACCAGGTACACACTAGTTGTCATAGATGATTTTTCTAGATATACATGGGTCATTTTCTTAAAATCAAAAGATCAAACGCCTTTAAATCTAATAAAGCTTTTTAAAAGAATTCAGAATGAACGAAATGAGAAAATAAATAGAATCCGTAGTGACCGAGGTACTGAATTCATTAACCACGTGCTACCCGAATTTCTTGAGAACCATGGGATACGTCATGAGTTATCTGCCGCCAGGACACCGCAGCAGAATGGTCTAGCCGAAAGGAGAAATCGGACACTCAAGGAAGCTGCAGAACTATGCTAGCCGATGCAGATATCTCTCAGAAATTTTGGGCTGAAGCAATTAACACGGCTTGCTACACACAGAACCGGTCCATGATCTGCAAAATGCAAGGAAAGAATCCATATGAAGTATGGACCGGGAATATCCCCTCAGTCGGGTACTTCAAAACATTTGGAAGCAGATGCTTCATTCACAACAATGGGAAGTACCATTTGTCAGCCTTCGATGCAAGGGCTGAGAAGGGATTCTTTCTGGGATATTCAGATGTCAGCAAAGCCTATCGGGTGTTCAACTGCAAGACGCTGTCAGTTGAAGAGTCAGCGCATGTTGTGTTTGAAGAGTCAACCATGGAAGATCAGACGCTCAGCAATATCAACAGACTAAGCAATCAGCTTGAAGAAACAAACTTGAACGACTCCAGTGATGAGGAGCTTCCAGCTGAAAACAGTCGAGAGAAGACCAGTGAAGAACCAGATACTGAGTTACTGGAAATACCAGTTGAAGAAACTGGGTCTCAACCAGAAGCTGCTGAGATTACAGTCGAACCAGTAACTCTAGAGGATACTGGATATGAAGGGAGCAACTCCAATAATCAGGAACCTACTGAAGGGCCTAAACCAAATCAGGCGACTCCCTCTCAAGAGGAAAGTGCATCAGCTGAGGGGGAACACATAAAATGGAATAGAACCAAGCTGAATCATCCTCGACAGCTGATCATTGGAGAAGCAGACGCTCCAATGAAGACAAGAAGGCAGTCAGTGCAGAATCTTTTAAGTTACGCCTTCATCTCTCAAATTCAACCGACCAAGGTTGAAGAAGCCCTAAGGGACAGTCACTGGATTGATGCAATGCAAGAAGAGCTCAACCGGTTTGAAAGGAATGAAGTTTGGAGTCTGGTCCCAAGACCTAATCAAACGGTTATTGGAACCAAATGGGTATTCAAGAACAAGGCCAATGAGGAAGGACTGGTGGTAAGGAACAAAGCTCGTCTAGGAGCTCAGGGGTACCGACAAGAAGAAGTAATAGACTAAGACGAGACTTTTGTACCAGTTGCTCGACTAGAAGCGATCAGAATCTTCCTAGCCTACGCTGCTTCAAAAGATATCAGGGGGTATCAAATGGATGTCAAGAGTGCCTTCCTTAACGGACTCTTGACTGAAGAAGTCTATGTAGCACAACCACCCGGTTTCGAGAAACATGAGTTTCCGAACCATGTCTACATACTAAAGAAAGCTCTATATGGTCTGAAGCAGGCGCCAAGAGCTTGGTATGACACCCTGACTAAGTTCCTAACTGATCACGAATTTGAAGTAGGAACTATTGACAAGACTTTGTTCCGGTACACAAAGAAGGAACATTTACTGATTGCCCAGATCTACGTCGATGACATCATCTTCGGCTCAACAAATCAGAAACTCTGCGATAAGTTCGCAACATTGATGAAGGACAAGTTCGAAATGAGCATGATGGGGGAACTGACCTTCGTTCTAGGACTTCAAGTCAGACAGCTGGAATCAGGAACCTTCATCAATCAAAGCAAATACGCTTAAGACCTCCTGAGCAGATTCGGGATGGATAAATGCTCAGAAGCAACTACTCCAATGAGTGCTTCGATCAAATTGGACAAGGATGAAGATGGGTCACGTACAGATGTAACCAAGTATCGGGGACTGATTGGATCACTGCTGTATCTTACAGCTAGTCGACCAGACATCATGTATGACGTATGTCTATATGCCCGGTTTCAAGCAGATCCTCGTTTGAGCCACTTCACTGCAGCAAAAAGAATCCTCAAATATATTAAAGGGACCACGAATGTTGGATTGTGGTACCCGAAGGATTCAAGTCTTTCTCTCAGATGATATACCGATGCTGATTACGCTGGATGCAAAATTCATAGAAGAAGCACCAGTGGTACCTGCCAGTTTCTTGGTGACCGGCTGATATCTTGGTTCAGTAAGAAGCAGACCTCGATTGCGACTTCAACAGCAGAAGCTGAGTATCTGGCCGCAGGCAGTTGCTGCTCTCAGATCTTATGGATTCAGCATCAACTAAAAGACTATAGGATAACGGAGACGGAGACTCACATCTAATGCGAAAATACGAGTGCCATAGCCATTTCCCAGAACCCAGTGCTTCACTCCAGGACCAAGCACATCGAGATCAGGCACCACTTCATCAGGGACCACGTGCTCAACAAAGACATCAAGCTGGAGTACATAGCCACCGATCAGCAAGTAGCTGACATATTTACCAAGCCCCTGCCGGAAGCTAAGTTCATCTACTTTCGTAATGCACTCGATTTATTGGATATATCTCAGTAACCGATACGGAAGTGGATAAAGTGAGGGGGAACGAAGTTAAGACGACACAACAAAGGGTTAGTACTGATTTTGATGAAAGTCTTAATCAGAACTGACTGTGCATATTGTCTTAACCAGTTGTCTACACTTTAACAAAAATATTGCATTAATATAGGTGTTTCTTTCTTCAACCGGAACTTCTTTCAAAAGGCTTTTATTTATCACTCAAAATCGGTCTAATTAATAGACTCTGCCCCGTTTTCTTCAAGTCACTAAAAGACCAGTTACCCTATATATATATAGTACTCTATCAGTTACTCAGCTGATATTATAATATATAAGAATCTCATTCGGGTATCTTTTTCGGAACCTTTTCCAAAAAGAGTACTAAATTATCCGGTCTCTAGTAACCGGTACCTTGTTTGTCGTTTAGCCTTTAACCGGTTTCGTTCTTATTTATTATACACCTTTAAATGCATACATTCAAAAGCATGCTACGTCAGTAACATGTTTAAGTTAACTGATGGTACAGAGGACTGCGTGAAAGTAATGCTGAAAGGACAAGCTACGTGCTACAGTACGAAAACAGTGAGCGGGAAAACGGAGGAGAGAGAAACGTCACTTCACAGCTTTACTTAACCCCAAGTCCGATCATCTTCCTCATTTCATTACCTCTCTCTGCAACAAAATCTCCCAAAACCCTAAAACTTTTTCTCGATCAAACACTCATATTCTTCTTTCAAATGGCCACATCAAAGAGCGCACTCTTCAAAAACATCATCCACGTTTACTTTGACGAGCCTATCACGTCATCAGACGCTGATATCGTTAGATTTCTTCTAGCCCTTCAACACAGTGGGCTACGACCCTTCTTGGGGTGTGCGCCAGAAGTGGCGACGGCTGAAGTCGGCGACTTCTTTGAATCCCCCGTAATCACCGACGGAGTTATCACCGCCACTACCAAGGGAGAACTTATCTCGTTCAATGAGGAATGGTTCGCAACAATCTTTCATCTGCCCACTTCTGGAGTCTCCTCTTTATCAGAAATCGATTCAGACATGAGGAGAAAAGGAGTCTGGATTTTCGCTCTCTCCATTGAGACGTTCAAAGAAGCCGATAAAAGAACAGCCCTCAAACCAGCATATCGGCTTCTGCATGATCTAGTGGCAAAATCAATTCTCGGCAAGGGCGGATCCTTTGATGTCCTCACTACTGAGAAGGTTCAGGCGATGACGGCCATTATGATGGGGTTGGTTGTCAATTGGGGCAAGGTGGTGTATGATGCGCTTCTTAACGTAGTCTGAGCCAGAGACCGGCAGTTCAAAAACTTCATGCCCCAAATCACAAGTATTATAAAAGAAAAACTGGGGCGCCTGGAGTCAGCTCAACCAGTTTCTGGGGCCAAGCTACTTACCACCGAATCTATCAGACAATTTTTGACCACTCAAGTAGTGTCTGATACAAAAATTGCCGAGAAGAGACAAGCACCTTTCTCGGTTGATGAGGGTCAGGAAAAGAAGAAGCTGAAGACACAGAAGAAAGCCTCTGCATCGGTAGAGGCTGAACCAAAGGAGAAGAAGGATAAGGCGAAAGAAGAAACGAAGGAGAAGAAAGAAAAGAAGGAAAAGAAGAAGGAAAAGGAGAAGGAAAAGAAGCAGGCGGTACCTGCTGAGGCCTCTACGGAACAAGAGGCAAAACCTGAAACGGAACTGGCGATGATAGCTTCCGATGCTGAAGCGGAGCCTGAAGAAATGCACCAAGGAGCTCTCATTCCAACAATGAGCCAACAACCGGAGGATCTGGTCCTTGAACAACTTGAAGCTGCTGAAGAAATGCATGGATCAGAATCGGGTGCCGAGATGCCGAACTTAGATACGGTAATAACCAACATCATCTCGGACCCGGTCTTGGGAATGGATCTAACGATCGCGGCCACGACAGAGCCTGCATCAACCGTTCCAACTCCTCCACAAGCAACCGATCGCCCAAAAGGCACCGGCATTGTTATCCGGGAACCGGTTGCTACATCAGTTCCAATCGCTTCAACAAGCGACAAAGGGAAAGGGAAGGTTGTTGCTATCCAGACACCTTCTCTCCCGACAAATGACGTTGCAATGGGAGTGGAGCTGACGCTGAAGGATGTGTGCGCCCGAGTAGATGAACGCATGGAGAACTATGAGTGGAGGACTGTGAGGCTCACTCCTCTCAAAAAGCGCATCAAGAAGGATCTGATGGCAGCTGCCAGGAAAACAGAAGACTTCTTAATGAAGAGAGTGGAGATTGACGACGTGGAAGTTCTTCTGCAATCCAGAAACTTACTCAGGCTACATCTATGCCTGCTGTATCTGGTTGACAATCTGAACACCAGAGAACAGAACTTCAACCTGCTTTCTCCTACGGCAGCTACCGATCGAGCAATTCTGGCGGGACTTAAAGTAGAACGACTCAAGCTGGAGGACTTGTACCGAATTGAGTTCAACAAACTGGGACATCAGTTTCCAGAATCCTCCAGTTTCCAAGTCACTGATCAGTCCAAGTCTGCGAAGGCTCAACCATCAGATCCTGCCGATCCTTCAGTATCCTCCGAACCTGATCGGACTGAGCAGATCGCTGAAGTCCAGATGCAACCGATCAGGTCCCCACCTGCAGCAGGAACTTCCGAAATTTTCAAATAACCGGAAACTGTTTTGGCACCTGAGTCCCAAACCCTTCTTCTTCAAGGACCGGTTGATTTGGATCGGAGCAGTCCAATTTATGAACAGCAAGCAGCCTCTTCAGGGACTTCTAAGGATCTGACAACTGCTCCGCCATCCCCAATTTTATCTTCGGGTCCGTTTCTGGAACCTTCTACTGTACCATTGCTGCTACCGGCACCAGAATCCAGGCCGGTTCCCTCGTGTCCTTCGCCTATCACGACGATGCCTTTTAAAGAGGTGGCGAATATCCTCCGACCTCGTGAAGCACCCGGTTCTTCTGACACCAGCTCGGTTCCAATGCTCCAGCGCCGTATAGAGGACTTCATGGTCACTCAGACCATGACAGATAATAAGGTCAGAACTCTTGAGATACTGCCAAGAATGCGCGGACGAAATCGGAACTGGTCTACGCCGAGCAAGTCGCCACACGAAAAGAACTCAAGAAATGTGCGACAAGCTTGACGAAAACCAGAATCTTCTTCGAACTGATCTAAGGGGCGTTGAAGACACTATCCGAGAGGACCTAACTCCTGTTAAAGCTCAACTGGCGGTTATCGTTGAGCATCTGGGAACGTTAGGAGCCTCCGGTGCTGCCAAAAAGGGGGAAAGTGCGAAAGGGAAGCAGCAGCAACAGCCGACAAGACAAGCTTCAGTGCCTCAAGCTTCAGTGCCTGATCTTAGCCCACCTCAGAGACCGAACCAAATGTCCACGATCCGGTATGTGCCAGAGACTCAAGACAGACAACAACAAGAAGCGGCACTACTACTGGATGAGGACCTGCCCAAAATGGATTTCGCTCTGAGAACGGGCAAGGACCTTCTGCCTTTGGAGCGAATATACAACCCTCAATCCTTGAGGTCGATCGCATGAACCTAACAGAACAGCAGGTCCAGGAGCTCATTTGCATGCATGACAAGAAGCAGCAGAAGCTCCTAACAGCCCAGGCGCAACTTGAAAGGAAGAAGAAAGAAGACAAGAGACGATCAAGGAAAAGATAGAATAGTTCGTTTACATTCCTCATGTAATATACTAGTCTGTAATTTCCTTGATTAATGAAAAGAAATTCTCCTTTCAGTTACTCTTATTTAAGTTTTGGCAGTCACCGAAAAGGGGGAAATTGTTAAGGAATTCAGAACCCTTAAAAAGTTTCGGTGAACAAAACTTAAACAAGCGTCCGATAATCTAAGGAACTGACAGAGCATCTGATCAAGAACGCTTAAGGAACCAGAAACCAGTTCTCAAGTCAGGCACCCGAAGATAAAGGCAATTGAGGCCCAACCCGGCCCTTTGGCGGGACAGGGCGGGCAGCCCGCAGGCCTATTTGACAGCTCCATACCAACGTAGAAAGACAAGTCGAAGAATTGATGAATTACTTTGATGCCCTCCAAACTAAAAACGCGCAATCAAGAAGAAGGCTCAGTCTTCACTACATATTTCATTAGTCCTTTTCGACTTTGATCCATGGCTTGATTATTTCTACCGAACCGATAGAATATTTCCTCTACCATACATGTCAAAAGGACTAACAAGAAAATGCAGATAAAAAAATCCAAGAGAGTAAATAAACATTGTGATTCCACATTGTAATTTAAGTTAACAAGCATACATTTTGTCAAAATTAAAGACAATCAATGTTTCCACGAAATGACTTGATGTAGTAGTCCTACCTCTCAACTGAAATTGCAATATCTTAAGCCACAAGAGTGCTAGCAGTTGTTGACTCGCTGAAAAGAGAGAATACGAACACCGTCAAGTAACATTAAGACATGAAAAACAGATGAATGAAGATGCATAAGGAAAAAAAATGCAACTTTTATCCGCATAAATACATATGAATGCAGCAGAAGAGAAGAACTATGTTATTTCATATTATCATCAGCCAGCCATGAGACTAATAATCTTGTGGTAGCAGTTATGATAAAAGGACCTTAAAAAACAGCGTGGGGTTTGGCCTAAAATTGCAAGACATGCTAACGAATGACTCAAACTTTCTAAAAGACATATTTTCTATCATGAACGCTACCACTACCCATTTCAAAACGGAGGAGAATAAACTTAGGTGCCTTATGAAACTCAAAAATGTTAAGAACAAATTCACCCCACCAACTAAAGTTCAAGGTTCTTAGATGAAAGAACAACTGCCAATCATCCTTGCAGAGGGACCAATGGAAACTAAAATCCAACATCAATGCTCCATCCAATTCGCAGTTGCTCCAGAGTAGAGAAGAAACGATTTAATATGTAACGTGAAAACTTAAGAAAGTCGCCGGCTAAAATAAGTTGAGGTAAGGAATTTACTATTTCCAGACAGGAGGGAGCTTCTTGGTCTTCTTGTAGTAACGGGCCAAGCGATGAATCCTGCTCTCCACCAAAATCAACCTGAACTTCGAATCCTTATCCTTCCTGTTTCTTTCGAGGTGTTTCCTGATAGCCACTGCCTTCTTAATCAGGTGATACAAATCTTCGGGAATCTCGGGAGCAAGCCCTGTGAGATTTTAGCACATAATTTTAAAACACCATTACAACTTTTCATGATTAAAGACATCACTGTAAAGAATGAAGCTACCGTGAGCCTTGAGGATACGAAGTATCTTGCTCCCAGTGACGCTCTTGACCTGAGCAATGCCGTGGGAGTCACGAAGGATCACGCCAATCTGCGAGGGCGTCATACCCTTCTTGGCAAACTTGCAGATGTTATCCTCGACCTGATTTGATAATTCAATCAAACGCAAGCGCTAATCAACGAAATGGATTTGGAATTTAATAGATAAATAAAATGCATTAATGAGGAAGGAATTGTACATCTTGAGTCGAGGTCTTGAGCCAGCTCGGAGGAGTTCTCTTGTATGGAAGAGCTGACGCAGAAATACCCTTACTGCATATAAACCAAACGATCGCACAATCAACGAGATCGTAACAAGTGGCCGACGAACCAGAAATTACCAAAAAGAGCAAAAAAGAAGTGATTACCCTCGGCTGTGCATACGACCCATGGCGGCGTTGAGTGGTGGCGCGTGGCGTTGACTGTGTTTTGACTGCTGCCGCTGCTTAAGCAGGAAAACTGAGAAAGCTCGATCAAATGGCGAAGTTAGGGCTTTTACGGGGGAGTTTTTTATTCAAAGTGGTGGATTAATGGGCTTGGCTTATCACTAATGGGTCTCGTTTTTTCAAGTTGGGCCGGCCCATTAACAATTCAAAAGTTTAATTTGTTACGGTTATTACATCTAAATTAATTAATTAAAAAATGTCCTTTCTATCCTACGCATGTGGGTACCACCCAACTCCATTGTGATTGTGACTGTGTCACAATCTAAAATGTAGTGCTGAGATTAACACATGGGATGGAAAAGTGTGACACGTGTCACAATCTTAAGGTAGTTGGGTGATACCCACATGGGTATGTAAGAATAATCCATTAAAAAAAAAAAAAAAACTCCTTTCGATTCACTTGGCGGCCGTTACTTGATGTCGGTGGATCCACGGATTTCTGCTCGGGGCCGCAATATAAAACACCGAAAGCAATATGTTTTACTTTTAGTCGTGAATACTCCGATCAAGGAAATTATTCGTAGCTAGTATATTGAATAATTAAGAGTGCTTAATTGTTTTTATATATTTTTTAGTAGATTTTCCTGAACGAATTGATATGATGCATTTAGATTCAAATATAATTGAGTACCATATGAAAACACAATTATATATGTATTAACATTATATACTATATACATGGTAATTTTACGATTTCTTTTTTAGGTGGGGGGCCAATGTAGATCGTTCATTTCTTGATATTACTAACCCAACTTATCCACTCGAATAGTGTATTTTGTACAAATACTCGCAATACCCCCGGTTAAATTAACTCGCTCCCAATATTATCCACCCTTATAAGAATTTTTCTGCTAATGCAGTGTGAGCGAATTATCATCATGTGCAAGCAATAAAACTAACTCGCTCTCATTATTACCTATCCTCATTATTGCTTGCATACGGTGGATGGACAACTTGGCTGGAGTTGGGCTTTCCTTTTGGCATATTTCCTCAAAAGCACATATATCAATCAATTGAAATTTACTCATTGCATATACCATTTCTTCGTTATTGCTTGCACATAGTGGATGGACAACTTGGACAGAGTTGGAACTGCACCCATCATCTTCCACCGAGCGAACACATTAGGATGTCGAACTCCGCCGATGCGATTTTCCGTCGTCGTCATCGACGAGACTTGATCGTTGCTCAAATCTTTCACCATTGTTTGAGTTTCAAAACTACCTCTCTCTCTCTCTCTCTCTTTCTCTCTCTCTCACACACTCTTGGTATTGTGTTTTTGGGAAATTTGTGAATAGAGTTGTTGGGCCTTGATTGGGCTCCGATTTAATGAAAGTCCAGTTATGTATAATTATAGCCCATTGCCTGCCAATTTGAAATCACACAAAAAAAGCCCTAAAACATTCAAAAAGCCAAAAATGAAAAACAAATAAATAAATTAAAAAGAAAAATAAAAGGCTGAACTATACAAAATATTTTATGGTAGTTTAGTGGACTACAGCTCAGCTATACTAATAGTAATACCCTGCCATAGACAAATCGCAGTATATAAACAAAAATAAATAAATATATTTTTACATAGATCAGCAAAAAAGTATAAAAGCTTAGATAGTAGAGATGCCTTGAAAATTTTCAGGAGCATCCACACAAATTACTATACGATTAACTAAAAATAATAATAATAATAATAATTCGTCAAATATTGAAAAAGAAAAAAATGAATAAGGAAGTATACCTTACCATGCATGCCTGAAAAGCAAAACAAAGAGAAAAAAACAAATAGTGTTATAACCTTTTCGAAGAATAGTGTCGAATAAAGTTAGATAGCAAAGAGACACATTGTTACTTTGTCTCGATGCATAGAAGATGGAGCTGTAAAGATTTGGAGAGACGAACTTATTTTTCTTTCTTTCTTTCCATGTTGATAAGGTTAGCAGCAGCCCAGCCCTCGTTTCTCTTACATCTACATTTATTGTTTGTAGGCTAAATATTAAATAAAATAATAAATAATAAATAGTATATTGTGAAAAAAAGATGAGGTTTTTAATGGCTATTATTATACTCCCTCTGACAGAGATAATTTAAAACGAAAAAGACCCACTGTCAGACTATATCAATGGTCCACATTCCCAAGAAAGCTTAGCTTTTACTGAAAAGAACCTCAACCTTTCTTTAATTTCACAATGGTCCCTCTCTCTCTCTCTCTCTCTCTTCAAAATTAACTTTCCAATACTCACTCATCACATTTGGTCAAAACTGACAAACAGAACTGTTGGATTATTTCATTTGAGCCCCAAAGAGTTTCAACTTTACAATCCGCTCCACCTCCAATCGACGGCCCTGATTAGACCAACGTGTCCGAATCTCAAGTTCCTTTTTCTTCGAACATCATGGGCTTTTTTCTCTGCTGTTTGTCTCTTTCTCCTTGTACAACTACAAACCTCTTCGCCTGAAGAAAAAAAGTCGACTCTCTGTGTACATGCGGACTATATAGCCTTCGCCTCGCTATAGCTAAAGACAAGAAGAAGCAAGCAAGCATGGCTCTATCCTCATCTCTTCTCTTTGTTACTGTTCTCTTCTTCACCGCCTCCTCCTCGCCGGCGGAACCCATCTCAGAACTGTCCTATCTGATCGACTTGAAGGAGAGCCTCGACCCAGAAAACGCGCATTTGGCTTCATGGGTTGCTGGTGGTGGCGACCCTTGCGGTGGGGCCACCTTCGAAGGCGTTGCCTGCAATGAAAATGGGCAGGTGGCTAACATTTCCTTGCAGGGAAAAGGGCTCGCCGGAAAACTCTCTCCGGCGATTGGCGGGCTGAAGCACTTGGCCGGCCTGTACCTGCATTACAATTCTCTGCACGGTGGCATACCGGCGGAGATTGCTAATTTGACTGAGTTGAATGATCTGTACTTGAATGTGAATAATCTCTCCGGCGAGATTCCAGCCGCCCTTGGGGACATGCAGAGTCTGCAAGGTTTGTACTCTGTTTTCTTTCTCTCTTTTTATATGTTTATGAACAGATCTTAGGCTTCTGTGTGATGAAAGATTAAGACTTTCGAAAGAAAAGGACAACAATTTGGTTAAATATTACAGCTTTGTTGTGAATCAAAACTCATTTGAACAACTTCCACGGATGTTCGAAAATAGTTCTTACAAACTTTGTTTCTTACAGAAGCCTTTGTTGTCCCTTTACAGTTCTTCAGTTATGCTATAATCAGCTCAATGGAAGCATACCTACACAGTTAGGTTCTCTCAAGAAACTCAATGTTCTATCCCTTCAATCGAATCAATTAGCCGGCGCAATCCCTGCTAGTTTAGGAGACTTGGGAGCTTTAAAGAGGGTAGACCTCAGCCTTAACCATCTCTTCGGTTCGATCCCGACTAAGTTAGCCGATGCGCCGATGTTAGAAGCGCTCAATGTCCGAAACAACTCTTTGTCTGGCAATGTCCCTCTTGGTAATAACCGATTTCCTCATACTTTCAGATGCATTTCCTTTCCTTCGAGTCTATGTTTTCGTTCGATGTTTGGGACTTATTGCTTCGTTTTTCCTTGAAGCTCTCAAGAGGCTGGCGGATGGATTTAGATACGAAAACAATCCCGGGCTGTGTGGATCGGGCTTCACTTCCCTAAGAGCTTGTACTGATTCAGACCGCGCCAGTTCGAACAGCTCGGGACCTTACGCTTCTGGCTTTCCCGCCAAGAACATTCCCGAGATGGCGGACTTGAACTTGAACTGCAGCAAGAACGCTTCGTGCCCTAAAGCATCGAAGTCCTCACAAGCCTCAGTGGCCATAGGAGTGATCGTTGTAACTGTAATCATATCAACTGTGGCGATATTATCATTTCTGATGTACAGACGGCGTAAGCAAAAGCTCGGTCCATCGAACGGAAGCTTCACTACCACAGACCGTGTAATAAAGGAGACAAGTTACCGAAAAAATGGGTCTCCATTGCTGAGCCTCGAGTATTCGAATGGATGGGACCCGCTGGCCGAGGGCAGGCGTTTGGGCATTTCTCAAGAGCTCACCAAGAACTTCAGGCTCAACCTTCAGGAAATCGAAACTGCTACTCAGTACTTCGCCGGGAAGAATCTGCTGGGAAAGAGTAACTACTCCATGACATACAAAGGAATGTTGAGGGATGGATCGATAGTTGCCGTCAAAAGAATAACGAAATCTAGCTGCAGATCGGACGAGGCCGAGTTCTTACACGGGCTGAAGATTCTTACATGCTTGAGCCACGAAAACCTCGTTTCTCTAAAGGGTTTCTGCTGCTCGAAAGCCCGCGGCGAGTGCTTCCTCGCCTACGACTACGCCCCCAACGGCAACTTGTCGGCCTATCTCGACCTCGACGACGGCGACAGCCTCGTTCTTGATTGGCCCGCTCGGGTTTCTATAATCAACAACATTGCAAAAGGTTAGATTTTTTTCCCTCTTTTAAGCTGCAAATCTACGAATTCCTCCAAAATTTTCGATAATCGCTCCCTCTTTACCAATAGGGATCGAATATCTACACGATTTTAAGGTGAACAAGCCCTCGATAGTTCATCAGAACATATCAGCCAAGAACGTACTCATCGACCAGAAGATGAACCCCTTGCTAGCCGATTCGGGCCTCCACATGCTTCTGACGAACGACACCGTCTTTTCGACCCTCAAAGCCGCCGCAGCCATGGGATACCTTTCGCCCGAGTACACAAACACCGGCCGGTTCACGGAGAAGAGCGACGTCTACGCTTATGGGGTGCTCATTTTCCAGATCCTCTCCGGCAAGAGAAAGTTTGCGAATTCTATGCGGGCCGTGGCGGAATCGGGCGGGCTTGAGTTCGTCGATGCGAACCTCCGCGGGGTGTTCTCCGAGCCCGAAGCGTTGGTCCTTGCTGAGATTGCGGTGTGGTGCACCGAGGAAGCGCCTGAGGAGAGGCCGTGCATTGAGATGGTCTTGAGCGAGTTGAGAGGGAAATTGGCTTGCGACGATGATCAGTGACAGTTTCTTTTTTCTTTCGGATGATGTTCTGATTTGTTGCCTATTTAGGTTTTGTTGTTTGGGCTATCTGATGGAGTTCCCTTTGTAGTGAAGGGGGGCTTTAAGACAATCTAGTCTAGGACTTAGTTTGCTTTTGTTGTAATGTAATGTAATGCGTAGGCTTTGGCTTAAGATGCTTGCTCTTGGTGGGGTTTTCTCAATCACCATCCCCAATTAAATTTTTATTTCTATAATGACGTAACCAAACAATTAATTATTTCAATACTTGGTGTGATTTACAATGAACTATAATCACTTATTTATACTACTAATAATTTACTATTACAACTAATCACATTAATTACAATTATACACCTCACACTAAAATACAAACTTTTCAATTAAACACCTCATCTTATCATCTCATCAACATTTAATACAATACTTCCAAATCATCAATCATTTAACTAATATTATTATTTAAAACATCCACATTAATATTCTTTCATAATACCCCCCTTGGATATTTTCAAAGAATATGCCTCGTTAAAACCTTATTAGGAAAAACCCAATGGGATAAAAACCTAATGAAGGAAAAAGAGTACATGATTCTTTTAGATACGCTTTCGATTTTTGCCTCATTAAAAACCTTACTAGAAAAACCACATGGAAAAAACCTCAGTGAAGGGAAAAAGAGTACAACGCGTATTTACTCCCCCTGATGATAACATCATTCCAAATCTCGAAGTCTTCGAACTCCAATTGAATATACCAATCTTTTGAAAATTATTGGGGGAAGTGCTTTCGTGAATAAATCTGCAAGATTTTCACTTGATCGCACTTGTTGTACATCAATATCACCATTTTTCTCTAAATCATGTGTAAAGAAAATTTTTGGTGAAATATGCTTTGTTCTATCTCCCTTAATATATCATTCCTTTAATTGGGCAATGCATGCAGCATTATCTTCATATAAAATCGTCGGAAGTAACTTTTCCGATAATAACCCACAAGTTTGTTGTATATACTCAATTATCGATCGCAACCAAACACATTCTCGACTAGCTTCATGAATAGCTAAAATTTCTGCATGATTAGATAAAGTAGCCGTTAAACTTTGTTTAACTGACCGCCATGAAATAGCGGTTCCACCATGCGTAAATAAATAGCCCGTTTGCGATCGAGCATTATGTGGGTCGGATAGAAAACCAGCATCTGCATATTCAATCAAATCTGTTTTTGATTCATTTGGATAGAACAATCCCATATCAGTTGTTCGTTGAAGGTATCGAAATATTCGTTTAACTCCATTCCAATGTCTACGAGTCGGTGACGAACTATATCTTGCCAATAGATTTACAGCGAACGCTATATGAGGTCGCGTATGACTCGTCAAATACATTAGTGCTCCAATAGCACTGAGATATGGTACTTCAGGACCAAGTAGTTCTTCATTATTTTCACAGGGTCTAAACGGATCTTTATTCACATCTAAAGATCGAACAATCATTGGAGTATCCAATGGATGAGCTTTATCCATATAAAATCTTTTCAATACCTTTTTCGTATAAGTCTCTTGATGTACGAATATTCCATTCTTTAAATATTCAATTTGCAGTCCAAGACAAAATTTCGTTTTACCAAGATCTTTCATTTCAAACTCCTTTTTTCAAACAATTAACAGCTTTTGATAACTCTTTAGGAGTTCCAATTATGTTGATATCATCAACATAAACTGCAATGATGACAAATTCACTTCTAGATCTTTTCATAAATATGCACGGGCAAGTTTGATCATTTTTATACCCCTCTTTCGATAAATATTCACTTACGCGATTATACCACATACGCTCAGATTGCTTTAATCCATAAAGCGATTTATTTAGCTTGATTGAGTACTCATTTCGGGGCCCTGAATTTTCAGGCAACTGAAATCCCTCGGGAAGTTTCATATATATGTCACTATCAAGTGATCTATATAAATAAGCGGTGACAACATCCATTAGACGCATATCGAGTCCTTCACGTACTACCAGACTAATTAAATAACGAAAAGTAGTTGCATCCACCACAGGAGAATACGTCTCCTCATAATCAATACCAGGTCGTTGTGAAAAGCCTTGTGCAACAAGCCGTGCTTTGTATCTCACAATTTCACCGTTTTCATTTCTCTTTCTGATGAAAACCCATTTATATCCAACTGGCTTTACATTTTCTGGTATGCGGACTACAGGTCCGAAAACTTTTCGTTTCTCAAGTGATTTTAATTCTGCCTCGATTGCATCTTTCCATTTTGGCCAATCATTTCTTTGTCTGCATTCTTTTACAGACATTGGTTCATGATCCTCATTCTCATTTATCTCATTCATTTCATGTAGCGCTACGTTAAATGAGAATTTATTGTCAACGTTGACTTTTTCTTGGTTCCATCTAATTCCATTTTGGGCATAATTTATCGAGATCTCTTCATTATCATTATTCTAAAAAATTTCAGGTACCTGATTTTCATTATTATAATCATTAATGTCCATTGACTCTTCTAGAGTCGATAAATCCTCAACTGGACCATTCTTATTATTTGCTCTTTTTTTTTTTGAGGAATTTTATCTTTGTAACCCGAGGGCCTACCACGTTTTAGTTGTGGCTTAGGCTCGATCATTATATGTTCTCCAGGAACATCAACTTTTGCAGGAGTATTAACAGCTGGTATATGTGACTTAGTCACTCTTTTAAAGTCAGTAAAACTATCTGGCAGTTGATTAGCTAATCTTTGTAAATGAATTATCTTTTGAACTTCTAGTTCACATTCTTTCGTTCGAGGATCATAATGATTTAGCGATAATTCATTCTAACTAATACTCATTTCCAGCTGTTTCTTTTCTCCCCCTAATGTCGAAAATTCGATTCATCGAAATGACAATCGGGAAATCTAGCCGTAAATAAATCTCCAGTTAGAGGTTCTAAATATTTTATTATCGATGAAGATTCAAATCCGACATATATTCTCAACCTCCTTTGAGGTCCCATCTTAGTGCATTGTGGTGGAACAATTGGAACATATACCGCACATTCAAAAATTCTCAGATGGGAAATATTTGGTTCCTGACCATAAACCATTTGTATCGGGGAGATATCGTTATAACTTGTTGGCCTGATGCGGATTGGTGCCGCTGCATGTAATATAGCATGTCCCCAACAAGATGAAGGAAGTTTCGACTTCATTAATAATGAATGATCTTGCAATTAATTGCAACCTTTTAATCAACGATTCTGCTAGACCGTTTTGCGTATGAACATGTGGCACAGGGTGTTCAACATCAATTCCAATAGACATGCAATATTCATTAAATGCCTTAGAAGTAATTTCACCAGCATTATCAAGGCGTATTTTCTTTATTGGATAATCCGGAAAATGTGCTCTTAATCGAATCAACTGAGCAAGCAATCTCGCAAAAGCTACATTCCGCGTTGATAGCATACATACATGAGACCATCTAGTTGATGCATTAATCAATACCATGAAATATCTAAATGGTCCACACGATGGATGTATCGGTCCACAAATATCACCTTGTATACGCTCCAAAAACCTTATGGATTCATTCTTAATTTTTACTGGTGATGGACGAATAATCAACTTCCCTTTAGAGCAAGCAGCACATGATAATTCATTAGATTGAAGAATCTTCTGGTTCTTCATTAAATGTCCACGTGAATTTTGAATTATTCTCCGCATCATAATTGAACCGGGATGGCTCAACCGGTCATGCCAAACAACAAATGTATTATCATCAGTAAACTTCTGGTTTACGATAGCATGCGATTCAATTGTTTTAACATACGTGTAATACAATCCAGAGTCAAACGAATGTAATATTTCAACAACTCGTTTATCATTCGAAACCACTTTTGTAATGTGCAAATATTCAATATTTCTCTTTTCTGCAGTCTCAATGTGATATCCATTATGTCGAATAGCTTTAAAGCTCAATAAATTTCTTTGAGACTTAGACGAATATAAGGCATTTTCAATTATCAGCCTTGTCCCTCTCAGCAGTATAACATTAGCTCTTCCGGAGCCCTCAATTATATTTGTGCTACCCGATATAGTGATAACACTTATTTCTTTCATTTCAAGATGGGAGAAATATTTCTTATTTCTTAGAATTGTATTAGTCGTTGCACAATCTGCAAGACATAACTCCCCATTGCACATGCTTGTATCCATTGTATTGATAAATATATAATAACTACTATTATTAAATAAATAAGCGTCAAAATAAAATTATATATATATAGATAAAATAATAAATAAATAATGCTTAAATAAAATTTATAACGTTGTATCAGTTTTCTTTATTTGGATCTTTAACAAAAACCACAATATTCAAATTAGCATAGGATCTAGCACCAATTTTCTGAATATCGTAATCTTGAGCAAAATTTAATTTCATCGACACTTCACTTTTAATTGCTCTTTATAAAGATCAACGGGATCTTTAGGTGCGAATAATAAACAACGGTAAATATAATCTTTATATTGCTCAATACATCTTTCTCAATCATATATTAGTTGTCCACTTCGGGGGAAATATTAGTAATAACCACGGTAAATATAATATTCACGACCACTTTTATTGTTTGCGAATACATTCACTTCAGGGAATGCAAAATAATCATTTAGTCGGACTTATGCTTTTCATTCATCTATCATAATATTTTCTGATCATTTTCTCACGATATTTATTTGTATTATATCCGATGGACTGAACGTGGTGAATGCTTTATAATATACCGAAGTAATTGTGTGAATCACTAGCAAATATAAAATCGAGAGTGATAAATCAAAGTTTGCCAAATTCAATATATTGATATCATAAAAATAAACTCATCATTTAAACATTAAAAGAAAAATTATAATTAATCTTCTTTTGTAAAAGTTCTAATGAAAAACGATATCCACATCCAAATAACTGTCGCCGTAATAATAATCATAAGTAATAGATCAAACATCGGATAAAGCGTCATCCCTCAAAATAAAATATATTTCAGTAATTATAATATTAAAGAAAAATTATAATTAATAATTATATTTTAAAAACATTGGTAAAAACAATATCCACATAGCCGTAAGGATCACCGTAAATAAAGTAAGCAACAAAAAATCCATCTTGATATAAAACGACATGATTCTATAATATGAAAAAGAACATAATAATCAGATAACATATAAATCAATGATAAAATATATGAATTGTTTCATAAAACTCGTTCTTTATTATTTCATAATTATTGTCCAAGTTCCGATAAGGTTGCGGTAATAAATTTGTCCATCGTCCAAAACTATTCGGTCCAATAATTACTTTAAGATTGTTCAACCAAAAAATAAATAATATGCCGCTACTGAGGTGGGGATAACCGCAAGACCTCGTGGGCTTTTGGTGTTGTGTACGCGTATATAAATAAAAATAAATAAATCGTAAATAAAAATTCCACACACCACCACGGGGTATCGAAATCTAGACCTATCGTCACTTATAGTGAACGATATTCCGCGAAACCACTCGGGTATTGACGTTTAGTTATAAAACTTTTAAAATATACTTTTATAATATATATTTTTAAATTAATCACAATTAATATACCATTAGTATAAACTAAAGATTAAATTACCGTACTTCGACTAAACTCGTACGAGATCTTCGAGGGGGGTTGATCTTGACGACGAAGGTCGGTAGTGCTGATAACGTGTTATAAAAATATTAATTGTGATTAATATTATATTAAGATTATTTTATTATAATTATTATACTTATATTAAGATTATAATGATAATATAGCTTATAATAATAAAGAGAGAGAGAGATTAGAGAGAGATTAAGTATTTCAATACTTGATGTGATTTACAATGAACTCTAATCACCTATTTATACTACTAATAATTTACTATTACAACTAATCACATTAATTACAATTATACACCTCACACTAAAATACAAACTTTTCAATTAAACACCTCATCTTATCATCTTATCATCTCATCAACATTTAATACAATACTTCCAAATCATCAATTATTTAACTAATATTATTATTTAAAACATCCACATTAATATTATTTCATAATAAAATATATATTTTTTCTGAAAACATATATAATATTTTGGGGAAAAAGCTTTATTAAGAATTATAGGCCCATATTCAAGAAGCCCATTCTCAAAGGGCTTAGTCTGCATCTGGAACCTTCGTTCAATTTTGAGGGGTCATTTATTTTCTTTATATTTAATTCATCCGACGTGTCATATAGTTACAACCGTGCAGTTGATTCTAGCCGCGGCACATTTAGATTTTCGTTTTATATATTAGTAATACTTTTCATTTGGTAAAACGCTAGGTAGGGTTTAAGTGTGCTCGGCTCGGACTGCCTTGCTCTCTACTCTAGGGTTTATCAGAAGTTCTGCAATTTCACCGCCTCGCATGGCTTTCTGGGGTAACTAACTGGTTTTGCTAGTTGTTCGTGCTGAATTTTTATGGTCTGTTTTCACCCTCTTATGCGAGGAATGTAATTGTTTGTTGTCTGTTGAAATGAAAAAAATCCAGGAATCGAAGTAAAGCCTGGTAAACCTTACATTCATCGATATGATGACGAGAAGGGAAGACTTCGCTTGTCTCAGGTTTGTGTTCCATTTGATCCGTCGTCTCAGCTAGTGAAAGGTGTTTAAATCATTTTACCCGAAATTCAATTTGTTGTCTTGGAGATCGTTCTTCTTTCTTTTTTTCTTTTTTTTTTTTTTATCTCGATATGGGTAATAAATTGCACAGTGCATTAGATGCGTGGGCTAAAGTTTTTATGCTCCATAGAGATTCTTGTTTCTGATGATGTTGATTTGATTTTCTTTTTTTACTTGGTACTTTGTAGGCAACGCTAGGTAGGGGTTCATCAGCTGAAAAGAGCATTGTGCAGTGTAAGGTGGGAGATAAGAAGCCAATTTCTCTTTGCTCCTTGTTACCTGAGAAGTTCGAGACCTGTGCGATGCACCTCGAGTTTGAGGAGGATGACGAAGTTACTTTCACTGTACTCGGTTCACACAGTGTGCACCTATCTGGTTTCTTCTATGGTGACGATAATGATCAGGATGATGCAGGGGATGATTATGGAGAGTATCCTTGTGTATTTTTGTGTGTGGGCTCTGTTCATTATTTATATGTTGCCTTTCACTTTTCACTTTCCCTTTGCCATTGATTTTTAAGTAGCGATGAAGTGGTGTGTTTATGTAGAATCTTTTTGTTGTTAATTGCGCTATTTCCTTGACTTTTCACTTAAGTGATCTTTACGAAGAGGATGTTATGGTGACTGATTCTGAAGATGATGATGATGATTATGTTGAATTTGATTCTGACGATGAGGATGAGGATTATATTGACGATGAATTTGGTCATGTTCCCAACAGTGGAGGTAATCTGCCACTTAGAGCAATTGACTATGACTATGTCGACGGTGTCTAACGGTTTATTTATTTTTTTCTGTTTTCTTAGTTAAAATTGAGGAGATAGAGGATGATGATAAACCTGCACAAGAGATTGGGACAGTCAAGCACTCAAAAAAGACGGAAACCAAGTCTGATGATAGCATGGATAATGACCGTGCCCCTGTCTTTGGAATTGAAGATGAAGATGGTTTTCCGAAATCTTCACTTGAGAAGAAATCTGGAACAAAAGTAGGACTGAAGTCTAGAGATAATGGCTCTGTCTTAGGAAGTGAAGACGAAGATGGTTTTCCGAAATATTCGCTTGAGAATAAATCTGGATCAGAAGTAGGCATGAAGAGGGAGAAAGGTAGTGAGAAAAGGCAGAAAAAGAATGATAAAGGTGATATTTCTCAAGGAAAAGTGTCAAAGCGAAAGAAAGATTCCATGGATCAAGATGATAATCTTGCAAGGTGCAGAAAGTTTCTGATTTCTACTTTCGATGCTACTCTAAAATATATTATTGATGTAAAGTTTTATTTACCTGTCCCATATTTCCAGTGGAAGCGTTAATCCAGATGAACCGCAAGTTCAGATCAGCGTTGTTACTGAGAATGAGGCCCCACAAAAGGATAAGAAGAAAAAAAGGAAGAAACAAGATGCTGAGAAGGTGGAAAGTGCTCAGGAAACTGAAACACCGATGTCCAATGGCGTGAACTCTGCTATTGCTGAAGTTGGAAACGATATGAAGCCATCTTCTGAAAAGTGAGATTCTCTTTCCCTGAATTTATAATCTTCTGGCTAGTTGTGACCTTTCTTGGCGGTGGACATTGAATAGCTGTATAAAGATTTGATTCATATATGCTAGTACGAAGCAATTGATCTGATTTAGTTACTTCATCTTGTTGAAATCACCTACTGTCATAAGAACACTAAGTGGGCCCATTTATTCTTTAATCCCCCACGCGATTCAATCTGTTATCATTCTTTCTTTTAGTTTTAATCCACACCGTGTTTCAATGCATTGTGGCTCAAGATATAATTCATTGCAGGAATAACGAGAAGAAAAAGAAGAAAAAGAACAAACAAGGAAGTGAAACAGCTCTCAATGCGAAAGATAAAAAACCATCAGAGGAAAAATCTGTTACTGAAAAAGAAGAGGAGATTAAAGATAGCAAGTCATCGCAAGTCAGATCATTTCCGAACGGATTGACTATAGAGGAGGTGTCCATGGGAAAACCAGATGGAAAAAGAGCTTCCCCCGGGAAAAAGGTCATAAACAACTTCCTTTCTTTCCCCCTAGAAAGGGGAACCTCCTGAGTATTCGAGGGCTTAAACCTCTGACTGAAACTTATTCTTGTAAGCAGGTCAGTGTCCATTATATTGGTAAGCTGAAGAAGAATGGCAAGATATTTGATTCCAACGTAGGGAAAGCACCCTTTAAGTTCCGTTTAGGCATTGGGCAAGTTATAAAAGGATGGGACGTCGGTGTTAATGGTAAAGCAACTTCTTTATCTCTTGCCATTGATTACTAGGATTAGACGCTTTTAACGATTTATTTGGACGGATGAGCAGGCATGCGCATAGGAGACAAAAGAAGACTCACAATCCCACCTGCTATGGGGTGAGTACATACTATTTTCTTCTTTTGTCTTCTTTGGCAGTAGTTAGTAATCTCTCGCCTTAAACTTTGACGTGAAACATCCTTTTGACGACGGTGTAATATTTGTGCAGCTATGGTAGCCGAAGTGCTGGTCCGATCCCTCCTAACTCGTGGCTGGTCTTCGACGTTGAGTTGGTCGATGTCAACTGAATTGAGACGATACAAAACCTTCTCACATCATCACTCAGAATTCTGTTTTTTGTTACTCACATTTGAAAATGAGACTGTTTGTCATCGATGCGACTTTGTAAACTTTGCATAATCCTACATCATTACCGTGAGATTCAGCATCTTTTATTTGTGGGACAGTTTTTCGGGAAAAAAAAATGAATATTTTTCTTGGGAAGTTATAAATGTTGGACATAATTGCAATAGCACCCATTATTTGTAATCAATTTATATAACAATTTATGATGGTAAACCAACCCAACTCCTTGGATTATTGATGTCATCGAAAATTTAAAATTTTAATGGATCCATATGTTGGATGATATGTCGAAAATTTTATGAGGTTGGATTGCTTTCAAAGTGGATGGAGAAGAATAGGCCATATATAAATATATATACACATTGTACATTGTTTTTTGCTATATTATTTGGGATAAAATCCAAAATAGTTCACAATGTTGACTATGTGGACCAATTTAGTCCATGATGTTTTGCCTGAATCAATTTAGTCATCGAAGTTGTCGATTTTGGACCAATTTGGTCCTTTCGTCATGATTAACGTCAATTTTAGGGGGAATTTTGCACGTGCCCCACACAAAATTATGTCTGAATCGAATTTTGGAACATTTGCCACGTTTGGGGGTTTGTAGTGTTTTCTTCTACTTTCAATGAAGCTTGACGACACAAACGATCTAGAGCTCATGTTCAAAATTAGGAGCAGAAATTTTCAGTTTCGTGCCCTAATTTCAGTAACTTTTTCAATTTTATCGATCCAGATATAATTTATTGTGAGACGTGTGGCTATTTTCCTTAAAATTGACGTTTATCGTGACTGAATGACCAAATTGATCCAAAATCGACAATATCGAAAACTAAATTAGTTCAGGTGAAACATCGAAAACTAAATTGTTCCATAGTTTAAACATTGATGACCATTTTGTGTTTTATCCCATATTATTCGTTGGAAAAAAAAAATGAATTTCCTCCTAACGAGTCAACACACTTTTCTCCACAAAGCGAAGTCACAATTCTATATAAAAGGCCAATCAAACCCATAGCATCGTCCTCAATACTAACGTATTATTCTTCACATTCTTGAACCCTAAAATCTCTCTCTATCTCTCCTACAATAAATTTAAAATGTCTAACTCCATATTTGAATTCACCATCTCTGATTCCCTTGCAGCTTTCTGCCTATGCAATCTCATCGTCGCCATTCTACTCTTCTCAAAATCAAGCTCACGGCTCGACGGAGAAAGGCCCGACTACTTTTCCATCATCGTCGACCGTGATTTCAGTGAAAGCATATCAGTTCATGCGGAGGAAGAAAAAGAAGTCACTTCATATGAAGACGACGACGAAGCTTATCTAGCATGTGGCGACGACGACGACCACGACGAACTCACAGTAAGGGCCGAAGAGTTCATTCAGAAAGTTAACAACGCTTGGAGGCTCGAGAAGTCGACATCACATTCTTCACATGCTTTTTAAGCCGATGGAGTAATAATCTTTCTTGTTTTTTTTTTTTTTTGGCTTATGAATTTGAGCTCCCAAGTTCTTTCATACCATCCAATATATGCTCAGCCAGTCTATGTGTCTGCAAGTAAGCAAATGTTCTTGACAATGGAAAGCAATGTGAAAAAAAAAACAAGAAAAAAATTGCTTTTACTTAATACATAAGGTGTGACGATTTTCTTGAATTTATCATCGTATTTAGTGTTAGAATCGCATGTTTTGTGAGGATAAAGGTAGCAGACAGTAGGCGAACATGATAATGTGTTTAATGAATATATAATATAAGCTTTTAATATGATCCACGTCAGTACAAACTCAGCTTCAGTTGCCTGCTGATCATAGATTCCCATAACGATAAATGAATCTTTTTATCTCCTATATAAAGCAATCTACTAACCAAATCAAAAGTCCACCACCAGCCGATAAACATAGGAGAATATATATAGAACTTTTGAAATGATATTTAATAAACTTATCTTGAAATTATTTTGGATTTATATTGGGCCCAAATTATTGCAATGTTATATGGGCCATCGTTAACTCAGCAGCCCAGTTTGGTTTCTTCGGACCCAATATAATAATAGTCATTTTCTTGTTGGGTTGTAAGTAGGGGTGGCAATGGGCCGGGATGGTATGTACCATCATCGTACTAAATCTTCATTTTAAGTACCGTCCCCGATAATTCACCACTTATGATGAATTGGTTCGGGAACGAGGAATCACCGTTCGGGGATTGGGATCCCCGTTGGGGATTCGAGTTTCCCATTTCATATATATCCAACAATTTTAAAATTTTTTTGCAGTAAATAAATAGATTAAGTAATATCAACAAAATCGACAATAAAAGTAATGAAACATTCATAATAAAAGAAATTGGGACAAACTAGACTACGATGTGTTTTTTTTAGGGTTGAGTTTTGTTTTAGTTTTAATTTTTTAAATCAAAATATAAAAAAAATCATTATAATAAACGATATAAAGTAAATGATTGTGCATATGTTATATTTAATTTAGAGTTACTTTTGATTTTAATTTTTCTTTTTAAATACGATATGAAAATCTAAAAGAAAAATACTAATTATTTAACCTTTGCTCAGATGTATATATTTTTTTATTATTTTATCAATAAATATAATTGGAGAATGGAAAATCACAGTTTGACTCAAACGAGGTCGGGTTCAGGGCCGTTGATGGATGGAGAACATGAATACCATCTCGTCCCATCCCAACATTTTCACTGACGGGGAATCACCGTAAAAAAATCCATCCTCATTTTGAACGGGGATTACACATGTTCACACGGTTCCTGTTCCGGTTTGCCAGTTTAAAATCGCCATAAGCTCAAACCGTAACCGAACCGTGGTGGAACCGAAACCGGAACCGTTCGGTTCCAAATCGGAATTTTTTTTATTTTTTTTTCATTTTTTTTGTTTATTAATTGGAAAATAATAAATAAAATTATTTTTTTTAGTATTATAAAAACTTTTTCATTTCAACTATTAATAAATTACAACTCAAACAAACTTCAATATTGATAATATTTAAAAAACATTGCAACACGATACTTTAATACAATGTAAAAAAAATATATATACATTCAATAGTTTAAAAGAAAATTGATTATTGCTAAAATAAAATACAATTCAATACCATGGTAAAAAAAATGCACCTTCAATATTTAAAAAAAAATTGATTATCGCTAAAAAAAACCGTTGAGAATATTTTTTTTTATAAAAATAATAAACGGCGGTTTGAACCGTCGGTTACGGTTTGGAAAATATAAAAACCGAAATCGAACCGTTATCCGGTTATAACCGGAACTGTTGACCCCGATTAACCGAACCGTTAACCGCCGGTTCGGTTTCGATTTTTGAAACCGTTTGAACACGTCTATCGGGGATTCCTCGTTCCAATAATCTCGGGTCCCATTTTGATCGTGGATTCGCCGTGGGGATTTTGCCACCCCTAGTGGTACGGCTATAAATTATAATCGCAGTCTCATACTTCTAAATTATTCAATATTATTGTTGATTATAGAACGACTATGGCTTCTAGTACTAATCAGTAGCCTATTTGTGACTAATCAGTCGACTATGTGTACCGTTAACATTCTGACTGAACCTCCTTATTAACTATGGGACGGCCACCGCTTCAAATTGGACTAATTTTCCGGCCTATATGTACCATTTCCAGTTTACACATATTGTGATAGTCGATTAATCCAAATTGATTAGAACCAATGAGATCCTTCTAAAGATGCCATGACTAGGGTTGTCAGTGGAGTGGGGATCCATCGTCCTCGCAGGAATCCTCCCCGAATGAGGCGAGGAAGCCCTAATTTTTTTTATCCCGGCGGGAATGAGGAGAATTCTCGTCCCGTTGTCGGGGATGGGGATTATACCCACCGAACTGTTTCCGCAGTGATCCAAATTTTTTTAATTACTAAAATACCCAATTTATATTATTATAATATAAATAATATTTAATATAAGTTAAATATTGTATCAATTATATATATATATATTAATATAAATAATATTTTTTAAAAAAATATCTCGTGAGGCGGGGATCCCCCTGAGTTGGGGTTGGGAATAATTTCGACTTCGTTTATTTGGCGGGGATATGGACATTGGACGGTGTTTTCCCGAAAACGCAGGGCCGGAGATGGGGGTTAGACCCTCGCTCTGAATTAGTCCCATTGACATCCTTAGTCATGACCTAGACCACCATCCTTTCAAATTTTGTCGTCATGTAATAATTAAATTTAAAATGGAAGTAGTCGACACCAACTTCTGGATTATATTACAATACAATTAACGAAGACTATTAAAGATTTGAATTTTTCATTAAAAAAAAATCTGAGCTGTCCGGCGCTCAACAACTTATAATGAAATGACAAATTTTTTGGCTCTCATTAATAATAATTCTCCTCCTCTGCTTTTTCTCCACCAACACGAATCTCTCCTCTTCGTTCAAAATTCCTCCTCCTTCATTACATCATCAAAATAAGAAACTAAAAAGCTCAATGATAGACCATTGAAAAAGCCCGCCGGAAGAAAAGATGGAGGACATCCACGAATGTTGTAATAATCACGACGGCGAGGATGAATACGAAATCGACGAGGAATACGAATTCGATGCGTCCCAATTCTTCGATTTCACGAGGCCCGAATTCGATTCTGAGATCGACGACGCCGAACATTGGTTCGAAGTTTCTGGAGATTATCCTCCTTCTCGTAAGTTTATATAACATATATATATATATATATATAATCTATATAATGCACATATATGTGTATGTATTTATTGGTATATTATGAATAATTCTCTAATGTTGTGAATATTGATTGCTTCAGCTTTTATTATAAAGTTGAATATAGAAAAGATATTATCCGATGAATCAGCTGGAAAAAACAGAAGCATCAAGAAATCGGTTGTTTCATCTTCGAATCAAAATGTTAAAGGTAAGAAAAAAAAAAGGAAAAAAAAAAATAAATTAAAGAAAACTATTCCTACGCGGAAAGATTTGAATATTATTTAATGTGAAAGTCTTTCTTATGATTGTTTGACTTTAGGGCAAAGTCATTACCAAACAGTTGAAGAGGACGGCTCGAGCACTAACACGTCGCCGGCGCCGGCCAATGAGAAACCTAGGAGGAGTTCGACCTTCATGAACCCAACGGCTAGCCATTTGGCTAAGCTACGGACCATTCATCATAAGCCCGAGGGTCATGTTTGCACAAGGTTATGATATTATAATATATAATATTAAAAAAATCATTTAATTTTCCACGTTTTAATCAATAACTTTTTTTTTCCTAAATTCAGATTTCAGAGAACATCGTCGAAGTTGATTGAGGCGAAGAAATGGTCGAGCCCGGCCGGATTCGATAACCCCGCGACGAAACGACAGAAACTCGAAACGGGCTACTTAAAGAAGGCGAGAAATATATTGCAGTAATTATTGGAAATAAAATATATAAATTGTTTCATTCGATGGTCAATATACATATCGACCGATTTTCTTGAACTGATTCATGGCCATGTTCTTGGCAGATTGCTCAACTGAGGCATCAGTTTACTCTCCAGCACAAATCATCGAAGAAGGTATAAACAATAAGCATGCAAAAAAAAAAAAAAATAATAATAATAATATAAAGACTTTGGTCTGTAAAATCTTATGAATGATGATGATGATGATGATAGTGATTTTATTCTTACACTCTACAAAGGTTACTATTCCAAAGGAACCAACGTTGGAAACAATGATTAGAGCACAGAGCATGAGGTATACATAAATTACATTTCTGCAGATATAAATCGAAAATATTATGTATATAATATATATATATATATATATATATATTTTGTATCCCAGATCGAAGAAGAGCTCTTTATCAAGTGGAAGTGAAAAGCAAGAGAGAAAGGGTTTTAACATTGAAGCACTGAAGAAACAGAAGGTCAGCCATTACATTACAGCATCTATTACATCAAGAATTTAATGTTATATATTGTTAGAGGTAGAAGGTAATAATCAAGCCCTTCGTATACATTTTCCGCAGGATCCAAACATGCCTAGACGAAGCACGCCGCAGTTGCCTAAATTTAAAGTAAATCCAACGTCGAAAAATAGAACATATCTTTCGCTTTCCTTTTGAAGAGATATGATCAATTCTGTATATATATATATCGATACTTTATAACCCATAAATCGATTTTTATGACCAGATATTCCACTTGAAGACTTTAGAAAGAGCTAAGCACCATGCATCTGCTAAGGTACGTACGATTTTGGCGTATATAGTTATTATATAAGTATTCGGCTGTATCTATAAGCAAGTCCTCGATGTTTTGGTTGATGTAATAATATACGTGCTGTAGGTTTATCCAAGCGAAGAGTACAACGCCGAAGAGCTTCAACAAGCGGCGAATAAGCAGAAGCTTTTGGAACGTGCCACGGTGGATAAATTCACCAAGGTAATAAGAAAATCGATTGAGCATGTGTTTTTTGTGTGTAATAAACGAATAACCTAATATCTATATGGTATTTCACGTTTTTGATCGATCAGCTCTCCCTCGGGCCAGAGACCAGCTGACGGTCGGTCGATATTTTTTCGATCTTAGGCTTCGACTTTCAGGCATGCAAATGAATGGAGAAAGCAAAATATATGTTATGTTCTTGCACTTTGTTCTTTAGTTATCATGTGCTGACTTTGTACTTTTTAGAATGGATCGAATGTTTTTATTAGGGTTTTCATCGGAAAAAAAGAAAAGGTTGTTCTGAAGTTAACTCTAATTTTTTTTTGGAACGATCTTATATGTAAATGGAGATTTATCAGTAGGAATATTTTATGGAAAATTGAAGTATCTTTTAAGATAGTCCATTTAGCCTTTAGGATTTGGCGATTGGGGCGGAGATTTTCCATTTCCTTTTAGAGTGTGTTTAGTTTGTGGAAATTAGTAGGAAAAGAAAAATAAAATAGAAAAGGAAAATTAACTTTTATGTTTGGTTGATTGAAGAAATAGAGAAGGAAAATAAAAGAAAATCAAATCTAGTTAAGTTTACACTTAAAACTAAAGAAAACTAATTACTTCACCAAATGGTGAGGAAAATAAAAGAAAAACTTATGAAAATCATTTTCTCTCCCATTTTCTTTTCCCTACTACTTTCTTCATTCCAAACACACCCTTAGGAGGGATGGAGTGGAGATGGAAATCTTATTACATGCCTTGTGGGATTATTTCTCCGTTTTCCGTGGATATTCCATATTCTAAATTATTAAATTATCCATACTAATATCGTAAAAACATTAATACTTCTGGATCATTTTTCTCTCTCTTTCGTGGCAGTTTCACTATTGTATCTCTTTACTTTTGTTGTTCGATCACATTCATTTCCAAGAGTACCACTATAATATGCGCTTCATCATTCGCCAGCTCCGACATCACAGTAATTTTCCACGGGGATGTGATAAATTTCTCCCTTCCTGTTTAGTTACCCCGGCTGCGTCCCGCTCCATTGCCAAGCCTAATTACAACGTTATTAATTTGGAAATCATATATATAGTGTCCCTTATGATTCACAAACGTTCTAATGATTGTACATAAGTATCTAAATTAAGATTATAATTTCATATATCAAACATTTTGAATTATAATAACTTAAGATATAAAATAATATTAAATATTTATATATTAGAGCACATGAAAAAAAATACTAGTTAATTATTATTATTTAGTTTGGTTTTGATAGTGTGCGGGTGATTTTCTATTTTATTATATATATATTATAACAATTTTATTATTTATTATTTAGCTTAAATAAATCAAAATTCACAAATCAAATTTAACGGTTTTTATGATGCAGTGTGGATAATAAAATAGATTAGATATTACTTTTGCGTGAATAATAATGGAGACAACATAGGAGGAATACATGGTGGAAACAACGAGGGGTAAAAATGTCCGACCACCAAGTTGAGGGTTAAAATCCATAAATAAGGAGGGGTAAAATTGGAATACAATATAAATTTATATGTGTGTGTGCAGTGGAGAGCCACACCGTTGGAGATGATGAAACCCTACACGGCAAATTAACTTGAAAGAAAGAAAGGGCTATTGAACATCGAAGATTGCACTTGCTCTAGGGCTTTGAAGTTTCAATTCGTTCTGAATCTTACGATAAGAGGTAAATTTCTCGCTTAAATGTTCCTCTTTTATCTATTTCAACTGGTTTTTGCTCATCAGTGATTTTTTTTTTCTGATTCGAGGCTTTTGTAAATTCTTGTCGCTCTGTACACTGAATCCGAAGCTTCAGTATCGTCGATCACTTGTTTTATTAATTTGAGAAGTTAAAAGGTTCGATTCAATTTTCCGGTTAGGATGTATATGCTTTGGTTGGCCGTGACCTTGTTTCCGGCTTATTGGCCCTGTAATTTTATGGTGTGGTTAATTTTGAGTTTGTTAATGTTATATTATCAGCAGCTGGAAACAGATATATTACGAATTTAGAATTGCTGTTTTTGTTCGAATATCAAAGATTCATATGTTGATGACTTGCATTTGCGTTTGTCTCTAGATGCCAAGCCACGACAATAATGGAAATTCCGGCTCTCCTGATCGCATTGACGACTCCCCAGATGCTGCTGGAGTGGAACAGTATGGTCGCAAAGAGCCAAGTGCAGGGTCTAAGGTGTGAAGTTATTGCGATTGATTTTTGTTGAATAAGCAATGGCATACTCTGAAATTCTGCTCATTTTGCAGCACGGATCTCACGATGATGGGAAAGACAAAAAAAGAGAATCCTCTCGAAGCAGGGATGAAAAAGAAAGGGGTAGAGATAGAGACCGCGAGAGGGACAGAGACAAGGATCGAGAACGAGAAAAGAGGAGGGACGGAGACAGAGATAGGGATAGAGAGAGAGATAAGGATCGGGACAGAGATCGTGATCGACATCATCGAGATCGTCACAGGGACCGTAGTGAAAGAAGGGAGAGGACCAGAGAGAGGGATGATGACGACAATGATGGCTATCATAGAAGTCGGGACCGTGACAGGTGAAGTAGCTGTGTTTATATGTTGCACACCATGTGTGGTCATGTTGTGTATCTTTTGTGTAATTCCTCACCACTGAGGTGAAGGGCAATGTTGATTGTTGCATTATTTTGTCTGCTGGTTAAGGATTCAGATATTTTATTTTGTGTCTGTGTTACTGGCTTGGGAAATATGTGTTTCATTGCATGTTTTATTGTGGTTTAAGACATTACGCGCTGATAGGAAAACCACTAAGTGGTCTTTAGACTCTGGGTTCTAATTTTGTATTACTCGCAGGCGCAGAGATGAAAGAGACAGGGAGGACAGACATAGGCGCAGGCACAGATCTCGCTCGAAATCGAGATCAGACCGTAGATCAAGATCACGATCTCGGTCTCGTTCACGCTCCAAGAGGTAGTCAGTCATATGCTAATTCGTTTGTGCTGTTTCGTTGTAATTGTTTGATGCATATAACTGAGTCCTCTCCCAGTCGTTATGTTCAAATGTTGACGTGCTATGCGAAATGTCATTTGATGATGTATGGTGATCCTATTTCAGTTAGTCACAAACGACTATTGGTAATTTTGTCTGATTTGAGTGTAAATTTAGTCTATGCTTGATTTTCTGTGAAAAGTCTTTGATTTGTGAAATTCATGTTTAAAATTGCTATTGGTTCACTAAATGGTTTACGCTACCAAAATTAACTATTATCACTATTTCACTTATGTCTACGGCTTCTTCATTAATGTTGAAAATGTTGCAGTAAAAAGGTAAGTGGCTTCGACTTGCCGCCTCCTGCTGCATTGCTTCCAAATATTGCTGCCACCACCACTTCAGGTACAACATCCCTTTAGTTTGTTTTGCGAGAATTCTGCTCTTAAGATTGCTATCACCTTTTTGGTTTATTATAGTTTGGATTTGGAATGTCAATATTAAATAGATCACAACTACCCTACCGATGTTGGTACACCAATCCAACTACCTTAGATGTTTGATACATAATAAAAGCAAAAGTTTTATGCTTATGTGTCACAATCTCCATGGAGTTGGGTTATTACCCACTTGGGTAGGGTAGAATAGACCTATAAAATACATGGTTTCATTTTTGTAACTGCACGAGGTTTTTCAATTTGGAGAACTGGCCCCAGATTGGCAATTCGTTCTTTCATTTAATTATATATATCCTATTGAAACTGAGAGTGTTTTTGGTTTTTCTTGTGTTTGGTGTTTGTTTGTTTTGAATGTCCTACATTTAGTTGTAAGGAAAATATTGGGCTACTAGCCCCACTGTGCTGACAATTGGTGTGGGCCAACCTCTGTAGCTTATTATGGAAGAACAAATACAGGTCTTGTCCATCTTCATCCAGGATTCACATATTTGGTAGATTTTTTTCCAAACACAAATGAAAAATATGGCTGTTTCAATTTTGAATTCTATGTTGAGGAGATATCGGGTTAAAATATGAAATAACAATCAGGGCGAATCATATATGAATCATCATTTACTCTCTCTGTCCCTATCTCTCCATCTCTTTTAACTTTATGTAATACAATTACAACTTGACTTAGCCTCCACCTCCACAGATCAGCTACCTGGAACTATTCCCGCACTTCCTGGAATATTCCCCAACATGTTGCAAATGGCTGCTGCACAGGTTTTCTTGCTTTTCTCCACTTTGTCAGTTCTGTATATGTACCTTAAACAAAGGACCTTCACTTCATTGCAGGTTGGCGCTCTCCCATTGATTCCAGTTCATGCGATGACTCAGCAGGTTTGTTAACTGCATATTCCGGATGTTATTCTCATTGCAAATCACCTTTTATTTATTTATAAATGGTTGTCAGGCGACAAGACATGCACGACGGATCTATGTAGGTGGTCTTTCATCAACTGCTAACGAACAGGTGTTACTGTCGCATACTTCTCATTGATATCTCTTTTCATATTGGATTTTCTATTGTTTGATTTATGTGCATTGGTTGCTTTTTATTTGGCTCATGTATATCTGTTTACTTGTGTTTAAAAATGTTTTCCTCGACGATATACTTATATTACACCACACAAAGTTTTCCTTCAGTTAAACAAATTCTTTATCTGAACTGTAACATTTTATAATAATAATTATATTACACCACACTGATTATTTTCTGTCGTACAAGGGACCCCTGTCTTTGTTCTATTTGTTCCGTGAGTTATTATTTACTCCGTTGTTCTTATGGTGCAGTCTGTTGCAATTTTCTTCAACCACGTTATGTCAGCAATTAGAGGAAACACTGCTGGTCCAGGTTAGTCAAGATGCTTTCTTAGTATGCTTCATATAAATTCTGAAGAAATCGTGTACTGCATCTTTTACTGCAGGCGATGCTGTGGTAAATGTCTACATCAACCATGAGAAGAAGTTCGCTTTTGTGGAAATGAGATCTGTTGAAGAAGCTAGTAATGCTATGGCTTTAGATGGAATCATTTTCGAGGTATTCAACATCTTAATAGACTTCCAGGAAGCTTCAAATGATAATTAAACTTGTATCATCAAATGTTATGTCGTGAATCATCGCAGTTCACTTAGGAATTACCCGTTTGATTGTTCAGGGTGCGCCAGTTAAAGTCCGAAGACCTAGCGATTATAACCCTGCTCTTGCTGCAACCCTTGGCCCTAGTCAGCCTAGTCCCAATCTAGACCTCGGAGCTGTAGGATTGACCCCAGGATCTGCAGGTGGGCTTGAAGGCCCTGATCGTATATTTGTTGGTGGGCTACCATATTATTTCACAGAATCACAAGTAAGGGAGCTCCTTGAATCCTTTGGCGCACTCAAGGGCTTTGATCTGGTCAAAGATAGAGAAACTGGCAACTCCAAAGGATATGCCTTTTGTGTTTATAAGGATACATCAGTAACGGACATTGCATGTGCAGCTCTTAACGGAATAAAAATGGGCGACAAGACGCTTACTGTGAAACGTGCTAACCAGGGCGCCACACAACCCAATCCCGAGCAAGAGAGCGTTCTACTTCATGCTCAGCAGCAGATAGCTTTGCAGGTAATCAGAAATTTTTTTTTTGAATTCTCTATCTGTCCCACGAATGTGAGCCTGAGTCCATCCCCGAGTGGTTTTCTGTTTCTAACTTTTATGTAGCTCGCGGCTCATTGATAGGTCAGATTCTCTGAGATATTGCCTTCTTTATCAAGTCTAGTTGATGTATTATAACCCTTTCGTATATGTTGTGCAGAGGCTTATGCTAACGCCTAATGCTGCACCGGCCTCAAAGGTTTTGTGCCTAACGGAGGTGGTTGATGTGGAGGAACTCAAGAATGACGACGACTACGGAGATATATTAGAGGACATGAGAGAAGAATGTGGCAATTTTGGTAATAACTTACAACTACCTTTTCTACTCTACTTCATCATACCCTTTTTTTTGCTATTTTTTGGAGATGCATTTAATACCTTGTCTACAGAATCAAGGAGTCTCGAGTATAATCTGAAATCATTTCGTTATTTTTCAGGGACTTTGGCGAATGTAGTCATCCCCCGCCCGCTCCCTAGTGGTGAAATGCCACCAGGTTGTGGAAAGGTCGGTTTAATTTTTTCATAATCGCGGAGTCTTTGAAGCTAGCTGCATTTCTGATAGTAGTAATATTGCGTAGTTGGCATGGTGCCACTAAACCATGTTTATTACATATGTAGGTTTTCTTGGCGTACGCGGACATTGAAGGTGCTACGAAAGCTCGACAAGGGTTAAATGGAAGGAAGTTTGGAGGTAAAGAAGTATTAGCAGTATTTTATCCTGAGGATAAGTTCTCGGCTGGAGATTACAGTGCTTGATTGATAATACTCTAAGTCAAGTCTTCTTTATGCTTCAGACAGAACTCTTTAGTTCGTCAGTTTGGTTTGTTTTCTATTTGTAGCAGTCTTTACCTCCTTTTGGTTGAATTTTTTATTTTTTTTTTATTTTTTTTGGTCGTGACTGTGGATTATAAAAACTATTTCTCAATATTTATGCCCCTTTTATTGTGACGTTCTTATGCCTTGTTTGGTTTATGGGTTTAGAGATTTTAAAAATTGGTTTAGGAAATGTTGATATGTTTGGTTCATGTGTTATATGAAACATATGTTTATATATAACAGCTTTAAATTCATTTATGCCGGTTTAGATACACCTATCATCTCAGCTGGTTATTATAAACTCACTAATCAAACACATTTTATTTTATAATCACTAATTAGTTTTATATAAATCATACTAACTTAAACCCTCCTAAATGTAAACCAACCTACCAAACAATCAGTTAATGTTATAACATAAACTCCAAGTGGTGAATTTTTATTTTTATTTTTAATTGGGATTGCATCACGATATTTGCTCATGCATGACAAGTTGATAGAAAGAAATTGAGGGTATAATTTTTTTTAATAACGGTCAACTGCAAATTAATTATATAAAATATATTTGTATTCGAAGCGACGACTTTCTTTAATATTGTACCATAAAATTGAATTGATTATATATACCTTGCTTGTTATATTCTTGATCTGAGACATCACTTCACTTCAAAACTAGAGATTCCAAGTGCTTGGTACTTTCATTTTATTACATTTTTCATCTAATAAAAGCCAAATCGACATTTAGAGTATTCATCGATCCAAGATACCCGGGAAATCGGACCAAAGGAAACAAAGCAACTTACGCAAAAAAATAAATAAATAAATAAATATATATACATTAAATAAAATAATATGATAACTAATGCGATAGAATAGAAGCACGTAAAGAGTGGACATTTAACATAGAAACAGATGTATAATATTTAATCTAACGGTTGTCGTTATATAATTCTTTGGGTGACATCAGTTGAGATCGACCTCTCCGCTAATGCCATTTTAAGTCATTAAACTAAATTTTTTTAATAATTAATTTAAGTCCTAAATCACGCCACTAATAAATTCCATTTCAGTCCCTACCACTTAGTCTAATTCCTAAAATTAAATAATTGAATTTGAACCCCACACAACAACCACAGAATCAAACACCAAAAAAATAAAAGCTAATATATATAAGCGTGGCAGCTTATCGTCATGCTTTGAAGTTTCAAAGCCAACGAACATAATAAATTCAATTTCATCCTCAATCTTTTTTTTTATTATTATTTATTAATGGGTCCCAGTGAATCATAGTACTATTAATACCACGATTAATGATCACCGATAATTATAGTAAAATTGAATTACATTTCAACTTAATCGATATAATAATTAATATCTAAATATCAAGATTATAAATAGAAATACGCGTCACGAATTTCCTATCTTTCATCAATCTTGAAACTCTCAAACCTCATATAGATCACCGACTAAAACTTCAAATAGCGTTCACATAATAATATGAAATATAAAACGGCATCTATAAAGAAAAATCAAATATTAATGTTTCTTTTTTCTCTAAAATGACCGTATTCATAAATAATACAATACCATCTAATGAAAAAATTGTCATTTGCAAACTCATGACATGAAATTCACATTCTAACAGAAGACGTTGAGTTGTCCCGCAGATAACTCAAGGTGAACGAAGACATAATATTTTTATTGGTTCTATCACATTTTGACTTCTTGATTGTCAATAGTTGTGGGAGTTTTGTCTTCTCTTGTACGAGTTTTTTTTCCTGTTTATAGGAGTGACACTCGCCGAAGAAAATAAGGTTTAAAAGTTGACGACAGAAAAAAATGAAGTCTATCGTAGATCTGACTTAATAGTCATTTTTTTGGAGTGCTAGGCTGATATATAGTAGGATTTTTAGTTCTTTTGTCCGAACTTTAAATCTTATTTTCTTTCGAATTTGTTTGTCTTTTCTTTTTATTTAGATTTGTGTTCGTTTCTCTTTTTATGAGAGCTTTTCTCATGTGGATGATCGAATGTTGTTGTATATTTTAATGTAATTAGGAAATAAAACATATACGAGTTAGGAGGTGCAGAGTGCACGCTCGTAGAACGTTTTATGTCGGAACCCAAATAGCATGCATGGGTCAAGAGGGCAGGGCTCCTGCGGGGTACGGGGTCGCGCCGAAACCTAACCACTCGAAAATACCACCACCCGAAGAGGCATCACCGTCTGAAAAGATGTGTATTTCAAAAGACATCATCTTTGAAGAGTCATGAATGCTTATGAATAAACACAATTGGTCATATTTTAGGTTATAAATAAGCATCAAAACACTTAACACAATCACGCAGAATTCATACAAACGCTACAGCTTTTCTCTAGTCTTATCCCGGGACATATTTGGTGTAAGTCAAACGAAATGGTCCAAATATTATCTTTGGAAAGTGAATTCCAAATACACGATTTTAGAGAATATCCGATCATACAAATCAAAAGCTTAGTTTTTCTAATGAATGTTACCGGCATATGAGCTCTTTAGTCTTGTAAATTTGTTACTTTTAATGAACTATTATTTGAAAAATAATAATAATAATAAAAAAAGAGGCTGTCTTTCTCTATATGGACTTATTACATATGACCGTACATATAGATTATGAAAATTAGTGCCTCCGAAAACCGAATTATATAGAACTAAACTAAAATATAAGTGTATAAGATTGCAGGCTAAGTTGACTTACTCTAACAAAGAATCGTTAAACCAGCCTAGCATGGGACAACGACCATGTCACACAAACAAAATACATAGTTATAAATACGACATAATTAATTAACTATTGAGAATATGGCTAAGTCCTATTCAAATTTAATCTAAAGCATGTACTTAATATTGTTGAGACTTCAAATATCATTACAGTGCCCAAGATCTAGCAATCTTATAAATTCCCATTAATCAAGGCATGTGTGGGTCATTAATTTAATAAAGATCTTTAAGCCTTTCATTAGTCAAACAAACTCACACACTAATCCCATAAAAAGCGCACACTAACTGTCGGTTAGCGTTAGCTTCCACACTTTTCTTTTATTACCAAAATCGCACGCAATCATATTATCACTCTCATCACCTCCCATAAAAAAACCCACTACACACGCATTATTTATTTTAAGGTTTAATCTACTTCATCTGAACTCTCCGACCACCGTCGCCGCCGTGCCCGGCCGCTCGTTTCGAACCAGATGCCTCCGTCCGCCGACGGCCCATGTAAAGATGGTAGTACCAACGGCGGCGATCTCTTCAAGCCCAAATCACCAGAAAATAAACACCACAAATATAACTTAACCCCTACGCTAAAGCCCTGCTTTTTCCACCACCACCGCCGCCGCCGCGCTTGGCTGCTGCTCGCGGTGGTGGTCGTCCAGCTCATCCTCCTTTTCTCCTTCATCACGCCAAACCCTCCTCGCCCGGCCCCAATTCAGACCCACGCCCCGACCCATTCGATCCGACCCGAACATGAAATCGGCGAGAAACTAATCAATCCCCACGAATTACCCGGCGAGCAGAAGAGCAACTTCAGCTCAACCGACGACGGCGAGTGTCCCTACGGGAGAGTCTACGTCTACGACCTTCCGCCGCGGCTCAACTCCGACGTGCTGAGAAACTGCCGCGACATCAACCCGTGGAACTCGCGGTGCGACGCGCTTTCGAACTCGGGCTTCGGAAAGCCCGCCTTCAGTCGGATATCAAGAATCGTGCCGCCGGCTCTGGCGGGCTCGTGGTTCTGGACCGATCAGTTCTCCCTTGAGCTCATCTTCCACAAGAGGATGCTGAGCCACCGCTGCAGGACCGCCGACCCAGAAAAGGCCGGAGCTTTTTACATACCGTTCTACACTGGGCTCGCCGTCGAGAGGGCTCTGTTCACCAAGGGCTCGACGCCCCAAGAGCGCGACGTTCACTGCGATACTATGCTGGAATGGGTCGGCGAGCAGCCCTTCTTTCGGAAATCACAAGGGTGGGATCATTTCATCACGATTGGAAGGATTTCGTGGGATTTTCGAAGGTAATCAAAAGCATGGCCGAAAAAGAATTTTCAGTTTGTGCTTCGATTTGCTAATCGTCGGGCTGTTAAATCTCTATGTCGCAGGACAAAAGACCAAGATTGGGGTTCGAGCTGCATATACAGACCCAAAATGCGTAACATCACGCGCCTCCTAATAGAGAAGAACCCATGGGACTACTTCGACATCGGCGTGCCCTACCCCACTGGCTTCCACCCCAAGACCCTCGCCGACGTCGCTTCCTGGCAAGACTTCGTCAGGACCAGGCGGAGAAAAACCCTCTTCTGCTTCGCCGGCGCGACTCGCGGGTTCATAGCCAACGATTTCAGGACCCTCTTGCTGAATCAGTGCTACGGGTCCGGCGGCGCGTGTCGGGTCGTGGACTGCGGCGGCTCGAAGTGCGTGAACGGCAGTTTGCCGATTTTAGAGACGTTTCTCGACTCCGATTTCTGCCTGCAGCCTCGCGGGGACAGCTTCACTCGCCGGTCCATCTTCGACTGCATGATAGCCGGCTCGATCCCTGTCTTTTTCTGGCGACGGACGGCGTACATGCAGTACGAATGGTTCTTGCCCGGCGAGCCGGCGAGCTACTCGGTTTTCATACACCGCGACGAGGTGAAGAATGGGACCCACATAAGGAGCGTGCTTGAAAAAATTGGGAAGGAGAAGATTGAGAAGATGAGAGAGAAGGTGATTGAGAGCATTCCGAAGATTGTGTACGCAGACAGTGAGAGTATGAACGATGCGCTCGACGTCGCCGTCGAAGGGGTTTTGAGGAGGGTTAAGGAGCAACATCGACTACCGTACAAATGGAAATAAAAGAATGGATTATTTTTTTTGGTTTTTTTTTCCCTCTTTGTTCTTTTATGAACTCTTGTAATTTACTAAAGTTATACACATTGTATGTAATAAATGGGAGATTTGAGTTTGAGATTAGATTGATTTCTTTTACTCAATTGAACTCAATTCATGTTAGTTTTTTTTTATGCATTGATGTGGAACAATGTAAGTCATAGGGCAGTTTTTTTATTTTTGGTGGCCTAGTGATTTCTCAAGAAAATGTGGCCCTGATCCTTTAAAAATTTGACCTAAATTTTCTGGCCATGTGCAGTGGGTCAGGATGCACATGTCCAAATCCGACCCTAGTCATTGATAAACTTTGGAACTTAAGTTCTTAGGAAGTTGATTTTAACTCCTTAATCATTATAGCGTGTATAAACTTGTAGCATAGGTCATTGGGGTCCATGCTATCCTTCCCACTTGGGTTATAACCCAAGTGGGTTGAGATTGTGACATGTGTCCCATCTCAAAGGTGTTGCTGAGATTAACACTTTGGATTGGGAAGGTGTGACACATACCACAATCTTAACCCACTTGAGTTATACCCAAGAGGGTAGATAAGAATAAATCGGTCATTGGGAAGTAGATTTGAAGTCCTTAATCATTGTAGTCTGTGTAGACTTGAAACGTCGTAGATAGGCTAGTGAAATCCAACTATAAGCTGAGGTCATCCTATAACGTCAATGAAATTTAGGTGTATTTCAGATTGAACTTAGTTGAAGTGTGGAGATTACGATGAACATGTTGAAATTAAGCAAAAATTAAGCAAATAAGACTCTGTACGACTCGGCTAGGCTCGATTCGATTCGGTTGCAAAAACTATGTGGGCTTGTCGATAAGGTTATGGTTAGGGTGGGAAAAAAATACCGAAATACTGGTATATTGTTCTTACCGTATCGAAACATATCGAAAATATCGAAATTTTTGGTATACCGAAATTTTTGATAAGGTATGATACCATACCGAAAAGCTTGGTACGGTAAAAGTATGAAAATTTAAAAATTCGGTATACCGAAGTACCGAAATTTTTTAATACTTTATATATGCACCTACAAATTAAATCAAAATAATATAAAATGGGTCAAAAATTATAAGGTCTTTCACAAATTATTTTGGCCCACAAGTTATTATATTAATTAGACAACTTTCATAAATTGTTTAGGCTCAGAAATTATTACTTAAATTAACAAATTATACTTGATGTTTAATTCGTGTTTTTTTTAATGTTTAATTTTTTGGAATTTGAAAACGTGAAGATGCACGATTTTTTCTTAATAATTTTTTGTTAATATATCTTTTTGGTTTTATATATAAGATTCTTAGTAGGATATGGTTAAATATATAAATTATTATTGGTTATTTATGAATGAAAAATCTTTTGGTTTATAAGTGTTTGTAATAAATGGTATGATACCGATATCGTATCGAAATTATGGTATGATACGTAAGTTACGGTCTGGTATCGGTATGATATTTTTCCATACCGAAATTTCGGTAAGGTATACGATATCATATGATCGATTCTCCCTGCCAATATTTCCTTCCTCCAACACATAGACCTGCCAAATTATGAGGGAGAGATCATATGATCGATTCTCCCTGCCAATATTTCCTTCCTCCAACACATAGACCTGGGCTAATATGGTTGAACCGATTGATGTGGTTTGCTGACTATTGCGCTCATCATCGGGATTTACTGGTCACCAAGCCAGGTTCGTCGGATCACCAAAAATAAATAAATAAATAAAATGGGCTTGACCAAGTAAAGTTAGTTTGTAGACCCTTCATAATAATTGAAAGTGGCCCATCAATTCCCTGTTTTCATTGGGTTTTATCCCATTATGTCTTGTATTGGGCTTTGGCTCTTGAATGGAAATAAATATGAAGCCGACTTAAAAAAAATAAAAGAAAACGTTAGCAAGTTCAAGCCTAACAAACCAATTAAAATTTGCGCTTCAACATTCATCAAATCCAAGAAAATTCTAAAATATATATATTTAAAAAAAAAAAAACTATTTGCTATGGCAAGTGGAAATCTTTAATCCCATGTAAATCATTCTTTTGTAAACTACGACTCGTCAGAAGGAAAAGAAAAAAAAAAAGAAGAAAATGAACAGTTTGTAAACTACTGTTTTTTCAACATTAAAATGCAGATCATTTTTCTTTTTTTCAGAAGAAATATGAAAACAAATAAAATAACGATGATTAATTGCTTTATTGCATGATGACAAAATGGTTCCGTTGGGAATTAATAACGTTGTCATTAAAGGAGAGACAAGAGCTCGAACAAAGTAGCCCCACGTGGCTTTGGTTTTGGCTACTAAAGCAGCCATCAATAGCCAAGCCAAGCAAGCCCATGTGGTTTGATTCGTTGACTATAATATAAAAGTGGTCCGACTCCGACTGTATGTATCCATCCCCACATGGCATCTCACTTTCCTTTCTTCCCAAAAGAAAATAAATTACTTCAAATAAATAAATATATTTTTTGTTCTTATTTGAAGAAAATCCAGATTTATATTATTTTAATATTGTCCAAACAAAAGGTAAATGTGACATGACTTTTATTTTACTAACCTCGGTTTATGATTTGCTTCATTTCCCAACAATAAATATGTAAGAAAAGAAAGAAGGGACCAACTGACTATCCATTCATTTATAAAAAGAAATAAAAAAAGGTTATGATGAGAGGGCCATCAGCATCAAAAGCATCAGTCCACTTTTTCTAACATTATGATTATGTATTTATTTCTTTTATAATTATCAAACAATAAGTAGTAATTAATGGCAATTAGATATGATGACTTGGCCTTGTACTCTTGTAATAATCTCCTTTCGATTTCTTTTATTTTTATTATATATATATATAATACACGCTTACTTTTCTTAAGAGGTGGGCGAACATAAAATATTAAAGATAACAATAATTAACAAAGACCTAAGAAACCAACAATGCAAGACAACCTACTCTCTCACATGCCCCCTATTTCATAATCTTAAAATCTCTATGGATACTAATCCTTATACAATTTTGGGGATATATAATTAATAGTAAACTTTTAGAAAATGTATGATTATAATTGGCTAATGCTTGATATATTAATATAGATATAAATATGAAATGGCCAAAAAAGGAAAAAAAAAAGTAGAAATATTGAAGAAACATCGAGACCTAGACATTAGATCAATTCTTATAAATATTTTTATTTTTTCAAAGGGGAAAATAGAACTCTAGCTAAGCTAGGCTTGACAATGAGACGAGCCGAGATATGAGGCTAATTTCCATTCCCGCCATGTCGTTATCACGGAATGCCTGCCTGTTGTCAAGTGGCGGGGCCACTTTGATGGCAGTGGGGCACATGAACCACATTGAAAATAAATTTTATTAATAATATTTGTTGAATTTTTTAACGATTAAAATACAATTGAAGAAAATTAAAGAAAAAAGATTCCACTGAAAATTTCAAAAAATATTGAAGTATTCACTCCAATTAGACTGAACGCCACTCATGATTTTCTGGCTTCGCCACTGATGTTGTGCCTAACTCCGTCAGACTCTTTGTCACAGGGAGAATCCCTATTCCTAGGAATTTTTGAGTGAATAATTTGTTTTTATTTTTCTGACAAAGAGTGAAGAAATAAATAGTGAAACATTTATCGTAAAAAATCAGAAAAATAGATGATAGCTTCGATATTAATAGAATATTTTTAGTAACATATATCGAGCCTTCATCTTCACGTGTATATATGGCAGGAAACTCCACCAGGCGGAGAGTATAATCTCTGTTTTCGTCCCGCGGGAAGAGAAAAACGGAAAATTTTCTCCCGACGAAAAGGAAAACATGTAATTTCAACAATAACACGATAATAAAGTAAAAAAAAAATTTAGAAAAAATAATCATCAACTAAAGTAAAGTAAATACAATACAAGCATCCTTTTTCATTTGACTCCCACAAACACAGCAAAAAGTCATAGAACAGATCCCCACTAGGAAAGCTTCACATACAAGCTCAGAATCCACACACAATCGTTTGTTTCTTCTGCTCTTTCTCTTACAAAGAAAGTCCAAACTACTACAACTAAAAAAGTAAAACTCATCGGTCTCTATCCAATGAGCTGCACGCATTGATCAATCACCGCAAAATCGAGGCCGTGAAGTTCCCAATATGCCCTCGCGACACCTCCTCAATTCCCAGCGCCACCACAAAACCCTCCTACCCTCCCTCGCCGGAGGCCTAGCAGCGGCTCTATCCGGCGCGCTCATCCTCATATTCCTGTGCCTCCGACGGCGCATCGCCATCAAACGCACCGCCCCCTCGGCCTCGGACACCGATTCGAAGAAACCCCCTCACCGCCTCTCATACAGCCTCCTCCGACGAGCAGCCGACAACTTCTCTCCGTCGCTCCGCCTCGGACAAGGGGGGTTCGGCTCGGTCTACCGAGCCCAGATAAAACCCACATACAAAGATGCGATTTTCAGCTCCTCCGACGCTTCTAACCACGTCGCCGTGAAGGTTATGGACGCTGGATCTTTGCAGGGGGAGCGCGAGTTTCAGAACGAGCTGCTCTTTTCTTCCAAGGTCGACAGTAAGTACATCGTTTCAGTTATGGGCTTTTCGTCTAATACTAGGAAACGTAGGATGCTTCTTGTCTATGAGCTGATGGAGAATGGTAGCCTTCAAGACTGTCTCTTCCACAAGAAGAGCCAAGAGCTGAAGAGTTGGGAGAAGAGGTTTGAGATCGCCTTGAGCGTGGGCAAAGGATTGGAGTATCTGCACCATTACTGCGACCCGGCGATCGTCCACGGCGATATCAAGCCGAGCAACATATTGTTAGACTCGGGCTTCAACGCGAAAATTGGGGATTTCGGGCTGGCGAGGTTTAAAACAGCGGACGTAAACGTCGAGGTGAAGCATGAGGTCTGTGCAAAGAGTGGGGTTGAGGATAATGGATCCATGGTGGAGGAGACAGAGAGTGTAATAACGACAAGCGCCTTCGACGAATGTGGTAATTCGAATAGCAACATCGTTGATAGGTCGCCGGAGAGTGTAATTATGAGGGTTGAGGCTTCGCCGGAGACAGCTGTGGGGATAGAACTGTCGCCTGAGAACGAGGGTACGCCGGTGGTTTCGCCGAGAACAGTGGCAGAGATGGCTTCACCTTGCGATGTATTGGACAAGACGAGCTTGTCTGAAGGAAACTACGAAAGGCTCAGCACGTGCAGTGGAGGAGGAGGAAGAGAAAGAAGCGGCTGGAAAAGGAAGAAGAAAAGCATTGCTGGGAAAGATTGGTGGTGGAAGCAAGACACTGGGAATGACGGCGGGGAGTCTTCTAGCACCGTAAAAGACTATGTAATGGAATGGATAGGTAATGAGATCAAGAAAGAGAGGCCCAAGAGTGAATGGATAGCCACTTCTTCCGACAACAATAAGGTACCCAATAAGCCCGATAAGAAGAAAAAGAACCGAAAAAGGCAGTTAGATTGGTGGGTCTCTCTCGACGACGAAAAGGGTCCCAAGAAAGATAGGCGAAGGCCAGCCCGTGAGTGGTGGAAAGAAGAGTACTGCGAGGAGCTCGAGAGAAAGAAGAAGAAGAAGAACAAGACGAAGCAGCAGCAGCAGCAAGCACTAGCCTCCATCAGCGACGGCGAGGGCTGGTGGCCTAGAGACAGCAGCACCATCGAGCCGCCCTCATTGCACGGCGGTGCAAGAAAGAAACGAAACCGAAGCAGCAAGGGGAGCATGGACTTCTGGCCAGACGGGCTCAGCGGGGAGACGTGGAGGGCCAGAAAGAACAGCTACGATTCCATCAGCGGCGAAATCCCGAGGAGCGGCGGCATAAGCAGCACCCCGAGCATGAGAGGAACGGTCTGCTACATCGCGCCCGAGTACGGCGCGGGCGGCGACGTGTCCGAGAAGTGCGACGTTTACAGCTTCGGGGTTCTCTTGCTAGTGGTGATCGCGGGCCGTAGGCCCCTTCAGGTGACGGGCTCGCCCATGTCTGAATTCCAACGGGCCAATCTACTTTCTTGGGCCCGAAATCTGGCCCGGGCCGGGAAGCTCTTGGAGCTGGTGGACCCGAACGTGGAGGGCTTGAATAAAGAGCAGGCGGCGATGTGCATCACCGTCGCGTTGCTTTGCCTGCAGAAGTCGCCTTCGAGGCGGCCCACGATGGGAGAAGTCGTGGGGATGCTGAGCGGAAACTTGGCATCGCCGCAGCTTCCAATAGAGTTTTCGCCCTCGACGCCGTCGAGGTTTCCGTTTAAGTCTTCTTCTCGTATGAAGGTACGTTGAGTTTGTTGAAAGGTTTGGATTGTGTGTGTAATAGCTGCTGAGGTAAACTTCTTTGTAATGATGTGATGGATGATTTGGGTAAAGAATAGAGACAAACATCAATGGGGAAAGCATTTGTTTCTTGGATTGTCGGAGATTTTGTTGCTTCTGTGCTAAAGATGAGAATCACTTCGCTTCAGTTTCTCCTTCATCTTATTAATTGGGCTTCATTGGGCTTATGAAGCCCAATTGAATTTAACTTCCACTTCAATCCATCAACAAGCATCCTTCTCATTTTTAATTTTTTGGGTCTATTCCTACCCTACTTAGTGCCACTATAGTTTTTTACACTACGATTAAGTTCACTTTGAAGTGAATCTAAACTTTATTGTTGGCTATGAGACGATCTTTGGTTTTAGATGGACTAATCTTTCTGGCTATGTGAGTACCGTCCTAAGTCCACACAGACTAAGATAATTAAGGAGTTTAAGTACGATTAAACCCTTGACCTTCACAAAGAAATATCAGTAACTTGACTACTTGACCTATCTATTAGGACAATCATCATGTTTCGTTATTATTATTATTTTTTTTACCATATCAATGAAGATTTATATATACATGTGTACGTGTGTTATAAAATTACTCTAACTTAATCATTAGAGATATTTAATACCTTTTAACATTTTTTTACAAAGCACAAATCACCTAGGCAAAATTTTCAAATTAATTCCACAAATAAATTATTACATCTACCATTCTTAATTAATATAGATCTACAATACTTAATTAATAAAATATTTACAACAAACTTTCTCAAGCTCCACTATTAACTACCAATCTTTTATATAACCACCAATTCCTAAATTAATATACTTTTACATATTTATTTTAATATTTCATAATATATATGTATGAATATTTTTTTTGTTTTTTAAAAAAAATACATTTATGAAGATGCAATAATATGAAATTAGTGTAGCATCACCTTCAAGGCAAGGCTGCATGTCAATTAATATGGTGGATACGACCTTAGACAGCATCACGTGAAAATATTGATAAGTCACCATCAGTTTACTAATAGAAAAATAAATAGGATTTTTTTTTAAAAAACGAAAAAAAAAAGAAAAAGGAAATAGACAAATTGCCAAAGGGTTGGCTTTCAGGGACCATTGCCATTGAATGGGCTTGGTGATCATATATCAAAATATATATTAAAATATTTATAGGAAATACTTTCACGTTTGTTCTATGTTCCTTATTCGGCGGGAAATAAGACGCGCGATCTTTGGTGGGAATAAATAAAATATAATATTGTATAATTAATTTACATTTAGATTCATAGATATCAATTTACTTGTACTTCTCCCACGTGCTTCTATTAATAAAAAAATATATAACAAAGTGCAAATAAAAATTAATAAATAGCAATCATAGAGAACACGGATTCAAATCCACAAGACTTTGTGTTAGGATTTGATATTATTAGATTTTCATGTCGTGATTATGACAGCAACTTTATGTTCAATTAATCATATTCATTCAACAATAGTATTTCTTCCCATAAACTATTACAGTGATATGATTAATTCTCATAATTCAATCTAAACCGAATCCAAATATCATAGGGTCCGTTTGGTAATAAAGCTAATATAAAAGTCCACTTCTAATTTATTTAATATAGACTCAGGATAATTAATATAACTCCACTTACATAGTTTATTAGTTGAGTTTTAATATCGGGCTAAAATATTAAAAGCGGGCTGGAATAATAAAAACCAAACATAATATTGTATAATATAATTTATATAATATGTGCTTATATGGGACACAAAACAGGCCTAGTCTCTTCCAACAGAATTAATCTCCACCCCCTGTAATGTAAGTACGGTCCTAAATTCATACAAACTATGATAGTTAAGGAGTCCAAGCAGCAGTAAAACTAATATCCTACACATACACATAATGAAAACTTTTTTTACAAGACATTTTTTATGATAAAAATTTATAGAGTATTATTAAAGATATATATAAAATATACTTTATGGATCTCATCAAGTTACTAAGAAATCATTAATGGTTTCTATTTGGATTCCACTAAAAAATCTTGTAATTATATCTTATTTAGAGCTTTAGCGACTAAGAAATCACCGTTATCGTTATATGAATTGATGCTACAAAAGATGTACCGACTTATCCAGTTAATATTCTATTAAAAATTAAAGATCCTTTTAATACCTAATTAAGACCTGTTTACCCGTTAGATCAAATGGATTTGGGTCTATACCCAATTATTTCATACCAATCAAATATTAAGTATAATCCATATGCCAATTATTTTTTCCCACTTCCCGTAGAAGAGACAAACTAATCAGACACGAAGCTGTTGCATGATATGAACACATGTGCATATTTCTATTTCTATAATATAATATGTAATAGATATATGGTAACTATTGCTATTGCTACATAGCTTGTGGTCATCCTCTCTCTATTTCTATATCTCACATTTCCTCGAAGTAGCAGGCAAACAAAAGGCAGTACAGCCCTATATTTTACCTCCAATATAATCAGATTTACCAAAGGCGAACGTTTCTCACGACTATTTACAATCTTGAGCACTCTATGTAAGATGAGTAATTGTGATGGTTTTTTCCTCGATGAACCTCTAGCCTTTGAACCAGACTGTATTCTAGACGATCTTCTCGCAGATTGTAATAATATTATTGTTAATAGTAATGAAAATAATGATGTATCTTCCAAGGCTGAGGCGCCTGCAAACAAAGGTAGCAAGAGAAGGCAAAGAAAACCCTCATCTCAAGCAGAGAATAAGGATGATAATCTTAGAAATAGCAATGATTCCTTGAAAGTTATTCACAGAGATATTGAGAGGCAAAGGAGACGAGAAATGGCTTCCTTGTATGCTTCTCTAAGATCCCTTCTTCCTCTTGAATATGTCAAGGTTTAGTTCTTTATTATTGTTCCTTTTTTTTTAGATTAATTACGTTGCAGAAAATCAGTCTTTTCATCTCATTTTATTTCTCCTAGTAGTTTCATTTTCGTTATTAATTATAGTCGTTAAATGACCACTGCATCTAAAAGATTAAGCTTGACGTTAAATGAGCAAATACATCTAAAATTTAAAGTGAATGTATAATATTTTAATTTAATTTTATTTTTTTTGCTTACGTTTAGTTTGGTTTCTTTCTTATCTAGCATGAGACGTATAATTTTCTTAAAAAATATGGTTTTGAGATTATTACTCATAACCTCACTTGGCCTTAGCTCTATAACATCGTTACTGCACCTAAAAGCTTAAGCTTGAGAAAAATATATCATAATTTAGTTTTATATATTTTATTTTCAACAATAGGGCAAGCGAGCGATATCAGATCACATGAACGAGGCGGTGAGTTACATAAGAGATCTGCAAAAGAAAACGGAAGAAATGAAAAAGAAGAGAGAAATGTTGAGGAAGGAAATTTCAGGCATCGAGTCTTCGGGATATCGTGCGCATTCCGAGTTAATAAGATCGGTTGCCACGGTGAAGGTGAGCCCTTGTTTAGTTGGTCTTGAGATCTTAATCATAGTCGGCGATGAATGTCTCAACGGCGAAGAAGTACACTTTCCTCTATCGAAAGTGCTCGTTGAATTGACTCAAAGGGGGCTCGACGTAATCGGCTGTACCTCTACAAGGGCAAACAAGCAGTTACTCAGCAAGATTCAGATTCAGGTATATGCGAGCTGCAAAAAAGGGTTTCTTTTATACACATATATATATATATATATATATATATATGTATATGATGATGATGAAGCAGTTCAATTATCTCTTATATATTGATGGTTTCAGGCTGATGATATCGGATGCATTGATCCATCTGAGCTCCAAGAGAAGTTATATAATTTGATTAATCTTTCTTGATTTAAACATACCCTATGGATTATGAATAATGAAGATTAAGACTGTGATCCGAGGAATGGTTTGTGTATGTGTTGTTGATCTTGGGATTTAGTGCATATGAATGAATAACGGTCTATCATGTCTTATCCTCGTGCTTGTAATGATGCGACTCATTGTAGAATTTAATAAGTTGTTCCTCTCAAACCATTCATGAAGGATGTTTACCATTGGACAATATCAGTCCGAAGGCTCAGATTTATTTAGTGTATAAGTCCACGTGAGGTTTCATTCTAAAATCAATTGTCAGTCCACTAAACTTATATGTAACTCTCAAACTTTTTATTTTAACGGATGCGAGAATGAGTTTGATACCCTAACAAATTTTACCTCTGTACAACAGTTTAGTGCGGTAACAAATTCTAAATCTTCACCAATGTCTAACATATTTGATGTACATTTAAAATACACAACAAACTGACTTCATTTTCAAAGGTAGCATTTAATAGTATATATTACATTCAATGTATACGCATAATGTAAAATTAGTTTTATTGTTGAGGTTATTGTTTAATGCTATGAACCATGCTACCTGTCACGCCCCTTTTTATTTACTTAGAATATTTTCTAAGTCCCCCAAGGTTCGTGCGGCCTAACACGTTCCCGTCCAAGTTAGTCAGCCCTTTTCTACAGTCACTTCGAATTCTTTTGCCCTAAGAACTCTCGTGCTTTCGTGCTTAAGTGCGTTTGAGCGAGTAATATAAAGAACAACCAGCTTTACGGGCAATGCCCAACCTTTTCTTTTATTCCCAAATAAATTACATGGATACTCTCACAAAGACACTTTTACAGCACAATCTCGGATCCCTAAAAACACAAGGCAACATAGGCTATTTAAAGACATTATCCAAGCCTGCAGTTTGACTAAGTTCAAATGGACAACAACTGCTCCGGGGAGTTTCCAGCAGTTTTAAAACCGCCAGGCTGCCAGGCAGCTCCCTGCTTTGCCAGCTCAGGGCAGTTTCAGCCAAAGCCAAAACCGCCCTTGGAAATCGCCACAACCGCCATGAGTGCAGACCAAGTTGGCCGAGTTACCCTGGGACTTGGCCTAGGTATGTCGCCCACTGTTTGCCCACATTTTTAGGCACTGCACCAAGCCAGCGCCAATGTTCCATCCCATAGCCATGTGCTGCGCACAAGTGCCGCGTGTTTTCCGACTTGGCCGAGTCAGTGGGCCGCATTGCACACATGACTGCCTTGCCTGCGCGCAGTGTGCTGCGCGGGCCGTGTCCCTCGCATGATTTGGCCAAGCCTTGGCCAGTTGGGGCGTTCCACCAAGCAAACGCCCCAAATTGTGTGGCCCATACACGCTTTCAGCCGAAGGTGCCGCATGGCCACACCATCCCCAAAGTTAGGGGTCTAACAAACCACCCCCACTCAAAGCACTCGACGCCCTCGTCGAGGTGGGGTTCTCAAGGTTTCTGAAGTAGGCAGCAATGTCCTCTTCAAAGTTCCACAAGTCCACGTCTTTTTCCCAAGTGGCATCGACCTCGGCTTCTCCTTCCTATTGAATTAGGAACTCGGTCCGCCTAGCTATCCGACCATATCCCTTCGTCCGGTGAGATAGGATTTTGAGAATCTTCTTCTCGTATCCTTTTCGGACCAACGGAGGTGCCCGCCTTTCTTGCTTTCTCGTCAAGTTCATGTCTTCATGGAACTTCTTCAGAAAGCTAACGTGGAACGTCGGGTGAAGCTTTAGCCGATCTGGCAGCCTCAGTCGGTAGGCCACATTTCCTACCCACTTCATGACTTCGAAGGGGCCATCATAATTTGGAATCAATCCCCGTTGAGCCGCCTTTTCACTAACTTGTTTCCACATCTGAGGGGTTAGTTTTAACAAAACTTTCTCACCAACAGCGAACTCAACGTCCCGTCTTTTGGCATCCGCATATTTCCGCATGCGTCGCTGTGCTTTTGCCAAGCTGTCTTTCGCATCGTCCAACAAGTCTTGTTGTTCCCTTGCAAATGTGTAGGCCGCAGGACACCTACTTCGTACTTGCTGGACAGCTACCTCATGAGGGGTAAGAGGTTGCATTCCATAAACTAGCTCGAAAGGGCTCTTGCCTGTCGCTGAGGCTTTATGTAAGTTGTAGCAGAATTGGGCCATGTCGAGCAGTGCCACCCAATTATTCTGGCTTGCTGTGACATAATGCCGCAAGTACTCTTCCAACAGTTGGTTCATCCGCTCCGTTTGACCATCGGTCTTAGGACGATTTGCCGTGGAAAATTTTAGTTCCGTTCCCATCATGTTGAAAAGAGACGTCCAGAACTTGCCAGTGAATCGCGCATCACGATCGCTGATTATGTCTTGGGGCAACCCAAAGTACTTCACCACGTACTTGAAGAATAGACCAGTCGATTGATTCGCTGGGCATGCTTCAAGGGTAGCAATAAAGACAACATACTTAGAAAATCGGTCAACGACCACGAGAATCGAAGCCATACCAGAGACCTTTGGAAAGCCCATGATAAAGTTCATTGAGACAGATTGCCATGGACGGTCGGGTATGGGTAGCGGCTGTAGCAACCCTGCCTCTTTCTTCCTCTCGGTCTTGTCTAGTTGGCATACTAGACAGGTCTTCACATAGGCATCGATATCGTTCTCCATCTTCGGCCAGAAGTACCATCGAGATAGTAAGGCCATTATCCGCTCAATCCCAGGATGGCCAGCCCATTGCGGGTCATGAGTTTCCCGCAAGAGTTCGCGATGCAGTGGGCCAACTGGCACATAAGCCCGTGCCCCCTTTGCGAACAATAACTCGTCCTCCAGCCAGTACTTCCAAACTTCACCGTTCTTCACTTGCTCACCAACTTTTGATAGACAGCATCAAGTTGGGACCCTTGTCGGATCCTCTCAAGGAAGTCCGACTCGATCACGGTCAAGGCAGCAACATACTCCTCGACCACTTTTTGGCTTAAGGCATCTGTGACTTCATTATGTTTCCCTGGCCTGTGCATCCATTCGAAATCAAATTCCGCCAGGAATTCTTGCCAACGGGCCTGCTTCGGCGACAACTTCTTCTGGGTTTGAAAGTAGGTGTTAGCAACATTATCGGTCACTATAATAAATTTCGTACCGATTAGATAATGCCTCCATGCACCTAAGCAGTGTATCACGTCCGTCATCTCTTTCTCAAGAGTAGAATACCGCATTTCAGCCTCCTTCAACTTCCGACTTTCAAAGGCAATGGGGTGCCTTTCCTGCACCAACACCCCACCAATAGCTCGCTCCGAGGCATCAGTGTGGACTTCGAATGGCTTATCAAATGTCGGCAGCTTCAAGACTGGCTCTGAAGAGATGACACTCTTCAGGGCATCAAAAGCGTCTTGGCACCCCGCATTCCACACCCAACTTGCATCGTAAGAGCCATACCTCGTTACGCATGTCGTTTTTAGTTCGTCCCCTTCCGCAATTCGGACGTGCCAATAGCCCGATCTCAAGTCTACCTTCGTGTAGTAGCGTGCCTTCGTCAACTTGTCAAACAGATCGAGTGTGTTCGGGATCGGGTACTTGTTCTTGATAGTTGCTTTGTTCAATGCCCGATAGACCACACACATCCGTAAGGAGCCGTCTTGCTTCTTTTGGAACAACACTGGCGATACATAGGGAGCCTTCGAGGCTGCACCAGCCCGGCCTCCAAGAGTTCGTCCAGTTGCTTTCTCAATTCTGCCAATTCCACGGGATTCATGCGGTAAGGGTCTGCGCTGGAGGCTTCACGCCTGGCTCCAACTCAATCTTATGATCGATAGGCCTTTTAGGTGGTAGCTTTTTAGGCAATTGTGGGGGCATTACATCAGCAAACTCTTCAAGTAACTCCTGCACCACCCTTGGCACCATCTCCGTCTGATCATGGTTGGTTTCCACCAGTGTGGCTAAGTACGTCGTCTCGCCATGCCAAAGGACAGCCTTCAATTGCAAGGCTGATAACAACCCTGTTTCCTTCCCACTTGACTTGCGCTCTTTGTAATTTCCTTGCACAAACGACGGACAAGCATCGTCATGAACAAAAAGTCCGCGTAAGTCAGGAATTACCGCAACCTTCGCACGCATGAGGAATTCTGTCCTAAGTATGACATCGAAGTCGTCGAGAGGAACAACTATGAACCCGCATGGTCCATGCCACGAGCCAACCGTCAGTTCGACATTGGCCATGCATTTGACAGGCGTTGCTTCAGAATTCATTGCCTTCACTTTGCTCGAGTGTTGGGCAAGTTCCAGCCCCAACTTTGCTACCTCTCGCTCGGCAATGAAGTTGTGGGTCGCACCAGTGTCCACCATAGCCAGCGCTTCCCTGCCATTTAGTATTGCTTTAACATAAAGCAAACCTTTTGATTTCGGGTAACTCTCTTGTATCGCAGACAAGAGTTGCATGGGATTGACACGTGATGGTCCGACCTCCTCATCACTTGACTGCTCAGCAATCAAAGCCGAGAGTTTTGCTTTCTTCGGGCTCGCATACGATGGTCACCATTGCATAAAAAACAGTCCCTGTTCGTTTTATCCATCACAAGTGGCTTTTTCTTCGTCTTGGTAACCGTCACCTCATTTGTATGCTTTTTGGTGAACTTCTTACCCTTCCTTTGCTCCGACTTGTCCTTATTCTTCCCATGATCATGCATGGAGCGGTCGGTATTGGGTCCAGTGACAGTTTTGAAGTCCACCAAGCGATCTGCCGCGGCAGTCGCAGCACTTACGTCCTGAACGCCTTGCCGACGAAGTTCGGCCTGTGCCCAGGGCTGTAATCCCGACATAAAGTTGAACAACTTGTCCTCCTCGAACATTTCTCGTATGTCCAACATAAGCGAGTGAAATTCCGTCACGTATTCCCTGATGGTCCCTGTGTGCTTCAATTTATGCAGGGACTCCCTTGCCATCCATGCAGTATTTCCAGGAAGGAATTGATCCTTCAATTCCTTTTTTAAGGCCTCCCATGTTTCGATCTCCTCTCGGTTTGCCGCAGCATCACCCGCGAGTTTTGCCTGCCACCAGAGTTTCGCATCTCCCTCAGGATACGAACTTGCGACCATTACCTTTTCGGCGTCTGGAACTCGGCCAGTCCGAAAGTAGGTCTCCATGTCCCATAGAAAGTTTTCCAGCAACTTGGCGTCTCTCGAACCAAAGAAACACCTAGGCTCACGAGCCTTCATGTCCTGGTTTGACCCTCCTGAGATGTTCGCAACCGCTTGCCTTAGAACGCGTAACTTCTCATGCATCCTTCCAATTCGGGTGCCTGAGGCTTGCGCACCCTCTTCTAAAGCCAGCATTCTGTGGAAGATCCCATCCACAAGATCGCCTGGTGGTGGAGAAATGAGATCGTACACTATTGTAAGTTTCCGTTCCAACTCGGAAACTCGATTTCACAGCGTCGTGTATTGATTATCCGCCATTCTCAAGGCTAAAAATCAAACCAAACCAGCACTCTGATACCAAATGTCACGCCCCTTTTTATTTACTTAGAATATTTTCTAAGTCCCCCAAGGTTCGTGCGGCCTAACTCGTTCCCGTCCAAGTTAGTTAGCCCTTTTCTACAGTCACTTCGAATTCTTTTGCCCTAAGAACTCTCGTGCTTTCATGCTTAAGTGCGTTTGAGCGAGTAATATAAAGAACAACCAGCTTTACGGGCAATGCCCAACCTTTTCTTTTATTCCCAAAAAAATTACAAGGATACTCTCACAAAGACACTTTAACAGCACAATCTCGGATCCCTAAAAACACAAGGCAACATAGGCTATTTAAAGACATTATCCAAGCCTGCAGTTTGACTAAGTTCAAATGGACAGCAACTGCTCCGGGGAGTTTCCAGCAGTTTTAAAACCGCCAGGCTGCCAGGCAGCTCCCTGCTTTGCCAGCTCAGGGCAGTTTCAGCCAAAGCCAAAACCGCCCTTGGAAATCGCCACAACCGCCATGAGTGCAGACCAAGTTGGCCGAGTTACCCTGGGACTTGGCCTAGGTATGTCGCCCACTGTTTGCCCACATTTTTAGGCACTGCACCAAGCCAACGCCAATGTTCCATCCCATAGCCATGTGCTGCGCACAAGTGCCGCGTGTTTTCCATCTTGGCCGAGTCAGTGGGCCGCATTGCGCACATGACTGCCTTGCCTGCGCGCAGTGTGCTGCGCGGGCCGTGTCCCTCGCATGATTTGGCCAAGCCTTGGCCAGTTGGGGCGTTCCACCAAGCAAACACCCCCATTTGTGTGGCCCATGCGCGCTTTCAGCCGAAGGTGCCGCATGGCCACACCATCCCCAAAGTTAGGGGTCTAACACTACCCCTCTTTTAAGTGCTTATAAAAATATAGTAACCTCTTTCCAAAATATAATGGTAAATATTTTTAATAGGAACATCTCACATTCTGAGAGAAACAAATTTTATTTAATACTAATTTTTAATGCACACTCGATACGTGTGCTTAAAATATAAATAGATATAATATTAGTTTATATTTTGAGTTATTTGTAATTTATAATGTTTAATAGATGAAATATTTTTTATATATTAAATTGATATGTGAGGATATTATTATGATAAATAAAAAATAGAAGATTAAAAATGATAATTACTCAAATTGAAGTAAATTATAAACGTGGTTCATCCTATCCTACCCAGTAACCTAACTCCCTTATGATTTTATTTGTTATGATGTGTGAAAATCTTTAGGGAATTGAGTTGATTAATCACTTAGGTAAGGTAGAATGGAAATAAACATAAGGGTAAAAAAAATAGCAATTAAAGCATTTTTTTTTTGTAAAAGAGCATTCTATTACCACGTAATCGCTTGTCTGTCAGCACATTACATTCTCATCGTCTACTAATAACTATTTACAATATATATGAGCTTCTTAAACACACACACACATATATATATATATATCTAATATGTAATCATGTTCAACCTTCTTTAATCCCTTGAGGCAGAGTGCTCCCACATTGATGTGGAGCCGGTTGAGCAAGGCAAAGAATTGAACGAGGAAATGCGCGAACCATTTCGGGTCTACGTGAGACGCGCAAAAGCGGATAAGATTCCAACAGATCTTCTAAATTAATTACATGATTATATTTCTATAAATAGGCAATTATTAGTTGCAGTAAATATCTCTTAGCATTTTTTATTGATTCCCTAGAATCAAGGCTTCTATTATTAGGATACTGGTGGAGATTATAAGAGGGCATCGACCCTAATGAGGACCATTATTCTATAAAAGACTGAGACTTCGACTATTGAGGGTGAAGAAGGTCCATGCCCATAAACGAAGACTGAGAGTTCGACCATTGAGAGTGAAGACGGTCCACGTCCGTGGACATGTAAGTCCATAACCGTGGAGATCGACTGAGCTCACGAGCTGAGTTCGCACAATATCCACGATTATGGAAGATCTTGCACTTGACCGTGGAGATGCCCACTTACTACAAATAGCACGGGAATTAACCCTAAATGATAGCTTATCATATCCTATCCTTCAGTATCATAATGCACACCACTTAGAGACTTAATTGACGGCTCAAGAATATTATTGCAAAATTTAATTTATGTGTCCTCAAATTTCTTCAATTTCGAAATTTATTGTCCTAAAATTATCACTTTGTAATTTAGGCGTCATTAAAATGTCACTCCCTCAATATACAAGACTAATACATTCGATTAGAATTCTGAAAAGCACTATTGTATTGTTTCTCACACACCGTGACTACATGGTTGAGCATTACACAGTAATAGTAGAAGTTCGTGAGCCATTTGTACTTCAACATAATCAGTGAATCTAGTTGATCGTTCGACTTGACCATCACCACACGTCTCAACGGTTTTTCAATAATGATTTCAATCCAACGTCATTCGCCCACTGTTGTCCATCCAGTTCAATATCAACGAGGACGCTGATTTCGTTTCCAATCGAATGAAGAGTATTTGCTGATGTGGCCAAAATGGGAGGTCGTGAAGTTGGATGTAGAATTACCGTTCAAATAAGTCAACCATCATAGGATCATTCCGATCGTCGAGAATAACGAGTTGCTTCTCGAACGCTCATGGAGAGGAATCGATAATCCTCCGGCGATCGACCTCGTGAAAGAAGTTCACTATGAAACTTGGATACCCCACTTGATGCATGGACATCCCCAACCCGGCAAGAAAACGGACTCCAAGGTGGATTGCAAATCCGAGAAAATTGAATGATTTCCGTGATAAAATGCGACCCACCACCCAGACAACTGTCTTATTAGTCGCAGCCCTTCCATCAATGTCCGATATATGTAAGCCACAAAGCTCTTCTTCCGTCAATTCAATGTCCTTCGCCGCCAGTAGAAACTAGACACTCAAGAGGCACCGTCCGGTTATAAGATCGCGATGCATGGGTACGAACTCAAACAATACATAACAAAGGAAGAAACGTTAAAAAGACAAACACATAGTGTAACGTCTGAAAAAAGGAGAGGTAAAAGGTTGAAAAGCCAACACCGGGAGAGAAACACTATAATGCGGTGGAGATTGGTATGAGATCTATGGAGAGTTTGAGGTCGTCACGATATTCCCAGAACAAGTTCTGATAACACCAGATGTTCCACACAGAGGAAAAGAAAACTCTCATTCAGATTATAATGATGCGACTCATTGCAGTACGTTAGGGCAATTTGTCTCAAATTCTTCCAATTCCTTGACATATATTAATCTTACTATCAATGTATGTCGGTCTATTTGTGTTTCAGATTGATCTTTGCAAGTTCTTGGATGATTCTTGATGATAAAAACAAAAATGAACAAAACATGAAAAAACACAATTTACGTGGTTCGACTCCACTTTGAGCCGACATCCTCGGGTCAATAGGCTGAATTTTATTGATCCGATTTAGATTATAACTATGAACTTTCCACTACTTCACATCTAAACCTATAATTCCCACTTACAAGTGTAGAACTTTCAATTCAAGCTTTGCACATGCACCTCTCTCTAAACGTCAAACCTTAGATCGACCACATCTTTCACTTGTCTGGTATAACTATCCGTCTATGGTGTGCATTTTTTTCTTGCTAGTATTTTCTCGTATGTTTTCAGGTCTCCACTTTTAACCGATTTTTTTTTTCCTAAACGATTTCACAAATATGGTTTCAACATCCGGGTCTGTTTGTCCTAAACGATTTCAGATCTGCATTTGGTTTATTGTTTCAAGAATTTATTTTATTACGATGTAACTAGTATATTAATTTTGGTTTATTTCATTGGTTATTGCTTTCTAATAGTCAATTATGGTTTCTTCGCTTGTCAATTTATTTGATTGTAGGGTAGTTGGTGTGCTAATTTTTATTAATTACCATTTTTTTTATATCAAAGGGGCGAAACAATTTTCGCTTTGTGACGATGCAGAACCAGAAACAGTTCCACACTTGTTTTTTGACTGCTCATTCTCGAAAAGGTGTTTACGTTATATCCGAGCTCGGGTCCGGTTCTTGTGGTCGTAAAAATCATGGAAGCAGGGGATCGAGAGAGCCATTGTTCGGCGGCGAGGCAAACACACTGTTAATGTTGCGTATCTTCAATTGTTAGCGGAATTATATTTCATATTTGGCATGAACGGAACAGCCAATGGACGGATAACATGCGAAAAAGGCGCATGAAGAGGTTGCGGAAGAGGCAGTTAAAGCAATTATAGATAGGATGTATATGTTGCCACCTCAGGATAGTATATAAAGGAGTGCCCTAAAAAACGTTTGGCGTATAGCTTGGGTTTCATCTTCCTCGTCCTGTAATACTCGACGAGCTTTCTGCAGCCCAACATTAGAGGTGAAAGATGAGCTGGCTCGACTGAAGCTCGGGTCTAGCTCTAGCTTGCTCGTGAATGATCGAAAGCTCACGAGCAAGCTCCTGAGTTTTTTTTTTTATTGTTTTCATCCTTTTTTTATTTTTTAATTTTTTTATTGCTTTTGAGCCTGAAAGCTCGAGCTCGACGAGCTTGATGAGCTCGAACTCAGGTAAATTTAATCGAGCTCGGAAAAAAAAAAACACTCGACGAGCTCGAGCATAATAAAAACAGCTCGAGTTCGGCTCTTTTACAGGCCTACCCAAAATTGATATCTTCTTCTACTCCCCTAGTGTAAAAGCTGCACATTTTGGATATCTTCTATTCAAAAAAGCCAACTCGAACATCACCGCAATTCACGATTTGTTTAAATTTTGTAGCGTGGCCTGTAATTGTGGCGCGAGGTATTGAAATTATTACAAATGGAAAGCCAAATGTAAGATGTAAAATATGTTAGCTATTGAGGTTGAAGAAAACATCAATTGGAGCAACAAAAACCCCTACCCAAATCTTTTACCCTCGGATTTTAACGGTAAAATATTTTAACTTGGCGAAGAACTGGGGCACATCTCGATTAGAGGACATCAAACCGTTGTGCGAGAGATGGTGAACTACACTGGAGAGATTGCCCGAGGGCACCCTTCTCGAAGGATCGAGAGACACACCGAACAACTCATCTATTCCATCGATTTTCTAAAAAGACTCACACACACTCATTGATGATCCGAAATTTTCCGGCCACGTCAAAATCCATTAATGTGATTTGGACAAAACCATTTGGGGTGTAAGCTTTCACATCTGATGCTTTTGTCGAACACTATTTATTTTTTATAACAAAGGATAAGACCCTTCAACACGACTCTGTCACAACGACATGTGACGCTTTTTAGGGTTTTTTTTCATATTAATAAAATTGGTTTAGTTGGAAATGTATTAACAAAATATGACATTTCGAACCTAATGGAATGTGATGTCGCATCCATTAGAGGCGACGAGGTTGCCGATTATGGGCTGGGAGTTTTTTTTTTTTGGCTCACTGTAAAATCGTCGTGGCTATATGTACGCCGCGCCTAATGGACGCGACAACACGATTTTATTAAACCCGCTTCTCTTTTTCTTCTTCCTCTTTTCTTTCCTCTCTTCTTTCTTCGATTTTCACCTTCGGCCGCTCGGTTCGCCGGCGCCTTGCTCCACGCTGCCATTCACCGTGACCCAGAGGCGCCGTGTCCCACAACACCGCGAGTGCCTCGACACAACTTTATTATTATTATTATTATTATTATTATTATTATTATTATTATTATTATTATTATTATTATTATTATTATTATTATTATTATTATTATTATAGAAGGACATTTTACTTATTTTCTTTCACTCCTCGCGTTTCACGTGAGAAGATAGTTTTATTTTTATGGGTACGTACGAGACGCCTAGCACCACACATTTATGTCTAGTAAATTATTATCTACAAAAAAAAAAAAAAATTAAATAAATAAATAAAAATAAAATTGAATTAATAAAACCACGAGTTAATCTTTTCGACCGTATCCGAAGTTCTGTCTCTTTGCAAGAAAAGGTCCTTGTTATTTTCTTTGAATCTACAATTTGCTCAACTTTTGTTTATTGTTTTTGAAGGACGTAATAATACATCATGATGGTCATTGCTGATGCAATCAGAAAATTACCAAAAGAGTGCAATTTCTGGATGTGGGAACAAGATCCCTTCTAGCCCAAACCCCACGCCATGCATATAAGTCCATATAAGGTTCTACTATAAAACCAATTGGCAATAGTGAGGTATCCACGTTGGTTTCGTGTTATATATATATATATATATATATATATATATATATATATGCGTCAATTGCTTTTCCTATCAAAGGTGAGATTGAGTTTGATACCCTAACACTTGAGTTATTGATAATGTGTGCATGTGACATATCGATCCAAAGTTGTCATGTGCTATAACATGCAACCAATGTGGATGGTCTTGACACATAATTGCGCGAGACGACACTCTAAGAAGATGAGGTATGTATGCCAACTAAAAAAGAGAGGGAAAAAAAAAAGAAAAAAGAAAAAACAGACATGTTTAGTTGATAAAGGGCTAAGACAACAGAACTAAACTTGCAACAGAAAAACAAAAGAAATTCAATCAAAACAAAGCATGCAGAAATATATGGTGGGTAATATATAAATATAAATCGCATAGTGAAATAATAATAATCTTTATTTAAATCAAAGAAATGGAATATCAAGAACCAAACCAGATCCCTCGAACTTGCTCTCCATCACATCTTTCATGCGCTGCGCCATCTCCTTGCTCAAATAATTAGTCCAATCTCCATTTTCGCCCTTCCGAAAGAATGAGCTCTTTTTAACTGCTGGTTTATTTTTCACTAACCCTTCCTTGTTCGCTTCACTGAGGCTTTCAAAGCTGCACAATTTCGATATCTTTTCAACAGAACCGTTTCCCTCTTCATGCGCCGAAAAAGGGAACCCAATAAACTCAGCAATCTTTCTGATATAGAACTTGTCATCTTTTTTCAAATCCTCGTATTTCAGAAACAATACTTTGTCGGGATTCTTCAGATGCACGTTCCAGGCCCCTAAATTGTGTTCCCAATAGGGTCCAAAATGAGTGATTCCTTGGCAAAACCTCTCAAAAGATTCCTCGACGGAAAGGATCTTCTCATCTTTTTTCGTTAGTTTGTTCTCAAGCAAGAAATGTCGGAATGAGATGAACTGGTCCAAGGGGTTTCTGCATATGTAAATGATTTTGCATGAAGATTCATGGACGATACTAGGTAGGGTTTCGTAAGAGAGGTGAGTGGCGAATATTCTTGGGCTAGGGACGTCATCAAGATTAGGGTTTTCGTGATTTTCATAAAGAGAGAGCTCGAGGTATTCTACAAGCTCGTGAGGGTGTGAAGTGTATAGAGGATGAGTGGTCCGATCAGGAGAATGAACATTGCGGTTCGATATGGAATAGGTTAGTGCTTTCAACCACGTCGTCCCTGCCTTAGGCATCGTTGACAATATTACATCATTGTCTCGTGGTTTGAAGTACCTCTCAAACCTTAATATTGCTTTGAGCCAAATGGAGTTGTACCAGAAACCCTTGTACCTAACGAGGCTGTCTCCATTCCAACCCATTTCTTGCTCGAGTGTAGTGAGTAGCTCTTCGGTCTCTTTATCAATTGGATCTCTTTCGACTTCAGAGGATTTTGGTTTCAAATCCATGAAGACAATGGATGGTTACTCTATTATATGATTTTTTTTTTTTTTGTGCGACGGTGCTTGAATATTTTCTATGACAAACTCAAAACTACGTTCTTCAAATGATTCTTCAAATAAGGTATATATAATAAACGTAACTATTCATCAGGCTGTACCATGGTTCACGGGCCAGGATTGGCATTGCCAATTATTTGAGCTGTAATATGACAAATAAATATGTGTACATTATTAGTTTGTATTGTATTGTACTGCATGAGGATAATGCACACATGATATTATACTGTGCTGTGGAGGAGATGGAAGCAAAGATATGGACCTTTCCATTACTTTAGTTCGTATAGCTTTTCATTTATTTTTTTCTATTTATTTAGTTTAATTTATAACGTATTAACTAATCCTCAAACTTGCCCTTTGAATAGTGAATGGACGAAACTCACATATTAAAGGAATTGGAACTGTTTGCTAACCCTTCCAAATATCCCTAATGTTCCCATCTAACACAAAGTGCTCTTAGCATTGCCACCAAGCCCGTTGATAATGAACAAACTAAATACATTAAGGTTGATTGTCATTATATTCGGAATTTAGTTCAAGATTTATTTATTCACCTTGCTGGCCTATCATTTCATGATCAAGTTGCGGATATACTTACTAAGCCGATGTCTTACCCACGTCAGTCGTATCTTGATTGGATGCTCGTTCATCACCGCCCTCAATTTGAGGGAATGTCAGGGAAAAAAGAGTATATCATGTAAGTATCGCTTCCTATGATTAGCCATCCTATTGTGATTATCTTAGTAAACATGCAAGTCCTCGTTTATAGAGTACTTGGCTTGGAGTATGGATTTGTAATAGAAGAGTTTCATAGGAGTTCAAAATTGCTTGCTTGGTTGTTATCAGTTACTTGATTTTGTCGTATTAAAATGTTCTAATGGAAAAACCACCCGGACAATCAGGTCGCAAATAATTTACTATATGGAATATTGCGTGCTCATAATTTTTTCTGCACTGCTGCCTTACCCGAAAAAAACACCCACAAAGTGTTTACCTTTACCTTTTTACTTTCTCTCTTTCGGTGCCTAAACGAATTGATACAAGGTTGGTACCGCCTTACCAAAAATAAGGAGTCCTAAGCCAACTTCGTTTATAATATAGATTAATATGGCCAACATTGACAACATCGCATGTGAAATTGGTACGATTCACCACGGTGCGTTGCTATCAATAGATGTTGAATTGATAAACGAATGAATTCATAAACGTATTTTCATACGTTTATCTTGTATTATAATTAAGACGTTATAAAGCCAATTAGAACCAGACTTGTATATTTCTTGGTATGTTGACATGTATTTTGCTTTTGAAGGACTTCAAGACGACAATTTAGACGAACCAAACGAAAACGGGGTGAAAAGATCGAGTATTTCAAGCTCCACGGCCTCGTGGAGCACTACTCACGGCTGTGGAGAAAGAAAGAGTTCCCCAAGCTAACCACAATTTACGGCCGTTGATGAAGACTAAGACTTCGACCATTGAGGACGAAGAAGGTCAACGCTCGTTAACGAAGACAGAGAGTTTGACCATTGGGGGTGAACACGGTCCACGTCCGTGGACATGTATGTCCGCAACCGTGGAGATCAAATGAGTTCATGAGCCGAATTCGCACACTGTCCACGATCGTGGAAGGCCTTCACTTCACAGTGGAGATGGCGACTTACTACAAATAGCACGAGAATCAACCCTAAATGATAGATGCACTTCACCGTGGAGACGCCGACTTACTACAAATAGCACGAGAATCAACCCTAAATGATAGCTTATCATATCCTATCCTCCAGAATCATAATCCACACGACCTAGAGACTTAATTGATGGCTCAAGAATTCTATTGCAACATTTAATTTACATGTCATCAAATTCCTTCAATTTCGAAACTTATTGTCCTAAAATTGTCAGCTCCTAATTTAGGCGCCCTTAAAATGTCACTGCCCCAATATACATGACTAAATAATTAAACCTTAATTGGAGGAGATAAGAGTGATATTACCGGGAGATATCTTCGGTCGTGATCTGTTAGAGACGTTTCACCAGGGTTGGTGGGTCGGGTTTTCGGGTCGATATGGTGATGGGTGGTGGCAGCTGATGATTTCGGTGGTGACTAGATTATGAGGAAGCGATTCTGCATCGTCGAAGAATAACGGGCTTCAAGGAGGGACGGGTTGTAGGGCAACGGTCGATTAGAATTCTGAAAAGAACTACCGTATTGTTTCTCGCACGCCATGACTACATGGTCGAGCATTACGCAGTAATAGCAGAAATTAGTGAGCCATTCGTACTTCAACTCAATCAGTGATACAGTTAATCGTTCGACTTGACCATTGATCACGTCTAACCGGATTTTTCAATAATGATCAAAATTTTCAAAATCGAGTAGGCCACTCACTATTGTCTATCCAGTTCAACATAAGCGAGGTCGGCGATTACGTTTCCAATCAAACGGACGGTATCTGTTGATCGTACCGAAAACGAGAGGCCGTGAAGTTGGATATAGAATTGACATTCAGACTAGTCAACCGTCATGGGTTCATCCCGATTGCCAAGAATAACAAGTTTCTTCTCGAACGCCCATGGATAGGAATCGATAATCCTCTGACGATCCACCTCGTGAAAGAAGTTCACTATGAAAACGTTGATCCCCCACTTGATGCATGGACATCCCCCAACCCGGCAAGAAAACGGACTCCAAAGTGGATTTCAAAGCCGAGAAATTGAACGATTTCCGTGATAAAATACTAACTACCACCGAGAAAACATTCTTCTTAGTCGAAGCCGTTCCATCAATATCTGATCTATGTAAGCCACAAAGCCCTTCTTCCGTCAACTCAATGTCCTTCGCTGCCATTAGAGACTTGCCACTCAAGAGGCACCGTCTGTTTATAAGATCGTGATGGTTGGGCACGAACTCAAACAATACGCAACAAAGGAAGAAACATAAACATACAAAGGTATAGTGTAACGTCCGGAAAAAGGAGAGGTAAGAGGTTGAAAAACTAGGACTGGAAGAGAAACACTACGATGCAGTGGAGATTGGTAAGTTCTGATAACACCAGATGCCCCACTCGGAGGAAAAGAAAAATCTCATTCAGATTATAATGATGCAACTCATTGCAGTATGGTAGGGGAATTCGTCTCAAATTCTTCCAATTCCTTTACGTAGATTAAGCTTACTATCAATGTCTTTCAGTATATTTGTGTTTCAGATTGATCTTGGTAAGTTCTTGGATGATTCTTGACGATAAAAATGAAAATGAACAAAGCATGCTAAAACACAATTTACGTGGTTCAGCTCCACTTTGAGCCGATATCCACGGGTGAATGAATAGGTCGAACTTTATTAATGATATCATTTGAGATTACAAGTATGAAACTTTCTCTCTTAAGTCACTACTTCACATCTAAACCTATAATTCTCGCTTACAAGTGTGGAACTTTCAATTCAAGCTTTGCACGCAAACCTCTGATCGACCACATCTTTCACTCGTCTGGCACAACTATCCGTTCTATGGTGTGCATTTTTTTTCTTACAAGTATTTTTTGGTATGTTTTCAGGCCTGCATTTTAAACCGAATTTTTTTCCTTAACGATTTTAGAAATTATGGTTTCAACATCCGAACCTTCACAAATTTTATCCCAAAGATTTCAGGTGTGCATTTGGGTTTATTATCTCTACAATTTATTTTATTACGATGTAACTAGTATATTAATTTTGGTTTACTTCATCAGTTATAGCTTTCTAATAGCCAATTATGGATTCTTCGTTTGCCGATTTATTTGATTGTAGGATAGTTGGTGTGCTAATTTTTATCAATTACCAAATTTTTTTATTATTTTTTTTCTAAGGGACGAAACAATTTTCGCTTTGTATCATATTTGGCATGAACAGAACAGCCGATGAACGAATAACACAAAAAAGGCGTCTGAAGAGGTTGTAGAAGATGCAGTTAAGGCAATTATTGATAAGATCTATACGTTGCTACCTCAAGATAGAACGTAAAGGAATGCGCTCAAACACATTTGGCGTATAGCTTGGTAATGAGCTGAGTCTTACAAACACCATGTACCTAACGTTTTGATATTAACGAAATTGCAAAAAAAAAAAAAAAAACACACACACACACACACACATATATATATATATATATATATATATACTATGTCAATAGTTAATGGGCTAGATTATCGAACCCATTTAAGGGAGGTCCGATATTAGAGGTGAAAGATGAACCGGCTCTACTTAAACTCGAGCTCGAGCTTGAGCTTGCTCGTGAGTGATCGAAAGCTCACAAGCAGGCTTGAGCTTTTTTTTTTCATTTTTTTTATATTTTTAATTTTTTTTTGCTTATCGAGCCTGAAAGCTCGAGCTCGTGAAAAAAAGAGCTTGACAAGCTCGAGTATAATAAAAACAGCTCGAGCTCGGCTCGTTTACAGATCTACCCAACATTGATATCTTCTTCTATTCCCGTCATATAAAGCTGCACAGTTTCGATATCTTCTATTCCACAAAGCCAATTCAACCTTCACCGCAAATTCACGATTAGCTTAAATTTTGTAGCGTGGCCTGTAATTGTGGCGTGAGGTATTGAAATTATTACAAATGCAAGCCAAATCTATGATGTAAAATGTTAGCTATTGAGGTTGAAGAAAACATCAATTGGAGCAACAAAAACCCCTACCCAAATCTGTTACCCTCGGATTTTTGCGGTAAAATATTTGAAGCAAATAATCTGGCGAAGGAACAAGGCCACATCTCAATCAGAGGACACCAAGCCATTGTGCGAGAGAATCGAGAACCACACTCGGGAGATTGCCCGAGGACACCCTTCTCGAAGGATCGAGAGACACACCGAACAACTCATCTATTCCATCGATTTTCTAAAAAGACTCACACACACTCATTGATGATCCAAATTTTTCCGGCCACATCAAAATCCATTAATGTGATTTGGACAATACCATTTGGGCTGTAAGCTTTTCACATCTGATGCTTTTGTCGAACAATTTGTTTATTTTTTATAACAAAAGAATAAGACACTTCGACGCGACACGGTCACAATGACATGTGATGCTTTTAAGGGCTTTTATTTTTCATATTAATAAAATTGGTTTAGTTGGAAATGTATTAACTAAATATGACATTTCGAATATAATGGAAACGACGACGTGTGTAATAATGCGATGTCGCGTCCATTGGACGCGACGAGGTTGCCCATTATGGGCTGGGAGTTTTTTTTTGGCTCACTCTAAAACCGTCTTGGCTATAGGCTTAGGGTTTTGGCCTATTCTCCGCGACGTCATCCCTAGTGGCCGCTACGATGCGATTTTATTGGACTAATTTCTTCTTCTTCTTCTTCTTTCCCTTTTCTTTCCTCTCTTCTTTCATCAATTTTTGCCGTTCGTCGTGACCACCTTGCTCCACGCTGCCATTCGTCGTGACCCAGAGCCGCCGTGACCAAGCACTCTATCGTGCCTTGCTATCCGCCGTGTCACACAGCTCCGTAATGCGTGACCCAGTGCCCTGACACGACTTTTTTTTTATTATTATTATTATTATTATTATTATTATTATTATAATTATTGTTATTATTATTGTTGTTGTGGTTGTTATAGTAGTAGTAGGACATTTACTTATTTTATTCTCCTAGCACAGCACCACACATTTATGCTAAGTAAATTATCATCTACAAAAACAAAAAATAAATATATAAATAAATAAAATAAAGAATAATAAAAGGTAAAATTATAAAATTGGGTCACCAAGTATAAATGTTTTCGTTATTGGGTCACTATGTTTGATAATTGCAAAAATAGGTCACTAACTTTGTATATCAAAACAATTTTGGGTTATGTTTTCAATTTTGGGTTACTAAGTATATATTTTTCGATTTTGGGTCACTAAGTATCAATTTTTCAATTTTGAATCAATTTTTAATAAGCCAAATGAGTGACCCAAAATTCAAAAAATGATACTTAGTGACCCAAAATCGAAAAATATATACTTAGTGACCCAAAATTGAAAACATAACTCAAAATTGTTTTGACATACAAAGTTAGTGACCTACTTTTGCAATTATCAAACATAGTAACCCAAAAACGAAAACAAGCATACTTAGTGACCTATAATTATAATTTTGCCTATAATAAAACCACGAGTTTTCTTTTGGACCGTATTCGAGTTCTTTCTCTTTGAATCTACAATATGCTCAACTTTTGTTTATTGATTTTGAAGTATGTAATAATATATCAGAAAATTACCAAAAGAATGCAATTCCCTATTCTATCACTGCTCTGTAATTCTTAAATGAATTTGCGATGAAAATGTTAAATTTTTTCACACTATATATACACCTCTAAAATGCTAGATGCTTAGTATCTACATGAACATCTGTGTTAGGATCGGTTAGGGTGTTTAGAGGTGGGGTGAATAAACACTGGCCACTTTTCGGTTTCTGGGTAACTGGTGTGACCGGTTACTGATATCAGATTATTGGGTATCTGATTTTGCGAGTGGTAGCCGGTTAGTTAGGTGCAGTGTTTGTGTATTTGAGTGCGCGGAATTGTTTCTGGAAGTTCGGAGCAAAGTCTCCTACGTCTCTCCTTCTTTCCCTCAAGGAAGGATATCACTAGCAACTGATTTTACACATTACAAGGAGCACTCTACTCACTAACTGTAACCTACCAAAGCTAATGCAACAAATGCAGTTGTATACAAACAATCCACCTAAACTTCAACAGCTTTTTAAAGTCCGTTGAGTACAAATCTCTCAAACTCTAATCGCTTGAAATGAATAGTTGAGAGAGAACTTCTGAGAATGAATGGTTGTGCTTGAGTTGCGTTGTAGATCGTTCAAAAGTTGTCTTCAGTCTTCACGCTCTGAGGTATTTACACTTGGTGTAAATTTGAGCCGTTGTTTGAAGACTGACCAGCTTCCAGACATTATTAAATGTCGTTTCCTGAAATATGCTGGTTTCAAAACCTGGTTCAGGTTCTCTGCAGACTGCGCCTTTCACCAAAATGGGCATGCATCAGGCCAACGTCTCTTTGGTCGCAGCCTTGACTTAAATGCATTTGTACTGCATTGTTCTCCTTAATCGATGTATATTTGAATTTGGCTTCTGGCTCCTGGTTTGATGCTGAGTTCGTGACTCTTAAGTATAAGTCACCAGTCGCCATTGCCTTTATCTTCGGATGCCTGACTTGAGAACTGATTTCTGGTTCCTTAAGCGTTCTTGACCAGATGCTATGTCAGTTCCTTAAATTATCGGGCGCTTGTTTTAAGTTTTGGTCACCGAAACCATTTACGTTATGGGTTCTGAATTCGTTAACAATCTGGTTATCTTATAATTAAATAATATCTCAACGACATGATCAATTCTAGTCCACAAAGCGAACGCCTTGTAATTGTGACTTAGGGATTGAAATTATTATAAATGGAAAGCCAAATCTTTTGGGAAGGTGTAAAATATCTTAGCTATTGAAAATAGAAGAAAGCATCAATTGAAGCAACAAAAACCCTATCCAAATCCATTGATGTTTAGAGACCTTTGGACAACAACAACCCGTGTGGGCTATCAGCTTTCACATGTGATGTTTCTGTCGTTGGGACATTTTACTTATTTTCTTTCACGTGGGAAGAAGGTATTATGGCTATGGGCACCACAACTCATTCATTTAAATTAAATTATTATCTACCACACCGACACAAACGCATTATTCAGAGAGTCTCTCATTTGGAATTCTATATTCAATCATTCGAGTTCTACAAACAATATATTATATCATTTTTCATTTATTTAATCATACAAAAAGAAGAAGAAGAGAAAAAAAACGAGTTTCTGTGACGTGTGCTTACGGGGTGAATAAACACTTGATATTTTCTGCATTTTTTCGGTCTATCGTTCGATTTGAACTTCCTTCTAGTCTCCAATCGAACAATGAGGTTTAGATGCGGAAGATATCTATCTCCCAGCTATGAACCTACTCATGTGTGTGTTAATCGGTTTGTATTTGGCACAAGATTTGTTTATGAAAGTTCGAATACTAACTTCTTATACGTCTCTCCTTCTTTCACTTAGGAAGCATTCTCATTAAAAAATTTTAATTTACAACACACTTGTACAACCCATCTAGCTAGGCCTCTCTAACTATACTACTAGTATCTCACTCAACTGCTTGTTTAAAGTCAGTTGCTTCAATAGTTTTTTACAGTCCGTTGGAATATCACAACGTGAACGTTCCCAGCTTCATGCTTGACTATACAATCATTTAGTTCTAGACAATTGACTTTAAGCTTTCTGAGCTTCTTAGAGACTTCTCACTTTTGATTTCAGACGTATGTTCTTTGAGGTTGACAAAAGTATTTCTTCAGTGTAATTCCTCATGTGTTTATACTTGAGGATCTAAAGATGACTATTACTTGGACAAAGATAAACAATTTTCTGGACCGGCTCTGAGCACATTAAAAGAGTTTACTTGAAATGGCTCTGTGGACTTTCTTCCTCTATGCTCCAGTCTTTGTGTTTTATCCATAATAGGATAAACTCTAAGCTGAACAACTCTCTAACCCGCGGCTTTAATTCTGATCATCTTCAAGCTCTGCAGCTCAACTTTATCTTGATTTAGATTCAAAAATTATGTTGGTCTTGAATCTCTAGACTCTAGAGTACATAGTCTTGAGATAGAGTCGTTGGTTGAAAGAGCGGACCAGCTTCCATTCATTAAATGTGGTTTCCTAAAATGGGTCTGTCTTCGAGTCCTGGTTCTGGTTCCAAAAGACTGTATCTTTCACCAAATTGAGCAGGCAACTGGCCCAACGTCTCTTTGGTTTTGCAGCCTTGAATTAAATGATATGCAGTCCATTTTTGCTTTCTTGTACGTTTTCAGGTCGGAATTTCGAGGCATATTGAATTTGAATTTTAGTTGATTGCCGGTTTCTCTTGTAAGTGGCTACTGTAGGGTATTTCGGTTTCTTGATTCGTATGATCCCGGTTGTTGTTGATTACCCTATCAGACGCTTCCATCAATTGTTTGAGTCACCGGTTTGTCTTTTTAATTTTTATTATTCACCGAAACTTTAAGTTATCAGAATGTTTAATTCTAGATTCCTTAATAGATATTAAAAGGTGACCTATATATTCTCTTTTTTAACTTCTATATATTCCATCGTTCAAGCTCTACAAACTTTATTATATGTGTCCATAACTCAAAATAGGTGACCTATTATCATAAAAAGAAGAAAAAAAATTTCCATGAGTCTCTCTTTTGGACTGCGTTGGAGTTCTTTATCTTTGCCAAGAAAAGGTCCTTCCTTGTTATTTTTCTTCCTCTTTGAAACTACAACTTTTTGTTCCAACCTTTTGTTTATATTGCGTTTTTCCCAGGATGTAATAATAATACACCATCGCCATTGCTGATGCAAGATATCAGAAAATCACAAGCATGCAATTTTCAGTATAGGGTTTGGCCTAAGCATCAAGTTTTACACAGCAAATTAACTGTCAGAGCCATATCAGAGAATTCCAAATATAAAAGTTCTCCACCATTATTCGGAGATATTAAGAAATTCATTTCCAATTTTCGTGTGTTTTGCGGTCCTTACCCCGTGATCGGATCGGTGGGTCATCTTCCTCCTCCTCCTCCTCCTCCTCCTCATCATCATCATCATCATCATCATCATCATCATTGTTGTTGTTTATTTGGATTGTTTTTATTAGATGATTAATTATGTTTGATAACTCGCATTAATTGCAGTTTTTCGGGGTGACGTCACTCTCTCTTCTTCCTCTGAGTTCCTTTGCTGACTTATCTCCCAGTTTCCTTGTTGGAGTTTTGAAGGTTATCTATCATCTTTATGTTATTATTTTTTTTTTTTTTTGTATTTTATCTTTTATTTTTCTTTTTTTTTTTCCAGTGGGTGGGCAGTTTGGTGGTTATAATAATAATAATAATACATATAAAGAAATTAATTTTCCCCCTTTTCGCCCCACGGACGGAAATTCTCGTCCCATTGCGAAGCCTACAACTCCCACAACGTATTTATTTACTAGTTGGGAATGAATTAAAAAAATAGTGAATTATGTTGTTATTATCTAACAATTACCATTTTGATATAGGCAGTGTTTGTATTCATCTGCGCGCAAGTGTATGTAGGTGGGATAAACCAAGTATACGACGTTGAAATAGACAAGGTGATTGATTTATTACATACTATTGTAATAAATAGATTCTTCTGTTTTAATTAAAACATTTATTTGTAGTGTTTTTCTCTAAAAAAAAAATTACTGTTATAAAAATATTAATTGTGATTAATATTATATTAAGATTATTTTATTATAATTATACTTATATTAAGATTATAATGATAATATAGCTTATAATATAAAGAGAGAGAGATTAGAGAGAGATTAAGTATTTCAATACTTGGTGTGATTTACAATGAACTCTAATCACCTATTTATAATACTAATAATTCACTATTACAACTAATCACATTAATTACAATTATACACCTCACACTAAAATACAAACTCTTCAATTAAACACCTCATCTTATCATCTTATCACATTATCATCATTTAATATAATACTTCCAAATCATCAATAATTTAACTAATATTATTATTTAAAACATCCACATTTAATTATTTCATAATACTCCCCCTTGGATGTTTTCAAAGAATATGCCTCGTTAAAACCTTATTAGGAAAAACCCAATGGGATAAAAACCTAATGAAGGAAAAAGAGTACATGATTCTTTTAGATACGCTTTCGATTGTTGCCTCATTAAAAACCTTACTGGGAAAACCACATGGGAAAAACCTCAGTGAAGGGAAAAAGAGTGCAACGCGTATTTACTCCCCCTGATGATGACATCATTTAAGATCTCGAAGTTTTCGAACTCCAATTGAATATACCAATCTTTTGAAAATTATTGGGGGAAGTGCTTTCGTGAATAAATCTGCAAGATTTTCACTTGATCGCACTTGTTGTACATCAATATCACCATTTTTCTCTAAATCATGTGTAAAGAAAAATTTTGGTGAAATATGCTTTGTTCTATCTCCCTTAATATATCCTTCCTTTAATTGGGCAATGCATGCAGCATTATCTTCATATAAAATCGTAGGAAGTAACTTTTTCGATACTAGCCCACTGGTTTGTTGTATATGCTCAATTATCGATCGCAACCAAACACATTCTCGGCTAGCTTCATGAATAGCTAAAATTTCCGCATGATTAGAAGAAGTAGCCGTTAAACTTTGTTTAACTGACCGCCATGAAATAGCGGTTCCGCCATGTGTAAATAAATAGCCCGTTTGCGATCGAGCATTATGTGGGTCAGATAGAAAACCAGCATCTGCATACCCAATCAAATCTGTTTTTGATTCATTAGAATAGAACAATCCCATATCAGTTGTTCCTTGAAGGTATCGAAAAATTCGCTTAATTCCATTCCAATGTCTACGAGTCGGTGACGAACTATATCTCGCCAATAGATTCACAGCGAACGCTATATCAGGTCGCGTATGACTCGTTAAATACATTAGGGCTCCAATAGCACTGAGATATGGTACTTCAGGACCAAGTAATTCTTCATCGTTTTCGCAAGGTCTAAACGGATCTTTATTCACATCTAAAGATCGAACAATCATTGGAGTATCCAATGGATGAGCTTTATCCATATAAAATCTTTTCAATACCTTTTTCGTATAAGTCTCTTGATGTACGAATATCCCATTCTTTAAATATTCAATTTGCAGTCCAAGACAAAATTTCGTTTTACCGAGATCTTTCATTTCAAACTCTTTTTTCAAACAATTAACGGCTTTTGATAACTCTTCAGGAGTTCCAATTATGTTAATATCATCAACATAAACTGAAATGATGACAAATTCATTTCCAGATCTTTTCATAAATATGCACGGGCAAGTTTGATCATTTTTATACCCCTCTTTCGATAAATATTCACTTAGGCGATTATACCACATACGCCCAGATTGCTTTAATCCATAAAGCGATTTATTTAGCTTGATTGAGTACTCATTTGGGGCCCTGAATTTTCAGGTAACTGAAATCCCTCGGGAAGTTTCATATATATATCACTATCAAGTGATCCATATAAATAAGCGGTGACAACATCCATTAGACGCATATCGAGTCCTTCACGTACTGCCAGACTAATTAAATAACGAAAAGTCGTTGCATCCACCACAGGAGAATACGTCTCCTCATAATCAATACCAGGTCGTTGTGAAAAGCCTTGTGCAACAAGCCGTGCTTTGTATCTCACAATTTCACCGTTTTCATTTCTCTTTCTGATGAAAACCCATTTATATCCAACCGGCTTTACATTTTCTGGTATGCGGACTACAGGTCCGAAAACTTTTCGTTTCTCAAGTGATTTTAATTCTGCCTCGATTGCATCTTTCCATTTTGGCCAATCATTTCTTTGTCTGCATTCTTTTACAGACCCTGGTTCATGATCCTCATTCTCATTTATCTCATTCATTTCATGTAGCGCTACGTTAAATGAGAATTTATTGTCAACGTTGACTTTTTCTCGGTTCCATCTAATTCCATTTTGAGCATAATTTATCGAGATCTCTTCATTATCATTATTCTCAAAAATTTCAGGTACCTGATTTCCATTATCATAATCATTAATGCCCATTGACTCTTCTAGAGTCGATAAATCCTCGACTGGACCATTCTTATTATTTGCTCCTTTTCTTTTTCGAGGATTTTTATCTTTGGAACCCGAGGGCCTACCACGTTTTAGTTGTGGTTTAGGCTCGATCATTATATGTTCTCCAGGAACATTAACTTTTGCAGGAGCATTAACAGCTGGTATATGTGACTTAGTCACTCTTTTAAGGTCAGTAAAGCTATCTGGCAGTTGATTAGCTAATCCTTGTAAATGAATTATCTTTTGAACTTCTAGTTCACATTCTTTCGTTCGAGGATCATAATGATTTAGCGATAATTCATTCCAACTAATACTCATTTCCAGCTGTTTCTTTTCTCCCCCTAATGTCGGAAAATTCGATTCATCGAAATGACAATCGGCAAATCTAGCCGTAAATAAATCTCCAGTTAGAGGTTCTAAATATTTTATTATCGATGGAGATTCAAATCCGACATATATTCCCAACTTCCTTTGAGGTCCCATCTTCGTGCGTTGTGGTGGAGCAATTGGAACATATACCGCACATCCAAAAATTCTCAGATGGGAAATATTTGGTTCCTGACCATAAACCATTTGTATCGGGGAGATATCATTATAACTTGTTGGCCTGATGCGGATTAGTGCCGCTGCATGTAATATAGCATGTCCCCAACAAGAAGAGGGAAGTTTCGACTTCATTAATAATGGTCTTGCAATTAATTGCAACCTTTTAATCAACGATTCTGCAAGACCGTTTTGCGTATGGACATGTGGCACGGGGTGCTCAACATCAATTCCAATAGACATGCAATATTCATTAAATGCCTTGGAAGTAAATTCACCAGCATTATCAAGGCGTATTTTCTTTATTGGATAATCCGGAAAATGTGCTCTTAATCGAATCAACTGAGCAAGCAATCTCGCAAAAGCTACATTCCGCGTTGATAACAAACATACATGAGACCATCTAGTTGATGCATCAATCAATACCATGAAATATCTAAATGGTCCACACGATGGATGTATCGGTCCACAAATATCACCTTGTATACGTTCCAAAAATCTTATAGATTCATTCTTTATTTTTATTGGTGATGGACGAATATCAACTTCCCTTTAGAGCAAGCAACACATGATAATTCATTCGATTGAAGAATCTTCTGGTTCTTCATTAAATGTCCACGTGAATTTTGAATTATTCTCCGCATCATAATTGAACCGGGATGGCCCAACCGGTCATGCCAAACAACAAATGTATTATCATTAGTAAACTTCTGGTTTACGATAGCATGTGATTCAATTGTTTTAAGATATGTGTAATATAGCCCAGAGTCAAAAGATGGTAATATTTCCACAATTCTTTTGTCATTCGATATCACTTTTGTAATATGCAAATATTCAATATCTCCTTTTTCTGCAGTCTCAATATGATATCCGTTATGTCGAATAGCTTTAAAGCTTAATAAATTTCTTTGAGACTTAGGAGAATATAAAGCATTTTCAATTATCAGCCTTGTTCCTCTGGGCAGTAAAACATTAGCTCTTCCGGAGCCCTCAATTATATTCGTGCTACCCGATATAGTAATAACACTGGCTTCTTTCATATCAAGATGATCGAAATATTTCTTATTTTTTAGAATCGTATTCGTCGTTGCACAGTCTGCAAGACACAATTCTTCATTGCACATGCCCGCATCCATCAAATAATATCCTTTATAAACAAACACATAATATTTATTATTGAAAAAGAAATATTGCATTACAAACATATAGATAACTTAAAACAACGATATATAATAAAACACACAATAGTAAATCATAATGCATAAATAAAATCATAGCAGATTAATTTTCATCGATCAGAAAATCCGCAGCTTCCAAATGAGCATTTTCATCATTGGCATCAGAGGTAGAGGCGAATTCACCCTGAACAAAATTCATTTCGATTTTCTTTCCTTTGCCCTTTTGAGATTCCTGATATAGCTCAACAAGATGTTTGGGCGTACGACAATTGCGCGACCAGTGGCCAGAACCACCGCAACGATAACATTTTTCATCATTATTCTTTTGTTCAGTTTGCCTCTTCTCATCTTTATTATCAAAACTTTTCCTCTTCTGGGGAATATTTTGATGACCGCCACGATAATTATGATAACCACCACGGAAATATTGATAACCACCACCATAATATCCTCGGCCACGACCACGGCCTTGACCACGACCTTGACCACGACCACGTCCACGGCCGCGATATCCACCACGTCCACGTCCACGATCATTACCTCGACTGTTGTCATTATTAACTTTGACTGCATTCGCTTCAGGGAGTGCAGTAGAACCAGTCGTTCGGGATTCGTGATTTTTCACCAGCAATTCATTATTTTGCTCAGCCAAAAGTAAGCAAGAAATTAGATCTGAATACTTTTTAAATTTTCTCTCCCGATATTGCTGTTGTAATATCATATTCTGTGGATGAAATGTGGTGAATGTTTTCTCCAGCATATCGTTATCAGTAATTGTCTCTCCACATAATTTCAACGTGGAAGTAACTCTATAAACGGCAGAATTATATTCACTTACCGACGTAAAATCCTGCAATCGTAAATTCAGCCATTCGTACTTTGCATTGGGGAGAATAACAGTTGTCAAGTGGCCATATCGTTCTTTCAGGTTTTTCCACAACTCAGCTGGATTCTTTTCTGTTAAGTATTCAACTTTCAGATTTTCGTGAATGTGGTGGCGAAGAAAAATCATAGCTTTCGCCTTGTCTTGTTCAGTTGTGGTTTTCGTGGGATCAATGGTGTCACCTAAGCCTTTTGCTTTCAAATGGATTTCAGCATCTAGTACCCAAGGTAAATAATTTTTTCCAGTGATATCGAGTGCAACAAACTCAAGGCTCGCCAAGTTCGACATATTACTATAATAAAATACAAAACATGTTATTAAAACTTTACATAATAAAAAAAAACTTATAATTAATCTTCTTTTAAATCTTCTTTTGTATCTTCTTTTGTAAAAGTTCTTATAAAAAATGATATCCACATCCAGATCAGTGTCGCCGTAATCATAATCATAAGTAAAAGATCAAACATCGGACATAGCGACATCCTTCAAAATAAAATATATTTCAGTAATTATAATATTAAAGAAATTACAATTAATAATTATATTTTAAAAACATTGGTAAAAATATTATCCACATAGCGGAAATGATCACCGTAAATAATGTAAGGAGTAGAAGATCCATCTTTGTATAAAACGACATTTTTTTTCTTATTAAAGAAAGATTAATAATATGCCGCTACTGAGGTTGGGATTACCGCAAGACCTCGTGGGCTTGTGTTGTGTACGTGCATAAATAAAAAAAATCACACGCCTCCACGGGGATCGAAACCTGGACCTCTCGTCACTTGTAGTGAACGATATTCCGCGAAACCACTCGGGTATTGGCGTTTAGTTATAAAACCTTTAAATAATACTTTTATAATATATATTTTTAAATTAATCACAATTAATATATAATTAGTATAAATTAAAAATTAAATTACCATACCTTGACTAAACTCGTACGAGATCTTCGACGGAGGTTGATCTTGACGACGGAGAGCGGTCGTGCTGATAACGTGTTATAAAAATATTAATTGTGATTAATATTATATTAAGATTATTTTATTATAATTATACTTATATTAAGATTATAATGATAATATAGCTTATAATAATAAAGAGAGAGAGATTAAGTATTTCAATACTTGGTGTGATTTACAATGAACTCTAATCACCTATTTATACTACTAATAATTCACTATTACAACTAATCACATTAATTACAATTATACACCTCACACTAAAATACAAACTCTTCAATTAAACACCTCATCTTATCATCTTATCACATTATCATCATTTAATATAATACTTCCAAATCATCAATAATTTAACTAATATTATTATTTAAAACATCCACATTTAATTATTTCATAATAATTACAATATTGTGACATGATAATGCTGCTGCATACACACGTGTCAGATAAATAAACCTCACTTTCCCTTAGCTTCGGGAGCTTTCTCAATGAAACTTGGCATCACAATTACTTGTCTATCAATTTTTATGGTAAGCAAAGTTCTACGTAACATTTTTATTTTTATTTATTCAGTTGTAATAACTAAAATTATTTAATATAAATAAATGATTTGGCTTATTTTTTCAGTCGATCTTTACTGCGATAGTGTTTGGATCGCCGCCTTTGGTTTTGGGCAGCATGCTTTACTGTCTAGCTGGAACATTGTACTCTGTGGAGGTGAGTTTTTATTTTAATAATAATAATAATAATAATAATAATAATAATAATAATAATAATATGTTATCATATTCATTATTATTGGCAGTTACCTCTTATGAGATGGAAAAGAAGCCCAATCCTTACTGCAATAGTAATTCGCTACATTAAGGGCCATTGCTATTCCATTTGCTACTTTTGTTCATATTCAGGTACATAAAATTAACAAATTAAAAAAAAGTATATTGAATTAGTAATGAAATTAATTAATATTTCCACAGAAATATGTGCTTGGGAGGCAAATATCACTGACCCGATCGTTGCTTTGCACATCCCTTTTTTATGGCCTTTTTGCTGTTGTGGTTACTATCACTAAGGTAAATCTCATCATTTAGTTGCGAGTTACCCTTTTTTTTTGAGTCTCAACGAACACATAGTGAGCGCCTCGACACAACTTTATTATTATTATTATTATTATTATTATTTTTTTTTTTTTTTTAATATGCAAACAAAGAAATTATTGATCATATAAAGAAACTCGATTTCTTATTCCCCTACAAAGGAGTAGTTATATATATACACGGGTTACGAAGCGTGTGATAAAATATATAACACTTGCTGATCATTTTATAATAGTAAAAGTCACACACACAATCACTGTAAACTTAATAAATTAATATTTGATTATTTAATAAGCTCTCTAAGATAATATTTTTGGTCGGTCTCAACTCTGGAAGATGGTGCTAAATTATTAATTCGCTAAAATTATAAGATATCAATTTTTTTTTTATAATTTCTATAGACCCCATATAAAATTTATAAATGTTTCTTTAAAAAGTACTCAATTGTTTTGTTTTTTTTTTTGTTTAAATTAATTTAACCTCGAATCTCTACTATAATAAAGTAGAAGACAGAAAGATTCTTTCGAATAGGACTCTTCATTTTATATATGTACACGGTACAATAATTAAATGAAAGTTTGAAAGGTGTTCGTAAATGATGTATTTCATCATGAATTAATAAAATATTAATTACTGTTCAGATTTCTATTCTATTCGACATCGGATAATTCTACTAGCCCGACTCAATTAATATACTCAAGATGCAACTTCACCTCTCACAAATTAGTTTTAGGATGAATCCCTCGATTTCTCAATAATTAATGTATAAATTTATACATTAAATAATAATTCTTATATTTAATAAATTTTGTTGGTCCCAAGTGTATTAATTTATATAATTTACACTGTATATATTACATGTTAACAAATATGGATTTTAATCAACAGGATTTATCGGACATTGAAGGTGATCGATTGCATGGTTTTTATACTCTACCTGTCATGATTGGCCGAGAGAAGGTTGAGTGAGTATATATTAATTATCCTCCATTAATAGTAATTACAATTCAATTTTCCTGAAGAAAACAAAAATATTTGAACCATTGCTTTTTTATTTATTTATGAATAGCTAAAGGAAAAAATAATGCAGAATTTTGAAAATACAAACACATATTTATATTCCTTTTTTTTTTTTTTAATGTCAAAGGCCTTTTGGATCGCTGCAAGCATACTAATGGCAGTGTATGGATTTGCTGTTGGAGTTGGAGTTTTCTGCTCGTCCTTGCCGTACAAGATCGTGACGGTACACATTTATTGATTTATATTGAATTATTTTATTAAATTTTTTTTTTTTTCGAGCCACCGTAGTCTCACATCCCTAATAAATTCAGTCTAAAATGAATCTGAACCTCACGGTCGACTATGAGACGACCCCAACTTCCAATAGGATTAATCATTATTGGTCAAAATAACTTCATTCTGAAACGAAACTGAACCTCAATATTGACTATGGGAGGACGCCGACTTGAAATGAATTCAGTTTGAAATGAATTTGAACCTCACTGTCGACTATGGAAATATCTTGGCTTCCATCAAGGCTAATCTTCCCTGATCTATTATGTGACATGTCTCATGCCCCACAAACAGCATCATTCACGGGTTTAAGAAGGTTTATAACCGTCCCTCAACTAGTAGGTCATTCATCTACTTTATAATAATTTAATTAAACGGAACTCATATATATCTATTTAGTGTCGAAACCACCTTGGTGACAGTAGATCCATGGATCCACTGAATATAATTATTATTAATAATATATGTTTGAATTTTTTTAATGATTGAATTAAATTTAACAGAATTAAAATATAAGCATTCCATTGAAAATTTAGAAAATAATAAAATATGGGGTCCATTTAGAGTGGACCCACTCACCTGATTTTTTTGGCTGGCCATTATATATATATATATATTGATTAATGATGTCTATTACAACAGATTTCTGGACACTTGCTATTTGCCTCTCTCTTCTTGCATCGATCAATATCAACTGATCTATCCATCAAAGGATCCGACCGAGGTTATTACCTGTTTATATGGAAGGTAAGTTTTAATAAATTTTTACTATTTAATAATTTGGTAATTTTACTAGCTGACTTTATATTATTATTATTATTATTATTATTATTATTATTATGACAGCTTTTGACGGCGGAGTATTTGCTTATTCCGTTCATTCGTTAGAGTGCAACTTCGTCGCGGTAGTTATTACGAGTGTTATTACATTAATAAATGTGTTAAAACTGTTGAATATTATGCGTTAGCAAATGTTAACGCTCTGTCATTCATTCCCTTTTCTTAATGTTTTATTGTTGTTATTATTGTCCCTATTATCAAATAAGTTAATTATGGATGATTAAATAATTAATATGTGAATGTTTTTGGATTATTGATGAATTATTTGATGATAAGATTAGTTGGATGGTTGATGGTATTAAAGTTGATAATATATGTTTGATAATTGATTAGATTGTATTTAATGTTATTAGTTGTAATAGTGACTTTTTAGTAGTATAAATAGATAATTAGAGTTCATTATAAATCACACCAAGTATTGAAATACTTAATTTCTCTCTAATATCTCTCTTTAATATTATAAGCTATATTATCATTATAATCTTAATATAAGTATAATTATAATAAAATAATTTTAATATAATATTAATCACAATTAATATTTTTATAACAGTATCTTATTTGTATTCTCATTTTTATTAGTTTTTCTTTTAGCATTTGAATTTAAAATAGTTAAAAATAATAAAATTGACATAATTTAGTGTAATATATATATATATATATATATATATATATACCTTTGCAACAATCGTTATAATTAAACGCACACTCTGATGCATGTCCACTAATATATAATATATTTTATGTTTTGAGTTATTTATAATTTACTGTATTAATATATGAAATATAATTTAAAATTTCGTTACGTATTATTTTAAATAAAAACAAAAAAAAATATTTACGAGGATATAATTATAATAAATAAAAAAGTTGAAGGGTAAAAGAGTAATTACAAAAATTAAATAAATTAAAAGAAAAGAGATAAAATTATAATTATATGTGATAGACCAAATTGACAGTTTTTAACCATCATTTTCCCTTAATAAATAGTATAGATAAATAAATAACAGCTGATCAAATATTCAATAAATAATAAGGTACTTAATTTTAATACAAGGTAAATGTGTATTTATGAAATGTAAAACAAAAATTAAATGCAAATACTGATCTGACGTACTTATGATGAGTTGTAATGTGTATAACATGCCATGTATCTTTTATAAATCGCGTTTATCATGCCCTATTTGGGCTAAATGTTTAAGCTTTGAGTACAAAAGCGTAGTCGACGCTTGCGTAGGCGGGGAATAACCTTCACCATTGAAACCTAATTTCTTAGCCAAATAATGGGCGACCTCATTACCCTTCCGCCAAACAAAGGAAAATGAAACCCTGGGAGAAGGACTGAGATAGTGAAACACAATCTTGTCGATGCAATAATTTTAATAAATGGGAAATCCTATTCTATTTACATGAAGCTATTTTATATGTTTCGTTGTTAGTGTAGCGTGAGGGATTGAAAAATTATAATAATTTTAATAAATGGAAAATCCTATCTAGCTATATGGTGAAGCTATTTTATATGTTTCCTTGTCTTATACGAAAGGAATGCTATACTCCGAAGAACAAAGCACAAGGCATTTATTTTATTTATTGATGAAGGTTTGAGACAAGACAACCAAACTGCAGTTACAACATTAATCTCGCCAAGAGAGAAAAACTCAAAAACAAGACACGAAGCAAACAGAAACACAGATTTATCATAATAGTAAAGATCACAGCATATATATGGTAATAATAATAATAATCATTATTTAAATCAAAGGAATGGAATATCAAGAACCAAGCCAGATCCCTCGAACTTACTCTCCATCACATCTTTCATGCGTTGCGCCATCTCTTTGCTCAAATAATTAGTCCAATCACCAATTTCGCCCTTTCGAAAGAATGAGCTCTTTTTAATTGGCTTATCTTTCACCAACCCTTCTTTGTTAGCTCCACTAAGGTTTTCAAAGCTGCACAGTTTCGATATCTTTTCGACACAACCATTTTCCTCTTCTTGTGCTGAAAAAGGAAACCCTATAAACTCAGCAATCTTTCTGATGTAGAACTTGTCATCTCTTTTCAAATCCTCGTACTTCAGAAACAACACTTTATCAGGATTCTTCAGATGCGCATTCCACGCCCCTAAAGCGCTTTCCCAAAAGGGTCCACAAGGACTTATTCCCTGGCAAAAACTCTCAAAGGATTCCTCGATGGAAAGGATCTTACTTTCATCCTTATGCGTTAGTTTGTTCTCGAGCAAGAAATGTCGCTCGGAGATGAACTGGTCCAAAGGGTTTCTGCATATATAGATAGTTTTGCACGAAAATTCTCCGAAAGAACTTGGGTAGGATTTCGTAAGAGAGGTGAGTTGCAATGATTCTTGGGCTAGGGAGATCATCAAAATTAGGGTTTTCGTGACTTGCACTAAGAGTGAGCTCGACAGTTTTTACAAGTTCGTGAGGGTTTGAAGTGTATAGGGGATGAGTGGTCTGATCGGGAGAATGGACATTGCGGTTCGATATGGAATAGGTTAGTGCTTTCAGCCATGTTGTCCCTGCTTTGGGCATCGTCGACAGTAGTACATCGTTGTCTCGTAGTTTGAAGTGCCTCTCAATGCTTAGTATTGCTTTGAGCCAACGTGAGAAGTACCAAAGACCCTTATACTTGATGAGAGTGTTACCGTCCCAACATTTTTCTTGCTCGATTGTTTGAAGTAGCTCTTCGATCTCTTTGTCGATTGGGTCTCCTTCTACGATAGAAGGAGAAGTCCATAATGGTTTCAAATTATTTTTCTCCATGAAGATGGCAGTTGATGAATAATTCAGCTTTGATAATATATATATATATTAGGGAAAAGCACCACTTAAAAACTTCCGTGAGTATAAATTTACAATTTTTCCCATCATTTTATATTTATTCCAATTATGTCCACATAAATTATTTTTTTCTTTTTAAATAATAAATAATTAAAATTAAATTATAATTTGGTATATATTAAATTAAATTAAAAATAGATCTTACATTATAAAATAAAAAATATGTTTATATATTAATTAAAATAAATAGTTATCTTTGTCTAGAGCCTTGAATGTAATATATGTATAGTTAGTGACTTACTTGTAAATATACCAAAGATGTGTTTTGGTATATAGGTAGAGTGTGTGTAATCAACATACAACTTGAGTAGGGGCTTTCTCTCACTAAAATATTTCTCTTATCATTATCTTAGCTAGGGTTTAATTGTAGAGAGAAAAATGGATTAATTGTAGAGAAAACTTTAGTATTAATGAAGGTTGATTGAGATTATACCAAAAGCTTCCGCGCATTTAGATTCAAGGTAATTCTCGATTGATCTATGCTCGAGTTCATTGTTGGATGTTAAAAACGGACCTAACAGAATTAAAGGTAAACCATTCATCAGGCTGTGTCATGGACCTCGACCAGGATAAGCATTGCCATTGATCACCATGCCATGGACCACGGACATGTTGAGCTGTAATATCAGAAAATCTGTGTACATTATTAATTAGTTTGTATTGTATTGCGCAAGGAAATAAATAGCTATGGACCTCTTCTTTTGTCCGTATAGCTATTTATTTTGTTTTTCCACTTATTTGGATTAATTTCTTAACAATAATTTTTCCTCGCTATTTATGTAAAATCTGATGTCAACACAAGATATTAAACAATAATACTAGTGTGTTACGCACTAATATATAATATTATTTTATATTTTGAGTTATTTTTAATTTACCGTATAAATATATGAAATTATAATTTAAAATATACCGGCTGAAGATGAAGGAAGGTGGGAATCTCAGGGATCATGTTAGCATATTCGACGGACTTGTGGATCAACATGCAAAAATTGAGGTTGAGATAGAGAAAGAAGATATGGCCATTTTACTTCTTACCTTGCTTCATGACTCGTATGATAATTTGATCACCACCATTCTGTACGGAAAGAAGACAGTGACGTTGGTGGAGGTGCAGTCAACTCTTTTGTCTCATGAAAAGAGAAGACGATCAAACTATGGAGATAGCCAAAATTCGGCATTGACTATACACATAGAGAATCGTAAAGGAAGGATGCACGCCAGGGAATTTGGAGATAGCAGCAAGTCCAAATTAAAGGATGGCGGGAAGGACATGGTGTGCTAAAAGTGTGGTGAGCTGGGACACGTCAAGAAAAATTGTCCAACTTGGATGAAGAAGGACAGGAGCAGCGAGGAAATTCTACAACGATGGTAGCACAAGATACGGATTATCTTGGAGACGTTCTCACAATCTCTAAAGATGATGATCGTTCTCATGATGAATGGATATTGGATTCAGGATCGAAGTACCATGTTTGCTCCGATAAAAAATATTTTGATATGTTCCGAAAAATACGAACATGTTCGGTCTCCATGGCTAATGGATATCGTTGTGGTGTTCGGGGTGTTACAACGGTGAATTTAATATCGGAGCAGTGCACACTTTGGGTGGTGTGATCTTTCTCCCAAAGTTGCGTATGAATTTAATATCTTTGAGCCAGGACTATGGGAGTTTCATAGTAGGGGGAGTCTGCAAAATCATACATGACAAAAAGGTCCTACTGAAGGGAGAAGAGTGTGGGGGTTTGTATCGTCTAGACGGGAGTATGGTATATAATACTCCGACTTGGATGAGTTCATGAAAATCGTGCGCGCGTGGAGGAAAGATAGACGATGGTGAAAAGGTAAATCCTGCTGGAAAGGGGGTTGCATCGAAGTCCCTCTTCAGAATCGACGGGTAGAGTCGGTTCGTCAGTTGCATATAGGATTGACCGTTGAGTGAATCAATTCGGATTATGTGTAGTTCGTACAAGGAACGTCAATGGATCGTTCGTGGTATTTACGACAGGTAACTCTCAAGATGATACTCTTCAGGACGAACGTTTGCTGAGGCTAAAGTTGAATGATGCTTGAATGAGAGAATTGATGGGTCCAACATTCAACCACTCAATAAGATAATGTGCAAGATGGGCCAATGGAAGAAGCAATGACATAAGCGATGGCAATTTTTTTTTGTTGGTGTGTGTGTGTTTTTCTTTGTTAAACCTTGGATAGATATATTTCATTCATACAAGTGCATTCGCAGCTTACGAAATAATAGGGCACGAGATGGCAATCGACGATGAGGTAGAGATTTTAATCATTCAGCAAACCTTTCACGATATTATAATAATTCATTTGCTCACAAATACTAAAATATATAAATAGTGCAATATACTCCTTAAACAAAAAAAAAAAAAAAACAAGACAGCATATTTATTAATGAAAGTAGCGAGACAAGAAAACACCAAACTAAGAGAAAAACTCGAAACAATACCGAAACATACAGAAACACACACACACATGCACACACAAGCTGCATAAATATGGGTACGTAATTTATACTTTGCATAATAAAATTACGAACTTTTATTTAAATCAAACAAATGGAATATCAAGAACCAAACCAGATCCATCCAACTTTCTCTCCATCACATCTTTTATGCGTTGCGCCATCTCCTTGCTCAAATAGTTAGTCCAATCTCCAATTTCTCCCTTTCGAAAGAATGAACTCTTCTTAGCGGCGTTGTAGATAATGGTCCCTCCTTTGTTTGCTCGGCTTAAGTTGTCGAAGCTGCACAGCTTTGATATCTTTTCGACCGAACCATTTTCCTCTTCTTGCGCTGAAAATGGGAACCCTATAAACTCGGCAATCTTCCTAATATAAAACTTGTCATCTTTTTTCAAATCCTCATACTTCAGAAACAACACTTTATCAGGATTCTTCAGATGAGCGTTCCACGCCCCTAAAGTGTTTACCCAAAAGGGTCCACATCGACTGATTCCTTGGCAAAACCTGTCGAAAGATCCATCGATCGAAAGCGTTTTCTCATCTTTATGTAAGGACCGGACCAGTCGAGATGAAGGTAGAATCTGGGTTGGGCTCGTTCGCAATGGAGTGGGCTGAAGATGAAAATAATTGGGCCGCGTTTCATTGAGCATTTTATTATCTTACGGCTCTTTAAGCCCATCTACTTATTACTGTGCATGTTAAAGTATATAAGTACTATAATTGTGTTTAGGATGGATTAAGGAATGAAATATTAATCTTATCTTCATCTTCGTCTACCTCTCTCTCTTTTCTTCAGTCCTCTCTGTTATCTCCCTCAACTCTCTCAGCTCTCTCTATCTCTCATCTATTGATCGTCCCTCGATCATCTTCTCCGATCTTCCCTCGATCGTTTAGGGTTTTATCAGATCAAAAACACTCGCGGATTAAATTACAACTAAGAAACCGATCGAATATCGATCGGGATCTTACACTTTACTAATCATTTCGTTGTCGAATAAGAAATGTCGATCCGAGACGAACTGGTCCAAAGGGTTTCTGCATATGTAGATAATCTTGCATGAAGATTCACGGACGATATCAGGCAGGGTTTCGTAAGAGAGGTGAGTTGCGAAGATTCTTGGGCTAGGGATGTCATCAAGATTAGGGTTTTCATGACCTGCGTAAAGAGAGAGCTCGAGGGTTTGTACAAGTTCGTGAGGGTTTGAAGCGTATAGAGGATGAGTGGTCTGATAGGGAGAATGAACACTATGGTTCGCTATGGAATAGGTTAGTGCCTTCAACCATGTTGTCCAAGATTTGGGCATGGTTAACAATAGTACATCATTGTCTCGTGGTTTAAAGTACCTCTCAATGCTTAATATAGGTTTGAGCCAATGTGAATAGTACCAAAGACCCTTATATTTGATGAGAGTGTTGCCATTCCAACTCTTTTCTTGCTCGAGGGTTGTGAGTAGCTCTTCGATCCCTTTGTCCATTGGATTATCTCTTTCAACAACCTGCGGAGAAGATAGTGGATTCAAATTGTTTTTCTCCATGAATGCTTTAGCTTTGATATATATATATATATATATATATATATTTTTCCTTTGTGAATGTCGCTTCTTGCTATATAATACACACCCTCAAGGTTCGATCGTTGCTTTAAATAATTCTTTCATCTATGCTATATATCGAATAAATATATATTGAACGTGATTCATCAGACGTTGCCATGGTCAACATTATCGGTTATCTTGTCGATAATCTTTTGAAGGAAAATGTCTACTATTTTAGGTGTAATATTCTATTGTCGATAACCCTTTGGTTAGTGTCCTTGTTCGTTCACTTTTTGACGTATTAGGAATTAACTATTCCTCGTGGAAAATGAAAAAAGAAAAAATAAATTAATAATTTTTTCCCTGTTGCATGATTAGCCCTGTTTATATATTTATTAGCCCTCGTTTTATTGCTTTATTGGGAATCTTTATTAATTAACTAAATCTTGTGTAACACGTACTAATTATTTTTTCATGTAGCGTGCTAAGCTCTGTCACCTTGCACTGCCTCTCGAGGTTAGTTTAATAATTAATTATTATTTAAACTTAAGTTCTTATCATGTATATCACTTTTATGTTTATATATGGGATAACTACAACATACCTACTACTTGTGACTATGATTAATGTATGAATCAATTCACACATTTACGTCTACTTGTCCTAGACCCGCCGGATATAATATACTAGTATTTTGCGCACACTCGATGTGTGTGCTCGAAAATATAAATATATAATATTATTTGAAGTTTAATTATGTATTCTTTTTAAGTGTTTGAAAAGAAAAAAAAATTATTTATGAGGATATGATTATAATAAATCAAAAATTAGGGTAAAATGATAATTATTCAATATAAAATAAATTAGGGTAAAATAGTAATTTTATTTGTAAAATTAAAAACTAAAGGTTAAAATAGTAATTTTATTGACAGACCAAATTAAAGTATAATTTGACCGTTTTTAAGAGGCCTTCACCTTTAATATAATAGAATAGATTATATATTTTTTTTATAATTAGTAGATACATAATATATTTTCATATTATGAAATTTTGTTGAACTAAACTTAGGATAAGCTGAGGGAAAAAAGAAAAAGAAAAAAATCCGACTAAATTCTGGTTCCAAATCAAAATTTCATTTTTTTTTCTTTATCCTTTTTATTCGACAATTTTTTCATCGATCAATATTCTGGGCAATAAATATTAGGGGTGTTTTTTTTTTTCTTTTTACTGGTTTTTTAATGTTCGTCGGCATTGGGAGGGTTCCAAGCAGGCCCGTAGCTTATGTGAGGCTAGTGAGGAGATCGCCTCGGGCCCAGCTTTGGATGGGGCCCAATAATTTTCATACATGTTTATATATAGTAAGCCAAAGTTATTATTTTTTTATGGGCCGAAAAATAGTGATTGAGGCTAAAAAGATTTAAAAAATGTCATTTGATCATATCTCATATTACAAATTACGTGAGATAAGAATGATATGATATTTTTTATTTTTAGTTTTTTTAATCAAATATTTGTCAAACTTCAAAGAAAATTAAAATAAATAAAAATTCAAACCTTCAAAAGTCAACCCACGATTTTAATTACTTTGCGCACTTTTTTATTTTTAAAATCTGTTTCTCTCAATTCTCGTCATTAGTGAAACTATTTAGCTTTAATACAATCTCTTGAAGATTTTCATCAATCCCAAGTAGCTTTCTATTTTGTGAGATGTCTTATTTCTTTGCATTCTAAACATCTATTATGTGTTCGATGGATTGAATGAATGGAACTAAAAGTAAATATTGTCGATAGAAAAAAGAAATGGTCAGGCAATACTAATTTATGTGTTCTAAAGACTAGCAATGTTATCGATTGAAAAAAGAAATGATCGAGCAACTAAATTATGCAGGTTAAATAAGTATTTTTGCCTCTAAAATATCCAGGCGATTAATATTTATATAAGTAATTTATTGAATATTCCAATATAAAATATATTTATATTTATATTTTTTATTTAAGTTACATTTACAGTTTAAACGTACCATATTACATATCTTAATTGAAAAAAATACTTAAAAGGGTTCGGGGCTCGTGTTTCGAGGTTCGCTTCAGATCCCGACTTCTTCCGCTACGAGCCTCGTTCCAAGAACTCATCTCTCCCAGATACCTTTTTTGAACCGCATGCATGTGACTTCACTTGTGTGTCTACATATAAATAAATTTGTTAGTTGTACATGACAGACACATAAAATGCCACATTAATTGCGGTTTATAATTGTTGCCAAATATGAAATATATCCGTAAACATAGGATATTCAATGATATTCCATAAATAACGGCCGATGACGCACTTTTACTGGGATAAAAGTTACGTAAAATTCTAATTTATCATTGCACAAGAGTCACTCACAGCCGTCTTGCACCACAGGCCCGAGCGGCAGCACCCTACGACCTCTGGTGCCACACCTTGCAGTCAGAACCACCGCTGGCCGTACAAAAAATGGAAAAGCTTGGAGAGAATGAAGGAGAGGGTGAATGAGTGGAAAAATGAAATGATTAGGGTTTTTTATTTGTATGATAATAAAAAAATGAAGTAAATATTTACTTATTATTATTATTTTGAAAATAATTTGAAATTCGAAAAAAATCACTCAAATGCCGTCGCTTAATTTTCGAACAGCTTTTCCATCGCAAATTTTGCGATCATTTTTTTGTCGCAAAAAATTTTTATGCGACCGCATATCCGTCGTTTGCGACGAAAATTTCCGTCGAAAATTTCCATCACTACTTCTGCAACGGAAAAGTTGTCACAGATCCCGTCGCTATTTGGCAAAATTTTTGTAGTGTATCGTTAGGAAATTTGCGTCTCTAGGTTTGGGATTACGTGTACTTTTGTGTGTGTGTGTGTGTGAATTATGTCAAGAACACCGATCTTGAAGGTGATCGGATCAAAAACAGCAAAAGAACTCTCGTGTTTACAACTCACTCTAACTCATAGATACGAACGCTCAAAGATAATTGGTTGAAACTCAAATTCTGATATTCAGAATATAGCAGCTTTTCCAACCGTTAGAAACTTGAGGTTGTAACTCAGGTCCTTTACTTGACTTACAAAAGCACTGCATTGACTCTTCAAGTAATTGCAACATTAAATCTGAACCAACCAATATTATCAAATCCCAATCGTACGGCTCCCAATTAAACTTAGGACTTGGAAGAGTTTCTTCAGCAGAAATCGATTCTTCTTCTAGCTGTGATTATTTGAGCTCTTGCGTGATCATTTCAGGCCTTGATCATCGAAGTTTAGACTCACTTATATTTATTATATATATAATATATATATAAAATATATATATATATATATATATATATATATATATATAAGGATAACAAGTTTATTGATGAAGGAATGAGACAAGACAACAAAACTGCAGTGACAACATCAATCTTGCTAAGAAAAAAACTCAAAATAATACCGAAGCATACGGAAACACACACTTTACATACAAAATATTAATAATGATCATAGATTTGAATCAGAGAAATGGAACATCAAGAACCAAACCAGATCCCTCGAACTTGCTCTCCATCATATCTTTCATGCGCTGCGCCATCTCCTTCGTCAAATATTTGGTCCAATCTCCAACTTTGCCCTTTCTAAAGAATGTATTCTTTTTGAATGATGGATTATCTTTAAATGACCCTTCTTTGTTCGCTCTACTAATGTTTTCAAAGCTGCACAATTTCGATATCTTTTCAACCAAACCATTTCCCTCTTCTTGCACCGAAAAAGGGAGCCCAATAAACTCAGCAATCTTTCTGATATATAACTTGTCATCTTTCCTCAAATCCTCGTACTTGAGAAACAACACTTTATCAGGATTCTTCAGGTGTGCTTTCCAATACCCTAAAGTGTACTCCCAAGTGGGTCCACCAGGACTGATTCCCTGGCAAAACCTCTCAAAAGATTCCTCGATGGAAAGGATCTTACTTTCATCCTTGTTAGTTTGTTCTCGAGCATGAAGTGTCTCTCCGAGACGAACTGGTCCAAAGGGGATCGTCCGTGGGCTGCTGCTGCGATCTTAGGTAGGCTATGGTGAGGGAGGTGAGTTGCCAAGATTCTTGGCAGGCTGCTAGCGACATCATCATCAAGATTAGGGTTTTCATAGTCCATGACCTCGAGAGATATTACAAGTTCGTGAGGGTTTGAAGTGTATAGAGGATGAGTGGTCTGATCGGGAGGATGGACATGGCGGTTCGATATGGAATAGGTTAGTGCTTTCAACCATGTTGTCCCAGCTTTGGGCATCGACGACAATAGTATATCAGTGTCTCGTGGTTTGAAGTACCTCTCAGCGCTTAACATTGGTTTGAGCCAATATGTGTTGACAAAAACCCTTGTATTTCACGATAGTGTAACCATCCCAACACTTTTCTTTCTCCATTGTCGGAAGTAGCTCTTCGATCTCTTCCTCCAATGGATCTCTTTGGACATCAGAAGAAGAAGAAGTTGATATTGGTTTCAAATGATTTTTCTCCATGAAGATGGCAGGCTGGGCTAGCAAAAGATCGAGTGGTATATGAATTCTTCACCTTTGATTATTGGTGTATGTATAGGCTTGGCAATGGGGCGGGTCGGGGATGGGGATCCGCACCCCATCACTTATCGGGGAATCATCACTAAGCAAACGGAAAAAATTTTCTCCCAGTCCCCAACTCCGTGGGAATTTCTTGGGATTTTTTCCCCACGGGGAATCACCGCCTGCATATTTTTTTGTATAAGAAATCGAGGGCTTCATCCTAAAACCAATTGGTGATAGGTGAGTTTGTCTCTTGATTATATAAGGTGAGTCGGGTGAGAAGACTTATTCAATGTGTGACAGACAGAAATCTCAACACGCCCCCTCGCATGTGGCGTGACTGGCCTAACACGTGGCGGGTGACGGTGAGCAAATATCAAACTCGCTCTGATACCATATTAAGAAATCGAGGTCTTCATCCTAAAACTAATTTGTGATAGGTAAGGTTGCCTCTTGAGTATATTAGGTGACTCGGGTGATTAGAATTATCCGATGTGGGATAGAATATAAATCTCAACATATAGTATTTTTATTTTTCGATATAATAAGTTAAACAATAACAAAAGTAAAATTCTTTCGAGAAAATTATCATATGATATAAGTATAACATTCATGAGCGTGGAGAAACTGGAAAAAATAAGGATTTAGAATATTAATAAAATAATTTAATCTATCGTATTTCCACGGGGATCCTCGCGGAGCGGGGAGTATGATCCCCGTTCCCGCCCCATCGCCGCTAACGGGGAGAAAATTTTCCCCGTCCCCACCCCACGGAGAATAAGATGGGGAATCTTGCCCCGATCAGGGCGGATTTTCGCGGTGAACGGAGAATCCCCTCCCCATTACCAAGCCTATATTATATATGTATAATACCATACACACCTAAAAGTTCGATCTTGCTTTAAATAACTCTTTCTTCTCAACAAACCGAATAAAATATATATTAAACGTGATTCCTGTGAGACGGTGCATTATTGGTGGGAAATGCGAGCGATTTGAGGTGTAATATTTTGTAGAATATAATAATCTGTATTATGGGTGGGAATTGCCAAGACAAGTTTCCTTTTTTTTTTTTCTTTAAATTTATTGGGAATCTTTATTAATTAAATCATTCTGGTGTAACACGAGCGATTTATTATTTTTTTTTCATTTCCTCGAGCTTAGAACAGTAAGTTAAGGTTTTGAAACTGAATTTTTTAATCGAATCGAAAATTTTACTGATTTAAGATTTAGTAGTTTAAGCGGAATAAAACGGGAGAAAAATCGGTAGCTATAGATATAATAAAATTATATTTATGGACAAATCAATCAAATAAAATGTATTGAGAGATTAAAAGTTAATTATAAAATAAGGTGACATATCAATGTGCCTCATCAATACCAAAGGTAATATAGCATTAATTGACACCTTCTAGGTGTCACATAACAAAAATTACATAAGCATTAACATGCCACATCAGCATCAGAGGTATCGATTAATACCACATAAAATGTGTCAATTATTGCAACATCGCATCTGATATTGATATGGCATGTTGATATAGCTCGAACTAGTGCCACATCAACAAATGTCCAAGGTAAGCATAATAAAATTCCTCTATCTATAAGCTTTGTAAATGTGAAGATACTATTTTCACTCAAATGGCGTATTTGTTAAAAGTTTGAATGACATTGAACAATTAGAAGGAAAACTCTGTTTTGGGAATTCCGTATATTGATTAATTGAAAATGTGCAGTGTATATGAGTACATATATATATACAAGAATAAGCTACGTTGACTTAGCCAACTAATTAATAAACTAAATATGTAACTATCTACACATCTATCCAGAGTCTAATCTATCATGTTTGGCCTCTTCATCATCTGGTAAAATATTGTGAACCATCATAAGTTGTTCATCCCCCCCACAAGCTAAGCATGAAAGAAAACTCTTCATGCCAAGCTTGGAAATGATATTAGAGAAAAGCGGCTTCGCGAGGGACTTTGTAAAGACATCCGCGAGCTGATCCTTAGATGCAAGATAAAGAGGAACAAGCAGACCCTTTTGGTAATGAAAGCGAACAAAATGACAATCAATCTCCAAGTGCTTTGTGCGTTCATGAAAAACAGGATTCTCCGTAATATGAATGGCAGCTTGATTGTCACACCAAAAAGGGACTGGTAATGGAACAGTGATATGAAAATCATGTAGCAAATATGTAATCCACAACAATTCACGAGCTGCCGAGCTCATGCTCCTATATTCAGCCTCAGCTGAAGAGCATGAAATGGTGGTTTGCTGTTTGGTCTTCCATGAGATCAAGGATGAACCAAGGAAGATCCCAAAGCCTGTGATGGACTTACGTGTCAATGGATTCGCGGCCCAATCTGCATCAGAAAAGACTTCAAGCCGAAAATCTGAAGTGGCTGAGTAGAAAAGACTATAATCCACCGAGCCTTTCAGATATTTGAGAACATGAAGCAAACTGGTCCAATGAGCAATGCAAGGGCAGTGAACATGTTTGCTGAGTTGCTGGACTGCAAATGTGATATCTGGACGAGTAAAGTTGAGGTAAAGAAGTTGTCCCACTAGCTTTCTATAGCGAGAAGGATCTGAGAGAGCAGCACCGCATTGATCACTGAATTGATGATGTCGTGGCAGTGGTGTAGTGGTAGGTTTGGCACCTAAGAGACCAGTATCTTGAAGAATATCAAGAATATATTTTCTCTGGTTTAAGTAGAGCCCTGCCTCTGATCGTGTGAGCTCAATGCCAAGAAAGTATTTGGCAATCCCAAGGTCTTTAATGGTAAACTGCTGATGTAAAAACTGCTTGATTAAGCTGATATGAGAGTCTTGAGAGCCTGTGATCAATATGTCATCAACATAAACCACTAAAGCAAGAAAGCCAGAGTCATCCTTTTTCAAGAACAGGCAAGGATCGTTAGAAGATTGATGAAAGCCATAGGTTCTTAGCTGTCTCGTGAGCTCGGCATTCCATTCCCGGGAAGCTTGTTTGAGCCCATATAAAGATCGAGTCAATCTGCAAACTTGATTAGGAATGACCTTGTTGTACCCTTCAGGAGGCTGCATATAAACTTCTTCTTCCAAGTAGCCATGTAAGAAAGCATTATTTATATCCAATTGATGAATGGACCAATTGGACATAGTGGCCAATGCTAACAAGAGCCGAACTGTTACCACTTTGGCCACAGGAGAGAAGCTGTCAAAAAAATCTTCTCCTTCAACTTGATTGTAACCTTTAGCTACAAGTCGAGCCTTGAAGCGTTCCATAGAACCATCCGGGTGATACTTGACTTTGTAGACCCATTTGCAACCGATGGCTTTCTTTCCTTTGGGCAAGTTTGTCAAAGTCCAAGTATGATTATCCTCTAAAGCCTTTAACTCCACCTCCATGGCTTTGACCCACCGAGGATCATTCTTAGCTTCAAGATAAGAGTTAGGAGCTTTCACACTATCTAACTGGATTAAAAAAGCCATATGATCATGTGAAAAATGAGGACTGTTAATATAAGGGAAAGCTGGAGGTGTGTATGATGTAGGGTTGTGTATATTATGCTTGTGATGAAGATGAGTATGAGAGCATGATTGTACATTGGCAGATATAAAGTCCTTCATCCAGGAAGGGGTTGTTTTGGGTCTGATACTTCTTCTGATAGGTGGATGAGAGGGTTGATCAGATGTAGGCTCAGGGGAAAAGGAAGAGGTGTTTAAGGTTGGCTCTGCATCAGCAAGTTCTGAGGACGAATTGCTAGGGTCTGAGTTTGAGTGATCAAGGTGAGGGTCATGAGAAGATATAGGTTCAGCTGTGAGGTTTAGTGGCTCATCAAAGATAATTGGAGGAACTGTGGTACTGTGACTGGTATGAAGCAGAGTTGAGTCTTTGGTTTGGTAAGGAAATATGTTTTCATGGAATACCACATCCCTTGAGATTATGACTTTTCTAGTCTGTAGATCATAGAGTTTATAAGCTTTCTGGTTAGGAGGATAGCCAACGAACACACATTTATTGGCTCGGGGATCAAACTTGTCTTTGTGTGGGCTTGTGACAGTAGCATAACATAGGCAGCCAAAGACCCTTAAGTGTCTGAGGTCTGGCCTTTTGGAGTGTAAAAGTTCATAGGGTGATTTCATGCGAAGAAGGGATGAAGGTAGGCAATTTATGAGATGAGTGGCTGTCAAGATGGATTCCCCCCAAAAGAATTTTGGCAGTTTAGATTGGATCATAAGAGCTCTTGCAACCTGCAGAAGGTGCTTATGTTTTCGCTCAACAATCCCATTTTGCTGTGGGGTATAGATACATGATCTTTGGTGTATGATACCTAGTTGGGATAGAAGTTTTTGGCAGTGGAAACTCATAAACTCAGACCCATTATCAGACCTCAGAAATTTGACAGTTGCAGAAAAGTGGTTTTGCACCATGTTTAGGAAACTTTCAAGTATAGGTATGGTCTGGGATTTGTTTTGCATGAGAAATGTCCAAGTGGCACGGCTAAAATCATCCACAATGGTGAGGAAATAATGGGCACCATTGATAGACTTTTGATGGTAGGATCCCCATATATCAACATGGATCAACTCACAAATTTTATTTGAATGAGTTTGGCTCAAAGGGAAACTTTTTCTTGGTTGTTTTGAAAGGGGACAAATGTCACATATAGTTTTGGCTTTATTTGCAACATGAGGGAGTTTTAATTCCTGAATAATAGCATCAGCTGGATGTCCTAATCGCTGATGCCAAATAGCCAAAGATACATCAGCAGCATAATTGGAAAATGACTAGAAGTAGGAAAAACAGCACATGTTCGAAGAAATGGATGGTTGAGGTGAGTGTCGAGAAATCTCTGTATGGTGTCCTTTTTGAAAGAGCTTTTATCTACCATGTACAATCGATTTCTCAGTCTCCCAACTGCTAATAATTCTCTACTCATTTGGTCCTGTAAGAGACAGAAAGTTGCTGAAAAAAAACAGTCTATATGGGATTGTGCAGCTAGCTTATTTATAGAAATGAGGTTGAATTTAAAATTTGGAACATATAAGCAGTCCTTTAGCACTAAGGAGTTTGTCAAGGTAAGATTTCCTATACTTTTGACCTCATTGATGGTGCCATCGGGAAGGTATATGGGTGTAAAAATAGTCACATCATTTAGGTTCGAAAGAAGGGATTGATCATAGATCATATGACTAGTTGCTCCAGTATCTAGTGCAAAGAACTCTTCACTAATATCCTGAAGCGAAGTAAGAGAGAGATAGCTGGACATACCTGCGAAGTCCATGAAATGCGCAAAATTCACCTTTTCTGGTTCTGTGTAGGAAGCTTTTCCTTTTGCTAGCTTGTTCACCTCATGCTGCAGCCGCATCATGCTCTTGAGCACCTGTTCCAGCTTAGGATCATCAGCAGAAGATTCTGTGTTCAGCTCGAAAGGCAGATCAGCAATGTTAGCTTGATTTGAAAACGTTCCAACATGTGATTTCTTGCTATCCTTATTGCCTTTCCACCAATCCGGAAATCCAACTATGTGAAAGCATTCACTTTTCACATGCCCATTCATGCCACAAAAATCACATTTCAGACTTTTCTTGTATGCTTTGTCTCTTCTAAGCTCATTTTCCTTCTGTCCACCATGAAAAACAGTTTTCTCCCGACCCTTAGCAGCCATCATTGCACTGTGATCATAACTCTCATACTGCAATTTCACACTTTGTTGCCTTTCCACATTCATGAGCATTGCATATGCCTTCCTTACGTCAGGCCAAGGATCAGAAGCTAGGATTTGATTCCTAACTCCTTGATATGCTTCGTTCAGTCCCATTAGAAACTGCATCAGCTTTGTCCTTCCTTCCTTTCGATTTTCTCTCGTTGATTTGCAGGTACAACCATGGCACACACATTCTTCATCTGGATCCAGCAGACTCAATTCATCCCATAGCCGCTTGAGTTTGCTGAAATACGCAGATAGCGTCATGTTTCCTTGCACGATTGAGCTAATTTCTCGGTTAAGCTGATAAATTTGTGGTCCATTGCTGGTTCCGTATTGGATTTTCAGCTCATCCCATAGCTCTTTTGCAGTTTCTGCCAAACTAAAAGCATCGATTATTTCTGGCGATAGTGAGTTCAGTATCCACGATACGATCGTGTCATTCACTCTCATCCATTGACCTTGATTAGGATCATTCATCGCAGGTTTTGGAAAAGTTCCATCAATGAAACCTAGCTTGTTCTTCGCACTCAAAGCTCTTCTCATCGCATGGCTCCAGCTGAGATAATTCGATTCACCCAATCGATTCGAGATGATCGGCGCTCCCAGATTATCGGATGGAAGCAAAATCAGAGGATGTTGATAGCCTCCGAAGCTAATTACTCCAATTTCCTGATGATTTCCGGTTTGATTTTGCTGATTATCTTGATTTTGTTGATCGTCTGCCATGATCTGTTGATCTATAGCAGCAATTTTGGTTGATTTTGTGGTTTGATTGGCTTTAAGCGAGGCGTGGAACTACCCGCTCTGATACCATGAACAATTAGAAGGAAAACTCTGTTTTGGGAATTCCGTATATTGATTAATTGAAAATGTGCAGTGTATATGAGTACATATATATATACAAGAATAAGCTACGTTGACTTAGCCAACTAATTAATAAACTAAATATGTAACTATCTACACATCTATCCAGAGTCTAATCTATCATGTTTGGCCTCTTCATCATCTGGTAAAATATTGTGAACCATCATAAGTTGTTCAGACATGTATGCAAAAATAAAAATTAAAAAATGTCAACCTTCAGATTATGAAATTCCTAAAAGAAATTTTGGAGAAAAGCAATTGAAACGTTTTGTAACTTTTTTTTTTTTTTTCCTACCTTCGTGTAATTTTCTGACTCCGCCCCAAGTGTAGAGGCAGGCACAATGTCAATGTAATATTAAAATAATCTAAAAAATTAAAAATTAAAAATAGTAATGCATGTATAATCATTGAATATTAGTAAATGATAAAATCATAATATATTGTTGGTTGATAACCAGTAAATTTCGTGTCCACGATAGAATAGATATATTTGCTTTGGTAGGTTACAAGTAAATATTTGCATTCGGATATTAAGAAATAATAGTGCACAAATGGATGAGTTATGTAATAAATAATTATTGTTCTGTGCTGTTGATGGAAAACCTAGGAATAAAATAATTATATACTTCAGTACTTACTTGTCATATTGAATATTTAATCATTCAGCTAAGCTTTTCACGATTATATGCTCGCAAGGTAGCAACTGATAATAAATAATACAATATATATATATATATATATATATATCACTTACGTACTATTGATGAAAATATTGATTGTTTGATAAATACTTTAGCTTTGATATATATATATTTTTTTCCCTGGTGAATCATATGGCTTGATTATATATCACACACTCAAACTACGATCTTGCTCTATATAATTCTTCCATATCCAGATTTCGAATAAAATATATATTTGACGTGATTCATCATAATACGTTTAATAGAATATATATTAAACGTTATTATTCATCTATCTCGTGTACTTTAACTCTATGATGCCAATCCAAATCAGGGACGGATCATCGGGCTAAAGCGAGTTTTAAAACGAGGCTTATTTTAAAGAAATAAAATTATATATTATATATTGACAAAAAAAAAAATATATTACTTGCCAACCTTGCATAACCCTTCTCCTTTATTTTGGTTTGGGACCGACAAAGTTACAGAATGCGGTGTTAAAATGCAAATTTTTTTTTTCTTTTCATAGAATTTCTTCAATACAAATGATATACACGAAATTTATTTTTCTAGTTTTTTTTTTCACAAATTCTGTTATAAATAATTAATATGTTAAGATATTTTCTATTAATAAAATAGTCAAACCATCTAATCTTTCTAAATGCAGGAATCGTAACATAATTCTATATGAAATATACACATTCGGATAAGAGTGAACCATTTTTAATGTAATTTAGTATTTCAGTTATTATTACATCGAAGGCCCTCAAAAGTCAAAACATTAGGGGTCTAAAGCCCTTGTTTTACTTGCTTTACCCAAAAGTCGGCCCGATCCAAATGACATGATCAATTCTAGTCCACAAAGCCAACGCCTTGTAATTGTGACTTAGGGCTTGGAATTATTACAAATATAGAAAGCCAAATCTTTTGGGAAGGTGTAAAATATCTTATCTATTGAGAATAGAAGAAAGCAACAAAAACCCTATTGATGTTTAGAGACCTTTGGACAACAAGCTGTTTGGGCTATCAGCTTTCACATGTGATGCTTCTGTCGTTTGGACATTTTACTTATTTTCTTTCACGTGGGAAGAAGGTACTGTATTATGGGTACAAACGCATTATGCAGAGATATGATTCTCTATTTTGGAATTCTATATTCAATCATTCAAGTTAAACAAACAATATGTGATATCATTTTCATTCATTTAATCATAGAAGAAGAAGAAAAAGATAAAACAATGAGTCTCTCTTTTGGACTGTGTTCGAGTTCTTTGCCAAGAAAAGGTCCTTCCTTGTTATTTTACTTTCTTTTGAAACTACAATAATTTGCTAAACTTTTTCATTATTTTTCCGCAGGATGTAATAATACACGAGATCACCATTGCTGATGCAAGATATTAGAAAATTAAGAAAAGAATGCATAATGTTGATGTGCTATAACATGAAACCAATGTGCGTGGGATGGTCTTGACACATAATTGACACACAACATGTTTATTGATGAAGGGCTGAGACAAGACAACCAAACTGCAGTTACAGCACTAACCTTAAGAAAAAGGATGAAAAACAACAAAGCATACATAAACACACACACACACACACATATCATAATAGATCGCATAATGAAATATTAATAACAACCTTTATTTATTAAATCAGAGAAATGGAATATCAAGAACCAAACCAGATCCCTCAAACTTGCTCTCCATCACATCTTTCATGCGCTGCGCCATCTCCTTCGTCAAATAGTTGGTCCAATCTCCAACTTTGCCCTTTCTAAAGTATGAACTCTTTTTGAATGATGGATTATCTTTCAATGACCCTTCTTTGTTCGCTCTACTAAGGTTTTCAAAGCTGCACAATTCCGATATCTTCTCAACCAAACCATTCCCCTCTTCTTGCGCCGAAAAAGGGAGCCCAATAAACTCGGCAATCTTCCTGATGTAGAACTTGTCATCTTTCTTCAAATCCTCGTACTTGAGAAACAACACTTTATCAGGATTCTTCAGGTGTGCGTTCCAATACCCTAAAGTGTACTCCCAAGTGGGTCCACCAGGACTGATTCCCTGGCAAAACCTCTCAAAAGATTCCTCGATGGAAAGGATCTCACTTTCATCCTTATTCGTTAGTTTGTTCTCGAGCATGAAGTGTCGCTCCGAGATGAACTGGTCCAAAGGGTTTCTGCATATATAGATGATTTTGTATAAAGATCGTCCATGGCCGGCTGCTGCTGCGATCTTAGGTAGGTTATGGTGAGGGAGGTGAGTTGCCAAGATTCTTGGCAGGCTGCTAGCGACATCATCATCAAGATTAGGGTTTTCATAGTCCATGACCTCGAGAGTTGGTACAAGTTCGTGAGGGTTTGAAGCGTATAGAGGATGAGTGGTCTGATCGGGAGGATGGACATTGCGGTTCGATATGGCATAGGTTAGTGCTTTCAACCATGTTGTCCCTGCTTTGGGCATCGTCGACAATAGTATATCAGTGTCTCGTGGTTTGAAGTACCTCTCAGCCCTTAACATTGGTTTGAGCCAATATGGGTGGAACCAAAAACCCTTGTATTTCACGACAGTGTAACCATCCCAACACTTTTCTTTCTCCATTGTCGGAAGTAGCTCTTCGATCTCTTCCTCCAATGGGTCTCTTTCGACATCATCAGAAGAAGAAGAAGTTGATATTGGTTTCAAATGATTTTTCTCCATGAAGATGGCTGGCTGGAAAAAGATCTGAGTGATATATGAATTCTTCACCTTTATTATTGATATATGTATATCATGCACACCTCAAAGTTCGATCTTGCATTAAATAACTCTTTCATCTCCACAAACCGAATAAAATATATATTGGTGGGAAATGCAAACGATTTGAGGTGTAATATTCTGTAACATATAATAATATGTATTATGGGTGGGAAATGCCAAGACTGTCAAGATAGCGAATGGTTTGATCAAAACGAGGGAGAAGATATGGCACACACTTCAAGGCAAATTAAAATATATAAATATATATTTTATATATATTAGAAGAGAGCTTGCCTACAGCTTTCGATCGAAGTTTAAGTATCCAGACAGAGTGAAGAAAAAGAGAGATAGAGAGAAAAGTGAGTATAGAGAGTTTGTGGGTATTTTCTCCAACTATAAAGAGAGCTATCGAGAGTTTTCTCCTTTATAGATTGAGAGATTATAACTCCTATATTTTCCTTTATAGTGAAATTCTTCTTCCTTATCCGTGGTTTTTTACCCCGATTTGTTTTGAGGTTTTTCACGTAAACATCTCGGTGTCCACTTTATCTCTAATTGTTCAAATTTTAGTAGCGGTGTTACTCTACCGGGTCCGCTGCCCCGCCAACAATTGGTATTAGAGCCGAACTTGGGTTCTATATAACTATTTATTGTATGCTCTGTGGTTGCCACTAACATGGACCCTCCACATCAGAAAATATATTAGATATTATATTGCCCTTGTACGATGACGAAGAAGCCGTTACGAGTTTCAATAATTATGCTGCAACCCTGCCGGAAGTCATTCACGACTGAGCAGAAATTATGGCGGCGAAATTTGACATCTAAAAGTTCAATGGGAGAAATTTCTCACTATGGAAATTAAAGATAAAAGCTGTGTTGCGGAAAGATGGTTGTCTTGAGGCTATCAATGCAAAGCCAGCCACAATGACAGACCAGGCAAAATGGAACGAGATGGACGAAAAATGCCGTCGCAAACCTTCATCTGGCATTGGCAGATGAGATCTTGTCCAGCATCAAAGAAAAGAGAAGGGCAAAGGAGATATGGGATCACCTTACCAATCTGTACGAGGTGAAGTCGTTACACAATAAAATTTTCTTGAAGAGAAAATTGTTCACCTTGAGAATGTCAGAATCTACTTCGGTGACGGAGCATCTCAACGTCTTGAATACTCTATTTTTCTAGCTAATGTCGTTGGGATATAAAACATATTCTCAAGAATGTGTAGAAATTCTACTTCAAAGTCTGTCTGATTCGTATGATCAACTCATCATCAACTTGACAAACATGACCGCTGCTCTGGTCTTTGATAACATCGCAACTGCTGCTCTCGAAGAAAAAGATCGGCGGAAAAATAAAGAGGACCAGTAAGCAAGTTCTCAACAAGTTGAAGCTTTGACGGTGATGAGAGGGAGATCAACGGAACGTGGTCCAAGTGGGAGTCACTCTCAAGGCAGGTCAAAATCAAGAAGTAAGAAGAAGAATTTGAAATGCTACCACTGCAGAAAGAAGGGTCACATTAAAAAGGATTGTTGGAGTCTGAAGAATTCCAGTCCTCAAGGCAATCTGGAGAACTCATCAGATGACGGAAATATATTGTGTAGCGAATCAACTATATCAATGGAGAGCAGGCAGACATACGATGAATATAGATTCTTGACTCAGGAGCAACTTATCACATGACCTCTCGAAGAGACTGGTTCAATCACTGCGAACCTATCTTAGAAGGATCTGTGTACAGTTGCAAAGATAATGCCTTAAAAATTGTAGGCATTGGAATCGTGAAGTTGAAGTTGGACGACGGTACAGTTCGCACTATTCAAGGAGTGCGGCACGTGGAAGGTCTGTAGAAGAATTTGTTGTCCGTGGGACAGCTTGATGATCTTGGTTGCAAAATCAAAGTTCGGGGAGGAATCGTGAATTTCGGGGAGCGCTTGTAATTATTAAAGGTAAAAAGGTTGCTGCAAATTTGTATATGTTGTTGGGAGAGATGGTGCAAGAAGGGGAAGCATATGTGGCTTCAGGAAATTCAAGTGAAAGCTCTACTATGTTGTGGCATCAGAAGCTTGGGCACATGTCTGAACAAGACATGAAAATTCTTGCGGGTCAGAATCTTCTTCCGAGTCTCACGAATGTATTACTTCCATTCTGTGAGCATTGCATAGCAAGCAAGCAGCATCGACTACAGTTCAACACATCGAATTCTAGAAGCAAATATATTCTAGAATTAGTTCATTCTGATGTATGGCCACCGGTTTAATCACAAGGAGCAGCGAAGTACTTTATGTAATTCATCGACGACTACTCCAGGAGCTGTTGGGTGTATATCATCAAGAGTAAGGGAGATGTGTTTGCAACCTTTAAAATTTACAAGTTTCGGGTCAAACTTGATACAGGCAAGAAGATCAAGTATTTGAGGACGGATAATGAAGGAGAATATACTGATAGGGAATTTGATAGCTTTTGCAAACGGGAAGACATAAAAAGGCATTTCACTACGGCGTATACTCCACAACAAAATGGAGTGGAGGAGCGGATGAACAGGACTCTGTTGGAAAGGACAAGAGCCATGTTGGAAACTGCAGGTCTGGATAAGTCGTTCTGGGCAGAAGCAGTCAACACCGTCTGCTACGTGATCAACCGATCGCCTTCAATGGCAATTGATCAGAAGACGCCAATGGACATGTGGACCGAAAAGCCAGCAGATTATTCCAAACTCCATGTATTCGGAAGTCCTGCCTACAATGCCCAAGAAATTACGAAGTTGGATCCAAAATCCAGGAAGTGTTTGTTCTTGGGGTATGCTGATGGTGTGAAGGGGTATTGTCTGTGGGAACCCACTGGCCACAAGGTTATCATCTGCAGGGAAGTTATCTTTTTAGAAGATAAACTAAATGGTAGCACTACAAAGGAAAGCTCAGAGACTACGACAATTCAAGTGAAAGGAAAGTCTGTAGAAGAAGATTCTTCTGAAGCAGCACCGGAGCACGAGGAAGAGCCAAACGAATCTGAACAGCCAGAACTTGGGAGGGGTAAACGCATAAGAGTCGCACCAACCTGGCATGAAGATTACGATATGGACAGTAATATTGCATACTGCCTTCTAATTGATGACGGGGAGCCATCAACTCTTTAAGAAGCAATGACCAGTTCAGATGCAGATCAGTGGTTGGCAGTAATGCAAGAAGAAATGGAAGCTCTACGAAAAAATAAGACTTGGGAGCTGGTGCCACTACCGCATGGAAGAAAGGCCATCGGGAATAAATGGGTCTTTAAGATCAAACGTAACAGTGATGATCAAGTGGAGCGGTTTCGTGCAAGACTGGTGGTTAAAGGTTACTCTCAGAAGGAAGGTATGACTTCAATGAGATATTTCCACCGATGGTCCGACTGACGACTGTTCGGGTACTCTTGGCAATGTGTGCTTCATTTGACTTATATTTAGAGCAGCTAGATGTGAAGACAGTTTTTCTTCATGGAGATCTTGAACAAGAGATCTACATGCTCCAGCCGGAAGGTTTTGAAGACAAAGAAAAGCAGAACTTGATTTGCATGTTGAACAAATCTCTATACGGTCTCAAACAGGCGCCGAGATGTTGGTATAAGAGATTTGACTCCTTCATCATGAGCATTGGATACAACAGACTGAACGCAACCCTTGTGCATATTTTAAGAGGTTTGGTAAAAGTAATTTTATCATATTGTTGTTGTATGTTGACGACATGTTGGTAGCAGGCCCCAACAAAGATCGTGTTTAAGAACTCAAGGCACATTTGGCTAGAGAATTTGAAATGAAGGACTTTAGACCGGAAAACAAGATTCTACGGATGCAAATTTACCGAGATAAAAATAACAGGAAGATTTGGCTCTTGCAGAAGAACTATATGGGAAAGGTCTTGCGACGCTTCAATATGCAAGATTGTAAGCCGATTTCTACTCCTCTTCTTGTTAATTTCAGGTTATCCTCCAGTATGAGTCCTAGCAGCGAAGAAAGAATGATGAAAATGCCTCAAGTACCGTATGCATCAGCAGTGGAAAGTCTTATGTTCGCGATGATTTGTACACGACCAGACATTGCACATGCAGTGGGAGTAGTGAGTCGGTACATGCCGAATCCGAGCAAAGAACACTGGAACGCGGTGAAGAGGATCCTACGATATATACGAGGAACCTCAGATGTTGCATTATGTCACGGAGGAGCAGACTTTAGTGTTAGAGGGTATGCTGATTATGCAGGTGATCTTGACAATAGCAAATCTACTACGGGATATGGTTCACTCTCACTGGCGGAGCCGTAAGCTGGGTAACGAAGCTTCAGTCCGTTATCCCAACGTCAACAACTGAAGCAAAATATGTTGCAGCTACGCAAGCAAGTAAAGAGGCAGTATGGTTGAAAATGATCATGGAGGAACTCGGGCATGAACAAGAGAATATTCTTTTGTTCTGTGACAGTCATGCCTTGCATCTCGCGAGGAATCCAGCTTTTCATTCCAGGTCTAAACATATACGGGTCCAGTATCACTTCGTTCGTGAGAAAGTGGAAGAAGGCACGGTAGATATGCAGAAGATTCACACAAAAGATAAACTAGCAGATTATTTGACGAAGGCGGTCAACACTGATAAGTTTATCTGGTATCGTTCCTCAAGCGGCCTAGCGGAGACGTAAGCAACATGAAAGGCAATGAAGAAAGAATGGTGTGAAGATCCGATTGTGCTTCAATCAAATCTTCAAGTGGGAGATTGTCAAGATAGCAAATGGTTTGATCAAAACCATGTTCCATAACGAATGAGAAGATATGGCACACACTTCAAGGCATATTAAAATATATAAATATATATTTATTTATATTAGAAGAGAGCTTGGATCGAAGTTTAAAGCATCCCAGACAGAGTAAAGAAAAAGAGAGAGAGAGAGAGAGAGAGAGAGAGAGAGAGAGAGAGAGAGAAGTGAGTATAGAGAGTTTGCCGGGTATTTTCTCCGACTATAAAGAGGGGTATCGAGGGTTTTCTCCTTTATAGATTGAGAAATTGTAACTCCTATATTTTCCTCTATAGTGAAATTTTTCTTCCTTACCCGTGGTTTTTATCCCGATTTGTTTAGGGTTTTCCAAGTAAAAATCTCGGTGTCCACTTTATCTCTAATTTTTCAAATTTTGGCTGCGGTATTACTATTCCGGGTCCGCTGCCCCGCCAACAAAGACAAGTTTCCTTTTTTTTTATTTTATTGGGAATCTTTTGAAGCAAATTTCGACCGGATCGAAAATTTTATTGATTGAAGATTTAGTTGTTTAACTAGGATAAATTCAGTAGAAATGGTGCCTCTAGATATAATAAAATTATATTTATGGATAAATCAATCAAATAAAATGTGTTGAGGAAAAATTAATTATAAAATGGAATATATGAAATTCAATTCATAAATTGGGGGGGTCAAAAATTAACTGACAGTAATATGTTTTCGGAGATCAAAATAATTGTAAAATAAGGTAATAAAAATTTATTTAAAATAAATTTTAATATGTACTAGAAAGGAATTGAACACATAACTCAATGTAAAAAACCAACTTTAAAGGAATTAAGGATAATTCGGACCGTAAATTCAACTGTTCGAGATTTATCAGTCCGAACCGGTCCCAAATAGCGAACGTCGACACTGTTAGAAATTCATTGCAAAATGCCATTGGAGACTACTTTACGAAGGGCCTCAGCCATCGCTATTATTTGCAACAGGAATCCCTTCTGTCACTTTTAAAATATTAAAAAAAAAAAAAAAGGAAATTGGGATGGTAACCTCGTCGCACAAAAATGAAAGAAAAAATAATAATTCCATCGAGTGCCAGTGCCAGTGCCAGTGCCACCCTCGACTGAAGCTCTCGCTCCGCCTCGCACAGTCAGAAATATGCCATTGGAATGTCATATGAGGATTAGATTATATAGGTCATATACTTTAGTTTGTATCATTCGACTATTACGTTTTGAACTATGTAAAAATATTATGTGTGTGTGGAGGCAATATTATTTATTTATTGGTTAAAAGAGATTTTACTAGCCATTCGATAAAACAATAAATTCATATGTATTGAGTTAAGTCACTGATTCTCATGGGTTGAGATAGGGTGGCACTAGTGGACTATGAACCTCGAACGTAGAAAACGCCCATAAGTCTAAGGTTGTAGTCGGGTGCTAGGCAATCGAATAAGACTTACCTATATCGATGGTGATCCTTTTTAAGCTCGGCCCTCTTGTTTCGTCTCAACAGACACTGAAAGGAACTCAGGGGTTCAATATTCACCCAGTCAATCTTGTGGTACTAAACTGATCCCGAGTTGAGTACGAATCGATCCAATCTTAATTCATGAACTGACTATAGATTATAGTAATATGTATAAATCATTCACTAATGTCCTACCCGAATGAGAATCATGCAACATCAAACTCACAGAACTCGACTCTATGATAAATCATTACTGGCGAAATTACTAAACTACACTCCACGTTGCACATGAGTTAGTTTAATACTCCGACCAAAGACTTAGTAATTTATCGTCTCCGAAATTCACATAGGACATATACCTTGATTTATTTAAGGCCATGAATCGCGCTCATCGGCTCAAGCCAAAAATTGCACTTTGTTGTCAAGATCGTGTTACGCCATCGACTCATACACTCGGAAAATCGGGCCTAGCAAAACTAGTGACAAGTAAAAACCCCGATAGAGATATATTTGCTTTGGTAGGTTACAAGTAAACGTCTTGCTCACGATAAAATAGATATATTTGCTTTGATAGGATACGAAGAAAAGTCTTATTCATGATAAGGCGATAGAGATATTTGCATTCTGATCTTAAGAAATCATTCAACGATGAGGTAATAGATATTATTGTACTGTGCTGTTGATGAAAACCCTAGGAATAAATAATATACACTTGCGTACTGTTCATGTCATAGCGATTTAATCATTCAGCAAAACGTTTCACAATACCAACTCATAAATAATACAATATACACGCCAACTAAATTATATTTAACATATATTAAAAAAGGCATCACCTATACTATTTATTGTGTGAGAAGTGGATAAAAAGTGATAATTTTAGTATGTAAACTTATTTGCAATTTTATCCTTTAATTTATAATTTATGTTAATTGAGTAATTATCATTTTAATCCTAAATTTTTCTTATTATAATTATATCCTTACAAATTATTTTTATAAATATATATTAAAAATAATATTTCATCTATCAAATAATATAAATTACAGATAAAATATAAAGTAAATTATATATTAATATATTAAGCACACATATTCAGCAACAAAAAATACTAGTGTTTATTGATGCAGAGGATGAGTGGTCTGATCGGAAGAATGAACACTGCGCTTTCAAATGATTTTTTCTCCATGAAGATGCAAAAGAGATTGATTATTGATTGATTGATATATACTTTAGCTTTATTTTTTTTTTCCTCGTGAATCATGTGGCTTGATTATATATCACACACAAAGTACGATCTTGCTCTATATAATTCTTCCATATCTAGATTTCGAATAAAAATATATATTTTGTAATAATATAGAGCAATAATAGAAGAAGATCAATAATGAAAACCAAAGCAGAAGCAAAGAGAAAACCTGAATATATAACTGATATATGATAGTTTCTACATAAGATGCTATATAAAACTTAGATAAGCATAAATAGAAGTTTCTTAACTGCTACTATAAACACAACTGCAAGTATTTAAAATATAAAAAACTATTTTCACTAATTAACGATACTCCCCCTTAGTGAAAATCTTCCATCAACAACACCAAGGGCCTTGCAAAATAGTTCGAACTTTGTGCTGCCAAGAGCCTTGGTAAAGATGTCGTCGGCAACTTGAGCTTCGCTTTGAACCTTCAACAACTGAATTTCTTGCGTCTCACGAACAAAGTGATAATGTGTTTCGATGTGCTTCGTCCGAGCATGAAACACGGGATTCCCAGCAAGCTTAATCGCACTTTCGTTGTCACAATAAATCAAGATGGGATAATCCAATGCAAAGAAAATTTCCTCGATAAGCTTCTTAAGCCATATACATTCCTTAGTAGCCGCTACATACTCCGCTTCACAACTAGAAAGAGCAACGGTGTGTTGCTTCTTACTACACCACGAGATTGTTGCTGAACCTGTATTAAAACAATAACCTGTTGTGGCCCATTCCGCATCCACATAACCAGCCAACAAGAATGAGGCGTGACGCTTATACCATAGTCCAAAATTCAAAGTGCCTTTTATGTATCGAAGGATCCTCTTTGCTGCGATGAGATGATTCGTACATGGTTTCTCCATAAATTGAGAAATAACTCCAACAGAGTAAGAAATATCCGGTCGCGTAATAGATAAATAAAGTAAGCTTCCAACAAGTTGCCTAAACGGTGCAGCATCCTCCAATAATTTTCCTTCATTTTTAGCTAACTTCAAATTTATCTCCATGGGAGTAGTCATTGGCTTCGACGCTTTCATATTAAAACGAGCAAGTAAACTTTCATCGTATGCGCTTTGAGAAATGAAATATCCCTCTGATCTTCGAACTTCAAGACCGAGAAAACAGCTAGCTTCTCTAAGATTCTTCATCTCGAAGCGAATAGATAAAGCATCACGAAGACATCTTATCTCATCATCGTCGTCGCCGGTAATGGTCATATCGCCGACATAGAGAAGGAGCATGGTGCACTTCATTGAATTTTTCTTGATAAATAAACTTGAATCTGCACTTGAAGATTTGAAACCACAAAATTCAAGATATTGAGCAATCTTGCCGAACCAAGCTCTTGAAGCTTGTTTTAAACCATACAAAGCCTTCTTAAGACGACAAACATAGTCGGAAAACTCCTTTGAAACAAATCCCTGGGGCTGCTCCATATATACATCTCGATCTAATTCTCCGTAAAGAAAAGCGTTCTTTACGTCAAGCTGCAATAATACCCAACTTTTGTGAGAAGCCAATGAAATGATCGTCCAAACCGTTGTCATCTTCACTACCGGGCTGAAAGTCTCGTAGTAATCTTCACCATATCGTTGAGAAAATCCGCGAGCAACCTGACGGGATTTATATCTATCGATAGTTCCATCGATCTTCTTCTTTAACTTGTAAACCCATTTACAAGTGATTGATTCGACATTATTTGGCTTTGGAACGATCTCCCACGTGCAATTTTTATTTAACGTCAATATTTCTTCGTTCATTGCTTCTCCCATTCCGTAATGCCTTTAGCTTCATCATAAAACTTGGGCTCGTTTGCACTCCCACGGTAAAGCAAGACAAAGAAGAGAAATGATTCAGCTGCACTTCATAGTCGTTCAAATAATCGGGTTGCGTTCTTTGTCTATAAGACCTCCTAGATGCTGCTTCAATAACATCATTTTGCGGAAAATTATCTTCAACAAAAGTATCATCACTTTCCTTTTCATCCGAAGTATTTCCCTTATGAATGGTTGAAGGCTGCGATTATCTTCAACTATATCAACAGCAGAAATTTCATCGAAGACAACGTCTCGATTCCAAGACCATGCATCTCCACCCTTTTCTGTGAGTATCATAACCAACAAAAATACAACACCTAGCCTTCGGATCAAGTTTGGTCCGATTAGCTTTAGGAATATGAACACAGCACACCGAGCCAAAAACTCGAAAATAACTCACATTGGGTTTATGAAGATATAATGCTTCAAAAGGCGAGAATTCTGTCCCGGGCCATGGCGGAAGGCTATTAATGACATGACATGCCGATAAGAAAGCCGCTGCCCATAATTCTCTTGGAAGCTTCTTCGCATGTAACCACGATAAACATACGGAAGTAAGATGTGCCATCTTACGTTCAACAACTCCGTTTTGTTGCGGAGTGTCCGGACATGTCATTTGACGTCGAATACCATGCCTTGCAATAATTTGTTGATCCGGGGTAAATTCTCCCCCGTTATCAGTGAGCAAGCAACGTATTTGCAGCTGAAATTCTTTCTCCACTTGCTCCTTGAATTCACAGAATTTAGAGAAAACCTCATATTTATTTTCCAAGAACGCCCAAGCAAATCGAGAAAAATCGTCGATGAAAACCATGGCGTAACGAAAACCAGAATAGTTGGGCGTCCGAGTCGGCCCCATTAAATCAGCATGTATCAACTCTAATGCGACCGAAGCTTTATTCGTCGGACTTGGAAAAGGAAGACGATGAGATTTTCCAAATTGACAACCAGCACAGACCACGCCGTCATGAACTTTACTAAAGAGTGGAATACCATTGAGAAGTTTCTTTGTCGAAATTTTATGCAACAGCTGATAGCCAACGTGCCCCAAGCGAGCATGCCAAAGAGTCGCACTAGTATTTTGACTTGTCTTCTTAATATATGTGTCATTAGCCGACAACACATATAACGAATCTTTTTGCTTTTCCGTAAATAAAACATCACAATCGAAATGTTTTATATTAGATATTATTTTCACATCAGCAGGACCAAAAAGAACATACCTCCTAGCATCCGCAATCTGAGAAACCGAAGCAAGATTTTTCTTCAACCCCGGAAGATGATAAACGTCATCAAGGGAAACATTTTTCTCAACGTCGATATGCCCTTCTTTAACAACCGGATGCAAACAGTTATCAGCCGTCATAATAACTCTTTTTCCTTTATACGGACGAATATCCGACAATAAATAATCATTTCCGGTTGCATGATGAGAACAGCCGGAATCAACAATCCAATCCTTGCTATAGTCTATCGAATCATTAGCATGTGATTGTTCATGTTGTGTAATGGTATTCACAATGCTAGGCTGCTCAATGTCTTCAATAAAAAAACATTGATCCCATTTGACTTGCTCGGTTTCACTGGCTTCGTGTGCAACATTCTCTCTTTCTCTTGTGAGTTTTACACGACAGTTCCGTTGAATATGGCCTGGTTTGCCGAACCTTTCACGCTTGATTTTCACTGTGCAATTGCGCTTAATATGTCCCAGCTTTCCGCATCTATAGCAATTCTTAGAAATAGCCCATCATTTTTGAATTGTTTGATGCCATTAGAATCATCCTTCGAGATAAATTTACCCTTTCCTTTATCCTTTACGTAAAGAGTGTCTTCCATTTGAGAAGCGGGCTGCTATTTTACCCCCCCGTCATTTGCTTCACTAGCGCTTCTTGATTTGAAAGCAAATTCTCCATTTCAATGAAATGAAGGTTGTGAAGCCCACCCTTGTATGGAAGAAATGAACGGCATAAATTCCTTCCGAAGTCTGCGAATGAGATATCGACGTAGACGAGCATCACTCACAGCGCCCTTCACATCCAATTCTGAAATTTCAGCGCACAAGGCTTTAACTTCAGAAAATACTCCGGAATCAAAAGATTACCTTGAACCATTCCAGCAAGTTCGTTCTCTAGAAATTCCAGCCTCATGGTGTTCTTTTGAGTGACCAACCGGTCAAGTACTTGCCACGATTCCTTTGGTGAATTTATGTCACACACATGCTCAATATACTCTTTGTTGATCGACGTTCGCAAAGCAAATAAGGCCTTGCCACACTTGATCTTCCACTTCCTTAGTGCCTCAGAATTTTGCAGAGTATCCTCTGGAATTTCGACGTCTTCACCAGAAATAAGATCCCACAAATCCTAACCCTGTAGATAAGGCTCCATGCATAAGCGCCAGTAACTATAATTGTCACCGACAAGCTTTTCCACAGAAATACGGCTACTACCACAGTTCATCTTCACACAGTAATAATATCAAACACCTTGTAGTCGACGAGGCCCTGATACCATGTAATAATATAGATCAGTAATAGAAGAAGATCAATAATGAAAACCAAAGTAGAAACAAAGAGAAAACCTGAATATATAACTGATATATGATAGTTTCTACATAAGATGCTATATAAAACTTAAGTACAGATAAGTATAACATAGAAGTTTCTTAACTGCTACTATAAACACAACTGCAAGTATTTAAAATATAAAAACTATTTTCACTAATTAAAGATATATTTAACGTGATTCATCATAATACGTTTAATAAAATATATATTAAACTTGATTCATCATAATAAGTTTAATAAAATATATATTAAACGTTAGTCATCATTATATGTTTAAATAGAATATATATTAAACGTGACGCATCTCTCTCGTGTACTTTATGTTGTCAATCTCAAATAAGATTAATTAACTAAGTCCTCATTGTTCTTTTATATAAAGTAACTGTTGGTTTCGGCGGTCTGATCGTTGCCATAACATTGGTCAGAACTCCGTCTGTACAATAAGTCGAAACACGTACTTCCTATGCTATTCATTAGACGATATTGCTCAGACATTCACATGCTCTAGGGTTACGGCGATCGTTCCCAAGATACAACGATTTTTGAACTCGAAATTGCAGCACTACGACTCGAGTTTTCCGATGAATCTTACTCGAAACTCATATTCTTCCTTCCTTTGGGAACAAAGAACTTGTAATGATATTATGTGAATGCTTTGGAGATGATTGAATGATTTTCCAACTCGAGCAGGGGTCTATTTATACTTTTTCGAATGTCACATATGTCTTTCTGTGAATAGTTATAACTATTGGATTTGTTTGACCTTGGGTCAATGTGCGAATAGTCGCAACTTTTGGGTCTGTTCATAACTGGCAACTTTTCAACACAACGGTTCAGACCCGAGTCGAACCGACGCGGCCCATCGCTCACAAGTCACAACGGACTCGTCATGTCACTTTGTCCAGTCTACGGTCACTCAGCTCTGCGTCGTCTTCACTTGCACACGTGTCACTGACATGTCATTCGAACTGTCACGTCACCGACACATAGAACCCCACACGTCATCACCGGAGCATAAATTTTAGCTCCTTATATCTCCTTATAGCTCTTTGCTACGATGCGCACGTGCGCCTTCAAACCTCCCATTAAGCACGTGGCACGTCATGGATCGGTTCGGTCTCGGCTTGGAGGTGCAAGGCACCTCATCGCACTTGGGCTATTACTTGGAGGAAAATCCCCCACAAGCCCATAAGCCCACTTAGCCCACACAAGCCCTAAGGTAGGCCTTTTGAATTACCTACACAAGGTAATTCTATATAAAGTGAAGATTTACCAATTGTCTAATCAATGTAGGACAAAGTTCCATTCACATATTTATTAAACAACATTTAATATCGTATTGGGCCAACTTTAAAAATTGATTTCTTATTCACCCATCATTGGATTCGAACCAATTAATGTTCGATAGATTTTTCTCTAAACGTAAATTATGAATCTTTCATCAATTTTGAGTTTCGACGAACGACGACATCTCGATTTTAATAAAAACATATCTGCTGAATTTATTGGGTTAATTAACTCATTTGGGCGTTGAAAAAAAAATTAACTATGAGCCCAATTGCTCCAACAGTAAATAGATCTTCATTGCTGATAACAGAGAGTATGCATGAAAATGAGCTGAGCCGGCTCGACTGAAACTCGGCTCGAGCTCATAAAAATTGAACTCGAGCTCATATTAGTCGAGCTTGAGCTTGCTCGTAAGTGATTGGGCTTCTCAACTTTTCTTTCATTATTATTTTTATTTTAACTACTAATCGAGTATGATAGCTCGAGCTTGATGAGCTGAGCTTATTTAACTAGTATCGAGTTCGAGCTAAAAAAAAAAAGGTTCGTCGAGCTTGAGTTCAGAAATAGAGCGAGCTCGAAAAAAAAAAGCTCGTCGAGTTCGAGTTCAGAAAATAGAGCGAGCTCGACTCGTTTACAGCTTAATGGAAAGTATAATGGTAATTGAGATCAATGATTATGGAACTAATCGTCCGGTCCAGTTTCTTGGACCGGGCTTGAGTGCATTAATGGGCTTTTAACGTTAGACTCGCAAGACCATCATCTTTCTATTATATTATTAACGAGACCCTTATAAAAACTGTCATTTGGTGTGTCACTATTAACCAATCAATTTTTTTTCTAAAATTAATAATTAAAAAAAAAGTACTTTATGAAAACCACCCACTAATAAAAAAAGTTCTTACCCCACAACATTAACATGCTTTTTCTTACAAAAAAAAAGGGAAATTCCGGTTGGTAACCCTGTATTTAAGACTTTTCCAGTTGGTGCCCAAAGTTATTTTCGATTCCGGTTGGTACCCCTGTGTTTAAACTTTTTCCAGTTGGTGCCCAAAGTATTTTTCAATTCCGCTTGGTAACCCTGTGTTTAATGCTTTTCCAGTTGGTGCCTAAAGTATTTTTAAATTCCGGTTGGTAACCCTAAGTTATGAAAAAACATAACCCCGCGATTTTAAAAGACTAAAAAACAATATCTTTAGGTATATGAACCGTTTTTTATGTTTTCTAGAATTCCGTTATCAACTAACATGCCTATACCTAAAGATATCATTTTTTAGTCTTTTAAAATCGCGGGGTTATGTTTTTTCATAACTTAGGGTTACCTATCGGAATTTAAAAATACTTTGTGTACCAACTAAAAAAGATTTAAACACAGGGTTACCAACCGGAATTGAAAAATATTTTGGGCACTAACTGAAAAAGGCTTAAACACAGGGGTACCAAAAGGAATCGAAAATAACTTTGGGCACCAACTGGAAAAGCCTTAAACACATAGTTACCAACCGGAATTTCCCAAAAAAAAAACTTAGGATGGTAATAACTAACTCTTAATTAATTTTTAATAAAAATTGAATTTACAATAATATTTTTAAAATTAAATTCATAATAATACCAATTCATAATAATACCTTATAATTTAATTAAAAAATTAAATTTACAATTATAATTATTATTATAATTAATTTTTTTAATTACACAGATAATTGGCGGGGTGCGAAATTAATAGTTCATGTTATCATCCCTCATAGTTTCCATCCATTAGTTTGACACTCATCGGAGCCGTACGATCATTGATAATCATCTATCGTCCACTAACGTTTCAATTTCAAATTTATTAGAAGATAATAATTTTTTTTATGACTACAGATGGATAGAGTTTATCGACCACTTCCCATGAAATTCGTCGTTATCCTTTTCCTCAAATAATAATCACATTCAACAGTCAACAACCTCATTAGTTCACCGCTTTCTAGGCTTAGCTTAGCTGATAGTGGGAAATGGGGAAAGGTGGTATGTCCCATGGAAACAACGGAGGAGAAGAGCAAGAGGAGAACATGGCCGCGTGGCTTTTAGGTGTTAACAATCTCAAGATTCAACCTTTTAAGCTTCCTCCTCTTGGTATTTGACTATTCTTTCTTTCTTCCCATCGATTTTATTACAATTCTTCAGTAAATTCATGTTCCTTCTTTACTGGCCATAGGGCCTCATGATGCTAGGATCAGAATGAAAGCCGTGGGTATATGTGGAAGCGATGTTCACTACCTCAAGGTATTATTACATCGTGGGGCTTTAGTTTTTAACCATTATCTGATCGATTGATATGTTGAAACTTTTGATCTGAGAAACCCTTTTGCGTACAGCCTATTTCTGATGTATTCTATAGATAGATATACCATTGAAAGAGGCATATTTAAGTAGTAGCTCTCATTCTCCTTAGGAGATGAAATTAGCTGACTTTATTGTGAAAGAGCCCATGGTGATTGGGCATGAATGTGCCGGCATTATCGAAGAAGTTGGCAGTGAGGTTAAGAACTTAGTTCCTGGCGATAGAGTTGCCATAGAGCCAGGAATTAGCTGCTGGAGATGCAACCTTTGTAAGGACGGGCGGTACAATCTCTGCCCCGAGATGAAGTTCTTCGCTACTCCGCCAGTTCACGGCTCCCTCGCTAATCAGGTTTTACTAATTTAGCATCACATTTATATAGGCTTAAATATATTTTTAGTTCCGTATGTTTGAGGGGGTAGTGTTTTAAGGACACTAACGTTAAGGGTGGTAATTTTAGTCCAGTAATTATCAAAACTGAAGCAATTTAGAGACACTTAAGTTAAGGGTGGCAATTTCATTCCTATAAGTATTGAAATTGAAGCAATTTTAGGATAGTTATATCCGGAAACTTAATTTCAGCCCGGAATTTACACATGTGGCGCCGAAGAAGCAATTTACTTATTTTTTTACTTATGAGGTGACGATTAATTGGAAGAAAGAGAAAACAAATTTAGTTCAAGTCAGCATTTTTAGTGCCACGTGTATAAATTTTTGGCTGAAATTAGATTTCTAGATTTAGTTGTCCTAAAATTGCTTGATTTATAATACTTATGAGACTTAAATTGCCACTCTGAACTTAAATGCTTCAATTTCGATACTTACAGGACTAAAATTGTCACTCTTAACTTAAGTGTCCTTAAAACGCTACCCCCTCAAACATACAGGACTAAAAATATATTTAAGCCCATTTATATATTTCCGTTCGTTTTTCCGATCTATTTTGTGATCCAACTTAAATACTGCTCGTGGCTGTGGTGGGGAAACAGATTGTGCATCCCGCGGATTTATGCTTCAAACTGCCCGAAAACGTGAGCTTGGAAGAAGGAGCCATGTGCGAGCCTTTGAGTGTGGGAGTCCACGCTTGTCGTCGAGCCAACGTTGGGCCCGAGACCAACATCCTGGTTATGGGAGCTGGGCCCATAGGGCTCGTGACGCTGCTCTCGGCCCGTGCGTTTGGGGCGCCGAGGGTCGTGATCGTGGACGTGGACGAGCATCGCCTGTCGGTTGCTAAGAAGCTCGGGGCTGACGAGACCGTGAAAGTTTCAACGAATATAGGCGTAAGTATCTCATCTCATAGGTCGTCGTTTGCTATCAGAAATTCAGGATATGGAACATGGTCTAAGGTTGTCATAAATTTCATGTCGCAACATTAAATTAAACGCAGGACGTGGAAGCAGAAGTGGAACGGATCAAGAAAGCGATGGGGGCGGAGATAGACATTACGCTCGACTGCGCGGGATTTAACAAAACCATGTCGACCGCTCTAAGTGCGACGTCTTCGGGCGGGAAGGTGTGCCTTGTCGGGATGGGGCATTCTGAGATGACCGTCCCTCTTGCGCCTGCAGCTGTAAGGTAAAGAGAAAACGAAATTCTTGGCATTCAAACTTTACGCCGGTCGTTTTGAAACGTTTATGACGGAAAATATTAGGGAAGTGGACGTGGTGGGAATATTCCGTTATAAGAATACGTGGCCGCTGTGCATCGAGTTCTTGAGGAGCGGAAAGATAGATGTGAAGCCGCTGATCACTCACAGGTTTGGATTCTCTCAGAAGGAGGTTGAAGAAGCCTTTGAGACAAGTGCCAAAGGTGGGAATGCTATCAAAGTAATGTTCAATCTCTAAGTTAAGAGTATTTTCATTTCATGCGATGGTCGTAAAAAAGAAAAAAAAAAAAAAACGTGTACGGAGTTATCTTCTCTTGTTCTTGCACTATGTACTTGAGACTATGAACTTGATATCAGCATAATCTAATAAGTGAAGTGAAGAAATGTAAGAGAATTACCCCCTAGGGCTTACTTGACTAGCGGAAGGTCAGGGGTTCGAGGATCTTGACTATCGTTGTTTGTGGGATTTTGGGGTGGTCTCATGGATCATGGATGATTAGTCTCGCTGGAAGTCATGGTCGTTCCATAGTTGATTGAAAATGTCAATTTAGACTATTCCAGCCGTGTTGCATAACCCAAAAAATAGGGTAAAAGTTCCGCAATGGTACATCAACCAACACTGAAAATGAGTTATTTTATTTCTCTATCACGGTTTCAACGCAATTTTGCATTTGATCTCAAAACATGCGTTTGATATTTCAAAATCACGTACAAGTCCTTTTGTTTGTTTTAATTATTAAAGAGCTCATATAAAAAGAATAAATAAGTAAAATGCATAAAAAGGAATTGGCTACTGTGAATATAAAAATAATATTTTTTGTATCTTATTTTTAATTTTTTTTATATTTTACTTATATGTAATATATAGTAAAATATTGTTTTGAAAAATTGTAAAATATGAGGGGAGTATTGAAATTTTGAAAAAGCTGGTGTGGAAAGAATATTTTGACAATATTCTGATGAATTTAATGATTGGAGAAGAATTAGTATATGATTTGCAATTACTGCATTTTGAGTTTGAGAATCGATCTTTTGATTGGAGATGACCTTAAATAGACAGCCTAACCCACACTGATGAAAAAAAAAAGAACAAAAATTATATTTTCCGAATAAAAGATGGCCCAAAATATTGGTCGAAGCACAAATTGTAATGTTGTTTCTGGTTGTCATCGTAGCTCTTATACTACAATTAGGTTCAGTTTGAATTGAATTTTAACCTCACAGTCGGATGTGGGACGACCTCAGCTTTCAATGGAACTAATCCTCGTGTCTGTCTCAAGTCCACACAAACATCCAAAGCCAAGGAGTCCATCGAACTAAAAATAGAGAGGATAGAAAAATAAAGAATTTGTAAGGTATTTTCTCCGACTATAAAGAGTGATATTGAAGATTTTTTTCTTTATAGATTGAGAGGTCATAGCTCCTAATTATTTTCTCTATAGTTGAATTCTTCTTCCTTACCTATGGTTCTTATCCCGATTTGTTTGGGCTTTTCCACGTATTATATCTCTGATCGCTTAAATATTTAGATACGGTGTTATTCGACCAAGTCCGCTACCCCAACATGAAAACCTGTGGCAATCTTGTGAGAAAATTATTACCTCGATCGCTGAGTCTCTCTACCGAGCAAATATGATGGCAACACTAATTTTACCGATTGCATAGAATTGCATCATTATGGTATATAAATAACTGCAATTTACTCTTAGCTCTTTGCTAGTTGGGCATCATTTGTTTCCACGAAACATTACATCTCTACACATTAAAACCATTGTACATTATTGAAGGGCCTATTACAATGATCATTCATGGTCATTTTTAGTTTGTAATCAACGATGTACTGGTCGAATCTTGCAAGAACCTTCTGTGCCAAATGCCGGCTTAGGCTAACGGTTATATTAATGAAGCTATTTTATAGGGTTTGCATGCAGAAATATTATACATAAGTCCGTTATATAAACACTTGATTTGATTATGTGTCCATGTAATAATAATTGGAATCCCTTGTAGCTTGTACATATCCTTACAGAGAGACCCACAAATATATATATATATATATATATATATATTCAACTTCTTAACCCATAAAGATAGCAAATAAGACAAAGTACGTATAAATTTATCCAACGGTTGCAATAAAAACAGGACTAAAGACAAAAGAGAGCCAGACGGATTTATGACAATAAAAAAAATTCTATATTATTCTTTCGACCAAAACATAAAGATATACATTGTCTTTAAAACAGCATCCATCATTAATGAATTCAAATCATTTACGCGAACTTATATTAAGACGAAAAATGAAGGTCCATTGGTCCAAAATGCGTGTGAAGAAGAGGGTTTCTTTTATTACATAATGGTAACACATTCTTCATTTGTTATCTTTTTCTGTTTTTTGTAAGAAATGATGGGTGATAGATAGGTAATATAATCCTTAACCTTCTTTTATTTTTTCTTTTTTGGATGCATCAAATGTCAATAATAATAAATATCGGTTTTTGCAATCGTCCCATAAAAGTAATTAACTGCTAAACGAAGGCACTATTACCTCAACATTAATAAAAAAAAAGGAAAATAAAAAGAAAGAACCATTTCATCTGATTTTAATTTCATAACTTATTTCACCCTAGCCTGAGCTCAAGATCTATCTCATCTCTATGACTACAAGCCGTAAATCCCCGATCGATCGAACATAACCTCTCGACGCTCTTATGCCTCTTATTGCTCGTAACCGCCGCATTATCCGCCAGGTTTACGAACTTGGTCTGAGGCTTAATACGCTTATCAAGATCAGTAGTATCTTGACGACGATAATGTTGATGTAGCGACGTGATCGTCTCTCTCGATCTCTTCACACTCCCACCATCAATCTCTTCACACTTGGTCGGAGGCTTAATACGCTTATTAATATCCAAGCTCGGAACTATCGGGCTATCATTATACCGATCGTAGTTCTTGAGCTGCTGCTTCTGATCGGACAAGGAAGAACATTTATGGGAAGAATTATTCTGGTCGGAATGCTGCTTGAGCCTTGCTCTCTCGCGTTTGTGAATGTTCATGTGACCACCAAGGGCTTGAGCCGACCTGAAAACCCTATTACAGAAGCTGCATGTGTAAGACCTCGGAGGCCATACATCGAGCTCCCATGAGTTCATAGGAGATGGGAACATTAGATAATGTCTGCTGCTGTAGTTTTCCATTGTAATAATGTACTTTTGAAATGAGGGAGAAATAAAGAGTTAAATAGAAGTGAAAGAGGTATGATGAGTGATAGTTCTATATATGTAGAAGCGAAGTACGGAGCTTTAGGTAGATTGGCATGAAATGAATGATATATTATTGAATGCAAGAAAAGAACAAAAGAATCTTTCGTTAATGTAAGGGGAATAAGAACATAGTACTTGGAAGGAAAAAAAAGGGGTTTTTTAGTAGTCTTGCAGTGTGGTACCTTTCATTTGGCCTTTTTTGTGTGGCATTTTTTGCTGATATATAGATGATCAATTTAAATATTTCTTTGTGTTATCTAAACTATGGATTGATTGTAAGAATAAGATGAATCAGTATCAGACAAAGGTTTTGTGCCTGTAGAAAGGACGAGTGGAGCAGTCAATGATGGTGATGCTCTCTAAAGACAAGTTGAAAATGATCATTACATTGTTTTTATTACTGTGTGGTATGTTTGAATATCAAATATTTAGGTTGACGTAGTCTTGTAATATAAGTCTAAGAAATTTATAAATTTGTAAAAATAGTTTATCAAATTTTAATTTTTATATGTTTTATTTTCAAAATGTCTCCTTTCTTTTTTGCCTATTTCTTTTCTTATTTAATTCTAGACTCAAAATTTCATTTTTCGCTGATGGTCGCAAGGATTCCTACCCAAAAATTTCTTGATATGAGCTTTGATCAATATTAGATAAAGTGATCATCCAACTCATTACATAGTGGAGTACAAGGTTTTTTTTTATTTATTATTAGTCCTTACAAATCTAAGCAAAAATACATGCATTTACTGAATTTAGAAGAGAAAAAAAAGTCCGACTTCTAATTTTTGGTATTGGTGATGTTTGTAATAGTACGTTGGACAATAAAGAATATATTATCTAGAAGGAAGAATGATTCTATGTATTTAATCCTATATATCTATATATATATATATATATATATATTAATATTGTTGCAAAGACACTCTTTGAACTACATGCATTTGGAGCCAAGCAATTATCCCACTAAAAACATATTCGTCAAACATTCAACCACCGGAAATATAAAAAGGGAAATTACAGTTGATAACCTTGTGTTGAAGGCTTTTCCAGTTGATGTCCAAAGTTATTTTCAATTTCGGTTGGTACTCCTGTATTTAAGCCTTTTTCAGTTGGTGTCTAAAGTATTTTTCAATTTCGGTTGGTAACCCTGTATTTAATCCTTTTCCAGTTGGTGTCCAAAGTGTTTTTAAATTCCGATTGGTAACCCTAAGTTATGACAAAACATAACCCCGCGATTTTAAAAGTCTAAAACATGATATCTTTAGGTATAGGCATGTTAGTTGTTAACGGAATTCTAGAAAACATAAAAAACGGTTAATATACCTAAAGATCTCATTTTTAGTCTTTTAAAATTGCGGGGTTATGTTTTGTCATAACTTAGGGTTACCAACCGGAATTTAAAAATACTTTGGGCACCAACTGGAAAAGGCTTAAGCACAGGGGTACCAACCGGAATTGAAAAATACTTTGGGCACCAACTGAAAAAGGCTTAAACACAGGGGTACCAACCGGAATTGAAAATAACTTTGAACAACAACTGAAAATGCCTTACATACAGGGTTACCAATCGGAATTTTCCTATATAAAAATATGCATTCATGTTTATTAAATAATTGTACTACTTGTCGTAACAATGATAATATTTTAATAAGTATGCTATGTATAGGATCATCCGTTTGTTCATGTAGTGAATGAAGAATCGTTGATCTTTCCCAGCCCTAATCCATTTTATATAATAATTTCATTTTCATATTTTAGGCCTCACAATGTGACATGACATAAAAGGGGAATAGGAGATGGATGGTTTGTTCCTCCATTCTTAACACTAGTATTTTACGCACACTCCATGCGTATGATTTAATATATAAATTTATAATATTACTTAATATTTTGAGTCATTTTTAATAAATAAATCATAACATTATTTATAATTGTGTATTATTTTTAAATGTATTTTTAGAGGATATAATTGTAATTAATACAAAAGTTAAGGGTAAAATGATAATTATACATGTTATATCAAATCAATTTAATTACAGTAATTCTAAGTGCTCTTCAATAGTAAAATAGATATACTAAGGTGATCTTCAATAATAAAATAGATATAGATAAATGATGGTGGAGAAGGATAAGAGAAAATTTAATTTGTGATTATGATTTTGGGTTTTAAGCCTAATACAAAGCCCAAGGCTTTCAAAGTACCAATATGCCATGTGATACTCTAACCTTAACTTAAGCCTATGGTTATTACACCGAATTTGTGGAGGAAAATACAAAGAAAATCAATGTTAGCGTATTAAATAATGATACGTTACGCTTCGAATGTCGTACCATTACACATCTCCTACGTCGAAATCCTCCAAGCAGAGCCTAAGATTATTATTACAGAGCATAAACGCATTCCCGAAATTTATCTCATTGATCAAGAAACAAAAAAGAAGAGACAACATAACATGAACTCAGTCCCAAAGGTCGTCCGCTAACGATTATTATTAAGAGGCATCTGCAAAATCTCTCACTCAAGCACTTTTCTTCACCTCAGCGGACTTGATGATGTCGATGAACTCGGGCTACAGACAGAATAAAACAACGGCCGGGAAATTTTAACAAAGTTATCGAGCAATCTTCTTCGTAAGTAACGATGTATACCATTATTACCTTCAACGAAGCACCGCCTACTAAAAACCCATCAACATCAGTTTGGCCAGCCAGTTCCTTGCAGTTGCCTCCATTCACAGAACCTTTACCATTTGATATTTATTTATTAAATAATCAGAATGTGTGTCGAAACTTTATTCTTTAGATTTATATTGAATGAATTCCCAAGTCAGTAGGAGGATTATTTATTGATTGAGATACCTCCGTAGATTATCCTGGTCGAAGCAGCAACTTCAGGGCTTACGTTAGCTTGGAGCCATTTCCTCAACTCAAAATGCACCTACGATAATGAATGATAAAATATTCAGTATTTGACTGACTGACCTTTATTGCATCTCTGTTGTTTTTGAGATCCCCAACTCAAAAATCAAAACAAAGACTTACTTCTTGAGCCTGAGCGGGAGTAGCGACCTTTCCAGTTCCAATAGCCCAGACAGGCTCGTAGGCCAAGACAACATTGCTCCAATCCTTAATCCTCTCTGTATTAGTGTCATAATGGTATGAATTACTTGCTGTAGAGAACGCATGGTGAGATAGCTTATAAAGTGTATCCTAAGATAGGTTGAATACCAGCAATGGCCTTTGTCTGCGCAGCAACAACATCCATGGTTGTTCCTGCTTCCCTCTGCTCAAGAGTTTCCCCAATGCAAGCAATAACCTTCAACCCTTGAGAAAGTGCATACGCAACTTTATCTCCGACAAACTGAGAAGCAACATACCAGATGTAAGGAAAAAAAAAAAAAAAAAAAAACAGCCCCAATGTAACACATTTGCATACGTATGTATATGTTGAAATCTCAACCTCCACCGAAGAAGACCATGAAAGAGCATTATTACCTCACTGGATTCAGCCAACAAAGCTCTTCTTTCAGAATGACCAAGAATCACCCACGGTACGCCGAGGTTGACAAGCATCTCAGCACTACATCAGAATAATTGTCAGACTTGTAAGAGTTTCATTCATCTGATCAAATCGATTATCAATCACGGTAGCTTTCACCAGAATGCACAAATTTAAACATGACATGAAGCATAGGATTTACGCAAAATGATCCGCATGAATGGATGTCCCAAAGCTTACCTGACCTCACCAGTGTAAGCACCTCCTTTCTTAACCCAACAATTTTGTGCTGCCACATGGAAATCGGGTCGGAGGGAACTTTTCACAGTAGGAAGAAACACAAATGGGGGGCTTACAACAACCTCTGTGTACAAATACGATGCACTATAAATTGTTTGTCAGTCGTAAGAGTATTCAATTTCTCTTTCCAAGGATTCATTCATATAAGAACGCCTTTAATATTCTGACATATCTACTAACCAACAACATCTTGGGATGGCACCTCAGCAGCATTCAGTGTGGACACAATCTTCTTCACTTCTTCAGCAGTTCCATTCTACAAAAAAAGAAAAGACGGCCTTTTTAGAGTCATTCGTACAAGTAAAAGTAGATAGATCCATTAATTTCCTATCATTCAACGCAAGGCCGAGCAAAAGAACTAGAAAGAAACTAAATAATAAATCACTCGGCAATTGAAATGTTACTAAATTGAAATTTTTGGGGAATCAAATCTCATGAGACAACGATCGCATGTTGCTGCGCCCGAATTATAAAATCCCTAACGTAGAACGTCATAACGCGTTTTAGATCGAACATAAAAGAAAAATCTAAGATCATTATCGAATCAATGAGAATCTCACTTCATCAATAAAAACAAAATTAGATCTATGAAGTAATAAAGCAGATCGGAGACTCACGCATTTCCAGTTTCCTCCGACGAAGAATTTTCTGGCCATGATGTCTCTCTGAATTCGATGGATAGTAACGAGGATTGCTTTGCTCCGCAAGAAAGAAAATCTCTTTGTTTCTCGTAATGTCTGGTGTGTGAGCGACTGATCCTTTTTATTATTATTATTATTATTTGTGCAATTGGATATTCCAAAGTTCCATTTTTTTAGGTTGTTATCTTTCTATCTATTTTATTATTGTTCCGCACCTTAGATTAACTACTTAATTGATTTGGTATGTCATATTTTTTTTTTCAATTTTACCCTTTAATTGTTATTTTATTCCAATTTTATTCTTTATTTAAAATTTTAGCAATTAAACATTTTAATTTAAGAAATTTTAAAATATAAAAAATAATATATTTTTTATTGCACACGTATTGAATGTGCATAAAATACTAGTAAAATACTAGTAGTATATAATAGATTTGTTGCGATAGAAAATATATTGATTGTCACCATCAAACCATATATTTTCCCACTTCTAAAGCATATTCTAAAAATTGAATCATATTATTCGCATTTTTGCCTATTCAACCCAACTTGTTATTATATTATTATATGCACATCTCACATATTGCAATTTAAGCAATCATAATAGAGAATATAAAACACATAATACATAATAAAACACATAACACATAATACTAGTAAAAATTTTTATTATAATAGGGTCTAAAAAATAAAGTTCATCGATAAAACAGAACCATAAATTTCATTAAACACATAATAAACATAAAACACAAAATACATTGTAAACATAAAACAAATAATACATAAAATAAGGAACAAATAACACATAAAATAAGGAACATGGAAAATATAAAACACATAAAATAAAGAATTTTTTGAGATATCACTTTCTTATAATGGTAAGCAAACAATAGAGATTTTCAATATAATGGGTATCTAATGGAAATTGAATCGTCCTAAAAACTATTACCTCAAGATTATTATCTCAAAAACCAATATTATTATCTCAAGATAAATATAGTATTTTCTTATCTTATAAACTAAACGTAGCCTCAGTATACTTAGACTCGTGATCAAATCGATCATATAACATTTTCAATACCTTGAAATCTCAGCTTTGACCATTAATTAAAAAAGTCATTGATGTTGTTATTATTATTTGGCTAAATTGCATATAACTCATTCGTAGTTTAAAAAATAAACACCAAAATCCATATAATTTGTAAATAGCATAAAACACCCTCGTTGTTTATTTAATCATGCGCTCCTTGTCATTTTCACCCCCTAATTGGAGGGTACAATGTTATATTATACACCATGGAGGGTACGGAGCTAAGTTTTAGACAGCATATGGGAGTTTCATGCAATTAAAAAAAGCATAAAAAAGTAATGCGCATTTTAATATATCCACGTGGGATATAGCATAATTTACCCTTATTATTATCTATATTATATATAAAGCGTGAAGGGTATCTAAAAATGTGTGTCAATTAAATTATTATTTTACCTTTTTATTATTTTTATTTATTTTAATATTGTATAACTATCATTTTACCCTTCAATTTTTTATTCATTATGCTTAGATCCTCATTTTTTTCCTTTTACATACTTAAAAACATTACATAATTAAATTTCAAATATAAAATAATATTATACATATTTATATATCAGAGCACGTGCATTGGACGTGGATAACATATTATTATTATTATTATTCTGGTGGATTCAATTTAGGCTTGAATATATTTTAGTCCTATATATTTAAGGAGGTGTCATTTTAAGGACACTTAACTTAATGATGGCAATTTTAGTTCTACAAGTATCCAAATTCAAGCAATTTAAGGACATTTAAGTTGAGTGTGACAATTTTAGTCCAGTAAGTATTAAAATTGAAGCAATTTTAGGACGGTTAAACCCAAAAACCTAATTTCAGCTAGAAATTTATACACGTTGCATCGAAGATGCTGACTTGACTAAATTTATTTTCTCTTTCTCCAATTAAGGGTCACTCATAAGTAAAAATAAATAATAGGAGCTTATTTGGAGAAAAGACAGTAAATAGTCATATAAGTATTAGAATTGAAACAAGTTTAGGAAAGTTAAACCCGAAAACCTAATTTCATCCCGAAATTTATACACAACACTAGAGATGCTGACTTGGACTATGAGGTGACGCTTAATTAAAGGAAAGAAAAAATAAATTTAGTCCAAGTCAGCATGTTCGGCGCCACAAGTGTAAATTCCGAACTGAAATTAAGTTTCTGAGTCTAACTGTCCTAAAATTGCTTCAATTTCTATATTTACAAGACTAAAATTTCCACATTTAACTTAAGTGTTCTTAAATTGCTTCAATTTTGATACTTACGGGACTAAAATTGTCACATTTAACTTAAGTGTCCTTAAAACGTCGCCCCTCAAACATACAAGACTAAAAATATATATAAGCCTTTAATTAATTTATTTGCCATATAAAAACCAGAAAACTGTACAAAATGCGATACATAAATCAAACAAACTACAGCAAAGGAAGACTAAATGAAAAGCTCTGGTAAAAATTTCAAAACACAACTATTCTTGATTCATACAAACATACATTTTACATACCTATTTCCCGGGCGAGTCTGAGTTGCCAGCTCTCAAGTCCCTCTCTAGCTCATCGAACTCCCATTCGCCGATCTCCTCCGAAGTGTAATTCCGACCAATACTCCCAAACTCCGACTCGAGTCTTGCCAGTTCATCTTCTTCGGGGTCGAGCTTCTTATCAGACTCATGCGGTGGCTGAGGAGCCTCACTTTTTTCAGCCTCATCTTCCTTTGTTGATAGTTCAGCAGACGAACCTATATCGCTCTCGGTTTTATCCATCTCTATAGTGGGCTTTTCTACGCCTAAAGTGGGTCTTTCGATGGACTCAAACGCTGCTCTTAACTTCTCGATATGGTCGAATTGCTCTTTGATCTTTGGATCCTCTTTACTAAATGAATAAAATTCGAGTGAAGTCAGCGTCTCAAGCAATGGGTCTGGAAAAAAAGGATATCAGAAAAATACGGAAAATAGCATATATCAGACCTTGAGATGTTTCCTTGTTGTTTGTTGTAGAATTGTTCTCTCATGTTGTCGACTATTCTAAACGTTGTTATGATCTGCCATGGATATCGAAATGCAGCGACTTTTGATTTCTTTGGAAGAATATGATCAAGGAAAGGATGCTCACTAGGGGTATGCAAGAGGCAACGTTCTTACCTTAGATTCGCAGTCCACGTATTCAGCTTCGGAATTTCTCTTCGGGCCCAACGCCTGGGTTTCTTTGCTTTCCGTAATGCCCCTTAAATTCTCTGCATACTCTCTGATGCAATCAATCCAAGAATTCAACTCTTTCTGCACCATATTGAAATGAGGGGAAGATCATTTACATTACACATATATTTTAAGATGTAAGTTCGAAAGTATATCATTAACGCCATAGGAAAAGCATATTAGAACCTCATAACAAGAGAGCAGCTCTGTGATCAAATTTGTGAAGTAATTTTCGTGTTTCTCCAGTTCAGCACTGTCAGATGCAAGAAAGAAAAAAAAAGGGGCCATAATGATTGCTGTAATAGAATTAACAAACTAAAGAGTACAAAGGAAACCACAGAAAAGTGTAGTTTTTCAGAATAAGAAATATCCCTGTAGTCTACATGTATGTGACCAGCAAACACTGAAACATACCTAGTTTCCTTATCCTTGGCATCTACATACGAACATCGAAGTGACCAAGTGTCTTCCAAGAAATTGATCCATGTGGTTAGAACTTCGGTTTCAACTCCGAATGATCCAACTGATTCCGTCAACTCAACTTCCTGCGCCGTAAAGAGGAAAAGAGTGGACGTGGACTCGGGAAATTCATACTTAACCCGGGAAACCAAACGAATAACCCATTTGAAAAAGCGTTGCATCGGCATAAGTGATGGAACAGCACGATGAGCATACCTTTTTATCTAAATGGGCAACAATATCCTCGTTAGCTTTGAAGAATTGATCGCGCTCTTCGGTGACATTGTGCAGGTTAGCTCGAGCCACAGATAAGGAGTCGTTGACCTTTTCCATCATAAAGATTTATCAGTGAATTATGTCACGAATGAAAAATAAGAGTGATTGTTCTTACATCTTTAAAAACTGCTGAAAAAGTAAAAGGATGAGGAAGCCTCAAGGGAAATAAAATAAAAGATGAAGGCAGATAAACACCTTTTTCAACTGGGCTTCAAGTTCATCTCTCTGTTTCTCAAGGCCCGATATCTCAGCAGTCAATTCCTGATGAAAAAGTTTTAATTTTACAAAGAGTAAGTTATGGATAAGAAAAATAGTGACACAATCAACGATGCAACTAGACAAATCATGACATGGTATAAAAAGTTGTCTGATGCACAAGTAGCTCCAATACAAATTCATCTCAATACGATTTTCACAAATGAGGAAGAACCACAAAAGAATGATGCCGTCGAAAGCCCTTACTATTTCCCATTCTACGTATGTACCTTGTGCAGAAAGCAAACAGTTTGATGAGTACTAAACAATTTTCAGATCAAGTCCTTACATAGGAGAAACAGTATTCTAGACAGATCTGCATGAGCAGTGTTGTCCTATCCTATCTACAACATTTTTTAAGATTTCTAATGCCAACTACGGAAAATAAAATCTGTCAATAGAAGACGTCACCTTTTCTATTTCACTAATTTCACTTTCTTTGCTCACTCTGAACTTCAGTGCTTCTTCTTTCTGAAGTCTGTGGAAAGAATTTAGAGAAGAGGTGATTCAGTTCAAGTCTTCAACATAAGCAATGATGCAAATAACAGAAAGGCAAAACCTTCAAATAATCAAGGGCATGTTGTATACAGTGTTTTAAAGAGCGTCGCAGCACGTGCTTGTAACATTATTTGTCATATCAGACCGTAGCATAAATAGCGAACATATAGCTCAAGCTATCCGTGCACACCAATTTTTTAATTAAAAAATAGAAATATGTTTATATAATAAACAAGTGAAATAATTAGTCATGAAACCGTAATAATTCATCATTCCATGCAAAAAAAAAAAAAAAAAAAAATCAAATCTAAATAACCAAAATACATGAAATTAGAAATGCATACAACTAAAACAATATAATCTAAAAGTAATCGGTGTCATGTCATCCAACTCCACGGAACTATCATTGTATAGACTAATCTATTCACATAAGTTTCTATTTTATCCTCTTATAGCACATGTTTTCTCTTATGGCATGAATAAATAGCTATTTACTATCAGTGCTCAACCCTCCAGCATATAGCCATCTATTGAAAACCATGCACATGGGAAGAATTTAATACAATCAAAGAATTTCTCAACCATGTGTGGTTCTATACCTGTTCTCCGAAATGCGCTTCTGAGCTTTTGTGGAGGAATTTGCAAGAGATTCCAACAAGACTTTCAACTTACCCACCTGAAGCATATAAACAAACTTTTAGACACCCATATTAGCAATAATTCTGAAACATTTGTCCTACACAAAGATGCAAATTATTATATGAGAGAGTGAATCGTGCATTTTCCTCAATGCGGGTCATGTAACAGGTCGGATAGTGTGTATTTTACTGAGAAATGCTCCCATTTAAGCAGAGTTCTAGAGAGATATGAGGACAATAGGTAGATCTTAAGATCTAGGCATATGATGTAAAGTGTAATTCTGAAATATGGTGCTTGATAGGAGACAAGGAAACTAGGAGAAGATGTGAAACCCACAAGATACACCCAAAGAACGAGGAAAAACCTCAGACCAAAATCACATCATTTAACAGGAACATGAGTCACAATGTAAAATAATAATCAGATGTAAGACTGATATACCTTCTGCGAATGAATTTCAACTGTGTCACCATTAGTAAGAGCTTTCTTTTTTACCAAAAGACCTTCTATTCTAGAACAGAGCCTGATACATACAAGTTCCTCTTTAAGAGCCTGCCAGCAAGAGAATCAAGCATATGCAACAATGTATGAGGAACTTCTAGCAGCGACAACTGAGTCGTTATTTAGCGTTTATCTTTTAACCGTCGGAACAATAAAGTTCAAGTATGCAGTCGATTAAAACAATGCCAATACCTTGCAGAAAAATGTTACAAGAATTTCCACAGAAGAGAACAGGGAGGTGTACTGAAGTTCACCTCTATTGCTGTAGCCTCATTCTCTTTGATGCTCGTTTCACGAGCACCGTTATCATGATTTTGTGAGCTTCTCAAGTCATTAACTTCTCTTTTCAATGCCAAAATTTCTTCATCAATTCTGCGCGAAGAAAAAAGAAAATACAGGGTAACATAAACCCTATCTTTCAAAATATAACAATCATCTTAAGCTTCCATTATAAAGTTCTTGTGATGTTTAGCTGAGCCTTTAATGAACTAAGAGTGAAACGTACCACTGTCATGCTTAGCCTATATCCTCTAATAAACTGAGAAACCCCATAATTTTAGTTTAAACAATTTAAACAACGCGAACGATTTCTAAAGCAAAAACTGCCAAAGTTTTTAGTACCAGATGGTAGATAGTTACGTTGATCAAACTTATTTCTCGGGCAACAAGAAAACTAGAAAACTAACTAATGTTGGCTTTGGTTAACACCATCTGAAATTACATCAAGTGGTAAAAGCACTACAGAAGATAAAACAATAAAAATTGGGCACAACCTAATACCTTTTAGCATCAGCATTAACTTTTAATCCTGTTATGGCTCCCTCGGCAAACTGGAGTAATTCCTCCCTCTTCACCTGCTTAATAAAAATTTGTAAGCAATGAAATTTGTAGGTTTACATAAATAGACCTAACGCGCAAGTTGCAGTGGAAAACTAAATTTCAAAATATTTCAAATGGTCCCTGAGTCTACACAAATAAAAAATTGATCTTAAATACGCAATTTACAAGTGAAACAACCCCTTCACTTGTGACATAAACGATCCCAGGTATAATAACTAGCCTGTTGCTATCAGATAAAGTCGCTCAAACTTGTACCAATGCCTCATCTTGGTAGCTGGAGAATGCATTTGCCAGATCTTGTATGCTGCTTACGATTGCATTATGCACTTCTTTGCCGCCGGTGAGACAGAGTCTGCATGTGAAAAATTTATTAGAAATATCAATTAGAACGACATGTCACCTTCTATAAAATATGCTCCAAAAACTATCGTGAAAGTTGTTATTATCGAATATTTAACAAGGCAAGTTACATACCCAAACAATTCAAGAAGCAGAGATACTTCATCATCATTTGGAGCTTCAAGAATCTATATGACGAAACAAAACTCCAGAGTCAATTAGTGCTGAAACCAAATTTAACGTTAGCGAACATTCTGAAATTGTAAGGTATCACAAAAACTGCGGAAAAATGCAAGAGTTATCTCGTGTTCGAATTCATGAACCTCACATGTATGGCGTCTATAATTAGCAGTGAACAGTCAATCATTTGTCTGAAAAACGCTGCCTGTTAGATTCAAGTGGTGCTACCATGACGAAACGAAATATGACAGAAGTAAACTACTTGTCAGCTGCAGGTTGAAACGAACATACACCTAAACCTAATTCACATAATAATTAGTAAAATTTGAATTGCTCTTTACCATACTTATGAAGATGCCCTCCAGAGCCTGACTGTAAAGAAATACATCACGGAAAGTCATGGGTTCTCCTCCCATGTCGGGGTCATAATACATCACCTATCCATTTAATAAGAGCAAGTAAATATACTTCTGGATCCAAACAAATTTATTCAGCATCATCAGACACAAACAACAGACAAGTCAGAAAATAAATCATAAGTAACTAGTATAAAATTAGCTGAAACATAACTCAAGGATTTGCAGCTCAGTACTCAATTATGCAATGATTATCTGTACATGAAACATTTTTTCCATTTTGAAAATAGTTATAGTATATGTTTTCCAGCCAAAGCATATAAAAGCCAGATGCTTAAAAAGTGAAACATTCATAAATTCCATGCCTTATCTTTCATTAAGTGCTGTAAACTGGAATGGAACAAATTATACAAACCGAAAATGAAATTGAAATGGTTTTGATTTAAAAGCTTTTAATCTACTCGAGCTAACTGCCTAACCGCTGACTGTCTTCTCGGACTCTCCCTTGCCTCTTCAGAAATTCGATTCAACTCATTATTGTCATCATAATATTTTTCAATTTTCTTCAAAACAGCTATCCATCTTCTCATCATTTCAACTCTCTCGTGTCCGCGGCATGAGACAGATGCTTCTTCCAACCTTTTCACAGCCTGCTTGAAGCTTATAAAATTTCGACCACCCTGAGAATTTCAAATCGCAAATGAACATATAGGGAAAATGATGAACAAAAAGCCAAAAATTACACATAGATGCTATCGGCATCTTTTTTCAGGCAATAACAAATTGTCTGCTATTCCAATGTTCAGGTTGCACATCACCTAACCTAACAGTTCATCTTCAACTTTTTCTTTTTCTACTATCGATTAAACACCAGAAATTATATCCAATCATCAGGTACGATGAAATTATAAGCAACATTTCTTTCATGTCTCGAGCTGAAATCTATAGCATCTCAGTCAAGCAATCGAACAATTAAAGCAATTTTAAGGCCATTATAAGCACGCCTTCCTTGTATCGACTTGAAGCACTGACACATGGCTAATAAAAAACTAGGCTGACTGAAAAAAAAAAAAACATAATTGCTTACAATACGGTCTTGTATAAGCTTCGCGCCTCCGACTACAGCTTGGCCTGCCTGATGAACAACGTTTCTGATAAGGCTGCTGTTGTTGCCAACCTCCACCGCCTTATTCACCGCAGATCGTAGCCAGGCCATCGCTGTAATTTTCCAATGTTAATGCTACAAAACAATTATCTTATTTAGTCTCTGGTTATCGGCAGTTAATTTACGGCTTTAACCTTGAACGGTAAAAAGTAAATATTTTTTAGTTAAATGAAAAAAAAAAAAAAAAAACACCCATATTATAAGAAAAGGGGAATAACCGACGTGTAAAAAAATAATTTTATTCCATAACATCAATTGGACATAATTTTACAATAGAATCAATAAACAAAATTGCGAAGAATATGAAAGAATGACAAAAAAAATAGATAAACTATTATCACCAATTGCAACCTTTTCTTCAAATAGTGTCATGAATTGCAATTCGTTCTTCAAGCGTTTTTGATATTATTTAATCAAGATCCATAATTTCATTGTTTAAACCAACGATGTCAGCACGATGTCCATTTCTCAGATCTATTATATAAGATCACTGCAAACTCTTATTTAAAGAGAAATATTCTCATACGAGATAAAGAAAACTCTCATACGAGATAATAAACAAAATATAGAATATATAACAAGAAAATTGTGAAAGAGAATGAAATAGATGATATGTGCTTCAATTCGAACCGCCGGCGATCATGGTGGCAGTAGATTTGTGGCCGCCGGCAGAGAGGAAAACAAATTAGGATTTTTTGTATAGAGAGGTTTTTGAAGAAGAGAGGATTTTGAGGATTTCTGATTAACACGTAAACAAATATAAATCTAGAAGTTTAATAATTTTCAAAAATGTTTAGCTTTCTAATACAAAAATCTAAGCTTATTTTTCTTATTTTGTCATCATTCCCCGAAAAAGGAGAAAACATTATTAAAACTTTCAAAGTGTTATGAATGTTATAAAATATTATAACTATTAAGTATTTTACTAATGACGATATAATTAGAGAGATAATAACTTCTTTTCTTCAATACTTTCTCTTATCTTTTTACACATCCCAAATCACCTATTTATACACAAATTCATCCAATTACATCCACAAAATAAAATATTACATCAACCACACAAAAATCTCATCTACCATTCTAATCAATAAAATAATCACAACCTCCATTCTAAACCACTCCTTTTACTTAACCACCATTCCAAACAATATACATCCACATATTTATTTAATATTTCATAATACTCCCCCTTGGATGTATATTAAGGAATATGCCTCGTTAAAACCTTACTAGGAAAAACCCAGCGGGATAAAAACCTAGTGAAGGAAAAAGAGTACATACTTCCTTTTGTACGCTTTCACTTGTTGTCTCATTAAAAACCTTACTGGGAAAACCTCATAGGAAAAAAACCACAGTTAAGGGAAAAAGAGTACAACGCGCACTTGCTCCCCCTGATGACAATATCACTTCAGATCTCGAAGTTTTCGAACTCCAATTGAATATACTAATTTTCTAAAAATAATGGGAGGAAGTGCTTTTGTAAATAAATCTGCAAGATTTTCGCTTGATCGCACTTGTTGTACATCAATATCACCATTTTTCTCCAAATCATGTGTAAAGAAAAATTTCGGTGAAATATGTTTTGTTCTATCCCCTTTAATATATCCTTCCTTTAATTGGGCAATACATGCCGCATTATCTTCATATAAAATCGTTGGAAGTAATTTCTCAGATAATATCCCACAAGTTTGCTGTATATGTTGAATTACCGATCGCAACCAGACACATTCTCGACTAGCTTCATGAATTGCTAGAATTTCTGCATGATTAGATGAAGTGGCAGTTAAACTTTGTTTAACTGATCGCCATGAAATAGCGGTTCCACTATATGTAAATAAATAACCAGTTTGCGATCGAGCATTATGTGGGTCAGATAGAAAACCAGCATCTGCATACCCAATTAAATCTGCTTTCGATTCATTTGAATAGAACAATCCCATATCAGTTGTTCCTTGAAGGTATCGAAATATCCGTTTAACCCCGTTCCAATGTCTACGAGTCGGTGACGAACTATATCTCGCCAATAAATTTACAGCGAACGCAATATCAGGTCGCGTATGACTCGTAAGATACATTAGTGCTCCAATAGCACTGAGATATGGTACTTCGGGACCAAGTAATTCTTCATCATTTTCACGAGGTCTAAATGGATCTTTATTCACGTCTAATGATCGGACAATCATCGGAGTATCCAATGGATGAGCTTGATCCATGTAAAATCTTTTCAATACCTTTTTCGTATATGTCTCTTGATGTACAAATATCCCATTCTTCAAATATTCAATTTGCAGTCCAAGACAAAATTTCGTCTTTCCGAGATCTTTCATTTCAAACTCCTTTTTTAAACAAATAACAGCATTTGATAACTCTTCGGGAGTTCCAATTATGTTAATATCATCAACATAAACTGCGATGATAACAAATTCACTTTTACGCCTTCTCATAAATATACAGGGGCAAGTTTGATCATTTTTGTACCCCTCTTTCAATAAATATTCACTCAGGCGATTATACCACATACGCCCAGATTGCTTTAATCCATAAAGCGATTTATTCAGCTTAATCGAGTACTCGTGTCGGGGCCCTGAATTTTCAGGCAACTTAAATCCCTCGGGAAGTCTCATATATATGTCACTGTCAAGTGATCCATATAAATAAGCGGTGACAACATCCATAAGACGCATATCGAGTCCTTCACGTACTGCCAGACTAATTATATAACGAAAAGTAGTTGCATCCACCACAGGAGAATATGTCTCCTCATAATCAATACCAGGTCGTTGTGAGAAGCCTTGTGCAACAAGTCGTGCTTTGTATCTCACAATTTCGGCGTTTTCATTCCTCTTTCTGATGAAAACCCATTTATATCCAACCGGCTTTACATTTTCTGGTATGCGGACTACAGGTCCGAAAACTTTTCGTTTCTCAAGTGATTTCAATTCTGCCTCGATTGCATCTTTCCATTTTGGCCAATCATTTCTTTGTCTGCATTCTTGTACAGACCTTGGTTCATGATCCTCATTCTCATTCATCTCATTCATTTCATGTAGCGCTACGTTAAATGAGAATTTATCGTCAACGTTGACTTTTACTCGGTTCCATCTAATTCCATTTTGGGCATAGTTTATCGAGATCTCTTCATTATCATTATTCTCAGAATTTTCAGGTACCTTATTTTCATTCTCATAATCATTAATGCCCATTGACTCTTCTAGAGTCGATAAATCCTCGACTGGACCATTCTTATTATTTGCTCCTTTTCTTTTTCGAGGATTTTTATCTTTGGAACCCGAGGGCCTGCCACGTTTCAATTGTGGTCTAGGCTCGATACACTCTTTGTATGTTCTGCAGGAACATCGATTTTTGCAGGAGCATTAAAGCTGGTATATGTGACTTAGTCACTCTTTTAAGGTCAGTAAAGCTATCTGGCAGTTGATTAGCTAATCCTTGTAAATGAATTATCTTTTGAACTTCTAGTTCACATTCTTTCGTTTGAGGATCATAATGATTTAGCGATAATTCATTCCAACTAATATTCTTTTCCAGCTGTTTCATTTCTCCCCCTAATGTCGGAAAATTCGATTCATCAAAATGACAGTCGGCAAATCTAGTCGTAAATAAATCTCCAGTTAAAGGTTCTAAATATTTTATTATTGATGGAGATTCAAATCCGACATATATTCCCAACCTCCTTTGAGGTCCCATCTTAGTGCGTTGTGGTGGAGCAATTGGAACATAAACCGCACATCCAAAAATTCTCAGATGGGAAATATCTGGTTCCTGACCATAAACCATTTGTATCGGGGAGATATCATTATAACTTGTTGGCCTGATGCGTATTAGTGCAGCTGCATGTAATATAGCATGTCCCCAACAAGATGAAGGAAGTTTCGACTTCATTAATAATGGTCTTGCAATTAATTGCAACCTTTTAATTAATGATTCTGCAAGACCGTTTTGCGTATGAACATGTGGCACGGGGTGCTCAACATCAATTCCAATAGACATGCAATAATCATTAAATGCCTTGGAAGTGAATTCACCAGCATTATCAAGTCGTATTTTCTTTATAGGGTAATCTGGAAAATGTGCTCTTAATCGAATCAACTGAGCAAGCAATCTCGCAAAGGCTACATTGCGTGTTGATAACAAACATACATGAGACCATCTAGTTGATGCATCGATCAATACCATGAAGTATCTAAATGGTCCACACGATGGATGTATCGGTCCACAAATATCACCTTGTATACGTTCCAAAAATCTTATGGATTCATTCTTTATTTTTACTGGTGATGGTCGAATAATCAACTTTCCTTTAGAGCAAGCAGCACATGATAATTCATTAGATTGAAGAATCTTCTGGTTCTTCAATGAGTGTCCACGTGAATTTTGAATTATTTTTCGCATCATAACTGAACCGGGATGGCCCAACCGGTCATGCCAAACAACAAATTTACTGTCATTAATAAACTTCTGGTTTATGATAGCATATGATTCAATCGTTCTAAAATATGTATAATATAGGCCAGAATCAAAAGATGGTAATATTTCCATAATTTGTTTACCATTCGAAGTTACTTTTGTAATGTGCAAATATTCAATATCTCCATTTTCTGCAGTCTCAACGTGATATCCATTATGTCGAATAGCTTTAAAGCTTAATAAATTTCTTTGAGACTTAGGAGAATACAAGGCATTTTCAATCATCAGCCTTGTCCCTCTAGGCAGTAAAACATTAGCTCTTCCGGAGCCTTCAATTATATTTGTGCTGCCTGATATAGTAATAACACTGGCCCTTTTCATATCAAGATGATCGAAATATTTCTTATTTTTCAGAATCGTATTAGTCGTTGCACAGTCTGCAAGACATAATTCTCCATTGCACATGCTCGCATCCATCAAATAAATATCCTTTATAAACAAACACATAATATTTATTAATGAAAAAGAAATATTGCATTACAAACATATAGATAACTTAAAACAAATAAAACACACAATAGTAAAACATAATACATAAATAAAATCAAAGCAGATTAATTTTCTTCGATCAGAAAATCCGAAGCCTCTAAATGAGCATTTTCATCATTGGCATCAGAGGTAGAGGGGAATTCTCCCTGAACAAAATTCATTTCAATTTTCTTTCCTTTGCCCTTCTGAGATTCTTGATATAACTCAACAAGATGTTTGGGCGTACGACAATTGCGCGACCAATGGCCAGAACCACCGCAACGATAACACTTTTCATCATTATTCTTTTGTTCAGTTTGCCTCTTCTCATCTTTATTATCATAAATTTTCCTCTTCTGGGGAAGATTTTGATGACTGCCACGATAATTATGATAACCACCACGATGATACTGATAACCACCACCATAATATCCTCGGCCACGACCTCGGCTTTGACCACGACCTTGACCACGACCACGTCCACGGCCGCGAAATCCACCACGACCACGTCCACGATCATTACCCCGACTATTATCATTATTAGTTTTGACTGCATTCGCTTCAGGGAGTGCAGTAGAACCAGTCGCTCGGGATTCGTGATTTTTTACCAGCAATTCATTATTTTGCTCAGCCAAAAGTAAGCAAGAAATTAAATCGGAATACTTTTTAAATTTTCTCTCCCGATATTGCTGTTGTAATATCATATTCTGCGGATGGAACGTGGTAAATTTTCTCCAGCATATCATTATCGGTAATTATCTCTCCACATAATTTCAGTGTGGAAGTAATTCTATAAACAGCAGAATTATATTCGCTTACCGATGAAAAATCCTGCAATCGTAAATTCAGCCATTCGTACTTTGCATTGGGAAGAATAACGGTGGTCAGATGGCTATATCGCTCTTTCAGATTTTTCCACAACTCAGCTGGATTCTTTTCTGTCAAGTATTCAACTTTCAGATTTTCGTGAATATGGTGGCGAAGAAAAATCATGGCTTTCGCCTTGTCTTGTATAGTTGTTGTTTTCGTGGGATCAATAGTGTCACCTAAACCTTTTGCTGTCAAATGGGTTTCGGCATCTTGAACCCAAGGTAAATAATTTTTGCCAGTGATGTCGAGTACAACAAACTCAAGACTCGTCAAATTCGACATTTACTATAATAAAATACAAAACATGTTATAATAATTAAAATACAAAACATGCTATAATAATTAAAACATTATACAAAAAAAAATATAATTAATCTTCTTTTAAATCTTCTTTAAATCTTCTTTTGTAAAAGTTCTGATGAAAAACGATATCCACATCATATAAGTGTCGCCGTAAAAATAATCATGACCAATAGATTAAACATCAGATAGAGCGACATCCTTCAATTACAAAAATGTAAAATAAGTTTCGTGATTATAACATCAAAGGAAAAAGTACAATTAATCATAATATTTAAAAAGCCTTAAAAATATTATCCACATAGCGGTAAGGATCACCGTAAATAAAGTAAGAAGAAGAAGATCCATCTTTGTATAAAACGACATGATTCTATAATTGAAAAATAACATAATAATTAGATAACATAGATAAATTATTATTAGTATCTTTAATAACGATAATATTGTAAATAAAATGTTAAGTAAATCTGGGAGAATGACCGATCCAAGTCAAATTCGTAATTAGGCGGTACTCCGCTCTAAAGCAAATTTGTAATTAGACGGTAATCCAACCCAAAATTTTTAATAACGATAATATTGTAAATAAAATGTTAAGTAAATCTGGGAGAATGACCGATCCAAGTCAAATTCGTAATTAGGCGGTACTCCGCTCTAAAGCAAATTTGTAATTAGACGGTAATCCAACCCAAAATTTTTAATAACGATAATATTGTAAATAAAATGTTAAGTAAATCTGGGAGAATGACCGATCCAAGTCAAATTCGTAATTAGGCGGTACTCCGCTCTAAAGCAAATTTGTAATTAGACGGTAATCCAACCCAAATCATTTTTTTTTTATTTAAAAAATTCCACATGCCAACATCGGGGATCGAAATCTGGACCTCTCGTCACTTGTAATGACGATATTCCGCGAAACCACTCTGCTATCGACGTTTTAGTTATAAATTTTAAAATTAAATATTTATTATATATATAACATTATTAGAGAATGATTAATGTAAATACAAAATAAAATTTCCATACCTAAACTCGTACAATATCTTCGACGGAGGTTGAAACTGATGACGGAGAGCGCTCGTGCTGATAACGTGTTATAAAATATTATAACTATTAAGTATTTTACTAATGATGATAATAGAGAGATAATAACTTCTTTTCTTCAATACTTTCTCTTATCTTTTTACACATCTCAAATCACCTATTTATACACAAATTCATCCAATTACATCCACAAAATAAAATATTACATCAACCACACAAAAATCTCATCTACCATTCTAATCAATAAAATAATCACAACCTCCATTCTAAACCACTCCTTTTACTTAACCACCATTCCAAACAATATACATCCACATATTTATTTAATATTTCATAATAATGAAATACTTTTCAATAAATGGATGTATACTATTTCCAAATAGTTGTTTTATAAATATTGATAGTATGAACGAAAGTTGAAAAAGTTAGAAGGTAGATTAAAAATGGTAGATATAGTATTTTATTTTGGGGTTGTAATCCGAGATATTTAACTATAAATACGTAACTGTATTTTCTAAAATCATTTAGAAAGTCCTCAATAAAAATAATTTGTTTGTCTTTCTAATATTTTCTTTAATATTCATATAACTTAATAGATATAATAATGTCCATGTATTATTCTACATTTTATTATTTCGCTTTGATTAGTTTTGTCCTCCAAAACCTTTTGTGCATTCCATGTATACATTGTAGAGTCAATCACTCTATTAAGGTTTTCAAGAATAGGTAACGTAGACAGCTACAATTATTAATGAAATTTGCTGACCATATACAAAACTTTTCAATTAAGTTAGAGACGAAAGTTTATTATTAAACACGACAAGTAAAATATATATATATAAATACAATAATTCAATTCTATATGCATTTGCCGTATGGTGTGGGGTAAACAACATTCGTATACGTTAGATTACCATCTTACGCCAACTTTCTATATATTGTAAGTATTGGATAAGTAGTTTGGCCTTCAATCTTACAAAACCATAATGTTCGAATATTTATAATTAATTAATTAATTAATGAACAAAAAGTCTAAGTGTCATTTTTGTGGCGGCTCATAATCCCATTTTCTCATCTTGTAATGAAATGCATATTCCTTCGATTAATTCTTGACTAGTAATTCATGCATATTTAAACTATTGAAAAAAAATTAAATTCTTATATAATTGATTTCAAATAATAAATAAATTTCAATCTTTTTTGCTTATTTTTTCTTTTTTGCTATTTATATTAGGGGTGATGACGTTATAAGGACAGATAAATTAAATGGTTGCAATTTTAGCAAATAAGTTTCAAAATTGAAACAATTTGAGGACACATAAATTAAACGTTGGATTTTAGAATATTAAGTTTCAAAATTGAAGCAATTCGAGGACGATTAACGCCAGAATTTGAAACTTACCGTCCTCAGGTTGCTTCAATTTTGAAATTTACCGTCCTCAAGTTACTTCAATTTTGAAACTTAATGTCTTCAAATCGATTCAATTGTCAAACTTATTGTTCAAAAATTATAACATTTAATTTAGGTATCCTCAATTTGCTTTTATATATTTATTTTTTGTAGTCATGTATATTTAAAGAGTGACATTTTAAGGACACCTAAATTAGAGGTGATAACTTTAAGACACCTCGTTTGATACGTTGGTTTATATTCAGGAGGGTTTAAGTAAGTAAGGATTATATAAAACTAATTAATGTGTATAAAATGAAATGTATGTTTGGTTAGTGCGTTTACAATAACACATCTGAGAGGTGTGTTTATCTAAACCCGTATACATGAGTTTAAAGTTGTTATATATAAACACATGTTTTATATAAATTCATGTACCAGACACACCAACATGTTATAAACCAAGATTTAAAATTGATAAACTCATGTACCAAACAAGGGCTAAGTAAACGTAAAAATAATATAATATAAATTCTATTTATTAATTTTTCATTGATCGATGCAAAAATAATAAATTGTCACACCAAATGAGGGTCTCTAGTATAGATAATTGAGTTTTAATTATAAAATTATTACTAAGAATAGTATTGTAAGTATATATTATTCTGATGTTAAATAACTATTAAGACAAACAACTAAGATATAAAGTAACATTAGAGAAAGAATTCTTGTTTTTCTTATATTTTTTTCCCATTCCCATTTTCATTTCAATATTAGATTATATTATGTAACCTATATGTTACATAAGGTCGTGGAGATATTGAATTAGATGGTGAATATAAATACAATAAAGTGAATCAGATCACAAGGTGACCATGGAAATCATGGTGGACGTCCATTTAAATTATTTGTAACAGTTGTAAATGAGTCATTAATGGGAGTATCATCGAATAGTAATGATCCAAAACATAGAAATTTTGGCAATTTTCACTTATAAATATTGAATTGATATACATTTTGCTGTTTTTTTTCCTATTATGATTATTTTTTACTATTAGGACAAAACCTTACATAAATGGTGTGATCTTCTTTTGCTCCAAAATATGTCACTGTCAAGATTGCAATCCCGGGATTAATAGTAATAATTAATTTATAATAAGGTCCGAATAGGTAAATAACATACAATAATGTTTTTAATGGGAAAATAATTTAATATACGTCCTACCTGTGATTTTCTTTTTCTGAACACTATAATCAATATTTCAATGAAAGCTTAGCTTAATTATACAACTGTGTTTTTTCTCCTTTTCTTCTATAATGTTGTTGCTCTACTTCTTACCTACTTAGTAACCCAGCTGTATTATTACATATTTATCTTCACAATCAGACATACTAATAATCTGTCCTAAAAACACCATTTTCACACACAAACACACACACACACAGAGTGTCCGTACGGAAAAGCATAGCCATGTCTAGTAGAATAGTAGCCGATGACACCAATTGGTACGTCGACCCACTCCAAGAAATGGGATCCATGGACCACCGCCGCCACCAACCACCACCCACCGCCGCCGCCGCCTTCTCCCCGACCCTCGGCCAGCTCCTCAAGAACGTGGGAGACGCCAGTAAGGAAGCCGACGGGGAGGAAACGCCGGTCCACCACGCGGCCCTCGACATCTCCGCCGACCCGTCGGTGCACGGCCAGCCCATCTTCGTCCTTGCCTTCTCCAACATCACCTACAGCGTCGGGGCCCGTCGGGCCTTCGCCTTCCGGGCCGGCGGCGGCGGCTCAGGCGCCAAGACCATCCTGAACGAGATCTCCGGCGAGGCCCGGGACGGCGAGATCATGGCGGTGATGGGTGCGTCGGGCTCGGGGAAGTCGACCCTGATCGACGCCCTCGCGAACCGCATGGCCCGTGGCAGCGTCGTGGGCTCGATCACCCTCAACGGCGAGCCGCTCGAGTCCCGCCTACTCAAGACGATCTCGGCGTACGTCATGCAGGACGACCTCCTCTTCCCCATGCTGACCGTGGAGGAGACCCTCATGTTCGCCGCCGAGTTTAGGCTCCCGCGGGCCCTCTCCAAGGCCAAGAAGAAGCTAAGGGTCCAGGCGCTGATCGACCAGCTAGGGCTGAGGGCCGCCGCCGGGACGGTGATCGGCGACGAGGGCCACCGCGGCGTCTCCGGCGGGGAGCGGCGGAGGGTCTCCATCGGGACGGACATCATCCACGACCCCATCCTTCTGTTCCTCGACGAGCCCACCTCGGGGTTGGACTCAACCAGCGCCTTCATGGTGGTGAAGGTCCTCCAGCGGATCGCCCAGAGCGGGAGCGTCGTCATCATGTCCATCCACCAGCCGAGCTACCGCATCCTCGGGCTCTTGGACCGAATGATCTTCCTCTCCCGCGGGCGGACCGTCTACAGCGGCCCGCCCTCGGACCTGCCCGGGTTCTTCTCCGACTTCGGGCACCCCATCCCGGACGACGAGAACCGCACCGAGTTCGCCCTCGACCTCATCCGCGAGCTCGAGGGCTCGCCCAGCGGGACCGAAACCCTAGCCGAGTTCAACAAGCAACACCACAAACAGAACACAGCCGCCGCCGCCGCCGACCTCACCCTGAAGGAGGCCATAAGCGCGAGCATCACGCGGGGTAAGCTCGTGTCGGGCGCGGCGGCGAGCGGCCCGACGGCGGTCCCAACGACGTTCGCGAACCCGCCACACGTCGAGCTCGCGGTCCTGTCGAAGCGGTCGTTCACCAACTCGAGGCGGATGCCCGAGCTCTTCCTCGTCCGCCTCGGTGCGGTGGTGGTCACGGGCTTCATCCTGGCCACGGTGTTCTGGCGGCTCGACAGCTCCCCCAAGGGGGTCCAGGAGCGGCTCGGCTTCTTCGCCTTCGCCATGTCCACCACCTTCTACACGTGCGCCGACGCACTCCCCGTCTTCCTCCAGGAGCGTTACGTCTTCATGCGGGAGACGGCCTACAACGCCTACCGCCGGTCCTCCTACGTCCTGGCCCACGCCCTCGTCTCCCTCCCGGCCCTCCTCTTCCTCTCGGCGGCCTTCGCCGCCATCACCTTCTGGGCCGTGGGCCTCGGCGGGAGCTTCGTCTTCTACTTTCTAATCATCCTCGCATCCTTCTGGGCGGGGAGTTCGTTCGTCACCTTCCTCTCGGGGGTGGTCCCGCAAGTGATGCTCGGCTACACCATCGTGGTGGCCATACTGGCCTACTTCCTCCTCTTCTCGGGATTCTTCATAACTAGGGATAGAATCCCGCCCTACTGGGTGTGGTTCCACTACGTCTCGCTGGTCAAGTACCCCTACGAGGCGGTGCTGAGGAACGAGTTCGACGACCCGACCAAGTGCTTCGTCCGGGGGGTGCAGATATTCGACGGGACGCCCCTCGGGGCGGTGCCGCCGGCGATGAAGGCGAGGCTGCTGGAGGGCGTCAGCCGGACGCTGGGGATGAACGTGACGAGCACGACGTGCGTGACGACGGGGGCGGACGTGCTGAGTCAGCAGGGGGTGACTGACCTGAGCAAGTGGCGGTGCCTGGCGGTGACGGCGGCGTGGGGGTTCTTGTTTAGGGGGTTGTTCTACTTGTCGCTGCTGGTGGGGAGTAAGAATAAGAGGAGATAGAATAGAATGGGTGTTGTTATAATAGAGTTTTGTTTGCTTGCTTTTGTTGGGCAGTATTTTGTGGCGTTTTTCTGCTTTTTCTTGTTTGGCGTTTTTTTTTTTTTTTTTTTTTTCTAATAAGGTGTTTAGTGGGACTAAAATATATATGGTTGGTTATTGGAAGGAAAAGAATGGAATTTAGGTACAATAAAGTTATTTCTCCCGTCCCTATCCCCGCGGGAATTTCTCGGGATTTTTTTTTCCTGACTAGGAAATCCCCGTCCCACGTGATTTTTTTAGTGTATAATGTTTTTTTTTATTATTTCATGATACAATAACTTAAACAATAAACAAAATTAAAGCGTTTTCGAAGAAATTGCCGTACAACATAAATAAAAATATAAGTATAACATTCATGATTGTGGAAACAGTAATGGCCGTGAGAAAAGGGGAAGAAACAGAGGATTGATGAAGAAATAGTACAGTAAAAATATTAATAAAGGACAATTTAGAAATTCAATATATCGGATCCGCCCCTTCCCCGCCAACGGAAAAAAAAATTTCCCCCGTTCCCGCGCCCACAGGTAGTGAAAAACGAGGAAGCCTCGCCCATTGCCAAGCCTAACGTGGAGAGAAGATGAACCACGGCTTTCTCTTCACACAATTTCGACCTCAAAATAGAAATCAATGCAAGCTTATTACATATTTGATGGCCATTTTCTTCTTCAACTGCTATGTTTGCACATCCTCTGTGTTTATAGTAAATTGTCAGGAATTATCTTTTGTTCCGTAGATAAATGTTTTTGTAAAGTTATTGAACTCCCACTAAGCAGCTATCAATGAAGGCCATACATAATAAAGCAACAGTCTGCATTTCTATTCAAGCTCAAGCTTTTCCAAAAGACATTGTAGCAAGAATAAATCAATACCCTTAACCCTTCGAAAAAATGCCACAAGACTGCTGAATCCACTTAACCTTATCCCAGAAAAACTGATGCTCACAGACATTTTAACCAGCTTGATGATACAACTGAATACAGACTGGGAAAAACCTCGAAATCGAAAATGTCACAGATTTAATTTAATAATTCTAACTATCGCCAGATTAAATATGTATTGATGACGGCTCAAGCTTCGGATCTTGGTGCAAAGTGCACAAATGTGATGCAAACATGAAGAAGGCGAGATTGAAAGTAGGCCACAAGGAAATGAAGTAGAAGCATAGAACCAAGGGGGAAAACATACATGTCAGCAATATAAACTCAAAAAGGAGCTTCAAGGGATTCATCCCACACATCTGCACTTCCATTAGATGCATCCTCGGCGTCTTCCTCCATTGAAAGTCGAATGTATTCTCTGTGAGCAAAGCGGTCCCATTCGGTCAAATGTGGGTTCTCGCGTTCCTGTGGAGGTTAGTGGAAGAAAAATAATGAAGCTCGAAACTACTCTGAAGTTGGGTTGTAAAAAAAAAAAAAAAGAGGATGGTGGCCAGGTTTGTAAGAGTGGCAACATGCATCGTTCTTTTACCTGGCGAATTAGGAATGGATCGCGAGTCTCAAAGGCCATGAACTTGTTAAGGTTAAATAGGATATTGAAGACGCTGCCTGCTAATTTTTTTCCCTTTAGATCGCTTAATGTAAAATAGCTCTCATCCTGCCAAGAAAAAATCCGGTAATAAGGTTAGAACAGTGGAGAGTCAAGTTTATTGCCAAGATGATTTCATCCAAAACAAACATTTAAATATTTATAGTTCACGCAACAGAGAATTGTCCCATATGACTTTCCAGATTTAGTAGAGAAATTCATAAAGACAATGATGAAAAATTGTTTCAAATGTTGAGTCAGTAACTGAACTGACTTCACGGGGAAACATATCAGTTAACTAGAAAATGTGAATATTTGGTGGTCTGTGATCAATCCACAGCACACATCTCACATTAACAAAAAAAGAAAAAAAAAAGAGTAATATCAATCTAGGCGGACGCTTACCTCTGGATGAATCATGTCAACTATCTGGCATAGAATATCCTCAAAAAGAACAGGTTCTTGGGCCATACACTCCATCCTATGCAACTGCTCTTCATAAAAGAATTGCATTTCGTTCCTTGTAATGATACCATTTCCATCTAAGTCTATGCACTTGAACCTGAAACAAAAAAAAGATAAGAAAGACGGACCAAAAATAATACTGCACGACACGGAAGAACTAAATAAGCCCATCCACTTTTTGATGATACCAGTACTAATAAATCTGTGATGTTATTAAGAGAAAACATACAGAGGATGAGATATACAAGTAGCATGAACAAAATAGGTCTAAACATTTCACATATCCTATACCATCATAAACCAGCAATCAATTAGCTACTCCGGAGAGGCAAATTTCACTACACCCATCACCCAGGAAATAGATAAAAGGTGAAGAGAAAAAAAAAACAGAAACAGCAGTAGGGATTACATTATATAAGATTACTACTGATTTGCTATTCAAAAGCACTAACCAGTACTCAAGGCTGGGCTCAGACGGTTTATCCTCCTCAGACAATATGAAATAAACAAAATCTTCATATCCCATCTTTCCTTCAACCTTGCTGGTGAATTTTCTGGGACCCTTACAAATCCAAGTAACCATTACTAAGAAAGGTTGAATGAATGTTCCTACAAGCAGATATCAGTCTCTCTTTAAGAGACGAGGGTGAGACATGAATTTGAAAGACCAAAATACTGACCTGAGAAAATATTCTATCGACAATTCTGTATGTTAGGGCATGGTTACCATATTTGATGAGATTTTCTTTATCAATCAAAAAGTCGTGATCTGTGTCCAGCTCCCAAAATTTGCAGTATATCACATAGAAGTGTTCATAAGAGAAGTACCTGTTATAAGGAGGATATAGGGAAATAAAGAAAAAACGGAATACAGATGATGAAGTTCTCTGACAGGTGAATGTGGCAGGATGATATATGGCCTAGCAACATAAATCTCCCAAAAAACATTTCCTATCCTTCATACTGTTGGCAATAACAGCAAAAAGAAAAAACAATAGAACGGAAACACGAGTGTAGCATTAACCTACGATTACGTTTTTAAGCAGATATGAGCTGCCTAGAACTTCAAATGATTGTGTTAAAGTTTGCCGTATCAAAAAGTATTCAAATCAATAAGGAAAAAAAATAGAAATTACCTTAACACTTTGTTAATATCCTCTTCTTCATCTGCTTGTTGCATAGCAGCAATTAGGTTTGAATGTTTCAGTTCTCTAAGAGTAAGACGACCATTACCCGATCTATTCACATAGTAGAATATCCTGTATATCACTGTCTCAGCTGGACAAAGTAACGAATGAAAGGTTAACTATTCAGTGAAAAAAAATGAAACGAAGATCCTTTTTGAAAAAGAAAACAAACAAACAAACAAAGGAAATCAGTAGAAACTGCAAAATTCACAGATAAGAGGAGGGGCGCATACCATATCTATCTTGGAATTCAGGTGTATTCTGTAAGAACTCCAACCCCGGATGAGTTGCCAAAAGTTCTCGAAGAACTGGTTTGAAGTCATCCTATGTCAAGTTCATATTATACCCAAAACATGCGGCAGAAATAGCACTAATCAGTAACATCAAATTGACATAGTTAAGTTACAAACATAAGTTCACAATCCATAAGCTACCTTAACCAAATATCTGCAATCAGGTTGTCTTAAGATTGTGTATATCTGTGTTGCTACATCTTTCGTCAACATATTTCCATTGATCCAATAGTCAACAAATGCATCCCTGATAGCACGCAATATGTGCAAGTATACACACCCTCAATCAGCAATGCATATAAAAAATGACGTAGCCTAAACCATAAAAGTCTACCACCACAAACTATGGTACACGGCAGAGAGTGTTCTCACCATACACTTTATTAAGCAATATATAAATCATATTGTGCAAGCATTAGAGCGCCTTTTTTTGTGTGAGCATTCAATTGCTTAAGCATGCATTCAATGTAAAGGAAGATGAAAACTTTCCACTCTAAAGGAAAAATAAATTCAGGATATAGGCTAAAGAGAAAAACAAAACCAATCACCTGGTCACGAAACCAGTAGAATTGGCATCAATCTTCTTGAAAAGAGTAGTGGAGAAGAATGATGGAAGCTTGCAAATTTCTTGTGTTAAAGGCTTGAATTCTGAATCCCCATGGATATGAAATTAAAAAGATAAGGTTTCATCAGAAGAAATGCAGATGACAGTACTCATAATGCGATCAATCAAACAGACAACATTAACAAATGGTGCATAAGTACTGCTAGTCCAGATGAATAAGTAGGTAATGGAATAAACACAACTGAATATCATATGAATCTATAAAATAAAATGCAGACGATCACAACCACACCTTGCATCTGGAGCCCATCATTGTGACCATAAAAGAATTGATTAATTCTATACAGGCATCGCTCTTTCAATTCATTTGATGGTGGACGGCCATTCAGGAAATAGAACTGCATTTATTATAATCGTGATTGAAACATTAATAATCACAGCAAGGGCAAAATAGCATAGTGTAGTGCCCACCCAAAAATGAAATAGAACCTGGGGTATATTCTCCTTCGGAGTTTCATTCACTATCTTCAGGGAAGAACCTAAATTAGATGGGCCAGGTCTCTGTTTCATAATCCGAGGTGATCCTGATGAACTTCTCGGGGAAAGTGGGGGTGTGCTTCCGGCGGGAAACATTGAAGGCAACGCATTGACTGCTGCAGCATTTGTGCTCGAGGCTCCAGAAGTATTTTGCAAAGCTCCACCCTTTGCATTATTGAGTAACGTTTTCACCTGCAGTTTATTGTACTTTTCATTCATCTAACACCTTGCACTAGAATGTGAACCAAGCTACGAAGCCCCATTGCAGTACAAAAGGGCTTTTATTTATTTAATTTTGTCATATTCTAAAATTAAGTTCATTATCTCATGATCCACTCTCTCTATCTAATGCACAAATGACATCCCAACTATAAACTATATCCATCTTATCATAAATCACCTACTTGTACTGAACAAATCAACCCAACTGCAGCACAGATAATCGACAAATTTACGTCCCTGAAAGAAACTAATTATAAAGCTCAACAATTACCAATGAATTGGTTTCGGGAAGAGACAACCACATATCGAACAGCTTCTCAGCGACATACGGATTGGCTGCAATGGCCGAAGGAGAAACTTCCTGAAGCTGCAGCAGCTTGGGATCAAGGCAGGCCAAATCACCTTTGAAATCCGTATCCATATTTCTTAAAAACAAAAGGTCAAAGCTTCTTCAATCATCAAACACCAACCAATCCCAAAAGTTCAAACCAAATAAGCGACAGATAATCAACGAGATCGTTTTCACTTTATCTCTTCCTAGCCACGGATCTCTGTATATTCTTAATTGATCGAAGAAAGGTCGAATTGAAATCCGAAACCCTAAAGTTTTGCTCAGATCGGAGACAACGTAATGGCAAGAACAGCTCAACAGCAATGTGTGACTATCCAAGAAATGAGAGGAAGAATATAATTATAATAAATAAATAAATAATTATGATTATTAATCGAATAAAGACTACAATAAAGTTCAGAAATAGTAGCAGGCAGCAGTAGCACCGAGTGCAGGGACCTAACTGATATTTGAGAAAACATAAAGGATTAAGTTGTGAATTTGGGTTTGAGATAACCGTATCTGTTTGTTTTCATGAGGCATTTGTTTTATATTTTTCATTAGGTCCTCGAAGCCTTTTTATAATTTGAATAGGGTCCTTTAACTCTTTTAATAGGTCAATTCGGTCCTTTACGCTTTTATTATATAATACTACTGAAAGCTTAATTATCTAGCAAAAAAATATATTATTGAATGATTATAATTATTTCTTAATATTATTACATTAAACGTTCGATTCATACTCTTCATATCTCACATTTATCTTAGGGGAAACTCTAATACTAACTGGCAATTGATATGATAATTTGATTAATTACTTTTTTGTCATTAATGAAAAACTAATAAATATAATTTAATATAAATTGAAATAAACAGGAAAATTATTTATCTATTATAAAGGGGACCCTAGTAACAAGTGTCAATTTTGATATTGCAATTTGAGTATAATTATAAAGTCATACATATGATTTAATATTATTTAAAATAAACCGTGGAAAATTAATAAATAAATAGAAATTTAATATTTATATACTATTTGAAATCAATTATTTAAGGATTTTTAATTTTTTTTTTTTATTTTGATGTTTTATTAAGCATATACAATGTGAGATTTACTATGCCACCCACCTACCGTAGCACATATCAAATTTCTCACATATTGTGTTTTCTCTCCCTCTTCAACGTCGTCATCACCTCCGTCGTCCTTCTCGATTCTGTCGCCACCTCCACCGTCACCTTCGGTGCGTTGATTTCTCATAAATTCATTTGATATGGTGGAGGTGGCGGCAGAGTCGAGAGGGACGACGGAGATGATGGTGGCATCGAAGAGGGAGAGAAAGCATAATAGGTGAGAAATTTGCTATGATGCTCGCGATAGTTTCTCACAGTAAGTGAGCACCATACCAAATCTCTATACAGTGTAACTGAAAGTTACATTCATGTCTAATATCTTTGAACTAGAAAGAACTAGTTTAACATCATCCAACATATGCAGCATATATATATAACATGTAAACAAAAAGTTTGTCCCAAAAATTCAGAGAATTAAGATCAACACATAGGCTGAAATATTACATCTCTTTCCTTATACCCCATATTCCTCCTAAGACTAAGATCATCAGTTGGTACCATTTTCCCCAGAATTCCCAGCTATAGCTTTCTGCAGATATTCAAACAGCAAGTTTTACGACAGAATCCTATTCCTACGTCATATCCATACGCACGATAGAAAGAAAGACGGTACCTTAATGCAGGAAAGTGCGTAATTCACGTCACTTTCCGAGACCTGATGGTGAGTGACGAGCCTAATCCTGAACGTAGATAAAACCGAGTCTATTACGCAAACTTGTCTCAAAACAGTTCGAAATAAGTGGTAATATCAGATTCTATCGTGGCTTAGACAGAACTTAAATACGAGATATAATGTATATATAAACACATACGTTCGTGGGCCTTCAGACATCATGAGCACACCGAGCGCCCGAAGTTTCTTGGTCAGTTCGTCTTTCGTGATGCTCAGCTCCTCCAGAATATCGAAGTAAACCTTGCATAGATGGCGTAAAAGGAGCAGTTTTGTTTACAGTTCATAAGAATCCTAAAAAAAAAATATGATCTTTTAACTCACAATGTTAGTTTCGACGGCATCCAAGTTTACTTTCAGTCCCTTGATTTTATGAAGCCCCTCTGCATATATGCACGAAAAAATTGAAGATTCAGACATTGATTTATGTTGCGAGGGAAGCTAAAACGCCGCATCGAGCCAATATTTTGTTACCTGCCAGAATCTTGGCGTTCTTGTGATCGAGTTCGAGCTTGCCGACGTTTTCTTCCACGGCGACTAAAGCAGCCGCACATAAGACTCCGACCTGCCTCATGCCCCCGCCTAGCGTCTTCCTTAGGATTCTCGCCTTTTGTGTAAGAAGAGAAGACAGTTCAAGAACTGAAAATAAGAGAAGATAAACCTTAAAATTCTTTTTACCCTTGAAATGAAGTTCTCCGAGCCTGCGATGATAGTCCCCGCTGGCGCGCCGAGGCCTTTCGACAGACACGCCTGGCAGTTTTTCGGGTTCGTATCAACAGAATTTAGTTATAAAATCAATCGAAAAACTAAGAAAAAGTAAAATTGGCACATAAATCGGTCGAAGAAACCGAGCTTACTGTCACTGAATCAGCAGCCTGGACAAGCCTAGCAACAGGGACACCAAGAGCCTGCAAAGACATATACTTCTCATTACCAAAATAATGCAAGAAATATATTTTGTCGAAAAAAGAAAATGACCCACCGCAGATGCATTGAATATCCGAGCGCCATCGATATGAAGCTTCAAGCCGTACTTTTTCGCCAGCTCCCCGACTCGATCCGTATACTCGGCCGTTAGGCATCTACCTCCCGAGCTTCATAAAAATCGAATATTTTTAACTTAATACACTTATATACATCGAACCATTGTTCAAATAGGCAACAACTCAACGCTTACTGAGCATGAGAATTCTCCAAGCATATGAGCCTAGTCGTAGGGTAACAAATCTCGAAGCTCATGTCCCTAATCGAGCCTTCGATCGAACTCAGATCCATCGTGCCGTCGTCTTCGTTCTTCACGGTTCTCGGGTGGACCCCGCCGAGCGTCGAAATGCCTCCGTTCTCGTATATGTGTATGTGGGAGAAGTCCCCGAGGATCACTTCGCTTCCTCGGACGTTACAGTGGGTGAGGACGCAGATGAGGTTGGCCATTGTCCCCGAGGGGACAAACAGCGCCGACTCCTTCCCCAAGATCCTCGACATGTGCCTCTCCAGGCGGGCAGCCGTCGGGTCGTGGCCCAAAACGTCGTCGTCCACCTCGGCTAGCGACATCGAAGCCCTCATCGCCGCCGTGGGCTTTGTCACCGTGTCCGAACGAAGATCCACCGTTCTTGCCGCCATTGTTTTTTTTTTCAGCTGCTGAAACCCGCAGAAAAAAAGAAAAGGGTTAATAACGATTCTTACCTTTGGACCCATAAATCAATCAAAAAGGCTCAGTTCGATAGATCCAACGAACGGACTAATGTATTATTACAGAAAGATTTAGGGCGACCTCCGCCGCAGAACTAAGTGATGTTTCGCCCTAAAAGGTTAAGTTAGGCGCAGCGCAGCATAGGCTTACAACCACCACCACTACCACCGCACGCAACTCAAACTACAATCGAAAGAATGCCCGACAAAATCGAAGCTTGGAAAGGTATGATTTCGTGAATTTCTATATTATTATTGACAACTAAACCCATAAGAGTCTGAGAAAAATGGGCTTTTCTCTTGCAGGGACACCTCAGTTGACATGCAGTGGTTAGCTGAGAAAAAGAAACTTGTAAACCAATGTGCTTTTGGCTTTATATGTACAGAAGAAAAAGACACCAAAAAAAAAACAAAAGTTTTTAAGAGTTCTACGCAAGAAGCATGCATGAAACGAAAGGAAATGAAAATAGGATTTGTAATGAAAACAAACAAAGGCGGTCGCCTTCTTCTTTACCTCGGAGTGTTGTTAGGGAGAAGAAAGCTTTTTTACATTTGATTCTTCGACTAATATGTATTTGTATGCCATTTTATGTATTTATTGATGTTTTAACTTTTAAGTTGGAGTTTGGTAGCTCTGCATTAATTACCATTGTCTGAGCTGGCAAGATTAATCGAGCGTTAAGCCAAAATTTAAATATCTTTTTGACCCGTCCGGCCATCTGCGGGCTTACTATACATACATCAGACCCGACATGGTTAGCTACGGACTTGCACACCACAGAGCTACGGGACTAATCGTTAGGGTCAGATAAGAATAACTCACTATCCAACACGGACAGTCAAGATTTCTAATTGGAATCGAACTCATTAAATCTAGCATGAAATATCACGGATTTATCCAATAGGTTGTTACTTAATATTATATATATATATATTTCAATTTATATATCTGAACATTTAAAATAAAATATATAAAATTAAAATTCGACAAGAAATCATGGAAATCCTCATTGGCCCAACCCAAGAGCACGTACTTAAGCCTTGGCCCAGCCCAACATTGTAATTGATTGTGAAATATTTTGAAAATGTAAAACATCATTGGTGCAATTTAAAATACAAAATCAATTATATATACATGTATTTTATGATTATATATACAATACTAGTATTTTATGAATAGTCATTACATGTGGTAATGATAATATAGTACTTTATATTTTAAATTATTTGTAATTTAAAATGTGGTAATGACAATATAGTACTTTATATTTTAAATTATTTGTAATTTAAAATATTTAGTAGATGAAATTATAATTTAAAATTTAATTGACTATTATTTTAAGTATATAAAAGAAAAAATTGATTTGTTAGGAGATAATTATAAGAAATTAAAAAGTTGAAGGATAAAAATAGAAACGGAAAAAAGTAATTAAACTTGACACCTAAATTAAATTGATCCAATTACCATACACTGTTTATATATTGTATGAACACTTTATAATTTATACTAATACAAATGCAAGTAACAAATCAAGTCATAATTTAGAACTTATGGCACATTAGTTAGGCATTGTTTGGTTCATAGGTTTAGATATTTTAAAGGTTAGTTTAAATGATATTGAGGTATTTGGTTCATAGGTTTATATAAAGTATGAGTTTACATATACCAAGTTTAAACCCATGTATGAGTAGACTTGCCCAACCGCCGGTTACGGTTGAACCGGCGGTTGGCGGTTACCGGCCGGGGGCGGTTGCCGGTTAGCCCCCCCCCCCCCCGGTTACGGTTTGTTAACCGGCGGAACTTCGACCGCCGGTTAAGGTTTGAACCGGCGGTTGAACCGCCGGCTTTTTTAATTATTTTTTGTTTTTTTTTTAATTTTTTAATGTATTTTCAATTTATTTTCGATACCTTTCGTTATAAACAAACTAAATTTCAAGCTAGAACGCAGAACAAAACAACTCAAACCGCGTGCAAAGAGCCAAATTATGTCGTAATATTTCCCTTCTGCCAAGTGATTCTCTTCAAGAAGTGGAAAACCTAAAAACACGAAGTGGAAAACGATTCATCTTCTCCCATTCGCGAAATCGAAGCAATCTTCACAAACGCTAACCTTTCTTATGTTATTCTCAACTTCATTACATTTTCTAAAGTAACATCGCCATACATAATCGTAAACAGAAAGCAAAGGAACACAATACCTTTAGATTTTAGGAAACATCGCCATTCCTGTTCTTTGCAAGCATTATTTTAGGGCATGCAAACTTAATATAGTAGTAAACTGCCGGCTGCCCTATAGTGCGGAGTATGAAGTTTTGTGCAGTAGGTTACCATTTATGAGTAACACTTTTTGCTTTTTCCGAAGTTGGAGAATGAATGGGCAATAACCCTTTTTGAACCTTTATTTTTTTTTTTTTCTATTTTTTAAAATTTATAGGTATTTTTTTTTCCGGTTTATTTTCGATATCTTTCGACTTTCGTCTTTCGAGTCGATAATTGATAAAGAACTTCAAATACATAACATTTTTTTATTGAAAATTAAATCCGTTACAAAATTTTATAATACAATACAACAAACTCAAAGTACAAAGTAAATATATTTATTACTAACAATAATCGTAACAGTTACATTTAAAAATATAACAAAATCGGTGAGGTGCGGTGTTGGCCAACATAACTTTTTAAAAACCAAATTGCCTCCTGAAAAAAAAAATTGTTAGTCGATTAACAATATAAGTAAAATAAATTAATGAAATAATATTTAAAACGGTGAATTATTCACCGTGAATACTTATCTTTTTCGGACTTTGTCGTCGGACGTGTTCGGTTCGCCGTTTCCAAATTTAAAAAACATCTGAAAATAAAATGTAATAATATTAGTAAGTGATTATTTATTAAAAAAATAATAATAATAATTTAAATAATATCCGAATACTTATCTTTTTCGGACTTTGTCGTCGGACGTGTTCACCTTTTGCAAATTTAGAAAACATCTGAAAATAAGAATGTAATAATATTAGTAAGTGATTATTTAGTAAAAGAAAAATAATAATAATTTAAATAATATCCGAATACTTATCTTTTTCGGACTTTGTCGTCGGACGTGTTCGCCTTTCACGTTGATAGATTCCCTCTAGCTCTACTCGTCGTCGCCGTTGCCGCCGCTAGTCTCCGTGCCGGTGGTGTCATCGAAAACGTCGTCGTCCGAATCGAAATTCGGGACATCTTGTGTGTGATATTCCGCTCGAGTCCAATCGTCGAGAAGACATTGGTACTCGAGGTTTTCCACATTCAACCTCGAACGCCTTTCGCTCAAGGTTAAACCGCCCATGCTAAAAGCATGTTCAACCGCGACGGTTGAAATCGGGACGGCATAGATCTCTCGAGCGATCATCGCCAACGTTGGATACGTTGGCGCCACCCTCGCCCACCACTTGAGGACGTCGAAAGTATCGTCGTCCTCGGCGAACTCAAACGCGGTTGACAAAAAATTATCTAATTCTAAGTACGGGTTTTGTGACGACCTTGGACGTTTGTTGGCGTTGATGACATCGTAGTAGGAGGCTAATCGCGAAGAGCGACTTGATCCACTAGAAGACGACTGACCTTGACCCGATCCCGACCGGGGTGGGATCTGACCAAAATCGGCCTTATACTCTCTAAATATATCATTTAGAGAGTTATGTCCTCTATCCTTAACTTGGTTCGGAAAATCTTCGGGCACCTCACGATACCCGAATGTAATCTCACTATAATATAGTGCTAATAAATTCCCCGTACCACCTAAACGCATTCTGGGATCTAATATCTTCGCTACAATGAAGATATCAGGTAACTCCCAAAAATATTTGACCCATTTGGACCTCATGGTCTCAACGGCGTCGCCGACAAATGGATCATTTACGAGCGATTTTAGCGCAATGATCTAAGGCTAATATTCATGTCGGATAATATGTACCCGACATCTCCTGTGTGGCGTCGTGAAATACTTGAAGTAATTCACACAAGCCGTTACACCCATCCCACATGGTAGGATGTAACCTAATGCCACAATCATCATTCTCCTCGTAGAAATCGCAAAGGTATTGACGATATTCGAAAGAGGTACTCAACATCTTATAGGTGGAATTCCACCTATTTGGTACGTCTAGCCCAAATTTTTTGGGCGTGACGCCCACATTTCTACAATGACGCTTCCACTTCTTTAGTAAAGAAGAGTGTCGCATCAGATAACTGATTGCGTTGCGTATTGGAGCGACGTGTGACCTTAAGTGATTGAGAGCGTCTTGAACACATAAATTAAGTATGTGACAGAAGCATCTCATATGGAAAAATCGTCCGCCAAAAGATGGACGACAATACTGAATCAAAGATTCAATGCTAGCGTTATTTGCGCTAGCATTGTCGAACGAGACTGAAAAAATCTTATCGAGAATCCTATATTCCGACAAGATACTCCTAAGCTTCGACGAAATATTTTGTGCAGTGTGTTGTGTATCAAATTCTCTATATGCAATTAACCGTTTTTGGATTGACCAAGAAGCATCAATCCAATGGCATGTAATGCCCATGTAACTATGAGCTTGCCAATGATCACTCCATATATCGGACGCAATCGACACTTTACATTCTAATTTACCTAGTTGATCTATTAATTCACGTTTATACGCGAGTACGGTCTTTCTAATGTCTCGTGTAAGTGTGATGCGCGAAACTTTCTTTCCTTGAGGGTTATATGACTTTTTGATCCAATCCTCATAAACCGGATCATCGGCAAACCGAAAGGGAAGATGTTTCGCGCATACAAACTTCGCAAGCTCTTTGCGCGCTGCCTCGTCATTGTAATGAAACAATGACGTCGCACTCGTACTACTAGTTCCTTGTCCGGTAGCAGACGAACCACCGTACATTTGACTTTGAGTTTGACTAACTCCCATCTTAGTAGGGTGTTTCGTCTTAATATGATTTGTATAACTACCATAACCGTCACCCTTCTTAAATGGATATGATTTACTGCAATAGTTACAATTAATCTGAAATTCACCGGGAGTATTTTTTGGTACCTTCGTGAAGTGTATCGCGAAAATGTCTGAGCGGTGCTTTGTTCTTGAGCTGTCGTCTCCCGTCGGTTGAGTCTGCGGGCCGGTTGCCTCCTCCTCCTCGGGCTCCTCCATTTGGGTCTCACGCACACGCTCTTGTGATCGCGATCCCCTCGGAGTGTCGTCGCCACCGAGGTCCGAGCCAATTATCTCGTCGAGATCGATGTATACATCGTTGGGGTCCTCATAACATAGGTAGTTATCTTGCGATGAACTACCGGCTATTTCCTTCCCCCTCGATGATCCAGATCCACGACGAGCACCACGTCCACGATGATCCATGCCTACTAAAAGACAAAAGTGACAAAAAAACGTTAGGATAAAAAATTAAGGCCGGGGGTCGGGTCGGGCAGGGGCGTCTGGGCAGGGGCAGCGGCAGGTCGGGCAGGGGCGGGGGCGGCGTCGGGCTCGGGACGTCGAATGCGGGTTGGGTGGGGCAGCGGCGGGGGGCGGCGTCGGGCTCGGCTCGGGACGTCGAATGCGGGTTGGTTCGGACAGCGGGCAGCCGGCACGGCAGGTCGGGTCGGGCAGCGGCCAGGGGCTGTTCGGCGCAGGTCGGGGCTCGGGCAGTGGCACTTTGCAGCGGGAGTTTGGGTCGGGTCGGGGAGTGGGCGTCGGGTCGGGACGGGATCGGGCTCGGGAAGTATTTTAATTAGTTTAATTTTAATTTGTGAAGAGATTGAAAACTTTGATGATGTTGAAATGAAAGTAATTGAGAGAGTTGGATTAGAATTGAGTTGTGATTTTTTGGGTTTGAGTTTAGCGGGTATTTATAGATTTTTTGGGAATTATAGCCGTTGTAACCGCCAGTTTGCCGGTTGAACCGCCGGTTACAACGGCCATTTTTATTTTTTTTTTAATTTTTTTTTTAAATTCCAACGGCTATTATAGCCGTTGGATTATTATAATATTATATTTAATATATTATTATATATATTATTTATAGTAACCGGCGGTTCGCGATTTGGGAAAACCCCAAACCGCGCCCAACCCGTCCCTAGACGGTTGCCGGGACGGGTTGGAGCCGGTAAACCGTAACCGGCGGTTTCGGAACCGGCGGTTCGCCGGTTTCGGTTTATTTTGGGCAACTCTATGTATGAGGGTTTAAATAAACCCACCTCTCAGATGGGTTTATTTAAACACGTTAACCAAACACACATTTCATTTTATACCCACTAATTAGTTTTATATAAACCTTACTAATTTAAACTCTCCTAAATATAAACCCACGAACCAAACGAGCCCTTAAATCATATGCTAAAGACTATAAGAATATATTTTTTTTAATCTTTTCACACATTTCTGAATTTTTATTTTTATTTTTATATTTTTGTGAATTAACTAAAGAAGATTCCTTTTATTTTCTTCATCATCAGAATTCAGAGTTGAAGTACAGCGCAGACACACCACACGGAGACGACAACGAAGACCATGTCAAACTCTATATCTTCCCCTCCAAACAACGTACATGGTATCTCATACAAATGCGAAAAGAGGCAGGAAAATTTGCGATTTCTTCTGCTAAATTGATTTCAGTTCTGAATTGAATCGGGAGAATCCCCTGCTGCTCGGATCTTCAGGGTTGTGGTTTACTGAGGATTGGGATAAGATGCCAAGCAATAGTAGGTTTGGATTAGGGTTTACAGTACTGTTAGTTTCTTTAATCGCACTTTCTAGATTTCATGTAGCTTTGGGATCCCATAACTCGGAAGAGGCCTACGTGACGCTTCTATACGGTGATGAGTTCTTGCTCGGCGTTCGGGTGCTTGGGAAATCCGTGAGAGATACGGGTTCGACGAAAGATATGGTTGCTTTGGTGTCCGACGGCGTTTCTGATTACGCTAAAAGGCTGCTTAAGGTATTAATTTAAATGACAGTGGAGTTTTATAGGTCTTGATCTTCTGCTAAATTTGGAAGGATTATGCGTTTCTCTTTTTTTTTTTTCTGTTTTTTCTTTAAATGTAATGCTTAGCTGCTACTTGCACTGTGTAGGGGGTAAAGATTTAAGGTCGTAGAACTTTCGGTTCTGAGTTCATCTTAATGTCCATCAGTTGCCTTTCTTGGAACAGTTTTTTGTGTATTTTAAGCTTACAGATTTGGTACTGATGTAGCATACGCAGCACCGTTTGCTGATCTGTCACTAATGGTATTTGTGCAGGCTGATGGATGGATTGTCAAGACGATTAGCTTGCTGGAAAATCCCAATCAAGTCCGCCCTACAAGATTCTGGGGTGTTTACACGAAGCTTAAAATTTTTAATATGACAGAATATAAAAAAGGTGAATATTTATGTCTGATTATATTTGTTGGATTCAAATCGGTATATTAACTGCAGTGGACACTTGGTGATCGTTTTTTATTTTAGGGATACGCACAAGGCTGGGATTGTTAGACCTTGTATGATTCTTGGTAGATGATCTAGTGAAATTGCTGCTAATAATTTCTTACGGCTTTTGCAAAATTTGCAGTGGTGTACCTTGATGCTGACACAATAGTGGTTAAGAACATTGAAGGTCTTTTCAAGTGTCAAAAGTTTTGCGCCAACTTAAAGCATTCTGAAAGGTTAAATTCCGGAGTTATGGTTGTCGAACCATCAGAAGAAGTTTTCAATGATATGATGACTAAAGTGAACATTATGCACTCTTACACTGGAGGTACATGCCATACCTTATCGTATTTGTTTATCTCTATATCTAATCTATATGTTTATTTGAATCATTTGCTGCATATTAAATATTCAAAACTGCTTGAGACATCTGCGGAAAATATTCATGTTTTTCTCATCTAAATATCCAATCAGACGCCTTTTCCATTACTAACAGGTGACCAGGGATTTCTGAACTCATATTTTCCTGATTTTCCCAACGCTCGCCTTTTTGACCCTCATGCATCTCCAGAGGAGTTGAGATCTAGACCAAAACCCCTAATGGAGAGACTTTCAACTATATATAATGCGGATGTTGGTCTTTACATGCTTGCTAACAAGGTATATCACCTCCTAGATTCATTTGTGCTTGTATTGATTCCGTTTGCTGTTTTATTAGAATGTGTGTTCTGCCCTATTGTGTAGTATAATGACTTGGAATTCCCATGACGTTTATAGTCCAGTAGGTTGGTTGAAATGAATTTCTCAAATAGTGCTACTTAAGATGGGTCAGGTTACATTCTGCAATGCTAAAATCTTCCTGACATATCTGGCTGTGAAACAAAGTTTGTGTAGTTTTAAATATAAGTTTGTGCATTTAAGACATTTTATGGTATATATGACTATGTATCTTCATTATCAAACATTAGTTTGAAGATATCTGTTCTCTGGCTCAACACTTGGTGAATGGATTAAAGGTGCTTTCATGCATTTCTTCATGGGAATTGGATATTACATTATCGATTGACTCCACGCGATCTTCGATTTCAGTGGATGGTTGATGCGGACCAATTGCATGTTATTCATTACACTCTTGGACCTCTTAAACCTTGGGACTGGTGGACACATTGGCTTGTTAAACCTGTTGATGCCTGGCAGGTAATTTTGACTTATATTCATTAGAATTAAGTCATGTTTCTTCCACGTTGGTCACATATTGCCTACGTTCTTCTAACCTTCCCTGTCATGTTCTATGTCGATCGTTGTTTATGCTGCAGAACATAAGGGTAAAGCTTGAAGAGGCTCTTCCTGGAACTGGAGGGGGTCAAGAACCTACAACTGCACTCCTTGTCAAAGTTCTTGTTCTGCTTCCACTTGGGTTTTTCATTTTCTGTTTCTATCGCTCAAACCTACAGGTCGGGGATCTTGTCATATTCGTTTATTGCATATGTTATGAACATACTTTTGGCTGGGTATATCTTAAGGGACAACTTGCTACAGGCACGAGCCGTGATAGATCATATCAGACAGCTTTACTACAAGTTGAGATCTGGAGGCATCTATGGTTATGCATCTGTCAACTCCTCTAATGTTAGCTCTATTCAGCAGGTTTGCTTTGCACTTGACTTTTGTTATTAATCGAGCTGTTCTAGCGTGTTTAATCTCGGGAGAAGTAGAACAGATTGCTAGTGCTTGAAACCCAGTTACTGGCTCATTTCATCATAATTACCTTCATGTTATAAGCAGTCGAGGTCTGTTTGCATAACCTTTCCTCATTACCTCATTGCTCGCAGTTCCCAACTGCTGCACAGAGCAAGGTGCCTGCTTTTCTTGGTGCAATGTCCGTGATTGTCTGCTTCATAGCTGCTTTACTATCCCTGGCTCTGTCGTTTTCGATGGTGCCTCGACAAACAATGCCATGGACAGGGCTGCTTCTTGTTTACGAGTGGACCTTCACATTTTTCTTCATCTTGTTCGGAAGCTATCTGCATGTAGTTCACCAATGGGGACGACAGGTGGGTAACCATGTGGCAACCTTTTCCACCCGCCCTGAATCCTCAGATTATGACTCTGGAAAAGGTAACCAACCACATAAATAATTCATTCTATTTCAGCTCGCCCACATTTCAAACAAGTCGATTTCTTTCGCTTTTGGTAATCTATTCTTAGGCCATCTTCGGAAAGCATCCTCTTGTGACGCTGCTGCATGTTACTATGGGCTGACAATGGCTTCCCTTGCCTTGGCGATACCTCTTTTACCTGGCCTTTTGGGGATCAGCGCTTTGTTCGTAAGGTATATAACAGCACACACACACACTCGCGCATGCACACAGTTGAATTCGATGATACAGCTGTCGATGATATATTTCGGCGTGTTAATAACAGGTTGGGTGTGATGGTTGGGCTTGGAATTGTGTTAGCGTCTCTCATGACATATGCTTCTGAGCACCTCTCAATAAGAGCATTTATGAGGGGCTTTGAGGACAGGGATGCTCCAAGAACACGAAGTATTTGTTTTATGTGCTAGTTGAAAACACGTCCTTTTCCCTTTTCTTTCTTTTTTTTTCTTTTTTTCCTTATGTAACTTAGACGGTTTGTCTTTCATTATTATCTTTTTATTTTATTATTGGTGAGGACCTCATAGAAACTATTTGGTGTGTTAATTTTAATTTTAAGTCTATTTTACCCTTATTTTAATTATTTTACATTTATTATAATTATATCCTTAAAAATCAATTTAATCTTTTTAAATATAAAAAATAATATATAAGTAAATTTTAAATTATAATTCCATCTATTAAATATTTTAAATTACAGTTATATTATATAAATTGATATATTTAGCACACACATCGAATGTGAGTAAAAATACTAGTTATTATTATTGAAGCTTATATTGCCGTACAAATGAGTTGGCAACTGGGGCATAGCTGCCTCTGTGGGAGCGGAAATTCTCTGTTTTTTTTCCCGTGGGACGAAAATTCTCGGTTTTTCTTTTCCCGTGGGGCGGAAACGGGGAAAATTTTCTTCTCATTGGGGGAGATGGGGGATCATACTCCTCATCTCGAGGGGCTCGAATGGATTGAATTAATAAATTTTTCATGGTCATAAATCAACTTAGAATTGAATATTATAGAGACTATTTTTCCGGCCACCACATTAACAATCCTAATGCAAATGGGTGGAATGCTATCATCGTAGCGTAGCCTATTTGACCTTTTTCATTTAGGCCTTTTTTTCAGAATAGTTCTTTCCTTCCTTCAAGATTCCACTTTGAAAAGGGTAAAACGAGTCATAAAAATTAATGCAATTAGAACATTCAACGATAATATAAGCAAAATACTATAGGTGGAAGAGGTGATACGTACAATAAATAATAGAATTATGTATTTTATGACCAAACAAGTTGTCGAGTGGGATATATAGCATACCTATGGGAAAATAAAAGGGTTGATTTTTAGCCTAAAATGTCAACACAGATCATTAGGATTATTAGTTCTACTAGAAATTTAGATCGTTACAATAATTCTACTCATACAATTTAATTGGAGCATATGAATTACATTAACATTGCGTGGCATAATACTTAAATAAATAATAAAAAAAAAAATCATGAATGATGATGCCTATTAAAAATTATATATATCCCGACCAGCTTGTACTTGTAGGCCAAGTGTAAATTGTGTTGCACCAAAATTCAAAGTTCCTAAAAAAAAAATGACCATGACGTAATAACCCACGACTGTCTTTATCTGCTTCTCTTCCTCGCATTCAAGTTTTATCTAAAAAAATAAAAATAAATAAATAAAAAAAAGGGAACTCCTAACGGTAGCTAACTGCCCAGTAAGAAACTACCTTAATCCCCTCGAAACATTAGAATAGAATATTCCCTCCGCATATACGCACGCAATATGCCAACTATATAACCCCCCTTTAAAACCTCAACGCAAGAATCCACGCACTACTTACTTCTCGTACAAAACAAACAGAAAAAAGGAAGAAAAAAAAAAGATATATATATATATATATATATATATATATAAAATATATATCATAATGTGCGACGCCTTGAAAGACTTCCATTACGAAATCTGCGAGGAGCTCGGCCGTGGCCGCTTCGGCGTCGTCCACCGCTGCTACGACCCAACCACCGCCACGTCATACGCATGCAAAACCATCTACAAGCCCTCCCTGGTGGACCCCACCGACCTCCGCTGCTTGGGAATGGAACCCAACGTACTGCACCTTTTGTCCCATACAGCACATCCATCGGCGAACACCTTGAAGCTCCACGGCGTGTTCGAGGACGAAGACTACCTCATCCTCGTCACCGACCTGTGCGCCGGAGGCGACTTGTACGACCGCCTGTCCGTCGAGCCGCGCCTCCCCGAGGCGGAGGCGGTTGAGATCACGGGCCAGCTGATGTCCGCGGTCGCTCACTGCCACCGCCTCGGCGTGGCCCACAGGGATCTGAAGCCGGACAACGTGCTGTTTGACTCCCACGGGCGGGTCAAGCTAGCCGATTTCGGATCCGCCGAGGTCTTCAGGGGAGGTGAGAAGATGGGCGGGGTGGTGGGCACGCCGTACTACGTGGCGCCTGAGGTATTGATGGGCTCGGAGTACGACGAGAAGGTGGACGTGTGGAGTGCCGGGGTGATTCTTTACGTAATGTTGTCGGGTGAACCGCCGTTCTGTGGAGAGGGCGCGGCGGAGATATTCGAGGCGGTGTTGAGGGGTAACGTCAGATTCCCGGCGAGGGTTTTCGGGTCGGTTTCTGCTGAGGCGAAGGACTTGCTGAGGAAGATGATTTGTAGGGATGCTTCTAGAAGGTTATCCGCCGAGCACGTATTGAGTGAGTAATTAATATTAAATGGTGGCATTTCTTATGCTATTTATTATTATTATTATTATTATTATTACTATTATAATAAGGTAATTATTATTTTTATGTGCTTTACAGGGCATCCGTGGATCGTGAATAACAACAGACGAACAGTTCTTGGCTCGGATGATTTTTAATTATTTTTCGTCGAGCAAAATACAACAGATTATTAGCATTAGGGGTAGGGGTGTTCAAATTTCGGATAAAACCGAAAAAACCGGCCGAATCGAAAATTTCGGTTATTTCGGTTCGGTTAATTCGGTTTTTCGGCCGGTTTTGGTTTTGTATTTAGGAAATTTCGGTTTTTCGGTTCGGTTTTCTGATTTCAGAAAAAATAACCGAAATAACCGAAAAACCGAAATATATTTAATTATATATAATTTATATTAGACAAGTTTAAAATATTGTAGTTTATGAAAGTGATTAATATTTATAGTGATAATAAAGTCCAACAAAATAATTATATTTTTCATAAAAAATAATTAAAATTACAATGTTTATTTTATAATGCACTATATTATAACATTTAATTCCTATATATATAGATGTTATAAAAGATAATTCGTATATATATATATATACACGAATTACGCACACATATGAGTAATGCAATTATCATATCATTACTATTTAATTTATATATATATGTAATGCAATTGTAATATATATTTATATATATATATATGTTATAAGAGTTAATTCCTATATATATGATGCATACATATGAATTAAAATCTTTAACGGTTAATCGAAAAATCGAACCGAAAAAAACCGAATCGAACTGTAAAAAACCGAACCGAACCAAATTAAAATGGTTCGGATATCGGATTAGGCATCTGTAAAACCGAAAATCGAAAAACCGAACCGAAATTTGAAAAAATCGGACCGAACCGTCCAATGAACACCCCTAATTAGGGGTGGGCAATCGGGGTCGGGTTTCGGGTACCCGACCCGATCGGGTTGAAAATTCGGGTTGAAATCGGGTATCGGATTTAAACCCGATATCCGATAGTATTAATCGGGTCGGGTTTCGGGTAGCATTATGCTACCCGAAAAACCCGATCGGGTACCTGATTCTCTATTAAAAAAATATTTTATTTTATTTTTGATGATGTTAAATTTATTTGATTGTTAATGTGTTAATATTTTATTTTTGAATAGTATTAATTTATTTTATTTGTTAACGGTGTTGAATTTATTTATTAACGATAGTGTTGAATTATTTTATTATGGTGTTTGAAATTTTTTTTTTTTTGTGTTAAAAAAATAAATTAAAACCCGAACCCGCAAGTCGGGTACCCGACTTTTGTCGGGTCGGGATCGGGTATCGAAATACAAACCCGCACATGTCGGGTACCCGACCCGGAAAACCCGATATCCGTAAAACCCGACCCGATCCCACCCCTAATTAGCATAGAAAATATGGAAAATAAGGCATAAAGAGATATTTTTATTTTATTTTATTTTTGTTGGTTAATTATGTAAAGGAAGAGAGATGAGATGATATGAGCCTCTATTTATTTATTAAATAATTCAACGACGGCTACAAATTACAACGAATGCTGAAGAAGGATTTTAGTCTTCCACGACTAACTCCAACTTTGTTCCACCATATATATATATATACTAGGTGCAATTTATTAACAGATTTGATGCTGACGTGACATGTTGACGTGATACATATTAGTATTACAAATCGAGTGTGATATAAGGCGCCAACATGCCACATCAGCATCAGATGTGTCGATAAATTGCACCTAGTATGTGTCAAATAATGTCACATCATCTCTAATGTTGATGTAGCACGTTGATATGGCACGAATCAGCTCTAATGTTGATGTAGCACGTTGATATGGCACGAATCAGTGCCACATCAACTGATGCCCACGCAAAGTTTATGGTGCTCACCATATATATATATATAATATATAGCTTAGGTTTAGTACCAAGCAAGCTCTTACTTAGCCTCATTACATAGTCCATCGTTAAACACCACCATACAATACAATGTGGCTTAAGGCCGCCGAGTTGGCCTTTTGTTTGACTTGGACCTTTTGAACCCAAATCCATCCAATTACTGTCATAATTAAATCCAACACACACATTTAAATTTATTATTTCAGCATTCCAACTTTCATTTATTATTCTTTTATTGTCTTGTTACTAATGTGTTTGTGCTTTAACATTTCTCGTTAAAAGTAATATCATTTGCACAATATAGTTAATTGTATTCCCATATAAAGTGTCGAGATTCAAGCTGCAATCGATTCTTCTTTCAACTGTATTTAAGTGTGTGTGTGTGTCGATCTAGCCAATTCGACCTATCACAAATTGAATCGGATTGAAAACAGCAACAAAAACAACACAAACTGAAAACAGGATTTTACGTGGTTTGGCGAAACTTCGGCCTACGTTCACAGACCAACAGAGCTTCGATTATATTATCTCCAACCACGATTTTACATACCTCCATGCCTACTTCAAAATTCTAGTTGACAACTTCTCCTAATTCGCTTTTTAGAAAAAGTTACAAGCTCTCAAAGTGGCTTACTTGAACACTGGTTTCTGTCAGGCCCGGATTTGGGCCTGTGCATCCAGGCCTTACTGCACAGGGCCACCTATTAGTTGGGGCCACATTATTTTTTACCCAATAGTATACCTAAAATTGGAATTTCTTTTATTTGGGCTTTATTGTATATTGGGCTGATTTTTATTTATGAATGAAAACTAAATATATAATTGGGCTTATTATAACATATAATTTTGAGTTTGACCCAATTGTCTTTTAATCTTGATTAAATATTCATTAAATAAACAATACACTAATCAATTGAAAATAACACACATAAACGATTGAAATCAAGAAACTGCAAATACAAATAGACATCGAACCGATATACTGCAAAGATGGTGTCGATGTAATTTTTTTAAACAATCTAATTATGTCTTAATTAATTTATTCATTATAGTGATAAATATTTATTTTATTTTACAGGAGCTCTTCTATTCTATCGAACTTAAGGGCTAAATTTTCTATGAACTCGATATTTTTATTATATTGTATTATAACCGTTTTTCGACCCCACGTATTGTAAATTCTGGTTCCGTCACTGCGTGTTCCTGTACATTGTTGTTACATTTAGCCAAGGAGCCACGGATTTAATGTGCCGATATCGAGAGGACCTTACATTATTATCAGAACGAGGCCACAAAAATTAAAAAAACGGCCCTGGTTTCTGTTATTTATAACCTAAGTCTGAAAAAACCATGCTTTGACGGGCAGTACAACGTGCATCTTTGTTTGTACTTCGTGCGTGTCATCTCAGCTTTCGATCCTACTCGCGCCAGATCCAACGTCTGAGATTTAAACTCATTTCAGCTTTGACGCTTGTACTTTATGCAGCATGATTTGTACCCCGAGCAGAACTAATGAAATCGTTGCGATTTCATTTCTCGTTTGATATGGTCCATTGATTTATCTCGCGCCTCATCCGACCGCTCACATTTAAATCCCTATCTTTAAATGTTAGCCCTTACATCACGGGGCAACTCCATCCGATGGTCCACAATCAACCCCAACCTATCTTCAGGACTTAGAATATTTTATATCTATTTTAACTCTTCTTAGACCGTGATCATCCAGCCGACTTTCTGACCATCTCCCGGCCTAACTCCGGCGAGTTTAGGCTCATAATTCCCAACATAAAGGTTAATAGTTCAATTATTCTTGGAATGAAATTAGTCTAATTTAGAATCAAATTTTGTATGAATAATATATATATATATATATATACATACACAAAGGAAAGACAAGAATCTCAATTTAGTTTACCGTCATTCCCAAATTGCAATGTCATTACTCATATCATAGTCTAATTATCTAAAATAATTATTCATTAAAATCTGTCATTACAGTGGTGCTTTCATAAACAGCTAATCAAATCAAACACAGTCTTCTATAAACTTCCCAATAATCATTCATTACAACAAAATATTAATAACGCCGCCACACAGAGCACCGCCTAGATCATCAGAAAACTCAATTTTCAATCCCATTCGATATCCAAAACGTCGGCCTCATCCCTCGGCGGCCTCACCACCAAAACCACCGTGCCTAAGCTCTCCTCCGCCCCAACCTCCTTCAGCTTGGCCCCTCTCTCCACCCTCAACGACCCACCTTCTCCACCATCCACCAGATAAAAACCATTGTCCAAAGAAACCTCTTTAACGCTTCTATCCACCACCACCACTATACCCTCTTCGGCATCCTTCTTATGCGATCTCCACGGCAGAACCCCTCTCGCCTTTGGGAAAGACACGGCCACGCCGCCCCTCTTCAGCACAGCCACTGGGGCCCACCCTGGCAGAACCACCCACCGGCTCCATGATTTCTCCGCCGAGACGATGCCGAAATTTCCAGTCATGGCGGATTCGTACGGTGCGTCGATGACCTCGCTGGTCTCGGGCCCACACACTGGGAACACGCAGACGACGGTGGACTCGGCTACCTCGCCGTAGGCCATTCTCACCACCGGAACCCTTAGCATCTCATCCACGCCGCCGGCGGAATCAGCATAATCCTTTCCTTCCAAATCGTCGATTATCAAGTTTCTAGCCCTTTCCGTTTCGACTACTTCTAATGCGCGCTCAAGTGCAGCCCTTCTCACCCCGGGAGGTGAAGCGGCTGATCTGTGCTCCTGCGCCTGCCGGTAGTACATGAAGGCTATGCAGTCGCCGGGCGAATGACGGTCGAAATACTCCCACCCCTTATCGCCGTACCTCCTGGGGTAATCCTTCATCGACCTCGCCAGCTCCTCGGCTTTCTTACCGTCGTATTCGCCTCTTTCGATGATGAATTTCGCCGACGCCGCCCTTTGAGGGGTGTTCAGCGTCCTAAGCTCGTACAAGATTTCGGGCGAGCCCGATGGATCGAAATAGGAGACCGTTTCTTCATCGGTGGCCTCTACGAGAGAGTCCCGCACCTGCGCCGCCACGACGAGTCGGTTCTGCTCCACCGACGGTATCCCGGTGATTTCCTCGAGCGTGGTGGAGAGGAAACCTTCGTTGATCAGAGAGGTGATGAGGGGCGCGTATTCGAACCACGACCCCATGCGGTTGCTGAGCACATCGAGCCGACCGTTGGTGTCGAGATCCCGGAACTTCTGAGGAAGCGGCGACGACGGCGGTGGTCGGAAGGGTTGGTAGAGCTGTTGCTGAGATGATGATGATGATGATGATTTCTGATTCTGTCTAGAGGACTGGCCGGGGATTATTAGAGCTGGTGATTTCTGATTCTGTCCCGGGGACTGGCCGGGGATGATTAGAGCGGTGATGGTGGAGGGTTGGCGGTGGTGGGTGCTGCCCTGAGGCGGCTGAAGGCGGTGGTGGTGGAGGTGGTGGCTGGGGAGGAATGAGGTGGAGAGGAAGTGGGTTTTGGGAGTGTTTAGGGATAGCATGGTGTGGTGTTGTTAGTAATGGAGAGGGAGGATAAGGATATGGCTTTGGCATGAGAAAGAGAAGAAGATGCTTGTGGTATATTATATATCACAGTATTGCAAAAAATATCTTCATAATATTATCTTTCTTTTTTTTTTTCACTTATTTTCTGAAATTTCAGAAAGTAATATTAGGAAGATGAAAACGAAAAAAATATCCATTATCATAGAAAAACAATCAAAATGAATACATTTAAATCTTAATTAGGGATTTCATTGTATCTTTTCAGGTTGATGTTAAGGATTTGATTTTATTTGAACACTTTAATTATCGCAATTTATGCGAACTTGAAAATGTACATATATTAGTATGTGTGAACTCCAGCAAAATTAGTTCCTGAAAGTTAGGATTAAATTAGTCTTACTGAAAATCATGATTGTCCAATATGATTTAGATTCGATTCATAATTGAATCAAATTAGTCTTACTGAAAATTAGGATTGTCCAACGTGATTCAGGTTCAATTCATAATTGAATTTAGTCAAAGTTTTTCACACGGGCCGACGGGATTAGTGTTGAGGTTTATAAAGAAAATTAGTTTTGAGACTTGTCGTAGACAATAGCTTTAAAGTGATATTTGCCCTCACTACTTGCTGATGAGTTGAATGGCAAATCACTTCCAAGGATACAACAAAACATAATAATTTGCAGACAGCAATTCTACAAATTATCCAACAGAATTCTCTGAGAAATTGTGCTTCTATGGAAAGGAAAAATAAAATTACAGAATTATTGTGTTGTGTGTTTGTCTGAATCAATTCATCTATATATAGATGATTAAGAGGTGTACAAATCTTTGTGTTTTGATTCACAACTCTTCACTTTGCTTTGAAACAGTTTGATCAAAGATTGCATCTTTTCATTTGAAACTCTTCAAGTAGCTGTTCAATGAAAACCATTCTTACACCTCTTCGCAACACTTTTATTTTATTATTATTATTTTAATCATTATTTATCTTCCATAAATATCATTATTGAATATTTTATTAAATAAAATTTCAACAATCCCCCACTTAGATTATAATGATTAAGAAAAACCAAGACACATAAGACTATGCATATCTAAAGGTATCTTTCGACTTAAACCTTTAGTTAGTGTAAACATATCAAAGCTCCAGCAAGTCAATGGTGGCCTAAGCTTAAACCAAGACTCTTTTAGTTAGAACCGGATACATTTCACACATAGAGTTATCCAATTTCGACGAGAAATTCTACTTAATATGGCACTATTTAAGGCCTTGTGCTCAACCTTGGATTTCATAAACATTTACAAAAGATAACCCTTATTCTTTTGCTTAAAGCGGCACCACTTCTGATGTTTATATAGGTGAAGTTATTTTAAATGTCTTGCTACTTAGACACTATCAACTTGTTCATACTTCATTAAGAGTAAAACTCAACCTTCTCAAAACGTAGCAACAAGCACTAGTTTTCTTTCTTTCTTTCTTTCTTTCTTTTTTTTTAAGGGATTTCAATTTCAGTGCTATCAGTCACTGTTCGATAACTTGTTCTTACCCATTAAACCATAATTCTAGTATTTTGCTAGTTTAAGGTTGGGTTACTATTATCGGTGACTCCAAAGGGTTTTAATCCCATTCCTTTAGCTGTTGTTTGAACTAAATCTCTCGAGAGTGCTTTTGTGAAAGGATCCGCTAGGTTGCTTTTCGATCTTACGTAAACAACAGTTATTACTCCATCTCCTATCAATTGCTTAATATATTCATGTCTCAAGCTAATATGTCTAGATTTTCCATTATAAATGGAGTTATATGCTCTAGACATCGTTGCTTCATTATCACAGCGCAAGGAAATGGCCGGCATTGGTTGTGGCCACAACTCTATATCAAACAATAAGTTTCTAAGCCATTCTTCCTTGCAAGCTGCTGCTAACGCTATAAATTTAGACTCCATCGTGGAGTGTGAGATACACGTTTGTTTCTTAGAAACCCAAGATATAGCTCCTCCACCAAGAGTAAATATCCAATCAGAGGTAACTTTACTCGAACTTATACTAGTTATCCAGCTTGCATCAGTGTACCCCTCTAGTACTGTTGGAAAATTATTGTAGAACAATCCCAAATTACTTGTTCTTTTTAAGTATCCAAAGACTCGAGATATTCCTTTCCAATGATCAATTCCAGGTTTACTAGTATATCTAGAAAGTTTGCAAACAACAAAAGATATATCGGGTCTTGTACAGTGCATTGCGTACATCAAACTTCCTATTGCACTAGCGTATTCCAAAGGGGCTACTGCTCTTCCGAAGTTTTCAGTTATTTTAGATGAAGAATCGTATGGGGTATTTGCTTCCTTGATCTTTAAATGCTCGAATTTGTTGATCATTCTCTCTATGTAATGAGATTGACACAAAGCATAACCCCCACTATGTTTCTTGACCTTAATACCGAGAATGGTATCAACTTCATTTAAGTCTTTCATCTTAAATTTAGAAGTTAGATACTTTTTGGTATCAATTATTCCTTTATCATTTGTTGAGAAAATTAACATGTCATCCACGTATAGACATATGATTACACCATATTCATTACTGAATTTCGAATATATGCATTTATCAGCACTATTATGCTTGAAACCATGTGACAAGATGACAGAATCAAATTTCTCATGCCACTGCTTAGGGGCTTGTGTGGCGCCCCACCTTCTACTACCCATTTACGATACTAGCTTACGTGACTATAGAATGTAAAGCATGCACAAATGCGTATAAATTTTTATTTTTATTTATATACATATGAAAACCATCCCATACAAGCCAAAATCATAGTTGGGATCCTAATTACATACGAGTTGTAAAATAACGTAGCCAGGTAAACTTTAGCACCCGCCACACAGGTCGCATCCATGTACACACCACCCTCAAAAGTCGCTGGAAGCTTTCAAAAGACTAGCCTTGCCAACAAGGCGATCACGTACCGTGGTCGCTCGCACCTACAGCACATAATATAAATGGTGAGCTATGAAGCTCAGTAAGTAGGAATATGCAATGGCGTGTACGTGTGAAACCCCGCAAAGGCATTCGCGCCAATGCCTCTCTACTCTTGTAGAGTCAGACTCAATCTCACATCTCATATCTCTCAGGGCCCTCGGCTAATCTTACTATGCACCATACAGAGCTCATATCCCATATGGATAAATATGACAGCGACCCACGCTGGGTAGCCCACGCCAGGTTTCCCTGGGTCGCTCCTTCCCAGGTCGTCCCCTCTGCCATGCGGTAGCCTACGCTGGTAGCCCACGCTGGTTAGCCTACGCTAGGATTTCTTCCTAGGTCGCTCCTTCCCAGGTCGCTCCTCACCGCCAACAGGGCAGTTGCCTACGTCAGTTAGCCTACGCTAGTCATAACTAGGTCGCTCCTTCCTGGGTCGCTCCTCCTGCCTCAATATATAAAATATCCGACGACGCACCACGCCGTCATGGTGCCATAGAAGTAGCCCTGACTCAACTGCGAGTCGATATCAAATGCCCATATCGGCAAATATCATTCGCCTTCAGGCGATATGTTCAGTGCATACTCATCTCACGTAAACCCTCACAAATATTTCGTGCATGCGCATGATTATGCCATGTGAGTAATACTGAAAATACATACCATTCAGGTGTGTCACATAGTTCACGTAACAATATAAACCCAAAGCACATAGTCACGTAAGTCAATTATTTATGTGTTGTAGTTGAAATTCCCACTTACCTGGAGTCCTTGATTACTTATCTTAGCAGTCCTGTGAATTTCCTAATCTTTCGATCCTAAATCATGAAAATATTATTATGTCAGTGCATTAGCTAAGTTAAATAATTATAAAAGTTTTCGAATTACTTAAATGTTAAAAAAAATTGCATTTATATTGAAAATATGCAAGTTTTCAAAATTTCATTCGAAAATCAATTAGTTTCAAAAAATCCTTCCAGGCCCGCGAAAACAGGTTTTCGGCCCGAAGTTATCTCTCATTCGCAAAACTTTTCTGGCCCGCGAGAACTAAATTTCGGCCCGCGAAAATCCTTTTTATTTTGAACAGTGACTAGCGAAAAGCTCAATTCGCGAACAACAAGTGGCGAAAAGCTTTGGTTCGCGAAACCAAATAAAGAGTGGCGAAAAGCTCAGTTCGCGAACACTAAGTGGCGAAAAGCTTTGGTTCGCGAAACCTAATAAAAGTAGCGAAAAGCTCCACTTCGCGAAAGGTGGCGAAAAGTTCCACTTCGCGAATAGTGGCAAAAAGTTTTTAAACCTTTTTGGCGAAAACCTTAGCGAAAAGTAAAGTTAGCGAAAATCTTTCTCGCTAAGTATCGAAAAGTTTACTTTGTACTGTAGCTAGCGAACACAGTAACTGGCGAAAAGCTTTTACATTAAGTGGCGAAAAGTTTTGGCGAACAGTTCCGCGAAACACTAAGTGGCGAAAAGTTTTTCTTTGAACAGTAACTAGCGAAAACTTTACTTTGAAAAATTATTTTTCGCCACTTAAGCTGGCGAAAACCTACCTTATGAAAACCTTAACTTGCGAAAACTTTAAGCCTGCGAAAACTTTTCTTTTCGTCATTTAAGTTGGCGAAAACCTTTAAACCTTGCGAAAACCATTAAACCTTGCGAAAAACACACTATTCATTCGAAAACCTCTAAACTTTCGATCAAAATTATTATTTTCTAGAATATGATGAACATCATAAAAATTCTAAAACATGCTCAAATCTTTTGAAAATCACAACACATATATAAAATATGAACACATGAAATATTCATGCTTGTTAATACTTATAACATGCTAAATCATAGCTAAAAACACAAAACTCATATTAAGAATTTATACCTTTTCCCAGCTTAAAGATGATCACTGTTTTTTTTTTTTTTTTTTCCTTATTCTTGGTTTCGAAAGTTTGCAAATGAATGATTTTCTTTCTTCTTAATTCTTATCTTATGTTTGCGTGTGATGATAAACAAATGACAAGGATTAGCTAGTACACGTGTGATTAACCTATGAAATATATTATTTTATTGTTTTATTTACTTTCCTCCCATGCTAAGTTTTCGATCAATATTTTTGAAACTGTTTTCGAAAATCTCCTTTCGAAAACTTCAAGTTTTCACACCCTATGTTCTTTCGAAAATCCTAAAATCCAAATACTCACACTCTCATATCTCAAAATTTTCTATTTTCATCTCTGTTCAGTCTTTTGAAAATCCCTTATTTAAATTCGAAATTCTTCTAAGTCCCAAATCTAATTTTCTAATAAGTTAGTTATCACATAAACACCAACATATACATATAAACACATAATATGTAGTCATATAAACACATATTATGCATGCAAATTTATTGGTCAACTTACGCGCGGAACTCGGGTATTACAGCTTGCTTTAATCCATAAAGCGACTTTACTATGTTCAGGCATAATAAACCCTTCAGGTTGATCCATATATACTTCTTCATCAAGATCACCATTTAAAAATGCTGTTTTTACATCCATTTGATGTATTTGTAGATTATAAATTGATGCTAATGCTACAAGAACTCTTATTGAAGTTATTCTCGCAACGGGAGCATAGGTATCAAAATAATCTATGCCTTCCTTTTGCCTGAATTCTTTTGCGACCAATCTAGCTTTAAAAGTTTGTATTGTACCATCTGTTTTGCATTTCTTTCTAAACACCCACTTACAGCCTATAGGTCTAAAACCTTGAGGTAAGTCAACGAGAATCCAAGTATTATTAGATAATATTGAATCCATCTCGTCGTTAATTGCCTCTTTCCAAAAAGCAACATCTCTTGACTTCATAGCGTCGTCGTATGTCTTAGGATCATCCTCAACATGTAATAAGATAGGTGTCTTTTTAATAACAGAATTTCTGTCTCCTTCGACCAAATAGACTAGAGCAAGTGAAGAGATAAAATCAGGACCGAAGTCTTTTTCTTTTCTAACTCTATGACTTTTTCTAGGCTCGAAAATTTCATCATTATTTTTCCTTTTTAAGCTTTGAGAAGCAGTAGGAATTGAATGATCATGTTTTTGAGGTAATGCTGAATCTGTATGTATCATCACGACATTTGTTTTCAATAAACTCAACGTCTCTTGACTCTACAATAATATTAGAGCTCAAGTCTAATAATCTGTAGGCTTTAGAATTTTCAGCATACCCGACAAATACACTCTTACAAGCTCTTGGTCCTAATTTAGTTCTTTTTGGATCCGGAATTCTGTAAAATGCAATACAACCCCAAACTCTTAAATAGTTTAAGTTCGGTTTTCTTCCTTTCCAGGTGAAATATGTGTTTTTGTTGAAGGAATTCTATTATGCATATGACAAGCAGTCAGTAATGCTTCGCCCCATAGGTTCAATGGAAGTTTGGCATTTAAAAGCATTGCATTAGTCATGTCGACTAATGTTCTATTCTTTCTTTCTGCCAATCCATTCTGTTGTGGAGTATGTGGTGCACTTGTTTGATGAATCAAACCATTGTCCTCGCAGAACAATGTAAATTCAATAGGAAAATATTCTCCACCTCGTAGAATTTTTATTTTCCTATTTTTCTGATTTTCAAGAAGCAATTTAAAACATTTAAACATATCAAATGCTTGGTTTTTATGCTTCATTAAATAAACATATGTGAATCTAGAACAATCATCAATGAAGGTAGGTGGTAATGAAGTATCTATTTCCGCCTCTAGTTAAATTTCCATTCAATTCACATATATCAGAATGTATTAAATCCAAGTATCTCAGAATTACGTTCGGCTTTTGGAAACGGTTTTCTAGTTATTTTTGCTTGAATACATATTTCGCATTTAGAATCATTGTAATCTTGATATGAGATCAAGCCATATATTTCAAAGATTTATAATTTAAAAGCAGAAACGATAGAGTAAGCAGAACTAGTAATTTTATTAATACTTAGCTTGAACATTCATTCCATCACACGAGTATCCTTTGCCGTTCTTACAATAAAGCAAGTTTGCAGATACAAGATTCTTCTTAATTTCTGGTACATGGAAGAAGACGTTGATAAGAGTAAGTTTTTTGAACTCAATTTCAACTCTTCCTTTTCCCAAGACCTTTGCTGCATTGTGGTTTCCCATAAGCACTTCTTGGCTGGCCATTTTCTGCAATCTCGTAACTTTTGAATTGAGACTTGTCATTACAGATGTGAGAGTCATACCATCCCAATATCCATCGTTGAAACCATATATATAGCGACTAACTAGATTTTCCATCTCTTTATTTTCAACAGCATTATTTGCATTTGCTTTAGTTGAATTGTTAGTGGCCACAACAAGTTGATTTTTCTTATGTCTGCAATCACGAATCAAGTGACCTATTTTGCCACAGTGATGACATCGCCTTGTCTCCTTAACTTTGGCTTTCTTGTTTGCGCCATTCTTTCTTTTAATTCCTCCAGACTGTAAGTCTTCTTTTCATTCAACATATTCACCTTAGATGTTCCAACGAGCACCTCATCATTTTTCTTGAGAAAGCGAGTTTCATCTTCGATTCTCAGATGCTTCTCAAGTTGTTCTAAAGTGAAATCTTCTGATGAATGCAGAAGCTTCTTCTGATAGTTCCTCCAACTAGAAGGAAGTTTGGCTATGATAGCGCCAACTTGGAGTTTTTCAGGAAGTTCAACTTTTAATTCTCGAAGTTTGCTTACCAAAATTTGCAAATCATGGACTCGGGCAAACTATCAATCATCGAGAACTGAAAATACTTCATAATCAGAAACTTATCCGTACCTTGTCGTTCTGATTTATACTTTTCTTCCAACGCTTTCCATATTTCACTAGGCGACTTGACTGATGATGTAAAGAGATCATAGAGCCTGTCTGAAAGAGTATTTAGTATGTGCCCACGACATACCAACTCATCTTCTTCGCGTTTCCTTCGTTGCTCCTTGACTTCGTCGCTGTCATTATCTGTGGGTGCCGGAATAGGCAGCAGGTCTGGACTGAGCACATAAGAGATCTTCAATGCCGTAAGAAGAAACTTCATCTTGTCTTGCCAGCGGGTAAAGTTGGTTCCATCAAACCTATCCAACTTCACAAAGTCTTGATTCATGACTTTAAAAGCAGCGTCTGTAGTTGTCTCCATTGCTAATATCACTTTAAATTGTTGCGGTTTATAAAGAAAATTGGTTTTGAGCCTTTTCGGAGACAATATCTTTAAAGTGATATTTGCCCCCACTACTTGCTGATGAGTTGAATGGCAAATCACTTCCAAGGATACAACAAAACCTAACAATTTGCAGACAGCAATTCTACAAATTATCCAACAGAATTCTCTGAGAAATTGTGCTTCTATGGAAAGGAAGAATAAAATTACAGAATTATTGTGTTGTGTGTTTGTCTGAATCAAATCATCTATATATAGATGATTAAGAGGTGTACAAATCTTTGTGTTTTGATTCACAACTCTTCACTTTGCTTTGAAACAGTTTGATCAAAGACTGCATCTTTTCATTTGAAACTCTTCAAGTAGCTGTTCAATGAAAACCATTTTTACACCTCTTCGCAACACTTTTATTTTATTATTATTATTTTAATCATTATTTATCTTCCATAAATATCATTATAATCTATTGAATATTTTATTAAATAAAATTTCAACAATTAGTCCCACTAAAATTCGATCACATAGTCGAAAATAAAATTTAAATTCGATTCAGATTAAATTTAACTATTGAGTACCTCCAACAATAAAAAAAATACAGATTCAATAATAGATAATTATATTCTAATATATTTCAGAATCACATCAAATATGTACTAATGTTAACCTCATTTTGAGTAAGATCACAAATATAACAAAATACATAATGAGCAAAGCACAACTTTCAATCTCTATTACATCAAATCCATACACAGAGTAAGCTCAGCTCAGTAGGAACGTACATTAGTACATCAACACAACAAAATCATCTCTACTTACTTGTCTGATATCTGACCACACCACAGTGTTCAATCACAGCATATGCAATGGCCTCCCCGAGGATCCGAGCGCCGCATAGGAGTAGGAGTCGGAAGTTTTCCGCTGGTTTGGGCATTGAGTCGGCGAACAACTCCATTACGAGCCAGCCCGCTTTGGTCTTGCTGCTTAATACGTCGAAGAAGGCCCTCGTTAAGTTAGAAGTGAGTAGTGAAAGCTCTTCTGTCTTACAGTAGCACAGAAATGTGTTTCGCAAAAGAAAAGCAGATAAAGATCAGGAAATTTAATAAATCGAAATAAACCCAACAAAATCGATCGATGGAAAGACTTCTAAGAGCTCCTAATAAGGATTTCTACGTTCTTGGCTTTTCAGGGCTTAGGGAACTTTGTTACCATTTGACCCCTCCCCTCCTCTTTAAAGATCCAAGTTATATAATTACCCTCATCTATTTTTTTCAATTTACCCCAACATTTTCTGAAAATAACAAATGTAATTTTCTTTCTCGTCATCCAAGTATAATTGAAGACAAGAAATATACAAGTACTAAGCGCAGTAACAAAAAAGCAAATGTCATCGCATAAGCCAGTTATAATAAGTTCATAAAACCACAGAGAGGTTATCCCATAACAAACAAACAATCAGCAGCAAACATATAAAGGGAGGGAGGGAGGGAGGGAGCAGAGATATTCAAACTACCAAATGAACAACAAACCCAAGATCTCAAACAGCCTCCTCTGTGAAATTAACCGCCAGATCCCAATAATGGCCAACACCATGGTCGGAGAAGAATTTTCGAGCAGCAGCCTCAGTTCTACATTCTTGGACGAAAAACCGGCGAAAGCTCGGTTTAGCAACACTTCCCTGCCACACAAGCACGCACTTGTTCGGAGGTTTTTCGTCCTCCTCGTCCCCTTCCTCCTCATCTGCAACAGCAGCGGTCCAGTCGATTCTCTTAAGCATGAGTTTTCCATACCTCTTGATAGACTTTGCACCGCCTTCGACGACCACGACACTTATTCCTTCCGAGATTATGGCACACCCGGTGAGCCTATTCTCTTGGGCGTTTATGTCGACCTTGAAACGGGCCTGTGGGTGGGAAAGGTCATTGACCTTGTACACCGAGACTATGGTATCCAAAGCATTCGGGTCATCGAAGAGCTTTCTCTCTTTCTTTTCGCGGCGCTCGGCGGGAGTCAGCTTGCGAGCAACGTTCCGATCGATGTGGGCTTGTTCGCGCTCCGCGGCAGCGCTTCTTATCTCCATTTCCATCTTCGTTGGGTCTTGAGTTGCTTCAGAACCGAGGACTTTCATGAGGTTGCTCATTTTGACTTTAGGCTTTGGTGGTTCTAAGACTCCTAGACGAATCATTTCCTGCCTCTCCTTTTCGCGGGCTAGCCTGCGCTGGGTGCGGAGTTTCTTCTGCTCCTTCTTGGTAAGCTTTAAAGGCTGAGGTGGGGGAGGTGCTGGTTCGGCAGGTGGCTCAATGGGTCTAGGGTGTTCGACATATATTGTGATCTTCTCCATTTTCATGTTGCTTTCATCTAGACCACCATCAACTATGTCACCATATGTGCCGATCTTGAGAAGTGGTACGTCCCTGCAAGTAAAAACAAATGTAGTTTACAACAGTGGTGTAAATTAGAATATTACTCTACTTCTCACATATTCAGTCCCCGCCAAAGACTTGAGTGAATTAAGAAGTGAAAACTATAAGAGTTCTAAAACAAGTTGAATTGAGAAACTGGACTCACCACCACTCAATATCAGGAATTGATTCCTTTGGTTTTTCTTTAGTGTAAACCCTCTCACCCACTTCTATAAAGTTTGGGTTTATGTCGGGCTCTGATTTTGCTTTGGCCAGCTGAGCTTGCTTTGCCTTTAGTTCCTTTGCTTTTGCTTCTCCAAATTGAGACTAAAAGTCAAAACCGGAAGAATGAAATAAGACCAACCTGGTTTGAGAAGAAAATACATTATCTGAATAACTAAAGTGAATATTACCTTTAATTTGATTATTTCTGCATCTTTTGACCATTTCCCTTCCTCTACAAACTGAAAGTTCATCCTCTTAGGCCTCAGCAACTTGGTTTTGTCTATTCCCATCCTTGCGTCAAAATAAGGATTTTTCTCTGGATCAACATCTAATTCAGGTTTGAGTATCTGAAATGCATCTTTCTTTTGCTTGTTAATGTTGACCTAGAAGAACATAACCATCCGTAAGTGATTCCCAAACCTGATATCCAGAAACTTCACATAATAATTTCGCAAGTAAATCAATTTCAGGAATATCGCTATCAACTTAGCATACCTTGAGGGTGCTCAAACTATTCACTTTTGGAACATTAACCACGTTCCCATGCTCATCAATTTCCCTGCCTAAGGCATCAAGGCGAAGAACAGGTGCTTTAGAAGGTTTTGGTTGGACACTGACATCTGGGGGCATTTGCCCAGGAAACATATTGATGAGCGGAGGAAAATCTTGGTCTCGCCGAAATCCCATCTTTGCAGCCAGCTCCTGTGCACGTTTTACAGCTTCATATTTCTGTGCCGTTAGGCCTTCAAGATGAGGCAAGCCACTCGGTGGAGGAACGACAGGATTTGAGGTGACATGGGACAACAGTGACCTTCTAGGAACCACCGAAGCGGAAACATTGGTTGCGGTAGTCACAGGAGTTGGTAGTATGCCTCCTTTAAAGGAGGCAATTCCTTTTTCACCCACTTGTGGATTACCTTCTCTCACTGACCCAGCATCTTTGTTCAACTTTAAATGAAAGACGAGTTATATAAATTTGAGAAACAAAAGTTTAAAGCACATGTATTTTATGTAAAGAGTGTATATATATATATATATAATATATATACATAGAAGCAGAAATACCGACCAATAACACGGAACAAAATGAACATAAAGCATCAGATAATTACACAAACAACTTACTGAAGGAATCTTCTTCATCTTTTCTGCCAACTCTTTATGCATTTGTAGGGTTCTCTTAGCCTTGGCTAAGGCATCGAGGGACAAAGTCTTACTCTTTCCAGCATTTGAAGGCTTCCCATCTGTACTAGATTTCCCGGTATCCTCATCAGATCTGTTATTATTAACTCCCTTATTTTCATTTGTCTCGGAAATTGAAGATACCTTAGCATCATGAGAAAGTAAAGTCGCAAAGTTGCTTGACGTTGCAGTATTATGTCCTGTTGCAACACCCTGAAAGAGATATTCCAATGTTCCAAATTAGAATTACAGAATCAAAACATCAGGTTTGAACAACCTTGAATGCACTACATGGGAGGTGCCAACAAAGTGCAAATCCAACTATGATTCACTTAGGCAATGCTTTAAAATTTTAACTTAACGAAATTGAGTAAGTTAAAATAAAACTGTCTACGATTGAAGAATCTTAGCCCTCAAAAGGCAACAAGAAGCAAATGGTATTGTGGAACAATCACACCCACCCACACAGTCAGAAGGATTCAAGCACTAAAAATGTACAAAGACTTAAATGCATTCTTCCGCGTTCAATAACAGGCCCAATCAGAACATGCAGATCTCAAAATTACATCACAGAAGGCCTAATTCACACAGTAAAACGAAGGAAGTCAAGAAATAGAAGAAGATACCAAGCTGAAACTCACATTTACAACAGAGCTAGCCTCGCCACGCTTCGTGACTTCACTCTCATGATCTAAGCTTCCATCGGACTCACCAAAAACCTTCCCTCCCAAACGTTCATCCGTAGCCGGGACGTCCTCAAACCTACGCTTCTCCTTCACGTCATCCTCGTAAACCCGAGCTCTCTTGTCGCTCCTCTCCTCACTCTCGCTCCTCTCCTTTCTCTTATTCCTCTCCACAGATCTCCTGTCCTCGCTACCACTCCTCTCCCTCCTCCTGATTCTCTCCACCGAGCCAGACCTCTCGCGATCCTCGCTTTTCTCTCGATGGTGCCGTCGGTGGCGGTCTTCATCCTCGTGCTTTGAACGGCGGCGTCGGTCATCATCATGGTGGCGGTGGTGGTGTTTGGACGACGAGTCCCTGCCTCGGTGCGAATCGGAATCTCGGGTTCTCCGTCTCCAGGTTTCCTTGTCCATTCGCTCGGCTAGGGTTTCTTCTCTTTCTCTCTCTCCCTCTAGGTTAAGACGACGACGACGATGAATCGGGCCAAGGAGAGATATATCGAAGATTCGTGGACTGAGTTGAGTTTCTCCAATTTTTCTCGAATAAAAAAAAAACAAAATAAAAATTATCTATCCCACTTCTAATTTGGGCTCAATTGGGCCGCTTTATTGGACCTTTCGTTTTCGGCCCAATTAAGTATAATAATTCCCAGAATTTGCATTTGCATGTAGTCAAAATAAGCAGACGTTGCTTAATAAAAAAGTATACTCAACTCATTCTTGCAGCTAGAGCTGTCAGTTTGGCCCGCGGCCCGCGGGCCGGCCCGTCCTGCCCCGCCATTGGGCCTGCATTTTTTAAGACCCGCTAGTGAGCGGGCTTTGGCGGGGCGGGGCGGATCAGCCCGCGGGCTTTGGCGGGGCGGGGCGGATCAGCCCGCGGGCCACCCGCCTAATATTAAAAAATATATTTATATATGTTTGAAAAATAAAATAATATTAAAAATATATTTATATATATTTTAATAATAAAATAACATTAAAAAAATTAATTTTTAAGGTTTTTAATAATAAATTAAGTAATAATTACTAAAAAATAAAATTTTAATTAATTAATTAATAATAATAAAATTAATTTAAAATTTTCACTTTGGGCGGGCCAGCCCGCCGGGCCCACGGCCCGCTAATGTGGCGGGGCGGACCTCCATTCTCTAGGCCTGCCAAATGGCCACGATGGTTTGGTTTTTTTGGGTCTAGTCTTCCTTCCAGGCCGGCCCGTTTTGACACCTCTACTTGCAGCGTTTTGTGTTCTTTGCATGGAATACTATCTGCACGTCATGTGCTCGAAGAAATGCCCAACACATATCGAAAATCTAATAGAATTGGATTGTTTCCAACTGGAAGGAAGACTAGACCCAAAAAAACCAAACCATCGTGGCTCACCATCATAACTGTTGCAGTTTATTATTATTATTATTATTATTATTATTATTATTATTATTATTATTATCTATACTATATATTATTGGTGAGGGGTCTATAGTAATCACCCTCAATTAATTGGTATGTCATCTGTAAATTACTATTTTACCCTCCATATTTTTATTTTATTCCAATTATACCCTTATTAATTAATTTTTTCAATTTATATACTTAAAATTATATATAATTAAAATTAATAATATAATTTCATATATCAAATATTTTGAATTATAAATAACTTCAAATATAAAAAATAGTATTGTACATATTTATATATCAATGCACACACATCGGGTGTGCAAAAAAATTACTAGTTATTATTGTTATCTTTCAATTTTATTATTGGTGATGACCTTATAGTAACTGTTTTGGTGTGTCAATTTAATTTGAATAATTACTATATTACCCTTATTTTAATTATTTATTTTAATTCAAAAAAATATCCCTTCAAATTTATAATTTATTATAATTATATCTTTATAAATCAATTTAATCTTTTTACACACGCAAAATAATATATAATTAAATTTAAATTATAATTTCATCTATTAGATATTTTAAATTACAATTATATTATATATATTTATATATTATAACACACATATCGAGTGTGCGTAAAATACTAGTTATTATTATTATTTCGGATAAATCGGGGGAAACCTTGTAGGTCGAGACCCACATTTGTCTCGGGTTAGAAGTCCGTAACAAATGGTATCAAAGCAGAATTTGTATCCACCTTATGGATGTTAATAATGGCTAATCATAAACTTTTCATGTATGTATTCACATATTTATTATCCTTTATTTATTGCATGAAAAATAGGGTTGTCAGCTACATATGTAACCTTTGTAAGGTTAGTACTACTGCTGTGTGCTATAACTACATCTACTTGTGTATGAATGCAGATCCAACTACCATTCAAGTACTAAGTAATGAACGAAAGATTGATGATCTAAAATGGCTCACTTCACAATTTTTTTTTTTTGCATATGCTTTTGATAAAAGTTTAAGTTTTCATTGCATTTATCATATACTTAACTTATTTCCAACACGTCATCGCCGTCTAGGCTGCGTGGATTTTTCCATTTACGGGCGGTTGTGAGAATTCGTATCCATAATCTTTGCGCCTGAGCTCTGAAAGCATTTTAAACTACCGATTCGACTAAAAGTTTTACGGGCCGCATATTAAATTTATATTATTTCATTTCCAAACTATTTGGATAGAATGGTATCCATTGTAGAGGTTCATTGAAGTTGGTCACATGCATGCACTTTCTTTCCTTTTTCCATCTAACAACTACCATGAACTTCAAGAAAAAATAATGTCTATAACTTATAGATCACATTCCATCATTACAACAACATGTCATAACTTCCTTTACAGAAAATCTAAGAAAACGACCACCTCGTAAATTTCGAACACAAGCTTAGCTTTGCTGTAATATAATATACACACACTAACTAAAAGTTTCCAAAACTTGTGATCATAGTGAACTATCTTAACTACCTCAACTGAATTCGATCCAATATTACCTCTTTAAAGATGTTGCTTGGCTGTAAGTAGTATTACTTCTTCCATAGTTATTACAACCTCACTACACCCCCACCAATTAATTCTAAGCCAAACTTACGTAGTATATAAGAGCCATTGCATCGATCCTCGGTGGTCTTCATATACACAATACATCCCTTCGAATCGGCGTGAAAATAGCCGCCTGAGGCGATGGCTTTTCTTTCTCTCTCACCCATGTTCATTACGTCTGCGCTGTTGTTCTTTATAGTGGGCGCAGCAGTACGGCGGGTCGACGCCAGGGCGTTCTTCGTCTTTGGAGACTCGCTGGTCGACAGCGGGAACAACAACTACTTGGCCACTACGGCTCGTGCCGACTCGCCGCCTTATGGGATCGATTATCCGTCCCATAGGGCCACGGGGCGGTTCTCCAACGGGCTTAATATTGCTGACATCATCAGTTGAGTCTACTTCGAATGGATCTTGATATCTTTTTTTGTATTAGGATTATTAAGTGTTTGTGTTGACAGCATTTATGTAATGTTATGGCCAGGTCAGAACATTGGCGGCAGGGAATCGCCGTTGCCTTACCTAAACCCGGCCCTCACGGGCCCGCGGCTGCTCGTCGGCGCCAATTTCGCTTCCGCCGGCGTCGGGATTCTTAATGATACAGGGATTCAGTTCGTAAGCTCCTAATCACCGCTATATCGTGATTTATTATCAGAAGAAATTTATGAGAGCGTAACTTATAATTGTCCCCATGGGAATGGCCTGGTGGTTGAGGAATGTATCCGCCTCCTTAGTCACGCTTTTAACACTCCATGGCTTTCGTTGTCGGGCGGTATTGGGACGTTTTCACCTGACCTCGGAGATTAGTCCCATCGTCAGAGTGTGGCGTCAGCAACTGACGGAGCCCACTGAATTTTTTTTCCTTTTATCATTTTTAATAGAAAATTATTTAATTTATTTAATATATGTAAAAGGACCCCACTAAAATATTTTATTTAGATATAAACCCCACTAAATAAATTTTTGTATTTGTATATAGACTCAATTGGTATCACCTTTTAGCTCTGCTACTGGCGTCAGTCCGTAACCGATTGAGTGAGAATATTCCGGGATAGAAAAAAAAAAAGAGTGTAACTTATATTTAATTTTGTGGGCAGGTGAACATAATCAGAATCTCCGAGCAACTGGCGTACTTCGAGCAGTACCAAGAAAGAGTGAGCGCTTTGATCGGTCCGTCCGAGGCCCAGAGGCTCGTGAACCAAGGGCTCGTCCTCATCACGTTGGGCGGCAACGACTTTGTCAATAATTACTATTTAGTCCCTTTCTCCGCGAGGTCCCGCCAGTACAGCTTGCCGAACTACGCCCGCTACCTCATCTCCGAGTACCAAAAGATCCTACTGGTAATATTTTTTTTTATTTTTTTTACGCATCCGTGCGCGGTCTTTCCGACAATTCGTTCTAACATTCGATTCTCGGGAAATAAAAAAAACGTTAGAGGCTCTACACGCTGGGAGCGAGGAGGGTGCTTGTGACCGGGACGGGCCCGCTGGGCTGCGTCCCGGCCGAGCTGGCCATGCGGAGCAGCAACGGTGAGTGCTCGGCCGAGCTGCAGCAAGCCGCGGCTCTATTCAACCCTCAGCTCAATCAGATGCTGCAGAAGCTCAACTCGAAGGTGGGGAGCAGCGTCTTTCTCGGGGCCAACACTAAGCTCATGCACGACGATTTCATCCGCGACCCTCAAGCTTTCGGTACGGAAAAAAAAAACACACACACACACACTCGAGTACGTCGGTAAGAAAATACGTAAAAGAAGTTGTTTTGTTATTATTATTGTTAGGGTTTGTTACGTCGAAGGTGGCTTGCTGCGGGCAAGGGCCGTACAACGGGCTCGGGCTGTGTACGAGGTTGTCGAACCTTTGTCCGAACAGGAATGTGTACGCTTTCTGGGATCCGTTCCATCCGTCGGAGAGGGCCAACGGATACATCGTTAGGCAGATCATGTCGGGCTCGTCGGAGTATATGAATCCTATGAACCTCAGCGCCGCCATGGAGCTTGATTCTCGAATTTAATTAAAATTAATTAATAATACATTTTATTTACCATTTATTATATATGCGCATGTTTGTTAGGTCTCGAGATAAAAAAATGTTGGGTGCAATAATATGACTATTTTTTTTTTCCAGCTGATCAATTGTGTAATCGTATTATGTGATTTTTCTCTTCGTGTGAGTCGTTGAATAAAAAATGTGGTGGGATATTTGGGTATTCATCTTATCCTATTCAATTATAGTTAAATATTATTTTATCCCATTGAGCTACTAAGTTATATGGTTTTGTTCCCTAAATTAATATTTCTATTCATACATATGAATCTATGAGTATCATAATTTATCGTTGCAAAGTTATATAGTTACTTAATAATTCAATAATAATTAGCATTTTACTAACAAAGTCTTGGCTTGGTGGTCAACATTGGGGCTTTTCAAGGTCTTCGAGAAATAAAAAATCGATGTTTCCAATATATTGAGTGGGTCTGTGACACATAGAATTGTCCTATTATAGTTTACTTGATTGACGTAGTTTGCAAGCTATTGAGTTAGAGATTTACTCAGTCCAATTGTGTGTTGGAAATATGATACATAAAATAAAAAAATGATGCACTCCCTTCAGGCTTAAACTTTTAGGTGAAGTGATCATTCAACATGGTAGCATAGCTCATGGATTAAAGAGGTCTTGGGTACGAATCTTTACGACCACCCATTTAGAAAACTTAAACATGACCAAAGAGGTCTACGAACCCTCACAACCACCCATTTTTGAAAATTACACGTCTAAGGCTATATAAGAAAGAAAAAAAATCAACTTAGACGTGATGGGACATATTGGAAAAATAATATATAAAATAAAAAAAATGATATACTTCCTTCTTACTTAAGCTTTTAGGTGAAGTGGTCATTCAACAATGTGAAGGTTCGTATAGTTAAAAAATAATAACAATGAATTTAATGTTATAAAAATATTAATTGTGATTAATATTATATTAAGATTATTTTATTATAATGATACTTATATTGAATTATAATGATAATATAGCTTATAATAATAAAGAGAGAGATTAGAGAGAAATTAAGTATTTCAATACTTGGTGTGATTTACAATGAACTCTAATCACCTATTTATACTACTAATAATTTACTATTACAACTAATCACATTAATTACAATTATACACCTCACACTAAAATACAAACTCTTCAATTAAACACCTCATCTTATCATCTTATCACATTATCATCATTTAATATAATACTTCCCAATCATCAATAATTTAACTAATATTATTATTTAAAACATCAACATTTAATTATTTCATAATACTCCCCCTTGGATGTTTTCAAAGAATATGCCTCGTTAAAACCTTATTAGGAAAAACCCAATGGGATAAAAACCTAATGAAGGAAAAAGAGTACGTGATTCTTTTAGATACGCTTTCGATTGTTGCCTCATTAAAAACCTTACTGGGAAAACCACATGGGAAAAACCTCAGTGAAGGGAAAAAGAGTGCAACGCGTATTTACTCCCCTGATGATGACATCATTTAAGATCTCGAAGTTTTCGAACTCCAATTGAATATACCAATCTTTTAAAAATTATTGGGGGAAGTGCTTTCGTGAATAAATCTGCAAGATTTTCACTTGATCGCACTTGTTGTACATCAATATCACCATTTTTCTCTAAATCATGTGTAAAGAAAAATTTTGGTGAAATATGCTTTGTTCTATCTCCCTTAATATATCCTTCCTTTAATTGGGCAATGCATGCAGCATTATCTTCATATAAAATCGTAGGAAGTAACTTTTTCGATACTAGCCCACTAGTTTGTTGTATATGCTCAATTATCGATCGCAACCAAACACATTCTCGGCTAGCTTCATGAATAGCTAAAATTTCCGCATGGTTAGAAGAAGTAGCCGTTAAACTTTGTTTAACTGACCGCCATGAAATAGCGGTTCCGCCATGTGTAAATAAATAGCCCGTTTGCGATCGAGCATTATGTGGGTCAGATAGAAAACCAGCATCTGCATACCCAATCAAATCTGTTTTTGATTCATTAGAATAGAACAATCCCATATCAGTTGTTCCTTGAAGGTATCGAAAAATCCGCTTAATTCCATTCCAATGTCTACGAGTCGGTGACGAACTATATCTCGCCAATAGATTCACAGCGAACGCTATATCAGGTCGCGTATGACTCGTTAAATACATTCGGGCTCCAATAGCACTGAGATATGGTACTTCAGGACCAAGTAGTTCTTCATCGTTTTCGCAAGGTCTAAACAGATCTTTATTCACATCTAAAGATCAAACAATCATTGGAGTATCCAATGGATGAGCTTTATCCATATAAAATCTTTTCAATACCTTTTTCGTATAAGTCTCTTGATGTACGAATATCCCATTCTTTAAATATTCAATTTGCAGTCCAAGATAAAATTTCGTTTTACCGAGATTTTTCATTTCAAACTCCTTTTTCAAACAATTAACAGCTTTTGATAACTCTTCAGGAGTTCCAATTATGTTGATATCATCAACATAAACTGCAATGATGAATTCACTTCTAGATCTTTTCATAAATATGCACGGGCAAGTTTGATCATTTTTATACCCCTCTTTCGATAAATATTCACTTAGGCGATTATACCACATACGCCCAGATTGCTTTAATCCATAAAGCGATTTATTTAGCTTGATTGAGTACTCATTTCGGGACCATGAATTTTCAGGCAACTGAAATCCCTCGAGAAGTTTCATATATATATCACTATCAAGTGATCCATATAAATAAGCGGTGACAACATTCATTAGACGCATATCGAGTCCTTCACGTACTGCCAGACTAATTAAATAACGAAAAGTAGTTGCATCCACCACAGGAGAATACGTCTCCTCATAATCAATACCAGGTCGTTGTGAAAAGCCTTGTGCAACAAGCCGTGCTTTGTATCTCACAATTTCACCGTTTTCATTTCTCTTTCTGATGAAAACCCATTTATATCCAACTGGCTTCATATTTTCTGGTATGCGGACTACAGGTCCGAAAACTTTTTGTTTCTCAAGTGATTTTAATTCTGCCTCGATTGCATCTTTCCATTTTGGCCAATCATTTCTTTGTCTGCATTCTTTAACAGACATTGGTTCATGATCATCATTCTCATTTATCTCATTCATTTCATGTAGCGCTACGTTAAATGAGAATTTATCGTCAACGTTGACTTTTTCTCGGTTCCATCTAATTCCATTTTGGGCATAATTTATTGAGATCTCTTCATTATCATTATTCTAAAAAATTTCAGGTACCTGATTTCCATTATCATAATCATTAATGCCCATTGACTCTTCTAGAGTCGATAAATCCTCGACTGGACCATTCTTATTAATTGCTCCTATTCTTTATCGAGGATTTTTATCTTTGGAACCCGAGGGCCTACCACGTTTTAGTTGTGGCTTAGGCTCGATCATTATATGTTCTCCAGGAACATTAACTTTTGCAGGAGCATTAACAGCTGGTATATGTTACTTAGTCACTCTTTTAAGGTCAGTAAAGCTATCTGGCAGTTGATTAGCTAATCCTTGTAAATGAATTATCTTTTGAACTTCTACTTCACATTCTTTCGTTCGAGGATCATAATGATTTAGCGATAATTCATTCCATCTAATACTCATTTCCAGCTGTTTCTTTTCTCCCCCTAATGTCGGAAAATTCGATTCATCGAAATGACAATCGGCAAATCTAGCCGTAAATAAATCTCCAGTTAGAGGTTCTAAATATTTTATTATCGATGGAGATTCAAATCCGACATATATTCCCAACCTCCTTTGAGGTCCCATCTTAGTGCGTTGTGGTGGAGCAATTGGAACATATACCGCACATCCAAAAATTCTCAGATGGGAAATATTTGGTTCCTGACCATAAATCATTTGTATCGGGGAGATATCGTTAGAACTTGTTGGCCTGATACGGATTAGTGCCGCTGCATTTAATATAGCATGTCCCCAACAAGATGAATGAAGTTTCGACTTCATTAATAATGGTCTTGCAATTAATTGCAGCATTTTAATCAACGATTCTGCAAGACCGTTTTGCGTATGTACATGTGGCACGGGGTGCTCAACATCAATTCCAATAGACATGCAATATTCATTAAATGCCTTGGAAGTAAATTCACCAGCATTATCAAGGCGTATTTTCTTTATTGGAAAGTCCGGAAAATGTGCTCTTAATCGAATCAACTGAGCAAGCAATCTCGCAAAAGCTACATTCCGTGTTGATAACAAACACACATGAGACCATCTAGTTGATGCATCAATCAATACCATGAAATATCTAAATGGTCCACACGATGGATGTATCGGTCCACAAATATCACCTTGTATACGCTCCAAAAATCTTATGGATTCATTCTTTATTTTTACTTGTGATGGACGAATAATCAACTTCCCTTTAGAGCAAGCAGCACATGATAATTCATTAGATTGAAGAATCTTCTGGTTCTTCATTAAATGTCCACGTGAATTTTGAATTATTCTCCGCATCATAATATGAACCGGGATGGCCCAACCGGTCATGCCAAACAACAAATGTATTATCATTAGTAAACTTTGGTTTATGATAGCATGCGATTCAATTGTTTTAACATACGTATAATACAATCCAGAATCAAATGAATGTAATATTTCAACAACTCGTTTATCATTCGAAACCACTTTTGTAATGTGCAAATATTCAATATTTCTCTTTTCTGCAGTCTCAATGTGATATCCATTATGTCGAATAGCTTTAAAGCTCAATAAATTTCTTTGAGACTTAGGAGAATATAGGGCATTATCAATTATTAGCCTTCTCCCTCTGGGCAGTATAACATTGGCTCTTCCAGAGCCCTCAATTATATTTGTGCTACCCGATATAGTAATAACACTTGTTTCTTTCATTTCAAGATGGGAGAAATATTTCTTATTTCTTAGAATCGTATTAGTCGTTGCACAATCTGCAAGACATAACTCCTCATTGCACATGCTTGTATCCATTTTATTGATAAATATATAATAACTAGAATTATTAAATAAATAAGCGTCAAAATAAAATTATATATATAAAGATAAAATAATAAATAAATAATGCTTAAATAAAATTTATAACGACACTTCAGTTTTCTTTATTTGGATCTTTAACAAAAACCAAAATATTCAAATGAGCATAGGATCTAGCACCAATTTTCTGAAATATCGTAATCTTGAGCAAAATTTAATTTCATCGACACTTCACTTTTAATTGTTCTTTATAAAGATCAACGGGATCTTTGGGTGCGAATAATAACCAACGATAATATATAATAATCTTTATATTGCTCAATACATCGTTCTCAATCAGATACTAGTTGTCCACTTCGGGGGAAATATTAATAATAACCACGGTAAAGATAATGTTCACGACCACTTTTATTGTTTGCGCATACATTCACTTCAGGGAATGCAACATAATCATTTAGTCGGACTTATGTTTTTCATTCATCCATCATAATATTTTCTGATCATTTTCTCACGATATTTTTTCGTATTATATCCGATGGACTGAACGTGGTGAATGCTTTATAATATACCGAAGTAATTGCGTAAATCACTAGCAATTATAAAATCGAGAGTGATAAATCAAAGTTTGCCAAATTCAATATATTGATATCATAAAAATAAAATCATCATTAAAATATTAAAAGGAAAAATTATAATTAATCTTCTTTTATATCTTCTTTTGTAAAAGTTCTAATGAAAAACGATATCCACATCCAAATAACTGTCGCCGTAATAATAATCATAAGTAATAGATCAAACATCGGACAAAGCGTCATCCTTCAAAATAAAATATATTTCAGTAATTATAATATTAAAGAAAAATTATAATTAATAATTATATTTTAAAAACATTGGTAAAAACATTATCCACATAGCCGTAAGGATCACCGTAAATAAAGTAAGCAACAGAAGATCCATCTTTGTATAAAATGACATGATTCTATAACATGAAAAAGAACACAATAATCAGATAACATATAAATCAATGATAAAATATATGAATTGTTTTATGAAACTCGTTCTTTATTATTTCATAATTATTGTCCAAGCTCCGATAAGGTTGCGGTAATAAAATTTGTCCAGTGTCCAAAACTATTCGGTCCAATAATTACTTCAAGATTGTTCAATCAAAAAATCAATAATATGCTGCTACTGAGGTGGGGATAACCACAAGACCTCGTGAGCTTTTGGTGTTGTGTACGTGAATATATATAAAAAAAAAATTGTAAATAAAAATTCCACACACCACCACGGGGTATGGAATTCTGGACCTCTCGTCACTTATAGTGAACGATATTCCGCGAAACCACTGGGTATTGGCGTTTAGTTATAAAATTTTTAAAATATACTTTTATAATATATATTTTTAAATTAATCACAATTAATATATGATTAGTATAAATTAAATATTAAATTACCGTACCTCGACTAAACTCGTACGAGATCTTCGACGGAGGTTGATCTTGACGACGGAGAGCGGTCGTGCTGATAACGTGTTATAAAAATATTAATTGTGATTAATATTATATTAAGATTATTTTATTATAATGATATTTATATTGAATTATAATGATAATATAACTTATAATAATAAAGAGAGAGAGATTAGAGAGAGATTAAGTATTTCAATACTTGATGTGATTTACAATGAACTCTAATCACCTATTTATACTACTAATAATTTACTATTACAACTAATCACATTAATTACAATTATACACCTCACACTAAAATACAAACTCTTCAATTAAACACCTCATCTTATCACATTATTATCATTTAATATAATACTTCCAAATCATCAATAATTTAACTAATATTATTATTTAAAACATCCACATTTAATTATTTCATAATATTTAATAAATTTATTATTTATTATCCGTAACTTTCAATCATTTCTTTTAATAAGACGCCTATGCTTTCTTCATCCCACAATAGATGCAAATTAACTACATAAAGTTTACACAAAAAATAATCAATATTTTTTTATACATGATTGGAGAGCATATCATAATAACTCTCCTCGAATTAATTTGATATAATAATTATAATTATCATGTCACTCTTGATTTTTAAATTTATTCCGTTCACAAAATTAATTTTTTATGTACTTATAAATAATATAAGATTAAAATTAACTAATATTATATATACATATATTAGAACACATGATTAGAGCAGTCAAATTGGCCCGCGGCGCACGGGCTGGCCCGCCCCGCCCCGCCAAAGGGGCGGTTTGGGCCTCAGTTTTTCAGACCCGCCAGATAGCGGGCCAGCCCGTGCGGGCTGCGGGCCTAGGCGGGGCGGGCTAGCCCGCGGGCTGGCCCACCCATTATTATAAAAATATTATATTATATATTTTAATTATATTATATTAATTAAATATTATTTTGGGCTTTAAAGTTTATTTTTAATGGCCCAAAGAACCTATAATTAATTATTGTATTAGGCTTTATTTTTCTCAATGAACCAAATTCTTAATTTAAATTTATTTTTAACTATCCTATTTATACTTAAATGCACGATACTACCTTATGGTTTTTTTATTACGCGAAACCGCCTTATGGTTTTAAAAACCTAGCACCTAAACCCCCGGGCAGCAGTTCCTGCCCGAGAATGCATTACACCCGCTGATACTGCGTCTGACTTAGGCTCTTTCCAAGTTTCATTTTGTGAAATAATCAAAATGACCTCAAATTAACATCATCTTCTCCACACCAACCACGACACATAAGATACACCTTCTTCAACACAATAAAATTAGGGCATTCATTATAGTGCGAATATGGTCTCTTCAACACAATAAAATTAGGGCATTCACAATAGTGCGAATATGGTCGATGTTGCATTCTGGAGCTTTTGAAGCGTGAGCTTAAGACAAGACAATCGAGCTGCATATTGTGACTTCGGTTGAGGCATTCCCCTCGTAATTTCTGCATTTGAGCGAGTAAGGAGCGATATTTTATTGTATGTTGTGGCATTCTTCTCATAATTCATATGTTGTGTTTTTGCTTTGTAATTTCCATCTTGTAATTGCATATAGTCTTAATCTAAGTTTCATATTGTTCTGTAAGATGCATATTGTTCTATAAGCTGAGTTGATGCATATTGTTCTATAAGCTGAGTTATTCTATTATGGACTTTTATTTATGTGTCTTCGGATTTCTTTAAGTTGCATATTGATATGATTTCTCTATCAGGTACCATGTCTACGTCTTCAAAGAATTCTGGCAAAGTGGAGTTGCGATACAAAAATCACACGTGCAAATGTGGTAGAGTGGCCGCGATTAGAGTTGTTGGTCCTGCAAAAGCCACGGAAGTTAAATTATTTTGTAATTGTAGGAATGGAAATTGTGATTTTTTCATGTGGTTGAGTCCGATAGATAGCAACATTGAAGATGGTATGTCTGACACTGAAGATGTGCAATCAAGAGGATGTAATATCAACACAGAGCATATTGGAGACCTTATTGATACATGCGATGACTTCGCAAAGAGAATTGATGTGCTCGAAAAAAATGATAAAGTATTGAAGTTCATCTTGGTTGTAATTATGGTGTTGGTATTTGTAATTCTTTTCAAGTAGCAAGTGTGTGTGAATGCTTTCTAGTTTTAAGTATTTGACCACTATGTATTTGAATCATTTGTCGTGTGTGTTGAATCCTTTGTCGTGTGTGTTGAAGCACTATGTATTTCAATCTTTGTGTGAATGGTTATTGTATTTGAATCCAAAACTACCAATATCAAGCAGAAATTGTCATCAACTTCTATTTGAGAAATTTTGGTCATCAAAACAAACACGTGTCATCAAAACAGAAAATTCATCATCAACACAAAATGCATCAACAACAGAAAATGCATCATCAAAACAAAGATTGACCAGAAAGGGCAGCATCAGAACAGAAAATCCATCACAAACTCAGACCAACATGTGTCATCAAAATAGAAACAGTCACCAACTTGTCTCAAACTAAACTTGTCTTAGAAACACAAAGACAACAACATTCAAAACACCAATCAGAAAAAGAGACACATCAACTAATTTGGCTTGTCTTTTGATGGTCTTGGGTTTTTCTTTCTTGGCCTGCACGTGAATTGAACACCTTTTAACAAACTTGAGGTTGTCGGTTTGCACAATCTCTTTAAGACTCTAGAACTACCAGGTGCAACTTCTCCCTTTCTTTTTGTCACGTTCGAAGAGCTAGAACCTAATGTTTGTTGAGGTTTATGCCCTAGATGCCGTACGAGGATTAGATAGTACGAGGGCATTAGTGTAATTTTGATGTGTTTAACATTTGTAATTGAATTATTTGATAATGAAATTATTATTGTTTGTTTATTGACGATATTAGCATAACAAACAATACAAAGACAGATTATTATTTCGTCTAAATAAATTAACCTTGCAGTCGGGTAGTAAGACGAATTAATAAAATCCCAATAATTACAGTTCAATTACTGATTCTGTGGGGACAGAGAGGGCGCACCAGTAAGCTGACATACTGTAATATTAAATTAAGTCCACAAGTCTTAGTCTCCAGTAGGGTGACTGGATTGACGAGTACGACTTGTTTGTCGACGGGTCCAAAGTGGTTGTGCCAACCATTCACTTGGGAAGTGGGAGCTCGTGACATTGATACAAGACGAATCAGGGTATTGTCTGTATTTAGACACTGACTCGTAATCGAATGATCACACGCTGGTAAAGTCGCTGATCGATCGATTGACTATAGTAGTCTACGTGAACCTTAGACCGAAAGGGTTTAACTCGGGGTTGGTCTTAAGGTCTTGATTTTTCACTAGTTTGCTAGGCCCAAATTGCATGAAGCAAGGGTCAGCGGCAAAATGCGGTCTTGACTTTTCGATGTGATTGCCGGTTATACCGCTGAGCGGGATTTACGGCCTTGATTAAATTCAAGGTTAACGTCCTATGCTGTTTCGATGTGCGGGAATTTACCTAAGCCTCTGGCCAGAGCATATAACTGACTCACGAGTGTCGTGGAGGGCAGTTTTGGTAAATGTCACCGACACGAACATCATAGCGTCGAGTCTTGTAAGTTCGACTACGCGTGACTTTCACTCGACCGGGACAAACGTAAAGGGTTTATACGTAGTACGGTAATCTATAGTCGGTTCGTGAATAATACGTATTCGTACTCAACTCGGGATCGGTTCGGTACCACGGGGCTGACTAGGTGAATACCGAACTCCTGGATTCCTCCCAGAGCCGGTTGAGACGAACCAAGAGAGTCGGGCTTAAAAAGGGCAACCGACACAACGTCAACATGAGAATAGAGCAGGTTGGGGCCTGGATTGAGAGATTAGGGTTTAGGGCCTGGCCGAAACCCTAAATGGCCGAAAATGTAGAAAAATCGCGTGAGGGGCAAAATGATTTTTTCACCTCACGAAATATTTTGGAAATATTATATTGGATATTTAATATTTAGTATATGATTTAAATGTGATTTAAATCTTTATTATTGTTTTAGAAAAATAATAATATTTAATTTGGAATTAAATAAAATATATATTAGATATATATAGTTTTCGATTTTAATATAGTATTAATTTCGAAATTATTAAATATATTTATATTGGATATTATATATTTAAATATACTAAATATAGAAAATATATTAATTAATATTAATATTTGATTTTAATTTGAATTTTGAATTTGAATTCAAAAGAGCCAAGACCTAGTCAAAGAAGACTTGGTATGGCTTGAGTGGGTGAGAAACTTTCTCCCCACTCTATGTAGATTTCGGCCAAGCTAACCTAGGGTATAAATAGGGTTTTTTGTGGCTAAAACGAAAACCCTAGGCTCCTCCCTCTCTCATCTCTCTCGTCTCTCTCACTCTCTTCCTCGGTGGCCGTGCGGCGCGCGCGTGAAGAGAAGGCAGCCAGCGTGTTCTTGGCCTAGCCGTCCAAAGCAAGGACTCGCTGCGACGTTTGTAAGGTGCCGGCGTGACGATCTTACCCCGTTCGTGTGCGTAAAGGTGCTAGGAGAGGGATACGACATCCCGGAGAATAGAAGGGTTCGTAGTTCGCCATCGTCATTGAATTCTTCAAGGTATAATGGCTGTAAAACCTCCTTTCGTGTATATATGTTCTCGTGTTATTACCGAGCGGTCCAAGGGAAAGGCGGGAATCCCAAAAGTTTTAAAATTCTGCCGTTCAAGGAACGAGGGCCTCGGGCCCCTACGGGGATTCCCAACAGTGGTATCAGAGCCTTAGGCTCGGTTAAGTCACGGGACTATGACCACGAAGCCCGAACGAAAGCTTTTAGAAGAGCTGGCCGCGCGCGTGGAGCGCACGGCGCCCTAGGCGGGCCGCGCGTAGGCGTTGGTCTGGCCAGCCTTGGCCACGCGGCACACAGGCCTGGCCGTGCGCACATCGCACGGCGCTGGTCTGGTCGGGCGCACAGCGCGCGTGGCACTTGGTCGGGCCGCGTGGGCGGTGCCGGCTCGGTCGCAACTAGGGTTGCGTGGTTAAGCCTCGAAGCCCAATGGGCTTGGCCCAAATCTGATACAAGCCCAAATGTGGATTTAGGCTCGGATCGGTGTAAAATTATCGTGATGCATGTAATATATGAATTACGTGGTGATTGATTGGAGATTAGGTTCTGTTTTTACCGGGTGATATGTTAAGGGTGACAAGGTCCCCCCCCCGGATTGTACTTTACAGTTTTTCTAGAAAGACGGACTTTGTTGTTTTAGGGAAAGATCCCTCCGTCATAGGTTATAGTAGTACAGGAATGACGGCCGAACGAGAGACGATCGAGATGAGACGAACGAACAAGACGGTGGCCGAGGTGTCCGTTCGAGACGAGCCCGAAGACTTGAAGTTTTACTTATTGTACAAATAGGATAGAACTAGAAATATCCCCGATCTTTCACATTTACTTTAATAGGTTGAAACTAGGTTTACTATTAAAGTCTATTATGTGCGTGTTGGTTTCGAACGTGATATCGTGCATAATGTGCTCGTTCTTATCTGTGAGGATTCTCCCGAAGTTAGACTTTAAAATATTAAGTGAGTAAAGGGCGGGACTCCTTTCTTCTATCAAGTCCAAAAACGTTACGACTTAGGGGTACGGTTTTGGTTGACCGAGTTACGGCGCTAAAATCCTTGCATTTGACGTGAACGGTTTTGGATGCATTTTTGATAATGCCGCTCACTGACCACTCTTCGTCCTCCCGCAAAGTGTTATCCTACGGAGGCGAAGTTCACTCAAAAGTGGAAGGTTAGCAGGACGTTGATAGGCAGCACTTGTACAGTCATTCCCAATACGTCTGAGTTACAGGCCGAGGAACCCTGACTGAGACAAATTCGTTGAAACTTCTATGTGATAGAATCGTGTGGGACATGAACCTGACTGATCAAATATACCAATAAACTGTTAAGTTGAGGCTAGTTTGATTCAGTGCGGGTAAATCAACGCCACTATGAAACTACTCAACGAGGTTTCCGAAATTCCTAACGGGAGACAGGATTTCGAGAAAAATAGTGGGAGTCAGACGAAAAATTAAAGTCCTATTTTAGTCTGATTAAACACTTCAAATCCTAGTTTTTCTTTCTGCAGTTTATTTTCTTCTCTATTTATACGATGACAAACCCATTATCCGTACTTTTGGAAAAACATTGTTTGGTGGGACCAAACTATGTTGATTGGCTAAGAAATCTGAGTATCGTCCTCAGATTGGAAAAATTGGAGTATGTCTTGGACATCGAGGAGCCTTTGACTCCCAATGCCGATTCGACAGAGCAAGACCTGCAGTTCCACGATAAGTGGGTTGATGATGCTGGCAAGGTCCACTCCTACATGCTATCGGCTATGAGCCCAGAGCTACAGCGTCAGCATGAGTTCATGAGTGTTAAAGAGATACAGGTGCATTTAGTTGGGCTTTATGGTGAGTCGTCTAGGAGCGCTCACTACGCCATCACGCATAGTCTCTTCAACAAAAAGCTCGCAGAGGGTGGTGATGTCCATGCTCATTTACTGAAGCTGAATGAGTACATGGAGCGATTGGATGCGCTGACGTTTGGTTTGCCTCACGAGGTGAAGATTGACGTCATACTACAGTCCCTCCCACCGTCCTTCCACCAGTTCGTGGTGAACTGCAACCTGAACAATCGGGAGTATTCGATACCTGACCTGATCAATCAGTTGGTTGCAGCCAGTACTCAGTATCACAGCGATAAGGGTAAGGGCAAGGAGGTGGCGCTTGTTGCGACTACTCGGTCCAAGGGGTCGAAGAAGAAGCTGAGCAAGCACAGCGGGCCAAAGGGTAGAATCGCCAAGAAGGCGAAATCCAAGAAAGCTGTAAAGTCGGGCGCGAAGCCCACTGACAAGTGCCTCCATTGCCAGCAGCTGGGACACTGGAAGCACGACTGTCCTAAGCTGAAGGCGTCTTCTGACGCTTTAGGTAAGCAATTAGTTTTCGAAGCTAATTGTTCTGTGTATTCTACTTCATGGATACTTGACTCAGGGGCTAGCTCCCACATCAGTGTTTTGAACCAGGGTCTGGAACGAAGTAGGAAGCTTCGAGCTGGTGACGTCTCGATCAACGTTGGCAGCGGACATAGTGTTGCAGCGACGCACGTGGGATCAAAGACTTTGCTTTTATCATCTTTGCATTCTTTAGTACTTTCTGATGTTTTGGTTTTGCCAAGGGGGTTAAAAACATTGTTTCGATTCCTGTTTTGAGCAGACTTGGTTATGAGTTTCGATTTATTGATAATGTTTGCCAAATTTATTTTAGAAATGAAAACGTTGGAAAAGCGACGTTAATAAATGGTTTATATTACGTCAACCTAAGAGATAAGGTAGAAACTGTAAATACAATTACCAACTCGTCGACGGGGTCAAACGAGAAATACATCTGAGACCTACGATTGGGTCATGCAGGGGAAGTAAAGATTGACAAGATGGAAAAGGACGGTCTGATTCGCACAGCGAAGTCAGGCCTGATCCCAACTTGTCAGTCTTGCATCCTAGGCAAAATGACCAAGTCACCCTTCACAGGAACTTTTACTAGGGCCACAGAAGTGTTGGGATTAATCCACACTGATGTATGCGGACCGTTTAAAGTGACGGCCCGAGGTAATTGTCGCTACTTCATTACGTTTACGGACGATTCGTCCCGTTACGGGACTGTCTATTTGATGAGACAAAAGTCCGAAGCTCTTGAAATGTTCAAGGAGTATAAAGCGTTAGTGGAGAAGCAAACTGGCAAGGTCATTAAAGCCGTTCGATCAGATCGAGGCGGTGAATATATGAGCCTTGAGTTCGATGCATTTCTCAGAGAAAATGACATTGTTATACAGTTCTCACCTCCCGGGACACCGCAATTAAATGGCATAGCCGAGCGTAGAAACCGAACACTTTTGGATATGGTTCGGTCGATGATGAGTTACACAGATCTCCCCATTTCGTTATGGGGTTATGCTTTAGAGACAACAGTCTATATCCTTAACAGAATACCTACCCGTTCTGCAGACAGGATCCCTTACGAAGCTTGGCATAATCGTAAGGCAAGCCTGAATCACACTAGGATTTGGGGTTGCCCCGCCTTTGTGAAAAAGTTACAAGCAGACAAGTTAGAATCAAGGTCGATTATGGCCAGATTCGTCGGATACCCCGAGGACTCAATGGGGTACTACTTTTACGTTCCAGACGAACATAGGGTGTTTGTCGCTTTACGCGCAACCTTCATGGAAGAAGAGTTCATTAGCGAAGGCGGTAAAGGACGTGAAATAACTCTTGGTGAGTTAAGCGACGAATCAACTCCAGTTGTTACAGAGTCGTTAGACGACGTTCCAGAAAACCCGGCTCAGCCGCAATTGCGCAGGTCTAGTAGGATATCTCAAATGCCTGAGAGATATGGTATGGTACACGTCGAGCATGGGGATGCTGCGATGGAGGGATGCGTCGGGGACGATCCCGTCACCTACGACCAGGCAATTACCGGTACAGACTCCCTCAAGTGGCTTGAGGCTATGCAGGCCGAAATGGACTATGTATTCAAACCAGGTTTGGACACTTGTAGACCTACCAATGGTTTCAGACCGATCGGGAACAAATGGATCTACAAGAAGAAGATTGGATCTGACGGACAGGTGGAAACGTACAAAGCTAGGCTTGTAGCGAAAGGGTATAGTCAAAAAGAGAGTATTGACTATGAGGAGACCTTTTCACCAGTCGCGATGATAAAGTCCATTCGCATTATGCTTGCGATAGCAGCATACTATGACTACGAGATCTGGCAGATGGACGTAAAGACCGCGTTCCTGAATGGATTCCTCCAGGAGGAGATCTATATGGAACAACCCAAAGGGTTTGCGTCAGATGCAGATGCTCAGAAGGTATGCAAGCTGAATCGGTCCATTTATGGACTGAAACAAGCTTCAAGGAGTTGGAATCTTCGATTCGATGAAGTAGTTAAGAACGAAGATGAGCCCTGTGTTTACAAGAAGGCCAGTGGGAGCAAGATGTCGTTTCTAGTATTGTACGTAGATGATATCCTTTTGATAGGAAACGACATTGGGATGCTTTCAGAGGTCAAAGCTTGGCTTTCGACCGAATTCTCTATGAAAGACCTGGGAGAAGCGACATATATTCTATGAATACGCCTATTTAGAGATAGGGCGAAACGCCAATTGGCTTATCTCAGGCCCTTTACTTAGATAAAGTCCTTAAAAGGTTTAAGATGCACGACTCTAAGAAAGGGTTCCTACCTATGAGACATGGGATTCATCTCTCAAACGCTATGTCTCCTCGCAACGAGGTACAAAGACAAGAGATGAGTGGAGTCCCCTATGCTTCAGCTGTGGGTAGCCTGATGTACGCGATGCTTTGCACGCGACCAGACATAGCGTACGCTGTGAGCGTAGTGAGTAGGTTTCAGGCCAACCCTGGTAAGGAACATTGGGCGGCGGTAAAGACAGTCCTGAAGTACCTTAGACGGACTAAGGACTTGATACTGATTTACGGCCCAGGAGAATTAGAGGTAGATGGTTATACGGATTCGGACTTCCAATCAGATGTGGATGACCGAAAGTCTACTTCGGGTTTTGTATATACGCTCAATGGTGGCGTAGTAACTTGGAAGAGTTCCAAGCAAAGCACGACTGCTGATTCCACCACTGAGGCGGAGTATATAGCGGCTTCAGAAGCTGCCAAGGAGGGTGTTTGGATACGCAAGTTCTTAGAAGAACTACAGGTGGTACCAAGCATAGTGGATCGCCCGTTACCATTGTGGTGCGACAATAGCGGAGCGATCGCACAAGCTAAGGAACCCCATGCTCACAGTAAGTCCAAGCACATAGAGAGAAAATACCACGTATTACGTGGGTTCGTTGAGAATGGCTCTATAGCCGTGCAGAAGATCGCCTCAACAGAAAATGTGGCGGACCCATTCACGAAGCCACTGTCTCAGGCAGTGCTAGATCGTCGTCTCGATAAAATGGGGTTGAGATAATATAGCGCGTGGCATTAGTGCAAGTGGGAGATTGTTGAGTTTTATGCCCTAGATGCCGTACGAGGATTAGATAGTACGAGGACATTAGTGTAATTTTAATGTGTTTAACATTTGTAATTGAATTATTTGATAATGAAATTATTATTGTTTGTTTATTGACGATATTAGCATAACAAACAATACAAAGGCAGATTATTATTTCGTCTAAATAACTTAACCTTGCAGTCGGGTAATAAGACGAATTAATAAAACCCCAATAATTACAGTTCAGTTACTGATTCTGTGGGGACAGAGAGGGCGCACCAGTAAGCTGACATACTGTAATATTAAATTAAGTCCACAAGTCTTAGTCTCTAGTAGGGTGACTGGATTGACGAGTACGACTTGTTTGTCGACGGGTCCAAAGTGGTTGTGCCAACCATTCACTTGGGAAGTGGGAGCTCGTGACATTGATACAAGACGAATCAGGGGATTGTCTGTATTTGGACACTGACTCGTAATCGAACGATCACACGCTGGTAAAGTCGCTGATCGATCGATTGACTATAGTAGTCTACGTGAACCTTAGACCGAAAGGGTTTAACTCGGGGTTGGTCTTAAGGTCTTGATTTGTCACTAGTTTGCTAGGCCCAAATTGCATGAAGCAAGGGTCAGCGGCGAAATGCGGTCTTGACTTTTCGACGTGATTGCCGGTTATACCGCTGAGCGGGATTTACGGCCTTGATTAAATTCAAGGTTAACGTCCTATGCAGTTTCGATGTGCGGGAATTTACCTAAGCCTCTGGCCAGAGCATATAACTGACTCACGAGTGTCGTGGAGGGCAGTTTTGGTAAATGTCACCGACACGAACATCATAGCGTCGAGTTGTAAGTTCGACTACGCGTGACTTTCACTCGACCGGGACAAACGTAAAGGGTTTATACGTAGTACGATAATCTATAGTCGGTTCGTGAATAATACCTATTCGTACTCAACTCGGGATCGGTTCGGTACCACGGGGCTGGCTAGGTGAATACCGAACTCCTGGATTCCTCCCAGAGCCGGTTGAGACGAACCAAGAGAGTCGGGCTTAAAAAGGGCAACCGACACAACGTCAATATGAGAATAGAGCAGGCTGGGGCCTGGATTGAGAGATTAGGGTTTAGGGCCTGGCCGAAACCCTAAATGGCCGAAAATGTAGAAAAATCGCATGAGGGGCAAAATGGTTTTTTCACCTCACGAAATATTTTGGAAATATTATATTGGATATTTAATATTTAGTATATGATTTAAATGTGATTTAAATCTTTATTATTGTTTTAGAAAAATAATAATATTTAATTTGGAATTAAATAAAATATATATTAGATATATATATAGTTTTCGATTTTAATATAGTATTAATTTCGAAATTATTAAATATATTTATATTGGATATTATATATTTAAATATACTAAATATAGAAAATATATTAATTAATATTAATATTTGATTTTAATTTGAATTTTGAATTTGAATTCAAAAGAGCCAAGACCTAGTCAAAGAAGACTTGGTATGGCTTGAGTGGGTGAGAAACTTTCTCCCCACTCTATGTAGATTTCGGCCAAGCTAACCTAGGGTATAAATAGGATTTTTCATTTTTGAAAAATCCTAAGTCATTTGTGTGGCTAAAACGAAAACCCTAGGCTCCTCCCTCTCTCATCTCTCTCACTCTCTTCCTTCGGTGGCCGTGCGGCGCGCGCGTGAAGAGAAGGCAGCCAACGTGTTCTTGGCCTAGCCGTCCAAAGCAAGGACTCGCTGCGACGTTTGTAAGGTGCAGGCGTGACGATCTTGCCCCGTTCGTGTGCGTAAAGGTGCTAGGAGAGGGATACGACATCCCGGGGAATAGAAGGGTTCGTAGCTCGCCATCGTCATTGAATTCTTCAAGGTATAATGGCTGTAAAACCTCCTTTCGTGTATATATGTTCTCGTGTTATTACCGAGCGGTCCAAGGGAAAGGCGGGAATCCCAAAAGTTTTAAAATTCCGCCGTTCAAGGAACGAGGGCCTCGTGCCCCTACGGGGATTCCCAACAATGTTTTCTTCTTTCTCCCTCTAGCGCTGGATTCCTGTGCACAATTTGATATGTGAGTACTTTCAGAGTTGGAATCCTGTTTCAATAGCTAATTACATATTATACCTGAGTTGGAATTGTAGATTCTGGAGCAGCTTCTGAAGCCAAATGTGGAGCAGTTTGTGAACCACCTTCTGTATCATATATTGGAGCAGCTTCTGAAGCCAAATGTGGAGCAGTTTCTGAACCACCTTCTTGATCATCTACTGGAGCAGATTCAGGAGCAGCTTGTGGACCAAGAGGAGCAGAATCTGGAGCAGCTTGTGAAGATTCTGGACCAACTTCTGGAGTAAATGGAGCAGATTCTGGAGCTGTTGGAGCACATCCTGGAGCATCCCTTGAAGGCTACAAAAAATAATCAGAAAGTACTTTAATATCTTGAATTATGATTATAAAAATAGAAGAAACTACCTTGTAGAACTTGAAATTTGGATGTGGCTTGCTTTTACACTTCCTTCTGTTGTGTCCTTGTTGCAAACAGATTGCACAAGTCACTGTTAAACCTTTCCTAGTTGATGTTGGGTGTGGATTTTGGTCATTTGCATCCGGTCTTCTTTTCTTCTTTGGTCTTCCTGTTCTTGTTTTAACATGTGGTGGGGCCACAACACCAAGTGGGGACACTTCAAAGTCATGCATCCCAGGGACTGGTGAAATATGGTGCTCATAGACCTTCATGTACACCTCTTTGCTAAAAACCGTATCAATGTAAAGCGCATAATCGAGGCGGTGAAGGTCTAAGCAGGCAATAGTATGACAACATGGGTATCCAACCCGTTGCCACTTTCCACATGTACAGTTTCTTTCATCTAATTTGACCACGTGAGTCTGATCAAAATGTATAACCTCAAACTCCGAACCACCTCCCCACGTAGGAAAATAATTTCCACTTTTCACTCTCTCAACTTCAACTTTCTTCAAGATGTTAGGACAAACTTCTTTATCAAACTTCAGCATCCATTCTCTCTTTTTTTGAATTCTGGACATGCATTTCTTTCTGATCCATTCCATCATATCGATGATTGGAAGGTCTCTTGCCGGCAAGATATAATGGTTGAAGCATTCACTCAAGTTGTTCACTAGTATGTCAGATTTGGTTGTCAATGGGAAATGACTTCTTGCCCACTGATGTGCTGGAATCTCACATAGCCACTCATAAGGCGATTTATCATCACCTATCTTGGGATACCCTTTTCGAATATCAAGCATAATTTTCTGGTGCTCCCTCAAACTGTATGTAGATGCGGCCTTCCAGAATAACTTCTTCAATTCCAGCCCTTTATACTTCCCTTTAAAGTTATTGTACATATATCTAATGCAGAATCTATGTTCAGAAGATGGAGCCAGCCTTGATATTGCATCAATCAGACCCTTCTGTCTGTCACTTATAAAAGCAATATTGGCAGCACATGCATCTCCAATATCTCTCAACAACAAATTAAGGAACCACTCCCAAGTTTCGCCCTTCTCTATCTCAACAAATGCCCAAGCTAGTGGATAAATATTGTTATTTTCATCCATTGCCACCGCACTTAGTAACTGCCCCTTGAATACCCCCTTTAAGAAGCAGTCATCTAAGCCAATCAACCGCCTACAACCATCTTTAAAGCCATTAATCAAAGGCTTCAAACCATAATAAGATCTCAGAAGAACAGGTGGATTTTCCTCCCTATTCAAGTGAAGAATACAAGAACTACCACTATTGTACTTAACCACAATAGCACAATAGTCATAGAGTCTTGTATACTAGACTTTCACATCCCCCCTAATCAACTCAATAACATATTTTTTTGCCCTATACACTTTAAATGTACTAACATCAACCTTCACATCCCTCCTAATTTTCTTCTTAAGTGACTCTAAATCCTCAGTAGGGTTGTCCCTCACATAATGCACGATCCTCTTTCCAAGATACTTGTAATCAGCCTGAGAATTAGTGGTATGATGGGAACAATTATGAGCCCATGTATGTGATTTGACCATCCATTCAATACCCCTCATTACTGGTGAAGCATGCAACCTCCAATCACATCCATATTTGCAAACCACTGTCACCTTCATCTTCTCATTCTTCAGAAATTTCAAGTCAAACCCTCTCTTAACTGTCAAATCCTTCAAGGCTGCCTTAAAGGATTCTCTGTTTGGAAACCGAAGCCCCACATTTAACTCATTCTCGGCCATATCTATTGTCTCATCCCATTCTGGATGACTTGGAACAGATTCATCATCTGAATATATCTTCTCCTTTTCCAACTCTTCATAGTCATCTTCACATAGATCTTCCTCTAGGCCTTCATTAAATACAAAATCTTCATCTTCAGAGTCAGTTGCAGTAGACATTAGACCCTCTGCCTCATACACATTTTCACCATCTGTCTCAGCTTCATTGTCACTCTCTGCCTCAGTCTCTACACCATCTAGCTCGGGCTGATTTTCACCCTCTGCAGTCTCATTTTCACCCTCATTTTCATCATTTCTAGCATCATTTTCAGTACCTGCCTCATCTCCATGATTAGCATTGTGCTCAAATGCTCCAAGGTCCACAAAATCCCAAAATATATCTGAATAGTCATCTGCCCCAGCTCCATCATTAATATTCTGTTGTGTCTCATTTTCTGCTCTAACATCTTCACCATTAACACCCTGGGGTAGAGGATAAGTTAGTAGGGGTATCTCCGCATTCAGAGCAGATATTCTCCTACCATCGCTGTCAGTAGCATCAATAAAACCTGATAACTCTTCAACATAAATATGAATGACCCTCTTATTTCTATATCCATTGATCACATCCTTAATATCCTTATCGTTTTTAATCACCCTCAAACCAGTTTCCATACTCTCATCGGGCAGGCAATAATAAAACTGGATATTAGTAGATTTACCCCCTGCGTGTGTGTAAAAGTCGTACAAACTCCCCAAAAAAAACCTATCATTATCAACACCCCTGAATAATACCTTAATTCCCCCAAAATACCTCAATGTTGGAAGCCACTCGATCCTGTCGTCGACCCATAAATAGATGTTGCATACTGTATCCGACATTTTTCCGTGAAGCCTGGAAAAATCCTTCAGTATCTGTATATTTTTGCACCTCTGAGGAATTCGCGTGGTAAGATAAGGGCTCGAGATGAATGTAGCAATTAGGGTTCGAGATGAAGGTAGCATTTAGGGTTCGAGATGAAGGTATGAATTACGTTTCTGTGAATTTGAGTATGAGGCGCGGGACTTCGAAAAATTCTAATTGATTAGGTTATATTTACAAGGGTAAAACTGGAATTTAACTTTTTATCTGACTGTTAGACTTGAATTGACCGGAGGGGGAGCGTGTGCAAAATTAAATAAACCACAAGGGTTTTATACGTTATTTATAAACCATAGGGGTTTTGACGCTTAGTTTTAAAACTACAGGTGGGTTATATGCTATTTAGCCTTATTTTTATTTTATTTTCAAGTTTTTCACTAATGGCGGGCCGGCCGTCAGGCCCGCGGCTCGCCCCGCCAAAAGGCGGGCTTAGGCGGTTTACGGGCCGGCCCGCCCCGTCGGCCCGTTTTGACCGCTCTACACATGATCGAATGTGCGTAAAATATTAGTAATAATTATTTGTGTGTTTTTATAATATCAAATTCTATTTGATGTCATTGGATGTTAGTGTATATGTTTGGAAAATATTTAAGATAGATTAAAATTATATAATAATGTAAATGTAGCCTTCATAATTTTTTGCCACGTGTCCAAAAAACAATTAATAAAAAATATAAAGTAAAATCAAGCCATATATATATAATATATATATTTATATATATACCGAGATTTGCTATGGTGCATACCCTATCGTGAGCACCCCGTGAGCACCGCACACGTACTTCGCCTCTTTTCGATCCAAAATGAAATTTTTAGCCTAATGTTAATCATATCCCCCTTATACAACAACATGATGATGTTGTAAAACAGATTCATCTTCATAAAAACACGAAGAAGCATCACACGGATGTGATATTAAATAAATTGTTCTTATCGATCTTTTTCGTGTTTTTTATGAAGATGAATCTGTTTTACAACATCATCATGTTGTTGTGTAAGGGGGATATGATTAACATTGGGCTAAAAATTTCGTTTTGGATCGAAAAGAGGCGAAGTACGTGTGCGGTGCTCACGGGGTGCTCACGATAGGGTATGCACCATAGCAAATCTCTATGTATACCTTCCACGATGTTTGTACGCTGATTTTTTTTCTTTTTAAAGTAAAAAATTTATAATAAAACTAAAAAACCACCACCCAATTAGCAACACACGTTCTAAATAACTCTATTTCTTTGATAATAAACTACGCTTTTTCCAAATATTACATCATTTAAATAACTATATTTTAAACTCAACAATTGATTTTTTTTTTTTTTTTTTGATTATGTACTGATACTTTGAAAAATTATTTTGTAACTCCATTATTTGATATTTTAGTTTAGCCACGGTATGTAATGGTAAGGTTGTTGATCGACGTTTTAAATTTATTCTAAATATATGCGTATAAATTGATATTTAATTCCCCAATCGAATATTAAATTCCATTATTGACTATTAATCTTCATTATTGTGATCAATCAATAGCTCTCTCTTTGAATTATGTTACTTGATTTTTATTATGTGTTCTCTTAACATTTTTTTGTCTATTCAGGGTTATCACCGGGACTGAACTAATTTAAAGTGTTTTGTATATTATGTTTTCGGGGTAAGATAAATATGTTTGCGCGTTTCCAAACATTAAAACATATGCAGAATTTTTTTTGTACTTTTAATTTTTTTTTTCCATGGATGTTAACTCAACTTTTAAAGTGTTTTGTATATTAATTTTTTCGTATAAGTTTTTTTGGCAATTATTTATCATTTTCATGTTACTTATAATATTTTGGTTTGATTGGTTTATTTGGTTGGTTTGGATAAATTTGCTTTAAATCCAAAGAAGATGCGGTTTGCAGAATATGCTTAGTCGAACTTAGCGAAGACGGAGAGACCTTCAAGATGAAATGCAGCTGCAAAGGTGATCTAAACTTAGCTCATCAAGAATGTGCCTTAAAATGGTTCAGCATAAAAGGGAACAAAACCTGCGATATCTGCAGCTAGCAAGTTTGAAATTTGCCCGTCACCCTTCTTCGTATTCAGACAGATCGTCGCGGAAATAACGCCGGCGACGTACATTATAATAATTTACACTGAGCTATAAGTGTGTTTATGCTTTATTTTTGCCTTACATCTTAAACTCCTTATTTTTTCCACAATTACTTTAGTGTGGAGATCATGAGTCATTCATAATACAAGATTACGTAAATAGTCGTTTAATGTTGGAATTTGTTAGGTTCTGCTTGTGCCCAACACATACGATAATGAAATTAATTTATGTTTATGGAATTGATTGAGAGGAAGGGTAGAATTATTTACTCTTCAAACAACAACAATTTTGATGTAATTAACTTTAATATTTTATTCTGTCTAATCAAATATACGTGACTATTTTACGTATCTTAAAAATAAACCAATATTATAATATTACTCCTTTAAAATTATAAAATAATATTATTCTTTTATTATATATAATTAGGTTATCATTAAATAAAATTAACTAAATATATTTAAGAGGGCAAAAAACTAGTATATATAAATGACAAAGGTCTATTTATTTAGTAGCTTAAAATGCAAAATAAATACCAATCAGGGGTAATCTCGTCCATATATTAATTTAACGGGTTTGTAGTATTTACTTCCTAATGCGTATACATATATGCCCATCCTTTCGCATTTCAAATTAATCATTCCACAATTAAGGAAAGCAACGGCCATCGTTCTCTGTCCAAAATAAAAACCCTAATAGCACAGTTTCCTTCTCTCTCAAATTCGAGCATAAATGACAGCGGCTGAAGGCGGCTCAACGGCCGCCGACACTGCACCGACGAATGCTGCGTCCTCTTCGTACGGAGCCGGAGGAGTCGGTGGAAAGTTCCGTAAAAAGCCATTTCGCGGGCGTCAATCGACGCCTTACGACCGTCCTTCGACTGCTATTCGTCCGAATCGGAGCGATGATTTAAGTAGCAGTGGTTGGTTAACGAAGCTTGTTTTGGATCCTGCGTCGAAGCTTATTTCTTATGGTGCCGACAGATTTTTTTCTTCGATGTTTAGGAGAAAGCAGCTCCCGCCTGCGTTGGAAGGTTATTTGTTTATTTATTGCATAATTGATTGAAGAGAATATTAATCAGTTGTTTTATGATTTGGATTGTTAGGATTTGTTGGAAAACCTTCCTCCTTTTATCAGTGTTTGTTAGGCTGCAGTTGCGTTTTTTGGTTTGGCATGGGCTTAATTCGATAAATTTATGTTATTTATGGTTCTTGTATTGCTTGTTTCCTTTTAGTTTTTGTTATTCATGATGTGTAATGCATTTGGTTGGAGTAACGTCTCTAGTTTTGTCCTTATGTGTGTTTAAGAGAACTCTAAGTATATAATATATATGTGTGTGTGCGCGCACGCCTGCGTGCGTGCGTGCGTAGTTTGGGAAGTAATTCAGTTGTCCTCTGCTTGTATTTGCCTGATTTGCATAAAAAAATTTGTCTTGAGAAGTAACACTAGACCTTTTCTCCAAAAATATGGATCCTTGTATATTTTAATAGTCGTCTTTTTGGACGCTGTGTCTTTTCATTTTCCATGTTTGTCTCATGGGGTTTTTTAGGCAGGATTTGCCACAACTTTCACTTTCATGATGATATATTGTGACTGTCTCTGTATCTAATTGAATTACGTGTTTTTCCTCTTTTAAAACAGATGCAAAAGATGATGTGAATGACCGTGTTGAGGATGATGTTTCTGATGTAAGTTTAATACTTTCATTTCGACTTATGCGTTTTTTGGATATTATCTCTCTATCTTCAATTTCTATGATTTATTTCACTTCTCCGTGGCTTGTGTTTCTGCCAATGGTCGATTATTTGATTAAATTGGTTGAATCTGTGGAGGTCAAGAATTTTCTTTTCATGTTGTGTACATTTTGGCTTATTTGGAAGAAGTAACTCTTTAATGAAACGGAATAGAAATATTGTCTATTCGTTATTGACTGCCTACAAGTTTATGTAAATCATTCCCAGAAGTGAAGGTTGTCACTGTGTAATTTATAGTTTTAGCATGTCATGACTCAAAATGATGGTTTTTCGGGAAGTATTCTGAACTAACTTCTTGTTCTTTTCTTTGTGTTTGAAGAACCAAAGCAGGGAACAAGTGCCTGATAGAGGTCAACATATTCATAGTCCACCAATAGATATCCCTAGCGCTGATTCTGTCTCTGAGCTTGAGCAACTACTAAAGCAAAAAACTTTCACGGGGTAAACTTCTAACTGAAGCAAATGCAGCTCTCGACCACATGTTTTCACTCACTTTTCTTTTTGTTTGAGCGGCCAGATTCTTTTCTTTCCGATACATCCTTTCAATTAAATGACACCAGCATAACACCCCATGGAGTATCTTTCTTCGGCTAGTAATGTATATGGTTATAGATGATAAAAACTAGTCATTGTGGTAGTCAGCAGCTCTGCATTTTGTTCTCTATAAGCATCCCACCTATGAGTGCATTTTCTAGTATTTGTATGTCTTTCTTTCGTTGATTTATCTCGTATACTTCTCCTTTTCCAGGACTCAAATTATTCATCTGACAGAACTATTGCGATCAAAAGCTAAGGAGTTGTCTGGTAGAGACAGCGACTCAAAACATACAACAGAAATGCTATTAAAATTAGCTAATGACCCCTTGGAAGAAAACATAGCCAATGGGGTGAGATCTGCTGCTGTTTCAACTCCTGTTTTAAAATCAAAAGTAAGACTCTGGATAATATCACATCTACATGCATTAGTTCCCCACTTTCTTGCATGCTCTCTTTTCACGTGTTTTCTGTTCGGTTGTCATCTTTTATGCTTATAGCATCATGGCCGTATCTATGGCTTTGACATTCCCATATTAATATGTTACAGCTCCTTGATGACAATATTGCTTCGCCTGCCGAGCTTGCAAAATCTTACATGGGAAGTATTCCTTCAAAACTGTCATCGCCATCTCTGGCAATGCGCAATCGAAGCGTTAGAGGAGTTACAGGGCTGCTTGATAATACCCCATTTGCGTCAAAATCATCTAACATGTCATTGTCTAAGAAGACGTTCAGCGGTTTTGATGTTCCAGAAAACGGTTTTATATCCCCAAGATCTCGGGGCATGGCTCGTACACCGTATTCCAGATTTTATTCAGCATCCACCATCAAGGTTCTTTATTTTTTCAGTACCTGTGGCTGTGAAGGTTCATTTTCTTCTGTGATCAATGTTTATAAGTCAAATGACTTTCAGGGCAGTGGAGTTATGAGTAATGAATATGCTGGATCGTCACTAACGTCTGCATCTCCATATTTTGTTGACCATGATGATAAACTTGTAAAGCACACGGTACATTCTGCTAAAAATATCTGATCCTTATTTCCCTACGTGCGATTCTAAGATGTTCTGATATCATTCTTTTTTAGTCCTTAAAACGCAGGAACTCATTCTCAGAGGATGGAGTTGGATCTATCGGACCCATACGGAGAATTAGGCAGAAAACAAATTTATTAGCTCCCAGGATTCATCATGCGGTCACTCATTCTGATGTGAAGCATAAGGGTAAACTGATTGGTGAGACAATGCATGATATAGAAGTTACTGTTAAGGAAAATGAGAATCAAAGTGGCCCAAGTACAATTTATGCTCATGTTCCATCGAAATCCAGTGAAGTGGCTGCTAGAATATTTCAGCAACTTGAAAAGTTGTCTCCTAATGGAAAATCATCAGAGTCCAAGATTGTTGCTGCGCGAGAGAAATCGCATTCGGAATTGAAACTGGGCATGTTTTCTGGGCAGGCCCTAAGGAGCATGGAAAATTCGGAATCAATTAAGATACTTTTTGATGGCAAAGATGACCATGAATATCCAAATGGATCTGATTCTGCTTTAACTGATGCTTATGGTTCTTCCTCCAAGAAACAAGTAAATGAAGTCAAGAACGCCACTAGAGGCTTTGTAACCCAGTCTGATGCATTGAACTGTGTAATAAATGATGCTGCACCGCCTTTGAAAGCTTCAGGTTTCAGCTTTGATGTAGAGAAAGTTAATATAACACAACAGTTACCAAAGGATAACACATTTCGGATGAGTGCGAGGGTAAAATAATTCTATTCGATTACTGATTTTTTATTTTTCAGTTTCATGTGTAAGTGATGTAGAATGGCTGCGTGGATATATAGCTCAATAGTTGTCATTATGTTTAGGATTTCTAGTTCGTAGTTACCTATAACAAGACCGAGCAAATTCAAGTAATCGAACTGTTTTAAAATTTGCTATACTAATGATAGAATTTGCCTCTATGATTTGTATTCATGCTTTCCCAGGTTTCATTGGAGCAGAATGGTGACATACCCTCCAATGGGCTTGCGCAGAGACCTTCATCTGAAAGAGGATCGATGCTGGAACCTTTCAGTGACAGCAAGCTATTGCCTGCGGAACAGGTGAAACTCAAGGGTCGGACAGAGGAGAAGCCCTCTTCCTTCAAAATCAATGAAACTGGTGGTCCTGGTACAGCCACTTCAGTAACAACAGCTTCGGAGTCATTGATTCTACCGCGGTCTGCTTCTGCATCTGGAAAACTTAAGGAAACTAATAAACCTCCTCCCCTATTCAGCTTCAGCTCAACTGTTTCTGACAAATTTTCTGCATTTTCTTCTGAATCAAATAAGCAAAAGCAAGAACATAAGATGAATGACTCCAACAGGTACCGTTTAAAAAATCGACATTCTTTTATGTCTCATGAGTTCTGTTCTCTTACTGAAGCTCAACATAACCATGACCTATTCCTTCATCTTTTGTTTTGTGGGTTAAATTTGTCCTTCTGTTTATCTTTATTTATTTTTTATTAATTTTGAGCAGCTTAGATTTACATCATTTAAGATGCTTCTTTGCTTTTTTTGTGTGTGTGTGTGTTCTTCACCCTAACAACTTTTAAGGTTTCTTTTCCCAAACGAGAAATAAAATAGAAGAGTATAAGATTGATATTTTGTCGATTGTTCTCGCAGCTTGTTCAATTTCCCAGCATCTAGCTCTCGGGAGATGCCTTCTGAACCTGACAAAGCAGATCATTTTAGTTCTGTTACGGCTGGAGTTGCCAATGCAAAATCTGAAAATACGTCTCGCGTGCAATCCAATGGGCCACAGTTTGCAAAGCCTTTGTTCGGTTCATTCGCTGCAGCGTTGTCTAGTGATACAAATCAAACACCCGTGGATGGTGCAGCTGCTGTTGCAAGCTTTGTCCCAAGTGCTACTGGCACTGCTGTTTCCTCTGGCGCCAGCATCTTTGGGTCAGCTTCAACTAATACTGAACCTGCATTAAGATCTGGTGCTCCGGGGGATCAAATCACTGCAATTTCTGCTGCACCATCGACAAATGTTTCTGAAAATCTGAAAAGGAAGGGGGATAATGATTCAAGTTCGGCATCAGAAACTGCTTTTGTAATATCAGCGCCAACAAGCTCTGCAAGTGGGACTTCTGCACTCTTTTCTTCCTTTAGCAATTCAACAGCTGGCAATCTTCAAAGTTTGCCCTTCACTACTAGTGCCCCTAAATCTCCAGTGGGTTCAAGCGCTGGAACCTCTTCCCAAGGTGCGTTTGGTCAATTAGTATCATCCGATTCATTGGCCTCATTCATTACGAAGTCTAAAATAAACAATTTTTTTTTGGTTCGACTTCTACAGTTTCACGTACTGACGATACTAGTGGAGCAATAGTTGAAAAGGGACCATCTTTGAATGTATTCAAGTTTGGAATGAGTTCTTCTGCTTCCTCTGATGCAAGCAGTAACTCTGCACCAGCTCCATTCATTTTCAGCTCAAATCCATTCTCTTCTTCAAGTGCTACAGCTGGAACAAGCAGCGTCACCACTCCCTCTACGTTTGGTTTTGGTGGCAATTCATCTAATTCGTCACCACTCGCTAACACTGCGAGCACATTTATTTCTGGTACTTCCAGTGTCACTACTGGCACGACCTCTTCGCCTTCAAACATTTTTGGTTCAAGTTGGCAAGGTACAAAACCTTTTGCCTTTGGGTCCACCACAGCTTCTCTATCTCCAACCACTGGACTTTCATTTACTGCTTCTTCAACCACATCAACTTCATCTCAACCTTTTGGGTTTTCTATTGGTCCATCATCAACACCATCTGCTTCTACAAACGCATTTCCTTCTACTGCATTTGCCTTTGGTGCTTTACCAGCATCATCAGCTCCTTTGACCACATCTAATTCATCTCCAGCGGCCGGATTAGTTTTTGGCGTACCATCGACGCCCATTGCTTCTCCAAGCAAATTCGCTCCATCCTCATCTATCGGGTTTTCTTTTGGAGCATCATCAACCTCAGTAGCTTCTGATACGCCAAGTTCTGTTTCCCCGTTCGCAGCAAGCCCTGCTTCAACGTCTTTTACTCAGCCAGTATTTGGTGCTTTTCCCGGCGCTGCTTTTGGGGCATCTCAGGGTAACAGTAATGATCAGATGAATGGAGACGATACTATGGCGGAGGACACCGTACAGGCAACACCACCATCTTTTACCATGTTCGGTCAGACAAATACGAACTCGGGTTTCTCGTTTGGATCCAACGCTCCACCGCAGGGCAACCCGTTTGTGTTCGGCGGGCAGCAACAAATTCAAGCCGCTCCGCAGTACCCATCTCCTTTTCAAGAGTCGGGCAGTGTGCAGTTTAATGCTGGCGGCGGCGGCGGCGGCTTCTCGTTGGGCAGTGGTGGGCCTGGTGGTGGAGATAAATCGGGTAGGAAGATCGTGAAGATTAATAGAAATAAAAACCGGAAGAAGTGAGCGTTTTTTCAGTGTTCGGCGTCGGCCCCGTGTTGTGTTGTACATCTATTCATCGTTGCTGATTTGAAGATTTACTGCTGGTGAAGCTGATGCAGATTGGAGCTGAGCTTATAGATCAAGTACGACAAATCCTATTTATGCTTTAGTGGTTTTATGAAATATTTCCTTCTTATATTATATCTAAATAAGGATTTAGCTAAATTTTTGGAGAACTTAGGGGGATGGGGATGGGATGTCTTATGAACAATGTAGTATCTGTAAAAGTTGAGTCATGGGTACATGATTTTCGTTTTGTGTGTATTTGTGCTTAAACATAATTAGAAACGTAGAATTTTACTTAAATGTGATTGCGTTTGAGTCGATCGTTCATTTGAGCCGTCCCCGTCGAGTTCTTTGAATATAATGAAAAAACACGTTAGAATGCCGTTGCCGACGATGTCCTTCCGATGATCAAGTTGGCGGGTTTTCTTTCTTTCTGTGTATAGTAGAAATGAGATATAGGAGAGTTAAAGAGATGAGAAGATTAGAGAGATCCAAAGATTGAGAAGATTGGAACTAGAAGAGATGGTAAGATTTGAGAAGATGATCCTAACATATGGGAGTTGGAAAGATTCAAAATAGTTATCACCTTGAATATATTTCTATTTGTTTTCTCAGTTAGAGAGATATACTTAATCGAAATACATCTATTTCGGATATAAAAAGATATTATCTTATTAAGGTTGAAACTTGAAAGCGATGAGCTTTCCTTTTCATATTGCATTAGCTATTATTTGAAAGGGAGAAAGTTCGTCTCCAATGTTATGTTTATCATGTGGACCGTTGATGTTTCGTCTGAATCAATTTAGTCCCCGATGTTATTGATTTTGGACCAATTTGGTCCTATCGTCACCACTAACGTCAATTTTAACGAGAATCTCGCACGTGCCACGCACTAAATCATGTCTGGATCGATAAATTGAAAGGGTTACTGACATTTGGGTTCGAAATTGAAAATTTCTCCTACAAAATTCGAACATGAGTTATAGATTGTCTGCTTCGTCGAGTTCCATTAACATTAGAATAATACGATACAAACATTCAAATCCTGTGAATGTTTCTAGATTTTATCCGACATGATTAAGTGTAGGGCACGCGCGAGATTTACGTTAATCGTGACGGAATGATCAAAATGGTTCAAAATCGACAACATCATGAACTAAATTGATTCAGACAAAACACCGAAGATTAAATTAGTCTACATAATAAAGTGGACCATTTTGGCCTTTCTCCCCTGTTTAAACATCAAAATACCGAAGCCACTTGCACCATTAACACTCGTCATTAGCTTGTTTAATATCGATTATATAGTGAAAAAAGAGACTACAAGAAAACATAATGTTCATTATTTGACTAACATTAACAGGATTATTAATATTTTAAAGATCTTGGTGTAGAAGTTCATTATTAAATATTATAATTTATTAAATAATTACTAAAGGAAAAAGTATCACCTATTATAAGCACTACATGAGAAGTGGGGTGGGAGGGAGGCCTTTTAAGCGTATGGTCGGTTTGATTTTTTCCTTTTTAAAATGTTGCGCAACTTTTAAAATCATATTGAGAAAGAGTATGGCCAATTGATTTGATATCAATGGAGCGTGGGTAGGGATGGCAAAATTTTTTGACCTTATCTATACCTATAGGATCTACTCATTAATAATGGATATGAGTAAGACTCAATTATATTTAATGAGTATGAATTTTTAATGGGTATGGATTTATACTTAATGAGTATGAATTTTTAATGGGTATGGATCCAATCCATACCCAATAAATTAATTATGGATTTTAAGTGGGTATTATCCATTTACCCATTTTATCCAAATCAAGTCCTAATTATTTTATTTCTCCTACTCTATTCTCTCTCACATATGTCGTCAATCACTTGTCTTTCGTCGATCCGAAGTTAGCCAATCGCCGATCGTCGTCTTCATTCGCGGATCCTAATAGTTATTTTTTTTTCAATATTTTCGTACACTACAAAAATAGTTTATTTAGAGACAGATGAATCGATAGCAAAACGTTGTTTGCGAAAGAATTTGTCCATCACAAAGACCCTCGTCGGAAAAAAAAAAATCATTTTGCAACTTTTACGTCGCAAACTCGACGCAAAAACGTTGTTTGCAACTTTTGTGACGGAATATCAGACACAATTTTGTGACGGTTTTTGGGTCGCAAATTTTTTCGACGGTCGTTCCAAATTTTCGACGGAAAATCGATAGAGATTTTTTGCGACGGAAACATATTGTTTGCGACGGAAAATCGGTAGCGAATTTTCCGTCGCAAATTTTTGCAACAGAACAATCGTCGTACAATCCTACGCTATTTGTGAACATTTTTGTAGTGGTAATTCTCAAACATGTGAACTAGGAGTGAAAGATGAGCCGAGCCGGCTCGAGTAAAGCTTGGCTCGAGCTCGTGACAATTGAGCTCGAGCTCACTCATGAGTGCTCGAAAGCTCGCGAGGTGGCTCGTGAGCTTTTTTTTATTTTGTTTTTTATATGTTTTTATTATTTTTTATTAAAAACTCGAGCTCGACGAGTTTCGTGATCTCGAGCTCGAGCTCGAGCTCCGTTAGCTTTAATCGGCTCGGCTCGGCTCGAGCTTGACGATGAAAAGATCGATGAGCTCGAGCTAAAATGAAAGGCGAGCCCAAGCCAAAAAATGAGTCGAGTTCGGCCCGAGCTCGGTTTGTTTACACTTCTAATGTGAACAATAAAAAAGTTCGTAATTATATCTTATTTAGAGCTTTAGCGACTAAGATATCATTGTCATCGGCATATGAACTAATTCTGTAAAAAGATTATCGACTTATCTAGTTAATGTTCTATTAAAAATTAAATATCCGTTTAATACCAAATTAATATCCGTTTACCCGTTAGGTCTAATGGGTTTGGGCATATATCCAATTATTAATACCCATTAAATATTGGATATGGTCCATATCCAATTATTTAATTGTATGGATTTAGGTGGGTATGTCCATACCCTACCCATTCATTGCCATCTCTTAAGCATGGGACGAAATATCTTAATAAAATATATTTTTTTGTAATATAAGTACAATAAATGAAGCTTTTTCTTTCCTATATATGTGATAATAATTTTCAGTTTATGAATTTTAGTATATGTTTACTAACTTGCATGTGTATTACTATTGTATAGGCTAATGATCACTTCACCTATAACTTAAGCTTTCTCGTCGATACCTATGTATTTTATATTCTTGGTGTTTTGATAAAACGATTTCTTCTTTCATTTTGATTACATGAAAAAAAAAAAAAAGTACAATATTTTCATATAATAACAACATGCTAAAAAGTGTATGGCATGTGATATTTTCATTTTGAAAATGAAGTTTCTCTTGCCATCGTTAAAATAAATGAATTGACTTTACAAAATAAAATGTAATGGACTTTAGAAGGGGGGCCTCTCCTTTTTAATTATTACTAGTTATATTTTTTTTATATATTATGAAATAATTAATAATGTGGATGTTTTAAATAATAATATTAGTTAAATGATTGATGATTTGGAAGTATTGTATTAAATGTTGATGAGATGATAAGATGAGGTGTTTAATTGAAGAGTTTGTATTTTACTGTGAGGTATATAATTATAATTAATGTGATTAGTTGTAATAGTGAATTATTAGTAGCATAAATAGGTGATTAGAGTTCATTGTAAAATACACCAAGTATTGAAATACTTAATCTCTCTCTAATCTCTCTCTCTTTATTATTATAAGCTATATTATCATTATAATCTTAATATAAGTATAATTATAATAAAATAATCTTAATATAATATTAATCACAATTAATATATTTATAACACGTTATCAGCACGACCGCTCTCCGTCGTCAAGATCAACCTCCATGGAAGATCTCGTACGAGTTTAGTCGACGTACGGTAATTTATATTTTTAATTTATACTAATCGTATATTAATTGTGATTAATTTAAAAATATATATTATAAAAGTATAATTTAAAAGTTTTATAACAAAACGCCATAGCTCGAGTGGTTTCGTGGAATACCGTCATTAAAATTGATGGGAGGCCCAGATTTCGATTCCCTATAGTGGCGTGTGGATTTTTTTAAAACGTGATTTATGATTCAAGTTTTTTTTATGCACGTACACAACACTAAAAGCCCACGAGGACTTGTGGTTATCCCCACCTCAGTAGCGGCATATTATTGATATTTTGATTGAACAATCTTGAAGTAATTATTGGACCGAATAATTTTGGACAATGGATAAAATTTATTACCGCAACCTTATCGGAGCTTGGACAATAATTATGAAATAATAAAGAACGAGTTTTATAAAAAATTCATATATTTTATCATTGATTTATATGTTATCTGATTATTATGTTCTTTTTCATGTTATAGAATCATGTCGTTTTATACAAAGATGGATCTTCTGTTGCTTACTTTATTTACGGTGATCCTTACGGCTATGTGGATATTATTCTTATCAATGTTTTTAAAATATAATTATTAATTATAATTTTTCTTTAATATTATAATTACTGAAATATATTTTATTTTGAAGGATGACATTTTGTCCGATGTTTGATCTATTACTTATGTTTATTATTACGGCGACAGTTATTTGGATGTGGATATCGTTTTTCATTAGAACTTTTACAAAAGAAGATATAAAAGAAGATTAATTATAATTTTTCCTTTTAATATTTTAATGATGATTTTATTTTCATGATATCAATAAATTGAATCTTGCAAAACTTTGATTTATCAATCTAGATTTTATACTTGCTACTGATTTACAAAGTTACTTCGGTGTATTATATGCATTCACCACGTTCAGTCCATCGGATATAATACGAATAAATATCGTGAGAAAATGATCAGAAAATATTATGATGGACGAATGAAAAGCATAAGTCCGACTAAATGATTATGTTGCATTCCCTGAAGTAAATGTATGCGCATACAATAAAAGTGGTCGTAAACATTATATTTATCGTGGTTATTATTAATATTTTTCCCGAAGTGGACAACTAGTATATGATTGAGAAAGATGTATTGAGCAATATAAAGATTATTATATATTATCATTGGTTATTATTCGCACCCAAAGATCCCGTTGATCTTTATAAAGAGCAATTAAAAGTGAAGTGTCGATGAAATTAAATTTTGCTCAAAATTACGATATTTCAGAAAATTGGTGCTAGATCATATGCTCATTTGAATATTGTGGCTTTTGTTAAAGATCCAAATAAAGAAAACTGATACATCGTTGTAGATTTTATTTAAGCATTATTTATTTATTATTTTATCTTTATATATATAATTTTATTTTGACGCTTATTTATTTAACAATACTAGTTATTATATATTTATCAATACAATGGATACAAGCATGTGCAATGGAGAGTTATGCCTTGCAGATTGTGCAACGACTAATACGATTCTAAGAAATAAGAAATATTTCTCTCATCTTGAAATGAAAGAAACAAGTGTTATCACTATATCGGGTAGCATAAATATAATTGAGGGCTCCGGAAGAGCCAATGTTATACTGCCCAGAGGGAGAAGGCTAATAATTGATAATGCCTTATATTCTCCTAAGTGTCAAAGAAATTTATTGAGCTTTAAAGCTATTCGACATAATGGATATCAAATTGAGACTGCAGAAAAGAGAAATATTGAATATTTGCACATTACAAAAGTGATTTCGAATGATAAAAGAGTTGTTGAAATATTACCTTCGTTTGACTCTGGATTGTATTACACGTATGTTAAAACAATTGGATCGCGTGCTATCGTAAACCAGAAGTTTACTGATGATAATACATTTGTTGTTTGGCATAACCGGTTGGGCCATCCCGGTTCAATTATGATGCGAAGAATAATTCAAAATTCACGTGGACATTTAATAAAGAACCAGAAGATTCTTCAATCTAATGAATTATCATGTGCTGCTTGCTATAAAGGGAAGTTGATTATTCGGCCATCACCAGTAAAAATAAAAATGAATCCATAAGATTTTTGGAGCGATACAAGGTGATATTTGTGGACCGATACATCCATCGTGTGGACCATTTAGATATTTCATGGTATTGATTGATGCATCAACTAGATGGTCTCATGTGTGTTTGTTATCAACACGGAATGTAGCTTTTGCGAGATTACTTGCTCAGTTGATTCGATTAAGAGCACATTTTCCGGATTATCCAATAAAGAAAATACGCCTTGATAATGCTGGTGAATTTACTTCCAAGGCATTTAATGAATATTGCATGTCTATTGGAATTGATATTGAGCACCCCGTGCCACATGTTCATACGCAAAACGGTCTTGCAGAATCGTTGATTAAAAGGTTGCAATTAATTGCAAGACCATTATTAATGAAGTCGAAACTTCCCTCATCTTGTTGGGGACATGCTATATTACATGCAGCGGCACTAATCCGCATCATGCCAACAAGTTATAATAATATCTCCCCGATACAAATGGTTTATGGTCATGAACCAGATATTTCCAATCTGAGAATTTTTGGATGTGCGGTATATGTTCCAATTGCTCCACCACAACCCACTAAGACGGGACCTCAAAGGAGGTTGGAAATATATGTCGGATTTGAATCTCCATCGATAATAAAATATTTAGAACCTCTAACTGGAGATTTATTTACGACTAGATTTACCGATTGTCATTTCGATGAATCGAATTTTTCGACATTAGGGGGAGAAAAGAAACAGCTGGAAATGAGTATTAGTTGGAATGAATTATCGCTAAATCATTATGATCCTCGAACGAAAGAATGTGAACTAGAAGTTCAAAAGATAATTCATTTACAAGGATTAGCTAATCAACTGCCAGAAAGTTTTACTGACCTTAAAAGAGTGATTAAGTCACATATACCAGTTGTGAATGCTCCTGCAAAAGTCGATGTTCCTGAAGAACATATAAGGATCGAGCCTAAGCCACAACTAAAACGTGGTAGGCCCTCGGGTTCCAAAGATAAAAATCCTCGAAAAAGAAAATGAGCAAATAATAAGAATGGTCCAGTCGAGGATTTATCGACTCTAGAAGAGTCAAATGGGCATTAATGATTATGATAATGAAAATCAGGTACCTGAAATTTATGAAAATAATGATAATGAAGAGATCTCGAAAAACTATGCCCAAAATGAAATTAGATGGAACCGAAAAAAAGTCAACGTTGACAATAAATTCTCATTTATCGTAGCGCTACATGAAATGAATGAAATAAATGAGAATGAGGATCATGAACCAATGTATGTTAAAGAATGCAGACAAAGAAATGATTGGCCAAAATGGAAAGATGCAATCGAGGCAGAATTAAAATCACTTGAGAAACGAAAAGTTTTCGGACCTGTAGTCCGCATACCAGAAAATGTAAAGCCGGTTGGATATAAATGGGTATTCATCAGAAAGAGAAATGAAAACGGTGAAATTGTGAGATACAAAGCACGGCTTGTTGCACAAGGCTTTTCACAACGATCTGGTATTGATTATGAGGAGACGTATTCTCCTGTGGTGGATGCAACTACTTTTCATTATTTAATTAGTCGGCAGTATGTGAAGGACTCGATATGCGTCTTATGGATGTTGTCACTGCTTATTTATATGGGTCACTTGATAGTGACATATATATGAAACTTCCCGAGGGATTTCAGTTGCCTGAAAATTCAGGGCCCCTAAATGAGTACTCAATCAAGCTAAATAAATCGCTTTATGTATTAAAACAATCTGGGCGTATGTAGTATAATTGCCTAAGTGAATATTTATCGAAAGAGGGGTATAAAAATGATCAAACTTGCCCTGCATATTTATGAAAAGATCTGGAAATGAATTTGTCATCATTTCAGTTTATGTTGATGATATTAACATAATTGGAACTCCTGAAGAGTTATCAAAAGCCGTTAATTATTTGAAAAAGGAGTTTGAAATAAAAGATCTCGGTAAAACGAAATTTTGTCTTGGACTACAAATTGAATATTTAAAGAATGGGATATTCGTACATCAAGAGACTTATACGAAAAAGGTATTGAAAATATTTTATATGGATAAAGCTCATCCATTGGATACTCCAATGATTGTTCGATCTTTAGATGTGAATAAAGATCCGTTTAGACCCTGTGAAAATAATGAAGAACTACTTGGTCCTGAAGTACCATATCTCAGTGCTATTGGAGCACTAATGTATTTGACGAGTCATACACGACCTGATATAGGATTCGCTGTAAATCTATTGGCAAGATATAGTTCGTCACCGACTCGTAGACATTGGAATGGAGTTAAACGGATATTTCGATACCTTCAAGGAACAACTGATATGAGATTGTTCTATCCAAATGAATCAAAAGCAGATTTGATTGGGTATGCATATGCTGGTTTTCTATCCGACCCACATAATGCTCGATCGCAAACGAGCTATTTATTTACGCATGGCGGAACCGCTATTTCATGGCGGTCAGTTAAACAAAGTTTAATGGCAACTTCATCTAATCATGCAGAAATTCTAGCTATTCATGAAGCTAGCCGAGAATGTGTTTGGTTGCGATCGATAATTGAGCATTTACAACAAACTTGTGGGTTATTATCGGAAAAGTTACTTCCGACGATTTTATATGAAGATAATGCTGCATGCATTGCCCAATTAAAGGAAGGATATATTAAGGGAGATAGAACAAAGCATATTTCACCAAAATTTTTCTTTACACATGATTTACAGAAAAATTGTGATATTGATGTACAACAAGTGCAATCAAGTGAAAATCTTGCAGATTTATTTACGAAAGCACGTCCCCCAATAATTTTCAAAAGATTGGTATATTCAATTGGAGTTCGAAGACTTCGAGATTTGGAATGATGTTATCATCAGGGGGAGTAAATACGTGTTGCACTCTTTTTCCCTTTACTGAGGTTTTTCCCATATGATTTTCCCAGTAAGGTTTTTAATGAGACAACAATCGAAAGCGTATCTAAAAGAATCATGTACTCTTTATCTTTTATTAGGTTTTTATCCCATTTGGTTTTTCCTAATAAGGTTTTAACGAGGCATATTCTTTGAAAACATCCAAGGGGAAGTATTATGAAATAATTAATAATGTGGATGTTTTAAATAATAATATTAGTTAAATAATGGATGATTTGAAAGTATTGTATTAAATATTGATGAGATGATAAGATGATAAGATGATGTGTTTAATTGAAGAGTTTGTATTTTAGTGTGAGGTGTATAATTGTAATTAATGTGATTAGTTGTAATAGTGAATTATTAGTAGCATAAATATGTGATTATAGTTCATTGTAAAATACACCAAGTATTGAAATACTTAATCTCTCTCTCTTTATTATTATAAGCTATATTATCATTATAATCTTAATATAAGTATAATTATAATAAAATAATCTTAATATAATATTAATCACAATTAATATTTTTATAACATTATATATATATATATTTCAACTTAAACGTTGTTATCAATATAATTGCAGGCATATTTAGGGATGTCAACGGGACGGATCGGGGGCGGGGATCTAATCCCCGTCCCCGCCCCGCGATGCAAACGGGGAAAAAATCGGCCCCGTCCCCGCCCCCACGGGGATTCCCCACCCCACCAATATTTAAAAAAAAAATTAAAATTTTATAATTTAATATATAAATTTAATATATTTTTTTGGTAGAATATATTATAAAGTATATTTTAATCTTATTTATAGTAATTTTTGTATTATAGAAACTATATTTTAATATTATTTATATTATTTTAATATTATGTATATTATTTTAATATTATTTATATATTATATTAGGGCAGGGGCGGGGATCACCGCGGGGAAAAATGTCTCTCCGGATCAAAATTCGAGAATTCCCCGCCCCAGTGACAAGCCTAGGCATATTGATTTGGCCCCATGTCCTTGTTAAAATAAATCTTCAATTTCCATGGATTTTACACCACAAGACGTGCACGTTGAATGTGTCTTCTTTACCAAATTCTTATTATTTTAAAATAAAAATACTTTTGAAAAATATTTAAAGGCCCATATTTTTTTTTGTACCACCTTCCAAAGTGCCATAGGTTCGGTATAGTAACTAGGCTTTTCCATGGTACTCTTTTAGTAAACATTGACTATAAAAAAGATAGGTGCATTAACAATTTGGCAATATAAAAAAAATAACTATGATAATTACATACGCACCATTATCGACTTATATATAAAAAAAAATTCCCACTTTATTTTTTTGGCTATATATAAGAAATAAATAACAACATATTTTCCCATTTGGAGTTATAAGAATGAGCATCATGTCGCATTTAGATGTAATATAATAAATTTATATTATTCGGTTTTTTTTATATAATAATAAATTTACATAATTCGGATATGAGATTGCAACAAGTTGAGATTTTTAGCATTTCGAGAAGATAGATTTTGCAAACCCATCGAACAAATATTTGTTTTTTATCGAATTTTCTTCGTGCGCATAAGAAATAAGGAATGTAATAATAATCGATGAAATCAGGCAAATATTAGGGAAGAAAGGAAACTCCATCCCATGTTTCATCATAAATTAAGAAGATTGACTCTAAGTTAAATATTAATTAATTAATCAATTAAAATAAATTAATTTCGTTGGTCAGTTTCATGGTTCGAAGTCAAAAGGGCCATCTCTTTCTCTCTCTCTCTCTCTCTCAATAAAAGGAGTGGAAAGCCTTAACACACAGAGAGAGCTGTCAACGACTCTTTCTCTATCTTCTCTCTTCCAATTCAATGTCCAATCTACCATTCAAATTCTTTCTTCCTCCGACGGACGCATAAAAGCTTTCGACTTTCCTTCTCATCTACAATTTCACTATCAAAGTTAGCCCAAAAGAAAAGCTCAAAGTACATAGCCCAAAGACAGACAAATGGTCGTGAAGATGATGAAGTGGAGGCCTTGGCCGCCGGCGATGCCGTGTAAGAAATTCGAGGCCAAAATAGCGATCCATCAGCTGAAGGGCCTGACCCACGTCCCCGACCCGTCAAGAATTTCCGCCGAGATCAAGTGGGTCGGGTCAAAACCGAAGGCGTTGACTCCCCTGAGGAGGGGTTCGAGGAGGGATTTCACAAAGGAAGAGCCTTTGATCGGCGGAGCTGTCCGATGGGGCGAGGAGTTTCAGTGCGTCTGCGCTCTGTCGTGCGGCAAAGACGGCGTCTTTCTTCCTTGGGAGGTTTCTTTCACCGTTTTCAATGTAAGCTTTCACCTTTTGAGTTTTTTTTTTTAAATGCTTCTTTGGTACCTTTTACTACAATCATGGCTCGCCGGAACGGTGATGTGCCGGCGGAATCTCAAATGTGTGTCTTAATGGATTTTGTTGCGGCAGGGCTTGAAACAACGAAGGGCGAACAAGTCTTCTTTGTTAGCCACTGCGTGGTTGAACCTTGCGGATTACGCTTCAGAGCACGCCGAAGTCGAAATTCCGATGAATATACCCAACGGAAGCGTTAATTACGGCGTTTCGCTTAATGTAAGAACTAGACATGTCGCGCGTGTATGTATGTATGTATGTATGTACGTATTACGTTGATGCGAAAATTTTTCATCTTCCATTGCAGCTTTCGATCGCCCTTCGAGAAATAAGAAACCCCGAGGAACCCCTCGACTCGGCGCCAAAACCCGCGATTCTATCCTTCCCGCGCTCGCCTTGCTACGGAGAAATGTTCTCCTCCTCGAAAAAGGAGGAGAATAACAAGCCGAGCCCGAGCGGAGGCAAAACGACGACGGGCCATTCAGACGAGAGCAGAAGCAGCAGCAGCAGCAGCGATTTCGCCACGGATTCTTCGTTGGTCGGTGGGTCCCACGAGGAAGGCTCAGAGGAAGAACTGACCGAAGAAGATTCGAAAGCTTGCAAGTCTTTCGGGTATGGGACTTTGGCCTATGCGAATCACACTCGGGATTTGATTTATTCGAAGGTGAGCAGCGGCGAGGATGAGGATTGGGTTTATTACAGCCATCGTAGGTTGGACGCTGCTGTAATGAATTTGGTCGGCACGAATGGTTCGGCGGCGGGGGATTTGGTCGAGGGGAATAATCTAAAGCGTAGGCTTATGCCGTGGAGGAAGAGGAGGTTGAACCTCAGATCATCCCCGAAAGAGAAAGGCGAGCCCCTCCTGAAGAAGCATTACGGTGAAGAAGGTGGCGACGACATCGATTTCGATCGTCGGCAGCTTAGTTCTTCGGATGAATCCAATTTTACGGTATGTTTTTACTTATATATTCTTCGTATTAAATAGAACAATTTCGAATAAGAATAGTAACATCCCCGAGCTATATACCGAGTCAGTTCGATAAATAAAATACGCTTATAGGACAATAATTTTCACGAAATCCGCTTTTCGTCCTCTAAATTGGTTCGGTCCAAAACTAAGACCAGTATGTTTACAACATTTATCATAAATAGTCAATTTTGTAATTTTTTCCGGCCATTTTTTTTTGCTGTAAAATATGATTGCGTCAATAAGAACGCCGGTGTGAAATGACTATTTATGAATTATGATAAATAGACATAAGGTTACAAAAATGACTATTTATGATAAATGATGTAAGCATAATGAACTCGTTTTGGATATGTACAAGTTAGAAGACGAAAAGCGAATTTATCAGTTACTCCAATGCTTATACGAAAATATTTGATTTGCAGAGCCCGAAACCCGGCGAAGACACTGCCTCGGGCCGATCTTTTCCATCGCCGTTCGGAGACGACGACGATTTCACACTCGGAGCATGGGAACAAAGAGAAATCACAAACCGGGACGGGCATATGAAGCTGAAGACGAAACTATTCTTCGCCTCGATCGACCAACGAAGCGAACGAGCCGACGGGGAAAGCGCATGCACGGCCCTCGTCGCCGTGATAGCAGACTGGCTAAACTCGAACCGCGGCCACATGCCGGTCAAGTCGCAGCTCGACGGCCTCATACGCGAAGGATCGTCGCAGTGGAGGAGGATGTGCGAGAACGAGGCCTACCTTCAGAGATTCCCGGACAAGCACTTCGACCTCGAGACAGTGGTGGAGGAGGCGGCCACCGGAGCCCGCCCCCTCTCCCTTGTCCCGGAAAAGTCCTTCGTCGGGTTCTTCCGGCCCGACGGGCTCGAACACGAGGGCTTCGAGTTCCTCGAAGGGTCCATGTCGTTCGACGACATATGGGCCGAGGTGAGTCAGGGCGAGCCAGCGGTCTACATCATCAGCTGGAACGACCATTTCTTCGTCCTGAAAGTGGACCGAGATGCTTATTACATCATCGACACTCTGGGCGAACGGCTTTACGAGGGGTGCGACCGGGCGTTCATAATGAAGTTCGACGAGGAGGCCGCCATCGAGAGGACGGCGAACGGAAGTAAGCCAGACGACGAAGACGACGAGGAGAAAGAGACGGCGAACGGCGATGGATCGGCGGTTGTCTGCGAGGGGAAAGAGTCGTGCAAAGAGTACGTAAAGAGTTTCTTGGCGGCCATTCCGATAAGAGAGGTGCAGGCCGACGTGAAGAAGGGGCGGGTGAATGAGTCGAGGCCTCTTCATCAGCGCCTGCAGATTGAGTTTCATTACAGTACGGTGCGATGATGATGATGATGACGATTACATAGGCTGACCACTGTAACAACTATTTGAAATGCAATGTAACCAAAAGTTGAAAGTAAATTAATCTTAAACTAGATTTTAAGTAATGTTGTAAAATTCGTTAGGCGCTAGTTGGACGCTCGGGAGGGCCTAGCGTCTAGACGGCCTAGGCAGGGCCTACCCAATACAGGTCAATTACAAGACCATCTTATATCAGCTGGCTAAACAATCTTCAAAAAAACTAACACATGATGCAATAACCAACAAAGGCAAGCACACCCTTGTAAGATTTGACCACAATCACTCATTCGTCGGGATTTAGACCGAGCTCCTTCCTCGTCTTGCCCACGAACAAGTCTCCCGACTTGAGCATGCCGGGGATTCGACCGCCGAACGTAATGAACGGCAGCTGCACGACTCCTTCCCTCCGACCGAGCGAGACGAGGGCGATCGGCTTGGCAGGTTTGTATTCAGACAACCTCTTCTCGGGCTGTCCCCCCATCAGCAACCTTAGGTTCTTGGCTGTCAACAAGGCATGCTTCTGAGCTAAGTATCCCTGCTTGATCTCCTATTTAAAACACAAAATGACTCACAGACGATGATTATGCCATCATTATCAGTACAAACCTCGTTTATATTCGTCGATTATTACGATTTACTTACAGGAATGTTAGTGATGTCTCCTATAGCAAAGATATTATCGTGGCCCTCGACCCTCAGCTTCGAGTCGACGATCAGCCTTCCACGGGCATCTAACTTATCCCTTAAGATCGTACCCCTCAGCCAGGACGAGGCGAGGGCAGAGCCCGTGCAGAGGAAATGGCAGTCTGCAGTGATTTTCTCACCGCCGGACGTCTTGTAGACGCCGTTCGACTCATTCGCCAGGTCGACGGATTGGTTTAAGATGACTTCGACTCCCTTTGAAGTCAGCCAGTCCAGCGCTAGTTTCCCGGCTTTTTCTCCGAGGAATTCGAGCAGCCTCGGCCCTCGGTGGACCAATGTCACCCTCTTGTCCGGGAAATCGAAGGCTATTTCTGAAGCTAGCTCCACTCCTGTGGGGCCCCCTCCGATGACTAGGATCGAATGCGACGACTCGATCTTCTTGTGCTCTGCGGACAAAAGTTTTTGGGATCGAAAGGCAAATATGAAACAGAGTTTAACTTAAAGTAACATTCATAACATAATCATATCATCCTTTTCACCTTCTTGGTAGTATCTCATCTTCCCAGACTTTGTATATCCGCCGGCATTCACACCGCCTGTGGCTATTACAAGATAATCGTATTCGACTCCATCGCCTTGAGCGGTCATTACTTCGGTTTCCGTGATGTCAGTTGCCGCCGATGTAATAATCCGTGCATTGGGAAGGTATTCCCTGTGATTGATCAGCGATCTCTTAGCAAACGATGGTTGGACCATAGATCTTAGGCTCGCCCATGTGACCTCAAAGTACTCTTTCCTGCAATTACAAATCGAAAATGGTAATAAAACTTAAGATCATTCAAACGATTCTGAAATTCATATCAAGCATTTTCGAGATGTAATAGTGAAATCCAAGGAAAGCATCAGATGCCCACAGTACACAGCTGAACAATCATGAAGTAAAAGGACACAAAATTAACATTAACGTTTGCAATAAAATCGGCTTCTTAGGGCAAAGGTTAACCGCTTACGCATCTATGAGAACAACGTCAGCATCATCTTGCAGGGTCTTGGCGAGTATTGAGCCGCCAGCGCCGCCGCCGACCACCACCACGCGCTTCTTCTTCTTTAACGGCCGATCCATTTTTGGTAGAATCAGATCTATCAGAAGGTTGTATAGATAAAACAATGATGAATACAACAAACCCATGGAGAGACGAAATGGATTTATTCCTTTTTCTGTTTCTATGTGTGTGCTATATACAACGTTGATATATATACGTATTCGCCAGCCTCTTCAGAGTAATAGTAGTGTGACGCCATTGCTAACGTAATAACATAGTATGAACGAAGTTACGAGTAGGGTCTGCCAAAATCCGCCCAATTTTCTTTTTTTTTTTAATAACAATTTGTAAATTAACTTTGTAATGATTAAAAATAGAAGAAACGGTTTAAATATATTTTTAATCCCATATGTTTGAGGGGGTAGCATTTTAAGAACACTTAAGTTAGGGTGATAATTTTAGTCCTGTAAGTATCAAAATTGAAGCAATTTAGGGACACTTACGTTAAGGGTGACCATTTCAGTCCTATAAGTATTGAAATTGAAGCAATTTTAGGACAGTTATACACAGAAACTTAATTTCAACCCGAAATTTACAGATGCTGATTTGGACTAAATTTGTTTTCTCTATCCTTTAATTAAACGTCACTTCATAATCCAAATCAGCATTTCCGTTCTATGTGTATAATTTCTGGCCGAAATGATATTTTCGGGGTTAACTTTCTTAAAATTTCTTCAATTCTGATACCTGCAATGACTAAAATTAATTCTCTTTCCTCCAAATAAGCTCTTACTTATTTTTTTTACTTATGAGGTGACGATTAATTGGAGGAAAGAGAAAACAAATTTAGTTCAAGTCATCATCTTTGGGGCCACGTGTATAAATTTCGAGCTGAAATTAGATTTTTAGGTTTAGTTGTCCTAAAATTGCTTCATTTATAATACTTGTAGGACTGAAATTGACACCCTTAATTTAAATGACCCTAAATTGCTTCAATTTTGATGATTAAAATTGTGACATTTAACTTAAGTGTCCTAACGCTACTCCTCAAGCATACATGACTAAAAATATATTTAAGCTTAGAAGAAACTATGTCCAATAATTCGGTGTTTTATTTTTTTAACAAACAATTAGTTACCCATAATAAAAAAAGATGTAAGAAAAATCAGATTTTCAAATTTTAAACCACGCAATTAAATTAAAAGCAGAGCATAAAAATATGGACCGCACAAACTATATTTTGATATGACTAATAATCATTAATATACTCTTTATTATTAGATTCATATATTCTATGATTAAATATAAGTTTTCGATTATTCCTTTATTATCGGAAAAAGATGGTTCCAAATCAAAATAAACGAAGCAAGCATCCGAAATCCACGTAGTCATTCAGAAAAAAATAATAAAAAAAGTTTACACATAAATACATATATTTCAAATTACATAATAAAATAATTGAATAAGCTTCTAGACAATCCTTACGAAATGTGGCCATATTTAATAGATACCACATGCCGCCTTTAACGTAGGCAAACGATTACGATTTTGCCTGCGTTACGTACCACATATGGACGTTACTTCACTAATTAATTCGTGGTCAGATTTCAATTTCGTCATCACCACATATATAAAATTAAATCTTGTGATTATAGTAATACACCTCAATCAAATATAAGTAATTAATAATAGAGAAATTACAAAATAATTGCAACTTGATGAAAAATAATTATAAGAAGAAAAAAAAAATGGAGCACGTGGGGACGATGGGCCGATATATGGGCTTGTACTAGCTTAAGCCCAAGAAATGAGTAGGCCCAATATCACACAGAAGAGTAACGATCGACGATTGTTTTTTCTTACAAGGCTCTTCATCTGAAGCGACACGTGGCATGCTGATATGTCATTAAGAAGTGGTTGATAGATTAGATTTCCTTCTAGTAGACTTTGTAGTACTTCAGTTCAATATGCTTCGTCGTTCTTTAGTAGATTAAGATTTAAAAAATAAAAATAAAAAAATCAGTCATGAGCTATCAGCCCTATCCTCCACCAGGCAAGTTTGATTGATCTGATTCTGCATAATTTTATATAATATATATATATTATATATATTTTCTGGTTTCTGCAGGGTATGGTCCCCCACCGCCGCCGCAGCCTGGGTATCCTCCGCCGAGACCACCGCCTCCACCGGGGTATCAGGATTACTTTAGATACGATTATCCTCCTCCACCACCACTGCCGCCGCCGCCACATCAGCACCACCATTACGAAGAAGACGATGACGATTCTGGGTGCTTTTCTTTTCTCAAAGGGTGGTACGTTCGTAGATATGTAATAATTAATTGTTGTTAATTAGTTCTGTGCTCTCCCTCCACATAAACCTCGTACGTATAGCAAGTCAAATAAGTCTTAAAAAAAAAAAAAAGATGTCTTTGACAGCGTGGGAGTTGGTTGATACTTTGATTCAATATGTTTGTGATGATATGTGCTTTAATTAATCAAATCATGATTTGGCTAATAAATCAAAATATTATAAAGATGATAAACCATAACTTCATATTTTGGGACAAATACATGTAATATTTCGTACCTACTTAACAATTGATATGAAATAATGACAAGTAACGTTTTCTACTTACATATATTTTGTTGAGAAATTAATGGAAAACTCAAATTTATTTCGTAGTCAGTGATCTATTTTTGTTTTTTAAGTTATAAATATAATGATACAAAATGTGTGTATGTCTATATATATTTAATGTGTAATTATGTAAATGTTTGGGCTGTGTTCTGACATGTATTGTCTTGGCAGTTTGGCTGCACTATGCTGCTGTTGTGTGTTGGAAGAATGCTGCAACTGCTTTTAGAGAAAGAAAGCCTAAGCCAAGTGTTTGTCTATTATTACTACCTTAATAAAATGTTCAAAATGTTCTATTCAGCAGAAACTTTTATGATTTGTAAGAAGATACATACATATATGGGCTAAGAGAATGAACTTTATATAGTCAAATATATTATCATCAATACATACTGGGATAATCATGTATGTATAAAAGTTCTTAACTATTCTCACTAGATATAATGACCTGGTACTATTTCAACCATGGAGCTACCTAGTTCATTGTCGTTTTTCGACGCTTTGAAACATCGCCCCTTTCGGATAATGAGAATTGCGGTTCATTCTGTCCGAGTGTTCGGACGAAGTAGCAATCATGGAAAGCCTTTGCAATGGCATCACCAGATCCTATTCAATTAAAATATAGGAGAAAAAAAAAAAAAAAAAAATTGGTCTCAATATTTAAAGTATGAATCAATTTAGTCCTCGATGTTTCGTCTGAATCAATTTAGGTCTGATGTTGTCGATTTTGAATCGTTTTATTCCTTTTATATTTCTATTTAATAAGTAATTAATATTTATTTGCGGGTTTTGGAAATTGAAACGCTTCAATAAATAAGTAAAACGACGCAGTACAAGATTACTGCTCAGAAACCAAATAAATACGTGGAGAGAGAGAGAGAGAGAGAGGGGGGGGAGAGGAAGACGATGAACGGAGTCATGCTGGAGCAGAGACACGGCAAATCGAGGGTGAGAGTTGGCAGAGTCTGGAGAGAACCCAGCGGACGACACCGTTTTGTCGAGTGGAGTGTTAGCATCAGCCTTTTATCCGATTGTCTCCAAGCCTACACTCACGGTGATAACTCCACCATCGTCGCCACCGATACCATGAAAAACACGGTATCTCTCTGTTTTCACTGGTTGGATCTTACTGTGAAATAGTAGTCGCTACGCATACGACGGCTAGATTATTCCTCTTTCGAAGGTTTTTTTTTTTTATTCGCCGATCCGTCTAGATTTGGTTGATTTGTTTGTTCACCGTGCAATTCGTTCGGATTGATTGAGTTTTCCTGGTGATTTTAGCTGTTGGGAAGAGTACGAGATTGGGTGTACTGTCATTGAAATCTGAATCTGACGGTCTATGATGGATTGATCAGATGGTTGCAATTACCAAATTGTTATTTGTTATCGCATTCGCCTCTTTGAATATAACATAAATGTCAAGGTTTGAGGAAATGAAATATCTTATAACATACGATCTAATTTCGTGTATAAGGTGTATGTGAAAGCTAAAGAATGTACTCAACCGCTTTCTGTGGAGGACTTTGCTATTCTACTTGGCAAGCACTTTACCACCTTTTACCAACAGGTAATACATAATATGCCTACAGAGTTTGTGTCTCAAAGTATATTATGAAAGGGAATTCTGTAAGGTTTAATATTTGTATTTCTACAGGTCTCTGCTGCTATAATAAGCATATCTGAGAAGCCATGGGAGCGTATGTATGTAAACGGTCAGCCTCATGATCATGGTAAGTGGGTATAGGAAATCATTGTAGTTCTGCACTTTTCTTTGCACTTAAAATGGTAAAAAAATAAATAAATTCTAGGATCAGATTTCTGATTGTTTATCATTGTTTGCCTTTCTATTCTATGGAGGATGTGAATAAAGATGCAATATTATACATACCATGATTATTTGATAAGTTCCTTTGATATCTTCCTTGAAGGTTTTAAACTTGGATCCGAGAAACACACAACTGAAGTCACTGTAAAGAAGTCTGGCGCACTGCAGGTGATTTCTGGGATTCAAGGATTATCTTTGTTGAAGACCACCCAAGTGAGTTATGCTTCAACTAACTAACTCATGCCACTCGATTAAAGCTCTGTATTTTATTTCCTCGAATAATTCGCATTCTGATGAAGCAATGTATTCCAACTTTTTGATCCGATGGAACAACTAATCGACATTTGCAGCCTATAGCAACTCAAAGTAACCAATCTTTTAGTGGTGGAGATGGAATTTAACATTATATTATTTTGTTATAGTCTGGTTTTGTAGGATTTATCAGAGACAAGTACACAATGTTGCCCGAGACACACGAGAGGATGCTGGCAACTGAGGTTACTGCTTCTTGGACGTACGTACTACATATGTTTTTCTGCGCCATATCTTTTTACCATTCAAACTAAGCAACAGTTCGTATAAATTGTAATGATGTTTTGACATAGGTACCCATTTGAGACTCTCGCGAGTATTCCTCCGAACGAATCCTATTTCTCAGAGAGGTACGAGGACGTGAAAAAGGTTATAATCAGCACATTCTTTGGACCTACCAAAGGAGGAGTGTACAGCCCATCTGTGCAAAGCACTCTATACGACATGGCAAAGGCCGTGCTCGAAAGGTTCGCTATCATTCACTTCAGTCAGTTGTTTCCATGGATTGTAATGAAATGAATATGAAACATACTGTCTCCTTGCCTTTTCAGGTTTCACGACGTATCTTCGCTTAAGCTGCAAATGCCAAATATTCACTTCTTGCCCGTCAACTTATCCAACAAAGACAATCCAGCTATCGTTAAGGTCAGTTTCCTCATTTGCTGTAAGAACCATGCATATTCTTTCACTCATTCACTAAATATTGAATATTATTGACAGTTTGAGGATGATGTGTACTTACCTACGGACGAACCACATGGATCAATCGAAGCCAACGTCATGCGCATTCAATCTAAGATGTGAAGTGCTTGCTACTGCTGCCTTTACAATCAGTGCACAACAGAATAAGTTCTCATTACAGAGGATCGATCAATCCCTTGCAATGTTTCAACCGAAAAATGGTCAGCAGTTAAACCCTACAACATACTGTATCTTGTTTAAATCATATTATAAATATATGTTATTATATCATCTCTATTATGCAATTACATCCATTGCTCAGTTCGACTATGATACGGGGTAGAGCCAGCCGTAAGGCATAATCTTTCCTTTACTTGCGGAGACAGCCACGACCACTGTCCAAACTCGGGCTCTCGGCCCCCATCGCTCGAAAGATTGATTTCTTCGTCCTTCCCAGTAAATTTCCCGGGCCAGAGAAACCTAAGAAATTATCACTATAAAAAAACAATTTGATTTTTCTCTAATCATTGCATACACCTCCTTCATCATCGTATGTTCGACGGTGCTAACTTAATGCGATAGAATTCCATGTTCTAAGTTCCATTCTTACATTGATGGGCCAACAATCTATATGTGTCTATACTCAGTTTTTGCCGTAACTGAACAACTTATGATACCCCAAATCCATTATTTCTGCAAACAACGTATACACCATAGACTACATTAGATTTCTGTAGAGTTTTTGGCTTCTAAGCCCATTCATGTTAGTGATCAAGCAGAATAGCAGTTCGCGTTTTCATAGTGAGATTAGTTTTACATACCTTATTTTTTTAAATAAAAAAATTGCCCTATAATACATCTTTATTAATTAAAACACATGAATATGCATCATCGTCATCTTCGGAGCTGGATGCTTGAAACTCGTCGATCGCCTTCTCTTTTCGGTTCTTGGATTCTGCGGCGAACCAATCCTTCAACAACGTGAGCATTGCAAGATCATGCGATTGAAGGTTCGTCTGCTTATCTCCAATAATCCGGCCTGAAGTCGAGAATGCGAACTCCGAAGCGACACTTGACGCTTGTACGGCTAGAATATCTCGCGCCATGGTTGATAGCGTCGGGTATAGCATTGCATTCGACTTCCACCACACCAGAACGTCTAAATCATCCGGTGTTTCGAAGTCTTGACTCAGATAGTGATGAAGCTCATTTGCATAGGCGCCTGCAGGCGCTTTGCCTTTCAATTTTTGCATCTTCAATTGTCTTAAGATCTTCAATGCACCATCGGGTTGACTCGAAGATCCTCGCTTCGTCTCGTGCGGCATCGAACCACCATCCACATGTTCAGAAGTATAGAGAGAAAAAAGTTCTTGTAGAGAATGCATGATTGATGTCTTCTGATCGTCAACATTCTCTCCAAGAAATGTCTCGTAATACTCGAAAAAAATATCGAGAGTGTCTTTACCACAACTTGGGTCGAGTAAAGCCACCAAACCGTGGACAATTGGGATATCTTCCCAATATTTCTTGAACTCATGTTCCATACTTTCGACGAAATGTGCCGAGTACGCATTAGTTCGATATTCAATAAACTTGTAACATATGCTAAAAAGAAACGGTATAAACATCGGCGATGTCGGGTAATGAATGACGGAAATTTTTTCCGTTGCTTCTTTAAAAACTTCAAGCAGAGGAACACACAACTTTACAACATCCCAATCAAGTTCTTGCAGTGCAAGCGAAGTGTCGGGACCTAATGAGCTATTCCAGAATGGTGTAACCAATTCCTTGTAGCGTAGAAAGGTGTTGAGAAGGTGATATAATGAATTCCACCTAGTCGGAACCGGTAGGGGGAATTTCTTATACTTAAGGCCTTGCGAAATGACTGTTTGTTTCCATGATTGGCCTAGACGTCGCTCTCGTAATCGTTTCCCTATGATTTTGAATTTATCTATCACAGGCCGTAAAACATCGTCGAATACATATTTGACACATAAGTTAATAAAGTGACACGTACACCTTACATGAAGTAATCGACCATTTAAGGGTAATTTCAGACGATGTTGGAGGATCCCTTTATTAACACCTGCATTGTCCAATGTGATAGACATAATCTTGTCTTGAATTCCATATTTATACGCGACATTCAAGATATACGTCGATATAGTTTGTGCTGAATGCTCCAAATCGAGGGGATCTAGGGAAAGGATTCTCTTTTGCATTGTCCATGTCTCATCTATCCAGTGGCATGTCACTACTAAATAAGATTGCGACGTAACATTTGTCCAAATATCTGCAGTTAAACTGACCCTACATGATATGTTGGATAGATGCGTAATCAAATTCGACCTATATTCACTGAAAGTTTCTCTAACATAGTTCTTGAGTGTCTTGCGACCTACATGATGAAATCCAGGTTGTATCGTACTGGTGAAATCGATAAACCCTTCATTTTCCATAATGCAAAATGACTCTTCACAAGTGATTACAAATTTCACGAGTGCAATCCGTGAAATTTCCCTACTGACCACAAAATTTCTATCGATTTGCGTGTTTATTCGTCGTTGTGTAGGTGGACTACGAATGCCAAAAAAATCACTAGGGTTACCTTTTACTTGTTCGAGGTCGAAATGATCCGAAACTCTGGGGCACTTCCGCCGATACGTCCTTCCCGTGGATGCTTGGCTCGACATCTGCGCCGTGTCCTCATCCTCTTCCTCGCCGCCTGGGGATCGAAATGTATCATCGTTCTGATTCGATGACGACGCCATATGATGATGATGATGATGAGATGATGTCAGTGTGTGTGTGTGTGTGTGAGTGCACGTTTGTGTACTGTGTGTATTACTTATGCTTGTTGTGCGTATGTGTGTATATGACTAAATATATGTATAAGTTGTGTATGTAATATGTATTATTATTTGTATGTTGAAAAATTGAGAGAGAATTTGAGAAATGAGAGAGGATTTGGAGAAGGTAATTGTGAAGAAAAAAATCAAACGAATCATGGGTATTTATAGGAAAATTCGTATGGACTAAAAAAAATTAAAAGAATTGCATTTTTGCCCTAAAGGACCAAAACGCAATTTTCTTTCATCACAACGGCTAATTCCAACGGCTAATATAGCCGTTGCTTTGCACCGGTTCCGGTGCCGGTAACCGGAACCGTGAGGTCTGTTCCGGGTCGAACCGACCCACTACACCCTTGTATACATACATACAAGAAGAAGAGTTAAAAACGAGACAGAGATGGGAATCCCGACGAGAGTTGTCGGAGGGAGCTCTCGATGCTCGGCCGACGGCCGAGTAGGGCGGAGGAGATGAGAGAAACGCAGCTGAAGAGCCAATCGATGACTGAAAAAATGGTCAGCTTCTTGCCTCTTTTTCTTTTTTTCGGAGCATTCAGCACAAACTATATAACATGGTCGCACCCCTCCGAATCCATGATAACCTCGCAGGGATCTGTGCTATACACATATGGGATCATTTGCCGATGTTCAAGGGACCCTTATATAAATATGGATACTAGTATTTTCCGCACACTCGATGCGTGTGCTTAAAATATAAATAAAATATAAAATTATTTTTTATAATATCAAATCATAATATTAATTTTAATTATAAATTATTTTTTATAAATTAAAAATATGATCTGTGGATTATAATTGAAATAAATTTGAATTCTAAGGGGTAAAATAGTAATTTACAGTGACATACCAAATTAATTGGGTGGTAGTTACTATAAGGTGCTCTCCCTTAATATATAGAATAGATATAACATATGATACCTTCTAAAAATAAATTGTTACCGTCGGGATTTTAACCCGCGATTTCTTACACAGTCGATTATTTCTTACCTACCCGTGTTGGAACACTACCCAACTCCATTAAGATGCAGCCACATTGTTAAAAAAAATTTGAGTTTTGATGAGATATCACTACATCAATGGAGTGGAGTTGCTATCCAAATAGGTGGGATGGAAAAGACAGAGCAAAAGAAGGTCTGTGCTACCCTATCCACTCGAGTTACCCAAGTGAGTTGAGATTGTGACATTTGTCTTCATTTAAAAGATAATGTTGAGATTAATACCATGGATGGGGAGGGTGTGACACGTATCACAATCTTACCCAAATGGGTATGATAGAATAAACCGCAAAATAAATACAAAGAACAATATTGGGTTTTGTCTCTCTTGATAAACGGGCCATGACTTGTTCTAAGGGCCGTGTAAGAACGAGCCATATGCTAAGTTAGCCTTTTAAGCATGTAAATTAATCAGTGATCAAGACCATTGTTAATATATCCGAAAAAAATAATAAAATGTGGTAATATGATAAAACCCCACAATAGATTATCTTCGTATAAGATATATTTAGCAGCCATGTAGACTTGAAGAATTAGAAGTTAGCATTAATTAGTATTTTCGACTTATTTTGTCGGAAAAATGATCAGATACCTAAATTTATTCTGACATATAGAATTAGTGATTTAATTTTGAAAAATCGAATATAATTACCCAAAAGCAAAAATTGGTATATTTATTGACTCAAATCTAAAATTTGGACGTGCTTAATATCTAAAATTTGGACGTGCTTAAAATTGGTATATAATTACCCCATTTACACCCCCCATACCCCCCTTTACACCCCAAAACACTTGAAATTTGTAAAAATCATTTAACTAAGTACATGAATTCAACAATAATTATTTTATAATGTATTTTTAATAAAATTCAACATTAATTGCATGAGATATTCAACAATATTAATTAAGTTATTTTACATCGATACAATATTTAATTTATTTTTTATTATATTTAGAGATGTTCAGACGATTTGAAAACCGGAACCGAACCGACGATTAACCGCGGTTCGGTTACGGTTTGAGATTTTGGTGTAATCGGAACTGGTGGTTCCAAATCGGGTTGAAATCAGAATTTATTTAGTTTTATGGTATGTATTTAATGGTTTCAAATTTATAAGTATTTAATAATTTAAAATAATTACTTTTAGAATTGGTACGTATTTAATAATTTACTTCACTTATTAATTAGGGGGTGTAAATAGAAAAGATGGGGGTGTCAATAGAATTACCCTATATTTAGTTATGATATCATTATGTAACTTAATTCCTCCATTAATGAATTTGGGCCAAGGTATTTTACTCCAAGCCCACCAATTAAGATATGTGGGAGATTTCATTCTCAAAATATTCTTACTATAATCCCATGTGATATTTTTCAAGAACTAAATCTCATTTCATTAGATATCATCCCCGAAGGTATATCGAAATTTGTAATGGTACGCAAGTACGATGAGCAACTAACGTGAGCACCATAGCAAATATTTCATTTATTGCGCTTTCCTTCCTCTACGGTGCAACCATCACCTCCATCGCCCCTCTTGGCTCCGCCGTCACTTCCGTCGCTCTTGATTTCTCATAAATTTATTTTTATTTACGATTTTCTCGTAGAGGGGTGAGATGATAAATTTACTATGGTTCTCACGTTAGTTGCTCACCATAGTTGAGTACCATATCAAATCTCTATATTATGTCTTGGACATAAATAGTATAAGGAAAAGACATGAGACTTGCAATGCAAATTGCATTAGTGGGATGTAGTGAGTGAGCATTTATCATTTATCAATCGACATTACTTTATAAACTCCCAATTACATTACCTATACTTGGGTTGCCCTTTATTATGAATATCCATAAAATCGAAATTAAAATTTCAGAACTTTGTAATGATTATAGTAATAATCTCAGAAAAAAAAATATATAATTCACGCAACTTTAAGGATATACATGTAGTTCCAATCACTAGGTAATCATTTGATGTCACACACTCGAGACTTTATTCAAAGACAAGTTGATAGCCATGATGAACAATCTCTTCCATTAATTTTCCATTATGAAAAAAAATATATAAATAACTTTCAAAAATCTTTTAGTGATGTGTGAGGGTGTATAATATAAGTAACAATCGTTAATATAATTAATAGTCGGGAAAAGATAAATAGAAAAGAAACTTTTAACCTATAATAATTAATATAATGCACTAATTTGATTTTATGACCTCAAAAGTTTAAAAATGCATTTGTCCATTACTAACCTTTTTAAAGAAAACTTTCTATATAACGTCATTTATTACAGCTTGAATTTAATTTTCCTCGACAAAAGTTACCGAGACAACCTTTTTTTCCGATAAAGATTGAAAAAATGTAATAGCCCACTTCGATATGTTGCAATAATGACAGGCAATTCGATTTCGTTTCTTAGCAAATAATATTTTATTTTTTTTGGGTGCCACTTTCTCTATTTGATTAAAGTCTACTCATCAAACAAAGATATAATTAGGTTTCTTTCGTTCTTATTGTAATAATTATAATACATATGTTCTTCTAGCTATATAATTTTTATACATGTATATATTATTATTTATTACAACAATGTTTTTTTATTTTTATTTTTATTTTTTAAGAAAATCCACATAGAATTCTATTAATTTAATTTAACAGGTTTCGTATCAAAGTATACTATCATTAATTCAAATATTTAGAGATGATAGTATGGCGAAATATAATTATTTAAATTACGAAACATATATCTCCTTGGCCCCTCTTGTTCCGTAATAACCATACATTAAAATCTCTATTCATTTTTAGTGCATGATTAAATTAAAATAAATAAATAAAAAAAAGACGTGGAAAAAGATTTTCCATATACATATAATATTTTTAATGATAAATGGGTTGAAACCAAAACAAAACCATCCATTGTGGAGTTTGGGTTTTATTTTCAACCACTTGTTAACATTAGTGGCGGTGACATTGATTTTTCTTGGAAGGATTATCAACATATATGCACATTATATGTTCTTTTTTCATAATATATATATATATATATATTATATATATATATATACTTTAATGGTGAAGCTTACGATGATATATATGGATTATCAATATTTTAATAATACAAATAGATATATCATATATTGTGTTTTGTGGTTACAAGTAAGACTATAATTAAGAGAATTCAAATTATAATTACTTGTATATATATAAATATCAACTCCATAACCGCACCATGTAATTATCAGCATACTATATATTTTTAAAAAAAAAAATTAAATGACTGTGAAAAGCATTTGCACAACTAGCTGCCAAAAAATTTCTTTTGTCGAGTTGGTTTTTATTTGTCAACGATATTATAATTATATCCCAAGTTTTGTTACGTACTATGCATTAAGCAAAATATATTATATAAATATATATAGCGCATCAAGTTTCTCTAAAGGCATTTTATTAAAGGCTCTTATATTAAATAATAAAATAATTCCAGTGATTAGTTCGTAACCATAATTATTGGTGATTAGCATACAACAAAGGGAACAACACAAAATAAATAAATAAATAAAGATAACAATTTATAAATAAATAATTGAATCAATTAAGTACAAGTTGATTTATGACAGAGAATGATTATATAATAATATGAAGTGTCAGATGACCATCTTCATAATATAACCGGAAATTAAATAATTTAATTAATAGTTGTCTATATTCCATAGGATCACGGAATGAATATATATATATATATATATTAAAAAAAATTAATAAATCTAAGATCATGTAATTGAGTTGATTCGTTGAGGAAGTAATCAGAATCCTATGCTAGCTAGATTAGGTTATAGGATAAGCTAAGTATGAGAATTTGATGGGATTAGCATCGTGAATATTTAATTATTATTTTTTTTTTTTGAAGTGATTATGATAGAAATATATATGCGATGGGCCCACCACAAATCCATAATTTAATAATAAGTGAATAATCCAAATTGGGTGATACTACTAGGGGTCCTATTTTGACCATCACAAAGAGTGTTCCATTATCTCGTAACATATATATTTTCCATATCTCACTTTTGAATTTCATTTTCATTATATTATTAATAATCATACAATGTTTGGTGATGGAGCCGTGACATAATGGCATGCTTTCATTTATATATTATTCAATTGGTCATTTTGTATTTATCTCCATAGCCATAAGTAGACTTAATAACTCTCCATTTCATATCAAGAATGTTATATATATAATATATATATATATATATATATATAAAGATATAAAAATAAAAATAATCATGTGAGTTCATGTCAGTGTAGACTTGAACGGTCTATACATGCCATGATGATAAGTCCCGTTTGAAGCCAATCGTTTCATACTGACGTTGAGGTCAAATTCGAAGTATGAGGACTACGATGACAGTCGTATGTGGATATATAATAATAATAATAATAATAATAATAATAATAATAATAATAATAATTCAAAAGGAATCAAGTCATGGTATTCGAGGCATTGATCCAATTCCAAACTTAAAAGCTATGACTAGTGGATCATAAGGTAAATTCCATTATGCCCACTTATATTCCTTCTTTTTTATTTTATGTTTTTTCCCCTTAATATTAAACTTTATAATATACAAATAATATGGGTTCGGCTTTACCTATATTAGCTGCTTTAATCCTAGAATCACGCATAAATAGGAATCTCAAGACTTAATTAGCCACATTGCCGAAAGAAAGAATTATTCCTTAATGAGTTCTTAACTCTACATAATTTATACATTAACCACTTGCTTACAACTACAACTTTCTTACTTTAATGTAATAAAAATCAAATCATATACAAAAAAAAAAAAAAAAAAAATATAGCCTTTATGTTAAATACTAGAGATCAAGATTGTACTATACAACTTGCTTCCACTGCATCACAGCATATACACTTCCAAAAAAAAAAACTATATATTAATTATCCACTCCACTCACCCATCTGACGAGGTTGGTTATTACATAAGAAAGTCAAACCGCAAAAGCTAAAAAGAAAAGCCATCTCTTCATTACACTTTAGAAGAGACCATCAAATCCTCATGGCTTTCACCAGCAGATTCTTTCAACCCTTCCGAACCAACGAACCTTTGTCCCAAAGTCCCATCCTCTTCGGCGTCGAAGCTCGAGTGGACGCTATACAGAACGTAAACAACAACGGCAAGAGCCGAGAAAAAACCGAACCTAACATAGGAGGGCTTGTCGAGGGAGCCCAGCAAGAATATGTTAAGAAAAATCGACATCGAAGGGATCCAAGGCATCAGAGGCACGCCCCAGAACTCGGGCTTTCGAGCCTGCGGGACCATGTAATGAAACAGAAGTACGATGATTATAGACAGAGCCATGCAAGCCCCGAGCACGAATGGCTTGGGCCTGCCCGAGGGAGCAAACTGCCACAGGAGGGTGAAGATGAGGGACGTCAGAGAGAATGCGAACAAGAAGGCGAGCGTGGGCCAGGGGTTCGTGGTCCCGAGGGATACGTAGCGCCTGAATATTACGGCGTTCGCCACCATGTAGAAGACGAAGAGCGTGCCTATGGTTACGAGGTTTAGGAGGATGTTCAGGTCGGTGAATAGCGCGATCGCCGCCGTGAAGATCCCTGCGAGTAAAAGATTAGCAACGAATTAGTGACCTAAGCAGATGAAAAGGCAAGAATTGTGCGTAAAAGCTAGGAAGCATATTCTTCTGTCTTTGACGATGAGTGGAAGTAATAACTAACTTAAAAAAAGAGTGTCCCTTCGGACAACGCAACGGGCCAACATTAGGCAAGAGCTATAGCTATCTTCGCAATATCTGAGATTATTCTTGGATGAAGTTAGGCCACACACAAAAGAAGAATCTTTACAATCTTGAAAAAGGGTAAGTCATGAGTTCCAAACGAATTAGAACATCATGTTACTATTCATTGTAGCTGTAATGAAACGTACCAATTGACCTATATATATATATATATATATATTCCACTGGCAAGACAAAGAAAAAGCAAGCACTTTCTATAGGGAATCTCTCTTCAAGTTAAGCCCACAAAGCTAGCTAGCTACTCTTATGTTGTAAGAAAATGATCTCTCACAGTCAAACACGTGTGAAATATGCTTCTGTTTCAAGTCAGCATCAGCAAAAGACAAAGGGCAATAGATAGCCTAATCCACTGCTTACTACCACCCATAGAATTAATAAACCACACGGTGACGTGCAAGTAGACATCCTTAACAAAATTGTATTAATATACACACATAAAAAGCACACTTCTTAGGACAAATCATCCTTCAAATACAGAAGAGATGGGATGGTTAAACGTAGGTCCAAGAATAATAAATGGTGTTTGTTGCATAAAAAAACAAAATACCAGCATGACAAACCACATGCCCAAACGGTTTCATGTGGTCCCCTCCTCAGTTCAAGTTAAAGATCGATTTACAGTTAAAAGCATATAAACAAGAAAATGACCTTCCAGCAAAAGATCATATATCATACATCTTTCCACAGATTTCCCATTTGCACGAGGGGTGATCCCAAGAACATGTTGGGTGACCCAATTCTTGGATGAAGTATATGACAAAACATAGAATTTGGAACATCCTAGTAGAAATCGAACACTTATAGTGACGTGCATATAACGGCCGGATCACAAACCTGGCAGCTTAATCTCTTTTAAACATCCCATAGTAAACCTCGTATTAGTAGTAGTACCTTGCGTATGTTTTAAGCCCTTTTCATCCATGGTAAAACTTAATAGTCCAAACAAAACTAAGGTAAAAATCACAGGCATGGGCCAGATAATGAAAAACAAAAAAAGTAAAAATGAAAAACAAATATAAAGAGATAATGCGCCATACCAAGAAAGGCCGAGGCGTTGACGGGGGTTGAGGTGGATGGGTGGACCCGGGCGAACCAAGCGGGGACCAGACAAGATCGTCCGATGACACACATGTACCGAGCTTGTCCTAACATGGCTACCAGCAACGATGTTAAAATACCAAAACTAGCCCCAACGCCTATCACGTTGGAAACCCACCTCCAACTTGACGAACCATCCTTGAACGCCCCTGAAAAGGGAGCGTCGGGGTCGATCTACACAAAAAAAAATGCCGAGGACAAAACCGTCAGTTTGATTGAATCGTTTTCTTTGGTGTATAGGGAAGTGGTGGTAGATCCACCGATTGAGGTGTTTATAATACCATGTCGTATGGCAAGAGAAGGGACATTGAAGCAGCCATCAAGCAGTAAAGAAGGGTGACGAGGATGACTGAGCCAGAGACACCGATGGGAATGTTCTTCGCCGGATTTTTGACCTCCTCAGCCATGGTGGAGACGGCGTCGTATCCTATGTAGCTCAAATAAACCAATGCGGCGCCGTTGAAGACGCCGGAGACTCCGAACGGCATGAATCCGCCGGGGTTTTTTGGGTCGTTGGGTTGGGTGAAGTTCTTCAAATGGCCTCTCCAAAATCCCATTACTATTACAAATACTATGAAGAGAAGGTGAAGGACTGTTAGTGCCATGTTCAACCAAGAACTCTCCCTCGTACTGCGCCGAACAAAGGAAAGGAAAAATGGTAGAGATTAGTAAGAAAAATGTCGAAATCAAATAGAGGACGTCGTAGAATAAAAAACCTGTAGCAAATGACGACGGTGAGCAACAACACAACCACCACAGCAATTAAATCTATCTCATTATAACCTTCGGGCAGCCAATGCAAGAGAAACCTCAAACGAACGCCGCCGCCGGAGATCCCCATCGCCGTCGCCAGGTACTCCGTGAAACCCCTCGCCACCGCCGCATTCGACAGGACGTAGTCTATGATGAGATTCGCCCCGGTCATAAAAGCCAGAAACTCGCCGAACGTCACCCTGACGTAGCTGAACGCTCCACCGGCGACCGGCATGTCGACGGCGAACTCCGTGTAGCAGAAGGCCGACAGAAGTGCGCAAAGCCCCGCTACCGCGTACGATACGACCACCGCGGGCCCGGCAAGGAGACGAGCGGCGCGGCCGGTGGTGACGAAAACCCCGGCGCCGACCATCCCTCCGAGGCCGAAACCAACCAGGTCCATCCATCCGAGGGTCCGAGCCATGCTGGGCCCCGAGCGGGCACGGACGTGTGTCGTCTCATCCGAGGTGGTGGTGGTGGACAGGGCTCGCCGGCCCAGTCGCTTGTGACTGTCGGAGAGTGCCCGGAAGTAGGATCTGACGGTGGCGAAGGAGGATCGAGCGCGGCGGTCCATTTACCGACAACCACAAACACACGCAGACGCAGTCTTGTAATGTAACAAGAAAAACAAAAATGCGGTTTGCGTGCGAGTGTGAGATATAACACAGAGAGAGAAAGTAGAGATTTATATAGACAGAGAGAGAGAGATAAAGAGATGTGAAGATTTCCTTTAATTAAGAATAATAAAGGAAAATTAAAACAAAAAGAAAAAAGAAAAAAATATATATAAAAGAAAAAGTAGAGGAAGAAGGTGGAGATTTTGGGTTTGGGGGTATAGGAGAGGAGAATACGTTAAGGGGTACACGTGACATACGTAGGGCCCACAAACAAAGGTGTTGTAATAACAGATTTTACTGGCTACTTTTTTTGGGTACGACACGATTCGGTCACAAATTATTTTTTAATATTAATTTATTTAGTCTTAATTATTTTTTTAATTCACCTAAATTAAATGATTATAATTTTAGAATAATAAATTTGAAAATTAAAGTAAATTGAGGACACATGTTGTAATTTTAGGATGATAATTTTCAAAATTTAAGTCATACGAGGATTGTAAGTTTAAGACAGTTCATTTCAAAATTTAAGTAATTTGAGTACAATGAGCTCCAGAAAAACGTGTTGTCCTCAAATTGCGTTAACGTTGAAACTTATTAGTATCAAATTGCTTAAATTTTGAAACTTATTTTCTTCAAATTGGAGTATTTAATTTAAGTGTCCTCAAATTGCTTCAATCTCGAAAGCTTTGTCCTAAATTGTCACATTTAATTTATGTGTACTCCCCAAATATACAGGAAATAATTTATATACTAAATTATTTATTTTATTTGCATAATTGAAATATTATTTAGTAGAACACGGAAAGTTGAGAAAATAGCAATTAATTAGTAAATTAATCGGCCGCATGCAAGGAAAACCAAAGGGCGTAACGATCGATTATTATTCCTACTTTCCTAGGCTCGATAGTTAGGTAACCGATCATTTATGTCATTGTATATTATTTATAGATAATTATGCAAATTTAAAATTATTTATGACTTCAGCATTTAGAAAAGAGAAAGGTAAATCACCAAACTTTAACGCTAAGACATAAATACGATAAAGATCGCCGGACCTTTTCCTATTGGCCCGAAATGACTGATGGACTCGGGCCAATTGGGCATGCGGGCTGATGGGTGGTCGTCCAGCTTTGCTCAATACTTTTCTTTTTTTTTTTTTCCTTTTTTATATATGTAAACATTTATAGATATGAATTATTATGGTAATATAATTAAAAATTTGTGACTAATTTGGCATGTCTAAAACTTCAATTTTATCCGCTTGAAGAAGGTACGATCCGATCCGACCCAGACAGTGGCCTGATCCACTAGAGCCGCCCGAATTGTCAGCTTTCCCTCGACTTCGATTCGACCCTAAAGATTTAATATAAAATATATATGGCTTTTTTCTTACACAAGTCAAAAGAAGTTTGCAACTTTGTCTACGCCTCAATCTTCTGCCATTTAATTCTTTCTTATCCTCACTAGATCAGATCGGAGGAGTACATGTAAGCCCATGCTTCACTTTCTCTGTTGCCATTGCATGCAATAATAATAATAATAATAATAATAATAATAATAATAATAATATTCTGCAGATATGGCAGAGAGCTTCTATTTATAAGCAGGAAAGAGTGTGAGTCTATCTATATAGGGAAGAGTATGGGCTGGGGAGGACATTATCATATCTATAATATCTATCTATCTATCTATGATCAACACACAGATTAATTGGGGGCCAATCATCAGAGATGTCCTCTCCTCTGGCGCTGCTTTTTATGCCCCCAATGCTTTTTCCCACTGCCTTCATTATCCACTTCCACATTATTTCCACTTTTGCTGGCGATAAAAAACAACCTGCATGGCATCAACTTGATCATCAAATAATAATAATAATAATAATAATAATAATAGTTTAAAAAAAAAAAACGTAACTGGCCTGTCTGATAGTCATGTCGTGAATGTTGCTCCTCTTTCTCTTCATTTTATTACAAGACGACATCATCGTCCTCCCATTCCCGCCCGAGCCGCCGCCGCCACCGCCTTCCGTAAGGCCCCACCACGATGTCTGCTACATCGTGGAGCAGTGCCTGAAAAATGGGCCGCAACGACCGGCGGTGATTTTCTGGGGGAAATAAGAGCTCGGCGATCTTCTCCCCCGACTCCATGGGGGGATTCGGACCAATGACGTCTCGAAAATCTTGTTTTCTTGCCAGCTCCATGACGACGACGGCGACGACCATGCATTGCTAACATGCATCATCCAAAAGACTTAATTTATTTACTTCATCTTCCACCTTTTCCTTCTTGCAAATCAATTCTTGATTGTCTTGAGTTTTCTTGGTCGGTCGTTTTTTTTTAGGCAATGCTAGACAGACACGTGGAACCGTGGAAGGGTCAAACTGGATCCGGCCCGAATATTAATGGGTCGGGTCTGACTATCCTCAGCTGGGCTCGACTCGAATCCATGGAGATCAAATGAAAATTAAATATGGCTATGATTCTATCCCATACCTTAATACGCCGTAGTAATGATCATAATAATGGAATGATTTTGGTCCCACGTGGTAATAAAATAGTAAAACGGTGTCTTTAATGCAAAGATTTTCTTCCACAACCTATTATTTGGTCCATATCTCAGTTTCCAAACATAATACTCATACGTTCATATCATATAAGATAAAATGAAACTTAAATATCTAAATAGGATAAAAGAAAACTATTGCAAAAACCTCAACCCAGCATAACTAAAACCCTATTAAATCCTCATATCAAACACAGCAGCATCCACAGAGATTAGTTCTTTCACAATGGAACATCATACCCTTCATGATGATCAGGTGAGTTCAATGTACTACGTAGTACCTTGTCTATGAACTTCTGCTGTTAGAATTCGACTAAGAAAACTGATACACAGATCAAGATTTTAGCCGTGGCCGTCGATCCTAGGATTCTGAGGAGGGAGCTAAGGGGAATGCCAGGTATCAAACCCTTTTGTCCCGATGTTTTCTCAGTTATACTCAAACGATCTCTACGTCGTCGGGAGAGATATAATCTGATCGAACCTTATAAAAAGCTATATGCCTAGAATTGAAATTCTTAAAAGAGGGTTAGCAGGACTTACCTCAGTTACCAATGTATGGTTCACCAGGAGTCATCTCAGTGACGTTCGACCTGGAGAAGAACCTGCTATTCGTCGCTGGGCCAGTGGATGCGATGGAACTAGTCAACTTCGTCGCTGAGGTCGACAGAACCGTGCACCTATTACCAAACATCAAGCCCCGCAAGAAATCTGGCGTACGCATAGAAGAGATACCGACCGACCCTCAGTATGAATCGCACAAGAGCCACGACGAAGGGCATTCCAGCAATTCGACGTCCCGTCGACACAGAGGAAAAGGGCACGAAAGGCCACCGCCGCCGCCGCCGCCACCGCGGAAGCACAGAGAAGAGGAATTCGACTTCTATCAAAACCATCCCAACCAAGGGAAAGATCGTTTCAAGCCCAGTCGTCGAAGGGAAAAAAGACACGACTGCCAGCGCCATCAGGGACAGGGCAACCGCAACCACCACAGGAAGGAGGACGCAGATGAGGAGGAGGAGCACAAGTGCGAGGCTTATGTGCCCTTTGCGTTCAGCAACAGGGTGTGCCGGGATTTCTACTGCCTTAAGCATCCGCCGATGAGGGACCTCGAGGGCAACGTTCCTGCTTCTGACGATGGCTACAGCTTGATGAGGACGTCGCCTTTCCTCGGCAACTTTGGAGCTGGTGGGATTCCTTACGGAGGTTACCCCGGGATGTACGGAATGACACCACCTCACTATGGGTACAGCCATCAGCATCCGTGGATGCTTCAACGGCCATTCGGCTTTCAGTAGGGGCGAGGCTCTAATGCATGATCCCGCTGTGTGCTCTTTCTATTCATTGTTTCAAAGGTAAGTGAAGCTCTAGTACAAGAACAGCAATCATAGTACCTCGTTAGTAATGATTTTATTACAGTCTTCATAAAGCAGACAAGAAATCTCATCTCTTTCTATCATGCATTTGATTAACGTACAGTGTGTTTGATCTGATCATGTTATGTACTTTCTCGACCAATAGGCTCATGCCCTCTAGGTTAAATTACTAGTTGATGTATCCATGACCAGATAATCCTATATCTTTTTGGTTTTCCAGCCAGTTTATGCCGACGATAAGTGAGCCAATAATACGAAAAACCGTAAATTCATCTAGGAAAAAACGGGTTAAAAGCTTCAAGAAAGAGAGTTACATGACTTCTTAGCAGCAACACTTGACAACATTCAACATTCACAGCAAAACAAAGACAGGTGACTTACAAGGTGTCATGCCAAGATCCACGCCCGCAGGCTAGAATAGAAACGATGAGAATCTCAAATATCCAGCCTTCAAGGAGAAAGAGATCAATAAACTATGAATGATATCGCCAAGTTGAAATGGATTCATTGTGTTTCAGGCAATTGAAAACTGAAAAACACTAATGATATTAAATCTTCAAAGCGTAGTACATACATATAAATCCAACTCAACTCAAACACGTTATCTAGCAGCATAGTATCTCATTTCTATTTCAAATCGAGAGGTAAGTTGTTTTTTGTTCCCCACATTATTACCTTATCTGCAGATTTATCTTTCTCAGCTTTCTCCTTCTCGGCCTTCTTCTTCAGCTTCTCCAACCTTTCTCCCTCTCCATTTTCTTAGAAAGGGGGAAAAATTACAAAAGTCAGTGCGAGATCAACGAGCTGTACAAATGCACTGAACAAAATTCGAAAAAAAAAAAGAAAGAAAGGAAAATCGAATGCCTGAATTTAGACGGTTTCTTTAGCACGCTCTTCTTCGTTAAGCACGCGCCTTTGCTATCGCTCATGGAGCGAATGCTCGATGCAGATGATCGCCACTTTCCTTCCATCGAACGGCAGACTACAGAACGAGAGATTAGAGCTCTCACGGCCATCTTATTGCTGATATTCCTGCAATGATTTGATACTTTCCTCAACGAGCTTGAGGAATGATGGATCAACTGCTGCCGATGTAATTGTAATCCAATTGCCTATCTTATATTACCTATTCTTAGTAGAAATAATTAACCGGTTTCGGTTTTCGGTTTGGAACCTCGGTTTCGATTTAATCAAAACCTCAATCCGTAATCGAACCGCGATTAACCACGTTTCAAATCAGATTTTTTGTCGTAAATAATAATGAAAATTAATTTTTTAATAATATAAAAACTTTTTAATTCCAACTATTTATAAATTGCAACTCAAAACAAACTTCAATATTGATAATATTAAAAAAAATTGCAACTGCGTACTTTAATACAATGTAAAAAAGAAAACAATTATACATTCAATATTTTAAAAGTAAGATTATCGCTAAAAAAATATAATTCAATACCATGGTAAAGAAAAAATAATTACACCTTCAATATCTAAGAAAACTGATTATCGCTAAAAAAAAATGTTAGAATATTATTTTTATATAAAAATAATAAACCGATGGTTTGAACCGTTGGTTACGGTTTGAAAATTATAAAAACCGAAACCGAACCGTTATTATTTATAACGGCTCGGTTTCGGTTGCCCGGTTAACCGAACCGTTGACCGCCGGTTCCGTTACGGTTCGGTTACGGTTTTCGAAACCGTTTGAACACGTCTACTTGTTAGTGCTTGTTTAGTTGGATGGTTTAAATATTTTAAATGTTGGTTTAAGACATGTTGAGGTGTTTGGTTCACGGGTTTATATATGATAACTTTAAACCCTAGTATACGGGTTTAGATAAATCTACACTCTTAGATGGATTATTGTAAACTCATTTACCAAACACACATTTTATTTTATACCTAGTTTTTAGTTTTATATAAACATTACTAATTTAAACCATCTTAAATATAAATAAATGTACCAAGTAAGCATTTAGCTGTTCTCCAGAACCTTCGGGTTTGAAAACGTGTCGAATAAGGAGAAAGACCCGTTTTTTTCTCGAAACTGACTAGTTTTTTTTTTTGGGCCACGTTTGGATCTTAGCACCCAAAAAGTTTGTTTGAGGTATATATGGAAAACCAAGAATAATTTTGTTTTATTAATATGTGATTACTATTTTGCCCATCTATCTTTCTTTTTATTTCTAATTATTATTTATTCTTTAATTTTTTAGTTATTACAATTATATTCCCAAATATCAATTATATGTATACTTGCAAATAATGCATATTAAATTTTAAAATAAATAATTTCAGAAATTTAATATTTTAAATTTTAAATAACTAAAAATATAAATTAATAAAATCACAATCCATATTATACTACTTAAACATTGATAATTAGATATTATTAGATCTTTAAATTTTTAATGAAATAAAAAATATTAAATACAATACATTTATTGAGTTGAGGCATTATAATAAGTGCAGTATATTTTAAACAATTTATTTCATAAAGTTATTTGAGAGCCCAACATAGCCCATTAAATAAATAAAAACTCAATTTTTGGGCATTATTCGTTTCTTCTCTCCAGTGATCTTCTCAATGTCATAAATAGCACCTTCCTCTTACTCAGCAAAATTTGTATAGAGATCGATATCGTATTTGTTAAGCCGATGTAACGTCCGCTCCGCAACACACCGATATGACCGTTCTTGTTCGCGAAAGCGAGATTTTGGTTGCGACTGATCAAACGTTCGTGTGCGTTCGCAACGCAACGGCAAACCATGAGCCTGACTACCAAACCAAGGTTTCATTGGCTTAAATTATCATTTATTATGGGATTATTGAAGTAAATACCATTTGATAAAATAAAAATAAATCGTTGCCGAAATTTTATGATCAATGACTAAGAGTAGATTTGTCATATTATTGGAACTGAACCATAGGGTCCCCTTTTTTTCAGTCAGTTAGGTATCCCCACACCCCGATTATGTTTGCTCTGGAATCTTATCGTTGGATATGAGACGACATACGATCCCCTATTGGGAAATAGTAAAAATTAACTCAAACTATGCAGTCTTCCACTTCGTGACTTATATTACTTGGACGACTGACCATTCAACCATTGATGTACAAACAATGTTTTAAAATGCGTATTGCGCAATGCGTCGCGTTTTAGTTCCGATATTGCGTAACGTAAATAACGTAGCGTATTGCGTGAGTATTTCGAAGAATTCACTTTTAATACCAAAAAAATAGAACATATAACAACATAAGCAAACAAATCAATTTGAAATGGTATTCAATTAAGATGTTAATTGTCAGTGAAAATTTGTCACAAATAACTCAAAGAATATATCCAATTTATAGACTCAAAATCTAATAATCGGTGTCATCCAATTGTATTTTATTATTATCGGTAATACTATCAACGTGTAGATTTCCACCCGTTATATAAAAATGAGATTTAATTAGTAGTAGATTATTTGTACCGAATGAAAAAATTCATAAATTGTTTTCTCAAAAAAGAAAAAATTGCGATATATGAGCAATTTAGCGCGCTATTTACACAATTTAACACGCTATTTACGCTATTACTCAAAATACTCATGCTATTGAGGACAAAACGCTATATTTAATGCGCTTTAACGCGTTTTTCAAGTAAAATGCGTTATAGCGCGCTACGAAATGCGCTATTTTACGCTATTAAAAACACTGATTAAAATGAATGATAGCCTTGAGAAGAATATTTAGTATACCTTTATCTTCTTGTTGAAGTTCCTTTCATGCCTTTTCATCTTGTATCTATGGAGCTTCTGCTGTCTTTCTTCGACAGAGAGCGGATAACCGTAAAGTTTGGATTGTCGGGACTCGTAATGTCTGAACCGAGAGCTGTCGTATTACTCATGTTAGTTCCTCTATGAGCCAAAAGTTTGCCCTCACTGCTAAGCTCATTGGTTAGTATAAGAGCCCTTTGCAGAGAATTAGGAAGAAAAAGCCCGCCGTCGTCGTTCTCTCCATGGAAGTCCAATTGTTGATGAGAAATTGCATCATTTCCGAGCATTGGACTATACACGCTAACATTTTCCGCCGAAAACGGAGGGTCTACGGTCAGGAAAGGCGCGATGGCTGGGTCCATGAAGGAATAATTATTCCTAAAACTAATGTGAGAAGAAGGTGGCGCTATAATGCTACTAGCCAAGGGAAGGGGGCACTCATCTTCATATCCCAGACCAGCAACCACCGTGGGTTGTGGCTGAGCCGCCGCGACTGGCCACTGCTCGTGGACGTATACGCCGGCGGCTGCATGGGCAGGGTCTGAATTAATTACGTCGTCTCCTATTGCGAAGTTGTCGTCCAATGAATAAGAAATGTTGCGTAAATATTCTTTATCGCATTGGTAATAATTTCTAAGGATGGATGATGGTGGTGAAGCTGGATGGTCTGTGGATGTTAGTACGTCATCGTGGATGATTTGGCTCGTCCCGTCGATAAGTGGCGACGGACGGGTTTCATGGATCGTCGGGGATTCGTCGCCGTCTTTCGATTATTCGTTTTATTTCGTTATTTCTGTTGCTAACGGTACTATCGATATGGCTATCGTTTGATTCATACGGACGATTCGAAATCGTGGCAAATTCTAGGTCGGAATATTCTAGGAATTGAGCTTCTATAGGTCTTGTAACGACGTCCTGAAATAAGCATTATAATGCAAAATTTGATGAGAAAATTGAATTAAATTTTTATATTAAATGTAATTAAAAAATGGAAAGAAAGAAAGAGACTTACAATCAATGTTTTAAAATGCGTATTGCGCAATGCGTCGCGTTTTAGTTCCGATATTGCGTAGTGTAAATAACGTAGCGTATTGCGTGAGTTTTTCGAGGAATCCACTTTTAATACCAACAAAAGATAATATATAACAACATAAGCAAACAAATCAGTTTGAAATGGTATTTAATTAAGAAAGTATATCGAATCTAAAAAATAACATTCAGATGTTAATTGTCAGTGACAATTTGTCACAAACAACTCAAAGAATATATCAAATTTATAGACTCAAAATCTAATAATCGGTGTCATCCAATTGTATTTTATTATCATCGACAATACTATCAACGTGTAGATTTCCACCCATTGTATGAAAATGAGATTTAATTAGTAGTAGATTATTTTTACCGAATGAAAAAATTCATAATTTTTTTTCTCAAAAAAGAAAAATTTGCATTATATGAGCAATTTAGCACGCTATTTACGCAATTTAACATGCTATTTATGCTATTGCTCAAAAAACTCACGCTATTGAGGACAAAACGCTATATTTAATGCACTTTAACGCGTTTTTCAAGTAAAATGCGATATAACGCGCTACGAAACGCGCTATTTTTACGCTATTTAAAACACTGTGAACAACACAAACCATCTACCTACACTTAAACGTTTGGCGCTTCGGCTTGATAATAGACTAAAGATTTGATGACCATTTTTTAACAACCATTTCATTCAGAAGAACCTTGTGGGTTATATATATATATATATATATATTAGATAATCTGTTAAAAACAAATAACATTTAATCTCAAACTGACTTGCAAAGCCAAGGCATATCAGCTTGATCAATCCCATTGAAGATCTATAGCAAACACTCATTCAGATCCCCGAGAGTCGCCCTTCAACACGGTACCGTTTGGAGAAGCAGAAGACCGATTATTCCTCGCACGGCTCGAAACGATTCGACTCATTGCTTTCATTAGGTTCTTCACTTTCTTGGCATGATCATCGCGTCCGCCCGACCTCAGCTGCGGCTGCACATCGTTCCTCTCGCAGGCAGCCTCCTCGTGCTCGTCTTCCCATATGCTGCTGCAGTTTTGTAGCCTTTGGTATTTCATTGTTTTCACTACAACTACATTACATCATAGTTTTCATCATTATTTGCAGGTTATATATATATATATATATATATATATATATACATTTGTATATATAGTGGAAGGGAGTAGAGAGGGATATAGGTGGTTGTACCTATCTTAGCATCTGTCAAACTCATTTTGCCTTGTTGGTTAAACTATAAAGAGTTGTTTTTTTAGCCAGCTTGCTCGCTTGAAAACAACGTCCAATACATAGGTAAAGTTAAAAAGAACAATACGTCGGGGAAAAAAAGAGAGAGAGAGAAAAGAATAATACGTCCCAAAATGTTTTACAAGTGGTTGAAGAGTGATTACTCCGAAAAGGATGATGTCACGAGTTCGAATCTATTGACCGTCCTATAATCGTTGTTTGTGTGGATTTGAGATGAAAAACATGAATCACGGTCCATGGAGTCCCGTCGAATGACGGTGGTTGTCCTACTGAATCGGAGTGTGGAGACTACGATGATGTTGTACGCTGCCTCCTATCCAGAAAAAAAAAAATACATTAATCAGACCAATAGGTCGATTAACTGTTGTCAATGATTTCGTTTCGGTAAACTATAACCATAAGGTTTTAATTTACACTAACATTGGAAATCAATATCACGATTTCTTTTTTTTTTTTCCTTCATTTTTTCTAGACAAATATTTTCACAAGGAAAAAAAAAAGAAAAAGAAAAACCAATTTGAATATACTAACACTCATTTTGGTTTAAGTAAATTAGTAGAAAATTGAAAAAAAAAAAAAGCTTTTATGTTTAGTTTAATTAAAAATAAGAGAAAAAAAATATCTATCTTAAAATGATGGAAAATTAATTTATTCACGAAAACCTAAGAAAAACTTATAAAACCATTTTCTCTCCAATTTGTTTTTCACCTACTTTCTTAACTTCAAACACAACATAAAGAAAATAAAATTTAAATCATAAAACGTTAATTACGTTTCACAGAACATCAGCCTTCTATGGAATTATAAAACAAAAGGAAAAGAAAGCTACATTGATATTAATTACAACTGCACATTTAGGCCAATAAGACAGAGACATATATATATATATATATATATATATATTTATATATATATATATATATATAATATATATATCTTGAGGTTTGTGAAGGAAGATCCACAAGCCAAGCCACACCTCTAAAAACAACTCCACTCCCACGAGCTGTACAAAGCACAAAAACCACCTATCAAAACATATTCAGGTCAGAGATATCGTCCATAGGAATCTCAAGGCCGATAGAATCGTAGTCTTGAATCCCATCGACGTCGATGTTCAGCCAGGAATTCAAATCTTGCGGTGCACCCAGCTCATCTATGCCGTCTAAATCGTTAAGCGAGCCAAACTCCACAGATTCTTGAGCAGTGGTGTTGTTATTACTGTTGGTGGAAGACATAAATCTAACATCTTTTCTCTTATTACCACTGTCGTTGTTTGCCAACTCGCCTGAACCACTAGGACCGTCTGTTAGCTTAGTATTTGCCGGTGTAGAGAGCTGGGCGGTTTTGTGCTTGGGATTGGATTTTGTCTTGCGCTCGGCCTTTGAGCTTCCCAGAGACAATCTGCCCGACTTGGGAATAGAGTTTCGGCCCAAATCGCTTCTCTTCCCCTTTGCTCCACCACCTGAGGTGCTCAGAGGGTTAGAGGATATAAAACAAGAGCCATCAACAATATCATCGAGCAACATCAATGTTTCCGTTTTCTTACATCTGTTAAATGGAGGGCCCGTTTTGGCCACGTGATCGTTGGTCTCGTATGATTCTGCAGGACCATCTGCACAAACATTGTGGGAAAAATTAGTTTATCTTATCCCGGCATGTAAGATTTGGGAGAATATGACCTAAAATTGAGAAAAATGGCTGGAGAAGCTTTTTCTGAAGATCAAAGAAAAAAAAAAAGCATTAATTTCACAGTTATTACGTAAATGACGACAGAGTCCGATCATATCATGCTGCCGGTATTAAGAACCTAGCATTATTACCTAGAGCAGAGTTAGACCCAGAAAGCAATTCTGTTTCAGCAAACCGAGGAGGCGGTGCATAGACTACCTCACGTAGATGAGGCTCTGAGAAGCAGCTCACTCCAGTGACTTCAAATTTACGACATCTAGCAAGGGCCCTTTTAGCGAAACCCAAGGCAACTTGCTTTGACATTGACCCCTTGGCGTTTTTAGAAGCATAGTTTCCTTTAGTTTCCTGTAACTGATATAAAGGAATTCTTCAATGAACTAGGACAATATATTTCAATGTTGTAATAAAAAAGAAAAACAATCGAGAATGCAAATTATACACACTGAAATTAAAGCAAAATCAACTGAATAAGAATGTAAGATCATATGATTGGCCTAAAAAAACATGGTGACGGCACATACGTCAACTCCAAAACAGACCATATTGAAGGAAGCAATGGACTCAATGAAGGGCTATATATCAGATGTCACAATCCAGCCAACCTCATACACATTGATATTACTATACTCCTGTGAAACAACTTTATATTTGCTAGCAACAATCAATTCCTAGGTAGTAAAAATCGGTAGACAATGGTGTGACGGGGGACTGCCACTTAGCGCCTATGAGGATGCATATTGGTTTTTACTTTTTTTTTTCAGAAATTTTATTAGAACGAAAATCACTGTGAAAGTCAGTTCTATTTATAATGGGCGTATGATCTTGACGGCATGATACTATCATATTTTGTTATTGGGCCTATAACTGAACAACAATGGCTAGTCAAAATGATAAAATGAGAGGGAAAAAAGGACCCAAAATCAAGACTACCGAGCAGCGAAAGAAAAAAAAGGCAATTTCAAAATCTCTCATCTTCCATAATCAGCTAACTTCTATTTGACCCACACGCAGATCTTCAAATGGATGCCAAACCAGGGATTTATCGCTCATGAACACATATATACAGGGGCTTCAAACCAGTGTAAAAAGTTACTAAATGCTATTAATACTCACCGGAAATTTCATGTATGCCAACTCGACAAGTTTGTCCATTGCAACCTGCTTCAGGTTCCTGAAGACGATTGTATTGAATAAGATGCTTTGAAGCTTTTTTCACATGATTACTACAAAAATTTACGCAGGCAAAATTCCAGTTTTATGAAGATATTTACCTTTCAATATCTTTGCCTTCTTGAATAGCCTTCTGTATTTTATCCAAGCATTTCTTTTTACTTGCTATCTGAAGAAGCAAGCACAGAACCAGTTAAATTTGCTAGAGCAACACAAGACTGATTAATATTGTAGCGCATCAGAAAACATTTATCACACAAAATGAGATAAGTTCTGCGAACAGGGATGAGGGCCGTGTGCACAGAAGCAATCAAGTAAGGATCATTCATGTATAGATTATAGTATCATACGAAATGTCAAACCAAGAAATCTCAATGCGAGCAGACCTTTTCATTAATTTCCATCTTTAACTGAGCCATTTCTTGGGTAATAACTGCATCTTCTTTGTCGTTCAATGCGGGCTGCAACAAGGCGATAAACGACGGAATCAGAAGTGACTAATGTCAAATGGAAAAAGCCTGTTGAATAACAGTATTCCCATACAAAGACTCAATTTTTTAACATAACCACAAGCAGGAACATACCACAGCTTCCAAGAATAAACCAACACTCTGCAGTTCCAGCACAAGCTTTTCTTCGAGACACATTTTTTCGTAGTGTGAATCGAAGTAAGATATTTCACCATTTTCTGGATGATCCTGTCGTGAGAGTCTAACCAACAAATCAACCTCTGAGCGTACGTATCCCCCATCTCTATGCAGCACCTCCCCATTACAAGCACGATCTTGGGCAGCAGCGCTCCTATCTCTATCCATGTATCCATTGCCATTAAAAGGAAAAATCCCATTTGGGTTATCATTTCTCCGGGTCTGAACACCTAATACTGGCTCATACATGTCCAGTGTATCCATATATGTACTTCCAGTATCTGAATCTTCAATTTCCTCATCCAGGATGAGAGCTGATAGCACCCTTTGATAAAGTGGAGTAACCCCATTAAATCTTTTTTCTCCAGAAGATCCATACGGAGAATAAATTGGTAGCTGTTTCAAAATTTCCGTTCCGTCAGATGGTTCTTTTGCTTCGCTATCAACTTTTCTGTTCCCATTTCTTTGGAAAGATAAAGAACCGGATCCTTCTACTTCTTCATGGACATAATCATTCTGATGAAAGACAATGTGGAAGACATAAGTGGTAAGGTGCAAAATGCAATTCTGCCAGGGAGTTGAATTCCTTAATTATCAATGAATGATAGCATATTATCAAGAATATCCAGGAACCCAAAAAAAGAAATCGCAAAAATGGTCTGTTGCAAGAGAAAAGGAGAAGTTCAACTTCAAACAACTGTCTAGATGCTCCTGGAATGAAGTTACCATGACTCAACAATATTCAAAACAAAAGAGAAGAAGAAAAAACGATAAATATCTGAAAGGACAAACTAAAATTACCTGCTGAGATAGAAATGATTTTTCCTCAGGACCGATAGAAGTGAATAAGGCTTCAAATGTCTTCCAGAATGGACTTGAACATGCATCAACTGAATCAGAAAAACACAGTAAGCCATCTTGATACAAAGTTGAGAAAATAAAAAAAAAAATTATGCCGATGCCTACCACTGGAACTGCAAGTAAGATTTGCAGCTGTCAATAGTTCTTCGTGATCATCATCTGATTCCCCTGAAAAAAATTTAAGCACAGAAATTGCTTTCAGTTCCTTGAAGTTTATGACACTCAGTACGGAAGTCAAAATTACCAATAAAAACAGCAAATAATCACAGCCAAGGACAGGATATATATCATAAAGCGGATTCAATTGTTAACATTTATGTTTAGGCAGCAAACCATAAGACACCACTCATCAGTTAATAGTCCTTCAAAATGAGAGGTAGATTACTATGAAGCAAGACCAAATTTTTGGAGATACTAAATGGATCGCATATATGACATCAATTTGTTTTCTTTCATTGGTACTTTGGGAGCATGCCGGATACATAAAGGAGAAAAGGTATATCCTATATGGGATAATACGGTTACCACTGAAGCGAGGAGAACCCCCATTTGCCAAGTGACTATTACGGGAAATTTTGCGATCCTTTATCCTCTTCAAAGGACGACCAGACTTACTGCATACGGCAAAGAATAAAGGGGTAAATAACTTCAAAGATAAACTAAAGGGTCAGCTTCAACATAAAAATCATACAATACCTTCCATTCTTTTCGGAACTTGATTTGTCATTATGAAGAGGTTTGTTGAGCATTGTATTGTCCATTGAATCTCTTGCAGGTGAAGCACTGGTCTTTGAAAATGATGTTGCCCTTGCACCATGCCCTAGTTTATTAACAATATCACCACTTTGTTCCTTAACGATCATCTTGTTCTTTTTTGTGGGAATCATAGGAGGTCCAAAACCATGACCTAAACTTAACGACCTTTCTTTATCATCTCTGCTGCCGAAGGATTTATCATTCATCCTGTTTTCCATAACACCAGATTCTTCGCTTTCTGAAAATCTCATAGGAGATGGGACATTTTCAGATTTTAGTTTGAAGTTATGGCTCTCAGAGACCGCACTCTTGGGGGTAAGAGAAGCATTGAGCCCAGCAATACCTAACCGAGGACCAAACTCTGATGGGGAACAAGCTTCACCTGGCATTTGCATTTCCTCATTGTTTGATACAGGAACAAGATTTGTCCTCCTTGTCCTAGATATCTTTTGTGGCCTTTGACCAACCCACTGTGTTATTGGTGGAGATGTCGATCCTACTGACATAGAACGCTTCCTGTTATTAGCCCCTCCAACCGAAGAATTTTTGTTTGGAGCTTGGGTTTGCTCCCAGCTCTCAGGAGTTCCAGTGGCACGAGAGATATTAGCAGGTGAATTAGCTGCTTGAGCTATAGAGCCACTCCGTGGTGTCCTTGAAGCCTTCCCTTTCACGATCGGACTAGGGCACATGCCATGGTTGTCATCTCGATTACCCATCCTTTAAGAAGAGTAAAGGGAAAAAAATTGCTAGCATAAGCGAACTACACATGGAGAGGGAAAGGAAAAGAGAGAAAAAGAAAGGACTTCCAAGGAATCAATAGGACACTGATGCTTTGAATAAGGCCAACAAAAGGGGCTTAATATATTTCATAGACAAACTTGAAGGCATACCTGACATTCACTTTTCCCAAGACCCGCTCTTTCATTGGAGCTGCTGGAATATCCTTTGTGGGCACATATTTTTCCTGATCAATTTTCACATTTGCCCGACCAGTAGAAGCAACAGGAGAGGATGCAGAATCTAACTTATTACTGCCACCAGAAGTACCATATCTGCCAAGTAAGCTTCTGAAAGTAAGAAACATCACCAAAAAAAATACAACTAGAGGAGCTGTCACCATCGGAACAGTGACAAGAATTCAATTCAAATAAGCAATCACGCATCTCACAACGCACTCCACCCACGAGATGAAATAATGCAACCAAAACCTATATGTTCGAGGAAGTCAGCTTCAACATAAAGACAAGGTAAGCTACAATCTATTATTCGTTCTACATATGTGGCCATCATCAGTTGTCAATAATAACATGAAAATAGCGTCTCGTGTACTTGCATAAAAAAACTAAAGGTTTCTTTGATTTACTCCCTGACCTGAAACCTTGCGTAGATTCACCGGATTGCAGACTAGATTCCAGAGTAAGCTTTTGATGCATATTACGTTTTAGTTCACCTTCATTGTCAACAGATCTTGAAAATGCAGCACCAACGGAGCGCTTCCTCTTCATCTTTTTGTCCCATGACTCTCCACCAGCAGGTAATCTTCTGATTTTTTCCTCAATCAGTTCAGAATCTGCATTGGAATCTTTAGCCGTGTCTCTTTCTTTGGTCGTCACCATCGGCTGCCGGACTACACCATTGCTTCTACTATCTGACTGGAATATGGATAAGAATGATAACTTGTGTCAGAAAACAATCAAATTACAAGAATGGAAGTAGCTTTCTCACTGTCCAGATCAGCAAATACATCATTCTGTTCTACTTATGAAAGTGGGAGATATGATTTTAGTTGAATGACTATGCTAACTCGGAGGTTGCAGATTACAGATTCTGAAGAGGTCCATGCAAGTTGATGCGCCATTTGACAAGCATTTACAAGATTGTTAGATGCCTTCCTAATGCAAGTTAAAAAAAATTCACAAAGAAATATCCATTGGAGAAACCGAACCATCAAACCAAATTGGATATATAAAAAAAAAAAATTCTTTATTTGGTTAAACATGAAAGGGTATCTGATAACTAACATATACTAGAAAAAGAATTACAAGAAGAACAATTTCTACAAACCCGGGTATCTGCCACCGCCATTGATGTTCGCAAACGCTTATTCAGAGCACCATTCTTCGGCCGATCATCAACTTTCACATTTCCGGGCTCTGAAATGTTCCGATGAGATAGAGATCCAATCTTAAGAGTTGACCCACTAGATCTGTCATTTGCTGATAAGTCACTGCGCTGCTGCTTCTTAGAGGGCAAAACCTCAAAAAGTTTGTTCAAATTATTCAAATGTTCATCCAACTTTTTGCCTCTACCACTGGTACAACAAAAAAATAAAAAATAGAAACTTCAGCACAATCTTCGCATAAAAATGCGAAGTTTGATGAATTTCACATCAAAGTTAAACCAGTCTAACTGCTAATGTTGAGTAACTATCAACTTAACCGCTATTAATCGAAAAGATATAGCATCAAGGATATCTTAAAACAACTACATAAAGATGGAACTTACCTAGCTTTGATACAATAATCTGCAAAACTTGATCTCAGTCGTTTTAGTTCCTCAACAGTTACCGGAGGATTGTTCTTCAGATGGGCAGCCCCAAAAGCATTTTCTTCTGAACTGTTACCAACAGAAACACCTAGAAGCCTCATTAGTTCACCAGTTCGTGCATTTTTGTGATCACCACCCATGGGAATTGGGTCCAGCGCCAGGTATTGGGATAAAGAAGGCACATCCCCAGATGAAGAAGCATTTCCCCTGAAATTCGCCTTAGCAGAGACAAAGTTTCTACCATCTGCATTCTCTCTGAAACTCGAAGACCTTCCTAAAGTGGCGGCTGAGTATCCCCTTTGACCATTTTGGTAGTTTCCAGTAAAAGAAGAGTCAGGACTGACAGATCCTAACTCAAATCTTGAGTTGCCGTCCATTATTCAATGGAGAAAAATCATATACAGCGAGACATTTCTATCACATCATCATATCATCAACAGCTTTGGCAGCAAGTCAACAAACATAACCTGGTGATCAGTAGCTTTCATTAAAAAACAGCAAATCAGGTTGCAACTTGAATCCAAGTTGGGATCATGCTTTATCATGACTACAAATAAGGAAAGATTTTCATTCATAAAGAGAAGATGCCAAATTTTCAGATAAAATTAAACTTGCAAAAAAATAAGAATAAAATAAGATCAATGGGAAAAGTTGCAATTTAAAAAAAATAAATTAAAATCGAAGATCGTGAGCATTAATTCTAATTAGGAATCACCTAGAATAACACGTAAAATCCAGATGCAAATTCAAGAATTCAACAGGAAATCCACCAAATCGTACCATCAAAATTTCCAATAGAACATAATAATATAAGTAAAGAACACTTCGAAAGTTCAATCAAACCCTAAAATCCGCTGTTTAACAAAGCCCGAAATTAGGGTTTATACGAAAATCACCTTCTCAAGCGAAATTCAGCACGATCAACAGCTGCTATCAACTTTCAATCCCGTAAACCGCGAGAAATCCCAATCACAGACCTGCATTAATCTATCGTGGACTCGGATCGACTAGGGATTTACCAGATTACGCGGCAAGAAATAAAATTAGAAAATGGTAAACAAAAAAAGAAACACTGTAGGCGTAGTCCGTTGAGAGAGAAAAGACCGTGTTAAGAATTTGTAGGCTGGGCCTTCTTTTTTCCTTTGAGCTCTTTTTAGGTCAGTTAGGACATTAACAATAACTTCAAAAGTTTCTCATTTCTTGAGTTTCTTAACTTTGGTAATTGGACACAACACAATGGGCCTTTCACATGTTTTTTTTTTTTTTGTTTTTTTTTGTTTTTTTTTTTTGTATTTTTTTTTTGCAAATTCTCCTTCAGTATCCTTCGAAGTTTAAACTTCCTGTTCAGTACTCATCGAATTATTTTTAACTGTTCAGTATCCATCTGTGAAAAGTTGTGTACCCCCAAATATTGAAAGGACGAAAATAATCTTTCTTCACAACAAAACTGGACATAATGATATTAGTTGGTATAATATTCAATTATGTGGTATAATAACGACAACAGTTGATATAATATCCAGTTTTGTTTGTATAAAATTATAATAATATTATTTATTGGTATAATAACAATAACAGTTGGTATAATAGCGACAACAGTTGGTATAATGTTCAGTTTTATTTGTAAAAAAATAGAATAACGTTATTTATTGATATAATAGTGATAACAGTTGGTATAATAACGACAATAGTTGGTATAATATCCAATTTTGTTGATATAAAATTAGAAGAACGTTATTTATTGATATAATAGTGTTAACAGTTGGTATAATAGCGATAACAGTTGGTATAATATTCAATTCTATTGGTATAATAATGTTAATAGTTGGTATAATAGAGACAACGGTTGGTATGATGTCCAGTTTTGTTGGTACTAAATATGTGAAGTAATGTTATTTTTGTCTTTTTAACATTGAAAAGACCATTTTAGGTAATGAACATGAAGAAATTCGCCAAATGGTACTGAACAGGAAGAAATAATTGAAGTGGTATTTAAGAGGAATTTGAAACTTCGATCGGGACTGATAAGGAATTTGCCCTTTTGTTTAGGCAATGACAAATAAGGATGTTTATACATTTTTTAGGTTACGGTTCAAAATTGTCAATTTGTTATGTTGAAGTGAATTCGTCTATCTATGTTTTGAATCGGCCACACTGTTAACGGTCTGGCCATCTTGTAATCATATTCGGCGATTCATTGTTTTTTATTTTTCTTATTTTCCTTTTCAAATTTCGAATAGTCATAAATCACGAGTTCAGATTATTATTTTTTACTCCATCATCGCCGTCAAGCTTCCAAAAAAAACCCTAGCGCCTCAAATCTCTATTCTCCCATCTTCCTCCATAAAATGGGGTTTGAGGAGAGGAGGGGTGGTTTTCATGTTTGTTTGTTTCGTGTTCTTCGTTGCTCTCTTTTTTCGATTTTTTAAGTCTGCCCATGTGGCCAATGAGGCTTTTGTCTAGTGGTCAAGGAGGAGGCCTTAATGATTTGTGGGTTAGGTCGTGGGATCGAATCTCCCCTCCCATAATTCCTTGAGTAGTCCATATGTGATTTATTTCTCATGACTATCGTTGTCAGGTGGGTTTGATATGTATTCATCTGACCCCGGGGATTAGTCCAACCACTGAAGTATGTGGCGCAATTAAGCCTCCGTAAGGTCTGTGTGGTGCAAGTCCACACCAGTATTTAGGGGCTAGCTCATAGCCAGATCGAGTAGGGATACTTCGGAAAAAAAAAAAAATATTCTCCCCATGTGGGAGTTTTAATCTCCCATTTTGGGTGTCTGATTTTTCCTTTGTGTAATTGTCTTCCCCTCTTTGTGGTCTTGTCTCCCCTTCTGGGGTGCTCTTCCCCTCTTTAGGATTTTTTCCTCTTTGGGGTATTTTTTCTTTTTTATTTGTGAATCTCCGGATAGGTTTTGGAGCTGATGTTGACAATTTACACATGAATAATAGGTCCATTGAAATGTCTTCGACAATACTGATGCATGATGTATATCTTAGCCAAAATCATAGTTGGCTTGATTGATGTTGACGAGTAGAATCGAGGAAGAGGTGTTTTGGCCCGTTGACAAATGTCTCTTTTGTCCAACATTTTCTTTGTTTTCGGCTATGTTTTGTCATGTAGAATTCATTGTATTTGCTGTTTTTTTACCCGAAAATATTTTGGCGTGGTTTTTATTTTTTCCGTTTGCTAGTTTGTTGGTGCTACTGTCTTTTCTTGTGTTGTCTTAGGGGTATGTCTTGTTTGTCAACCTCTGTAATTATTTCTTGTTATTAATAGAAGTCGTTTGATAAAAAAAAAAATTTAATTGCGAGTCAGACACCAATTGGAATCAATGGTTGAACTTTCGAATTTGAAAAAAAAAAAAAATTTAAAGAAACCAAATGTAGTAAGACTAGGAATAAAAGAGTCTAGTGGAGTTTTTTTTTTTTTTTTTTTTTTCCTGAGCTCAATTATAATTAATTAATATCGAGTTCGAGCGACTAGATCATGTATAAAAAAGAAAAAAATTAAAATATATAAATAAAGCTTAAGAGCGTAGTCACTCACGAGCAAGTTCAAGCTCGAATTCGACAGTTACATGCTTGAGCTAAGAATAACCGGCTACCTCACGAGTCGGTTCACTTCATCTTTCTTTTTTTTTCCGGTCAGATAGGTATTCTGACACAACGTCACCGTAGTCCCCACACTCCGATTAGGTTCATTCTGAATCCGATTCGAACCTCATCGTTGGCTATGACGACCACGGCTTCCATCGGGACTAATCATCCTTAGTCCATATGACTCACTCCAAGATCTCACAAACTGCGGCAGTCAAGGTCCTGACAAAAAATCGAACCCATGTCTCATGCTTGAAAGTCGGGATTCGACATGTCAGGTCAAGCCCGAGTTGGTTCAGTTCATCTTTCATCCATCCCTAATTGCGGTTTGAAAACGAGTAGGATACATTGTTACATTATTTTTAACCGTTGCCCGTCAATACATACTTATTAAAATAAAGATAAATATCGAAAATGGTTTGAGACATATTTTAGTTCTATTGGCCCTAAAACCCTAAATCACCAAAAACCTCCGAGCCATTTGTCCGATCGGAGGCACAGAGACGAGAACAAATACGTCCGATAAGGAAAGGGATAAAATTTGCCGCCATGATTCATAGCAGGCTGGGATTACTTTTGCGAAAATCGAAATCCATTGCCCAGAAAATTTCAGCGTCGTCTTGTTCGCATCATCCAAGATGTAGTGCGGTTTCTGTCCCAGAGGGGTTCTCAATTGGAGCCCACTCACGATTCTACTCTTCATTTCCCAAATTGATTCCAGCTGCCAGATCATCATTCAGCGGAAATCTCATGGGAATTGGTTTAAAGTCCATGCTTCAGAACAATTCCAAGGTGCTTTGAAGTTGTTTGACTCCAATTGAATTTGGGTTGTTTTAGCATTTGTGCTTGCTGGTTGTTTTGTATAGGAGGATGTACATATACACTTAATGCACGCGAGCTTATCGTTTATGGCGTAAAAAATTGTGATTTTGTTTGCAATATGTGATGTCGATTGTTGGTCTTACCGATGACTATTGGCCTTTTCATTTCTATCTGCTGGTTATTTTATTGGGGAAGTATATGGGGACATGTTCTAAAGTTCTCGACTTTTGCTAAATGTGGGATGTATAGAGAGTATTTTGTGATGATATTCGGACATTTTCGTTGTTTTTCTTGATTTGAGATAGACTATGGCATTTTATCCTTCATGGTCAAGTGGTGAAACATAAGCACTATTGGTCTTGTGAATGATTGGTGATCATTTTTTGGAATGGGGACTATACTAATGTGTTGGATCCCGATAGTTTATTTAATTATTAATGTCATTTGAAGAAATTGCTCTGTTCTTATGTATCCTATCTTTTCTTCACGTCTCTTGGTTGAATGTGATTGGCCTGCATGTCAAAAGAATATCTATGATACAAGTTTGTTTTATTTTATTTTTATTTGTTATTTTCTGTTCTCAGAGCATTTACAAGCCATCATTCAGGCACTTCTCCACCACAGCAACTGTATCTGCTGAAGGTACGGGAGCAAAGTTACTTGTAACTGCTGGACCCCATGCTCAGAAAGCTGTTGGTATCTGGCTCTTTGCGTCTTCTGCTTGGGTTTTTAGTATGGTAGTTCTTGGTGGTGTCACGAGACTGACGAGGTCTGGCCTTTCAATGACCGACTGGAAGTTCACCGGCGGTCTCCCTCCCCTGTCCGATGAGGATTGGTTGATCGAATTTGATAAATACAAACAGTCCCCTGAGTACAAGCGGTAAATTCTAGTGTCATTATGTTCTTGTGTTTTTAGTAATTTATGATACTCTGGCTATCATTTGATTTTCAAGTTACTGTATATAATTTTATATTTATGTTATTACGAAAGATGCTCGTTTGCCTGCTGGATGTTTGCTTGCATAAATCTTCTTTTATATTTTTAACTATTTGACCATGTTATCTAGTGCAGAGTGAATAAAGGGATGAACCTTGAGGATTTTAAGTTCATATATTGGATGGAGTATGCACATCGTATGTGGGGAAGGGCTCTGGGTATAATGTTTGCACTTCCCTTCTCGTACTTTCTCCGAAAAGGATATATAACACCTCGACTGGCACTTAGACTTTGTGGACTATTTGCTCTTGGCGCGGGCCAGGGACTAATTGGATGGTGGATGGTCAAGAGTGGTTTAGAGGTAATCAATATTGCAATTTTTAATCGAATGTTTCTATATTCTGATAGCTTGACTCAGTTATAGCTTTTGACGATATTTTTATGGTCTTTTAGGAACCTGCATCTGAGTACGTTGAACCAAGGGTGAGCCCTTATCGACTAGCCGCTCACTTGACTTCAGCGTTCGTCATCTATTCCGGGCTGTTCTGGACTGCACTATCAGTTGTTATGCCCGAGCCTCCTGCCGAATCCAAGGCTTGGGTCCAAGGAGCAGCCAAAGTGAAGCGCCTTGCCCTTCCCATAAGCGTCCTTGTTGGTGTTACTGCCATTTCTGGAGCTTTTGTTGCAGGAAATGATGCCGTATGTTACATATTAGAAAAAAAAAAGGATATTTTTCCTTTTTTGTGTGAGAATACATTGATAGATATTGCCTTTCTGCTTATTTCAGGGACGTGCTTATAATACTTTCCCGAAGATGGGCGACGTATGGGTTCCTGACAACATATTCAGCTTGAAGCCTCTCATTCGCAATTTCTTCGAAAACACATCCACCGTTCAGGTGACAATAATGTCCAGCCCAGCCCTTTAACTATCTGAAAAAAAAAAAAGCATGACTCTGATAAGAGTATAACATGGAAAGTTCACTTGATTACTTAACCGCAGTATTACGTTTCGAACTTAACGTTTTTTTTTTTCAGCTTGATCATCGAATACTTGCTACTGCGACCTTGTTTTCGATCGGTGGCCTTTGGTGGTCAACTAGAAAACTCGATATACATCCAGCAATCAAGGCTCTGATCAGTAGCACCATGGGCATGGCAGCTCTTCAGGTATGGAAATCTACATCTAAACTCCGACTGCGACTGATGAACATACGATAAACAATAGAACAACAGATTTCGAGCCCTTCAAAAAAGACGTTATGATTGTTCAACCGTGCTTTTTTTTTTCCTTTCTTTTTTTGTATTTTATTTATCCAGGTAACCTTGGGTGTATCGACGCTTCTATCGTATGTGCCCGTGTTGTTAGGCACTGCTCATCAAGCCGGAGCTTTGAGCCTTCTAACACTGATGATTCTACTCAATCACACGCTGCGAAGACCGTCCGCCCAACTCCTTAAGACACTACCTCAAGTAGCTAAAAACAACATCGTACTTTAAACTATGACCCGACTCTATATACCCGACTCTATAAAAAGTACATTTTTCGGGCGATTCGGCGAGTTGCAACGATACTTGGAGCTCTGTATCTGTGACCTACTGTGCGTGACTGAGTACGCTGCCAATAAATTAATTAATCGATTTGTATTTTATTTTTTCGGTTTCGTCGAACACTCAAGTTTAGTAGTGATTTTAGCCGAAGTTCAAATGCATTAAACGTAAAAGAGGAGGGCGATGATGCCATTAATAAACGGTAAAGCGCATTGAACTGTATTATCATGACATGAATCCATGGCAGTAAAGCTTATATACAAACTGACAGAGTTACATAGCATGTAAGGACGTCGGAGGAGAATGTGAGATTATAATCATAAGTTGCTTACCTCTCTTCAATTGCATATGTAATTGCGGTGGTTGCTTCCGATTTCTTGGGCGGGCGGACCCTCACTCATAACCATCGTCCACTGCCCTCTTCCTCGACCATGTCCTACTTTAGATCCGAGCTCATCACTGCGAGGTTGTTCGAAAACATTGTAATGAAAATCCGTCAACAAGCGTGCAAAAGAAAGAAAGAGATAGAGAAATGCTAGAACGGGCGCGTAAAGCATCTCACGTATGATAGGCAAATCCTCGACGAGCAGCGCACTCTTTAACAAACTAGAGGCGCTCCATTTCGGGCATTTTAACATCGGCAACAACGAGGTCAAAGCTGTCTTTCCGTTCATGTTGGAGATTCGATAAGGCAGCTGCCGGCAGTTCAGTGGTGGTGACTTTTTCGAACAGAGCGCCGCAAAACGGAGAAGAAAAATTAGCGTGTGTACGTACTGCTAGTAAATCGCAAGAGATTCGGGAAATTCGAAACAAAGCGTTTGTTATGATGTAATAGAGTGGTGGTACATGTTTTCGAAATTTCTTCGTAACGATCGACTATATTACTAATTTACCGTGAATATTGTGATACTTTTTTATTGGGTCAATTACTTTTTTAGTCATGTAATTTAGGGGATGTGGCATTATAGGGACACGAAATTAAGGAGGTGGCATTATACGGACAATAATCTTCAAAATTAAGCAATTTTGGGACATTATACATCGTAACCCTAGATTTTGTCTCGAAATTGCTTAATTTTGAAAGTTATTGTCCGCAAAATGTCACCCCTAAATTCGCCGGAAACCTAGATTATACGCCGAAACCGTAAGATTTGGGCCATAATCTAGGGTTCCGGCGTATAATGTCCCAAAATTGCTTAATTTTGAAATTTATTGTCTGTATAATGCTATCTTCTAAATTCAGTGTCCGTATAATGCCATACCCCGTAAATTATAGGATTAAAAAAATATTTAACCCTATTTTATTTTATAATTAAATATTAAGAAAATTTTACTATTTATGTTTATGTACTTGTGTGTGGGCTTAAATATATTTTTAGTCCCGTATTTGCGGGGTGACGTTTTAAGGACACTTAAGTTAATGATGATAATTTAGTCCGGTAAGTATAAATATTGAAGCATTTTAGGAAAGTTAAACCCGAAATCCTAATTTCATCCCGAAATTTATATACATGGCACCGAAGATGCTGACTTGGACTATGGGATGACGCTTAATTGGAGGAAAGAGAAAATAAATCTAGTACAAGTCAACATCTTCGACGCCATATGAATTAATTTCTGGCTGAAATTAAATTTCTTGTTTTAATTGTCCTAAAATTACTTCAATTTATATACTTACAGGACTAAAATTGTCACAGGCCTTAAATTGCTTCATTTTTATACTTACATATGATTAAAATTGTCATTCTTAACTTAAATATCCTTAAAATATCACCCATCAAATATACATGTTTAAAAATATATTTAATCCCTTATGCTACACAATTAATGTTAATCTGTTATCTCATAAAATAACAAGAGAAAATTAATAAAAAAAAAAAACTAATTGGAGATCTAATGGCGAAAGACTTCAACGTCCCGCCGGTGGTGTTCCCATCAGGCACCACCGTCCTTCAACGCCGCCCTACGGCTCCCTTCCAGCCACCGGCGTCCTCCGCCACCACTTCCTCCAATATCCCCTTCCTCTCATTCGACATGTCCTCCGCAGCAGCTGCCACGACTTCGGGCGCACCTCCTCCGTACATCTCGCACGCATCGGCGTCGTTCGAAGACGAGCCGCCACTCCTGGAAGAGCTGGGCATCAACACCAAGCAAATCTACCAAAAGACCCTCTCGATCCTCAACCCTTTCAAGATCAACCACCACCTCCACGAACACCCCGACCTCTCCGGCCCGTTCCTCTTCCTGATGGCCTTCGGACTCTTTCAGCTCTTGGCCGGAAAATTACACTTCGGGATCATCCTCGGGTGGGTCACCATGGCCTCGATGTTTCTGTACGTTGTGTTTAACATGCTGGCGGGGAGGAATCAGGGAAATCTGGACATGTTCACATGCCTGAGCCTGATTGGGTATTCCATGCTCCCCATAGTGATGCTGTCGGCCCTTTCGTTGTTTGTGCCGCAGGGCGGGGCCATCGTGATCACACTGGCCGGTCTGCTCGTTGTCTGGTCCACTCGGGTTTGCACGCGATTGGCGGTGGAATTAGCCAGCTGTGGAGATGAGCATAGAGGGCTGATTGCGTACGCTTGCTTCTTGATTTATATTATGTTCTCTATGCTCGTTGTTTTCTAGAACAACCAATCGGGGCTGGTTTGGGTATGATAGTTTGAGATTCTTGATAATATGGGCAGCTTTTTTTGGTTTCTATTTCTTGTTTTAGTGCTTTAGATATATACCTGCACATTTGTGAAATGCTATCACAATCGATATACGTATTATTAGAGTTCGGTTTATACGAATAATGGGTAGAAGTATTAGACTAGCGCATTCCATTTTTGTGGTTAAGTTGCTTGTGAATCTACTGGTGAAGTGAAGTACTTTGAGATGATTGTGAGCTTTTGTGCCTACACTTTATGCATAATATGTGCTTGTTTAATGTCTTGGATTGGCTATTTGTGATTGAAAGCTCATAATTGTCGAGCTTGATCGTCATCATCACTCTTCGAAAGCTCACGAGTTTTATTGATTTTTATATATTTTTAATTTTTTTATTTTTAGCTTTAAGCTCGACTTGTTAGCCGAGCTCGAGCCTAATTGTTTACGATCGAGCTCGAGTTCAAAACTATAAAGCTTGTCGAGCTCGAGCCTAGTATAAATGAGTCTAGCTCGACTCGGTCACATTTGCAAATTTCAGTATTAACATTGAGTTTTTTTATTATTATTATTATATTATGTTATAATAGAAAATCAACCATGCTTCCCTTGGAAAATATTGAAAAGGGTCTCAAATTTTATTTATGGAAACATTGTTCCAAATCGAAATTTATTAAAATATTGCCCCATAAACATATTATTGCTCGACGAGGTGGTCATTGTCAGAAGCTAAAATGATTATAGGCTACTAATACAATGGCCGTTAATGTAATAAAAGCTTATGTCTTTCTATTGTCATGGGCTCTGTTAACTTTCGCATCACTCGACTCGAAACACAATGATGGTCATAGCTCGAATCCATCATCTTCGTCCATTTCCATTCCTCAAAGCCTCACCAACACCAACGTTGCCCAGACCAGACTACATAAATCCCCGTCTATCTTTACCATCAGCAGCAGCGATAATGGCAGAATCAAACTCCTCCCACACGCCAGCATACGCAATCTCCACCACTCTACCACTTCGTTGTAGCTCTCAGGTATTTGTTGATTATCGATGTTTTGTTAATCTTGTTGCACTGTCAATACAATTATATAATACACTGTTTGTCCACAGAGCAGTATCGATGCTGCTTCGAGCACGGAACCTCCTAGCTATTCGATTGTTGGCTGGATTACCTCAATGAATCATGGATTCAGTTTCCTGCCATAGGCAACATATCTACTGCTCAATCATAATGAAGTTGTGAAGTTTTCACCAGATATCTGGAGGTGTTGAAGAGCAGCTTACATAAATTTGGTTATGAGGAACTATTTAACCTCTTTTATGAGTATGTGCTTTACACCTCTCTCGCTTTTTTTTTTAAATTTTTAATTAGATGAAGCAAATTGGAAATTACCTGATGCTGATTTCATATGTTGAATGAGAACGACGAATGGGAACTACAACCTAGAATTGTCAAAAGACCCGCGGGCAGCCCCGCCCCGCCCCACTAAAGGGGCGGGGCGAGTTAGTCCGTTGACCGGCCCGTTTATTGAAATAGGGCCGTATGAAGTAGTTTTCTGTTAAGTGGGCCATATGAATTTAACAAATATTCATTTCTTTAATTAAAGGTAGGCCCAGTAAAGTAAAAAAATCGGCCATTAAATATAGAACTCAACTTTTATATCAACCCGGTGGTCGCTCTTTCTTCAGGCCAAACATGTCTTCTTTTGTTGTGTTTGCTATTGGAGAAAAGCGGCTAACATCAGTTGTGTAGTCATAGAACAATTGTGGTTTAGTTATTCATCTAAGTAATAGGTCTTGGGTTCAAAACCTTAGAATAGTGTTTGTATTGCCAGTCATCTAAGTAATGGATCACGGGTTCAAATCCTTAAAACAACGGTTGTGCAGTCAGTCATCTAATCTAAGTTATAGGTCACGGGTTTAAATCCTTTAAACAACGGTTGTGCAGTCAGTCATCTAAGTAATAGGTCGCGGGTTTAAATCTGTACGGCATATTTTTTTTTTTTGTTTTACGGGTCTCTGCTACAGGGGGTTCTCAGCTCCCCATTATATAGCAGAACTCATTATTCTAGCACTGCTCTATGCTGTGTAATGGATTCTTGCTATATAAGGGGTTCTCTGCTCCCCATTATATAGCAGAGAACCCATTATTCCACCAGGGTTCTCTACTGTATAATGGGTAATTTGCTATGTAATTGGGATCAAAGAACCCTTAATATAGTAGGGAACCCATTATTCCAGCATGTTTCCTGTTTTTCGGCAGAGAACCCTTTATCCCACAGGGTTTATGGTTTATGGCCAAAATCTGCATCATCCAAATCTGGATATCTTATGGTTAACGTTCCAACTTACGGTGGTGGTTTATGGCACACTTGGTTTGACCGAGACCTCAATTTGGCTGGAAGGGCTATTATTAGAGCTGATGATGGTTCCTTCGTGCATAAACTTATCAAATGGGGTTACATCTTTCCTCTTCAAAGAAGTAGCTAAAAAATTCATAATCTTCCAATCCAGGTATTGATAACTGAAAACTATTTAATTTAACTGATATGATAAATGAAGTGAATTAGAAGAACCATGGGTGATAACCGATAGATACCTTGGCTGTTCTTAATGTTTTGTTCTAGTGTCTAACTTGCTAATTACATTTATAACCAAACTTCACATGAAATCATGACTATATTTCATGATATCAGAAAGTTCTTAGAACTCAGTACTGGAAAGCTACATTTTTTCCTACCTTGGTTTCCATTAACTCTACCTTTTATGAATGTTCACTTTAATCCCTCCTAGATATGATGTCTTCCATTAGACTTAGAAGCTTTTTTCCATTTTATTTTCCACGAGAAGATGTAAAAGAGATATTGGACATTCTAGAAAAACATTTTGCAATTGATTTTTTACCCTCCAAACTTGAAGGATATATAGACAATGAATTTTAATCCTCAAGCTGATTAATTTTCATGATCACATGCTTCCATGTCTAATGGGCAGTGTGAGGGAGATCTGTGGAAAAGAGGACGTGGAGATTGCCTATAGGCACTTCAACACATTTTACTGAAAGTTCTCTAGCATTGACAAAAAGCTGAGTGTGTTTTAGTAGCTTTTCGTCAAACCAGGATTTATCAACATTGCTCAGAAATTAGTTCTCCTAATTTTTTTTGTTTTTTTTCATTCAAGTTTGTCTGTTTGTAACATGGTGCTTTTAGGGAAATGAAGAAACACATTAGCATACGCTGGAGGCTGGACTTTCGTACACACCATAAGAGAGTAATAAAAGCAATTAGAGTATTATAATAGCCATACTATGATTAACCGGGACTTTCACTTATATTAACTATTTTATTATAACAGCAGAAAGCAGTTACATTATATAGATCATAGATGGAATGCTGTGAATTACAGTATTCACTCATAGGGCATCCATCGGTAGTAATATTATATTATACTGCTTAACATAAATAAGGTAAATGCAAGGCCGTCCCAGCAGTTCTTGGTTTTCCATTTTTACTTCGGCTTCTGCGGGCGAGGCGGTTTAGCACTGTTCCTTTGAGCTGTGGCTGAGCTGGAGGGTTCTTCGCGCTGAAGCCCTGTTAGGCCTTGGGTGGCTTGTTCAAGATTCATTTGACCGATTGCAGATAGCAAAGCCGCATTCTCCAGCACCAGCCTTTCTGCCTGCCTCCTCAGTTCTTCACTCTCACGAAACACTCTGCGATTTTCCTGGTGAAGATTTGCATTCGCCTTCTCCATTTTTAAAAAAAAGTTTCTGACCTGAAAATCAACGCAAAAATCAGGTGCTGGTGAATCAAGTTAAAGGGACAATTTACTGTCGTAATGCTATATATGTTAGATGCAAATGATATGTTATCAGTTAATGAATGAGTTATGTGCTATGCATGAAACGAAACTCCTTACAGCTGATTTGTTTAATCTGGAATGATAGTTAAAACCTCGAATGTCAAGTTGTGTTAAGTGTTTGAAGGAACTGCTGGCTATTTATAGCATCGAGACCGAACTGTGTGTTTATGTGGACGAACACGAGAAGTGCGAGCGAGGTCATTCGTAAAAGCAGCGAAATTTCCGTCCCTAAAGCCTTACTCTTGAGCTTTACGTCATGATGGAAGACGGTATACATGCTTTTAACCGTTCAGCAGCATACTTTATATGCATGAATTGCGATGCAAACGCTCTCTAGACCTTTATACACGATTACCGAGCTGTAAATACCGCGGGTTTCAGGACAAAAAAAAAAAAAACAAAACAGGGGAGGAGGATGTTGGAATGTTGTGTGCCTAGGAAGATTACCTATGAGAGTCACATTCACCATAATCATGTGTTTGAGCGTAAGTGTTTACCTTCTTAATGACATGAGGTGTATTTTTATTTTTATTTACTTAGATTATTACCATCTTAGGTTGTTTATAGTCCTAAGTAGCTTGATGACATTGATTTTACATTAATGTAGACTTTCATAATTATGACTGTGTTTTAATTATAAAGAGTCTCTCTTAACATACATTAACAAAGACATTTCGAAAGTTGTTATAACTATTCTGATTTGAATTTATTAATGTGATCCTATATATCCATCCATGATGTCCAAGTCCAACTTTTTTTGTTAATTTGAATATAATATTTTCGAAGTGAATGGTTATCTGTTTAAGATAGAGTTGAGAAGCATTCTATATAGAATAGTCGCTAGCAAAGAAGCGTTCTTCTGTCTAGTAGCGACTATTTACCCAGATAATAAATCATTGCAAGTTCACGAGCTGATCAAATGACTCGGGATGAATATCTTGCAAACTACACGAAAGGAAAGTTTTAATGCGTTTTCCGTGTTATTACTGTGCTCTGAACTCGGCGAATGCCTTGAAAGCTGAAAGTGTGCACACATGACATTTTGGGTGCAGAGTCTTGAGAATTCTCCTCTATCTAAATATCTTGACAATATTTTGCATGCTTTCCTTGCAGATCTTGTCTGATGAACTGGGATGCAAAGCTCAAGATATTTCAGGGATTGAGTTAAATGTCTGCGATACTCAACCCAGCTGCCTTGGAGATGCAAATGATGAGTTGCGCTGAGAGCTCTGATTGATCATTGTAAATCGCCTGAAGATTGAGGAAATGAGCATGCAATTTGAATGGTTGTTCTGTTTGTTAACGAGGAGTTTTATTATTTTTTGAGTCGCGATGTTCATTCAGAATTATCTATTTAAAGGACAAGATGGATGTAGTCTGACTGTGTGATTCCACTCTGTCTTTTATCAGACTCGCTCACCTTGCATCGGACATACATAACACTGCTCTGTCTTTAAATGCTAATGCAGTGTCTGCTGACGTGGCTCACGATGTCCAGCCAATTTTTTTCTGAGAAGCTTGAAGAAAGTCATCGGCCAATGTTACAGAAGGGACTTGTAATAAAGCACAATGCAAACCAACGATATGCAACAAGTGGAGTTACATCTTTCCTCTACAAAGAAGTTTCCATAGTTCATAATCTTCCCAATCCAGGTATTGATAACTGAAAACTTTTTAATTTAACTGATATGATAATGAAGTGAATTAGCAGAACCATTGGTGAAAACTGATAGATACCTTGGCTGTTCTTAATGGTTTGTTCTAGTGTCTAACTTTTTAGTTACATTTGTAACCAAACTTCACATGAAGTCATGACTACTTTTTATGATATCAGAAAGTTTTTTGAACTCAATGATCGAAAGATACATTTTTCCTACCTCATAGTTTTTCCATAAGTCTAATGCATAACATATCATCTGAGATGGTGACACAAGTTGATATCCACTATTGGTCCCATACTGGGTTCAGAAGTTGGAATTCAGACAGTAGACTGTGGTATTACTAAGCTATCCATGCACAGGTAAGGATTCATCTTCACTAAAAAGTATGTTTTGTATGTCATGATAAATATTCCTTTACTTGTTGTATGATGGCATAAATATTTTTAACACTCATCCTATCTCTGAGTCCTAAAACTTCTATGAATACTCACTTTAATCCCTCCTAGATAGGCTGTCTTCCATTAATCTTAGAATTTTTCTTTCCTACTCTCTAAAAAGCCATTTTCTCCTCCCATTTTCTAAAACCCTTAATCTACAATGCCCCCTTCTCCCCTTCCTCCATTAATGGAGGTTGGGGGAGCTCTTTTTTGTTTTATTTTGCTTCCTTTCTCCTTATTCTCCCCCTGTGGAAGTTCTAGTCTCCTCATGTAATTATCTCCCTATATGGGAGTGCTATTTCCGAAGAAGACAAGATCCTCGATGTCGAAGACCAAAAAAAGTTAGGAGTATTGTGAAACTGGGCTTAATAGCCATTTTCATAGAGTTTTAGGCTGCTTCATAGTAGGGTATTTAGTTCTTTGTGTTGAAGACTTTGTCTATTATTTTCCTTCGTTTTCGTAGTTTCTTTATTTGTATTTGGTTGTTCTTGCTCGTATGTGAGCTTTTGTTCTCTACCGAATCTTGATGTTACCGGAGAGACTTGGTTGGGCTACTTAGCCTATGTTTTTTCTTGTTTGTGAAATGAAAACTAATTATCCTTGCGGAAAAAAAAAAATTTTGATTTTAATTCAGTATTTTATAAATTTTCCAAACTTTTATGAATATTAACTTTTCTTTTTTATTTTTATTTTTTTCGCATTAATTCCTTTATTGACATTGCTCAGCACTTTGTTCTCCTAAATTTTTTTTTCTTTCTTTTCATTCAAGTATTTCTGTTTGTAGGATGGTGTACTGAGGGAAATGTAGAAACGCATTAACGTACTGACACATTCGTACACACCATCAGAGAGTAGTAGAAGCAATTAGAGTATCATAGCCATACTATGATTTTAACCTAGACTTGTATTAATTGTTTTATCTCAACAGCAGAAAGCAGTTACATTATATAGATGGAATGCTGTGAATTACAGTATTCACTCATAGGGCTTTCATTGGTAATAACATTATATTATATTGCTTAATATAAATAAGGTAAATGCAAGGCCGTCCCGGCAGTTCATGGATTTCCATTTTCAGTTCTGCTTGTGCGGGCGAGGCGGTTTACCACTGTTCCTTTGAGCTATGGCTGAGCCGGATGGTTCTTCGAGCTTAAGCCCCGTTGAGCCTTGGGTGGCACGTCCAAGATTCATTTGACCCATTGCAGATAGCAAAGCCTCATTCTGCTGCTCCAGCCTTTCTGCCCGCCTCCTCAGCTCTTCATTCTCACGGAACACTCTGAGGTTTTCCTGCTGGTTAAGCTCTGCGTTCGCCTTATCCATTTTCAAAAAGTTGCGCTGACCTGCAAATCAACGCAAAAATGGTACATGTCAGATGCAAATGATCATAAGTTATCTGTTATGTGCTATGCATGAAACTTAACTTCTTACAGCTGATTTTTGTTGGAGTTAGGAATGGTAATCGAAACTTCGAATGTCAAGTTGTGTTAGTGTTCGAGGGAACTGCTGGCTATATATAGCGTCGAGAACGAGAAGTGCGAGCCCGGCCATTCGTAAAAGCAGCGAAAATTCCGTCTGTAAACCCTTGCTGTTGCGCTTTACGCCATGATGGAAGGCGTGGGTATACTTTGCTTTTTAACCGTCCAGGCGGTATGATTTATATGCGTGAATTGGCGATGCAAACGCTCTTTATTTGAACTTCATACACGATTACCGTGTTGTAAGTACCGCGAAGTTTCACGACGAGAGAGAAAAAAAACTGTGCAGTATGATGTTGGAATGTTGTGTGCCTAGGAAGATTAGTTACAAGGGTTGATTTTTTTTTTTTTTTGGTTTACTTATTAATGTATCTTATTATTATCCTCTTAGGTTGTTTATAGTCAGTAATTAGATTGATTACAACTGATTTTATATTAATTGTAACATTGATTTGAATTAATTAATGTGATACTATATTCATTCCTTTCATGATAATCTTATCTGTATCATTCCAAATTTATAGGATGTCCCCGAAGTTAAAAACTCCCAATTTTGGTGTGGCGATTAATCAAAATGAAGATTTTACGGGACCTGAATGAACTTTAAAAAGAAGTACGAGGACCTAAATGAACTGAAGGAAAAGTATAGAATCTAATTGAATTGAAAGAAAAGGTATGAGAACCTAACTGAATTGAAACAAAAAGTGAGAAAACTTAAAATGGTCCTCAATGTTTACCATGTAAACCATTCGACGACGTTTCGGATGAACCAATTTAGTTCTCAATGATGTCGATTTTGGACTAACTTAGTCCTTCCGTCAGGATTAACGTCAAATTTAACGGGAATCTCGCATGTGCCCCACATATGTTCTCCTTCTCCGTAAAAAATTACTAAATTATGGCACGAAACTGAAAAGTTCTCCTTCAAAATTCGAACATGAGCTCTAAATGGCCAATTTGGTCGACTAAAAGTACGATATGACCCCCAAATCATGCGAATGTTCTGACAAATCCTCTATTTTGCCAACATGGATTTGAGCTTCCTTTGGTGACGGCTTGAACGACTCCAAACCCATTCAAATTAACGTTAATCGTGAAGGAAAATACCAAATTGGTCAAAAATCGACCATATCGGGGACTAAATTGGTTCAGACGAAATATCGATGACTAAATTAATCCACGTGGTAAACATTGGAGACCAGTTTGAATTTTTGTCCCGAAACAAAAAGTATGAGAACCTAATTGAACTGAAAAAGATGTGAGTGGATCTATTGAATAGAAAAAAGCTGCTAGAACGCAATCGATCGCCGGATCGGTGTTTCGAACTAGTGTTGCAAATGAATCGAATTTTTTTGTTCGATTCGACATTCGATTCGAATATTTGATTCGAATATATTAATAATTTAATATATTGTAAATACAGAAAAAAAAACTATTTTAATCATATTATCGAATAACATTCAATTATATATTTTTTTATACTTTTGGAAGAATTCATTCAAAAAATTCTTTTGAAAAAGTCAAAAGTTGTTTATATCGGAAAAATTCATTATACTATTTTTTTTTATTAAATAGATTTTTTTGAAAAAATTAAATATATTTATATTTGAATGCCATTATCGTCAAATTTGAAACGGTTTGAGCATTCGAATAGTAATCGAATAGTAATCGAATATGAATTCGAATATTTGATCGATAATCAAATACAAATAAAATAGACTAATACTCGATTCGATTCGTCTGCAACCATACTTCGAAGTCGAACTAATGTTTTAGAAACATTTGGGGTCTGTTAGACGAAATGGAAAATGGTTGGGTCCAAAAACATTAATAGAAATGCTGAAGGACTGAAACGAGCAATTATCTTAGATAAAAATCTGATTTTGATTCACCACTGCGTTGCTCTCTATCCATGGCGCTAAAAATGAACGCTGTGCTCTCTTCTTTTTCTTCATCAGCTACCAATGCCACGAAGCTACCTTCCAAAGCTTCGCCCGCTAGAATTTCAACTCCATTTACTGCATCATCTTCCTCAGTTTGCTTTGTTTCGTTATCCTTTTCTTCAAGAAATAGTGTTAGAGCGCAAGCGATTTCAACTTCGACTTCTTTCGCCCGCCCTTTGGGGGAAAATAATAACACTAGAGATTCCGATTATGGGCACTGGATGGTGACTATGGAAACTCCTCCGCAACACTTGATGAATTCGAAATCCCAAGTTATTGATTACTACGTAAGTGTACTTGAAAGGGTTTTGGGCAGGTGGGTTGTTTTGTTATATTCTGTAATAATAGATAAACACACTAATCATGCTTAATCTCCTTGAATGAGTTGTTTGATGTAGTATTTGTGGCTTTTAATTAGAACCGTTTCTACTTCGTTGCTTTGCTCACTTGTATGATGCTTTATATTTCTGAAAAACAGCACACTGCTTTAGTATCCAATGGTCTTTCTCATTTGTCTTTATTTCCCCTTGCATTTTTGTTATTTACATTGTTTTTTTCTTTTTTGGCTTTTTTGTAGTGAGAAAGATGCTCAGGCGTCTATGTATGATGCTTCTTGTGACGCTCCATTTGGGTTCTGCTGTGATATCGATGAAGAAACATCTAGTGAATTAGCTCGTAAGTCTCGGTTACACTTTCTGCAGATATTTCACGATTGTTTCTTTAGCAAGAAATGAGTGAACAACACACATAATACCGTAGTGTGGTTCCTATTGACGTTTTTTTTTACGGTGCATCACAGGAATGCCTTGTGTGCTTGCAGTTAGACCGGACCCTGATTTTGATTCTGCGCCGAAAGATTACAATCTTAACGTTGACGTAAATAACAAAACTAACGCTTCTTATGAGGCCTCATTATTATTTCCTGCTGGAATAGCGAAACATTGGATTGTTCGAACCGAAAGACCAGCAATTGGAGCCATGAGGAAGGCACAAGTAGTAGATTACTATGTCCAAGTCTTGACAAGGGTGTTGCGGAAGTGAGTAAAAATATCTGATTGTGAATCTCTAAGTCTCTGCCTATGTTTGTACTTTACGTGGTTCTTGACAAAAGAAAAAGTAAATTTAACGTTGCTTTACAGCGAGCAAGATGCTCAGATGTGTATCTACCACGTCTCTTGGCAATCGAATTATGGTTTCTGCTGCGACCTTGATGATGAGTGTGCCCAAGAGTTAGCTGGTCAGTATAGTTTTAATACATCGATGATTCAAATATGTTCTTCGGTTCTCAAGTTTTCATGTAATATCTTTCTTTTGTAGCCATGCCCAATGTTATATCTGTCCAGCCCGATGGAAACTTTGGGTCGGATGTTAAAGAATATGGAGTTTACGATGATTCTCCCATCCCGACAAGCATCAAAACAAAGAAGCTCTTTGTAACTGGTATACTGCGCGAATTTGTGAATTTTCTTTTTTGTTTTTGCTGTGGAACTGACCATTTTCATACCAATAAAATAGAAAAAAATCCGAGATGCTTAGATAACTTAAAATTTATTTCTGCAGGACTATCCTTCTATACATCGGAGAAAACATTACGGACGGCTTTCGAAGGTTTCGGTGAGCTTGTTGAAGGTACAGTGGTGAACCTCGTGTTTTTCTTTTATCTTATCCCATTCGTAAATGTAAGGGCCAATCTCAAGTTTTCTACTAATCCTTAAACAATCAAACAGTTAAAATCATAATGGACAAGATTTCCAAGAGATCCAAGGGCTATGCATTTGTGGAGTACACCACTGAGGAGGCAGCAGCTACTGCTCTTAGAGAAATGAACGGAAAGGTATGCTTCATCCGATGATCACCGAGCATTAGTTATACATTTATCGTCTTCTGAAAAAAAAATGTTAAAATGGGGTCTTTTTCATTTAGATCATCAATGGCTGGTTGATAACAGTCGATGTTGCAAAGAAGAATCCACCAAAATATAGCAGGGGACAGCCAAGATCATCTGGACCCTGATGGGCTCAAATCTTTCTGCTGGGTTGAGCCATAGATCTTTCATTTATCGTGGATTGTTTCACATTGTGTCTAACTAAATGAGGCATAATGATGCTCTTCTCGGAGGAGGCTATAGTTGCTCAGGCGATATGTATTGTATCATCCTGATTCTATTAGATGTAGATTTCATAGCAAACTCGGAAGAAACAAAGAAAAGAGGGAAGAGCATTAAAGTTTTATTCTACAATGTCTTTTACATTGTGTGTATATTTTCAGGAAGAAATGATATCGTAGAGTTTGCAGTGTGACTCCGATCCTCTCCTTACAACACCTTATCGAGACAAAAAATTGCGTATAGTTGATCGAGCTAGTTTCTTTACCAGGCAATGATTTGTGTACCTACTTGGGGAAAATAAAGGGGCTCCATTGAGGTAAGAATTGTAGTTCCTTTAGCCGTTTGGTCTTAATTTCTAATTCGAGTTCTTTGAGCATATTTTGAATCTATCTCTGATCCGATCGGCAGCCATTCGTTGAAAAAAGTCGCATTCCCTATCCGCTATTTGTTTTAGGCCTCGATGCTGCAGATGGTGCCGCAAAACTATCATTTTAAACCATGAATTATATTTGATAAACACCATAGTTAAATCTTTGTGCATCTTTTGAACCACACTCTGTTTGGATTTTGCCAGCTGATGACAGTCGATAGTTAAGAAAATGCGATCTAGGAGGACGAAATAGCTTTTCCTCGATCTCATAATGAACTGCTGCTTAGTCGTTTTCGATGGCTATGGAAAATTTTCAAAAGGATCTGCTTGAAATCAACTATTCTCTGACTTATACTTCTATGGGTGAAAGATGGGCCGAGCTCTGAAAATATATACTTGCATGCCATTGTTGATGATCTTAAGACACACACTTACCTATTTCTCTTACAATTAGAAGAGAAATGCATCTGTCTTTACATGAATGTCCTGTTAGTGATAATCTGCTTTATAGTTTTCTGCTAATATAAACCTTCCAAAAATGCTGATGTCTTACTCTCACATCCCATAAACCACCAATCGCTAATAAAATATACTAGTATTTTACGCACACTCGATGTGTGTGCAAAAACATATATATACATATAATATAACTGTAATTTAAAATATTTAATAGATGAAATTGTAATTTAAAATTTAATTATATATTATTTTGGTACATAAAAAGATTAAATTGATTTGTAAGGATATAATTAGAATAAATTAAAATTTGAAGGGTGATTTTTGAATTAAAATAAATAACTAAAATAAGGGTATAATAGTAATTACATAAGATTAAATTGGCACACTAAATTGACAGACCAAAACAGTTATTATGAGGTCCTCTCCAATAATAAAATAGAAAGATAAATATAACGGAATAAAACTCAAAATGGTCCTCCAATGTTTACCATAAGGATTAATTTAATCGTTGATGTTTCGCATGAATTAATTTAGTCCTCAATGTTTTGGACCAATTTAGTCATTTTGTCACGATAAACGTCAATTTTAACGGACATTTCACACGTGTCTCACAATAAATTATGTTTGGATCGATGAAATTGAAATGGTTATTGAAATTAGAGCACGAAACTAAAAATTTATCTTCTAAAATCCGAATATGAGCTTTAGATTATCCGTTTCGTCGAGTTTCATTGACAGTAGAAGAAAACAGTACGAACTTCCCAAATCCTGCAAATACTCCAAAATTCAATCCATACATGATTTAGTATGAGCCACGTGCGAGATTTCCGTTAAAATTGACGTTTATCGTGACGGAATGACCAAATTGGTCCAAAATCGACAGCATTGAGGACTAAATTGATTCAGACGAAACATCAGAGACTAAATCAATCCATATGATAAACATTAGGAACTATTTTATGTTTTCTCTCAAATATAAACTATATAAATTTTTTGGGCCCAAAATGCAAGGGAATGAGGTAGTATAGTAGTAACTAATTGTCCCGAATAAAATATAAATCTAAGTTCCAACTAAATTTGGTTATAAGTCAAATACTTTTTTATGTTCAGAACAATAAAGAAAGATTTAATATCTATTTAGGCGTTTTTCTTTTTTCATTTACATTTGTAGCCCCAAAACTGAGCAAAGATATGTCCAAATATTAAGTGGCCCATAGAATAAGCTATTTGTTGCATTTTGTATTAAAATATTGATAAAAGAATTGATAGTGTCTATGTGTAGTCTTTATAAACTAAGACTCATGATTTGGAATGTTAATGTAGTATTGTTTGTTTATTATGTTTGACATATTCTTCGACGATGACAAATATAATTTGTGATGGACATCGCGCTATTTATTATGAAATAATTAAATAATGTGGATGTTTTAAATAATAATATTAGTTAAATGATTGATGATTTGGAAGTATTGTATTAAATATTGATGAGATGATAAGATGATAAGATGAGGTGTTTAATTGAAAAGTTTGTATTTTAGTGTGAGGTGTATAATTATAATTAATGTGATTAGTTGTAATAATGAATTATTAGTAGTATAAATAGGTGATTAGAGTTCATTGTAATCACACCAAGTATTGAAATACTTAATCTCTCTCTAATTTCTCTCTCTTTATTATTAAAGCTATATTATCATTATAATTCAATATAAGTATCATTATAAAAATAATCTTAATATATATTAATCACAATTAATATTTTATAACACGTTATCAGCACGACCGCTCTCCGTCGTCAAGATCAACCTCCGTCGAAGATCTCGTACGAGTTTAGTCGAGGATGACGCTTTGTCCGATGTTTGATCTATTACTTATGATTATTATTACGGCGACAGTTATTTGGATGTGGATATCGTTTTCATTAGAACTTTTACAAAAGAAGATATAAAAGAAGATTAATTATAATTTTTCCTTTTAATATTTTAATGATGATTTTATTTTTATGATATCAATATATTGAATTTGGCAAACTTTGATTTATCACTCTCGATTTTATACTTGCTAGTGATTTACGCAATTACTTCGGTATATTATAAAGCATTCACCACGTTCAGTCCATCGGATATAATACGAATAAATATCGTGAGAAAATGATCAGAAAATATTATGATGGATGAATGAAAAACATAAGTCCGACTAAATGATTATGTTGCATTCCCTGAAGTGAATGTATGCGCAAATAATAAAAGTGTCGTGAACATTATATTTACCGTGGTTATTATTAATATTTCCCCCGAAGTGGACAACTAGTATATGATTGAGAAAGATGTATTGAGCAATATAAAGATTATTATATATTATCGTTGTTATTATTCGCACCCAAAGATCCCGTTGATCTTTATAAAGAGCAATTAAAAGTGAAGTGTCGATGAATTAAATTTTGCTCAAGATTACGATATTTCAGAAAATTGGTGCTAGATCCTATGCTCATTTGAATATTTTGGTTTTTGTTAAAGATCCAAATAAAGAAAACTGAAGTGTCGTTATAAATTTTATTTAAGCATTATTTATTTATTATTTTATCTTTATATATATAATTTTATTTTGACGCTTATTTATTTAATAATTCTAGTTATTATATATTTATCAATACAATGGATACAAGCATGTGCAATGGGGAGTTATGTCTTGCAGATTGTGCAACGACTAATACGATTCTAAGAAATAAGAAATATTTCTCCCATCTTGAAATGAAAGAAACAAGTGTTATCACTATATCGGGTAGCACAAATATAATTGAGGGTTCCGGAAGAGCCAATGTTATACTGCTCAGAGGGACAAGGCTAATAATTGATAATGCCTTATATTCTCCTAAGTCTCAAAGAAATTTATTGAGCTTTAAAGCTATTCGACATAATGGATATCACATTGAGACTGCAGAAAAGAGAAATATTGAATATTTGCACATTACAAAAGTGGTTTCGAATGATAAACGAGTTGTTGAAATATTACATTCATTTGACTCTGGATTGTATTATACGTATGTTAAAACAATTGAATCGCATGCTATCGTAAACCAGAAGTTTACTAATGATAATACATTTGTTGTTTGGCATGACCGGTTGGGCCATCCCGGTTCAATTATGATGCGGAGAATAATTCAAAATTCACGTGGACATTTAATGAAGAACCAGAAGATTCTTCAATCTAATGAATTATCATGTGCTGCTTGCTCTAAAGGGAAGTTGATTATCGTCCATCACCAGTAAAAATAAAGAATGAATCCATAAGATTTTTGGAGCGTATACAAGGTGATATTTGTGGACCGATACATCCATCGTGTGGACCATTTAGATATTTCATGGTATTGATTGATGCATCAACTAGATGGTCTCATGTGTTTGTTATCAACGGAATGTAGCTTTGCGAGATTGCTTGCTCAGTTGATTCGATTAAGAGCACATTTTCCGGACTTTCCAATAAAGAAAATACGCCTTGATAATGCTGGTGAATTTACTTCCAAGGCATTTAATGAATATTGCATGTCTATTGGAATTGATGTTGAGCACCCCGTGCCACATGTACATACGCAAAACGGTCTTGCAGAATCGTTGATTAAAAGGCTGCAATTAATTGCAAGACCATTATTAATGAAGTCGAAACTTCATTCATCTTGTTGGGGACATGCTATATTACATGCAGCGGCACTAATCCGCATCAGGCCAACAAGTTATAACGATATCTCCCCGATACAAATGGTTTATGGTCAGGAACCAAATATTTCCCATCTGAGAATTTTTGGATGTGCGGTATATGTTCCAATTGCTCCACCACAACGCACTAAGATGGGACCTCAAAGGAGGTTGGGAATATATGTCGGATTTGAATCTCCATCGATAATAAAATATTTAGAACCTCTAACTGGAGATTTATTTACGGCTAGATTTGCCGATTGTCATTTCGATGAATCGAATTTTCCGACATTAGGGGGAGAAAAGAAACAGCTGGAAATGAGTATTAGTTGGAATGAATTATCGCTAAATCATTATGATCCTCGAACGAAAGAATGTGAACTAGAAGTTCAAAAGATAATTCATTTACAAGGATTAGCTAATCAACTGCCAGATAGCTTTACTGACCTTAAAAGAGTGACTAAGTCACATATACCAGCTGTTAATGCTCCTGCAAAAGTTAATGTTCCTGGAGAACATATAATGATCGAGCCTAAGCCACAACTAAAACGTGGTAGGCCCTCGGGTTCCAAAGATAAAAATCCTCGAAAAAGAAAAGGAGCAAATAATAAGAATGGTCCAGTCGAGGATTTATCGACTCTAGAAGAGTCAATGGGCATTAATGATTATGATAATGGAAATCAGGTACCTGAAATTTTTGAGAATAATGATAATGAAGAGATCTCGATAAATTATGCCCAAAATGGAATTAGATGGAACCGAGAAAAAGTCAACGTTGACAATAAATTCTCATTTAACGTAGCGCTACATGAAATGAATGAGATAAATGAGAATGAGGATCATGAACCATGTGTTAAAGAATGCAGACAAAGAAATGATTGGCCAAAATGGAAAGATGCAATCGAGGCAGAATTAAAATCACTTGAGAAACGAAAAGTTTTCGGACCTGTAGTCCGCATACCAGAAAATGTAAAGCCGGTTGGATATAAATGGGTTTTCATCAGAAAGAGAAATGAAAACGGTGAAATTGTGAGATACAAAGCACGGCTTGTTGCACAAGGCTTTTCACAACGACCTGGTATTGATTATGAGGAGACGTATTCTCCTGTGGTGGATGCAACTACTTTTCGTTATTTAATTAGTCTGGCAGTACGTGAAGGACTCGATATGCGTCTAATGGATGTTGTCACCGCTTATTTATATGGATCACTTGATAGTGATATATATATAAAACTTCCCGAGGGATTTCAGTTACCTGAAAATTCAGGGCCCCGAAATGAGTACTCAATCAAGCTAAATAAATCGCTTTATGGATTAAAGCAATCTGGGCGTATGTGGTATAATCGCCTAAGTGAATATTTATCGAAAGAGGGGTATAAAAATGATCAAACTTGCCCGTGCATATTTATGAAAAGATCTGGAAATGAATTTGTCATCATTTCAGTTTATGTTGATGATATTAACATAATTGGAACTCCTGAAGAGTTATCAAAAGCCGTTAATTGTTTGAAAAAGGAGTTTGAAATGAAAGATCTCGGTAAAACGAAATTTTGTCTTGGACTCCAAATGAATATTTAAAGAATGGGATATTCGTACATCAAGAGACTTATACGAAAAAGGTATTGAAAAGATTTTATATGGATAAAGCTCATCCATTGGATACTCCAATGATTGTTCGATCTTTAGATGTGAATAAAGATCCGTTTAGACCTTGCGAAAACGATGAAGAACTACTTGGTCCTGAAGTACCATATCTCAGTGCTATTGGAGCCCTAATGTATTTGACGAGTCATACGCGACCTGATATAGCGTTCGCTGTAAATCTATTGGCAAGATATAGTTCGTCACCGACTCGTAGACATTGGAATGGAGTTAAACGGATATTTCGATACCTTCAAGGAACAACTGATATGGGATTGTTCTATCCAAATGAATCAAAAGCAGATTTGATTGGGTATGCAGATGCTGGTTTTCTATCTGACCCACATAATGCTCGATCGCAAACGGGTTATTTATTTACGCATGGCGGAACCGCTATTTCATGGCGGTCAGTTAAACAAAGTTTAACGGCTACTTCGTCTAATCATGCAGAAATTTTAGCTATTCATGAAGCTAGTCGAGAATGTGTTTGGTTGCGATCGATAATTGAGCATATACAACAAACTTGTGGGTTATTATCGAAAAGTTACTTCCAACGATTTTATATGAAGATAATGCTGCATGCATTGCCCAATTAAAGGAAATATATTAAGGGAGATAGAACAAACATATTTCACCAAAAATTTTCTTTACACATGATTTAGAGAAAAATGGTGATATTGATGTACAACAAGTGCGATCAAGTGAAAATCTTGCAGATTTATTCACGAAAGCACTTCCCCCAATAATTTTCAAAAGATTGGTATATTCAATTGGAGTTCGAAGACTTCGAGATTTGGAATGATGTATCATCAGGGGGAGTAAATACGCGTTGCACTCTTTTTCCTTCACTGAGGTTTTTCCCATGTGGTTTTCCTAGTAAGGTTTTTAATGAGGCAACAATCGAACGCGTATCTAAAAGAATCATGTACTCTTTTTCCTTCATTAGGTTTTTATCCCATTGGGTTTTTCCTAATAAGGTTTTAACGAGGCATATTCTTTGAAAACATCCAAGGGGGAGTATTATGAAATAATTAAATAATGTGGATGTTTTAAATAATAATATTAGTTAAATGATTGATGATTTGGAAGTATTGTATTAAATATTGATGAGATGATAAGATGATAAGATGAGGTGTTTAATTGAAAAGTTTGTATTTTAGTGTGAGGTGTATAATTATAATTAATGTGATTAGTTGTAATAATGAATTATTAGTAGTATAAATAGGTGATTAGAGTTCATTGTAAATCACACCAAGTATTGAAATACTTAATCTCTCTCTAATCTCTCTCTCTTTATTATTATAAGCTATATTATCATTATAATTCAATATAAGTATCATTATAATAAAATAATCTTAATATAATATTAATCACAATTAATATTTTTATAACACTATTATTATTATATATGATATAGGATTATTATGAGCTGAATAATTGTTGGAATATATAATTTTTAAGATTAAATATTATATTTAGAACAACATCTGTCTGCAGTTTCCAACTCAGTGACAGGGAAATTACAAAAGTGTAGGCGTTATCTAACATTTACAGCATAATATATTAACACAAAGTTACTATTTCTATTGTCGGTTTATGTAAAAAAAACCAACGATCGTATTTGAATGATATCAACGGAAAATTTACAAAAAAAAAATAAAATAATAAATTAGATCACTAATACGTTACTAATTTCACACTGTCGGAATAAATTTGAATATTCGATCTATTTTTCGACAAATTAAGTCAAATATCTTACTTTATAGTATTCTATATCATTCGCCAAGTGGTTAGTAAATATTACTAAGCTGGTATTTTCAACTTAATTTGTCGAAGAAATGATCGGACATGACCTATTTTTACTTCATTAAATATAGTGATCCAAAATAAAAAATTGATATACCTAAGTTTATAATTTATTTGGAATTTTATTGTTTTGTTTACTTGTTTGATTTCAAGTTTTTTACCACATATAAGGATACCGATTGTGAGGTGGGGGGTCTCCCGGATACGGATGCAAAAACTAAGTTATCATACACTTAAAATGTTGACCCTAATGTTGACAGAACATTCGGGATCAGAAGATTTTGCACAGCGGAAAAATTAACTTAGTTGTAAAGAGATTTAAGCACACGTTGGACACAGAGATTCAAAATATGCAGCAAGTTATAAAACTTGCTGCGTGCCTTCAGGGTAAAATTCCACTACGAGAATGGATTACGAAAAAAACAACTATCAACGATAGTACAAATCAGCCTATAAACTTCACACGAAACCTCACGTATAGATCCTAAGTCCTATACAAAAGAGTGAAGATAAACTAGGCACAAAGAGATCGAAACAGATAGATGATGATTGAAAGCTTTCATTTCTTCAGCTCGTTGCACGCGCGTGTCTTCCTATCTGCTATTCTCGATACTTAAGCTCGAATGGAGTCTTCTGTATATATAGACGTGACTTCCCCTATTTTACAGGTTCAGTTTGGTTTGTTCCACCTTCTCTATTTTTAATAAATGCACCTTCTATTTTTAGTTCCACTCAACTTCTCTCTTCTTTACTCAGTCCAAGTCGTGAATATCTCCTGCACACATTTAAACAAAGCCAAAAAATAGGATAAACGGTTATTTGGGCATGAAAGACAAAACATCAATTTGACCAGGTCTGAGTCAACGATGTTGACTCAAGTGTCGGCTCCACATTTGGATCCACATTGTCAATGTAAACATTAATAGTCTCCCCCTTTTTGTCTTAAAAACGCACCCTTTACATCCATCTGGTATAAGGTAATGTTGAACCAACATGCAATAGCAAGCAGTAACCTAATAGATTCTAGCCTAGCTACGGGGGCAAAGGTTTCATCGAAGTCAATACCCTCAACTTGAGTATAACCTTGAGCAACTAAACGGGCTTTATTTCTAATCACATTACCATGTTCATCAGACTTGTTTTTGAAAATCCACTTCGTACCTATGACATTAATGTCACTCGGTCGAGGGACCAAAGTCCAAACCTGATTTTTATCGAATTGTAAAAGCTCTTCTTGCATAGTATTGATCCAAAAACCGTCCTTGAGTGCTTCAAGAACGTTTTTTGGCTCAATCTCAGACACATATCAGATAAACCTTACCTCGCTGTATACGGAAGTCATACACACATTCTTTACCATTGATCTGTAATCTTTCCGTGGCTTGTCCCTTGTCTTGCGCCCTTCATCTAATCTTCCAATGATCTGATCAGAAGGATGATCTTTTTGAATTCTGGGAGGAGGATCTCTACGCACATTCATGGAATCATCTTCACTGTCCTGGTCACTTGATGATGTTGAGTCAGGTGCTGGTTCAACATTTGACGCACCAGCATCCTCAACTTGTCCAAAGACTGGAACTATATCTGAAATATCAACTTGTGAAATATTCCTACTAAGGTAAAGATTGAAAAAATCAGTCATTCACAACCACTGATGAAGGATTCCTCGAAAAGTTAAGGATTAGTAATCTTTTTTAGAAATCGAATGGATTCGGTCTTATACATACGCAACGAAAGGAATAAATTAATTTTGGAGCACCCCCTTTCGATATGGATTTCAATTGCGTAGGTGTAACCGTTGAGTTCTATGGCGGCGAACTTCAGAAGCATCATCAAAGACAATATTTACAGATTCCTGAATGGTTTTCAACCTCAAGTTGTAAACTCGATAAGCTCGGCTGTTAGTCGAATAACCCAAGAACACGCATTTATCGCTTTTAGAATCAAACTTAGTCAAATACTCACGATCATTAAGCATATAACAAGTACATCCAAACACATGAAAGTATTTAACAGTAGGCTTAACACCCTTCAAATTCTCATTAGACGTTCTCTTAGTACCTTGACGAAAATAGACTCTATTCGAAATATGACATGCAGTATTCAATGCCTCAGCCCAGAACCTCTTAGAAAGATTCTTAGACTGGAGCATGACACGAGCCATTTCCTGCAAAGTCCTATTCTTCCTTTCGGCTACCCCATTTTGTTGAGGTGTCTTAGGAGAAGAAAACTCATGGATAATACTTTTTTATCACAAAACTCTTTAAAAAATTGATTTTCAAACTCTCTGTCATGATCAGTTCTAATACGAAAGATAGGAGCACAGAAGTTATTCTTGACCATAGCACAAAAGGTTTTGAAAAAATCAAAAGTTTCGGATTTTTCTTTGAGAAAAAATATCTATGAAAATCTCGAAAAGTCATCAACCAGCACATAAGCATACTTTCTACCACCTAGGCTGTCTACTTCCATAGGACCCATAAGATCCATATGAACAAGCTGAAAACAGTGACCAGTTTTAAAATGTTGCACAAAATGTTGATCAACATTATGACTAACATGCGTCTGTTTACCTCTCATACACTGTTCACAAACAATCTTACCAAACTCCTTCAGATTTGGAATCCCTCTTATAGCTTCATGCCGAATCAACTGTTCCAAGGTTCTGTAATTGACATGACCCAGCTTATAATGCCATAGAACAACGTCATCCTCGGCCTTGGAAAGTTGACACACATCCTTGCTGCCATTTTTATCACCCACTTGGTAACAGTTGTCACTTGATCTTTTTCCTGCCATAACACAAAGATTTTTGTCATTAAAAACTTCGCAACATTCTTTGTTGAATCTTACCTCGAGTTCATCATCACAAAGCTGACTTATGCTAATCAAGTTAGCTACAAGTCCTTCAACATGTAGAACGTTCCTCAAGGCTGGAAAACCGGTGACATTGACCTTGCCGCGACCAAGAATTCTGCCCTTTGCTCAACCGCCAAACGTCACTGTATCACTACTTAAAGGTGTGTACTCAATAAGATAATCTTTAGTACCCGTCATGTGGCGTGAACAGCCACTATCAAAGTACCAAGATCCTGAAACGTTAGCTTTCAAAGATGTATATACGACATTACATTGAAGCAAAGACTCATCAGCAAGAACATTCTTTTTCGGAATCCAAACTGTTTTATTCTTATGATAGAAAGAATTTAAACACAAGTCGTCAGAAACGTCTCCAGACATCCTTTTCAACACTGATTCCTCAATGTTAGATCGAATGTTGGATGATTTTTCAGTCAACAAAATCTTTTTGGTAAAATCATCTTTCAACTTCCAGCAAAAAGGTTTGATATGTCCAGATTCAAAACAAAAATGACATTTGAAACTTCTACCTCTGGACTTTCCAACAGCATGCTTAGTTTCATTATTAAAAGCAGCACGAGATTTATATCCTAGACCATGTTTATCAGAAACAGTTAAGGACAGTACCTCGTCAAGTGTCGACTTACCTTTGTTCAACTTTGAAAAGGTCTCTTCAACCTTTTTGACTTGCTTTTGCATAGTATCAAGTTCCATATCCTTTCGAGTCAAGAGAACTTCCATTCTGCTAACTCCATCCCGCAATTCTTGAATTACTTTCTCAGTATTAGCCTTCTCCTCGATCAGACCCTGTATGGTTTCCTTCAACTTTATGTTCAGCTCCTTTTCTTTTGAGCATTTAGAGAGAAGAAGTTTGTAAGTTCCTTCAGTGTTCTCTGCGTCTTTCTCTGGATTCTCAATTTCCTTCCATGTATCATCAAAACTCAAAAAACCATCAAAGCAATTCGAATCATCATAATCAAAATAAATATATTATTCAGATGTTGAATCCAATGTTGACTCAACATATGATACCGCAGTAAACCCGATATGATGTTTTTCTTCTTCATTGTTAGAGAAGATTGGATTCACCATGTTTGTCCATTTGACAACCTCTTCTGTGTCTTCAACAGTCTCGTCAGTTTCATCATCTGAAAGACTTACCCAATTTACTTTTCCATACCTACGAAGAGTGTTGGCACATTCATTTGCGTAATGTTCCCAGCCTTTGCACGCATGGCACTGAACAGAATCCCTGTCAAACTTTTCATTTTTCGCTTTCTCAGCAGAATTTCTTCTGTTGATAAGGCGGTTAGGCATAGATGAAGACTCTTTAGTATTAACAACATTCTTGAATGTTGGACCAACATTCAACTCTGTCTTATTCTTCATAAACTTCTTAAAATTTATAACCAACATAGCCATATCCACATCATCGTCAGAATCAACCTCTTGTTCAGGAACAGAAGATTGAGTGACTAGTGCAATGCTTTTACCCTTGGATACATTCCTCTGGACTTCGAGATTGGTCTAGTAGTTCTTCATGATGTTCATCAAGGTATTGAAATCCAGGGTGTCTAGATTGTGAGCTTCCTCGACCGCTGCAACCTTCACATTAAACTTTTCAGTCAGTGATCGAATAGCTTTAGAATTTAACACTTTATTCGAAATAGGTTCACCCAAGCTATGACATTCGCTAGAAATATTCAAGAGTTTTCCAAAATAAGTAGTAATATCTTCATCATCACTCATACGCAAATTCTCAAGTTGACTATGAAGAAGTCTAAATTTCGTGTCTTTCACACTCGCATCACCCTCACAATACCTTTGAAGCATATCCCACGCAAGTTGAGCACTAGTACAGTTCTGAATAATCTTAAACATGAAAATATCCACAGAAGAAAATATAGCATGTAAAGCTTTTTCATTAAAATCAGCCGTGGCTCTTTCAAGCGGGGTCCATTCAGCGATAGGTTTGTCTACGACTTCCCCATTAGCGTCAGGAGGATTTTTAGGAGGGGTATAACCATTGAGAACAGAGTCCCATGCACGTGAGTCAATCGACTTTATGCATTGACGCATACGAATTTTCCAATAAGCATAGTTAGAGCCATCCAAAACATGAACTTTACCAAAATAATTTGAGCTTAAGACATCCATATCAAAAAGATCAGAACGCTTAGTGTATCAAGCGGAGGCTCTGATACCACTTGTGAGGTGGGGGGTTTCCCGGATACGGATGCAAAAACTAAGTTATCATACACTTAAAATGTTGACCCTAATGTTGACAGAACATTCGGGATCAGAAGATTTTGCACAGCGGAAAAATTAACTTAGTTGTAAAGAGATTTAAGCACACGTTGGACACAAAGATTCAAAATATGCAGCAAGTTATAAAACTTGCTGCGTGCCTTCAGGGCAAAATTCCACGACGAGAATGGATTACGAAAAAAAAAACTAGCAACAATAGTACAAATCAGCCTAGAAACTTCACACGAAACCTCACGTATAGATCCTAAGTCCTATACAAAAGAGTGAAGATAAACTAGGCACAAAGAGATCGAAACAGATAGATGATGATTGAAAGCTTCCCTTTCTTCAGCTCGTTGCACGCGCGTGTCTTCCTATCTGCTGTTCTCGATACTTAAGCTCGAATGGAGTCTTCTGTATATATAGACGTGACTCCCCCTATTTTACCGGTTCAGTTTGGTTTGTTCCACCTTATACTCCTTCTTCTCTATTTTTAGTAAATGCACCTTCTATTTTTAGCTCCACTCAACTTCTCTCTTCTTTACTCAGTCCAAGTCGTGAATATCTCATGCACACATTTAAACAAAGCCAAAAAATAGGATAAACAATTATTTGGGCATGAAAGACAAAACATCAATTTGACCAGGTCTGAGTCAACGATGTTGACTCAAGTGTCGGCTCCATATTTGGATCCACATTGTCAATGTAAACATTAACACCGATGGTAAATTCATGATCTGCCAATGAGGCATTGGTCTAGTAATCAAGGAGAATGCCTTAAGGATTTGTGGGTTAGGTCGTGGGATCGAATCTTCCCTCCCACAATTTCTTGAGTAGTCCATATGAGATTTATTTCTCATGACTATCGTTGTCAGGTGGGTTTGTGATGTATTCATATGGCCATGGAGATTAGTCCCACCACTGGAGTGTGTGGCGCAATTAAGCCTTCGCAAGTCTGTGTGGCGCAAGTCCACGTCGGTATTTAGGAGCTAGCTCATAACCAGATCGAGTGGGGATACATCGGGACAGAAAAAAACAAAAATGGTAAATTCAAGATCTCTTTTTGTAAAAAAAAAAAAATAATAATAATAATAATAAATAGATGGAAGTAATTATTTTGTCTTTGTGATTTTAGAATTTTATTTTCAAATTTAACAAAAAGGATAAATAAAACATAATTACAAAAATATTAAAATAAGACAACGTAAATAATGTCAGCAGCACATAGATTATTCATCATTTAGCGATCCTGCAATGTACGTGTAATAATTGAAGTTGAAGCTAATTGTTTGCACTCAACACCAACGAAAAATAAGACACGTTATGTGGTGGGACTAATCCCCAGGATCAGATGAATACGTCCCAAACCTACCTGACAACGATAGTCATGGAAAATAAATCACATGGGGACTACTCAAGAAATCCAATCAATCTGGCTATGAGCTAGCCCCTAAATACCGGCGTGGGCTTTGTGCCATCCAATCAATCTGGCTATGAGCTAGCCCCTAAATACCGGCGTGGGCTTTGTGCCACACAGACTTGGTGGAGGCTTAATTGCGCCACACACTCAAGTGGTGGGACTAATCTCTGGGATCAGATGAATACATCCCAAACCCACCTGGCAACGATAGTCATGGGAAATAAATCACATGGGGCTCAAGAAATTGTGGGAGGGGGGGATTCGATCCCACGACCTAGTCTACAAATCCTTAAGGCCTCCTCCTTGAACACTAGGCCAATGCCTCATTGGCTGGCTTAAATATATTTTTAGTCCTATATGTTTGAGGGAATAGCGCTTTAAGTACACTTAAGTTAAGGATGATAATTTTAGTCCGGTAAGTATCAAAATTGAAGCAATTTAGGCCCATTTAAGTTACGAGTGGCAATTTCAGTCCTATAAGTATTATAAATGAAGCAATTTTAGGACAGCTAAACCTTGAAATCTAATTTCAGCACGAAATTTATACACGTGTCACCAAAGATGCTGACTTGAACTAAATTTATTTTCTCTTTCCTTCAATTAATCGTCACCTCATAAGTAAAAAAATAAGTAAGAGCTTATTTGGAGCAAAGAGAATAAATTTTAGTCATGCAAGTATCAGAATTGAAACAATTTTAATAAAGTTAACCTCAAAAACATCATTTCGGCCCGAAATTTATACACATAGAACCGGAAATGCTGACTTAGACTATGAAGTGGCGTTTAATTAAAGGAAAGAGAAAACAAACTTAGTACAAATCAGCATCTTCGGCGCCACATGTGTAAATTCCGGGCTAAAATTAAGTTTCTAGGTATAATTGTGCTAAGATTGCTTCAATTTCAATACTTATAGGACTGAAATTGTCACCCTTAACTTAAGTTTCCCTAAATTGCTTCAATTTTGATACTTACAGGACTAAAATTGACACCCTTAACTTAAGTGTCCTTAAAACCCTACCTCCTCAAACATACCGGACTAAAAATATATTTAACCCATATTTTTATTCAATTCAGACATGTATTTTAAACATTAACCCTCAGTTGGTATATGGAATTAATGCGGGAAAAATAGAAAAGGACTACAATGCATCAAATAATGATACATTACGCTTTCATTGTCCTATTTTTACACATTTTTTTTTTTCACTCGAAAATATTTTTACCGAACGGAGCTAATGAAGCAATTTGTCCGAGACTAAAAAAAAAAATTACGTTGCTTGCTATTTTTTACTTAATCGAGAATATATAGATATAGATAGCAAGTGCTTATTATACTAAACTATTAAATTATTATTAAATCGAAATATTAATGCCCGAAAGTAACACCTGGCTAGTAGAGATCATTGCTGCTATCCTACTGCTTTGTGTACTGAGACTAGTCAAGCGGATTGGTTACAGTTGGCAGATGTGTGCATTTACTGCGTAAATTAATTTTAATCAAACCGTTTCTATTTATTTATTTATTTATTTATTTTCTTATTATTTCAACTATATCTTAATCGGGTTGGAATAATAAGGTAACAAGACAGTTTATTAATTTGGAATATTGTGATTTTGTTTTATTCATCAAAGTCAACTTTTGATTGTAGTAATATAAAAGAAACTCGTGAAAAGTGGGATACGACAGATAAATATTACTATTGTTTTATAAAAAAAAAGAATCAAACTTTGACTATAGTTAAATTATAAAGTCGGGAAAGTGAGGTACGACGTGGGTGCAACAGATTAATATTAAAAAAAATATATATAAAAGATCGTTTTCTAATAGTTAATTGTGGCATTTATAAATAGTATGGGGTCTGTATTCAGAATATCCTTGTTGTATATTATTATATTAGATTTATCAAATTATATTTCATATTTTATTCTAAGACATTCAATGTTTAATCAAATATATTAATGGTACTGATTAACTAGAAACAATGATCGTGGTCCCTCATTTAATTCCACGTGAACGATGGATTACGTTCCTTTTAGCAATCACTACGCAAAAAGATTGTCAATAACTATTATTATTTATTATTATTATTATTATTATTATTATTATTATTATTATTACCTTCGGGTTTTATCACCGTAGACGACGAAATTGGATGGCGAATGATCGAAACGGCGAGGACCTCCTTTGGGAAAACCCCGAGGGACTTGACGGAACACATCTCTTTAGATTCAAATACATTTTCAAGGAGATAGTAAGGATCGAAACGCAAATCGAAAGGCAGTTATGCCCCAAACAGAAAGACCACATCTGAAGCTATATTTTAAAAAAGCGGTGATGATTAAGTGGGAAAAAAAGAAGGTATGAGATCCCATGCGTCTAATTGGTGGATGGAACACCTGATGAGAACAGATGAGTCAAATTAGAAAAGAAAATGCATCTTGAGCTGTATTTTCGAAAGGAGACGGAAAAAGAAAGCGGATATTGACCGTGGATATTCCGGAGCGGAAATTTCTGCATGGTAAGTTACTCCCGTCAATATAAATACCTAGGTATAAATACAAAAATAAGGTTACACACGCTAAACACTCTGGCCATTGTTGTAAAATTTGGCCGAGTCGGCGCCTAGGCGCTAATCAGCCACTACTCGTGGCAAAAATATCCTAATCGGGCTTCTAGTCGGTGAATCAAATTAATCGGCCATGGTGATTAATTGCCGATTAGTCAGTTCATTAAAAAAAATTGGATTTAAAAAAATAATAAATACAAAAAAGATGAATGTTCGTACGAATGTTATTTTGTTGCGTTTTGGATAAATTTGATGCACCATTACCGTGTTAGAATATTCGCATATTTAAAATATGAAAAAAAAATGAAAAACAGGTGAACCGTCTAATTTCCGCATAAAAACTGCCTATGCGCTAGCCTCCCGTACGCCCAACTAGCATCTAACGAATTTTACAACGTTGCTCTCGACTTAATAAAAGAACGAAAAAAAAAAAGAGAAAGAAAGAAAGAAAAAAAGAAGAAATAAACTAACTTAAGCATCCGAGGGGCTTCACCAGAACCTCCACCAACGCCCTTCCAACGTTTGTGTTCATACAATTTCCATGAAGAGAAGATGATTCATGGAAAGAGAAGTAGTAAGACGATTTGCCGGCAAACGATCGGACTTTTTCTCGACTTACCATTATTATTTTCCCAAAAAAAGAATAAAAAATAATAATAATATGCACAATCAACTCCGACAAAGATTACATGTATTTGGTAGTAACAAGCTCTTGAATAGGAACAAACTTTGTTAGTTCGTCGTACTAAATCAAGAATATGTTCGGTATAAAAAGTTTGGCAAAGAAAGACACATATATAAGTAACGACAATCGAAACTATCCAACTAAATAAAGACATACGTTTCCTTTTTCTATTTTTATTTATTTTTTAATTATTATTTTCTTGAGGTTATTTTTGGAAATTGCTTTGTAATAAGGAGCCCATCGATGGCCATTCCTACATTAATTAGCCATCCCAGAAACAGATCCGAGAATTAATTTCTATGTAATAAATGTGATATGCCCATCCTTCTTACTTGCGTATGATTATCTCCAAGGTATTATTCGGTGGATAAATGATTGATCTTTTTGAAGGTTAATAAAAAAGAAAGAGTTATCTTCGTATATAATTATACACGTTGATTTCCAATTATAATAAAAAGTTATTAATTTACAAGTGACGCTTCAAAAGCTGTCATGCCCACATGTTTCCAAAGTCAACCTCCCAAGAATCTGTGATCTCACCAAAGTGTTCTTTCTTTTTTGTTCTATAATATTTATTGTTCTCGTGAATAATAAAAATAAAATAAAACGATGATAATTACATAAAGATCTGATCTTTATCTATCAAAGGCACAAACCCTTTTTTCCAGCATGTTCATTGGCGTCGACTCGATCTTCATCTTCTTCACTCTAACTTCTTACCTTCATCGATATTACTACAGTGATATGTCAGTGTGTTTATGAGTTCTTCACAGTCCTTTCATGCAGACGTTTCGTACATATCTATTGATTCGCTTTAAATTTTGTTAATTTCTTTTTTCCAACGTTGTATTATTATGGTCCCCAAGGTGCCCAAATCCTTGTCTTCGTCATCAATGATCCGTTTGAATTCTCCTATATCGTTCAAAGCTTGCATCTTTTTCGCCTGAAAACGACAATTTTGTAGTAATAATAATCCCTTCGTTTGAAGCAACTGTGAAAAAAACAGACTGAACATGGCGGCGTCGTCGTCTCTCATCGCCGACGACCCGGGGAGTGTGAGATCCATGACCCACGGGTCGGATAGCCGGCGGATCAGTCTCGGGTCAATGAGCGCGAGGAGCTGGGCATCTGCTAGCGCCTTCCCGGCGGCGCCGACGATACAAGCCGATGCTTCGTTTCCGACAAGCCGCAGGGAGTACGATGATCAAGAAGAGCTCATGTGGGCAGCCATCGAGCGGCTGCCCACCTTCGAGCGTCTCAAGAAAGGGATCCTAAACAAAGTCTCCGACGACGGGACGGTTGTCCGGGAAGAGGTCGACCTCCGGCGCCTCGGAGTTAGAGAGAAGAAGCATCTGATGGAGCATATACTCAGAGTCGTCGATGAGGACAACGAGAAGTTCTTGCAGAGGCTTAGGGATAGAACTGATAGGTATGACAGACGATGTTGTCTTTTCTTCTTAGTTTGTTTTTCGATTATCTTGATATGGGGCTTGCCTTTACTTTTTTGTGGGCTGAATAGGGTTGGGGTCGAAATTCCGAAAGTCGAAGTTCGTTATGAGAATCTGTCGATAGAAGGCGACGTGCCCGACGGGTCGAGGGCGATGCCTACTCTGCTGAACTCTGCTTTGAATACAATCGAGGTACGATGATCTTACTAGCTACCGATGTTTGGATGTAAGAGTGATCAATATCTGCTTCGTTGCGCATGTAATAGAACTGTAAGAATGTGATAGGGAGTGTTCGAAAAGCTCAAGATCTTGCCTTCGAAGAAAAGGGCCGTAAAGATACTTCGCAACGTCAGCGGAATCATCAAACCGTCGAGGTATGTTGAGCTATTTCGCATTCGTCGAATTCGAACGTTAATTTATGTTTTTTTTCATTCTCGACATAATCATAGGCTGACGCTGCTCCTCGGGCCGCCTGGCTCTGGCAAAACTACGCTGCTCAAGGCACTTGCTGGAGAGCTCGATGATGATCTTAGAGTATAAGCGCTTCGAATTCTTTTTTTCGTCGGTTTAATATTTCGATTATTAGCGATCGGTTATTTCATTTTTAGGTAAGTGGGCGGATTACGTACTGTGGGCATGAGCTTTCGGAGTTCATTCCCCAGCGGACGTGCTCGTATATCAGCCAGCACGACCTTCACCACGGAGAGATGACCGTGAGAGAGACGTTAGATTTTGCGGGCCGCTGCTTGGGCGTAGGGACGAGGCACGACCTCCTCGTTGAGCTCGCCAGGCGGGAGAAAGAGGCTGGGATTAAGCCCGACCCTGAGATCGATGCATTCATGAAGGCCACCGCGGTGGCCGGCCAAGAATCTAGCCTAGTCACCGACTATGTTCTTAAGGTTTGTAATGATTTTTTATGCGCCGCTCGATCGAACTTGTAATGGTAATGAATTCTCTGATACGACGGCTTTTTCTTTGCGGCGTTTAAGATTCTCGGGCTGGACATATGTTCGGACATACCCGTAGGAGACGAGATGCGGCGGGGCATCTCCGGCGGGCAGAAGAAACGCCTCACGACTGGTAAATAGGGCGGTCGAAGCTTTTTCAACCTTCGAATTTCGGCAAAATTCTGATCGTTTTTTTTCTTCTCCGGCAGGCGAGATGCTGGTGGGCCCCGCCAAGGTGTTCTACATGGACGAGATCTCGACGGGCCTAGACAGTTCGACCACGTACCAAATCGTCAAGTACATGAGGCAGATGGTCCACATAATGGACGTGACCATGGTCGTCTCCCTCTTACAGCCCGCCCCCGAGACCTTCGACCTCTTCGACGACATCATCCTCCTGTCCGAGGGGCAGACCGTCTACCACGGCCCGCGGGAGAACATCCTTGAATTCTTCGAAAGCGTCGGATTCAAGTGCCCCGAGAGGAAAGGAGTGGCAGATTTCTTACAAGAGGTCACCTCCGTCAAGGACCAAGAACAGTACTGGTCGGAAAAGGACGAGCCCTACCGTTACGTCTCCGTGCCCGAGCTCGTGGACTCGTTCGGCTCGACCCGCGTGGGCCACAGCCTCTTCGACGAGCTCTCGGCACCTTACGACAGAGCCAAAGCTCACCCCGCCGCCCTTGTGAAGGAGAAGTACGGCATCTCCAGCGCGGAGCTGTTCAAGGCGTCCATGTGGAGGGAGTGGCTGCTGATGAGGCGAAACTCTTTCCTCTACATATTCAAGACGTTTCAGATCACCGTTATGTCCGTCGTAGCGTTCACGGTGTTCTTCAGGACGGAGATGGGCTATGGGCAGTTGATCGACGGCGGGAAATTCTACGGCGCGCTTTTCTTTTGCCTGATGAACCTTATGTTCAATGGCACGGCCGAGCTCGGGCTGATTGTGATGAGGCTGCCCGTCTTCTTCAAGCAGAGGGACGCTCTGTTCTTCCCGGCCTGGGCGTTTTCTCTCCCGATATGGATACTGAGGATCCCTATTTCCCTCATGGAGTCGCTGATATGGATTGCGCTAACTTATTACACCATAGGATTTGCGCCCGGCGCCGACAGGTCGGTTTGTCAGTCTCGCGTCGGAAATATGTATTAAATCGGAGCTTTCAGACGGAGCTTCCTTGCATGTTTTTTTTTTTTGTCAGGTTTTTTCGCCAGTTGCTGGCGTTCTTCATGATAAATCAGATGGCTTTGTCCCTCTTTCGATTCCTAGCAGCGCTTGGGAGGACGATGGTCGTGGCGAGCACTTTGGGTACTTTCACCTTGCTGGTGGTGTTCGTGCTCGGCGGCTTTATAATCGCCAAAGGTCTCTTTTTTTTTTTTTTCTCTAAAATCTGATGTAAAACGTTTTATTTCGCCTTGTTTCTCATGATTCTAAGAACAGATGATATTCCGCCGTGGATGATGTGGGGCTATTACGCTTCTCCGATGATGTACGGTCAGAACGCTATAGCCATCAACGAGTTTCTAGACAAGAGATGGAGCACTGTGAGTAGTAGCATTAGCACGCATGGATCGGCCTCGAGCAGCTCGGCTTAGTTTGTGATGTGTTCTTACGTATATTTTTTTTTTTGCGGTCTGAAAATCTTTGCAGCCGAATAACGATCCGAGGTTTAGTGAACCGACGGTAGGTAAGGTTCTTCTCAAGGTGAGGGGAATGTACGTAGACGACTATATGTACTGGGTATGCATAGCGGCTCTCTTCGGGTTTTCGATACTCTTCAACATCTGCTTCACGCTCGCACTCATGTACCTCAACCGTAAGCGAATGCCTTCGTTTTTTTTTTTTTTCGCATCTATGTAATAAAACTGCTACCGTTCTTGTCCTAATATTTCGACAAACTCGTGAAGCTTTGGGCGATTCGAGATCTGTTGTTGATCAGGATGCTGGAAATAAAACCATCTCAGCGCCCGAACCCGAAGGTTTTTTTTTTTTTTTTCCTGAAAAATGATGCGACTTCTGCTGTTTGTGTATCGTTGAAGTGTGATGGAAACTTGTTTTTTTCCAGGCAGCGAAATGCCGGTAAGGCGCGGTGGTAATAAAAGCGGCTCAGGTCGTAAATCCACCGCCAGAAAAGGAATGGTGCTTCCGTTCACGCCCCTGTCGATGGCATTCGATCACGTGAACTACTATGTCGATATGCCGGGTGTAAGTAAAGGCGAAGAATCCTAGTTTCTTTCGAAGATATCAATAGCAAAAAAAAAAGGATTAGCTACCTTTTGATCCAGTAAGTTAGGGGCGGCCCTCTCAGAACACCTAACTCACGGAATTGTAATTTAAGGACACTAAATATCAAATTTGAAGCAATTTAAGGATGCAATGCGTTTGAAACCCAATTGTGACCTCGAACAGTTTCAATTTTGAAAGTTGGTGTCCTTAAATTGCAGCTTCGTAATTTGAGTGTCTTGAAACTGCCACGTAGGATTTATCCCTCAAATTAATTGGCATGTGCGGATCATCCGTCCAAGTTCCGCCTAAAAATTAGGTTTCAGACGTATCGTGTCCTTAAACTGCTTTAATTTTGAAAGTTAATATCCTTAAATTGCAACCCCGGGGTTCCTAAAAGTAGTGTTTATAGCTTACGAGACGAAAAAAATAGTTACGCTAAAAAAAAGAAAAATATCTAATTTTATTTTTACGTCAATTTCAAGGAAATGAGAAAACAAGGTATCGAGGAAGATAAACTTCAACTGCTGCGGGACGTGAGTGGAGCTTTCCGGCCCGGCATCCTAACAGCGCTGGTGGGAGTGAGCGGGGCGGGCAAGACGACGCTGATGGATGTCCTGGCGGGTCGGAAGACGGGCGGGTACATCAAAGGAAGCATCAGCATATCGGGCTATCCGAAGAACCAATCCACGTTCGCACGGGTCAGCGGCTACTGCGAGCAAACGGACATACACTCCCCGCGGGTCACCGTTTATGAGTCGGTCGTCTACTCGGCGTGGCTGAGGCTTTCTCCCGACGTCGACAAGCAGACACGGACGGTACGTATTCATGTGTAGAGTTAAAATTCTCGACGACCCTTTGAAACTTAAAACGAAAAAAAAAAAACTCTTTATCACGGGAATTTAGATGTTTGTCGAAGAAGTTATGGAGTTGATCGAGCTGAACCCTATACGGAACTCGTTGGTGGGCTTGCCAGGAGTCGACGGCTTATCGACGGAGCAGAGAAAGAGACTAACGATAGCCGTGGAATTAGTCGCAAACCCATCGATCATATTCATGGACGAGCCCACCTCGGGCCTGGACGCTCGAGCTGCTGCCATCGTTATGCGGGCGGTTCGTAACACCGTTGACACGGGCCGGACCGTGGTCTGCACCATTCACCAGCCCAGCATAGATATTTTCGAATCTTTCGACGAGGTTTGACGCATTAACTTTTTTAGTCCATTTTTTTTATATACAGCTTTTATATTCGGAAACTACTTTTCGGCGTAGCTTCTACTGCTGAAGAGAGGAGGGCAAGTGATCTACGAGGGGCCGCTCGGCCATCATTCCCGACTGTTGATCGAATACTTTCAAGTGGGTATTTTTTTTTTCGCGAGATACGTATTCGAACTACCGTTAGAAAATCATCTTAAATAACTGCGCCGTTCTTACAGGCTTTGCCGGGCATTCCCGAGATCAAAGAAGGTATAAATCCTGCTACGTGGATGCTTGATATTACCACGCCGGCCATGGAGGGTCAGCTCGGCGTGGACTTTGCGGAGATTTACGACCGCTCCGATCTTTGCAGGTGGATCAAATCGGCGGGATATCGAATACTCTTGATATTTGTTGTTGCTTTCCTTTATTACATTCTCGACTTTTTCGATTAAACGTTATCGCAGGAGAAACCAAGAACTGATTAAAGATCTGAGCACACCTTCCCCGGGATCACAGGACTTGCATTTCCCGACCAAATATGCGCAATCCTTCGCTAGTCAGTGCAGAGCTTGCTTTTGGAAACAACACTTGTCGTATTGGAGATATCCGCAGTACAACACCATCAGGTTTTGTGTGACGGTGATCATCGGGATCATATTCGGCGTCATATTTTGGAAGAAGGGCGACAAAATGTAAGTCGTATTTTGCCGATTTATGTTTATCAGCTTTCCAAATTTTGCAACTGACTCTATCCGTGGCTAACGCGGGAATCGAAAATCATACGTGTCGCCGATGGTTGATAATATAAATTCCAACTAGTGCCCCGCGATTTTCGATTTCCGCGATTCACAAATGCAGAAAAAATCGGAATCAGTGTATTCGATTCTGAAAGTCGATAAACGATAATTGCCAAAAATTTCCGACCGTTAAGTAATGTTTAACTGGCATAAGTTTGTGTATTACGGAAACCACATTGTGTGCTTTTACCATTTAGATTTTATTAAATGACAACTGCACCTAAAAGTTTAAGCTTGAAGGGAGTTTATCATATTTTAATTTTATATAATTTATTACCTACGTCCTCACTTTTAGTCTGATTTATGTATTATTTAGCCTTAGGCGTAGATGTTTAGGGTTTAGAGTTTAGAATTTAGGGTTTAATATTCATGACCACCGATTTCATGTTAATTGATCACCTCGCCTAAAAGCTTAAACTTGAAGGGAGTGCCTCATATTCTAATTTTATATGATTTATTTCTGACATGGTTTTTTCCTCTTTTTTTTTTTTTCCTTTTAGTTCCAAACAACAAGATCTGATGAATCTAATCGGAGCGATGTACTCCGCCATCATGTTCCTCGGAGGAACGAACACGTCCGCGGTCCAATCGGTCGTAGCGGTCGAAAGAACTGTCTTCTACCGCGAAAAAGCAGCCGGGATGTACTCACCTCTTCCGTACGCATTCGCGCAGGTAAGAATAATTACAATCCCCTACAAAAAAAACAAAAAAAAAAAATTCTCTCGACCCATGACATACACACATACATACCGATTTATTCGTTAACGCCCTTGTAATAACGCGCACAGCTGGCGATCGAGGTCATATACGTAGCAATCCAAACGTTCATATACAGCTTCCTCCTCTACTCGATGATCGGATTCCCATGGCACCCCGGGAAGTTCTTCCTCTTCTACTTCTTCGTCTTCATGTGCTTCACCTACTTCACCGCCTACGGCATGATGCTCGTCTCCCTCACGCCGAACTACGTCATCGCCGCCATAGTCATGACCTTCTTCCTCAGCTTCTGGAATCTCTTCACAGGCTTCCTCATCCCGAGAACGGTAATAAAATAATACTAATAATAAAAACTCGCGGTAATAACGAACAATCGATCGTTGATCGTCTTTTTTTTTTTTTTGAAAATTTCAGCAAATCCCGATATGGTGGAGATGGTATTATTGGTGTACGCCTCCGGCGTGGACGATATACGGGCTCGTGACGTCTCAGGTCGGAGACAAGAGCGTCCCCGTCGAAGTACCGGGCTTCGGAGACGTGCCGCTCGACCTTTACCTCGAGAAGCTTTTCGGTTTTAAGTACGGTTTCTTGGGAGCTGTTGCTGCTGCACATATTGGGTGGGCTTTGTTTTTCTGCTTTGTCTTTGCTTACGGTATTAAGTTCCTCAACTTCCAAAGGAGGTGATGGGACTGGGAAACTGATGATTTGTCTCTTTTCTTCCCTCCAAAAGAGGTTTATACGTTTTTTTTTGTTTGATTGGCAGTTGATGTAATAAGGGGCTTGATTTGTTCTAACTGAATCTTTACACTGGGAAATTTAGTATGGGTGTTATTACATTATTTATCTTGGAATGAAAGTAAATACGAATTGGTTTCTATTGTATAGGTTGTAATTTAACACTTCTATTCAGAAAAAGATCAAGAGATTTATCTAATTCATCAAAATGTTTACCGAATATCATAATTAGATGCAACTCTTTGACAAGTCCAACATAAGTGCTAGAATTTGGTGACCCAAAACTCAAAAATTAAAGTCGAAGATCGATCCTAACAAGTTAGGATGCACATGGAGCACGGGGATGAGCTCCACGGCCAAGAGCAAGGGGCTCCAATTGACACATTGAGTGGTTGGAGCTAGCCGATTCACGTGGTGGAGCAAGGCTGAGGCGAGGTCTGAAGATGTTTGAAGTTCGTTTGAGCGCGATTTTGATTCACGGCCGTGGAACCCAATGCAAGAGGCCGTGGACCATGATCATAAACCGAAGAATCAAGATTTCCAAAAGGCTCGGATGAGTACAGTTTTTTAGTTGTGACTGTAGCTAAATTTTTGTTTCTAACTAGGAACCTTCTAGGCATTATATCTTCTATATATATATGACATTTGAGTTGGGCCATTATATATAGAATTTAGAGAGTAAGTTGTAAACTTGTAATCTCTGAGAGTTTATTAATAAAAGAGAGATCTTTATGGCACCTGAACGAAGGCGCAAAGTCAGAACTTACAGCCAAATCACGTTAAACCCTAATTTTTCACCGTTTTTCGTTCTATGTTTTTTGTATTACTTCTTAATTTGGATCGACCTTTCAATCGAATCTTTACACACACATATAGTCTACGTCAAGTGACGAACTAACGACGCCGGTTCCCTAACAATAAATAAAAGGTTCATTTGCTCATATTCAACACTTCGAAGCATCCTCTGAAATCCTAGAAGTCATGCAGCTTTATCGTCCTTCTCCCATCCTAAAATATCTTCCCCCGTCATATTTCGTATCTTCCGTATTATATCTGTCGTTCTACCTTGATAAACCACTGTTGTACTCCGTGAACACCGTGAGCGATGCAATATCATTCTTAAGGACATATCATATAATTCTAGACTCGACAATAAAATTACTTCGCATCGGGACATTACATGTTATTTTATATTTAAATATGTATTGTTGGGGTGGGGTCTCCCAAATACGGATGCAGATGCAAATTAAGTTATCAGAAAAACTAAGATGTTGACCCTAATGTTGAAACAACATTCGGGATCATAACGTTTTTGCACAGCGGAAAAGTTAACTTAGTTGTAAACAAATGCAAGCACGATGGACACAGGGTTTCAAAATTTGCAGCAAGTTATAAAAACTTGCTGCGTGCCTTCAGGGCAAAATTCCACTACGAGAATGGATTACAAAAAAGCAACTATCAAAGATAGTAAAAGCAGCCTAGAAAAGAGTAAAACTACTATACCAATCTTCACACGAAAACTCACGTATAGATCCTAAGTCCTATATAAAAGTGTGAAGATAAAAACTAGGCACAAAGAGATCAAAACATATAGATGATGATTGAAAGCTTCCCTTTCTTCAAGCTCGTAGCACGCGCACGCCTTTCTATCTTAATGTCTCGATGCTCAAACTCGATTGGGGTCTTCCGAATATATAGATTCGTGACTCCCCCTATTTTACAGGTCCGATTTGGTTTGTTCCACCTTATACTTCTTCTTCTCTATTTTTAGTAAATGCACCTCCTATTTTTAGCAACTGCTTGACTCAATCTCCCATGATCTTTATATCTTCTCTACTGATCTCCATATCTTCTATTTTTAGCAATTGCTTGACTCAATCTCCCATGATCTTCATATCTTCTATTTTTAGTAAATGCAATCCACTTTCCTCGAACAATTCCAGCTCGAAAATACCTTCCTGCACATACTAAAATAAAGGCACAATAATAGGGTAAACGGTTTTTGGGTATGAAAGACAAAATCAAAGATGGCCCTCGTCTGAGTCAATGTTGACTCAGGTGTTGATCAACATTTTGACTCAGGTGTCACTCAACATTTTGACTCAGGTGTCAATCTACATTAACAATCTCCCCCTTTTTGTCTTTCTTCCCAAAACCCGTGCAGAGATAAATCCAAAAAACTCCCCCTGAAAGCATCAAGATAGTCAGAACAAAGAAAAATGGATATCATAATGATGTTAGTATATAACCAGTCTCAAGCACATCTGCAAGCAAAAACAGAAGATCAAATCTGCAAGCATCTGCAAGCAAACACAAAAGTCAGGCACGCAATAAAAACCAGAGAATCTAAAAAGTTAGACTCTCAAGTGAGTCGCCTGAAGCTTCCTCTACTATTTCTTGTTATTGTTCAGCTCCCCCTGCAGAAGTTTCCTCCTCAGCAAATCCCTGATCTGCACCACTATCTCCCCCTTTTTGGGAAGAAAGTAAACCCCGAAGAACCTCCCTCTGAGAAATCAGAAAGGCTATGATGTCGTCCAGACACTTAATTGCTTTCTCCAGGTTCGATGTTGAGGCAGATGAGTAACCAACATTCTGCGACTCATAATTGGGTGAGTGCGCCATAAAAATTAAGAGAACTGGTAAAAGCTATGTTAAATTGAAAGAGGAAAAATAAAGAAAGCTTTGAAGATTTGCAGAGATAAACACATATATTATAGGATAGATTTGTGCAATGGAGAGATATCCGGCCAAGACTGAGTCAATAAATAGACCAAAACAGAAAAAAGAAATTTTTCACCAGTAAAAAAATAATGAGCGTGCAGTGTAACGGTCAAAAAAATTTCCTTTTTCAAATACCTATCAAATCGTGATTTTAACGGTAAAAGGCGCAGTAATAGGTATGCAATAACGGTCTAAAAAATCGGGTAATTGTGGAGTAAAAATCGTGCACATAAGGAGATAACATAAATCAGGTCGAGAACAAATGATACTAACCGTTTAGGGACTTTGATGAGCACATGAACCAAGTGGAGATAGCTGTTCTTCTGTTAACTCTAAATGAGAGATATGAATACTAGACACGACAGACTAAATATATGTATAGATAAGACATAAGACACATAGACATAAACGTAAAATATAGCATCATCAAATAGGTTAGTCACAAATGTTGCCCAATATTTGACCCAACATCCTCAAAGACTTTTTCCTTCATTTTCTGTTCGAACACCCTAGACTCATTTTTCTTTCATTTTCTGCTCTTTCTTACCTTTTATTTCCGGTGCACTGCTCTTTCTTGATTGCTTTTCCATCAAGGTTCAAGAAGTTTTTTTTTTTTTTTTTTTCATTAGAGAATACATCGTCACCGCGAATGCCGTGTACCTTTGATTTTTATTTTTATTTTTTATTTTTTCAGAGAATACATCGTCACCGCGAATGCCGTGTACCCTTGAAAGTTTTTTCAACTTTTCTTGAACCTGTATCTTGAAAAAGGTCATGAGCAATCGTGTGCTAAAGAATAGAGTCATTTCAGAAAATGGTCCAGGTGAGTCAAATCATTTCAGGAAATCATCACAGAGCATGTCGAAGTAAATATCAAACGAGTAACAAATAGTAAGACATATGCTAATGTTGATCCAGATACTGGACCAACATTTACTGACACTGACACAGACCTATCGACTTCTTCAGGCTCGAGAACCTTTCAAAGTCTAAGGCTTTAGTGAAAATATCAGCTAACTGACTCTTAGTATCTATATGCTCAATCTTAACAAACTCTTTTTCGACCATATATCTCAAGAAATGATGCATAATATCTATATGCTTGGTCCTAGAATGATGAATAGGATTTTTCGATATATTTATAGCACTCAAGTTATCACAGAACATAAGAACAGACTGACTCTCTACGCCATAATCACATAAAATACTTTTCAGCCAAATGAGTTGAGTACATCAGCTGCCCGCAGCTACATACTTTTCAACCAACTAGATTCGTGTTAGTATCCTTAGAAAACCATAAACCGAGATTGTACGGACCACTAACATACTTCAAAATTCTTTTGACTGCATTTAAATGAGAAACTTTTGGCTCAGCCTGATATCTCGCACATACACAAACACTATACATTATATCAGGTCTACTCGCAGAAAGATATAGTAAGCTATCAATCATAGAACGGTACAATGTTGGATCAACATTTACCCCAGCATTATCTTTACTTACCTTCTGCGTAGATCCCATAGGAGTTTTCATTACCTTTGCATTATCTAACCCGAACTTCTTCACAGTGTTCTTAGCATACTTCTCCTGGGACATAAAGATGCCATTTTTACTTTGCTTAACCTGCAGTCCTAGGAAAAACGTTAGTTCGCCAATCATACTCATCTCAAATGTAGAATTCATAGCATGAACAAACTGATCAGACATAGATTGAGAGGTCGAACCGAAAACAATATCATCCACATAAATCTGTGAAATCAGCATATCATTACCAACCCTTTTTACAAAAAGAGTCCTATCGGCTTCGCCTCTAACAAATCCAAAATCCAAAAGAAATGAAGTAAGTCTATCATACCACGCACGAGGAGCCTGCTTAAGACCATAAAGAGCTTTTTACAATTTAAAAACATGATCAGAATGATAAGGATCTTCGAAACCTTTAGGCTGCTCAATGTAAATTTCTTTATCAATATAGCCATTTAAAAACGCACCCTTTACATCCATCTGGTGTAAGGTAATGTTGAGCCAACATGCAATAGCAAGCAGTGACTCTAGCCTAGCTACGGGGGCATAGGTTTCATCGAAGTCAATACCCTCAACCTGAGTATAACCTTGAGCAACTAAACGGGCTTTATTTCTAATCACGTTACCATGTTCATCAGATTTGTTCTTGAAAATCCACTTCGTACTATGTCATTAATGTCACTCGGTCGAGGAACCAAAGTCCAAACCTGATTTTTATCGAACTGTAAAAGCTCTTCTTGCATAGCATTGATCCAAAAACTGTCCTTGAGTGCTTCAAGAACGTTTTTCGGCTCAATCTCAGACACATAGCAGTTAAACCTTACCTCGCTGTATACGGAAGTCATACACACATTCTTTACCATAGATCTGTAGTCTTTCCGTGGTTTGTCCCTTGTTCTGCGCCCTTCATCCAATGTTCCAATGATCTGATCAGAAGGATGGTCTTTTTGAATTCTGGGAGGAGGATCTCTACGAACATTCATGGAATCATCTTCACTGCCCTGTTCAGTTGATGATGTTGAATCAGGTGTTGGTTCAACATTTGACGCATCAGCATCCTCAGTTTGTCCAACTGCAGGAACTATATCTGAAATATCAACCTGTGGAATATTCCTGCTAAGATCAGAAGCATCATCAAATACAATATTCACAGATTCCTGAATCGTTCTCAACCTTAAATTGTACACTCGATAAGCTCGGCTGTTAGTCTAATAACCCAAGAAAACGCATTTATCACTTTTAGAATCAAACTTAGTCAAATACTCACGATCATTAAGCATATAACAAGTACATCCAAACACTTGGTAACAGATCCTTGCTGCCATTTTTATCACCCACTTGGTAACAGTTGTCACTTGATCTTTTTCCTGCCATAACACAAAGATTTTTGTCGTTAAACACTTCGCAACATTCTTTGTTGAACCTTACATCGAGTTCATCATCGCATAGCTGACTTATGCTAATCAAGTTAGCTACAAGTCCTTCAACATGTAGAACGTTCCTCAAGGCTAGAAAACCGGTGACATTAAGTTTCCCGCGACCAAGTATTCTGCCTTTTGCTCCACCGCCAAACGTCACTGTACTACTTAAAGGTGTGTACTCAATAAGATAATCTTTAGTACCCGTCATGTGGCGTAAACAGCCACTATCAAAGTACCAAGATCCTGAAACGTCAGCTTTCAAAGATGTATATACGACATTACATTGAAGCAAAGACTCATCAGCAAGAACTTTCTTTTTCGGTATCCAAACTGTCTCATTCTTATGATAGAAAGAATTAGAACACAAGTCGTCTGAAACGTCCCCAGACACCCTTTTCAACACTGATTTCTCAATGTTGGATCGAATGTTGGATGACTTTTCAGTCAACAAAACCTTTTTGGTAAAATCATCTTTCAACTTTCAGCAATATGGTTTGATATGTCCAGATTCAAAACAAAAATGACATTTGAAACTTCTATTTCTGGACTTTCCTACAGCATGCTTAGTTTCATTAATAAAAGCAGCACGAGATTTATATCCTAGACCATGTTTATCAGAAACAGTTAAGGAAAGTACCTCGTCAAGTGTCGACTTACCTTTGTTCAACTTTGAAAAGGTCTCTTCAGCCTTTTTGACTTGCTTTTGCAGACTATCAAGTTCCAGGTCCTTTCGAGTCAAAAGAACTTCCATTCTGCTAACTCTATCCCGTAATTCTTGAATTACCTTCTCAGTATTAGCCTTCTCAGCGATCAGACATTGTATGGTTTCCTTCAACTTTACGTTCATCTCCTTTTCTTTTGAGCATTCAGCAAAAAGAAGTTTGTAAGTTCATTCAGTGTTCTCTGCGTCTTTCTCTGGATTATCAATTTCCTTTTCTGTATCATCAAAACTCAAAGAACCATCAAAACAGTTCGAATCATCATAATCAAAGTAAATATATTGTTTAGATGTTGAATTCAATGTTGACTCAACATCTGGTACCGCAGTAAATCCGATATGATGTTCTTCATCTTCATTGTCAGAAAAGGTTGAATTTCGCATATTCGTCCATTTGGCCACCTCCTCCGAGTCTTTAGCAGTCTCATCAGCTTCATCATCTGAAAGACTCACCCAATTCACCTTTCCATACCTATGAAGTGTATTGGCACATTCATTTGCGTAATGTCCCCAGCCTTTGCACGCATGGCACTGAACCGAATCCCTGTCAAACTTATCATTTTTCGCTTTTTCAGCATAATTTATTCTGTTGATAGGGCGGTTAGGCATAGATGAAGACTCTTTAGTATTAACAACGTTCTTCAATGTTGGACCAACATTCAACTCTTTCTTATTCTTCATGAACTTCTTAAAGTTTCTAACCAGCATAGCCATATCCACATCATCGTCAGAATCAACCTCTTGTTCAGGAACAGAAGATTGAGTGACTAGTGCAATGCTTTTACCCTTGGATACATTCCTCTGGACCTCGAGATTGGTCTCGTAGTTCTTCATGATATTCATCAGGGTATTGAAATCCAGGGTGGCCAGATTGTGAGCTTCCTCGACCGCTGCAACCTTCACATTAAACTTTTCAGTCAGTGATCGAATAGCTTTAGAATTTAACACTTTATTCGAAATCGGTTCACCCAAGCTATGACATTCACTAGAAATATTCAAGAGTTTTCCAAAATAAGTAGTAATATCTTCATCATCACTCATGCGCAGATTTTCAAGTTGACTATGTAGAAGTCGAAGTTTTGTGTCTTTCACACTCGCATCACCCTCACAGTACCTTTGAAGCATATCCCAAGCAAGTTGAGCACTAGTACAGTTTTGAATGATCTTAAACATGAAAATATCCACAGAAGAAAATATAGCATGTAAAGCTTTTTCATTAAAATCAGTCGTGGCTCTTTCATGACGAGTCCATTCAGCTATGGGTTTGTCTACGACTTCCCCATCAGCATCTGGAGGATTTTTAGGAGTGGTATAATCAGTGAGAACAGAGTCCCATGCACGTGAGTTAATCGACTTTATGCATTGACGCATACGAATTTTCCAATAAGCATAATTAGAGCCATCTAAAACAGGAACTTTACCAAAATAATTTGAGCTTAAGGCATCCATATCAAAAAGATCAGAACGCTTAGTGTATCAAGCGGAGGCTCTGATACCATTGTTGGGGTGGGGTCTCCCAAATACGGATGCAGATGCAAACTAAGTTATCAGAAAAACTAAGATGTTGACCCTAATGTTGAAACAACATTCGGGATCAGAACGTTTTTGCACAGCGGAAAAGTTAACTTAGTTGTAAACAAATGCAAGCATGATGGACACGTGGTTTCAAAATTTGCAGCAAGTTATAAAAACTTGCTGCGTGTCTTCAGGGCAAAATTCCACTACGAGAATTGATTACAAAAAAGCAACTATCAAATATAGTAAAAGCAGCCTAGAAAAGAAACTACTCTACCAATCTTCACACGAAAACTCACGTATAGATCCTAAGTCCTATACAAAAGTGTGAAGATAAAAACTAGGCACAAAGAGATCGAAACATATAGATGATGATTGAAAGCTTCCCTTTCTTCAAGCTCGTAGCACGCGCGCGCCTTTCTATCTTAATGTCTCGATGCTCAAACTCGATTGGGGTCTTCTGAATATATAGATTCGTGACTCCCCCTATTTTACAGGTCCGATTTGGTTTGTTCCACCTTATACTCCTTCTTCTCTATTTTTAGTAAATGCACCTCCTATTTTTAACAACTGCTTGACTCAATCTCCCATGATCTTTATATCTTCTCTGCTGATCTCCATATCTTCTATTTTTAGCAATTGCTTGACTCAATCTCCCATGATCTTCATATCTTCTATTTTTGGTAAATGCTTGCTCATTCTCCTATGATCTTCATATCTTCTATTTTTAGTAAATGCAATCCACTTTCCTTGAACAATTCCAGCTCGAAAATACCTTTATGCACATACTAAAATAAAGGCACAATAATAAGGTAAACGGTTTTTGGGTATGAAAGACAAAATCAAAGATGGCCCTCGTCTGAGTCAATGTTGACTCAGGTGTTGATCAACATTTTGACTCAGGTGTCACTTAATATTTTGAATAAGGTGTCAATCTACATTAACATGTATAATCGTAATTACGAAAAATTACCCCTCAACATATCATTTCTTGTATGTTGAAAATAAATTACTCCCAAGTCAACTTGCTTTTCGCAGCCTTAGCAAAAGACTCAGTCCTCATCTGAGATTGATTCTCTCAAAATGAATGAAAGTCAACTTTGACTTGAACAAATAGAGAGACCCATTTGCTTTTCTTGGCCTGGCAATGAAACCTATATATACTCCAAAAACTGCTTAAGCTAAACAATCTCACACACAACACAATAAGATTAGACGTCTACGTTCTTTCTTCGGAAAATAAGACTGCAATTTTTCTGAGAAATGGAAGAATTCCCACGTACTTCACCTCTATATCATCAAGACGATGATGTCAGAAGATGGATGTCGGGTAAACGGGTCGACCCGAGGGTTCTCGCCACCTTAGAATCGTTTGAGGAAAAGTGCATAGATAAGGATTTCTTCAAGAAAGCCTTATTCCATGGAAAACACGAGGAGGAGCTGTTCAATAAGACTACAATGGCGAGGAAGAAAAAGACCACCATGAGTCGAAGCATGAGCTTAGGGAAGAAGAGAGGCTTGGGCGGCGATGAAGATGGCGGTTCGAAGCTCGAGCGGTTTAAGGTTAGGAGGCCGGTTGTGTTTGTGTCTGGACAGGACGGCGACGGCGGCGGTTCTGGGCCGGTGGTGGTGGTGGTGGCGGACGACGGTTCGGCAAGTCGAGGGTTCAATTAAATGACCATATTGCCCTTGGTTTCTTGGGACTGTGCTGTAAGAGACAACCTCGGCTGACTGTTGTTTTTTTTCTTTCATTTTTTCTTTCAATTAATTATTTCTTAATGAATTGGGGCACGTGCTATTGTATTACGAATCGGATTACGATAAAAAAAAAAATATTTCTTACATTAATTAATTATTTTTTCAAGAAGAATCTCATCTTGATTTCAATTGATAAACGAGATTTTTTATCTCACAAATTTACATAGAGAGACAACAATATACTAAAAATAATGGGGGATTACCTAAATTGGTCTCCGATATTTACCAAATTGACTAATTTAGTTCTCAATATTTCTCGTGGACCAGTCCACAATGTTGTTGAAAATGAATGAAACTGATCCTTCCGTCAACGCCACCGTTAATTTAGACGAAAAATGACACGTATCAACGCGCGATGAAAGCAATAAAAAGATTGATGCGTGATGATACGTGTTATTTTCCGTCTAAATTAACGATCACATTGACGGAAGGACCAATTTAATTCATTTTCGACAACATCAGGGACTAAATTGGTCCACGAGAAACACTAGAGACTAAATTGGTCTATAGGGTAGCCATTTTGGCATATCCCCGAAAATAATCATAAAAAATTCTTTCATATTTTCACAATTTACTCATACTAGTACTTTACGCACACTCGATACTTGTGTTATGATATATATAAGATTATTTTATATTTGTTATTTATGATTCAAAATATTTAATAAATGAAATCATAAATTTAATTTTAATTTATATCGTTGTATGTATATAAAAAAAAGTTGATTTGTAAAGTTTATATTATAATTATAATAAACTAAAAATAAATGGCAAAATAGTAATTACACATGACATACTAATTAATTGAAAAACAGTTACTCTAAGCCACTCATCATGATGTATAGATATATTTAATTATGGGTTATATAACTATTATTATAATCATGACATCGATCCGTTACAATTATATAAACTAATATGTTATTGCACACTCGATGCGTGTGCTTAAATTATAAATGCATAATATTAGTTTATATTTGAGATATTTATAATTTATAATATATAATAGATGAAAAATTATTTAAAAAACTTGTAAGGATGTAACTATAATAAATAAAAAATTAAGGAGTACAATAGTAATTATTCATATTAAATAAATTGTGAAAAAATGGATCAAATTGTAATAAACTTTCCGCACCAATTGACAGTTTTTATCCACCCTTCACACTCAATAAATAGTATAGATATTTTCCCTTTTTTTTTTGTCAAGAGGTATTCCCACAAACACAAACATATTCCGAAACTCCAATTAAGTCAAGTATGAGTTGAATTCGAGTCTGATATAAAACGATTTCATCTCTCAGCGGAACTAATCTTATGATCTGTGTGTAAGAGTTTCCAAATCAAAACAAATTACCATGTTTAAGAAGTTGAATTATGATCAAATCGTTGCCCTTTCTTTAGAGTTTCCCATTTTTCAGCTAACTAATCTACTCATACTGTTTCAAATTCAAACAATGTAATCATTAAATCATTGATCTCCATTTAGAGATATCATAACCTACTCATTTATCCCATGTGACATATTTCCTCTATTAAAAGTGTAAAATTTCAATATCTATCTCCACGTTCAAATCTCCTAACTAACATTTCCACTAACAGATTATTAAATTTCAAAATTTTTATATCCATATTCAAATCGTTTAAGATATTATCTTGATTTTCTTACCAATTATCATCTTTGTTTTTCCCCCCCTATCTACCTTTTTTTTTATTTATTATTATTACAAAATCTATTCATTTCAATCTTTGTTTTAGCCGTCTCTCCCTTCACTTCATTTCTCCCTTAGAATCACAAGTTTCCACCATGGGTGATTTCGCCGCCGTTATTCTCAATTCCCAAAAAAATTGACTCAGAGGGGCAATAGAATCTTTATGCCGATGGCGGAGTTAACAGCGTAGGAGGAGAATAGAATTAATGTTCATAGAAAGCTAATCAGAATTTTTTTCTTTCTTTCTTTTTTTGAGGTGGGACATCTTCCTCGTAAGTGGGTAATCTTAAAAAGAGTGTGTGTGGTAGCCAAAATCCATTCTTTTACAGATTTTTTTTGTTGAAAAGCTTTGATTTATGGGAGGGTTTTGTTTGAGCATTTGAATTTCTACTGGTCAGATATGGTGGAAAGAGCCGAGACACACAGCAGAAGAACGATAAGCTAAATCAATCGAGCTGGGATTTTAGGAGTGGTGTGTAATAACAGCAGAAAGTGAGAGAAAAAAAAAGAGTAATGGCATCTTCAGGGATGAATCTAGTGATGACTGTAATAGGATTTGGTCTGAGTGTTATGTTCATAGTGTTTGTTTGCACAAGGCTCATCATTGCTAGAATATATATCCGCGCATCGAGGCGGTCTGGGGAACATAGATCTGATCTTAGCATTGTAAGATCTGAATCTTAACGGTTGCTTCGTCTTTTTGAATATGTTCGAATTATAGATGGAATGGTGTTATTGCATATTTCTGTTATTTACTAGGTTATTGTTCGGTTATCGCACAGTCGTCTTGTTCTTTGATCCCTGAAACTGCTCTCTCTGTGTTGTGTGTGTCCTCATTTGTTTCTCCGCTTTGGTTATTTTGTTGTCTTGTATGAATTTGATGCCACGGTGGCTCGACTTGTCTGAAAATTCTGCAACGTGAGTTTCGTTTGGAATTAGTTTAAATCGATCTCTTTTGACTTTCGTTGCAGTTGGAGAGGGGTTCTCAAGGTCTCGATCCCGTGAATGTTGCCAACTTTCCCACGAAAAAGTATCGAGAACTATGTTTCTCGTCGAAAGAAAATCATCAGTAAGTTGTGAATTACAATCCTTCTCTATGTCTATGCATTTCTTGATTGCTTGCGCGGCTAATTCGTTTATATAAAGATCCATTAGTTCATTGTGGCGGTTGTACTTTATAGCGACAAAATCATCAAAGATTTTTTATTTTTTTCCTTTGGATGTTGTTCAATTGCAAGCACCTTCAACTACTAATGTAGAGAAGACGAAAAATGAAAAAACGAAACGATGGATCTTTATATCATCCTTGTGCAATGTGCTATTCCAATTTATTTGTCTCTTTCATATACATTTTCTCACTTGGGCTAATTGTCTGTACATTTTTACTTAATTTTTTCTGATTTTCATGTGATTGGCCGTTTGTTGATTTGATAGTGAAAGGATGACACGAGCCTACAATACGATGTTTTTAGATCAAACCCTTTAATTTAATCCCGTTGATTTCGTCAAATCTTTATCGAATCATAAAATTTCTGGCACGTTCACCTTGGTTTTCTTGCGGCGTAACCTAGGACTTCTTGTCTGCTTTCTTGACGCTGCCATTTTCGCTTCGTTTTGTAATGAAAATCGCCTCTTCCCCCTAATGAACACTACATAGGTGCACGATATGCCTTCACGATTACTTGGAAGAAGACACACTACATATTTTACCGTCGTGCGGGCACTCCTTCCACCAGACATGCGTCGGGATATGGCTGCAGAGGAATTCCACGTGCCCCATGTGCAGAACGTCCCTGCGGGACCCGCCCGAGAAGAAATGGTTCATGCAGCCCATGTTCTGCTCAGCCCTTCGTTCTCAGTACAACGAGCAGTCTCTGAACGCCCAACAACGTTGTCTTCGTTGCATGGAAAACGAACTACGGGCGAACGGGGAGACGTCCCCTGGTGGAGCTACTAGCCCGGCGGGGAATCGTGCCGACGGTAAGGAATGTAATGATAGTGATAGTGACTGTAATGATAAGAACAGTGATGTAGTGATGAAAGTTTCTGTGTAAACGAAAGTTGAGAGATGACGCAGTTCCCTTTTGGATGGTTTAACCTTGTGTGTGTGTGTGTGTTTTTTCTCTTTTTTCTTTATATTCTTGCTGTAAATTTTGGGTTGTAGGTTCGAGTTTTTTTTTTCAGTTATTTTTTCAGTTATGTTAAAATTTAATGTTGAATTAAATATGTTAGAATGTTGAATTTGTTATAAAATTGTTATACCTATTGAATGATATAGATAAACAATTTCTTTTATTTAATAATTTTTATATGATTTTACAAAATGCAAGTCACTTAGTTAATTTCTCAAATTATACTTATAAAATAAAATATTATTTACCATTTAGTCAACCATCAAACTTTCTAAACGTCCATTTTAAACTTAATTATTACTCTTTTCTAACTACCATTCTAAATAATATAATTCAGATATAATCTTCCCAACTCCGATAGCAACCCTTGAATTTTCGACACGTCAAAATTTTTTATTTTCGATGAGTGTCGAAAATCTAACGAGTTGAGTTGGTGTTCCCACATGGATATGATAGAATAAATCATTCACATAATTAAATAATCATAAAAGAATTCTTGGATAAGTCATATTCTCAATGGACGCTGAAAGGCCATTTTTTCAATGGGTCGGAAAAAAAATTGTCCCCAAGGCCTTGACCAAGTGGTTGGGTCTAAGACATTTCAAGTTGGCAGTCTATGATTCAAATCTACTTAAGACTTTATCAGGTGGGGATAGGAACGTTCTTACCTGTTCTCAGGTGTTAGTCTCATCCTCGGAAGTTTATGAAGTAAGCTCATAACCGATTGAGTTGGGATACCTTTGGGAATAGAAAAAATTATTATTGTTGGGTCCATTTTTTTCTCATTTATTTAAAAAAAAAATAGATTTTATGTCATTTGTAAGGGATTTGTATAATTTTAAATTGTACAATCTCAAACTCGAAAAACATGTAAGATCATCAAAAAAATACGACAATAAGAACTTCTCGATTGATTATTTTCGTATGTGATCTATATTTCTATAACTAACTAAAATAAATAATTTTTTCTTCATCATGTATTAATTACTAAATGATATAGTTCGAAAAAACCGGAAAAACAGATGAGGTTATTTTCATGCTATCTAACTCATGTTTTATAATCAATCTGAAATAATATTGATTTTGTTTTAAAAATATTAATTGTGATTAATATTATATTAAGATTATTTTATTATAATTATACTTATATTAAGATTATAATGATAATATAACTTATAATAATAAAGAGAGAGATTATAGAGAGATTAAGTATTTCAATACTTGGTGTGTTTACAATGATCTCTAATCACCTATTTATACTACTAATAATTCACTATTACAACTAATCACATTAATTACAATTATACACCTCACACTAAAATACAAACTTTTCAATTAAACACCTCATCTTATCATCTTATCATCTCATCAACATTTAATACAATACTTCCAAATCATCAATCATTTAACTAATATTATTATTTAAAACATCCACATTATTAATTATTTCATAATACTCCCCCTTGGATGTTTTCAAAGAATATGCCTCGTTAAAACCTTATTAGAAAAACTCAATGGGATAAAAACCTAATGAAGGAAAAGAGTACATGATTCTTTTAGATACGCTTTCGATTGTTGCCTCATTAAAAACCTTACTAGGAAAACCACATGGGAAAAACCTCAGTGAAGGAAAAAAGAGTGCAACGCGTATTTACTCCCCCTGATGATAACATCATTCCAAATCTCGAAGTCTTCGAACTCCAATTGAATATATCAATCTTTTGAAAATTATTGGGGGAAGTGCTTTCGTGAATAAATCTGCAAGATTTTCACTTGATCGCACTTGTTGTACGTCAATATCACCATTTTTCTCTAAATCACGTGTAAAGAAAATTTTTGGTGAAATATGCTTTGTTCTATCTCCCTTAATATATTCTTCCTTTAATTGGGCAATGCATGCAGCATTATCTTCATATAAAATCGTCGGAAGTAACTTTTCGATAATAACCCACAGTTTGTTTATATGCTCAATTATCGATCGCAACCAAACACATTCTCGACTAGCTTCATGAATAGCTAAAATTTCGCATGATTAGATGAAGTAGCCGTTAAACTTTGTTTAACTGACCGCCATGAAATAGCGGTTCCGCCATGCGTAAATAAATAGCCCGTTTGCGATCGAGCATTATGTGGGTCGGATAGAAAACCAGCATCTGCATATCCAATCAAATCTGCTTTTGATTCATTTGGATAGAACAATCCCATATCAGTTGTTCCTTGAAGGTATCGAAATATCCGTTTAACTCCATTCCAATGTCTACGAGTCGGTGACGAACTATATATTGCCAATAGATTACAGCGAACGCTATATCAGGTCGCGTATGACTTCAAATACATTAGGGCTCCAATAGCACTGAGATATGGTACTTCAGGACCAAGTAGTTCTTCACATTTTCGCAAGGTCTAAACGGATCTTTATTCACATCTAAAGATCGAACAATCATTGGAGTATCCAATGGATGAGCTTTATCCATATAAAATCTTTTCAATACTTTTTCGTATAAGTCTCTGATGTACGAATATCCCATTCTTTAAATATTCAATTTGCAGTCCAAGACAAAATTTCGTTTTACCGAGATCTTTCATTTCAAACTCCTTTTTCAAACAATTAACGGCTTTTGATAACTCTTCAGGAGTTCCAATTATGTTAATATCATCAACATAAACTGAAATGATGACAAATTCATTTCAGATCTTTTCATAAATATGCACGGGCAAGTTTGATCATTTTTATACCCCTCTTTCGATAAATATTCACTTAGGCGATTATACCACATACGCCCAGATTGCTTTAATCCATAAAGCGATTTATTTAGCTTGATTGAGTACTCATTTCGGGGCCCTGAATTTTCAGGCAACTGAAATCCCTCGGGAAGTTTCATATATATATCACTATCAAGTGATCCATATAAATAAGCGGTGACAACATCCATTAGACGCATATCGAGTCCTTCACGTACTGCCAGACTAATTAAATAACGAAAAGTAGTTGCATCCACCACAGGAGAATACGTCTCCTCATAATCAATACCAGGTCGTTGTGAAAAGCCTTGTGCAACAAGCCGTGCTTTGTATCTCACAATTTCACCGTTTTCATTTCTCTTTCTGATGAAAACCCATTTATATCCAACCGGCTTTATTTTCTGGTATGCGGACTACAGGTCCGAAAACTTTTCGTTTCTCAAGTGATTTTAATTCTGCCTCGATTGCATCTTTCCATTTTGGCCAATCATTTCTTTGTCTGCATTCTTTAACAGATTGGTTCATGATCCTCATTCTCATTTATCTCATTCATTTCATGTAGCGCTACGTTAAATGAGAATTTATCGTCAACGTTGACTTTTTCTCGGTTCCATCTAATTCCATTTTGGGCATAATTTATCGAGATCTTCATTATCATTATTCTCAAAATTTCAGGTACCTGATTTTCATTATCATAATCATTAATGCCCATTGACTCTTCTAGAGTCGATAAATCCTCGACTGGACCATTCTTATTATTTGCTCCTTTTCTTTTTCGAGGATTTTTATCTTTGGAACCGGGCCTACCACGTTTTAGTTGTGGCTTAGGCTCGATCATTATATGTTCTCCAGGAACATCAACTTTTGCAGGAGCATTAACAGCTGGTATATGTGACTTAGTCACTCTTTAAGGTCAGTAAAACTATCTGGCAGTTGATTAGCTAATCCTTGTAAATGAATTATCTTTTGAACTTCTAGTTCACATTCTTTCGTTCGAGGATCATAATGATTTAGCGATAATTCATTCCAACTAATACTCATTTCCAGCTTTTCTTTTCTCCCCCTAATGTCGGAAAATTCGATTCATCGAAATGACAATCGGCAAATCTAGCCGTAAATAAATCTCCAGTTAGAGGTTCTAAATATTTTATTATCGATGGAGATTCAAATCCGACATATATTCCCAACCTCCTTTGAGGTCCCATCTTAGTGCGTTGTGGTGGAGCAATTGGAACATATACCGCACATCCAAAAATTCTCAGATGGAAATATTTGGTTCCTGACCATAAACCATTTGTATCGGGGAGATATCGTTATAACTTGTTGGCCTGATGCGGATTAGTGCCGCTGCATGTAATATAGCATGTCCCCAACAAGATGAATGAAGTTTCGACTTCATTAATAATGGTCTTGCAATTAATTGCAGCCTTTTAATCAACGATTCTGCAAGACCGTTTTGCGTATGTACATGTGGCAGGGGTGCTCAACATCAATTCCAATAGACATGCAATATTCATTAAATGCCTTGGAAGTAAATTCACCAGCATTATCAAGGCGTATTTTCTTTATTGGATAATCCGGAAAATGTGCTCTTAATCGAATCAACTGAGCAAGCAATCTCGCAAAAGCTACATTCCGTGTTGATAAAAACACACATGAGACCATCTAGTTGATGCATCAATCAATACCATGAAATATCTAAATGGTCCACACGATGGATGTATCGGTCCACAAATATCACCTTGTATACGCTCCAAAAACCTTATGGATTCATTCTTTATTTTTACTGGTGATGGACGAATAATCAACTTCCCTTTAGAGCAAGCAGCACATGATAATTCATTAGATTGAAGAATCTTCTGGTTCTTCATTAAATGTCCACGTGAATTTTGAATTATTCTCCGCATCATAATTGAACCGGGATGGCCCAACCGGTCATGCCAAACAACAAATGTATTATCATCAGTAAACTTCTGGTTTACGATAGCATGATTCAATTGTTTTAACATACGTGTAATACAATCCAGAGTCAAACGAATGTAATATTTCAACAACTCTTTTATCATTCGAAACCACTTTTGTAATGTGCAAATATTCAATATTCTCTTTTCTGCAGTCTCAATGTGATATCCATTATGTCGAATAGCTTTAAAGCTCAATAAATTTCTTTGAGACTTAGGAGAATATAAGGCATTTTCAATTATCAGCCTTGTCCCTCTGGGCAGTATAACATTAGCTCTTCCGGAGCCCTCAATTATATTTGTGCTACCCGATATAGTGATAACACTTGTTTCTTTCATTTCAAGATGGGAGAAATATTTCTTATTTCTTAGAATCGTATTAGTCGTTGCACAATCTGCAAGACATAACTCCCCATTGCACATGTTGTATCCATTGTATTGATAATAATAATAACTAGAATTATTAAATAAATAAGCGTCAAAATAAAATTATATATATAAAGATAAAATAATAAATAAATAATGCTTAAATAAAATTTATAACGAGTATCAGTTTTCTTTATTTGGATCTTTAACAAAAACCAAAATATTCAAATGAGCATAGGATCTAGCACCAATTTTCTGAAATATCGTAATCTTGAGCAAAATTTAATTTCATCGACACTTCACTTTTAATTGCTCTTTATAAAGATCAACGGGATCTTTGGGTGCGAATAATAACCAACGATAATATATAATATCTTTATATGCTCAATACATCTTTCTCAATCATATACTAGTTGTCCACTTCGGGAGAAATATTAATAATAACCACGATAAATATAATGTTCACGACCACTTTTATTGTTGCGCATACATTCACTTCAGGGAATGCAACATAATCATTTAGTCGGACTTATGCTTTTCATTCATCCATCATAATATTTTCTGATCATTTTCTCACGATATTTTATTCGTATTATATCCGATGGACTGAATGTGGTGAATGCTTTATAATACACCGAAGTAACTGTGTAAATCAGTAGCAAGTAAAAATAGATTGATAATCAAAGTTTTGCAAGATTCAATTTATTGATATCATGAAATAAAATCATCATTAAAATATTAAAAGAAAAATTATAATTAATCTTCTTTTATATCTTCTTTTGTAAAAGTTCTAATGAAAAACGATATCCACATCCAAATAACTGTCGCCGTAATAATAATCATAAGTAATAGATCAAACATCGGACAAAGCGTCATCCTTCAAAATAAAATATATTTCAGTAATTATAATATTAAAGAAAAATTATAATTAATAATTATATTTTAAAAATATTGGTAAAAACATATCCACATAGCCGTAAGATCACCGTAAATAAGTAAGCAACAGAAGATCCATTGTAATAAAACGACATGATTCATAACATGAAAAAGAACATAATCAGATAACATATAAATCAATGATAAAATATATGAATTTTTATAAACTCGTTCTTTATTATTTCATAATTATTGTCCAAGCTCCGATAAGGTTGCGGTAATAAAATTTGGTCCAGTGTCCAAAACTATTCGTCCAATAATTACTTCAAGATTGTTGCAATCAAAAAAAATCAATAATATGCCGCTACTGAGGTGGGGATAACCACAAGACCTCGTGGGCTTTTGGTGTTGTGTACGTGAATATATAAAAAAAAAATCGTAAATAAAAATTCCACAAACCACCAGGGTATGGAAATCTGGACCTCTCGTCACTTATAGTGAACGAGATCCGCGAAACCACTCGGGTATTGGCGTTTAGTTATAAAACTTTTAAATATACTTTTATAATATATATTTTAAATTAATCACAATTAATATATGATTAGTATAAATTAAATATTAAATTACCGTACCTCGACTAAACTCGTACGAGATCTTCGACGGAGGTTGATCTTGACGACGGAGAGCGTTCGTGCTGATAACGTGTTATAAAAATATTAATTATGATTAATATTATATTAAGATTATTTTATTATAATTATACTTATATTAAGATTATAATGATAATATAGCTTATAATGATAAAGAGAGAGATTAGAGAGAGATTAAGTATTTCAATACTTGGTGTGTTTTACAATGATCTCTAATCACCTATTTATACTACTAATAATTCACTATTACAACTAATCACATTAATTACAATTATACACCTCACACTAAAATACAAACTTTTCAATTAAACACCTCATCTTATCATCTTATCATCTCATCAACATTTAATACAATACTTCCAAATCATCAATCATTTAACTAATATTATTATTTAAAACATCCACATTATTAATTATTTCATAATAGATTTATATTTATATAACTAACTATTTTTTTTTTATTCATCCGACTACAAAAATCTCATCTCTCTCAAAAACCTCTCTATACAAAAAACCATAATTGTTTTCTTCTCCGCCTGCGGCCCCAAAGTTACTGCCACCATGGTCGCCAGCGGATCGAATTGGAGCACCCATCATCTATTTCATTCTCTTTCACAATTTTTTATATTATATATTTTGTTTATTCTCTCGTATGAGATTCTTTCTTCTCTCGTATGGGAGTTTCTTTCTCTCGTATTGAGAGTTGTTCTCTTTGAATAAGAGTTTGCAATAATCTTACAAAATAGATCTGAGAAATGAACTTCATGCAGACATCATTGATTTAAGCAATGGAGTTATGGATCTTGATTGGATAATATCAAAAGTGCTTGAAGAAGGGATTGCTATTGATATACTATTTGAAGAATGGATTGCAATTGGTGATCTTAGTTTATTTATTTTTTTGTCGTTCATTCATATTCTTTTGCAGTTTTATTTATTGATTTCATTGTAAAATTTTGTACATTTGATATTATAGAATAAAATTATCATTTTCCTTAAAAAAACTAAGCAAAATAAATAATTTTCCCCCCTCACTTACTATTATATGTAGTTAAAAAAAAGACTATTTTTTATAAATATTCTAGAACAGTAAAAGAATATTTCTCTAACTCATGTTTTATATCAACTGAAATAAATATAATCTATTTTTCTATAACTAACTAAAATAAATAATTCTTTTCTCATCACGTACTATTATATGATATAGTTTAATAAAACCGGTAAAACACATGATATCATTTCACAAATTATTTTATAATATTCTAAAATAATAATAAAAAATATTTATTTAATTAATGTTTTATAATCATTCTGATATAGTTCACTTGATATTATTCGCAAAATATTTTTATAAATATTCTGAAATACTAATAAAAAAATATTTTTTTTTAATTCACGTTTTATAATCATTCAGATATAATTATTTATAATCATTACGTAATATTATAATCATTACTATTTTATAAGCTTTAAAAATATTTCTATAACTAACTAAAATAAATAATTCATTCCTCATCACGTACTATTATACGATCCAGTTAAAACCCCCGAAAAACACAAGATATTATTCGCAAAATATTTTTATAAATATTTAAAATAAAATAAAAAATATTTCTCTAAATATCTGATATAATTATGTTCTATATTTCTATAACTAACAAAATAAATAATTATTTCCTCATCACGTACTATTATGTGACATAGTTCAAAAGAACTCGAAAAACACGTGATATTATTCACATTATATTTTATAAATATTCTAGACTCTAATTCATATTTTATAATCAATCTGATATAATTCACGAGATATTATTTGCAAAATATTTTTATAAATGTTCTAAATGAAAATAAAAGAAATTTTTCTCTAACTCATGTTTTAAAATCATTCTAATATAATTATGATCTATATTTCTATAACTAACTAAAATAAATAATTTTTTCCTCATCACATACTATTATATGATATACTTCGAAAAAACCCGAAAAACATGTGATATTATTCACATAATATTTTTTATAAATATCCTAAAATAATAATAATAAAAAAGTTTCTCTAACTCGTGTTTTATAATCAATCTAATATTATTATGATCTATATTTCTATAACTAACAAAAATAAATAATTCTTTCCTCATCACGTACTATTATATTATATAGTTTGAAAAAACCCGAAAAACACGTGATATTTTTCGCAAAATATTTTTTAGAATATTCTAAAATAATAATAATAATAAAAAAATTCTCTAACTCATGTTTTATAATCAATCTAATATACCCTAATATAATTATGATCTACATTTCTATAATTAACTAAAATAAATAATTATTTCCTCATCATATACAGTTCAAAAGAACTTGAAAAGCACGTGATACTATTTTCAAAATATTTTATAAATATAACAATAATAAAATAAATAAACGTTTTATTTGATATAATTTTGATCTATATTTCTATAATTAACTAAAACACTAATTCTTTCCTCATCACGTACTATTATATGGTACACTTCAAACAATCCGAAAAAATACATGATATTATTCACAATATATTTTTATAAATATTCTAAAATAATAATAGAAAAAATATTTCTGGTGTTTTATAATAAATCTGATATAATCATTATCTATATTTCTTTAACTAGTTAAAATAAATAATTTTTTCCTATAGTTCGAATATTTCGAAAACACGTGATATTATTCTCAAAACATTTTTATAAATATTCTACTATAATAATCAAAATATTATACCAAGTTACCCCAATAATGTTCATATGGTTATCTAGATAATATCCTCAATAATGTTCATATGGTTAAATAAATAAACATATAGTCAGAAAATTAAGTTCATTTTCTAATGTAATCTCTCAGTTCTATAAGTGTATCCTGCCCCCTAATCTATATATTGCCGATTGCTCTATCAATTGCCATTGTTCTAAAGTTTTTAGCCTTTGGAACCAGACGATTAGGCTCCGCCTAGGCGGTGGGCGGGCGGTTGCCCACCGTCCTGGGGCTTTTCATAAGAGGGGCATCGTGCGAGGCGGGAAACTCAAATAGCGAGATTCTTCCCTTAGCATATAGGCAATACGTAAATGAGTGATCAAAGGCGCTTGTTTGCCTATGGAAGGGTTGGTTTATGTTCTTCCTCGTCAACGATACGAAGCCCCTAGTTATATGCTTTGTGAGGACAGCCAATAAAACGTTTTTGTTGGGAAGGTGGTAGATTTTCGGGTGGAATTACGGCTTGAGAACATGGTATTTACTTTTCCATTGATTTCGCTCGGTATTTCTTTTTTTAACCCTCCCTCGTGTTTTTTTTTTTATTGAATTTACAATTTTTTTTTATTTGGGTTAATTTCCTTGTTGGGATGCAGTTTGTTGTCAAGAAGATCTTCTTTGACGATTGAAAATTTTGAGTTACGGCGAGGAGTGCTTGGCTTAATGCCGATTGGTGAGGGGATTTAGCTTTGAAAATTCATTTATCTTTTTGATTGAGTTATGATATTTGTGTAAAAGGTTTTAGTGGTTAATTGTATGAATGCTAAACTTGGAGGGTCTTGTAGGATCAAATATAAGCTCTATTAGAAAATAAAAACACAGATTTGTCTTTCGATTTTCTCATCCATTTGTGTTTTTTTTACTTCATTTTTCATTTTAAACATGTATCTCGTTCGTAGAAACGAAAAAAAGATATTACTTTTCACGTTATGCTTATTCGAGATGCATTTGAGTTTTTAACATACCATAAATGTGATTCGTGGAGCAACTAATGATAGTGATATTCAACTTTAGCTTCTTTTAATTTGTGAATGAGAAGCAGATTAAGAAAAAGTGCTTATGTGCAGGAAACGATGATATGCTTGTTGTTCAGTCAAATATCTCATTCGTTTTTCATGAGAGAAATCCTCTTTCAAGATATAGGTTAGAGCCACTTGGGTTTCTTATTTCATTTGTAATTTTTATTTCAAAAAACACTGATTTATTTATGTTGAAGCGGTAGACTCTCAGCTTGTGAGCAACAAAGAGTAATGCAGATTAAATACGACAACCATCAAAAAGCTAAGTTAACGCTATCATGCAGTTATTTTTTGTCGCCTGCAGGTATCCAGTGTTAGAATCAATCCAGAAATATCTTTGGCCTAAACTATGCGATCTGGACGAAGAAACCTTGTAACTTTTCCTTGTTGTGGCCTGAAACAAGGAAAAGTTACAAGGTTTCTTGGTCCAGTTTGCATAGTCTAGGCCAAAGATACTTTTGGATTCATTCTAACAACTGATGCCTGCAGGCGACAGAAATAAGTGCATGATAGCGTCAGCTTAGCTCTTTGTTGGTTGCCGTATGTATCCTTACGGTTCAAGGAGATGGAGCTGGAGTGACTTAGGGAGGGGTTGTAGAGGAACCCAACCCAATCGCACAACAATTCTTCCAACATTTGTGTCAGCCTGACAATAAAACAACTGTAAGTGTTTGACAATTAAACAACTTTAAGTGCCATTACAGCTATTTTTCTTTTTCATATGATTAAATCTGTATCCCGGGAAAGCAAGGTGGTGGAGTTTAAAAGGCGCACACACTCCACGCTTTTGAGACCTAGCCCTCGTATGCTCAGTAGATAATCCTTGCATCAAGGTTTATTGTCAAAATTTATAACGGATAATCATGTGGATATAAAATACAATCCTATTAACCATGCTTGTGATTTACATATGTTTCAAGAATATGGTATTTTTTTGTTCTTCATTAATTTAACAATGGGACTTACTTTGCCTTATCTGTTTTAACTTCTCTTATGCAGAACGTTTAGATGCTGCAGATGCCTTCTCATCAATAATGCTTTCTTGCACCCTCCTTCAATATGATTGGTGAAGGTCTAGTCATTTATGTTCTGAGTACCGGCTTTTATATCTTGCTGTGGCCCAAGCTTTTGTTGATGCTTGAAACTTCCATATTCGGCACCTAAAACACTGTTCTATCATTTTGCCTGAAAGTGTATCCATGTCCAGTTTCGGAATTTGATACTGAACTAGATCTGCTAGCATCAGTGTATTGGAATGTGGAAGATTTTATTGACCTGATAATATACTCTGGCCACTTGGTATGTTTGTTCAGAATATCTCTCGTTCTTTACATGATATCAGCTGTTCTGCGCTCAGACAATTCGATGGATGTTGTTGAACTATAGGCACTTGGTAAATTGTCATTTTCTGATCATAAGAAGTCCCATCGGGATATTTATGTGGACCTTATGGCGTTTTTCACATTTTTCACAGCGTGACCTTGGTGTGCCCTTTGATTTTGCTGGGAACTTGCTGATATGAAAGCAGAGCTGCATAAAGGATTCAAGGGGAAAAAAACATAATGATGCAGTTAGTTTCTTTACTCGTCATTTGAAAAATTCGTCGAACATAATATTCTTGCCTAGAAAGGTGATCTGAAGCATTTTTTGTGAGAAAAACTCCTATCACTGATCAACAACAGATCCTTTCCATTTTGAGAATCGTCTGTCCCCTGCAAGAATATAATCCTACTTATAGGAGTCTGTAAAAAGATTCTTGGTGTACCAGATATGCTCACATTTTAGTCAATTTTGGCTTATATTTGAAGTTAATACTTGCTTATGGTGTTACAATACTACCATATATTTATTGAATGCACATTACTACTGCCTCCAATATGTTCTGGCTGATAGGATTGCTGCTATATTTCAACTATTGAAACAGTTTAAAGCACGATATATTATATGAGAATGCTGGAAGAGAGTACCTTGGACTAGATGCATCCTTGCAATAAATGAGTCCACTCGGCCCCTTACAATCTTTTTTCCTTACCACCATTTCTGTTTATCGCCATCCATGGTTTCTGGATTCTCACTTCCCTCTTCACAAGGTTCCACAGCCTACTTGTCTCTGGATGAAGCTCTACTATGGGCCGTGGAATCTGTTTTTGATTGGATCAAATGCCTCAAACGGTACAACAGCACCATCTCCTCTGTTTGGGATTACTGCACTCTGCTCTCAATGTGCCAACTCCTTGCCACTCGTACTAATCTGCATAACTTTGAGGCGATCTCTGATTTCATCAATGGTGGGAAGATGGGTTTTTCTTAACCAACCCTATCCAAGAAATGATAAAACCGCTTTAGTCATTTTGATACGGTAACATTATCTCACGTCAAAGTTGAGAAATTTGGTTTTCTCCTATTTGCTTCTTCCTTGACAGATTGATCTATAAGAGCAACTTTTTTGGACGGTGCTTGTCCAGCAGTTCGTTTCTTAACAGCAACGTGATCTGGAAAGATTGCAATTTCATCATTTCGTGGAGAAGGATCAGTTGCTCTTTGGGCTGCAGATTCCATGAACTGGTTGGTAGTCAGTGCGATGATCGAGTTGGTGATATGCTCTTTGCCTGGTTTTCCAAATTTCTGCTGTGTCATTTCTTCTGCACTTTGATGCACATGCAACTGTTGCTGGAAGTTATGCCTCAGTATTGGCGAACCCATATGCAAGCAGCAAGCAACATCGATTGATTCAACATTTTTATTTATGGCACTGCTACATCTTTTATCTTCTGGATAAATTGTCCACTGGTTTGATATATCGAGCTTTCTGCCGGGAAAATCTTCTGCCATCTGCTTTCGATGTGTTTAGTGACATCATTCATCCTATTTGTTGTGCCAAAAGGCATACTGCGGGTTGAGATTCTGCAATCTATCTTCACAACCTTGCCCTTTGTCTCCTTTCCTAAGCCATTTATATATATATATATATATATATATATCAGAATGGCCTGTCTCAAGCAACTCAGTGGTCCGTTGTTGAGCAGTGCCCACAGGCCACAAGGGCAATATCATGGGACTGTCTCAGCTCGGAGTGCGAGTATTCTTTCATGGATCCTTGATCTTCAAGTCTGTCCATATCTTTCATGGATCCTTTTTCTTCTATTGGGTGGTTTTGGTGGTGGCGTCTTGTTCAAATCAAATTCTTGTATGCTTCCACCGCCCTCGGGATTATTGCTCTTCTCCCTCCTCTGCAAGTGATGCTGATGTGGTCGATCATTGATTGACGAATGTGATTCTTGATTGATTTCTGCCACGTCTGGCGTGATTGGCATGAACTCTGTGGCCATACTTGCTGAAGATGATGCTGCTTCTCCTCTTGGAGGTAAGTTCGGGTCATAGTTTGGCCAGCAAGAGACCATCAGTTTATCTGTGAAAATGGAGCTTATGATTAACATTTTTTTTTTCATTATAGGTACAATTTGGCAAAAAATTACGATTTTACAGACCCGAAATGTTGGATGAACTCACCATCTGGACTTTTGGTCGCCCACAACTCTCGTCATGCGCAGTAATTCTGCTAAAGAGCCAACCCTTTGAGGCTGACTGAGATTGCTGGCCCTCTGCTTCAAGATTCTGCCTTTATCCGATGAATGAACGGCGTCTCTACCATTAGGCTTCCTGGCGTTCGGTCCGAAAATTTCAGGTATATCAACGTTTTGTGACAGCCCATCATCTGCAGCAAAGCAAGAAAGTCTTCTAACATTATTCGGATATGCAGAGCTTTGCCTCACGAGCATAAATGGATCATCAACTCGCCGCTGTTGCTGCTGCCTAACGCCGGTCTGAACTTGAACAACACCATTGATTCTCTGTCTGAATCAGCCTTCCGTAGCAATGATGATATACTATGCCTAAAGGCTGGGGGGGTTCGACAGACTCGCAGGTGTAGGGGCAGCAGGCACCTATGATTCAGCAGCAGCAGAAGATGATGATGATGATGATGATGATGATGATGATGGTGGGCTAACCGCAGCCACCGATGAACCCTTTGGGTGGGAACGACGGCTATAATGCGACCGCTGCTTACCCCTATGGCTCTGGCAACTACAATCCTTATTCGGGCCTCATATAACGAATCAATGGATTGCATCATAATCATTGAAATTGCTCTCGGCTACATATAAACAGACCGATTGGATGCATGATTTTGTTCTGTTGTTCAAGTGTATGTTAGTCATTCTTAGATTAGGCTGTGAAGGTTAAAACCTTTTTGTTTTTCTTTTCTTACATGCATGAGATGATTGTAATGGCGATTGAATAAAAACAAGTAAATATCTCTGTCGTGGAAACTGATTCAACTAAGTGAATATTAAGTGGGAAGAAGTGCAATAATTCTGGGGAAAAAAATAATAATAAACTCAATTTCACACTCTTAACTAGGGTTGCAAATGAAAAAGTTCGATTCGAGATTCGATTCGAAAATTGAGATTCAAATTCGAATAAGAATATATATTCCGATTCGAATAATTTTAGAATATGAATAAAATATCGCAATATTCGATTCGAATATTCGATTCGATTCGTAAAAAACTAAATATAAATATTAATATTCAATATATAATTGAAATGTAATATATTATAATTCAATATATAAATATATTTATTAAATAAAGCATATTATAATTCAACATATATTTAAATATAAGATACATAATTAAATATATATTTTAAATATAATATAATTTTTATTTTTATTAAATAAAAAATATAATAATAAAATATAAATTTGAATGATAATATTCGAATATTCGATTCGATATTCGAATATCATAATCAAATCGAATTCAAATCGATTTTTAGTATTCGAATAGTATTCGTATTCGAGTTCGAATTCGAAATTTGATAATAGAATATGAATAGAATATCATTATATTCGACTCGATTCGATTCGTTTGCACCCCTACTCTTAACCTTGGTCCTTGACGTAGGTTTTCTTGGTTAAGAACGTAATGCAAAATAAGCAATTTTGTGTATTTTTTTTCTTCTTAATATTAAACAAATTATGGAATATATGAATTTTTACTTCTCTGAAAAATATATATTTTTTCATTCCTTAAAATGAATTTAGAAGGCACAGAGCCAAGGAGATTTCTCTAATATTATTTCAACTATTAGAGTGACTACATTTCTCAACAAACAATTGAAAAATAAAAAACAAACTTCAAATTCTAAACAAAAGACCCAACTAAAAGAATATAAATCAGCTTAACACTCCATAAACGAGCTATTAAACTCAGCACTCCTCGCTTTCTTTCGTCTTCAACCTCAAAATCTTGTCTTTTTCGTCAATGATAAACAACGTCTATAAAGAGGAAACACAAACTCCGATTAAATAATATATATATATATTAATAGAAATATAGCTTTCTTATTTTCCAATTTTTTTTATTAATTTAAAAATAAATTAATATTATTATAAAAAAACTAGACAATCTCACTTACAATTAGTACCTATTTTTTAATTGTATAGATAAATAAAAAAACAAATAAATAAAAAAACATAAAAAAACTACTCACTATCTCACTAATAGGAAAAAAAAACTATTTAAAATATTGTTAGGATATATAATTAACATTCGTGCACAAAAAAAAAGCTAGTATATATATATATATATATATAGTAAAATCGGACGAAGCAAGGAAAAGAGATAAAAGAAGACATGCCACCTCATCCTCAAGGGCGAGAAGGATAGAAGATATTTCACTTCGGTGGAATGTCGACGAAATAAATAACACAGAAGCTTCTCATCAGGTCAACGCCAAGTCAACGCCCACTCACCCCATTTTCAAATTCCACCCATACATAGGCTTTGAGACGTTTGATCAAAGCATCTTCATCCACTCCACACACAAGATGCTTCGAACGCATGACGACTGGGAGAGATTGGTCGCAGCAGTTTTGAAGAAACAACAGCTATGGGAGCTCTGCCATGCCCATTCGAGATCCCCAAGTCTACTATCTGAAGCATCGTCGTCCTCTGATCTCAGCCCTAATTCGAGCTTTCGCGAAATAGACAACAACGCTTCGATTGCTTATTGGCAGGCACTTGAAGAAGATGCCTTCGTCGCAGGAATAGAAAACCCTGCCCGAAAGCTTGTTTTGGTATCGAATTTTGTTCCGGCGTTTGACGCGGAGGACATCAGCTTCAGTTCTTTGGAGCCACTAGGGAGAGGAACTTTCTGCGATACGTATGTGGGCGATGTCAAAGATGGGGTAAGAATTGTAGTGAAAAGAGTCAATCGTCAGGTGTCTGTGTCCGAAGAGGAGTTCAAGAGGTCGATGGACGTCGCTGGAAGAGTCGGCCATGAAAATGTTGTTGCTTTGAGAGCGTACTGTTGTTCTGAAGATGAAAAGCTCATGCTCTATGATTATTACAGCGAGGGGAGTGTTCATCAATTGCTCCACGGTATGCTCGCAAGAAACTAGATTTTGCCCTTTCGATCCGTCGTATTAATTCTGCTGTAATCGATGGAAGTGAATCATAGTCTCTCATGGTTTGCAGGAAAAATGGACGAAGGCCCGGCGAATGACGTGGGATGGGAAGCTAGGCTAAGAATTGCTGTTGGTGCAGCTTGTGGTCTTGCTTCGATACACTCACAAAATCTTGTACATGGTAATGTTAAATCGTCGAATATATTTCTCAATAGCGAAAGGTATGGCTGCATATCAGATCATGGAATAGCCAATCTTACATCAGCGGCGAAACTCATGAAAAGTGCTCTCTGTTACGCCCCCGAAGTAAAGAACAGTACTCAGAACTGTTCCCAAGAATCCGACGTTTATAGCTTCGGGATTCTGCTGTTTGAACTTCTTACAAGAAAGTCGCCTGTTCCTATCCCGGGTGGTCCTGAGGCGGTAGACTTGGTCGGGTTGATGAAATCCGCGAAAAGCAAGCAGATGACTCCTAAGGTATTCGATGCAGATCTCTTACAGCATACGTCCATCAGAGAACAGATGGTAAAAGTGCTGCAGATAGGGATTAGCTGCGTAGTTAAGACCGCAAAGAAACGGCCTAAAATGTCCGAAGTGGCAAAGATGTTAGACGATCTTCAGACCAGAAGTGGTCCGAAGAACGGTAGTCTAGTATTTGTGCATAGTAGGATTACCAACTCACTGCAGAAATCGCGGATTGGCGTTTTGTCTTTCGAAGCTGCAAGTTTGATGACCAAGCTGCTTCACCTTTGGCAATTGTTAACTGATGAGCAAGTTGGTAAGATGAGGCAACAAATAACAAACTCATCAGGTATTAAGAAGTTTGTGTCTGAAGATGATGATGATTTAGGCAACTTGATATGTTCAGAAATCTCTGGGAACCTAATGCAAGTGGGAATGTCCGTACGTAGGTTGTCCAAGAAATGCTACGATCCCCGGTTAAGGGATTTTGAGCAGGCATTTATCGATTTTGTACTAAATGGTAACGATCATTACGCTTGGCAATTGTCATGGAAGAAGATGGAAGAAAAATCCAAGAAGATGGAGCGTTTTGTCATTGCAAATACGAATTTCTATCAAGAAATGGAGATTATTGCAGATCTCGAAGAGGCATTTAAGAGGACGAGAGGAAGTGGCAATGAAGATAGCGTCACATTGGTTGAGTATGAGAAGAAAGTTGCTAGGCAGCTTCAAGTAGCAAAGCATCACAAGAACAATTCCCTTTGGAATCGAACTTTTGATTATGTGGTTCTCCTCTTGGCTAGATCGGTTTTTACCGTATACGGAAGGATCAGTCACGTTTTTGAGGCGGTTGATAATACGAACGCAGCAGATGTTCATAACAACGGACGTTTTAACTCAAGGGTTTTCATGCAATCGTCGGTATATCTGTCTGAAATTTATCTTCCTAGGTTCTCCTCCGGGCCTTCGACCTTTAAACTGTGGCATTTTTTCAAGAAAACATCTAACGATGTAGCAGAGAAAGCCGCCCTGCGTAAGAAACCAAATGGCCTGGTCAAGTATGGACGACAAATGACGAGTGGAAACAGTTTTCCGTTGTTGAGTAATATTAGCCTATATTCTGGTGGAATTGAAGATCCAAATTTGACACCACCGCCAGGGACACTCGGCGCCGCAGCTCTGGCACTTCATTACGCAAACCTCATCATCCTTATTGAAAAATTAGTCCCGGCGTCTCATTTGATTGTAAACGATGCAAGAGGAGACCTTTACAGCATGTTACCCAATTCTATCCGAGCAGCGCTTAGGGCTAGACTGAAGCCTTATGCAATGAGCCTAAGTTCTTCAGTTTATGATATGGCTCTTGCCAGTGAGTGGAAGGAGGCTATTACGGCTATTCTCGGCTGGTTAGCTCCCCTGGCTCATAACACGGTGAGGTGGCAATCGGAGAGGAGCTATGAAAAGAAGAACCTGGCTCCTAGGAGGAAGCTGCTTCTTGTCGTTCAGACACTCTACTTTGCGAATCAGGAAAAAACCGAAGCTGCTATTACCGAGCTGCTCGTGGGGTTGAACTATGTAATGAGATTCGGTGGCTGAGTTTTCCGCCGTTAGAACGACGGTCAATGAGTACCCAGATTGATTGTAGGTTTACGTTCTTGCGTTTGATACACTTCATGGCTTTCTTATTACAGCATTATATATCTCAGGTTAAACTTAGGCCGAAGGCCCTCCTAGCTTCTGAATGTTGGATGTATGGTTTGTGCGAAATTATGTGTTGGATGTATATTTTGATTGATTGAAATAAATTTATCAACTGTGTGTATATATAATATATATATATATATATATCGTACAATAAGTAGGTGAAAGGAAAGCAAAGAACAAAAACTAATCACAAGAAGCTACAGAGAGAGCCACATTGAGATCATTTGAAGTTTCACAAACATACATTCTGTATGCTTCAGTCTCTTGTTGAGTAGAAGAAGCATCAAAGTTTCCATTCACTCTTTCGCTTTTCGAAAATATAATCTCCCTCAATATGGGTTCGTGCCCGTTGAGAAGATTCCCCATGCTCAGCACCTTTCTCCACGACTGGTTTGCAGTTGGCGGAGTGAACATGCTCGAGATTACATTTCTGTCGCGCAGAAACCTTATTTCGTGATTTTTATCATATTCCTGAAGTTAGAAAAAATACTGTTATCACACAATGAAACAGTTAAACCCGCGCTAACATATGGTTTGACATGCGAAAGCATCGAATCCATTGAATGACTTGATATGAATGGTCATGCAACATAGGAAGACATTGTAAGATTTAGGACAGTGGAATCAAACCTTTTGAACATCAATTTGTGCGGAGGACGCTGTCCCCATTTTGGGGAGATAATGGTCATAATATTCGGTGAAGATCTCCTTAGCAAGGTGTGGTGATTGCAAGAACTTCCTATGAATGGACGCTGCTAGGTGAGTTAACTTCTCAATGTGCTCGAAAGTTGCACAAAGCCTTCGTAGGTCTTCAATGACTTCAGAATCACCAGATCTGCTATATGCTGTACACGTGTAGAAACAAATACGTAAATCTTGCATGCACAAAGTCGACAAAAAAATGAAGCTGAGAAGCGGATAGTGAGAATGATATTACATGATATATATCGTAGAGTAGATGCGATAGTCGCGCATAACTGCCCGATCTTTGTATCCATCTGTTTCAGGCTGCCAAACAAATTCAGACTGAGAGTATCCGCTGCAGCTCTAAAGGCAGTACAGAGCATTTGTTCAAGCAGTTGCAATGGTCTCAACGTCTCCAAATAATGAAGAGCCTGACTCAATGAGATGGAAAAATAATTTGATAAACAATGCTCTGTAGTGACTTGACAGACAAGAGAAGACAAAAGCATAGCTTCAGACCACTCTCCAGACTTAATGAAAAATGTCGAGACCATAGCAGTCAGGCACAACTAAGGGCACATATGAGTAAAGCCAGATGCGTATACATAAATATCATAATATACACCTATAATAAACACAAAAATATGTATACTGTAAAATATCATATATAAGTGCACGCCTTAGGCCCATGAACTATCAAGGGGCAGGAGCATCTCCCAATGCCTAGAGGTGCGCCTTTGACTACTATATGTGTATAATGACTTGAGATTTGAGAGACAAGTAAGGTACCTTCTCTCCTTCTCTATTTGGATCGACGAGTGGCTTTTGTTCAGATGCAGGCAAAGGCAAAGCTTCAGACCAGATCTTTCTCCATGAGTTGCCTGGATCAGACATTCGCTCAGAAAGCTTACCAGGCGGAGGCCACCTGACTTCTGAATCATCGATAAAATTAACATGAGAATCCTCAAACTCCTCGCTCTCGTCAACTTCCCAGTCTTTAGGAGAATGCCATCGAATGAAATCTTCAAAAACAGCATCTGGATTCGCTGCCTTGAATGCAGACATATCTGTGGACAGATCAAGAAAAGAAACCCATTCATTGGTTAGTGATCTCTAAAGACATCTGTTAAGAATACTAACAAACGGATTACTGTAATCACCATAATACAGTGATAGGCATTTCTGGATAAAACAAACTATAGGATATCATATGCATCGGCATGCTTATCACTAAGATAGTGCAGAATCAACCAAAATTTCGGGAAAAAGATGGTAACCTGATGCCAAAATCTCCTTTTCGAGTTGGGCAGAAAAGCTCTGCAATAAAGCAGATCATCAATGTGAGCTGGCAAAGTTCCAAATGGGTTGAAACTTACATGTATGTAAGAAATCTTTGAACTGGGAGGCATTAAATGACTGCTAACTCCATTAATAAATTTGCTAAGTAGGTTACCATAGACAAGTTACCATTACAATTTTGTTATATCTTTCACAACATAAAATTTCAAAAATACAATTCTCGCTAAAATGGAAAGTTATAGGTGATAAATAGGCAACCATTGTTCCTGTAGCCCAAGATTAAAGATGCATCAGTCATATGCTTATTTACAATAAAATGAAAGCAGAAAATTATTTCAAGAAATACAAAGCATATCCCCCGCCACACTAGAATGATCAAAACCCATGATTATGTTACAAAGAGAACAAGAATTTCAAGTTATATTTCTCATAGTCTTACAAATGAATTGCCCAGAGCTTCAGCAGCTTGAAGACGTTCTTCATGCATATCCTCAGTCATGGGAGGAGGGTCCTAAAGCAATATTGAGATAGATTCAAATCCGATTCCCTCAAGTATAGTATTATTCTATATACTGTATAATACAGGACAAAACAAAGTACAGAAAATAGGTAGTTTGTTAAAGCACTAACTTGGATTATAGGTGCATGCATAACCTTGCGTGACTTCAAGAGCATCATTGACCCAGCAATCCCAGCTGAGCCCTTCCTATCATGTAAAAGAGAATAAAAATTACAGATGCAGAAATACAGCAGCATATAACACATACCAACCACATTCTGCTAAAACACAAGCAGTCTACTACAAAGAGTTGAGAAGACTATTTACGAGCCTGCAGAAATCAACAAGGAAAATAAATCATTATTATTTTAGTTATCACGTGTCGGTGACAGACTACTAGCTTAACACAGACCACAATACAGTTGATGCTGGAAAGCTAAACACAAATTATTAAAAGAAAGAAAAAAAAAAGTGCAGGCATTAAGTAATCTATTGTTGCAAAACTTGAGGGATATTCCTGAGACATAATTCATCTCAATTGTGTAATCGCCAAAAGTAGGTGGTACAGTAATTTGTAAAGCAAGCTTAAGAAAGATGTCCGTTCTAATTATACATAGATACAGAACGAAGATTCACATAGGCCTCACCTGTCTTCATTACTCTGCTGAAGGGCTTCATCAACCCCATCAGAGGTAGTCGGGTTCTTCAAATGCTGAATATCATCCTGTTGTCAAAGGCGCAACCAATGTCGGGAGGCAAAGAGTAATACACTAAAACATCACAAGACTAAAAATGTAAATAAACCTTCGCACGAGCACCGGCATTATCATCATTTCTGCGTATTTCATGTCCTTTACCTTGACGACGCTTCCAGTCAATGCAAAGAGCTAGCTGCGAAGCAACAGATAAACCCTTCAGTGACTTCTGCCAAAATTTACTCATGAGGAATAATAAGTAATAATTTTTGCTCAAACACAACCAAGTACTTCATACCCATAAAAAATCATTGTATGATCAGGTCAGATGACATGAAATAAAGCTGGTCATAAGAAAATAAAGTAGTATATGTTTCAATGAAAGGAAACTCCTGAGCATATTCCCTGTGGTGCCATGATAAGATAATTACTAGAAAAGGGGCTTCCGCCTAATCTTCCACCAAGAAAACCAACCATGTGCAGCTTCTGATTGATCAAACAGGTGGATAAGTCGATTGTCCCGTCAGCAGGCATTCTCGGTAAAGGTTGAGATTCTTCCCAACACCATCGAACCTCACGAACAAACTCAATCCAAAGTACAGCAATAGCTAATGAAACAAACAACAAAGTAAAATGTGAAAGACCTACAGCAGATGCCTTTATGTTGTGATGTAAACTTAAAAGGACTTGCTTTATAAGTTCCTCAAAGTAAGATCGGAAAATGATAGAGAAGAATACCACGTATGTTGCAGTTACCAAACCAAAGAGCATGCAAACAGTACTGAGCAAAGAGTGAATATAGAGGAGCCCCTTTGATAGTTTTTGAACTTTTGTGCTCGCCAACAGAGAAATCAAACTTAGCTTCGACAACTGCTTGCAGGAACCAAACAAAAAGTGGACAAAACATAGTAAAGCAGTAACCTCAGAACCTCATGCACCAAAATCCAATAGAATCAATACACTGTCCAAGCTTTTTAATCGTCGATGACAACATATTCTCAATAAATAATTAATAAAAACTAAGTTAACAAATGATGATGATGATGATGATGATTGCAATAATAATAAGTTCACAATTAATTAACATATTCCTATGTACTCAGTTGTACGGACTATGATGCAAACAGCATGACAATTACATGTCTTGAAGTGCTCTCTGAAATGACGTGACAGACAAAAAAATGGAGGAAACATGGAAAGATGAAGAAATATAATACCATCATGAAAAAGATCTTTTAGCACCCGATCCAAGACTGTAGGTGGAGGTATGACTGCTGAAGACTTCATATTTTCAGAACCTGACTTTTCTACTGGACAAGATAATACGGAGGAAAAGTAAGTTACGACGAAACGAACAACATCGTATTGCAATGTAGAAAATGCTTGGTTCATCAAGCAGTCAAAGAGATCACCTACCAGAGACAAAATCCTCCACAAATTGTGCCTCTGATGACATTTCCAAGGCTTTGACCATAAAACGCAATTGTGATGCAAATCCAGCACCATCTCCACCAGATAAAGTGCTGCTCAACATAGATATATAAAATTCAGGCAATCAGTTCCAGGGAAAAGGGTAGAAACTTGTTCACACCATGCAATATCGTTAGCTGTACTATCAAGTAACAACTTTCTCTTGGAGAATAAGTTCATTGTTCAAGGAACACAATCAGATGACATGTGATGGTAAAGGATGGTTGAAATATCTTCTAGGGAAGGAGAAGCAAATATTTAGACAATTGCGCAGCCTCAGAGCTTATTGCACATCTAGCAACCAAAAGCAAGAAAAATATATCCAAATGGTCAGACTACCAATTGTTGTTTGCACTCCCCATAATTTAGAATGAGTGACATGTTGTAAGGCTTTAAGTGCTTTCAACATACTATTACCGATGAGCAAAAGTAAATGGATACGCCACAAAGCGAATATCAATAAAACATTTTTAAACACCAGACGGAAGAACATTTCTGATGCATGCAGCAATATAACTTACAGGCTTTTAGAAAAAATTGGATGTAGAAACCATGTATCAGCTTCGAGAGGTGATGCATTTTCCAATTCAGCCATATCCAAAGAACTTTCAGCAGTCACATTTGACCACAGAGCAAGCAACTTGAATCCTGGATAATGTGACTTAGCAAGTGTAAGAAAAATACAAACTACAATATCTGTGTGATATTAATGGAATGATATAAAATTATGCTACTTTAAGTCACCACAGAAAGCATCAGAACTTCCACGCGATTTAAGAGCAAATCATGATGCCACTCACAACTAAAATTGTCAAACCTAATTCAGGGTATCGAATGAAAATCTCATACTTTCTAATATATACATGGAAGAAATTGGTAGATGCCGTCATACTAAAAGGTTTCAACTCCAGGTGGAACACATTAAAATGGTAAGGGCCACGGAAAAAGCTTCCTCTGAGGTCAAAATGAGATACAATTACACACAAGATAACAACTGTCACGGTTCTCGCTGAAGCGTTCAGTATTTTGAGCATAAGCATAAACTGAAAAGCAAAGCTAAAATGAACAGTACAATTTACCTTTTACTGGATCTTCTATTGAGTACCACTCACTCCAAGAACAATCATCATCCCAATTCATTTTTGTCCGCACATTAGTCTCCAAATTTTCAGACTCGACAGTTTCATCATTGTCTTCTGGCACTTCATCCTCATCATCATATGTAGGGGTCGTGTAGGTCAACTTCATTTTGAATTGGACTTCAAAATGATGCATTGACAAGTCCCCAACAGCATAGGCCTTGGTTGGTTATATTACATGAAAACGATTATCATGTTAGTGATTAAACTGTTAAAGCGTATCAAACTCCAAGAAAAGAAAAGAAAACGAGTAATAACACCTTGAGCATAATGAAGAATGATATTCATAGTCATAGGAACTTTTTGTACATTTCAAATTGATATACACATACACGAATTGCTAAACTGTGCAATAGCAGTTGCCGATTTGTAAAGCAATTCGGATAGATAAGCTACTCATTAAGCTAAAATCAATAAACTTATTTTTCAGTTGTCCCCTTTATAGCATAAAAAACCACAATGTAGAAACTAGGAATGCTAGTTATTCTTCAACCCTAAATAACATAAAATTCTCAATTAAAAAGAATAGACTACAAGGAAAAAAAAAATAGCACAGCTAACTGAGATGTATAGAACATACAAATTTAGAAACAAACAGCTCGTACAGTCCCTCCAAATGCATAAGCTTTACTGGCACTTGGCTACCAATTCGGTCAGCTTCAAATCTTTTAGTGGAAACTGTTCCAGTGTTTTGAATACCAATATAGGCTTTACGGGATGGATCATGAACAGGAACAAATGCAGGCCACATGCTGCAAAATGTAATGAGTAATGATCATGATTTAATATTTCTATATCTGCAAAAAAAATTTAAAATTACAGTTTCACTGAATTCCTGGGCAAATAATTGTTCATTAAGCTCATAATTATCCAAATTTTCACGTTAATTATTCTATCAACCAATACACAACTGTTTATTTATTATTTTTCCTTTTCTTTTTGCCTTATGAAAAGCATGCATAGTCTTGCATATTTGATTGTAGTATTACATCAGTTTCCTCCAAGAAGAAGCATGAATCAAGACTTAGCCATGATCACAACACCACGAATAAATGAGTTTCATAGAGATACGAGACAATGGATACCAGTAAATGGAAATTGGAAATATTTCTTGTCAAATGAAAAGGAAGAAACAGATAGAGGTGAAATAGCAGCCAAACCATGAACAGTTGGTAAATGCAATGGCAACTGCACTTAAGAGTTTGCTCGCCTCAGGAGCATCAAGGACCACACCGCTTGCACTTTGTGGAGCAATCACCTGAATGTTCACATAGAAAGCATCACAGGCAAAAGCAAAGGCCTGACGTCAGAGGAGTGGAAATGTATATATATATATATATATAGAGAGAGAGAGAGAGAGAGACCACAAACTCAGTCACCCCAAATGATAGCTGCAAATCATGCAACGCATTATTCCAGTCCCTGACCATACCTGAACCAAGTTTTAGGACTCAGAGAAGAACTTATAAGATGATTCCTCGAAGCTGTGTAGGAAAAAAGATACCATTATGGCTTGTTTCAAAATAATACTCCATGCAATAGCTTTTCATGGCATACTTGAACTCAGATTTGACCTTGTACAAACGAATAAGATTATCCACCCGAGAAGCCTCTTTTGCCTGTTAAAACGCAGCATGAAACTTGAGTTGCGATAAAATCATAAAAGCTATACAAAGGCACAATGCCAGCATAAAAAAGGCATAGAAGTACACATGGCAATGAAGTGCTCAATACTAGTCAAATGACAAAGTGACATCTAAGTAAGAATAAATTGGTCATTCCTTAAGCACAGAATCAAGCATCATTCAGAACTCAAACATCAATAAATCATGAAGAGAACTTCTTTAAAAGATGAGGCTAATAAAGAGAGTGATGTTCTAAATACTGTGACTACCTCTTAGAAAACTTATGTGACTATACACAAGAAAATGTAAAATCACAAAAAATTAAATGCTTCAAACAGAATGAAAAGATGGTGGAGAGATGAAAAAAGGGTTTAAAAGTTTGGAAATCATTTCTTGGAAATGAAGATAACATTTCAGATCTGTTTCGTTGGAAAATTATGGTTCCAGCAAAAAGAAAAAAAATAAAAATAGTTTCACAAGCCAAAAGAAATAAGCTAGGAACAAGGCTGCCCTGTTTACTTGGTCAATTTAAAGTTTGAATGGCATACCAAAAGATTCTTCGGACCATCCGCCAACCACTGCCGACATACAGCCTCAATCTCAGATATGAATCTATATCATGTCATCAATAAGACATCACCATACGTGCATCCTTTTTTGGTAATATAAATCTCATAAGCTACATGGTCATACCTTTCCCACGAGGAGGCAAGAGTAAAATCGTCAAAATGCTCAAACTGCAAATAATTAGGAAAATAAACTAAATTGAATAAGTATCAAATTAAACAAGCATCACAGGCATAAATAATGGTAGGTAGGCTATACCTCCTCCTCTTCATCATTGTCATCCACAATGGTTTTTGAATTGCTGGTCGATGCCATAAAGTAAATAATAGTGAAGAAAATACAATTGTCAAATATGTCACGAACCCTAACTTGTCGAACAGTGGAGAAGGCTTTGAGGAGAGGGAATCGGGTGAAGAGACGATGTTAGAAGCAGAGTTGTCGGATGGGGCAAGGAAGAGAAGGGATAAAGGGCCAAACGTTTGGAATGGGTTAATTCGAGATGGGCCCAGCTATGTTTCTGTTGAAAACATCTGTGGAAACGTTTTATGCAAAATCAAAACCTACTTCCATACTCATCTTCTTCTTCTTCTTCTCAACCTCTTAGATCTTCTTCTCGACCCTTATTCTCGATCAAAATACAGAAAAATACCCACAAAAAAAAAAAAAAACAGTAATCCTATTTAATACTCTATACAAGTGTAACAGGCGATCATCACCATCATCTTCATTCAACCTTTTTCCATTTCCACAAATCACCCGACGTACTCCCAAATCTACTCACGTCATTGAGATCTTTCCTTCTCCGAAAAAAATTGTAATAAACCAAACAAAACGAAGAATGTTGTTTCAGCTGAGAGGATATGCAAACAATAAATCGACGAAACTTGCCTTGATCGGATTATCTCTTCAGTGAAAGCCTTACTGTTGATTTCTCTTCGAATCGTTCGTGACTGTGAGAGCTATATAGGGGAGAGAGATTGAAATTAATATATGGGCAGACTCTTTCTAATTATATTATTGAGAAACTTACACTTAAATATGAATATAATATTTTGGGAAATTTCGATAATTAACCTAAGGCTTTTCTAGTTGGTGTTAAAAGTTATTTTCAATTTCGGTTGGTACCCATGTATTTAAGTTTTTTTTCATTTGGTGTCCAAAGTATTTTTCAATTCCGGTTGATATCCCTGTATTTAATGATTTTCCAATTGGTGCTCAAAGTATTTTTTAATTCCGGTAGGTAATTATAATGTATGAGGAAACATAACCCCGTGATTTTAAATGACAAAAAATGAGATATTTGGGTGTATGAACTATTTGTTATCTTTTCTAAATTCCCGTTAGCAACTAGCATTCCCACACCTAAAGATATCATTTTTTGTCTTTTAAAATCACGGGGTTATGTTTTATCATACCTTAGGGGTATCTACCGGAATTGAAAATAACTTTTAACACCAACTAGAAAAGCCTTAGGTTAATTATCGAAATTTCCCAAAAATAATCGCGAGTAACAAAAATAATAAATAATAAATAATAAATAATAAATAATAAATAACAAAAATAATAAATAATAAATAATAAATAATAAATAATAAATAATAAATAGGTAAACATAAATTAATATTATTTTAAATAATAAATAACAAAAATAATTTAAATTTAAGTTAGGTTGTTGTGTTTATAAATTAATAATAATAATATAATATTAATAATAATAAAAAATGGGGGAATGTCACTTAAATCAATAATAATAATAATAATAATAATAATAATAATAATCTAATATAAGAATGGAAATGTAGGAGGGTTGGACACGTGTTAATCTTAATTTTTATATTATTATTTAAATATAGGGATTCTAAATTTCTTCCACTTGTCCCTTTAACTTATATTAAAAATATATATATAATAAATGGTTAAACCACCCACGATCGTGAACTCTCTCTCTGTCTCCACACCGGGCTGTAATGTGTGTTTTTTTTTTCATCTGCACAAATCATTCCCATTAAAACACGACGATTTCAATGGTCTCTCATTTCTATTATTATTCTACGCTCCTCCTTCAATCTGATGTGTTATTGCAGGTTGGTTTACCCTTCTCTGATACCCTAATGTGTAATCCTCGATGCGCAAAAGGATTTGGCTTCACTATTGCCGTAATAGATCTCTCTGCTCTCTTTATATTTTCCTCTATGACGAGTTTAATTCGTTCATTTTGCATGACAATCTTCCACTTCAAGTTCCTATTTTTCAGTAAATTGTTAAACATGGGTGTGATCCCCTACTAAGATAAATAATTCGACGATACCTACGAGTATATGTGAGTTTACGTTTTAATTGATTTTTTCTTTTTTTGAATCTGTAACTATTTTGTGCTTTTGTGCTCATTATTCATGTGCTTTTCAGGCACGTTGTTCTTCCTTCGGAAATGGCTTAGCCGTTGCCTAAGCATCGTCTTCTTTCGTAGGTGATTCTATTTGGTGCAAATGTCGTAGTTAGGGTTTGAATTTTCTGCCATTTTACTTTTTATTTTATATTTTTTATTAATGCTTGAGTCGCCTGTTTGGGAAAATTAGGGTTTTTTTCATTCGGTTGATTGACTCAGCTTTTGATCCGGTTGGGATTAGAATATCAGATATATATCATATTAGGCACTTTTATTGTTAAAACCTATAGATGCATCTGCAGCGGCAGCTTAATTGTTGATACATCTGTCTGTATTTACGTAATATCACAACCCGTCAATATGAGATTCTAATGTTTGATGTAATTTTTTCTATTCAGGCGACGTGGATTAATATTTAGGTTGATAAGAAGTATACAGTGAAGTTATTGAAATTTCTCATGATAACTCATGCTGCAACTATTATGTCTGTTAGGTAATCTTCACTCTCTTTATCAATATAGAGCCCATCAAATATATTGGTTTAATATAAGGAGTTCATAATATTCTACTAACAAATTTGTTGAATTCCTTTTATATAGATTGCCATTCTCGATTTACTTAGGTCTGTGATTTTGGCATTTCCCGTTTAAAAGCAAACATATTCCTTTTCATCCAAATCTGTTGTTGTAACTTTAAGTTCAATTTCTATTTGCAATAATCTGATGCACAAATATTTTGGAATCTTTAATTGTTGACTAGATAGATTTGGATTATACATAGCCTGAGTGGATGGCCGCTGCCTTCGTGCTGAATCACAAAATGAAAAATCAGATTTATACAGTTTTGGTGTGATTTTTTGCTACATGTTGCATAATTTTTGTTTGTGTTTATCTGTAGGCTTATTTTTTTTACAATATCAATCTGCATTTTCTACTGCCGTTTGACTTAGCAACTTTCCTTTTCTACTGTTGTTTGATCCTTTTCTACCGCCGTTTGTATGCTCGTGGGCAATGACCCTTGGCTGTAAGTGTCTTGCTGTGTTTTATAACATATCTAATCACTTTTCTATGTTGGGATTATCGATGTGTTGTATATATAATGCCCTTTGCAGACAATTCTGTAACATGGTTCGAAGGATCTTCATTTGTTCGACCCAAGAGGTGAAGAAGATAGCTTCATTTATTTGGAAGGGTAGCAAATTACTTTTACCAGTTAATGATGATTGAAACTAGCTACAGTATTTGTACATAGTGCAAGAATGTGAGTGACTTTAACTCAAATGTGTATATGTAAGAATGTCAGGATTTGTCCGGGAGTCATTTATTTTTCTTCAACTAAATTTTATTCACTTGCCTTAACTTCGCTTATGTTTCAGGTTTAGGTGTTTAGTTGGTGAAAGTTGAAGTCAAGTCGCTACTCGCTACATGTAGGACAATTGCGGAAGTTAGTATGTGCTTGAAAGTTTATCATTACAATCAATCAACAACGTTTAAGATATAGCAGATGACGTTTAAGATACAACATATGACGTTTTCTATATTGGGGTGTGTCTCTAATTATATATCCTTAATATTGATCAACTGAAATTGAAAAAATCTTGATGTTGATATCTATTAAAAAATACCTATAAGTAAAAATGAATGCTTGGTGAAGAGAACTTCATGAAAAAATAACGATTGAATTTTAATGGATTGTGATAGTTGTTATGATCCTTAAAATAAACTAAGATCTTACGTTTTAAAATATATATATTATAATATGTTAATAATATGATTTCGAAGAATATGTCAAGTGATCGAACACTCGATTCTCCACAAGGAGGTCATAGTTCAATTTCAGCTAAGCTACTTAAGATCATTATCTATGTGGACTCGGAATGAGACACATATGTGAGGAGGATTAGTCCCACGAGAAGTTAGAGGTCGTAACGAGGATTAGTTCCACAAGAGGTTGGGGGTCACGACTTCTATAATCAGATTTGCTATTATGATTTTTTTACTTTAACAGACGATGCATTTATATTGCTCACTCATGTCAATTTATTTGCATTTTCTAACAGATAAATTTTGATAAAGTTAAATTAATTCATTTCAATAAAATTGAATATAATGAAACTTTGAGATATCAAAAGATATGATATGTTAGATATTATAAAATATCTACGACGGATGCAAAGTTCTAGCCTATCTTAAAAAATCATCAACTATTATAATATTACATGTTTATAATTATAAAATAGTAATATTATTCTTTTCAGTCACATAATTATGTTATGTTATTAAATTTTATTAATTATATAATCGCACGGGCAAAAAACTAGTAATAATAAGTAGGAATGTGTATGGAGTACTATTTTTAGTGTTGAAAATAGAGTTAATGAGTTGGAGAAAGATTAGTGTAAAAATTAGAATTGATGGATGGGAGTAAAAATAATGTGACAACAGTATTTAAAAAAAAAAAAAAATAGCAGTATTAGTGTTGTGGGTTGAAGAAGACCTTAGAATTTTTTTGTGTAAAATAAAAAAATACCATACATATTCTCTTAAGTGGAATTGTAAATTTACTACTAATATAGTATTAATGAACAATGTTAATCTATTTCTAGCATAATACTAGTCATTCAAGCTAAAAATAACGTTATATTTTATTTGAAATTTAGTTTAATTATATTTAAAACCGTTTAATTATAATAACAAAACTAAAACTGGTGTTATTGTACTTTATTTATTTATTTAACATGCTAATTATAATTTAATTGATATTAAATATTAATTATTACAATATATAGAATTATTAAATTTACAATTTTATGACATACCTACATTAATATTTGATAAACGTATTTTTAGATGTTTATCTTAGCTATAAATAGGTCGTATTTGAGTATATTATAGTCGTCTTGTATAGTTATTCATGGTTTTCATACCTATTTTTATATTGAGGCTGTGTTTGGTTTGATGAAAAGCCCAGAAAAACCCATATAATATAAATAATCAAATTTAATATTGTGTTTGGTTTAGTAATTTCAGTCCGGATTTAATATTTCAGCCCGTTTTTAAACCAAAAGCTCGTTACAAGTAAACTGAATTAAAAAGCTGAGATAAATTATCTTGGGTTTTTTATCTTGTGCTTTATCTTGTGCTCATAACCAAACGGACCCTGAAGGTATAAAAGACGACAACCGGGGTGAACGGAGTGAAAATAAAGCGAAAAACGGACATTTAAAGAAATTCACAACCTCGTATAGTAGGGTCACGATCGTGAAAGACGACTAGAATGACTCGCAGATGATTCGACCACGTGCATGACGAGTCACGGCTGTGAACGGAAAACAGAAGCTCAAAGTTGCACGCGCAGAACATTCACAGTGTCATACAAGGTGCTTCACGGCTGTGAGTGAGAGGTAGAGAGAACATGCAACACGTGCAGATCATTCACGGCTTAGAACAGAGAGATTCATGTCCGTGAATGAAGGACATAACTACTACCAAGCTTCAGAACGACCGTGAATGAAGGACACGTTTTATTATCTGAATTTGCTCTTTATTAATTTAATTGTGTCTTTACTCTTTTATCGTGATCGATTAGTTTTGCGGAGTTTTGTTCAATACTAGTAATTACATTTATATCTCGTGTTCGTTACTCGGATATTTGCTAGAGCTATTCTACAAACGATATGTACACTACCTATCGCGTATGATATTGATAATAACATATTTATTTTTTTTATTACTTGACGCTTTTGCATGAATCTTTACAACTTATTACATACGGTGCGTGACAATCAATATTATAAGCATAATTTTTTAGGGGTAAATAGATATTTTATTTTTTAATTATAATAACAATAAGTAGGAATATGTATAAAATATTATTTTTAGTATAGAAAATAAAGTTAATGACTTTAAATTAGTGTTTAATTGTAGTAAAAACATTGTAGTAATTATATCTAATGTTGTAATTGTAGACTATTAGAAGAAATAATATTTACAATTTTTGAAAAAAAAATAAAAAAATAATAATTACGATTAAGCCACTTGCTTCTTCTCTCTGTCTCAGTGCTCAGTAGGGTTTATCAGAGCGCCATTCGAAATCAGCGAACCATTGCCAAAGCCGTTATCCCTCAGAAATCAGGTACAGCTTTGAAATTCACTTGTTTATCGTTTCCGTGAATTATCGGTTCCTTAATCTGGACATGGAGCTGATGAATCTGTTGATTTGTATTTGAGTATTTATTTCAGTATAATTGTAATGGCTACATTTCTGTCTGCTCGAGTTTTATGAGGCTGATCCATTTCCATTCTTAGCTTCTTCACTGTGAAAGAGTTGATCTTACGGAGTTGGAGCCTTTCTAGGTTCAGAGTTTTTGGTCTTTAGGTATCCAATCCACATTTGTAATCATTATTTCAGCATGCTTTCTTAAGTGGAGAGGCCTGTTCTAGTTATGGTTTCTTTGTTCGTTAACTTATATTTTGGTTGGTCTGAAAAGATCTGAAAGATAAGACTGACCTTTTTGTCTAATTAGTACTTTCTCTTACGGTTTGTGGTTCTGTTCTTTCATAAAATTGAGTTTCATAAGATAAGTCTGGGGGAGCAGTATGTTCAGTGTAGTACATTGTTCTGTTCTAAATGTTTGTTTCATGGATGCGTTTTGTTAGTATGTATGGTATGTGCTTTTTTTTTTTTTGTTTTTTTTTGGTGGTAGACCATATGATATGTACTTTGTCTAAAAGCACAAAGTTTTTTTTTTTGCAAACTCATCTTCTTCGATTCTTTAATAGGCTTGCATCTTCGGCTTCGTGGGTCTTACAGTGGTCATGCATTCAATCAGGGGAGGGTTGGTTGCCCATACTTATGCTTTTGCTGCTAGCAATAATGACACTGGTGGTAGAAAGTCAAGAATTAGGCGTTCGAAGGAGGAGAGGAAAACAATGGTTGAATCTTTCATAAAGAAGTAACCGCTCTGTGCCCTGTCTTTTAGTTTCTTTGTTCCTTTTCATTGACAGTGTTCAGTGTTGATTTTGTTTGGGGGCTATCTGGGTTATAGTTGCATAATCTTTATAGCTTTTATATGTATCGAAGTCAGATTATTGCATTGATGCCCTTTCATTTCTTTACGTATCATGCCTGAATGGATATGGAAATGGATCCCTCATTTGGTCTTTTCAGATATCAGATATCTAACGGCGGCGATTTCCCATCCCTTAACCTCACGCACAAAGAGGTAGGTGGCTCTTTCTATACGGTGCGAGAAATAGTTCGAGAGATCATTCAAGAAAATAGAGTTTTGGCTCCACCTAAGAAACACGATCAGATTGATTTCCTGGAGCAAAATCCGTTAGGGTCAATTTCAGTGGAACCTGAAATCAATTTCTCGGTATCTCATGGTGTTCAATCAGAAACAGTTAATGGATCCCTGAGTAGTTCTGTCCCGACGTTTCATGAAAGTGATTCCTCGAAAGTGGGAAATGAACAAACCATTGATGGTCTACTTGAGGGAGATGAGAAAGATGAGGGAAGTGATATTAGCAAAGGACATGCTTTACCTAATCATAGTCGACAACATCAACCTGAAGATATCATTACGGTCAATGAAGCTGTTCAAGAAATTGCTCACTTCAATAAGCCACATATTACCGACGATGCTCCTATCAATGATGTCGAAAATATCGGAAGTGCTCTTGAAGTTGACCACGTTTCAAGTGAACTGGGAAACAAGAAGGCACTCAGTGAGTTACAGATTAATCAGGAATTAGCAGCTGATAAAACTGAAGAATTTGGCGATGAAATATACAAGGAATCAGAAGTTACGCAGGTTGTGGATGTAAAAACATCTGGATCCAATGACGTAGATCAATCAAAAGCTGTAGAATCTCTTGCAACCTCCAATGTTGCGGTGGAGACGTTTCCCTTACGACCCGTTGCAAGAACAATCACAGTCACAGATGATGATGATAAGCACGTGTCTGTCCAAAGCCCTCCTGATTCTGGTAATAAGGAAGATGAGACAAAGCTTCCACCTTCTGCTGTGAAATCGAATGATGAGTCTCAAGATAAGAAAATCTTGATAAATATTCAGGAACCCTCTTCCGAAAGTGCAAAACATTCGTCATCCTCCAAAAGCTCCTTGGTTAATGTTCATGACCATGCTAAACAACTCGAATCTAAAGATTCCTTGCAATCTCGAAACAAGGTAAGGTTTGATTTTCATGTTAGGCTTGAGAGGTATAAAAATTCGTTCACGTCTAAAGGCAAAGCCTCCTATCCTCATGCAGGTCAGCAGTTTGAAGACTGAGCATTCAAACACAGTTGGGAGCAAAACTATGAGAGACATCAGCAATGTAGCAAACCAAAGCAGCCCGACCCTTGACAGAGTTCACCTGTAAGTCTCAGTATTCTCCATGCGCTTTGTATTACAACGTTAGTTCAGTTTCTAGAGTTCTCTTGTGAGTTTTGTCTTAACATTGCTTTTTTGGACAGTGAATCTTGGAAGGGGACGTCTAAGAAATCTACCGAACCTGAAACCAATCCGCTTCTTGCATTTTTTAAGGCATTGGTTTCGGCGTGGATGAAGCTTTGGACCTGATTAGCTAGCTTCGGTTTGTGCCTCTGCTCATAGCCTCTGTCTCAAGTCGTTTGTCGGAACATTGAATTTGTGCAACACTGTGTCGTGTCTCTCGTCGAAATCTATATGTAAGTTGCACTTTAACTGATGAATGGCTTTGGTAAGACGAAGCAAGAGAGTTTCCCATTAGCAAGTAGAGCTTGGACTAGTGTTTGATGCATTATTAGTTATGGTTTTTGATGGATTTATTTGTAATAATTATGTCTTGGGCATTTTATTACATATGAATGATGCAGTTTCCCTGGATTAGGGCAATAATAATGTTTCAACATTGTGTTTTATATAATATATTTTATATATATAGTAATTATAAAAATAAGCTAGAAATACATATCTCGGAATAAACTTGGATCTAGGCTTGTCGTCAGTGGGGCGGGGATTCCCCGAATTTTGATTCCCGTGGGGCGGAGTCAGGGAGACATTTTTCCCCGCAGTGATCCCCGCCCCGTGCCCCGGTCTACTATAATATATAAATAATATTACAATATAGTTTATATAACACTAAAATAAATATAAATAATATTAAAATATAGTTTATATAATACTAAAAATAAATATAAATAAGATTAAAGTATACTTTATAATTTCTACCAAAAACAATATATTAAATTTATATATTATATTATAAAATTTTTAATTTTTTTTTTAAATATTGGTGGGGCGGGGAATCCCCGCCGGGCCGGAGACAAGGCCAATTTTTGCCCCGTTTTGCTTCGCGGGTGGATCCCCGTCCGCGATCCGCTTCGTTGACATCCCTACTTGGATCTTCGATTCCTTTTTTTTTTCTGACAAAAAAAGTAGAAAATACTATTTGTCTGCTGAAGTGAAATATTTCATATCTGCTGACATGGGAAACTTCCAACAAGAATTTCCTGTTTATTTTGTTAGAAAAAATGATTGAAGAACCCTATTTTGTTAGGATTTATGAAATGAGCTAGTTATTTTTTATTTTTGTAATTATTAAACATGACGAAAATCGATTTATTTAGTCACCCAAATATATAATTTTTCCCATCCAAGAAACAAACCTCAAAATCTTCATCTAGTCTTTGTAAAATCAGATTAAAATTTTTAGAATAAAGACCATGAAGCATACTATACTATACAACCTCGTTGTTCTTAAACACTGTATAATCCCGAGGGAGATAATAATCATTGCACGTGAATTTTATGCAAATGTAATCATGGACATGTTTGCATGAATTTCATCGCATTATTTTAATTATATTAATTTATAACGTCCCTCGTCGTAATCACTACGTACGTTATTGTATTGCATCCCAATTTTCGATCGAAAGTAAATAAAATAAATCGACCCCACATAATAATAATAATAATAATAATAATAATAATAATAATAATAATAATAATAATAATAATAATAATAATAATAATGTTAAGGAATTCAGAACCCATAGCGTAAATGGTTTCGGTGACTAAAACTTAAAACAAGCGCCCGATAATCTAAGGAATTGTCAGAGCACCTGATCAAGAACGCTTGAGGAACCAGAAACAAGTTCTCAAGTCAGACACCCGATGTTCAAGGCTGTGGCGACTGGTGATTTACACTTAAGAGTCAGGAACTCAACATCAGACCAGGAGCCAGAAGCCAAATTCAAATATGCATCGATTAAGGAGAACAATGCAGTACAAATGCATTTACGTCAAGGCTGCGATCAAAGAGACGTTGGCCTGATATATACCCATTTTGGTGAAAGGCGCAGTCTGCAGAAAACCTGAACCAGGTTCTGAAACCAGCCTATTTCAGGAAACGACATTTAATAATGTCTGGAAGCTGGTCAGAGTCTTCACACAACGGCTCAATCCCGAACAAGTATAAATACCAAGAGCGTGAAGATTCAACACAACTTTTGAACGATCAACAACACAACTCTAAGCACAATCACTCATTCTCAGAAGTTCTCTCTCACAGATTCATCACGAGCGATTAGATAAGTGAGAGATTTGTACTCAACGGACTTAAAAAGCTGTTGAAGTTTAGGTGGATTGTTTGTATACAACTGCCTTGTAGCATTAGCTTTGGTAGGTTGCAGTTAGTGAGTAGAGTGCTCCTTGTAACGTGTAAAACCAGTTGCTAGTGATATCCTTCCTTGAGGGAAGAAGGGGAGACGTAGGAGACTTTGTTCCGAACTTCCAGAAATAATTTCGCGCGCTCAAAACACAATACTGCACTCAAATAATCGGTTTCCACCCTTAACCAACCAGAAACCAGTCAACTGATAATTCAATATCAGTGACCTGGCACTTCAGTTACCCAGAAACCGAAAAATAGTCAAGTGTTTATTCACCCCCCCTCTAAACACAGTAACCGATCCTAACAAGTGGTATCAGAGCAGGAACCATGAGTGCATCAAACAAGCTTCCGTTGTTCAATCAGGAAAACGTCCTTGAATGGAAGATCCGAATGGAAACCCATCTAACAGCGCACGATGAAGACATGTGGGACATTATTGTCTCGGGGCCTCCCAAGCTTACACAGATTAATATAGCCTATGCAGCAGACCAGTCCCTGCCTCAAACGATTCCAAAACCAAGGAGTGAATGGACTCCTGCCGAGAAGAAGCTGATGAACTTGGACAGCGTGGCCAAGGACATCATATTCAAGACCCTGGACCTTGAAACGTTCAGACATGTGATGTTGTGCAAAACGGCCAGTGAAGTCTGGACAACATTGTGCCAGATCTGTGAAGGAAACGATTCCACCAGAGAAAACAAGCTCGTCGTGGCTGTTCAGAAGTATGATACTATCAAAATGAAGGCCGGAGAAACAATGGCTGAGTTTGAAAAACGATTTTACAGCATCATCAGCGACTTGACTGCTCTTGGCAGAACCATGAACAAAAGAGACGTCGCAATAAAGGTCATGAAGGCACTGCCCAGAGAGTGGGACGTGAAGACAATGGTCATGCGAGAGTCTAAGGACCTTAACCAGATGCAGCTACACAATCTCTTCGCCGATCTCAAGGCATACGAGTTTGAACTCCAGACGCGTATGGAAGAAGTGGTCGTTGAGCAACCGGTTAAGGCACTAGTAGCACCCGAAGCTCCTGCAGCAAAAACGGCTGAGGAACTGTGTGGAGAGGCCATGTCTCTCTTCGTCAAGAAATTCGGAAGATTCATGAGAAAATATCAGAATCTTCGAATTGGTAAGAAAACATCCCTCGATGCCAACGAATCTGATGTTTCCTGTTTTAACTGTGGCATGAAGGGACATTTTGCATCGGAATGCAGACAACCCAAAAAGGGTAAAGGGAAAGAAGTGAAAAAGTACAAGAAAAAGGGCCACAAGGTACTGGTGGCTGACAGCAGAACCACATGGGTGGATTCCGACTCAGAAGCAAGCACTTCTGATGAGTCGGACAACGATGATGGAGAAATCAAGTGTCTGATGGCAGATAGGTCAGAAGATGAGGTAACTGATATGTTCTCACCCGACCTTACTAAAGAAGAACTATTGATTGCTCTTAGTGATATGGCTGCTGAGTACAAGAAGTTCATCCTGAAAATTAAGAAACTTGAGCTTAAGGGTACCCAGGAAGCTCAAGAAGAAAGTAGACTGCCCGATGAAGTAACTGAAGAAATCAGACTACTTAGGGCCGAAAATGAAGATTTAAAGAGAACAACCGAAGAGAGAGTAGCAGAAAATGCTAGGATGAGTGCAACCATCCAGTCCTGGACTGATGCCACTAGGAAAATTGATTGTATTCAAAAGATCATGAGGTACGAAAAAAATAGGTCGGGATTAGGCTTTGAGAATCAGTCACTAGCCTTAGCAGCCAAACCCGATAAATCCAAAAGCATCCAATTCATTCCCTCTAGTACCCCAACCTTAGTTCCTGATAAGGTAGCTGAAAAGAGAATAGTTTCAGTAAGAAAACTCCCTGAGCCAGCTCGATCAGTCCTTAGACAGCTTAACCGGAAAGGAATAGGCTATTCAGATAGAGCAGAATCAACTAGGGCTAGAGAACAAAGGAATCCAAAGACTACATCTAGAGGATCCTACACAAAACGTAGCAACTGGAACGGTAGCATGTCCAGCAAGGGTACTTACAACCCTAATCTTAGAACCAGCAAGGGTCTACGAAATAGTAATAGAAATCAACCGCATAGGTTCCTAATAGATCCTAGAACTGGAAGAACCGTTAGGATCTTTCAGATCTGGGTACCTAAGAGTCTGATTCACCCAGGACCCAAGTAACATTGAGTACCTAAAAATGTATATATATATATATATATATATATATATATATATTCTATTTACAGGTATACAGAAAGGAGCTGAACCGGTCAGAATGGTATCTGGACAACGGTTGCTGCCAGCATATGACTGGAAACCATCAGTTGCTCAGGAACCTGAAGCAACATACAGGATCAACCATCACCTTTGGTGATAATGGTAAAGGTAAAACAATAGGGAAGGGAGTGATTACTCACGGCAACCTTACCCTAAAAGATGTACATTTAGTATAAAATTTACATTATAATTTGATTAGTGTCAGTCAACTCTGTGAAAATAACTTTAACGTGTCTTTTAAAAAGAATAAATGCTGTGTTAAAGATTTTTCTGGTCAAATTGTCCTAACCGGAAATAGAATCGGAGGAACCTATAAGGTGCGTTGGGAAGACCAATCGGTACCTTCACCAATGTGTCTTCTGGCCAAAGATTCTAGATGCTGCTTATGGCATAAACGATTAAATTATTTAAATTTCAAAACAATCTCAGTACTCTTGAAAAATGATCTGGTCAAAGGTTTGCCAAAAATAAACTTTTCAAAAGACAAACTTTGTACCGCATGTCAACTAGGAAAACAGATCAGATCAACCTTTAAAAACAAAGGGTGTACTAGGTCCAACCGGTGCCTGGACTTACTGCATATGGATCTCTTCGTACCCATATCGGTAACCAGCTTAGGGGGAACCAGGTACACTCTAGTTGTTATAGATGACTTTTTTAGATATACATGGGTGATATTTTTAAAGTCAAAAGATCAAACCCCTTTAAATCTTATAAAGCTTTTTAAAAGGATTCAGAACAAACGTAGTGAGAAAATAAATAGAATCCGTAGTGACCGAGGTACTGAATTCATTAACCATGTGCTAACCGAATTCCTTGAGAACCATGGCATACTTCATGAGTTATCTGCCGCCAGGACACCGCAGCATAATGGTTTAGCTGAAAGAAGAAATCGAACGCTCAAGGAATCTGCCAGGACCATGCTAGCCGATGCAGATATCTCACATAAATTTTGGGCTGAAGCAATTAATACGGCGTGCTACACACAGAACCGGTCCATGATCTACAAGATGCAAGGAAAGATGCCATATGAAGTCTGGACCGAGAATATCCCATCAGTCGGGTACTTCAAAACATTTGGAAGCAGATGCTTCATCCACAACAATGGGAAGTACCATCTATCAGTCTTTGATGCGAGAGCCGAAAAAGGATTCTTTCTGTGATATTCTGATGTCAGCAAGGCTTACCGGGTGTTCAACTGTAAGACACTGTCAGTTGAAGAATCAGCTCACGTGGTATTTGAAGAATCAGCCGTGGAAGATCAGACTCCCAGAAATATCAATCGGCTAAGCAATCAGCTCGAAGAGACGAATCTGAATGAATCCAGTGATGGAGAAGACCAGTGAAGAACACTGAGTTACTGGATATACCAGTTGAAGAAACTGGGTGTCAACCAGAAGCTGCTGAGACTCCAGTCGAACCAGTAACTCCAGAGGATACTGGATATGATGGAAGTAACTCAAATAACCAGGAACCTACTGCAGAATCTGAATCAAACCAAGCGACTTCCTCTCAAGAAGGAAATGCACCAGCTGAGAGGGAACATATAAAATGGAATAGAACGAAGCTGAATCATCCTCGACAGCTGGTCATTGGGGAAGCAGACGCTCCAATGAAGACTAGAAGGCAGTCAATGCAGAATCTCTTCAGCTATGCCTTCATCTCACAAGTCCAACCAACCAAGGTTGAAGAAGCATTGAAGGATAGCCACTGGATTGACGCAATGCAAGAAGAGCTCAACCAGTTTGAGAGAAATGAAGTCTGGTACTTGGTCCCAAGACCTAATCAAACGATTATTGGAACCAAATGGGTATTCAAGAACAAGGCTGATGAAGAGGGACTGGTAGTAAGGAACAAAGCTCGTCTAGTAGCTCAGGGGTACCGGCAAGAAGAAGAAATAGACTACGACGAGACTTTTGCACCAGTTGCTCGGCTCGAAGCTATCAGAATCTTCTTAGCCTATGCTTCTTCAAAAGACATCAAGGTGTATCAAATGGATGTCAAAAGTGCCTTCCTCAATGGACTTTTGACAGAAGAAGTGTATGTAGCACAACCACCTGGGTTCGAGAATCACGAGTTTCCGAACCATGTCTACAGACTAAAGAAGGCTCTATATGGTCTGAAGCAGGCGCCAAGAGCTTGGTATGACACCTTGACTAAGTTCCTGACTGATCACGAATTTGAAGTAGGAACCATAGACAAGACACTGTTCCGGTACATGAAGAAGGAACATTTACTGATTGACCAGATCTATGTCGACGACATCATCTTCGGCTCGACAAATCAGAAACTATGTGATAAGTTCGCAAAATTGATGAAGGACAAGTTCGAGATGAGCATGATGGGGGAACTGACTTTCTTTCTAGGACTTCAAGTCAGACAGTCGGAATCAGGAACCTTGATCAATCAAAGCAAATACGCTAAGGACCTTTTGAGCCGATTCGAGATGGATAAATGCTCAGAAGCAACTACTCCGATAAGTGCGTCGATAAAGTTGGACAAGGATGAAGATGGGCCACGAATAGATGTAACCAAGTATCGGGGACTGATAGGGTCACTGCTGTATCTTACAGCTAGTCGACCAGACATCATGTATAGTGTATGTCTATGTGCCCGGTTCCAGGCAGATCCTAGATTGAGCCACTACACTGCAGCCACTACACTACACTATAGTGTATGTCTATAGTGTATGTCTATGTGCCGGGGACTGAAAGACTCGAGTCTATCGCTCAGAGGATATACCGATGCTGATTATGCTGGATGCAAAATCGATCGAAGAAGCACCAGTAGTACCTGCCAGTTTCTTGGCAACCGGCTGATCTCTTGGTTCAGTAAGAAGCAGACGTCAATTGCGACTTCAACCGCAGAAGCTGAATATCTAGCCGCAGGCAGTTGCTGCTCTCAAATCCTATGGATTCAGCATCAACTCAAGGATTATGGGATAACGGAGACGGAGACTCCCATCTACTGCGATAACACGAGTGCCATAGCCATCTCCCAGAACTCGGTGTTGCACTCTAGAACCAAGCACATCGAGAGAAGGCACCATTTCATCAGGGACCACGTGCTCAACAAGGACATCAGACTGGAGTACATTGCCACCGATCAACAAGTAGCCGACATATTCACTAAGCCCCTGCCGGAAGCTAAGTTCATCTACTTTTGTAATGCACTCGGTTTATTAGATATATCTCAGTAACCGATACGGAAGTGGATAAAGTGAGGGGGAACGAAGTTAAGACAGCACAACAAAGGGTTAGTACTGATTTTGATGTAAGTCTTAATCAGAACTAACTGTGCATATTGTCTTAACCAGTTGCCTACACTTTAACAAAAATATTGCATTAATATAGGTGTCTCTTCATTCAACCGGAATTTCCTTAAAAAGGCTATTTTCTTCTCATTTTTGAAATCGGTCTAATTAATAGACTCTGCCTTATTTTCCTCAAGCCATTAAAAGACCAGTTACCCTATATATATATATAATCCTCTTATCAGTTACTTAGCTGATATTTCATATATATATATATATAAAAATTTCATTCGGGTACCTTTCGGAACCTCTTCCAAAAAGAGTACTAAATTATCCGGTCTCTAGTAACCGGCACCTTGTTTGTCGTTTAGCCTTTAACCGGTTTCGTTCTTATCTATTATACACCTTTAAATGTACACATACAAAAGCATGGTACGTCAATAACACGTTTAAGGTAACTGACGGTACAGAGGACTGCGTGAATTTAATGCTGAAAGGACAGACTATGTGCTACAGTACTGATAAAGTGAGCGGGAAAACGGAGGAGAGAGAAAACGTCCTTTCACAGTCTTACTTAAATTCAGACCCGATAATCTTCTTCATTTCATCACTATCTCTCTGCAAATCGAAAACCTCTACAAAACCCTAACAGCTCCAATCGTCCTTCAACACTCATTCTTCCCTCAAATGGTCATCTCTAAAAGCGCTCTCTTTAAGAATATCCTTCACATATACTACGACGAACCAATCACATCAGACGATGCTGATGTTGGCCGCTTCCTTTTAGCCCTTCAATACAGTGGGCTCCGACCGTTCTTGGGCTGCGCGCCAGAAGTCGCGACGGCGGAAGTTGAAGAGTTCTTCGAATCAGCCGTGATTACGGACGGAATCGTCAGTGCCACCATCAAAGGGGAACTTATCTCCTTCAACGAAGAATGGTTTTCAACCTTCTTCCATTTGCCCACATCAGGAGCCGGGTCCCTGTCAGAGATCGATGCGGGTATGAGGCGAAAGGGAGCCGGTATTTTTGCCACCACCATCGATGCGTTCAAGGAATCTGACAAAAGAACGGCGCTTAAACCTGCATATCGGCTCCTGCATGATGTGGTGGCGAAGTCCATTCTTGGCAAAGGAGGATCCTTTGACGGATTAACAACAGAGAAGATCCAGGCGATGACGGCAATCATGATGGGATTGGCCGTAAACTGGGGCAAGGTGGTGTTTGGGGCATTGCTTAACGTAGTTCGGGCCAGGGACCGCCAGTTCAAGAATTTTGTGCCCCAGATTACAAGTATAATAAAAGAGAAGCTGGGCAGACTGGAATCGGTTCAACCAGTCTCTGGAGCTAAACTCCTCACTACAGAGTCTATCAGACAGTTCCTGGTCACCCAAACGACGTCTGATAAGAAATTAACCGGGAAAAGACCAGCACCTGACTCGGTTGATGAGAGTCAGAAAACAAAGCAGAAGAAAGAGAAGAAAGCCTCTGCATCAGTAGAGGCTGATCCAAAAGAAAAGGAGACGAAAGAAAGGGAAAAGAAGAAGGTAGAGAAGAAGAAAAAGGAGGCGACCCCTGAACGAGAATTGGCGATGATAGCTTCTGGTGCTGAAGCGGAGCCTGAAGAAATGTACCAAGGAGCTCCAAGTCCAACTATGAGCCAACAACCAGAGGAACTGATCCCTGAACAACCTGAAGCTGCTGAAGTAATACATGGATCAGAATTGGGTGCCGAAATGCCGAACCTAGATACGGTGATTACCAATATCATCTCGGACCCGATCTTGGGAATGGATCTAACGCTCGCGGCCACGACAGAGCCTGCATCATCCATCCCAGTTCCTCCTCAAGCAACCGAACGCCCAAAAGCCACTGGAATTGTTATCCGGGAACCGGTTGCTACATCTGCACCAATCGCTGTATCAGGCGACAAAGGGAAAGGGAAGGTAGTTGCTGTCGAGATGCCTTCCATCCCCACGAATGATGTTGCTATGGGAGTGGAGCTAACACTGAAGGATATATGCGTCCGAGCAGATGAGCACTTAGAGGCTTATGAGGAGTGGAGGACTGTCAGACTCACTCCTCTCAAAAAACGCATCAAAAAGGACCTGATGGCGGCTGCTAGGAAAACAGAGGACTTCCTGATGAAAATCATGGAAATTGACGATGTTGAAGTCCTCTTGCAATCCAGAGACCTTTACAGGCTTCATCTATACCTGCTCTTTCTGGTCCAGAATCTGAACACCAGAGAGCAGAATTTTGACCTGTTCTCTCCTACAGCAGCATCTGATCGAGCGATCTTGGCAAGCCTTGAAGTAGAACGGCTCAAGCTGGAGGATCTGTACAGAATCGAGTTCAACAAGCTGGGACATCAGTTTCCAGATTCCTCCAGCTTCCAAGTCACTGATCAGTCCAAGTCCGCGCAAGCCCAACCATCGGATCCCGCCAATCCTTCAGTCTCATCAGAACCTGATCGGACCGAGCAAATCGCTGAAGTTCAGATGCAACCGATCATGTCCCCCCCTGCAGTAGGGTCTTTCGGGATTTTCAAGGACCCGGACACTGTTTTGGCCACTGAGTCCCGGCTAATTCTTCCGGAACCAATTGAGATGGCGAGCAGTCTACGATTCGAAGAACAAGCTTCTTCAGGGACCTCCAAAGACTTGGTGTCTGCTCCACCCTCTCCCGTTTTGGTTTCTGGTCATGTCCTTCAATTTTCTGCTACACCACTGCTGCTACCGGCACCAGAACCTAAGCCGGTCCCCTGCCCCACGCCAATAGCCACTATGCCCTTCGAAGAAGTAGCAAAGAGGCTCCGACCAAGTGAAGTCCCCGGTTCCTCTAACACCGGCTCACTTCCCATGCTCCAGCGCCGCATCGAAGACTTCATGGTCACTCAGACCATGACAGACTCTAAGGTCAGGACCCTTGAGATACTGGCCAAGATTGCGCGGACCAAATCGGAAAAGGTTTATGCTGAGCAAGTCGCCACACGCACCGAATTTAAGAAATGGTGCGACAAACTTAGTGAAGATCAGAACCTTCTTCGCACTGACTTGAGGGGTGTTGAAGACACGATCCGGGAGGACCTGATGGCGGTCAAAGCTCAACTAGCAGTGATAGTTGAGCATCTGGAATCATCAGGAGCCTCCGGTGCTGCCAAAAAGGGGGAAAGTGGGAAATGAAAGGAGCAACAGCCATCAATACAAGCCTCGGTGCCTGATCCGAGCCCGACTCAGAGACCAAATCAAATGTCCACTATCCGGTATGCACCAGAAGATCAGGATCGACAACAGCAAGAAACTGTTCTGCTACCGGATGATATCTTGCCAAAAATGGACTCTTCGATTCGATCGGGCAAGGAGCTTCTGCCTTTGGAACACATCTACAATCCTCAGTCCTTGAGGACGATAGCATGCAACCTAACTGGACAACAGCTTCAATAGCTTACTTGGTTGCATGACAAAAAGATGCAGACGCTGTCAACTGCGAAGGCTCAGGCAGAACTGAAGAAGCTGGAGAAGAAGAAAGACGACAAGGGACGATCAAGGAAGAAATAGATTAGTTCTTTACATATCTCATGTAATAGACTAGTCTGTAACTTCCTTGATAAATGAAAAGAAACCTTTCTTCCAGTTATAAGTATTTAAGTTTTGGCAGTCACCGAAAAGGGGGAAATTGTTAAGGAATTCAGAACCCATAGCGTAAATGGTTTCGGTGATCAAAACTTAAAACAAACGCCCGATAATCTAAGGAACTGTCAGAGCACCTGATCAAGAACGCTTGAGGAACCAGAAACAAGTTCTCAAGTCAGACACCCGATGTTCAAGGCTGTGGCGACTGGTGATTTACACTTAAGAGTCAGGAACTCAACATCAGACCAGGAGCCAGAAGCCAAATTCAAATATGCATCGATTAAGGAGAACAATGCAGTACAAATGCATTTAAGTCAATGCTGCGATCAAAGAGACGTTGGCCTGATATATACCCATTTTGGTGAAAGGCGCAGTCTGCAGAAAATCTGAACCAGGTTCTGAAACCAGCCTATTTCAGGAAACGACATTTAATAATGTCTGGAAGCTGGTCAGAGTCTTCACACAACGGCTCAATCCCGAACAAGTATAAATACCAAGAGCGTGAAGATTCAACACAACTTTTGAACGATCAACAACACAACTCTAAGCACAATCACTCATTCTCAGAAGTTCTCTCTCACATATTCATCACGAGCGATTAGATAAGTGAGAGATTTGTACTCAACGGACTTTAAAAAGCTGTTGAAGTTTAGGTGGATTGTTTGTATACAACTGCCTTGTAGCATTAGTTTTGGTAGGTTGCAGTTAGTGAGTAGAGTGCTCCTTGTAACGTGTAAAACCAGTTGCTAGTGATATCCTTCCTTGAGGGAAGAAGGGAAGACGTAGGAGACTTTGCTCCGAACTTCCAGAAACAATTCCGCGCACTCAAAACACAATACTGCACTCAAATAATCGGTTTTCACCCTTAACCAACCAGAAACCAGTCAACTGATAATTCAATATCAGTTACCTGGCACTTCAGTTACCCAGAAACCGAAAAATAGCCAAGTGTTTATTCACCCCCCTCTAAACACAGTAACCGATCCTAACAAATAATAATACTAATAATAACATATGTTCCTACAAGAATTATCATTATTCTAATACCGAAATAAAGAAAATATATCACCCAAGTGAGACAAATTCACATGCAAAGATTCAATAAAAGATCTTTCGTAGTTAACCTTAGCATGTGTAATATAGTTCGATATACACAGCAAGGAAACATATACATGTGTATTTAAAAGCGTACGACGACCATAAATGGTATCCTATGCATCTCTATCTCTTTATAGTAGTATTCTCTCTTCCATTTTATTTATTTTATTATATTAATTTTATTTAATCGATGCATTAGTAATGTTTGGGACGTGTCGGCGAAGACAATATTCATGTTTCCAAGCCAAGAGCACGAAATATGAGGCATGTGATCGAACATGCTTATTACCAACCATATAATATATATATATATATATATATATATATATAGCTATGAGTGGGGCAAAATATTACAATAGTATCTCATTCATGATGATACAATATATATATATATATATCTATATTATATTACCATCATTCTCAATCAATTGTATATTATATTATTATAAAGCTAGGTGGTTAGATTACTTACTTTGGTGCATGGATATTAATTGTTGAACTTACTAATATACAAAAATTTAATGGCATTTAAAACTACTAAGATAAAAAAAAAAATGTAATATATTTACACGAATAGTATATTGTTGTGGATCGACGTTGCATGTGAATGGTGGTGGGAGCTCACATGGTTTAATTAATACCACTTTAAGCTTTTTCATCAATATACACTTTAATTTCAGTTGCAAAATTGCATCCCCAAAAAGTGAAATTCATCTCATTACTATGAGGATGCAGATTATAAATTTGCATCACTAATTATATTGATTTTCGATTTTAGATTACTATATTTGTTGTATTCGGAAAATTTGGATCGTCGATCCTCTTTTCGAAAAAATAAATAAACAATCATACATATTAGTATTTCATGTCATCAGCTCGACATATTCCACATCAACAGCCAAACATGATTGCCGCTTATCTCCTCGAAAGATGAATAGATAACCAAAATTTGTTCAGACATATGAACCTTAATATCTAATTTCGCAAGTATCAACTACAATGACGTAAATTAAAAAATCGATATACTTAGTCATCATTCAAATTTACAATTTCACAATACTTTGGTAATATCACTATTTGACTTATTCTATAAGCGGATGATTTAGAGGTAAAAGAGAATTATTAAAGATCGAAATATTCCAAATATAAATTCAAAGCTTGTTTAAAAAAAACATAATCGTTTTTAACCCGACATTATAACGTAATTGAAATTGATTAGTTACTAACCTACCTAAGCTGAAAAATCAATGTTGCCCTATCAAAGAAACATTTACAAAACGGAGAAAAACTCAAAATAGTCCCCGATGTTTACCTATGGACCAATTTAGTCCCCGATGTTATTGATTTTGGACAAATATAGTTCTTCCGTCACGATAAACGTCAATTTTAGCATAAATTTTGCACGTGCCCATACTGAATTATGTCTGAATCGAATTTTAAAATATTTGCAAGATTTGGGGGGTTTGTAGTATTTTTCTACTGTTAATGAAGCTTGGCGAAGCAGGCGATTTAGAGTTCATGTTCGAATTTTGGAGGAGAAATTTTTAGTTTCGTAAGGTAATTTCAGTAACCATTCAATTTTATCGATCCAGACATGACTTAGTGTGGAACACGTGCGAAATTCTCGCTAAAATTGACGTCTATCGTGATTGAAGGACCAAATTGATAAAAAATCGACAACATCGGGGACTAAATTGGTTCGGACGAAACATCGGGGACGAAATTAGTACATGGGGTGAACATCGTGTACTATTTTGGGTTTTATCACTTTACAAAACTATAAAGGTGGGCCCACGCATGTAGGAATTAATACACACACTATCCCTTCTCTTTTTTCTTCGACACGCATTTGTCTTTCATTGGCACGCCTCTAACACACACTCATTTCCTTCACATAAAACCCTCAAAACTCATACATAGCTTTCTCATTAACCTTAGATTTATCGAATATCTCAGTAAAAAAAAATGTCCATAGATCTTGGATTAACTCTGAGGTTACCATCTCCATCGCATACAAGAATCAACCATGGTTATGATCGCAAGAGAGTTAACTTCATCGACGAAGAAGAAGAAGAAGAATGCCACACTCCGAAATCTCCTCAGCATCGAATCCCGGGAATTATTACGTGCCCGCCCGCCCCGAGAAAGTCGAAGCAGCACTGTAAGAGGGTGAAGCTGTGTAATGAGGATGGCTGTCGTCAGTTAAAGTTCTTCGAGGTGGTGGGAAGAGAAGAAGTTCAATCTTTCTTCGGAGCTGCTGAGGTTAATCTCAATGGATCAAGGAAGAGGAAATACGTTACATATGATGGATGATCAAATATATATAATAATGTTTTTCCACAGTGGTTTTGGTTTCTTTATTTTTATTTTGTTTTTATTGTGAGGAATTCGAATGTCCACATTTCTTTGAAAATTTTATTTGTGCAATTATCAATCATCATAATACGTTTATTGGAATTAAAAGATGTAGTTTATCGTTTTATTCCGAATAAAATGCAAATAATTATTGTTCATATCATTGTTGATTTTATGCTGTTAGACGCTTTAAGAGATTGACTGCTTTGGTTTGTGAATCCGATCCATTATGTTAAGATTGTAATATTTATTCACATGACAATATGTCCAAACAACTGACATCTGCTTTGGGATTTATAAACTAGACTTGTTCTAAATATATATTTATATATTAATTTTTTTTATGGGTTTTGAATTTTGTATTTGGTATAAAAATATTATTATAATTAAGTATTATATTAAGATTATTTTGATACATGTGAAATATTATTATATTTGTATTAAGAATATTATGAAATTATTAGTTATTGTATTGATAACATTGTTGGATTTTTTTTAAGTGTATTGGGCCATTGGGCCCAAATGGGTTGTCTAGGCCAATAAAAATCCATTTAATCGATTTCTAATAAAACTGAGATGCCGTCATTTGTTGAAACTCGGAATTGATGAAAGATTTATAATCTACGTTTCGACGAAAATTCGTAGACTATTAATTTGCTCAAAACCGACATAGGGTGAATGAAAAATTAATTTTTAATTTCGGCCCAATAATATTAATAAATAAGGTGATAGTATAAAGAAAGGGATCAAATGTCTCACATTGGAAAAATACCTCAAGTTTTTCCTCCTTATATATAAAAATACACTTCTTTAAGTCATCAACAAATAGTGAACCCAAGGAGGTGGGTTCAAGGGCACGTGAGCCCAAGCCCGAGCCCACGCGCGCGTGCCCACAAGTCGAAGCTCGTATCTGGATGATGTGGCACCGACGATGATGTCGTCCGCGTGGCACGTGATGTGGCAATGACACGTCAGTATGCTGACATGGCGGGTTTGATGACGTGTCAGTGACACGTATGCCTAAAATGGCGATGTGGCGCTGACAGGGCGGACAATGATTGGACAAACTGAGATGGCAAATTAGTTGGGTCGATGGGTCATGACGATCAACTGTTAGATCACGAACCGGGTCGATCAAAGTAACCGTTCCGGCAATTTGATCCGAAGAGGTGGATCTGAAGGAGAATATACCGAATCAAGCCCAAAAGGTGCGACTATCGCAAAGTGACCCCGCTCAAAGTAGTCAAACGATCAAAATGCATTCAAACTAAACAACAGTTTGACCATTCACGAATTGACCCCAGAAAATTGATGCCTACAGATATTAATTAATAAAACATATGGAGGAATTATAAAGCTGCCAGTTTTACGCATCGAACTTATGTCCTAAGCTGCGTCGCATATCCTCAAGATGAAGCAAACTAAATTATTCTCGAAGTAATAACTAACTAGAAGATATTATGAAATAATATTAAGTTTTAAATAATAATATTAGTTAAATTATTAATGATTTGGAAGTATTGTATTAAATGATGATAATGTGATAAGATGAGGGGTTTAATTGAAAAGTTTGTATTTTAGTGTGAGGTGTATAATTGTAATTAATGTGATTAGTTGTAATAGTGAATTATTAGTAGTATAAATAGGTGATTAGAGTTCATTGTAAATCACACCAAGTATTGAAATACTTAATCTCTCTCTAATCTCTTGCTCTTTATTATTATAAGCTATATTATCATTATAATATTAATATAAGTATAATTATAATAAAATAATCTTAATATAATATTAATCATAATTAATATTTTTATAACACGTTATCAGCACGACCGCTCTCCGTCGTCAAGATCAACCTCCGTCGAAGATCTCGTACGAGTTTAGTCGATGTACGGTAATTTAATATTTAATTTATACTAATCATATATTTATTGTGATTAATTTAAAAATATATATTATAAAAGTATATTTTAAAAGTTTTATAACTAATTGCCAATACCCGAGTGGTTTCGCGGAATATCGTTCACTATAAGTGACGAGAGGTCTAGATTTCGATACCCCGTGGTGGTGTGTGGAATTTTTATTTTCGATTTTTTTATTTATACATGTACACAATACCAAAAGCCCACGAGGTCTTGCGGTTATCCCCACCTCAGTAGCGGCATATTATTGAGTTTTTTTTATTGAACAATCTTGAAGTAATTATTGGACCGAATAGTTTTGGACAATGGACAAATTTTATTACCGCAACCTTATCGGAGCTTGGACAATAATTATGAAATAATAAAGAACGAGTTTTATGAAACAATTCATATATTATATCATTGATTTATATGTTATCTGATTATTATGTTTTTTTTCATGTTATAGAATCATGTCGTTTTATACAAAGATGGATTTTCTGTTGCTTACTTTATTTACGGTGATCCTTACGGCTATGTGGATATTGTTTTTACCAATGTTTTTAAAATATAATTATTAATTATAATTTTTTCTTTAATATTATAATTATTTAAATATGACGCTTTGTCCGATGTTTGATCTATTACTTATGATTATTATCACGGCGACAGTTATTTGGATGTGGATATCGTTTTTCATTAGAACTTTTACAAAATAAGATATAAAAGAAGATTAATTATAATTTTTCTTTTAATGTTTAAATGATGAGTTTATTTTTATGATATCAATATATTGAATTTGGCAAACTTTGATTTATCACTCTCGATTTTATACTTGCTAGTGATTTACACAATTACTTCACTATATTATAAAGCATTCACCACGTTCAATCCATCTGATATAATACGAATAAATATCGTGAGAAAATGATCAGAAAATATTATGATGGATGAATGAAAAGCATAAGTCCGATAAAATGATTATGTTGCATTCCCTGAAGTGAATGTATTCGCAAACAATAAAAGTGATCGTGAACATTATATTTACAGTGGTTATTATTAATATTTCCCCCGAAGTGGAAAACTAGTATATGATTGGAAAAGATGTATTGAGCAATATAAAGATTATTATAATATTATCGTTGGTTATTATTCGCACCTAAAGATCCCGTTGATCTTTATAAAGAGCAATTAAAAATGAAGTGTCGATGAAATTAAATTTTGCTCAAGATTACGATATTTCAGAAAATTGGTGCTATATCCTATGCTCATTTGAATATTGTGGCTTTTGTTAAAGATCCAAATAAAGAAAATCAATACATCGTTATAAATTTTATTTAAGCATTATTTATTTATTATTTTATTTTTATATATATAATTTTATTTTGACACTTATTTATTTAATAATGCTAGTTATTATATATTTATCAATACAATGGATACAAGCATATGCAATGGAGAGTTATGTCTTGCGGATTGCAACGACTAATACGATTCTAAGAAATAAGAAACATTTCTCCCATCTTGAAATGAAAGAAACAAGTGTTATCACTATATCGGGTAGTACAAATATAATTGAGGGCTCCGGAAGAGCTAATGTTATACTGCCCAGAGGGACAAGGCTGATAATTGAAAATACATTATATTCTCCTAAGTCTCAAAGAAATTTATTGAGCTTTAAAGCTATTCGACATAATGGATATCACGTTGAGACTGCAGAAAAGAGAAATATTGAATATTTGCACGTTACAAAAGTTGTTTCGAATGATAAAAGAATTGTTGAAATATTACTTTCGTTTGGAGGGCGCAGAAAGAATTGTTTGAAATATAACAAAAGTGGTTTAGTCAAAATTCGATGCACAAATAATTTATTGGAGGGCGCGTGCGAAATTCCTGCTAAAATTGACGTTAATCATGACGGAATGACAAAATTGGTCCAAAATCGATAACATCGAGAGCTAAATTGGTTCAGGCGAAACATCGGGGACTCAACTGATTCACATGTAAACATTGGGAAAAATTTTGGATTTTCTCCCAATATTTAATTGTTGTAATAGTTTACAAAAAGAAAAAAACAAAAAGGAAAAACAGGGAGAAAAAAAAGTGAGATATTGGATGATTTTTTTGTAATTGTCGTGTAGCACTTAAAAGTAATATAATTTTTAACATCATTCGCACCTTAATTGGTATTTACTTTTATTTTATATTGTAAATTAAATATTAAGATTCCAATTGATACTTTTAGTGATGGTTGCACATGTAAACTAAAACGCTAAATAATGCAATTGGCATTAATTAAATATTGTTTTGATAAATAGGCAATATTTATGAAAAAAAAGAAAAAAGGAAAAGTGAAAATTAGGGCAATAGTAGTAATGGTTAAAAGAAGAGAAGAGAGTGATGGGATTGACAGCTTGCTAGAAACGTCACAGTTACTGCGGCGGACGCCAAATCAGATTCCAATTTAGTTTCGTAATCTCTCCTTCAGTCCGACCCGACGCTCAAATTGCCGCGTTACTGTGAACTACCACTCTCTCTTCGTTCTCTCTCAGCACATACGCAGGCGATAGGTGAAACTGAGATTCACTGCGATCGATAGGTATCTTGGCGAGCTTAGCTTCCAGGTCTGTTCACATTCGGCGGCGCGTGAGCTTAATTATTATTATATTTTTTTGGGCAATATATTATCTTAATTAGCTTGCGAGGAGCAGCACATGACGTGAATGCGCGTTTGGATTTATTTTTTTTTGGATTGCCGTTCGTCTCGCTGAGGTTGTGCTATGTTCGTTTATAGCAATTTGCTTGCTTTCTTAAGATTGATGTAGTCAGTGTTAGGATTTGAGAAAAAAAGATACGAACTTGCGCTACGCTGATTAATCTTCTCTTAATTCAAAGCAAATAAATATGCATACTACAATCAAAACGAAATGTCCAATTTTTGAGATCCGTCGTTCGTTGAGATGACCAGTGTTGTATCTGGGCAGGAATAGTGAAGTGTATCAGTTCAGGAACTGCTGGGCTATAACTGGGTTGAATGGGATTACGTTTTGGGGATCGTATGTTTGCATGCTTAAGTGGTAGTGATTGCAAGTGAAACATAAGATGTATTCTTCCTTTAACTAGTATAACTTATCAGGGATGGGCAATGAACCTCCAACTCTTGGATTGGACGATGGGACAATGGATGTGGATTGTCTGCTTGTAGAACCTCAGGATGGAAATGTATCGATGGATAGTGTGATGTGTTTTAGTGCGAAGATTAAAGACAATGCCTTGGACTCGGGAGAAGTTTCCCGCACATATGGTATGACTCCCATTTTTTTGGTTGCGAATTAAACTGTCCTTTCAAACTGACTACTGAAAATGTGAGTCTTTTTGGTGGAAGAAACGATTTGAAACGGTGATGATGAAATTTTCATGCAATTTAAAAGTCTTAAATTTTATTGGGGAACTGTTAGTTTGATCCATGTTTTGATAAATTTATGATATAAGTTATAATGCCATTTATCTTTTCATATGGCTACTTCGTAAGTTATTGGTTGCTGTATGTGTCTGGTAGCTGTATGTAGTTATTAACTTTTTATCGGTTATTCCCTTCAAACTATGTGTTTTATATATTTGGTTACTGACTTGTTTGTTCAACCTGAGATATAGGCCACTTTAATTGCTTTTGCTCTTTTTCAGGCCAATCAGGGGCTGCTACTGCTTGTGCTAAGGAAGATAATCACAATGAACAAGTATGTTGTCACATGCTATGCTAATCAGTTTTTTACCGACTCTTTAATATGTAACCTTGGTTGGTGCGTTTCACTTTGTGAAAATGTCGTTGCTGATTCTATATTATCATCTGACTAAAGATTGTACCTTGAAAAAATTGTTACCTATATCAGGTCATGATACAGTTTGATTTTTAGCATGTCTGAGTTTTTCTTTTAATATTTGTTATATGAGATGCCTTCAGAACTATATTTATTTAGATATGCTTTGTCTTTTCTGAGATATGGATTGTGAAATTGTTGTCTCAACTGGTCCTCCATTGACTTTGACTATAGTAAATGGTTTGTGGTTGAGTTGAAATAATGAGATTTCTGGACTTTTTACACATCCTGGTCAGTTTTAATTGCTGGGTGGTATTTATTTAGGTTGTCAATGCGATGCCAAGCAGAGATGGATTCCAAATACAAGATCATTTTTGTAGCATGGGTGACGATTATCTCCTAGGTTCGTGCTTTTTTACTTTGATGTGATTGTATCTTTCCCCAAATCTTCCTTCATAAATTATTTGGCAAATGCAAAAGATATATTAAACTTCTCACTGCTTTCAGGTGTTGAGTTTGCTGAGAGTATAACCAATATAGATTACGGGTCAGGAGAAGTACTTCAGGTTTCAGTTTCCGATAGTCAAATACAGGTTCCTAGTGCGCCCTCTTTCTTTCATTGGAAATCAGAAATCATTCAAACTCCTGATTGTCAGAATGACCAGTTTAATAGTGGAAGTTCTAAATTAAACAATGTTCAAAACATTCGTGGTTGTGGAATGCTAGCTGAAGACCCACCCTCTCAGAATGCACCTGAATCATGTACGTTGGAGGACATAAATTACAGACCTGGTCAAGGATTTCATGCTTCAGTTTCAGATAGTCGAACACAAGGCCCTGATGCTGTTTTTACTAATCCATGGAAATTAGAGATGAAGGAAGTACCTAACTGTCTGAATGGTCAATCTAATACAGGGAGTTCTGGGTCAAATGACGATTCCAACCTTCGTGATTGCAAATTTCTATACGAGGAGAAGGCATGTGCATCATGGGATCTGATACAAGTCCCTGGTGGTACTTGTAAAAGTAATTTGAAATCAGAAGTGAAGGAAGTTCTCAACTGTGAAAATGGCCAAGTTAATTCTGGGAGTTCAATACCGGTTGATGTTCCCGACATTCGTGTTTGCAAGTTAATATCGGAGAACACGAAGCATGCATCTGCATCATGTATTTCGCTGAATATGGGGAAGGTCAATGACAACTCTAGCCAGTCTTCTGAAAATAGTTTGTCCGATGAGAATGATGGAAGACTTTCTCCTACTGACGAGGTGGTCTACAGTCCACAGATCGAGAAAAATGACGAAGAGATGAACGGAAAAGTTGATCAGGGAATAAGATTGAGGCGCCGCCGCCGATCATCAACAGCATCTGCTCAGGGAAGCTGTAATGTTCATCCAATGGAAAAGAGATTACGCAAGCCCACGCAGAGGTACATTGATGAACTATCATATCCTATTACTTCTAAGAAAAAGCGAGAACATTCGTCATCCAAAGATGAGTCTACTGGAATCAAAGTTCGCAGAAAGTGTGATCCTGGTTCTAAAGCAACAAAATCAGATGAGGAAGAGTTTTCTGTCAAGGCTATTCAGGTGCCTTTTGGTGCTATTGTAAATCAAGAATGTCCTGTGAGCCCGGTTCACGCTATGGTAATTTCTAAAATTTGTATCTTTTTCAATTGTCCATTAATTGGGAATTAGAATTTTAATTTTGACCAATATTCTGAGGTTATAATCAGATTATTTTCACTTCCTAGCACTGAATGAGATACTGTAGGAGCTTATATCTAGAGTAATGATCAATTTTTTCACATAAAAGGGAGATTAGTAGTTAATCTTTTGTTGCTTTTCCCCGTTTCATCAAAAGTAACTGTCTGCGTTCTTTGCTATACAGTTGCATGGTTCGGATAGGAGAACTTGGACGAATAGGTCAAGCGACCTTTGTGCACCTGACAACAGTCAAAAGAGAAAGAACGGAAATGGGGAATTGAGTCTTCTTAAGAAAAGTGATGATCGTGCAACTGGATCATTTCTGAAGAAAGCAGAAGACTACGCCACTGAATCTCCTGTCAAGAAAAGAAGTACCCGTCTCACAACTGCAAATGAGAAGAAAAAGTATGACTGGGTTACGTCTGTGAGCCCAAAGAAAAGGGATGCAAAGAAAAAGGACATCCATCTTGCAACAGATACTAAGAAGAAAAAGAAAGATTGGGTAGCAGCTCTGGGCCGAAAGGCAAAGGATAATAGTCTCACTGTTGCAAACCATCGTACTCCTAAGAAAGTTGTGGACACCCATCTCGCTGTGGTCGATCGTCCGAATAAGCACGGTATTGTAACTAGCACTAGTCCCTATAAAAAGAATGACAACTGTGTTTCGAAGGCACACCAGAAGAAAAGAGGAGAAGAAGATGATGATGATGACGACTTAGCTGCAGAGAGCCCTGAACAGGTGAGTGGTAGGAGAAAGAACCATAGACTTTGGACTATCTCAGAAGTTGGAAAATTACTTGATGGCGTCTCCCAATATGGAGTTGGAAGATGGAGTCGTATCAAGAAGCTCTTATTTGCCTCTTCCCCGCATCGTACATCTGTAGATCTAAAGGTCACTTTCCTTTCATATCTTACTCAGTCATTTTTATGTTATGTCAACTATTTTTGGCTTGTATTCCGTTAACTAATCACTCTTGCTTTCTTGCTTCGCTTCGCTTCGCTCCATCAGGACAAATGGCGAAATCTTTTGAAAGCTAGTGGTCTTCATGATCAAAGTAAAAATGTGAGGTTTTCGTATTATTTATGTATGCGATTTTTGCACGAGAAAGCAATTGTTTTGGCACGATTAACATTCAATTTTATTATATTAACGTCTGAAATAAATGCAGGGAGGGAAGAAACGCAACGTGCCATGGCGTCCTCTACCTAAATCCACACTGAGGCATGTGCGTGAACTGGCTTCGATGCATCCTTATCCGAAAGGTGAAGGTCGGAGGGTTAAGATTGCACGAAAGAATGATAAAAACAATAACGACGACGATGGTGACGACGATGATAACGATCATGACGACGACGACGATGGAACCACTGATATAACATTGAGCGATTACAGGAGAATTCTGCAGAGTACTAATGGAGGTTAGTTCTTTATTACAAGTTAGGACATTTGAGTCGTAAATTGTATAAATGTCCCCCATATTGAACTGCTCTTAATTATTGTTTCCTTTCTAGTGCTATGAGTTTATTTATGACAAGACACTGCTCATTTGCGTTCAGATTGATTTAGTGAGATAACCTTATGACATCTCAGATAGATCTCCCTTTTAATTAGCTTCCAAGATATGGCTAGAAATGTAAACAAGTCTAACTTCAGTTGAGTTTGGCTCATTTTCTAGGCTCGAGCTCGACAAGTTTTTTTTTTTTTTTTCTTGAGCTCGAGCTTAAAGCTCAAATATTTTTAAATTTAAATGTTAAAAAAGCTTACGAGCCGGCTTGTGAGCTTTCGATCAGTCACGACCCATGCTCGAGTTGGCTAGACTTGTTGCACGCTTGGACGTGGCTAACGAAGGAAGATAGTTGTGGTTTTAGATTAATTAAGATAGTTGTGATTTTACTGAAAGTTTTTACTCCCTTAAAAGTAAGTGAGAATTATAGTTCAAATTCGACTCACATTGAACTAAGTTGGATTAATACGTTAGTCAAGATAATCGTTAATGTTTGACTCCGATCAAACTTAGAGATATTGGGCAAAGAAGAATTAAAGGATTTGTTAATCATGGAAGTACCGACCAAATGACCTAATAGACAACCGAGCTATGAATGTACTTTAAAAAAAAACACAAAAACAACAAAACGATTATATAGTTGACACGTGGCTGCCTAACGACCACAATATCTATTCATCTATTTCTTTGTTTTTATTTAGTGAATATTTAAGAAATTCGATTGAGGTCAGATTCGAGTTGGCTGTGGTGGCAATGGCATGCCGTCATTTAGAAAAAAAAAAAAAAACAAAAACAAAAACATTCATTATTGTCACTCAGAAGACCAAAATAGACCCATGATAGAGAAAGCAAAGCAAAAATTCAAAATAGACCCATGATAGAGAAAGCAAAGCAAAAATTATTATTGCATAACATCGTTCGACTCTTTCACTCTCCCTACAATATAAATACAATACGCCGAAATTTTCCTAACAAAAGAACTTCACTTCACTTCACAATCCCCACTAATTCACTCAAAGTTCTGCTTTTTGCGAATCCTCAAGAGATCATCAAACTGCTAAGGACATAGAAGCCGGCGTTACGACGGAGTACGGCGCCAGAGACTACTACGAACCACCTCCGGCGCCGATCTTCGACTCAGAAGAACTAGCTAGGCAAGTGGTCCCTCTACAGGGCGCTGATCGCCGAATTCGTGGCCACCCTTTTGTTCTTGTACGTCACCGTCCTCACCGTGATCGGCTACAAGAGCCAGACCCAGGCGGACCAGTGCGGCAGAGTCGGCATTCTGGGCATCGCCTGGGCTTTCGGCGGGATGATCTTTGTCCTCGTTTACTGCACCGCCGAAATCTCGGGGAAACATATTAATCCGGTTGTCTTATTTGCTTTATTAGTTGGCTCCATCCTTATTAAAGTCTTGTCGGCCACATCATTTATTAAAGCTGCATAGAATTCTCCGCTACTTTTTCTTGGATTTTTCTTCAACTTTCTTCAAAATATCTTCCTTGATATGATCAATAACATATTCGATTAAAATATCATCAGTATCTTCCGGATCTTGTCATTCACATGCTTGGCAAAAATCTTCATCTTGTGACGAATTCTCCATTGAAAAGTCTGTCGAGACATCAACTCCTAAATTTTTTGCAATATCCTTCTTCAATTCTTCGAAATAGGCATTAACAATTTCTTCTGTCTTCATTTTTCCTTTCTGAATATTAAATCTTCAAGAAAGTATTTCAAACGGATTAGGAGATTCCCTTTGTCAACGATTTCCAATATGTTCTTTATACTGAAAAATTTTCTCTTCGATTTTATTAATTGTCTGTTGGCTCTCATATTCGTCAGTCTCAGTTTTTCTAATTATCTTTTTCCAGAATTTTGTATAAAAATTTCTTCTAAGACACATAATCTATTGTTAGGTATAACCCACTTCTGGATTCCATCTCCAAATTCAAGGAATACTAAATTCAATATGGAAATGTAACGAAGCAATACCATCAATACACTCATCGTTGTGTTAGGAGATGGAACAGATTGAGTTTATTGAAGGTATTGCTTCGTTACATTTCCATATTGAATTTAGTATTCCTTGGATTTGAAGATGGAATACAGAGGTGGGTTATACCCAACAAAAGATTCCGTGTCTTAGGAGAAATTTTTATATAAAATTCTGAACCGAGATTAATGTTTTTCTTGGTTTATGCTTTGGTTTGTTTAGTTTTGTTTTACAGATCCTAGGTTTTGTATTTTTAATACAATTAAATAATTAAATTAAAACTATTATTTACTTTTTAAAAAACATAAAGAATAAAGGCTTAATTTAAATATAAGTGATATATTTTGTTCTTATAAATTAAGTATAACAATAGAATAAAAAAAGTGAGTAGAAACATCTATACTATATATTAAGGAAGAGCACCTGGAGTAACTACCATCAAATTGATTTGGTATGGCAATACTAATTGTTATTTTATCTTTGATTTTCAAATTATTCCAACTATATCCCAAAAATCATATTTTTAATTTATAAAAAGTAATTTACAATTAAAATTAATATTATAACTCCATATTTTATTTATATATTAATGTACACGCATCTGATTGTGCATAAAACACTAGCATATAATATGATTTTTAGTATGGAAAATAGAATTAATTTGTTGGAAAAGAAAAATATTGTATTAATTCTAATTTTTATGTAAAAATAACTGTATTTTTGTGTTATGGATTGAGACGACCTAATCTTTTACTGATTAAGGATCATTTTATCGATATGTTAAGGTCCACCTGGCAACTATCCCGTTGACGGGGATGGGGATTAACCCGGCTCGGAGTCTTGGAGCTGCTGTGATCTATGGAAAAGATAGAGCTTGGGATGATCAAGTAATGGAGATTATTAATAAATTAATAGTGACGTAACTTAATTATTAAATTTTATTTTATTTCATATAATTTAATTACAGTGGTTTTTCTGGGTGGGACCAATGGTGGGAGCTGCAATAGCTGCAATATGCCATCAGTATGTTCTGAGGGCAAATGCAGCTAAAGCCTTGGGATCAATTCAAGAGTAGTTCTTCTGCATATTGAACGTTGACTTACTGTAAAAAGTCAAATTATAATAAGTGTTGCATTGTCCAATTGTTAAGAGCATGAAATGTAAATGTGTTGTAATAAGAATGAGCTATGAGATGTTTCCTTAAGCCCAATTTTTATTGTTTGAAAATGGGCCTTTTGTGATTTTTATTTATCTTTTTGTTATCGTACCTCGACTAAGTTTAATCTGTGTTGAATTAGAACCTTACCCGCTTCCATTCCTAGCTTGTGTGATCATCTTAAAGTCCACAGAGATTGTGATAGTCGACGAGTTCTAGTGGAATCGAATCCATGACCTTTTTTTATGTCCATCACTTTTGGATAAAAAAATTCAGTTGCCGGGAAATCTTTTGTGATTTTTATACTCATATGATATCTATTTTATTTTATTAAGGGTCAAGACATCTTAAAAACTGTTAAATTTTTATTTAATTTGATTTGTCAAACAAAATTACTAATTTACTCTTTAGCCTTTAATTTTACAAACACAATTATTATTTTACCGTTAATTTATTTTAGATTGAATCGTTACCATTTTACTCTAATTTTTTATTTATAATAATCATATCCTCATAACTATTTTTTTTTTCTTTTAAGATACTTACACAATTAATTATAAAATAATATTATATACAATAGAAACTCTATAAATTAATAGTCATGGGACTATTAAAATTTATTAATTAAAAGAGTTATTAATTAATATATATATACTAATTTATATATTAATTAATATTTTATTAATTTAGAATGAAAAATTCAATTTGAAAACACATTTTTAACATCGAGTTAATTATTTTATCATATACGTAAATCAAATGAATAACCAAATTTAAAAGAATCATTCAATCTCATGCCTTGTTATGCTTCTTATGTTCAATGTTTCACTTTATGACACTAAAAAATATTTCTGATATAAATACAATATCAAATATGATAACACAAACAAATCATATACACATGAATTCTCAATATAAGAAATTTTCGTAATTCATTCATATAACAATATGTAGTATATAGAAAATTATTAATTTATATTTTAAATAGGATATATTGAAATTATAAAAAATGTATTATCTTATAATTTTAAAGAGTTTATAAATTTACTACATTTTTCTCGAGTCGGGACCGGCAAAAAATATTATCTTAGAGGGTTTATTAAATAATCGAGTATTAATTTATCGAGTTTGTATTATATTTATATATTCAAACATACGCATACTTCAAAAATACTAGTATATATATATAGATAATTGTATTAGATAAAGATAATCACGGAAAGCACAAGCAGCGTGATTGGGGCAGTTGAGTTGATGCGCACAATAGCAAACATAGAAGGCTATGATTTAAAGTAACATAGTGGAGATTGGAGAATAAATAAGAAACCTACCTAATTAATTGTAGGATTTATTTTATTTTAATATATGTATATCATAATAAGGAAAATGACGCATTTTTCTATATGATGGAACACATTTTTTGCCTAATTATGAATTTATAGGGTTGGCAACATCAAAATAGCTCGAGTGATGAGTATTCTTGACATCATTATTTATATGAATTTGAAACGAGACAGCTGGAAGTTGAGACTTGACCATAGCTCACGATGATGTTCAAATTAGATTTAGATCAAATATTGTTGGCATGTAAGGGTTTCGATGCAGGATTAGATTAACTGGAAGTCGGAGCTGAACCATAGTTGATAAACATTGTTCAGATTCAATTCGGAATGAACTTAATCGAAGTGTGAGGACTATAACGACGTTATACATTATGTCGAAACTAGAAAAAAAAAAGAATTTATAGAGTTGAGAAATGTTTAATTTAAAATTAACTAATCATATCTTGAAATGGTAAATTGTTTTAGTTCAAATGCAAATCCAAAGAAACTTTTATTAAATAAACCATACAATATCTCATTCAAGAATTATTAGCAAGTACAACTAATATTCAACTAACAAAACCTCATCCGAACTAATAATCAAATAATAGTAATAATTCTAAAAAAAATATAATAATAATATTTGGCGGAGATGAGACATTAGAACTAGAAGGGATTTTCACACATAAATACATCAAGATAAATATCCCTATTAATAAATAATAATAATAATTTAATAATAATAATACATTTCCATCTGTATCATCATTAGATTCTTCTCTCCACTTCTTTACCTTTCTTTTCCCCACCACCATCTGCAAAACCATTATTGCTCAACATTATACATACACATATATACATATATGATTCATCTCCTTTGTGTGTAATAAACCTATATACGTAGGTAATAAGGTAGAATACGTTATAGATAATCATCCATGGGTAACATCGGGAGCAGCGGATCCCATGGTCGCCGGAGAAGCTCATCGCGACGGGGCAACCAACCGCCTCCACCTTCTGGGCCTCAGCCGCAGCCGGAGATAACTTCCAACCGCTACGTTTTCGCCGCTGCGACGCCGTACCCTCCGTACCCACCCCAGAACAACCCTAATCTGCCCCCTCAGCCGGGGCCACCGCCGTACTACCACCAGTATCCCGGGTACTACCCTCCTTCTTTGCAACCTCCTCCGATTCCCCTGCCTGCGCCTTACGATCACCACCACATGAATCGCCACCTTCCGACGAATTGGGTGAACGGGAGGTATCCTTACGGCGTCGCGCCTCCGCCTCCTCCGCCTTACGTGGAGCACCAGAAGGCCGTGACGATTAGGAACGATGTGAATTTGAAGAAGGAGACTCTTAGGATTGAAGCCGATGAGGATGGAAAGTACGTGGTGGCGTTCACCTTCGATGCCACCGTCTCGGGAAGGCAAGTAAAAGGGATTAGAAACATAGGTCGATTTTGTTAATCTACAAATGTGTCCAATTGGGCTTCGAAGGGTTGTTTGTTTCTGCTTTTTAGCTCATCTTCTTCAACCCAAAAGAAGAATATGGGGCTCATCTTATATGCTGGTTGGGTCTTATGACGTTGGATTGATGATGAGATTTGAATAGTTTTGTTTTGTTTTTGGGTTTATATTTCATCATTCTTGAATCTTGATGATATATGTTTCGTATGTTTCATTACATAGAAGGTAAAAGATGAAGCTTTATGTCCTTAGCTGCAACTGGTTCAAGAACATAAACATATTTGAGGTTTCCCTAAAAGGAATAATTAAGTCGTGGGCTCTTTTTTCGTCTCTTGTTGATTTTGATTTACATATTGATAGGTTCCTTTTTATTCTGCTCGAGTCATTTAAATTCATGATCCCTTGATTTATCTGCAGCATTACCATAATCTTCTTTGCCATGGAGGGTGAAGATTGCTGTTTAACTCCTACGAATGAGAACCTTTTCCCACCCGTCACAGTTCAATTCCAACAAGGGCTAGCCCAGAAGTTTAAACAACCCTCTGGGACAGGCATAGACCTCGAAGCGTTTGAAGAACATCTCTCGAAGATCGAAGACAAAGATGTCTACCATCTTGCAATTAAAGCCGAAGCATGCCCAGAGGATAATCAAAGTAGTGCTGAGAACCAATCTGAGAACGGATCCACAAACTCCCAGATAACTCAGGCCGTGCTTGAGAAGGATAGAGGCGAATATCACGTTAGAGTGATGAAGCAGATACTGTGGGTCAACAATATGAGGTATGAATTACAAGAGATTTACGGGATTGGAAACACCGTCGAGGGCGAAGCTGACGTAAATGACCCAGGAAAAGAATGCGTGATATGCCTCTCTGAGCCCCGAGACACCACCGTGCTACCCTGTCGGCACATGGTAATGATCCGTTTCTTTCCCTTAGATGTAACAAAACTTACAGTGGATTCTATCGATTTTCTTCCTCGTTATGAATATTACTGATATGGTTTAACTTTAACGAACATATTGACTGATGATGACTTGGTTCGATTATACCTTTGGTGTGTGCAGTGTATGTGCAGTGAATGCGCAAAGGTTTTGAGGTTGCAGACGAACAGGTGCCCCATATGCAGGCAGCCCGTGGAGCGACTCTTGGAGATCAAGGTCAGCAGCAATGGCACTGAGGAATGAATGAGATGAGACATAATAACAATAATATAAGAGAAGTTTTAATTACTCCATTGCTGTAAAGTTTTCATTTTCTATTACATGCTGGTAAACTTGTGAGCTTTTATCAAGTTTGGAGACTGTAATTGGCAGAATATATGTCTGATACACATTAACATCTATATATCTCATGAGTGTTGATGTGGTTTGTCCAAAGCTACGCACTTGCATATTTTACATATATATGGGCTTAGTCTTATTAGCATGTTATTATGATGTATTGATAATAGGTTAGAATCCGTCTATCCATAAATGTGGAGTTGAGTAATTAATCTGTGGCATTTTCTTTTTCAATAATTCAACATATACACCAACTCGGGTTATTTCCACTCAATTGATAATGGATTTGTACGGAACACTTTAATGATTGGAATGGATTAACCATCGGGGGGTTAGATGAAAAAGTCCTACTTTCCACCCAACAACGATAGTAAGAATTTCCAGTAGATTCGAACTAAACACCTCCAAGTTGAAATATCACGAGTCGAATACGAAGGTTATGAATTTGGATAACATCCCCACAGAAGCTCATGTTTCAGCACTATTCCATCAAATTCAATTGACCTACTGTCCAAATGTAAGCTAAAACACTTTAAGCTCAATGATCGCCGGGAAGATCACATGAAAGATGAAAAAAAAGGCCCCAAAAGGGGAGAAAAACCCCGTGAAGAGGAAGAACATTCTACAACGGGGAAGACAAACTTTCAAAATCGGAGACTAAGACTCTGATAAAGGAAAATAAAAAAGCAAGCAACATTCAACTAAAACGAGCTTATAAAAAAGAAAGATAAGCTGCACAACATTCGTTAATGGAGGAAATGGGAGCTTTGAGATTTTTTGGATCTATGATTTTGAGTTTTGAGAGATAGAGGAGAAGAGTAAAGAGAAGGTTTTTTACAGCGTTTTCAACCGCAATTGAAGTTACCGTAAGGAAATCACAAATTGTAGAGGATTGATTCATGGGTCCATTAGGAAAAAGAGATTAGTAAGTTGGTCAATTAAATTTTTACGACCTTGACTTTTTCTTTTCTCAATAGAAAAGAATGGATTGAGTTCCGTTAAAGTTTGGGGGTATTTGGGTAAACATTTTAGTCGATCGGTCGTGGGTCGATTTGTCGATCAGTTACCTTTCAGTCGGTTGTTTTTACACAATAATGACCGAGTTACTTTCAGTCGGTCGGTTGTGGATCGGTTTGTCAGTAATTTTTTAAACGATCGAGTTACCGTCAGTCGGTCGGTAATTGATCGGTTTGTCGGTCGTTTTTTCACATAAACGACCAAGTTACCTTCAGTCGGTCGGTTGTAGGTCGATTTGTCGATCGTTTTTTACTCAAAAACGACCGAGTTACCTTCAGTCGGTCGACTGTGTGTCGGATTTACACAAAAAACGATCGAGTTCAGTCGATCGTTTGTACAAAAAAAAAAGGACCAACGAGTTAACTTCCACAAAAAACAACCGACGAGTCAAAAGAACAATCAAAACTAAAAAAAACGAAGAGAAACACCACATCAGATCTCTAACAAAATCATGGAGAAAAAAAAAGTAAACCAAACCGCCGAAATACACAAAGAGACCCAACGATTTCTTATTTCAAACCAACACATATCTCATTGATATAATCCAAATTAACATTACCAAAAAACATATACCCTTATCGCCTTTTGCTGTTCATTTACATAGCTGTCGACATGCGTCTACTCCACATTTTTTTTTCGCTCTTCTTACAATTCAAAATATGTATTAAAAGTTTAAAAAGTCAGATTATTTTCAAGATTTTACTAAAAGGATGTTTTGATAAAAAAAAAAAAAAAGCACATGAATCAGCTGTCGGTTGATTTTCCCTTATACTCCTCCATCTTGCCAATCCTAATTATGGAAAGATCCAACTGAACAATTAACAGCGACGCTCTTTCCTGGCTAACCTCCATGTTTACTTGAGATTAGCAACAAGAAGTCAACGTCTGAGAATTGAAACCCCACAACAAACAGCTTCTTCATCGGGAGGAAAATCCGCCGCCGTCGCCGCCGCCGCCGCTGGGAGAACCCTCCCTCAGGCGTCCAGCCATAGCATGTCTCTTCCACAGCCGATCGTGGAGCACAGGAAGGGGGAGGCGGTTAGGAACCACGTGCAGCTGAAGAAGGACACTCTCACGATCGAAGCTGATGTGTATGGAAAAGGAACGGTGGCGTTCACTTTTGATGCCTCGGTAGCCGGAAGGTAAACGGTCGTAATTTTCTTTCTCCATTTTTTATTCTATCCCACGTTCGGTTAATCCGACTCACCTAATATATTCATGAGTCAACCTCACATATCACTACTTAGTTTGAGGATGAAACCATCGATTTTTAATATGTTATTAGAGCGGGTTCGAGCTATACTCACCGTCATTCAATTCGTATGTCAACGTGTTAGGCCAGTCACGCCCCCACGTGGGGGGCGTATTAAGATTTTTATTCTATTCCATAATTATGCTCACTTAACTCACCTAATAGGCTCACGACACAACCCCACCTATCACTAATTGATTTTAGAATGAAGCCCTCGATTTCTAACATCTTGTTATACATAAGCAGCATCGCCGTCGTCTTCTTTGCCAAGGAGGGCAAAGATTGCACTTTGACTGCCGCAAAGGGGGATTTATTTCCGCCCATCGTCGCTCAGTTTCAACGAGGATTGCGTCAAAAGTTCAGACAAACCCTGGGACCGGCATAGACCTTGAAGCATTGGAAGAACACCTGTCGAAAATCGAAGACGACGAAGACATCTACCCCCTCGCAATTAAAGTTGAGGCATGTCCGAAAGACGCCGAAAGCCTATCCTCGAATTCCCAGATAACTCAAGCTGCGTTGACAAAGGATAGAGATGGTTATCACATTGAAGTGGTGAAGCAAATCTTGTGGCTTAATCGAACAAGGTACGAATTACAAGATATTTATGGGATGGTCGGAAATTCAGTCGACGACGAATCGTCCGAGCGAACTTTTTTTGCTGAAGAATGTGTGATGTGCCTTTATCAACGAAGAGACACCTATGTGATTCCTTGCCTACACATGGTGGGTTTCTTTCTTTCTTTCTCTTGGAATTTTCTGCTAACATTGGATAAAACTCATTCTTTTAGCTTTTTGAATGTGTAGTGTATGTGCAGAGAATGTGCCGAGGTATTTAAGTTTCAAGCGGACAGATGCCCGATATGCAGGTGTCTTGCGGAGAGCTTTTTGTCGGTTGAGGTCAAGGAAGATGACAGAGTAATGTTGAGCGGCGTTTTCTCCGTCGTCGTAAGATGAAAACGACGTTAAGGGCGACAGAAACTACTCCATGGTTATAGGTTGAAGTGAAGCATATGAAATGGTCTTTAATTTGGGCTGGAAGCTGCCTTCATTTTGTACAGGAAATGATTGAGAATGACACTGCGTAGTGAAAAAATTATTGTAATGAATTTCATGTTTGTAATGAATTGGACAGCAATACATTTGTATTGTACTCATAAAGGTATCATCAGCAATAAGGAGCAACTTCAACAGCCATTGTTACATCAGAAAAAATGACAGGTAAGTCAGAGCTCAATACCTCAAAGACAGAAAAGAAAGGATACTAGGAGTTTTAAGGCCTTAACTGAGCTCCGTCAGGGATCCGAGGTTTTGAAACCGAAGCAATCGATAAATAATGACAAGTTTGTTCAGGGATTTCCGCGGTCCAGATGCTCTTGAGCTTCCTTGATCGATAAAAGTTCTTGCATCAAAGATGATAGCTTAGACACATCGACTTCTTGAATGTGTGCGGGAACTTTCTCTGCGTAGCCAGGAGCAGTCGTTCTCTTCGTCAATGTATCGTATTGCCTACAAAAAGAAAATGATTTTTATTTTTATTCTGCAATGAAAAGAAGTGAAGAATAGTGAGTTTGATGAGAGTGGTTCTCACTTCTGAACATCCTCCATTTTCTTGTTAAGCCTTTCTTGTTCAGCTTCCACATTAATGTTCCCCTTCTGTTTGAGGTAAACTGATAAAGTTTCATTGACCACATCCACCATGCAACCCGCTGGAGATTCATTGCATTCGCTTAAAACCTACAAATACGTCCCCAAGTTGAAGAACAGCGAGGCGCAAACACGAATTTGGTCATATCCTACTATAGACATGATATTTAACGACAAAAGAAAAAAAACAAAGAAATTTCGATAACTTACTTCCAGGGATGACATGGTGGCAAGAGTTGCAATATCCAGTTCATGGGACTTGATGATATTACACGCTTCATTTGTTCTGCAGCGGGCAAAAGCTGCCCTCCTGAAAAAGGAACAAAGAAAAAAAAACTATAACTCAACGAGAAAATTATCATTGAGATGAGGTTTCATCTACGGAGGGCAACTGCCGAGTTCAGTAAGGCCAATTTGGCAATGTCAAACAAGATATTAGTTTTAGGTTACCTTTCATGCCTCTCATTTGGTGCCAACTGTGACCGAAGAGATCGCAGTGATTTAACCACCGACTCAACCATATCCATCTCCATCTCCACGTCATCATTGGTCCAACCCTGCGATAAAGAAGATTGAGCGTTTATCAGATTATATAAATTTCTGCTAATAAAAATCCACAACAGACGGTGCTTTTCTATAGATGTTACCTCTACCGTAGATGGATATTCAGAAATAACAATTGATTCTTTCCTCACAGAATCTTCCTTTGAGGGCAGTCTCTGCCACAGTTCTTCGGTGACGTATGGCATGAAAGGGTGAAGCAACCTTAAGCCATAATCCAAGCACAACCACAAAGTGTCCTGTGCGCACCTTCTAGCTGATGCCAAAGCGGGATCATTGCTAGCAAAATACGGCTTAATTACTTCTATAAATACATCACACAATTGGAATTGCCACCATGAGTATACAGCTGTAGCAGCATCAGAGAATTCATATGCTTCTAAAGATAGAACAGTCTTAGATATAGCTTTGTTGAGAACAGAAAGTATCCATTTGCAACTAAAAGGCATGTCAGCGTTAATCTTTGCCGAAGGAGTAAAGTCGTCTCCAAGTTTCATCATGGCAAAACGAATAGCATTCCACAATTTGTTACACCATTGCCGATATCCAACCACCCTCTGAATGTCCAGATTTATTTTATCCGACTGAAAAAAAAAACAAGAAAATGTAGCTGAGAAATGACAACTAAACTCCCGAAAAAGAACAAGATCCTGACCCAAAAATAAAAGAAAAAAAATGTAATAACCTGTGCTGTATAAGAGACGAGGGCGAAACGCAAAGCATCGGCACCACACTGAGGAATACCCTTAGGGAAATCCTTCTTCTGGCCCTCTTTCGCAGTTTTCAATTCGTTTGGATCCAGATTTCCTTCCTCAAGTCTCTTGTGAAGATCTTCCAAGGTTACTCCATTAATGACTTCTAGAGGATCAATAACGTTGCCTAATGATTTTGACATTTTGCGTCCATGTGCATCACGGATCATAGGATGCAAGTAAACCTGTAGGTAACAGAAAAATGCACTGATAATTTGAAATTGCTTTTCAGTTTAAAAGGAGAAAGCCGTAGCATCTATAGTAACAGAAATTGGCTTGGTTATTAAAAAGTCTATATAAATAGACGCTAGTATGAGGTCTCGTCAGTAAAAGCTTCTTGGAAGATGAAACAATGTTTCAAGCTACTGATGAATGCAAAAAGAACGACAGAAGACGAAGACATGCCCTTTCAGTATATGTATAATTGTAGCATCGGATAGTTGCAAAAGTTAAAACTTTCTATAATCACTGACAAAATTTGACGAGAATCACCTTTGTAAAGGGAACATCGCCTCCAAGCTTCATTCCCAACATAACCATTCGAGCGACCCAAAAGAAGAGAATGTCATGTCCCGTCTCAAGGACAGATGTTGGATAAAATGCCCTAAAATCATCTGTGTTTTCAGGCCATCCCAATACAGATAAAGGAAAAAGACCAGATGAAAACCAAGTATCGAGAACATCGGGATCTTGAAAAAGCTGAAACTTCTTTCCAGCAAATATTCTGGTAGCTTCCTGGTGAGCCTCTTCATCGTTCCTGGCCACAACCCACTGTTTGTTGTATGCACCTAGCTCCTTCAGCTCATCCTCGTCCAACATTGCATACCATGCAGGAATGCGATGACCCCACCATAATTGTCTAGAAATACACCAATCACGAATATTCTCGAGCCATCTGCAGTTACAGTATGCCACAAATTTAAAACAAAAACTAAAAAATCTCATGGCATTTTGTTATTGAAATGGAATGCACCAACAAGGCTGAAAAAAGGCACGCAGTCAAAACATCCGTCACATAAAAAATGATAGCCAATCTTAGAATGAAAACTCTAAAAATCTATGATCTATATATAATGATATCATAGTATACCTTTGCCAATCAGCTACATATTGTTTAGGGATGATTTCAATCTTTGGATTCGCATTCGTGACAGCATCCAGAGCTTCCTGTCCGATGCTTTTACAGTTCACATACCACTGGGGCTTTATCAAGGGTTCCACTACATCATTGCTTCTTGAACAAATGCCAAGACGCATCTCATTATTTTTATCACCTCGATAGAGTCCCTTAATACCAAAGAAAATAACCACCAACAAACTCAGGACAATTCAAACATCAATATTTTACGTTATGTTGAATATAAGGTTACCTTTTCCTTCAAAGCTTCTATAAGCGCTACACGAGCTTTAAAGCGTTGCATCCCTGCAAATTCTGGACCACCATTGCTGTTTATGTTCCCTTCATCAGTGAATATATTGATGAACTCAAGATTATGACGCTTGCCAACCTCAAAATCATTCGGATCATGGGCTGGAGTTATCTGCCAAAAGTCATTACTCATTTTTATTGACTTATTGTCGTGAAGTAAAAAAACTGGAACACCATTCCACATCAAAGGTATTGCATACCTTAACAGCACCAGTGCCAAAATTCATATCTACGAGCACCGCATCACAAACTATGGGAAGTTTCCTTCCATTAAAAGGATGAACGACATACTTTCCATGAAGATGTTTATATCTAGGATCATCAGGATGTATAGCAACTGCTGTGTCACCCAACATTGTTTCCACTCGAGTTGTTGCTACAATAATCTCACCCAAGCCTCCTTCCAAAGGATAAGCAAAAGACGTCAGCACCCCAAACTCGACGGGTGTTTCATAACCAGGAACTCGCAGTGGTGTTCTCTCTTTGATATCTATGTAATCCACCTAAAATTTTCAAATAACTTGCAGAGATAAGGATGCAGACATGTTAAGTGACATGGCAAAGACCTGTTGCATCTCACCTCAATATCAGATATCGCAGTTCTCAAGACACAATCCCAGTTGACTAGACGTAGATCCCTGAAAAGATAATATCATGGAAATTATATAAAAAGGAGTATAAAAAAATGAAAAGTAAGAAAAACAACAAAATGAAGACAGCTCTCATCAACCAAACAAAACAAACAATCGAACTCAACTGAATGTGAAATTACTGACAAAAAAGTGGAGTGTTGGTAAACGCCCAAGAAAACAAAACTCCACCAGTAAGAAAATAAAAGGAAAAACTGAACAAAAGGCAAAACTGGATGTTTACATCGAATAATTTAGATGTTCCATCATGTCACATCCATCAAGAGTGAAAATAGGTTAGACACGAATTAATCATCTCATATCGGTGGCGAACACCAAGAAAAAGTGAATTAGAAGATCATAACATCATTTCATACCAAGATGATGGCAGCAACATACCTATATATCAAACCCTCCTTGTAAAGTCTAACAAAAGCCTCGGTGACAGCTTTTGATCGCTTCTCGTCCATTGTAAAGCACTATTAATGATTGGATATAAAAAACAATGAGAGCAAGATAAAAACTCAAATACACTTACATCTAATAAATAAAATTTCAGTATTTATTTATATAGTTGTTAAAGATAAAAAATCACCTCACGGGACCAATCAAGAGAAGCACCCAAACGCCGAAGTTGTTTTAGTATGGTGCCACCATATTCATCCTTCCATTTCCAGACCTATTAGCAAATTTGAAAAGTAAAAACAAGATGAAAAAATCGGTGGGTGAATTTTGGTTAACAATGACGACCCAAAAAAAGTAAATCACCACAATGCATAAAATACATGAACTCACTTCAGCCACAAACTTTTCACGACCAACATCATGCCTTGTTAATTTCATTTCTCTCATGAGTTTCTTCTCCACAACAACCTGAGGCCATAAGAAAAATTAGCATAATAAAGAGAACGACCAGCATGCTATTCGGCTAGCGGAGAGCTATCATAGGCTCATGCCTACTCCCCAGGCAACAAAAGTTCAGCCACCCTATGCTCTAACAGCCTCCATTGCGAAACAACATTTACATCAGATGGATCAGTTATCTCTGGAAGATTACAAAAGATTATACGTAGATAGTGAAAAAAATTCAATACAACCTGAGTAGCAATTCCTGCATGGTCCATGCCAGGCACCCACAATGTGTTATATCCAGACATCCTCCTCCAGCGAATAATTGTATCCTGTGGAAAACAATGAAAACGTAAGCAAACACGAATTTAAAAAAAAAATAAAGAATAAATTCCACAATACCTGTATCGCAGCAGTAAGTGCATGGCCTATATGTAGGGCCCCAGTAACATTGGGTGGGGGCAGAACCTATATATCCAGAAAAGAAAAGATCAAGGATACATAACTCTTCTAGTCTAACCATTGATCTAATGAGAAACATAACAAGTATATGCCATAATGGAAAAAATAAACATTCATCTTTAAAATGCTCGAGCATTTTCAACATCCTTATTCAGGGATCTGCTACCACCAAGCAATTTCATTGACAATTAAAATGCTTAACGATATATGGCTTTTTATGACTTATGGTCAATACTATGATTTCACATATTTCATTACAGGCATGGTTAACAATGGCCAGCTTTTGGGTTCACAGGATATATCTACAATAGAACCACAGCAAAGTCTGACGCAATCCATAGTTCGATACATACACAATCAACCTCAGTAAATATAGCCCACGGCTAATTCAGTCAATTCTTCAATAAAGTTAAACCATATTTCCTTCCCAAGAGTCCTAAAGGGTTCTGCAAATCTTAGAAACTTACAATGACAAAAGCAGGTTTTGAGCTCTTAGCATCTGCCTCGAAGAAATTGGAGGTTTCCCACCAATTGTACCACCTAAATAAAGAATTGATGCAAGATCACAGCAGAAAAAAAAAATCAAAATTAACATTCACATTTTTCAAGGTGATAACAGGAATGACAAAAAGCATACGCGTTCTCCACGGCACTAGGATTGTAAGTCTTCGCCATCTGCCGAGAAAGTTTTTTCTTCTCCCCAAAAGGCGTGTCTGGGTCAATATAGTCCTCAGGATTTTCATCCTCAGCATCTCTCTTCACATTCTTCTTCTTCTCAGACTTTGATGCACCAGCTGGTTGTTGCGCCTAAAATTTCCAAGAACAGGATACATAACACTGTCAGCAATTACAGCAAGGAAACAAAACATGAAAATTCAATTAATTTAGCATACAAGTCACATACGCCCACTTGAAGCTTGGCAGCTTCTGCTTTCTTCACAGCTTTGAGTTTCTTTAATTCCTTCTCTCTCGCCTGGATAGGAAAATCAAAATTATAATATTAATATATTTGTGATACTATTATGAATCCAACATTCTAACAACAGCAATTACTTTAAAAGACGGACAAAAGAAACATAGTTGAGCTAAGAACAAATTAAACAGCGAGCATTAAATGGATATAGAATAATCATTCTCTTGAACTATCTTACAGAAAATGTCATCCCTCAAAGTAATCAGAGACTACAACTAATGCGGCAAGGGGGATGCAAGTTTCAATAGATCCCCTTTCGTTTTCCAAAATGAGCCATGTATGTGGAGATTCTTTATAAATGAAACATTGACAATGACTAACTGAAGCCCAATTTCAAATTTAATCCAACTCACAATCGATAACGATAACAATCAATGAGCGAAGTATATATAAAAAAAGCACACATCATACCTTCTCTTCTTTCTTTTTCTTCTTTTCGAGCTCCTCCGGCGTGAGCGCGCGCTCCATCTCCTTCAAGCCTAACAAAAACAGCGAAAAGAATGACAATGGAACACATACTGAAAATTTCCGACATCACAGCGAACACAGTAAGAACTATACCTGAATGAGGCGACACAATAAGAACTCGATAATGATTCTCGGCGGCGGATGAAGCCTTTCGGACGGCGTCAGACGTGTTGATATGCAGACAAGAAAGCTAGGAAGGGTTTAGAATTTATGGCTACACTATATCCAGATCAGTTTTCCTATTGCCAGACACTGTTCCTTGTATTTTACATTCCAGGACTTCGTCGTCGAATATATAACAGGTCATATATATATATTTACATAAACACCCGCTTGACTTAGCATTTCGTTCGATTACTGACCTTTCAAGCAAAAGGTTAGGGGTTCGAATCCTCTAAAAATCTTGATTATCGTTATTTGTGGAATTTTGGAGTGGATCTCATGGACCAAGGAGGATTATTGCTGCTGGAAGCCATGATCGTCTCATAGCCGACGATGAGGTTTAGATTCGATTCAGATCAAACCTAATCGGAGTGTGGGGATTACGGTGATGTTGTATGATGGGAATACTGCCTGACCGAAAAATATCTATTACTATTCTAAAGGTGGGAATATGGCCCGTTTATCTTGGAGGTAGCAGGTCATTAATTACCCCTATGTATATTGTGTGGAATACCTCTATTTTCAAGTTGCCAAGATTTTGGTTTCTTTTGTTTTTTTTAATATTTTATAATAATAATGCGATATATAATATTTAACAAAAATATATATAATAATATAAATCACATATAAGTTTGTCATATTTAGTAAAATAATATTTAACGAAAAAATATATATAATCATATAAATCACATATAAGTTTGTCATATTTAATAAAATATATATGATAGATAAATGGGCAGATAACTATGACCGGCTATTCGACTTGTGGTTCGTTGGATATATATAAAGTCTCTTTCTCTCTTTTTTTTTTTTTATAATAATGCAATACATATATAACAGATTTAAGTAAAAAATATAAATAATAACATAAATCAAATATAATTGTATCATATTTAATAAAATGTATATGATAGATAAAAATGACGGGTAACTATGAACTTACTATCCGACTTGTGTTTCGTTGGATATATATAAACATGTTAGGAGACAAATGCAAAATAACATTATATAGAGTGACCTATTACTAATTTTCGAGGAAGGAAAAAGAAAGGAAATAAAATGAGAAAATTGAAAATGAAACAAACTCACACCGTCCAAGATTGAAAATAAATGTTTTTCAACATTTAGTGCAGATAATAGAGGGTTAATGTCACATTGCTTCGAATATATTTTCCAACTAAGGTAATAATGCATCGTAGTTTGATTAAAAATTATTAAACTAAATGTTCATGATTGTATATTATTTATATATATAATACATTTATATAATACGTAAACAACCCTTAAATAATAAAAAACTATTATTTAGTCCCACTATAGGTTGGGCCTCATTTTTTTAGCCCGTTATTAATAATAGGGCCGAACTATAATCTATCTATACAATATATTATAACTGATCACCTTAGCGCTTGTTTCATACTCTAGTTTATATTTAGGAGAGTTTAAATTAATAAGATTTATATAAAACTATTTATTGGTATAAAATAAAATGTGTGTTTGGTTAGTAGGTTTACAATAACTCATCTGAGAGAGTGTGTTTATATAAACCCATATACATGAGTTTAAAATTATTTTAAATAACCACATGTTTTATATTAACATAGATAACAAACATATGAACATGTAATAAATTCATCCTAAACCCACCTACCATACATCACTTTAATGTAACTGCTCATCAATTAATTTGGTATGACATACGAAATTACAGTTTTACCTTTAGTTTTTTGTTTATTTCAATTATATCACATAAAAGTTTTTTATATATTTATAAATAATAACTAATTAAAATTAAAATTCATATATTAAATATTTTAAAATCACATAATAACTTCTAAATATAAAATAATTTTCTATTTATATTTATTGCACTCGCATTTCGGTTGAATAAACATAAACGCAGAACCTCCTTGTTAAATTACGTAAATACCCCAGACTTCAACTCCAAAACCCCTACCTATCAGCTGCAAACCCTCCGCCACAGCCGCCCGGCATCCCCTCCTCCCTCCTCCGCTGTAATTCCACCATCGCCATCGAAACGCTATTCCCGACAACAGCTATTATTCTGTCTCTTAACTTCACGTACTAACAAGTTTATAGAGAGTTCATTTGCTCTGCTTCTTAACTTGCATAAATCGATTCAAGGTTCACCTTTCAGTTTTGGTTGCCTTTTCTTCCAGTAAGAGTGTTAAACGGACAAGGAGCCCCTGAAATTTGATTTTTAGTTTGGCAGTGCACTGAAGCTTCGGGATTCGATAACCAGGGAGCTTGAAAAGGACATTATTTGCTGCGTAGATCCCTGATTATCTTCGAAAAATATGGACAAAGATACTTCTTTTCTTTTCGCCGGCATCGCATTCGATCGGAAAAGGTTTGCCAGTGATTTTGCGCGGTTCAAGGTGAATATTGCATACTCGATACTTTCCAGTGTTGCTTTAGTAAAATAAGATCGCCGCGTGCTTAAATGGCCCGTAATGTTTTCGGCTGAATGATTTGTTTATACGTTAACTTGGATTTTAACTAGGAGAAAAAAGAAGGCGAAGATGTTGTAGAAAAGCCTATCTCGGTTGAAGAAGGGAGTTCTTTGGTGGATGAGGTCATGGATGTGCATGTTGATAAGAAGAAGACGAAGAAGAGAAAAAGAGCCATTTCAGGTGATTCTTTCAATTCGATTGTGCGATGCGGCATGTGAGCGCCAGACACTTGTGTCCAAAGTTTCTGTGCTGTTCATGGATGATGTCATGAGGTAATTCTTATCTTCATTTTCCATTGGTTTTCAGACCCAGTGGAAGGGTTTGACGTCTTTAAAAGTTCGAAATCAAGAGCTGTAGATGAGGCAGCAGATCAGAATGAAGACGCAAAGCTGCAGGGGAAGAAAGAATATCATCGGCAGTTGGAGGTTCTTTCCCATTTTTGTCTATGTATTGCATCTCATATTAAAAGATTGAATTGGTTATGGTTTTGTGATGTAATTCTGATTTATGAAGCTGGCGAGGGAAAGAAGCATAACATGTGGTTTTTTTTCCTCTCTTATTATTGCCATTTTCAGAGGGATGCACTTTTCCGAAAGAAGCATAACATTCATGTCTCTGGGACCAATATCCCAACTCCACTTAAGGATTTCACTGAGTTGACATCGAGGTATGTATGATGCATTGGTTTTATTCAGTGACTTCTCTGCCAACCATAAAATTGAGGTGCTTATTCCCTCATTTGTGCTGTAAGTTCTACTTGTGAGTCTGATATAGAATTGCGGATGATTTCTCATAAAATCAAACAGTTATATACACTGCTTTTTCACTATCAGTGTCATACTAACTGTGCAGATATAAGTGCAAGCCGTACCTGTTACGCAATTTGATGGAACTAGGCTTTAAAGAGCCAACCCCGATCCAAAGGCAGGCTATTCCAGTTTTACTATCTGTATGACTTTTAATTTCACCTTTTTTGTGTTGCATTCGTTTCCAGTTTCTCCTCTTAATTTGGGAATTGTAATTTAGCAAGATACAGCACTACATAGGTTCTGTATCTCTTAGATTTTATATGTTAAGAGCAGTTTTACCTGAAATTCTTGAATGCATCCAGGGGAGGGAGTGCTTTGCATGTGCTCCTACGGGTTCTGGAAAAACCTTTGCTTTTGTCTGCCCTATTCTCATGAAACTAAAGGTACACAAAAGTACTAATGTTGTCTTGTTTCAATGTGTCATGATTGAGTTCCCTACTAACTTGTTGGTCCTCGTCAGCGTGCTTCTAATGATGGTATCCGAGCATTAATTCTCTGTCCTACACGTGAATTAGCTGCTCAAACTTTTCGAGAATGCAAGAAGTTGGTGGAAGGGAAGAAATTTAAAATCAAATTGATGACGAAGCAGCTAACTAAGGGTGCTGATTTTTCAAAGCTTCCCTGTGATATTCTCATATCCACTCCCTTCAGGGCTCAATTTGCCGTTCGCAAACGAAAACTTAATCTAAGAAAGTAAGTTGTTACATGGGTTTGTGGCTTCTCCTATATCTGTTGTATTGGCAACCAGGCTTTATTGCAACTTTTTTATCGCTTTATTTATACTACTTGGGTTACTTGTATTCACTCAAACCGGATTGTATATGTAAAAGGGGAAATTGAATGTTCTCCATGTCCATTATAATTTCCAAAATAGCTGACCTGATCACTAAACTATCCGTTAGTCAGAACAGAATATTTTAATAATTATCTTTGCTAAATATAGTTAGCTTTTATTATCTCGTGTTCTCTCTTAAAAGTGATGTAACAGATATGGTAAAAGCATCAATTCTATGGTGACTGTTGACCAGAAACTTTGAATTTTTTTTATTTTTTAGTTTGGTTGAAGGTAAATAATTTTAATGGACAGGGTTGAATTTCTTGTACTGGATGAGTCGGATAAGCTCTTCGAGTTGGGCTTGGTTGAGCAAGTTGATGCTGTGGTAAAAGCATGCTCAAACCCTTCAATTGTACGGTCATTATTCAGTGCTACATTACCTGATTCTGTTGAAGAGCTTGCACGCACGATCATGCACGATGCTGTGCGTGTTATTATTGGCCGAAAGTAAGATTTTATCGTTTTTCTATTGCGTGTGAACGTCTTTGTTATTCTACTTCAAATGTTGTTTCGGTTAAATAAAATCGAACATATGGAACCTTTTTGAGCGGTTGCAGAAATTCTGCCTCTGAAACCATAAAGCAGAAACTCATCTTTGTTGGAAGTGAAGAGGGAAAACTTCTTGCGCTTCGTCAAAGCTTTATGGAGGTAGGTTTCTTTCACGATTGTCAACTTTGTCTTTTTATTACTGAGGAACTGCACGAAGTTAAAGTACTGTCAGTATCTGCGACTTATTATTATTACTTTTTCAGAGTTTAAACCCACCGGTTCTACTGTTTGTTCAAAGCAAGGAGAGGGCAAAGGAACTATACAATGAACTAAAATATGATGAAATTAGAGCCGATGTCATTCATGCTGATCTTTCCGAAATCCAGGTAGTATTTTCCTTCCTTCATAGTAGAAGTCAATTTCTGGAACTTATTAGTTGGTGATTCCTTTGTCACGACTCACAAGCAACTTCCCATGAATGAGGGCCATCTAACTTATCAAAGAATGGGTCTACTTATTCACCCCTCGAGATCTCATCTTTCTTCTTGTTGATATGTTATCATTTATCTATCTGAGGCTTTAGCTCATAAAACTATCAAGTCTCTTTCTCTTTATTCTCGTTTCTTGCTGTCCTAACAAGTGCATGGGTGTAATTGTGTTGTGCGTAAACATAGATATGCAAAGATCTGAACTTTACTCTGTGGCTTCTCTTACATGAAAATCCCTGCAGAGAGAAAATGCCATCGACGATTTCCGATCAGGCAAAACATGGGTTCTGATCGCAACCGATGTGATTGCCCGTGGCATGGATTTCAAAGGCGTCAATTGTGTGATCAACTACGACTTCCCAGATTCTGCAGCTGCGTACATTCACAGGATTGGTATGTGAAAACTTAAATCTACTCGCCCAATTCTTCGATACTGACCTTATTCTCATTTATTTAGTACATGCAAGTTGACCATCTTCTACTTGCTAAATTACTCCACTCTTGACCCTATAGATCGATTTAGAATAGTTCCCCCGGAAATTTCCACCCTTTTCTTTTCTTTTACAATATCATACAACTCTGTATATAGGTCGTTCTGGCAGAGCGGGTAGGAGCGGGGAGGCGATAACACTATACACAGAAGCTGATGTTCCGTTTCTGCGCAATATAGCTAACGTCATCACTGCTTCTGGCGGGGAAGTGCCCTCGTGGATCATGACGCTGTCCAAGAAAAAATGGAGGAAGCATCGACCTCAGCGAGAGTCTGTTTTCATCAAACGTGACGACGAGGACAAGTAAATCTGTGTTCGAAACTCCCATTTTGTTTTTACTTGTTTCTTTAATTTATTTAGTAGGAACAATACTCCATGATATTCCTTTTTCAATGTGTCTCTTATAATATGTTCAACGTTTTTACTGCTCGATCACACAGCATTTTTCTGAGTTTCATTACAATGTTTTAGGTTGTTGAGTTTTACATTGCAACTACTCTTTGGTGCAGAGCAACCGAATCATTATATTTTTCCTTTTATCTTTCGTAAATTTGAAGTCATGACTTAATCAAGCAATCCCTCAATGATATATGCAACTCCAAAACAAACAAAAAGCTCTTGCAAGTATATATCAATGGGATCTCAAGAAAGATCGAAGAAGAAAGCCCACTTGTGTAAGAGAGCCATACTCCACTTCATGCTCTGTTTCACGGCGGGATTCTTCACGGGCTTCGCGCCTATGCATATACCCTCGATTCTTACAAGCCACTTCTCGGGCCCATTAGATTCAAGCTTCTCTCCGCAGCCCGTCGAACCATTTCATCGATCAGAAAACAGAAGCTCGTCAGATGGGCCATCACAAAACACTACGGTCTCACCGGATGAGGGGAAGAAGACGATAAAATCTCGATGGCTAGTGATTGTCGTCACGCCAACAAGTACTAAAAGCAGTTTGAGAAATAAGATCATGCTTAGAAGACTAGCAAACACTCTGAGGCTTGTGGGTCCGCCCCTGCTGTGGCTCATCGTGGAGCATCGGGACGAGCCCGATGAGTCCGAGGTTTCTGAGATACTTAGGAGGACTGGGATTATGTACAGACACGTCGTGTATAGAGAGAACTTCACCGACCCGAAGCAAGAAATGGACCAGCAGAGGACCATTGCGTTGAACCACATCGAACACCATAAGCTCAGCGGGACGGTGCATTTCGCCGGGCTGTCTAACGTTTACGATCTCGGGTTTTTCGAAGAGATTAGGGCAATCGAGTATGTTGCGACTTATGTCATAATATCTTCAGACAAGAATGTGTTTTGCGTCTGGTCTGACCAACTTATGTCTTCTTTGTTCAGAGGATTCGGGGCGTGGCCGATAGCAAAGGTATCGACAAACAAGAAAAAGGTGACGATCGAAGGGCCGGTCTGTGAGTCCTCGGAAGTGATGGGATGGCACGTGAAGAGAAGAATGGCGAGAAATACCGACGCAAAAGGGACAGAAACAGTGCTTATTCATATCTCAAGCTTTGCATTCAACAGCTCCATTCTATGGGATCCTGAGAGATGGGGTCGCACAACATCTACTCAAGACACTTCGCAGGTTTTTTTTTTTCCTGTCCCGAGGTATCCCACTCGATCTGGCTATAAGTTATCCCCTAAATACCGGCGTTGGTTTGCGCCACACAGACTTGGCGGAGGCTTAATTGCGCCACACACTCCAGTAGTGGGACTAATCCCCGGGGTTAGATGAATACGTCCCAAAACCACCTGGCAACGATAGTCATGAGAATTAAATTCCATGGGCACTATTCAAGGAATTGTGGTAGGGGGGGTTCGATCTCACGTTCTAACCTACAAATCCTTAAGGTCTTCTCCTTAACCACTATACCGAAGAAATTATTAAATAATTACGAGAAAAAAGAAGTTTGGAAATTATTAAATAATATATTGGATTTTTGTAAATTTCCCACGTGCAGAATTCACTCAAGTATGTGAGAGAAGAGGTTCTTGAAGAAGAAACAAAGCTGAAGGGAATCCCATTGGAGGGCTGCTCTAAAGTGCTGCTATGGAATCTCCGCATTTCTCAGTAACAAAAGCAGCAGCTTCACAAGACATCATTTTTTTGCTACAATATTAGTGTATTACTATATTGTTCAGTCTATGTAATATTCATCTTTTGTACAAAACTCTCCATTTTCTTATGCTAAACCCGCCCTCTTGGCCCGCGGGCCATTTTGACAGCTCTAACTACGAATTATTACGATCGCTCACAGAAGAAATTATGCTATAGTGCTACGATATAATGCTAGATTTACGTCTAAAACTAATCAGCGTAGATGCAGGGGAGTAATTTAACATGGTATCAAAACAGTTTGTTGCATTTTTTTTATGGGTAGTCATGATTCTTACTTATAATCTTTTCGTGTGAGTTGTAATACTATATTGAATGACCGCTTTGTTATTAGGTGAAACTGATCATTTATCGTCATTAAAAATAAAAAAAATGAAACTAAGGTCAGATTCTCTTCATAATAAAATATATATTGAATGAGATTCTCTCCATAAGATGATACTATATTTATTTAATGAAATTTCCAGATCAAAAAGCAATTAATGTGATTAATAGCAAAATCACACAACCTTATGTATGCATATTATTCAAAGTATGATGCATGATTCTGAAATTAAATTTCCTCCAATACGAAGTCTCAAATTTTTAGTATATACTAAACTAATTTCCTTTTATATGCATAACATATCTTGCAATAATGTAAAAAAGCTTTACAATGCTCCCTCCTACCACCATCCATCTATATAAACGAGCAAATAATTCACAATACAAAGGAACCAAAACAATACATAAATTTTTTTTAAAAAAATATATATAACAAAATGAAACTAAATCTCATACTCTCTTCAATTTTGGTGGCGTCAATACTCTTGTTGGGAAGTATTAGCAGCAACAATGGGAATACATACGCACACGCAAGGCCGGTAATAACGGAGGCCGGTAATAACAAATTAGCGTTCGGCATGCTGCCGAGAGGTGTCCCTATTCCGCCGAGCGGACCTAACCCTCGCCGTCCTCCGCCATACGGTAGTCATTTGATATTCGTATATTTTATTTAATTTTATGCATTCATATTAATATATAAAACCGCCCCGCCTTATTATTCATGCAGCATCAAGGGCTAGCAAGAATAATGAAGGTTCTCGTACCACATACGGCGACGACGATGATAACAATTATCGCAGCATGAATTACCGCCCGGAGGTGAAGTTCATGTTCGGCAAGCTCCCGAGAAATGATCCTATACCTCGAAGCGGTCCGTCGCATTGCATCAATCCCGAAGAACCACACTGCAAATGAAGCCTTCGATATTTACTTAATTCAATTATAGTTATTTATATATTAGCAAAAAAAAAAAAATAGTTCCGCTTAGACCATCTCCAACCGAAAAATTCATTTTTAAACTCAAACTCATTCTCAAACTCAAAATGCAGTAATTCTTCTGCAATCATGAAACTCATTCTTAAACTCAAAATAATATTAACTTTTACAAGTTTCCAATACTCCCCACATATTTTATGACTTTACAAATTTAATCACGATATTATTTTAAATTCGATGAGAAAATATTAAATAAAATTAATAATAAAGTTTTATTTGTACCAATTTTAATAGTAAAATTTTTATTTTACTAAAAATTAAAATTTTATTTTACTAAAAATTAAATTTTTCAATAAAATTCGATAGTATTTTAATCACGAATTTTCGGATAGATAAAAATGAAAACCATATCCGATACAGTTTCATTCGGATATTCGAAAATTGGATATCTAGTTTATTCGGATATTTAAAATTGGATATCCATACGTTTTTTAAATTTAGAGTTGAACTTTATTTTTTTATAATTGATTTTTATTTTTTTAAAGTTGCGTTTTTTTTTCTTATTTCTTATCAATAAAAAAATATACATGTCACCTAAAAATTCTTACACATAATAATTTACACAACATAAACACAGTTAAAATATACTAGCATTTTAAACGCACTCGATGCGCGTGCTCTAATATATATATATATATATATATATATATATATATATTATTTTATAATTTAAGAATTATTTTTAATTAAGCCTTTCAATAGATAAAATTTTAATTGAAATGTTTATTAATTATAAAAGAAAAATTGATATGTGGGAATATAATTGAAATAAATAAAAATACAAAGAGTAAAATTATAATTAGAAATTACATGCCAAATTATTTGATATGCGGTTATTATATGGTTGCGTTTATAAATAGTATAGATATGATCTAACAATTGTATCACACGATGATACTCTATTAAAAATCTAGACGATAGTTATCTCCCTTTCCTTTCTTCTCTTTTCTTCACTTTTTTCCTCTGATTTTCTTGTTTTTTTTTTTTTCAATTCTCTATTCACATTTTTGCAGGAATAATATAAATTCTATATATTGTATTTTGGGCCACATTTCAATAATAGATATTAGACCTCTTTTGTTTTTTTTTCTTTTGGGCCACTTTTTTCTTTTTTTGGCCATTATTTAATTTATTTTATTTTTTAAAATATAAAATCAGATACCGAATATTCGAATTCTAGGACGACGAGTATCCGGATCCGTTCCGGTTTATTTTAAAATAATGCGAATCAGAATCCGCTTTTCGGATATTTTTGCTCACCCCTAGTTCATACTTACAACCTTTTCATATGAGTTCTAAACTATATTGAATGTCCACTTATTATTACGTGCAATTTATCATTTATAATCTTTACAAATAAAAATTAAACTACCAAAGACAGATTACTATATATTATTTCATTGGTAGCAGTGACATCTTACAACATATATATACTTCCTAGCAAAGAAGGTGACTGTGCAAAGATAAGTGACATCTTACAATATGACTCCATTAAGCGTACCTTCAATTCAAGCATATCCAAAGTGAAAAAAGCGCCTCCATTAATATCATCTAGCTCATAACAAATACTAGTATTTAACGCACACATATCCGTGTGCTGGTATATAATATTACTTTATAAGTAATATTACTTTATATTTGAATTGTTATTAAAAATTCAAAATATATGATCAATAAAATCATAAATTCATTTTTAATTATATGTTATTTGTAAATATCTTAAAAATTAATTTGTGATGATAAAATAGGATAAATCATAAAACTAAGGGTAAATTTGTAATTTGGCCTGACACATCAATTAATTTGGATAATTAAGGGTAAATTTATAATTTGGCATGACATACCAATTAATTTGGATAGTTACTATGAACTCATGAGACTTAATATATACTAGTACTTTACGCATACTCAATGCATGTGCTATGATATATATAATATTACTTTATATTTTAATTGTTATTTAATATTCAAAATATTTAATTACGAAATCATAAATTTAATTTTAATTAAAAATATTTGTATATATTTTAATTAGTGTAAATTAATAATATAATAAACTTAAGAAGTAAAGGGCAAAAGAGTAATTATTGTTAGGAATCCATTTCTAGTGCTCAAATGTCATGTTATCTTTGTCTAGGGACCAAATTATAGTTTATGATAATATAGGGACTGATGTGTAATATACCAAAGTATGCTTTGATATATATAGGGCAAGTGTGTGTATTTTACACACAACTTGAGATACCAAGCGAGACTTTCTCTCATCTAGAAAATCTCTCTCACCATTGTAGTAGTCTAGGGTTCATTGTAGAGAGGGAGTTGGATTGCTTGTAGAGAAAGTCAAGTGATTAAATGAAGATTGATTGATTATCTCCTTCATGTCTTCCGCGCGTATCTAACAAGGTGAGTCAATCGATTTAATTCTCAAGTTCATCTTCGTTGGGTGTTTAATCTGGAACCTACAATTGGTATCAGAGAAGGCTTGTTAGTTGATTAGGTGTTGAATTTACATCGATTGTTTTAAATTGAGCTTAATTGCTGATTTTCGATTGATCGTTGGTTTGTCACTGTTGCATCCTAATTTGCCTGATTTCTGTGTTAATCCTGTGTTAATTCTGTTAATCGAGTGATAGGTAAGCTAAGTCGATACCTATTAGTCAATAATTGTGTACCGATTAAGCTGAAATTAGGATCTGAGAAATATCAGAACAGTTTGGTGGTTTTCGCTACATGAACAGCTGTTTTCGCCACATGAACAGCTGTTTTCGCTATTAGAACAGCGGTTTTCGCTACTTGATCTAGTATTTGGTGTTAAATCAGTGTTTACCACTGTTATTATTTGATTAATCTGATTTTACTTAACGGCGAAAACTTTAAAGTTCTCGCTGATAAGAATCACTTAGCGAAAACCTAAGCTTTTCGCCAGAATTAATAGCGAAAACCTAAAGCTTCTCGCTAATACTGTTCACGCGAGAAGTTTAACTTTTCATCACTTAGCGAAAACCTAAGCTTTTCGCCAGAATTAATAGCGAAAACCTAAAGCTTCTCGCTAATACTGTTCACGCGAGAAGTTTAACTTTTTAACACTCAGCGAAAATCTAAACTTTTCGCTAGAATTTTTAGCGAAAACCTCCTAAGCTTTTCTCCACATACTGATTATCGTGATTAGCGAAAAGAGCTTTTCGCCACTTCCTTTAGCGAAAACCTCAAAACTTTTCGCTAAGAATACTGTTTCAGCGAAAAGTAAAGAACTTTTCGCCACTTCACATAGCGAAAACCTAAACTTTTTCGCCACATAGCGAAAACCTAATACTTTTCGCCACTGTGTTCAGCGAAAACTTAATATTTTTCGCCAGACACCTAGCGAAAACCTAAACTTTTCGCTACATATCTTAGCGAAAAGTTCATACCTAGCGAAAACAGTGGGCAGCGAAAACTTAAATCTTTTCACTATACTGTTTCAGCGAAAACCTCGAAAGTTTTCGCCACATACTGTTCACAAAGCTTTCACAAAGTCCTAAAATTTTTATTTTTCACTTTGAGATTTTTTTTTGTACGTGCTTTATATAGGTTCCTGGTTCATACGAAAAAAAGTTTCGTATAACGAAATTTTTTTTTTGGACTGGTAAAATATTTCGGTACAAAAATTATTCTCAGTACAAGTTTTTTTTTCTTTCTAAAATCGTTTTTAAAAAATATATATATATATATATATATATATAATTTTGATACCTAAAACTTCCGAAAATTATTTCAATACAAAAATACAGCATAAGTTGACTAAAGTCAAAATAAAACAAAATAAGTTGACTCAATATCTTTTTAAATCAACGAAACAAGACGATCAATATAACATCCAACATATTTTGAATCAAAATTAAAATATCCAACATTCTATACCAATTATAATTTGAAAATTAAATTGGTTTGAACTGAAAAGATAAAAATGGATAATTACTTAAGCGAAAATGATCTAGAGCTTAAAGAAATCCAACACAACCTAGATCTAATTGAAAAATTATTAAATAAAAACCTCATAAGAAAAAGTCTTTACCTTCTTCATCTTCCTCAACAAGCTCAAAAACTTCAAGATCAAAACATAAGAGAATACAATCTGAAATTATAGAACCTAACAATTCTCATGAACAAAAGATTATAAAAGAGCTAGAAGATAAACTCGCAAATAATGAGCGTATCCTAAGAAATCATTTATTAGAAGAAGATAATCTTAGGAGATGCTTAGATAGTGCAAATGAAAAAATAATGAGTTTAACAACTAAGACAGACTCACAAGAACCAAAAATATGTGAATTAAAAACTACTTTGTCTGCGTGCGAGGAAGAAAAACAAGGACTTTTACAAAAATTCTCATCCACAAACAATGAAAAGGAAATGGTCAATAAATTAGAAGCAAGGCTAGTTAATAACGAGCGTGTTCTAAGAAAACATTTAGAAATTGAAGCTAGTCTTGAATGTCAATTGACCAATGCTAAAGATGAGATTGTGAAATTAAAATTTAAGGCAGAAAATAATGAACCGAACATATCTGAATTAATAACAAACATAGCCGCCTATAAAGAAGAAATTAAAAATCATCAAGCTCAGAATAAATGTCTTTCAGAAGAATGCAATAAATTACGCATTAAAAATAAAGAACTCGAAATACTTTTTGCAAAGAAAGAAACTGAGCTAAAATTGTCTCAAAATAAAACAAATGAGACAATGCCCATCAAAAAGGAACATTCTATACAAACTACAATACCCGAATTTAATTGTGATAATCCAGAAACCGAACGCAAAATTTCCGAGTTAAATTCTCTTCTGGAATCGCAGCGAAAAGGATTTCAAGCTAAAATTGATGAACTTCAAAAGGAGAATACATTTCTCAAAAATTCCTACAAAATAGGCGCAACCTCAACTTCTTACTCTGTTAAAAGCGAACCATTAAAAGACATATCTCCAAAACAGAATAAGAAAACACCACGAATAAGTAAAGCTATCAAGAAAGAAAGAATTGAGGAAGATAAATCATTTTTTATCAAAACAAGCGAAAATGTTTCCTCCTCTATTTCTAAAAAGGTAATTTCTAAAGTCATTTAAAAGATAAAGAAAGAAAGAATAAAGAAAGAAGCTACAAATATTAAAACAGACAATTCTACATTCTTTACTAAAACTGAAATGTCCAAAAATAATAATTGTCTGAAAAATAAAAGTAGCTCATTTTATGAAAACACCTATGTGAATGATGTGATTCTTCCTAATAGGAAATACGACAATTCTATATTGAATGCTATTGATTCTATTAGTTCGTATTCCTATCTCAAGTACCCAGTCAAAGTCAAATCTGAAAAACATCTTCAACGACTGGCGAAAGAGAAAATTTTCTCAACTAACAATAGACACACATTCAGCCGTGCTAAAAATGATAATTTCAGAACGGTACAAATTTGGAAACCTAAGCTAGAAATGGAAATAAGTAGTCCTAAACAAACGTGGATTCCTATGACTACTTTATCTAATAATTTTAATTCCAAATTTGAACCTTATGAGCTTTATAATATTACTGCTAATCAGGGAGGACCCGTCCAAAAATGGGTACCAAAGTCCCGCTAATTGATTTTGCAGGATCCCGATTATGTGTAGGTCCTCGGGTTGCTTCACACGCATAATCGGTATGAGCTGCAAGCAACCACCAATCCCCGACACTTGTGGTATTCGAGATTGCTCCACACTCGTGATCGGTATGAAATGTGAGCAATTATACTATATAAATAAGTATATTTTTAGATTTTGCACCATTTAAAAAAAAAAAAAAAAAAAAAAAACAGTTTCAGCGAAAACATTTTCAGCGAAAAGTCTAGTGAAAAGTTTCACTGTTCAGCGAAAACAGTTTTTAGCGAAAACTTTTACTTTTCGCCAACTCAGCAAATTTTTTTTAGCGAAAACCTAAGCTTTTCGCCACATTGTTTTCAAAACTTCTCGCTGAAACTTTTCAGCGAAAACGTTATACTTTTCGCCACATGAAAAGTTTTGTTTTGTTTTCGCTACATTTTCTTTTTTATATATATTAGGCCAGCGAAAAATATATAAAAAAAAAGAGGCCATATACATATATAAATATATATAGGCCTGAAAAAGAGATAAAAAAAAAAAAAAAAAAAAAACTGAGCTTCATTTCTAAAAGAAGATGACTTGAATTTCATTGTCAAAATAGGTACATTACTGTCATAGATATTAGACTTCATCTTTAGTATTGAGTTTCAAAGGAAGCCTAATGTATCATTCTTAATACCTAAAAAAAAAAAAAAAAAAAAAGAATTTGTCTATGTCATCTTTACATTCTTTATATATTTAGATGGGGAGTCGATAGATAGATAGACAAGGTACCTGAACGTCAAAAAGAGCGTATTACCATGGTTCTCATATAACAAGCGTATATGGTTTATGGGGAGTAACACTTATGAGTGCAGAAGGCACATTTAAGGGGGAGTGTTACTTCATGTATAAAAGATGCTTGATTTTTGTAATATGCAATCCTCAAAGAGCGCATCTATTTAGGGGAGCAAGGGCATCATATTAGAAATAGTGCACCATTTTAGGGGGAGAGTTACCTAAAAAGGCGCAAGAGCTTCAAAGAGAGAATGCCCTGAAGATAAATTTCGTACTTTGACGGGGAGTGCTACCTCAACCCAAATAGCGCAACGACACAAAAAGAGGTGTTCGCATACCTGTTCCCATGGTTCAGTTAATCCCACACTGTACCTATCCCAGGAACAACCCCGAGTGTATGTGAGGGTTTTTGAGCGAATAACGATATAATCTTTACACCTCAACCACAAACTATCCGGGCCATAACCATTATAGGTACATGACTGATTTTTCAGCTCCCGGGTAGAAGACGCCTCATCGGGTCCAAAGGCGCATGCACAACCCTTCCTAGCTACTCATTTGTCTCCCTAAAGACAAGTGTTTCAATATCTCACGGGGAACCGCATATGCTATCACCGTTTCACTTGGAAGCGGGAGATATTGAACTAAGTGGTCCACAGCCCCACACCACTGACTTCATTCTATGCACTTAACGTCTAGTGTGTCCCATAGCCTAAAAAGTTTTCTATTTTTTTAGGACACATACATTATTTTACACACACAAAGCAGGTCTATGTGACCTTGCCAGAACTTCTGTAGACACATTTTTTACAAATGTGATTCTATGATCAGAAGGAAGTCCTGCCGTTGCAATATTAAAACAACAATGGTAGCAGGCCATCTTCTGGAGCACGACTCTAGAACGATGTCAACGGGTTGCCTATGTGGCCCCGTAGTCCCTTCAAATGCAAGTCTTTGTGACTTTGCATCAACGACCAAGAGTGACATCTAGGGATGTCTCACGATGATTGGTCGTCGGTCCCGTTTTCAGGTTACTTCATCCGCACTTCAACGTCAACACGATCCGCGCTTACACTAGGAATCACCTTGATCCGAAGACATGACGATACAATTGAATCGCCATGGGGGAGAAGTATCTCAAGGAGGCAAAGCACGTGACATCATTAAAGAAGCCAAGCTTACAACGCACGTGCTGAACCACAACAAACACGACCTCTCTCCATGGCACGAGAATAAACGAAGAGTCAATGTCCTTAGATCTACACAACTCTGATCTATGCAAGAAGGTGATAAAAAAATTCAAGGTTGCAAAGAAGAAAAAGGGGGAGCATGTACATAGGGGGAGAAAGAAGATTCTCCAGAAGCCCTCAACCTTTTCTTCAAGCAGCAACGAAGAACGTGTCTAATCCACAATTGAACACAAAGGGGGAGATTGTTAGGAATCCATTCTTGTGTTCAATCGATGATGAAGACTGAAGATCATTAGAGACAAAGACTATTGGCGCTCCAATGACATTTGAACACTAAGGGGGAGATTGTTAGGAATCCATTTCTAGTGCTCAAATGTCATGTTATCTTTGTCTAGGGACCAAATTGTAGTTTATGATAATATAGGGACTGATGTGTAATATACCAAAGTATGCTTTGGTATATATAGGGCAAGTGTGTGTATTTTACACACAACTTGAGATACCAAGCGAGACTTTCTCTCATCTAGAAAATCTCTCTCACCATTATAGTAGTCTAGGGTTCATTGTAGAGAGGGAGTTAGATTGCTTGTAGAGAAAGTCAAGTGATTAAATGAAGATTGATTGATTATCTCCTTCATGTCTTCCGCGCGTATCTAACAAGGTGAGTCAATCGATTTAATTATCAAGTTCATCTTCGTTGGGTGTTTAATCTGGAACTTACAATTATACTTATCATACCAATTAATTGAAAAATTACTATATTTACCCTTAATAAAAGAGATATTAATATCATAATAAACTTAAGTAATAAAGGACAAAATAGTAATTATACATGTCATACCAATTAATTGGAAAATAGTTACTATAAGCTCTTCACTCTTAATATAATAGAAAAGATATGGTGCATGAGACACGTGGCAAATGCTTGGCTTGGTATTGCATTTATTTCATGGGTTGAGAGTTTTTGTAATAAGGTCTTTAAGATAAGATTGCTATACAGTAGAAACTCGCTAAATTAATACTCGATTATTTAATAAACTCCATAAGATAATATTTTTTATTGGTCCCGACTTGGGGATAACGTAGTAAATTAATAAACTCGCTTAAATTATAAGATAATACATTTTTGCTAATTTCTATGACCCCAAATAAAATATAAATTAATAATTTCTTATATATTACATACTATTATATGAATAAATTACGAAAATTTCTTGCATTAAGAACTAACATGTATATGATTTGTTTGTGTTATCATATTTTGATATTATATTTATATCGGAAATAATTTTTAATGTCCATAAAGTGAAACATTGAACGTAAGAAGTATAATAAGGTGTAAGATTGAATGGTTCTTTTAAATTGAGCAATTCATTTGATTTACGTATATGATACAATAATTAACTGCATGTTTGAAAAGTATTTTTAAATTAAATATTTCATTATATTAATAAAATATTAATTTATATATAAATTATAAATTAATAATTATTAATATTAATTAATAACTTTTAATTAATAAATTTTGATAGTCACTTTACTATTAATTTATAGAGTTTCTACTCTATATGGTTTGATTGAATGAAATATAATAATTAAGAAATAATAAAAAATTAAATAAAATCTGTCCTGCCGGATTCGAACCAACTGAGCTAAGGTCATATTCTCTTAATAAGATGATACTATATTTATTTAATTAAATTTCCTGATAAAAAAGCAATTAATCACACAACCTTATATATGCATTATTCATGAGTATGATGAATGTTCTCCTCAAGTACGTAGTCTCATATTTTTAGTATATACTACACTAATTTCCTTTTATATAAAAAACGTTTCTTGCAATAATGTAAAAGATAAAAATAAAAAAATAAAGCTTTACAATGGTCCCTCCTACCACCATCCATCCATCTTTATATATAAACGAGCAAGAATTCACAATAAAATGGAACCAAAAAAATACATAAATTAAAAACACAAAAATGAAACTAAGTCTCATACTCTCTTCAATTTTGGTGGCGTCAATACTCTTGTTGGGAAGTATTAGCAGCAACAATGGGAATGCATTCGCACACGCTAGGCCGGTAATAACAGCGGCTATTAATAATAAATTAGCGTTCGGCATGCTGCCAAGAGGCGTCCCTATTCCGCCGAGCGCACCTAACCCTCGTCGTCCTCCGCCATACGGTAGTCATTTGATATTAGGATATTTATTTAATTTTATGCGCTCATATTATATATAAAACCGCCCCGTCTCATTATTCATGCAGTATCAAGGGCTAGCAAGCATAATGAAGGTTCTCTTACCACATACGACGACGATGATAACAATTATCGCCGCGTGAATTACCGCCCGGAGATGAAGTTCATGTTTGGCAAGCTCCCAAGTGATGATCCTATACCTCGAAGTGGGCCGTCGCGTTGCATTAATCCCTACGAACCACACTGCCAATGAAGCCTTCGAGATTGACTTAGTTCCATTATAGTTATTTATGTATTAGCAAAAAAAAAAAAATTAGTCCCTCTTAGACCATCTCCAGCCGAAAAATTCATTTTTAAACTCAAACTCATTCTCAAACACAAAATGCAGTAATTCTTCTCCAACCATCAAATTCATTCTTAAACTCAAAAAAAATATTAACTTTTACAAGTTTTCAATACTACTCACATATTTTATGACTTTACAAATTTAATCACGATATTATTTTAAATTCGATGAGAAAATATTAAATAAAATTAATAATAACGTTTTATTTGTACCAATTTTAATAATAAAATTTTTATTTTAATATTTAATAAAATTCTAAAATATTTAATAAAATTCTAAAATCATGGTCAAAATAATATTTAACTATTATAATATGTAGAAACAAAATATAAAAAAAATATTTAATAAAATTCTAAAATCAATTTAACTATTATAATACGTAGAAACAAAATATAAAAAAAATTAAATAATAAGATATAAAAAAAATATTTCTTAAAATAAAGACATTATTTATTTTGACAATTTTATACTCATAATATTAATAAATAAGTATGGAATTTCCTTTTTATTTATTTTTTTATTTTTGTATATGAGTGATTTAGAAATTAAAAATAAATAATAGGACCTCTACAGCAATTTTCAAATCTAAACTCATATTATGCGTTCAAAACGCCAAAATCGTATAACACTTTGTCCCAAAAACTCTACATTTTTTTAAAATAATTCAGCCCAAGTAAAAATTATTTTCAGCCCAAGCCTAATATTTACAACAAGCTTTTATTCATCATTATCTCATGTTCTTTCTTCATTCCTAAGCTAACGTGAGTGAACAAGAAACAAAGCAAAACATTCGAAGCTTGATTCAGCAAGTTCTTGGTCTGATCTGACCTTTAATAAGGTAACTCGGTCCTAAAGATCATTATAATCATCTTCTAATTCGTTTTCATGCTCATATTTTCCAAAAAAAAAGAAGTTGGTTGCCCAGTCGCTGTATTATTCGAATTTGACCATGTTATACTGCTCCGAATCTTATAAAACTAATCTCGTTTGAAAGCTAGTTTCTGGAGCTTTTCACAGCCGCTTGAATCAGCTTGTTCCAACATCCCTATGATTTGTTATGAATTTGTGAACTTGCTGCTGTAAACCTTGCTTCTACTGCTTCTGTAATTATCTATTTTAACCCATATATACTGTTCCAATGGTTTCGAAACTTGTCTCTATTGAAATATAACTTTATCAGCTTTTCATAGCCGCTAGAATCAAATAAATCCGATAATTATACGATTTTTGATGAACTTCTGAAGTCCCTGCTGCAAACCAGGAATTTTTCTCCAAATCATATGCGTAGCCTCTGTATTATTAAGTTTTGCCCTGTCTATACTACTTCGATGTTTTCAAAATTTGTTTCTTGGAAAACTGACTTCCTGAGCTGTTCACAGCCCTTGAAACTGGCTCGATCCGATATTTCTACGATTTTATATAAATTTTCAAATTTGCTGCTGCAAAACAGGATTTTTTGTCATTTGTGGAATTGATTTCGAAATTTATCCTAGTTTGGGTGATAGTATCGAATTTTAATGATGCTGAGAGATATTGCAGATCTGTTTTGATGATCTATAAGCAGTTTTGGGGCAGTGTATGATATCGGGAGATCGTGTTTTTCTATAGTTTTAAAGGATGTCGTATCCTATCACTTGGTCGTCGAATGTTGAAGTTAAATTGTGATCTCTTGTTTTAGGCGAAGGAGCATCGATTAAGGACACTAGGACAGCTTCAGACGTTGGAGAAAGCTAGGCCATTATGTTGTGAGTTGATAATACGGGAATACCTTCCCTTCGCGGGAGATGTGAACCTCGCGATGGATTGTTTATTTCGTCGTTTTATGAGATTATGTGATATTTTTTTCGTTTTATTAGCGAGCCTTGCCGGCCATAGGATGTTGATATTTGTTTGGGTTGAATAGGACTTGGGCATATATATTGCTTTGTGACTTGTGTTGGGGGTTATACGGGGCATTACGCGACATGGTGACGTGTTACTATTTCGTTCTATTACTTGATTTATGTTACGGATTGTGATATCGATTGGTCTTTGATGTTGCATACACTTGGTACCAAGTTCTAAGTAGCCCGAATGACCACGTTCGGGTGAGTGGAGAGTGACAAATCGAGTAAGTAGCCCGTTGCTTGGCACGCCCGGGTGAGTGAGGCCCAAGGAGTGCACCCTTCCAGTGCCATTTATTGCTATTGATTATCGTTGAAGGGTGGTCGTTGGGGAGATTATTTTGGCCAACGTCACCGTGTGTGGGACATGCATGTTATATTAGTTGATAAGTTAGTTTACGATCCATGGTCTAGAGTACGGTGACATACTCGTCTGACTCTCGACGGGGAGCTCGGTTCGAGGGAAGAGATGGCCACCCACGCGTCGTTTATGTGATGAAATGTACTTTCTTGATGTTCTTGATATGTTTTATGATTTATTTTATTGTCGTATTTTCCTCGTACGAGCGGTGGATACTGTTTACCTTGTAAATGTGAAGTAGTCGATATATTTGGTTTGTTATGGTATCATCGTTGAGAACACGCCTTCTGTGCACGGAAGGTGTGTCTGTATTATTATCTCACTGAGCTAGTGGTTTGCTCACCCCATTTATATATATTTATTTCTAGGTTCTTGCCATCACTTTTGACCGGAGGTTGCCTTTCTTCGATCATCGATTCCGCTGCTCTTTTCTTTCACTTTGGTATTATATCTTTCTTTTATGTTGGAGGATCCATTGGCAGGGATATCTTCTGGAGGGAGATTTTGTTTGTACATTTATTCCTTCGTTGATCGATGTTGTTGGAAATTATTCTGTTGTGTTCAACTGATGATGAAGATTGAAGATTCGAGAGACAATGACAACCGGAGCTGCAATTATAATTGAACACTAAGGGGGAGATTGTTGGAGATATTTTATAGTGTTCAATAATGTTGTTATCTTTGTCTAGGGACTAAATTGTAATATATGTATAGTTAGGGACTAGAATGCAAATATACCAATATTGATTGGTATATAGGGCAAGTATGTGTGATTAGCACACAACTTGAGTTTAGTTTTCTCTCACTAGAAAAACTATCACATCATTATCATAATTAGGGTTTAATTGTAGAGAGAGAAAGAGGTAACTTGTAGAGAAAGTTTGTGATTAATGAAGGTTGATCGAGATTATACCAAAAGCTTCCACGCGCATTTAAATTCAAGGTAATTTCGATTGATCTATGCTCGAGTTCATCGTTGGATGTTAAAAACGGACCTAACAATTGGTATCAGAGCCGAATCGTTGTTGAATAGATAAATTTTTGCTGCTGAAATTTTTTTCGTATGATGTGTTATTCGCGCCAATATTTTTTTGCATGATCATTATGATGATTGGTTGCTGATTTCATATGATAACTGAGCAAAATCTATTTGCGCATTGATTGATATATGATAATTGCGATTATCTTCGATTAATTGAGCTTAATTTTCAAATCTGCGATCGAATTATTTTTGTCTCTTCAAAGTGTTCTTCGCTGAAATTGAAAAATTGTGCTATATTTTGGTTTCGATCGTGTTAATCGAGTGTTTTCTATGATTACCCAATCAATTTCGATCGATTAACTGTGCTTAAAGTGATAATTTGAGTGTTATTTGAAGATTTCGCATATAAAATCGCATTTTCACACCATTCAAAGGTTTTCGTATGGAGTTTTATTTTCACATGACACTCTTTTCGTATCAGTTTTTACATTGACTACAGTTTTCGTATCTCTCACATTATCTGATTTTTTCTCATTGACTATTTATTTTCGTATACTGTAGAATACGAAAAATGTTGGATACGAAAATTTTATACGAAAAAGACTTGCGAAAGAGATAGCAATACGAAAAAGTTTTTGTATACGAAAAAAAATATTCTCTCTCGTACGAGAAAAGGTTTCAATACGAAAACATTTTGGGTTTGACTTTCGTACAAAAAATTCTTTGATACGAAAAACATTTTTTGTCGTACGAAAACATATACGAAAAACATTACTTTCGTACGAAATCTATTTTTGTCGTACGCTTTCAGTACGAAAAAGTTTGCATACGAAAACCTCTTATCAAACGAAAAACATTCCTATACACATGCGAAAAAGTTACATAGAAAACTTATGATGGGTAAAAGATTTTCGATGCCGCAAAGCTTTCGATAGTTTTAGGTAGCAAAAAAGTCCTAAAATTTCAAAAATTTTGGCTACGAGATTTTTTTTACCTGCTTTAAAAAGGTTCTCGGTTCATACGAAAAAGTTTTGGGTAACAAAAGGTTTTTTGGACTGGTAAAATTTTCCGGTACAAAAATTATTCTCGGTACAATTTTTTTCTTTTTTAAAACCATTTCACAAATCTTTTTGATACGTAAACTTCTGAAAACTTAATCATTCGAAAATCTATTCGAATACGTTGATCAAAAATTAATATCAATTCAAAAACACGATAACGATAAAAAACATCCAACCCGGAAAGTAAATATGGAAGCCAACTACTTGACAAAAATCAATGAATTAGAAGCTAGGCTAGAAAATAATTACAACGGCTTAGCTAAGAGTTTAGAAGAAAAAGCTACTCTTAAAAATAAACTAACAATAGAACAAGAAATGGTGACTAGCTTAAAAACAAGGGTCGCACAACAAGAATCAACTATAAGCGAACTTACAAAAGAATTATCTACATGTAGAGACGAAAAAATAAATAGTGCAGCCCAAAACAAAAGTCTCCTTGAACAAAGAAATCAATTATATTCAAAAATTAAAGAATTAGAAGATGTTCTAGCTAAACGAGGACAAACTGAGCAACGCCAAATAAAAGAAACTATATTGCTAAATAAATCAACTCAAACAATTGAGTCCGTGCCAAACAAGGAACATTCTATACTATCGATAAAACCCGAACCTAAGGATTGCTACACTCTAGAAAGTTTTCGAGCTAAAATAGACGAACTTCAAAAGGAGAATTCAATTCTCAAATATTCCTTAGAAAAAGGTGCAACCTCTTCCTATTCTATTAAAAACGAACCATTACAAGACATATCTTTAAAATAGAATAAGAACACACCACGAATAACTAAAGCTATCAAGAAAGAAAGAATAGAGGAAGAGAAATCATTCTATATTCAGATGAACGAAAATGTCTCTAAGTCTATTCCTGAGAAGAAAAATTCTAAAGTCTTTCCGAATTCAAAATTAAAGAAAGAAATTACTAAAGCTAAAAAGGCTAAAATAGAAATTTTTTATAAACTCTCAAGTAAAGCTGAAACATCTAAATATAACAATTGTCTGAATAATAATAAACTTTCAAACAATCATTGTGCTGTGAATGATGTGATTCTTCAATATAGGAAATACGATTCTTTTATCCATGATTCTATTAATGCTATTAGCTCGTATTCTTACTGACAATACCCAGTCAAGTCAAATCCGAAAAACATCTTATGCGACTGGCGCAAGAGAAAATATTCTCAAATAGACACACATTCACCAAATCTACATTCTCTCAACCATATAGGGATAGTCAAGTATGGACTCCAAAATTGCAAATGACAATAAGTAGTCCAAAACGAATTTGGGTTCCTAAGTTAAAGACTACTTTACATGATGATTTCATACTTGATCCTATTATGCCTAAATGTTTATCTGCTAATAAGGGAGGACCCGTTCAAAAATGGTACCAAAGTCCCGATAATTTGTTTTGCAGGATCCCGATCATACATGGTAAATAGACGACGATTGCTCCATATGTATGGTCGGTATGCGAGGATGAGCAGTCACACACGTACCCGACACGTCTGGTATTCGGTTTGCTCCACACACGTGATCGGTATGTGATGTGAGCAAACACACCAAATCCAGACTATTCCAAAGCTCTTGATTTGACATTGTTTCTATTTTTATTTTTTCCAAAAAAAAAAAGAAGGCCATTAAAAAAAAAGGAAAAGGCCATAAAAAAAATAATAATAAGGAAAAGGCCATAAAAAAGGCCATAAAAAGAAAAAAGGAAAAGGCCATAAAAAAAAAGGGAAAAGGCCATAAAAATAAAAATAAAAAAAACTTTTGAGCTTCAATGTTTAAAGAAGGCCATAAAAAGCGCATATATTTTAGGGGGAGTGAGACTTATAAGTGCAAAAGGCACATTTATTGGGGAGTGTCACTTCAAATTTAAAAGGCGCTTGATTTTTTTTGTAATATGCAATTTCACAAAAAGCGCATCTATTTAGGGAAATCAAGGGCATCACATTAGGAATAGCGCAACAATTTAGGGGGAGCATTACCTAAAAAGGCGCAAGAGATTAAAAGAGAATGCCCTGAAGACAAACATCAAGCTTTGAGGGAGTGCCAATGTCAATTATCGCATGGACACAAAAGAGTTATTCACATACATGTTCCAAAGGTTCAGTAGACCCAACTGATCCTAACCCAGGAACATCCCCGAGTGTATGTGAGGGTATATTGAGCGTATCACGATGAAATCATCACAACTCAACCACAAACTATCCGGACCACAACCAATATAGGTACATGACTGATTTTATCAGATCCCGGGTAGAAGACGCTTCATATGGTCCAAAGGCGCATGCACAACCTTTCCTAGCTACTCATTTGTCTCTCTAAAGACAGATGTTTCAATATCTCATGGGGAACCGCATATGCTATCACCGTTTCACTCGGAAGCGGGAGATATTGAATTTAGTGGTCCACAACCCCACACCACGACTTTTATTGATCACGCTTAATGTCTAGTGTGTCCTCACAGCCTAAATATTTTTAAATTTTCTAGGACACAAACATTATTTTACACATACTATGCAGGTCTACGTGACCTAGCCAGAACTTCTGTAGACACATTTATAGCAAAAATGTGCTTCTATGATCAGAAGGAGGTCATGCCGTTGCAACATCAAACAACAACGGTAGCAGGCCATATTCTGGAGCACGACTCTAGAATGATGTCAACGGGCTGCCTATGTGGCCCCGTAGTCCCTTCACATGCAAGTCTGTGTGACTTTGCATCAACAACCAAGAGTGACATCTAGGGATGTTTCACGATGATCGGTCGTCGGTCCCATTTTCAGGTACTTCATCCGGAAATCAACGCCAACACGTTCCACGTACACTCTGGTTCCCCTTGATCACACATCATGACGATACAAATGAATCGCCATGAGGGGGAGAAGTATATCAAGGAGGCCAATCACGTGAACTCATTAAAGAAGCCAAGCTTTCAACGCACGTGCTGAACCACAACAAATAAGACCTCTCTTCATGATTCGAGCATACACGACAAGTCAATGCTGATGATCCGCGCGACTATGATATATGCAAGAAGTGTTGAGGTTTATGCCCTAGATGCCGTACGAGGATTAGATAGTACGAGGGCATTAGTGTAATTTTGATGTGTTTAACATTTGTAATTGAATTATTTGATAATGAAATTATTATTGTTTGTTTATTGTCGAAATTAGCATGACAAACAATACAAAGGCAGATTATTATTTCGTCTAAATAAATTAACCTTGCAGTCGGGTAATAAGACGAATTAATAAAACCCCAATATTTACAGTTCAGTTACTGATTCTGTGGGGACAGAGAGGGGGCACCAGTAAGCTGACATACTGTAATATTAAATTAAGTCCACACGTCTTAGTCTCCAGTAGGGTGACTGGATTGACGAGTACGACTTGTTTGTCGACGGGTCCAAAGTGGTTGTGCCAACCATTCACTTGGGAAGTGGGAGCTCGTGACATTGATACCAGACGAATCAGGGGATTGTCTGTATTTGGACACTGACTCGTAATCGAACGATCACACGCTGGTAAAGTCGCTGATCGATCGATTGACTGTAGTAGTCTACGTGAACCTTAGACCGAAAGGGTTTAACCCGGGGTTGGTCTTAAGGTCTTGATTTGTCACTAGTTTGCTAGGCCCAAATTGCATGAAGCAAGGGTTAGCGGCGAAATGCAGTCTTGACTTTTCGACGTGATTGCCGGTTATACCGCTGAGCGGGATTTACGGCCTTGATTAAATTCAAGGTTAACGTCCTATGCAGTTTCGATGTGCGGGAATTTACCTAAGCCTCTGGCCAGAGCATATAACTGACTCACGAGTGTCGTGGAGGGCAGTTTTGGTAAATGTCACCGACACGAACATCATAGCGTCGAGTCCTGTAAGTTCGACTACGCGTGACTTTCACTCGACCGGGACAAACGTAAAGGGTTTATACGTAGCACGATAACCTATAGTCGGTTCGTGAATAATACCTATTCGTACTCAACTCGGGATCGGTTCGGTACCACGGGGCTGGCTAGGTGAATACCGAACTCCTGGATTCCTCCCAGAGCCGGTTGAGACGAACCAAGAGGGTCGGGCTTAAAAAGGGCAACCGACACAACGTCAATATGAGAATAGAGCAGGCTGGGGCCTGGATTGAGAGATTAGGGTTTGGGGCTTGGCCGAAACCCTAAATGGCCGAAAATGTGGTAAAATCACGTGAGGGGCAAAATGGTCTTTTCACCTCACGAAATATTTTGGAAATTTTATATTGGATATTTAATATTTAGTATATGATTTAAATGTGATTTAAATCTTTATTATTGTTTTAGAAAATAATAATATTTAATTTGGAATTAAATAAAATATATATATTAGATATATATATAGTTTTCGATTTTATATTAGATTAATTTCGAAATTAATTTAAATATATATATTAGATATTATATATTTAAATATACTAAATATATAATTAAATATTAATTTATTTAATTTTAATTTGAATTTGAATTTTGAATTTGAATTCAAAAGGGAAAGAACAAGTCAACAAGTGACTTGGTATGCTGGGAGTGGGTGAGAAACTTTCTCCCCACTCCAAGAAGAATTTCGGCCAACCCTAAAGGGTATAATAGGGTTTTTCATTTTTGAAAAACCCTAAGTCATCATTGTGAAAAAGGAAAAATACGGCTAGGGTTTCGTATCTCATTCTCTCTCTCGCGCTCTCTCATCTCTCTCACTCTCTCTCGCGGCGCGCGGCGTGCGTGTGAAGAAGGTGCTGCCCAAGCTTGCTCTAGCCGCCTTAAGCTAGCTTTGGCCGTGACGTGTGTGGTGCCGGCGTGACGCTCTTGCCCCGTTTGTGCGCGTTTTGGTGCTAGGAGAGGGATACTACATCCCGGGGATTTGAAGGGTTCGAAGCTCGCCATCTTCTTGTATTCATCAAGGTATAATGGCTGTAAAACCCTTTTCTATTCGTGTTTACGTTCTCGTGTTATTACCGAGCGGTCCAAGGGAAGGCGGGAATCCCTTTGAGTTTAGTTTTCTCTCACTAGAAAAACTCTCTCATCATTATCATAATTAGGGTTTAATTGTAAAGAGAGAAAGAGGTAACTTGTAGAGAAAGTTTGTGATTAATGAATGTTGATCGAGATTATACCAAAAGCTTCCACGCGCATTTAGATTCAAGGTAATTTCGATTGATCTATGCTCGAGTTCATCGTTGAATGTTAAAAACGGACCTAACAAATGTGTCGATATAGTTCGTACCTTGTAAAACCTTCTTTTGACATCGAATATTTATATTTCATCGAGTTTTCATTATATTTTCTTTCGTGTGATTTATTTCGTGATTTTGAGTTGACATCGAGCCTTGCATTTATTGAGAAATGTGGCGGTTGTCGCGCCATCGACGCGGGTCGGGCCGTGACAAATCGAGACTAAATTAGGAGAGAGAATGTCAAAGACTCATATTGAGTTTGAGCTTAGGGTATCATTGAAGTATTATTATCCCATAGTTTGAGTTTTCCAGTATGATTGGAGTTGCTCTTAAGTCGAGGGTCATCGCATAGCTGACGATGACATTTAAATTCGATTTAGCGGGGTTTGGGAATTGAATGTCACGAGCCCAAATAACTTAGAATTTTTCGCTCTAAAATTGGGTCGGACACGGCAATGACTCGGCGTGGCCACGCCTAATCACTAAGCCTAACTCGAACTATACGGAAAACGCGCTTGTAGGGAAGTGTCCTTCTAAATCTCGCTATCAAAATATGCTTTAAGGCTTGTGCTCGTGTTAACTTTGAACTCACACCAATGAACTCAAACAAACCCGACACACAATGCTTACGGGAGATTTTACTAACGTGTAGATCTATCTATTAAGTTAGAACTATCTTTTTTCGAGAGTGGCTAGTTTAACATGTTTTCTTTCATCCCCAATGAAAAAGGTCAAGTGGTTGTGTACGCGACACTCAACAAGAAGATTTTAGGTTTGATTTGGACTCTTTGAGATAGATGTCTATGCATACTCGAAGGGAGACACATGGACCATGAGGATTAGTCATGGAAGGTCGCCCCATAGCTAATGATGAAATTCTGATTCAATTCAGTGGAGTGTGACTACATTGACAATGTTAGGGATGTGCCTCAGAATGTCATACGAGGATTAAATGTTATAGGGCATATACCGTATTTATATTATTTTACTTATTCTGTTTTTTTGAATAAAAGATTTATTTATTTATTGAAGGAGTTATTATTTATTTATTGAAGTATTTTACTTGGTGTGGTGACCCTCATTTTCTAATTAAGATTAGAAGCGGATTTCCGCAACGAAAGCCGCGGAAAACCCATTTTACAAAAACTTTTTCGTAAAATAAAATATATTATAGTAAACACGGGTTACAAAGTCGTATATTTACAAAGGCCGTAGCCCCAAAATGTCAAAATATCAAAATGCCCTAACGCCGCTCCACAGGTCTTCATCCATGTACAGCCCTACCCTCAAAAGTCCGTGGAGTCACCGCAGCCCGCCTCAGTCATGACGTATCTCTACATCGGACTCGGTCATACCTACAACACGTAAAACTGAGCGATTACCCAGTAAGTGAAAATATGCATGAATGCAGTGTGCGCTCAACCATCATCCCAGATATCTCCCAATAAATGTACGCTCGACTTTTACCTCTCACTCCATCCTACCATATCTCAACACAGGGCCCTAGGCTAGACTCGACACCTCGCGCACCCATAAAAGTCACGGTAGCTCACTCTGGACGTTCACGCCAGGTCGCTCCTTCCGCAAAAATACCATAAAAGACGGTTTTGCACCTCGGGACGTTCACGCCCGAGTAGACAGATCGATCACGCCTGTCTGCCGTCAGGTGTCATATGAGTACTAACCTCGATTTCTCTACGAACCATCAATCAAAGTGATCACGATCTACCCCGCTCATCAATACATCGAAGCGTTACCGTATCAACACGGTACTCATCTCTCACTCTGGTATGAAATGCATGTGTATTATGCAAATGAAATGCCACCGTACACATTAAAACTACCTTCCCCGAAAATATTATTCTGAACCTGAAAATTTATTTCGAAAACTTTTAATCGGACGTTAGAATAGACTATGCCCGTTGGACTCGAAATATTTTTCTGATCCAATGAAGTAAAAATAATTTTCCACCAAAAGACTTTTTTTTTTTTGAACCCGAAAGTTACTGCCCGAAAGTGTGTTTATATTTCAAAAGTCTTTGGGCCCGAATTTCTTTTAAAAGCCCGAAAATCTTTACCCGAAAAAGCATGTACATTGTACACGCCGAAAGTTTAGGGCCCAAAAATAAGGTGAATGCCCGAAAATCTTTGAAGTACCGAAAACACTCACACCCGAACATTTATTAAAAGATCCGAAAATTCTTTACCCGAAAATTTGTTATAAAAGCAAAAGTCGAAAGTTTTGAACCCGAAAATAAGGTTGACGCCCGAAAATACTTTTAAATTTGTCAAGGCCCAAACTTAAATTCGCCGAACTTTCTTCCTGGCCCGAATTTCCTTCGTGCCCGAAAGTTTAAAGCCCGAAAATACCATAAAGTTTAAAACCCGAAAATATTCATGCACCCGAAAAATTCATTTTCTTCTTCCTAATACTTCTACGCATCTCATACACAAATATAAACCCGAATATTGACATTCAAGCACATATCATATTATACATAGGAAATTCACATAATCCACACCACATACGTTCATATATCAAACAAAACACAGAAACTCGAAATCATTTACGTATTGTAGGTGAAATCTTCACCTACCTCACGTCCAAAGCTTAAGGGTGTTAGATCTTTCCCGAGCTCTCAATCCTTGTTAGCAAAATTCTCCTTTGTTTTGAAAACGTCCTCTACTCCCTTTTCTTTTGTTGTTTTTCACTTAATGAGGTGTAGATATATGTTAAGGTAAATGATGATAAGGAGGTGACAAGCCTTTCCTCTTAGACTAAGAAATGTCTTACCCGAAAATTATTTAGGCTTCACCCGAATTTGTCACCACCCGATTTTCCATGAAATTCGCCGAGATTTTGCATTGAAATTATCTTGCCCGAATTCTTCTTCATATTCGGGTATCTCCTTTACTAAATTTCGAATTAAGTCCGAAACTTCTACTTTATATTCTAACTTCAAAGTTTCGAGATAACTAATCAAAATTTCTAAGTCACATGATCATCTCGTTACTTACATCAAAATCCCGTATTAAATTTTACGGGTATTACACTTGGTATCCGATAAAAATAATAAATAAAATAAAACTTTTATATATCGAGTTAAGTCACCGATTCTCATTAAATGAGAGAGGATGATATTAGTAGACTATAAATCTCGAACATTGAAAATGTCCATAAGTCTAAGACTCTAGTCAGGCACTAGACGATCAAGTATGACTTATCTGTTGATGGCTCTATAATGCTTCTGTCCATTGACTTGAGAAGTGAGGGGTCTTGACATAAATACAAACGAATAAGAGCATTGATTTATTTGGATAATGAGTCGTAATCAATCGATCACATGGTTAATTACTCGGGAAGTGTCAATGATCGAACGATTTACTATAATAGTCTACGTGAACCTTAGATCTAAAGGGAACACTGGCGAAGTTGTCTTTGTGGTTTTGACTAGTCACTAGTTTTGCTAGGTATGAATTACCAAGTCTTGACAACGAAATGTGATTGTAGGGCTTTGACCATCGAGAGTAATTCATAATCTCGTAAGTAACTGAGATACATGTCCTATGAGAACGTGGACCGTAAAATTACTTTGTCTTTGGCCAAAGCACATAAACTGACTCATGAGGGACATGCAAGGTAGTTTGGTAATTTTGAAAGTCAAGATTCTATCATAGAGTCGAGTTCAGTGAGTTTGGCATAACAATGACTCTCACTCGATCGGGACATTAGTGAAGGATTTATACGCATGATGAAAATCTATTGTTGGTTCGTAAAAATTGATTAGATTAAATTTGTGCTCAAATTGGGATCGGATCAGTACCATAGGATTTGTTAGGTAAATATCGAACTCATCGATTTCTGCCAGAGCCGATGAGATGAACCTAGAGTTGAACTTAAAAGGATCAATCATGATAGTATCGATAAAGTGAGAGCATTTGTTTAGACCTTAACGGACGTAGAGTTATTAAGTTGGAAGAGTGGCCAAATGTTGGACTTTGATGAGGATAATCAAGACTTAAACTTTAGTTTAAGTGTGGATTAGGTCCAACCTATTGAATTAAGTAAGTTCAAATTATTAGATAATGGACTTAAATAAACACTAAGCTCAACTTAATTAAAAATAAGGATAAACATGTCATTTCACCTCATGAAATTTTCGAAAATTATTAGGAATTATTTTAAAAAACTATGGCCTAAATTAAGTGAATTATGATATGAGATATTTGGGCAAGAATATCTCATAAATGGACAAATAAAATTCATATTACGCAAGGCACAAAATTCCGAATTTACATAGGCCAAGAATAAGTCATGTAAAAAATCTCCCAACCACTTGACCAAGCAGAATTCTTTCGCAAAATTCTTTCGTAGAGTTCTCACCGGCCATATAAAGTATTAACTCGGTCATAATCTTCAATTGGGTCTCTTTGTCCACCACAAACCTCTTAAGTCTTAATGCAATCCGTAAACCCACTGTTAATCTCAAAATCGAACGCCATTTGGGATTGATGTAGAAGAACTGCGAATTCAAAAAGTGTGCGGTCACATGCAATGGTTGATGAAGCTGGCAATTCCATCTCTTATTAATGACTTCAAATGCATCTTTGTATTTACTGTTGTTGTTGTTGAAAGACTTTACGATCACTTCTTTGCCTTATCCATTGCTTCATAAATGTAGTCCATTACTGGCCTTTTTTCAATATACAAGAAGATATTTTTGAACCGTCATTGTGACTAAGAGTGGAATAACACTTACACACACACATTGAGTTCCCTTTATCCATTCTCTTTGAGCAATACATATTAAAATAATTATCTATACTATATTATTATTGGTGAAGGGTCTATAGTAACCATCCTCAATTAATTGGTATGCTAAGCATAAATTACTATTTTACCCTCCAAATTTTTTTTATTGCAATTATACCCTTATTAATTAATTTTTTAATTCATATACTTAAAATTATATACAATTAAAAGTAATGATATAAATTCATATATCAAATATTTTGAATTATAAATAACTTAAAATATAAAAAATAATATTGTACATATTTATATATCAATAAGCACAGGGATACCACGAGATTTTGAAAGACAAAAAATGAAATTTTTAGGTGTATGAATCGTTCTTTATCTTTTCTAGAATCTCGTTACCAACTAACGTGTATACATCTAAAAATCTCATTTTTTGTCTTTTAACATCGCGGGGTATAAGTTTTGTCATATCTTACGGATACCTACCGGAATAAAAAAATATTTTGGGCACTAACTGAAAAAGCCATAAGCACGTGGATACCAATCGGAATTGAAAAATATTTTGAGCACCAACTGGAAAAGACTTAAACACAGGGGTACCAACCGAAATTGAAAATAACTTTGAATATCGACTGGAAAAGTCTTAAACGCAGGGTTACCAACCGAAATTTTCCTAACTTTTTTTTGCTTATCTTTCAACGTCTCAATGAAATTGAGTTATTATGCATGGATACGATATAATACACCTTCATAATTACTGAAAACGGTTGTTTTCAAAGGTAAATTATGTCAAGTATTTAATGCTATCAACAATGGGCCTTTATTGGGCTATTGAAAAGCCCACTTAAGCCCAATAACAACTAGTAGCCCAGAATATGACTGATTAGGTTAACGTTCAACAATAGGAAAGAACGGACAACAGGCAGCAGTATAGGCTTAGCCGACGTCTCAGCTCTTTCGAACCAATGACAATCGCCGCAATAATAACGCAGGTGATCACCGCCGTCGACCGCCGCTCTCTTCGGTCGCCCCGTGATATCTATTCATCACCTTCTTCATTTTCGTCATCATCTCCTTGGCCGCGTAAAGCTTTTGCCGTTTCGACCTGCCGAAGATCCAATTCCCGCGTCCTCTCTTGTGTCAAAGTTCGGTATGTTTCTGAGAAGATGTCCCCGAAGCCGTTTTCTGGTCGTTCGGAGAGTGGGGTTCTGCATTTCTTCAAATATCATGGGCTCGGCAATGATTTTATATTGGTATATATCTGAATTTTTCATAGCTTTGGTTTTTTATGGACAGATTGTTCACTTCCGTTTATTATGCTCCAAAACAGCGAAGCGTAAGAAGCAAATGAAGTTTAATAACCTTTGGGGTTAAATATATTTTTAGTTGTTTAACTTTGAAAGGATGTTATTTTAAGGATACAAATGGCAATTTTAGTCATATAATTATTAAAATTGAAGCAATTTAACGACACTTGTTGGTCTATATAAGTATTGAAATTGAAGCAATTTTTGAACAGTTAAACTCGAAAATTTCTGACAAAATTTGCTTCAATTTCTATTCTTAAAGGACTAAAATTATCACCCTTAAATTAAGTGTCCTTGAATTGCTTCAATTTTGATAGTTAAAGAACTAAAATTGTCACTTCTAACTTAAATATTGTCCTTAAAACACCATTTTCTATTAGATACGAGACTAAAAATATATTTATTTAGCCTAACCTTTACGACGTACGTCAGTTGTCTAATCGGTTTATGTTCGTAGGTTGATAACAGAGATTCAACGGAGCCGAAAATAACGCCAGCCCAGGCAGTGAAATTGTGCCAAAGAAACTTTGGGATTGGAGCTGATGGGGTGATATTTGCAATGGCAGGCACCAATGGAACGGATTATACCATGAGGATCTTTAACTCTGATGGTAGCGAGCCTGAGGTACTGTACTATTGTAGTTTCTTATTCAATATATCTTTTGCACACCCATTCTGGATTATGATAATCTATTTTTACTGCAATTTCACGATTTCTTTTCCATTTGTTCATGAAATTATGATTGTCCTTATCACTCAATAGCTAGGGCTAAGTTCTTTCTTCTCTCGTTGTAGATGTGTGGAAATGGAGTTAGATGCTTTGCAAGATTCATAGTGTTGCTTGGAGGTTTGCAAGGGAAGCAAAGGTTGATATCGAATTTTCCAAATTTTATTAATTTTTAGCTAATGGACACACTGACTCGGGTTTTGCAGCTTCACCGTGCATACTGGGGCAGGTTTAATTGTCCCCGTAATACAAGAAGATGGAAAGGTATCTGTAATCAACTTTCTTGGTTTGTAAAACTGCATTGTAATGCTATTCCGTGAACAGCCTTGTTCTTTATTTCCCGCCTATTCAAGTTTCTTAATGCTTTGCTTCATTCTCAGGTCAGGGTTGACATGGGTGAACCAATACTAAAGGCCTCAGATGTTCCTACAAAGCTAACCCCGAACCAAGGCCAATCTGCTGTTAGAGCGCCAATAAAAGTTGGCCGCTTGATATGGTATGGTACCTGCGTTAGCATGGGCAATCCTCACTGTGTTATTTTTAGTAATAATACGTGCAAGGTATGTTGCGGGCCAGCTCCCCTCTCATTCTTGTTTGCAAATATGTTCTGCTATTATCTACTTTTGGTTCCATGATGGCTTAGGACATACAAGTCGATGAACTCAACTTAACTGAGATTGGACCAAAATTCGAACACCATCAGATGTTCCCTGCTCGAACAAACACTGGTATTATATACGTATTCGTATTGGTTGGTCTTCCTTGTTAGCGCAAGATATCTCATTCGTTATATTACAGAATTCGTTCAGGTTTTCTCGCCGAGTCACCTTAAAATGCGTGTTTGGGAAAGGGGGGCAGGTAATTCTCATTTTCTCTGTTTTTTTTTTGGTTTTCTACATGTGTTAAATTTCTTCTGCATGCATATAGTTGCGTTCGTTCAATATTTGGCGTCTAAAAACGATGGTTATGTATTTGTTTGCTCTTTGCTTAACCCTTTGAATTTCTTTCTCCAGGTGCCACTCTGGCCTGTGGTACTGGGGCTTGTGCAGCCGTCGTCGCTGGGGTTCTAGAAGGTCTTGCATCTCGGGTAGGTTTGAAATTTTTTCCTATGTTGTAAGGAAACTAGTTAGTGAGCTGAGGATAGTATGTTGGACATTATTTCAGTTTTTGCTAGATTTAGACCGTCTTTTCCTTGCATATTCTATCCCACGATCCAAACGAAGCCTTAATACTATCTCTTTCGTGGGGGGTTTTCTGTTTCTTGAACTCGTCGAAAATCAGATTTGTCGGGTGGATTTGCCGGGAGGGCCATTGGATATCGAGTGGAGAGAAAGCGATAACCATGTCTATATGACTGGTCCGGCCGAGCTAGTATTCTGCGGATCCATACAGCTCTGACTTATCCTTTAGTTCATCAGGTGCAAGGTAAGTTTTATTCCCATGTGAAATTGATTACAATATCTTAAAAAAAAAAAAATTAATCAGCTTTGGTTTTTTTGTGTATGTATGTGCTGTTAGAAGTGTTGCCGCTGGATCCTTTTCTTCATAGTTCTCTCCTCTCTCTAGCACATCTCTCTCAACAAACCCTAGCAGCCTTCGTCTTCGTTATCCCCCCACCACCACAGCCGCCACTTCCTCCACGATCTCTCTCCTCCCCCAACAGTTCTCCCTCTCGGCGGCCGACCAAGTGCTCCCCGTCCTCCGGTGTGAGGACGGGGAGAGATGTTTTTTGTTTTAATTTTGTTTTAATTTTTTTTTTTTTTTTTTTTTGGTTTTTGTTTCTTTTCACTTCCTTCTTTGCCGCCGACGCCTCGCCACCGCTCGCCTCGCTGCCGCTCCACCGCCCGCCTCTCCGCCGCCGCCGCCCCCACTGCAGTTTGCTGCTCCCTGAGTCTCCCGAATAGGGAGCTCGTTTCTCCCGGCCTTCGGACCGAGAGCTTTGTCTCCCTTGTTAGAGTTTTCTTCTCCCTCGGTGGAGCCCCCTTCCGAAGAAGATGAGATCTTCGAAGTCGAAAATCGAAGAAAGTAAGGAGTATTGTAGATTTTTTTTAATAGCCATTTTTGTGATAGGTTCTTTAGTTCTTTGGTCTAAGAGTTCGGATTTTGTTTTCTTTCGGCTTTTTTTCTTTATTTAGGTTGTCGTTGCTCGTCTGTGAGCCTTTGTTCTCTATCGGAATTTGATGTTACCGAAGAGATCTTGTTGGATTATTTAACCCAAGTATGTTTGTGATTATGAAATTCAAGCTACCGTTTCGAAAAAGAAAAAAAAAAAAAAAGAAGTGTTGCTGCTGTATTGATTACATGATGGATGGTCTTTGTCTTAGTAACTCAACTGTTATTGGGCTTAGGCCCAAGTATAATTGGTCACATATATTAACGAACATTAGCACTCGGGTCGGGTCGGGTCGATTCACTATACCCTTCTTACCCATGATGAACCATTTTTGTTGGAACCCAAGGTTATTGGGTCGAGGAATCCCGACTATAACTGGAATGGAGAGTTGACGTTGATTTTTTGTCGGTGAAAGCATGAGGATGATATTCATGTTTCCCACCTATCACCGTCCCTGACTACGTCCTGGTTTGAACCAAACATCCCTTCTCGATTCCCCGATTATATTTATTAATATATCTAAAATATGTATTGCATGCATCTAAAAAATGTTCAAGTGAGTGAATTCTGAAACAATTCTGAAACGATTATGTGTATTCTCAAAACAGAGGTCTCAGGTTCAATTATCGCTAACGACTTTGACTATTGTTGGATGGGGAGTGAGACCTTCTTATCTGACCCCCGAAAAATTAGTTTCATTCCCAAAGAGTGTGGCACAAGTCCATCGTACAAAAAAATATAAAAATTTAAAGTTTGAAATCTTTGCATAACATCATTTTCTTGTTAATATTTATATCACGTTTTGTCTTAACTCTACCGTATCATTAATGTTTCTTTACTGTAGTTTGATGTAATTTTTTTTATCATGAATATTTCGTTATGTTTATTGTCTTTTACAATGCTCTATATTTAGTACTATTTGTAGTATATAACTTTACTAATATATATACACTTTACTTCGCATATTCTAACAATATAGCATGTGGCTAGACATGTTCATACGGTTTTAAAAATCGGAACCGAACCGGTGGTCAACGGTTCGATTAACCGGTCAATGGTTTCGGTTAAAATCGAAACCGAACCGTTATTTAAAACGGTTCGGTTTCGATTTTTGTTTATTGAAAAATAAAACCGGCGGTTTGCAAACCCGGTTATAACCGGCGGTGAACCGCCGGTTTATAAAATTTAGAAAAAAAAATGTCCAACAGTCAAATGACCGTTGGAGTCTGACCGTTGCTAATTTTTTTTTTTAATTTTGCCTATAAATATCCGGAATTAATTTAGGTTTTTCTACACTTTGCTTTCCATTCTCTACTCAAATCTCTCTCGAATATTTCTCTAATCTCTCTCGAATATTTAATTTGTGTTGTTGTTGTTATTATTATTATTATTATTATTATTATTATTATTATTATTATTATTATTATTATTATTATTATATTTTTATTTTCGGAAAGAAAAAGTATAAAAAAAAGTCGATTAAAAAATATGGAAGGTCGTGGAAGTGGATCTCGTTTTTGCCAAGGCACCAAGGAAAAGAGTCCGATGATAGCCGATTCCGAGTTGCCCCAATTCCGAGTTGACGACAATGAGATGTTCGATATTCCGACCGATTGGGGTCAAGACGATCGGACGTTTATTAGTGTCGACGATGCCGAAGCTGATCCCGACAACGACAATGAAGCCGATAGGTCCGATGCGGTGCCCGAAAGCCAAATTTAAACTCGAAGACGACGCAAACCACAATCGACTCCGACGCTAAGATCCAATATATTCACGGTCCATTTCAAGAAAGTGAAGAGGCCGCCGGCGGGATGCCAAATTACGATGCCGTTTGCAACTATTGTGGAAATAACTATGCATTTCCGAAAGGAGGTGGATACGGGACGTTTAAAACCCACTTGGAGAAGAAGCATCCCGACAAAGTTGGAAGTGAGCGGTCTCAAACGCAAATCCAATTCACGGCATCTTCGGCTACGCAAGGTACAAGTACAACAACAAGCTCTCCTTTATTTAAATATTCCGAAGTTGTGCATAGAAAAAATTTGTCTAAATTTGTGTGTGCTAAACATCTTCCTTTTAATTTTACCGAAGATGATTTATACAAAAATTTTACTCAACTTAGTTTTAATCTCGCAAGCAAACCGATTTCGCAAATAAATTAACTACAAAGTTTCTATTTGTTCCGATATTTGGAGTGATCAATCATTTTAACACGCATAGTTACATGGGCATTACTTGTCATTGGATTGATGATTCATGGACATTGCAAAAACGTTTGATTGCATATAGAGAATTTGATAGCGAGCATAACACGTGAAATATTGCACAAAAAATTCTTACTATTTTAAATGAATATTCTTTGACTACGAAATTTTTTTCCATTGGTTTTGATAATGCTAGTGCTAACAGCGCTAGTTTACCGCAACTTATTCAAATTTGTTAACCTTCATTTGGTGCCGATTTTTTCAAATTAGATGCATATGTCATATTTTAAATTTATGTGTTCAAGATGGTTTTAGTACGTTGAAAGATAATGTGTCCGTCATTAGACATGCTATTGCGACTTTAGCTAGACATACAACTCTTGTTAAAAAATGGTCTAAATATTGTAAAAGTGTAAACTTGACTACACGAAAATTCTCTCTTGACGTGCCTACTCGTTGGAATTCTACTTTTAAATTGTTGAATGATTCGTATGAGTATAAGGAAGCATTATGTGCATTTTTAGTACGTTTTCCGAGCATAATATTACTTTATTTCCGACTTCTTGGGATTCATGTTACAACTTGTTACAAATTTTGCGAACTTTTAAAGAAGCAATCGAATAATTATCCGGTGTTTATTATCCTACCTCGGTTTTGATTTTAGATCATTGTGTTAAGATTGCAATTATTTTTTGAAAATATTCTTCTTGTCCTATTTTGGGTGAATGTATTGCCCAAATGAAATCGAAATGGTTGAAATACTTTTCGAAATCCCTGGCGTATTTTTAGTTGCTAAATTATTAGATCCCCGGTCGTTTAGAAGGTTTAGAACAAATGTTGAACATTTATTATGACGGCTTGTTTGGTCCGAGAGAGGTATTTGATGTAGGTTATGAAGACTCCGAAAGACCGAGCCCGAGCTTCGTCGCTAACGGTGCGAAGGATACTTTATTAGATATTTTTAAAGAATACAAGATCAAGTTCGGTGATGTTACGACGGATGCTTTCGAATCTCAACAAGGCGAAGGTGGAAGTAGCTCGGGTTATGATCCAATATTCGCACAACTTGAAAGCATATACAACGCGAGAGCATAAAAACAGGCAAGGAGCTATAGTGGTGGAAATGCATATGCTGAGATCGACACTTATTTAACCTCATATTTTGAGTATAACTTAGAAGATTTCAATCTTCTAAAGTGGTGGTCGAAGAAAGTGGCATATTTTCCGGTGTTAATGAAGAATGCGAGAGAAATATTAGCGTGTCCCGCCTTAACCGTTTCCGTTGAAAATATTAGCAAGCATTTAGCGTCGGAGGATATACATTGGACTCACGGCGATCGAGATTAACCGTTGAAAATCTAGAGAAACCAATGCTTGCTCGACGATTAGACAAGGGGCCGAACAAGAATACAAGAATCGGACTTCAACGATACGGACGGAGAAGGTGGAGATGCATATGAGTTTTCGTCGAACACTGCCGGAAGTGAAGATTAAACGATAATCGACTTTTTTTTTTCATTGTATTGAGTTGTATTTTTTTTAACGATAATAATTATTTTTTAAATATTGAAGGTGTATTTTTTTTCGCATTGTATTTTATTGAGTGGTTTTTCTTTGTTTAGCGATAATAATTTTTTTTAATATTGAAGGTGAATTTTTTTTCACATTTTATTGTATTGACATTGAGTTGTATTTTTTTTTTAACGATAATCAAACTTATTTTAATATTGAAATTTGAAGGTGTAATGTAATTTTTTTTTCTTTTTACATTGTATTGAACTACTAAGTTGTAATTTATAAATAGTTGTATTGGAAATTGGAATGAAAAAGATTTTACATTATTAAAAAAATCAGTTTCCTTTATATTTTTCAATTAATAAACAAAAAAGCAAAAAAAAAAAAGATATATAATTCCGGTTTTGAACCGGAACCGAACCGGAACCGGCGGTTCCGAATCGATTCCAAACCGTAACCGAACCGTGATTAACCGCAGTTCGGTTACGGTTTGAGCTTATGGCGGTTCCAAACCGAAACCGTATGAACATGTCTACATGTGGCGTGATGGTGAGGGAGTCCTAAATTTTCCAAAAGGTTCTGAGTTCATTTTGGGCTTTGGGTTTATTAATTCTTTGTAGTTCTTAACATTGTTATTTTTATTATTATTAAAGAATGTAAGCGTTTAGCAGTATAATTCTTTTTCTTGTTTTTTATTTTTAAGTTCTGAGCATTTTCTTTTTAGTTTTTTTAACTCGCAAACGTGAATTATATATTAGTTATATATGTATATATATATTAGTTAAGTCTTTATTTTACATTTCAAAAGTTTCTAATTTTATATAACCATATGATTAATAATAAAAACAAAATAAATCAATATATACATCATTTTTATAGATCTTGAAGTATAGATACAATAATATTGCAAACATAATATAAAAATACATATGTTATTGAAAACATTTATATTTTAACAACTCAAGGACATTTTGATGATTTTTAATGTTTGCTCTAAGGTATAGTTGAATAATTATCATTAAATGGATATTTTTTATTATTTGATTAAATATTATTCGAACTTTCAAAATATTATCATTAATGTTTGTCCATTTAAATTTTTATTATTGACTTGCTAACAAAACTTTTTTTCATCTAAATTCTAATCTAATGAGTCTTATCAAAATTAAAGAGTCACTTAGTCAAATAAAAAAACACAGTATCAAATTTAAAAAGAAAAAAGAAAACTCAAATGAATCTTACAGCTCGTCTCTAACATGTACGTTACTTGTGCAAATGAAGAGAGCAAATATAATTTTATTTTCTACGTTAAGCTCGTCATCGACTGAACCGATCCCACACCCGAATGAGAGGGGATCCTGAGGCTGGCAATGTATGGGCGTGTCGGTCTAAGAATCGTATAAGAGAATTGATAGTACTACTCATATCACCAAGGTCGACCTACCTTTTCGGGAGTCCATCTATAAGAACTCCAAAGTTAAGCGTGCTTGACTTGGAGCAATCTTAGGATGGGTAACCCCCTGGGAAGCAGCTCAGGGTGCGTGCGAGTGAGGACAAAGCACGCTGGAAGGTTAAGTATAAATGGTGGTACAGTGGGGCCAGACTATCAGTCGGAGTGTGGTGGGCCCAACCCCACTGGTCCCCAGTAGGACGAATGTTACCAGTAACAGCCGGTATGGGACGGGTCGTTATGAGCTGCTTCCCAGGGGGTCACCCATCCTAAGATTGCTCCAAGTCAAGCACGCTTAACTTTGGAGTTCTTATAGATGGACTCCCGAAAAGGTAGGTCGACCTTGGTGATATGAGTAGTACTATCAATTCTCTTATACGATTCTTAGGTCACATATTTCATCGACCTTGGTGATATTGTAGGTAACATATTTCATCCAACATATGATTAAACTTGAGAATTAAGATCAATCGAGATTACCTTTTATGATTTGCGCGGAAGCTTATGTATTAAATCTTCAATCAATCTTCATTGCAATCTAAGTTTCTCTCTACAATATACCTCACTTTCTCTCTCTACAATTAAACCCTAATTATGCTAAAGATGAGAGAGAAATCTAATCTAGTGAGAGAAACTAAAACTCAAGTTCTTTGTATTTTACACACACATGCCCTATATATACCAAAGCATACTTTGGTATATTTACACTTTAGTCCCTATATTTACATAAAATACAATTAAGTCCTTAGACAAAGATAACATGATTATTGAACACTAGAAAATATTCCTAACAATCTCCCCCTTAGTGTTCAATTGTCATTAAAGCGTCGGTTGTCTTTGTCTTTGATAATCTTCAGTCTTCATCATCATTTGAACACAACAGAAAGATTCCTAACAATCTCCCCCTTTGCAGCAGAAAAGATTCCTAACAATCTCCCCCTTTTAAAATCTATGCCTTTGTGTTCAACTTTGAATTTGACACGGTCTTCTGTTGCTGTTTGAAGAAAATAGTTGAGAGCATCTGGAGAATCTTCAGTCTCCCCCTATTTACATGCACCCTCTTTTTCTTCTTTGCAACTTGAATATTCGTCACCTTCTTGCATATATCAGAGTCGCGTGGATCGTCAGCATTGACTTGTCGTGTATGCTCGAACCATGGAGAGAGGTCTTGTTTGTTGTGGTTCAGCACGTGCGTTGAAAGCTTGGCTTCTTTAATGATTTCACATGCTTGGCCTCCTTGATATACTTCTCCCCCTCATGGCGATTCAGTTGTATCGTCATGCTGTGTGATCAAGGTGAACCTGTGTACGCTGAACGTGTTGGCGTTGAATTCCGGATGAAGTACCTGAAAACGGGACAGACGACCGATCATCGTGAGACATCCCTTGATGTCACTCTTGGTCGTTGATGCGAAGTCACACAGACTTGCATTTGAAGGGACTACGGGGCCACATAGGCATCCCGTTGACATCGTTCTAGAGTCGTGCTCCAGAAGATGGCCTGCTACCGTTGTTGTTTTTATGTTGCAACGGCAGGACTTCCTTCTGATCATAGAAGCACATCATTTAATGATGCGTCTACAGAAGTTCTGGCATGGTCACGTAGACCTGCAATATGTGTGTAAAAGAATGTATGTGTCCTAGAAAATGTAAAAAAATTTAGGCTATGAGGACACACTAGACATTTACGTGTTCAAGAAAAATTGTGGTGTGGGGTTGTGGACCACTTTGTTCAATATCTCCCACTTCCAAATGAGTAGCTAGGAAGGGTCGTGCATGCGCCTTTGGACCAGATGGAGCGTCTTCTACCCGGGATCTGATAAATCAGTCCTGTACCTATATGGTTATGGCCCGGATAGTTTGTGGTTGAGTTGTAAGGATGTCATCGTGATACGCTCAATACCCTCACATACACTCGGGGTTTGTTCCTGGGTTAGGATCAGTTAGGTCTACTGAACCTTTGGAACAGGTATGTGAATAACTCTTTTGTGTCCATGCGCTTGTTGGCATTTAGGTAGCTCTCCCTCTTCAAAGCATGAAGGTTGTCTTCAAGGCATTTCCTTTTAAGCTCTAGCGCTGTTTTTAGGTAACACTCCCCCTAAATACTTGCGCTAATTCTAATGTGATGCCCGTGCTCCCCCTAAATAGATGCGCCTTTTGAGAAATTGCATATTACGAAGAAATCAAGCGCCTTTTGTATTTGAAGTGACACTCCCCAATAAATGTGACTTTTGCACTTATAAGTCTCACTCCCCCTAAAACATATGCGCTTTTTACATTAGAACTATGGTAATACGCTCTTTTGAAGGTCATGCACCTTGTCTATCTATCTATCCACTCCCCCAAAATAAAAATAATATAGAATATGAAGACCGACTATTCTATAAAATTAAGCGCTATTTATACTAAGTCGAACTCCCTATGATAGTCAAAAACTGAAAATATAGAGTTTGACTCCACAAAAATTCAAGCGTTTTTTGAATTTTGAAATCGGCTCGGCCTTCTTTAAACATTGTAGCTCAAAAGTTTTTCTCTTTTTTTTTTTTTTTTTTTGTTTGTTTTTTTTTTGTTTTGTTTTTTTGTTGTTGTTGTTTTTTTTTTTTTTTTTTCATGGCCCTTTTTTTTTTTTTATATATATATATTTTTTTTAAGGGCCCTTTTTTTTTTTTTTTTTTTAACGAAAAAAATAAAAATAAAAACAATGTTAAATCAAGAGCTTTGGAATAGTCTTGATTTGGTGTGTTTGCTCACGTCGCAGACCGATCACGTGTGTGGAGCAAACCGAATACCACACGTGTCGGGGTCTTGTGCGACTGCTCATCATTGCATACCGACCATACATGTGGAGCAATCGTCGTCTATTTACCATGTATGATCGGAAAACTGCAAAACAAATTATCGGGACTTTGGTACCCATTTTTGGACGGGTCCTCCCTGGTTAGCAGTGAAACAATTATGCATATAAGGTTGAAATTTGGAAGCAAAATTATCACATAAAGCAGTCATAGGAATCCACATTTGTCGAGGACTACTGATTTCCATTTGTAGCTTAGGTTTCCAAATTTGTTGTACCTTTTTGAAATTTAACTTTTCAGCATCGGTGAATGTGTGTCTTTTTGTAGAAGAGAAAATTTTCTCTTTCGCCAGTCGCTTAAGATGCAATTCGGATTTGACTTTGACCGGGTACTTGAGAGAGGAATACGAGCTTATAGAATCAATAGCATTAAGTATAGAAGTGTCGTATTTCCTACCTTCTAGACTCACATCATTCACTTTGTAATGTGTACTAAATGAGCTACTTTTGTTTAGACAATTATTACTTTTGGACGTTTCAGTTTTAATAGAGAATGTGTAATTATTGTCTACTTTAGTTTTAGTAGCTTCTTTCTTTAATTTTAATTTTAGAATGACTTTGGGTATTTTTGGATTAGGAATAGAGGTAGAACCAAATTTAGTCGAGGCAATAGAAGATAATTTGTCTTCCTCTATTCTTTCTTTATTGATATCTTTAGTCATTCTTGCGCCTTTTTTAGAGGAATTTTTGAGAATTAAATTCTCCTTTAAAAGCTTATCTATTTGAGCTCGAAACCCGTATGGAGTGTAGCAATCCTTAGGTTCGGGTTTTATTGATAGTATAGAATGTTCCTTGGTTGACATTGACTCAATTGTTTGAGTCGACTTGTTTAGAGACAATTTTAGCTCAATTTGTTCTTTCTTTGCAAGAAGAACCTCTAGTTCTTTAATTTTACAGTGTAATCTAGTGAGTTCTTCAGAAAGGCATTTATTTTGAGCTTGATAATCTTTATTTTCCTTTAGTTCTGTTGTTTCAGAATTTGATTTAGCAAAATCATTGTTAAGTTTAGCTATTTTCTCATTAGCTAATTGAAGCTTTATTCCTAGATTGGTTTCTTCTAATAGATGTTTTCTTAGGACAACTTCATTATTGGCTAATCTTGCTTCTAATTTCTTGACCATTTCTTTTTCGTTATTTGTGGATGAGGATTTTTGCAACATTGAATTGTTTGCTTCATCACAGGCAGACAGACTTGTTTTCAACTCACATATTTTTTATTCATGTTCTGTGGTCTTAGTCTTCAACCTTATAATCTCATCCTTTGCATTGGTCAATTGACATTCAAGACTAGCTTCAATTTCTAGATGTTTTCTTAAGACACGCTCGTTATTAGCTAGCCTGGTTTCTAGTGTCTTGATCATTTGTTCGTGAAATAAATCCATTTTAATCTTTTCAGTTCAAATATAGAATTTTAAAAATTTAAGTTCAAATAATGTTGGTAATTAAATTCTATATAGAATGTTGGATTTTAATTTTGATCAAATAAAATTGTTGGATGTATATTGATCGTTGACGTGTTTTAGAATTGATTTAATTTGTGATCAATATTTTCGATTCTGTTTAAAAATTTTAATTTTAGATATTAACCGCAAACTTTTGATTTCAGTTCAGTTCATAAACTTTTCAGCACAGCAGAAGTTTAGATACACATATTAATTATCGACTTAGATTGTATCGTCGACTTTGTATATTATTAAAAGAATGTAAGGTTTTGCGGTTCTGATTTGACACAATATTAGTTTACGAATGAAAGACAAGCTGTAAACAATGCTTTTTAGTTTACGAGTAAAGAATGTTTACGAATGAGAATCGTTCGTAAACTTTTAAGAACTGTAAACAGTAACTTCGTAAAGTAAGGTTTACGAGTGAAAAGCTATTCGTAAACAGTTCCTTCGTAAAGTAAAGTTTACAAATGAAATATATTCGTAAACCTCTTCCTAAATGAAATATTTTTTTAAGAATGAACAGTAATTCGCGAATGAACAGTAACGCGAGAAAAAAAAAATTTACGAATGAACAGTAACGTGCGCAAAAAAAAAATTTACGAATGAACAGTAACGTGCGCAAAAAAAATACTCGATTAAACCAGATCAAAAGCAAAACATAAACAATTTTCGAGATTTTCACATGAGCAATTTGAAGATCAAATGAACAGTTCGATCAAAAATCAAACAATTTGGTCCAAATTCAGCAATAATCAGCTCAATTAATCAACTATTAATCATCGCAAACAGTATCAAACACATCATCGCAAACATCTAAGCAAGCAGGACATATAAGAAAGCGATGAACAGTGTAAATCGCGATGAACAGTGCGATGAACAGTAGCTATCGTAAACATCAATTCATCAATCGAACACCATCGTAAACATCAAATTAAGCTTAAAAATCAATTCAGTGGCACACGCATGCTCTGATACCACTTGTTGGTCATAGATTTCATATCCAATCAATAAACTTGAGAATAGATTGATGAAGACATACCTTGAATATTAAACGCGCGGAAGCTTTTTGGTATAAACTCAATCAATCTCCATTAATACCAAGCTTAGTATGACGAAAAAGTAATATTTGGGGAAAAGTAATTGATTTAAATATTGATGAAAAACTACCCTCACGTATTGAGGGGGAGTACTTAGTATGACGAAAGGGCGTCTTGAAATTTTAAATACCTAATTCTGCTATTAAGGGGGAGTGAACACCAATATAGAGAGACTATATAATTTTCTAATATTTTTGTTTTTAAAAGAATATATCTTGAAACAAAATAATAATAATAATAAATTTAGAAAAGAAACACAATATATTGTTAGCGCTTTTACTTTACGCTCAGTCTTATTCGTAAACTTTCGATTTAAACGCTTTTCTGTCTACTGTTTACGAATGGTTTACGAATGATTTTCATTCGTAAACTTTAAATACAAAGCTTTTTGTCTACTGTTTACGAATGGTTTACGAATGAATTTCATTCGTAAACTTTAAATACAATTTTTCTTACTGTTTACCTTTTTCTTTCTCTTTCTAAATTTTTCCTTTTCTCTCTCTTCGCAAAACCCCTCTTTCGCAAACCTCAAAATCTCGTAAAACCCTTTCGATTTTCGCACAAAATCCCTCGAAATCAAAGCTTACTACCCGTAGATCATCATAAATTTGGGTAGGTTTACGATTTCCGTCTCTAATATGAACTTTTCACTTCGATTTTGTTCGTATTTGAATTGCTCGTAGTGTAATCGATGTGTTAAAGAGTGTTTTAGGTGATTTTGTGTTCGAATGATGTGTTTGTGTACTTAACTGCTCTCTATGATGCTTAATATGAGTGTTTTTAAGCCTAGAATCCTGTTTACGAACGCAGTTATAGTTTATGAATGATGAATGCCTGTTTACGAATGATGAATATGTTTGCGAATGCCTGTTTACGAACGCACGTATACTGTTTTGTCTTTATATGGTTTACGAATGATTTTCATTCGTAAACATTATCTTATCATATACTTCACAGGCTTATATTAGGATAAACAGCGGTTTACGAATGCTTTTCATTCGTAAACCACATGCCCATCGTAAACTACTTTAATCGTAAACTTTTTAAATCGTAAACTTTTTACTGTTTCAGCGCTTTTAAAGTTTACGAATGACCTTCGTTCGTAAACTTAATCGTAAACCTTTTACGAATGATTTTCATTCGTAAACAGTACCTATTCGTAAACCTTTTTACTGTTTCAGCGCTTTTAAAGTTTACGAATGACTTTCGTTCGTAAACTTAATCGTAAACCTTTTACGAATGATTTTCGTTCGTAAACCTTACTACTGTTTCCAGCGCTTTTAAAGTTTACGAATGACTTTCGTTCGTAAACTTAATCGTAAACCTTTTACGAATGATTTTCGTTCGTAAACCTTTTACTGTTTCAGCGCTTTTAAAGTTTACGAATGACTTTCATTCGTAAACTTAATCGTAAACCATTTACGAATGATTTTCGTTCGTAAACAGTACCCAATCGTAAATCTTTTTCTACTGTTTACGGCGCTTTCAACTGTACGAACAACTTATCATCGTAAACTAATACTGATTACGGCGCGTTTCATTTTAAAATAAGTTTACGATCAAATACTTAGAAAAATTTTCACATATTTCATTCGTAAAATTCAATACTCCAATTTTGGTTTACGATATTAAACACTTAGACTATTCTTCAACATATCTGATTTTTACCAAAAACAGAACACAAAAAAAGAGCAAAAACAGAGCGAGCACAAACAGAGTATACTTACAATCATCAAGTCTTGTTCGTACTAATATTTGGTATGTCGTGACAGATAAAATGGCTCATCAAACGACGGAGTATCTATTACATGAAAGGGAGTCGTGGTTGCCAATTAAAGACAACAACTTCCAACTCGACCCCACCACATATCGAGGGCCGGATGAGATCATTCTATCAATCCTCCAAAGACATCCACTGTGGCCAGCATTCAACAAAACGGCTACAGTCCCGATCGTCTACGTCCAACAATTTTGGGCGGAGATAAAACGACGGATTGACACCGATCAATCCATCTACTACGAGACGTATCTCGAAAATGTACGTATTGTACTCACACAAGACTTCGTTCGACGAACGCTGGAGCTGCCCATCCATGAAGCCTACGAAGACTTTGCATCTGAAGAAGAGTTAATTCTTGACATGAAGATTCTAGGCCATGGTGAACCGTTGACGAAGACTGCCGGATTTCAGCAGCAACTCCTACCGCATCCCTGGAAAACTCTATTCAGCTTAGTCAACAAGTGCCTCTCTCCGAAGCACACAGGGTTTGACAGATGCAACATCAACATACTACGGATTCTACATGGAATAGCGTACAACAAACAGTACGACTATGTCCAACTTATATGGAACGATCTCGACCATCAGCTGCACACTCGAGATCGTACAAAGAAGCCGCAGTATGTTCCATACCTGAGATGGTTCGCAATCCTCATCCGAAGATATATGGACGCCGTCTCAGTCATCCCCAACGCACAACCATGCGAGGACTTCACACCGCCGAAGATCAAATTCTTCCAGAAGGCGAAGGAAAACCCATCTCTCAAACCGATGGCAATTCCTGAACACCTTCTCCAACTAGCGGACCCCACATTGGCTGAAGCTTACCGACGCCGCTCCATTGTCCAAACTCCCACGGTTCAGACAAACCCCCCTGAACCCAACCCCGGGAGCACTAGCCACAGAGAGGGTGAGGGGTCTCTGAGTGAAACGGTCGCCATCACTCCACCAACCACGGTGGTGACCGTCCCTCTAGTCACATCACCACCTAGGACCAACCCTATAGGTACAAGCACTGAAGTCTTTGTGACCAGTGCTCGGGTAGAAGTCGCCGCGTCAGGTCCGACGGCGCATGCACAACCTACCTTAGACCATTCAACTATCTCCCAACAGACAGTTGTCTCAGAAATTCACGGGGAGCCACGTACGCTATCCCTGCCTCATTCTGAGGCAGCGGGTATTGAATCATGTGGTATCCAGCCCCAAACCACCGCCCCTTCCTTGACCACATCGAGTCTAGTGTCCACTTTCCCACAATTTTTTGATTTTAATAGGACACAGCCTCTTTTTGGAACCACCCCTCTTGGTCTGAGTGACCAAGACAGAATCTCCATAGATGCTTCTTTCCAAGAAGTCATTCGAGGATTGGAGAGAAGCCCTGCCACGGTCAACCCCACGACAGCTGTGAAAGCAGGCCGTGCAGTGGATACTTTCTCCACTGTCACGTCAACGGTGCGCCTAAGTGGCCCCGGAGGTGACTTGCCCTACATGACAGAGTCACGGTTCGAGGAACGCCTGGCGTCCGCTCTGGCTTCATTCAAAGATTCCCTGATGCCAGAAGTACGTGCTGTTATAACCGCAGCCGTTCAGGACAAAGGGAAAGCCCCCGTCCTCGAGCCTTCTCCGTCATCACCACCACCCCGACCCCACATTCCCCTCCCTTCTTCACCACCATCATTTCCCAACCCATACACTACGCCCCTTCCTGAGCTCAGGGATATTCTCATGTCCAGACTCGTGTCAGAGGACGTCACTCCTGACATGATCGAGCTCTTGAAGCGAATCCAATCCCCATCACCCCTACCACCACCAACTACAACTTGCCGTGACGAACCTCAGGGTTCAAAACGCACACATGACGATCCAGAAGACCCGGATCGCCCTGAGGGGGAGAAGAGGCCCCGCGTCACGCAAGCCACCACAACCCAAACCACAAAGACAACCACCCCATCTACCTTTTCAAAAGGTCGTACGAGGTCAACACCCAGAAGTACCAGACAACGACCTTCGACTCCTCCAGTCCAAGCCTACCAAGAGGCAGCAGCTGATCTTGGACCTTCACGATCAGATCAAGTAGCTGCTGGTACCTCCTCCTCCCTGCCCGACGTCAACTTGCACGAGGTGATTGAAGAGTACGTTCTCCAAGATCAACCTCAAAAAGAGGCAGAAACAGATGATCAGACGGCACTGCGGATGCTAATGATACGAGATCTAATCAAGCAGTCCATCCTTGACATCTTCCAAGTCGAGCCGTCAGAAATACAAGAAGGAGAAGACTACAACACTGAGCCACCTAAGCTCCAAGAGGCCATATCCAAAAATGTCGAACCGACACCGAGATTATCTTCAAGAACTCGACAATTGGAGACAGCCTGGGAGAACAGAAGAGTTGTAGCTCCTTTTCTAGAAGATATTCGGCACCGGATTTGGAGAAGGGAGGAGAAAATAAAGAAGCTTGACGAATTAAATCTGCGGGGCCTTACACACCTCAAAGGAACGGAAGCAAGAGCATATCTCTATATGCTGGCGCAGAAGTTCGTAGATCCGCTGAGGGACCGCAGTCAGGACCAGATGAGGATCAGGGACAAAGGAAAAGTGACGGACTTAGTTGAGGTCGAGCACCACAGCTATGGCCGAAGTGTACAGTTCCCGATCTATGTCGTCAAGTTCGTTGATTTCGACTCAGCCAGAGAAAGAGTCGAGAGGATTTCAGAAGCTGACTTGCCACTTCTGCGTTTCCAAGACATCATCAACATATACGGATTCTACAGGAAGTTCACCCTGAAGGAATACCGTTATAAACTCGGATTGGACGCACTGAAGAGGCTAATGCTAAGGCAAGTCAAGTATTATGCTGCTCAAGACCTTCAGATTGGAATAGAAAACAATATGAAGAAGGTCAACCTGCCAGGCCCAAGCAACCGAACAGCTTCAGCTCCTGGGTTTGAACTCAATTTCATATTCACCGAACCCGAGCTGTCTGTAATCTACGAAGACTTAGAAAACCAGAAAAGAGTGATGCTCATGTCAGAACTCAACATGTATTGCGATGGGACACTCAAGAAGGTTCTTCAAAGTCTATGTCAGAAACTGGATGGCCTGCAGAGAGTGGAGCAACCGAAATCTGAATTAGATCTCGAAGAAGAACGTCTTACCGAGAAAGTCATCACTGCCATTGAAGAAAGGCTCAACTTGAGAAACAACATCAGGCAGTTTGAGATAATTCTCGGTCTACGCAAATCCTTCTACCTTCGAGATCGCCCAAGGACAAGAGGACGAGGTGCTAACAGAAGAAGATGAACACAAAGGGGGAGATTGTTAGGAATATTTATTGTGTTCATCATTGTATTCCTCTTGTTATTGGTTAGTTTGTAAATACTAGATAGTCCGAGGACCAAATTGTAAATATATACCAAAAGTTGAAAGGTATATATATTCCCGGTCCTCATTTATTTTCGGTAGGTTTTTGGAAAAGAGTTTTACGCACGCAAAGTTTAAAGCTTAATAGAAAATCATTTTGGAAAACTTTCTCTCTCTAGAGCTTACAGTTTACGCACGCAAAAACCTCACACACATACAAACATATCGATCGAAGAATTAATTGAAGACCACTTGATTATCACTTGGATTTGCAGCTCGATAATCAAGAGGATTTGGATCCACTCTGCTCAGATCGAAAAGTAATTCAATCGTTAAAGGTTCGAAGTAAGCTTCCGCGCATTTATATTCACGTTCGAACCTAATTGTGTGTTAATTACCATGTGTTGATCGATTTCTGGACTTACAAATATACATATCTATATTACGGCCCTTCGATAAAAAATTCCTGGATTCGCCCCTGATTGTATTTATACAGTCCCCGATGCATGATTTTCTGTCTCCTAACCAATTTATCATAAGCTGTGAATTAGCGAAAATGATATTTGAAAAGAAAATTTGGTACGAGGATGATATTCAGCCTTAAACCCGACCATTGTCATTCCTCTTAGTGTTTGTTTGCTAGATAGGTTTAAAAATTTTAAACCTTGGTTTAAAACTTGTTGTGCTGTTTGGTACACGAGTTTATATAAAACATGGGTTTTATATATAACAGCTCTAAACTCATTTATACGGGTTTAGATAAACCCACTAACCAAATACACATTTTATTTTATACTTACTAATTAGTTTTATATAAACCTTACTAACTTAAATCCACTTAAACGAGCACTTAATTGATTTTGGTCTTCGTCGACTGCAACGTATGGAACGAATCGTAGCCGTTGATCATGATCGATATCAGAACAAACACTAATGTGGCCTCATCGCGGAGAAGAATTAGTTGTCTCGCATTAAACCTGAATTTTTAACAATATTCAATGAAGAAAAGTAACTCTTTTTTTACTTATAATTTATTTTTTTTTATATTTTATTTTTATAATGCGTGAATCGTACTTATCTCCATTGGCAAGACGACCAATCCACCAAAACTAGTGACGATCCATTTATTTGGTTACCTAATATATACAAGGTAGGAATGAGTATGCATCACATCTATAGTTTCTTCCTCTTTTATGATTAATAATCATTTTATTTTGTGAAATATTTAAAAGTAAGATATTTTATCATGTAATAATACAACAGGCAAAAGTTGGAAAAAAGAGATAGTTATAAATAATAATCTTTGTATAAAGATACCAATTTTACTTCAATAATAGAATCCATGTTAAATAATTACACTTTCTTGGTTTCTTATGATTGCGATTTACCATCAACGACAATTTTCAATTTATTTCGTTGTGGGTAAGATTTTATTTCTTTTATCTATACGATTGCGTATTAATATTATAATTATTATTAAACGCAAAAGTAAGCTTTATAAATAGATTAATATAACATGTTAGGCATGATTACATGCAATCCAACAAACTGGTAAAAAGAGGAAAATTGATAAAGGTCAGGGTTCTGATAAATATAAGATATTTAATTACTAAATTATTAAAATTATTTACTCGGCTCATTTTCTAGGATCGAGTTCAAACTAAAATACGTTTAGCTCGTTTACTCGACGAACTCAGTCTCGGAATCGAAACTCATTTTTTTTTAAAATTTAGAATAATTTTTTTTAAAAAAAAATAGAAAGATTCAGTATCAAGTGCTCGAACTGAACTTCAGGCGAAACTCATTATTCACACCTATGCATCGATGATGGTATAATTGGTAGTAAATGTGAACAAGGAACTTCTTAGAAAGTAACTTTAAATGTACTTACAAAGTAACTTCAATTATTTTTACTAATTAACGAAACCTCGTAAAAAATAAAATAAAATAAAATAAAATAAAATCAAAACTATGGTTTTTACCCACGTAGAACTCCCATGTTCATATACGTATATGTGGACGTACGTACGTTATATTTGGAACACGTGCCAAAAACATGTATCATTTAACAAAATGTAATCTTGCAAATCATTATAGCTTCCCACGTTTCAACCTAAGAAGTTTCTCTTACATTATAAAATCATTTCATTACATCATAGTTTACCACCATATATATATGTATAGTATATACGTTGAATGACGCAAAACAATTGACACACTTGGCTCCATAATCAACTATAAATGTATGCTTAGTCATTGATTAAGGGTTTTGATATTCATCCATGTTACGTAAAAATAACCTTAATATAATGTTTTCTTTAGATTTTCTTGATATGCTTAGTTCACTCTTTAATTAAAAAAAAAGTCGAGGATATCGATATGGATCAACAAGTGTATTATGTACTGTTTGGTTTCATCAGAAAATGTCTGCTGAAATAAAACAACTAATTTTTTATTTTTAATAATATATATTAAACTATGCTATTAGTTATTACGATATCTTAACTATAATGCATACATTTCTTTTATTACACAAACCCTGTTAGACTTTGACCTTCCCACGATAATCACTTAACCTAAAACTAATAAAAGTTAAACACGTAATTACGGTCAATAATCCACTATATTTTTCTTTCTTGGCAAACCCCATTTTACAATAATACCCTTCCAACATGTCTCACTTTTAAGTTTATGTATAAATATCGCAGGTTTTCTTAGTTTTCTTTTTCTCCGAGGGAAGTACGAGGTTGTATGTGAAGTAGTAACCAGACAGTTGATTACTCATTCCTCTGCAAACATATGCTTGCAGATAGATTTGATATCAGAGATCATAACAATATTCTGAGGAAAAGAGAAGAAAATAAATATTTATATATATCGAGGTAATAATAATACTGTTCGTACTTCTTGTCTTTGCTTGTGATTGCAAGCTCTTCTTACACGAAGAAGCTCCAACTTATTATTTTTTTAATATAAAACGATAGTATATGCGTTGTTTTTGTTCAGTTGCTTCCTTAACCACGCAAAAGAAAAGATATTTTCCATACGTTCTTCACTTTCCCTTATGCTGCTATACTGTGCTGTCTCCTGCAAATGGGCTCTTTTTTTAATAGCCGTTGAAAGCTCCAAAGTCTAAAGAAAACCATACATTTCGGTTTGTTGACAATGTTTTTGCTTCAGACAATATTCTTTTTGTACGCATTTGTTTGTCAACGTTAGGCCATTGGCTCATGTGTAACGTTAGAAAATACCAACTATATAAAAACCCTCCCCACTTGCTCATCTCTCGCGATGTTATAATCCACTAATTACTCAGTTGGAACACATAGAATAATAATATATATATAGCCCATAAAAAATCTTCTCATAAATTTTCATTTTATTATATTCTATTTTGTTTTCTCTGGTAAGTTGATATGAATCTCTTCTGTTTCCTTTGTGGCTCAGATCGAATGGAAGAAGAAAGAAAAGATGCCAAGGTATGGTATAGAAAGGGAGAAGAGTTAAACAGTTCATTTTCGATGATCAAATCATTGTATAAAGTTAATGTTCTTCTGTAATTGCAGTCCTCATGGCCTCAGATGAAGAAATGGTTAAATACAAACGACGGAGCCGGCGAGCGCTACTCCGAAGGTTAGACGACTCGGCCGGCGTTTTAGCTTACGTTATTACATTTTGTTTTGGCTGAAATATCATAAGAATTAATGAATCTTTTCATTCGTTGCGTATGATCAGCTTTACGTCAGAGGAGGAGAAAACATAGCTCTGAAGATGAGTTTAGTGCCGTTGTGCCGGAAGAACTATCAGGTTTTAAATTGCTGATTGTCTCGTTTATGCTTGTAGGGAGCGTATCATATTTTAATTTTATATACTATATGTTCAGCAGATTAATTTTACGGTTTGAAATGTTTTAATACCAATTTTGTTTCTTCAGAAGAGTGGCTGATCGAAGCCGGCGATCGGGCCCATAACCTCAGGTATGTTAACGAGCTATCACGGATTTGTTTACTGTTAAATTTCCCGCCGTCATAAGGGAAAAAAGAAAATCGGAGATTTTCACGAGCAATTCTTGTTTATTACGTAGAATGTTTGTGGGGACATGGAACGTAGGAGGCAAGACACCGCACGAAGGCCTAAACCTAAGCGACTTGCTAAAGACGACGAAAGAGCCATCCGACATTTATGTACTCGGTTTCCAAGAGATCGTACCTCTCAACGCAAGCAACGTGCTGGGACCCGAGGATTCGGGCCCCGCCTCAAAATGGCTTTCGTTGATAAAAAGGACTCTCGGCGAAAGCACGGCCGGCCCGTACTCCTTGGTTGCCAGTAAACAAATGGTCGGGGTTTTCCTGTGCGTGTGGATACGCAAGTACTTGTACGAGCATATTTCCGACTTGAGGATTTCCTCCGTCGGACGAGGCATCATGGGCTACCTCGGAAATAAGGTAATGCACTTTTCTTTTCTTTTAGACAGAAAAAAACAACCTTAAACGTTTTTTTTTCCGGTCAACCTCAGGGAGCGGTGTCTATAAGCATGACGCTGCATCGAACGCCGTTCTGCTTCGTCTGCACCCACTTGGCGTCGGGAGAAAAGGAGAGCGACGCACTCAGGCGAAACATGGACGTAACGGAGATTATGAAGCAAACTCGATTCAACAATTATTGCAGTACCATTTTGGACCACGAGTAAGTAGAGAACATGCGAAAATCCTTACGCAAAATTCGATGTAAGCAACAAACAATCTTGGTTTGTCTTGATCATCATTTGCATCATGTAGCAACGTAATATGGCTCGGCGACTTGAACTACCGTCTGGCGTCTATCGACGGAGACACTTACAGGCTGATAGAGAAGAAAGCTTGGGGAGCCCTTCTCGAGAAAGATCAGCTGAAGATACAGAGAAGAGCAGGTCGAGTGTTCAGAGACTGGGAAGAAGGGGAGATATATTTCGCTCCGACCTATAAGTATGTTGTCGGCTCGAATAATTACGTCGTGCTCCCCCCTTCAGCGCCTAAGGAGAAGCGCAGAACTCCGGCATGGTAAGATATATTTCAAACGTATATCTTATACTATATGTTGGAAACAAAATATGATACACTTCCTGCATGCTTAAGCTTTTAGACTAAGTGATCATTTAACGTGGTATATGTCTGAATCCTCACGACCACCTGCAAAAATGAAATTCGAAGTCTAAGGCTGTTAGATAAGAATGAAATCAGCATAGACATGAGGCGCTGCTGGAAATAACATATATAATATTCATACTCCCTAAAAACTTTAACTGAAGTGGTCATTTAACACTATCGCATATATATTCATGAAGAAATTGGAATACACATCATCAGGTGCGATAGGATTCTATGGCGAGGCAAAGGGCTCAAGCAAACGTCTTACTGTCGGGGAGAATCGAAATTTTCGGACCACAGGCCGGTGTATGCAGCGTTCTCAATTCGAGCGAATTCGTTCGGCGAACACAATCCCGCGACGCCACCTACGACTGCTTCGAGTAGTCGACAGTTCGACGTAGACTTTTCGTCTTCGTGTTCGTCGCTGCTATCTGCGGACGAGATCGTGAAGTCCGCGAGAACAGTGCAGGGCTGGGCGTATTGGATATCAGATTGATATTGATAGAAAAAACAAATGGTTTCCAAAGTGTTGTATATATAATAGATAGAGAGTGCAAGTGGCCCGTGGAGTGTGATTTTTGTGGCTGTATCACAAGCTTTGGTTGGATAGTGAGGCGTTTAAGAGTTTTTTACTGGGGAAAAATATATATATATATATATATTAGCTGCTGGGAAATCAAAGGCCTTCTTTTTTCCATATCATTTGTTTATTATTTAATAAAAATTTCTTCATTTTTCTATGAAGCTCCCTTTTTCTTTTTCTTTGTTCCATCTGTCTTATGTAATTAGGCTTGGGACATGAATATCTCATTTTTCTCGCCCCATAGGACTGCAAATATAATTTTCTCAGACGAGGATCATACTCCCCCACTATGTTTTATGTGGAGCTTTGATACACTAAATTACTAAACTTACTCTTACTAATTTTCTAAACTCTAATATTTCTTTATCACTTTCCTCTTTCTTTCCATAATCCGGATACTATACACATATTTTTATATATACTGTAATTTTATCGAATATAGTTTATTTTTGTTATTATTTAGGATAGAATATCGGAAAATAAAAAATTGTATAAACAAAAAAAAAAAAAAAAATTACGGGGCAGGAATTCACCGGTAAGTATCGGGACGGGAATAGGGATTAGCCTCCCGCCCCCGCTCCATTGCCAAGCCTAGACATAATTAAGAGAAAGACCGAAACGTTAAATAAAGCAACTTCATCATAGAAAGACAAATTTGGTAGAGCATCTGAATATAATTAAGAGGGCTAACAATACAGGCAAAAGATCGATGGTCCATGGTCAAGATAAGGGGTTTGTATGTAGCAAGTGATCCAAGGAAAGATATGACCGTTTAAGAACCACAGCAGGCGGACTTCTGAGCTGCTTGAGCAGATCCCCCATTTTGATCGGGTTGGCTAATCTTTATAGTTTGTGGCTGCGATTAAGGAGGGACCGTGGTCAGCTCTCAAATAGGTATGTCAAATCGTACGTACGAAGGGATGAGTGAGAGAAAATGATTTGTTACCTCGGCCTTGGAGTCTGTTTCGGAGAGTCGTTGCTTAATGTCTCGGGCAATCGAAAAGAAGACTTCCTCCACATTCATGTTTGTCTTTGCACTCTATTTTTTTTTTTTTTATAAGGCAGTTGGTTTAGTTACCACCCATTCCAAGTGAAAGTTTCAGAGGGGAAACTACAAGTGAGATACTTACCGTCTCAAAGAATTTGATTCCATACTCATCCGCCAGTGCTTGACCCTTGGAGGTCGGAACAGCCTACAAGATTTTGGATTAATTTGTGTCAGATGAATGGAGAGAGAGAGAGAGAGAGAGAGAGAGAGAGAGAGAGAGAGAGAGAACCCTTTTGCTTTCATCCATATCAGCTTTGTTGCCGACCAAGATCTTGTTAACATTGTCAGAGGCATGTTGTTCAATGTTTCTAATCCAGTTTCTGATGTCTACAAAGAATATGTGAAGCTGTTAGAAGACTAGAAAGGAAAATGAAATCGTGAACTTCAACGTTGTGGTTTAGAAAAGGCACAAGGGATGATTACTGTTGAAAGAAGACTCATCAGTGACATCATACACTAGCAATATGCCCATTGCTCCACGGTAGTAGGCTGCAATGCGAACACAATGGGAAAGGTTTTAAGATGCATAATGAGAAAGACAATGATGAGGGTTACACACAAACAAGGAGGATCCATGGATGGAGGCCATAAGCATATTTAGAGAACAAAACGTGCCAGCCATAAATAAGACCTCACTCAGCATAGGTCCAACACTATCCAGCAGTGAATCAAACACTGCTGCATCAATAAATACTGAATACTAACCAGTTGTGATTGTTCGGAAACGCTCTTGTCCAGCAGTGTCCCAAATTTGCAGTTTGATTCTTTTCCCATCGAGCTCTATAGTTCTTATCTTGAAATCAATCCTGAATATAACGACAAAAATTTGATCAAAGCAGAGGCAGACAGATGAATGTTAGAAAAACACAAGCTGGAGTAAAGAATCCGATGATGAAGCTGCCTACCCAATGGTGGTGATGAAACTGGTGGTGAAAGAACCATCAGAAAATCGTAGAAGGAGGCAACTCTTACCAACACCTAGACAGGATAAAGAAACATCAATAGTATCTTTATTCCCAAAAGTAACTCATAAATATGGTATAAATGAACATGCAAATGCATCCCTAACTTTACTATGAATTTAGATAGGCTTCTTAAATAATCAAAAGAGCAACATACACTATCAAAAGGCGCAGCCTAAAATAGCTGACTTCAAAACATATTTCCACAACACACTATGTCAATTGCAGCCTGAGTCCTTTGATTAAAAGCCTAAAAACGCCCTGTTACTCCCCGGATTCTCATAAATCCATACCCTATTCAGAGCTCCAAGTATGATTAACTTAACCATACCAAAAGAGCAAATAATTATAGTGTCACATCTTATCAGTAGCCATCTATAACTTATATCAGTAGAATATTAGAAGTAATTAATTATCTAAAGACAGTCTTCATCTCCTAGAAAATAATCATGAATAGTACACGTAATTATCTAAACAGTCTTAGAATTTTTTTTTAATTTTTTTATTTTGATCTAAACAGTCTTCATCTCCTAGAAAATAATCACCCTCCTTCTCAGAAAATTTTGTCCTATCATAAACCAACAAAATCATAAATATTCGATGAGGCAGCAGACGCAGAATGCACACAAATGCAAAAGAACCTAAAAAAAATAAAGAATAATGTTATTAAAAGCTAAAAATCGTACCGCTGTCACCGATCAAAAGCAGTTTGATAAGATAATCATAATCAGCTCGAGCTCTTGCGGGTGCAGCAGCCATTTCGATTTGATTATCGTATTTATTGGTCTTCTTCCTTCAATCCGAACCCTAGCACGCGACATAGAACGAAAACGACTTAGGCATTCAACTTAATGCACGAATTACGAAATTAGCACACAGATCGAAGATACGGAAATGAAAGAAAAGAGATTTACCAGATCTCAGAGGAAAAGAGGGAGGAAATCTAATAAATGGAGGACGAGAATGACGAGGGAAGCGTCGGAGAGATGCCCCCAGCGATCGATCGGTCGTTGAATTTTCCAAAATTGTTTTTTATATTTCTGATATGATTTTTGGTATTTTTGTAATTTGTTGGACGATAATAAGTAAATTAAAAATAAAAATTAGGAGAATTTAACCCTTACTATATGATTTTATATTGTTTTTTTTTTATCTTCATCGTTCTCTTCTTCACCAACCTCAAAATCTTTCTCTCTAAAAAAGCAAAATTCACCATGAACACACCATCAACGAGAGCTTTTTTAAAATTTCTTCTTCTCATCAAGAAGAGGTGTTACTCTGCGGTTTCCATTATGAGGATGTCTACCACGTTTTTATCAATTGCCCAAAGACGAAAATATTCTGAAAACAATCAGATATTCCCTTTGCAGATATTCGGTGCTGGCCAGGGTCAATTTGGAGTGGCTAAAAGCAGCGAGAGGAAACTTAGGACCAAGCATTTTCCCTTTGTTCCTAAACCTTTGTTGGTCTGTATTAAATTATAAAGCGCTTATGTGTAAATAAAAGGGCTTATGTGTAAATAGTTGAATGGGTCGAATTGTAATTTTTTATTTTCTTGGCCTATTCTGTAAATACCATATGGTACAAATGGCCTTTCTTTTTCTTCTTTTCCTATCTGATATGTTTTTTGTAATATTGAATAAGAAGGGATTGAATCCCAGTTTTATATTTTCTATCGATTAGGTATTATGTTGTTTACATGGTATCAGAGCCATCACAAATTCTGATTTTATATCACCGATCATATTGTTTGCGATTGATTGCGCGCAGCTATGGCTGGAGATAAAGATGGCGACGATTCTTCTGAGAACCAGAATCAAAATGCAAGAAAGACGGAGATTGATTTCCAAGATCCTCTGTTCCTCCATCCTTCGGATACGCCCAATTTAGATCTTGTGGCCGAAGTTCTGCGAGGATCCGAAAACTATAAAATTTGGAGCCGCGAGATGATCGTAGCTTTAGAAGCGAAGAACAAAATTGGATTCATCGATGGATCTTGCGTGGCGCCTGAAGCAGATCAACCTCTATACAATCAGTGGAGACGATGCAATGCGTTGGTAAGATCTTGGATCCATAGGTCTATTTCTAGGGATTTAGTTCATGGAGTTGTTTACTGTGACTCGCCTAGCTTGATTTGGAAAGATCTAAAAGAGAGATTTGATAAGGTTAATGGTGCTAGGATGTTTGCCCTATATAAGGAGATTAATACCATCTGTCAAGGAACATCTAGTGTAACAGGCTATTATTCAAAACTTAAACAACTTTGGGATGAGTACGATAGCCTTATACCTTCTCCAGCTGTGAATTTGTCTAAGGAATATGTTGAATATTGCTCACAATTGAAGATGATGCAGTTTCTCATGGGCTTGAATGAACAGTTTAGTACAATTAGATCTCAAGTTTTAATGTTTGTTCCTTTACCTTCTCATGGACAAGTCTTTGCTATGGTCTTAAATGAGGAAGCTCAAAGGTTGATAGGAATACAATCAATAGGCTCAGAGGGTTCTATTGCTTTGTCTGGTAATGCTCAGTTTAACAAAGGAATAAATAGTACACAAGTAGATAAATCATCTCTAGTATGTGATCACTGCCACTTCAATGGGCATGTCAAAGATAATTGTTGGAAACTACATGGTTATCCACCCAATTATGTGAGGGGTGGAAGGAGAGGTAATGGTGGTAGGAGAGGAAATGGTAGAGGCTTTCAATACTATGGTAGAGGAAATAGTAAGGGGAATTTCAGTGCAAATTCTTCTAATGCTGAATCTCACACTACCCAAGCTCAGCTCAGCCATCCTCAGCAGCCATCAGTACCACCAGAAAGTGGGAAGGATTTTGTTGCTCTACCTCAGATCACACCCCATCAGTACCACCAGTTGATGGCATTACTAGGGACTGGGACTACTCAAGCTGATCCTAATCAGACTATGGCTGCTGCTAGTCACACAGGTAACAAGTCAGGTATGAGTGATCCTGTTATTACCTTTGAATCTGGAGTGTGGATCATAGATTCTGGAGCAAACCAACACATGATACATGATAGTAGTTTGTTTGCTCAATATGAAAAACATCCAGATTTAAGTGTAGCAGTTAAATTACCAAATGGTAACATTAGTGAGGCATCTAAGATAGGAACTGTCATTTTAGGAAAGAACATTACCTTGTCTTCTGTGATATATATCCCTGATTTTAAGCATAACTTACTTTCTGTCTCTAAGCTTGCTAAAGATGCAAATGTTCATTTTATATTTTACCCATCCTTTTGTTTGATCCAGGAGATCTTGACTGGCAAGATAATGGGGATTGGTAAAGTGAAGAATGGATTATACTATTTGCATTCTATTTCTAATGAGCTTAGTAATTCTGCTTGTAATAAGATCAATGCCTATACTTCTATCAATTCTTCTAAGACAGAAAAGATTATACTTTGGCATAGGAGGTTTGGTCATATGCCTTTTAGTAGATTTAAGTTTTTACCACAATTATCCTTGAATGTAATGGATGATCATCAATATTGTCATGTATGCCCTTTGGCAAAACATAGTAGAAATAAATTTCCCAATAAAGACAGTATTTCTACTCATAATTTTGAGTTGATTCACATTGATGTGTGGGGACCATATAGGCATAGTACATATAACAATGAAAATTACTTTCTAACTATTGTTGATGATCACTCTAAAGCTACTTGGGTGTTTTTGATGAAGCAGAAAACTGAAGTTATAGGTCTGTTAGATAATTTTTTTAAATATGTGCATAATCAGTTTGGGATTAATGTTAAAACAATCCGGACTGACAATGCCATGGAATTTTTCAGTAATGAATGTAAAATTCTTTTTGTTTCTTTAGGGATTATCCATCAAAGTTCTTGTCCCTACACTCCCCAACAAAATGGGGTAGTGGAAAGAAAGCATAGACATATCTTGAATGTGGCTAGAGCTCTCAAGTTTCAATCTCATGTTCCAATCAAATATTGGGGTGAATGTGTTAAAACAGCTGTATACTTGATTAATAGAACTCCTACACCTTTATTAGCTGGAAAAACACCCTTTTATGTCTTATTTGGCAAAGAGCCTAAGTATCAGCATTTAAGAATCTTTAGTTGCTTATGCTATGCTAAAGTTTTACATATAACAGATAAATTTCAAGAAAGGTCCAAGCCTTGTGTTTTTATGGGCTATTCTGTGACTCAGAAAGGATATAAGCTATTAGATTTTGAAAATAAAACATTCATCATCTCAAGAGATGTGATTTTTCATGAAGACATATTTCCCTTCTCATCTACTTATCAGGTGGGGCAGAAAACAAAAGCTACATCATCCTTAGATAACAACATGTACTGTGATGATTTTATATTGTCTTATAGAGATGTACAGGAGCCAGGTACACAACAAAATCTGGAAGGATTCATGGAAAGCAACAATGATGGAGCAGCAGATGGTGAGGCTACATCACCTGAACCTGATCCAATAAGTCCTGCTCAATTTGATCATGTGCATCAACCAAATGTTACACCCCAACAGGTGACAATTAGAAGATCAGAAAGATCTGTTAGACATCCTAATTGGATGAGAGATTATATCACTCCATTTGCTGAAGATCCAAGTGTAAAGTTCTCTGTTAAATATCCCATATCTAATTATGTTAGATATGATAGAGTTAAGCCCCATTACAGATCATATCTCACAGCTCTTAACAGTGAAGAGATACCAAGGAGCTATAAAGAGGCAGCATACTCTAAAAATTGGATAGATGCTATGAATCTTGAGATCAATGCTTTGAAGTTGAATAATACTTGGAAAATTGTAGATTTACCAAGTGATAAGGTGCCTATAGGTTGTAGATGGGTATATACAATTAAATATAAATCAGATGGCACTGTTGATAGGTATAAGGCAAGGTTGGTTGCAAAATGTTATAATCAAAGGGAAGGAATAGATTATACAGAAACATTTTCCCCGGTTGTGAGACATGTAACTGTTAGATTAGTTATTTCTTTAGCATCCATTAATAATTGGCCAATTTAGCAAATGGATGTCACTAATGCATTCTTACAAGGAAGCCTTGATGAAGAAGTGTATGTGTTAATTCCTCCTGGTTTGGAGTTACAACAGCATGATGATTCAACAGCAATGGTCTCAGGTATGAGCAGGAATATGTCTATTCCTGCTGGTTCAAGTACTGTCCATAAAGTTTGTAAACTTAACAAACCATTGTATGGCTTGAAGCAAGCATCAAGACAATGGAATGATAAGTTTACTAGTGCTATAAATAATTTTGGTTTTACTCAATCCAAGAATGACTACTCCTTGTTTGTGAAATCAAGGGGGAGTGATATTGTGATCTTACTTGTGTATGTGGATGATATCCTCATAACTGGTAACAACATAATATTGATGGAGGAGACCAAACATTATCTAAACAACACCTTTTTATGAGAGATTTAGGTAATTTGAAATATTTCCTTGGGATTGAGGTAGCTCGATCTAAGGAAGGAATAGTTTTGAATCAAAGGAAGTATGTGTTAGATTTGTTAAGTGAAGTTGGTATGTTAGGTTGTAAGCCATTAGATTTACCCATGGAACAAAACTGCAGACTGTCAGAAGTAAATGAAGATTTGGACCCTTTGTATGAGAATGTTACAGAATTTCAACAGATAGTTGGAAAGCTTATTTACCTTTGCTTGACCAGACCTGATATTTGTTACCCTGTGCAGATGCTATCACAGTTTATGCATAGACCTCGAAAGTCCCATGTTCATGCCATGATTAGAGTCATAAGATATCTTAAGGGGAAACCAGGTCTGGGTATTTTATTAAAATCTGACAGTGCACTAAGTTTGAATACTTTCTGTGATGCAGATTGGGCATCATGCCCTGTTTCTCGAAGATCCTTAACAGGTTATGCTGTGTTCTTGGGTGAATCATTGGTGTCTTGGAGATCAAAAAAGCAACACACAGTCTCAAGGAGCTCAACAGAAGCGGAATATAGAGCAATGGCCATGTTAACAGCCGAGATATTGTGGTTCCTAAGTATTATGAGGGATCTAAAGATCACAGGTTTGGAACCTGTTAAAGTATATACTGATAGTAAATCTGCCCTTCAAATTGCAATTAATCCGGAACTACACGAGAGGACGAAGCACATTGAGGTTGATATCCATTTTGTACGAGATAAAGTTCAAGAGAAAGTGATACAGATTTGTCATATACCATCTGTGGATCAACCGGCTGATGCATTGACTAAAGCATTAGGAAGGAGGCAATTTGAGCATTTGATTTCCAAGTTTGGGGTCATAGATTTATATAGACCACAAACTTGAGGGGGAGTATTAAATTATAAAGGGCTTATGTGTAAATACAAGGGCTTATGTGTAAATAGTTGAATGGGTCGAATTGTAATTTTTTATTTTCTTGGCCTATTCTGTAAATACCATATGGTATAAATGGCCTTTCTTTTTCTTCTTTTCCTATCTGATATGTTTTTTGTAATCGTGAAGTTCTCTTCACAATATTCATTGAATAAGAAGGGATTGAATCCCAGATTTATATTTTCTATCGATTAGGTATTATGTTGTTTACAGTCTCTGTAGCAATTGAAGAATAAAGGGGGTGATGGAATGTATACGAATGCCGGCTATAACAAACACCGCTGAAGATGGTTGAGTTGTTCAAGCACAAAATAAATAATGCACTCGACTGAAAATCAATCTGATGAGCTTGGCTGATGGTGATGCCCATGTGTTGATATTGTCAAACGCAGAGATGCATCTCGAACGTGATGGAGCATCCATTGGAGTAGCATCCATGCTCGAGATAGTGTCTGTCGATGGATAGGGTGGTGGTGGTGGATAATGTTCTTTATTGGCGAGTTCGACCCTCTCACAATTGAGACGATTGCAACTCGATGGTCCATGTTTTCACCACATGAACTTCGTTGGCCGCGTGTGACCAGACCAGACCATAGAAAAGGGGATGGGATAGTATGACGATTATTAACATGTTAAAGTAGCATAATGCGCAATTCAGCCACAGTAGTCGAGTGTCTTATTGGATATTGCGCTTATCTATGTTAATATAATTTTGCTTTCTTTGATGTTAGTTTTGTGAAGCGTTTCAGTAATGTATGTTATTGCTCATTACTCGGCTAAAACTCTTGGTTTGATGGAGAAGGTTTATTCCCTCCCCTATCCAACTATTGTCTAATATCTTATTTTCAGATTACCATTAATAAAATCCGTTTCCCTTAAAAAAAAAAAAAATCAAAAAAAAAATTCAACAAATTTAATGTAAAAAATAAATAATAAAACTTTGGTCTAATATTCATAATGAAGAACTCACCACGAATGTAGCGGCGATTAGTGGTAAGAATGATACAATGTAGAGCCGACGAATGTTAGTTAAAGCAGATATTATCGCAATGTTCTCAAACGAATAGATGCGTGTGAATAATCTTCTTTGAGAAGTGAGGAGATATAAGTATATGACAAAGTCAGTGGAGAAGAATATAACTATTATACATCAGCCATTAATAAAGTTACTTTAATAATTTATTACACTGAATCCCCAAATCGAAAAATCGAGATCCCCACATATTGTCAAACGGAGAACCTACATCTCATTTTTTTTCATACAAGTATATACTGTCAAAATTGTGACAAATGATAATTTCGCAGCAAAAGATAGATAACATAGCACTATCTATGTCGTGTCCTAAAACAGTTGTGGTGTTCTACACAAACAGTGAAGAAAGTGAAATGTGAATCTACATGGAGATGATGCAAATCATTGTCCCTGCCCAGATGTCAACTAATAATTACAAATTATCATGTACGTATAATATACACTGTTACATAATTAATATGTGGTTATCAATACATCTCAAATAAAACAAAATCAACTCTGGAATACTGATAAATATCGCTCCTTGGAATTCACTACAGTGGTTGGATCGTGATATCTCCAGAAGAACATCACGAGTTCGATTCCATTTGATCGTCTTGACTATCGATATTTGTTGTGACTTGAGATAGTACACACATGTCATGGTGATTAAATCCGTCGAAAGATGAAATTGTTCCATAGTCAATAAAGAGTTTTAGATTCGATTCAAACTGAACTTAGCTGTAGTTGAAATTGCTAAACAAATATCGAAAAATATTGCTAGGAGAATAAATAAGCTGGTTACACTCTCTTCTTCTTTTGCGCGCTCACAACATACAAGAAAAAAAAAATTCAGTGGAGGTTGTTATATTTGTTTCATTGTTTTTTATTTTACTGTATATTTTCGGCTTTTTTCAAACTTGAGTTTCCCGATTTGGGAGTTTTTGTCTCCTCTTATAGGATTTTTTTTTTCCTATGTGGGAGTGTTGTTCCCTTTATAGAGGTGTTCTTAAAGGAGACAGATTTCGACGTTGAAGATGAAAAAAAAATCGAAGATCATTACAAACTTGTGTTCAATAGCCATTGCACATTGTTGTGGAGTTTTTTTACTCCATTATATACTAAGTTCTTTAATTTGTTTTGTCGAGCTGTAATTCTTATTTTGTTTCGAATTTTCCTTTTCTTTTTTTTTTAATTCAATTCATGGTAGCCAGAAATAATTTTTATTTAGCGTCGTTGGGCTGGGCCTAAAAAATTACATGAAACTGCCAAATGATTTTTTACGAATCGTGACATCGACGCCGTAATGTATTATTATATTTAGTAAAGTAGCCATCTAATTATAGAGATTTGTTATGGTGCATACCCTATCGTGAGCACCCCGTGAGCACCGCACAAGTACTTTGCCTCTTTTCGATCCAAAACGAAATTTTTAGCCCAATGTTAATCATATCCCCCTTACACAACAACATGATGATGTTGTAAAACAGATTCATCTTCATAAAAACACGAAGAAGCATCACACGGATGTGATATTAAATAAATTGTTCTTATCGATCTTTTTCGTGTTTTTATGAAGATGAATCTGTTTTACAACATCATCATGTTGTTGTGTAAGGGGGATATGATTAACATTGGGCTAAAAATTTCATTTTGGATCGAAAATAGGCAAAGTACGTGTGCGGTGCTCACGGGGTGCTCACGATAGGATATGCACCATAGCAAATCTCCCCCGTTATATACTCGCACTATAAAAAGTCCACCCCAAATTACTTCACCGTCTTCCATTTTCTCCATCTACCCAAAATAAATAAATAAATAAAAAATAGAAATAAATTTCTCGAGGGAATCTAATCGTCGATAGAGCAAGCCTAAACATGGTGAGCCTCCTTACCTTTTGATGTTTTCCACCTCTGATATGCTCGTTCTTGACTAGTTTTCGTATTTTATGATCTCGATTTTTGTGCGAGTTGGAGATCTGTAGTCGCTTCCTTCTTTTTGGAGCTGATGATCTGTAGATAGTTCGTTTAACCTAAGATGCCACTAGGTATTTCACACGATTTGAGTTCGAAATGATTGGGTGATTGTTAAATGGGGATATAAAACTGTTATTACTGTGATTCTTTGAGATTGAATGATGTGTTATGTGCTTGGTCAAAAAATGTTCAGCTTTCGTAGCTAATTAAGTTGGATTTGTAGTCAAACTAGATCAATTTTCAAAGTTGTGGCGATTCTCTTATCTTGATGACATGCTTGATGGGCTTGGCGTTATTTAATTTGTTGACTTGACAACTATATGTGAAGCAATCGTGATATGGGCTCTCATTTACTTCGTGATTTTGTGAACCTTCTCGCTGTGGTTGTTTAAGGTTTGGCAAGAATAACCCGACTCAACCATTGCTTTGTAAACAACGCAATATTTGGGTTGTTTTTGAGTTCATTTTTGTGTTGGTGAAACATGAAAAGGGCTGTGGAAGAATTTGGATAGTATTATATCATTGAAATTTGGTTTTTTTTTTCCAGGCAAATTCAGCATCTGGTATGGCGGTTCACGACGATTGCAAGCTCAAATTTCAAGAACTGAGGGCGAAGAGAACCTACCGCTTCATCGTCTTCAAAATAGAGGAGAATAAGAAAGAGGTCATCGTCGAAAAACTTGGAGAGCCCAACATGTCCTACGATGACTTCACTGCAAGCCTCCCAGAAAATGAGTGCCGCTATGCTATCTATGACTTCGACTTTATGACGGCAGAGAACGTCCCCAAAAGCAGGATCTTCTTCATCGCTTGGTATGTATTGATCATACTGTCGTTCGAGCCTTTGAGTTGACTAAATTCTGACTTAATATTCGAACCGTGTTTGATGACTTTCTTGTTCCTAATTTATGCTACTGAAAATAAAAAAAAAGGTCCCCCGACACTTCAAGGATCAGAAACAAGATGATCTATGCAAGCACAAAGGAATCGTTCAAGAGGGAACTCGATGGGATCCAAATCGAACTACAGGCGACCGACCCATCCGAAATGGACCTCGATGTCATTAAGAGCCGTGCAAATTAAAACTTCTGAGGAACACTATCCTCTTCTATTTCTATTTACGAAAGATTTATGATTTGTCTTTGGGTTTGATGTTATTTTTTCCTTCGTTTTGGATGCTAAGATTGATCTTCGTACGGGCTCGTATGTTATGTTCCTAAAAACGGTCGGTCGACTGTGTTCTTTCCTTCTATTGCCTGTACTACCTTTGAATTTGATTTGGGACAGCATCTAATATGTGGTGGTTGTGGATTTGATTCATCAAACAATACGTTGCGGTCGTTTTTCGTATTTTTCGATGAAGTTTACTTGCAATGCATATGGTAACTGCCCATATAGTACCAAATCATTATTCTTATGGGCTGCGAAGTAAAATTGTATTACATCTGTGGGCAGCATTTTCATTGTGTGCTTTGCTATTCGCTTAGTACTTGATGATTGTTTCAAGAAACACAGTTCATTTTTAGTTGTAGTATTGCACGATCATATGGAACAGTTGAAAGGGTTCTATGTTAAATGATCTATAAACATCGGCCCTAAGTAGGCTTGTCAATGGGGAGGGGATTCCCCGTCCCCGCGGGGATCCGCCCCGAACAAGGCGGGTAATCCCCAATTTTTTATCCCCGTGGGGCGGGGACGGGGAGAGATCTCTCCCCGTTGGCGGGGATGGGGCGGGGACGGGGATTGATCTCGCCCCGTGGGGTTCTCCGCCCCGTTCCCCGATACTATATTATATAATATAAATAATATTTATTATATCTAATCAATATTATTATAATATAAATAATATTTAAAAAAAATTATTATACTCATTTTATATTACTATAATATAAATAATATTTAAAATATAATTTAAATAATATATTTAATTTATATATTATAATATAAATATTATTTTTTTTAAAAAAAATTGCGGGGCGGGGATCCCCGCGGGGGTGGGGATCCCCGTGGGGACGGGGACGGGGATGGGGATTCCCCATAGACGCGGGGATGGGGCCGGGGATTAGGTCCCCGCCCCGCCCCGTTGACATCCCTAGCTAAGATAACACTACATGGGGCATGAAACTTTTTTTAATTCTCTCGTATTTATTTCATATTTTCATTTATTTTGTTTTTCAGTTTTGTTGGCCACAAGGAGGGATAATTTACGTAACTAGGCATTAACCAAGCACTTTTTTCTTAAAAAAAAAAATTTGCATTGTTGACTGAACGTTTTGGTTAATGAGTTTTATTTTAAGAGTATTTGTATCATTTCGATGGAAAATAAAACATAGTCATTTTAATAGGAAATAACAAGAGTCCATAGGAGCGAAGAACTCGAACAATGGGGATCACTCCCCGAAAATAAGAGTATGTGATCCAATCTAAAAAAGTAAATTGATGTAATAGGATTTGAATATGTGGACTATCATCCCGCCCATCTACATGTTTCTAAAATCAGTCATACGGGTAGAGTTGCCCAAAATAGCCGGAACCGGCGGTTTCAATTGCTTGTTAGCCTGTTCAGAACCGGCGGTTCCGATTATAACAGGAACCGTGGCCGCCTGTAATAGGAACTGCTTAAGTAACAGTTTTGACCAGTTAACAACGGTCAAAGAATCGAAACCATCAGTTTCAAACCGCATGTTCTGATCCTAAACCATCGATTCCAACCATGGACAAAAAACAAATCGAAAAACCGTTGGTTTAGAACTACGTCCGAACCTGAACCGGCTTCCACCAACCGTAATCGTGGCCATAGCGGTTTCAAACGGTTAGGCCCCCCTCCAAACAGAAACCGCCAGTTTCTGAATCGTGGGCAAGTCTATTCAAGGATATAGGTCTAATCTACCCTACCCAAATGAGTAATAACCCAACTCCATTGAGACATTGACAGAAAAAAATAAAATTGTTTTGCTTATGTGTCACAATCTTATAAAATTGGATATGTATTCTAACATGGATAAGGTAGTATTAATCAAGTGTGTTTCGTTATTATAATGATATAAGAGCCCAAGATAAAAATTATATGAGTTATTTAGATAAGGCCCATGATAAATTATCTTAGTCCATACACCTAGCTTATTTATATCGGACCTTAAGTCTGAAATGCGGGCTTTTATGTTAATAACGGGTTGGAATTTAAATAACCAAACATGAGATAAAACTAGATAATAATATTATATGGGCTTATGTTGGCTTATCAGACAAACCAAACACAGCAGGGTATAATAGTTCTAATTTTTTTAAAAAAAATATTTCAAAGCAAAGGTTATTAAACCAAAAAGGAGAGAGCTTGACTTAAAAGATGAACCCACTTTGCTACTTTCTTATCATTCTTTTGAATCACTCACACATTCTCACGAATCATAGAATGTGCCAACCGAAAACATTTAAAGAAAAGCATCAATATATATATATATATATATATCATAATCAGTTGGCGTTCGATCGACGCAGTGTTACAAAGTGGAGCGGTGGTAGAGAATCATCATCACAAATGGGGTTTTGCCATTGTATTTTTAATTTTATGAATCAAAAGTTCTTTTTCTTTTCGACATAAAAAGAAAATCTCAAAACTATAAATATTATCTCCATCTTATTATGTCACTCGGATGCTGACGTGGCGTGACGCTGATGCTGTTAGATTACAATCCAACGGTGGGCACCGCATGACTACCATAGTTAGCGTGCACATGTCTGGTAGCCGATTGCGAGCTCTTCTGTATAAAAAAAGGCGACCATTGGGAAATATTTTCACGCTACAGTGTGGTTTGATTTATCTCTCTCGATCTCATTTCCTGCGGAAATCTTTCGACAAAAGGAAGCGGAAAAATGGTGAGCTTTCTTGCTTCTGATTTTACTCTGGTGATCGATGTTTAGGTTTAGAATCTGATTCCTTGCTGATTATTCGACGAAGAAGCGATTGTGTTTGGCGATCTTTTTGTCTGCTGCTGTTTTTGAGTAGTTGTTAATGATCATTTTACTAGATTTTGTTTTCTTCTATTTGAATTGAGGTTAGGATCCTGCTAATTATCAGATAATCGAGCTAACAAATGATTCAGTTCACGAAGTTGTTTATGATTTTTTTTTTGTTTTTTTGTATTTGTTTTGCCTGAAACTAAGATTTCTATTACTGTTCATCAACCACTGTGAAAGCTAACGTTGCGATGATGATTGATCAAAGATAGTCAACAATTGTCTAAGATTCGATTTGATGAAACGACCTTGCAGATTTGTTTCATTGGATTGTCCTGAATATGCTGGTTTTAGACCTTTAAGACTTTTGAAAACGAAATGGCTTTGATATTTAGAAAAAGGATGACTCATGGTTCACTCTTTCATCGCCATTACTGAATTTTCGGAGAATTAAAGAAGATATAGAAAAGATAGCCCAGATTTATTGCTAGATAACATATTATCTTTAGCTCGGAATAAACATTTTTTTTGTGATTCTACTGTACGATTAGGCAAACGCAGCTTCGGGTATGGCCGTGCACGACGACTGCAAGCTCAGGTTCTTAGAACTCAAGACCAAGAGGACTCATCGTTTCATCATCTTCAAGATAGAGGAGAAACAGAAGCAGGTGATTGTTGAAAAAGTAGGCGAACCAAATCTGACCTACGACGACTTCACAGCTAGCCTCCCCGCCGACGAATGCCGCTATGCCATCTTCGACTTCGAATTTCTCACTGCAGAGAATGTGCCCAAAAGCAGGATTTTCTTCATTGCTTGGTACTATGAGATTATTGTTTCCCTAAACTCATATCGTAAGATCGGCTGGTTGTGCATTGCATTACGGTTTTTGGGCCGAAATGGATGTTTGATTTTTATGTTTTCTTGCGTGTAATAAGGTCGCCGGATACTTCGAGGATTAGAAACAAGATGATCTACGCCAGCTCGAAGGACAGGTTCAAGAGGGAGCTCGACGGAATTCAAGTCGAGCTGCAAGCAACCGATCCGACCGAGATGGGTCTCGACGTCATCAAGAGCCGTGCCAATTAAGCCGAATTACGTAAGCGTTTCTATGCAAGAGATTGCTGTATCAAATTTATTATTTAAAAAAAAATAGAAAACAAATTGAGATTTGTGATGGCAAATATGATTATGAGGTATTGGTCGTTTAATTGCCTATGAATTTTAAGGTGTGTATGGTTATTATATGATACTATGTTCTAATATATGAATATATATAATATTATTTTATAGTTTGAGTTATTTATAATTTAAAATATTTAATAGATGATATTATGATTTAAAATTTAATTATGTACTATTGTTAAGTATATAAAATAGAAAATTGATTTGTAAGGATATAATTATAATAAATTTAAAAGTTGAAGAGTCAAATGATAATTACTCAAATTAAAATAGATAAAAAAAAAAAGGATAAAATGATAATTATAAATTACGTACTAAATTGAATTTGAAGTGACTGTCTTTAAAAATCTCTCGCTCACTATAGATTAGGGGTGTTCATTGGAAGGTTCAGTCCGATTTTTAAAATTTTGATTCAAATCTTTCGGTTTTTGGTTTTACAGATGCCTAATCTGATATCTGAATTTGGTTCGGTTCGATTTTTTACACTACGGTTCGTTTTTTTTTTCGGTTCGATTTTTCGATTAACCGTTAAAGATTTTAATTCATATGTGAGCGTGTATTATATATACATATATAGGAATTAACTCTTTTAATATATATATATATATATATATATATATTATATATATGAATTAAATATTAAGGATATGATAATTGCATTATTCACACGTGCGCGTAATTATACATATATATATATATATTATGAATTAAAATGTTATAATATAGTGCGTTATAAAATAAAAATTGTAATTTTTAATTATTTTTTATGAAAAATATAATTATTTTGTTGGGCTTTCTTATCACCTTAACAATAAAATAGTCGATTTATTTAAAATGAATCACTTTCATAAACTACAAGTTTTAAATTTGTCTAATATAAATAATATATAATTAAATATATTTTGGTTTTTCGGTTTTTTGGGTTATTTTTTTGAAAACCAAAAATCGAACCGAAAAACCGAAATTTTCTAAATTCAAAACCAAAATCGAATTAATCGAACCGAAAAAATAAAAAATTTCGGTTCGGTCAATTTTTTCGATTTTATCCGAAATTTGAACACCCATAATATTAATTAATATTTTACGCACACTCATATATAATATTATTTTATATTTATTATTTATGATTCAAAATATTTAATAGATGAAATTATAAATTTAATTTTAATTTATATTGTGTGTATATAAAAAAAAGTTGATTTGTAAGCCGCGGCGGTTCTAGCATTCTATGACTGGGGGGTCAAAGAAGGTGTCCAACCCAGCCCAATTAGTACAGCCCATATATGACTAAAAATAAAATAAAAGAACAAGTTCATTAGGAATCGAACCCAAGTCATTTAAAAATAAAAGCTTTATTGCAATTCCAACAACGCCCACATACAACTTTTATTAAAATATATATGCATATGTAATACTTAGTTGTGTGTTGGCTGGGAGACACCCAACCATCAACGTGGGTCCGCCCCTGTTTCTAAGGTTAATATTATAATAAACTAGAAAAGTAGGCAAAATAATAATTATATATATCATACCAATTAATTGGAAAACAGATACTTAATCTGTCACACTTAATATAATGTATGTTTGTAGGGGTGAGCAAAATTATCCGAAAATCGGATTCCGATCCGATATCCGATTTTCAAAATCCGAAAAATCGGATCGGATATCCGATCCGCTTTATTTAAAAATAAACCGGATCGGATCCGGATAGTGCTCGGCCTAAAATTCGGATATCCGATATCCGGTTTTATATTTTTTAAAAAGTAAAAATACAATAATTGCACCCCCCCCCCCCAAAAGAAAATAGTGGCACAAAAAAAAAAGAAAAAAGAAAAAAGATCTGCAACATCTATTATTGAACTATGACACAAAATATAATATATAGAATTTATATTATTCTTGCAAAACTTGAATAGATAATTGAAAAAAAAAACTAGAGGAAAGAAAGTGAAGAAAAGAGAATAACAGAAAACTACAGAACTATCATATGAATTTTTTAATAGAGTATTATCGTGTAATGCAATTGTTAAATCATATCTATACTATAATATTTATAAATTCTCAGCATTCTATGGTATTCACTTACCAAATAATTTGGTATGTAATTTTTACTACAATTTTACTCTTTGTATTTTTAATTATTTCAATTATATTCTCACAAATCAGTTTTTCTTTTATTAATAAATATTTAAAATAAAAACTTTATATTAAAAGGCTTAAAATAACCCTTAAAATTAGAAAATAATTAGAGCACGCGCATCAAATACATTTAAAATATTAGTATATTTTAACTGCGTTTATGTTTTGTATGAATTATTATCTGTAAGAAGATATATATATATATATATATATATATTTATTGGGTAAGAAATAAGAATAATGAACAACTTAAAAACAAAATAAATATCAATTATAAAAAAGAAGTTCAATTTTAAATTTAAAAAGCGGATGCGGATATCCGTTTTAAATATCCGAATAAAGCGGATATCCGGACCGGATATCCGAATAAAATCGGATCGGATGCGGTCTTCATTTTTACCTATCCGAAAATCCAGATATCCGAATTTCGGATATCCGCATTTGCTCACCCCTACTATAGATAATATAGATTATCGGACCGAGATGTTAAACGTTGGGCTTAAAGGTTTAAGCCCATTCAACTACCTAATAATAATAATAATAATAATAAAACAGGAAAAACAAAAAAAAAAGGATAAAATAAAAAATAAAAAAAAATTATCACTGGTCTCCATGCACTTTGCCATTTCCCCCGCTTTCATTCCCCTCTCGAATCAGAATTCAGATCAGATCCCACCCGAAAAAACGACACCGTTCCACCAATGTCCGCTTCCCTCCGCCTCCGCGAGCTACAATCCCAACACGGAAATACGAAATGCGTCGAATGCAGCCAAAAGAATCCTCAATGGGCGTCCGTCTCATACGGCATATTCATGTGCCTCGAGTGCTCCGGCAAGCACCGAGGCCTCGGCGTTCACATCAGCTTCGTCCGATCCGTGACCATGGACTCATGGTCCGAGACCCAAGTCCGCAAAATGGAGTCGGGCGGCAACGACCATCTGAACCAATTCATGGAGAGGTACGGCGTCCCCAAAACCGCCGACGTCGTCGTAAAATACAACACCAACGCCGCCTCTATATATCGGGATAAAATACGGGCTTTGGCCGAGGGCAAGCCTTGGTCCGATCCGGCCGTCGTCAAAGAAAATCTTAAGTCGGCGAATGATCATAGCCGTAAGCCTCCTTCGGGGTGGGGTTGGGGAAATGACGACGACGACGATGATGATATGGGCTATAGTGGGAAGTCGGGGGGAAGCCCGATGATGAAGAGGAATAATACGGTGGGTGATTTTAGGAGCGACTTCGGCGCAAATGGCGGGAATGGTCCGAGCAGGTCGAGGTCGACCCATGATATGTTTATCGAGGCTTCGGCTGCGGACAAGGAGAGCTTCTTCGCCAGGAAAAGGGCTGAAAACGAGTCGAGGCCCGAGGGTTTGCCTCCATCGCAAGCCGGGAAGTACGTCGGCTTTGGTTCAAGCCCCGTCGTCGTAGGGAATAATAACAAGGGGAGGAGTAATAATAGCGCCGGCGGCGAGGCTGACGTGCTTTCGGTCGTTACGCAGGTTGAAATTCTTCAGCGCAACTATGGCTTTTTCGTGGGATAAGGTTTAATCGCTTTTTTTTTTCTGCTTATCGTAGGGGCTCGGAATTTTTTCCACGGCTGCGAGTGTCGTCCAGGCGGGGACGAAGGAGATTACCGCAAAAGTCGGGTTTTGCGCATTTCTGATAAATATAATATGCGCGCTTGCGCTCGTAAAGAAGTGATCTTTCTCTATATTCCGAATATTATAGCTAATGTGAAGATCAAATGAAGTGTTCTTTTTTTTTTTTTCTCAGGTTAAAGAGGGTGGATATGATCATAAGGCATGGGGTCTCATGAAAGGCGTGATGGCGTTGGCCTCGCCGTACACGAAGGACGGGACAGAAGACAAAACATGGGATTCCCAGAATTCAGTTAATCCGCGGCATAATAACTCTGTTAGCTCGGTTTCTCGGGATGGCTGGGGAGCAGAAGGCGGCAAAGAAGAAGAGCCGTCGAAGGCTGCGACTTCCCGCGATGCAAATGATTGGGGTGGTTGGGACGACGACGAAGACGACGGCGATGCTCATTTTTATCAAAACTCAGCTGCTCATAATAATACATCGGCTGGTCAAAATGGAAAATCAGATGCTAACTGGAGTGGAGGAGGTTTTCTCTGAGGTTGGTAGTTTCAGACAAACGAATTAGAACTGCTTGCTGGTGATTGAGGACGATGATGTTTTTTTTTTTTTTTTTTTTTTTTAGACATCGGAATTGTAATCATCTTTCTCGTAACATTCTAGACGGTATACTTATTTTCATTATTTTTTTTTCATATATCAAATTGTAACATTCTAAGTAAATGGTCATCAAATTTATCAAAACATCTAAAATAAATAATGTCAATCCAAAAAATGCAATAAAATGATATTAGTACAAACATTCTTTTTTATTATTATTATTATTATTATTATTATTATTATTATTATTATTATTATTATTATTATTATTATTATTAATTTTATTTTTAAAAAAAATACAAAATTTGAACCAATTAATCGATATATGACCAATTAATCAGCCGCCTAGCTGGTTTTTGCTACGGTGGACGCCCAAGTAGCCCCTTGAACAATTTTTACAACAATGAAATTTAGTGTTATTGTTATAACACCATGGCTGCTTTTTAATCTTTATGCCTTGAAATGTAATCTACCCCAAGTCAAACTACTCATAATAATCTCAAAACCTTGGCACTTAGACCATCTCCAACCGAAAAACTCATTTTTAAACCCAAATTCATTCTCAAACTCAAAATGCAGTAATTCTTAACTTATTCTCAAACTCTAAAAAATATCAACTTTTACAAGTTTTCAATACTACCCACATATTGTACGACTTTACAAATTTAATCACGATATTATTTTAAATTCGATGAAAAAACATTAAATAAATTATAATAAAATTTTTATTGGTACCAATTTAATAATAAAATTTTTATTTTAATAATAAAATTAAATTTTGTGAGAAGATATTTAATAAAATTCTAGAATCGTGGTCAAATAAATTTAACTATTGTAATACGTAGAAACAAAATATAAAAAAAATTAAGTAATAAGATATAAAAAATTATTTCTTAAAATAGAGACATTATTTATTTTGACAATTTTATAATCATAATTATTAATAAATAAGTCTGCATTTTCCTCTCTCTTATATTTTTATTATTTTTTACTTTTGTACAGGGGTGATTTAGTAATTAAAATAAATAATAGGACCTCAATATTAATTTTCAAATCTCAAACTCACAAAATTGGGTCTGAATTAGGAAAGACAAGGTAATAAACTCATTTTGAGTTTGAGTTTGGGGTACAAATGAAGTATTTCTTACCCCATATTTTTTGTTTTCCAGTATGATTGGAGTTGCTCTTATATATCATTATCACGTCGCCAAACACTGCATTCAACATTTCAATATCTCACAATATAGCGAATTCAATATTATTACATCTCACAAAAGGCAAGAACAATAGAAATCATGCAAATAACAAAAGCAAGGTACGGTTTACAACAGCAAGAAGACAGAAAAGAACTATGGCTTGAGATCACAGTATGCTCGACGCCTTTTGCCGTGGCCCTACTCTTACGAAGAAAGTGTTATACTTCTCACATTGCACGTCGACTTTTGCCAATCTTTCCAGCCGCTGCTGTGGGAGGGAACGACAGAGAAACGTCGAGCTTTCAGATAAAAAAAAAAGGTTCAAATCATTGCGAAAAAGGGCAAACTTCGTAACAGCTAGTTTTGCGCACAGAGAGGATTAGAGAGATTCGAATCCCAAAGCCTCGGCTTTGACCTTGATTGATTTCAAGTAACGTATAGCTTCATCGATAACTACGAGAGCGTCTTTCCCTTTAGAGCCTGGAATGATACTCTGCAGAATTCTGACGTTCTCGAGCAGTTTTTCTTTTCTCGATCTTTTCTTGCCGCAAGAGACCGAACCCAAATCTTGTCTGAGTTGCTGCTGCTGCTTGCTTCCATGGCAGAAACTAGACTCTGCATCATCTTCCAGGACAGAGCGTTCGCGGGTCTCGAAGGAGCCTTTCTGGCGGTTGTAATCTGAGGTTGTAAGACGATCTCCGTTTGAAAGTTTCTGCCTTTTGCATACGCTGTCGACTTCTTCCTCGGTTTCATCGGTCGGATCAACTGCACGTTCGTCGGTCATGGTGCTCGGCGAATGACCAGTGCTTGCCACCTCATCACCATCATCGTCGTCCGAATAATCATCGCTATCAGAGTAGAGGAGAGCGTTAAGCTCTTCGGTGTCTTCGCGGATTTCATCTTCTTCTGCGGCATCTTCAATGTTTTGGCTTTCACTGTCGTTCATAAGCAGCCTTGGAGGATACAAATTATTACCTCTTGGTTCTTCCTTGTAAGAACTATAGGGCATAGAGAAGTTATTGGGCACCCCAGAGGTCAACATAAAGGTGGTTTTCGAGCAAGATTGGTCAAATACGAGAAATTTCTTAGGGGACGACGAGGAAGTGAATGTCCCCGGGCTCTTGTGCTGACCGTGCTCCTTGTAAGAAGTGTTCGATAGAGGAGCAAAAGCCTGATGGGGATTGGGAAAACGGTCGAACATAGAGATACTTGGTTCAACTGCCTTTAACTGAGGAGGCATACGATCGTCGGCAGGAAGACGATTCCTAAAACCACGCAAAATTATTTGATGGGCTTCGTCTAAAGTGAAGCCCAATAGATTCGGATCGGAAAGCCAAGATCGAGCGTTGTCCATCTCAAGCTAAGCAAAGACCTAGACAAGAAAAACTACAATGTCAGAATATCCAATGTTAAAGATAGAGTTAAATTTGCAAGGATGACTGATTCCCCATACCTAAGAATGACTGACTTGCTTGTCTAACCTTCAACGGAGGATAAAAACACTAATTAAGAAAAAAAACGGCGAAGAAGGGAACCAATCTACGTAATGGGCTTAAGCAAGTGACGAAAGTATTCAGCCTGAAATGAACACAAGAGGAAGATATTAGTTTTCTCCAACCGCATAATAAGCATATCAAAGAACAAAAACAAGGCGGAATATAATTCTTCATGCCGACGACCGACCTGACAATCTTGAAGGGGACGAAAACAAGCTATAACTCTAACTATTACGGTGGAGCACCCTGCGATTCCATTCTCGTGTTTCAACGCTCGAAATCTTGTCTGAGTAGCTGCCTGACACACCATAACTATTTCGCCCCGCAACCAATGCCTCTTATTCAGATTCAAAAAACGTAGGGAATGAAGTGTAAGAAGAACTACTCAAAACTAGGAAAATCTTCACTTGTTCAAGAATTTACGACAAACTCAGACCCAATCTAATCCTAATGCAAAGAGTATCAACCAGAAAAAAGGGAAACTCTAACTTATCCAACGGACGTAGCAAGGAACAACAACAAAATGAGTAGATCCCATATTTCAGATTAGATGTGGAGACTTTAAGTAAGATAAACTGAGTAAAGAAAGGGAGGGATGTAACAGATTTAGTTATGGGACGAAGGTTGTTCTTATAGGATGACGTGGCAGTACAAGTTCAAAGAGATAATTCTGCGGAAAACATCAATAGAGAGGCCCAACCACCACCGCATAATGTCTTCTTCAGTGATAGATAGATAAAAGCCACTTCTTCTAACACCACCTTTGCCTGTCCAAGTAATGAAAGGAATGAACAAAAAGAAAGAAAAATCGCAGTCATAACATGAACGTAAGTACTTTTAATGTAATCTATACAAGACATCAAAGCCAAGACATGAGAAATCAAGCAAGTAAACTGAACATACGAAGCTCCAAAGTAGTCTCCCAAAAATAGAACAAATCTGACACTAAAATTGCAAATTCGAGCGAAACCATAATAGGTCCATATTATAAGTTGAATCTTTCTAAACTTACAGTTTGAGAGAGATCTTGTTTAAACCAAGAACCCTAAATAAAGCAGCAATCTTTATTGAGAGGAACGTTGGGCTAGGGAGAGAATATCTCAGAGGGTTTACTGTAATAGAGAAGAAGTCAATGGATGATGATGAGATGAGCAAGGTGGGCTGTGATGCTTAATGCTTCTTCTATATAGACACAAACAATACAACGCAATTAGGAATTGAAAATTTTCTACTTCTTCACCATTTGTTAATTATGTTTATTCATTACCATCTTTCATGAGTGTCCCAACGTGTGAACAATCATTTACTTGCTTTCTTTTGAGTGCGTTTTCATTTATTTCTTGGTGGGGCCCTTGGAGTGGTTTAATTGCAATGTTGTAGCATGATTACTAATCCTTTTTTTTTTTTTTTGTAATAACAAAAATAATATCTTCAAGAAATAGAATAAAAATGACAAAATCACTAATTTTCTTATAATCTTGTTAATATTTGTATGAGTATATATATAAAGTATAAGAAAAGGCCTACTCGATACATACTACAATGTTCCTCCAAATTTAGACTTTACTCCAAATTAAAAAGGAGATGGGATCCTATGCTTGAAGTGAAGACCAAATTATAAGTTCTTGACCATTCAAACTATTAATGAATTAATCTAGAAAAATATAAAAAAAAAAGTGGTATTGATTCCTTCTTTCTTTTTTTCTTCCTCTCATCGTAGCTTTGCCCATACTATATTTCATATTATTACACTTTTTTTTTTTAAAATGATTTGATATATGGCGCCATCAATTGGCTGGCAAAGAAAGCAATGTTAATGAGTACTTTCATATAAGTTTTATCAATTAGTTCAATCCGTGATTAAATATATAATTGTAGAACAAATCTTTGATGCTCGAAATATAAATAAATAAATATATAAATTTATGATAATTAGTTGGTGATGGAGTGGACAAGGATAGTCAACATTCACGCTTTGACTTTGCGAATATCTTTTATATTTATTTAAATATACTAAGAAGGCAACCAAATACAAAGTGACACAAGCAATTACGTTAATTGAGTTTTTATTACAAAATTAGGTGCTTATTAATGGGTGAGACACTAACGACAAATAGCATTTAATAAAGAGTAATAAGAGTTAGTGAACCAAGTGGGGCCAACCATTAACTAATGTTTGAAAAATAAAGCACATAGAGGGATTTCCCAAAAAAAAAAAAAAAGAATCAAAATTAAAAATTAAAGAAAGCATAGTTGTCTTAAAAAGGGAGGTCCATGAGCAACAATTCTATTTAATTTATGTTTACTTTCAATTAATAAAAGAAAGAAAGGACCATGGTTGTTAGCTAGAAAGAAATCTTATGGCCAGATCAGAGGATCTTTGTTGCAGAAATTACAATTTATTTAATTTACTTAGGTGAGAGCCTAGTCTAATAACATAATATAATGTATAATAATAATAGCAGTATATTATTTGTTATATTATTATTAAATATTTGTTAGGTCACGCTCTGTTTTGTTTAGAGTGGAGGAAACAATATAAAAATACAATAATATAAAAAATACAATAATACAACTTACAATTGAGTTTAAAGGCCTACGATGATAGTGTTTTCAACAAGTCGTTGATTCACGAGATGTTAGAAAAAGCAAAGTGGGTTATTCCCCCAGGCAAGGCACGTCTTATGATATTTTATTATTAACATTATTTTTGTCGAATACATATATATATATATATATATATATATATAAATATAGAGTCCTTTTTTTAATTTTTAATGAATTATAGAACAATCCTTTTTTTTCCGGGGTTAAGTTATGCAAAGTTCTTGAACTTTTGTCGGCAACAAGTTAACAACAATTCTAAATATAAATAATTTGAATATAATGTTGGAGGCAAAATTATAAATTTGGGTCACTAATCAATTTTTATTTTGAAACCATATATTCGCTAATTTGCAAAATAAGTTCTCTAACTTTTAATGTCCAAAGAACTTTGAGTTTTGGACGATTTATACGACAAAATAAGTTAGAAATCCTGCATCATTGTATTTCAAGTCAGCTTTAAGCAATTGAGAAACATTCCAAAATTTTATTACAAAAGATTGGAGACTTATTTGTTTCGACATGTGAAACTAGTGACGTATTTATATAATTATCAAATATAGTTATTCAAAATAAATAAAAAATGCTAAATTGCATATAACTCACTCGTGGTTTAAAAAATAAACACCAAAATCCATATAATTTGTGAATAGCATAAAACACCCTCCTAATTGGGGGTACAATGCTATGTTTTAGACAACAAACGAGAGTTTCACGCAATAAAAAAAAAATAGAATAGTAATGCGTATTTTAATATATCCACGTACGATATAATATAATTTACCCAAAAAAAATTGTTCTCAAAAATTATAATTACGAATATTAAAGTAAAGTATTGAGCCATGCGTAGCTTAGCCACCAAGCACATACCAACGTAGTAAGTACTATTCTGCTCGCTATTATTAAATATTCCCTTTATTTTTTTCTTATTGTCAATCATAGAACAAAGTAAAATAATTAAGTATTCATAATTTGCCACGAGAAGTAAAGTGAAAAAAAAATGTTTATAAGGCGACACGAAACGATGGAGTCATTACAAAAGGGATTATCCACGCCTCAAAAGCTAAAATCATATATATAGAAAAAAGAAAAAATAAATAAATAAAACATAAATAAACAATCCAACTTGCTTGCTTTTGCTTGGACCACCAAGTAATAGAATACTTTGTGTTTTTGTTGCTCAGCCCATTATTTATCTTTTACTGCACTTAACTTTATTGTCTTATTTTTTTTAACTACTAAAAAGAATGGGTTGTATTTTGAAATAGAAAATTTATAAATTTGGATCACTAATAATTTTAGGTCACTACCTCACAATAAATTTGAGCATTTGAGCACCTTGCTGACAAAATAACCCTAATGCCCTTTTCCTGTCCAATATAAGCCCAAATAATATAAATAATATTAGATAATATTATGCTTGGTTTATTTAATTCCAGTTCGAATTTAATATTCTAGTTCTAAATTAGACCACATCCCCAATACAAATAAATTGAATTAAATGGAATTAATTATCATTGACTTCATAATAAATAATTTATCTTAAACTTTTATATTCACCTAAAAACCAAATGGACCGTAATTAAGAGGTTGACGAAATACTTCTTATCAACTTAGCTTAGCTCCCATGTTATAGTACAAAATGGGTAAGATTTTCGATTTGTTTTATCAGAAAAAAGAATCAATGGGTCCCGTCGTTCTATAACAATCAAATCAAATATAGTGAATCAAAAATGAAAACCATTATTCTATTTAGTTTTCCAAATTTATAGTTTTGTCAGTTTTATATTAAGCATATGAATCAGACATAACGAAAGTATTAAAACACATATACTAACAAGACCAACCAATGGGACATTGAATTGGCAAAACAAATGCAATAACGTATTATACAAAATTCAAGATTATTTCTATTATATCATGAAATAACTCTATATATATAATAATCAAATTCGTTAGTCCACCTAATACCCAAACTATCATTAGGATAAAGAACCCTCAATCTGATATACTAACAATTCAGGCAACATAACCTCAAATTTATAGTTCATTCTTAAAGAATTAAAAGGGAAATAAAATAAAGAAACATAATATTACTATAGCATTGAGCAAACTCTTGAATTGTATTTCATTTCATTTGCCTATGATCACGTAGTCAAACTAACATTCATATACGTACTAAGACAAGAGAAAATAAATATCCAAGAAAACCCTATCATCATCATCATCATCATCATCATCATCATCATCATCATCATCAGCAGCAGCAGCAGCAGAAATCTCCAAGCATGCAGCGCAAAAGAATCATCGACCATTTTGAAGCATGTTAGTTTGTCGGTGTTCGGACAGTCTCGTACCCTATGACCCTTCTCATCGTTTATCTTTCGCCTCAGAACAGCCCTGAAAACAAAGAAATATATATATATATATATATATATATATATAATTCCTCAGCATTTTCTTCACCGCAGGTGAAAAGTACTCTCAAGATTGCATAACATATATACGACCAAAAGCCTACGATGATACAAATCGAACTGTAAAGTCGAATGCATTCACGCAGATTATTTCTTGATTGAAGTAGAAACATAAAGTCCGATCGAGCTATTACTCGTACCTATCTTAAAAACGAGCTATACCTGCTAGAAGAAATGCACACATACATACATGAATGAAAACCCCTTGAGAAATGTACAGAAGCATTTCGTGCAAGAAAGAGTTCAAGAGGAAGAACCTATTGATCTTTGTGATTTGCTGTTAGGATATACAATTACTCAAATGAGAGGTACTATAAGCGAAGCATCATGTACAAGCTTCTACAGCAGGTAGTTAAAACAGTTGGGCCTTAATTAAAAAGCTGGTACAAAAAACAAATGAAGAGCCTTTCGTTTTTCCATCATTTTATTGTTTAGATCTTGTATATATTCATTAAGGTGTAAGCTTTTTGAGTGATCTCTGGACAAAAAAATAAACAAAAAAAAAAAAAAAAAAAGAGAAAATGAGACAGAGCTTGTAAATACACAACTTCATAAATCAATAAATATCGAACCATTTTCCCGTGGATGATGTATTATTAAATTTGCACTTATAAATCAATATGGAATAAGCCACATACTTGAGTTCTTATTTTCTTTTACATGTTATATTGTCACTTTTGTTTAGAATTGATCATAAACACTTTGCCCGATGTAGTAGGTTAGTTAAGTGGTCTTGGTAAGCAGAGGTCATTAATTCGAATCCACATAAATTTCTTAACTAGCGTAGTCTGTGTAGACTTAGGACGAGACATAAGGAAAATGATCGTCATATAGTTGACGCTAGACTTGGCAACGGGGCGGTTCGGCCCGAAACCGCCCCGTACCCGCACTGCGGTTCCGGAATGATACTAGACCTGGTCAATGGGGCGGTTCGACCCGGAACCGCCTCATACCCGCACCGTGATACCGGAACCGCAGCGAAACGGTTCCCAGAGCCGGCACCGGCACACTTGTAATGTGCCGTGCCGGTTCCGGCATTTTGTAACCGCTGTTCGTTACGGTTCCGGTCCCGGAGCCGCCTCGGAATCGGAACCGGAACCAAAACCTCAACGGCTATAATAGTCGTTGAGAAATGCAACGGTTATCTAGCCGTTGTATTTTTTTTTTTGCATTTTGGTCCAAAGGACAAAAATGCAATTTTTTCAATTAAGTCCCTACTCGAAATTCTATAAATAGGGGCTCAATTTCATCATTTTTTTACACCAAACTTTCTCATTATCTCTCAAATTCACACTCTAATACTCTCATTAATCATTAATAGTCATAATATTATTTTTATTACACAATACACACATACTTTTATACACAAATTACACACTTATAAACACACTTTTACACAAATTACACAGACCACACACAAGATTTTTCTGCTAACATGCCATCATCATCGAGAAATACGAACGGTGATACTTTTGATTTTGTAGATTTTTTGGATGCTGAATAGACGTTCCGGGGAGCACACGAGCACAATGACGTGGAATCGACTCCTCTGACGATGGGAGAGGGGCCAAGCCAAGCATCAACGACAGCAATGGGCAAGAGAAAACCTCCACGACGGCAACCATCATCCAAGGTATGGAACTTTTCGACCTCGAATTAAATAAAGAGGACCTCGAAATTGGAACGGCATATTGTAAGGGATTGTCGTCAACCTTACAAATACAGTTCCAAACTCGGACAAGGTGGGACGAGTTCAATATTGAAACATCTTACGAGGTATTATAAATTAGACAAGGACACGTTACTACCGATAGGCACAGAACCTAGACAACAACAAATAAGTGTGAGCGCCGGTATAAACATTGTTATAAGTAGGGAAATTTCTAGTATGACATTAGTTAAATTTATAGTTAATTGTGAAGAACCATTTTGCATCGCGAAAGGTGAAGGGTTTATCGAATGCACTAGTACGATACAACTCAGATTCCATAACGCAAGTCGTAAGACACTTAAGAGGCACATGGTAGAAAATTTTCAAGAATACAAGGGAAACTTGATAGCGCATCTATCCAACATATTATGTATGATAGGTTTGACTACCGATATTTGAGCAAACATCACGTCACAGTCTTATCTAGTGGTGGCGGGCCATTGGATAGATGAGACGTGGACGATGCAAAAAAGAATTCTCGCCCTAGACTCCCTTAATTCTGCCCACACAGGACACACCATAGCGATGTATGTCTTGAATGTCGTGAACAAATATGAAATTCAAGACAAGATTATGTCGATCACCTTAGACAATGCTAGCACTAATGTCACGTAATTAACTTATGTGTCAAGTGGGTATTCGACGAAGTCATAGGGACCATCATAAATAAATTTAGGATGATAGGAAAAAAATTGCGGGAACGACGTCTAGGGCAATCTTGGAGGCAAATGGACATTAGGAACAACCTTACATATAAGAAGTTCCCCCTACCGGTTCCGACTAGGTGGAACTCCTTGTATGTGTTGGGGTGAGCCCGAAACAACCGACGGCTGCCCCCGAACAGCGTGATGTGGACTTAGCGGAAGCGGAAGCGATTCCGTAGTGTAGGTGCCGAATTTTAAAGTTTTATCATTTAAACTCGCACGAACACGTCCCGAGAACGATCCGAGGACCCAAGCACCCCGGCCCGAGCCTCGGGAGACCATGGCTGTTCTCTGCCATGGTCCACAGCCAGTGGCACCACGGCCCACGCCCGTGGACCAGCCTTAGCTGGAGATGGCAGCGGTGGACCTCGGCCGAAAACCGAAATCTCTCGTTTCGAACCCCGAAATGATTTCCGATCGATTCCAAACTTTATACCATGACTCCATACATTTCTTAAGACATTTTAATGGATCATTCGAGGTCATACAAGACCATTCGGGATTTATCAAATAAATCTAATCTAAAGGTTCGAAACCATACCCTTGTTGCACGTGGCTAGTTCGTCACAGCACGACGTTCGAAAACGCTAAGCTTGAGCAAATCCTTCTTCGTCTCGGGCTGTCCCGAGCAAGTTCGAAACGGATGGCTAGAGTTGCTAGGAGGAGGTTCTAACTTAGCTATGAAGCTTAGTTGAACTTGGATCAAACTTTTCTTTTTCTTTTGTTTCTCCCTCAAGATCCTAGATCTATTCTTGCTTGAAACCTCTTTCTTAACTTCTTTTCTTGCCCATTTTCGTTCTCATAGTGGTATATTAGCTAAAACATGACAAAACATTCAACTACCATGTAGTTGATATGTCATGTAGTAGTTGAGATGCTTTTTGTCATGTTTTTCAACCAAAAAAGCATCTCAACCACTCCAAACCACTCCAAAAACGTGAATGGTTTTAACCAAGAGTAAGTGACACTTAAATTAACCTTTAACCAAGTCTAACCCATGCAAAGATTTGATGTTTTGCAATTGGGTCCTTGGAAAAATCGAATTAGTTCGATTGAGTCCGAATGATTATAATTTGATCAAATAGATCCAATCCAATTAATCTAAATTCTAATCAAGCCCAAACTTAGTTAATAAATTAAGTACTTGATCCATCACAAGTCTTAATCATTCCCGAGATCAAATTCGGAATTTAACTAAGTGTCTATACCCCGTATAGACGAGCCACTGCGTCAACGAATTCTCAATTCGTTACGCACCTTTGAAAAGTTTGTCCCGACCAATAGAGATTGTTATCCTTTTTAACCGTGACTCACTTGGTTCGTCTCAACTAGCACGGAAGGTATCCGCGAGTCCGGTATTCGCCTAGCCAATCCCGCGGTACCGGACAGATCCTAATTGAGAACGAATTTTAATCCAATCTAAATTCTGTCGAACCGACTATAGATATTTGTTGAATATTCTTATGCCCTTCACATGCGTCCCGGTCGAGTGAAAGTCGTGGTTAACGTCAAACTCACTGAACTCAACACTATGTTATAATTGAGACTGTCGCGATTACAAAACTACGCTATGTGTCTCACACAAGCTAGTTTATATTGCTCCGGCCGGAGGCTTAGTAATCACCGTCCTCAATTATCTCATAGGACGTTAACCTCATATATGAGGTAGTGAATCCCGAGAGCACTCAAAACCCGGCAATCACCTCCGTAAAACCAGTTGCGTTTTGCCGCTGGCCCATACCCTTTATTAGAGCATTTAACGGGCCTAACAAACTAGCGTCAAACCGAAATCACGGAAGCAAATCCGTCAATGAGCCTAACGGTCTAAGGCTGCTATAGTCTTCGTTCGATCGTTGACATCCCCGCGTTAAGCCACGCGATCGAAACGAATATCGAGTCATGTGTTCGAATACTCCGATGCCCCGATCGGCAATATTTCCGTCACGACCTCCCATCTTCCCAAGATGAACGATTGACACAATCGTTGCGTTGGAGCCGTCAGCGGACAAGTCGTAATCGGTAATCTAGTTACCCCACTAGATTCCTAAGAATTGCGAATGTTTATTTAGTGCGGAGAATAAGATCCAATCGGTGTCACCTCTCTCATCCCATGAGAATCGATCGATCAACTCGTGCACAAGGGTTTTATTTATTTACCGCACTACCGGAAGCTAGTAGACTTTAAACTCGGTTAATAAATAACGAATGCCTCAAATTAATAAAATACAATATTTTATTAATTAAACAGTTACAATAAACCATTTATAGTTTTCGAACTAATACAATAGGGGTTACCCTATTCATTTCAATCCTCTGAACGGCATTCCGAGCGCATACCTCCTAACAGTATGACCTCCTTAGCACTTTTATACTCTATAAGGATTTGGTCACGCATTTTGGAACAACAACGCAATCGATCCCGACGGTCACACTTCTATTATATTAGAAGAGGTTGATTGGGACGTTGCGAGTGCGTGTGTTTTATTGCTCGAAGAATTTAGAGGCAACGATGGAATTTTTTGGCGTTCATTATTCCACCTCGCCCAAATTTATTCCGAAGCTTTTTGGCATGTGCTATAAGTTTCTTGAATATCGAGTGCCTAACAGCTTATTTGAGAACACAAGGCGCGAACTCATACTTTAGTACTTTCGTCAAATGTATGGAAGAAAAGTTCAAGAAATATTGAAAAAGAATCCCGATTGTTCACGGTTTGACGGCTTTGCTCGACCCTACTGTGGTATGGATGTTTTTGATATTTTTTTCGCGATCAAAAGAAGTCAATTAACCTTTCTCTCCAAGAACTTTTTTTCTTTTTATGTATCTCAGGAGCATGGAGCAGGTGTTGAAGCGACGGCTCACGTGACCGAAGTTTCAATCGATAGCTTACGCGGTACGAAGGGATCTTACGAAAGTTGAAGCTGCAGAAGAGTAAAGCGTCCGCGACGTCGAGAGCTAGCTCAAATGAGATTGAACTCTATTTGGGCCATAACTTCCAAACACTCGAAGACTTCAATATTTTGGAATGGTGAAAGACGAACACTAGGGTTTATCCGACGCTATGCGACCATGGCACGAGATCTTCTTCCCATGCAAGCTTCGAGTGTCGCTTCAGAGTCCGCATTCTCCACCTCGAATCGAATTATTGGAGATCGACGAACGAGCCTTAGTCCAACTTCCCTTGTGATGCTAACTTTATTGAAGGATTGGTTTTTGGCTGAATCGAAGAACCGAAAGGAGAGTGCAATCGATGATTTCCAAGCTTCAAGCTCCACTCCGATGAAGAGGTGAATAGAATAATGTTGATAAATAAGGATGTTGGAATATAATTTTTTTATAACTTTTTTATGTAATTTTTGCAATGTTTTCTTTTTTATATTTTAATAATTTTTTTTTTAATTTCTTTTATTTTTCAATAAAATATTTTAGAATTTTTTTAAATAATATCAAAAAATTAAAACGGGCCGAACCGGCCCGGAACCGGACCCCTTACCCGGCGGAACAGAAACCGCAACCCGCTGGAACCAGCTCGCGGCCCATTTGGCCAGGTCTAGCTGACACTGAGTTTCATATTCGCTTTGAATTGACATGGTTGCTTATCAGGATGGATGACACATACATAGGCTTGATCGTCGTATAGTTAATGGTGAATTTCACATTCGCTTTGAATGGACTTAATCCCTTACCGGGATGGGTATAATAATAATAATAATAATAATAATAATAATAATAATAATAATAATAATAATAATAATTCAACTAAATTGACAACAGATGTTGTGACCTGACTTGGCAAAGTAGTCGGCAGTCCCTAGTTTAGACCTGAAAAGATCATCGCCAAGTCACTTTCTTTTCTTTCAATAATGTATTATTACAACAACTTCAATTATTAAAGAGATGAGGAGCCCATCGGTGGGGGGTGGAAATAGCACCACCAACCACTATGCCTAATTCAAACATCAACTACAATTTGAGATGTAAATATAATCCAATACATTCAAATATATCATATCAATTGGAAATAAAGCATGTAAAAACACAACATCCAAGTCCTAATGCTAATAAAAAAAAATACAACATATTGTTTATATAATAAATAAAAAAGGCAAAACAATAACGAAAGTCTCATTACAACACATTAATACGAAGAAAATATATAAGTTAAGTCAACCTTAAGGACACTGTTTTCATCATCATCTCAGGTCAGCATAAGATCGCAGCCACTGTGATGGAGATGGGGTCTAACGCATACTCGAACCTCATGCTCTTCCGGCCCTTCGCGGAGCTTCGGCACCATTATCTCAAGAACAGATTCCTGCCCATCATAGCACGCTTCGATGTTAGCATCTTCAGGTATACGGGTCGAAAGCTGTATCTCCCTTACGAATTCGCCGGGCGGGCAGTGCTCAGAAGATGGATCCGTGAGCTTGAAAGTCCTGCCGTGCCTCTTGATGAACGGAGCCCCCGAGGTGCTAATTCCCGACACCTTTACGATCCCATTAGTGGGCGTATTTCTCCAAGAAACCTTCACCCGTCGGAGGTCGACGAAGGGCAAGCTCACCACGATGAGATAGCCTTGTTTGTCTTCGTAGATCGTTTTAGCAGCTGTGACGGGCCCGCAGACGTTCTTCAGCACACCGTTGAATTCGTTGAGCCAATGCGGCTGCTGCTCGTAGGGGTGGTGGGCTTGTCCTTCCAAGCCGGGAGCTCGATCTTGAGAGTTCGACGCCAGGCAGCAGTCGTCGTCGCTTCCGTGGGACATGAGGTCTTTCTTTCTTTTGTTGCTCGCGGGGGACAAGTCGGTTGCCTCACTGTTGGCATGGCTCGTAGGTTGAGTCGATAGGTTCAGGCCGGACCCATTAAGGGTCTTTTTCGATTGGTGGGATAGCGAGCCGTTCTTCAACGGGGGAGGTGCTCTGTCGAGCTCAAACTCAGTATTAGGAAGGTTTCTCCACGAACTGTAGTCACTTGCATCGGGTGGGATGGTGAAGTGTACGTCCCGGCCAGTGAGTTCGATCCATCTTTTCTTATCATCTTCGGCAAGGCCCACGAGGCTGGGTGAAGTTACGACCTCGATTCCATGGACGCACTGAGGATTTGAAAGCCCGCGGTAGTGCTTACGCTGCATTCTATGAGATCGAACGAAGCCCTTATCAACACTGAAAGGAAAAGGTCTCTCCCCCTGGCGAGAATGACCATTCATGTAGCTTCGTAGCTGCATCTTGCCCAAAGCATTCTCGGGCCTCTCCTTAAAAACCCACATGTACATATTCTCCATATCGTGCTGAACCATAAATGTATCGAGCTGTAGATCAGATTTCTCGAACCCAGAAACTCCATTGCTGTCGCAAGTGATCTTACCCTTCGACTTCTCTTTCATCACAGGCTTGAAGTAGAAGCTGAAGAAGAACCATGCTCCCCATATGCTGTCGACCCTTTTCGCGCATTTTCTCCCAACCTTAGGGACGTTAAAGAAGGTCTCAGTCTCGTATACTTGAGTGCCTAACCCAACGTCAAGAATATCGCAGTGCTCGGGGTTCCAAGGCTGAGGAGGAGGGCTTTGCTCGGCGGAGAGGGGTAGGTTGATATCGGGCGGAAGTGTTAGGATAACCTGGCGATTTGTGTCGTGATCTAAGTCTTCGTGGGAAGATGAGGCGCTTGAATCCATGGATAATATGGTGGATGGGTGATGATTCTCCATTGAAAAAGCTGTGAGAAGGGTACCTCCCATCTCAAACAATATCGCCCTTGTTGTTAGTAATTGTATATGACGAGCCGACTAAATTAACCCAGAAAATCAACTTCGATAAACGATCGATCGTTATGAACGCCTCCATGTCAGTCAACACACACCAGCCTCCATCGAATCTCTGAACTTAAATAATTTCAGCAGTACTTTCCCACAAAGCAACACAGACAAATCTTTACTCCCCCAAGAAGTCAATCAATGACCTTTTCAGAAACAAGACAGGGAAAATAAACCTAGTACAACACAACTAAAGGGACTCAAGCTAAGTCAATAAGATCTTTAACCCTACGACAAACAGCTAAACAAAAACAACCTCTACCCCCAATTGAATGTCATCCTTCTAACCTGACTGAAAGACAACGACTCATATCCATCAAATCAATGCCCAAACAATCCCTAAGAACAATATAAATCTACACTAATAACACTCAAGACTTTTTTCCCTATATATCAATTAGGTGGGAAGCTTTGAAGAAATCCAACAGTGAGCTAAATATTACCAATCTATGAACCCAAGGCCCAAGAAAAGTGCCAAATCAGATGGGATCTTCGAAGAGTACCCTTTGGGATAAGCTTCAACAACCAAGAATCCAGACAGAGTTGGGCACTCCGAGCAATCAACCGCCCTCATAATCCTCATCTTCTTGTCCTAATCTATACACAACAAAGATTCACTTTTTTTTCAACCCCTTTTTTTTACCAATAGGGATATCGTCTCTCATGCTCCTCTTAACCCTAAAAACAATAATCTTATCAGCAGATCCATGGAATGGAACGAACTGCAGCGTACTATTTATTATATTTTATTTTTTCTTGTTTCTTTCTTTACTTTTCGAGAAAAAAGAATAGAGAGAAATAGAAGGAAATGATAGGGTGCAATGATATTGTGGTTTATAGAAGTTGGTAGAGAGAAATACACTTTGTCCAATCATAATGTAATAAAAATATATAAAAAAAAGTAAATATTTATTTTGTGGGCTTTATAGTTTTGTTCGTGGAAGAAGGTACTAAAACCCTACCCTGGATGATATTGGGCTAGGTGGTAATGGATATTATTAGCTGGCTTTCTGTCCTTTGTCAACTTTCTCAGTTGTTTCTAGGGGTGTTCAAATTTCGGATAAAACCGAAAAAACCGGCCGAATCGAAATTTTCGGTTTTTTTGGTTCGGTTAATTCGGTTTTTCGGCCGATTTTGGTTTTGTATTTAGAAAATTTCGGTTTTTCGGTTCGGTTTTCGGATTTCAGAAAAAATAACCGAAATTTATTTAATTATATATAATTTATATTAGACAAGTTTAAAATATTGTAGTTTATGGAAGTGATTAATATTTATGGTGATAATAAAGTCCAACAAACTAATTATATTTTTCATAAAAAATAATTAAAATTACAATGTTTATTTTATAACACACTATATTATAATATTTAATTCCTATATATATATAGATGTTATAAAAGGTAATTCGTGTACGCATACATATGAGTAATGTAATTATTATATCATTACTATTTAATTCATATATATATGTAATGCAATTGTAATATATATATATATATATATATGTTATAAGAGTTAATTCCTATATATATGTATATATAATACATGCACACATATGAATTAAAATCTTTAATGGTTAACCGAAAAACCGAACCGAAAAAAACCGAACCGAAGTGTAAAAAACCGAACCGAACCAAATTAAAATGGTTCGGATATCGGATTAGGCATCTGTAAAATCGAAAACCGAAAAACCGAACCGAAATTTGAAAAAATCAGACCGAACCGTCCAGTGAACACTCCTAGTTGTTTCCTTATTATTATACATATAGTGACGTGTGATTGTGATTAATATTTATTATTACCGTAATTCACTAATTTTTTTTTTCATTTTTATTGTATTTTTTGTTACTTTTTTTTATGTTGATGTGTAATAAATGCCTTCGGTTATCACAAACGGTAGGCTTTTTCTATAATATGGTCAACGGCGTGTTTAAATTGAAGACTTTGGCCACTTATGAAGATGCGTTGGGACAAGTGGCGTAATTAAGTTTTCAATTTTTTTTTATTTTTGTAATAACCGATATATTCTCGACGACACATAACATCGGGAATTAGTCTTATCTTCGGAATGTGTAGCCGATTGATTGCGGATAAATTGGGATAGAAAGAAAAATTCTCATTGACCTTTTTTTTTCATGTAATTAAATATTTACCATTTTCTCTCTTTTTTTTTTCAATGTAATCATTAATATTTATTAATAATATATCCGTTTCTACTTTTCTCTTATCTCTTTGTAGTTAAAGTCGTTTGGCAATGTCATTGACCATGTTATCCTTGTTGTTATCCGAAAAAAAAAAGGAGATTTAGGGTTTTTTGTTATTGTGATCCTTCAAAACATCACGATGATTATTTTTACGGTATTTCATCACTGTGTTTGTTTAGCCTATTTAATGAGTCATCACCGGAATGACGAATCACCTATGTGATAAAAATGAAATAATATTCTAAATTTTAGATCACCCAAAAAACCAAGGTAATGCTCCATCACGATGATGGAAAGATCTTTTCAAAATTTTTGGACGAAATTAACACATATCCCCTTCGTACCATTATCCCTATTTTTAATTACATAACTAACCTATTTAAATCTTAAAAAAAATTAATTCTTAAAAAGATAAAGATTTATGCTAAAGAATTATATAAAAGATTTATGCTTAAAAAAGTAAAACTTGATATTGTAAGATTAATTATTATCACTTAAAATATCACCTTAAAATGAACATACTAATCCATGTTACATAAATAATATGTATATGATTAAATATGACATTTACACAACATTACCCTAGACATCACGGTGATTAAACAAACACAATACTTCAATATCACATTGATATGCAAAATGAAATTTCAGACCAAACAAACACAGTAATGACATATCATATTGATCCGCATCCACTTATGCTCACATCATCACCGTAAGGTTGAATTACCTCAAACAAATACTCCCACTTTGATTTATTCTAGTAATGAGCTATATTTAAATTAATTACTCGTAATGAGCTATATTTAAATTAATTAATGAGTGTAGTTATAGAACATAATTGTTACTAGTATTTTATTGCACACTCGATGCATGTGCTTAAAATAATATAAATCTATAATATTAGTTTATATTTGAGATATTTATAATTTATAATATATAATAGATGAAAGAATATTTAAACTTTTTTGTAAGGGTATAATTATAATAAATAAAAAAATTGAGGAGTATAATAGTAATTACCTATGTTAAATAAATTATAAAAAGAATAATTAAATTACAATAAATTTTACACATCAACGAACAGTTTTTATCCAGCCCTGTCAATTCATATATAGTATAGATAAAAATAATGTGAGAATAAAAAAATGAACATATTCGAATATAATATAACAATCGCTATTCCTCGTGTGTTGTAATTATTCACAAAACTTAATTTGTAGATAATATTGCAGAATAAATATTTGAAGTTGGTGTCGTAATGGATGACGTAATCATTTTGTTCTTGCATGCACGTGAAATAACACGTTGTTAAATAAATGAAGATGAATGATAGCAACTCCTGTGTATGTCAGTGGCATGTCAACTATGTTTCATTTCATGTATGTTCTTCAATGGTTATAGTCATTTACGAGAGTCTTATTAGGACTAACACCAAATTATAGTATTAATTGTTGCATCTATTCTTTTTTTTTTTTTTTTTTTTCTATCCCGAGGTATCTCCACCCGATCTAGCTATGAGCTAGCTCCTAAATACTGTCGTGGGCTTGCGCCACACACACTTGGCGGAGGCTTAATTGCGCCACACACTCCAGTGGTGGGACTAATCACGGGGTCAGATGAATACGTCTCAAACCCACCTGACAACGATAGTCATGAGAAATAAATTCCATGGGGACTATCAAGGAATTGTGGGAGGAGGAATTTGATCCCACGACCTAACCTACAAATTCTTAAGGCCTCATCTTTGACCAATAGAGCAAGGGGATTAACTTACTTTTAGTGATGGGCTTACCTTATGCATTTTTTTTTAAATCTACAACTCACTTTAGTTATTGATACAACTGTTGCATTATATGGGATAAAGATTCATTAGACATTAGATAGCTTTTGCTGAAAGTACTAAAAAAGAAAACGTAGTGCTATCTATCTAAGTGTAAATGAATCACTTGGGAGGTCGTTTTTCACGCTAAAAATATATTGTTAGTTTACTTTTTTTTTTTTAAAGTATTGTGGTTTTACATTCTTATAATTATTTTCGTTTATATAGAATTGGGCTATGTATGTTCCAATTTTGTTCGGATCTCCCCAAAACAACAAACCCTAAATTGAAGGACCTTTGCTCCCTCTATCTCCATTAATGGAGCCAATCTTTGTTTTTATTATTTTTGTATTGCTCTTTTTTTTTTCTTCTCTTTCTCCCTTTGGATGCTTTTCGTCTTCCTTTGTGGGAGTTTATCTGCCTCTACGGGAGTTTCTTCTCTTCTTATAGGAGCTTTTCGTCTCCCTTCATTAGTCTCCCTCCACGGGAGGTTCTTCTCCCATGTAGAAGTTTTTCATCTCCCTTCATGACAGTCTGAGTTGATGAAGCTTATAGATTTGACCAAAGAAACACAATCTCAAATAAGAAATGTCTACTCCTTATTCCTACATATCATTCGTAGGGAAAAATGCATAGTCTACAATATAGATTTGCTAGTCATCTTCGCAATGGAGTTGTAGGTACATTTTCGGTAGATAAGTTCATATTTTTGAATTATTGGTTTGCGAGTTGTTTAATTTTTTGTGTTTATTTCGTCTGTGGTTAGATAGATGTACTTTCCGATCTATGTTGGTCTGTATGCTCATTGTGGGAGTTTTTTTTTTCCTCTACTGGTATGATATCATTGTAAACCAGAGTGACCTTTCGAACTGTTTAATCCTCGTATTTATCTTTATTTAATGAGATATCATATTATCGTTCGGATTTTTTTTTTTTTTTTTATATAGAATTGGACTCAACTCAAGTTAAATTAAGCAACGCTTGTTGCGCTATGGCCAATTAGCCGACGGTGACTTGGGAGTTTCTGCCGGGATCCTTTTGAAAGATCCATGTTTGCAAATAGGTTGAATTGTAATTACCACAAATTTAACGATGAACAAATGTTCCCTTACAAGAAACTAGTCTCATAGTTGCGCATGGTTTTGTAAGTGTTATATATAGTTCAAAAAAAAAAGCTCCAAATTTCTTATAAGTAATTCATACCTGAAGGTTGACGTGGACTTTTTTGCAGATACGTCGTCATTCGATCATGATCTCAAATGTTACCATAGTTGAAAATTGATGTCCTTAATTCAGGATGCGCTTCTAGTTGTGAAAAATCCCGATGCTTCAATATTGACATTTATGATGTTTTCATAAGTCATAACCAAAAAGTCATAGTTAATTTACAACTCATAATTTCTTACTAAATTAATCTTTCTGTAATATTTTCTTAAAACTTACGAAAATAGGAAATTTACAACTCATAATTTCTTACTAAACACGTCTTTTTTTTTGTAATATTTTCTTAAAACTTACGAAAAATATGGGATTAAGGATATAAATAAATATTTGGTTCTTACGGTGAAAGCTGTAAAATCACATCAGAGGAAATTCAAGAAGGATTTTAAACCACGTTTTTAAACATTTTTTAAAACAAATGTTTCCTTTATTCTTAAAATCGCGAGACATGACATTCGACATAATGACCATGATTGATTTTGAAAAGAATTGTTTAGATTGTTCAGATGAGTGTTAGTCTCTAATTCATCATTAATTTTGTCATCTAAGTTGAAATGTTACTTTGTTGGAACAGAATTCAGAGATATTCATATCTTATCCCTATAAATAGTTATGATCTTATTTTTTAATTTGATTTGTACATGTTTTTTGAATTTTATTTTGTTAGTAGGATAAAAACTGTAAAATTGCTTTTGAAGTTGTTATCGCTGAAAGCCCGTTTGAACTCGTTCAAGAAAACTCAGGTAGGGCTTTAACCAATTTTTTAAACATTTTTTTTTTCAAATAAATGTTTCATTTATTCTTAAATACCTTAGAGAAGACATTCGACGTAACGACCGTCTAGTTTTGAAAGGGATTGTTTAGGTTTCAAATGAATGTTAGTTTCTTCTAACTTCGTATTTATATTGTGACCTAAGTTGAAACACTTGGCTTACTTTGTTGACACATGATTAAGAGATAATCATCTTATCTCTATAGTGATCGTCTTGTTTTCTAATTTGATTTGGACATGTTTTCTGAATATTATTTTATTAATTGGATGAATGCTGTAAAATTGCTTTTCAAGTTGCGAGCGTTGAAAACCCGATTGAACTCGTCGAAGAAAACTAAAGTAGGATCTTATCAATCTTTTTAAAACATTTCTTAAATTAATGTCTCATTTTTCTTAAATTCCTGAGATAAAACATTCGATACAACGTCAATGGCTGGTTTTGAAAGGAATTGCTTAGGTTGTTTAGATTAATGTTAGTTTTTAACTTTTTTATTTATTTTACAATCTAAATTGGAACTCTTCGGTTGCTTTGTTATCACGGAATTCAGAGATATTCAAATCTTATCCCTATGAATATATATCATCTTGATTTCTAATTTGATTTGTGCATGTTTTCATAATTTTATTTTATTATTAGGGTGAAAGCTATCAAATCGCTGGACAAGTTGGAAGTTATGAAAGCTTGATTGAATTGGTTGAAAAAAAAATTAGGCAGGATTTTAATAATTTTTTTAAAACATTTTTTTAAGTAGTAAATGTTCCATTTATTTTAGATTTATGAGAGAAAAGTTTCGACGTAAGAAACAATGGACAGTTTAAAAGTGATTTCCTAGTTTTTTTTTAATGAATTAATTTCTAACTTTTTATTGATTATACGACCTAAGTTGGAACACTTCGACTGCTTTATTGGCACAAAATCCAAAGATATTCATATATTATCTCTATAAAGAGTTTTATAATCTTGTTTCCTAATTTGATTTGTTCATGTTTTCTGAATTTTATTTTATTATAATGATGAAAGCTGTAAAGTCATTGGATAAGTTGAGAGATATGAATGTCCAATTGAACTCATTGAAGAAAACTCATGTATGATTTTAATAATTTTTTTCCACTTTTTTTAACATAAATGTTTCATTTAGTTTTATATTTGTGAGAGAAGACATTTGGCGTAACGACTGTTACAGGTTTTGAAAAGGTTTGCTTAGTTGTTCAGATAAATGTTAGTTTCTAACTTTTTATTGATTTTGCAATTTAAGTTGAAAATCTTCTTACGCTTTGTTGGCGTAATATTCAAATATATTCAGATCTTATCATTATAAATAATTATCGTCTTATTTTCCAATTTGATTTGTGCATGTAATGTGAACTTACTTTTTTTATTAGGATGGAAGTTGTAACATCACTAGTCTGAAAGCCCGATTGAAGTCGTTGAAGAAATCTCAATTATGATTTTAATAAATTTTAAACACTTTTTAAATAGATGTTCAAATATTTTTATATTCCTAAAAGAAGAAACTCGTCGTAACATAACGACCATGACACATTTTGACGGAGCGGAAGCGAGTAGAATTAAGAAAATTAAAGAACACGTCTTTAAGATTCCAAGATACGAAAGAAACTCGAACTTTATTAATAACTCTCCATGAATGAATTATCATATGATACCTAGGCAAGGTATTTATAAGAATCTAAAGGAGAAAATATCTAAACAATACCTAACTAATTATCCTATATTATAGCATAATATTATTAACTAATTATTCTAGATCTTGTCCTACATCAATTTCCCTCACTTGAAGAGAACTCGTCCCCGAGTTATACTCTGGATAAAGCGCCTCTTCAGACGGATGATACCCAGATAGATCAGACACATTAAAGGTTGAAGAGATATTCATATCATCTGGTAAGTCCACCACGTACGCATTATTGCCCACTTTTTTTACGATTCGGCAGGGCCCGTACCTTTTATTCTTCAACTTATTATACGTACCAGCTGGAAACCTGATTTTGCGCAAATAAACCATCACCAAGTCACCCACCTCGAACTCTTTAAGCCTACGATGCTTATCAGCGTCAGACTTATACTTACTATTGGCGGCCTCTATGTTTTGCCGAACTATATCCCGCACAGTCTGCACACGTTTCGCCATATTATCCGCAGCAATACTAAATCCGGGAAGCTTAGGTAGCGGCACGAGATCAAGAGCAAGCTTCGGTGATTTAGTGTAAACAATCTCGAATGGCGCCTTCCCAGTAGAACGATTCACCATGCTATTATACGCAAATTCTGCTTGCGGTAAAATCGCATCCCACTGTTTCGGTCGATCACCCGACAGACAACGAACCATATTTCCTAATGTCCGATTAGTTACCTCGGTTTGTCCATCTGTTTGCGGGTGGCCCGTGGTACTATATTGCAATGAAGTACCAAACTTCTTCCACAAAGTCCGCCAAAAATGGCTTAGAAACTTAACGTCCCGATCAGAGGTGATAGTCTTAGGAACGCCATGTAAGCGTACGACTTCTTTGAAGAATAAATCAGCAATATGTGATGCATCTGATGTCTTCTTGCAAGGAATAAAATGAGCCATTTTAGAAAATCTATCGACGACAACAAAAACAGAATCCATGCCAAGTCGGGTCCGTGGAAGACCCAATACAAAATCCATAGATAGATCTTCCCAGATATCTTCAGGAACCGGCAATGGTGTATACAACCCGGTGTTTTGCGCTTGTCCCTTAGCAGTCTGGCAAATAGGACAACGCTGCACAAATTTTCCTGCGTCTCTTTTCAGCTGTGGCAAAAAATAACGACCTTCTAGCAAGCTAATCGTCTTATCTCGACCTACATGGCCAGCAAGACCCCCCGAATGCACGTCTCGAATGAGTTGTTCGCGCAATGAGGAACGCGGAATACACAACCGATTCGCATGAAAGAGATATCCGTCTTGCATATGAAACTCCTCTACAGCCTGTTTTATCTTACACTTTTCCCAAACCTCTTTAAAATCGTCATCAGACTCATATAATTCTTTCAAATAGTCAAACCCAGTTATTTCCGATTTGAGAGTAAGAAGTAACGCACCTCGCCTGCTAAGAGCATCAGCAACTCGGTTTTGTTGACCAGATTTATGCTTCAACGTGAACGTAAATCGCTGCAAATACTCAATCCATGCCGCATGCATTTTGCTAACGCTCTTCTGATTGTTGATATATTTTAACGCCTGGTTATCACTAAACAAAACAAAATCACGCTGAATCAAGTAATGTTCCCAATGGGTAAGGGCTCGAAAAACTGCATAGAACTCCTGCTCGTAAGTACTCCATTTCTGTCGAGCGTTATTCAATTTCTCGCTGAAAAATTCAACAGGCTTACCCTCTTGTGATAACACCGCGCCAATGCCCAGATTCGAAGCATCACACTCCACAGTGAATAGCTTCTCAAAGTCTGGTAAAGCTAAAACCGGCGCATTACACAATTTCTCTTTAATCAATACGAAGCTTGCCTCGGCCTTCTCATTCCACTCGAAATTTCCCTTCTTCAAGCACTCGGTAATAGGAGCCATAATAGTGCTAAAATCTCGAACGAACCTACGATAGAATGTCGCAAGTCCATGAAAACTTCGCACGTCGCTAACTGTCGTAGGAGTAGGCCACTCTCGTATCGCGCGAACCTTCGCTTCATCAGTTCGAACGCCTTCTGAACTAATCACGAACCCTAAGAAGATTAAGTGAGAAGTCGTAAACTCGCACTTCTTGAGATTTTCGTATAACTTATATTCCCGCAAAACCTCGAATACCGCTCGTAAATGTTGAAAATGCTCCACCTCAGTTTTGCTGTAAATTAGGATATCATCGAAATAAACAACCACAAATTTATTGATGAAAGGCTTGAGAACCTGATTCATGAGGCGCATAAATGTGCTAGGAGCATTCGAAAGTCCGAATGGCATAACAAGCCACTCGTACAACCCCTCCTTAATTTTGAAGGCAGTCTTCCATTCATCTCCTGGCCTAATCCGAATCTGATGGTATCCACTCCTCAAGTCGACCTTGCTATAAACACACGAACCTGCGAGCGCATCTAGCATATCATTCATTCGGGGAATGGGAAATCTGTACTTTATAGTGATTCGATTGATCGCACGGCTGTCTACGCACATCCTCCAGCTACCGTCTTTCTTTGGCGTTAACAACGCAGGTACTGCGCAAGGACTCATACTCTCACGAATTTTGCCAGCCTTTAACAACCCCTCCACTTGTTCTCGCAGAATTTCATTCTCCTTTGGGCTCATTCGATAGTGCGGTAGATTAGGTAGGCTTGCTCCAGGTGCCAAATCGATGTGATGCTGAATATCCCTCATAGGTGGCAACCCGCCTGGCAGCTCCTCAGGAAACACATCCTGAAACTCATCTAATAATGGTCGTATGACAATGGGAATCTCAGAATCAGACCTCTCAATGATACCTTTAATCGCTAGTACGAGAACTGCATCGGTCTCTCTTACATCAGCATTAAATTCGGCTTCTGATACAGCTAAGAAAGTCGTACCCCCTGTTTTAGGATTGTTGGGCAATTCGGTTCTATCAACCAATGGTAATAACACAATACGTCACCCATGAAAGTAAAACTCATAAGTATTTTGTTTTCCATCATGGACAGAGTCGACATCGAACTGCCATGGTCGACCCAACAAAATTTGGCAAGCATCCATATCAACTACATCACATAAAATCTCATCCCGATAATGTTTACCGATAGTGATAGGAACACGACAGACCTCTGTTACCTTAGATTCTGCACCTTTCTTAATCCATCCGATTTTGTACGGCGTTGAGTGCTTCTCTGTTGGCAACTGCAACTTCTGAACCAACGCCTTGGACACAATATTTTCATTGCTGCCGCTGTCAATAATAACAGTGCATACCCTCTGGCTAACCAGACACTTCGTACGGAAAATATTATGACGTTGTGGATCTTCAGTCACCCGTGGTGTCAACAACAGCAGCCGAACGACGCCAACTAAGCTGGAGTCGTTACCATTGCCTCCTTCCTCAGCTAACTGATCATCATCATTAGGGTCAACATAGCTTGTCTCAGCCCATTCATGATCTTCAAGTGGTTGGTCAACATCATATCGTTCGGCTATGTTAACCTTTCGACTCCGACACTCATTAGAACGATGGCCCGGCTCTCCACATCTATAACACTTATCCCCAAACGGTTTCGAGTATGGATTCGACTGTCTATTTTGTGATGAGGGCAGATGTCTAGGTTGGCTCCGAGTCGGTTGATTTTGGGTGGGAGGCTTTTCAGTAGATGGTGGGGAAGGTAAAACCGGAGCTTTCCCTCGATTGTTTGTAAGTGGTGGCATCTCTTGGTTAAAACGAGTAGGCTGACTTCGTATTGGTTGCCGATTGAGTTGGGCTTCAATCTTTCTGGCAAGGTTTATAGCTTCATCTAGACTCCACACAGTATGGAGACTAATCTGATCCTGGATTGCAATACGCAAGCCTCCAACAAAACGAGCGACTTGCTGATTATCAGTTTCAGCCAAGTTATTGCGTGCGTTTAACCGTAGGAACTCGTTACTGTACTCCCGAATGGAACGTGGTCCCTGCCGGCAATTCTGATATTGATGATATAACGTCTGCTCGTAATCCAACGGTAAGAATCTCCTTCGCATCAGGCGCTTCATCTTCACCCAAAGATGTATGTGTTGTTTCCCCTGCCTACGCCTATTCTCCTGTAGTTGATCCCACCAGACCGATGCTCCGCCTTTCAACTTATAGGCAACAAATTTAAGTTGTTTCTCTTCCGGAATCTTGGCATAACTGAAGAATTTTTCAACGTTAGATTCCCAGTCCAAATATTCCTCAATGTCGAGATAGCCGTCGAAAGTCGGTAGATCAATCTTGAGGCGAAAATCTGGAGTTTCATCATTGTCTCTTCTCCCACCACAATTGTAACGAGGTTGTGCACGAGGGAGTTCTTCACACCTGTCCTCATCATCCTCATCGCTATCGAACACCGTGTGACCGCTGCCCATAGCAGGCTGGATCGGAGGCACAACTCCGCCACGAGCCTGTCTACGATTGACGTTCACATTTTCGTTAATCCCAGAAGCCGGAGCGATCCTTAACCCACGTAGCGTATTAATCATCTCTGCGAAAAGAGTGCGTTGCGCCATGAAAAATTTTCGCTGCTCCTGCTGGAATTCAACGATCGTCGTCCTCAATTCTTCGATTGTAGAACGATTGCTATCCTCGCCGTTATTGGCCATCTCGTCCCGGGCACACCGAGGCTCTGATACCACTTGACGGAGCGGAAGCGAGTAGAATTAAGAAAATTAAAGAACACGTCTTTAAGATTCCAAGATACGAAAGAAACTCGAACTTTATTAATAACTCTCCATGAATGAATTATCATATGATACCTAGGCAAGGTATTTATAAGAATCTAAAGGAGAAAATATCTAAACAATACCTAACTAATTATCCTATATTATAGCATAATATTATTAACTAATTATTCTAGATCTTCTTGTCCTACATCAATGACAAGGATTGGTTATGTTGTTCAGATAAACTCGTCGGCAATTCAGTGATATTCATATATCATCCATATGAATAGTGATCAGCTTGTTTTCTAATTTGATTTGCGATTGTTTTCGATATTTTATATTATTATTAGGATGGAAGCTCTCAAATCGCTGGACAAGTTGTGAGCGTAGATTTATTTAATATATCATGAATGTTTCTAAAAAACACTAATTTATTTAAAATTCGACTAAATTGTAATTCAGTAAAAAATTTAGAAGATCTTACCTAATCTCTCCATCTGCCGTAGTGTTCGAAGAAGCGCATTGCTAATAAAACAATAATTTTCTTTTCTCGAAATGCTCCACACCTGCGACCAATGATTTAACGGCTCTAAAAGTCGACGGTTTCATTTCTCTGTGCACGTGTTTCATCAACAAAAAATTCGTTCTCTGCTTCAAAAGCTGTGGACGAATGGAAAAATTGATTAGAGTCAAATATTAAAACAATAAATACGACAATAATTCCAAAATAAATCGTCCCTTACAATTAAAATGTTGAGCAATCGTGATATGACGCTGATAGTGCTTAAAGAAATCTAAAATATGGACAAAAAAAAATGTTAAATGAATTCGTAAGATCCATAGTGGCTACAAAACGCATTATGACAAAGATAAAAGATTTTGTAAGGCTTCTTGACTACTAATATGCAAAATCTAAACTAAGCTTATGTTGGATAGGATACATGTCAGTGATAGGTCAATGAGAAAAAAATCAGAGACTATGAGACTGTAAATGTAGATCAAATAGTCACCAATCTCAGACTGATAACTCATACTAAGAATGTACTTGTAAATGTTATAAAGAATATAGTATTAGTCTAATCAAAGACACGCCACTAAGTTATCCCTCAACTCAATCAAAATTACAAATTAAATCTAAAAGCTTCACAATCACTCAGTTAAGAAGCATCAAACAATGAAAACAGATAAATATTCTTTATCGCGTAGTCCAATCAAAAACAATAAAAGTAGTAGTGAACTTCAAAACCTGTCATTGGATTGAATCTACTCGAATTTAGCAAAAGAAAAATACACAATTACAACTAGTTCAATTCTACAAAATAATTTTTTTAAATATTTTTCTAATTAAATGTTTCATTTATTCTTAAATTCCTGAATGAAGATGTTGCACATAACATCTCGTAGTTTTGAAAGAGATTGCTTAGATTGTTCGAATGAATGTTAGTTTCTAATTCTTAATGATTTTGTGACCTAGATTTGAAACTTTTCTGCTGCTTTGTTAGAACATAATTCGTAGATATTCACATCTTATCCCTACGAATATTTAACATCTTGTTTTCTAATTTGATATGTGCATGTTTTCTAAATTTTATTTTATTATGAAGATGCAAGCTGTCAAATTGATGGTTAAGTAGAGAGGTCAGAAAGCTCAATAAAACTCATTGAAGGAAACCCAGGTTAGGTCTTAATAACTTTTTCAAAATACTTTTTGTTTCATTTATTCTTAGATTTTTTAAAGAATATTTTCGACGTAACAACAATGACTGGTTTTGAAAGGGATTGATTAAGTTGTTCTGATGAGTGTTAGTTTTTAACTTTATATTTATTTTGCAAACGCACACTTCAGATACTTTGTTGTCATAGAATTAAGAGATATTCATATCTAATCTCTAGTTATTATCTTTTTTTTTTAAAAAATTGATTGCTAATTTATTTTTAAAATTTTATTTTATTATTAGGATGAAAGCTATCAAAATGTCCTTTTTGTTCGTAGTATTTTTTGTAGTGTTGATTTGTGCCATGAAATACGTGGCATTAGTAGCTTTACTTGCTCAGGTCCCATAAGAAGATAAATGAAAATGTCATGTCAGTACAATTATTCAAAGCCCTTTGGAGTAGCAATAATTGTACACAATTAAGCTCCTAAAAAATGAATTAAATTTGGAATCTTTATTATGTAACGTTAGCAAGCTACATCTTTTACATCATGAACAGTATATGTAATAATATATAACATGAATGTAAGTAATTAACTTCATAATTGTAAAGGATGTATTGAAAGAAATGTGTTTAAAAGCCAATGCACCCTTCAAATAGTTAAAGAAGATGATGGTACACAAGAGAATTGGAGACCACACTTTCCTCGGATATTGGTAAGAACTGAGCCTTCGAAGAGGGTTCTAGCGTTCATTGAGAGCTCGTTTGTATCCACGCAGCCTGCTGAGCCCATTTCTCCAAAACCTCGAAGTCCTTTAATGGAAGGTGTTACAATTCGGGCATTTGTCTGAAAATTTAGTAGGTGTTCTTTGCAATAAATTGATTGTCTTTATTATCGCATGGAATATTGTATGAGGCGCTATAAGATGCTATGTGAAATTCATCACTGTTTATCCAATAAAATCTTGTGCAGGCTTCAATGTAAATCGTTGGCCTCTAAATAGTACTGGTAATACCTTCGACCTTATCGTGTATCCACGTATTTATTTATTTTTCTCCTGCAAGTTATAATTTTCATTATACCATAAAATATTTTAGGATTATTACACGACAGAGAATGACTTCTCAGGAGCTCGACGGGGGAAATTTGACCCAGAAGAAGGTGAGCTCATCTGATATGCTCACAATTACATGAAAATCCAATATCTTGTGATAACATCAATGTTTTCTATTTTTATTTCTAGGTTCCAGAATTGGCATTCATTATAGCATTGATCGATCTCAATCTGGGACTACTCTACGTAAATTCGCCATGTTCCAAAGAAACGCTACAGATTGATCTCAAACCAAATCCACTACATAACAATGAGACACAAGTGATGGAAATTTACTCTCAAAGGTAAATTGTTTTCCATCAGTCTTACCATATATATCATATATTGGACCCTTTTCCTAGAATGGACGTGGGATTTGATTAGGTATGAGGTTCAAGGATACCAAAGCGAAGTGGACGAATGGTTTACCAATGCCATTGGCCGACCTTGCAAGCTTGTAAGAAGTTTCGGTTCTCAAAATCACATTTGCTTGGATAGGACTAACGGGACTTGTTGAGATGTTGAAACCCAATTGAACTTTGTCAAGAAGCTCAGTTCTTGCTAATATCCGAGGAAAGTGTGGTCGATGTGAACCGTCGATTGAAATCGAGTACGTCCCATTATTCTTACCATGAAAAAAAAAAAAAAAAAACAACCCCTTCGTTTTCGTTCAGTGACGCGCCTAGTATTGGATCCATATAGTTATTATATCTAACAAAAACAGGAAAATATATATTTCGGGATATTATTGAGACTGTGTAATAGCATTATCATCAATCAAGGTTCTCATTTGGCTGTCGGAGAACAAGTCCTTGGCAGCGACAGGTAATTTAATACAATGTATATTTGAGACAATATTTGTTTATATTTGCACAGTTTCTATCTTAGAATAAGTATTTTATATTGAAAAAAAAAGGGCTACAGAATATAAACTAAACAGTGGAATTAGCAGCAAATTAAAGTTAGAATAATATAAACCAAAAAGTCTGGTATGAGGTGTTATAAAAATATTAATTGTGATTCATATTATATTAAGATTATTTTTTTATAATTATACTTATATTAAGATTATAATGATAATATAGCTTATAATATTAAAGAGAGAGATTAGAGAGAGATTAAGTATAAAATCTTTTCAATACTTGGTGTGTTTTACAATGAACTCTAATCACTTATTTATACTACTAATAATTCACTATTACAACTAATCACATTAATTACAATTATACACATCATACTAAAATACAAACTTTTCAATTAAACACCTCATCTTATCATCTTATCACATTATCGTCATTTAATACAATACTTCCAAATCATCAATAATTTAACTAATATTATTATTTAAAATATCGACATTTAATTATTTCATAATATGAGGTACATAAATTCGACCAAATATAGAAGTCTATCGAAAACTATATTTTATCACAAATGGGTGTCATTAAACTAAAGCAGCTTTCGGCCTCAAAGGCTTATTAAAAAAAATCCCCAACTTTTTATTCCTTCATTTTTGAAATAAGAACGCAACTTTAATAAATTATGCTCAACTAAATTTCAGAGTCAAAGAAGGCGTTCGTTGTTATTACATATTATAATATCCCATCCCCATTAAACATATTTTCTTGCTCTGTCATTGCTCACTCCAAAGATCAGTTGATACAAACAAAGTGCTGCTGCATTATACCGATCGAAGAAGGAGCCTTTCATTTCTTCGAATTAATGGCGACATCTTATGCAGCTTTTACTTCTCTCATGCATCTCATGTCAGATCTCCATGAACATCCTTACCCTCCCATCAAGCTCGGCCAAGAACTCGTCGACTCTCTCAATTCGAAGATCTCTTTCTTTCAGAGGTTCCTCGAAGATCACCACACCTCCGTCGACCTCGACTTGGAGCTTCGAATGGCTGATGCAGCATATGCTGCGGAAGATATCATCGATGCTCACATAGCGGATGATGGAGTTCTCGATGAAGTTGACTTCAACACAAGTCTTCAAAAGGCGATACAAAGCATGGATCTCATCGAGAAAGAAGTGACGGAGATTAATTGGAATACTGAGAAGAAGAAAAGTAGTCCAGGCAGCGACCAACCTACACGACGACCTGCTGCTAATAATTCTGATGGTATGGTGGTCGGTATGGAAGACCTAACAATCGAAATCGTGGACAAGCTCACTCTGCCTCAGGGATCTGGCCGTCGGATTGTCTCAATAACAGGTATGGGTGGAATAGGTAAGACAACACTTGCTAACAAAGTCTATAACCATCCTTACGTTGGGAACTACTATGATGTTCTTGCTTGGGCTACCATATCCAAGGACTACAACATACATGAAAGTCTGATAGAACTTGTTCATTGTCTAGATAAGAAACAGAGCAAGGAAAGTTTGAGAGGAGAGGAAGAGCATGTTTTGAGTGAAAGATTGCACAAGGGTTTATTCGAGAAAAGGTATCTAGTTATAGTAGACGACATATGGGATGTCGAGGCGTGGGATAGTTTGCGCAAGTTCTTGCCGGATAGCCGCGGTAGTGGAATTGTCATAACCACCAGAGAATCGAAATTCGCTTCGATTAGCTCGCATGCTTTTTCTGTGGGTTTGTTAGACGAGGGAAAAACTTGGGATTTACTTTGCAAAACCGTATTCGGACAAGATGACTGCCCCCGCGAGTTAGAGGATGTTGGCAAGGAGATATCGAACAACTGTAGAGGACTTCCTCTTTCGGTTGTCGTGATTGGAGGCCATCTAGCAAGGTCACCACGAAAGCAAGAATATTGGAAATATGTAGCAGAAAATTTAACTTCCACCGTGAGTTCAGTTGACGATGCAATTTGCGCGAAGATATTATCATTAAGCTATGTCCATTTACCCGTGCACTTGAAGCCTTGTTTCCTTTACATGGGAATTTTTCCCGAAGATAAAGCGATTAATGTCCACAGACTGGTCAGACTATGGGTGGCAGAAGGGTTTCTAAAACCAATTTGTGGAAAGAGCCTAGAAGAGGCTGCACGAGAATATATAGGTGACCTCGTCGGTAGGAATCTCATTTTAGTTTCTGACTGGTCTCAAATGGGAGAAGTAGTCGCATTCAAGGTCCACGATCTTTTGAGGGATTTAATCTTAAAAGAAGCCATAGAGAAGAAGTTTCTTTGCATAGTGCGGAAGCAGCATGATCTAGAAGTTTCAAACAAGGAAAGACGAATAGTCCTTTATCCAAGCTCATATGAGGTGGACCGTTTCTATTCCGACGCAGCTGTCCAGAAATCACCGTCAGTGTTGCGTAGTTTGATACTTGAGGATATATTATTATTACCTTCTTCAGTTTATAGTAAGTCGTTAAGAGTTTTGGCTTCAACTTGGTATTTGGACAGTAGTAGTATAGATGGCATGGTAAAATCTGCTTCTCAACATGTTAACTTGCGCTGCCTTCACTTCTCATCATCTGAACGTAATGGATTGGTTATCTTTTCTTCATCAATTATTTGGATCTGGAATCTTCAGTCTCTATACATAATAGGTTGCGTAAGGGCTGAATTACCGAAAGAAATCTGGAAAATGTCTCAACTCAGACATATCTGCATATACAACAGATTCATTCTCTCGGATCCTCCTCCAAGTGAGAGCAGCGACGTTGATATCTTGAAGAACCTTCAGTCGGCTGAGACGATACTAAATTTGAGTTTTTGCGAAGATTTGGTCAAAAGAATTCCCAACGTCAGGAGATTGAGTGTGGAATATGATGATGAAGTCGAGGGGTTTAGTGAGGGGGTGTATGCTCTGAACAACATCGCTCGTCTTGAAAAGCTTGAAACGCTTACTTGCTGGTTGGACAATGTGAGGTCCGTAGCACGACGAAACGAAATGCTGTCGAGTATTACTTTCCCGGCCCATTTACTCAAGTGCTTGCATATGAGTGGCCTTTGTTTGGATGACGACTTAACGATGACTAAGATTGGCTCACTGCCACTGCTAGAAGAACTAGGTCTGTGGAGTTGCAGCGGAAGCGGGTGGAATCACGTCGAAGGACAGTTTGTTCGTTTGAAATACTTGGAGATATGGAAGTGTAGTGATCTCGAATGTTTTACGGCAGATTCCAACCATTTTCCTTGCCTGGAAGAGCTGGAACTAATCGATATGGATAGGTTGAAGGAGATATCCCCAGATGTTGGAGACATACAGACGCTGAGAAATATCATATTGGATTATTGTCAGGACTCAGCTGTTATGTCTGCTAAAGAAATAGCAGAGTACCAAAAACACCAAATGGGGAATGAACAATTACAAATTAAGGTTAGATTGCATTACGAATCCATTCTTTCTGCAGAGAGCTTGAGCGCAAGTAACTTTATTATTGTCGAATGATTTCCATTATCATCATTGTATTGTATGTATTTATTTCTAACAATGCAGCTGCAGCAGTTCAGTCGTAGAGTTCTTCATTGTATTTTATGTATTTATTTATGCTTGCTTATTTGTGTGTTTGTTTGTTTGTACTGAGTGAGAAGAAAGATTATGATAATGTATTATTTATTATGAAATAATTAAATTTATTAAGACGTAGATATTTTAAATAATAATATTAGTTAATTAAAAAGTTTGTATTGTATTAAATGATGATAAGATGAAATGTATAATTAAAGAGTTTGTATTTTATTGTGAGATGTATAATTGTATTTAATGTAATTAGTTGTAATAGTTATTTATTATTAGTATAAATAAGTTATTAGAGTTCATTGTAATTCACACCACAATATTGAAATATTTAATCACTCTCTAATCTCTCTCTCTTTAATATTATATACTACATTATCATAATATAAGTATAATTATAGTAACATAATCTTAATATAGTATTTAATCACAATTAATAATTTATAACACATCTATACTATTTATTAAGTGGGAGAGTGAGATAAAAACTGCTAATTTTGATATGTAAACTTATTTGAAATTTTACCCTTTCATTTCAATTTATTTTAATCGAGTAATTACCATTTTAATCCTAAACTTATTTTTATTATAATTATATCCTTACAAATTATTTTTAAATATATATTAAAAATAATATTTAATCTATTAAACAATATAAATTACAAATAAAATATAAAGAAAATTATATATTTATATATTAAGCACACCCATTGAGTGTGCAAAAAATACTAGTATTTATTATAAAATATTAAAATACGTGTAGATGTATATTATTTAGAATGATGATTAAGTAAAAAGATTGGTTGTTAAGTTAAGAATGGAGGTTGAGAAAGTTAGATTTGATTATCTTATTGATTAGAATGATAGATGTGATTTTTGTGTGGTTGATGTAATATTTGATTTTGTGGATGTAATTTGAGAGATTTGTGTATAAATATGTGATTTATATGTGTAAAAATATATAGAAAGTATTGAATAAAAGAAGTTATTTATCTCTCTAGTTATCTCTCTAATATTTATATAATCGTCGTTAGTAAAATACTTAATAGTTATAATATTCTATAACACGTTATCAGCAAGAGCGTTCTCCGTCACTCCGCTGAAGATCTTCTACATGTTTAGTTTAGGTTCGGTAATTTTTATTTTGTATCTATACTACCAAATTGTGTTTAAGTTAATATATATAATAAACGTATAACTAAACGCCTTATCCCGAGTAGTTTCGTGGAATATCGTTCATTATAAGTGACGAGAGTTCCAGATTTCGATTCCCGGTGGTGACGTGAGGAAATTTTTTTACGAGATTTACGAAAAAGATATTAAAATAATTTTTATTTATAGTATTAAATATATTTCAAGATATATTATTTTTCTAAATTAATATATTACGACTTTTGATTTTATAAAAGAAACATGTCAGTTTACAAAAATGGATAAAAAAATACACCAATGTTTTTAAAATATAATTATTAATTGTAATTTTTTCTTTAATATTATAATTACTGAAATATATTTTATTTTGAAGGATGCCGCTATGTCCGATCGATCAGCATTTGGGCAAATCATTCGGCGGAGGAAGTAGTTTTTGGTCGGGTCGTTCGCCGTCCAACACAAGCCACGCCATCCTCAAGCCCCAAGTCATGTGAGTTTCTATATGACAATGCATGAACCACACGCCTGCAACACCACAACTTCGTTTTTATTACCATCAAATATTGACGTCGTACCGATCAGTTAAATAAACAAATACCTGGATTATCAGCCAAGAACCGTACCGCGACCCACCCGCCCGCGGGAACACCGACCGTATTCCTCTCAATCGGGTCGACCAGATTGAACCTCTTGGTGTCACGGACCGGGTCGTAGTTACCAAACCCTTGGCCCACGACGAAGAAGTTGAACCCATGCAAATGCAAAGGATGGCTCTCAGCCCCTAGAATGCTCGTACCCTGAATAACCAACTCCACGCTCGTATTGAACGGCAAAACCATAACTTTCTTCCCGTTAGAGACCATCGTGTTGTTGGGCGGGTTGCCCGTGTAATTAAACACATTCGAAGGGCTGTAAGGGAAATCGCGGTCGTAAACACCTTTCGATATCCCCGTATAATGGGCTTGCAAGAGAGCCGTCGTGGGCATCACAAATGATATATTACTGATCGAAGCCGCAAATTTATTTCCATTAGGTCCTTGGCAGGAACTCTTGTCGCGATGGTCGCACGGATTCGTGCCCATACCTACGCTGAAGAAGAAGTGTTTGTCCACCTTTTGCGGTACGTTTGCCGGGAAATCCTTACTGTTCAAGCTCCTTAGCTTCTTCGCAAAGCTCGCAGCGAAAGAGCTGTCGCTTACAGCTGGGAGAGTGGGCGTATATAATGGTAATGCTCTTCTCCTTGACGGCGATGATTCGTATTCTAACACTCCCGCAACTGTGGAGTTATCGAACGTTCCTTGGCCCATAGCATAGGGTCGAGCGGACATTAAAAACCTAGCTTTCGGGAAGTAGGGTTTTGTCTTGAGGAGGACATTGGTTGTTTGCCCCGGCGCAATAAGGATAGTGCTGGTCTCAAATGGTTTAACATAGACACCGTCAGCATCTACGACGGTTAGCGTGTGGTTCGCAACGCTGAAGAAGAGTTCGTCATTGAGTGCAGCGTTGATCATTCGAAGGAGATAGGTTTTCCCGGGCTTAACCCTGAGCTTAAACGAGTCTGCCTCAAATTTCTGCGAACGTTATTTATACGCATACGTATGTATTAATTAAAGAATGTCGATTACTATATATATACCTTTGGCCGAGCAATTATACAATGGCCCGGGGAGTCCATTGATGGTATAAGCGTCGGAGACGTTCGGACCGCCGCCGCTTCGTAAAGCCTGGTTGATTATGGCCTCGGTATCGGAATTAAACCATTCTCCTTTTAAATTACTTTAACCATTTGAGACACTATTATTTAACCACAAAATCGAAAGGTTTTCAATGAAAATTTTAATGTATTATTACATACCAAAAATGACGGGGACTTCCTCGTAAGGTTTCTCGAAAGGGTAAGGCTCATCCTTCTTCGGGAGTATGATGATTGGGCCGTAGAGAGTCGACCTTAGCCACGAGATGTGCGCGTGCCAGAAAAGTGTGCCTCGTTGGCCTACGACGGTGAAGTTATACACATAGCTCCGACCAGTCTGTATGGGACACTGTGTAATATATGCCGGCCCATCAGCCCAACCACTGCGAAGTTGCTTGATTCCATGCCTGTCGATGGAAACCTCAGCACCATGATTGCTCGTATACTAAACCACGCAAGTTATTATATATCTTAAGTATACCAGTGAATGGTGATGTTGTCCGAGACTTGGTTGGTAACGTTTATAAGGAGACGATCGCCTTCTCTTGCGTCAATACGAGGGCCCGGGAATTCCCCGTTCACTGTAATGATGCTCCTCGTGTGGCATAGCCGCGCGACGTTTTGCATTTGTATCTAAATTACAGGCGAAGAAGAATGATTTTAGAGCAATACATACGATGCTAATGCTCTAAAAAAGAATGTAATAATGAGAATTCGTACGTTGAAATGATAGAGCCTTGTAGCTGCTCACGCATGCCATGGGAAGATGCAACATGCCGTGAAAGCCAAGAACATTAACCCCATCGGAAACCGATCATAGGCTATTTCCATACCTTTTTTTTTTTCTAGAAGTTTGTATGTGTATTAATAGATATAATTCAAACTCTTTCACTTCTTGTGTGGTGTGGTGGGTACTATTAAACACGGAAATGTTTTATAGGTTGTATGCAAGTTATGAGTATAACGGTTGGTGATTAGCTAAGTTAAACGATTTTTTCGGTTTTTTTTTTTCTCGAAAGGAGGTATCCGAACGTCACTTGGTTCCCACGTTCAATATGAAGTGAATATGAATTTTTGGTGGTTATGAAACAACTTCAACTTCATCGTACTAATTATCTCTTGTACAACACAATGCCTTCGTAGACCCTGCCTGCAATTCGACGTAGTTCATTCTGAATTGAATCTAAATCTCATTGTCCGCTATGACACACTCCCAAAACTTCTAGGTAGGATCAATCGTTTAGGCTATTTATACCGCTATAAACCTACGCAGACTACAATAATCAAGAAATTCAAGTATGATCGAATACCATACTTCACAATCAGAAAGGAAAATTCCACGACTATGATTTGTATCATTTTTTTTCTTACCTTTTTTTTTTCCCAACATCCTTTCACCGACGCAAGTATATTGTCATTGTCTCTGCAAACACGTGAAATAACACACATTGTTAAATAACCATCGCACGACGAATGACGACGATATAGCAACTGTGTATGTTGTCCAACGATTCCTTTGTCATTTTTTCACTAATTTGGAATGCATGGCATTGCATTATTCAATCAGTCACAAGGGCCAACACTAAATTTGTAGTATTAGTTGTATTGTTTTTATTCAGACCCCATCACAATTATTGTTGTACCTTATTTCGTGATGGGGCTTATTATCTTTTTTATTTAAAATTCACTATTGATATCTACAGCTGTTGTAGTATTATATGATTGCACAATTATTCTTTCTGGTATACTTCATGGCAAGAAGATGATTATGCATTAAATAGCTTTTGCTCCTTTTTTTTTTCCAGATTTACTATATAGTTTTATTCCATAATATTGAGTCAAAATTTGACAATGTAATTAATAATTAAAACTGCTAAATAATATGAACAGATAAAAAAAAATAGATATACTAGTACCACCAATTGCAACATTTTCTTTAAATAGTATCATCACTTGCAATTCATTCTTCAAGCATTTTTTGCAATATTCAATCAAAATCCAAGTAGGTATTGCGGGGAGCATAATAAAGAGGGTAGTGTAGTGCTATCTTAGTGTAACTGATTGAGATTGTCTGGCAAGTCGTTTTTTCACCCTTTAATTATTTACTTGATTTTTTTTGTTTTTTTTTTTTATCAAATTGTCCCGAGATGTGGAATAAGTGATCAGGTCGTGGTATCTCTAGAAAGAGGTTACATGTTCGGTTTTACTTGGTCGCCTTGATTTTCGATGTTTGTTGTGGTTTGAAACAGTACACGCTCCAGGAGGATAAGTCTCGCTGGAAACTGGAATCGTGCGGACAATGAGGTTTAGATTCGATTCACATTGAAAATTGGGGTCGCGCCGATAATGCTCGCCGGACTCAACAAGGATAGACACTTGCTTGGCGAAAGCGAGACATGTCAGTAATGCAGCCATGATTTGGCAGTGATGGGCACTTGCTTGGTGGAGCGCCTAGGATTATCGGACAATGGTGATGATGTTGCGAGCTAGGCGGGCGAGGCAAGTTGAGCGAGAAATCTAAGCCAAAGTGACGGGATGCTCGGGCCATGCTCGACAATCATGCGAGGAATACCGAGACCTTGCGCGCATAGCGGGCGGACTTGATGGTTACCTTGAAAACTGCCTACGATCGGACGTGGCTTTGACCCGTTCAACTTGCACCCATGAAGTTGAAGAAAACATTTGAAGATTTGAAGATTAGTTGACAAGTGATTCTTAATAAAAAAAATTAAACTAAACAAATAGAAATAAATAAATGGAAAGCACAGCAGAGGAGAGGTCCATGTATGTCTTTGCTCCCCTCTACGCCACAGTACTGTCATGTCGCATTTTCCTCGTGCAGTACAATACAAACTAATAATGCACACATATATTTCCTTCTGGTACAGCTCAACAATTGGAAATTTCTGGTGTGGAACTTACGTAGAGATGGCAATGGATATATTCATATAGACCCCGATCCACACACGATTAAATAATTAGCATAAATCCAACTCAATATTTTTAGTGTTAATCGTCGAGACTAAGACCCATTAAATCTCTTTTTTTTTTTTCTATCCCGAGGTATCTCCACTCGATCTGGCGCAGAAGTTCGAAGCACTTATGATGTCCACGACCGTAGGCCGTACTAGACTGAAGAATCAAGAGAGCCCGCTACCTCCACGGCCGTTGAGTGTAGCAGTTATTTTGTTTAAGCTGGAGCCAAATCTGTTTCCAGCCAAGAACCTTCTAGAGGCTATTTCGTTTATAAATAGTCGTTTTTAGCTCGACCTTTGTATTAAGAAATTAAGGAGTCAGCCGTAGAAGTATGTTGTTTTAACGTGAAGAAAACTTGCAGAAGAAAAACAGAACACTTCATTCACTAAAAATTACAGACTTTAAAGTTTAGACAAAACAAGTAACTACCCACTAACTTGATAATTCAAAAGTAGTAACTGACATATAAAAACTTTAACACGTGGACATTTCAGTCCTAAAACAACTTCTTAACACTCCTCCTTGTTTTAGGAGGTACAAACACCAAGTCTTGACCTCAAAAGGCAATGGTTTGGTGAAAATATCTGCAATTTGATTTTCAGTTTTGCAGTATACAAGAATCACGTCCTCACGTTTCTGTACTTCCCTTAGAAAGAATAGCTTGATATTAAAATGCTTAGTCTTCCCATGAAATACTGGATTATGAGATATAGCTATAGCAGCTTGGTTGTCGACAAGAATCTCTGTTGTTTCCTTTTGCTCCAGCTTGATATCAAGTAAAACACAGTGGTTGTGGCAGCAACGAACTCTGCTTCAGCAGTGGATTGAGCGACTGTTTCTTGTTTCTTCGAGCTCCATGAGAAAACACCAGAACCTAGAGTGAAACAGTAACCTGAAGTGCTCCTCATATCATCAATAGAACCTCCCCAATCACTGTCAGAAAAACCAACCAGCTTGAACTCTTTGCTCCTTTTAAATTTGACACCGAAGTCACTTGTGCCTTTGACATAACGAATCACTCTTTTAGCAGTTTTGAGATGTAATTCGTTTGCACAATGCATGAATCGAGACAGAATGCTTACAACATTCAAGATATCAGGCCTTGTTGCTGTTAAATACATTAAGCAACCAATCAAACTCCTGAAATATCCTTCATCAACTTTGTCAACAACATCTTCTTTGCAAAGCTTTTCCTTTTGATTCATTGGAGTGCTTGTTGATTTGCATTCTTCCATATGAAACTCCTTCAGAATTTCTTTTGCATACTTTTTCTGGCAAATAAACACTTCATATTGCCCTTGCTTGATTTCCATGCCAAGAAAGTAAGCCATGAGTCCGAGATCCGTCATTTCAAACATCCTAATCATCTCTTGTTTGAAAATCCGAACATGATCTGTATTGTTTCCTGTAACTAGTAAGTCGTCAACATAGAGTGAAATAATAAGAACGTTACCATCATCATTCTTGACATACAAGGTTGCTTCTGATAAACTCTTTACAAAACCCAAGCTCAATAGATATTCATCAATTTTGCTATACCAAGCTCTTGGAGCTTGTTTCAAACCGTAAAGAGCTTTCTTGAGAAGGTAGACTTTATCTCTTTCGCCTTCCTTTTCAAATCCCTGAGGCTGTTCAACATATATTTCCTCATGTAAAGTACCATTCAAAAAAGCTGATTTAACATCCAATTGGAACACTTTCCAGCCCTTTTGTGCAGCAATCGCCAGCAGCAATCTTATTGTATCCAATCTTGCAACAGGCGCAAAAGTGTCAGAGTAGTCAACACCAAATATTTGAGCATATCCTTTAACGACAAGTCTTGCTTTGTGTTTATTGACCAAGCCATCTGCATTAAGTTTTGTTCTAAACACCCACTTAACTCCAATCACTTTTCTGTCTTGAGGTCTATCCACAAGTAACCACGTCTTGTTCTGCTCGATCATTGACATCTCCTCCTCCATTGCTGCGACCCATCTTTGATCCTGTTTTGCTTCTATACAATCACCAGGTTCACATATAGAGATATTGCACCTTTCATAAATGTCTGAAAGCAACCTTGTTCCTCTTACTGGAACATCGTCTGTTTCGAAGTTATCTTCTTCTATATATGGTTTTGGAATATTTGGCCTTTGCTTTAACATAGTTTTCACATTTTTTTCTTCATCATTCCAGCTCCACTCTTCATCCTCTACGAAATGAATATCACGGCTAACCACAATATTTCCAGTCTGTGGCTGGAAAATTTTATAGGCCTTGCTTACAACACTATAACCTATAAAGATCCCCGGAGTAGCTCTTTTATCAAGCTTATCCCGTTTATTCTGTGGAACATAAGTGTAGCACAAACAACCAAATATTCTAAGAAATTTCAGTGATGGTTTATAACCATACCATGCCTCAAATGGAGTTTTATCCTTCACTGCTTTTGTAGGAAGTCTGTTTTGAAGAAATACAGCTGTATTTGCTGCTTCTGCCCAAAATTTCTTCGGCAAATTCTTCTCAGGCAGCATGCATCTCGTCATCTCCATGATATATCTGTTTCTCCTCTCACTAACTCCGTTTTGTTGAGGTGTGTAAGGAGCTGTGAGTTGATGTTCAATGCCTGAATCTTCACAGATATTGTCAAATTATGCTGAAGTGTACTCTTTACCATTATCTGATCTTATACTTTGAATTTGACAGCCACTCTCATTTTCAACCCTTGTCTTGAACTTCCAAAAACCTTGAGCTACTTCTGATTTATATTTCAAGAAAAAAATCCAGCACATTCTGGTGAAGTCATCAACAAAGGCAATATAATATAGACAACCTTTCATAGAAGGCGGTTTTTGAGGACCTACAACATCAGTATGAATGAGCTGTAATTTGCGAGTGGATCTCCAAGTTGACGTTGGAAATGGCTTCCGATTTTGTTTTCCATATTGACATGCTCTACAGCTTGAAAGTTCAGCACTAAGCTCGGGCACATCAAGAGCTAGCTCTTTTTCTTTTAACTGTAGAAGCCCTTGATGATGATAATGCCCGACTCTCTTATGCCAAATCTGTGTTACATCTTCTTTGATAGAGAAAACTGATTGCATGTCCTTTAAAGGATTTAGCGAAAAGATCTTACCTTTCATCTTTACTTTGAAGATATCTTGATTGGTTGCATCCTTAATCAATTGTTTTTCTTTTCTTTTTTTTTTTTAATTTCCTATTCATGCTTTTTTTTTGCAATAATAATATAAATTCTATATATTTTATTTTGCGCCACAATCCATTAAGAAATATTGAGGCAGTTTTTCCTTCTTTTTTTTTTGGACATCTTTTTCCTTCTTTTCTGCCATAATTTAATATATTTTATTTTTTAAAATATAAAACCGGATACCAGACATTCGAGTATTAGTCTGGTTTCTATCCGAACCGATCTGGTTTATTTTAAAATATAGAGAATCAGATATCAAATTCGGTTTTTAAAACCGAATATCTTATTTTTCAAATTTTAAAAACCGGATACGGGATCGGAATCCGATATTTACATATTTTTGCTCACCCCTTACGTCACCCCACCTAATATTTAAGACTAAAAAGAAGGTTTTATTATTTTTTAGTGACATAACGTAGTGACATAAAATTCAACTTAATCGAGTTGAATAGTTTTCCATCGTGGATAGGTAAGAAATAATCATCCAACTGATTGGAAATAGTTCCCATTATTTGTTTCTGGTTAAAAAGAGATTCCCCGCAAATTTTTCGGTTGAGAGAGAGCTCTCCGTTGCAATTGTTATTTGTTTTTTTTTTCCATAATTTTTTCTGAATTGATTTTGGATTTTTACCATGGATCGTCATTGTTTTGAGTTCGAAGGATATTAAAAATCAATAATCGCATAGGTGGAAGATGTACCCCGACCTCAGCTACGCTGTGATCACCGCCCCGACTGAGACTCTCGCCATCGGCGTCGCCCTACATAAGACGTACACGTCTCTCTCTCTCTCTCTCTCTCTCTCTCTCTCTCTCTCTCTCTCTCTCTCTCTCTCTCTCTCTCTCTCTCTCTCTCTCTCTCATTGACGAACGATGATAGACAATTTACATTTGTGCAACGGTTACTTCGAGGGAGAAGTTTTTGTTGTTATTGCTGAGAACGGCAGCAATTGCAAGTGAAAGGGAGATGTTGAGATTTAAGCTACAAGCGATTCGCGACTTAACCGTAATTATGCGTGTATAAATCAATCTAACCTAATCGAGTAATCGAATCCAAATCATAGTTCAAAATCACAGAAAACGAAAACAGATTTACGTGGTTCGGCCTCTAATTCAGACCTACTCCACGGAACAGAGTCTAGATTTATTAATCTCCAACCACGGTTTTACAGATATCCATATCTACTTCAAATCCTAGTTGACAACTCTCCCTAATTCTCACTCTATCAAAAGTTACAAGCTCTTGAAGATGCTAAGATGAAACTCTGTTATGGTATTTATACAAATTAAAATCCAACTAATTATGTTGTGTGCTTTGAAGAGTTGTACATCTCGTAGCCAAGATTTTACGTCGTGCTCCTTCAACTAATAAAAAAGTTAATCCTGGCCCTTCATTTGATCACCCGCCAGATCCAACGCCACAGATTTAAAACCTGATCTTTAACCTCGGCCCTCAGATCGCGCGCGCGCTCAAAGATCCGACGGTCCACAATTAAATTGTGACTTAGAATTATTTCTGAACCAGAATCAAATTCTTCAGACTTCGACTTCAAGCTGTGATCATCCGTCCATCTATCCGATCATCTCCAGGCCTCGATCGCCGGAGTTTAGGCTCACATTTCTCAACATGAGCCATCCTCAACAACGCTGCTATTAACCAGCTATCTATTCAATATAAGTAGGAAAGTCAAAAAGACACATTAAAAGTCCATTGAATCTTTAAATGGGTAGGAGTCAAGCCCAACTTAAATTCAGACCTTTAACGCCTCAGCACCTTGGATGAGTTTAAATAGGTCAACCAGTTAAGATATTTACGACCAAGAAATACTGGATTCTCTTTCGGATAGGCCCTGAAAGGAGAAGGAAGGGTGGAATGCCAACAGGCGTCTAGTATTGAATTGACGACCCGATAGACCCAACAAGGTAACAGAGAGGAAAGACCCCTACCGCTAATTTCTCTGGCCTAATCTCCTGTGTCGAAGCTTTCAGGTCCTGCTATGTAGGCTTTAGTTTACCGAGGGTTCGAATCCCTCTCTTTCCGTAACTTCACCTAATTCACTATAGTCGAAGCCCTACCCAATCGAAAAAGATTCCAAACAAGTACAAAGAGCAAATTTGATTTAGACTCAGACCCATTTGAAGATACAATGAATCTTGAATGGGTCTATTTGCCATCCTTAAATATATGTGTTGCGGTCTTTGAAAGTTATTATATGAGCATGTAATAAAAGCAGTCAATGGATATTGTTAAGGAACCCATAACCAATAACATAAATAGTTTTGGTGAACAAAATTTAAGCAAGCGCTCGATAACTCAAGGAACCGATAAGCATCTGGTCAAGAATGCTTAAGGAACCAGAAACCAGTTCAGCGACCGGTGACCAGAAGATCAAGGCAATGGCGACTGGTGACTTATGCTTAAGAGTCAGGAACTAAACACGAAACCAGAAGCCTGAAGTCAAATTTAAATATGCATCGATTAAGGAGAACAATGCAGTACAAATGCATTCAAGTCAAGGCTGCAGACCAAAGAGACGTTAGCCTGATGTATATCCATTTTGGTGAAAGGCGCAGTCTGCAGAGAACCTGAACCAGGTTCTGAAACCAGCCCATTTCAGGAAACGACATTTAATAATGTCTGGAAGCTGGTCAGAGTCTTCACACAACGGCTCAAATCTACACAAGTATAAATACCTTAGAGCGTGAAGACTGAAGACAACTTTTGAACGATCAACAACACAACTCAAGCTCAACCATTCAATCTCAGAAGTTCTCTCTCACAAGTTCATCACGAGCGATTAGATAAGTGAGAGATTTGTATTCAACGGACTTTAAAAAGCTGTTGAAATGTTAGGTGGATTGTTTTATACAACTGTCTTTGTAGCATTAGCTTTGGTAGGTTCAGTCAGTGAGTGTGTACTCTTTGTAACGTGTAAATCTAGTTGCTAGTGAGATCATTCCTTGAGGGGAAGAAGGGAAGACGTAGGAGACATTGCTCCGAACTTCCAGAAACAATTTCGCGCGCTCAAAACACAAACACTGCACTTAAATAACCGGTTTCCACTTTCAAACAATCAGAAATCAGGCAACTGATAATCTGATATCAGTAACCGATCATACCAGATACCCAGAAACCGAAAAATAACCCAAGTGTTTATTCACCCCCCTCTAAACACAGTTACCGATCCTAACAGATATATCCCAAGGCTTGCTGCTTTTGTCTTATGTATGTGTGAAGATCCTCTTGTGTTATTGGACTTGCAAGAAGTAAGAAAGGTTTCATAAATATATACAATAAAAAAATAGCCTACATTTTTTCACGGTTTATGAAAAAAATAGATAAGTATGTGAAGACTATTTTACTCTTAGTAATCAGTTATTTTATATGCGAAGCATTTGGAAGAGGGTGGATGATACGCAGCAATAGTTGCATAGTTAAGTTATCTAAGTAATATGTCACATATTCAAGTTTTTATTACAATAATTCTTTTAATTTTTGGAGATGACCCGCCACTTTTAATATTTTTTGCATTGCGGTCGTGTTCGTCAAGTGCAAGTCAGACAGACTTTGAAGTAGAATTTCTGTACGTTATTAAGACTGTTTTATACCCCCAACGACATTAGTTGAAAAAAATAGAGTATTCAAGACGTTGAAATACTCCGCCACCGAAGTAGATTATGACATTCTCAAAGTGAACAAAGTATCCGAAATGCTACCACTGCGAAAAGAAAGGTCACATGAAGAATGATTGTTGGTGTCTAAAATGAAAATACATCACAATTTGCTTTTCTCTCTATCTCACTTTTTTCTCTTCTGCTGGAATGATTTTGCTTCGCTCGTCGTTTGCCATCCAACTCCATATTAGTGCTTGTTTGGTAGATAGGTTTAAAAATTTTAAACCTTGGTTTGAGACGTGTTGTGGTGTTTGGTACACGAGTTTATATAAAATATGGGTTTATATATAACAGTTTTAAACCAATGTACACGGATTTAGATAAACCTATCTCTCAGGTGAGTTATTACCCACTAACCAAACACACATTTTATTTTATACCCAGTAATTAGTTTTATATAAACCTTACTAACTTAAACCCTTCTAAATATAAACCCACGCACCAAATACGAATACTTAGACTACATAATAATACTAGAGGAAACAAAAACGTTTAACCAATTGAGGTAAGTGGGTTGATCTCTCTCAAATGCCCAAAGAAAAGGGTTGAAAGAAAAGACGAAGGATCCAAAAGATGGGCCTCAATCAAAGATGGTGATAACATGCAACAAAGAGATTCTTCACGTCAATAATAATATCGGTTCCGCAATTATTGCAACCAATGGATATTAAATATGTCGTTCGTTAGAATCGTTTTTTCTTTGTTGGTTTCGCCTCTAGCGTTTTCCAAGTTGGGAGTTTGTTTTCCTCGCTGTAGGAATTTTCTTCTCTCCATGCATGAGAGACTCTACCGAAGAAGACAAGACTTGGATGTTGAAGACGGAAGAAAGCGAATAGTACTGTCGATCTAGATTTAATAGTCATGTTTATAGAGTATTAGACTAACTGTAGTAGATTCTTTAGTTCTTCTAGTCCGAACTTTGAATATTATTTTCTTTCGATCTTGTTTTTACTGTTTTCTTTTGTGTGTTCGTTTTGTCTTTCTCTTGACGAGAGCTTCTCCCTACTGGTTGTTTGATTGTCTCCAGAGGGCTTTTTCGGCTATTTAGCTCGTTACTTTTGTTTATATATTAAACTATCTTTTCGAAAAAAAAATTATTAATTTATATTTTGCTAATTGATTTTAGAATGAAACCCTATTTGAGCTTGTAATGGGTTAAAAGGGAATTTTATTTCCTAACAACAATATTGATTGGTATATGTTATACCCTTCTATAAATTTTTTATGATTGAATATACCCATGTACGTTGATGCCATGCATAAGCCATTTAAATTGATAGATGCATATTTCACCATTTATTGATTTTACACATCAAAGCCAACGCCATTTTCTAACGCATGCTACAAGCATGTCGTCGAATTTAATACATACACAGCCAAACACATTTTAATGCATGCATATTATAATGCAAGCATTTTCTTGAATTTACGACATATTAAGGACAACACATAATTTTGATGCCCATCGCATAGGCTTATTCCAGAAACTTTTTAAGACATGCAGCGCCAGCAGAATTCGATCAGAAACGTGCGTCGACATTGGCAAACAGTGTCTTGAAATCTTTGGTCTGAAGGCCATTGCCCTCAGCCTTCGAGGCCAGGTCGAATGCTTTGAATTTCGCCTCGTTATAAAGTAGCGCCTGTATTAAAATTTTCGTAACTTATTAATAACGAAACATTAAAATGCATCTGTAATAACAAGTAAATAAAGAGTTATTCAAATTTGCCTGAATGCAGGTTTCTGCAAGATCAGCCCTTGGTAATGCCGTCGTGTCCGTCTTCAAAAGCTCATCGGTTTTCCCGACTAGCAGCTCCCTCTTACCACCGTCTTTGTCGTGCAATCCTCCAGCTCTATAACACCAAGATTCTATGAGATCTCAAGAAAATTCAATCCTAAAATTGTAATAACTTTAGCATCTTTAAAGCCCAGCGATTTAGGTTAATCTCAGTTTAAAGGTTAACCTGATGATGGTATAAGGAATGCCAGAGTCAGCCAAGTACTGCTCAGCCTTTCTCTTCCAAACCTAAGAGAAGAAGAAGAAGCATTTTAGAACATATTTCCATGGTGAAGAGCTCTATGATTGTTAAGTCAAAAGCTGTTATTACCAAAATATTTGCATTGCCAATGCCATTCACTGGATGATTAGGAACTGTTTGACCCATCGACCCGACCAACACAATATGCTTGACTCCAGCAGATTTGGCTGTAATTAGAACACACACAAAACATATAGTTTTTCGTAATAACTTCATTGAAAAACATACTATATAATAATGCATGTAGCTATTAGGCCCTTATTACCAGCATCAATTTGATTCTTTTGCCCGATCCAATCGACCTGTTCGGGGTAGGCTCCCTCCTCGAAATAGAACTCCGGCCTTTCGCCTTTCGACGGGTCGGCCCAAGGCTTCATCTTTGCGACGGCGCTGGTTAGAATGATGAGTGCGTCGATGCCCTTGATGGCTGAAACAATGCTGACGGAGTTCCTTATATCCCCGACGTAGACATCTTCGCCTCCGCCTATTTCCTCCTTGCTCTCTTGTCTTCTTACAAGTCCTCTTGTGATGTACTCGTCCGATCTCTCCTTCAGCTTCTTGTAAACAATTTTACCTGCGTGTGTGAAAAGAATGAACGGAAGGATGATAAGTCAAATGCATGTTGTTACTCACGGAAGAATTAATATAAATTATATAAAATTAAAGTATGATGTACTTCCTTTAAGCTTAATTTTTTTTAGACGAGGTGCTCATTAGAGTTCAGGCAAGAGGTAATGGGTACAAATCCTCACGACAACTCATAAAAAGGAAAATCCACGTCTAAGACTAGAAAAGACCGTGTTGAAAATAAATTATATAAAAATTAAAATATATGCGCTCCCTCCCTTTGAATTTAATCTTTTAAGTGAAGTGGTGGTTCAACGCCTTACCAGTCCGACCACCAGCGCCAGTAACAAGAACGGTGGTCTTGTCTGCGGCCATTGCGACCACTGAGATTCTCCTGAAACTGCTGCTCCTCATTTTCGGGACATAAAAGTCCTGAAAGGGTCTGAGTTTTTCGGTTTCAGAACTCGAGAAAGAACACCTACGGCTGAGGGGAACGCTTGTCATGGAAATGGCAGCCATTGATTCAGTTGAGAAAGAAAAAGCTTTTGGTTTTTGCAGCTGTGTATATGGTTCTTGCACGAAGTTAAACGGATCACTTGGGATGGTTTAAATATACGCGGGGACACGCCTTTGAACTAATATCGTTCTTTGTCTTTATTGTTCTATGATGTTTGAGTTTCTCTCATGAATAACGTGGTTGGGATATTGTGATTGATGTATTGGTTTGTGCCATGAAAAACGTGGTATTGGTTGATAACTTGATTAGTGGTCCCATTGAAGAAGAAAAAAAGAAATTTTTAGGTCGTCGTACAATTATTCAAATCTCTTTGGACTTTGTTAGTTAGTGATTGTACATATATATATATATATATATTTTCAAAAAGTGATTGTACATATATTAATCTCCTAAAAGATTTGATTAAATCGGAATCTTTATTATGTAGTGTTAGAAAGCTATGTCTGCTGAACTTTTTCTGATCATGAGTAGTGTATGATATTTAATATGAATGTAACTCCATTATTGGCTGTTTGGTTTGTGTTACCTTATATTTTTTCATGTTTAATTATCGGCACAAAACTCAAAATGGTCCTTTGTTCATGATTAATGCCTATTTTAACGGGTTGAGGGTCATCCAAATCGTCACCAAAGGAAGCTTAAATTCACATTGGCAAAATAGATGGTTTGTCGGAACATTTGTAAGATTGGGAGTTCGTATTGTACTCTTTTATTGTTAATGGAGCTTGATGAAACGGACGATCTAGAGCTCATATTACAAATTTTGGAGTAGAAATTTTCAGTTTTGTGCCCTCCTTTGGTTATCGGAGAAGGAAACCACGTGTGTGACACGTCCCGTTAAATTTGACATTAATCGCGCTGGAAGGATCAAATTGGTGCAAAATCGATAACATCACGGATTAAATTGGTTCATGTGAAACATCCGAGACTAAATTGGTCCACAAGATAAAATTGGGGGCCGTTTAGTTTTTCAGCTTTAATTATCCTACTATGCAACTAAGGACAATATTAATATATACTATTTTTTTTATGAAAACCGCATGAACGAAAAACCCATCACTCAAAAAATAATAATAATAAACGTAATGAAAAGCGACGTTTGAATCGATCGGAAATCCGTTGCATTGGCAGCCCCGAGTATCCCGCAGCTCAAGTCACTAGGATGAAAGATGAGTCGAGCCGGTTCGACAGGAGCGAGCGAGTTCAAGCTCATGATTGTCGGGCACGAGCTCGAGTCGAGCCCAGTCATAAGTGATCGAAAGCTCACAAGGGCTCGGGAGCCCAACCTCACACAACCGCAACCCCTCTAGACCCAGACCACCCTCAACCCACTCGACCTAGATCCCCTGACCACCAAACCCCCCTTGAACAACCCTGGACCCCAGTCAGAATCCTACGACAGCGACCCTCGAACCCCGACCCTCCAGCCAGACCCATAACGACCAAATCCCGACTCCAAACCCCCTCGAACAACACAAAACCATTTGAAAGGCCCCACAAAGAATAATATTTTATAATTTTTTATTTTTAATGGTTTTGCGACGGTTAGTCCGTCGCAAATATCGTAGCCAAAAGTTTTTGAAAGGCCGCGCAAAAAAAAAAAAAAAAATTTATTGATATTATTTTACTGATTATGCGACATTTAGACCGTCGCAAAATGATGGAGATGGGTACGTCGTCGCTCATTTCATGAAATTTCGTACGTTTTGAAACGGTTTTGGCATCGACCTCTTTGTCCGAAGGTGTTACGTTTGCCAGTTTCCTCCAGTAATATCTATGATGGGTTATCCATATATTCCATATTTCGAAAGAAAGAAATTCTGGCTGACTTGAGTGTTAGGAGGGCGCCGCTGTCAAAGGCGTCCGCCATTATAACGCTTTTTTTTCGTGGCATTTCAGGAATTCAGAGGGAGGAGAAGATTCCGGCTCAAAGGATCAATTGATTCCAACACATTGTTGAGCCGAATGATTTTTTTTTTCTTTTCGGCGCATCATTTTGTTTACTTTCCAAAGTTATATATATAAAAAAGGTATTGAATGAATTGAACAAAACCTAAAACACCCTTTAAATAATTATAGCAGATGATGGTACACAAGAGAAAGATCACACATTTGATAGAAAGCATAGGAATTTCAAGAAAAAGCTGTCGTAAAAGACAAAGTCAACCTCAATCTCAAGTCAGGAAACGAAACGATCGATAAACGAATCGAGAAAACATTCAGCCGAAACCGAAAACTTTGGAGCTTCGGGGCTCGTTTGGGATAATCACCATCATCGGCAAAACATCGATCCATCATTTGGATCGATCAGCATTTAGGCAAATCGCTCGGCGGAGGAAGTATCTTTTGGTTGGGTCGTTCGCCGTCCAAGACTAGCCACGCCATCTTCAAGCCCCAGCTCGTGTGGACTTCTAGGTGGCAATGCATGAACCACACGCCTACAACGCCACGGTTCAAATCGATAGATATATGTTAGAACTTACCCTTCAATGGCGTTTTCACCATCGAATAACACGCTTGTGTGTGTTTGAGTGAGTTGTGTCATTTCTACTCCATTTATTTCGATAGATACATCTTACCAATAGGTTAGAAGAATACCTGGATTATCCGCCAAGAACCGTATAGCGACCCACCCGCCCGAGGGAACACCGACCGTATTCCTCTCAATTGGGTCAACCAAATTGAACTTCTTCGTGTCATTGACAGGGTCGTAGTTACCAAACCCTTGTCCCACGACGAAGAAGTTGAACCCATGCAAATGCAATGGATGGCTCTCGGCACCTAGAATGCTCGTCCCCTGCATAACAAGCTCCACGCTCGTATTAAACGGCAGAACCATAACTTTCGTCCCGTTAGACACCATTGTGTTGTTGGGCGGGTTGCCCGTGTAATTAAACACATTCGAAGGGCTGTAAGGAAAATTCGGGTTATAAATACCGCTCGATATCCCGGCGTAATGGGCTTGCAAGAGAGCTGTTGTGGGCATGGCAAATGATATATTACTAATCGAAGCGGCAAATTTAGTTCCATTAGGTCCTTGGCACGAACTCTCGTTGTGATGATCGCACGGATTCGTGCCCAAACCTACGGTGAAGAAGAAGTGTTTGTCCACCTTTTGCGGTACGTTTGCCGCGAAATCTTTGCTGTTCAAGCTCTTTAACTTCTTCGCAAATCTTGCAGCAAAAGAGGTGTCGTTTAGGGCGGGGAGAGTAGGTTTATACAGTGGGAGTGCTTTTTTCCCTGACGGCGATGATACGTATTCTAACACACCCGCAACTGTGGAGTTGTCGAACGTTCCTTGGCCCGTAGCGTAGGGTCGAGCGGACATTAAAAACCTAGCTTTCGGGAAGTAGGGTTTTGTCTTGAGGAGGACATTGGTGGTTTGCCCCGGCGTTATAAGGATTGTGCTGGTCTCAAACGGTTTAACATATACAGCATCAGCGTCTACGACGGTTAGCGTGTGGTTCGCAACGCTGAAGAAGAGTTCGTCATTGAGTGCAGCGTTAATCATTCGAAGGAGATAGGTTTTCCCGGGCTTAACCCTTAGCTTGAACGTCTCTGCGCGTAAGAGTTTCGAAATTTTTTATTTAACATATATACATATATCTATGCGTATAAATGAATATCGGTCACTATATACCTTTGGCCGAGCAATTATACAATGGCCCGGGAAGTCCATTGATGGTATAAGCGTCGGAGACATTCGGACCGCCGCCGCTTTGTAAAGCTTGTTTGATTATTGCTTCGGTATCAGTATTGAACCATTCCCCTAAAATTTAATCATTGAGAAACTATTTCAACATATATTGAAAGATTTTTAATGAAAATTTTAAATATCTAACGTATTATTACATACCAAAAATGATGGGGACTTCCTTGTAAGGTTTTTCGAAAGGGTAGGGCACGTTCTTCTTCGGGAGTATGATGATGGGGCCGTAGACCGTCGACCTTAGCCACGAGATGTGCGCGTGCCAGAAAAGTGTGCCGCGCTGTCCTACAATGGTGAAGTTATACACATAGCTCCGACCAGTCTGTATAGGACACTGTGTAACATATGCCGGCCCATCAGCCCATCCACTGCGCAGTTGTCTAATTCCATGCCTGCGATTTAAACCTCGACATGATCGCTCGTATAAATCACACGCAAGTCGCTCAATTTGTGCCCGATTATAATCTATATAAGTACGTACCAATGTATGGTGATGTTGTCGGCGATGTGGTTTGTGACGTTTATAAGGAGAAGATCGCCTTCTCTTGCGAAAATTCGAGGGCCCGGGAATTTCCCGTTCACTGTAACGATGCTCCTCGTGTGGCATAACCGCGTGACGTTTTGCGTTTGTATCTGCAGTTCATACGACGAGACGAATAAGAACGATTAGTCGAGCAAAGCAAGCCATACTAATTGTAATAATACTTGAAAAGAAAATGTAATAAGAATCTATAATACGTTGAAATGATAGTGTCTTGTAGCTGCTCGTGCATGCCGTGGAAGAACGCAACATGCCATGAAAGCCAAGAACATTAATCCCATCGAAAATCGACAGCCCCTTTCCATATTTTTTTGTTCACCTTGAAAGTTTGTAAGTATATTAATAGATACAACATAATTCTTTTAAAACATGGAAGATTTTATAGGGTGTAATGTTTGGTGATTAGGTAAGTAAAACGATTTAAAAAGACTAAAATTTGAAGTTATATATGTAAATTAGATATGGGCCGACTGTAGTTGGGAAATAACATTAGAGTGCTGTCAAAGCCAATCTACTAATATCATCAGTTGTCTATCTTTGTCGGAGAATCATTTAGCTTCTTAATTAATTATGGTTATGTTTATTAAACCTAGCTCCGATGTTAACCATGCTTATTATATTATCAACTAATCAGTGATCAGTTTCTTCTGCAATGTCTTTAAATTAATAACGTTGAAACCACAACTAAAAGACGACATAATTATGGTTTTTTTCTTTTAGGGTTTGATGCTTTAAGAAGGAACTAGCTGAGAGAGAAGCTCAAGTTGGTGGATAGGTAGTTGTCGCTTCTTACAGGTTCCTGAGAATGTGTAAGTAAATTACGAATATATATATATATATATATATATATATATATATATATATATATATATATGCATGTTGCTGTACCATATAATTCGATAATGATGTGTAATAAATCCTTTCCTCAAAAGCAATGAATTTTTTTTTTAAAATTTTTATTTTTTGGTGCAAGTTGCATGGAGTGTTTTCATGCATCGGTTATGTTATAGGTTTAGGTCAACATTCTTGAGCACCTTACAAAATAAGGGATAGAAATATAAGTTTACAAGGTCGCTAACTTTTTATGTAAGGAGAAATTTGGATTTTTGATTTTTTTTCATAAAATGAAAATCATATTTTAAGTCAGGAGTCAAGTGAATAGGATATAATTTCAAGTCGTCAAGTGGGTAGGATATTTCAAGAGACAGCAAAGTAGGATTTTTGACTCATTTTATTGAAAAAAAATGATCGGAAATTAAATTTGTTCCATCATATGAACTTAGTGAATTATTTTTGCAATTACCAATGATCCAAATTTATAATTTTGCTCAAAATTAAGGATCATTGAGTTGAGAAAAAATTATATTTATTGGACTTTCTCCAATTACTCGCTCGGACATAGTTTTCATGTCTAATCATGCATGTGGTGTGCTTAAATCGATGTATTATTTTCAAAATTGCAGCTAATTACCAAACTTCATAATGATTAACACGTGATCGTGCTCTTTGTGCAAGAATTAAGCAAGTTCCATGACGTTTATTTATTTTGGAGTTTTAATTATATATGTGCTCTATATTAATTTATATGCAAATGATTTTTTATAACGTATGTAGGTAGGTGGATTGCCTTTTCTTAGAAGCTCGGCACTTCGGTTGGTCATACATAATATTATGTATACATACGATGCATACACTACACATATAATGAATATCTAACTACTTACATATTTGTGGATATGATTCGAGAATAAATAATGGCAAACATTATCTAAATGATATCCATATGTCACGCAGGAACATTAGGGCCTGGCCTAGCCTGGGGAAAGGAGATGTGACCTTTATATATCGCATTTTGCATGGACAAAATGAAATTGATTACTATCGAAAATGTATATGCACAAATTTTTACATGTTATGAATGGTAAAGTAAACTTGAGTTGGATAAAATATCGCCTAAAGTGCAATTATTCTTCAATTTGGTTGAGCTTTGTAGGCATAATTATAAATTTAGGTTACTAAGTTCATCGATTTTTTTTTATTTTAATCACTATTGAAAAGATAAATCGCTAACTTAATAAATTTTGACCTCCCATTTGAGTGCTAATATGGAATAATGCACGACCATTTTTATAGACAGGGAGTAGCTTATAATTAAATACAACCCTATATGTAGTATATCTTTCTTATGATGCCCAAAATCAAATACTACTTTACTCTTTCTGTTTTGTAGTTGAGCCGTTGCGACTTTTCATTGGGCTTCAATTATATATAAATTAAAATTCCTAACAACATAACCATCTTTGACGTATGTAAGAAATTAATATTACTACCATTCTATTAAATGGGAATCCAAATTAGGACATACGTAAGAATCTAATATTACTACTACGATCATAGTACTTCTACTACACTGAGCCTTCCATGCAAATATCACATATGCATTGTACGAATCTTCATCTTCATCTTCACTTTGGTGGGCAAAAAGTGATCAAATACCTCGACGCCCTACACTTATTAAGGCTCGAAGAATCATCGAAAGCATAGCTATAAGCCCTTGGACATATCGCCTTAAACAGATGCGCGAAGATCGTGGGCTTGCATGTCTTAGGATCAGCAAACTCGCCAGTGCAGCAATACTTAGCCGACTTCATAGCCAAGCATGCGCTCTTACACCCCACGACCCTATCTCCGGCCCTAACCTCCAAGGCTGAGGGGCAGCACACATTCAGATCGACCTCGCAAGCCGCCACACCGCAGCCAATCCCACCGCCCACGGGCCTCATCGAGACGGGCAAGTTGAAGCCGTCCACCAAGCTCACGTCGTAGTAGTGCAGCGGCGATGCGGACGAGCCCAGCGTCATCTCCACCACCGTGGCCGGCGGTGTTCCGCCCAGTCCATTGCAGTGGAGCTCGCCGGAGCAGTCTCCGGTGAGACAAGATCCTATGGTGTTGTTGAAGGTGCAGTGCTGTCTGCCCCAGACCCTGCCCGACCACTTGTCGGGCACGCCGATGACTGTCTCTTGGCCGCTTGTCAGGATGAAGCCGCCGTTGTTAGGGGTTGGCTGGCCCGAGCTGCCTTGTATTGCTGGCCAGATGGTCTCTGGGCAGTTGTTGACTAGTATGAGTTGATACTGTCCAATGCCATCTGCAGAAATCAAAATGGTTAAGATGATTTCTATATTCTAAGCATTATGAGAATAGAAACATTAAAGAGAGGGTAAGATTTAATGAAGGTCAACCTGCGCTAGTGATGGCTAAGAACATGAAGAACAGAAATGGGAAAATGGTAACCATATTCTGATGATATGTCCGAAAGTTTAACAGATCAGTTATGATATGTCTGTTATTACAGTTGAAGGCCGGCCTTGAAGACGTATTTATCTTTGAAATTAAAGTATACATACATACCTATGCATAGAAGCTAGTCGCGGCTTACGAAACTACTTGCATTTGTTTATTAGTCTCTTGCACCTTTTTTTTTTTTGTTGTTTAAATTTCGAAAAGCGTACGCATTATGCATTACTTCAGACAGGGGTTTAGTATTTAAGTTATAAAATATATATCATGCTGCTTCTTATCCTTTGTGCATGGCATGTTATATGACAAGCTTTTTATTTGTTTTGCTTTTTGGTTTGGTGAGATATGTTCATATTTTTTTGAACTCTTTTGCAGAGGGTTCGTTTCTTCTGCTTCACTCAAAGTTCGATGATGTTTGGAATCATTAATTAGTTCATTTTTACGATGTTTGGACACAATAAAAACACTTTCTGTTGATATATCGGTGTTATTTTCTATATTGCAACTTTCTGATTTATGATGAGCCCATTCTTTTTATTTCTTACTTTGTGTTAGGTTTTTGCATTGTGGGCTGGTTAAGATAAATATACTCGGATCGAAATCTTTGCTGTGTCTTCAAAAGAAATTATATGAATAGATGAATTAAATGAGATATTTAATTAGGTGTATAATTGAAAATTGGTGATCGAATTGACGTGTATTATTTCAACTATGTATGTATATATATATTTTTTCTAAACGATAGATTCATAGATAAACCGAAATATAATAGAATATATAGTCAAGCAGAGCCCTCTAGATATAATCCAACATCCAATAGAGAAGAAATCTATATGGAGGGAGAAAACACCAAACAAATAAATAATAAGACCAATAAAAAAAAACAAAAGAAAACGAGTATTAAATTTTGAACAAGAAAAGACTAAAAATGTTGCTGAAAATTGAGTCTAAAACTCCGCAATTATGGCTATTAAACTAAGATATGTAATACTCTTCATTTTTTCCGTCTTTCAACTTTAAAATCTCATCTCCGCGAAGGACTCTCCCATAAAAGGAGAAAATAGCTCTTAAAAGAGGAGACAAAAACTTCCACAAAGGGAGAAACGAAAAAAAAAAAGGAAAAAACGAGGGGCGAAACAAAACATGTAAGAAAAAATATGGTTTCCCCATCCATCCTTCACAAATGATCGAAAGGATGGGGAGACAATGTGTTTTAGTATTTAGGGTTTTTATCAGGGAGACGGTAGATGATTTGCTGTAGAGAGAGAAGATTGCAGAGTTTTTTACAATTTTAGTTTCAACGTGTATATGTATCTTGTTATGTTGAGATTTCTATTCTATCCCACATCGGGTAATTCTACTCACCCGACTCACCTAATATACTGAAGAGACAATTTCATCTACTACCAATTGATTTTAGAACGAAACCCTCAATTTCTAATATAGTATCAGAGCTCTATAAGATGGTCAAGAAATGGCAGATCAAAACCCTCCACTCGATCCCAATCAATCCAATGCAACCCTAATCTCTCCAATGGATGATCAATCTCATCCTTTTTTATCTACATCATACCGATAATCACGGTTTGGTCCTCGTTCATCAACACCTAACGGGAGACAATTACGCATCTTGGAGCAGGGCAATGACCATTGCTTTATCCGTAAAGAATAAAAAGGGATTTATCGATGGATCAATCAAGACATCGGCCGAGACGGATCAAAGCTTGTGTATTGCGTGGAAAAGAAATAATGATATTATTATTTCTTGGATCTTGAACTCAGTCTCGAAGGAAATTTCAGCTAGCATTTTGTACACAGAATCTGCAACAGACATATGGCTTGATCTTAAAGAAAGATTTCAAGAATCGAATGGGCCAAGATTTTATTAGCTACGGAGATATCTGCGAAATCTTTTTCAGAATCGATCATCTGTTGCTTTATACTACACCAGACTCAAGACTTTGTGGGACGAGCTCTCAAATTTTCGACCTTCCTGGCCGCTCATGTGGATACTGTGAATGCGGGGGGAGTAAAGGAACTGAAATTCAATTTCGAAAGGGATTGTGTCATAACCTTTTTTATGGGACTCAATGGCTCCTTCGAACACATACGAGGACATAAACTCTTAATGGATCATCTGCCTTCGATTAATAAGGTGTTTTCTTTGATATCTCAGGAGGAGAGACAGATATCAATCTCTTCATCCAATACTCAAGAAGATCTTGAACAAAATATGACTCTTCTTGCCAAGTCTTCTGCTATTATCAGCAGGCTAGAAGACAAGTGTTTGGTAATAAAAAAAGAAGGCAATAGAACCACATTGCACTCACTACAAGAGAGTTGGACACACTTTGAAAACTTGTCATAGATTTCCATCGGCTTTCAAGCAGAATCCCAAGTTCAATCAGCAAGAATAAACCAAGTTGATAGGACAGAAGCGGCCAAGATTTCATACAACAATTGAACCCTCAGCAACTTTCACAATTCAAGGCCTTAATCAACAACACTGAAATCAATCATCAAATTGCTCATCCAAACGCTGCTGTTATAAGGTAATCAGGCAGGTTTGTGTCTTTCCTTTAACATTCCTGATCTGAATACAGAAAAGATTTGGTTGATAGATTCAGGTGCTTCAAGACACGTATGGTGTTGTTCGACCTTATTTCATACCCTATATCATATTGACTCGCCATCTATTATATTCTCGGATAATAGCTCAATAAACGTAAATATGGTAGGAACTTTCAAGATTGGCTCGTCCTTGATGTTGAAAGATGTATTGTTTATTCCACAGTTTAAATTCAATCTCATTTCAGTCAGTTGCTTAGTCTCTAGTAAAAATATGGTTTTTTATATGTCTTATATACTGTTGCTCTAAATTCTGGTGTTTCTGTTGAGAGTACAATTTCTGATGTACATTTTTCTTTGAATTCGTGTTTAGAAAAGGTTCCATTAGTTACTTGGCATAAAAGACTTGGACATCCATCTTATCATGACTTAGATACTCTGAAATCTTTTTTGAAATGTCAAGAAACTGTTAATAAATTTGATTTCTACAAGATCTGTCCAATGGCTAAGCAGAAGAGATAAGCCTTTCATTCACACAATAACATGGCATGCTCAGCATTTTGACCTGATTCTTTGTGATATATGGAGGCCCTTAAAGGTAGCTGCGCACACTAGACATAGGTATTTCTTGACAATTGTCGATGATCATACACATGGATTTTCTTACTTGAGCAAAACTCTGTTGGAGCATCTGTCATTCCTTTTTTTTCTTTAATAGGATAGAATAGAAATCTCAAGCTATGTAACAATTAAAAACAAATTTTATAATTCATAAAAATGTATATGTACATTTACAATTTATTTTTATGCATAAATCAGTTGTATTATGAACAACGACCTCCTCCGACATTTAATTTCTCAAAGTCAAACAAATAAATAACTTAGCACCGTAAATAAGAGAAAATAATGTTTAACAAATTTACAAAAAAAGAAAAGAAAATGAAAAGAAAAGAAAAAGAAAACCACACCTTTGCTACAACCTTAAAATATATATATATCTATACGTTCCTTATAGCTCGTAAGCTAATAACAGCCAAACACTACTGTCCAGAAATAAGAAGCTATATAATCTATATAATTAATGCTATTTCTTTGTCTTAGGATAACGTGGCGCAAACCCTAACCGAAGTTCAAGATCTAATCCATCATCTGATGAAGTAAAAGGACTCCTCAGTACCATACCTTCTCTGAGAAACTGAACTTTATTACCAACGATGCCATCATCATCGTCGACATCTGCTTCTTCTTCATGAACAGCTCCCTCAATCATCACAGACGATGAATGCAAGTTTTCTTGATGATCGACGAGTTTCGCCCTTTCCTTGCGGTGAATATTCATGTGCCCGCCTAACGCCTGCGCATTCGAAAACCCTCTCTTGCAGAAAATGCACCTGTATGATCTCAAGTGGGCTGATGTTACTACATCAAGCTGGTCATGCCTGAGAATGATGGCTCTGTTAGGGTTTTGACGAGATGGGCTTGAAGAATAGATGTTGCTCATCGAGAAGATGGTCGTATACTTATGCTTCGAGGACATATATTTATATAAGGCTTAAATATTTTTTTAGTCATGTAATTTAGGGGATATGGTATTACAGGGACAATGAATTTAAGGGGATACCATTATACGGACAATAACTTTCAAAATTAAAGTATTTTGGGACATTATACGTCAGAACCCTTCCGGCGGATTTATGAGTGGTATTTTACGGACAATAATTTTCAAAATTAAGCAATTTGAGACAAAATCTAGGGTTTCGGCATATAATGTCCCAAAATTGCTTAATTTTGAAAGTTATTGTCCGTATAATGACACCCCCTTAATTGTAAGTTTCTAATAATGATATATTCCCTAAATTATAGGAGTAAAAAAGTAATTAACTCTGAGAGAGGTGATGATCGAATCAACGTTTTTTCAACTTAACTATCGTGTGATTTTGGCAAGCGTGCTTAAAGTCACGAGTGAAGGAAGACATTTAAGAAATAAAGTATACATTTTCATTACCAAACGACGAAGTTTTAAGATCATGTTAGTATATAAAAATAATATTAAGCCGACAAATATTATGAAATTTGCGATGAATATTTGACATTTTTCGAATGATTAGCCAGCAGTTTCTAACTATTAATTAATAAAAAAAATGTATGAACTGTCTGGATCGACGCACGCGCGCATGGAGAATGAAGAAAAAAGTCAACCATATATTAAATTGTATTTAAATGGGATGGTCTTATGATAACATATTTAATTTAATCAGTTTACGCAAGATTCCTTCGCACGTTACATATAGCATGTATGTACAACTAAGAGTAAATCATAATTTTTTAAATTTCTGTATTTGAAATCTTCCCTTTATATAATATGTGTGTGTCTCTGTGTATTTAGGTTTAAAAGAGGCTTTTTTTTTACCCAAAGGCACAATCGTACATTTTTTATTGTAATAATTTGTTCCAAATATATATATATATATATATATATATATATATATATATTATCAACAGAAACAAAAGGAAAAAAAAAAGAGAGAGAGAATCAAAATAACAATGATCTTGATTAAAACAATAATTATTTTGCAAGACTAATAAATTACCTTCATCAAGAAAGATTCATTCAAAAGAAGCATCTTTATTTATTGTGGAAGTAAGGTCGAGGTAATCTACATCCCGAGGATTAGATTATCCGATAAGTCGAAACATTCATCGTCATATATCTAAACCTCAGGATGCAGATTACCTAATCCTCATGTCCAAAAACTATATAAATACGACTCAATGATTTTCATGCGAAGGGAAGAGATGATCACATTTGCATGGGAAAGAAGGGTATTTATAACATTCTGCGTCAGCTTCTGTATTAAATCCCCTTCTCTTTTATGTCAATTTTTTTGTTCTAAAGATACAAAATAAATATAAAGCAATGATAAGATGCTGCAATAATCATTTATATTCTGTTCTTGTGCCAGCCAATGATATGGTATGGAACCTTTTCCTTTTACTTGAAAACGATATTTTGTTCTTGACCGTTTTCTTTTTCTTGTAAGGAAACACATATCAATCAAGATAAATATCGATTCTAATAAGTGAATGCGTAAAGAACACAATTGATTAGAAAACGCAATGATTCAAATTTTGAAAAAAATAAAATAAAATCACGGGTAGGAAAGCTGTAAATGTTTACTATTTTTCAAAGATCGATACAATAGAGAAAGTATGTGTTTTCTAAAATGACGACGACTACAGCTCAATATATATATATATATATATATATATATATTTGATATATAAAACCCTAACCTAATAAGATAAAAGTCCACTAACTAAACGTGCGCTACGGATTTTCAAATTTGATTCAAGAATTCGAGTCGTTGTCGATTTGAAATTAAGGAAAAAAAATATTATATCTGATGGGTTTTGCATGAATATTGAGAATGTTCTTCAATTATAGTTTAAATGAATGTTGTTTATCAGATTGGAGAGAGTGGTTATTATATATCTTTGTCTCATCAGCTATTATATATTCTATTCGCTTTATTAGACAAGGACGAGCACCATTGAAGAGCTCCCTTGCTCATAGATATATGTGGATACCTTTCCATCACATTTTTATGTATCATTCCTCACTGCTTAGTTGGGTGTTTCTATTAATTAAAAAAAAAAAAAGGAATAAACCATCTCCATATCCATCCATCCATCCATCTTTAGCAGGAATGTTATCTCGTGCGTATGATAATATTATTACAGATAAAGTTTATGCCTGGGAAATGATTCTTGATTGGACATAGACGTTTCAGCAGAATAATCATGATTAGCAGATATCTTTGAATCATATTGCATTACGATTTTTCTTGTTAAAGTTCACACAATTCACCTCCTCTAATTCCCAAAGTGTTACAAATTCTCCATTTTATTAACAATTGGCAATGAGTAAAACTTGTGTTTGTTGGGTAAAATTTACGTATAATATATAATATATCGATCGTACATGCTATCATTATACGCTATATTCTTAAAACAATAGTGCCCCGCTGACACTATATTAACTCAAATATTATATGCTATAATAATCGGTGCAACTTCAATGTCACACACACACACACACGTGTTATAATAACTAACCATAATGTTAGGCAACGCACCATTATGTCAGGAGGCCACTCGAGTAAGAGTACTCTTTGAAATTGATAATTTAACAATTGAAATTAATTTTTCATATGCATTCATTCGGTTGCAGTTTGTATTCCTTAGACAGTGAAACATACGAATTCTAATGAAAAAAATAAATAAATAAATAATAAAAAAAACTAATATAATATGAATAAATCGTTGGTGCAGCTGTTTGAATTCCAAACCAACTAGTATCGAGGTGACCATGATAACGATAACGGTCATGTCGGGTCTGCCTGTATTAGTATATTGTACCTACTGATAATAAGTTAACTGATTCAGTTAGCTGTGTGTAGAAATAAAGGTGGCAGATGTGATTAGTCATTGGCTGAAGTATTACAAATCTCGAGCATGTAAAGAAAATGGAAAACGAATGAATGGATATATTTTAATGTTAATAGTATGGGAAGATATGTTAGACATTTCAACACTATAGACCTTTTGGTATCGAACTCGCCCTAACGTCGGTTAATTAAAACTTAAAGATTGTTTTAGGTGCAGTTGATCGGCTAGTCGATATGTAACCCCACTTTATATATATATATATATATATGAAGGCGTAGGCCCCAGTGAGTGGTATGGATACAAGAGAATTTTGCTGAAAAAAAAAACTGTTAAACCAGAAATGTTGGCTCTAATGTTGAGACAACATTCGAGACCTCAAAGTTTTCGCACAGCGGATTAAAATAAAGTTCAGAGTAAAAACGATTGAGACACAGTTTTAAAATATGCAGCAAGTTGAGCCTTCAGGGCAAAATTCCACTCACTTGAGATGGATTACAAAAAGAACATCTATCGAAGATAGAAAACCAGCCTAGAAAAGATCCTACGAAAATGACTATAAACCTACAAACTATGCAGGGGTAAAACGCTAGGCAAAACTACGAAACATAATAAACGTAAAGGTGAGAGCTCTCTCTTTCTTTTCTTTCTTCCTTGTTTCGTCTGTCCTGTCTCGTCTCGAGTCTTCTCTTTAAGTACTCGAACTCGTCGGTCTTGGTCTTCTCCATAATCTCCATACTGCCCATGATCTCCACTTTTAGCTTAAGGGACGTTGCATGTTGTTAATAGGAAGACCAAGTCTATTCTTAGTAAAGCCAAGAATAGCAAATACTATTTTTAGTAAAGGCCTTTCTATCTTTAGCTCCACTTCCTTTGAATAAATCCAAGCTCGAAACTAAGTCCTGCACATACTAAAATAATGCCATGATTATAGGAATAATGGTTTTTGGGTTTGAAAGACAAAACCGAGGGTTGACTAAGTCTGAGTCAACTCGTGTTGAGTCGGACGTCGTCCCAACATTATCAATGTCGACATAGTCAACATTAACAATCTCCCCCTTTTTGTCTTTCTTCCCAAAACCCGTGCAGTGACTAAGTCCAAATCAAACTCCCCCTGAAAGCAAACACATTTAAACAAAACAACTAGCTAACGTCTGCAACAAAAATCCACTTTAAACAAAACAACTAGCTAATATTCGAGCTAACATCTGCAGGCACACACAAAAGTCAGGTACGCAATAATCTTCTATTTCTACACCTCCAGCATCTTCTTGTTATTCAGCTCCCCCTGCAGAAGTTTCCTCAATCAGCATCAGTTATTTGTTCCGCTCCCCCTGCAGAAGTTCTTTCCTCAGCACCATTAGCTCCAGCTTCATGGTCTGCACTGATCTGCACCACTATCTCCCCATTTTTGGGAAGAAAGTAAACCCCGAAGAACTTACCTCTGAGAAATCAGAAAGATTATGGTGTCGTCCAGACACTTAATTTCTTTCTCCAGGTTCGATGTTGAGTCAAATGAGAAACCAACATTCTACAACTCATAAGTGGGTGAGTGCGCCATAGAAAAACTAATTGAGTAATAAACTAAACTGTAAGAGCGATGGAGAGCTTGAAACAGTTTGCAGAGAAGACTCAGAGACTATGATATAAAGTTTGTGCAATCGAGGAGAGATCGAGCCGAGTAAAAGGAGTTAAGGAGTAAAAACGTGGAGAGTAAAAATCAAGTAGAACCAAGTTGCGTAAAAATCTTAAAAAAATCATGCATATATGGAATCAAAATCGTGCACATAAGGTAATAACATAAATCAGGTCGAGAACAAGAGCTACTAACCGTTTAGGGACTTTGATGAGCACATGAACCAAGTGGAGATAACTTGCAAAAACCAAGAGATAACTCACAAAAACCAAGTCAAGAATAAGAGATACTAACCGTTTAGTGACTTGGACGATTCACGCGAGCAAAGTGGAGAGGACCGTTCTTCAACAATCTCTAAATGAAAAGCTATAGACACTGGACATAAAATGGTAGATATATGTATAAACATTACCTAAGAATCAGTCAAACACATACAGATTTTAGCGCAATCAAGCTGATTAGTTACACATGTTGTCCCAACATTTGACTCCACATTCCCCGAACGACTCCCTTCATTTTCTGTTCAACACCCTAGATCACGATTTTCTTTCATTTTCTGCCTAACCTCACATTTATTTAGCTCGCATAGAGTACATCGTCACAGCGAATGCCGTGTACCTAAGGAGTTTTAATAGCTCGACCTGCTCTATTTTGATATCTCCTTTTTCAGAGTTCAGCTCTTTATTCACGCATAGAATACATCGTCACCGCGAATGCCGTGTATCTAAGGAGTTTCAATCGCTTGAACCTGTTTCTAGAGTAATTTTGATGAGAGCAAAGTCATATGCACGTGAGTTGGTCATTTCAGAAAACGGCCAGGTGAGTCAAATCATTTCAAGAAATCACACAGAAAACTTATAATCAAATTTCAGAACAGTAACAATCAAGCTTGACTTATGCTAATGTTGGTCCTAATGTTGGACCAACAATTACTGACACATGCACAGACCAATAGACTTTTTGAGGCTCGAAAACCTCTCAAAGTCTAAGGCTTTTGTAAAAATGTCCGCTAATTGATTCTTAGTATCTATATGCTCTATTCTAACTAACTCTTTTTCTACCATGTCTCTCAAAAAATGGTGCCTAATATCTATATGCTTGGTCCTAGAGTGCTGGATGGGATTTTTCGAAATATTGAGGGCACTCAAGTTATCACAATACATAAGTATCGTCTCACTTTCTAACCCGTAATCACTCAACATGCTATTTAACCAAACGAGTTGTGTACAGCAGCTTCCTGCCGCCACATACTCAGATTCGGCCGTAGAAAGTTACACACAATTTTGCTTTTTACTGTACCAAGACACAAGATTGTTACCTAAGAAGAAACAGCTGCCACTAGTGCTCTTGCGATCGTCTTCGTCACATGCCCAATCAGCATCAATATCTCAAAATTCGTTTCACAGCATGCAAATGTGACACTTTAGGCTCAGATTGAAATCTTGCACAAACACACACAGAGTACATGATGTCAGATCTACTAGCAGAAAGATATAGAAGACTGTCTATCATAGAACGATACAATGTTGGGTCAACATGTTCCCCAACATTGTCCTTACTTACCTTCTGCGTGGAGCCCATCGGTGTTTTCATTACCTTGGCAGTATCCAGTCCAAATTTCTTGACAGTATTCTTGGCATACTTCTCCTGAGACAGAAAAATTCCATTTTTGCTTTGCTTAACCTGCAGGCCTAAGAAAAACGTTAGTTCGCCGATCATGCTCATTTCAAACGTAGAATTCATAGATTGGACAAACTCATCCGACATAAGTCGTGAAGTTGATCCAAAGACTATGTCATCAACGTAGATTTGAGCAATCAAAACACCAGAACCAACTCTTTTTACAAAGAGAGTTCGGTCGGCTTCTCCTCTATTAAAACCAAAATCTAACAAAAATGACGTAAGTCTGCCGTACCAAGCTTGTGGAGCTTGCTTTAGACCGTAAAGAGCTTTTTATAGTTTGAACACATGATCAGGATAGTGAGGATCCTCAAAACCTTTCGGTTGCTCAACGTAAATTTCTTTGTCAATATAACCATTTAAAAACGCACCTTTCACATCCATCTGGTGGAGAGTAATGTTGAGCCAACATGCGATACCAAGAAGTAGCTGAATTGATTCTAGCCTTGCTACTGGAGCGAAGGTTTCATCAAAGTCTATTCCCTCGACTTGGGTATAGCCTTGGGCGACTAAACGAGCTTTATTTCTAACAACATTGCCATACTCGTCAGATTTGTTCTTAAAGATCCACTTCGTCCCAATGACATTGAAGTCATTCGGCCGAGGGACTAAAGTCCAAACCTGAGCTTTATCAAACTGTAAAAGTTCTTCTTGCATCGCATTGATCCAAAAATTGTCCTTGAGAGCTTCAACGACATTTTTTGGTTCAACCTCCGAAACAAAACAATTAAATCTAACCTCACTATATAAGGACGTCATGCAAACATTCTTCACCATCGAGCGGTAGTCTTTGCACGGTTTGTCTCGTGTTCTGCGGCCTTCATTCACATTTCCAATAATTTGATCAGCTGGGTGATCTTTCTGGATTCTAGCAGGTGGATCCCGTCGAACATTCATGTTCTCGTCATCAATATCTTGTTCGTGTGCAGATGTTGAAGCAGTTGCTGGCTCAACATCTGACTCAACATTTTCGTCTATATGTACTGGAGCTGGAACCTCTTCTGTAATTTCAACCTGAGGAGTACTCGTGCTAACATCATCATCAAACACGATGTTCACAGATTCCAGCTACGCTCTCAACTTCCATAGGACCCATAAGATCCATATGGATAAGCTGAAAACAATGAGCAGTTCTGAAATGTTGAGCAGAATGTTGGTCAACATTATGCCCAGCACGCATTTGCTTGCCTTTCAGACACTGTTCACACACGATCTTACCGAACTCCTTTAGCTTGGGGATCCCTCTGATTGCATCGTGACGTACTAGTTGCTCCAAGGTCCAATAATTCACATGGCCCAACTTCTTGTGCCACAAAATGACCTCGTCCGATGGCCTCGACAGATGGCAGAGTTCTTCGTTTCCACCTTTGTCTCCAACTTGGTAACAATTATCGTTAGAGCGCTTACCTGCCATGACACACACTTTCTGATCGTTAAAAACCTCGCAACTTTCCTTGTTAAATCTTACCTCAAGTTCATCGTCGCAAAGTTGACTTATACTGATCAGATTTGCCACAAGTCCTTCCACATGGAGGACGTTCTTCAATGCAGGAAAACCGGGAACGTTGAGCTTGCCTCGTCCGAGAATTCGTCCTTTAGCGCCGCCACCGAAAGTTACTGTTCCACTACTTAAAGGCGTATAATCTAGCAAATAATCTTTGGTACCCGTCATGTGGCGTGAACAACCGCTATCAAAGTACCAAGACCCTGAAACGTTAGCCTTAAAAGACGTGTATACGACATTACAGCAAAGAGATGATTTTTCAACCAAATCTTTCTTCTGATTTTTGGGAACCCAGACAGACTTGTAATGAGCTGAATTAGAGCTAGAAGCTTCAGAAAGTTCTCCAGACATTCTGTTAGACACTGATCTCTCAATGTTGGGCAGAATGTTGGACGACTTTCCAGCCAACATTTTCTTCCTGACAAAATCATCTTTCATTTTCCAGCAAAACGGTTTTATATGATCAGGCTTAAGACAATAATGACATCTAAAACTCCTTTTTCGGGACTTACGAACAGAACGTTTAGGTTTTTCAACCAAATCAGATGGAGGTACAAAAACAGTTTTAGGTTCAAAAGCATTTTGAGAATGATATCCAAGACCATGCTTAGAAGAAACACCTAAAGAAAGTACCTCATCAAGAGTAGACTTACCTTTGTTCAGCTTTGTGAACGTATCATCGGCATGACCAACGTATTTCTTGATTCTGTCTAACTCCAGGTCCTTTTTGGTCAACAAAGCTTCCATTCGGCTCAGTCCTTCCCGCAAGTCATCAACGAGCTTTTCCCTCTGATCATTTTCTTCGTTTAGAGAACGGATGGTCTTAATGAGTTTTTCGTTCAGCTTTCTTTCCTTTGACAATTCAAGAGAGAGAAGTCTGTACGATTCATCCGTGGTATTGTCAGCATCATGTACTTCTACTGCCTGTACTTCATCATCATAAATCACATCAAAACAGTTTGAATCATCATAGTCAAAATAAACAAGTTGTTCAGATGTTGACTCCGATGTTGGATCAACATCCGATACAACATTTAAACCTATATGATGTTCCTCTTCTTCTTCAACGTCAGAGAACGATTGATTGTTACATCGCGTCAACTGGGCCATCTCTTCTGGGTCTTCTACTGGATTATCTTCTTCATCGTCCGAAATACTCACCCAATAGTTCTTTCCGTACCTGCGAAGAGTGTTAGCACACTCATTTGCAAAGTGCCCCCAACCTTTACATGCATGGCATTGTATCTCGTCCCATTTTATTTTGTCAGATTTCAGTTTGTCTGCAGAGTTTCTCTTGAATACGGGGCGTTTAGGCGCGGAAGAAGTTTCCTTTTTATTTAGAACAGTCTTGAATGTTGGGCCAACATTCAACTCTTGTTTATTTTTCAGAAACTTCCGGTAGTTCCTTACCAGCAAAGCCGTTGCCTCATCCTCGCTAGTGTCATACTTTGGTTCAGATTCCGAAGACTGAGCTGAAAATGACAGGCCTTTTCCCTTTGACGCGTTTTTCTGAGCATCAAGATTGATCTCATTGTTCTTAAAGATGTTCATGAGGACATTAAAGTCGAGAGTCGCCAAGTTGTAGGATTCCTCAACCACTGAAACTTTGTTGTTGAACTTTGGGGACAAAGAACGAATAGCCTTAGAGTTTAAGGCTTTGTTTGAAATAGGTTCACCTAAACTTTGACATTCACTCGAAATATTTAAAAACTTCCCAAAATAAGAAGAAATATCCTCATCCTCACTCATCCTAAGACTCTCTAGTTGACTGTGAAGAAGACGAAGTTTTGTCTCCTTTACGCTCGCATCTCCCTCACAATACCTTTGAAGAATGTCCCACGCAGACTGAGTTGTGGTACAGTTTTGAATGATTTTAAACATGAAAATATCGACAGTAGAAAAAATCGCATTAAGAGCTTTTTCATTGAAATCAGCATCCAATCGCTCTTGTTGCATCCATTCAGCGACGGGTTTATCCACGACTTCCCCATCAGCGTCTGGATTAGTTTTTGGCGTAACATAGCCAGTAAGAACAGAGTTCCACGACCGGACATCAATTGACTTGATGGACTGACGCATCCGAACCTTCCAATAGGCATAGTTCGAACCATCCAAAACGGGAATTTTTCCAAAAGTGTTTGGGCTAAAAATATCCATATCAAAAAGATCAGAACGCTTAGTATATCAAGCGGGGGCTCTGATACCACTTTGAAGGCGTAGGCCCCAGTGAGTGGTATGGACACAAGAGAATTTTGCTGACAAAAAAACTGTTAAACCAGAAATGTTGGCTCTAATGTTGAGACAACATTCGAGACCTCAAAGTTTTCGCACAACGGATTAAAATAAAGTTCAGAGTAAAAACGATTGAGACACAGTTTTAAAATATGCAGCAAGTTGTAAAACTTGCTGCGAGCCTTCATGGCAAAATTCCACTCACTTGAGATGGATTACAAAAAGAACATCTATCGAAGATAGAAAACCAGCCTAGAAAAGATCCTACGAAAAGGACTATAAACCTACAAACTATGCAGGGGTAAAACGCTAGGCAAAACTACGAAACATAATAAACGTAAAGGTGAGAGCTCTCTCTTTCTTTTCTTTCTTCCTTGTTTCGTCTGTCCTGTCTCGTCTCGAGTCTTCTCTTTAAGTACTCGAACTCGTCGGTCTTGGTCTTCTCCATAATCTCCATACTGCCCATGATCTCCACTTTTAGCTTAAGGGACGTTGCAGGTTGTTAATAGGAAGACCAAGTCTATTCTTAGTAAAGCCAAGAATAGCAAATACTATTTTTAGTAAAGGCCTTTCTATCTTTAGCTCCACTTCCTTTGAATAAATCCAAGCTCGAAACTAAGTCATGCACATACTAAAATAATGCCATGATTATAGGAATAATGGTTTTTGGGTTTGAAAGACAAAACCGAGGGTTGACTAAGTCTGAGTCAACTCGTGTTGAGTCGGACGTCGTCCCAACATTGTCAATGTCGACATAGTCAACATTAACAATATATAATTAAACTCTAAACTCTAATTTTCTCATAATCATTACTTGTCGTGTACCAAGTCTCATTCAAGTAATAATTCGACGGATTGTTTTATCTTTGAGTGCGATGATGAAGTTCTGGAAATCGTAAACCAGAAAGGTTAGATTTCCTGCGCAGCCATCGATCCTATCAGATTCGTTCATAAAAGTTTCTCGAAAAATTTTCAAACTAGTTTTTTTCGAAAGCTCACGTTAGGAGGTTTCTGTAGCAACTTGAATTTTTAAAATCCGACGATTCAATGATTTATGGCGATTTTCAAAAGTGTTGACAACGAAGCTGTCAAATGATTTATGGATCAAACATGAAGCTTGGATGATCAAGGATGGGAAGAAAATGATTTTGCTGCAAGAGAACTCCATATTAAACTTGAGCCGTCAGATCTTTGGTGCTTGATCAGATGTATCAAATTTAAACATCGCAGATTGAATGTAAAACGTTTATCTTAGCGGTAGGTGATCTGACGGCTCAGATCAATACTTAAAGAATTGCATCAACGTTTTTATAATTAAGAGTAGTATGATGTACAAGTCAGACAGCTCATGGTACATGCTTGCGAAGCACAAAACCAGTTTAAAGCTGTTATAAATATAAGATCTTCAGGTTTCGAGTATGCATGTTCGTAAGTATGTATCTTTTGACAGAGATCGATTGAGAGAAAGTTGAAAACACGAAAGTTAGAGAGAAAATGACAATCTTGTAATTCCTTCTTTCTGATTGAATAAAAGAGGTTTGTTGGTCCGTTGATGTAGGCTTAAAATTTAAACCAACATGTAAACATGTTTTCTCTGTTTACGTTTTAATCTGTTGTTTTTGCATTCGATCACCTTCAAGATCAAGTTTCTTGATCGATTAACACACTCAAAATACCACTTAGTTGCGAACTTTGCGGTGGACGAATTTTCCAACATTACGGTTATCCAAAAATTATAAAATTTAACCTTATAGGAACATAGATTTAGAATAACACTCAAGTAAAAATTCCGTAGTCAAATATTGCCATTAAGTAGGCGAATTGAAGGAAGAAAACAGCAAGTGTGATATTGAATTCATACTCCCACAGAGTTTAGAATTTTTATAAATTGTTCTATAAGTCCAAAAACGACGAAAAATTAACCATATACTCATAAGAACTGCAAAAATTAAATGTCTAACCTTGCTTGTTAACAATTTTTATATGGGTGCGGAAGAAATCTAACATTGCTTGTTTCCAATTTCCAAAACTTTATTGTCTCTCTCAAAGATAAAACAATTCCGTCAAATATGAAACAAATTATTACTTGGATGAGACTTTGTGCATGTGTAGAGATGAACATTGTTGATGATTATAAGAAAACTAGGATTTAAAGTTTAATTTATATATATAAGTTCAGTTAATGGGCCGAAACCTAAGCCAATTTATCATTTATTATTTATTTCGAAATTGAACAAGTGTTGCACCATTTAATGTCAATTGGCTTATATGTTTGGCTTTATAGGTATGAAACAAATGAGATTTTATTTTTCAACAATTGGGATCCGACCGAAGTTCTAGTCCGTAAAAGATGTGGATGACATGTCGCTAACCATTACGATTCTTGCTCTGATAAAGCGTGTGGATTGTGTTGATTGCTCAATTGAGAGCGGGTAGATCCTGTTGGGATCTATGAGCTAAAACTCTGCAAATTCAAGCTGGGAATGATCGAATGGAAGCTTAGCTGATCAAGAAATGAAGTTGATCGAATAAAGCTTCAAGAACTTGTTTTAAATTGCAAAAATGAGCAGCAGTCGTCGGACTATTGGCGCATGATCGAATGGATCACATTTAAAGGAAGCTGATTGGACGTGGAACATTAATCTTGGCGCGCTAAAGATCGAAGGACTCAGATTAAAACTTACACAAAGTCATGCTAGCACTTTTATAAGTGAGTTAGCGCACTGGACAACAAAGATAAACACAATGTACAAGCTCGATGATGCATGGACTGTTATTAAAAGCTGTTATAAATACCAGAAGAGAGAGTTCAAGTAGCTAGGTTCATGAGTGTGTATCTAATGGTAAGAGCAATTTAGCTTGAGGTGTAAATTAGATATTTGTAGAGGATATGACAAAGTTGTAAACTGTTCTCTTAGTTTGAATAAAAACAGCTTTGATGGTATGTGGATGTAGGCCAGAAAGTCGGACCAAACCACGTAAAGTATGAGTTTCTGAATTTAGTTTTCTTTGATGTTTTCGCATTCGATCACCTTCTAGATCGAGTTTCTTGATTCGTTTATCACACGCACTTGAAAGAACAACAATTGAGAATCGAGTGGTGTCATTTTCATAATAAATCTAAGTTGCTAACGTGTTGAATGTCTTCTTGGCATTAATGCATGTCTCGTTGGTCGAAATTGAAGGTGCGATATAATTATCGTTGTGGGTGATCCGTTTGGCGGTCTTGTGATTGAGCAGAAGTTTGTTGTGTTGTCAAAGTCAATTCTACACCGATTAAATAAAAAGTTTCATAACTTGGATATAAGTTAAATGAACTAACTTATTTATTGCTAATTGGTTTTATTTCCAAAATGTGAACTAATTTCTTTTGTCTGAAATATTTGGGTTTTGATTGGCTATGGAATATAAGGCCTAATAAATAGAATTTGTGTGGGCTAATATTCTCATCAAAGCTCACCACAAATTATTATTGATTTTCTACTTTTTCTCTTAAAAATAAAGCGATGGGGACATAGAGAGTAGAGACATGCAGCGTGTCACAGTTTTTGATAACCATGCGGCGACTCTAAGCGGTGGGCGTTAAAGTATGTGTAATGATGCAATGAATCTATCTATCCTATTGTCGTTGACACTCACTTGTCTTCTTTTGTTGCTGCCCCCACATCTAATTATCTCCAAATAATTTTATATTATTTGCATATTCATTTATGTATGTATATATATATATGTATATATATGAATATATATAACTATGTTCTTCTGAACATAGACGTATGCTCTCTTTAATTCATTACACCAGAATTTTTTTTTTATATTCGATGTGTGTCCACTATATAAATATATATGTGTGCTTTACTATATAAATATATATAATATTATTTAATTATAATTTCAAATATTTAATAAAAATTATAATTTAAATTTAATTATATGATATTTATAAGTATATAAAAATAAAAAATTAAATATTATAATAATTTAAAAATTAAGGGTAAAATTATATTTAATTAAAAATAATTGGGTAAAATTTGAAATACAAAAGTACAACATAAATTGGGCAATTTTTATCCATATTTGAGTCTTAATAAAAGAGTATAAATACTCTTTAAAAAAATGCGAAATATTATTTTTCTCTCAACACAATCATAATATATAATATGAATTACAAATATAAATACGACTGTAAATAATAAATAATAACATCACTATTTGAATTTTTATACAATGTGAACGAACATGGATTGATAGCATTTTAATATTTGTTGCTTAAATTAGAGCTATAAGTTTTTTTTCTTTTAATTTTTAAAAAATAATTCTTATCAATCTCCGATTAGTCGTCTCACTCTTCTGCTCCTCGGAGAAAATATTCCGACCAACTCCCTGAGAATGTACTTTAAATCTAGTTGCCCAACCGCCGGTTTACCGACCGGCGGTTGGCGGTTGGTCCAAAGGTCCAACCGCCATGTAACCGGCCGGGGGCGGTTGCCGGTTAGGCCCCCCCGGTTACGGTTAGTTAACCGGAGGGTGTTCAACCGCCGGTTTTTTTTTTTTTTTTTTTTTTTTTTAAAAAAATTTTTAATCTATTTTTTAATGTATTTTTTAATATCCAACGGTTATTTCCTTTTTTTTATTATTTTTTTTAATTTTTTGTTTTTTAATAGAATATTTATTATTATAATATAATATTTATATTATTATAGTATAATATTTATTATTATTATAATATAATATATAATATTTATATTATTTATATCGTAACCGCAGGTTGAACCGCCAAATCGACGGTTTACAACCGGTGCTTCGCGGTTTTTAACCGTAACCGGCGGTTTGGGAACCGGCGGTTCGCCGGTTGAACCGCCGGTTCCGGTTAATTTTGAGCAAGTCTAAATCTAAAGTGCCCAAGTCCCTCGGAACTTTTCCCTAGAAAGTTCCTCTAGCGACTTTTTTGAAAGATTCATCGGGCGTTTTCCTCGAGGGTTGTATCCGTTTATTACTCTCAATTATTAGCGCATTTTTTTTCTTGAGAAGCGTACTTTGCCGTTTTGATCATTCTATCTGTCTGTTTTGTCGGATATTTTACCGCGATAAATCCCGGCCGCCAACAATTTTTTTCAAAAAAGAAAAATTGATATATTCTTTTATGGACGCAGTTATTTTGCTATATAAATAATTATTGTAGTGTAGAAAGGTATTATTATTATTATTATTCGCCAAGAAAAAAATAAATAAATTTATAAAAAGCTGCTTGTTACGTTACTAGGCGAGGAGGATCATTAAAGAAAAAGTAAATAGAAATACAATAATATGTCAATAGATAGGATCGGCCATTATCCACTGAGTCTACGTGGCGGTATTTGATTGGCTTAAAGATTCCGGGCCCACTTTGACCACCGACCCTCCAAAGTCCGCAATACATTTATGAATCTCCGATCCGTCTGAAACTGACAAACTAAATCGAACACCACATTAAACTAAAAAAAACAAAAAACAAAATGAAATTACATAGAATGTAATAACTAAAATAAACCAAAAAAGAAAAAAGAAAAAAGCAAACAGATATCGTAATCACGCCCACAATCACAGTGCCTTTGTGTTCATGAATAGCAAAATCTTATCTGCCATTAAATGAATTCACAGAGTCAGTCATCGTTTTGAGTTTCTCTTATTCTCTCTCTTCCTCTTTTCTTTTTTTAATTTTTTCTTGCATTCACCTTCACCGTTTGAATTTGCTTTATTTTTTCTTTTTTTGGGGGTCTTTCTTTTCTCTCCTAGGTTTTGCTTGTGGAGTAAGATTTTCCGTACTTTCTTCCCGGTCGGTGGCGGTGAGATTTGGAAGTATCTGACAAACGGCTGTCTTTTTAAGCCCAAGATCTGAAGTCTCAAAACTCATATCCAAGATTCTAAGAGAAAAAGGGTTTTTATTTCTTTTTCTTTCCTTTTGTTTCATTACTCTATCGCACAATGGAAGGTGTGGATCAGAAGGGCTCTTCGTCGACTGTTGAGGTTTTGGGGGCAAAGGGTTCTTCTTCTGAAGCTAACTCCTCCTCAACTTCTGGGCTTTTCAGTGCACTCTTTCCTCCGCCTACTAAGGTAATAATAACAGTTTATCATTAGCTAAAACCTTCTTCTTAACTGCTTGTAATAGTATCAAATGTGAGGTTGTAATGTGATTATTGATAAGAGAGTCCCTTGATTAGTTGATGATGGGCTTGCTGTTTATTTCCTTGATATGCTGCTGAAAATCTTCAAGAAATAACATCAGATCTTCAATTTCATGTGTATTTAGATTCCTCAGACATACTTTTGTAGCTGTTTTATTACTCTGTCTTGATAGTTGATCTTTGGACAGGAGCCATTTCACTTCTTAGAATCTCATAGCAAGAAAGACTTTGTTCATCAAGCTCCAAAGCCAGCAGCTTTAGGTACTTATATAACCTTATGAGAGCAAAATTTCGTAAAAATCTGAAGATTTTACGATAAAGGTCGAAACTTTTGCAGGCAAAGAGGCTGCATACGGAGAAAATGGTACCTGGGCTGCGGCCGATAAGCCCAAGGATCCGTATTTTCAGGAGGAGAAGTCGCAGCCGTTTCATTACAACTCGTCGATCTACTACGGCGGCCAGGACGTGTTCATACAGCCTCCTAGTACACAGAACTCCAATGCAACACTTGTGAGTATTAATATGAATTGGACTGTAGTATGTTTTTCATTACGATTCGTATTCAACGTCGATCGATGGATCATCAGTTCAAGCAAGACGGAGAAGACGATGCAAACATGGCTTCGAGGGGGAATTGGTGGCAGGGTATGGTTTTTCATATACTCATTTTAAATGAAATCTTTGTTTTTAAGTTTTATATGAACTTCAGCTGTGTATTCTTGCAGGATCTCTTTACTACTGAGAGACCATCAGAGGTTTAAAACTATACTTTAGGTACTCAGAGAGACATAAGAAGTCATTACATAATCTTCAATTTCTTCGAAGAAGTGCCTTAAATAACTAGATTGTCGTTATTATTGCAGGAATATGATCATATATTATAGATCAGTGGAATAGAATAAGCAGCTGGAGTAGACTAATAAGCTTCCTGCTGCAGAATGTATATATATATATATATATATATATAAATGAATAGGTGTTGAAGTTTGTAGCAGAAGAGAAGTTGTATTATTATTGGCTTCTCTCACTCTTTAGTATAGTATGTATGTGTAAGGTAAGAGACTTCGTCTCTGTCTTGTAGTTTCTCCTCAATGTAAAAAGGTTTACATATGCAAACAAACTACTATGGAGTTGTAAGATAGATTGAAGGCTCAGAAATTTGGAGAAAATTAGTAATTTAGGAATAAATATGAAGGTAATATATATAAAATATATATATTTATACAATCTGTTATATAATTTCTCATATCAAGACAGTGGACCGCTCTCATTATAATAATTAATATATATCTATCTGTTATATGATTGGTCAGACCAAGATAGTAACCACTCAGAAAAATGTTTTTGTAAATTTAATTTTGTATAATAACAATTTAATCATTTAATTTTGTGATTTATTATGATATATCATTGTAAATTAATTTTTCTTTTATAATTTTATGTATTAAACATTTTAAACTAAAAATTAGTCTTAAAATACACAATATATATTTATATATTAGTTCACACACAACGAGTGTGATTAAAATACTAATATATATATATATGGTTAATTGCTAATTTAATTTGGTATATCAAATAAAATTATCATTTAGCTTTTTATTTACAAACAAAATTACTAATTTATCCTTTAACTGTAAATTTATTTTTGTTTGAATAATTACCATTTTATCCTTCAATTTTTGATTTATTATAATCATGTCATCATAATTCAATTTTTGTTTTCTTTTTAAATACTTAAAAATAATACACAAATAAATTTTAAATTATATTTTCATATAAATGATAAGTTACAAATAACTCAAAATAATCCCGTGTGTATAAAATATTAATATACATTATAAGCGAGTAATTTAAGGTTTTCCATATGAATATTGACTAATGCAAGTAATTTGTATTGATTTAAAATTAAATGTTTTTTTTTTTTGGATTTTTATAATTGTATGGTCGTTGTCAAGTCAATTGCCCGCAACCATTGTTCTTATCTATTCTTGTTCTGATCGTTTGGATTGTCGTTTTCTATCATCCTTAAGCGATTGACATTACATAGGGAAGTAAGGTGGTAATAGAAGCCGAAAAATTAAATAAATAAATAATTAAATAAACTAAATAATAAAATAAATTCAAAGGTGAAAAAAAATATTAAATATTCGCCGTTGCCGGAGATCGAACCCGGGTGGTCCGCGTGACAGGAGGTAATACTTACCACTATACTACAACGACAACTATAACTTTATTAATTTCAATATATATTTAAATAATATATAAAAAAAAGCCATGAGGATATTAAAAGTAACTCAAGTATTAACACCACTTGAATCCAAAGCTTTCGACAAAGCCATAAGCTCCCTAAACTTCACCATAAAACAGCCCAATCCATGTCCTAACACAGCTACCATGAAAACTCCAACGTTAAACGACATAACGCTCAGCATCACCGAGTAGGCCAAAGCCATCTTAAAACCGTAAATAAGAGCATAAACAGAAGATCCCACAAAAGGGTTCAAACCTCTCTGCCTCAACTTCAAGAACCCGGCGACGATCTCGGTGAACATCGCGAGTAGGAAAACCATGAGAAGGGCTAATACGTACAAGCCGAGGTTGTCCTCGCCGGGCCAGTTTGGGAATAAGATTGTAACATCTTTGCCCCAGAAGAAGCTAGCGTGCATGGGGGGCATGTCCATGTTGCTGCTGTTGTTCATGGGCATAGGCATGTTGGGATCCATGGACGACGTTTGATTTCTTGTGTTATTACAGCTGTACTTTTGTTGTTGGAGGATGGAGAAAATGGATTCTTGATATTAGGGTTTTTTTTCTCAAGAATGAACTAATGAATGATCATACATATATATGATTCTTTTTCTTTTTTTCTTTTTAATGATTATTGGTTCTTTTCTTAGTTTTATGCGTTAGGATCTATGTGGCCGGCGTTAGGGACAAGGTTGTAAGAACATTTTGCAGCACTTTACTTTTAATTTAACGATTCTATATTCTTTTCTTTTTTATTTTTTCTTCTTTTTTTTTGTTTGGTTGTTTGTTGTTCACTTGTTCGCATTCTATTATTCTTTCCATTGTGTTGTTAGCCGACGACCATAACAAGGAATAGTGTAATAATATCATCGCATATGTCAAATCTACGCATAGCGTATAATTCAAAGTGACGAAAGTAATCTCTTTTTTTTTTTTTTTTTTTCTTTCCATCAAAGTGAAGAAATAAGTAATCCATCTCATGAGTGTTTGGGTGTTCTAATGGTCCATGTAATTTACGGGCCGAGGTAGTTATAACGGCTCTGAGGTCGATAGTTATTTTTCATTCAGTTTTATTAAAATAATTCACTTACAGAAACAAGGGCTCGACTTGATGCTTATATCTTTTGGAAATAGATTTATGGTCGAAAGCTTTTAATACATTGGGCCCAACTCTTTTTTACGAAACGCCCCATCGATTGGAGTTGAAATAAAATTAAAAAAACATAAATCCCCTTCAGTTTTTGGATGAAGTAGTGTTTTAAATAGCGTAAAATAGCGCACTATAGCGCCTTTTACCTGAAAAATGTGTTAAAGTGCATTAAATATAGCATTTTGTCCTCAATAGCGTGACTATTTTGAGAAATAGCGTAAATAGCATGTTAAATTGCGTAAATAGCGCACTAAATTGCTCATATAGCGCAATTTTTCTTTTTTGAGAAAAAAGTTTATGAATTTTTTTTATTTGGTAAAAATAATCTACTACTAATTAAATCTCATTTTTATATAACGGATGGAAATCAACACGTTGATAGTATTGCCGATGATAATAAAATACAATTGGATGATACCGATTATTAGATTTCGAGTCTATGATTTGGATATATTCTTTGAGTTGTTTGTGACAAATTGTCACTGACAATTAACATCTGAATGTTATTTCCTAGATTTGATGTACTTTCTTAATTGAATATTATTTCAAATTGATTTGTTTGCTTCTTTTGTTATATATTATCTTTTTTTGTCATTAAAAGTGACTTGCTCGAAAAACTGACGCAATACGCTATGCTATTTACGCTACGCAATATCGAAACTAAAACGCAACGCATTGCGTAATACGCGTTTTAAAACATTGGGGTGAAGTGATCATTCAACATGGTATCAGAGCTCAAAGACCAAAGAGGTCTTGGGTACAAATCCTCACGACCATCCATTTTAAAAAAAAAAAAATTTACACGTCTAAGGCTAGATGTGAGGGGACGTATTGGAAATAAAATATATAAAATTAAAAAATGATATACTCCCTTCATGTTTAAGCTTTTAGGTGAAGTGGTCATTCAATATTAATAAGGTTGGTCGATGGATGAGTTTTATTTTATTTATTCATATTTTGTTAATTCTTTTACCTTAAATTTAAGGGAAACTTACATTTAAATACCTCTTTGTATAAAAATTGTCAATTCAGTCTTTGTCAGAATTTTTTTACATGTAGGTACCTAATAGAATAAATTTTTTACACATAAGTACCCGCTTCCGCCACATGTACATCATATAAGTATATTTAGGTACGATGTAAAAGCGTATTGTGGTACATAATACCGTAAGAAAATATACATCACATAATAAATTTAGGTAACATAAAGAAACGTATATACGTACTACATAAACGCCCGATGTGATACGTAATATACATATAAAAAGGTACGTCAATGATGGTAAAATGGTACACATAACCAGTTGGGTATTTAAATATAATTTTTTCTGACAGTTACCTAAATTGCAACTTTTTATATAAATAGGTATTTAAGTGTAGATTACCCTAAATTTAAACTTCACAAGTTCAGGAAAAATATTATATATATATATATATATATATATATATTGAGCCTAGAAAATGAATCAAGTTCGACTAGTTATTATTTAAGCCCATATGAAAGAAGTTAGTTTTCGATAAAGTTTCTGCAATTGTTGATTTATTGAGGATAAATAGAGCAATAATAAAAGTAAATATAAAGTATAAAGATGGTATATGAAAAGCAAGCGATGGATGAGTAGGCGTGCAACTTTGGAGGTAAACTTTGCTTTTACGCTCTCGTCGGAATATTATTATAATATGGTATGGCTCTTCGATGAAATCATTACCATTACATAGAAATCATTATTTGCATAGTTGTTAGCCGTTAGTTAAATCATTGGTTCAACAATTATATAACACCAAAAACTACCATGATTCATTCATTCACTAACTAAATAAAATATGGTAATTTGCATTAACAAAGTGGACATGAAAAAACGTGCAATGTGGTCCATACGACTTAATCAAACATTGAATGAGAATGACCATAAAGTCACACACGTTTTCTTCAAACCATGCAATAAAAGTAAAACGATCACGTTGTTATTCTTCTTAGGCTTTGTTTGGTTATAGGCCACTAAAGGCTCTATAAATAATTTATTATCAAAGCCCAATATAAGTTATCTTACCCATTTAAATAAGTTTATTTATACAAGGTCTCTAATATTTTACTGGGCTTTTTTTAATATCGGGCTTGAAAAAAGGAAACCAAACATGATATAAGTCCTTATTAATTATACTATCTGATATTATCTTGGATAGCAAACAGGCCCTTAGTACATTAAATCAATGCTCCTTACCTTTTTTTTTTATTGCATCGTCACGAAAATACTTTCATTTTTGTACATGATTTGATTTTGATGTCATATATTGTTTCCTATTGTGTTAGCGATCTATTTTGCCAATTAATCTTAGAAATAACTTACATGTTGGGCTTCTGAGTACATCAACGACGTACCTACGTTGATGCTCGGGGGTTGTTGACCCTTCCGCCCCAACGTTTGGATATAAGTAAAAATGCAAAATGAATAGTTGATTTATAAGTTGTCACTTGGCCTAGTGGGAGCCACTTATATTGTTATTGTGTGAGGGTTTGATTTCTTGTTGTATTATTTTTTATCTTAGTTTTAGACATGGGTTGGGCTGGGTTGTCCCTCGTGCCTTATAAGTCTAGGTCGATCCTCGAAGTACATGGACGAAGAGAATTTTATTTCCCAACAACATATATCAGAACAAAGTTCTAGTCCGAATTTCATGTAATGTGTCTGCGACTCTTGAAACGAATTTTTTTGCTCAAATAGAGCGTGTGGATTGTGTTGTTTATTAGGTTGAGAGCATATGTCAATCCGAGTTGTTGTCCTGCGTCGAAAGTCTTAATAGTCAGACGAAAGTCTCTTGGCCTATTAGTTAATTTGGTGACCATACCTTATTTTTTTCATTTGTGAATAAATATAGGGATATTTGATGAAGTAAGATCCACAACATGGCAAGTTAGACTTATTCACCTAACCCTCAACACAACAATACCAAACTCAAAGTTAGATGGTGACCATATTTAATATTAATAATACCACCGTCGTATTAAAATGCAAATACCAAGTATTTTTCCAATAATGCAATATATTTAAATATGTTTTTGAGGTCTGCTAACGGGCCTGATTTGACGCATGTGGGCCCAAAGTCAAAGTAAGTGGGCCCAAATAATAGCCGTGGGCCATCAGGAGCCGGCCGATTGATTTCGACCACCCATCTGTTGCCACGTCAGCTCTTAACCGTCGGATTTTCTTTGCCAGGAAAGCAAAACGCTTCTTCGCTCTCATCCTCGCTCATCATTACACTCGCAATTACTCCCGGCTGTAGTGTCCCGATTTTCCCTTTTGCCTTTTTTTTTGTGGGTTATTAATTGTTTGTTAGATCTCTTTATACGTATACAGGCAGCTTTGGGTACTGTGTCTATACAGTCTACTTTTTTTCTTCTCCTTTGGTATTGGAACTTGGAAGAGTATTCCGTTGGCTGCTGCGATTATCAAGGAGATTTCTTTCTTGCTTTTTTCTGACTGCATCGTCTACGATTCTTTCCTTGGATTTCAGTGTAAGGTCATTTCTTTAATACTGTAACTGTTTTTTATATTAGGACATTAATTATCTTTTTTTTTTTTATTTCTCGTTCGTTCTCAGCCTTGTGGTTTGGAATGTTAGTGGGTTTTGGGATGCGAAGTTGAGGGTGTGAATTATATTTTGATAAAATTTATTTCCAATTAAGCTAATCCTTGGGTCGGCTTCAGATTTTAGAATTTTTTTTTTTTTTTGAGATTTTTTGCTGTAAGTATGCTTTTATATCTTTTGGTGAATTTTTATCTGATCTTTTGGTGAATTTTTATCTTAGATAGCCATTTATTTCTGGAAATTAAGCAGAATGTGATGAATGCGAGGAAACACTGAAGAAATTGATATCAGTATATGCTTGTAATGAAATGATTGAGCTTTTACACTTTCTCTTTTGTTAGTACATACATATCAAGAAAGGTTAGAGTATTTGGAATCTGTGTATATCAGATGAGAATTGTAAGTAATCTATGCAGTGCATATGTGAAAAATCTCCATTTACCTGGATGCTATGTGCATTTATGGTGTAATCTTGCTTTAGTTTCTGTTTTTTCCTCTTTCGTTGGACTTTATGAATCAAGATTTGTGGATTAAGCTGAAGCACATAGTGTATTTATGGTATGATCTGCGAATTCTAGTTATATGATATATGCGATGAAGTGCGTAGGGGATTTGCTTTTCCCCTTACATACGGGAAAATAGTCCGAGGTAGTAATGACCTCTCGGAAAGTGAAGCATTTTCATGTAGCTTATTGTGGTTAGGGAAGTTTCAAATATCTAATTCATGTTTGTGTAGTCTCTCTTTTGTTCCTTTTCTTTAACAACATAATCTGACATCCTTATAGCACTGATCAGATTTGCTAGTTTATGGATTGAAGAATCATCTTTTACCAAACATAGAAAACTCCTTTCGACATGGAAGCTGTATCAAGACGAGGAAGAACTTCTCCACTAGGACAAACATTAGGTGCTGCTATTGAAGAAGAAATCGAAGCAGATTTACACTCTAAAGATAGGTACAAGTATGGACTACTGTTTGGGAAATCCTACGTTGATTCAAGACCTAAAGAAGTAATCCCGCCTAAATCTTCTGCAGTGGATTCGAAGTCTCGGGGCAAGTCAAAGGCACGTAGTAATAATGAAGATGAAATCGTCAGGCACATGTCAAACCTACCGTCGTTTCTCCAGCAAGCACAAAAGAAGGATACGATCCAAGACAAGGCATTGAACTTTGGAGTTCTTGATTGGAAGCATTTGGAGAAATGGAAGTACAATGAGCATATGCCTCCTGTGCATCATCACTCCAAGAAAACATTACCACCTAAAGGTACTTCTTCATCTAGTTCGGTACCTAATTTGGGTAAAAATCCTTCGTTGCATAGTGTGGATACGGTTTTGTTATCTTCGGGGAAACCTATTTCGCATGATTTGCGCTTCGGTACACCTCAGAGTCACTCTCATGTTTCGCATGGGATGAAAGAATCTGTTGATGTTGGGCGTGGCAGGGAAGGGAAGTTTTTGAAAAATTTGAAGATTAAAGAAAAGGAACCTTGGCTCGAAGAATTGGAAGCTGCCCGAAAACAAGTTAATCCGGAGAAAATGGATTTGCGCGACTCGTATTCTTACAAGAGAAATGTTGAGAACCACGTGGCAAGGGATCCTAAGAAAGTGGTTATACCAGAAATAAAAGCTTCGTCATCAGAAAGGAATGAAACAAAGTTCTCTTCCTTTTCACATGATTACGCAAGTTCTCAGGGGCCAAGTAAGGAAAGTGGATTAAGAAATGAAGTGGGCTCGACGTCGAAATATCGTACTATAGGCGAACAGCTTGGGCATTTTTCGTTAAAAGATTCCCTTAACCGAAATAGGAGTTACTCAGAGATGACTCAGTTTAATGACTTTAGAATATCATCAGATGGGCAATTTTCAGGGACAAGCCCCTCTGCTTACTTTGCTCCTGATGGTCTCTGCTCTGACATCCCATACTCATGTCCATTGTCGTCTGGCACCACTGCACATGCCGAGTCTCTCATCGAACCACCTCTGAAATCTGCTAGTGGAAAATCCCGAAGGCACTCGTTTTCAGTCGAATCTTCTAGAGCACAAGATGAAGCTTCTGAGCAGTCCAATTTGAAAGGAAGTGAACCCTCTCCCTCTCGTCGTTTCAGCTTTAGCTTCGGTCGGTTGAACAGAAGTTCAAGTTGTAAGGAGAGTTCAACGACTCCACAGTTAAGTTCTGGAGCCACTGGTAATAAATCTGGCCCTTTATTTCCCGAAAACTCACTTAATGCAGGTGGGATTGAAGGAGATAAAGGGAATGTTAGTGGCAGGAGAAGGTCGAGCCCTCTGAGGAGATTGCTCGAACCCTTGACGAAGCACAGGAGAGGTAAATCTACTGAAACTGTTCAGACGTCAAATATAAACTCAGATATAGGGAAACATATGACATTGTGTAATGAAGGACAGTCTCACGATAGAAAGAGTGAGGGGCCGGGGACTATTCAGGCGCTTCTGCAAGTCACGCTGAAGGATGGCCTCCCTTTCTTTAAACTCGTAGATGACAACAGCAAAGATATGCTGGCTGCTGTTATAAAGAAGCCACCGCCTACTATGTCTGGAAAACATGACCTCCACTCGGTTTATGTGTTTTACTCCGTGCACGAGGTCAAGAAAAAGGGCTTTAATTGGATAGGCCAAGGCTCGAAGAACAAAAACTCCAGCCTTGGATATAAAATTCTCGGGCAGATGAAGATTACAAACCATTGCAGTCCATATCCAGCTGAGAATTCAAGTGTCGCAAGAGAATGCATCTTGTTCGGCGTCGATCCATTGCAGGGCGACAAGCAAAACTCTGAGTTTTCGCTAGGCCAAGAGATCGCAGCCCTCGTTTTTAAAGATTCAATCCGAACCATTAGTGATGAGATCAATAATCCTTACGGTATGACAGTAATTCTCCCTGGTGGGGTCCACGGAATACCCGTCAAAGGTGGGCATTCGTCATTAATTAGCAGATGGAGGTCTGGTGGATTGTGCGACTGCGGAGGCTGGGATATTGGCTGCAAGCTTCGTATTCTCACTAACGATCATAGAAAAACAATCGGCAGAACTAACAATGCATCATCTACCTCTTGCTCTAATGTTGGCCGTGTCAATCTGTATGTTCAGGTACATATATATACATACATACATACATACATACATAAATGATTTCGACGGTTAAAACACGATGATATCTTACAGGAAAAAACAAACAGCAAGGCCAAGCCTGTTTTCTCCTTGGAGCCATTGAACAGTGGGCTTTACTCCGTCAAGTTGGACCGATCGATGTCTTTGCTGGAGGCATTTGCGACATGCGTCGGGCTGGTGACTTGTCGGGAATTCGCTGCAATGTTAGATGCTCGAGACGTGCCAGAAACTGAGAGCTGCCGCGGGGATAATGGTAATAGGAAGGCAGCTGAAGCAAACTATGTCTCCTGCCCGCCTTTATCACCAGCTGGGAGGATCTAGGAATTTGATATGATAGTGTGGATCATCGAAATAAAGAGCTATTATCTGAATATCTGATGTATGTATGTATGCATGTATGTATCTCTCGAAGAGGGTATATACTTTGGTTGTAGACTTTAAATCTTGATTATGTTAAGGAGGACTAGCGTTGTCATGTCGACGCCCCACGCGCCCACGCGCCGCTCGGACTCAATGTTATTACCAGGCATTAACAAGTCGTCGAGATTGCCATTAACGACGTCGTAATCTCATCTGTCGCCCTTGTTTTATTGGGCCTTACAGGCCCTTTGTGGGCCTGTTAAACAAATGAGGCCCAATTAGAGAACCTTAGTCATCATCATCACCATTATTATTATATTAGATCATCTCCAACCGAAAAACACATTCTCAAACTCAAAATGCAGTAATTCTTCTCCAACTCATTCTCAAACTCAAAAGAATATTCTCATAATATTCAATTACATACAACTTTTATAATTTTTCATACGACCCACATGTTTCATGACTTTACGAATTAGACCACGATATTATTTTAAATTTGGTGAAAAAATATTAAATAAAATTTGTAATAAAATTTTTGTTTGTACACTTTTAATAATAAAATTTTTATTTTTAATAATAAAATTAAATTTGATAAGAAAATATTTAATAAAATTCTATAATTTTGGTCAGAATAATAGTTAATTATTATAATACATATAAACAAAATACAATAATTAAATAATAAGATATAAATATTATTTCTTACAATAAAGACAATAAGTATGTAATTTCCTTTTTTATATTTTTATTTATTTTTATTTTTGTATATAGATGATTTAGTAATTAAAAATAAATAATAGAACCCCTATAGTAATTTTCAACTCTTAAACTCACTCAAATTATGTGTTCAAACTAAAAAATGAGTCTCAATTAAGAGAGAAGATAAAATACTCATTTTGAGTTTGAGAGTTTGGGATACCATTGGAATAGTTTTACCCTATTTTTTAGGTTTTACAGTACCATTGTAGCTGCTCTTACAAATAACAAATCGAGCAAAAGCTTTTCGTTCATCATTTCAAACAGATAAACCTTTGTTAAAATCAATGGCGACACTCCACTTTCTCCACTTCGCCGTAGCCAAAACGACGTTATCCCAGAAATGCCCTTCTCCGACGTTCAGAGCTATGAACTGCCACTCCCCAGGCGCCGCAGCTCCGACCACCACTCGCCGGGGAGGCCGGAAGAAGGCATCCGTCCCCGCCACGTCGTCTCCCTCGAAATCCCCAAGGCGCCCCCGTAAATCAAGCGAGCCGCAACGTAAGCAAAGTGATGACGAAGAAGAAGTCGAGGACTACGACGACGGCGTGGACTTTCCGTACGACGACCCTCCGCTCATCTGCTGCTTCGGGAGCTTGCAGAAGGAGTTCGTCCCCACGGTGCGCGTCTCCGAGACTCAGATGCACCCCGATATCTACTCTCAGTGGAAGATGCTCCAGTGGGATCCGCCGGAGTTCGCCCGTGCGCCAGGTGGCCCGGCGTCGAACGTGGCTGTGGCCCACGTTCGGCTCGGCGGTCGAGCGGCTTTGATTGGTAAGGTTGGGGAGGACGAGTTCGGCGAGGAGCTCGTGTTGAAGATGAACGAAGAGAAAGTGCAGACTCGCGGCGTTGAGTTCGATGCCGGCAAAAAGACCGCGGCCACTCACATGAAGATTGCCTTCGGCGCCGACGGGAAGATGAGGGCTGAGACCGTGGGAGAGTGCGCTGAGGATTCTCTTGGTGAGGACGAATTGAATTTGTCTGTTCTTAAAGAGGTAAAACGACTGTCTCATCACATTTGGACTATAACTAGACATTCTTTCCTCAGGCTAAGGTTGTAAGTATCAATCAAACTCCTTTGGAAATTTTCCTTTTGAGTTCTTTCTTTTGTCTGCTTTGCTTATCTGAAATCTTTCTCAGTTGTATTGAATGAATATAGCTTGTTATGATGGTAGAACAGATAATAAAGCACTGCCCATAATGAAAATTTTTTACATTGTTGAGATGAATTAAATGTCGATATCATGTGAATTTTCCACGGTTTGTTCGCTTATTTGGCAGTTATTAAGCTGTGTTGTTTCCCTTGCAGGCCAAGATCTTCCATTTCAATGCCGAAGTCCTATCGACGCCTTCAATGCGTGCAACTCTGTTCAAAGCGATCTCTTGGTCCAAAAAATTCGGGAATCTAACGTTCTTCGACTTAAACCTGCCGCTCCCACTTTGGAAATCACGCGACGAGACGAGGGAATTAATCAAGGAAGCGTGGGAAAATTCAGACATCATCGAAGTCTCCAGGGAAGAACTAGAATTCCTCTTGGACGAAGAGCACTACAAGAGGAAAAGAAACTACCGACCCCAATACTATGCCGACAGCTACGAACAAACCAAGAAGCGAAGAGACTATTACCACTACACCCCCGAGGAGATCTCGCCTTTATGGCACGACAAGATCAAGTTCCTCTTCGTCACTGACGGGACGCTCCGACTGCATTATTACACTCAGAAATTCGACGGCGTGGTCGTTGGTACTGAAGATGTTCTCATAACGCCGTTCACCTGCGATCGAACGGGCTCTGGGGATGCTGTCGTGGCTGGGATCATGAGGAAGCTGACGACTCAGCCCGAGATGTTTGAAGACTCCGACGTATTAGAGAGGCAGCTACGGTTTGCTATTGCAGCTGGGATCATTTCACAGTGGACGATCGGCGCTGTAAGAGGTTTTCCTACCGAGAGCGCTACTCAGAATCTGAAAGAACAAGTTTACGTGCCATCGATGTGGTGAGTTGTATCATTTGAATCTGTGTAAACTTTTGAGTTATGAAACCATTGCTTATTACAGAAAAAGAGAAAACAATCTACAATTGTAGTAAAGGCAATGTTTCAGGTTTAGGTTAAAGCGAAAGAAACTGAAATGTCTTGTTGCATATACAGCCGGGAAAAGGATTTGCGTAGAAGTTCTCTTCTTTTCTTCGCGACTTCCCTAGTTTTCTGACAAGTGAATGAATCGTAAGTTGCATTTTTAATTCGGGACTGAATCGTATATGGGCATTCTGTTAGAAGAACTAAATTCTTTGGGTACATGCGCCGTGTGATTACCCTCATGTGAAGAGCGACGTAGCGCTCGTTTTTAGTACCGCGTCGTATCCTTTTCACTAGGGCTCTTCCCAACTTTTCGATGTCTGGAGCGTATTTTTGCGCTTCGTAGTTTGCCCGACATCGAAGCCTTTGGATCGAGGGAGGCAGGTCGTTGTTCGCCAGGCAGAGTCTGTGTGAGTGAACTTGATGACCTTGTATTTTCGAAGTAGTGATGTCATCTCCCCTCTGTAGTAGCCACCCTACAAAGACATATCACAAAGAAACTCAATTAAGTTAGCGTAGATTGAAACGACGATCGACATAATTTTTTTTTTTTTTTGTGAAAACATCGAACGTGTTTGTGGAATATAAAAACCTTCGACCATGAGATAGATGCTCGGAGATATATTGGCTTTATAAGTCTGGCGTATACCAAGGGCAAATCTTCGACGATTTCGACATCTTCTCTTAGTACGTCGATGAAGTGTCTCCAATCGAAAACATCCTTAAACTCACTGTTAAATGCCAACGATGTTGCGTTATGAGACTTTATTTCATAGTTCACAGAGGAAAAGCATTTTCCGCAATCTTATCGCATCTTCATAAGGATTAATTGATCGAGCATTAACTACCTAGGATCTGCCCAAAAGCTCGACTGGTCGAGAGAAGGAAGCACGAGGCTTGCGTTCATTAGCTTCGCTGCTGCAAAACCATATAACATATCTGCGCAAAACCTTGTACGAACTTGCTCGTTGTATAACTGTAAACTTACTCCCATTCTCATTTGATTTAGCCCTCCATTGGCGTGTCGACTAGAATGTGTAACCATCGTTGCCAATCCTATTTTCCCTGAAAAGTTCGTAATTACGACGACGATGATGATCTCTTTTACGGTAAAGACTGGCTAGGGTTTCTTTATTGTATAGACAGTTAAAATACCTTTTACGAGATGCATTTGTAGTAAGACCAACTCTAATGGTACAGGAAAATCCAAAAAAAAAAAACATCTGGTAATAAGACCATCTCCAACCGAAAAACTCATTTTCAAACTCAAACTTATTCTCAAACTCAAAATGCAGTAATTCTTCTCCAACCATTAAACTCATTCTCAAACTCAAAAGAATATTCTCGAAATATTCGTTACTACACCAACTTTTACAACTTTTCAATATACCTATTTATTTTACAAGTTTACAAATTAGACCACGATAGTATTTTAAATTCGATTACGACAATATTTAATAAAATATAATAATAAAAATTTTATTTGTACATATAAAAAAATCTCAAAAAAATATTACACAAAAATTAAACTACAAGAGAAAAAAAAACTGAGATAAACATAAAAAATCATTCGTACAAATAAAACTAAGATAATTTTCAAGTTTCGAAATTGGTCTAATCCTCTCATATCATCTTTATTTCTAATTTTTTAAATTATATAGTTGCGATCAAATTAATATTTAACTATTATATTACATATAAATAAAATATAATAACTAAATAATAAGATAAAAATAATTACTAAAAATAAATAAAGAGCACTGCTATAATGATTGTTTTTTTTTTTTTACAATTTTGTAATTATAAATTATTAATACAAAATCTCTTTTTATATATTTTAATTTATTTTTTATTAGTTGTACATGGATGTTTTAATAATTAAATATAAGTAAAAGGACTTATTTGTAATTTTCAAACATCAAACACATTTTTTGCGTTCAAACGCAAATTTGGGTTTGAAAGAGGAGAGAGAAACCAAAAAACTCATTTTGAGTTTGCGTTTAGGGTACGGTTGTAGCAAATTTACTCCATTTATTGAGTTTTTAGGTTCGGATGGAGATGCTCTAACACTCCAATAGTACTCCAAACTCAAACTCAAAATGAGTTTTCACATTCCCTCTCCAAATTGAAACTCTATTTTGCGTTTGAACAGTATGAGTTTGAGGATGAAAATTGATATATAGGTCATCTTATTTGTTTTTACTTGCTAAATTACTCTTATACGAAAAAAAAAAAAATTAAATAAAAATACAAAAAATAAAATTAAATACTTTATTAATAATTACGATTATAATACTATCAAAATAAACAAATTCTTTATATTGAGCATTAATTTTTTATATATTATTATTTAATTTTTTTAATATTTAGTTTATATGTAGTATACTATTTTGATCATAACTATAGATTTTTATTAAATAAATTCTCATCAAATTTAGTTTAATTATTAAAACATGTACAAATAAATTTTTTTTTTATTCTTTTTATTTAACATTTTCTCATCGAATTTAAAATAACACCGTGATCTAATTTGTAAAGTCATAAATTATGTGGGTAGTATTGAAAAGTTGTAAAAGTTTGTATGGAAGTGAATGATACGATCATATTCTTTTGAGTTTGAAAATGAGTTTAATGGTTGGAAAAATTTACTGCATTTTAAGTTTAAGAATGGGTTCAGTTTGAGAATTGATTTTTGGAGATGGCCTAACTGTCACTTTTGGTTTCCTCCCTTATTTCTGGAACTTACAGATTATAATACAAATATATGTTAGTTGATATATTCAACGGACATATTCAATGATAATAACAAAGAATATCAAGCAATCGTAAAAGGTCAATAAATGATGATCTAAAACATAAAACCCTAATGGCCATTAACTGCAACAAGGAAACAAAATATGAAGACGAAAACGTATAAGATTCGACTGATAAAACTCACCTGAATTTTTTCACTGTCCTGCCCCATATCATCCTCCTTATTACCATTGTAATTATCCAATCGTGTTCTTGCCCTACCTTCGATCTCCCGAGGCTCCAAAATCCCAGGTAAACAGCGCGATCATAAGCAGCAGCAAGAAAGAAAACCCTAACTTCCTTGACCAAGCGAAGGAGCTGCAATGATTGTTGAGGTTTCTTTGGATATTTACAAAAGAATGTTCTATGGATAAATGGACGCAAATCCTCTCATCTCTGTTCTCCTTCCCCTCGTACCCCGCTGGCTCCATCCAGCGCCGGCGGTGTTTGGATGAGACATCGAGGCAAATAATTACGCGCAACTTAGAATCGTTGCGAAATACTACCCAAATAAATGTACGTGGTCTTATTGCAATCTTTTAATGTGGTCAGAAATGTGATGAGGGACTAAAATCTTATATTGACTGGCGAAACTCTCCCGTAATTATTTGATTTTGTTCTTCTATAGTATATGACTTAATAAGTTCGATTACCATGTTTGAGTAGTAACGTTGAAAATTTAGATTTATTTTCAAATATTCGATTATTTTAAAATATGTAACGTTTTGGCTACAAACCTTGTTGAACGAGTAAATATACAGATCTACGAACAAAACCCTGAAAACTGGGATTTATTGTTGGGTCCTACTATTAACACCCTTCTTCACACCCCCTTTACACCCCAAATACTTGAAATTTGCAAAAGTTATTTACCTAACAATATTAATTCAATAATAATTATTGGGTCCTACTATTCACACCCCCTTCATACCCCACACCTCCCTTTACATACACCCCCAAAAGACTTGAAATTTGTAAAAAATATTTACATAACTACATGAATTCAACAATAATTATTTCATTATTTATTTTGTTAGGAATATTTTTAGTTGTGTTCTTTTAGTCTTTTGGGTCTTTGTATACTTGAAATATTTATTTGTATTGTTGTTTTAGACTTAGGCTCATTATATTAGATGTTTAATTTGTCTAGGGACCAAAAGTGTAATTATGCCAAAATATTGGCATAAAAGTGGGTTAGGGCTTCCACTTGTAAGAATCCTTCATTTTGAATCAAAGAACCCACTTGAAAGGGCAGCCGCCACCTCTCTCTCCCTCTCACTGTTCTATCAACGAAAACACATAAAGGAGAGAAGAGAGCAAAATCCATATAAATCCCGAGGGTTGCTGGGTTTTGGTGACCTACAAGTGGTATCAGAGCCACCGTGTTAACGAGTATGGTAACTAAACGGATTTTTGGTTCTAATTTTACAGGTTTTGCTGCCAATTTTTTTAAAAACTCATTTTCGAACTGTTGAACACCTTGAACTGCATTCTTAACTTCGATTTTTGGGTTTTGACTGGTGTTTTTGAGTAGTTCTGTGTCGATTCTATCATTCTAACTCATTACCCAGTACTTTTCAGCACTTTTCCGCATTTTCTGAGCTTTGCGACCTTCAAAATTTGCGTTTTCGGTACCAAAACTGTGCTTTTCGGTACAAGAACAAGCCTTTTTCTGCAGGAAAAGTTTTCGGCACTGAGGTTTTCGCAGCTACAGTGTCTCCAGAAGTTTTCGCAATCCAAAAGTTCTCGGCACTAAAGTTTTCGCCGCTACAGTGCCCTCTAAAGTTTTCGCAATCTCAAACGTTTTCGGCACTGGAGTTTTCGGCGCTACAGTACATAAAGTTTTCAGTAATGAAAGGTTTTCGGTAGTTAAAAACTTTTCGGCACCAAGCTTATATCGAAAGGAAAAGTTTTCGGTCTTCACAGAGAAAAGTTTTCGGCACTCACACATAGAAAAGATTTCGGTCTTCAAAAACTTTTCGATTCATACATAAAACTTTTCGGCTCTCAAAAGTTCTTGGGTCAAAGCCTTGAGAAAAGTTTTTGGTCAACAAAAGTTTTCGGTCTTCACAGGAAAGTTTTCGGGTCTAAGTTTTGAGAAAAGTTTTCGGGCAAAAAAATAAAAAATAAAAAATAAAAAAATGTCTGCGGTGCAAAAGTTTTCGGTAAAAATAAAGTTTTCGGTGCTACAGTAGTTTTCGGTACTACTGTTCATCCGCAGAAGAAAATAAAGTTTTCGGTGCTACAGTAGTTTTCGGTCAAACTACTGTAGTTTTCGGTCAACACGTAGTTTTCGGCCCAATTTTGTTCACGACCCAGCCCAGAAAACTTATCGTAAACATACAACTTTTCGATACTTATCGGCACTCAAAAGTTTTCAGCATTGGAAGTTCTCGGTATTTTAAAAGTTTTCGGTACTAAAAGTTTTCGGGACTCCTTGCTTTTTAACTTTTCGGAACAGAAAACTTCTCGATAGAGGTTCTCGGCACTTTAAAGTTCTCGGTACTTTAACTTTTCGGCACTTGGAACTTCTCGGTACGAAGGTTCTCGGTACGAAAAGTTTTCGGTACAAAAACTTTTCGGGTCAGTACTGTTTAACCGGGAAATGACTAATTCATAAAAAGTTTTCGGTATTTCTGCTCTTTAAAGTTTTCACAAATGATTATAAAAAGTTTTCGGTATTTAACTGTTTCAGTTTCGTAAAAATCTTCGAAATTTTTTTTCAAAAGTTCTGGCATTCTGTGACACCCGAAACTCAAAAGTTTTCGGTACAGAAAAAGTTTTCGGTATTCACCCTAGGGACTTTTCGGCATTTCACTGTTTCGAAATTTTTACGATGAGCTATCTTTTTACGAAAAATTTTTTTCTTCTTTGCGAAAACTTACACTTTGAAAATTTTCTATGAGCAAAAGTTGGAACTTTTCGGTATAAAACTTCTCGGGAACAACACTTAGATTCTTTCTTTTAACTGCTCGAACCAAAATTCGTTTAGACCTACTCAACTAATACGTCAATCCAAGCCTAGCAACCCTCATAAACTAAAATAAAAAAAAATATATGGATGCTTCAAAAAGACAAGTGGAGGACTTCGCTTCATGTGACTTCGATGTAAACTCTTTTGACTTGGAAAATGAACTCATTAAGTGTATCATTGCTTTCAATGAACTTAGCAAAGATCTTAAAGGGCAAAAGGCCTGAAGGATCCCAAGCAAAGAGTAAGTGTGATCTAAGTAGCCATCAAAAGGAGGAAACCCTTAAGATGCAGCTAAAAGAGACACACGAAATCATTGATTGTTTATCATCTAAGGTAGCAAAATATGATTTACAATTTATTGAGCTTACTAAAGAATTGTCTACCAGTGAACTGAACATGAATAAAACAGTCAATGAGTTAAAGTCTAGGCTAGAAAACAATCAACGTGTCCTTACTCAAACCCTCAGAATTGACACGCTCGATTAATGCTGAAGAAAATGTCTCAAAATTGGATCTCAAGGTGTACATCTTGAAACCCAAATTTAGAGACCTAACCAAAAGCCTAGATACCTCTGAGTATGAGCGAGGTGCGTGGTCTGCAAAATATAATTGACTCTATGAGGCACGATTGAATTTATCCTCCAAAATTTAAATATTGAAGGTCAATCTCTCATTTAGAGCAAATGAGCTTAATAATTCTTTAACTGCCGAGAAAAGTGCTTCCGCTCCATATACACAGGCAGTTATTTAGAAATTTACAGACCCCAACATAACTTTGGAGTCTGAACAACAAAGTTTTACAGCTGAAAAGAGAGCTTTAATAGAATAAAATAGTAGACTTCTTGATCAGATTTCCGAGATCAAGAATCTTTCAGCAACTAAAGAAAACTCCAAAGTGCATTTAGATTGAGTGTTTTTAACCCCTAAACGGGAGGAAAGGGACGCGGAAGAATTCCTTTTTAAAGAAGAACGCATTATCTTCTAAGTCCACTACCTCCAAATTCCTTAAAAAAAAAAACACTCCGAACTTTCAACGCCTTCTCCCTGCGACTTTTCAAGTGATTAATTCTTTTCAGGGAGAAGATCGTTTAACAAGAACACGACTATTGCCATGACTCTTCTTTTTCCAAACTTTTCATTTGAAAACAATAGTCATGATGAAAATATTGAAAATTTTGAAATTCGTCATCCTTCTTCTCACTCGTTTAACAAATTTGATCACTCACGAAGAAGTGATGAAAAGACTGCATTACAACGCACCGTTCCTAGATCAAATTCATTGTCTCCACACTCGGCCAAACAAAACGACATGTGGATTCCTAAGAATACACAAAGGCAAGTGTGGATGCCTAAATCAAAGACTCCCGTAGAGGTTGACGTCAAATTTGATTTGGCCTCCTCATCTAGAATGTGCATTTATACTAACAACGATAAAGGACCCACTCAAAAATGGGTACCAAAAACTTAGTTGTTTTGCAGTCCCATCAGGTGTGGTAACAGAGGTTGCTCCACATACATGGTGGGTATGAGATGACGAGCAACCGCAAGGCTCCCGGATACAACAATTCGGGACCCGTCCGTTCACGATACAGGCTTCTACACGAAAGCGGTGTAGGACCCGAGCCTACTCTAGCAAAGCTTCTGAACATGACGGTTCAGAACCTGCTCTGGTAACGCATGTTTTATTTTATTTTATTTCAAATAAATAAAAGTTTTAAAATAAAGCTCATGTGGAGGGTATGAATTTCCTTTTTCGAGATATGCTTTAACGTAGGGGGAGAAACCTCGATTATATGCCTTGAGAAAATTTATAAGAGTTTTAAAATAATGTTTCCTAACACTCAAGGACATTAATCGAGGGGGAGTAAAATTAACTTCAAAATATTGTTGGGGAGCATTATTTTGAAAATTTTTAAAATATTGAGGCGGAGAACTTTTCATTCAGGAGGAGTTTTCGAAATTACTGTGAATTATTTTTTCTAAAAATTCCCTATATGTTTTAAATAATTTTGAGTCTTGCCACCTATCAAAAATTAATACCGAAAAATTTTGCACTTCAAATCTTGCAGTTACATATTTCTTGTTTAAAATGTTTTCGTAACTGTAACATTTAAAGTTTTCGGTATTTTCACAACACAAAGGTATATTCTAATTATGCGGATGACAAAATATTTTCGATAAATTTAAAATTGCATACGCATACGAGCTGAATTGAAAAATACTTTTTCACAATGGTACAGTTTAAATATGCATTTTTCAAAACTTTAAAATTCAAAATGCATAATGCACACAGAATTGAAAAAGATACCATTTTAACGAAGGCCGATTTGAATTTCACATAGCGCATAAATTTCTAAGGAGTCAGACTACATATTCCTTTGTCTTGCTTTTCAAAGAAAGTCAGACTTATTCTCACTCGCGCTTACATTTAAGGGTAGTCGGTCTTCCTTTTCTTTTGTGATTTTAGTCAGGGGCAGGGAAAAAGAGCGCAAACAGTTTAAAAGAGCGTATTACAAAAAAAAAAAAAAAAAAGGAGAGCGCATACATTTCCGGGGGAGTGATAGTCATTAGCGCAATAGGCGCATATAAAGGGGAGTATCACATCAATCATAAGGCGCCTGATTTGAAGGGTAGTAATATGCAATTTCTCAAAAAACGCATAAATTTTGGGGGAGTAAAGACATGGTATTAAGAATAGCGCAACTGTTTAGAGGGAGTGATACCTAAATAGCGCCTAAGCTTCAAAGAGAGTGTCTTACACAACTTCATGCTTTGAGGGGGAGTGTCATCTTAGGAAATTAGTGCATGGACAACAATGAGTTGTTCACATACTTGTTCCATGGTTCAGGAACAACCCCGAGTGTATGTGAGAGTATTTGAGCGCATCACGATGAAATCTTTACAACTCAACCACAAACTATCCGGACCATAACCAATATAGTTACATGACTGATTTTTTCAGATCCCGGGTAGAAGACGTCTCATAAGGTCCAAAGGCGCATGCACAACCCTTCCTAGCTACTCATTTGTCTCCCTAAAGACAAGTGTTTTAATATCTCACGGGGAACCGCATATGCTATCACCGTTTCATTCGGAGGCGGGAGATATTGAACTCAGTGGTCCACAGCCCCATACCACGTATTTCTTGAGCACTTTAACGTCTAGTGTGTCCTCACTGCCTAAATGTTTTCCATTTTTTTTAGGATACATACATTATTTTATACACACAGTGCAGGTCTACGCGACCATGCCAGAACTTCTGTAGACGCATCCTTTATTGATGTGCTATATATGATCAGAAGGAAGTCCTGCCGTTGCTACAACAATTTCAACAACGGTATCAGGCCATCTTATGGAGCACGACTCTAGAATGATGTCAACGAGAAGCCTAAGTGGCCTCGGTTTTACTCCTCCCCCGGTAAGTCTGAGTGATTTACCATCAACGACCAGAGTGTCTACCCAAAGGAGCGGATTACGAGGTCCGGTCGGAAGTCTTAAACCAAGTTCAAGCCACACCTCGTGTGCAAACGGAGCGCCTTAGTGGCCCCGGAGGTGATACCCGCTTTGTGACGGAGGAGCTCTTCAACCAAGCCCTGGAGTCCGTTGCCACAAAATTCAAAGAAGATATTATGGTGGCCGTACGGGACAACAGGACGAACCCAGTCGAAGAAACACTCTCCTCCGTTCCTGAGCAAACGCCAAACCATCTCCACCACCCTATCCACCTCGATCTTTCTCATCCACAAACTACCCAAACCACTCCACCATCACCATTTCACCTCTGGTATTTCAAACGGAACCCGCTCCACATATCCCACATCCCCGAACATTAGCTCGCTTGATCAATCCCGACCATACCTCTTAACGAGCTACAACTTGCTTCCTCATGCGGTTGAAGTCTGCCGACACTTTAACGGAGGATCAACAACTGATCCTCGAATACATCTGCAGTCTTAACGGCCCCAGGAGACCGAATCTATCAGATATGTGCCGAGGTGATCATCCCTCTTCAAAAGAAGACACGACGACCGTGAAAACGACCGTCGTGAGGGGGAGAAGAGACATAGAACATCGAGCACAACAAAGGGTAGAGGAAAGCACCCGAACCCACCAAAACAGTCCCAGACAAGCGAAAGCATAGATATATGAGTCCAAGGCCATACAACAACAACAAGCCCCAAGGGAACAACGACGACCGAGTGTATCTTCTATTATTTCCAGTGCACACTCTTATTAAAATCCGCACCAGATCATCAACAACTATATCCTCGAGTTATCATGGACCAAACGTAGAGAGTTTGAAGCCAAGGCAAAATTCATAATTTTCCAACATCGAAGACCTTCAAACAGTCTCTCAAAAATATCTATGTGTTAGGCGAAGCCGTGGATAGACAGCTGGATTTGGCAGCACCATGGATCGAGGACACGTGTCAAAAGATCTGGAGGAGGCCGGATAGAATGAAGACTCTTGATCAACTAAATATGAGGGGGCTATCAAAGTTGAGGCGGAGCGACATAACAAGTAACTCATGGATTCTCCGTGTGCCGGCACGTGCGGAAGACCAAAAGAACTTGTTCAAAGAAAAGCCACCCCCTTTTCAACAAGAGTACAAGTATACGAAAAGGACCTAGGTAGTATCAGATACCTAGAGTTCAAGGTGATTTGGTACGATGGTACGTTAAACCTCAACAAGAAGGCTACTCAAGATGTCTGAGATTCCAAAATTCTGCGATGGTACGTTAAAACTGATCAGCGAAAGGATCACAAAAATCGAAGACGACTATCGCAAACTTTCTACACAGACAGAGCAGCAAAGCACTCACATGAATCTCCTACGGGTTTCATGAGCTTGTTCTACAGGCAGAGGAGAAGATAGAGCCGTGCCACATCACTCAAAGACTTAAAGACAAAAGATGAAGAACACAAAGGGAGAGAATGTTAGGAATATTTTTAGTTGTGTTCTTTTAGTCTTTTGGGTCTTTGTATACTTGAAATATTTATTTGTATTGTTGATTTAGACTTAGGCTCATTATATTAGATGTTTAGTTTGTCTAGGGACCAAAAGTGTAATTATGCCAAAATATTGGCATAAAAGTGGGTTAGGGCTTCCACTTGTAAGAATCCTTCATTTTGAATCAAAGAACCCACTTGAAAGGGCAGCTGCCACCTCTCTCTCTCTCTCACTGTTCTATCAACGAAAACACATAAAGGAGTGAAGAGAGCAAAATTCATATAAATCCCGAGGGTTGCTGGGTTTTGGTGACCTACATATTTTTTGCATGAGTTATTCAACAATATTAATTAAGTTGTTTTACCACGGTACATCGATAGAATATTTAATTTATTTTTTATTATATTTAGAGATGTTTATACGGCTTGAAAATCGGAACCGAACTGGCGGTCAACGGTTCGATTAATCGGGGTCAATGGTTCCGATTATAACCGGAGGGGTTCGGTTCCGAGTTTTATATTTTCAAAATCGAAAACCCGCGGTTAATCGTCAATTTTTTTCTATAATAAAAAATAAAAAAATAATTATTAACGGTTCAGATCTCGTGGCCGTTGGAGATCAACGACCATAATTTACTGACCGTTGGAAAACCGGTGATTAACCAAAATCGGCGATTTTGAACGAAAAAAATAAAAAAAACTAAAATAAATAATTAACAAAACCAATGGACCGGTTTGGAAACGGAACTGATGGTTCCAAATTGTGGATAACCGCGGTTCGGTTACGGTTTGAGATTTTGTTGCAACCGGAACCGTCGATTCCAAACCGGGAACCGAAACCGGAACTAGTTGAACACCACTAATTATATTACTCCTTATATTAATCGCTGCAGTTTTATATTAACTTTAAGAAAAGTTAAAGCTTAATATTTAATATTAATATAAAATAAACACAGATAATAGTGGTTTGAAACTGTATTGCTAAAGTGGTTTGAATTGATTAATAATTAATATTGCTGAGGTGGTTTGAAACTGCATTGCTTAATTTGAATTGTTGAATAATCACGTATTTTAATTGATTCAGTTTGAAATTAGAATTGATTTAGTTTAATGGTAAGTATTTAATAATTTCAAATTTGTAAGTATTTAACTATTTAATTACCTTATAAATATGTAAGTATTAAATATTTTACTTTACTTATTAATTAGTAGGTGCAAATAAAAAAAAGGGGTGCCAATAGAATTACCCTAATTATTTTATTAATTATTAGTTTTTGGGGAATTTTCAATTTCACTAATGTAAAAAACTGCGGTAGTATGTACAAAGTATACGGAAACTCATAATCACTTCCAAGATATCCGCCAAATGCTTTTGAATGCAACAATATGTAAACTATTCTGAGGATGATTGTAGAAATCTCATTTCATGAAAAAAAAAAAAAAAAAAAAAAAAGTTACATATGTTAATTAACTCATGAGCTTTTCCTAGCAACAAATGCAAATACTCGTAGAGACAGAAGCTTCGAGCAGTAAATAATTTAACCAAATAAAACGAAATAAATAACACTATTCAAATATCTAAACTCTAATGACAGCGGTGGTTGATGGATGAGTCCAAATATGAGAATAGTCAAATATTCATTTTTTTATGAGAAGGCCTCTTTTGGTCAATCAACAATCTTCACCCAACTATTCAAAGATTAAGAATTTATCAACTTCGAAGTGGGAATGGAAATTTATCGGTTTAAGATATTTGAGTCCAAAAAGTAAGAAAAGCGTCATGAAATGGAAAGAAGACCATATAAGGGGAGGCAAACTCCAAAAATGGAAGACAAACTCCAGGGGAAAAGAAAAGCTCATCAATATCCATTAATGGAACATGGGAAGGGTTTGTAATGAATGAATCTTTACTTTGAAAAAAAAAAAGAATAGGGGAAGAAGTTTGTTAGATTAATGATTTTTTTAAAGAGGGGGACAAAATAAAGAGGAGAGGAGAAAAACTTCAAAGATCCTCAGTTATGTTATGATAATATTTTAGGATTTTCTTCTGAGTGGGGGAATTTTTATATTTTTTTAATTTTTTGTATCTTATGCTAGTAGGCATTACGTTATCTCGGGATACAATTGTCCAAAATCCTCCTACATATTCTGGGGACTAACAAATCTATTTTAAGGAAGTCTGTATTTTACGAACCTTGCAATCCATACAAAAAAAATATTTATGATGTCGAAATAGCCTTATATATAAACGTCTACAGCAACACCGATTTCACATTTGCATTTTCACGAACATCTTATAAGCGAGCTGATGAGATTGGGTTCTAAACGTCACTGTTAATTTTTGAATTTAAAGTGGTATTAATGCAGAAGATAGATTTTCTTTTTCTCTTTATCTGATTGTAGAGATTTCTCTCCATTACTGTTTTACTTATTTTTTTTAGATATTCGTAAAGAAGATATGAAATTACAAAAGCTATAAATAAGGTCCGAAGACATAAAAATATACGGAGTTGGAGATTAAGCTCTTCGCTTAAAAAAATAATAATAAAACTCTCTACAGGAAAAACTCTAATTTATTTTTCTTATTCGCTGGCGACTGCAGATCTACTGTCACCATGGTCTCCGGCAGATCAGGTTGGAGCACACATCATGTATTTCATTCTCTTTCTTAATTTCCTTATTTTCGATTTTATATTTTGTTTATTCTCTGTATAAGTGTTTTCTTCTCTCGTATGACAGTATTTCTCCCTTTTAATAAGAATTTGCAATGGTCTTATAGAATAGATCTGATAAATGGACATCGTGCTGGCATCGGCGATTCAAAAAATGTAATTATGAATCTTGATTGGATAATGTCAAGAGTGTTTGAAGAATGAATTGCAATTGATATACAATTTAAAGAATGAATTGCAATTGACAATACTAGTATATCATTCTTTTTTGTCGATCCTCCATATTTTCTTCAGCAGTTTTGTTTATTAATTCCATTGTAAAATTTTGTCCAATTCATGGAATAAAATTATCGTTTTTCTAAAAAAAATAAACAACAAATGAAAAAAATAATATAAAAGGTGTTCATCCACACTCCACAGTACGATGATGAGCACATTTTCCTCGTTTCAATACAATACAAAACCAATAATATCAAGATATTTATTTCTGCCATTACAGCTGGCCTGGGCCCTACTCCATGTCACGTTCATTATGTATGTATATAATATATATCCAATTCCAAGAATTATTTAAAGAACAAAGTTGTTGATGAGTTTTGTCACAGAAAATATTCAAGCAAAAATGAAACCCACTATATCTTCTGACATCGAAAGAGACAATCCAATCGACAAAGAGACCGAAGAGCTACTGGCAACATTAGAGCAAGAAAAGAGTTGGGATGGCAACACACTAATCAATTACAAGGGTATTTGGTACTTCTCACGTTGGATCAAACCAATATTATGCGTTGAGAGGTACTTCAAACCACTAGACACTGATATACTATTGTCGACCATACCCAAATCTGGGACAACATGGTTGAAAGCACTAACCTATTCCTTAGCCAACCGCCATGTCCATCCTCCTTATCAGACCACTCATCCTCTATACACTTCAAACCCTCACGACCTTGTCCAATTCCTCGAGCTCTCTCTTGCTGAAAACCCTAATCTTGATCATGACGTCGTCGTCCCTACCCCAAGAATCTTCGCAACTCACCTCTCCTACGACATCCTACCCAAGATCGTCCAAGATTCTTCGTGCAGAATTATCTATCTATGCAGAAACCCTTTGGACCAGTTCGTCTCGGAGCGACACTTCTTGCTCGAGAACGAACTAGCGAATAAGGATGAGAAGATCCTCTCCGTCGAGGAATCTTTTGAGAGGTTCTGCCAAGGAATCAGTCCTTGTGGACCCTTTTGGGCAAACGCTTTAGGGGCGTGGAATGCGCATCTGAAGAACCCTGATAAAGTGTTGTTTCTGAGGTACGAGGATTTGAAGAAAGATGGCAAGTGCCATGTCAGAAAGATTGCTGAGTTTATAGGGTTCCCCTTTTCAGCGCAAGAAGAGGAGGATGGTTTCGTAGAGACGATATGGAAACTATGCAGCTTTGAAAACCTTAGTGAAGCGAACAAAGAGGGGTTAGTGAAGAACAAGACACCGATCAAGAAAAGTGCATTCTTTAGGAAGGGTGAAGTTGGGGATTGGAGTAATTATTTGAGCAATGAGATGGCGCAACGCATGAGAGATGTGATGGAGGCCAAGCTCGAAGGGTCTGGCTTGGTCCTTGATATTCCATTTCTTTGATTTAAAATAATTGGTTTATTATATATGCGATGTATGTATAATTAATTGCCTTGTGTGTTTGAATAATGTTGGTGGTGACTCTATTATGATTAGTGGTATCCTTTTTCATCAATAAACATGTCTTCTTTATTCAATATTATGGGTCAAGACCATCCCCTTCCCATCTCCGCATTTTCACCGACGGGGAATCACCGTCAACTCTCCATCCCCGTTTTGACCGGGGATTCCCCATCCCAATTACCTCGGGTCCCAACGGTGATGGTTCACCGCGGGGATTTTGCCACCTCTACATCCACAGTGGTTTCAATGTTATAGCACACTATTAACATCTTTTCGTAAATTTTCTGATATATCTTGCATCAGCAATATGGAGAATGTCATGTATTATTACTTCCTGCGAAGACAATGAACAAAACTTTAGCAAACTGTAGTTGTTTCAAAAGAAAGTAAAATCCTTTTCCTATGGCAAAGGAACTAGGACACATTCCAAAAGAGAGACTCGTTATTTTATCTTTTTCTTCTTCTTCTAACATAGTGAGTAATTTCTTCCGTTGAATTTCTCGATGTCAAATTTTGCCGCCATACTTTCTGCTCGATTGTGAACGATAGCTCCGACAGGATTACAGCAGATAATTATTGAAACTCGTACCGACTAATCGTCACCATACAAGGGTAGTATAATATCTATTATTTTCTGATGTGGAGGGTCTACGTTCATGGCAACCACAGAGCATACGATAAATAGACATATAAAACCCAAGCTGGCTTTGATACCACTTGTTGGGATTGGGCAGCGGACCCGGTCGAATAACACCACATCTGAAATTAAATATGAAGTGAACACCGAGATTTATATGTGGAAAATCCTGAAATAAATTAGGGTAAAAAACCACGGGCAAGGAAAAATATATGAGATACAACCTCTCGAGCTATAAAGGAGGAAACACTCAATTCCCTCTTTATAGTCGGAGAAAATACTCAAACTCTCTATACCTCACTTTTCTTCTTCACTCGCTGCTGGATGATAAACTAAGCCTCCCCCTATGCCTTTGTATAGGCAAGAGCAAAGGCTTTATATTATCTATACTATATATTAAGGGTGAGGGGCTTAGAGTAACTACCTTCCAATTAATTGGTATGGCAGGTGTAGTTACTATTTTGCCCTTTACTCTTTAAGTATATTATTATATTAATCTATTTATTTTATTTAGGGTAATATAGTAATTTTTCAATTAATTGGTATTACAAGTATAAATACTATTTTGTCCTTTACTTATTAATTTTATTATAATATTAATTTATAGTTATTACTTTTATATACATACAAATATTTAATTAAAATTAAATTTATGATTTAGTTTATCAAATATTATGAATACTAAATAACAATTCAAATATATATATATATATATATATTATATATATATATATATCATAGCACACGCATCGAGTGTGCGTAAAGTACTAGTTTAAATAATACACCTTGTGGTTTTACGAGGTGTCTAATATAATAATATTTTTATCACTTGGCACGTATTTCTATGCTGTCTATTTTTATTTTATTTTTATTATTCTGACAAGACATGAATGAAAAATGATGTGAAGGGGGCGTGGTCTCCAAATGGATGTAACACTACTGAGTTGTATACTGATGTTGGGTGAAATGTTAGGCTAACACTCACTCTCACACTCAGAGCGCACAGCGGAATAAATAATTAATTAGAAACGAAATGAAACGAACACGAGAAGTAAATTATGCAGCAAGTATAAAAACTTGCTGCGTGCCTCAAGGCGCAAACTCCACTATAAAGATGGATTACAAACTATCAAAAAGGATAGTTAAATCAAGCCTAGCAAAACTACGAATCAAATGATTCTGCAAACTACAAAGTCTTTCGACCTTTGGAAAGCTAGGCTAAAAAAGAAACTCTCGTGAAAAGTAGTAATCACTCAAACTCGCTCTTCCAAACTCGTTTTTCTTCTGTCTCAATTCGTCTAATAAAATGGTGAAGTCCTTTCGCTATTTATATGTCTTCGACTCCTCAAGGACTTCTCCAACAATTTGGTACATGTCCACAATCTTCCTCAACGTCCACTAAGTGAATGTGAACGTTGGGAGTTAGTTAGATTAGCTCAACATAACTTGGTCTTCATCTTTTGCTCCAAGCTTCCTATATTTAGTAAGCTCTTTTCCAATTTTCACTCCAACTGCTCCACACTCTTTCCACACGGTTTGATCCATTCCAACTCTTATCCAAATCCTGCATATCACTAGAAAAATGACACGTCATCAATAAAACACGTTTTGGGCATGAAAGATAAAACTGAGATAGGGAACATTCTCAGACAACAAATGTTGACTAGAATGTTACCCTAACATTGCCAATGTTGAAGGCTCAACATTAACAATCTCCCCCTTTTTATCTTTCTTCCCAAAACAAAGCAGAAGTTAGTCGTGGTGAAACTCCCCCTGAAGGCCAGATCTACTCAACCACAAAACATTAAAACAAATGGTTAGAGCAGACGAAAACAGAATAGCACTTAAAACTATTCAAAGTACTACTAATTAGTACAAGCCATAAGAGGTCCTGGAGAAATATCCAAGCAAAAAGCGCATGCACAAAAAGTTCGAAGTCTAAATGTTTAGACTCTCGATCGAATCCTCTGCTTCTTTTTCACCATGATCTTGAACTGTCGCATCTCCCCCTTGCTGCTCGGTTTGATCAGCCTGTTCGAAACCGCCTCTGCCATTTCCACTCGTTCCAACTCGATCTTCTTGCTCCGCAACTTCTGCCTCTTCTCCCCCTTTTTGGGAAGAATGTAGATCCTTCAGGGTAGATAGCTGGGAAGTCAGAAATGCAATAGTTTCTTCTAGGCACTGAATCTGGCGATCGAGGTTGGATGGCTGGGCAGATGTTGAGGCAACATTTGGCTCAGCATCCTGTGTTGGAGGTTGCCACGGAAGATCCACTACTTTGTTCGATCCGGCCAGGTGCATGTGAAACACAGCATATGGGATCTTGATGGTGACCACTTGGTCCTTGCGTGCTGGCCTGAATCCTCCACGAACCAACATTCCATAAATCAAAGAGGGGAATGGGAGAATTCCAGGTGCCTTTTTCTCGGCCTCCTTGGCAAGCTGTTCCAACACTAATTCACCCAAGTTTAAGGGCAAGTTCTGCCCCAGAGCATATAGAATATGAGCCATATTCTCAGCAACACGGGTCTCATTTGCCGTTGGCCACCAGTTAAATATCCCCACTTTGAACAACACTGAGTACAGTGAAGTCAAGAAACTAACCGAAAAATTCCCGTCCCATTCTCTCACTCTACCCCCGGTCAAGAAACTCACAACCTCATCATTGTCGTAAGTCCGCCTCATTTCCACATTCGGGGTCCCCAAATACTCGTTAATGTCCCTAGCCGAAAAATTATATAACCTCCCCCTACAAAACACCTTTCCATACTTCCTAGAACTAGGATCATTAATACAAGGGAAGAGATTAGAAAATACCTCACGAACCACTGTATCACAGTAGGTCCCAAACATGGTGACTGTTTTGTCAAAGCGGCGAGATTCCAAGAATTGCATCACCCCAAACCTTCGAAAACTCACCACATCCACCGTTCTCTCAATACGCAGCACCCTCTGGCTAAAGTATGGCCACAACTCCTTATTCAGAGATGCATAAAATCTCCCCTTCGGCAAAGGAGTTTCCCAGTCGGAGTCAGATGTTGGATCAACATCCGACTCAACATCTTCACTGCTTGAGGAGGCTGGCAAGTCGACTCGGCTGCTAGCTGCTGGCTGTGAGGACTCTGCTGATCGTGGGCGCTTCGAAGGTCTGTCCTCAGAACTCATTGGCCTCTTTCCAGCTTTCTTCTTCAATTTGTTCTTCCAAGTGGCCAGGGTTTCAGTTGGACCAAACTCATCATCGCCTTCGTCCTCAGGGGCAGGGGAAGTGGACTTCGTAGATGGTGTGGCTGCCACTGGAGTCTCTATCTCCTCATCCAGCTGATCATAGGTAGTGTTACGATAAGCTCCTCTGTGGAAGCCTTCAACGGAGATGACGGCTGAACTGGGGTCGATTCTTGGTTGGGACATGGCTCTTGTGCTGTGACAGCACTCGTCTCCCCCTGAACAGAGACTTCGGCGATGACTGGAGCAGGATTGTCCTCTGAGGTGGTTGCCGTGGTGTCAGATGAAGAACTTGAGAGGATGATGGGCTTGTCTGCCGTTGATTTTGACCCCTTTGAGACCTGGGACTGACGGATTCTGTTGCTGCGTCGTTTCGTTGAGACTGGACCTTTAACCTCAGTCGGTGGTCGGGATCGAGGCTTCTTGGCGGTGCTCTGCTGTTTCGCCGGCACGTCTGGTGGTAACATTGGTGAGTCGGTGGCCGGAAAGAGAATGCTGAGAGGGATGTGATCGATATCCTCGACCGGCGCCGGGATTGCTTGAAGTGGGAGAACATCATAAACGATTTCGCCCGATGTTGGGTCAACATTCTGCGATTCTTCACAATTTGGTGAGTTCGACATTGTTAAAACCAAGAAGGAGAATCACAGAATTTGAACTGAAGAACACACAAAGCAGAGAAGAATTGCAGAGAGAGAGAAAGGAAGACTCGATTTAAACACTTAGGGTTTGTGAATGATGTCCATAGATTAACCAAGTCAGACCTAATAAAACGGGTTTTAGCAGTTAAAACCTTGCCTAAACATGGAGCTAATAATAGTAAATGAGAGAATTGATCATGAGCGAATTTAGGAGCACATCAGATCATGTTTCAACCAAAAATACCAAGTCAAAAATCATAGTAAACGTTAGCGAGACTAACCGTTTGCGCGACGATGATGATTACTTGAGACAAGTGTAACAAGCTGTTCTTCGAGAGTTCTAATGCAATTCTGAGAGATATCTAAACTAGACATACGTGACTAACAAATGCAGTACGAAAAACAAACACTAATAAAGCGAAAGCACATAAATATAGCAATATCAAACTGACAGTCACACATGTCGCCCCAACATTTGACTCAACATTCTAACTCTGGATTCTTAGACTTTTCTGCTCGACTCCCTCAACTCAATTTTTCTTTCATTTTCTGCCCTTTCACCTTAGATATTGATTCTGAATTATTGTGCACTGCCCTTATTACCTAAACATCAAGGTTTGGCTTTTTGTCACCAAGAATACATCGTCACCGCGAATGCCGTGTACCTAGGGATACTTATTACCAAAACCTATCTTAAAAAAGGTTTATGAACCTGCTTTTTGCATGGGATCGGGTCATTTCAGAAAATGGTTAAGGTGGGTCGAGTCATTTCACAGAATAACAGAATAGAATATCTCATCAAACATTAAAGCAGTAACAATCAAATTCGATAAATGCTATGTTGATCCAAATGTTGGACCAACATCAGACTGACATGTGCAAACCTATGGATTTCTTCAGGTCCGAAAACCTTTCAGAATCCAATGCTTTCGTGAAAATGTCTGCTAACTGATGCTTTGTGTCTATATGCTCAATGCGCACTAACTCTTTCTCTACCATATCTCTCAGAAAGTGATGTCTTATATCTATATGCTTCGTGCGTGAATGTTGGATGGGATTCTTAGATATGTTGATGGCACTAAGGTTATCACAATACATGAGGACAGATTCGCACTCTAAACCATAGTCACACAACATGCTATTCAACCACATTAATTGCGTACAACAACTACCCGCCGCAACATACTCAGACTCAGCAGTAGATAAAGACACACAATTCTGCTTCTTACTATACCATGCAACTAGATTGTTACCTAAGAAGAAGCAGCCGCCACTTGTGCTCTTTCGATCATCCTCGTCACCTGCCCAATCAGCATCGCTATAGCCTACAAGACTCATATTAGTATCTTTAGAGAACCACAATCCTAGACTACATGATCCACTCACATAACGAAGAATACGCTTAACAGCATTAAGATGGGAAACCTTAGGTTCAGATTGATATCTAGCACATACACATACGCTATACATAATGTCAGGTCTACTAGCGGAAAGATATAACAAACTGCCTATCATAGATCGATACAATGTTGAGTCAACATTCTGCCCAACATCGTCCTTACTTACCTTTTGCGTAGATCCCATAGGCGTTTTCATTACCTTTGCCGTGTCCAACCCGAACTTCTTGACTGTGTTCTTAGCGTACTTCTCTTGGGACATAAAGATCCCGTCACTACTTTGCTTGATCTGTAAGCCTAAAAAGTAAGTTAGTTCCCCAATCATGCTCATCTCAAAGGTGGTGTTCATCGCCTGCACAAACTGATCTAGCATAGACTGTGAGCTTGAGCCAAAAACAATATCATCAACATAAATTTGGGCAATCAAAATATCAGAACCGACCCTTTTTACAAAAAGAGTGCGGTCTGCCTCACCTCGTACGAACCCAAATTCAAGTAAAAATGTGGCTAACCTAGCGTACCAAGCTCGAGGTGCTTGCTTCAATCCATACAAAGCTTTCTGCAGCTTAAAGACATGGTTAGGGTAATGCGGGTCTTCGAAACCCTTAGGTTGTTCGACATAGATTTCTTTATCAATGTACCCATTTAAAAAAGCACCCTTAACATCCATTTGATGTAAAGTGATGTTAAGCCAACATGCAATTGCAACCAACAACCTAATCGATTCTAACCTAGCCACAGGAGCAAACGTCTCATCAAAGTCTATGCCTTCTACTTGAGTATAACCCTGAGCTACTAAACGGGCTTTGTTTCTAACAACTCTACCAAGTTCATCAGATTTGTTCTTAAAGATCCACTTAGTGCCTATGACATTAATATCCTTCGGCCGTGGAACCAAGGTCCATACTTGGTTTTTCTCGAACTGCAAGAGTTCCTCTTGCATTGCATTAATCCAGAAGTTATCCTTGAGAGCTTCAAGGACATTCTTAGGTTCTATCTCAGAAACAAAACAATTAAAACGTACCTCAGCGTATACCGTATTCAAGCATACGTTCCTTACCATAGACTTGTAGTCCTTGCGCGGCTTGTCTCTAGTCTTTCTGCCTTCATTCACGTCTCCAATGATTAAGTCTGTAGGATGATCCTTTTGAATCTTAGCTGGGGGATCTCTTCTAACTTCGCTCGGTTCGATCTCATCATTCTGCTCATTCGGTGATGTTGGGTCAGATGTTGACCCAACATCTTCCTCTCCAGTCTCCTCTGTTTCATCAACAGCTTGGACAACATCTGAAATATCGACTTGTGGAGGAGCTCTTCTAAGATCAGTAGCATCATCAAACACAATATTAATGGACTCTTGAACAGATTTGATGCGCAAATTATACACACGATATGCACGACTATTAGAAGAATATCCTAAATATATGCATTTATCACTCTTCGAATCAAACTTAGTCAAGTATTCATGATCATTCAACATGTAACAATAGCATCCAAAAACATGAAAATACTTGACCGTAGGCTTCTTCCCATTTAACAACTCATACGACGTTTTCTTAGTACCATGACGAAAGAACACACGATTAGATATATGACATGCGGTATGCAATGCTTCAGCCCAAAAACGCTTAGAAATGCTCCTAGATTGCAACATAACACGAGCCATTCCTTGTAAGGTCCTATTCTTTCTCTCGGCCACCCCATTTTGTTGGGGCGTCTTAGGAGAAGAATACTCATGCATAATACCTTTCTTATCACAGAATTCATCAAACAATCGATTTTCAAATTCCCTACCATGATCAGACCTAATGCGAAAAATCGAAGCCATAAAATTATTCTTAATCATGGCACAGAATTTTTTAAAGAAATCGAACGATTCAGATTTTTCCCTAAGAAAAATATCCATGCATATCTAGAATAATCATCAACGAGCACATAAGCATATTTCCTACCACCAAGGCTATCTACTTCCATTGGACCCATCAAATCCATATGAATAAGCTGAAAACAATGTGCAGTCTTAAAATGTTGGGTAGGATGTTGGTCAACATTATGGCTAACATGTGCTTGCTTACCCTTCAAGCACGACTCACACACAACCTTACCAAATTCCTTAAGCTTCGGAATGCCTCTGATCGCGTCGTGTTTGATAAGCTGCTCCAGCGTTCGATAGTTGACATGGCCCAGTTTGTAGTGCCATAGAATCACATCATCTTCGGCTTTCGACAATTGGCACATATCCTTCGAACTGGTTTTGTCGCCGACTAAGTAACAGTTATCGCTTGATCGTTTTCCTGCCATTACTTGAACAGAATTGCGGTTAAATACTTCACAACACTCTTTATTAAACCTTACCTCAAGGTCGTCATCACAGAGTTGGCTTATACTGATCAAATTCGCAACAAGTCCGTCAACATGGAGGACATTGCTTAGCTTGGGAAAGTCGGGCACATTTAATCTTCCTTTGCCGAGAATACGCCCTTTAGCTCCACCTCCAAACGTCACAGATCCACTCCTTAATGGCATATACTCACTTAGGTACTCCTTGGTACCCGTCATGTGTCGGGAACACCCGCTATCGAAGTACCAAGAACCTGTCACGTTAGCTCGCAAGGAGGTATACACAACATGGCATTTATGAACAGATTTCTCGACCCAAACTTTCTTGGATAACAAAGTAGCATTCTTTTTACTAGAACTTGAAGAAGCATGAACTAAAACATTTCCAAAAGATTCTTTCAACACTGATTTCTCAACGTTAGGCGTGATGTTGGATGACATTTCAGTCAACATAGTTTCTTCGAAATCTCCTTCTTCAACTTCCAGCAAAATGGCTTTAAATGACCAGTTTGGTTACAATGATGGCATATATATGAAGTATCCTTATTCTTAATGGCAGCATGCTCGGAACTAGATTCAGCACTAACAGATTCACACACATCATTCGAAGCATGAGATTTAACGAAAACTATCTTAGGCTGACCATTAGTCACGGGTTTTGAGGCATCACAAGTAGGCTGAGAATTAAATCCTAGACCTAGCTTATCAAATATACCTAGTGACAATACCTCATCAAGGGTAGATTTACCCTTGTTCAACTTTGTAAAGGTCTGATCGGCCTTGTCGACACGCTTCTGTAACCGGTCGATCTCATTGTCTTTTCGTGTTAGTACTGCTTCCATTTTGTTCATTCCATCGACCAAGCTTTCGATCATCTTTTCATTCTTCTCATTCTCGCCTAGTAGCTTCTTAACCTCGGCTTTGAGATGCTCATTAAGCACCTTTTCCTTCTCATATAGTGCGGACAACATCTTGACGGTTTCAGTGATTTGAACTTTAACACTTACGTCAGTTTCTTGATCTGCATCATCACAACTAGAATACCCATCAAAACAGTTTGAGTCATCATAATAAAAAATAATTTGATTCTCAAATGTTGAGTCAGATGTTGGCTCAACATCAGTTACCGCAGTAAAGCCGATTTGATGATCTTCTTCTTCTTCGCCATCAGAGAAGGACTGAATGGACACAGATGAATGCTTGGTCTCCTTTGGACATGGATCCTCATCTTCATCATCAGGTAGATCGATCCACATGGCCTTTCCGTGCTTGCGAAGGGTGTTTGCACACTCATTGGCAAAATGGCCCCAGCCTTGACATTCGTAACATCTTACTGAATCATAGTTGATGTTCTTCTTCCCATCTGGTCTGCGTTTAATGAAGGGGGGAGCAGAAGAAGGCTCAGAATTGAAATTCTGACCCTTCCTAAATGTCGGGCCAACATTTTTCTCAACATTCTTCTTCTTCCTGAGAAATTTTGCGAAATTCTTCACAAGCATGGCCGTATTATCCTCACAGTCAAAGTCCTCCTCGATTTGAACCTTGGATGGTTGGCTGACTAGAGCAAGGCTTTTGCCGCGAGAGGCCCTCTTTTGGACTTCAAGGTTGGTCTCGTAATTTTTCATGATATTCATCAATGTGTTGAACTCCATATTTGCCAAGTTGTGAGCTTCTTCGACCGCAGCTACCTTCACATTGAACTTCTCGGATAGTGTCCGAATAGCTTTAGAATTTAGTACCCTATTTGCGATCGGATCTCCTAAGCTGGCACACTCGCTTGAAATCGTCAACAGTTTCCCGAAGTATGTGGTGATATCTTCGTCTTCCTTCATCCTTATATTCTCGAACTGGTTGAGCAGGAGACGTAACTTGGTTTCCTTCACACTTGCATCTCCTTCACAGTACCTCTGAAGAAGATCCCATGCGTTATTCGCCGTCGAGCAATTCTGAATAATCTTGAACATAAAAATGTCCACTGATGAGAAGATAGCATTCAAGGCTTTGTCGTTGAACTCGGCCGCATTCCTTTCTGCCACGGTCCATTCTGCCACCGGCTTGTCAACAACTTCGCCATCAGCATCTGGAGGGTTACGAGGTGGAGTGTATCCATCGATAACAGCTTCCCACGCTCGCACATCGATAGACTTGATGCACTGCCGAACACGAACCTTCCAATACGCGTAGTTGGTGCCGTCTAACACCGGAACCTTGCCAATGTAATTCGAGCTTGTAACATCCATTGAAGAGGATTGTCAGCGCTTAGTAATGTCAAGCGTTCGCTCTGACACCACTCTGAAGGGGGCGTGGTCTCCAAATGGATGTAACACTACTGAGTTGTATACTGATGTTGGGTGAAATGTTAGGCTAACACTCACTCTCACACTCAGAGCGCACAGCGGAATAAATAATTAATTAGAAACGAAATGAAACGAACACGAGAAGTAAATTATGCAGCAAGTATAAAAACTTGCTGCGTGCCTCAAGGCGCAAACTCCACTATAAAGATGGATTACAAACTATCAAAAAGGATAGTTAAATCAAGCCTAGCAAAACTACGAATCAAATGATTCTGCAAACTACAAAGTCTTTCGACCTTTGGAAAGCTAGGCTAAAAAAGAAACTCTCGTGAAAAGTAGTAATCACTCAAACTCGCTCTTCCAAACTCGTTTTTCTTCTGTCTCAATTCGTCTAATAAAATGGTGAAGTCCTTTCGCTATTTATATGTCTTCGACTCCTCAAGGACTTCTCCAACAATTTGGTACATGTCCACAATCTTCCTCAACGTCCACTAAGTGAATGTGAACGTTGGGAGTTAGTTAGATTAGCTCAACATAACTTGGTCTTCATCTTTTGCTCCAAGCTTCTTATATTTAGTAAGCTCTTTTCCAATTTTCACTCCAGCTGCTCCACACTCTTTCCACACGGTTTGATCCATTCCAACTCTTATCCAAATCCTGCATATCACTAGAAAAATGACACGTCATCAATAAAACACGTTTTGGGCATGAAAGATAAAACTGAGATAGGGAATATTCTCAGACAACAAATGTTGACTAGAATGTTACCCTAACATTGCCAATGTTGAAGGCTCAACATTAACATGATGTAATATAATGTTTGTTGAACTTGAATGATTGAATATAGAATTTCAAAATAGTGGATCTCGGCATAATAATGCGTTTGTGTCGGTGTGGTAGGGTAGATAATAATTCAAATAAATGTACCCATAATACATTCTCACGTGAAGCGCCAGGAGTGAAAGAAAATAAGTAAAATTGTCCTATTATTTCTAATAATAATAATAATAATAATAATAATAATAATAATAATAATAATCGACAGAAGCATCACATGTGAAAGCTGATAGGTCAAATGGGTTGTTGCCCAAAGATCTCTAAACATCAATGGATTTGGATAGGGATTTTTGTTGCTTGAATTGATGTTTTCGTCTATCTCAATAGCTAACAGTTTTTAATTATAAGATAAGGAGATTTTCTTGTAGATACTAGGCATCTAATACCGTAGTATGTGGTTAGATGCACAATATACATCGTATGGAAAATTTTATTTTCATCACAATTCATTCTGAGTGACATAATTTTGATTAGATAGGGAGGTTGCCATGTTATCAATTTAGATAAGAATATACACAGAGAATTTTTATTGGTGCTAGTTAAGACCATATCCAACAGGTCTGCAAAACGCAACGCAAAATGCAAAAATTCAGTAAAAATGCTCTAACAGTACTGCAAACGCAAACGAAAAATGTGTTTTGCATCTTCTCTCTTGTTTCGAACGCAAATTTGCATTTGAAAGCAAAAATGCGTTTGATATTTTAAAATTGCAAATAAGTCCTTTTAGTTACATTAAATTATTAAGGCATACATATTAAAAATTAATTGTGTACTAATATTTATGATTAAAAATTGACATAATAAATAATTATTTTAACATTAACACTTTATTTTTAGCAATAATTTTTTATACATCATTATTTAATTTTTAATATTTTATTTATATGTAATATAATAGTTAAATAAAATAATACAATTGAAACAAAATATCAAATAAAACAAAATATCAAATAAAACACAAGTACTAAAATAACAATATATCATAAACATTTTGTTCTATATTTATAAAAAATAATTTCATTAAATATTTTCTCAATTAAATTTAAAATAATATCGTGGTTTAATTTATAAAATTATAAAATATAGAGGTAATATTGAAAAGTTGTAAAAGTTGGTGTGCAAGAGAATTATTACAAGGATATTCTTTTGCGTTTGAAAATGCGTTTAACTGTTGGAGAACAATCACTGTAAAATGCGTCTGTTATTGCAAAATGCGTTTGCGTTTGTAGTTGGCTATTGGAGATGCTCTAAGAGGGTACAAGGTATACACTTTGTGGGTTTTTTTTCGATGATGATGTAAATATACAGTAGAAACTCTATAAATTAATATGCTTGGGACCAGCAAATTTTATTAATTAAAAGAGTTATTAATTAATCGATAAATTAATATTTTATTAATTTATAATGAATTGTTTAATTTTCAAACTCCTCTCTCCTTGAAAAAAAGCCTCTCAAACTTTCACTTAACTACCATACAATGTGTATATATCAAATGACGGGCTCAATTTGATAAAATTATTCAATCACCTACCTTAATAGAGACCTGATTCAAAGTTCAATTCGTTTAAACAAAAGCAAAAGACAATTGAGTATTCAAGAAACCTTAATAAAAATATGGGAAATTTCAGTAAGTAACCGAGCGTTTAAGGCTTTTCGAACTGGCGTTCAAATTATTTTTCAATTTTAATAGGTAACAATGCGTTTATAAGGCTTTTCTAGTGGCACCCAAACTATTTTTCAGTTCCGATAGTTACCCCGGTGTTTAAGTCTTTTCCACCTGACATCCCAATAAACTAGGCAGTTACTACGTGTGTGGTCGCACTTTATATACAGTATAGATTGTCGTGCAAAAGTCATTATCCGTCATTGTCCATCACTATATAAATCGTGAGCGCCACATAGTAATTTCTCAATTTATTTGGACATCAAATAAAAAGCCTTAAATACATAGATAACTGCGGAAATTAAAAAATAATTTGTGCACAAATTGAAAAAGCTTTAAACACATGAGTACTTGCGTGGACTGAAAAATTAGTTTGAGTACCAATTGGAAAAACCTTAAATACATGTGTACATCTATGGACCGAAAATTAGTTTGGGCACCAATTATAAAAGCCTTAAACACGTAGTTATTGGTCAAAATTTCCCTATATATATTATGTAATATAAGGAATTATTAATTTATATTTTATATGGGACCTATAGGAATCACCAAAAATCTATTATCTTATAATTTTAGCGAGTTTATTAATTTAGTACGTTATCCCCGAGTCGGGACCGGTAAAAAGTATTATCTTAAAGAGTTTATTAAATAATAGAGTATTAACTTATCGAGTTTATACTGTATATATGTGTGTGTGTGGGTGTAATATTTTCATTTAGTAAATTATTAACGACCCTGATTGATCGGATGGTTTACTCATGAGAACATTGTAATGCGACAAGAATCAAGTAAATGATAACATCCAAGCAAATATAATCACAATATAGTATGCAAATTATAAAGAGTGGTTAAGATATAATAGCCAAGGACAGAAATATACTGAAATTATAATAATGTATAATAAAGAGCTTGATATGTATGGCGGGATTTTCTTTGCACTATTCCTTATCCTTCCATGATATATTCTTCTTATTGCCATGACATCCCCTCAATTTGATGGTGATTATCTACTAGCATCAATTTGCCGACAAGACTTAGTAAGTATATCCGCAACTTGATTATGAGATTATACGCAAGTGATGTAAATAAATTTATTTCGAACTATATCCCCAATGAAATGACAATTAACCTTAATATGTTTAGTCAGTTTGCAATGCTAAGAGCCTGTTTGGTTGGGAATATTAGAGGGATTAGAGGGGTTAGAATTAATTAACGTAGTGTTTGGTTTGAAGGTTCTTTTAATGGTTATTAATACGTCCAATAAGGTATTAATTAAATCAGCTTCTCTCCTTTCATTTATCTAATCACATACATATTTGACAAATTTATCCTTTATTTATAAAATTTTTAAATTAAAATTAGGGTAAGATTGTAATTTAATTTAATTAAACATAATATTTCTAAACATGTCTGTCAAACACATCAGACGTCATTATTTAAACATATCAACCAAACACTCCAAAAAAATTACATCCCTCATTATCTAAACATAACTAAAACTAATATCATCTAAACTCATCCCCCAACCAAACATGCTCTTAGTTTTTCATCTCAGAAAACTATTCATATATACTAGAACATTTTTCCAACAGATTTACTCATTCTCAAACTCAAAATGCAGTACGTGTCCATCATCCACTAATTCTTCTTCAACCATTAAATTCATTTTCAAATGCTAAGGAATACTCTCTAAATATTATCTTTCACACCAACTTTCATAACTTTTTTATATGATCCACGTATTTTACAACTTTACCAATTAGACCAAAAGATAAATTAAAACATTAAGTATTTATAAATAATTTAAGTATCTAGTTTACAATAATCAACATTATTTACATATTACATAAATATAAAAGAATAAAATAAATCTAATACAAAAGACAAATTAAAACATTTTGTAATAAAAACAAATTTTTAATTTAATCGGGGTCTTTTTTTGTTAGAGTTAAAAAATTGTTGATTAGTTAATATTGTAGACGCAAATATTCGTTCTTAGGAGAGAGAAAATCATTTTAAACCCATTTTTGGTTGAAGTATTTCGTATGGATTGGATTATTATTTTTTCAGTTTGTGTTCTATTGTCTATTCTATTATATTATTGGTGAGATCACTTAAAGACCACCTTAATTTGGTCTGTCAAATTTTTTTATATTTATAATTTGATCCTGTAATTTTTTATTTATTATGATTATATTCCACAATTTTTGTTCCTTTATATACTTTGAAACAATCTAAAAGTCAATTATAATTTTATATATTAAATATTTTAATTTATAAATAAATCTTAAAATATAAAATAATAGTATATGTATGTATATATTAGAGCATATGTACTTAAAATACTAGTATGCATTTCCTCTCCTTACTTCATTTTATTGCAAAGCGCTTGAGGCTTTGTTTAGTTTATAAGATAAGAAAATGCTATATAATTTTTATCTTTTAGTTTAATGGAAAAGGCAAGATAAAGGCCCAATAATCTAGTTTTATATTGTTCACTTCCTAGAAGCATAATATCTCTAAAGCCCGTGATAATATAAAGGTCCGTTACAATAATTCGATGGACACAAGATAAATTATCTCATGGAGTTGGGTAAGATAATTAATCCAATCAATACTAATAATATTGACATGACTAAAATACTCCGAGACATTGTCCTAAAATTGAAAGCCCTAGTTTTCAGACTGAGCACGTGACACACTCAAATTACAGCTTGAAAGAATCCTCTCTTACTACTAACTTCGGAACAACCAGACGATATCGATAAGGTAATGTTAATCTTCGAAGGCTTTGCGCTAGGAGGATGCATTTTGCAGGCCGGTTCAAGACGCTTCGCTCGACCCTCATGGCAAGCTTCTCTGCCCTAACGTGTGCGAATCACGCGCGATGCGTATAGGTTTGTCTTCGATTACCAATGCATATAGCCCGAGAACTCTTATGATAGAAGGCATCTTCGACTGGGTATCTGCTTGGGATGTTGGTGTACATTGGCTCTCGCAGACTTAGATTTCTTGAGTAGGAGAATGAGCTGTGATTTCAGGCTTAAGTTTGTTTGCTATTTTAGTTGGTGCAATTTTGAGGGAATGTCCTCCCTTGCCATATGAGCTTAGTTAAAATCTCTGCTGTATTTCACAAATTTTAAGTATATCTTACAATCCAATTTTTTTTCTTGCTTCAAGATAATTTGGATATTATATTTATTAATTTTTGCCTTCACCATTGTCTTAAATATGGATTCGTAAAAGCATATCTCCATGGGCAATGGCCTTGAATTCTTCATCAGCCCGGCACGGCCCGGTCCGTAATTTTCGAGCGGCACTAAATTCGTGCTGAGCCAGACCAGACCAGTCCGGCCCAACTTTCAGCTCTAGACGTGATTGTGTCATATTTGTCATCATCACTACCTTCGATCGCCTCCAACACCTCACCTATCTCCGTCCCTCTGATTAGCCGCCTTCACCGCACAACTCAACCCCAATCTAGAAAATGCTTTATCATCACTACCTATATAATTTTACCATAAAAATTGATAATGAAAATCACAAAGATAGTTGATAGGTACCATCAAAAAATATATTAACATACGACGTTGTTCGACCTTTTGGCACACCGTACGCAAAGTACATACAATCCATGGTGAAGGGCCGACAAGGTGAGCGTGTTTAAGGCCCAAGTAGAGCCCATATAAATGGACTCATCATTTAAAGCCCAATAAGGTTAAGGCCTCACAGCATATATAAACCGAGAGCTTCACTCTGTTTCTAGGGTTTCACAGTTCGCACACAAAGCTCATCTCCTACAAGAACAACCATGGTGAAGGGCCGACAAGGTGAGCGTGTGAGGTTATATGTCCGCGGCACAATCCTAGGATACAAGAGGTACGTCCGATCGACGCCCTATCAGCTTGAATTGTATTTTCAAGGAAAGTTAAAATGCTATGCTTAATCGTCAGCTCATTTTTTTGCTGGGTGACCTAATTTTGTAGGTCGAAGTCGAATCAGTACCCAAACACGTCTCTGTTACAGATCGAAGGGGTCAATACGAAGGAGGAAGTCGCTTGGTATCTAGGGAAGCGAATGGCGTACGTTTACAAGGCGAAGGTTAAGAAGAACGGCTCTCACTACCGCTGCATTTGGGGGAAAGTCGCGCGCCCTCATGGAAACAGCGGCGTCGTGCGCGCCAAGTTCAAGTCCAACCTTCCACCTAAGTCCATGGTATGCACTACTATTCACACTCAACTTGCTCAATTTCGTAGATGTCGAGATAGATTTGATGCTTGTAAAATCAAAGGTTCAGACAGTAAAATTCAAATTAATAAGGTTCGTCATATAGGGTTGAAAAAGTTAGAGTGATTTACGATATTCTTGCATTGTGCCCGTATGAATATTTCATCGATTTGCTTGGGTGATTGTTGGAAATACTTGGTTGATTGTCCGTAGGTGTAGGGTCGGGTTTTCCCTTCTGAAGTGAGTATGCAAATATTTGAAGTTCTCAACCATCTTTCTCCTTTGTGCTTCTTGTCTTATGCAAGTTTCGTATGTTTAATAGTGCTTCACAGTATCATATTCCTTCTGTCTTGGTCAGGCCCCTCGGCATTAGTTGTTTTTCTGGTGAACATAATTTAGTTGATTCCTTGTAATCCATTTGAATTCATTATAGTTTACGAACCTTGCAATAAAGGTAAACAGTATCTCATGTTGTTGCTTGAGCATCATGAATCTTTGTGGCCCTTTCTCCATCAGCGTCCTATTCTCTGTTATGTCTTATCGAATTTATCTTTACCGTTTTTTTCTCTGTAACAGGGAGCTAAAGTAAGAGTGTTCATGTACCCAAGCAACATATAAGGTAATGAATTTGGAATGTTTTGCTTTCAAATTCCTTTCTTGAACCCATTGTTACTTGAAAAGTTTTTCCAAGTCTTTCTATTGAGTCTTTATTTGAAAGTATCAATTTAGTGACGCTATTCATCTTCATTCCTTTATTCAGTGCTTCGAGGGGCTCCGTGGTGGCCACAACTCTTGATATATTCTTGTATTAGGGAAGGGAATAGACATTAGCCAACGTTATCGTTGTTTTCTCGGTTTGGTTAATAACAAGGATCTTGTTGGACTAATGAGTTTTTCTTTACTTTATGACGACGTTGCTTGCTTTCGATCTTGGACTGTTTATTCTCAGCGTTAGTTATTACATTCGATATATGAGGCAATTTCAAAATGAAATAATGCAGCCTTTTCTATTCAGATAGCCAATTTCTACATTCTTTGTCACTGCTCAAATAAAATCTTGAAAGTGGTCAATGAATTACGAAGAATGCGTATATTTAATAGTGTAAGTCCACATTCATTTCCAGCTGCCCAAATAAGATAATTATGCTGTCAGAAGGTCTAATCCACTTCGATTCCAGCTGGGAAATGCCAATGCGTAATCAAAAGACAATCTCATACATAAAATATACGAATTATGTTCCTTCTTACCCATAACCCAAATGTGTCTCAATCCGCCTACCCCTATCATAAATGAATAACATGAATATAATTTGTGGGAAATTTGAAAAGTTAGAGCTGAATATCTCTAGTCAGCAAATTTATCCATCCACGGCGACTGTTTTTTTTTTTTCTTGTGATTTATATAGACTTTATTTTTTACCCGATACAGTTATATAGGTTAATTAAAATGTTTAATTAAAATCTGACTCTGTTTGGTATAAAGATTTTGGATTTCGGCGTTGAGAAGAAAATAAAATGTGTAAATAAATTTATGAGAATGAAAACCTAAAATATTATTGTTTGATGCATCCATACCTTTATATAATTGGTGAGGGTCTTAATGGGGTGACAAATTCAAATTAATTTTGTATGACATTGCTAATTACCATTTTACCCTTAATCTTCAAATTTATTCCAATTATACTCCAAAAATCATATTTTTAATTTATAAAACATATTTTTCAATTAAAATTAATATTATAATTTCATATTATAAAAATAATTTTATATTTTGTTTATATTTTAAGCACACACATCGAGCGTGCGGTAAATACTAATTATATATAATCGGTAAAAATAAAATGGAAAACAAATGAGGGTATTATGGAGCGGGAAGGGAAAGCCTAGTTGCATTTCATTTCCCTTTGCTTTCTTTGTGCCTTGCCTTGCCTTGCCTAGTCATTCAACCACTTTGCTTTTCCCAAGATTCCTCTGCCAAAACCCAACCCTTATCAGCTATTTCTTATTCTGCTTCATCTTTTCCTCTGTTGATTGAAGATGGTTGGACAAGGCGGTGCTCAATCGGACATTTCGTTCGCCGGAACTTTTGCCAGCAGTGCTTTCGCAGCTTGCTTCGCCGAGGTATCCTAATAGTCGTTTTTAATTTATGGGTCTGAAGTTGATCCCTTGTTTCTAAATGATCCGTGCTTTTTTTTTTTGTTTCCCTCTCTAAGCGTGTTGAACTTCTTTCAACGAAAAACTTGTTTCTGATGTCGATTTATGTTTTGATAGATCACCGATCTCATCGTTCTTTTGTATTCCTTTAGGTATGTACGCTTCCATTGGATACTGCGAAAGTGCGGCTTCAGCTGCAGAAGAAAGCTGTAGCTGGGGACGCTATGGGTTTGCCCAAATATAGGGGTTTGTTAGGTACTGTCGGAACTATTGCAAAGGAAGAGGGGTTTTCTGCGCTGTGGAAAGGCGTTGTCCCAGGACTGCATCGTCAGTGCCTTTTCGGAGGTTTAAGGATTGGCATGTATGAACCTGTATGTATCTTATCAAACAACGCTTTTTTTTTTTTGGGTCATTTCGTATATGTTTTGGTTTGAGTTTGATCAGCTTGGTTTGGTTGGACAGGTGAAAACGTTCTATGTCGGAAAGGATCATGTTGGAGACGTGCCTCTGTCGAAGAAGATACTTGCTGCCCTCACAACTGGTAAGAATATAATCTTCGATGGTTTTTTAGTTTGTGTTCGTTCGTGGAATTGGGAATGTTTCCTTTTAGAGGACGTTGATTTCGTAGGTTCTTTGCTAATCTTGAACTGCTATATAGATGTTAAAAAGTTTCAAATAAATTTCATTTCAGGCGCTCTTGGGATTGCAATTGCGAATCCTACAGATCTTGTCAAGGTACGCCTTCAGGCTGAGGGGAAACTACCGGCCGGTGCACCGAGGCGTTATTCTGGCGCGCTCAACGCCTATTCCACGATTGTCAGACAGGTACTAATTCTGGGATTAAAATTGTCTTCTTCTTCTTTATATCTCCTGCTGTGACTTGACTGTGGTATACTTGGCTTAGCTTGTTTTTAATCTTACATAAAACTAGGAAGGAGTGACTGCTTTGTGGACTGGGATCGGGCCAAACATTGCTCGAAACGCTATCATAAATGCTGCTGAGCTAGCTAGCTATGATCAAGTGAAGCAGGTGTGGTAACAATTCATCGAATATCATAGGCTTTTGTGTTTCGATAAGATTTTCATTTACTATGTTTTATTTTACTTTATGCTGATTAATTGTTTGGCTTATGCAGACTATTCTGAAAATTCCCGGGTTTACGGACAATGTTGTCACCCATCTTTTTGCTGGCTTAGGAGCAGGTTTTTTTGCTGTCTGCATCGGCTCCCCGGTTGATGTGGTACGTATGCTCAGACCCATCTTGAATTCTTGCATGCTTTTATTAGTGTTCATAAATTTAATTTCGATGCTTATAAACCATTCCTGATGTGGCTGCATGAAGCCGTGTAATATAGTAAATGTGACATCTTTGAAGAAGCCCACTAATTTAGATTTGATTTTTATGCTGTGGCAGGTGAAGTCCAGAATGATGGGAGATTCTTCTGCGTACAAAAGCACCGTCGACTGCTTTGTCAAGACATTGAAGAACGACGTAAGCTCAATCTCTGGCAACGCATAGTGTTGTTATCTAGTTTTATATGGTGATATTTTCAAGTTTAACGAAAAAATAATCTTTCCATCAAATGGTATAGGAAACAACTAACTGAGATAGGTTTCAATATTGTCGAAAGTCAAATTGCAAAGTAGTGCTCGCTCTCCGCAGAATTGGACCCGAAATTTGAAGCATTAAAAATATTTGAGCTGCCTCGGTTTCACGGTTATCGAAATCGATTGTTTTTGCAGGGACCTTTGGCCTTCTACAAGGGCTTCATTCCCAACTTTGGACGGCTGGGCTCATGGAATGTGATCATGTTTTTAACTTTGGAGCAGGTTTGGTTTGTACACACACTGATATATGCATATACTCTGGTCTATGAAATTTCACTCTAATCCTGCCTACCTTTATATCATTTTTTTTGCAGGCAAAGAAGTTTGTCCGAAATTTAGAACAACCTTAAAACTCAGGAAGGAATTCATTCAGCCAAAAGCCAACCTTCAATACATTTGATTTTGAATTGGTCTTCAATTCATCAGTTCAAACACTTGAGATCAGAAAATAAACACCGTTGTATCGGCTCGGCTTATAACCCTCTTTCTTTTTTCCGAATGATATACCCTAAGCACTCATTCATGAAATGAATGCGTCCGAAACTACGATTCTTGTTATTAATTCGTTTATCTTAAAGAATGCTGATGAGCCGGGCAAATTATGTGTTTTATAAGACAAGTTTTCGGCATAAACATTAACATCAAGATAAAACCTTTGCCGAAGCAAAGCTGTATTCTTCATTTTTTTCCTTACAATCGGAAGTTGTCTTGTAAGAGAATAAATGACTGCAAAGACACACTCCTCAGTTCACAACAGAATTAACTACCACAGTTCAGTAAAGAAAGGGAATAACAGCTCTCCTATTCTTAGGATAATCCTCCCCAAACTTATCCAAGTACCACCTATGATTCGCCCCGGCACGTGGCACCAGGTTGGCACACGTGTAAACCAAAAACCCCAGCCCGGCCCACGACCAAGTCATCACCGCCCAGCCCAGCCACTCAACGATCTCACCCAAGTAATTCGGACAGCTGACCACCTCGAAAAGCCCGCCGTACGGAACCTTGTAGCCACCGCCCTTCTCCTTCAAGCCCAGCAGTACGTTGTCGGCCCAAACGTTCACCGCCAATCCCAAGACGAATATCGCACCGCCGATCAAAACCCTCATCCCCCAGAACGACAACCAGTCGGCGCCGTACGCGTCGGCGTACTCGCTCACGGACCTCACCTGGACGTAGCCGTTCAGCACGTTGAACCACAAGGCCATCATCGCCACGCTCAGTGGGAAACCTTTGCCGCCTTTCTTGCTCCGCAGCAGCATCTTGAGAGGGTAGACGAGCGTGCGGTGAGCGTAGTGGAGGAAGAAGGGGGCGATGAGGACGACGGCGCGCGGCGTTCGCGAGTTGCTGCCGCGGGGGAAGAGGAGGGCGGTGAGGATGATCGTGGGGCTCTCCATGAGGCACCACGCTAGCGGCGGAGGTATGCTCGGGCCCCACCCGGGTCGGTGGTGTTTGCCGTAGGGAGCGGATAGGAAGAGGAGGGAGATTATCGTCGGCGGCGCGATGAGGTAGAGGGTCAGCAGAGAGTATTGGAAGAGTTTTTCGTCGGCGAGCGTCATTGTCTTGTGCGGGCGCCTGCCGAGTGAGTGGGCTGATTTATAATAGGCCACAAAGGCTATCTAACAAGGGTTTGGTATGTACCTTGTCTGTTGACTCTATTCTAGAAACTTAGGCCATTTGCGACTATCCATCTAGAATTAATACACTACAATTACTTTATATTACTTTATATAGAGTTTGAACAATATCAATAAATTCCAACCATCTATATATAGAATTGCTACAGTACAATTACTTTATATATAGAGTTTGAACAATATCAATAAACTCCTACAATCCTCTTTATATTTTACTCTATATAGAATATTCTCAATATATTCTATTCATATTTTAAATTTTGTAATATATTTTAGATTTTAATATATTTGATTGAAAAAACTATTTATAATAATTAGATTATCTAAAATAATTATATTAATTTATGTTATAGTTAAATAATTATGTCTGAACTCTATTTTAATTATTAAAAGTTTGAGTTTGTAAAATTATTAGTATGTGTAATTTAAATTTTTTTCTTCTGTAATATTTATTTCTGTTAATCTAATGATCATATTTGCTTTAATTAGCTTATTTACTTAATTTTATATTTAAATAATATATTATAAGAATAATAATCTATTTTATAGTTAAACAAAAATATATAATTAGTTATTTATAAAAATATTGAAATTATAAAATTATAAAAATTGAGCTTATACAAAAAAAGAAATAGAAAATAAAGAAAACAGAAAAAACAAAAAAAAAACAAAAACAAAAGAAAATTAATGGATTGCGGGTGAACAGTATCCCACAAAAGGTAGCGGGGCACTGTAGCACCCGCTTGGAATAGGGTGGCGTTTAGCGTTTCCTTGGAAAGGTTTCAACGCCATTTGTAGAGGGCAACGCCAGGAGTAGCGTGCCGTTTGAGATGCTCGTAGGCGAGTCGAAATTTAATTTCATCGTAATGATTTGGAAATAATTAATCATAGTACAAATATGAAAATCAAAAAGGCTATAAACTAAACACATCACCATCTTATAAACCAATATTTAAAAATTTAAAACATATGAAGCAAACAAGCTCTTAATTTGAAAGATTAGTCCTATCCTTATGAGTTAAACTCATAGTCGATGGGATGGGATACTCTTTAGGTCGTATAAAATAAATAACTCTTAATTCATTTATCTTTTTTCCTTATTTTCGGAAGTGTTAAATCATAATTACAAGGCGGGGAGCTCCCCTTAGCCGAGGTTAGGCAGGCAACCTAAAATAATCATCATTCATATATATATAAAAGTTGGATAACTTTTGCGACACGTCAGCAAAATCCAGCCCCTCCATGCGACACGTGGCAAAAAAAATATTTACATTCAGCCTTATACGTTGGATGTTGTGATATGAGACTTTTGACCTCCTTGGAAAGACTGTTGGAATGGATACCTTAATAATGATCTCATTGGAATTGGAATGCCTAAACATTTTCTAACGTACATGAATGTTTTTAATTAATATCCTTGATAAATATTTTTCCTTTGTTATGACTTTGAGCAGATAAACAAATCATAATATTAACTTTTATTTAATAAATACAAATATTTTTGTGAGTATAAGAATCTTTTATTCAATCCTTAGATTTAATAAACGTAGGATAAAAAAATATTAATAAAAATTAGTTCACTTTATAAAGCTCGAAATATGATGTATATATCCCATCCCAGTCAATTAAGTACCCATCATATACATGTAAATATCAAGTTGCAATTACATAAAAAAAAATTCATTCAATTGAGCTAAGAATACGTGCAAACTTACAAAATATGCTCGTTTTCATTGAATTTTTAGACAATGTTGAACTACAACATTCTATTTTCCAATATGGTCAAATAGTATAGTTGTTTTAGCTTATAGTCAGAATATTGCCCACGTTAAAAATTATTTTCTGGATATGTATTTTAAGTTGTCATCCACATAAATGCTGAACGATTAAATAAATTCCTAAATAACCAAATAGGCATACAAAATAATCAATCTTTATAGCTTATAGGTGCAAAAATAAAGCGGTAAGTTGCCTACCGTTGTATATTTTCCTTGGCTCTGCCCAGATAACAAGTGAATTTATATGGGATGGGATTCAAGTGTCTAAAAGACTCTCTCCCCAGTGGCGTAGAGATTCCAGATAACGGCGGACGCAAAATAAAGACACGACGTTAGAATCAAGAATGCCCGAAAAGATCCCAACCACTGTACGAAGAGACCCGTCCCTATCGTGCTTATAATAGCTGCTAGCGTCCCAGCTGAATTCGAAATGCCTGCACATAGAAAAAAAAAACCCGCAAAATCTTAAATAAAGAACCAAAAAAAAAAGTGCCTTGAGGTCAGAATTCAAGAATGGCAGCGTACCATGAAGTATTCCTGCGTATTGCGGAGCTATGTCCTGATAGGAACCGACGAAAAAAAAATCATTGTAATGCGCTCAAAATCGAACCTTTGCAAGGTGTAATAAAAACGAACTTACGTGCATATTCAGTAAAAACCCGGCCTGACTAAACGAGCCTAGACTCAGTGCAATAGTGATGAGAACTGCAGCAATTGTCGGCGTTCTTGCATAGTTCAGACAGAGCAACGCTATTCCCGGGCCAATAAATCCGATAGACTATAACAAAGATTAATAAAATAAAACACAGTCATTACATTTCAATATATAGGTAATACGCATTTAATTAATTATACGACCTGCATTATTTTTCGGGTTGACGTAATCGAATAATCTGATCTGATTAAATAGTCTGAAGCTGTGCCGGCGACATAGCCCGAGATGGCCATCGTACCCCAAGGTACTGCACTGAACCAAGCGGCTTGCTTCAAGTTTACATCAAACACCTAATGCGCAAAAAAAAAAAAAAAAAAAAAAATAGCTTCGTCTCATTGCATGTCGTCACTAAGACAGTTAATCCAAGGGTTTTTAAGTCGCCACTTACCATCTTGAAGTAAACTGGCATCCATGATAGTAGTACAAAGTAACCCTGCATCGTACACTTGTTTATTTCAATCCCGAGTATATATATCGAAGGTTATTAAACGGAAAATAGGAAAAAAAAAAAAAACTTGCCCAATTATTAGTGAAGTTGGCCAGAATGATAGCCCATGTTGGGAGTTTGGAGAAGAGAAGTCCTAAAGGAGGAAGCTTCCCCTTGTTCGAACGGTTCTCGGATTTTCCTGCTTGAATCAGCCTCAGCTCGGACTTGGTAATAGAATCGCTCTCTTGAGGATCGTTTGCGAATTTATAGATCCATGTAATAAGCCACAACATTCCGAGGGACGTAAAGAAAATGAACGGTCCAGATATTCCGATCGAGTAAGACATAGCGATCGGCGTTACGACCAATCCCAAGACGTTTCCCATTTGAAAGCCTCCCATGGATATTCCAACCGCGGTAGCTCGTTCATCGTTCGGAAACCATCTAACATAATATCATATCTTTTGAATATATATATATATATATATATATAATTATTTCTGCGACGACTAAACGTTTAATTTGAAAAATCCACCTTGATAAGAGGTTGTTCATTGAGGGCAAGGCTACGCCTTCGGCCAAACCAAAGAAGGCCCGAACGGCCAATAGGCTCGCCGTGGAGTGATTTGCAGCCCAAGGGGTGAGAAGAGTCGCGACGGACCACAAGAATGCGCCCCAGGATATGACCTTTTTTCCGCCGTATTTGTCGACTAAAGCTCCTCCGATAATCGAGGAACACATGTACCCCCATAAGAAAGAGGACTACATATACATTCAAAAAAAAAAATTAGTGTTAAAAATAAAAACTTTGGCAATTTCCCCGGAAAATCAGCTATTATAAATTTTTTTCAATTTGTCTAGTTTTTTTGCTGTTTGTAGGCAGAAAGAGAGAGACGATTTGCCGAGGTTCGATCGAATTTTTTTTTTTGGATGCATGAAGGGGTCAATTGTGAATGAGGTGTTGGTTTAGTGGTAGAACCATCCTTACTCCAAAGATAAGGTCTTGGGTTCAATTATTATCTCTATCATGGAATATGAATTAACCAAACCGTTGCATATGGACACTCTAGGAGTTTGTTAAGGCTAACTCATTTGTATACCCCTGACTGCAAATGAGCATATCACCAAACGTTTGCCGGTATGAGATCATCTGTCCTCATTTTGTGTCCCCATCATATGTTCCACCAATTAGATGTCGGCATCTGTCCATTCTTCATGATTCTATCCATCCAATTATTAAATAGGTAGACGCATGTCAACACCTGATTTGTAGAAAACTTGATGGGAACACAAAAATGAAATAGAGGAATCAAACTGGCGTTTGCCTAGAGCTGCTTACCTCTTAACGTGGTTTGGAACCTATTGTAGTGGGCGTGAGTATACCCATCTGTGGTTGGGTTTCGGCGTTATAAAAAAGAAAGAAAAAAGGGGCCAATTTTCATCAACTGGCTTGAGCTTTCTTGCAACAGTTTGTGTCCATTCCATATGGGTAAGATTCTCAACTACCACTCCTTACAATCCCACAATAAAACACAGACAAGTCCATTACACCAACCACCAAAAAATGAAATGAAAATGGTTCCACCCCACCCCATCTTCTTATTACAATACAACTACCACTCCTTCCAAGAAACGTTGATATAAGGATATTGCTTTTCCACGCTATTACTTTCATAAAATGAATGTGAATTAAGTAATAATTTTCTTAATCTATACGCAAGAACACCACTAAAAATAAATAAATAAATAAATAAAAATAATTAACAGACCTGAACGATCCCCAAGAATGAACTACTCCACCCATATTTGTCGGCGAGAGGCACCACGGCGACCGACATCACCACTCTATCCGCATTACACAGGCACATCACCGCCGCAACCATGGCCACCACCTTCATCCTCTCAGAAACCATATTTCCACTGCCGTATCTCCCCCGACCTAGGGACGACGACAGTCCCCTGCTCTCTATCCCCTCCGCCGCGCACGTGACTGACGAAGCTGCGGGACGCCTCCTTTTATCGGCGGCGATCTTGCTCTCATTCCGACCGGCATGCAGGCACGAATCCTTACCGATCATCCATGCTTCTGCGTCCAATGGGACTAAGCTACGGTGCTGTACGGATTTCTTTGGTTCGAACGATGTTTGGGATTCCTTCCTGAAAGTGAGGCTGCTGGTCGTGATTTTTGAATAGGGATTTTGTCTCCTTGGATTTGTGTTTGAATAGAGCGGTGATTTGTTTGGTGAGGTAAGAGAACATGCCATGATCGGAATGAGAGAGAATTAAGGGAATTTTTTACTTTTTTTCCCTTTTTTTTTTTGGGTTTGGAATGCGAATGTGAAGTGACCTTTTTGCCTCGTGTGTATTGTAATATATGTACTGTTGTGGTGCTTCTTCCTAGGCTTTGACTTTTGGGAATTCTTGTTGTGACTTTTCTTGGTAGCTCAAAGATGGGCATTGAATTGATTATTACAAATAAATTTCTAACATAGAAAAGAAAAAGAATAGGGGAAGGAAAACGGCATTTTTTTTTTCTCATTGATTATATAAACAGTTTTTAATCTATAAGCTGGTTTTCAAAATTCGATCTTTTTTTTTTTCTCTCTTTTTATTCTATGATTAAATTAGATTAGGGAATTTATTGAAGCTATGAGTATGAGGTGCATTGTATTGACGATAAAGAGTGCCAGGGCAGGCGCCTTCTCTCTGACTTTGACATAGAAAAGGTAGACTTTGACATAGTAAATAGTGATATTTTTAATAACACTATTATAAAAATAGATAACATTATACACCTACTATAAAATTAATTAACTTTTTTATTTTAATTATTATTATGTTCAATTTTCCCCACAAATCTTTTAAAAATTGCTTTTTTCCATCATTATTATCTCAAATTATCAACATAATTATTAATAATTATATTTTTAACCACAACTATTTTTCACAGTCAATTCCCGCAATTACATTACCCAACTGACCGTGAAAATTGTCATTTTATGATAACAAATATTGTCATTTCACAGTCCATTGTTAAGAAAATTTTCTTTGTTCATCGATATTTCTTTTTTTTTTTGTTCGTCGAAATCCTTGAAATTATTATTTTTTTCATGGGATTTGTTAAAAAATATTATTAACGCATAAAAACTAAAAAGTAACCCAAGAAAAAAATATAAATTCATAAAATATTCAAATAATCTTTATTAAACAAAAAATAATTTCTTGATTAGGTTTCACGACTCATCATCATTATTTTCCCTTGAGCTTTTCTTGTGAGACCTTCCACATGGATATCGTCGAGTTCGTTTACGTCATACTTTTCTCTCTGGACGTAAATAAGGATTATGCACCAGATGGAAATGAGGCTTCCAACACGACTCTTCTATTGGACACTCAAACTGATAAGAATATGTTGTCTCCAACATTTCAATTCTAAAATCGTTTGGAACATATTCACATGGATCAACTTTAAAATACTTGCAAATCTGGAAGAAAACAGAGCAATAATTATTCAACAACAACAACAACGACAACAATAACAACAACAACAACAACAACAACAACAACAATAATAATAGTTGGAAGGTAAATTTCATGAAATCCTTGATTGATTAAATGTGTGGTTAAAATATAATTATTAATAATTATGTTGATAATTCAAGATAATAATAGTGAAAAAGCAATTTTTAAAAGATTTATGGGAAAAAATTGAACAAATTAATAATTAAAATAAAAAAGTTAATTAATTTTATAATAGGTATATAATGTTATCTACTTTTGTAATAGTGCTATTTATGTAACTCTGTCAGAAAATGTAAAGTGCCGTACAATGCGCGCAAGAAAATGCACCGACTTAAATAGAGAAAATTATTATAACTAATTTGTGATATTGGGCCGGTCCATTATTATTGGGCCCTAAACTGTCAATATGGGTCCAATATATTCTGTACAGTTTGGATAACTATTCAGACGCCTTAAAAAGTTTTGCGGATTTTGACAACATATATTATCCGGTGCTTAAAATATAAATACATAATATTACTTTTTATTTCGAGTTCTTTATAATTTATAATATTTAATAGATAAAATATTGTTTAAAAGAAATTATTTGTGAGATATAATTATAATAAATAAAAATTGAGGTGAACAATTATAATTAGTCACTAGTATTTTACGCACGCTCGATGTGTGTACTCTAATATATAAATATATAATATTAATTAATATATTAAATTATTTTTATAATATGAAGTTATAATATTAATTTTAATAGTGAATTACTTTTTATAAATAAAAAATTTGATTTTTGAGGTATAATTGGAATAAATTTAAAAATTAAGGGTAAAGTAGTAATTAGCATTGTCATAAATTTGATGACAGTTAATATAAGGTGCTCTCCAATAATATATAGTATAGATATTAAAATAAATTTTAAAAAGAATGGCCAAATTAAAATAAATTTTACACACCAAAATCCAAATTGACCGTTTTTTTTTCATATCTCCCTGATGTTCTCAATGAAACATTGATTTCAAAAAATATAAATTCACCAAGTAGTTGAGATTTAACGATTAAGATTTTGCCTACCCTATCCACATGGTAAGAACTATCAAACTACATTAAGGTTCAGTTTGGTATAAATGTTTTACTGTTTTAAAGAAAAAGAAAAGTATAATAGCATCTCATTGCTTACATTGACATTATTTTTCTTCGTCTTTTCTCCGGGCAGAATTCCTGCATACCAAATGGAGTGTAAATATTTGACACCTAATAGAAAAAATATATATATATATTTGCTAGTCCCCCGCCAAGGTTCTCAAAATAAAAACAAATACATAAAAGGCAGTCCACACTATACAAGATTGGGTCAAAAAAAATATATCGGGGGCCATAAATAAAGAGAATTGAAAGGTGTGCCCCAAAAAAGAAAAAAAAAATTAAAGAAGAATGATATCCAATTAATTGCCAGTTAAAAGACACCAAGTAAACAAATCATATGATCTTACACATCTTTCACGGCTTTTTCCTTTTCGTAAAGGATCGAATAATCCCGAATTGCCCCAATCCTATAAGTCTTGTAGGGTTCTACTCTAAAAATCAATTAGCAATTAGAGGAAGTAGCCCACAAGCTTATATACTAATGATTCACCTTCGAATTATTCGATGTGGGATTGAGTTTGATACCCCAACAATCCTCCCCTCAAACTCAAGATCACCAAACGGACCTCCCTTTCAACGATAATCATCCAATCGTTATTACAAGGGTCGGATATACGTCATCCACATCATATTCGGACTCTCATTCGGTTACTTGATTCTCGATCAACGATCGATTTCTTGGTCACGCGCTCGATCCAAGTTCACTGCACTATTTATAAAAGGATCGAATCAACTCCGAAACACTCCAACCCTATAAGTCTTGTTGAGTTTCCACTCTAAAAGTCAGTTGGTCATTAGATGGAGTAACCCACAAGCTCATATACTATTGATCCATCTTCGAATTATCCTGAGATCACTCGAAACAGGAATAAAAGACAGTTGTGTTTGTCTCAGAAATTGTATCTGGAAGGTGTGCTAAAGCGGTTCAAGATGAATGAGTGCAAGAAGGCTATGACTCCTATAGCTTCACACTTCAAGTTAAGCCAAGGCACAGATGAGATGACAGAAGAAGAAGCCAAGTACATGGAACAAATCCCATATGCAAATGTGATTGGTTCTATCATGTATGCCATGGTATGTACAAGGCCAGACCTCTCGTACGCTGTAAGTCTGGTTAGCAGGTTCATAACTAATCCTAGGAAACTTCACTGGACTGCTCTAAAATGGGTATTGAGATACATCAAGGGAACTCTAAGTAGAGGACTGATTTTCGAATACCAGAAAACAGAACAAGGCTGCGGTCAAGTGAGTGGGTTTGTAGATTCAGATTTCGCTGGTTGTCGGGATTCCAGGAAGTCTTTGACTGGTTATGTATTCACCTCGTATGGAACTGCTATCAGCTGGAAAGCTAACCTACAAAAGATCGTGGCGTTATCTTCAACAGAAGCAGAATATATAGCACTCACTGAAGCAGTAAAGGAAGCTCTATGGCTGCGAGGAATAGTGAATGAGTTGGGAATTAATCAACCTTACATTGATGTTCACTGTGATAATCAAGGTGCGATTCAACTGTCCAAGAACAGTGTCTACCACGAGAGAACGAAACATGTTGATATCAGGTTTCACTTCATCAGAGATGTAATCGAAAAGGGGGCTGTGAAGGTAAGGAAAATCAGCACAGAATTCAACCCTGCAGATATGATAACCAAGCCACTTTCAAGCACGAAATTTGAGCTGTGCTTGAGGCTGGTTGGTTGTCTTGATCGTCTCTGACTTAAAGGGGACATCAGCCAAAGGTAAGAAAAGATGATTTGACTTTGAGGTGGAGATTTGTAGAGGCAAACTCAAATTAGTCTGGCACAGATGATTACGAAGAAGGGATGAAGTGAACTATGATGTTTTGGTTAACTCATAAGAAACGTCGATGTAAAGCTGAAGAAATCGTCGAAGCTTGTGTAAAGGCTTTCACTTTCAGAATTGCTGGTGTGAACGACGACTTTTGCTGTGAGATCAAAGTCAGTTAAAGTTCGTTGAAGGGGAACAGTAAACACGTGGAAGGATATAAGCGCGGGACCTTTCTTTTTCAGCGATGACACACAAAAATCTTTATCTTCTTCATCAATAGAAAAGCTCAAAAGCTTGTACCTATTTTCTCTGTAAAATCTTTGATCGACCTCAATAAAATCTTTTACCTTTGGCCGTGGATGTAGATCCAAGAAAAGGATCGAACCACGTATATAGCTTGTCTCTTTGATTTGTTTTACTCTTTTGTGCGATTGAGATCTAATTCTCAGAATTCATAAACTACTCAATTCTTCGATATCAAGGATTAGGTTTTAATCCTCACATATCCGATGTGGAATTACGTCTGTACCAAACACTTTTGACTAAGAATGAAGTGTGGAATAGTTTTCTCGTGGAGTAAAAATAGACTAAGATGGAAAGAAATAAAAACGCCCAATTCAAAGTCCTTTGCTGTCTGTAAATAGACGTTTGAATGAGTCACTCCTTAAAAACACGCAAACAATAGATGCTGCCCATTTATGCTTTGAGTTTAAAGAGAACATAGTATTAGGTATGGCCAAGTCAAACCTGATGACATAGACTGAAGCTTTGTCTTGACTGTGTATGTGAAACCTAATGGATGGTTTCACAAGTCTTGGTCCATACTGCAATTAATAGCAATAGAGACCACATTTAAACCTTCCTTTATCCTTTCTTCATTAGCCAGCCCACTTTCTTCTTTTCTCTCCTCTTTCCCTCCCATCAATTTTTTTGTAATAAATACCTCCCTCACTGTAACACAGCTGCCATCATCTTTTCTATCTCTCTCTGATAAAAAGTAGGATGAGCAGAAGAGTGAGCTTCAGCCCAGAGGCAAGCACCATCAGCACACTCAGTGAAGCAGAGAAAGCATGCAAGGGCAAGAGAAAAGCGGCGATCTTGAGAATATGGAGCTTCGACAGCAGACCCACAAAAGGATCGAGGTTCTTACAGGCTAGCTTCTTCAGAAACATAGGAGCAAAAGTGGCGAAGGCCCTACGATATGTTTCAAACGGAAGATGCTCGGGAAAAGTCTCGTCCGCCGGTTTGGCTAGGTCGAGATCGTGTGCAGCAGCAGCAGAATCGCTGGATTCTCACAGGGCCGAAGCCGTGGAAGACTGCATCGAGTTCTTGAACTACTCCGCCTCCTTACGGAGATCGAATTCGGTTAGAAGCTATGTGTTAGAGAGTTAAGATGTGATATAGATGTTCTACTCCTATGTTTTTTTTATAGGTTATACTAAATGATCATTGAAAGTTTCAATCACAGTTTTTAAAAACAATACTTCAGCACAGGCCAAGAATGGAATGCAAACCTTGTTGTCTGTGGAAAATGTCAGATTGAATTACCTTTGGGACTGGTTTTCGGTCTAGCAAACTTTACTTCAGCAAAGAACAATTTCAGCTGCAATAAAAAGGGAGTAATTCTTTATAATTCAGAAGTTCAAAAAAACTAGTTAGTTCTGCCTTGCCATCATCAAAATGCCAAATCACCTAAGCAGATTTAGTTATCAAATGAACTCCATGAATGCATAAAAGACCAAAAGGTTTGCTTAAGATGAGATATGGCGAATTTGGTCATGAAAATGGCCATAAAACTGCCAAGAGGTAACACGAAATACAGACTGATCCCAAGTTTTTAGGATCTTCCTAAGACGTTTTTCTTGGACAATCACAGCTACATATGAATAAGTGCAAAGCACAAATGTTCAAACCGTTTCTGCAGTAATCCCCCTGAACCTGAATAAAACCTTCAATAGGTGCCATAGACTGCAAATCAGTCGCTACGATAAGGGGTAGATCACTGTCCCTGAACACATTTTGCCTAGGTAAAATCGGATCATGAACTAATTAGACAACAGAAGAACTACCAAAAAATGGACAATAAATGCTTCTGAATACTATAAAACAAAAAAAATATGAAATACTAGACATAAGTAGGGGTGGTAAATAGGTCGGTTGGGTCATCTTCGGGTTCAACCTGTTTAATAAACGGGTTGAAAACTTCAACCCTAATCTGACCTGTTTACTTAAACAGGTTGAAATATCGAACCCAAACCCGATCTGCTTTAACTCATATTCAACCCATTAACCCGTCAACCCGTTTAAACAAAAAAAGTAATAAGAAAATAATTAAATAGACAGAATTAAAAATTAAAATTAAACTAAACAATAAAAAAATTACTTTTTTTTCTAAGAAACAATTAAAGTTCCAAAGAACAAAAGTCACAAACATAATTAAATATCAAATTATATCATATCGTCATCAACTATCAACCTAAGCCATAGATATTTGACTCGAACTTTCAACCATGCTCGCTCGCCCTCATCTTCATGACATCTCCGCATAATTCATCGAGAGACCACCGGCGAGGATTTTGGGATGTGCGATTTGTGAATTAGAATTATGGATTACTAAATGGATTGAGAATTAATTTAAAATTAAATATGTAAATGTGTTAATTGGGTTGATAAACGGGTTGATATCGGGTTGATTTCGTGTTGAAAAATCGAACCCTAACCTGACCCAATTAATATTTGGGTTGGGTTCGGGTTGACCCAATTACTTAAACATGTTGAAAATACCAACCCAAACCTGCTATTTTCGGGTGCGGTTCATGTCAGGTTGACGGGTCGGGTTAGTTTTTAGCAGCCCTAGACATAAGTACGAGCCATTGACTTGAAATAATAAGATGCAAGAATGTTATTATTACTATTATTATTATTGTTGTTGTTGTTGTTGTTGGGATCTATGAGCCTAAACTCGCCGGAACATGGCCGGGAGATGATCGGAAAGAGGCCTGGGCGATCACAGCTCTTCCTTGGATTGATCAAAGCTTGGAAAATAACTAAGTCCCCATATCAAATGAAGGCCGTTTGATCTAGTTCGCGCGCGATCTGAGGGTGGAGGTTTAAAGCTTGAAGTTTAAATTGCGAGCATTCGATCAGGCGGGAGATGGCGTCAATAGCTGAGATTAAAACTTATAAAAATACGGTAGCAATTTTATAAGTTAAAAGATAGCGTGATGTACAAGCTGAGAAGCACACTGTACAAGCCGTCAATGCATAGTTCAAATTTAAGTTCTATAGATACCAGATTTTCGAGTTCAACTTGTTATCTTTGAGAGCTTGTAGATTTCGTTAGAGTGAGAATTAGCGAAAATTGTAGACACGAAAATCGTAGAGGGTGTGGCAATCTTGTAAACCATTCTTTCCGTTTAATAAAAGAAGCTCTATTGGTCCGTGGACGTAGGCCAAAAGTTAAGGCCGAACCACGTATCTCTGTGTTTTCATTTTATGTTTTTCCTTGCTGTTTTTGGGTTCGATCATCATCAAGATCGATCTTATTGATTCGTTTATCATACCCACGTTAAATAACAGTAAGTTACGAATTGAGGGGTGTCGGAATTTCAACAATTGGTGCAATGAGCGTGGAACGACGCGTGACAAGAAGATGGCAGCAACTCAGTTCGAAATGGAAGTCTTCAACGTGACGGGAGATTTTGGCATGTGGAAGAAGAAGATGAAGGCGCTGCTCACTAAGAAGGGTCTTGAGGAGGCTCTAAAGCCTGAGGCCGAGATGGAGCCGAAAGATATGGCGGACGCTTTGAAGAAAAAGATCCGAGAAAGAGCCTATGACACCTTGATCTTATGCTTATCAAATCAAGCGCTGAGAAAGGTTGCCAAAGAAGATACGACTGAGGAGATATGGAAGAAACTTGATGCCTTGTACATGACCAAGTCACTGGCCAAGAGGTTATACTTGAAGCAAGCCCTTTATCGCTTTCAAATGCAAGAAGAACAGCCCCTTGAAGAGCAGCTGGATCGTTTCTCACAGCTTGTGCTTGATTTAGAGAAAGTTGGTGATGAAATCAAGGACGAGATCCAAGCTTTATTGCTCCTATGCACCCTGCCTCAAAGCTATGTTCATTTTAGAGAGGCTCTGCTCTATGGAAGGGTGAAGTTAAAGTTAGAAGATGTCTTGTCGGCCTTGAGTTCTAAGCAGCTTAATGCAAAGAAGACAACAAGCCTTGATGTGAAGATTGAGACTGCCAGCTGCTTTTGGCACATAATAAGGCTGGTTATTGGACAAAGAAAGGCAAGGAGAAGGAAAAAAAAAGAAGTTAATGGTCATGTGAAGTGTTGGCACTGCCAAGGAGAGGGCCACATTCGAAGAAACTGCCCTAAGATATCAAGAAACCACTCAAGCCAAGGTATGTATAATACTGTTGCAGATTTTGTGACAGATGGATATGAATTTGCAGAGATCTTGAACGTTTCTGGGCAAGAAACAAGCAAGGAATGGATCTTTGACTCGGGGTGCAGTTTCCATGTGACGTGCAATAGAGAATGGCTTCAAGATTTCATAGAAACAAGCCAAGAATCTGTCAAGATTGGAGATGGAAAAAGCTGCCAAGTTCTTGGGGCAAGGATTTGTTCGTTTGAGGCTAAAATCTGGTGTTATAGGGATTCTAAGGAATGTAAGGTTCGTGCCTGAGATGAGGAGGAACCTTATCTCAATAGGAGCTTTGTGCAAAAGAGGCTACAACACGAAAATTGCAGCTAGCAGAATCGAAGTAATAAAACAGAGAAAGCTGATTCTTGATGGATTTCTAAGGCATGGTATCTATGTCTTGGAGGGGTGTCCTGTGGTGACGGGCACATCCGAGGAAACTAGGGAATGTGGTGGCTTGAATGTGGTGGAAGAGAAGCCACGGAGACCTCGTATTAAGGTGGAGACAGGCGGATTAAAGCATGTAGTTGGAGCTGATGCTAAAAAATTTGTTGTTGTGAGATTGGACAAAGTAAGCTCGGTTAGTGAGTCTTCTGGGCCTGAGGTGGAGCTGATTCCACCAAGAAAGAGAAGTATTCTTGGGCTATGTTCGAGGCAAGTCCATAGAATGGATGGAAGCTCAGAAAAATGTGTTGAAACACCTGGAGAAAGCTGGACAAAAACTCATTCTGCAATTGGGAATGAAGCTGGGTTTGAGTCTAATGCTTCATTGAATGATTCTGAGGTCTCACCTATGAAAGAGACCAAGAAGAAGAGCTTGAGGGATAGTAGAGGGATCTGCAAGAGGCCTCAAGAAGTCAGAAAAAAGGAGAACTTCATGGGAGATGAAGGGAAAGAGCTCGAAGGACCAAGTTGATTCCAAGTGGGAGATTTCAATCTCATTTGGAGTTAAAAAGGTTTCTTTTGAGGCTCGAAGCTGCTAAACAGCTTAAAGACCAACACAACAACGGTGTTGAATCAAGGTGGATCCTTATTGAAGGTTGCAGATGAATCAAGAACTGATCTGCATATGTCAGAGCTAAGGTGAAAAGCTGATTCTGGTAAGATGTTTGCTCGAGTATTGCTTGCATGTTTGAGCTGTTTAGGTGGAGCTTTGAGATGAGAATGAGAGTTCTAGGCTCAAGGTGGAGATTGTTGGGATCTATGAGCCTAAACTAGCCGGAACATGGCCGGGAGATGATCGGAAAGAGGCCTGGACGATCACAGCTCTTCCTTGGATTGATCAAAGCTTGGAAAATAACTAAGTCCCCAGATCAAATGAAGGTCGTTCGATCTAGTTCGCGCGCGATCCGATGTTGGAGGTTTAAAGCTTGAAGTTAAATGGCGAGCGTTCGATCAGGCGGGAGATGGCGTCAACGGCTGAGATTAAAACTTATAAAAATGCGGTAGCGATTTTATAAGTTAAAAGATAGCGCGACGTACAAGCTGTCAATGCATAGTTCAGATTTTAGTTCTATAAATACCATATTTTCGAGTTCAACTTGCTATCTTTGAGAGCTTGTAGATCTCGTTAGAGTGAGAATTAGCGAAAGTTGTAAACACGAAAGTCGTAAAGGGTGTGGCAATCTTGTAAACCCTTCTTTCCGTTTAATAAAAGAAGCTCTATTGGTCCGTGGACGTAGGCCAAAAGTTGAGGCCGAACCACGTATATCTGTGTTTTCATTTTCTGTTTTTCCTTGTTGGTTTTGGGTTCAATCATCATCAAGATCGATCTTTTTGATTCGTTTATTATACCCATGTTAAAGAACAGTAAGTTACGAATCGAGGGGTGCCAGAATTTCAACAATTATTATTATTAAATACGCCATTCGAACTTACTTGGAGTCAGGCGATAGCTTTGCTCGAAGATAAAGTTCCCGACTCAACACCTAAACAGAACAAAGTTGTCAAATTTGAGAATTTCTTGAAGTATTCGATCGAATAGAATTTCGTGGAGTATTCAATCTCAGAACACAGTTTTTTTTTTCTTTTTTTCTTGCGATTTATCGCGTGTTTTCTTCGAGTCTTTCAAGTAGGGATTTGTCTTTGTAGGAGTTTTCCTTCCCTTGTAGGTGTCAAGTGAAAAGAAAGTGGGGAATATTATATTTGTACCATATTTATGGAATGTTAAATTTATTTGTAGTATGCTTCTTAGTTTGTTCAAACTTTTTAAACTTGTATTCTTTTGTTTTTTTTGTTTTTCTTTTTCCTTCTTTTTTTTTTCGGGTGTGTTGGTTGTTTCTCACTAGATGAGAGTTATATTCACTTTGGATTATCAATGTTACCAGATGAATTTTTAATATTCTTTGAACCCTTGTAAATTTATTTTTTGAGATGAAAAACTATTGATTAAAAAAAATAAATTAATGGGAATAATTTCGCCATTAATTTGTTTTTTTTTATTATTATTAACAACCACCATTCGCTTTTACTAATTTTTCAACCCAGATATGTGCTGGGGTCACACAAAATGGAGGTGGGACTAATTTATTAGGGTCATGTGAGCATACTCCATTCCCGCCCAACTCCCGGCCAACAACAACAGTTAAAGTCGGAAATTACGATGTTAAACTAACATTTTTAAAATGTAGTTCTTATAATGTTTCAACGAATATAAATTTTTCGACCACGCCCGAAGATATGTAACGCTCATTTATTATATGAAAAAAGAAAAAAAAAATTATAGACAAAAAGATAAAGGATCGCCACCGACGATTATATCACAAGGACTTATTATTTACCTCAGCTTTTGTTTACAGATAAGCACGTCGATAGTTAGCGGACAATCAATCAATCATATGATTAAACAAACAGTTCGTTGTAATAATGAGGAGAATGCTTAGTACGATAATGTATTATTGTATGTTCATCCTAGTCCATGCATCTCTTTCGAATTGGAGGTTTAACTCGTCAACTAAGATCATATCGCTCTTATGTGTTAGTTACCGTTATTATTTAATTACAATTAATTATTACATTAAAACAGATTAGCCATGTCCAACACGACACCTAAGAGTAATCAAGAACTCGCTAATTCCTTTATAAATAGCCGTTAAACATAGAACCTTTTCTTCACTCTTTCCTCCTGCAATGCAAGAGAAAGCAAAACTCCCTTAAAAAAAAGAAAGAAAAGAAAAGAAAAGAAAAGGCAAATGTCGAAGCAAACTTACAAAATCTGCTTATGCTTTAAGAGAAGGTTCAAGCACAAAGTAGCCGAAGCGCCCGAGGAAATCAAGCATCTCTTCGGAAGCTACTCAGACAGCAATGGACTAATGACCGTCGAGAACTTCCACAGATTCTTAAGAGAAGTTCAAGGCGAAGAGAATATCGCAGTAGAAGAAGCCAATGATCTGATGGAGACCTTCTTACACGAAGAACACGGACACTTGATGATCTTCCATGGAAAAAGTCTTAGCCTCGAAGAGTTCTTCGCTTACCTCCGCAGCGAAATGAACTCCACTCTTCCTTTTCCTCCCAAGGCAGCGCTTTATTAGTTCTTCAACTTCTTTCATGCGGTAGTTTTCTTTGTTTCTGACGTCGGGTTTTTCTTGTCTCAGGTGGGCCCGGATATGGATTCTCCGATCTCCCATTACTTCATCTACACGGGCCATAACTCTTACCTAACTGGGAACCAAATCAGCAGTAATGCAAGTGAAAAGCCGATCGTCGAAGCGCTTAAGAGAGGCGTTCGTGTAATAGAGTTAGATATGTGGCCTAACTCTACTAAAGACGATATCGATATAATGTATGGAGGGTATGTATGTAACCATAATCCATGTGTCTTGATGATGTAATGAGGTCTCATCTCACTGATTTTTTTATTTTTTTTGGAGTAGGACACTGACCTCGCCGGTGAAACTCATCAAGTGTCTGACGGCGATAAAAGAATACTCATTTATCGCATCGGAATATCCGGTTATTCTTACACTCGAGGATCATCTCACGCCAGATCTTCAAGCTAAAGTTGCGAAGGTTAAACCTTTTTTTTTTTTCTGTCCGTATATCGATTATTCATATGCTTGAACTCGGAATTTTTGTTTCCCTTTCTTTTTCGGGTTTCGCAGATGGTAACCGAAATATTCGAAGATGCGCTAGTTCGTTCCTCCACGGAAGAAGTGACAAGGTTTCAGTCTCCAGAATCTTTCAAGGGAAAGATCATAATATCCACAAAGCATCCCAAGGAGTTTCTTGAGACTAAGAGCTTCGTAGAAAAAACCAATCCAACTAGCGCAAAGCCATGTAAATCGTCGGAAGACGCAGCTTGGGGAGATGAAGTAGCCGACTTTTCGGATAAAATGGAAAATATTGGTTCAGACAATAAAGACGAAGAGGATGATTGCCAGGAGATCGACGCCTTAAGTCTGCAAAATGCGGCGCCCGAGTACAAGAAATTGATAGCGATTCGAAACGAGAAGATGGTAGGCGGGATCAAAGCTTGGGTCAGACTCGACTCGGACAAGGCCCACCGTGTTAGCCTGAACGAGGAGAAGCTCGAGAAGGCTGTTATAAGTCATGGATCTGATATTGTCAGGTGAGTTTACTTACTACATTGCATAAACTCTTGAACTAAATGTTTTCGTCTCCTTATTATCTTCTCTGCGATACGAACGAATGTTTCGATAGATTTACTCAGAGGAACTTGATGAGAGTGTACACTCAGAGGAACTTGATGAGAGTGTACCCAAAAGCTAGGAGGATCGATTCGTCGAACTTCAATCCGTTGATAGGGTGGCTGCACGGCGCTCAGATGGTGGCATTCAACATGCAGGTAACTTTTTATTAAATTGAATACCTTATAACATAATGTAAGAATGAACTAACGGAGATTGTCTACGATCTTCGATCGATCTCTAGACGCATGGCAGGTCTCTGTGGTTGATGCAAGGGATGTTCAGAGCCAATGGTGGATGTGGGTATGTGAAGAAGCCCGATTTCCTCCTACGGGTCGGCCCGCAAGACGAGGTTTTCGACCCAAAAGCCCGTCTACCTGTCCGAAAGACTCTCAAGGTAAATGAGATCGCTCTCACTTTGCCTTTTGTTCTTACATGCGAAAGAAGTGTCTTTAAAAACTCGATTCTCCGAAGTTCAGGTTAAATAATACACGGCGAAGGCTGGGATCTCGATTTTTCTCACACGCATTTTGATCGCTATTCTCCCCCCGACTTTTACGTCAAGGTACGTATGCCGCTAACAATCTACCACTTCGGCAAGACTTAAAAAACGGTTGTTTGGTACGAGCAGAATTTTTACATTTTATTTCCAACAATTTATGCCAACGGATAAGACAATGGTGTCGGCACAAGTAGGGGGTGTGCATAGTGCGGTTTTGGGCAATTTTTGGCCAATTTCACACCGAATTGCCGGTTTTTTGAAAAACAAAATAAATAAATAAATTGCGGTTTTGAAAAATAAAACCGCACATACAATTTTGAGCAGTTTTAGGGCAGTTGTCCCGTAGAGTTGTGTTTTTAACTGATACACGTAATATAAATATATTTTATCGAATGATATTATTATTAATTTTCAAATTAAGAATTAACAAAGTCTTACTACTATATTAGAACTAAAATGATGCGTACTAATCAGATACTAAATATTTCAAGTTCCAACATAAGGAGAAGAAAAAATAAAACACGTCAAAAACAAAAAAAAAAAAATCATGGTGCGGTTTTGTAATTAAAATTTGACAGTAATTTAGGGCCTCCCAGTTTGGGAGCTGACCAAGGGGATAAGATCCGTACCATTGTACGATCACAGGGGAGAAAAGTACAGCTCTGTTAAGCTTCTCCTGCGGCTTGACTTCAGTTGATTGTCAAAGAAACCCAACTAGTAATGTCATAGACTCATATTAGATGTGTAAGAACAACTATAATAATAACTAGTAATTTGGCATACTCAATTGCATGTGCAATTAAAAAAATAATTATAATAATAATTATAATTATAAATTTATTTTTTTTTAAATTAAATTTTAGGATATTATTGTGAATTTGATTTTATTTTAGATAATTTGAGAGTTTAATTATTATTGTGAATTCAATTTTTATTACAAATTAATTATGAGTTAGTTATTACCACTTTAAGTATTATTGTAAGAAAAAATATGTTATGGGATAAGAGAGTGGGTGGTTTGTATAAAAGATATAGATTTTTTTTCTTAATTATTAATTTTAAAAATATGTGATTGGCTAATAGTGACACACCATGACGGTTTCTATGAGGGCCTCTTCAATAATAAAATAGTAAGATAACAGTGTCTATTGTGCTGCCTATAATGCAACTATCCGTTTATATTGAGCAAGACAATGTTAGAAAACAAAAGAACATATGTGTATATATGTATGGAGATTTTCTATGGTGCCCCACAGTGACCACATTAAGCATCATAGTAAATCTCTCACCTATTGTGCTTTTCCTCTCTTTTCGGTGCCTCATCACCTTTGTCGTCCCTCTCGACCCTATCGTCACCTCCGCCGCGTTGATTTCTCATATTCATTTTTATTTTCGATTTCTCGTAGAGAGTCGAGATGATGAATTTATGAGAAATCAACGCACCGGAGGTGAGAGAGGGGGGTGACGGCAGAGTCGAAAGAGACGTGGAGGTGATGGTGGCGCCGGAGAAGGAGAGAAAGCACAATAGGTGGGAGATTTGCTATCGTGCTCACGGTAGTTGCTCACGGTGGGTGAGCATAATAGCAAATCTCTGTATGTATGTATGTTTTTATGTATCTCATCTTTTTTGTCTCGATGTATCCCATGTTGTCGGATTATAAGCTTATATCAAAACCACTTACTCTCAAAGATGAGACTAACTCCCAAGTTCAGGTAAATAGATATGTTATTTGGTAATTGTGTGACTCAAATTCATAATCCAACTCAAAAGCTTGTGGGTGCACATTTATTGAGTTTTTATCTTATTGGGTTAGGAATATGTTTATTCCTATTTTGTGTAGTAGTCGTAAAACAATCTCAACAGAACTATTCATATTTTTTCGATCTTTTATCATCCTCTGAAAAAATTGTGAAATTGTTACGACATATCTGCCTCTGATGTTCCCAAAATTCGAATTTTTCTCGTAAAATCGTTGTGCTCTTCACCTATTTTGTTTCTTATAAAACGATAGTCATAGCGTTTGAACCCATGTGAGATTGCAATACTTCTCGGCTCATTGGATGATCATACATATGATATTATGTTTATTTATTTGATGTCTTAAACAGTCATTTTTTATTTGATGTTTAAAATTCCATATTTTGCAATAGACTCTTCATATCTATTTTATATGGTTCAAAAGATCAATATGTTAAATTTCTAAAGTATGATAATAATATTTAGATATTCTAAATATATATATATATATATATATATTCAACTTTATACAATTTCCAATAAAGAAAAAAGAAAATAACAGGCAATATCTGAATTCTGAATATTCTGGGGAGGTATCGAAACGGCGTCGTTGGGTTAGTTGGTTGGTATGTACTTAGTACAGCTGCTTACCTTCACCGTCCACATTTTTACATTACAAGAGGAGAGGACATGCATACACAAAGCACACACTTCAATCGATTCGCCCTCGCTTCATCCCTTAGATTTCGTTAAATTCTATGAAATCCTTTATTTGAATTTTCACTGTTTGCCCCATAAACTTTAGATCGCGCTGATTCTATGCAAGAAATGGCTTCGAGTTCTTCGAGCCCCCGAACCGTAGAGGAGATCTTCAAGGATTACAGTGGTCGGAAAGCTGGAATTATTCGTGCTTTAACCAGTGGTAATCTGCCTCGCAACCTGCCTGTTATAATCTGTTCCGTCTAATTCAACAAAAGTGGCTATCTTTTGTGTTTATCTTTTTCCCCCCTTTTCAGATGTCGACGAGCTTTTTGGGCTCTGCGATCCAGGTGATCCCTTATCTTAGATTCAGTCTAATTGAATGTTTACGATTATTCCGAATGTGCAATTGATGATAAAAATTTTGGTTTTTAAGGGCTATTAGTTTTTTTTTTTTTTTTTTTTTTTTTTTTTTGCTTTTCCTTTGATAAAATTTACAGTTTGTGGATTCACCATCAGTATATTTCCCAACATTTCTTGCATTGATTAATGCCCAGTTGTATTTGAATATATTGTTTTCATGCGATTATCCTTAATTCATTATAGAGAAGGAGAATTTGTGTCTCTATGGACATCCAAATGAAAGCTGGGAAGTAACCTTGCCAGCTGAAGAAGTGCCTCCCGAGCTTCCAGAGCCAACACTTGGGATCAATTTCGCTCGGGATGGGATGAACAGAAAAGATTGGCTCTCACTTATCGCTGTCCACAGCGATTGTTGGCTGCTCTCTGTGGCTTTCTACCTTGGAGCCAGGCTGAACTGCAATGAAAGGTTCTAAAGGTTTTACTATCTTCATAGTAATCGAATTGCTCTTATTTTCACATCTGCTGATGTTTTCCAAAGGGATTTATGAGACCTTGTTACAGTTTATTGTAAAGATTGATTTGGCTCATCATCTGTTCAAAGGCGAAACTAATATCTCATGAAGTGATATCAACCCTATTTTAATAATTTAGTCGTCCCTCGTGAAAGTTATGCTATCTAGCTCTTAGGATGTAGAAGCTGTAAAGTCTCGTTCAATTTACACGTAAATAACCGGACTAACTTGAAGCAATTATCTGTGTACTTGTAGGAAGCGCTTGTTCAGTTTGATCAATGATATGCCAACCGTATTTGAAGTGGTAACAGAGCGAAAGCCGCCTGCAAGAGAGAAGTCCAATGGAGATAGTGGAAGCAAATCCCGAAGTGGCACAAAGGTAATTTTCCTTTTTTCAGTTCATTTATGTCAGCAATCGACAATCTAACCTAAAAGCGTAGGCTATTTTGTACACCAAGTTGTCCTGATTAGGTGTCATTAATCTTTTCTACGAATCTGACCGAAAAGTTATCGCAGAGATCTGGCGATGGCCAATCCAAAAGCAACCCAAAGAAGGCAGAGGGAAGCAATCAAGAAGATGAAGAGGAGGAGCATAGCGAAACACTTTGTGGTAGCTGTGGCGGGAATTACACTGCAGATGAGTTCTGGATTGGCTGTGATATATGCGAGCAATGGTTCCACGGGAAATGTGTGAAGATAACTCCTGCTAAAGCTGAGACCATCAAGCAGTACAAGTGCCCTTCATGTGCCAAAACAGGCAGCAGTGGATGATGGATGACACATGGTGCTTATCCTGCCCGGCGATGGCTTTTGTTTTATGTTGTAAGGGATAACTCAGTGAATGTTGGTAATAGTTTGTGACTGTTTTCGTCTTTCGTAAGTTATAATCGGTCCGTCCGTTGTATGAGGTGTCTGTCTAGTAGTATTCATTCAGAGATGCTTTTACAAGCTGCTATGTATGGCTTCTACGCAATGTTTCCTTCCTTGTAAGTATTGTACTAAGTGAGATGTAGTTTGTTATGAAGGTAATGAATTTAAGCAGATTGTGTTTCGTGCTCAATGAAAGCTGGACATGGCTGGACAACAAATTTCATTGCAACACAACTCAGACTGCTAAAAACTTGTCCTCTACCTTTTCTTATATTATATTAGCTATGTCGAGTATTATTATTCAGTGAAGGCTGTTTGATGATTGTCTCTCTCCTCCCTACATTTTCTCTGCAAACAAAAAAACCTGACTAAAAATACATTTTCTCTGCAAACAAAAAAACCTGACTAAAAACACTCTTGATGATTGTCCCTGCTGGATGGTCGAGTGTATCCAAAAGACTTTGTTGGACTACTTAGCTATGTTTCTTTGTTGATATGTTAAACTATGGTTTCGGAAAAAAAAAAAATAGCTATATAATTTTCTCATATTATTTTGTGCTTGTAGGAGCTAGAGGGATGTAAAAACGAGCCAAGCTTGCTCTTGACTCGAAAATGACACATTAGGCTCGAGCTTAATGCCCTCATATAGCCATTGGAGTTTAACTAGCTCAAGTAAATTAAATTCTTATGCAATTTTAAGACATTGATCATACCCCAAACTGTGCATCGCTACTCGAACGTAATATATTAGGCTCGACCTTGAACTCGACCAGTTATTTATTTTAGGGCCCTCGCTCGAGCTCGTTGTTAAATAAGTAGGTACGAGTCTACTTCACCTTTCAAACAGTAATGGTAAAGCTTGAACTCGACGATCATGAGCTAGAGCTATTTCCTAACTTTGGACTGTTGGCCTTTTCTTAGCCACAACAAACACTTATTTTTCTATTGATTCTGGCATTATTATTATGTAGGTTCGTACATCAAGGATAAATGAAGGGTCTCACCTTAAACACATCTTTAAGGTTTGCACATAATAATACAGACAAATGTGTAAAACTAAAACAGACCACATAATCTGGGCTTGGAACAGATTTGCCTACCGTTGGATTTGATCAGTGCCATCAATCCCGCAGTTAAACCAGCACAGACAACCGACGAAAGAATATGTTGGGCGTTTCGTCCAGCTGCGAAATTGTAATAACGTTATGTGATCGAAGATCCAATAAATAGCTCGTAAAATCCATCATCCCGAAGTTAAATTAATTACCATTGTTCAGCGTGATCGATGTCACTGTTAGTCCACCGATCACTAGAGCTGATGCCACTGGAAGGTACTGAAATTTAACAATGACGAAATCGCATGACATAACTGGGAGATTATGGATAATATACATAGGCGGAGAGACATCATATCATATTGAAAAGGAAAAGTTGTAGCTTACAGAGAGTGAATCAAATCCTCTAGGCTGGAACGGCGAAAGACCGTGCCTATTCACAACGTAGCGACCGCTAATAAGATCAATGGCGTCCTGCATGAAACTTACTTAGATTCGCAATCTTGTAAATTTCTACATAAAGACGGACGGTAACAGAAAAGTACTGAAAAAGAAAAACTAGCCTGTCTAGCTCCATCTTGGAAATTGTTCAAATAGTATCTCGAGAGAGCGCTCATCCCGTCTTGGATAATACCAGTCATTGTCTGTTTCCCGTACCTGAGACCATAATATACACCTTATTAACTGCTAAAATAACGAGATTGTACGATCAAAGTATAAATTTATCTAATTTTAGTTCTACCTCACAAGGTCCCTTTTCAAAGCATGGGTTCCAGAGTATCCCAGGCTTATCTCATCTCCATGCTCTACCCACACTGTCACAAAATGACAATGTTGACAAAGGACGTAAGACAAAAAAGACATACGGTATTTTCAAGCTTTCTCCCCTTTTATTTTTTCATGCTTCTTCACTTACTAGTCTTAAAGAGTTCAAAATCTTCGCCGAACATGGATATACACTCAGCAGAAGAAAAGGCGCCAAGTCTTTGCAGCTGAAAGTTCAAAGACTTTCGTGCAAGGTAGCTCTGCACACGTAGCACTAGCGATTAAATTTAATGATCTCATAGTGATGAGAAATTAGACAACCAGGGATTGCAATGGTGTTAACAAACCTGCGTCACGTTTGTCCTATCGAGACAGTCAATGCAGTTCGACCTAATTATGCCTTCTTGTTCTGAGAGAATCTTCCCTTCAGAATCTAGAAGAAAGTATCTGTTCAGCTGGAATAGCATTAAGATTGTATTTGATGATCCAGGGCAGGATAGTAAATATATCCCTTTTAAGAAAAAGAGAGCAAGTAGATGCAAAGCGGAAATAAGAATCAAAATGAAACATAAAAGTTACTAGTGCATTACCCTTGCTTTACAAAGTCATCTGCAATTTCGTCATACATGACTCGGATATTATCAAAGTTTCCACCGCCACAAGATTGGTGAAAATCAAAAGAGACATATCTGCAGGTGAACAAAAGAAAAGAGTAAATCAGCATGATGAGTATTGGCAACAGTTCATTTCCAACCCATTTGCCCATTTTTCAGCTTATAATTCTACCATAAAGGAAAGACACCCAAAAGAGACATCCACTTTAAACCGCGATAGCTGGTAATCACTTTAATTCATTCCCATTCAAAATTTATTTTCTTTTAAGAGAATTAGAAATCTATTTTCTTCTGTTTCTTTATGTGCTGATATTAAAACGCGAAAATAAAGTAAATTGGGTATGATCACCTCACATTAGGAAGCTTTTTCATTTCTTCAGCGTAAGCTTTATTCAAGTTACCTTCATCACCATGCTGCTAACAAGAAGGAAATAACAACATCTTCGTATCAGAGAGTTAAAGTTGCAGAACGCTATTAATTGGTGTAAGAACAAGAAGCAATTGGAGCAAACAAAAAGTATAAATGCATAAAACAAAAGATTAACGAATGTAGAAGACATCTTTGAACAACTTTGTAATTTTAGAAAATAAAATGAACAAAATGAGGTCGGACGATTCATTGACATCTAACCAAACCAGTCATCTGAGTTGAAAAGGCTAAAGAATCGATCATACAACGATATTAACGAAGTCCACTTCCAAATTGATAGAGATTGATGAAAAAATATTTGGGTAGATTCATTCACATAAACACGTGATTGTGTTTTAACAATGAAAAGGTATTTAATCATGTATTTAGCTATTTCAGCATCAGCTCACATTGCCTTATTAATCTATTCAATTCTAGGCAGGTATCATGATATTTAACCTTATCTGTCAGGTCAATGGCAACACACTCTCCATATCTCTGCAGCAGATCATGGAAATGGCGTTCCACAATTTTAGGCTGGTAAAACACGGCAGAAGATAACATATCATCAGCATCATAAACCTTAACAATAATTGAAAGACATTATTCGATGAATATAAGCAAAACAAACTTACCGTTTGGTCGTGATGGATAATATTCAGACGTGGTTTATAACTCAGGTCAACAATTTGCTCCCAGAGGAGTGGAATCGACCCTCGAACCTGACGACCAAAGTTTCAGACAGGAGTAGCACAGACAGTAACCATGTCCGATAAAAATTATTAAGAAAAAATAGGAATTCTCTTTTAGATGACATTTGAAGGATTTTGCATCATGCAGCGAAATGAGTAAATAAGAACATCGATGAGGTAAAATAATGGACAGATACAGTTATTCCAACCGGAAAGAAGGTGAAAAGCATTAAAGCATACCTGCAAAAAAGAGGCAGTGTGCCCTTCAAATTCAAGAAGTTGTTCAGTTTCAATAAAATTAGCAGTATCTCCTTCAAGATTAGCTCCTCTTCTCCACATTCTTGTACCTGAAATCAGAAGGCAAGATGTCTATATCCCATGGGCAAGATTAATATCACCTGGACTAATTTACGATTAACCAAAATTTCATCACCTAAACGCCGTGTACACCTCCGTGAAATCAATTTTATAACAGCAGGAGAACTTTTCAGCTTCAGGTTCCCAGTTTGAAAGCTTAAGGTATAGTCAACGAAAAACATATATTCCCTTTTCTCTACACAAACTTTAATAATTAGTAGGAATATGAGGTGACAATATGTCATAATCAACCTTAAGTGAGATGACCATAATATGGAATGAATGACCAAAAGGTCAGAATGGGAAGGATATTTCCTTGTATCAAAGGGATTATGAATCCATCAAGCTGCAACAACAGAGCGAAAGCAAAATTATTTACTATAGAATTTAGCCCCGAGCTTATGTCGCTTCGAAGGCCTTTGGATGCAACTTGCAAGAACAGACTAAGTTATATTGCGGTAGCATAAAACTTCGTGGGCCAGAGTCGTTGCATGTAATATAGTTCACAAAGTAATAAGATAAAATCAATGTCACCAATTCAATTTTTGCAACATGTAAGTAAAACAACTCCTATAACAAACCTTGTTCTCAATAAGGTCCTCCATGATATTCATATTCCAAACAAACCGTGGATCACCCTACATTGAAATTTAAAATGCAAATATAAAGAATGGTGTTTGCAAAAGGTATCAGATATTAGAAAGTACACTTCCATGATGAAACATGAGTGATAATTTTCAAATTTAGCACGAATTTCTAATATCTTACTTTAGAGAGACTAATAGTCTTTGAAAAGGGAGTAATGCTGATAGCATTTACGATAAATGAGTCGCAGTACAACATGCAAGTTATTACAAGTTTGCATGCATAAGAAACAGTAAGGTAAGTAAAAGGTGTGCAATTAAATCATAACACCTGCTTCCATATTGGTTTGGCCATCCATCCTTTTGCGAGCTTGCATCTTCTCTGTAAGCTATCAAAAGATATTACGTTCCAGAAATAACAATCTGATGTTTTCAATTGAACAATGGATCTTAGGGCACACACGAAACTTACTTTAGCGTTATATCTGTCTCATAAGAATAATATAGGCCTGGAGTTGACTCTACTATTTTAAGAAGAGTCATAAAGTACTCTTCATCTCTTTTCTGCAAAATATGATGCAAACAGGGGAAAATGACTTAGTTCATAGACAAAAAATTTTAATGGTAAACCAGAAAATTATCAAAAGAGCCCTTGATTCGGAAACCATACTTCTTCCTTAGTAAGGAACCGAGAAGCCTCATTGCAGGATAGAAACCTCATTGATGTAACCCGAAAAACAGGAAAACCAAGAAAAGTTCCCATTTCCTGCACGGATGTAATAACTAATACATGCGTACCTATTTAAGAATATAGAAAGAAATTAATCAACCAAGTGAATAATGAAGAGAATTTGTGAAGATCATCAACTTCACAAAATCTAAAGCAGCAATAGTGGACTATTACATAATTATTTCAAACAACTAAATGCAGAACGATAGAGTAGTATATTATAATGAAGCATTTCCCGTTTGACAAAGACCTTGCGGTGTGCAAAGTAATAGATGAGAAACAACGAGTGTATTTACAGCACCTGCCAGTAACCTTATCGTTCCAACCACCCCATATATAGTACTGACTTTGGATGAACTTCCACTAGGCTCATCACCTGTCATAGAAGCAATGGCCGTCAGTAATATCAAATGCCCAAGATTAGATGCAAATATGATTGCCAAAACTAGCATAGCAACAGATACCACTGACGATAATTTCGATCTCCCTAAATATCATTTTACAGGAAATTACACCAAAGAACTAAACCCATCTTTGAAAGAGCTAAACAAATGCACCCAAATTACAAAAGACATCGAACAAAAACTATTGTGAGCCCCATGCAAACGCCTATTTCATGAATAGAATAACCGATACTACAACTACAAGGTAATTTTTTCCAGCAACAGTAAAAGATTAAATACAAAACAGAAATATACCGTCGATCACGCTAATATTTCCGTCAAATTTACTAATAGAGAAGCCTTGATCTGGCGATTCCACCGCTCTGATCAAGAATTTGTCCGGGAACTCATGCAATTCCAACTCTCTCCATATCTTGAAACGATTAGTCGAATCAAGCTCAGCCTGCGCTTCCATTATTTTCAGGGTTTCTTCTTCCCTTTTTTTTTTTTTTAATTCAACAATTCGATTGAAGAAAACGTCGACAATTGATTGATTTGGGGAGACGAATAATCAGGAATACTCGAAATGTATAATTAAATGCTCTAGACGAGAAGAAAGGCCATGGAAGGAAAACCATTAATGGTCAGAGCATAATGGTGGGTCAGAGAAATACTACAGCTGAGCTATGTTCGTTTGATTAGGCGAAGTTACTAGATAACCAAAAGGCCCCTCAAGACTTCGAAATCCTTAAGAGGCCCCTCACCTTTCACAATGTTAATAACTTCGTTCCTCCTACTGAAATTAGGCTTGGCAATGGGGAGGAAATTTTCCGTTCCACGCGGGATCCGCTCATGATGGGCTGGAGATTCTCGGGTTTTTTTATCCCCGTCGGGGCGATGGGGAAAGTTTTCTCTCTGTTTGCGGGGATGAGGTGACAAGGATAATGCTCTGCGCACCGTTCTCCGCGAGGATTTGATATAAAAAGAGTAAACGGCAAATTTGGTGCTTATACTATACCAAAGTCTCACTATTGGTGCTCTAACTTTAATTTGTGCCGTTTTGGTTCTCCAACTTGGCAAAACCGTTCATTATTGGTTCTGTTGACCAAAGTCACCGGTTAACCAACCGGTGACCCAAACGTCGGGGGCAAATCAGTCATTTACTATAATAATAAAAAAAAACCTTAAATATATAGAAATATGGACTGCAACGAAAGAAATCTCATTCAACGAACGATTAGGGCTACAAATTAGGTCGAAGATCTAATATTAGGGCAACAAATCGAAAGATCGATTAGGGCTGCGACAAATCGGAAGATCGATTAGGGCTACAGGTGGAAAGATCGAAAGATGGCAGGAAGTTACTCAACTGTAAATGGTCCAGTTTGTTACTGTGGTATTCCGTCGAAAATCACGACATCATGGACAAACGAGAATCCATCACGAAGATTTGCCTGCTGCAAGAAAAGATTGGTAATTTCGATGGGCATTGCTCAATTCGAATGATTTTGTATTTCAGTTGAAGTATTTTCTGTTCTTTCTTTTTAATTTTGCAGGAAGAAAAATGTAATTTTTGGATTTGGATAGACCCAGAAATGTGTCAACGATCGAAGGAAGTCATTCCCGGACTTTTAAGAAAAATCAACAAATTGAAAGAAGATTTAGACATAATCGATACTCAAGAAAGCAAGGTGTCAGATGATATGTTGAACGATCTGAGAAATGAAAACTTCACACTCAATATGGAGAACTTGAAGATGAGGAAGGAAAATAGAAGATTGAAAATCATATTGTATGCTTTACTTTTTTGTTGCGTTTTATGGCTTGCTTGTTCAACAAATGTCTCAATTGATGGGTCAGGTTTTCTTGCAATTGATGGTGCTTGAATTTGTTTAGAAATGTTGATGGATTCTTGGATGTTTATTAATGACTTTTTCTTGATGGCTTTTTTCTGTTGTTGAGAAATATTGATGGTGCTTTTATCTCATAAGAAATTATATAACACATTTGCAGCCGTACGCTCAAAATGTACGATAAAAATAACATCGTTGATCTAAGTTCAAAACACTGTCGAAACACATCATAATCTACGACATTTGCAGCTGTACGCTCAAAATACTATCAAAACACAGTTGAAACACATCAACATAACCTACGACAGTTGCAGCTGTAAGCTTAAAATACTGCCGAAACACATCAACATAATCGATGATACTTGCAGCTATATGCACAAAACACAGTCAAAACGTCACAAAAAAAAATGACATCCATAACCAGCATTCCAAAAACCAGCATATTAGTCTCTACCTCGCATTCGTACACCAGCATTCCTTCTTTTTCCTGCCCAACGACCAACCTTATATGGCGGCTCTTTCTGCAAATATTCATAATTTAGATTGATTGCAATCTTCTCAACCTCGGTCAATTTTTTTCTGGGTCTTTTATCTGGCCTGGAAGTTGACGGCTCTCTCTATAATGAAATATAATATTATAAGTTAGTAAAAGAATTAAACGATCGACTTAACATTGTCAAAAATCTTACCTGAGTCGGCATAGACCATTCGCCGTGGCTGCAAGCAGAAGTAGCACTACATCCTCTCGAATTATGACCCTGGACACCACACTTGGAGCAAGTAATAACAATTTGTTTTCTCATTTTAACTACCCCATCATATCCTGTATGTTCGATAGGATCAATTTTTCTTTTAGTGCGAGGTCTGCCAGGTTGTTTGCAGATTATCGGCGGATCCAAATCCATTATTCCTTTAGGCCATAGCTTCCTCCCATTAATTGGTTGTAAGACATGCGAGTATAACTTCAAATACTCCTCTCGCCAATAACACTTGTCAACGAACGAAATTGGGTCTTCCTTAACTCTATAAATGCATGATAGAGCATGACAACATGGTATCCCACTAAGTTGCCATGCCTTGCAAGTACACGTCTTTCGTCTAAGGTAAACCACAAATTGCTCATGTCCCGGCCCTCTCACCTCAAAACCATCATCACCATTGCAAATTGACTCCCAATTCGTAGCACGCTTAGCATTGTCATCTAGGATTGCCTTAACTGCTGGAGTAATGGAACCATTAACTCGTTTCATGCAATCTCCATACTCTTGGATTCTTCTCATGACATAATATCTTATGTCTTCAAGCATGCTAAGAATCGGTTTTTCTCTTGCCTCAACAATGACAGCATTAAAACTCTCGGAAATGTTGTTGTCATTAGTGTCACATTTGGTATGAGAAGAGAAAAAGCACTTTACGTAACTCTTAGATAAAGCAGCCTTACGCAAACTCCCGTGAGCATTAGGATTGAATTTCTCAAATGCAGCCATATCATCATTGTAGTAAGACTCATTTGTTGAGAATGCTATTTCCCAGAAGAATTCCTTGATTTGCTTGCCCGGGTGCCTCTTCTTTAAGTTTTTGTAAATATGTAGAGCGCATTGTCGGTGATCCGCACTAGGTACCAACTGATTCAAGGCACTTGCGAGTCCCTTGCAAACAACAAAAGAAAAACTGTTAGTTAATTGTTATTGCATTAAAAATAACTTACGAAAGAAAGATGTCATATGAATACCTTTTGCTGATCAGACATGAATGTCCAATGGTGCGAATCTTCAATCTCTAAATCTGAAAGTAATAATTGGAGAAACCATTTCCACTGAGCTTTGGCCTCTTTTTCTACGACTGCCCATGCAATCGGCCAAATACCGTTGTTCGGATCTACTCCCATCGCTGTCAAAATCTGCCATTTGTAAGCGTCTTTAATGAAGCAACCATCCAAGAAAATAATAGGCCGACACACACTCTTCCATCCATTTTTCAGAGGTCCAAGACAACAATACCATCGCATGAACCTTGGTCTTGATCCATCAATTCTAGGCCTAAATGTTATTTCTACTGTTGAATCTGCATGTGTCCTGAGGAGCTTTGCTCTATAATCATATAAGACCCTATACTGCTCCTCGCTCGTCCCACGTATATTCTCTAAGGCCTTTTTTCGCGTTTTATAAGCCTTAGACCTTGAAATCTTGCACTTAAACTGCTCATCTACATTCTGCCTCAATGATGATATCAGAATATTTGGATTCGCTCTAATCTTCTCCATGTACCTTTTTGACAACCATTCCGATGTTACCTTACTGTTTTCCCAAGTCTCAGAGCAGTCATTGTGAGTTGCCATATGAGAATAGCAAACATAATCATGCGGATTATGCGACTTGATGTGCTTTACATATACATGCCATTTGCAAGGTGGTTCACAAGCGGCCCTCATCAGATTTTTAATGTTTCTAACGAGCTTCACAGGTCTCCTCTCAAAGATGGCGTATTGCCTCACTGCATCCCTAAACTCTTTCTTACTTCCAAACTTTAAGCCAACATGAAAGATAGGAGCTCGCTCCGATAATAGTATGTAATCCGTATAACTATAGCGCACACCACGAACATCTCTATCTTCAGTCTCTACACCAATATTAGAACCACCCTGCTGCTCCCCTTCATCCTCCTCCTCCTCATCATCATCAGAATCATCATTATCATCATTATCCTCCATATCAGAATCAGAATTTAATCTATTCCACGAACTCGATGCTAAATGGTCTTGTAGTATATCTTTCTGAATGTGATCGGTCTCAAACAGCTGATTAAGCTTCGAAGTTTGGCATACGTGGTCATTGATAGGTGGCTCAGCTGCCGTCTCAATACCGCTAGATTGTTCAGCTTCAAATTGTTCATCATCACATGGCTCATCTCCATCATCACCTTCTAATTCTTCATCATCACCTGGCTCATCTTCATCATCACATGGCTCATCTCCATCATCACCTTCCAATTCTTCATCATCACCTGGCTCATCTTCATCATCACCAGCCCCATTCAAATCACTACTTCCAACCTCCTTCTCAGCATCTACTAAAGTCCCTATCCGATCAACATCTCTCACCTCATCAACATTAGTATTTCTCGGCACATCACTAGTTCCTGCTGAAACACTTTTTAATGTTGAACTCCTCCATTCATTTCTAATGTCATAAGGATCATCCATCCAACATATTGGCAGGGGACTTCGACTCAACTTCTTCCTTTTTCCAACTGAATCTACACGAACCTTGTTCACATTGTCAGCCTCAATCTCTTCAATCACAACACACGAGGTTTTTTTTGGCTGCTCTAGTGCGGTACTCAAAAATTGTTTCATCTCTTCCTCGGTTGAATGATGACAGAAAACGTCCAAAACTCTGAACGCAGCAGCATTAGACAGAAATTGGAGCATCTGAGTATCGTTGGTCAATTCTTGAATACCATCTCGCTGTGAATGTCGAGGGTCTAGATAAAGATATATCACCTTTTCAACATCTGAATATCCCAAATGATCGAATATCTTATCTAGATCGTTTATACTGAACTTGTCTACGTTGCAAAAATCAACGTACAACACTTCACTCCCAACATATGATTTCGATATTTCATTATAATTTATCCGCTCACCATGATGGAATTTGAGTGTAAATTCAATACCATCGTTATCTGAAAAAAAAAACTTCGTCGACAACCAAACAAAATCAATCGATAGTCCAAACAACACATACAGACAGACACATTCGCAGAAATATAAAACATCCCAAAGAAATTACATTACTCACCGTCAATGTAAGCAGAAGTCGGGTCTAAATCTTCGCCTTGAGGCCTAATATACCAGGTCATCCTTCTGATACGCAGAACACTTTACTGTGATTTGGGGTTTGGATTTTTCGGTCAATCTAGGGTTTTTGAAAGTGGGCAAGCAATATTCTAAAATCGGGACCGAGGCTTTCTGGGTTTATGTCGTCAAACTTGAATGGGTGAAGATCGATCCATTTCAATGGCAATGGAGATTTTGAGATTTTTGACAGAGCTCTTGAGAAGGAGATTTCTTTCGTGTTCGTTGCAGTCCATATTTCTATATATTTAAGGTTTTTTTTATTATTATAGTAAATGACTGATTTGCCCCCGATGTTTGGGTCACCGGTTGGTTAACCGGTGACGTTGGTCAACAGAACCAATAATGAACGGTTTTGCCAAGTTGGGGAATCAAAACGGCACAAATTAAAGTTAGAGCACCAATAGTGAGACTTTGGTATAGTATAAGCACCAAATTTGCCGTTTACTCTATAAAAAATGATCAAATTACCCTTTTAAACCCTATTATATCTTATTATTTTTATATTTTTATTCCTTTTTCCCACGAACGTCACAATTTTCATAATCACAGCTTTTAACTTTTCTTCTCTCGCATCAATTTTCCAAAGTGACACGATAAATTTGCTCCGTTGTTTTTCGACAGGTTCAGCATTGCATAAAAATAAAAAAAATATAAAAAAGACGCGGATCGGGGATTCCCTGTGGGAAAATAGATTACCGGCACGATAAATTTATGTGGGGAATGGAGAGAAATTTCTTTTCGTTTGCTTAACAGGAACGGACGAGGATTCGGGAAGTATTAGACCAGGGATGGGAATTACGTTCCGATCCCACCCCATCACGCCCCGCCCATTGCCAAGCCTATTTTTTTTTTCGATCAGGTAGGTATCTCCAACAACGCCACCATAGTCTCATACTCCGACTAGGTTCAGTCTGAATCGAATCCAAACCTCATCGTCGGCTATGAGATGACCACGGCTTCCAGCGGGACTAATCCTTCCTCTCCCTTAAGACCCACCCCAAGATTCCACAAACTACGACAATTAAGGTCTCTGACATGAATTGAACTCATGACCTTATGCTTGAAAGTCGGGAATCGACCCACCTAGGCTTGGCAATGGGGAGAGGACTCCCCGTTCCCCGCGGGAATTCGCCCCGATCGGGGCAAGGATTCCCCGTTTTCATTCTCCGTGGGGTGAAGACGGGGGAAAGTTTCTCCCCGTTAGCGGGGAAGGAGATCATACTCCCCGTCCCGTTCTCCGTGGAAATTCGATATATTAAATTATTAAATTATTTTTATTAATATTCTAAATCCTTTTATTTCTTCACCATTTATCCATTTTTTCTAATTTTCCCACGTTCGTAAATGTTATACATGTATCGTATTGATAATTTTCTCGAAAGAATTTTACTTTTGTTATTGTTTAACTTATTATATCGAAAAATAAAAAAAATATATACAAGAAATGCGTAGGCGGGGATTCTCCGTGGGGAAAAAATCCTAAGAAATCCTCGGGTGATGGGGACGGGGAGAAAATTTTTCTGTTTGCTTAATGGGGACGGGACAGGACGGGGATTCCGTGATAAGTAATGGGGTGAGGATGGGGATTAATCCACCGGCCCCACCCCGCCCATTGCCAAATCCAAACCCACCGGATCAAGGGGTCTTTTTTTCTGTTCCGAGATATCCCCATCGATCTTACTATGGGCTAACCCATAAATACCGGTGTGGGCTTGCGCCATACTCCAGTGGTGGACTAATCCCCAAGATAAAATGAATACGTCTCAAACCCACCTAACAACGATAGTTATTAAAAATAAATTTCACGAGAACTACTAAAGGAATTATGAAAAGGGAATGCACGACCTCACCCAAAAATAGCCAAGTCTAATTGTAATTGTTGGAAAATATTCTATACAATAAAATTGAAAAAAGAAAAAGGAAAATTGTATATTGAGAAAGTCATCTTAGGGTTTTAGGAATTGAACAGTTATCCCCTAATAGTGAACAATAATTTACTCTTTCGCTCCTTGCTCTCTGTAATGGCCTCTCATCTGTTGCGAAGATTACAGCATATTCGCGTGCACGCCGAGAGCACAATCAAGAGCTATTCGCGTCCTTCTCTTCAACGGTTTGCTCAGAATCAGAATGGATCGCCAAGTGCCCTTTCAACCAGTTATCGATTTTTATGCACGCGTACATCTAATTCAGGCGTTAATCAATCCCCAAGTTCAATTCCGAATCTTAATGTTAATCAATCGCAAAAGTCGGATGGATCGGAGGGTAAGTCTGGGAATTCTGGCGGATCACAATCGGATGATGCCTCTCAGCAAGGAAAATCTGTTCGTGGAGGGGTACTGAAAAATTTTTATTCTCTGTTTGTTTGTTTAATTCATCCGACGTAGTATTAAACGCTTTTGATGCATTAGGGGGACTGTAATTTGAATTTGACTCAAAATGGTGTCTGTATTATAGCCTGTTTCGTGGATGAGCTTCTTTTTGCTTATATGCACTGGAGCTGGGCTGGTGTACTATTACGATAGAGAGAAGAGTCGCCGTATTGAAGGTTAGCTTCCTGTGGTGAGTGGTTCTTGTTGTATCTGGTGAATTTTGGGTTGGACTACGAATTTATGCATATAATCGATCTGCTTCAGGGATAAGCACCGCTTCACAAGCAGTCAAACAGGGACCATCAGCGGGAAAAGCGGCTATCGGGGGCCCGTTTAGCCTTATTGACCATAATGGGAAATCCGTGTCTGAAAAGGATTTCAAAGGGAAATGGAACTTAATTTATTTCGGATTCACCCACTGTCCAGATATATGTCCAGATGAACTACAAAAGATGGCTTCAGCGATCGATAAAATAAGTGAATTTTTAAGCTTGGTCGTTTTTCATGTCGATGTTCGATTTTGATTGATGGGCTGCTGGTTTATTATGTATGTTGGATGCAATTTTCTTTATGAGAATTGAGGATGTGTTGTTTATTCATGAGCTTTTTAAAATTTGGCATTTGCAGAAGAGAAATCTGGCATCGAAGTGGTGCCTATCTTCATCTCAGTCGATCCTGAACGAGACACCGTTGAACAAGTTGGTGAATACATAAAAGGTAAAATTTTTGAGTTGTTATGGGTCATATTTTTCCTTGTTCTTTCCTAGGTATGATCCTTAAAGATATTGTCAATGAGCAGAATTCCACCCTAAGTTGATTGGTCTCACTGGTTCACCTGATGAGATTAAGAAGACCGCACGTGCATATCGTGTGTACTATATGAAGACCGAAGAGGAGGGTTCAGATTATCTCGTCGATCACTCTATAGTCATGTAAGTTCGCCTCTTCACCACGTCGATTAAGTGAACATGATGGATATACGGAGATATAAAATGTGATCAAATTTATATTGGCACGCATATTTTTACGCATTCCTCTTTCTTTTCTGGCAATAAACAACATTGCAGGTACCTTATGGATCCCAATATGGAATTTGTCAAATTCTTTGGGAAGAACGTAGACGACGCCGCACTTGCAGATGGAGTAATTCAGGAGATAAAGCAGCACAAAAAAGTCAGAGCGTAATGTAGTTAGTGATTGTGATTGGTGGATCCATTTTTGTTGATTGAAGTTCATATCTTGGCTTTCCTCTGTATTGAGTGTCATACTGTAGACAATTCATCTTAGGACAGCGTACTTCGCTGTTATCTACTAATAATTTCTGCTAAGGAGACCCTAAAATTTATATTATTTTTTTTTAATTAAATTCTTGTTATTTTAATTGTTACGATACGACCATATGTCCCCGCGGGTTGCCTACGGGGAAAGTTGATAAATTCTTTGCTCGTGGGTTCAAACTCATGATTGTCGATGCTTGTGTGGTTTAAGACAATAGAAAAATTAGTCTTGCTTGATGTCATGATATCCCAAACCTGCCAGTGAGAATGAGATTCGTTTTAAGTCTAACTTAGTCGGAGAGTTAGAACTGCGATAGCGGCAAGATGAGATTACAATGGCACATATAAAAAAAATACAATCTATTTCATTCTCTTTCTTGGATGAGGTATATCATAAATATCTGAAAAAGGGCAAATTTTTAATAAATTAAACCCTAATAATACTAATGAATTGTGTCGGACTTGTTTAAACCTATATATTATGCGGGCAAGAGAAGAGATACACAGTGGTTGGTTGTCTTAAAATCTGTTAAAACTTATTATACATAGATAGAGTCTCCATTCACGCAGAGCAGAAGATTGAAGATCAATATTAACAAACCGAGCTATGACGGTAAGAAGCATCACAAAGATTTCAAGCCAACGAACCCATTTTCCATCGGAAAAGCTCGTCTTTACCAATCTCTTCAACTCATCCGCTCACTCGGACCCAATTCACGAGTCTAAATCCCATGATTTTGAGGTTGTTGAAGCCAAAATCACATCTTTATGTCAGAAGCACAAGCTCAGGGAAGCTTTGTCAATCTTCGAGCAATCGGTGGAGTCGGGCCTTGTTCCTTCGGTTCACACGGCCGATTTTCTCCTACAAAACCTTGCCAAGAACAAGGAGTATGACATAGCTTTCAGAGTTTACAAAAAGATTTCTAGCAATGGGATTTTGCCCAGGTACCTATCGTTGTCTGCTTTGGCTGAATGTTTGATTCATTTCGGTCAGCCCCAAATGGGGTTGGGTGTGATTGGTTTGATTCTTAAACAAGGCTATCGTGTTAGCATATATGTTGCTAATGTCGTGTTGAATGGTCTGTGTCGTGATGTTTCCGTTGTTAAGGCAGAGGAATTGTTTAATCAAATGCGTAAGAACGATGTCATCCCCGATGTAGTTAGTTTTAACACTTTGATGAAGGCATTTTGTCGGGAGAGGAAACTTGAAGAAGCTATGAAAATGAAGAGAAGAATGGAGCGTTCGAACGTTGTTCCTAACTTGATCACTTATAGTATTCTAGTGGAACACAATTTCGTAGAGGGTAAAGTAGACGAAGCGATGGGATTGGTAAAAGAGATGAAGCTTCAAGGGTTAAAGCCAGATGCTGTTACCTATAGCATACTAGTTAATGGATTTTCAAGCCACGGAGACATCGACCGAGCGAAGGAGATATTCAAGGAGATGTCAGAAAATGGGATACCTCCCAATGTACTTGATTATTCCCAGTTGATCCGCGGGCTATGTCTGAAGGGAAATCTGAAAGAAGCAAAAATACTGTTCAACAATATGATCGAAAATGGGATCCAGCCGAACGTTGTCACTTTTACTTGTATGATCGATGGGCTTTGCCGAGGCGGGACGGTTGATAAGGCGGTGGAATTGTTTCATTTTATGCTGGAAAAGGGCCAAGAACCTAATAACGTAACATATAATGTTCTGATTGACGGACTATCCAAGGCGGGGCAGTTTGATGATGCTTTGAAGTTTCTTGAAAAGATGGTGCAGAGCAACCAAAAACCTGATACTGTGACATTCAATACCGTGCTGAAAGGTTTATGCAATCTCGGAAAGATCAACGATGCCCTGGAACTTTTCAGTTTCATGGGTTTGGATGAGAAAAATTCTGTACAGCCCGATTCGTGGACGGTTAGTACGCTAGTCCAAGGGCTTTGCAGGGAAGGAAATCTTGGAAAGGCGGAAGAAATTAACCGTAAGATGGCTCAGCGATATCAAATACGTGATCTTACGACATACACCATACTTATTGGAGCTTTCTTGAACAGGGGAAAGGTTAAGAAAGCTATGAGACTTTGGAATGAGCTTTTGCAGTATGGCCTAATCCCAAATTCAAGGGCTTATAGTGCTCTGATCGGTGGATTATGCAGATGTAATCTTATAAACCTTGCGAAAGGCATCTTTACTAGAATGAGGATGCACGGTCCTAACCCGACCTTGTTCGACTACAACTCTTTGTTGTCTGCATTATGCAAAGAGAGCAGCTTGGAGCAAGCAAGAGCTCTATTCAAAGACATGGCTGAACAAAGCTGCAAAACTGACTTAGTTTCATACAATATCATGATCAAAGCAATGTTTAAAGCCGGCGATATCGAGTCGGTGAATGAATTTCTGGTTAAGATGAAGGACAGTGGTTTGAATCCCAGCGATACGACCTTTTCGAGGCTGATCGATGGGTTTTCAAGGCTGGGCATGATGGACGAGGCGAAGAGCATATTCGATAAGATGAACGCATTTGGTGTTAAACCGAGCGTGTCTGTTTATGATTCTCTACTCAAAGGGTACAGTGCGGAGGGAAGAACAGAAGATGTAATCAATCTGCTTCACAAAATGTCTGGTGAAGGCGTTTGTCTTGACGACAAGATAACTAAAACTATTTTGAAGTGCTTATGCCATTTGCCCGAAAGTGAAGATGTCGCTAGTCTATTACCCCGTTTTAGGTCGGAGAAGCCCGAAGAAAGTAGCATTGCAGGTGAGGAACTGTCAAAGAAACTCAACGGCGTGGTTCCATTGCTTCGTCAAGAATCTGCCCCTCAAACGATGAGCACAAGCTAGTCCTCTCTTTCGGCGTTCTTTTGTGATTCATGGAGCTGTAGGCAGAAACCCATCAAGCACGGGTCGGGCCCGAGGAGCTGCATGATCATAAATCTACACCATTCGTTGTAAGTAATCAATTGAAATGCCATTTGATCCGTTGAGGATGGGAAGGTAGGAGACGCAGAGAGGGTTAGTGATGAGTTAGATATCTCACTTCTCTCCATAAATGGTCTCGTGGTGCAATGCAAGCCATTTTGCTGAATCCCAGTTGGGTTGCTACTTCTTTCGTTATTCATTTTATGACTTCCATTGCTATTACATTGATTATTAGTGTCACTTGATAGTTCTACACTTTGATATGTGCTTCAAATGAAAAAGGGTGCCTTGTGTATCTGTTAATTTGGAAGGATTGTAACTTGTTTAATTTCAGTGTGATCTTTTTTTTCCCAAGGAATAAATAGTAAGGGTTTGATCAAATCCCAAGTCTCTTCAACCAACCTTAGTATTGTGGTTCAAAGATATAATAAATCAATGTGATTTTTCTACAAACTAAATAGTTGTTGAATGCATGAAAACAATAGAGTTATATAACAATCCCAAAAACAACTAAAACAAACAATCCAAGGAAGAGTTAAATATAAGATAGCAGCAAACAATGAATGAGACAACTTAAAACATTCAGGTTTTTGCAACGCTGTGAACTAAGAAGAAACCACTGAGCATTACTGAACTGGCAATGCCTCAATCCCAGCCCTTCATGCCGAAAAAAATATATGCCGTGAAAGGGTCACACTATCCGCAGTATGGTGGGTATTGGACACGCTTGATTGAGTGTATAGAACGAAATGAACGCACTAACTTTGACGGAGGTGAAATGAGCTTCAAACTAACCTGCAAAAGAAGAAGTCTTACATGTAATCACAAGCCAGCAATTATTAGGCATGTCATGAACTGTAAGATCAGTGTGTGCTTGAATGGAATGATTAGGATTCACAACTACAAATAATGTTAAATAATCCAGGTAGAATAGTTAAAAAAATATACAGAATTTGATTTCAAATCAAATCATCTATGGAAAGCAAACAATTCTGGTTGATTTACTTGAAATCCCTTCATCCAAACATACCCAGACAGAAATGCACAACATTAGTCATTTGGCGATATGTTACCGTTTATACATTGCACCCCTCTTCACTAAATAGATCTGAAATATCTTTTTTAGTTAGGAGAATCCCGAGGACAACTTTTCGATTCACGATCAAGTAAAAAATAATACATAAATGTTAATCTCTCGAGTAATGATTCATCACTTAATGCATGAAGACAGCGCAACAAGCCATGACAGAATGCATCAGTATGCCAAGATATAACATCATAAGCATGCAATATATAAGGGAGTGGAAGCTTACCCACAAAATATCCTGTTCACAAACACGATCAGGAACACACTGTGCAAGCAAAATTTTCCTTCCAATGAAAATTCGAGAAATGCATCTTATCTACGGCATGTTTAACGCCTGTTTTACTTGTGCGAGAGCAGCAGGATGCATTCGAGAAATAGCAGTATTGAATAACTCCCCATGTAGAGCAGCACAAGTCTGCAGATTATCCCTCACAGAGTTCTCCAATGAGATCTTATTTATCGGATCAGATATCTTGATCTGAAAATCCAAATAAAAATACAATTTAACATAAAAAAAATACAAAAAAAACCTTCAAAGTTCGGAAAATAAGGAAACCTGTCTTCTTCGGCACTCTTTGGTGGGCACCTGCATCTTGCTGGACTGCATATTGTCACTGCTGTCGATTCAAAATTCAACAAGTCATATGAGATTATACATTGAGAATCATGCATGTGATGAAGATTTAACAAGATAATATGGAAAATTCCAAATATGACCTTGATTCTTCTTCAGTCAAGTCTTCAGTTCCACCTAAGATTACGCTAGTGCATACACTATAATTGGCATAACAAAGAAGTATTACGTGAAGATAGGACTAGTTCTACATATAAGCAAATGACACAAGCAGGATCTTGTGCTTGAGGTACCTTAGAATCTGATCAAGTTTATCTAGCACTTGGGGAAGTCTCAAAGTCAAAATGATGGAAAGGGCTAAGCCAATTGTCTTTCTTTGTGTGGAAATCACATTGTCAACCTGAATCCCAGCAGAAAAGAGTGTAAAAGGTCAACTAATCGTGTAAAAACGTGGGCCACGTGATAAAATAAAAAGGAAGCCTACGACAGAAAACATGCAGTTTAATTCAGTACGATGGTCGAAATGTGCGATTAATTCTATACATCACTGTATCATATATGTTTTTTTTTTCCTGCAGGATACATAGTAATATATAATTAACTCAATCTGATGAGCACTCTGAGCATTATCACCTTATCAAGCCAGACATCAACCATGCAAAGAAGTACGTTTTCTTCACTTGGGAATCCATCTTTTTGAAGATGAGCTAATAGTGATGGTTCTGATGTCAATTGTGCAAGATAGTTGGTGTTCATGACCAAGACCCTAGCAAGTATGGCTGCTGAAGATGCTTTTACAGATGTTTTGAAAGGATCGCGATCATCTCCTCCACTCAAGCAGATGCCAATTAATCTCTACCAAGACAGGTAAATTTTCAAACAGGGTAAGTCCTTATAAATCGTGATTCAGAAACATATTATTCCCTCCGACACATTTTTGGATTTTCAGACTCCATTGGTACGTGCCCAATTGACTAATCATGTGATGATGGTAATGATATACTATTGCATTACTTTATATTTTATTAAGACAATTTGAGTTATTATTATTAAGCTATACAGCTTCCTTATATGAGATACGTGAACCTTATTTCCCTACATGCCCATTTCTAGGTGTCGATACAACCTGCACCAACTTGCACCAATGTATAGCTTTTGATCATCATCCAATATTTAATCCCAACCCGTACTTGTAGTGAAATGTAGGTTACTAATATGTAACATGCAAAAAGAGGACCAGTTACCTGTATCGTAGTGCTAATTAATTGTGGCATTTCCATGGGGAAAAACTGCACAGAGAACAATTATATTATTATTACAAACTGAGAAAAAAAAAATAAAGGAACCCAAGTTGCATAATTTCTTGAGCATGAAAACAAAAATTATTATCTTGCGACTCCAGTAAAGCACACAGATGTAGCACAGAAGGTTGCCAAGAAAGCCTTACATAGAATTATGAGAACCACTAGAAATATATGAGAATTATCATCCATTGACAATAATTATTATCATTGGTTCGCATCGATGACTCGATTACCTGAACTAAAACATCCACAAGGGGAAGAATAGCGAGCAACCCTCTGTCATTTACATTAGCAACAACCAAATCAAGAATTTTCGCAAGTGTCAGTGCATGCATATTGAGAAACTCCGGTCCACCAAGAATTATGTAGCCTTCAATGATGCTTGCAGCAACCTACATATCATGTGACCCTTCATAAATGCATTTTTTCAAAATAAAATGATCACACACCAAAAATTAGTTCATGCCTGCAGGTGATCGAAACTTCTGTCTAAGATTTCCAGTAGACAAGGGAAATAACTCAACAGCTGAGGCACCATCGTGGTGGCATGAGTAAGAGTAGCTTCCCATAACTGTAAGATGAAGAAGGGAAAAAAAACCATGAGAGGTGGCCTCTAGATAGTATATAAATTATAAATCCTTTAAGAAAGAGGTACTGGCCTGCATACTATCTTCCAAGAGTTCATCCGGGCTATTCACACTAATGACACTTTGCAAGATGGGAAATAGAACGACAAAACAGATAGGTGATTGGTAGCCGAGGGCAACCACAAAGTTCTTCAGAGCTGTGAGAAGCTGAATCTGGAGAAGGCTCTCACCAGAAGATTCTTCCCAGGCCTTGATGATAAATGTAAAAAAATAAATATTGTGGGGAAATTAAGAAAAAAATATGCTACGATCTAAATAATTAGTTCATAATTCACTAAAGATGTCAGCGAACAACTGCTCCTTTACGAATTGCAAGAGTGAAAGCATTTAAACAAAATGTTCATTTGTCTAATAGAAATAGATATCGCCCCATGAGATGATATTATTGACAAGTCATAAATCAACCACAATCCCCCAGCTGTAGCATAAGTCCACATAATTAAAAAACAGTTAGTACCTTGTGGAAGAATTTTATTAGCCTTTCTGCATATGGAATTACTTCAGGGATACGTGCAATGAGACTTGAAATAGTGTTCAACACTTGAACCTGACATGAATTTTTGAGTTAGTCCAAATAGTTTCTCTGAGTTAGGGAGATGATAACAGAAGGGGCAAAAGAGTTTTAAGAGGTAAACATGAGAGCCTCGAACTAAAACACCTTTTTACCACTGCATATACATCACACTGGAAAGTTTAGCAATTTACTCTCTAATTTTTTCTCTGATTATATTTCAGCATTAAAGCTTCATATAAGTAATTGCAGGAAAAGAAAAAAGATTAATGTGACAAGAGAAAGCACAGCTAATAGATGTGCTAGTGCATCATATAGAAAATGAGGAAATTTGGAGCAGCAAAATGAAGGAAATCGAGGAAAATAAACTCACAAAAAACATTACAGCAGAACTTAAAGCGAAAAGGAGAACAAAATTTGTAATCAGGGACCGGGATGACTGATTAAGGGAAACATGCCAAAATAAACAACTCAGCTGTATGAAAACAAGGAGATAGAGGACAATTTGTTTTCTATCCTAGTAGCTTCGTGAGAGCTTCAATTTATGTGAACAATTGATAGACTGCGAAGGAACCAAAAAAGCCCCTAAGCATCAATCCCATACGCATTTCTTTTGTGGCGAAGAAAAGGATCGTAAAGGAAAGACAAGACACTATAACTCACTTTTGAATCAAATTCTTGGACTTCTTCCACCAGTTTGAAACATGAGTCCCAACATGTTGGAAGAAGATCTGTGAAGTCTGTTTCCGAGAAATTTGCATCTTCAACATGAAAGTACAGAGATCGAGCAGCTGCCAGCTGAAAAACAGAAGAACTTCATCAATAAAATTGAACCAAATTAACCAAACATACAGACTCAATTTTCATCAACCGTACCCTGACACACAAATCTTCTTCTCGTAGCAGTTTAACTAAAGCACAGTATACTGGTCGTCTGGTGTCATCTTTGATCTACACCAATAGCACAAATCAGGGTATATAACCACAAAAATACAACAACATACCAAATATAGAAGTATGGGAAATCATAAAGATGGCTAATTCTAACTTAGTAAACGTGTTACCTCAGAAACCCATTGTCCCAAAATCATGGCTACTTTCCGATGAATTATCCGCGTGTTTGGGTGGTCATTAGTGAGTTCAACAGATAAAGCACCATTAAACCTACATAATAGCATCGGTAACATTCATAAATGCAGGTGGCAGGCCTGAGATTCTTATTAGATATAACACTTCTCTAGATAGTAATGTGCCCATGGCGTATATTACATAAAAAAAGTTCCATTAATCAGATCAACATTCAACATGAGGACAAAGATGAACGGATAAATGATAGAAGCAAGACCATGCAGGAAAAGATGAGTACAAAAATAAAACTATTGTGTTGTTCTAAATGGAAACCGCCCAAGACAAGACAATTGATAGATTCCTTAACATTCAAAGGGAGAGCTGAGCTCACCAGTCTTTGAAGCTCAGATAATTTGAAAGTTCATAGTAGACGTATGCAGCAGCGCCATAAGCAGCTTCCTTGAGCAGCAATGGTGGACCTATTTCAATGACAGAAGAAGGACATCCATTCATTGCCTCTTGAAGAATTGAAACAACAACAGGCCCTAGCAGCTGAGAGAAAACAATGATAACTATGAGTGCAAAGTCCATCCAAGGCCTTATAAAATATAAATAGGTAATAAGATTATAAAAGTCATACTTGGCTGTGATTCTCAAACAAAACAATATATAATGCTTCAGCACATGGCCTTAATCTCTCCGACCAGAGGACAGAATCTTGGTCATGGTGGAAAGCTTCAGGATTCTGGTACCATTCCTCTACATCATTTACTGTTAAAACAAAGTACCTGGACAAGTAATAATATACATAAGATGGATAAATACTAAAAAATTGAATAAAATGAAACTAGTGAACATCAAGAATCTTTCTTAAACATAATGTAAAGCCAGCAATCAAACTAGGACATGAAGAATGTATGGCTTTAATTAGTACAACCGGAGCACGCATATGTCATTGATAAGCTAGAAAAACAAATGCATGCATGGCCACTAAAACATTCCATTGAGAAACTACTGAAGATATATAAAGTAAAGATTATTTGGATTAAAAATTAGAGCAAACGAATTACTATTTGACATCGGAATATGATGAAAAAGGCCATATCATGAAACTTAAGTAATAAAGGCTGCTTGGATAGAAAGACTTAATCTACAGACTGGTAGTATCTACTGTCTTCCAGTTAAAATTCATCAGCCAATTGCAGTAAATATATCTAGCCAAAAATCAGAATTATAAATAATGTGGACAGCTTCTTCCATACCTTCTAATTAATATGTTACACAGTAGAACAACGCGTTCATTGGGAAGCAAAGATGCCAAGACACCAGCAACTGATGCAGATACATTTTTCTTCATCTCCTGAAGTGTGACTCGATTGTCATCCATAACACGGCCACTCATGATAGGCTTGTACTCTTTACATTCTAGAACAGATTTTATCATTGACATACATTGAATCAAGAAATCATTAAATGAAAGAAGCTCTGGCTCAGGATTCGTGATTTTATTCAAGCAAAAATCAACAACAGCCCAAAGAACACTTTTGTCTCCAAATGAGTAAGGATGTTTATTCTGAATTGTGATTATGATCTTCATTAATTTGGTGCAAGCCTTCTTCAGGAAATCCCAGAATTTAGGCTGTTTCGCTTGAAGAGACGAATCTGCATAAAAAATGATATAATATATTTGTCCGTTCACTAGAAACAAACGTGAAACACCTGTAGAAATTAAGCTGCTACGGAGGACCCATGACATGAGTTCTTATATAAATTCAATACATCCAACAGAAACAACTTATAAATACAGGATATGAAAAGGGTGCAGGTCATATGCAGACAAAGAATTAATCCACACAATGAAGAATATAGATCTTACAGAATGGAAGAAAAGACTGGACAGCGTTCAACATGATAGGACACACTTTCTTGACAGGTTCCACCGCCTAAGAAGAAATTATATTCAATTAAAATCAAAAGTTCACTTTAGTCATCAACCACGCCAAAGGATGGACGAGGAAGGTAATTAAGAAGAAAAGCATCAAAATAACAAAAAGCATTTTGGAAATCGACTATTACCTGTATAGACTTCGCATCACTGGGGAAACCAGAAACTATAAGTTGACGTATTATCTTCGAACACAGAAACCATCTTTCACAGGTTAGATAAATCTCGTTATGATGAGATTCTGAAGCATTTTGAGCAAGCATCGAAAATCCATGCAATATAGACTGCAAATCAGTCTGCCAAAGGTGCCAGCTGTAGTCAAAGAATTCAGACGTAATCTGCCAGAAATGAAAAACGATGTCCTGTCAGCCTCTATGCTACCTTAAATAAACATATAATCAGCAGCACACAACAAACATAAAATCTGGACGTGGAAGAGAAGTTATATACATAGCAATTTTATAGGGATTGACTCAGAAAAAGAGAAACTAAATAACTCCACACTGTAATGCCTCTATATTCAGCTCCACTTCAAGCAATTATATAGAGAACCAATCGGATTAAGAAAATAAGTAACTGCAAATGCAATGCCTCTGCATTCATCTCACACTTTGTCTGCTAATGCAACGTGTAAATGTTCAACTGATAAAAGCTAAGTTCAGTAATCTGAATAATTTTCTTCTAAACATTCACTATTTGAACTAAACAATTAAGATGGTATAAATAGACACATCTGAAATAAATAGTCCATCACCAAAGTTACGGCAACACAATAAAACAAAGATGGGTATGCTACACAGTGTCAAACTAGCTGAAGTTAAACGAAAGTATCTGCACAAGAACTTAACATAAGAATAGCGATCCCATTACACCTGCACAGTAACTGAGTGCTCTAATCGAAGGTACTCTCCAGGTTCTAAATTTTTGTTCAGCTAACTTATGCAGACCCGGATCAGCTTAAGCCCTTAAAAGAGTAACAGGTGAGGCATACCTGAGAAAACGTCCTCTGATCAGACACAAGCCTTTTCGTAGACAACTCCTTCAAAGTTCGAAAAAGTATAATGAATATTCTGTGAGAAGCCAATATATCAGCTGCCTGAAGTTGTTGTGCTAATACAGAAAAAAGGTCCGGCCTGTAAAAGGAATAAGATCAAGCCCAACTTCCAGATTGTGCCAAAAATAAGATAAGAATAATAATACAACAATGGGAGCGAGAGAAAATTTGACGCATACAAAATGCGAACGAAAAGAATAGCATTGTCGAAAATAAAACAACTACTATTATTACATTACATTAACTGAAAATACTGATGCCTTTCTTAAGGTTTTCCTGATATAAGCAAGCAGAGATGTGTTTATATACCGCATATTTTTATCCTATCATGAAAAATAAAGTAAATCTGATAGATTTGTTTATATTTTAAAGATTTTTGTAACAGTAAATAACGGAGCTTGGGGAAAAGTCCCAATTAATGCTAATGCACTTCCTTGTAATTTCCCTTTCCATTCTTTGCAGAATATTGGGCGAACAACCAAACCCTTGAAACATACTACGGCCCAAGGTGGCGAAGAGCCGAAATCACGGTGCCCATCTTTCTCATCAATGTTAGATTAGATTAGCTCTTGTGGAATATCAGCCAGTTCCTGTTCGTCTATATTCATAACGTTGCTAAAGTTGATTTTAAACTACAAATCGTATCAAGTAGGTTGAATAGATGCACATTGCCACCGCCGCAAAAGATTGTTTACTCTAATCCTTTGTTAATGCAGTCTGCACATCAACTATATATTGTGTTTCAGTCAGATAAGGGCTATAATAAAAAATATTCAGGGCACACTAATATGTTCTAAGAGAAATTTAAGGTGACAACCAGCTTAACTGATTGTTAGTTCAGATTCTTCCCAAAATATCAAGTATCGCACATTCCAATAAGATTATAAATTAAATATGTATATATATATATATTATATATATATATTATATATATATATATATATATTCAATCCTATAAGCTAAGCTTGAAGAACAAAAACAAAGCCACATATAGATGAAGTCTCAGATTCATACCATTCCTTTGGATAATCAATGCGAGCAACTTTTGATATCACAACGGCCAATGTTAGTGCAATCTGCATCAGAATCACATTTAAAAAGACATGAAAGTGTCGTAGCTGGAACAAAATTTAATATGACCAATGCAACAATTCATCAAGCAGAAAAGCAGCACAGATAAATATGCAGGAGCACTACTAGCCTGATAATTTTGCTCTCTAACATGTGACAGCAATTTTTGCCTTAAATGCAATTTCTCCTCCTTGCTGATTCCCCTGCGAAAGTGAGACTCCAAGATCAATGGCAATCATATTAATGGTACATTCTATATCAACGAAAAAGTGTCATAAACTATTCAATAACGAAATAAAAAAAAAAATGCACTAACGTTCCGTCACGCCTGTTTCTCCAATATTTATTGACACTGTTCTTGAAGTACACAGCTGCCATCAGTCTCACATCTGCCTGAGAAACCAAATCTTCAGCCGTTATCACTTCCTGCATTCACATTACATAAAACATGGAAATCCGCATAGAAATATTCACAAACAGTTTAGCATCAAATTCAAACCAATGACGAGAATAATATCTACAAAACCTAATACCATCAAACAAGAGCAGAATCCAGGCCTGCTCTCGAACTGTGCGAGAGCATCTTCGGCTGGCTTGCGCACGTTCATGTCCCCACTCAATGAATTCTTAAGAAGCGCGTATATAGCAGGCAAGTCTGACACCGAAAGCGCCATAACTTAGAATCAGACACAAACAACACTTCAAAAATCGCTATTCCAAAACCGTGGACCACAACACTGGGATGACGATAAGAAAAAACAACTAGCCAATCGACAGGTTTATACGGATCGACGACAAGTTGACTGGCACAAGCAATGTCTGCGAATAACGGTTTAGGGCTTCCGTTTAATCATGACCGAATATGAAAATGGTTAACAGCAGAGGTATTTTCCTCTCCGGCGAAGGGTTTAAGCCGCGGCGGTGGTGTGAAGGTGATGAACGGCAAAAGACGCCTGGATTGCGACTGGGGAAATGAGCTGGAACGTTGTTATGTTATGGTGTTATTTATGATGAATTAATCTGCTTTTCGATTTTTATTTTTCTATATATTATTAACTTGAAAAGGCCCACGGATAAAATTACAAAAAATAAAAATTATATGGGCTATTCAATTAACTTAAATGGGCCTTCAGCGTCGGCTCATAAAGCGTTAATTGCTAGGCCCATTTCTCGTAGGGATCAATATATAATCTGAACAAATCTAGGGTTTAGCTATTCGCTGAATTATCTGTAACCAATCTATCGACAGCGGCGAGCTCCTTTTGATCGCAGGTCATCAACCATGAGAGCTAAGGTAAAAAGAAATTCGATGATTCATTCGTTAGACGTTCACTTTTCTCTGTGGGATTGACGTTTTCGTTTTTGTTTTTGTTTTTTTTTTCTTTTTTGTCTTGTTTTTGGGTGTGTGATTACAGTGGAAGAAGAAGCGTATGAGGAGGCTCAAGAGGAAGCGCCGAAAGATGAGGCAGAGATCTAAGTAGATTTAAGAGCTTCATCTCGAATTGGCCGTTCCGCTTTATGTTCTTTGGCTTTTCTTTAGTTTAATTGTTATTTTCAGTTGCTTTGATGATTAACTATGTAATGTAAGACAACCTTTTTCCCCCAAAAGTTGCTGTTTTGTCTATCAAACTATTTGATTTAGTCTGAATTAATCATCTTTTTTGTTTATATCTGCTCTAATATATGTTTATTCATGTATAATGATGTGCCATTTGCATTGGGAGTTCCTTTCTGCTTCTACTTATTATGCTGGAAACATTCGTCTTACTCTTTGGGGTACATTAGCAGTGGTGAATCAGAAATTATTTCTATGGGTTGCTTTGTGATGGGTCAAACTCATTCGAAATCTTCGATTGGTTCCGTTTACCCGACGTTTGAGTACTAACTAGCGGTTTTGGCTTTGGCAAATTACATAAGTTGAGAGTTTATCGAGTTTTAGTAGACCGTTTGATGATGATGATGATGATGCTGATGATGATGATGTCTTCTATTGAGAGTTTGGCTTTGGCAAATGGCATAAATGGATAGCTTATCAAGTGTTAGTAGGCCGTTTGTGATGATGATGATGTCTTCTATTGAGAGTTTGATATAGGGAGAGTAGATAGTCCTCCTATCGCTTGTGGGTCGGGTTCATTGTTGTGGTTGGAGTTGAGTTATGTAAGAACCGAGCAGATTGTTGCAGATTTGCCATTGTTTGTTGCTTGCTTGTTCTTGTTCTGGCTTAAGCTTTGCCTCATCTAGTTGTCATACTCAGTTCTTTCTCATATAATCGTCATTTGATATTATCCCGCCCCAGATTAGCTTGATGGCTTCTTGTATTCTGTTTGACACTTATGAATCGTTGAGCTATCACATTCTTGAGTCTAAATTCGCGACAACCTTAGATGACACGCCAAGCTTCGCGTCTATGCTATGTAATTTGTTAATTGTAAGAATGCAGTAGCTCTGATTACTGCTGGGCAGAACAAAAACTTCATACAAGAGCTGTCTAATGAAGATTGAGTCACGGATCTCATCGGGCATGATATAATAATAACCTTGCTTCATGGGCAAACAAATATTATGCTTTTCTAACATAAGTCGAAATGGACGAAAAGATAATAATCACATACTAAGCTTTTTGAAAATAGTTAACTATTCAAGACAAAGCAAGGATAAGAATCTCTAGGCATGCCTTGAAGAAAATAACACAGTACGTACGTACACAGTGGAAATCACTTTTTAGATGTACTTATGTGGATGTAACATATAGAGGTACGATGAACTACTTATGTGGTCTACCTTCCTTCTATCAGACTGCTAGCTAATAATACATATTTGTCCTTGCGCATGAAATCCTTCAAAAGGGTCGGACTCCTCCGCCGCCATGAAAGCAAGAATCTTGAGTACTCTCATAGAACTGCACTTGATAATCATAGCCACTAGAGAAATCACCAGCCATCTGCTCATGATGAACATTAAGCTGCATGTTCTTCTGAAAATGCATAGTGGGATAATCGGCAGAAGAACTATTGAAGTTGTTGCTGATATTGTTATCGTTATTATTACAAGTGAGGCTGCCAATCACAGCTTGGTGAAGCCATATCTGATCTTTGAGAAACTTGACGTACTGTATGGCCTCTTCGAGCATGGAAACAGTGTCCATCTTGGCACCGCCGGGCACAAGGCTCCCCAGGATCTTGAACCTGTCGCTGATGCGGCGGCGACGTTGACGCGCCGCCACGCCTTGAGGGACTGTCGAAAGCTCAACACCTCCGCCGCCGCCGCGCTTCTTCTTGGTGGTAGTATGGCACGCGCTAGAGCTGGTGGCTGTGGACGGATTCATGTTTTTTTTTTTCGTTTTTCGTAAGTTGATGTGAGAATGCGGAAGGTATTATTGTGATGAGTGGTCAGCTATCTATCTATATATATAAAGTATAAAACTGATTATATGTCTATGCTGGAGAATGTTGGATGTGTTAGTTGCACTGAAATAAATGATGACGTTTGTGTATAGTGAAGTCCCTTTTCATATCACGTCAGCCAAGATCTAATATCTAAGACCATAGGTTACACAAAGACGGAGAATGACTATGGTAGTGTCTATAATAATATTTAAGAAAAAAAAATTGGATTTTATTTTTGTAGATTTATTTTTACGAGATAAAACTCAAAATGGTTCTCAGTTTTTACCATATGGATCAATTTAGTCCCCGATGTTTCGCCTGAATCAATTTAGTCCCCAATGTTGTCGATTTTGGACCAATTTAGTCATTCTGTCACGATAAACGTCAATTTTAACAGAAATCTTATACGTGTCTCACAATAAATCGTGTATGGATCAATAACATTGAATTGTTTACTGAAATTAGAGCACGAAACTAAAAATTTCTCCTCTAAAATCCGAATATGAGTTCTAGATCATCTGTTTCGTCGAGCTTCATTGACAGTAGAAGAAAATAGTACGAATCTCTCAAATCCTGCAAATATTCCAAAATTCGATCCATACATGATTTAGTATGAGCTACGCGTGAGATTTCCGTTAAAATTGACGTTTATCATGACGGAATGACCAATTTGGTACAAAATCGACAATATTAGGGGCTAAATTCGTTCAGACAAAACATCGGAGACTAAATTGGTCCATAGGGTAAATATTGGGGACCATTTTTAGTTTTATCCCTTATTTTTACATTTTTTTGACAAATGCATCCATCCCGCTTACCTTACTCATCGTATTCCAGTTCAATCTGATTTGAATTTGAGCTTATTCATTGTTAGTTATGAGATAATTCTCGACTTCTAGTGGAACAAATGCTCATGTCTCATGTTTCCCGTCTCAAGGCAATAAACAAAGATTTCAAAAGGTTCAAGTAAAATCACTTATAACATCTTTGTGGAGATTCACGTGTATGACAGCTCGACTTATCCCTTGAAAAACTAGTAGATTAATAATTAAAACTGCAAGATTTATTTTTTTGAAAAATGGTAAGTAGATATTGTTGGGTAAAGGTTTTCGTATATACGATTGTATATATTTATTTATAATGTAATATATAGTATATCGATCGTACGCGTGGTGCAAAATTGATTTTATTTTCGAAACTAGTGTTTGATGATGTGTCTTTAAAACGACATTGTCCCGCTTCAAACTCCGAGATCAACGAACTTATTTGATGCTTTTTCGAAATTTTAATACGAAGTATACTAAAATCGACGAGAAGAAGAAGAATGCTTACAAATTCCACGATTTTAAGGGACTTCTGAGGATGTTTGAGGTCGTGAAAATGGGAAAATAAACATTCTTATCTATACATGAGCTGGAATTATCGAAAAGTGATTAATCATAATTAGTGACAATCTTTGTCTTTTAGAAAGACACATCTTTTGGCCAACGTTCACTTCGATTCGTTAAGTTTTATATCTTTTCGTTAACAATTAATTTACTACGTAAATTTTCATGAATGATTAAAATAGGAAAATAGAGAAAGTGATTGGAGCGACAAAAAGAACTGTTTAGGTCGGTTTGGAACAAAAAGCTCACATCGAAAATTTAATGATAAAGGGTGGAGGGGCCCCTGGCCCCCCCTTTTATTGCAACTCCCTTTACATTAATTAATGATAATGATCGGATCCTGTTTTTCAATTCTAGTTATCATGAAAATATTATTTTTATTATTTTTCACTAGGCAAAAATTATAGTATGTAACACTACATTTATTTAGTTTATTGCAAGTTGTTGAATGGCCGTACACTCTTAAGTTTGAAGGGAGAATATCAATTATATTTAATTTTATATATTTTATTTTCAATACGCTTCATTACGTTTAGACTGATTTCTTTTTTAACTAGCCTTAAACGTGAAATTTTCTTTTAATGGGTGGTCTTGAGAATCCGTACTCATGATCTCTTGGCCTGAGCTACCATGGTGAATGACCACTCCAATTAAAAACTTAAGTTTTAAAAAAAAGGAATAATCCAAAATGTTCCCCAATGTTTATCCTATGGATCAATTTAATTCCCGATGTTTCGCCTAGACTAATTTAGTCCCCGATGTTCTTGATTTTGGGCCAATTTGGTCCTTCCGTCACGATAAACGTCAATTTTAACAAAAATCTCACATGTGTCTCACAATAAAATAATGTCTGAATCGATAAAATTGAAATGGTTACTGAAATTATGGCACAGAACTAAAAATTTCTCCTCTAAATTCGATTATGAGCTATACATCGTCTGCTTCGTCGAGTTTTATTGACAATAGAAGAAAACAGTACGAACATCCAAATCTTGCAAATATTCCAAAATTCGATACATAGATGATTCAATATGGGGCACACGTGAGATTTTCATCAAAATCGACGTTTATCTTGACGGATTGATCAAATTGGTCCAAAATCGACAACATTTGGGACTAAATTAGTTCAGACGAAACATTATGGACTAAATTAATCCATAATATAAACATTGAGGACGATTTTGAGTTTTATCCAAAAAAAAAAATATCATATTTTAATTTTATATATTTTATTTTCAACGTAAACCCTACCTTCGTATTCATTTCTTACAAACTATACATTGCTATACACTATACAATTTATTTTGTAATTATTTATTTGTAACAATTAGAAATTGTGACATTATAATGTTAAGATTAGATAAGAAATAGTCAGAGGAGGAGCATGCAAGAGCACATGAATTTTCCGGATTTCTAGTGGACGTTGACTTGAAGAAAACCCTAAATAATCATGTCCGATCATCAATCAAGAGATATATATGTAATCATTTCATCACCACAAAACCCTTTTTTTTTTTTTTTTCTTTTGTTCCATCTCTGCAAAGAAACTCATGTACGCGATGACGACATTACAAGACAATGCACAGTTATATAAGATGACGTTTGAACAGCCATCTGACTATGACTACAGCGACTTGGACTTTTGATAGATTTAATAAATCTGCATGCATATCATATATTCGATGGATCGACTTCTTGTAATAATTTCAAAGTAGTTCCATTATAATTGTAAATTACCAAGTAAAATCATATGGTGGATAGAGAGAGAGAGGTCTTAAAGTCCTTAAATTCAAATTCATATGTATGAATTCCTTGGCCAATATCACGTGTGAAATTTAGTTATTGGGCCTTCGTACACATGCTCGCATAGGAGGAGAGTTGACCGCATAAATTGTGGGCTTTCATCCTAAAATCAATTGATGATAGTGGAGTGGCCCGTTAACTTATATGCTAGACAATCTCATCATTTTTAATCGATGTAGATCTCATGTGAGTTATCTTCTTTTAACATCGCGTATGATCAAATTTTTGCGACTCAAATTGATCAATGTTATCACATTTTAATGATCTCATTTTGTTATGAGAACGGGCCACAAAAATTAAAAAATCGGCCCTGCTTGACTTTCACCTAGAGATGTTAGAATTCGACCACGTGACAAATCTTATACTCTGATTAAATTCAGTCTAAAGCGAATTTGAGCCTCATTATTGGTTATGAAATGACCATGACTTCCAGCTTACTCTCCCCGGCATGTCCCAAATCCATACGAACTATGATAATTAAGGAGTTTAAATTCAACCAAACCCTTAACCTCCATCAAGTAATTTCAGCAGTTCCATCACTTGACTTATTTATCGGAGACAAGTGTATTAAGTATACATTAGTGAATGTGATTGCTATTTATACTTTATAGTTATATTGTGTATCTTTTAACAGTATACAAAACTTGCTGTTTATGGGCAATTAACGTAAGGGCTAGAAACATGCAACCGTCTAGTTAACTTACTAATAGTAACAAAAATGAGATGAGAAAATGGGGGGAAATTGTTGAATTAACGTCCACAACAATGTCCAATCTTTTCTCTCCCTCTTACGTAATTAAACAGACTTAAAAAAAGCCTAAGTATATCATCTTTCATCGCTTTATAACACAAGTAATTCAGTTAATTACTATGATTGATGTAACAAAACTAATGGCGAACGAAGATTTCCGTTTAGTCGTACCTAACACCGATCAAGAAGGAAGGCTCCCACGGCAGTACACCGGCGAAGGCCAAGGCGCAAAGAAGAACATCTCACCACCAATAGAATGGTACAATTAATCTTAATTCATTACATTAAGATTGTCTCTTTTATTACCTAACTTAAATGAAACGTTTTTGTGGTCCATATTTGAATTAGGTACAACTTGCCCGCTGGCACCAAGAGCCTGACGCTGGTTGTGCAAGACATCGATGCGCCCGACCCGAATAGCCCGACCGTGCCGTGGACCCATTGGGTGGTGATCAACGTTCCCCCGACGATGAAGGGATTGCCCGAGGGGTATTCTGGTAATTCTAAGGGCAACGACGATGGGATCAAAGAAGGGAATAACGATTTGAAGACTCCGGGCTGGCACGGCCCGAAACCTCCCGGCCCGGGGCATAGGCTAGAGTTTAAGCTCTATGCTTTGGACGAGGATCTCAATCTTGGAAACAAGGTATGCGCCAATGATTAAATTACATTAATATGATTTTCTTATTTATTTTCTTATTTATTTATTTATTTATGTATTTATTTATTTATTTACTGCAGGTGACAAAGGATAAAGCTTTGGATGCAATGGAAGGGCATGTGGTGGGAGAGGCCGTTTTTATAGCTAATTTATGAATTTAACTTACTTTTTTCCCTATGATTTTATTACAAGGAAATTGTATTTAATTATTATTTACATTGATTTATTGTTGTAGATTGTGACAATTGATAGATTATTGGAAGCTTCAGAATAAATGATTCAATGGTAATTTATATGCCAAACTACCAAACAAAATGAATTGTAATTGAGCTTTAATTGAATACAAAGCATAGCAAAAAAAATTCGAATTTTGTTAAAAGAAGGTCCTAAATGAGATTCAAACCCATGTTCGACAAGAGACTTGACAATTAGACCATCTGCAAATTTTGTTACTAATATAGAAATACATGCATGATAATATATAAAACAGAAAGACAAGCTTGAAATTGAAGACGGAATAAAGTGAAGATTGTTATAGATCTGAGCTTAATAATCATATTTATGGAATGCTAGACTAATATGTAAGTTCTTATAGTTTAGTTTAGACTCTAAATTTTATATTCTTTGGCTTCTTTTCTTTCACTTTTTTGGGTGTGTTGGTCATTTTCCCTCGATGGGAATCGATATTACTAAAAGAATCACATGAACTCTTTAGCTACTTGTATATTATTTTGATTAATGAAATATCGTTTTAAAAAAATAGGGCTGACCACCCGGCCCGAGCCTTTGGGTGGATCCGACCCTTAGAAAAGCGGATAGTTTAATGGTGTTATGTTCTTGGCGATGAAAAAGGCCAAATTATTTTATAATATTTAGTATTTGTACCTCATTATATTTTTTATTTGAGAAACGTGAAAGGTGAGTTCGATTCTTCTTTAATATACGAATATGATAATTCTGTTATAAAATATTATAACTATTAAGTATTTTACTAATGACGATATAATTAGAGAGATAATAACTTCTTTTCTTCAATACTTTCTCTTTTCTTTTTACACATCCCAAATCACCTATTTATACACAAATTCATCCAATTACATCCACAAAATAAAATATTACATCAACCACACAAAAATCTCATCTACCATTCTAATCAATAAAATAATCACAACCTCCATTCTAAACCACTCCTTTTACTTAACCACAATTCCAAACAATATACATCCACATATTTATTTAATATTTCATAATACTCCCCCTTGGATGTATATTAAGGAATATGCCTCGTTAAAACCTTACTAGGAAAAACCCAGCGGGATAAAAACCTAGTGAAGGAAAAAGAGTACATACTTCCTTTTGTACGCTTTCACTTGTTGTCTCATTAAAAACCTTACTGGGAAAACCTCATAGGGAAAAAACCACAGTTAAGGGAAAAAGAGTACAACGCGCACTTGCTCCCCCTGATGACAATATCACTTCAGATCTCGAAGTTTTCGAACTCCAATTGAATATACTAATTTTCTAAAAATAATGGGAGGAAGTGCTTTTGTAAATAAATCTGCAAGATTTTCGCTTGATCGCACTTGTTGTACATCAATATCACCATTTTTCTCCAAATCATGTGTAAAGAAAAATTTCGGTGAAATATGTTTTGTTCTATCCCCTTTAATATATCCTTCCTTTAATTGGGCAATACATGCCGCATTATCTTCATATAAAATCGTTGGAAGTAATTTCTCAGATAATATCCCACAAGTTTGCTGTATATGTTGAATTACCGATCGCAACCAGACACATTCTCGACTAGCTTCATGAATTGCTAGAATTTCTGCATGATTAGATGAAGTGGCAGTTAAACTTTGTTTAACTGATCGCCATGAAATAGCGGTTCCACTATATGTAAATAAATAACCAGTTTGCGATCGAGCATTATGTGGGTCAGATAGAAAACCAGCATCTGCATACCCAATTAAATCTGCTTTCGATTCATTTGAATAGAACAATCCCATATCAGTTGTTCCTTGAAGGTATCGAAATATCCGTTTAACCCCGTTCCAATGTCTACGAGTCGGTGACGAACTATATCTCGCCAATAAATTTACAGCGAACGCAATATCAGGTCGCGTATGACTCGTAAGATACATTAGTGCTCCAATAGCACTGAGATATGGTACTTCGGGACCAAGTAATTCTTCATCATTTTCACGAGGTCTAAATGGATCTTTCTTCACGTCTAATGATCGGACAATCATCGGAGTATCCAATGGATGAGCTTGATCCATGTAAAATCTTTTCAATACCTTTTTCGTATATGTCTCTTGATGTACAAATATCCCATTCTTCAAATATTCAATTTGCAGTCCAAGACAAAATTTCGTCTTTCCGAGATCTTTCATTTCAAACTCCTTTTTTAAACAAATAACAGCATTTGATAACTCTTCGGGAGTTCCAATTATGTTAATATCATCAACATAAACTGCGATGATAACAAATTCACTTTTACGCCTTCTCATAAATATACAGGGGCAAGTTTGATCATTTTTGTACCCCTCTTTCAATAAATATTCACTCAGGCGATTATACCACATACGCCCAGATTGCTTTAATCCATAAAGCGATTTATTCAGCTTAATCGAGTACTCGTGTCGGGGCCCTGAATTTTCAGGCAACTTAAATCCCTCGGGAAGTCTCATATATATGTCACTGTCAAGTGATCCATATAAATAAGCGGTGACAACATCCATAAGACGCATATCGAGTCCTTCACGTACTGCCAGACTAATTATATAACGAAAAGTAGTTGCATCCACCACAGGAGAATATGTCTCCTCATAATCAATACCAGGTCGTTGTGAGAAGCCTTGTGCAACAAGTCGTGCTTTGTATCTCACAATTTCGGCGTTTTCATTCCTCTTTCTGATGAAAACCCATTTATATCCAACCGGCTTTACATTTTCTGGTATGCGGACTACAGGTCCGAAAACTTTTCGTTTCTCAAGTGATTTCAATTCTGCCTCGATTGCATCTTTCCATTTTGGCCAATCATTTCTTTGTCTGCATTCTTGTACAGACCTTGGTTCATGATCCTCATTCTCATTCATCTCATTCATTTCATGTAGCGCTACGTTAAATGAGAATTTATCGTCAACGTTGACTTTTACTCGGTTCATCTAATTCCATTTTGGGCATAGTTTATCGAGATCTCTTCATTATCATTATTCTCAGAATTTTCAGGTACCTTATTTTCATTCTCATAATCATTAATGCCCATTGACTCTTCTAGAGTCGATAAATCCTCGACTGGACCATTCTTATTATTTGCTCCTTTTCTTTTTCGAGGATTTTTATCTTTGGAACCCGAGGGCCTGCCACGTTTCAATTGTGGTCTAGGCTCGATAACACTCTTTGTATGTTCTGCAGGAACATCGATTTTTGCAGGAGCATTAACAGCTGGTATATGTGACTTAGTCACTCTTTTAAGGTCAGTAAAGCTATCTGGCAGTTGATTAGCTAATCCTTGTAAATGAATTATCTTTTGAACTTCTAGTTCACATTCTTTCGTTTGAGGATCATAATGATTTAGCGATAATTCATTCCAACTAATATTCTTTTCCAGCTGTTTCATTTCTCCCCCTAATGTCGGAAAATTCGATTCATCAAAATGACAGTCGGCAAATCTAGTCGTAAATAAATCTCCAGTTAAAGGTTCTAAATATTTTATTATTGATGGAGATTCAAATCCGACATATATTCCCAACCTCCTTTGAGGTCCCATCTTAGTGCGTTGTGGTGGAGCAATTGGAACATAAACCGCACATCCAAAAATTCTCAGATGGGAAATATCTGGTTCCTGACCATAAACCATTTGTATCGGGGAGATATCATTATAACTTGTTGGCCTGATGCATATTAGTGCAGCTGCATGTAATATAGCATGTCCCCAACAAGATGAAGGAAGTTTCGACTTCATTAATAATGGTCTTGCAATTAATTGCAACCTTTTAATTAATGATTCTGCAAGACCGTTTTGCGTATGAACATGTGGCACGGGGTGCTCAACATCAATTCCAATGGACATGCAATAATCATTAAATGCCTTGGAAGTGAATTCACCAGCATTATCAAGTCGTATTTTCTTTATAGGGTAATCTGGAAAATGTGCTCTTAATCGAATCAACTGAGCAAGCAATCTCGCAAAGGCTACATTGCGTGTTGATAACAAACATACATGAGACCATCTAGTTGATGCATCGATCAATACCATGAAGTATCTAAATGGTCCACACGATGGATGTATCGGTCCACAAATATCACCTTGTATACGTTCCAAAAATCTTATGGATTCATTCTTTATTTTTACTGGTGATGGTCGAATAATCAACTTTCCTTTAGAGCAAGCAGCACATGATAATTCATTAGATTGAAGAATCTTCTGGTTCTTCAATGAGTGTCCACGTGAATTTTGAATTATTTTTCGCATCATAACTGAACCGGGATGGCCCAACCGGTCATGCCAAACAACAAATTTACTGTCATTAATAAACTTCTGGTTTATGATAGCATATGATTCAATCGTTCTAAAATATGTATAATATAGGCCAGAATCAAAAGATGGTAATATTTCCATAATTTGTTTACCATTCGAAGTTACTTTTGTAATGTGCAAATATTCAATATCTCCATTTTCTGCAGTCTCAACGTGATATCCATTATGTCGAATAGCTTTAAACTTAATAAATTTCTTTGAGACTTAGGAGAATACAAGGCATTTTCAATCATCACCTTGTCCCTCTAGGCAGTAAAACATTAGCTCTTCCGGAGCCTTCAATTATATTTGTGCTGCCTGATATAGTAATAACACTGGCCCTTTTCATATCAAGATGATCGAAATATTTCTTATTTTTCAGAATCGTATTAGTCGTTGCACAGTCTGCAAGACATAATTCTCCATTGCACATGCTCGCATCCATCAAATAAATATCCTTTATAAACAAACACATAATATTTATTAATGAAAAAGAAATATTGCATTACAAACATATAGATAACTTAAAACAAATAAAACACACAATAGTAAAACATAATACATAAATAAAATCAAAGCAGATTAATTTTCTTCGATCAGAAAATCCGAAGCCTCTAAATGAGCATTTTCATCATTGGCATCAGAGGTAGAGGGGAATTCTCCCTGAACAAAATTCATTTCAATTTTCTTTCCTTTGCCCTTCTGAGATTCTTGATATAACTCAACAAGATGTTTGGGCGTACGACAATTGCGCGACCAATGGCCAGAACCACCGCAACGATAACACTTTTCATCATTATTCTTTTGTTCAGTTTGCCTCTTCTCATCTTTATTATCATAAATTTTCCTCTTCTGGGGAAGATTTTGATGACTGCCACGATAATTATGATAACCACCACGATGATACTGATAACCACCACCATAATATCCTCGGCCACGACCTCGGCTTTGACCACGACCTTGACCACGACCACGTCCACGGCCGCGAAATCCACCACGACCACGTCCACGATCCTTACCCCGACTATTATCATTATTAGTTTTGACTGCATTCGCTTCAGGGAGTGCAGTAGAACCAGTCGCTCGGGAGTCGTGATTTTTTACCAGCAATTCATTATTTTGCTCAGCCAAAAGTAAGCAAGAAATTAAATCGGAATACTTTTTAAATTTTCTCTCCCGATATTGCTGTTGTAATATCATATTCTGCGGATGGAACGTGGTAAATGTTTTCTCCAGCATATCATTATCGGTAATTATCTCTCCACATAATTTCAGTGTGGAAGTAATTCTATAAACAGCAGAATTATATTCGCTTACCGATGAAAAATCCTGCAATCGTAAATTCAGTCATTCGTACTTTGCATTGGGAAGAATAACGGTGGTCAGATGGCTATATCGCTCTTTCAGATTTTTCCACAACTCAGCTGGATTCTTTTCTGTCAAGTATTCAACTTTCAGATTTTCGTGAATATGGTGGCGAAGAAAAATCATGGCTTTCGCCTTGTCTTGTATAGTTGTTGTTTTCGTGGGATCAATAGTGTCACCTAAACCTTTTGCTGTCAAATGGGTTTCGGCATCTTGAACCCAAGGTAAATAATTTTTGCCAGTGATGTCGAGTGCAACAAACTCAAGACTCGTCAAATTCGACATTTACTATAATAAAATACAAAACATGTTATAATAATTAAAATACAAAACATGCTATAATAATTAAAACATTATACAAAAAAATATAATTAATCTTCTTTTAAATCTTCTTTTAAATCTTCTTTTGTAAAAGTTCTGATGAAAAACGATATCCACATCCATATAAGTGTCGCCGTAAAAATAATCATGACCAATAGATTAAACATCAGATAGAGCGACATCCTTCAATTACAAAAATGTAAAATAAGTTTCGTGATTATAACATCAAAGGAAAAAGTACAATTAATCATAATATTTAAAAAGACTTAAAAATATTATCCACATAGTGGTAAGGATCACCGTAAATAAAGTAAGAAGAAGAAGATCCATCTTTGTATAAAACGACATGATTCTATAATTGAAAAATAACATAATAATTAGATAACATAGATAAATTATTATTAGTATCTTTAATAACGATAATATTGTAAATAAAATGTTAAGTAAATCTGGGAGAATGACCGATCCAAGTCAAATTCGTAATTAGGCGGTACTCCGCTCTAAAGCAAATTTGTAATTAGACGGTAATCCAACCCAAAATTTTTAATAACGATAATATTGTAAATAAAATGTTAAGTAAATCTGGGAGAATGACCGATCCAAGTCAAATTCGTAATTAGGCGGTACTCCGCTCTAAAGCAAATTTGTAATTAGACGGTAATCCAACCCAAATCATTTTTTTTAAAAAAAAAATTCCACATGCCAACACCGGGGATCGAAATCTGGACCTCTCGTCACTTGTAATGACGATATTCCGCGAAACCACTCGGATATCGACGTTTTAGTTATAAATTTTAGAATTAAATATTTATTATATATATAACATTATTAGAGAATGATTAATGTAAATACAAAATAAAATTTCCATACCTAAACTCGTACAATATCTTCGACGGAGGTTGAAACTGATGACGGAGAGCGCTCGTGCTGATAACGTGTTATAAAATATTATAACTATTAAGTATTTTACTAATGCGATATAATTAGAGAGATAATAACTTTTTTTCTTCAATACTTTCTCTTATCTTTTTACACATCCCAAATCACCTATTTATACACAAATTCATCCAATTACATCCACAAAATAAAATATTACATCAACCACACAAAAATCTCATCTACCATTCTAATCAATAAAATAATCACAACCTCCATTCTAAACCACTCATTTTACTTAACCACCATTCCAAACAATATACATCCACATATTTATTTAATATTTCATAATAAATTCTTATTTTTTACCTCTAAATTATAGTTCCCCGCTTTCTATAATGTAACAACAAAAATAAAATAATTTCAGTTTTAAAATAGAAACTCAACCGTCAATCTGCTAATTATTCTAACTATACTATCTTTATATAATTTGCATTTTTCGTGGTTTACATCATTACATGTGAGCTGATAGATATATTATTATACTATATAATTATATGTTTTTTGCACTTAATCCCAAAAAAAAGCAGAAGAAACAAAAGTTGGTGATTAATGCTAACCATTCCACTTACTACATCTATAAAATATTACTACAATTTCACGCTCTCCCTTGTCGCTCACGCGCCAGTAGTTCGTTTATCGTTACTTACGCTCTCACTCCGCCCAGTCCCACCGATTATACAGGCAAGTAACGACCACGCGCGGCCTAGATAGCGTTCATTGAAAGTGATTTGCAAAATATTATTCTCTTGGTTGTCCATTTGGGGCGGTTTTATTATTTTCTTTAAAAAAAAAAAACTAGCCAAAACTTAACCTTGTAAAAGATATATTTATTTCCAACAATTTTCAATACAAAATCCTTTATGTTAATACTTAATTTCTTTTCTTTTCTTATCTAATTTTAATTGTGAAATTTGTTTATAAGAGTCCCCAAGATTTGTTCCCATGACTTCTTATCATGAACTCTGTTAAATACTTAGTCATTTAAAGCTTAAACTTATAGGGAGTACTATATATTTTAATTTATATATTTTATTTTTTTTATTTTAAATTATATTTTTCTCGGTAGATATCTATACGTCTACGCTGCCTTGACACGCACTCATGACTTTTTTTTTTTTTCTAAGGAAAGTGAAAGTTAAACGAATCTGTTATTTTTCATGATGTAGACAAAAAGAGAGAAAATAGAAAAGAAAAAAGAATTATATTATGGAGTGGCCGTTCTCAAATCAACGGCCAACACCTCCTTCACCTCCCAAGATGACCACAACTCTAATATTAAATTATTACACAGCCCAGAAAAGATAAAAGAAAATAAAAAAAAAGGAAAAAGAAAAAGAAAAAAGATAAATCTACGACGTACAAACCCATTTCATCTCTTTCTCTATTGATTTCTGAGAAAGAGAGGAAAAATCTACCCAAACACCATTGTTTTGTCGCGATATTCGTTGTTGGTCAGCGGTGAAGGTGGTGTTTGCAGGTAAAAATCAGATCTTTTTTTTTTTCGATTTAGTATTTTTTTTTTCCTTTTGTGTTCTATGTTATGTGAGTATTTGTGATAGGTTTCATTTCTTCTGATTGATTTGAGGGAAGATGCAGCAGCACATATTCAATACGATGCGAAGTCTGAAGATGATAGATGGCTGCAAAGGAACGCAAGTTTACGCCCTTAATCCCACCAACGGCAACGCTGCAGCTGGCGGTGGCGTGGGAGAAAAATTCTTGCATCATCTGCAAGATCATCTGAGGGTCAATTCAATAAGGTCAAAATCTCATCGTCGTTATCAGAGCTTTTCCCAGATAAATAATGTGAGTCCTAGCCTTTTGTCCGAGGCTCTTGCAGCATATGGGCTCCCTCAGACTGATCTCATCGAGCCTCAGATCTATCCTTGCCTCAGATTTGTTGACTTTGTAGAGACACTAGCTGATGCGTACAGAAGAATCGAATGCAGCCCAGAGATCGAGCGATCGGCGTTTTACATGGAACAATGTGCGATCTTCAGGGCCTTGCCCGATCCTAAGTTGTTTAGGAGGTGCCTTAAATTAGCCCGAGAGCACGCCATCGATGTGCATTCTAAAGTTGTGCTCTCGGCTTGGTTGAAATATGAGAGAAGGGAGGATGAGTTGTTTGGCGTGTCAGCCATGGACTGCAGTGGTTGGAATATGGAATGTCCCAAGAATTCATTAATAGCTGGATATAACCCAGAATGTGCTAATGATGCCTGTTGTTGTCCTCGTGGCGTTGGTAATGATACAGACATGGAGGATGATAGGTTGGAGTGTTCTACGTCCCTTGTTCATGAGGACGTTGATGAGGACGATTATGATATTTGGTTTTGCATCGGGGAAGATGAGGTTAGGTGCAATAGGTATAAGATAGCTTCTCTTTCTAAACCATTTAAATCGATGCTTTATGGGTCATTCATGGAGTCACGAAGGGAAAGAATATACTTCACCCAGAATGGGATCTCAGCAAATGCCATGAAAGCTGCAGAGGAGTTCAGCAGGACAAAGAGGGTGGACACATTTGATCCAAACGTCGTCTTGGAACTCCTAACGCTGGCTAATAGATTCTGCTGCGACGAACTAAAATATTCGTGTGATTCACATCTAGCTTCTTTGGTTGATGGGCTGGACAACGCTGTGGTGCTCATCGAATATGGGCTAGAGGAAAGTTCCCATCTTTTGGTTGCAGCTTGTTTGCAGGTGTTTCTGAGAGAACTCCCTGGTTCGATGCACAATCCAAACGTGACGAGGCTCTTATGTAGCCCCGAGGCTAAGGAGAGGCTGTCATCAGTCGGGCATGCTTCGTTCTTGCTGTATAGTTTCTTGAGCCAAATTGCCATGGAGGAAGACATTAGGTCGAACACAACCGTTATGCTGTTAGAACGATCTGCAGAATGTGCTTCTAAGGATTGGGAGAAACAGCTAGCTTTCCACCAGTTGGGCTGTGTGATGCTAGAAAGAAAAGAATACAAAGATGCTGAGAAATGGTTCGAAGCTGCTTATGAGGCTGGCCACGTTTACTCCCTTGTTGGCGTGGCACGGGCCGCTGATAAGCGTGGCCATAAGTATAAAGCATATAAAATGATGAACTCCCTCATCTCTGATTACACCCCTTGTGGCTGGATGTATCAAGAACGGTCTCTATACAACAATGGAAAAGAGAAGACGATGGATTTGAACAAAGCCACCGAAATGGACCCCACCCTTTCTTATCCTTACAAGTATAGATCTGTCTCTATGGTTGAAGAAGGGAAGCTCGGCGCTGCAATAGCAGAGATCAACAAGATCATCGGTTTCAAGGTCTCCCCAGATTGCCTTGAGCTCCGTGCTTGGTTCTTGATTTCCCTCGAAGACTACGAAGGTGCTCTTACAGATGTTCGTGCCCTTCTTACACTGGACCCTCATTACATGATGTTCCACGGGAAGTTGCACGGTGAACAGTTGGTTGAGCTTCTTCGTCTTCACACGCAGCAGTGTAATCAAGCGGATTGTTGGATGCAGCTTTATGATCGGTGGTCTTCAGTAGATGATATCGGGTCATTGGCTGTTGTTCATCATATGCTGGCTAATGACCCTGGGAAGAGCCTCTTAAGGTTTCGACAATCTCTCCTCCTCCTAAGGTGAGCCTTTATATGATATGCAAATTTTTTTTTTTCGGCGTAAGTTCTCTCCCATTTTTCGGCAGTGGAAACTGTTAACTTTTTGATGGTTTTTTTTTTCCGCAGATTAAACTGCCACAAGGCTGCAATGAGAAGTCTCAGAATGGCTCGAAACCACGCTTCATCCGAGCACGAAAGGCTTGTGTACGAAGGCTGGATCTTATACGATACGGGCTATCGTGAAGAAGCAATAGCCAAAGCTGAAGAATCCATAGCCATAAAAAGATCGTTCGAAGCCTTCTTCCTTAAAGCTTATGTTCTGTCTGAAACCACAACAGACCACGAATCTTCATATTACGTCATCGAGCTTCTGGAAGAAGCCCTGAGGTGCCCATCTGATGGTCTGAGGAAAGGGCAGGTATGTCTTAAACTGACACTAACCGCTCCACAAACTTCCTCTTTGCACCTAAAAGAATAAAGCACTTGATTAATGGCTTTCTTTTGTTTCTTTTTTCTTCTTTTTTTTTTTTTTTCAATTAAGGCATTGAGTAATCTTGCGAGTATATACGTGGATGTTGGCAAGCTGGATCATGCCATTGATTGCTATATGAATGCTCTTAACATCAAGCACACGAGGGCTCATCAAGGCCTGGCACGTGTGTACCATCTTAAAAACCAGCGAAAATCTGCTTACGATGAGATGACGAAGCTGATAGAGAAGGCTAGATATAATGCATCGGCCTATGAAAAACGTTCAGAATACTGTGACCGTGAGATGGCTAGAAGCGATCTAAGCATAGCCACTCGATTGGATCCTCTAAGAACATATCCATACCGATATAGGGCAGCTGGTAATTTTTCATAGCATCTTTTTATCATTTTTTGTTTGAGACATTACTAGGATAGCTTGAATGTGAGTCTTTTCTTCATGCCTTTGACAGTTCTAATGGATGATCACAAAGAAGCTGAAGCAATCGAAGAGCTATCAAAGGCCATAGCTTTCAAGCCAGATCTTCAACTACTTCACCTTCGAGCAGCATTCCATGATTCGATGGGCGACTTTGTTTCCACTGTAAGAGACTGCGAAGCAGCCCTATGTCTCGATTCAAACCACTCAGACACACTCGAACTCTACCAAAGAGCACGGACTCGTGCTAACAGGCAGCAGCCCAAGTGAGAAAAGAGAAAAACAGAGGAGAAAGAGAAACACCATCTTAGCTACGCATTTGATTATTGCTCTTAATTTTGTTCATAGCTCACACTGTGCAACTACATCAACCATGAGTAGGTTATATGTCTGGCGACGAGATGAGGGAATAGAACAGAGATATACATACCTCGAATGGAAGCAGTCGGGAGGAGAAACATGGGAAAAGAGCGAAGTCACTGTAAGATCGGCGGCATACACATTGTTTTTTTATTTTTGTTTTCTTCTATTAAGCAAGTGTACCATTCTTGTATAAAAAAAAAAACCTGGTACTTCCTAAACATGTCTGGTCTCTTTTTAGATTTGGCAGGGCAAGAAAATCATAGTACTTGGCTTGTCGTAGGTTTGTTGTTGTAAACATTTGACTGCAACATGGTTTCAAGATTCTTTCCGTGAGAAGAGAAGCATGTTGCCCTGTTCTATTTCTTGTCTGTTGTAAAGATTTTCATGGCAGTGTTCGTATATACATACATACAAAGAGACACTGATCATTTATATATATAGTGTATGTCCCATCTGATTATCCTGGCAATTAATGGAAACAGTGCATCAATCCCACGGATGCTCTGTTTCTTGCGCCACATTTGAGCCCTTAAACCGACCCTTTTCATGTTTCTCCGCGTAGAGAGCTGTGAGCATCCGTCGAAGTTCAAATCCAACTTTCAAACCCCTGAAAAAAAGAAAAAGAAAAAGATCCCATCATCTTCAGTTGACAATCGAAGTAAAGTTCACACTTCTAGCATACAATGGAGGAATCGAAAGAACAAGCTCTGTTTTGGCCAACAAAGCTCGACATACGCCGAAGAAGAAGAAGATGATGATGAGTACAGCCGCGTGAATAAGGAGAAAAGAGGCTCGAACATGTACCCATTGCCTAGCTTTATCAAGGAGTTTCTCCCCTCTATGCTCAAGCCTTGGCAGAAGCATCTGTCGTGAAGATGAAGGGAAGGGAGATCCTCGTCCTATGAATTCATGTTCTCGAGCTGTTTTGTGTAAGAAGATCCCACGAAGTGCCTAAAGGATGTCGCATCGCATGGGCGGTTTATTCGAATGGAGAATGTCGGGCACAATCCAATCACATGCAGAATTGATTGTTGTTTATAGTTTAACATTTGATTTGATTCTTTCTGAGATGATGTTTATGTAATAGAGAAGTAAAGAGAGGGAGCCCATCATAGAATAAAAAACAAAAGGCCCAATATGTTACGAAGGAGCACGACGTCACGGCCATGGGCAGAGGGGATCACGACCATGACCAAATACGGAGCAAATCATCCCTCGAAGCAGAGAGGTATCACGGTCGTGACTAACCGAGAGGCCAAGCCGTGAAAAAAGGCCGAGGGAGCAACATTCAAGAGCCCGCTGGGTTCACGACCGTGGAGGAGGGACCGCGAGGCCGTGAACGGAGTCTGAGGATTAGAAAGCCAAACCCGCGCTACACTGACGGCCGTGACATGTGATGAATGTTAGGAGAATTATTATTATTATTATTATTATTATTATTATTATTATTATTATTTAGTTGAGATATTTTAGGGTAGAGATATTTCAAATATCGTATCTCGTTAGTTGCGATATTCTAGGGATTTATTTTCTCCTATAAAAGGAGAATCATTAGTAGTATATTGGATGTTTTTGGAGTTGAGGTACATCGAGGGCCGAAGTAATTCTCTCGGTTTAGCTATCCGGAGAAGCCACTAAGCCGTCTTTGTTTCCGTGGCTCGAATAATAAAAGTACTCTGATTTTACGTTCTCGCATCCATCATCGTCTTAACTCTAACAAATTGGTCCGACCTGCCGGATCCGTCTATGCCCGTAACGCGATCAAAGATGGAACAAAGAGTCGAAGGGTTAGAGAAGTCGGTCGAAGATTTGAAGAACCTGTTTGAACAACGAATGGAAACATTACACAAACTAGCCTATGACGTTGTCCAAACGAAATCTGGGGAGACGCCACCGAGTCACGACTCCCACGAGGATTCTCATAGCCATGATTCTGGAGGAGAGAACCTGTCACTGACGATGCAGAAACGACTTGATCTACCCACTTTCGATGGGACCGAGCCTCTAGGCTGGGCTTCGAGAGCTGAACAATACTTCCTCGTACAGAACACTCTTGAATGTCAGAAGGTATCAAACGCCATGGTCTGCATGGAAGGCGTAGCACAATCATGGATTCAATGGATACTGACGACATACCCAACTGTGACTTGGGAGAAATTAAAGCAGAAACTCATTGACATGTTCGACGATAAGTACCAAGGGAATCAATTGGAGAAAATAACCAGTATCAAACAAACCAGTTGCATTAGGGATTATTTCTACGAATTTGTAGGACTAATCACCCACCTGCGGGATATTCCAGCATGCCAACACATGGGGTTTTTCATGTTGAGGATGCATCCAGTTATGCGTACAGAACTGGAGGTTCTCAAACCTACTAGTCTCGAGCAAGCCTACCAATTGTCATAGGGAATCGGGAAAAAATTATTGGCAGCAAAAGAAGGAGAGTATAGTATATCAATCAATCGACCCCTTGGACAAAACAGACCAGCACGTTATAACGCGAAGTTAACGGCCAATCAAGGGTTCAGATTAGGATCCAGCTTTGGGCCTGCTCAACAGGAGGCGGGCGAAGGCAAGCGGTATGTACCTCAGCATGTGCGCGGCACAGGACAGGCCAGAACCACCCCAGCTCTACTGCCGGTCCAGGCAAAACCACTTCGCAGGCTGTCCGACAGAGAGTTCCAGGAGTTGCGAGCAAAGGGGTTGTGTTTCAAATGTCACAAGCCATTTTCAGCCGGGTATATTTGTACGCACAAAGAGCTTCGAGTGCTTATCATGGGCGACAATGATGAATCAATCGAAGGCGACCTTGAGCAATTGTATGAGGGAGAGGCGACAAAGCTGAACGAGGAGTCCGGTGAGGCCGAGATAAATGGACTAGAACTGCCCTTATTCGCTTTAGTAGGGATCTTGGGGCCAAAAACTCTAAAGCTAAGGGGTCAAATGAATGGGGATGAGGTGATAGTAATGATTGATAGCGGGGCGAGTCATAATTTTATCTCAGATGGGTTGGCCAATAGGTTGACGCTACAGAGGAAAAGGGACAGAAGGTTCCATGTTTGCCTGGGAGATGACAGTCGAGCAGTCACCCGAGGAGAATGTGAAGGAATCAAAATTCAGCTCAGCACGTGCGTGGTTATCGCCAATTTTTTTGCATTTGAGCTAGGGGGGTTGACTTGATTCTTGGGGTCGAGTGGTTGCAGCGCCTAGGGGACGTTAAAATGAACTGGGCCACTTCAAAGATGGAATTCGAATGGGAGGGAAAGTCCCATTGCTTATGGGGAGATGCAGCTCTAGTCCGAGCACCGATCAGCTTCAAGGCGTTGTGCAAGCTACAACAAGTCGAGCTATAAGCGCTCGTATGGCTTAAGGGTCAACAGAGGAGAGTAAGATGACAGAGGCAACCCTAACGGAGCAGCAAAAACGGGACTTAGAAGCAGTCACACGCAGGTTTCCGAAGGTTTTTAGCAAACCAAGCTCGCTACCACCAACGAGACCCTCATATCACCGCATAGATCTTATCCCCGGAACCAAGGCATATCAGTGCGCCCATATCGCTACGGTCATATCCAGAAAGACGAGATCGAACGTTTAGTGTCGGAAATGATGGCGGCAGGGATCATCCGCCCAAGTGCCAGCCCATACTCAAGCCCAGTTTTACTCGTTCGCAAAAAAGATGGGAGTTGGTGATTTTGCGTTGACTATCGAGAGTTAAACAGGGTCACCATTCCCGATAAGTATCCAATCCCTGTGATCCAGGAATTGCTAGATGAGCTATGGGGGGCTACGTACTTTACAAAGTTGGATTTACGTTCAGGATACCATCAAATACGGGTAAAAGCGGAAGATGTACCAAAAACAGCTTTTCGGACACACGGACGGACACTACGAGTTCCTCGTCATGCCGTTCAGACTCACAAATGCTCCCTCTACCTTCCAAGCTACGATGAATGATATTTTTCGACAGTATCTTCGAAAATGGATTTTGGTCTTCTTCGACGACAGTTTGATCTATAGCTCTTCTTGGGAGTCACACTTACAACTCATAACAAAGGCTCTGGAGATTCTGCAGCTACACAAGTTTTGCGTTAACAGCAAAAAATGCCACTTCGGGAAATGACAGATCGAGTACCCGGGACATATCATCTCGACCGAAGGGGTATCTATGGACCCGAAAAAGATCTCAGCCTTACTTCGATGGCCCCGACCCAAGACGCTCAAAGCAGTTCGAGGATTCTTGGGACTAACAGGATACTATCGTCGATTTGTGAAAGATTACGGGCGAATGGAACGGCCTCTTACGGAGCTGCTCAAGAAGGAACACGGGGGAAAAATCAATTGGACCGACGAAGCAGAGCGAGCATTTGGACAGTTGCAGCGTGCCAGGACAACCGCTCCAGTATTGGCAATGCCCAACTTTGATAAAACCTTCGTAATTGAGTGCGATGCGTCGGGCTCAGGGATCGGCGCAGTGTTGATGCAGGAAAGTCGCTCCATTGCATATTTAAGCAAAGGACTCTCCCAACAGTATTGGCACTTGTTTTAGCAATACAGCATTGGCGCCCTTACTTGCTAGGAAGACACTTCAAGGTCCGTACCGGTCATCGAAGTCTACGATCCCTTCTTCACCAGAAGATCGCAACGCCAGCCCAACAAATATGGGTAGCAAAATTGTTGGGGTATTCATTCGACTTGGAATACAAACCGGAGACATCCAACAAGGCAGTTGATCCGTTATCACGACAGGGAAGGGAAATACAATTGCTTGCCCTTAGCACACCCCAATGGTTGGAGGGAGATTCGCTGCGGGATGAGGTGAGAAACAACCCAGAACTCGGAAAAATTTGGGAAGCACTGGCCTCCGATCCAGATTCACACCCTCATTAACCATTGATTCAGGAATGATTATACTTCAAAGGCAGACTAGCAATCCCGCGCACTTCTAGTTGGATACCTCGACTACTAACAGAATATCACTCAACTCCAACCGGCGGTCACTCGGGCGTTTCTCGAACCTATCTCCGACTAGCCGCTACTCTTTACTGGCGCAGAATGATCAAATCAGTTCAGGAGTTCGTCGCCACATGCTTGGTATGCCAGAAGACTAAGTACGAAGCGGTATCACCGGCCGGACTTCTACAGCCCTTGCCAATTCCGAACCATGTATGAGAGGAAGTTTCGATGGACTTCATAACAGGTTTGCCAAAATCTCTCGGCTACGACATCATCATGGTGGTAGTTGACCGTCTCTCAAAATATGGTCACTCCGTGAGCCTCAAACACCCTTATGACGCGAAAACGATTGCAGAGAAATTCATCCAGAATATCGTCCGACTACATGGGATCCCCAAAAGTATAATTAGCGATCGAGATCCCATCTTCCTCAGTAACTTATGGCAAGAGCTTTTTCGAAGGTAAGCGACGCAATTAAAATGAGCTCGGCATACCACCCACAGACGGACGGACAAACCGAGGTTCTGAACAGAACATTGGAAACCTACCTACGTTGTTTCGTGGGAGAGGAACCTAAGACATGGGCTAAATGGCTCGCATGGGCCGAGTTCTGGTATAACACAACATTCCACGTTTCAGCGGGTACCACACCTTTCCACGTAGTTTACCGGCGCCCCCTACCGACAGTAACTCAGTTTCTACCGGGAGAATGCAAGGTAGCCGTCGTCGCCGAGTTCATGTCAGATAGAGATGAAATATTAAGGCAACTAAGGCATAACCTAACCCGCGCACAACAACGAATGGTCAAAGCAGCAAATGCCCACCGAAGAGAGGTTCAATACCAAGTCGGGGAAGCAGTATTCTTGAAGTTATGCTCCTATCGACAAGGATCAGTAGCAAATCGCATCAATCAGAAACTAGCGGCACGTTTTTACGGACCCTATAAAATATTAGAACGAATCGGTCGCTTATCGCCTCCATCTTCCTGATGCATCAAAGATCCACCCGGTTTTTCATGTATCCCAGCTAAAGAGAGTCGTTGGGAATCACCCAGTAGGGGACGAGTTGCCCGGAAACTCGGTAACCAATATCGATAATAGTTGGAAACCCGAGGAAATCTTGGCACTACGCGACATGGAGAATAGAAAGGGGGGTCGAGAATTCTTGATCAAATGGAATAACAGTCCGATGGATGAAGCAACATGGCTGAGGGAGGATGAGATACGAGCTCTGTTCCCAGAATACAGCCTTGAGGACAAGGCTAGTCTTCAAGAGGGTGGAAATGTTACGAAGGAGCACGACGTCACGGCTATGGGCAGAGGAGATCACGACCATGACCAAATACGGAGCAAATCATTCCTCGAAGCAGAGAGGTATCACGGTCGTGACGAACCGAGAGGCCAAGCCGTGAACAAAGGCCGAGGGAGCAACATTCAAGAGCCCGCTGGGTTCACGGCCGTGGAGGAGGGACCGCGAGGCCGTGAACGGAGTCTGAGGATTAGAAAGCCAAACCCGCGCTACACTGACGGCCGTGACATGTGACGAATGTTAGGAGAGTAATTATTATTATTATTATTATTATTATTATTATTATTATTATTATTATTATTATTATTATTATTATTATTATTATTATTATTATTTAGTTGATATATTTTAGGGTAGAGATATTTCAAATATCGTATCTCGTTAGTTGCGATATTCTAGGGATTTGCTTTCTCCAATAAAAGGTGGATCGTTAGTAGTATATTGGATGTTTTTGGAGTTGGAGGTACATTGAGGGCCGAAGTAATTCTCTCGGTTTAGCTATCCGGAGAAGCCACTAAGCCGTCTTTGTTTCCGTGGCTCGAATAATAAAAGTACTGTGATTCTACGTTCTCGCATCCATCATCGTTTTAACTCTAACACAATATCATAATAAATAATAATAAAAAAAACCCGCACGTGCGAGATTTCAAATGGGAATAAGGAGTTTTAAGGCTTTTTAACGCTATTTCCGTCGTTCTTAGTTAGGACTTAGGGCTTGTTTGGTTCATGTGTATAGTCATTTTAAAAGTTAGTTTATAGGATATAGAGGTGTTTGGTTCATATGTTTATATAAAGTGTGGGTTTATATATACTAAGTTTAAACCCTTGTATAATGGTTTAAATAAACACACCTCTCAGATGTGTTTATTTAAACACGTTACCAAACACACATTTTATTTTATACCCACTAATTAGTTTTATATAAATCTTATTAATTTAAACCGTCCTAAATATTAACTCACGAACAAAACGAAGCCTTAGGAGTATCGACCTTTCGCTCCCATTTATTCGTTCTATACGAAATCTCTAGCTTCTCCCTTTCTGCGTTAATTTGCGCTTCGAAGCAATAATATATATATGAATAATGCTCAGATATTCACTTTATAGATTTACGAGCTGTTATTATTTGGATTTCACAGGCTTGGGTTTCGGAGTATAGAAGAGGTGAACATCGTGCTGAAGCTGAAATCGACGCGATTGTCCAATTTGATCGTTTCTGAAGGCGATTTTGAAGTATGCATTTGATTTTCTTAACCTGCGAAATGAGTCCAGTTTTTTTTTTTTGAATTATTTTGTGGCCCTGAGTTTAGGCTTATCTTTTACGGCGTTTATTAGATTAGATTCCTGGTTAGATCATGTGGATTTTCAATCAATCGTAGTTTTTTCATCCGTTTTACATATTGGTTTCAAGTTACAAAATTGGCCGTACGCTAGGCAGTAATCGTTTTGACAGGTTTTTGGCCGATCTTATCCGAATTTTGTAAATACCATGTTTAATTGTACGACTCTGTTATTGACTCGATCATGAGATGGCCGCTATAACTTTGCTGAATAATAGGAGTTTGATGAAGACCCCATGCTTGCTATTGGTGTACTAGCTCGAATGAAATCTGACATTTAAGTGATGAGGCAATGATGGACTATGCTAACCAACTCAGACTCAGTATCTTTGAGACTTATTCCAAGATACTTCAAGGGTTCGTTCAAGAATTCCAAGAACGAGCTAATTCTACCCGATGCCCGTCATCTCCTGCAGTTTACAGAATTGGTTTCCAACGAACAACTGAGGTATAACTCAAAACACATCCATGCGTGTTTCATGTATACTCATTCATGGTTAAAGTATCTTTACTTGCTTCTTCAGGGATGTTGTTGTTACTAAGGCATTAGTAGCGGCTTGGGGCGATTTAGCAGATACACTTGGTTCGCATATAAAGGTTTTGCTCAAAGATCGTCAATTCTTGATCGATCGTTATTAAGAGAGTGCGTTCAATCGGAAAAGGCACTGCTGAGAGGAACCCAACATTATGGGATTTACAAGCAAAATTTTCACAATTTCTGGTTTGCTATCTTTAAGTACATTTACATACATGATCATCATCCTAGCCTCAGTTTAACTACTGTTTTACTGTAGTATCCTCGCCTGACTATCCCTATCATCTTCCAGAGAAAAAGGACCTCGAAGACACTGCTCCTACGGAAGAAGAAGAAGTAGAAACCTCGTATGGATACGATGATGTCTCATTCACTCCTAATGCCAACAGCCTCGAACTAATCTCATAACCTCTCCTCGAACTAGACGAACCCAACTTATCAAACAGAGGAAACAACTCGTCCCCATTAAGGTACTTCATCACTTGTCTCATACTCGGCCTAGCTTCCTCCTTCGGGTGCGAACACAGCAACCCTAATCCCAGAACCAACTCCATCTCCTCAGCCACATAGCTCGAACTCCCCAGCCTACCATCCACAGCATCGTAAAGATCACCCTTCTGCATGCACTCGACCACCCAATCCACCAATATCACATTCCGATCTTTCTCATAGACAATCGGAGCCCTCCCACAAGCCAGTTCGAGGAGCAGAATACCGTAAGCAAACACGTCGGTCCTCGTCGAAGCCTTGCCCGTTCGAGTCAGCTCGGGAGCTATGTAGCCTATCGTGCCCACCACGTTCGTGGTGTGCGAGTTCTTGTCCCGGTCGTACAGCCTCGCCAGCCCGAAGTCTCCCAGCTTTGCGTTCATGTCTCGGTCTATCAGAACGTTGCTGGACTTCACATCCCGGTGGATCACCACTTGCTCCCACTCCTCGTGGAGGTACAGTAGGGCCGACGCTACGCCTTTGGCTATGTTGAATCTTTGCTCCCACGTTAAAAAAATGTTTCTGTTCTTGGACTTGTAGAGTAGGGAATCGAGGCTGCCGTTGGGGACATAGTCGTATATCAGGAGGAGGTCTTTCTTGTGCTTGCACCACCCTTGAAGGTTGACCAAGTGCTTGTGCCTCAGTCGCCCGAGGCTCTCGATCTCAGCCGCGAATCCCCTCATCCCTTGCGGCGTGTCGTCGGACCTGAGCTTCTTTACGGCTACTTCCGAACCGTTGCCGGGCAAAACGCCTTTGTAAACGGAGCCGAACCCGCCGGTCCCTATCGTCTCGCTGTCTTTGAAACCCTTTGTGGCCTTGTGGAGATCCTTGTACCTGAACCTATGAGGTGCGTCGAGCTCCCAGTCCTCCAACATCTCGAACCTCCTAACTCTTCTGTAGAGGATGGCACACAGCAGAAACCCTGATAAAAAGAGAAGCGCGACGGAGAACGTGGCGATGAGGGCTTTTTTCAACTTAGCGTTTGAGGGAGATTCTTTCTCGAAGGGAATGACGGGAAGACGAGACAGATCGAGCGGATCTGCTGCCCCGTTAAGCCTGAAACTCCATCCTAGGATGTAATGGGAGCTCGCCTTCTGTCCCGTTGAAGCAGAGAATCCGACGTACATGTTCTCCAGCACAACGTCGGGCATATCGCTGATGACCTCGGACAGCAAAGGCCTGGGCGGCTTAGAAACGGATAAGGGCGCGACTGTTATGTTCACGACTTTGGTCGGCCCGTCGTACTCTATCCACGCCTGGATCGGGCCTCCCTTTTCCAAGATAACGTCCTCCTCCTTCCCTTGAGTCCCCTTAATGTAATAAGATGCAGGCTTTGCAGCCCTCGAATCTACGCTGTTGACGTTGATCCCGACGTGATTGCTGTCCGTGTCTGAAGTCTCGTTGTAGCCATTCACGGTGTCGAACTCCACCATGAAGACGTGAGGGTTCGAAGAGGATTGATCGTAAGATTCGTTGAAGACTCCCAAGTAGTGCCCGCTTCGTCCTCCCGGGAAGCTCGCCGACGGGGATAGGGTAAAGGCGAGGCCATAGCCTCCACGTTGAAGGCCCGGCGATACTATTTGGAACACAAAGTAAGTGCTGAACGAAGAAACCGTACTGTTGAGCGAGGCATCGAGCATGGGGACGGCGGTCGGGTAGAAGGCGCTGCCCGTGGTGTGGAGGGATCTGTTGGTCAGCCTAAGGGCGCCGCTCGGTTTTATTACGGTGGCTCCCTTTTCGACGAGGTTCGACTGGTTGAACCCATTGTACTGAAAGTCGAGGGAGTGGCATAGAAAGAAGAGGCTGGAGAGGACGAGGGAGATCAACGGATAGGATCGGGCCATGTAATGGAATATTATTAAACTGCATAAGAAATTCCTAAGACTATTGCAATATCTTATGATGATTGTTAGGAGGCTGATGGGGAATATGTGGTGTGGAGGATGACAGAATGAAATAGATGACAAATGAGGTTTGCAATGGTGTGAAGCATATATAGTTTCGTGAAGGTGAGGGAGACGACCTTTCAGACCCACCCTTCGGGCATGAAGTCAAGTGGGGGGAAGAGTTCAAACTTTGTATGCAGTTTGAAATTTATATTGGGAGTCGTATAATTATACGTATGCCTCTGATTAAATATTAATTTTTTGGATACGTAGAGTGGTCGAGTCACGACATATTCTTGTGAATGCCATGATGTCCTATCATAATTTTTGTGAAGTTGGGGATGGGACACATATGTTAGGAGGATTAGTCTCTCTTACGGGTATAAACGAGCCGAGTCGAGTTCGAATCGGCTCGATTAAGTATTATTGAGTTCGAGCTCGGCTTGGTTAAAAACAATAAAGCTTGGCTCAACTCGATAAGTTCGATAATGTTAGTATAATTCGAGGTATATGAGCTCGAATTCGAGCTCGACTCGGTATATCATAGTAAATAAAAATACTTATTATTGTAATATATATTATAAAATATTTAAAAATAAAAGTGTGGGCTCGATAAGTGCGCAACGAGCCACGAGCTCATATATGATATGCTTGAAGCTCGGCTCGATTGTTAAAGAGTCAGTTCGAGTTCGATTTTGATCGAACTCGAATCAAGCTTTGATCGAACTGCTTGCGAGCAACTCGAGAAAATCGAACTCGAATCAAGCTTTGATTGAACTGTTCGCGAGCAGCTCGACTTGTTTACACCCCTAGTCTCTCTGGAATCTGATGTTAAGATTCGTTTTAAACTAAATTTAATCGAAATGTGAGAAATACGGTGACGTTCCGTACGAGACATCATGATAAAAAAACATTGACCAAACTGAAATCTAAATTTTATAAAAAAAAAAAAGAGAGAAAGAAAATATATTATTATTGCTGACCATGAAAATATAAATGTTTAGAGAATTATGATTTATCAATATCTTGTGGAGAAGGTCAGCTGTTGGAGATTTGATCAGTCTATGTGGTCTCAGTTCCAATGCTAGATTTTACGCGTATGACTGTTGAAGCTTCTCTACAGTTTCTTTGTTTTTTTATTTATTTAGTATTTTCTAAGTCAATATTTTGGTGAAAGAAGCCAAGTCAAATTGACCAATGCAATATCAACTACCAACTAATTAGGAGGAAATAAATAGAAGAATTGCGCGTTTTTTGGGGAGAGCTGAACGCATACTAGTATATAATATATATTAATGGGGCTTGACGTCACTATCTAATAATACTTTAATACTTAGTTAACTACTAACTAATCTGCCTGCGTAAATCATTTTTTGGCTCATATTGAACATATAATCATTATCAGTTTTATCAATTATTGTTTTCAGCGGCTATGTATAGTAAGTAGATTAGTACTTTAATATTGAGTTAAGTGCTGTTGGGGTTTAATTTAATAACTTGTCACATCATTTAGCGTGTGTTTGGATCAAGGGAAGCGATGTTTAAAAGAAAACTAAAGAGAAAATGATTTTTATTTGATTTTCTTTCATTTTTCTCACCATTTGGTGAAGATATTGATTTTTCATGGTTTTAACGTTAAACTTAGTTAAATTTTCTTTTCTTTTCTTTTCCTCATATATTTCTCTAATTATCCAAACATCAAAATTGGTTTTCCTTTTCCATTTCATTTTATTTTCCTTATTAATTTCCACAAATCAAACAGACCCTTATAGTTTCCATCTCGTTGAGCTTTTCGATTTTTTATTTTTATTTTTGGAAAAGCCTTTAGTAGTTTCAAATGGTTTTGGAAGAACATTTCAAATTTTTTTTTTCCTTCAAAAATGTAATTGTTACGACTAGATTAAAAAAAAAGGGTAGTCATATCTTTTCGGTCTGATTGCATTTTTTAATTATTATTTGACTATAAGGGTTGAAATTATTGTTATCGATAGGCATATCAGTAATTTAATTTTACGAAAATATCAGCTTACATATTTAATTTCAATAATATTAAAAATTTATAGAAATTCAAATTGAGATTTTTGGATATGTTATACACTAACACGTTTAAATATAACAATCCAAAACAATTTGTAACACTGTAATAATTGCTCTCAAGTTCATGATAAAGATGACTATCGCCTAAATTATGTTCTATGATGTTAAGAGAATAATATATTTACAATCATTAAAATTATAATATTCTACTTAATCATAGAGATCATATTATTATTGTAGTTAATTGGATATCTTTAGTTTCTTTTAGTAGATTAGACTCATTGTATAAATGTACCGGTTCTCTTTGATGTGTATATACAGAAATTTCTCCCATTATTATTATTATTATTATTATTATTATTATTATTATTATTATTATTATTATACTTTAATGGTATCAGAGTCCAGATCAAAAGAGGTCAAGAATCCTCACGACTACTCGAGGGACGCGTTGAAAATAAATTATATATAATTAAACTTTGATACACTCTGATACCATATTGAATGACCATTTCACCTTAAAAACTTAAGCTTGAAATGAGAGTAATACATTTTAATTATATATAATTTATTTCCAACGTACGAGGTAAAATTAATGAGATAGAATTCCTTCAAAATTATCATTATAAGTAAGATGTTATGCTCCAGTTTGGTTTAACATTAGTAATCACATAATACAACAAAGGTTGGCGATTGCCTAACATAAATAATAATAACTAGTATTTTTTGGACACTCAATGTGTGTGCTTAATTGTGGCGACCCTCATTTTCTAATTAAAATTAGAAGCGGATTTTCGCAACGAAAGCCGCGGAAGACCCATTTTACAAAAACTTTTTCGTAAAATAAAATATATTATAGTAAACACGGGTTACAAAGTCGTATATTTACAAAGGCCGTAGCCTCAAAATGTCAAAATATCAAAATGCCCTAACGCTGCTCCACAGGTCTTCATCCATGTACAGCCCTGCCCTCAAAAGTCCGTGGAGTCACCGCCATCAGCCCGCCTCAGTCACGACGTATCTCTACGTCGGACTCGGTCATACCTACAACACGTAAAACTGAGCGATTGCCCAGTATGTGAAAATATGCATGAATGCAGCGTGCGCTCAATCATCATCCCAGATATCTCACAATAAATGTACGCTCGACTTTTACCTCTCACTCCATCCTACCATATCTCAACACAGGGCCCTAGGCTAGACTCGACACCTCGCGTGCCCATAAAAGTCACGGTAGCCTACTCTGGACGTTCACACCAGGTCGCTCCTTCCGCGAAAATACCATAAAAGATGGTTTTGCACCTCGGGACGTTCACGCCCGAGTAGACAGATCGATCACGCATGTCTGCCGTCAGGTGTCATATGAGTACTAACCTCGATTCCTCTACGAACCATCAATCAAAGTGATCACGATCTACCCTGCTCATCAATACATCGAAGCGTTACCGTATCAACACGGTACTCATCTCTCCTCTCTGGTATGAAATGCATGTGTATTATGCAAATGAAATGCCACAGTACACATTAAAACTACCTTCCCCGAAAATATTATTTTGAACCTGAAAATTTATTTTGAAAACTTTTAATCGGGCGTTAGAATAGACTATGCCCGTTGGACTCGAAATATTTTTTTCATCCAATGAAGTAAAAAAATAATTTTCCTCCAAAAGATTTTTTTTAACCCGAAAGTTACTGCTCGAAAGTGTGTTTATATTTCAAAAGTCTTTGGGCCCGAATCTCTTTTAAAAGCCCGAAAACTGCTGCCCGAAAATGTGTTATACAGGTCGAAAGTTCTGGGCCCGAATGTCCTTTAAAAAGACCTGAAAATTCTTTACCCGAAAATTTGTTATAAAAGCAAAAGTCGAAAGTTTTGAACCCGAAAATAAGGTTGACGCCCGAAAATACTTTTAAATTTGTCAAGGCCCGAACTTAAATTCGCCAAACTTTCTTCCTGGCCCGAATTTCCTTCGTGCCCGAAAGTTTAAAGCCCGAAAATACCATAAAGTTTAAAACCCGAAAATATTCAAAACCTCCGAAATATTCATGCACCCGAAAAATTCATTTTCTTCTTCCTAACACTTCTACGCATCTCATACACATAAATATAAACCCGAATATTGACATTCAAGCACATATCATATTATACATAGGAAATTCACATAATTCACATCACATACGTTCATATATCAAACAAAACACAGAAACTCGTAATCATTTACGTATTGTAGGTGAAATCTTCACCTACCTCACGTCCAAAGCTTAAGGGTGTTAGATATTTCCCGAGCTCTCAATTCTTGTTAGCAAAATTCTCCTTTGTTTTGAAAACGTCCTCTACTCCCTTTTCTTTTGTTGTTTTTCACTTAATGAGGTGTAGATATATGTTAAGGTAAATGATGATAAGTAGGTGACAAGGAGGTAACAAGCCTTTCCTCTTAGACTAAGAAATGTCTTACCCGAAAATTATTTAGGCTTCACCCGAATTTGTGACCACCCGATTTTCCATGAAATTCGCCGAGATTTTGCATTGAAAGTCTCTTGCCCGAATTCTTCTTCATATTCGGGTATCTCCTTTACTAAATTTTGAATTACGTCCTAAACTTCTACTTTATATTCTAACTTCAAAGTTTCGAGATAACTAATCAAAATTTCTAAGTCACATGATCATCCCGTTACTTACATCAAAATCCCGTATTAAATTTTACGGGTATTACATTAATATATAAATAAATAATTTTCTTTATATTTTATTTGTAATTTATATTTTTTAATAGATGAAATATTAAAATGGTAATTACTCAATTAAAATAAATTATAAATGAAAAGATAAAATTGTAAATAAGTTTACATACCTAAATTGGCAGTTTTTATCTCTCTCTTCCACTTAATAAATACTATAGATAATAATAATAATAATAATAATAATAATAATAATAATAATAATAATAATAATACCTAAGTAAATAAATGGATTGTTTTGCCTTCTATTCGTATATTTTTCCATTGTATACATGAAAGATGAAATGAAGCAAGAGTAATATAACATGCTATTTCTAATGACATGCAATATTAACGAAATATATACGTACGCATAGATAATCCAAAAATAAAAAATAAAAAAAATCTTATGATAGAATAATAGAATTAATCATCGTGTAAGAAACTAACAAAAAAAAAAAAAAAGAATTTAAATTAGGGGGAAAAAGAATTGATGGTGCGTCGACATAATCATCGTATAATCCTTTTGGTTGCCTGATACATATATTATATTGAAGCATCATTTGAGGTTTGTATTATATCTGGGCTGTGAGAGAAGAGATATGAATGATGTGATAGAAAATAAATCAATACTTCCATCGATTCACTTTGTCCCCTTTTTGATCAGAACCACAAGGAAACTAACCATGAAACCCAAACCCATGGCTCCGTCAAGCAGTGGGCACATCTGAGCCAGCTGAAAGAGCCACCCGGCCCGGCCCGGCCCATTTCGAACCATTTATTAATTCATCTATTTTTAACATCTCTCCAACCGATACTCTATTTTTGTGTACAACATAAAAGATTGAGTAATTCTCTAATGAAACACTAAATTTAATGTTATTATTGTGTTGACGAACATTGTTAGTCTATTTTTAGCGTAACACTATCCATCAACGCTTGTTTATAGCGTTTTCTTTTAATTTTAAAACTTATTTTAATTATATTTAAAATATTTTATATCATTATAATAATAATAAAACTAAAAGTATACAAACGTTACTTTTCTTTAATTATTTATATTTTTTCATTTTTAATTTGATAAAGTAATATGCTTAAATATTAATTATAATTATAATATGAATGAAATATTATTTTTAGTGTTGAAAATAGAGTTAAACAGTTGGAGTAAAAATTAGTGTAGAAAATAGATTTAATGTGTTGTTGTAAAAATTAGCGTAGAATATATGGTTAATGAGTTTGAGTGAAAATACCATAGTAAGTAGCAACTGTGTTTTTTTTTTTTTTTACGTAAAATTGACTGTATTTTTGTGATTTAAACTTGTATTTGGATCGATCAAGGTTAGAACATGCATCATTGGGATTGACAAATGAAGGAAGATCCTATTTAATAACATTCATTAGGCCCAACCATATAAAACATTTTTATTTATATATCTGTAAAAAGAAAATGGCCCATGACGAGATATATACTAACTAATTACCTATAAATTTAGGGGTATGAGATCATATGTGCTAATTTGATGTTTCAATTTCATGTTCCAATAATAAGGTGTTGACACATGTCTATTCCATGATTAAATAAGATGGGCGCATGTCAACACCTTATTAGTGGAACACCTAATGAGAACATATTATAGGCACAAATGAATCAATCTAAAATTTCGGAGCTTCATGAGCCTTACATATTACGTCGAATGTTGGTTAGTTGGGAAAATGGACAATATATCAGGTGTATAAGGTAAACTGAGTTGGTAAGAAGGACAGACAATCAATCAACTGTTTGTTGTGTTATGCTGCCAAAGTTAGTTGCCTTGCTTGCACATGGTTACCGTTGAACACTGATTAGTTTTGCTTCTCCTTTTTCTGTTTTAAAACCAAATCAGAGAAGTGTCATCTTATATAAAAATGTGCGTAGCAGTTCGAATTTCACTTAATGCGATATAATATATATATATATATATATATATATATATATTTTGCATTAAGATGATTTAAGTCAAGTCATTACAAAAGAAGAAAACCACTCAAGGAAAGGCCAACCAACCGTCTGACCAGTGGGGACACTTTGGTTTTACTGAAAGCAATGGACAGAATGATTGTGTTATTATCTATTAGATTACATAAGTTTGAAAAGCAAAAGGCCAAAGCTACATCTCCTGCCGAGATTTGCTCCAAAAAATATTATTATTATTATTATTATTATTATTATTATTATTATTGCTTAAATCTTCAGAAAATCTTTGGTTGACATGACATGGAGTACGCCTAATCTTGATACTAATCTTTTGGCAAATAGCATATATAGAGCGAGCAAAAACTATATTACTATACTGTGAATTTTAGGGTTTCTTGATTATTGTCGCTTTTCCATTTGTCGTCTGCCTTTTGTAGTTTAGGGCCAAAAATATTACTTGATAAGAATAAAACTGTTTTTTCTTATATATATATATATATAGAGAGAGAGAGAGAGCAAGAATCATTAATTATGAACATATATGGAGTTAAAGAGGAGAAAAGCCATGATAAGCTCCATGTTCAAGAACTCTCTTCATGGCCTTCCCAGCACTAAGAACGTACTACTAATTGCAAATCTCAGACAAAAGGCCAAAGGTGTGTTGGTGGTGTCTACTTCTTCATTCTCATTCATCCCATGTTTATTTATATATGTAATTATATTTGTATGTTGCAGAGAAAAGGGAGGAGGGCCTGCTAATAAATCTATACAAGGACATGGAGGCTTGTGCGGGCTATGCAGATATACAAGTGATGTGGGATTTGATACAATCTTCAACTGCTACTAATCCTAGCTTGCAGAGTAACAAAAGAAAAAGCATCAGCAGCAGCAAAAGCATTAAAAAGGGCTGGAGATTCGTCTTCAGACAGATTTCTATCGTCGAATCCTAGATTATTAGATACCATAATCTGAGTTTCTAAGATATACATACCTTCAGCAGATTTCTTTCCCATCTTTCTTGTGCATACAAAGATTTTTATAAATAGGATATTTCTATATTATCAAGAGGAAAGAAAGAATGCTTGTAATAACTTTCAGCAGATGGCATTGCAACTGATTTGCCCTGTTGTAATTACAACAGTGAGTGAGGGCCTTCGAATTTACCTACTGTTTGAAGGATTACAAGGCAAAGATGGAGCAGTTTACAGTTCATTGGCTCGATGGTGTCTGTTAAAGTATTATTAGTTATTTCATTAGGGGCATTTCTGTAATTTTATTAGTAAGAGATTGATGTATAAAAGCGCTTCTCTGTACAATTACATGTTTTATGCGAATAACAGAATTCTTCAGATTGCTCTTCATCTTCTTCGATGAACATATATTTCTTCATGGTATCAGAGCCATGAATCGTGATTGACAGACATCGTCCGGAACTGAATTAGCAATATGTGTCAAGAATTTTGATTTGAGTTTACGCAATTTTTGAATTATGAGTTCGAGTGAAGAAATCGGCCAAGAGAATCAAATCGAAGCTGCTGAAATGAATGAAGACTATCAATTGCACGGATCAGATAATCCTGGTATGATGATTGTTTCTACTCCTTTGACCTCAACGAATTACTTAATCTGCAAGAGTTCAATGGTGGAGGCCCTTGAAGCTAAAATGAAGATTGGCTTCGTCAAACGGTAAATATAATAGACCTGCTGCGAATTCACCTGATTATAGGAGGTGGCGGAAGGTTAATAGCATGGTCACTGGATGGATTAAGAGCTCAATTTCGAAAGATCTCTTAAACAGCTTCATGTTCATTCACGATGTTAGGGATATGGGGAATGAGATAGATAGCTGAAAGATATGGAACTTCCAACATATCTGCGATTTACGAGATCAAACGAGAGATAGTGTTTTTGAAGCAAGGAACTATGACTGTTGTAGATTATTATAACATAATTCAAAATCTTTGGGATCAGTTTGAGCAATTGAGGCCTGCAGTTGAAGCATCTGCAGCTGTCAAAACTAAGATTGAGGAGAGGGAAATGCATGACAGATCGATGCAATTTCTGATGGGGCTCAATGATTGTTTTGAATCAGAAAGGAACCAGTTGCTGTTTCTTGATCACTTGCCACCGGTGAACAGAGTAGAGTTTATGCTATGATTGCTAAAACTGAAAAGCATAGAGAAGTGTCTATAAACATGGCAACATCTGAGGAGAATGCATCGATGATTGTATATAATTTTAGTCAAAAAAGGAACAACAATGTCAAGATTGTGAAGCAGAACAAGAGACATTTGTCTTGTAACTACTACAAGAAGTCTGGTCATACAAAGGAAGAGTGTTTTAAGCTTAATGGAGTTCCCCAATGCACTTATTACAAGAAAGTTGGACATACCAAGGATGATTGCTACAAGCTGAATGGTTTTCCAGAAGGTTTCAGTTCGAGCAGAAGGGAACACAACAACTTTGTTCAGAAGAGAAGTCAGAATAATTTCAAAGCAAATTCAGTTAAGCTGAGTTGAATGACACAAATAATGAGCAACAAGCCACGGACGTGTATGCACATACGATGGAGGTGATGAAAAGGGAGCTAGCAAAGATGATGAAAGGCAAAATGACTGATGCAGCACCTGAAAAAGTGTCTGTAAACTTTGCTCATCTTGAAGATTTTGCAGGTAACTCTATTTCCCCTGAACTCAGTTCTATGCATGATTTCATAGGCAACGGTATATGGTTGGTAGACACGGGGGGCACTAGTCATATGTGCAATAACCTTAGCCTAATTTCTCACCCAAAGCCAGTCAAAACATTCATACAAGTATGTTTGCCTGATGGCAGCATTAGAGTTGTTTCACATACATGAAATGCAATCCTTTCAGACAATATTACCCTTTTAATTGTCTCTATATTCCCAGCTTTAGATACAACCTTCTTTCAGTCAGAAAGTTGTCCAAAGACTCTCATATATACTTTAAATTCTTTGCTAATTACTGCTTGCTACTTGAGTTGTAGAATAACAAGATTCTAGCAGTAGGTATGATTCATAAAGACCTCTATATACTTGACAAATCTTCATTTTCAGAGCATGTAGTCTTGAGTGCTCACCAGTTATTTGCATCGAGTCTTTTATCTTTCAAAAACAGTACTTGTATCAATGATCCTAAGCATGCGTTTGCTGTTTTTTCTATCAATAAATGGCATACTAGACTTCGCCATCCTTCCCTTCATGTCATGAAACATTTACCCATCTTTGTTGTTAATGAGAAGAATATCAATGACATTACAGATTGTGATGTATGTCCCATGTCCAAACAACACAGATTTCCTTTTCCCAAAAGTCAGATACATACATCTCATAGTTTCCAAATTCTTCACATGGACATTTGGGGACTTTATAAGCAGCCTAGACTTTCGGGGTGTCACTATTTCCTGACCATCATTGCTGACTATAGCAGTTCACCTGGATTTTCTTGATGAAATATAAATCTCAGACCTTAGAAACCGTCACAAAGTTCATTGCTTATGCTGAAAATCAGTATCACTCGAGTCAAGATCATTCGTTCAGATAATGGCTCTGAGTTTCTTAGTTCCTCTTTCCAGGAAATCCTTTCTAACAAATGGATAATTCATCAAAAAATCTGTGCATACACTCCACAACAAAATGGTATTGCGGAGAGAAAATATAAACATATACTTCAAGTAGCCCGATCACTTCTTTTTCAGTCCAAGCTGCCCAAATTTTTTTTTGGGAGAATCTGTCCTTACCGCAATACATATCCTAAATAGATTACCTTCCAGAGTCCTTAAATGGAAGAGTCCTTTTGAAGTACTGCAAAACAAACCAGTAGATTTTAGCTATTTCAGAAACTTTGGGTGTTTAACCTTTGCCGTCAACAATAGTCCTTCCAAAGATAAATTTGATTCTTGATCTTTGAGTGGATTATTTGTTGGTTGCCCTGTAGGACAGAAAGGGTATAAAATTTTATGTCCATCGTTGAATAAAATCATCATCTCTCGTGATGTTGAATTCCATGAAGACACTTTTCCTTCTATAAACTTTGAACCAAAAGAACATGTCCTACCAAGTGTCATTCTCGGTGACCCTTTTGATGATGATTCCATCACTTCTTCACCTTCTCAAGCATCTCCTGGTGATACATTGCATAGTCATCAAACCGTGACACCACTATCTCACCCTTCTTCTCCTTTTTTTTGTCACAGATGTAGCTTTACCAGTAAATAATCAACCTATTCATGTACCCACTGACTTGAATCTGAGACATAGCTCTAGACCAAAGCATCCCCAGGTTGGATGAAAGATTATATTTGCATACTCAAGACTGTCCTGCATCCACCTTTTCAAAACATAAAATTTCTTTCCCACATGCATATGAGACTTTTGTGGCTAACTTGTCTAGCTTCCATGAGCCTGAGACATATAATCATGCTAGAACGAATAAAAATTGGGTTGAAGCTATGCAACAAGAGCTACAAGCTCTTGAAGATAATGGTACCTGAGAAGTGGTTGACCTCTACCTAAAGACAAGAAGATAATTGGCTGCAAATGGGTGTACCGGGTGAAATGCAATGCTGATGGTTCGATTAATAAGTATAAGACAAGACTTGTGGCTAAGGGATTCACTCAAAAGGAAGGTGAAGATTATTATAAAATGTTTTTCCCGGATGCTAAGATTTTCACAGTACGAGTTATATTCGCCATTACAGCAAAGAAACAATGGCCATTGCATCAGCTCAACGTCAATAATGCATTCCTCCATGGTCACCTAGATGAAGATGTTTATATGCGCATTCCCCCAGGCTACCAAAAGGCGGATACATCAAAGGTCTGCAAGTTGAAGAGGTCTCTATATGGCTTGAAGCAAGCATCTAGACAATGGAACTTGGAGTTCACATCGAAGCTCATACAGTTTGGTTTTGTGCAGTCCTCTCATGATCATTGCTTATTCATGCTTATCAAGGATCATTACCAGATTTTTTTGCTTGTGTATGTGGATGATGTCATTCTAATAGGCACAACTGCGAACAAGCTGCAAGAAGTGAAGGATTTTTTTGATCAAGCTTTTACCATTAAGGATTTGGGTCAAGCCAACTTCTTTCTTGGTATGGAGATAGCAAGATTTGATACAGGTCTTTATATCAGTCAAAGAAAGTATGCTATTGACATACTCCGTGACACTCACATGTTGGACAGCTCGCCAGCATCCACACCTCTTCTTGGTGGACATACTTTGCCTCAGCAGACGACTTGTGGGTCGACTCTTTTACTTGAATACTAGACCTAATCTCACATATGTTGTGCAACAATTGAGTCAATTTGTGCACGCCCCACGTGTCTCTCATTGGCAGGCTGTGCAACATGTTCTATGCTACTTGAAGCACACCTGCTCGAATGGCTTATTCTATTCAACCTTCTCTGATTTTCAGTTGCGAGCGTATAGTGATGTGGATTGGGGCGCTTGCAAATCGACTCGCCATTCTCTAACGGGATATTGTATCTTCCTCGGAGATAGCTTAATATTCTGGAAAACCAAGAAACAATCAACTCTTTCCTCCTCCAAAGCAGAATCAGAGTATAGATCCATGGCATCCACGATGCGTGAGCTGCAAAGGTTCTCCTACATTTTATCTGGATTGACGGTAAATGTGTCTCTACCAATACCTCTTCATTGTGATAACAAGGCTGCCATCTACATAACATCCAATCCCGTCTTTCACGAGCGCACAGAACACATAGAAATTGACTGACATGTTGTGCGTGATAAATTCAAGATTGGATTTGTTTCACCGCAGCATGTATCTTCTTCATCAAACCTGGCTGATCTCTTTACTAAACCACTCTATCCTCATGGCTTTCGTTCGTTGTTGTCCAAGATGAGCTTATAGTTCACTCATTCTCATCTTGAGGGGGCCGAAGGATTACAAGGCAAAGAAGGAGCAATTTACAGTTCATTAGCTCCAGTCCGTTAAATTATTAGTTATTTCATTAGGGGCATTTCTATAATTTTATTAGTAAGAGATTGATGTATAAAAGCGCTTTTTTGTACAATTATACGTTTATACGAATAACAGAATTCTTTAGATTGCTCTTCATCTTCTTCAATGAAATATTTTCGCTGGATCATCATATATTTCTTCACTGTTAGATAGTTTTGAGTCCAAGAATGAGATTGAAGCAATATTTCTACTGATTTAAATATTACTTAATAATGAGCCAGAAATCGAATGTATTTCATCCCTCTTAAAAAAATGAAAACAACTCATTTATGTACAGATGAAGATATCCGTGGGCCAAAAGGGAGGGGGAGGCCACGATTCTATATACAATATAGATACAGATTCCTTAACAATGATCACGAGCATCATTTTACATTACCATCGAACTTCACAGTTCTTTCCTTCCCCACTTGTCAATTTATTACCATCACGCCTAGCTAGAGGGTCTATCATGGGATGTGGGTCCCCACCGAGCCTCGCCGGTCGGTTCAAATAATTTTATTTTTTCCGGCCAATTTGCTCTACATCTTTGTTTTCAGGGAGCAGCGAGAGCGTAGAACACACAGTCTGCAAAAAAGAGACACTGCATAAACAATCAGTTTTTGTTTTCTTTCTTTCTTTTTTACCTTTGATCAATCAATTTATGTATCTGCGTAAGAGAGACAAAAAGGGAATAAAAGTATACGTACAAAAAAAATAATAAAAAACAATGTCCAAACAGTTCACGCCTCGTCTCTGCAACTCAGCTTAAAGCTGCTTTCATTACATCATTCGGCCCATTTCCTATTCAAAAGCTTTGTCTTAGTTCACACACAAGCCCTTTTTCTTCTCTACCCTCAGTCTATATCTATGTATACTTATAGATATACTGGGTTATTTAAATAATTGGCCTTTGATCGGGTCTATTTTTAAAAATAGACCTCAAGTGTAAAATGTCTATTATACCCTTACTAATTGGATCCTACAAAAATATGTTAAAAGCAAATCGTGTAAGGGTGGATGGGTGTTATGTAGTGCAGTGGTTGTGTAGTCAGACAGCTAAGTAATAGGTCTCAAGTTCAATTCCTGATTAAAACATTTTTTTTTAATAATAGGTACCATGCTCCATGGTACCCCTTATATATAACACGGTACCCGCAAGGTTGCTATATATAAGGAGTATCATGCGGGTACGGTGATATATATAAGGGGTACCATGGACATGGTACCCTCATGGTACCCCTTATATATAGCACGGGACCCCCAATGTTGTATAACAGAGGTCCGTGTTATATGTAACGGGTACCATGAGCATGGTATCCATTATATAGCACGGGACCCCAATATTGTATAACATAGGTCCCGTGTAAGGGGTACCAACCCTAACGTGCATATGAAGATATCATAAAAATGACTAAAATACCCTTAAAATTGACAAAGTCAAAGGCCATATTTTGAACTGAAGACTATTCTTTTAAAATTGACCAAATCCATATTTTAAAAAGACCCTGTTTGCCCACTTTCCTTTAGTTCATCACATTATTCTTGATTTTCACAGATTTTCTACTACATCTCTCTTACCTCTTTCTTCAACAGCAATAATGGATCAAACCCAGCCACCATCTTCATCTTCTTCAGCCCACCAAACCCCAAACAAAGAGGCTGCTACTCCACAAAGTTCGCCTCCCACGAAGCCAAAAACACCGAAGAAAACCTTCATGACGTCGCTGAAGGAGGCCACGTCGTCACTCCGCACCACTCCTTCCTTCAAAGAAGACACCTACCTCATCTCCCACCTCAAGCCCCACGAGAGGAAAGCCCTCAAGCAGCTCAAAGACCTCCTCGGCACAGCCTCCCAAGACCCCACCATGTGGAACATCCCTCTCCTCTCCAACGCCGACGAGCGCGCTGACGTCATCCTCCTCAAGTTCCTCCGAGCCAGGGACTTCAAGGTCCAAGAATCCCTCGCCATGCTGCTCAAGTCCCTGGCCTGGAGAAAAGACTTCAAAGCCGACCACATACTAGAAGAAGACTTGGAATTCAAGGAGCTCGAAGGAGTCGTGGCTTACATGCACGGCTGCGATAGGCTGGGCCACCCCATTTGTTACAATGCTTACGGAGTGTTTGAGGACAAACAAGTGTACGAAAGAGTGTTTGGAGATGAAGAGAAGCTTAGCAAGTTCTTGAGGTGGAGGGTCCAAATTCTCGAGAGAGGCATCAAGCTGCTGCAGTTTAAGCCTGGCGGGGTGAATTCTATCATCCAAATCACGGATTTAAAGGACATGCCAAAGAGAGAGCTAAGGGTTGCTTCCAATCAGATCCTATCGTTGTTCCAGGACAATTATCCTGAAATGGTTGCAAGAAAGGTAGAATTTTTTCCGTTGAACATATCTATTACATCCACACGGTGGTTCGTCTTCTTCTTTGCTTTGTCTACCCTACCTCTAATCCTTTTTCTTGGGTTCATTTTCTTTCCTGGGCTGTAGATCTTTATTAATGTGCCGTGGTACTTCAGCTTGCTGTACTCGATGTTTAGCCCCTTTCTTACAAAGAGAACCAAGAGCAAATTTGTAGTGTCCAAGGAAGGAAATACTGCAGAGACTCTTTACAAGTATGTTGTGCATGTTAGAATCTTGATTAGATCCTCCATAATAATAAATGAAATGTCTTGAGTATGGCTAATCTTTTTGAGTGTGCTCGTATATGGTTTTAGGTATATTAGGCCGGAGGATATCCCTGTTCAGTACGGTGGACTGAGCCGACCGGGCGATGTGGCCAACGGTCCACCCAAACCGGCGTCGGAGTTCACCGTCAGAGGAGGCGAAAAGGTTAACATTCAAATTGAGGGGATTGAGGTAAAAATTCCAAAAATCTCTCCTTTTTTCTGTGTGAACACAGAAATTTTCTTGCATGCGCCTATTTAATGCTGAATTACGTCGTCGAAAGGCCGGCGCGACGATAACGTGGGACCTAGTGGTGGGCGGTTGGGAATTAGAGTACTGCGCAGAGTTCGTGCCCGACGCGGAGAATAGCTACACCATCGCGGTGGAGAAAGCACGGCGGATCTCCTCCGCAGACGAGGCGGTCAACGACTCTTTCACCACCAGGGAAGCCGGGAAATTGGTGCTCTCCGTGGACAACACCTCCTCGCGTAGGCGAAAGGTTGCTGCTTATAGATACATCGTCCAAAGAGCCACCGCACAATCTGCCGTCGTTTAGTAGAGTAGAGTGATAATATATAACCCATAATTGAACTCTAATCATAATGGGGTTTTGTTATCATTGCTGCTGTACTTTGGTTCTTTGTACTTACTATGGAAGAACATGATGAGATTTGTGCATCCATTCTTGACCATAGTTAGGACTAGATAAAGACTTTTGGTTAGTGTTTGATAATTTAATATATCTTACATCATGTTTTGACAATAATTAAGGCGTGGGATTTGAGATTAACGAGTTAATGACGTGCTTAGCAGTGGTTGGACATGTGAGTTATTATTTAGTTTTATGACTAAACATTTCGTTGATGATGTGTGGGGGCCTTCCGTAATAATTATCTTTGAAAGAAAGCATGCTCATTTGATGAGTTTGATTACATTTTCTTGGTTGAAGAGAAAGGGCAAAGTGAAAGATTATGTTTATTATAAGGTGATGTTTGACTGACTACACCCCACTGACAGACTAGCCTGTTTGGGTTGAATTTGGAATTTCAACCTTTTTTTTTTCTTTTGGGAATTTTATTTATTGGGATTTGAGACCAAATAACTCTGAATTATTTATAGGGCTAATTTCTGATCCTTTTAACATATTTTTATATGTTCAGGCCCTAATAAAATTTCATTTAGAGTTAATGACCTAATTTTTCACAATATTAGAGAAAACTATCTAAAAGCTGCGAAAAGACATATTTGTCCTTCAAAAATGCAAAAAATTATGATTCTTTGCCATTGTCTCTTCCAAGCGATCGAAGCAAGATCCACGTTCAAAATTCGGCTGAAATTTCAATGTTAATGTTCGAGTAAGGTGAAATCAACCTCAATTTTTCATCGGTCTTCATAATCAACGAAAACATTTGAATTTTATGAATTATATTAGAATTAATTATATTAACGAAAACATTTGAATCAACGAAAACAATAATTAATTATATTATAATTCTAATAAGAAATTCTATGAAAAGTACTGTCGATGAATTACTTTTGAATTAAATTTGAGTATTATTTCGAGTTTTATTAGAATTTAACTAATTCGATTATGAATATCTAACCAAAATCGATAATGAATATGAAAAAAAAGCTCGTATTCAACCTAAATATCAAATACCCATCAACCCTAAACCCAAATCTTAGATCGACGGTCTTCCTCTTCAGTCTTGCTATCGTTCGATTTCCGGCGACGACGAGTATTCAGAGCTTCGATTTTTTTTATCTCGGGTTTTTGTTCTCTCAAATTCTTTTTTTTCACCTCTCGAGGTTTTTTTTTTCCTTTTTGTTAACTCTAAATGAACTCAACTACTAAGTTTAAAATTAAGTAATATTAACTACGACCAACAGTTTTTTTACTAAGGGTATTTTGGTCAATTTCATATCCAATCCCTTTTGTTTAATTCTTTTAGATATCGATGACTTCTATCAAAATTATCCTGTTCATACATAAACCTCACCTAACCTCACCCATAGTCAGTCAACAACACTACCTCTACCACTGATTGATCAAAAGCCCTAGAAACAAAGAGAAGGAAGGAAAATCTCACCACGAATCACCATGAGCCAGCACCCAACGATCCGATTTGGCATCGTCGGATGCGCCGACGTCGCGCGCAAAGTCTCCCGCGCCATACTTTTGGCTCCTTCCGCCACCGTAGTGGCCATCGGCAGCCGTTCCTTGGAGAAAGCCACCGCTTTCGCCAAGGCGAACAATATCCCCGAAACGGCTAAGGTCTACGGGTCCTACGAAGCCGTCCTGGACGATCCAGACGTTGACGCCGTGTATATGCCGTTGCCGACGGCTCTGCATATCAAGTGGGCGGTTCTGGCCGCGAAGAAGAAGAAGCACTTGCTCCTTGAGAAGCCCGTCGCCCTGAACGTCGGCGAGTTCGATGAGATTCTTAAGGAGGTTGAGTCGAATGGGCTGCAGATTATGGATTGTACCATGTGGGTGCATAATCCCAGGACCGAGAAAATGAAGGATTTCCTGAACGATCCTTGTGGCTCTGGGCCAGTTAAATCTGTAAGTGTTCTGTTTCTTTATTCAATTTCTTGCTTTTTGCTTTCCATGGAAGAATCATTGAGATTGGGAATCATTGTTTAAGATGGAAGCAAAGAATGAAAGAAAACACAACAGATCAACTGCATCTTCTTCATCCAATTTCTTGTTTATATCTCTCCATGAAAGAATCATTGAGATTGAGCATCACTTTAATTTCTTTGTGTTGTGTTTTAGGATTGATTATGCATATTGGGCATGAATACTAATCGAAAATAGCGCAACTCTTTTAACAGATCAACAGCGTCTTCACACTCCTTGCCAGCAAAGGCTTCCTTCAGAACGACATACGGGTGAAGCCCGACCTCGATGCCCTCGGAGTCCTCGGAGATCTCGGTTGGTATTGCATCCGTTCGATCCTATGGGCCAACAACTTCCAACTCCCGAACACCGTCGTCGCCCTCCCCGGGCCCGCCTTGAACGCCTCGGGAGTCATCATGGCCTGTGGAGCCTCTCTCTTCTGGGACGGCGGGAGGACCGCCACCTTCCACTGCTCTTTCTTCTCCAACCTGACCATGAACTTGACCGTGGTGGGGACTGAAGGCACCCTTCACGTCACCGACTTTGTGATCCCCTTTGAGGAGAAGAAGGCCTCTTTCACGACCTCCGTGAAGTCAGGCTTCACCGAGCTCGTGACGGGGTGGGACCCAAAGCCCATCGAGCACGTGGTCAACGTCGAGCTGCCTCAGGAGGCTCGCATGGTGGAGGAATTCTCGAGGCTCGTGGGGAGGATAAAGTTCGAAGGGGCGAGGCCGGAGAAGAAGTGGCCGATGTATAGCTGGAGGACTCAGCGGGTGGTCGACGCGGTGAAGGCGTCGATTGAGAGAGGTTGCAAGCTCGTCAAGATCGATGAGGCCTGAGGTTGATTGATTGCTTGCTCCATTTCTGTGCTGTTTCTTGATTTGTTCTGCGTTTGTGCCTACTGCCTAGTGTTGGGGCTGGGCTTAGTTTGTCGATGGTTAGCATGTTGGGAAATAAAAAGCGCTATTGAATTGTTTGTGGAAAACGTTCTTTGGTGGATTTAGCGACTCTTTTTTGAGCTATTGTTTTCTGCAAATTTATTTATTTTTGAAACCATCGTTTTGAGGAAAAAACAAAAAAAAAAAAAAAAAAAAAAGGGGAAATTTACACACTTAAAAATAAAAATCTAAAATACAAGCCTCAGAGTCCTTACCTTCGTAGTTTTGCTGATCTGATTCAACTTCTTTATTTATTTTTATAATTTGTAAATTAGAAATAATAATAATAACAACTACCATAGTAGTAAGTAGTATTTTATCTACTACGTGGTGTACGTAGTATATATAAGTATATAATATTATTTTACTTGCAATTCTTTCCTTTTGTGGCTTATTCTCCATCGGAGGAAACTGTGGCGCATCTGTTCTTTGAGTGCGTGCATCTTTAGCCTGCCAACAAATACTTCCTCGCCAGATCCTTCAACCTGAAATGGAGGATCAAGACCTGCTGCAAAGTGAAATTGGACCTATGCTTCTCTTGAATTTTTTATATAATAAGTAAGGAAATTAACATACTAAATTAAACTAATGCATTTACTATATACCATCACCATTTAATATATAAACTTTATTGTTAATTGACCATTCTTTTTAGAATTTATTTTAATATGAATAATTATCATTTTATTAATTAAATTTTTTATTTATCATAATTACATCGTCACAAATTTAAATTTTTTTTTTTAAATGATCAATTTATGGATTATATAAAGTGAGGAGTTGAATCTTGAAGCCATTCCATTACCAACTGCCAAAGCCTGTGCATGGGTGAAATGCGAAGGGAGAGAGACCAAAATTTTTCTTCAACTAACACAAACAAACCCTAACTATATTTTCAACTGTAGTAGTATAATCTTCTCCGTACCTTCAAATTATTCACTTAATTCGACCTTACATATAAACAAAAAAAATTCATCGCCGTCATAACCATCGATTAGCTGAGCTGCCAAGACATTCGAATATTCCCGTCAGATTCCGACCCGTCAACCGCAAACCATTTCCTCGCCAGATCCTTCAACCTCTCATCCCTAACCTCGCAGAACCTACTAGGCCAACCCTCCGGCTCGACCGCACTAAACCCTAATCCAAGAGTCCGATCGTTAAAAAAATAATGCGTCAAATTCAATTCGAAAATCTCATTTAAAACGGATGAAATTGCGATTTTAATGATCGAATAAGGTGAAATTGACTCAATTTGATCATGAATCTTAATAATCAATGAGAATCGTTGATATTAGTCAAGTAATAATGAAGAATTTTAGCGTGACACAAGATTGAAACGATTGTTAATTAACGCACTAGCTATGTAACACTTTCTGCAATGAATATAAAAAATGTTTCCTGAACAATAACACATAATTCAGAAAAAATAATAATTCTTTTCCGTTCAATAACATATTCTGTACACAAACAAAGGGTCGCGAGGAAGAGATCGAAAATCGCGGATAACACCCAAAAATCGCTGAAAGCCGCTGAAATCACGACGTTAATGACCGAATAAGGTTAATTCGGCATCAATTTCTTATGAGTCTTAACAATCGTTGCCAAAATCGACTTTGATTTCATCTTATTTTCGTGAATTAGAACCCTAAATGTATAGATAAAAATTCATTACAAATCTTACATCATGCGTCGTCAATACCACAATACATCCTATCGTACACGCCGAAATTGGTTAGTTGATGGGCATTCGAAATTTCGGCGCTCGATTCAGTGTCAAAAAGGGATTTAGAAAATAAAAATTCTCTGTCGATAATATTTTACTGCATCTTAGTAACACAAGATTAATGAAAAATAACAGTTCACTTTACGAAAGTAACAATATAATCTAAGTGAGTAACTGAAAACAGCCGTAAAATAACTCTTAGTATAACACTTTATGACGGGTATTTTCGTCAAAACCTATTTACAGTCCTTTAACTCTAACATTGGCAAAAAGTAGGTTCTTAAAACTAATAAAAAAACTGACATGCGTGAAAACTGAAAATATTTCTGACAGGACGTCAATGAAAATTGGCCCTTATTTATAATGTTGAAGAAAAAAAATTAAAAAAAGGACTTGCCAAATAATATCTAGTCAATGATTTGTGTCTGTGGCCTTTGTTGTTGCTTTGAATTGCAGAAATCAGATGTTTCTTTATTTGTTCGAAAGATATTCTTACAAGTGTACCTTGGACACGTCCTATCCACTATCAGGTTTATGCTTATATCAAATAATTATTGATCTATAGTTTATGTGAGGAAGAGAATGATTTAAGGTGTAATAAGAAGAATGATATATTTCTTTCTCAAAAATAAGTTCGTAGATTTTAGGTTCATTCTTTTCTTATAGCCCATATCTTTATTATGGGCCTTTTTATTTCACTTTTCCAGTCTAAACTGTATAAAATGGTTCAATATTGATCATACTCATAATTTGCTTGGATTGAAAATGTTAAGGTATATAAAATGTGCAAAACGTTACATATTATTGACTAAATGTAACTTTTTAATTGATTAATCATTCGATTTATAGTATATTGAATCTGAGTATAGACCTATAATTTTACTCGACGACTCGTATATTATCGCTTTAGAAAACCCTAACCCGTAAAAAACTACATTCTTTCTTTTCCTCGCAGCGGTGGCATCATATCGATCGTATTTACAGCCTCGGCAAAATGAGGTAACATTCGTCGTCCCTACTTTCTTATGTTTGCTATCTTTATTCATCGTTTCATTTAATTTGCTTGATTTTTTCTTTTAATTTCACCTATCTACATTTGATTTTGCTAGATCTATATTGTATTTAGATGCACAAGAAAATGTGGTAAACATTCATCTTCTAAATTGTCTTCTTATCTTTGCTATATGATTTCGCCGTTTAATTTTATTTGGTTCATTTTTTTTGTCTAATTTCATGTAGGAATTCATAGAAGTTCAACCGAATTCATAGTTTATGGCTCTAAAAATCCTAGTCCATCAAACACTATCTTTTCGGCCTTTTTCCTTCGTAGTGACGATGCAAGATCTACTGTATTTGCGTCTACGGCAAAACATTAAACATTCACCGTCCTAATTTTCTTCTTTTTGTAACTCATTTGACGATTTGATTTAGGGCTATAAACGAGCCTAGCCGAGCCCATTTTCTGGGCTCTAGCTCGATTAGAACCAATGAAACAAGTTCGAACTCGAGCTCGAGTTTTTTATTAAAAAATAAAAATTAAAAAATAAAAATTAAATAAAGTAAAAATAAAAAAAGCTTGCGAGCCAGTTCGGAAGCTATCGAGAACTCATGAGTGAGCTCAATACGAGCTCAAGCCGAGCTTTAATCGAGTCTACTCTGCTCATCTTTCAGCCCAATTTATTTTATTTGGCTTATTATTATTATTATTATTATTATTATTATTATTATTATTATTATTATTATTATTATTATTTTCTAATTTCATATGACAGTTTATAAACTCGAACTACACTCTAAAACTTCTAACCAGTCAAAATATCCTTTTTAATTTCTTTTGGTGTTAGCATTCTAACAAAAAATGAGGTAACCATTCTAACCATTTTTTACGGCCACGAAAAATGAGGTAAATATCATTGTTGAAATTTTATTATCTTTGTTTATTCATTTCGCCGTTGCCTTCTATGCGGTTATATTTTATTTTAATTTAATTTAATTTTTTTATTTCTTATGAAAATTTGCGAACTTTGATATAGATTTATAAGTTATCTCTATAAAATATCATAATCCTTTTAAAAAAAAAAGAAACTAACTTTTTCATCGTATTCATAGCAAAATGAGGTAAAATCACGTCACCATAATTATAATATCATCGTAATATGGATCAATGTGATATGTCATTCATGTGTTTGTTTTGAAGTGATAGTTTATTTCGCATATCAAGATGATATTTAAATATTGTGTTTGTTTAATCATAGTGATGTGTGAGGTAATATTGTGTAAATATCATATTAAACACTATGCATATATTATTTAGATAATGTGCATTAATATATTTATTTTGAGGTGATATTTTACGTGATAATGATTAATACTTCAATATCAAGTTTTAAATTTTTAAGTAATAGTTATAAGTCCTTCATATAATTATATATTTTATTTTATATGCATTACATATATATTTTGTTAATATTTAAATATGTTAGTTACGTCATAAAAATATAGATAAGGGTATTATGGAAGGAGTGTTAAAATATAAAGAGTAATTCTATCCAAAATAAAATTGGAAATGTCACCCCATAGGCTGATGAAAGATCACCTTGAATTTTTTTGGGATGATTCAAAACTTGAAATATCATTTAATTTTCATTATCTAAGTGGTCCGTCATTTCAGTGATGACTCATCACTTAAGCTAAATAAACACAGTGATGAATGGCTGGGGAGAGGATCACCGTGATTTTTTTGAGGATCGCCCCAAATCAACCCTCCCTAAATGTTAAAGCTATTGCTCTAAATAGTTCGAACCCCTTTGTGTGGAAGTGCAGATCTTCCTTGTACTCATTTAGATTTCAAATCTTACAAACATGGCCTTTGACCTAAAACTTGATCACTCACAATTTAGATGATAAACGATTGTCCTTTGTTTTGGATATTGTTCATACTGATTTGTGGAGCTCTACAATTATCAGTTCTGATTCTAGTTTTCGGTATTATGTTATTTTTGTGAATGACTTCTCCAGATTCACGTGGTTTTATCCATTGAGGCATAAATATGTTTTTTTTATGATGTACTACTTCAGTTTAGTACTTTTGTTGAAAATCAGTTTTCTTGTCGTATTAAAACTTTTCACGGTGACAGAGGAACAAAATTCACTAACAACAAAATGCAGAAAATTTTCCGCGATTTAGGCATTCATCAAATACTTTCTTGTCCGTATACTCCAGCTCAAAATGGACAGGCAAAACGAAAACATAGATATGTTACTGAAACGGGTCTTTGCGATGCTCTTTCATTCTCATACCCCTATGAAGTTTTGGGTCGAGACATTTAGCAGTGTTGTGTATACAATAAACAGTCTACCCTCATAGGGTTAGATAAAAAACGCTATTTGAGTTGTTAGTTATTCTCTATTGCTTTGAATTTTGAGAACTTTCACCCGTTTGATTGCCGAGTATATCCATGTCTTCGAGACTATACGACAAACAAATTCGAGCCACGAAGCACAACTTGTATCTTTATGGTTACAATAGCTTGCATAAAGGGTTTCGTTGCTACGATCATATATCCTTTCTCACAAACACACACACATATATATATATATATATATATATATCTTGTCATGCTAAACTTGTCGAATCTTCTTTTCCGTTCGCTAAATCTCATGACATATTAAGCTTACACTCAATACGTGTTCAAGAATTTGTTGAACCAGCAAGAGCGGTTAGTCCACTACCCAAGCCCTCGAGTTCACCGGATACTTTAGTCGAAAGTTCTCAACATCGAATTTGTACTATATATGATGATCAACCTAAGTCGTAGCCTCTTTCAAATGTGCCCACTACTCAGGATCATACAACCGAATATGTTGCTAATCATATCACTGAACCCAGCTCACCAACACCACTTGGTTCACCTTCCCAAGTGCAACCGCTTGTTGAGCCACTGCCCCCTTGTTTCTACTAATCCTATGCAAACTTTAAATCGAAGCATTTGACATATTATGCTTGCACTAACTTGTTCAATGCTCTTGTCATGGTTAGTGGACCTCATGGGGTGAAATTTGCTTTAAAAAAGGCAGAATGCGTTGCAGTTATGAACGAAGAACTTTCTGCTTTACATTCCTGTGTAAGGCTTGGAATCTTGTTCCATGTCCCACCAATACAAATATTGTGGGATCCAAATGGATTTTCCGAACCAAATTTTTTGCTGATGGATCGATTGACCATCATAAAGCTCGTCTTGTTTCTCAAGGTTTCACACATCTATCTGGACTAATGTATTTCTTATGGATATATTCACCAAAGCTCCTCTTTGAATTTTTTCGATACAAGCTATGAGTCAAACCTCATCCAAAAGTTCTGCTTGAGGGGGCCAATGAAATAAATTAAAGCTTTGATATTCTCTTGTTAATTAGTCGTTGATTACTTTATCTCAGCATATCTTGATGAAGTCGTGTATATCTTATTCCCTTCTGGAGGATATAATGCATCGAATTGCTCAAATATATGTGCAAAATTCCTTAGGGATGCTATGCTCTTAATATGACTGCTTTAGGTAACTTCTAGTTTCTTGGAAATGCAAATATGCTGCCATTAAATTCCCCTTTTTATGAGGTTATCGTTCTAATCTAAATAGGAGAGCACTTCTCAGTTCTCCCAGATGCTAAGTTAGGATGACTTTTATCCTCTTCACTGTAAGCCGTCCGTGATTTCAGACATGGCAGCTTTCGGAGAAGAAAGAGTTTCTCCTCGACAAAAACCTTGTCTTGGTAAAAAGAAAGTGAACTAATTTATGTAATCTTCTCTCTTAATATTTGACCAACGTATTACACAACCATCATCATAGAGAAAAGCAAGTCTCTATTCACAACATGCGAGCAAAACAGAGGAGAACGCCACCATACACAAAGACGAGAATAATTAAAATAAATTTTTATTTTTTTATTATCCCAAGCGAAAAGATCAACCACCAAAGTACCCCTTCACCTTCAGTAAGGTTTTTTTCACAGCGTCGACCCACAAAAAGGGCAGAACTTGAAGTTAGGGTCCACCTCGCGCATGCACTCTTGGCACCGACTCACTGCCGCTGAGATCTCATCATCATCTGCCGGCGACGGTGGAAATAAAATGTTACAGTCCTCGCAGTGCATCATCGGCTGTTTGCCGGGCCACCTCCAGACGGGCACGAAGAACATCTTCAAGACGTTGTCGTACTCGACGAGGTCGGCCCTTGATCCGCACGATATGCATCTACCCGCGCCGCTCTTCAGAACTTGCCTCGCTTGCTGGTTTAATCCCCCAATAAAAAAGAAAACCATCTTCTTGTTTTTTCCCTTTTTTCCTCTGACTCGAATTTGCTAATTGTGGCTGGGTTGTCGTCGATTTATGCAAGTTTGTTTTTCTCGTATTTCTTCCATGGAAAACTCCAGAGAGATCGATCGATATTTACTTTTCTATTTACGGCAAATCCATAATTGGGCCGCTGTCCTATAATTATGGGCTACAGCCCATACCCTGGGCCCATTAATATGTAAGATGACCCACCGATGAAAAAGGCTAGCTTTTGTACACAGTATTTAGTGGGGTACATGGTTAGTATTGGAATAAGAAGCATAAGATGTGTGAGATTGTATTTAGATCGGATATATTTTTTAATGTCCATTGAAACATTGAACACATAACAAGATGTGAGATTAAATAATTCTTTTAAAATTGATCATTCATTTGATTTATGTATATGATAAAATAATTAAGTGGATGATTGAAATATATTTTCAAATAGAATATTTCATTATAAATTAATAAAATATAAATTAATAAATTATTAATTTATAGATTAATTAATACTCTTTTAATAAATAAATTTTGACTATCTCATGATTATTAAATTATAGAGTTTCTACTGCACATGCATAGATATACTATTGTAGAGATATATATATTTTTTTTTAATTGTGATAATCGTTGTCTTTTTTTTTTCTTTTCAAATATTCGTATTTATGGCAACACATATCTGTATAGCTCAAAGTAGGGGTGAAATATGAATCTAGTCGGTTCGATCAGATCTTTTATTTTAAAATTTTATATGTAATTGAGCGTAAAAGCTCGAGTACGAACTCGAGCTCGGCGAGCTTGACGAGTTCGAGCTCGAACTCAAACTTAATTAACTTAATCGAGTTCGAAAGAAAAAAAAAAAAAAAACTGACCGAGCTTGAACTCGAACCGAACAAGAATAGCTTGAGCTCGAGTTCAAAAAATAGGCCAAGCTCTCTCTCCAATAGCTTTTGCCTTCTCTTTCGCCTCCCTCGTGGCTTCCTCTGCTTTCTCAGAAACCTTTCCTTTTGCTGCATCAGCCGCTTCACGTGCGTTATCATTTGCCTCTGTGACAGCTCTTCTTACAGCCTCCATCGCTGCATCTAATGAACTATCCTTGGCCCGAAACCCAAGCCCATAGGAGACCTTCTCTTTAGCCCACTCCGCCCAAAGATTCAGAACTCCCTTGGCCTTGGCTCTGAGCTGCTGCTTCTTCTCCTCCTCCTCCTCCGCCCTTCACGAACATTGCATTGCAACTACTTACCAGCGCCACCATAAGCATCACCGCCAATGCTAACTCATAAACCTTCTTCATGCCTCTTAACTATACGTGATGAACGATGGCTACGAGGACAAGGACTACTACTAGTAGAAGAACGGTAATGATAAGCAATGGCCACATGAGTATGTTGTAATGTAATAGTTTGATCCTTACTAGCACTAAATACATTGGGATTAACTCGGCGCTTAGAGAGAGAGATGCGTTGGACAAAGGGAGCTCTGTTTCTCTTATAGCACAGTAGTAGTTCCCCGTTGACGAGTGCCACTTAGGCGCCACAAAAGGCCGACAAGTGTGCATGAGGATGGAGATGCGTCATGACTATCCTTAGCATGGTATTGGTGACTCACAATGTTGTTTTAAAAGTTAAATTTATCCTAAAAATTTCATTCTCTAACATAAACTCATTTTTAAACTTTTAAAATACAGTAGTTCTTCTTCAACTATTAAGCTTACTCTCCAACTTAAAAAAAAAATATGTTCATAATATTCACTTCTATACCAACTTTTACAACTTTTCAATACTACTCATATATTTGACTTTACAAATTAAATTACGATATTATTTTAAGGGTTAATTAGGTTTCATGCCCTTTTATAATTTCAAAATAGTGTTCAGACCCTGTCAGCAAAAAAAATTTATTTTAAGGACCCAATTTCTGTAAAATTTAGGAATAAGGACCTAAACTTACAAAAGTGTTATAAAGTGTTATTGAAGAGGTATCAGACGTACTTTTTGTATTACAAACTTACAATGTATTGTTATTGCAGTACAATAAAGTGTTACTATAAAAATCAGGTCCTTAAAACTAATTATTTTTCTGACAGGGATACTAAATTTATATTTTGACAGGGCTGAAACAAAATTTGCCCTTATTTTAAATTTGATGAGAAAATATTAAATAAAATAAATAATAAATTTTTTATTTGTACATATTATAATAATAAAATTTTTATTTTTAATAATAAAATTAAATTTGTTGAGAAAGTATTTAATAAAATTTTATAGTTGTGGTCAAAATAATATTTAATTATTATAATACATATAAACAAAATATAACAAATTAAATAATAAGATATAAAATTATTTCTTAAAATAAAGACTTTGTTTATTTTGATAATTTTATAATTATAATTATTAATAAATAAGTATGTAATTTCCTTTTTATATATTTAATTACTTTTTATTTTTGTATATGTGTGTGATCTTTTTTTGAACGAAAGACCTCTATTATTAGATCAAATAAGGCCAGGATATAACATGTTCACTAGTGTTTGCGTTCGTAGAGAGCGATCTTCGCTATCATTGCTTGGAGATTTAGGCAGATGGTGGGCTGCTTCGTTACAGTGACGCTTCGCAAAGAAAAAAGAAACCGACGAGAAAAAGTGACAAAGATAGAGAGAATCCTCTAGGATGACTCTAATTGTAGATGAATTCGAGCACTTCTTCTTGTATATGTGTGATTTTATAATTAAAAACAAATAATAGGGCCTCTATAGCAATTTTTAAATATCAAACTCATATTATGCATTTAAATGCAAAATTAAGTCTCAATTAGAAAATAGAATGTTAAAAACTCATTTTGAGTTTGAGTTTGGCTATAATTGAACTATTTTGCTATTTTTAGGTTTTTCAATACAGATGAAGTTGGTCTTGGTCATAAAGTGAATAGTGGGTGTTGATGCGATTTTTTAATTATTAATGATATTATTATATTAAATATTGTTGAGATAGAACTAATAGATTCTATTTAATGATTTTAATTATAGTAGTGGAATTTTAGCAATATAAATAGTTGATTATAATTGAATTTAAAGCACGCAAAATGTTAAATAAGATTTCATATTTTATCTCCGATATTTTTCTAGCTATAATATCTTAATAATATTATAATATTTCTAATAATATTAAGATAATCTTAATTTTAATTACAATAAAAAAATTTATGTTCTCATAAATGATAATTGAGCTTTGGAGAAAATTTCGAAACCCTCAATGATAGCGTCTCTAATAAGGGGAAAGGGACACGTGTCCGCATCTAGTTGGTCGAATGATCCTTCCCTTTCTCCCGATAGTTCTTCGTTTCTCTTTAGAATTCTCGAGCTCTCTATACACTTCCATGGGCGAATTAAGTCCCATCGAACTATCATAACGTTCCTCTGCTATAAATACTACCATTTCCTCAATTCATAGGCATCAGATAAGATTACCAAAATCGCACAGCATACTTCGCGAAATACTTCTATCATCAGTCAATCTGTGTAAGAAAATGTCATTGATCCCAAGTTTCTTTGGCCGAAGAAGCAACGACCCATTCGATCTCCTTTTGGACCCTTTGCGCGACTGGCCTTTGACCACTTCGCCTTCGGCTGCCGACGCTTCTCAGTTCGCTGCCACGCGCATCGACTGGAAGGAAACGCCCGAAGCCCACGTGTTCAAAGCCGACGTGCCGGGGCTCAAGAAGGAAGAGGTCAAGGTGGAGGTTGAGGAAGGAAATGTGCTGCAGATAAGCGGCGAGAGAAGCAAAGAGAAAGAGGAGAAGAACGACAAGTGGCACCGCGTCGAGAGGAGCAGCGGCAAGTTTCTGAGGCGCTTTAGGCTCCCCGAGAATGCTAAGGCCGATCAGATCAAGGCGAACATGGAGAACGGCGTGCTGACTGTCACTGTGCCTAAGGAAGAGGTGAAGAAACCCCAAGTCAAAGCCATTGACATCTCTGGCTGAGCATTTAGAATATTTCTAATGAAGCTGCTTGCTTATATCTATCTATCTATCTATCTATCTATCTATCTATGTGGTGTGGTGTGGTCATGTCTGCAGAATTGTGTGTTTGGAGTTGTAGTAATTGAATGATGATGTAATAAGCTAATGTTTTTCATAATCTTTATCCTCGAGTTGTCTTAATGCTCCTATTTTTATCATTCAGACAACATATTCAGAACATCAAAAGCACAACCTTACATTTACCTCCGCACTTCCCTTAAAGGCCATGTCAAATCTATGCTCAACATAGCAGAGATCATCTGCCTACCGATGACCAACCACTAGCATTATGACCTTAAGTGCTTGTGTGTGTTGGAATCATTTTTGCGTTCAAGAACTGATCGATTCAGCTAAAAGAGGATCGATCCATCTGTCGGAGAAAGAAATTCTTGGAAAAGTGCTTGAACAGCAGTGGATCTGGCGGAAGAGGGCTGTCGATGAAGGTGGAAGTTCTTACGGAATTTGAATCAGTTGAGTTTTTGAGGTCGATTTGAATGCAATATAATCAAGCTGTTGTGAACCCTTCTCAGCCAAGCCACGGAAGTGTTGGTATTAGAGATAAGCTTGATGCAGATGAAGGCGTGGTAAAGTGGTTGAATATCGATTGGGGTCAGAAAAAGGCTAGGAAGAAAAGAATGAAGGGGCAAAACGTTTGGGCTGGGCTGGATCGAAATAGGTTGGGATGATCTATATATAAATCTGACAGGCCAGACATTCTTAATTACAAATTTTAGTTATTTGGGACTATATGTTAAAAGCCCAACTTATATTATGTTAAAAGACCATGTACGATGCATTAGGAGAGGAGGAAAAAAGTTAAACCTATCTTACTCTCTTCGTCACCTTCTCCTAAATGCTTCTTCTCTGATTTCTTCTTCTCCTCCTCGTACCCTCATTCTTCACTTTCTGCAAACAGTTCAGTAAATCACTCACACACTGTGCTCAAAGGGTCCATGCTATCTATGCTATCCTATTCACTTAGGTATAATCTAAGTGGGTTGGGATTGTAACATCTGTTCCATCCAAAAATTGGTGCTGAGATTAACACCTTGGATTGGGAAGGTGTGACACATGTCACAATCTTAACTCATTTGGGTAATCCAAGTGGGTAGGTAAGAATAAACATCCAATCACAACTGTCACAAACACTCATTCACATATCAGACGTTACACAAGCGTGATGTTTGATCACTTGAACTCATATCTCATTTAATTGAAATTGATATTACTTATAAGCTCTTACAAATGCAATGGAACGGACCAATGCATCAGCTGACATGTAAGAAGAACCATTCGGCTTCAAACAAAGCTAAGATTTCTCTTCTCTCGTCCTTCTCTTCCATTCATCATCAACTTTCTAATAGATTCGTCGACAGCTTAATCCCAATTTTCCAAATATCATTAACTTATTGTGAATTTGTCGTCTAATCCAACGAGAAAGGCAAACACATCATAGGGACTCCTTCACAAATACTCCACAACATCGAGTTCCAACCTATGTGTGTCTAAAAACGGCCAACCGCAGGATGCAATACAACTTTTTGTGCGCCAGTACAACTCCTTATGACAAGATCCAAAAGAGAGAGAGAGAGATAAAACCCTTCTATCATTACCGATCTGAAAGTCCCCGTATTTATCATTTACCAAGTAAAACAATGTGATGTATTAGTTCGCGCTCTCTTCTTCTCTCTACTAACCACTCGACTAAATGATTAAGCCTGAAAAAGGTAATGGAGTTTGGTCGATGAATAACACGTGGATTGAATTGATGCTACGGGAATATTCCACGGTAAAATATTCGACAAAAAAAACTTAACCACCCATCGGAGGTCGCTCGAAACCATCAATGAGGCCCGTCATACCTCCAACCTCAAAGACTCGGAATAAGTAGGGCATGAAGAAGACAAGGCCCGACACAAGACCAGCCGCCGGCCGAACTGGCCGAGGTAGCCGAAGTCGTCCCATTTTCGAAGCTCGCGTAATCTGTTAACATTGTGTAATCAACCCATGCATGTGAAAATCTTGAGCGCGAAACGAAATGGAAGAAGTGGGAGACACCTTAACCAACCCGAAGTGGCCGAAGTGGCCAAGGCCAAAATTGCCGTAGTAGCTCTTCCAACGGAGCCCCGACGCAAACACATGAAGCAGCCGAGTAGGCTAAGACAACTTAATTGGAAGAAAGTGTGTTGGGTGGAAGATCTTGGAATGAGGCAAAAACCCTTAACTTAGGCAAAAATCCTCATAAAAGGCAAATGCCCTTAGTTTAGGCAAAAGCCCTTGTAAGAGACAAAACCCCTCAAATATAGAAAATCAACGAAGAAGACATTGGAAGGATGTAAAATCCCTTGCAAGAGGCAAAAACTCTTAAGTTAGGCAAAAGCCCTCAGGAGAGGAAAAACCCTTAAATATAGAAGAAGATTATTGAAGAAGGTATTGGAAGGAGACAGAAGATCTCACAAGAAGTAAAAACCCTTAATCTAGGCCAAATCCCTTAAATTTAGAAGAAGATCATCGAAGAAGACATTGGAAGGAGGCAAAAGCCCTATCAAGAGGTAAACTTCCTTAGCTTAGGTAAAAGTTCTTAGGATATGCAAAAGTCCTTTAACTTAGGCAAAAGCCCTTGTAAGAGGCAAAAGCCATCGCCACAGGCACTAAAAAAATATTCTAAAATAGCGACGGAATCTGCGACGGAAATTCCGTCGCAAAATTAGCAACGGATATTACCCACGAATTCTTGATTGCAAAATTCCGTCGCAAAATTAGCAACGGATATTACCCACGAATTCTTGATTGCAAAATATTTGCGACGGATAATCGATCGTAAATTGATTTTGGCTGTATTTTGAAATTTTAAACAAAAATAATAATTAATTAAAAATTATTTTTATAATAAAAATCTTACCTTTTCATCTTCCTACACGAATGACGAAACCACATACGTCCTTCCATATTTTACACACAACCCAATGTCTCTCTCTGTCTTTTTCATTTACCACGCATCATCTCTCTCATTTTCCTCTTCCACGCATCCTCTCTCTCTCTCTCATTTACCTCTCCAAGCTTTTTACTTTCTTTTTTTTTTTCTGGTGGTGGTGTATCCGGCGAGCAGGTTGGCCAGCGAGGCGGTGCGAGGTGGTTTGGTACGTCAGGCAAGATGGTTTGTTGGGTCTTTTCGGGCCGGCTCGTGGCGGGCATGACAGGCGGAGCGACGTGGGTCGCGAGAAGGTGGTTGCGAGGTCGGAATTTTTGCGACAGATCTGGTGGAGATGGGCGGCTCTGCGATTGACTGGATTCTGGCAAGGTGCGATGGACTGGATAGGCCGCAGGTAACGAGGGGTAGGCGGCGAGGCTCTGTGACGGGATTCCAGCGACGAGGGGCAGGGGACAGTGGCTTTGACGTGATGAGGCTGCAGCGCACGACGGCGAGGTGCATGGATTCGACGGGACGGCGAGGTTACCTCGTCGTTTTCTTTTTTATTATTATTTTATTCAAATATTGCGACGGAACAATGGTCGCAAAAACAATGTTCGCAACGTTTGCGACGGAGAAGTTGTCGCAAAATTCCGACGCACAAATTTTAGCGACGATTCATTTTTTGTGATGATGGAGAAAGCAACGGCTCCTTACCGTCGCAAATCCGTCACTAAAAGTGGTTTGCGACGGATTCGTCTGTCGCTAGTTGAAACTTTTTTTGTAGTGTAAGCAAATTCCTCAAATACAGAAGATCATCTAAGAAGATATTGGAAGGAGGCGAAAGCCCTTACTAGATGCAAAAGCCCTTAGGAGAGTCAAAAGACTTCGTAAGAGGCACACGTCCTCAAACAAAGAAGAAAATTCCTCAATAGGAGAAAGATCTTGAAAGTAGGAAGAAATCCTCGCAAGAGGCAAAAGACCTCGCAAAAGGCAAAAGTTTCGACCTGGTCGGATGAGCCAAGACTAGAGCTGGCAAAATGGCCCGCGGCCCGCGGGCCAGCCCGCCCCGCCAAAGGGGCGGGTTGGGCCTGTATTTTTCAAGCCCGCCAATGAGCGGGCCTGGGCAGGCCAACCCGCGCGGGACGCGGGCTTTGGCGGGGCGGGACGGGACGGGACGGACTAGCCCACGGGCCGGCCCGCCTATTATTTAAAATATATATTAATTTTTTAAAATTATATTATATTAAATAAATATTAATTAGTTGGATTTGGGCTTTATTTTTCTAATGGGCTAATAGAGTTATAGTAAAGTATGGTATTGGGCTTGGATTTTATTTTTTTAAGTAAGTTAATAATTTAAATTAATAATAATTATTTTTTTATTTAATATTAGCGGGCCGGCCCGCCAGGCCCGAAGCCCGCTGGCGGGGCAGGGCGGGCTACCATTGGCGGGCTGGCCCGCGCCCGCCCCGCCAAATGGCGGGCTAGCCCGTCCCGCCGGCCCGTTTGACAGTTCTAGCCAAGACTAAGACTTTAACATGCCAGGCACAAAGCTCGCATCTTGAGAGAATTTTTAAGTCCTCGTACGAAACAAAGAAACCTCTAAAGTACTTAAGGGAGATTACCTAAACATCCATGAGAGGTCACCTGAAACCATCAACAGAAACCCGGAGAGCTCCGATCTCAAACGCTTCAAAGAATGTTGTTTTTGACCCGGCCCATAAATTCCGTTAAATTAACTAGTGGATCAAAACAGCCAAAAATCGATAATATTGGAAACTAAAATTGACATCTGAAATATGAGGGACCAAAAAGACCCATACCCCAAATAATGGGAACAAAAAGGGCATTCGCCCTCTATATAATTTAATTGGCCCTATGGAATACTACTGATTTTATTTTGTTAAATTATGTCAATAATAAATCCACGTTTGAATTCAAATGATGGTCTGATTTTATGCAGCGTATAAGTAGACGATTGATGTTGTTTTGAATTCAAGAAACTCCAAATTAAGGTTAGTGATTGGTGAGCTTAAGCATGCATCGTTGTGATAAGACAATACAATCATGGTATAACATATAATAAGCGTCCGCGTGTGTGTGATAAAGTGTACTTTTTGATAAATATTGCTTTGAATACAGCTTAAGTGCATGGAAACAATAATAATTGGTTTTATAAGAAAACCAATGCATATTCTTTTATTTTTTCAATCAAGGACCCTTTATACTAGACAATAAGATCGGAACAAAAAATGTCAGGTGCAGAGAACAACCTAATTTAGTCAAATAGTGGACAACTTCGTTATTCTGACGTCTGGCAAAAGAAAATGATATAGAAATAAAATGGTCTTCTTCAAGAACAACTCCAGTCGTAGATGGGTCGATGATTTTCTTCTCCAATTGTTGAATGACCGTTTGACAGTCGCCCTCTATGATGACCTCCGCCTCAAAACACCTTTGTAAAACTTCGTACACCACCCGACACAACTCCTTGAAGGTTTCTTGCGATAACTCCGATGGCTGCTCCATTGCGCTGTGTTGGGGTATCAAACCCAATCCCACGTCGGATAATTCGAAGGTTGATTCGATCCTAACAAATGGTGTGGTATGCATTGACCGAAGATCGAGAATCAAGTAACCTAAGGAGAGTCCACATACGATGTGGATGACGTATCTTCGGTCGGCCCTTGCAATAACGATTGGATGATTATCGTTGAAAGGAAGGCTCGTTCGGTGGTCTTGAGTTTGAGGAGAGGATTGTTGGGGTATCAAACGCTCAGTCACACATTAGTGTATAAACTTGTGGACTACTCCCTCTACTTGCCAATTAGCCACAAGGCTTATAGGGTAGGGTGTTCGGTGTGGATTCGATCCTTACAGCGGGGAACATGTCGGATCTGTCGTCTGTCTTATGCCGGAAAGGAGAAGTGGCATCGGTGCCAACAAACTAAGCCAAGTCATAGACGGGTTCCATCCATATCGAAAGATTTAGCTGGATGATACTTCCAAGCAGAGAGTTCAACCGAGTATTAAGACGCAAAGCTTACTTAGCGAGTAGGGTTCATATATCTGAAGCTGATTCCACCTCCATCTTTTGTTAGAGTCAATTTTCGCCATGCATCTTATATTTGTCAGATAAGCTCCACCAACATCTTGCCAATTGCCGTTGGATCTCGTTGATAATCTGTGATGGTAATAAAAAGAAGCCCATATCATAAGCAAGAATGACCTTAACTGAATTACCGAATTTTTTAAAGGTTTTCACGATCGGCTTGAGATAACAATTTCTCGGAGCATCGATCAATAATATAAGAGAAGACCTCTTTTTGTTAGATCAGGAGTTCCACCAAAATCAATGTATATTCGTCGTTAGTGTATCATGCCGTCGCTGTATTTATTTATATATAGTCCCAACATGAAGAATTATCATTTGATTTTCTTCAATGATTAAATTTTATTGAAAAAGAAAAGGACATAAATTTTTCTACGGTTCATTGCTTCGAATTGACTCGGACGAGACCCGTTGACTTTATGGCCATGTTCGAATAGGGGTGTAAACGAGTCGAGTTGCTCGCGAGCAGTTCGGTCAAAGTTTGATTTGAATTCGGTCAAAATTGCGCTCGAGCTGACGCTTTAACAGTTGAGCCGCCCTTATCGAGCCTTTAATTACTAATATATACCAAACTCGAGTTTGAGCCCGAATTCGAGCTCAAATACCTCGTATTATACTAACATTATCGAGTTTGTCGAGTCGAGACGAGCTTTATTGTTTATAATTGAGCCTGGCTCGAGCTGAAATTTATCAAGCTCAATCGAGCTCGAGCCCAATAATACTTAATCGAGTCGAGCTTGAGCTGGGCCATGTTCGGGCTCGCTCGGCTCGTTTACACCCATATGTTCGGATTTATTTTAAAGTGCAATATGAAGAGGTCACGAATTTGTTTGGCTGTTTAAACAGAAAATTAAATTATGAATAATAAAAAATAACTTTGACATTTTGTATTTCTTTTTTCTTTACATAAAAGGTTTTAACAGTTGGAAAATCTAAATCGTTCCATTACAGAGGAAAACATAAAATAATACAAATTACAAAACTGAGAAATAACACTCAAGGAAATGTCTTTGGTGAGTTTTTTTTTTTCCTTTAGAAAATAAAGAAATTAACATAAAAATATCGGTATTTTTACTCTATTATCATTGGTAGGGTTTTATTTTATTCAATTTTTTTATTTCTATATTATTTAAATTTATTTCATGTTTTGTATTGACGACTAACATGTTGTGACCATGGTTTTATAATTGACTATTGACATAGTTTGTTAAGTATGCATATTATGTTTATATAATATTTTCATCAATTATAAAAGAATATTTTGATACATATTTTTTTATCCTATTTAATGAGTATATTATTATGAGAATCAAGTTGTATGTACTTACATTTGGTCACTATAGCCCCGACGGCAAACCTTCTGTGAGGATCGAATCAACTCCGAATCGCCCCAATCATATAAGCCTTGTGGGGTTTAACTCTAAAGTCAATTGACAATTAGAGGGATCGGAGTAGCCTACAAGCTTATATACATGTGATCCGCCTTCGAATTATCCGATGTGGGATTGAGTTTGATACCCCAATAATCTTCCCCTCAAACTCAAGACTATCGAACAGGTCTCCCTTTCAACGATAACCATCCAATCGTTATTGCAAGGGCCGGGGACACATTATCCACATCGTATCGGGGCTCTCCTTCGTTACTTGATTCTCGCAATCCACGATCGATTTCTTGGTCACGCATTCGATCCACGCTCACAGCACCATTTGTAAAGGATCGAATCAACTCCGAAACGCCCCAATCCTATAAGCCTTGTGGAGTTCCACTCTAAAAGCCATTTGACAATTAGAGAGAGTAACACACAAGCTTATATACAAGTCATTCACCTTCGAATTATCAGATGTGGGATTGGCTTTGATATCCGGACACCCTCCAGCACCGACTGTGTGGTTCTCCACCACGTCAGCCATTTAAGTCGATATTTATCGGAAGGCGGCGCGTGAGGGTCAACGGTTAATAGTGGTCAAAGATGTCCTTAGAGTCTCGTGCGCTGGTGGTCGTTTGCTCGGTTCAAATTCTTCATGGTCGAAAGCTTCTTTATCTTCAAAGTTCATAAATTTTTTTTTATATAATTAATTCTTTAGGTCAAATTGAGGGGGATTGATCTTAATTATGACAAAGTTGACATGCGTAGTGGTAATAGAGCCTTCGTAATCTATGAAGTTGAAGATGCAATGAATCTACTACTTACCAAATAATGATGGATTTTTATTTATAAAACATGACGCATAAACAAATATGTTAATCTATAGGCCATGTTAGAACAACAGTGCAAATATTGCACTTCGTGGTTGCGTTTGTTATTAGGAAAAATGGGACTGTGATAGTTTGAAAAGCAAAAACAAATTATGGTGTGATGTTGGTTCCTCAATAGTCGGAACACTATTGAACAAACATTTTAATGATTTTATATTAGTTATAAGATTTCTCAATATAGGCGTGTGATGTTTATTTGCATAACAAAATGGATAATGAGTCAATGTTTCATGGTCAATAATACAATATGGTTCATTGAATTGTTTTTTTCTTTTATCCCCACACAATGTCATTGCAATCTCCACATAATACAATATGGTTCATTGAATTGTTTTTTTTTTTCTATTTTTTTTTTAAACATCAGTGCCGGTTATGGAACTACGACGCCGGCTTCCAGCAAGAGTGATCTTTATGGCTGGTGTTACTATTCCAAGTCCACACTGACAACGAAAATTACAGAATTCAAATAAGTTCGAACATATGACCTCCACATGAAGATATAATATGCCTCACACTTCCCTTAGAGACAAATATCTATCACGTAGAGAACAAAAGTAGAACTTTTGAGAAGATATTTTACATAAACATAGAATTGGAAACTAATCAAGATTTACTATTATAATATATAAAATTAGTGCAAAGCATGGAACATCACCTTTGTGTGTGTGTGTGCATACATGATATGTTAAATCAACAAACCCAGAAATTAAACAAATTTATCTCTCTTTTTTTTTTTCTTGGAACAAATAAAGATGTTAAACCAATCTTTGTCACATCGGCTCTATTTTCAATCGGCTATATTAATCTCAAATTTGGATTTTAACTATTAATACATATGGAAGAAACATACTATAGGCTGAGACAAAAATTCCCATCTACCACTAACCACTTGCATACACAAATGGTTATAGGTAATAAAATCAAATTCATATGCATAGCACAAATACTACGTGCATGTGGGTTGTTCATTAAAAACCCTAATAATCTAGTGTATTACACATGATCATACCATTCCCTATAAAGTCAGAATAACAAAAAAATTAGAAAATAAAATCCCAATTGGCTTATTACATGGTGGCTACACCCTCTTACATTAGCTTGGCCTAATTATTTGGCCTTCTATAGTTAAATAATTACAAAGAAAAAAGATACAATTTTTACAGTACACTAGTACCATGCCAAGATTCTATACTATATATATACACGCTTCTACACCACACAATCCCCTCATCAGATTCTCCTCACTTCTCTCTATCTCATTATCACCTAAACCATGAAGATAACGGCTACAATAATAATAAAAATCATCGTCATAACCACGTCGTTAACCCTAGCTCTCGCATCCTCGGGAAGTGTCAGCAGATTTCTTCAGCAGAACGGCGATGATTACAGATACCCTTTTCCGCGGACTAGTAGATGCAACCAAACGAATGATGTCTGCCGCCAATTTGGTCAGAGGGTTCGTTGCTGTAATAACAGGTGTGTGAATCTGCGGAGCAATCCTAACCACTGTGGTTCTTGCAACTACAGGTGCTACTTCATGCAGTCTTGCTGCGGCGGACAGTGTGTGAATCATTTGCTCGATCCGAACCATTGCGGCGAGTGCAATCGCCGGTGCTCGGATGAACAGTTCTGTGTGTTCGGCCTGTGTAACTACGGCTGATGAAATTATATTGAGAGAGAGAGAGAGAGAGATCATTGAACACACACAAACAGAAGATGGTCTTCGAGGGTTTGATCAAGTATCAACAAGTGTGCAATAGATTATTATCGATAAAAAATAGTTTATGTTTGTTTCTAAGCATTTCAAATATTTTTAACCCCATTAACTATTCATTTTTTATTTTTGAAGCAAGCATATGTGATTAGGTTAAAATAAATATTATAAAAAAAAAAGAAGTAAAAAACTAAGTCCAATCTCACTATTCAAGAACAAAAAAAAAAACGAATTGCATTTTACTTTTCCTTTTTCTATTTATTTTTGACATGGTAGTGACGGGACAGAAAAACATGGTCGTGAAATAATCTCGTCAAATTTTTTATTTATTTAGAAGAAAATTGAGGGGTTTCCCTTTTATTTATTATTATTATTATTATTATTATTATTATTATTATTATTATTATTTTTATTTTTATTATTATTATTATTTTTATTATTATTATTATTATTATTATTTTAACCTAGGAGAGTATTTTTAGCATGTAGTACCGAATCTATTGTCATTCGTTTTTTTAGCTATATAAAGAAATCCTAATTGGTCGTTGAATTCACACTCACTTTAAAGCTGATTTAAAATATGTTGTGTAACCGACGAAGGTTGATCCGAGTGGTAAGCGGCTCGGTATCACTTAAGCAAGGTCTCGGGTTTGAAACCTTGTGTCTCCAGCACCCCAATCCGTGATACCGAGCCCATTGCTTTAAAGTGATTGTCACGGATTTAGTGGCATAGAAGATACAAGGGGTACTCGTATAAAGCGGCTCGGTATCATAGAGAATAAAATAGATTATGAGTGCTTCAACCCAATCCGTCGGCGACCATGGTGGCAGTAGATCTTTGGCCGCCGGAAGAGAAGAAAAATAATTTAGGATTTTTTCTATAGAGAGAGGTTTTTGTGGGAGAGAAGATATGCAAATCTTGATTTATTAGAACTCATCCTTTGTCTGTTGATTTATTCACTACAGAAAAGGAAACAAATTTTGACGGTCATTTCCGTCGAAAATCAGTCAAATAATTTCGACGAAAATGACAGTTGAAATATCTGTTGAAAAATTTCTGTCAGAAGCTTTTAAATTTTAAAAGAAATTATACTTTAACATTTGGGCGGGATTTTCACCAAACCTGGCCGCCCCTTGCCACCCCGAGCAACCCCGCGTCACTCCTCGTCTGGCCAAACCTCGCAGCCCCACGTCACAACAACCACATCCCTCACTCATCCAAACCTCACTGCTCCCCTCACACCCCGAATCTGACCCGAGCCACCCATCGCAGCCCCACGCCGCAGCAGCCGCACCCCTCTAACGGCCCTACTCCTAAAAAACAATGGTTAGGTTGAACAAAATTGTAAGAAACAAAAGTAGGGTTGTGAAGGGTTTGCGGGGAAAAAAAAGTAGAGAGAAAAATAAGAGAATCAAATATGCGTTTGAGTGAAAATGGATTAGGGTTTTGTGTAAATTTTAAAGTTTTGTTAAAATTTATGCGAAAAATTCATACAATATGTACAGTGGAAATGTATTTCACCAAAATTTATCCGAAATAGTTGTATAGTCTGCCCAAAATTTTCGATGGATTTTCCTTTGAAATGTAGTAGAAAAAAATAAAATTAAATATTTGACCAAATTTTCTATCTTAATATATTAAAAAAAATAAAGAAATAAAAAGAAATTGAAAATATATAGAAAAAATAAAATGAAACAAAAAATAGAAAAAGAAAGAATTTCGAAAGGAATTGCACTCCAAATTACTTAAAAAAAAAAGTTAAATAAAAACACTTTCATTGATTATTTTGGTCGAAGTTTTTTCGACCCTTCAAAATTTTTTAAGACCTGATTTTCTTGGAAATTCTCGTCGATATTATATCTAATTTCGGTAGTGTATCAATAAATAGACTTGAACTTGATGTATTATGACTCAAATTACATATATCTTACCCATATAAAAAAAACCAGATGTATGAGTGGTATCTACATATTTGATATATATATATATATATATATATAAATAGAGAGAGAGAATTTTATGGTGATCAGCTTATGTGGGCACCTGCTGATTTGGCACTGATTCGTGCCATATAAACATGCCACATCAAAATCAGAGATGATATGATATTAGTTGACAACTTTTAGGTACAATTGATTAACACATCTAATGCTGATATGACATGTTAATGTCTTATGTGACACGTGTTGTATGACACGAATCTGTGTCACGTCAACATGTCATATCAACATCAGATATGCCGATCAATGGGACCTAGAAAGTGTAAACTAATGTCATATCACATTTTATGTTGGTGTGACATCTTAATATGATATAAATCAGTGTCACATCAACAGATGCCCACGCAAGGTGCTCACATGAGGTTAACACGATAAAATTCCTCTATAGAGTGTGTGGGTGTGTGAAAAAGCAAAATAAAAAAAAATTCATATTTAATCCTTGTAGTTGTCCAATTTGAACCAAATTTGATCCCTCGGTTAGATTAAACGTTAATTTTGGCAGAATCTGTCATGTAAGTCGCACGTGATATATTATAAACCCCCCATATTACGTCCGTTAGTCTTAAAATCCCCTAAAGTCATCTCCTTCATCCCACAATCAAACCCTAAATTCGTCTCCTTCATGTGAGATCTCAATGGATAGGTTCGATTGTGGGATGAAGGAGACAAGTTTAGAGGAATTTAAGATGAACATATATATTTTGTGGGATATAATATATTATGTGGGACTCACGTGACAGATTTCGTCCAAATTGATGTTTAATTTAATCGAGAGACCAAATTTGGCTCAAATCGGACAACTACGGGGACTAAATATTGCAAGCGGAAACATAGGGACCAAAATTACCCATAGAGCAAACATCGAGTACCAAAAGTAATTTTCTCCGTTATATAATGGAATTTGAAAGTGCTTAACTAATATGATGTATTCACACATTAGCAATTAGTATGAATAGGGGGGTGTTTCTGTCCACTAAACAAACTCCTGATCTCATTTTTTTTAGTAAATAATTTATCTAGTTTGAATTTAGGTGAACAGAAGACGTATTGACTCAAATATATATTCATGTAAGCTTCAGTATTGCATATATTTGATGTCTTCTTTCGTGTTTATTTCTTTCTCTTTTGTTAGACGGGAATGAATTGGTGTTGTACGCACTTCATTGCTAAGAATTTGGGCTGGAAAGCAGATATCGGCGGAGCTACAGCTATGCCAACGGCGTCCATACACCCTACTGAATTTTTATTTTCATTATCATTTTTTTAATAGAAAAAATATAGACCAAATTTATATAATATTTGTAAAATGACATTACTCAAATATTTCATTTGGATTTGGATTCCGCTGAAAAAAATTTAGTATTTGAATTTGGATCCCATTAAAATTAAAGTTTAACTCCGCCCCTGGATGCATATGGTCGCTCTTCACCATCTCGATCGTTTCGTTAGTTTATCTTTTGTCAAGTGACTTGTTAGATTCTTGAATGAATCAATTTTTTTTTAAAAAAAATGTAGGCGTCAGTGTTTTTTTTTTCCTGTCCCGAGGTGTCCCCACTCGATGTGGCTATGAGCTAACTCCTAAGTACCATCGTGGACTGGGACTAATCCTCGATGCCAGATGAATACGTCCTAAACCCACCTAACAACGATAGTCATGGAAAATAAATATCATGGGGACTACTCAAGGAATTGTGGGAGGATGAATTCGATCTCACGATCTAACCCACATATTTTTAAGGCCTCCTCTTAACCACTGGACCAAATTGGCAATTTTTTTATATATCACGTATAGACATCACCATATTTTAAATCAATGACCCAAAAACTAAACATCTATTCTCTCTAAAAAAAAAAAGAATCAAATCAGTCTTTTGACAACGGCTCTACCTACATTCAAAAAAGACTATATTAATCTAAAATTTAAAATTTGGATTAAAAAAAAAAACTATTATTGTGCATAGGAAATACATATATTTTACTTATAAGAAAATTAATTCATTACGTATATATTGCCTGCCAATAGTTAAAAGATTCCTAAAATTCAACTTTCGAATCCCGAACATACGGTGATCTTCGAAGCCACATATCCCCCAATGCTAAAACTACATTAACCTACACAAAACAATATCCTGGCATTTCGTTTGACATTAATTTAATGTTATAATTAATCACCGGTTAATCAAATCTCCGCCACATGCATTAGCCAACGAAATCAAACTCAAATCTATAGCACAAATACTACTTATATGTCGTCATTCATCATATTCATAACCCTAATGATCTAAGCATTGCATATATGATCATACTATTAGTCATAAAGTCAGAACATATTTATCATCATTAGAAAAATGGTTATCGACTTCATTACACATAGCATGGCCTAATATAGTTAGTCCTTATGTAACAAATAAGGCCAAGAATAATGTATAACTCAATTACCAAAAAAAGAAAAAAAAAAGGGCTCTTATAAAAATTATCAAATTACGTTATTACCCTACGAAGATTCTAATGGTACTATATATACTCACGCATACCGCACAATCTCCTCATCAACTACTCTTCTCTTCTCTTCCTCAATATCATCTTAGCCATGAAGACAATGACTGCAATAATCACCATGATCATTGTCCTAACCGCGGCACTAACCCTAGTTCTCGCTCAAGATCACAAACCAGCCACATCCACAAGAGGTGCGAGTCGGTTTCTTCAGCAGAACAACGAAGATTTCATATTGCCTTTTCCATTTCCGCGGAATCAATGCAACAACAACCCTAATGTTTGCAACAACATATATGGTCCCAATGGGAGTTGCTGTAATAACAGGTGCGTGAATTTGCAGAAGGATTTCTTCAATTGTTGATCTTGCCGCAGAAGCTGCTTCTTCACGCAAGTTTGCTGCGGTGGGCAGTGCGTTAGCCCTCTGACCGATGTGAACAACTGCGGTAGGTGCGGCAACAAGTGCTCGAATGGTCAGTTTTGTCTGTTGGGCTTGTGCAATTACGCCTGATAATGATGGAACTCTTCAAGCTGCTTACACACACACACACACACAAACACAAACACAATATAGCCATTAATTATTATCATATGTCATATTATCACTGATTGAAGAATAGCTAGGGTTTGATCAAACATATGTAAACCAGCATGCAATCCATTCTTATGTAATGAGATATAAAAATAAGTGTACGAATAAATGAATGGTTTTTCCGCATTTCGCTGAGTGACTAGATGATTTTTCTTGTTTGATTTTGTTATCGTTCTCTACCCGAATGGCTAAATGTTCACTTTTCAAAATATACATGGTCTATGTATGATGCGAAGCTTGGGACTAGCTGTTTGCTCTAGGTATTTCTCTATCAACATTAATGGTAGAGCGGAAGGGTACTTTTAGGGTGCTCGGGGACTAAGGCAAGGGGGTACTTTTAGGCTCGCCATTTTTCCGAAACTGTCAGGCCTACAAGCTAATCCTGCCAGAAGCCATTTCTTTATTTCGGCTAAAGCCCGGCACATGGCTGCAAGTATCCAAGGGTGCGCCGGGTTCCAACAAGGGCGTCTGCAGATAAATTACTTGGGCGTCCCTTCGATAGCGTTCGGATTAACATTAGAGGACTGCAAACCGCTGATACTACAAATTGCAAAGAAAACCTAATCATGGCTACATAGATCACTTTCCTGTGCTAGTCGATTGCAGTTGGTACGATCAGTGCTCTTGGGTTTAGATATCTACTGGTCATGCATATTTCTACTTCCTAAGGGTGTAGTTCGGGCCATGGAGCGAGGCGGCCATTAGACATTACCTGTGGGCAGGGAACAATTTCACTGGTATTCCAATATGTCTTGGGCAGATGTCTGTTTGTCGGCGAGTGAATGCGGGCTAGGGATTAAATCCATTTCCACCATGAACATGGCGCTCGTGTTGAGGAAATTATGGAGTGTTGTAACCCATGATAATTGTTGGATTTGGGCTTTGGCCCCAAAATGGGTATTAACCCAATAACTAATAGCTTAAACCGATTTAATTAAATCGAGAAGCCATCGTTAGTCGAAACACGAAATTGATGAAAGATTCATATTCTACGTTTCGAGGGAAATCTATCGATTATTAATTGGCTCAAAACCGATATCTGGTGAATGAGAAATTAATTTTCAAAGTTGGCCCAATAAAGAGATAGAAAAATAAAACCAAGTATATGAAAGAGGAATTTGTCCCACATTGGTTAATCTATCTCATTTTCACTTGTATATATATAGTTTCCTTGTGAAGGTTTATTAAAAAAGGCTTGCCTAGTGAATGAGTTTAAATGGGTTTAAATGGGCTTAAGAAAATTAGGTGGGTTTTGACCCAAATGATAGCCCGGGTGCGAGGAGGTGCCTCGCACCGAGCCCGTGCCAGCGCACTTTGGCACTTTGCACTTCGAGCGAGGAGCTTTGAGGAGCCCGGAATTTTTCTCTGATGAGGCGGCGGCGACGGTGATGTCACCGATGACGTGGCGGTCCGGTGACGTGCCAGGTGACACGTGTACAAGTGAAGATGAGGTGGCGCTGAGTAAGCGCTGATTGGGCAACCCAGCTGAGGTGGCATGATCCATTGGATCAATGGGTCGCATTGGACTGTTGGATTGATCCAGCCCAACCCATATAACTGTCGGTCAAGCCGCCGGGCCGTCGGTGGCTCCTAATTAGACCGACAGTCCAGAGGTTGTGAGATATTGCATTCTGACCCCTGGACTGAAAAGTCAAAATAACAGAAGCAGTCCAGCAAGTTCATGAATTTGCGATTAAGCCCCTGCGAGATAAAGTCTATAAATAGACCCCATATGAGTTGGAAAATTCAATTCACACCACAGAATTCCAAGCACTGCATACTCCCAGTCCCCTATTTCCCGAGCAAGAAAGTTGTGAGTTCTGAGTAAGATTCGCCGGAAAACTCGTGTTGTTGTGCTGCGATGACGAGTTAGAAGTCGTTGTATCTTGGGACGATCGCCGTAAACCCGAGAGCACGTGTATAATCGGGGCGATATCGTCTTACGGACAACGTATTCAATACGCGCCTCGACTTACCGCTCAGACAAAGTTCTGATAAAGCTCCAGCCACCGACCAGACGTATCACAGGAGACAACAATCGTAAGACGATATCTTGTTCGTGATCGATGGCAACCAACGCAGCAACGATCCCTGCCAGCAACCACGCCGAACGTCCTGTCAAGTTCAACGGGACGGAGTTCAAACGTTGGCAGCAGAAGATGATGTTCTACCTGACGACGCTCCACCTGGTCCGATTCCTGAAGGAGACCGCCCCTACGGTGACAGAAGTCGCCCCACTAGCTGAGGGTGAAAACCCTGACGACGCAGACTATGCTGCTCGTGTCGCTCAATCTGAGCAAGAAAAAGTTGCGTTAGACGCATGGAATCATAATGATTTCATGTGCCGCAATTATATTCTGAACGCCCTCGACGACTCCCTATATAACGTCTATGCAGTGGCTACGACTGCGAAAGAGTTGTGGGGATCGTTGGACAAGAAGTATAAGACCGATGGTGCTGGACTGAAAAAGTTCATCGTCGGCAAATTCTTGGACTTTAAGATGACCGACTCTAAGCCGGTGCTGGATCAAGTCCGTGATCTACAGCTAATTATCCATGATATTCATGCTGAAAATATGCAGATCAGCGAAACCTTTCAGGTAGCTGCGATTATCGAGAAGTTGCCGCCTATGTGGAAGGATTTCAAGAATTACCTCAAGCACAAACGAAAGGAGATGGGGCTTGAGGACCTGATTGTGCGGCTTCGGATCGAGGAAGATAACCGAAAGAACGAAGCCAAGAACAAGAGGGGAAGCATGGAGGCAGGAGCCAACCTGGCCGAGCCAAATTTTGGCAATAAGCGGAAAAGGCCGGGTCCGTCGCCGCAAAAGAAGCAAGACCCGAATTCCAAAAGAATTAAGGGCAATTGTTATAACTGCGACAAACCTGGACATATGGCCAAGGATTGTCGTAAGAAGAAGAGAGTTAATAAGACTCGGGCGCATCTGACTGAAGAGAAGCAGATGGCGACGGACATGTCTGAGCTAGACCTGACTGCAATCGTGTACGAGGCAAACGTCGTGGACAACCCGAACTCCTGGTATATCGATAGCGGAGCAACGCGCCACATCTGCTCCGACAAAGAAATGTTCTCCACCTACACGCAAATTTCGGGTAGGATGCTCTATATGGGGAACGCGGCGACGTCCAATATCGTAGGATTGGGACGGGTGGTGCTGAAGATGACCTCAGGCAAGGAGGTGATGCTTGTGGACGTGCTGCATGTCCCAGACATTCGCAAGAATCTGGTATCCGGCGCTCTGCTTAGTAACGTTGGATTTAGACAAGTATTTGAGGCTGGCAAATATGTACTGACCAAAAATGGTCATTTTATAGGCAAGGGTTACCTCGAGAAGGGCCTTTTTAAGTTATCTGTAATGCCTGTAAAACGCGAGGTTAAGCTCGCTGATAATAATAAAGTCAGTTCTTCTTACTTGGTTGAGTGTTCTAACTTATGGCATGGTAGACTAGGACACGTAAGTTTAAACAAAATGGAAAAGCTGATAAGTTTAAACTTACTTCCATAAATGGAAATTGACTCACAACATAAATGTGAGGTCTGCATTGAGGCAAAGATGGTCAAAGCACCATTCCCCTTAGTCGAAAGAAACAGCTCACCGCTAGAACTGATCCATACTGACATATGTGATCTGAAATTCGTGCAAACTAGAGGTGGAAAGAAGTATTTCATTACGTTTATCGACGATTGCACGAAGTACTGTCACGTGTATCTTTTAAGTGGAAAAGACGAAGCGCTTGATGCCTTTAAAAGATACAAGAGTGAAGTTGAAAATCAACTTAACTCTAAGATAAAGATAATAAGAAGTGACAGAGGAGGAGAATATGTGGCACCGTTCGAGGAGTTTTGCCGAGAACATGGCATTATTCATCAAACAACGGCGCCATATTCACCCCAATCAAACAGCGTCGCAGAACGCAAAAACAGAACTCTCAAAGAGATGATGAATGCGATGTTAATCAGCTCAGGGCTACCCCAGAACTTGTGGGGGGAGGCTATCCTTTCGGCAAATCGCATTCTAAATGTATTGCCACACAAAAAGAGGGATAAAACACCGTACGAACTATGGAAAGGCCGAAAACCATCCTACGATTACCTGAAAGTGTGGGGGTGCCTAGCAAAGGTCGAAGTACCTAAACCTAAGCAAGTTAAGATAGGACCCAAAACTGTAGATTGCATTTTCATCGGATATGCAAATAACAATACTGCTTACAGATTTCTGGTGCATAGATCAGAGATCCCTGACATGAATGTCGGGATGATAATAGAGTCAAGGAATGCAGTATTCCTTGAAGATGTCTTTTCAAACAAGGAAAGAAAAGAAGTAAGCTCTGTAAAGAGAACTTACGATGCCGTTGAAAGTTCACCCCAACAAGACATGGAGGAACCAAGTCAAAGTAAACGAAAGAAGGTGGCCAAATCATTTGGGCCCGACATCCTAACATACATGTTAGATGATGAGCCTCGAACACTGCAGGAAGCATTGTCGAGTCCAGAAGCTCCATTATGGAAAGAAGCTGTGAACAGCGAGATTGAATCCATAATGCAGAACCACACTTGGGAGTTGGTAGATCTCCCAAAAGGTTGTAAACCTTTAGGATGTAAATGGGTCCTTAAAAGGAAGCTCAAAACTGATGGGACTATCGAGAAATATAAGGCTCGATTAGTTGCCAAAGGGTTTAACCAAAAGGAAGGATACGATTTCTTCGATACCTATTCACCTGTAACAAGGATTACGTCCATTCGGGTTCTCGTTGCTATTGCAGCATTGCATGATCTCGAGATACACCAAATGGATGTAAAAACAGCTTTCCTGAACGGGGAACTGGAGGAAGAAATCTATATGAAACAGCCCGAAGGGTTCATTGCACCCGGGCAAGAGAATAAAGTATGCCGACTCGTGAAGTCGCTTTACGGGCTTAAACAAGCACCGAAACAATGACACCAAAAATTCGATATGACTATGCTATTGAATGGGTTCAAAATCAACGAGTGTGACAAATGTGTTTACATTAAGGGCACACCTGATGAATTCGTAATTGTCTGTCTTTATGTAGATGACATGTTAATCACGGGAAGCAATCAGAAAATTATTGTAAACACGAAAAACATGTTGAAAAGTCATTTCAGTATGAAAGATATGGGTTTGGCTAGTGTTATACTAGGGATAAACATCTTTAAGACACCCGAAGGAATTATGCTGACACAATCTCATTATGTTGAGAACGTGTTAAAGAAATTTAATGCCTTCGATGATCCTCCGGCTAAGACTCTTGTAGATCTAAATCTACATCTGGCCAAAAACAAAGGAGAACCCATATCACAGCAAGAATATGCTCGAGTGATTGACAGTCTAATGTACCTATCAAACTGCACTCGAACTGATATAGCATATTCAATCAGTAAACTCAGCAGGTTTACGAGTAATCCTGGGAGTAATCATTGGATAGCTTTGAGAAGGGTGCTCAGATATCTGAAGCACACTATTAATCATGGCATACTCTACTCGAGATATCCAGCAGTTCTTGTAGGGTACTGTGATGCTAACTGGATATCCGACAGCAAAGACTCTAAATCCACGAGTGGTTATGTGTTTATCATCGGTGGAGGAGCAATATCGTGGAAATCTTCCAAACAAACCTGCATAGCTCGATCCACGATGGAATCAGAGTTTATTGCGCTGGATAAGGCCGGCGAAGAAGCCGAGTGGCTTAGAAATTTCCTGGAAGATATTCCCTGTTGGAGTAAACCTGTCCACCAATAATGATACATTGCGATAGCATGGCAGCAATTGGCAGGGCACAGAGTAGCATGTATAACGGTAAGTCTCGACATATTCGTCGGAGACACAATACCGTAAGACAACTGATGTCTAACGGAATCATCTCTATTGACTATGTGAAGTCTAAAGAGAATATAGCAGATCCTTTGACGAAAGGCATCGCTAGAGATCAGCTATATGACACGGTAAGGGGAATGGGACTTAAATCCCACACACGTAAGAACAGGCTCGGTGGTAACTCAACCATGATGAGTGGAGATCCCACAAACTTGGTTCAATGAGACAACTAAGCTGAGAATGGTTCAGTAGCTTACTTGGAATATCTCTAAGAAGCTCATTCCCGTAAGCCGTCCAAGTAATTTCCCGATGACGTGTGGTAAAGGGTAAGCATTTATGCTTTTAATGATGGCTATTCCAAAGTTGGTGGAGTATTTCAGGCTACTATAGGATTCAGTCATAATAGTCGATTACCTATATAAGTGAGAAGTGGGGCCGCTTCAAAAGTAACACTTATGAATCCGAGATATGGTCCACGGCCGAAATGGACACAACGTAAGAATCGAAAGGAATTAGATTCGTCATTGTGTGTATGCTGTAGACTTGGTTTACACAAAAAGCCGCCAGTTCAAGACATCATGTTCACTGAGCAGCGAGTAAATCCGATAGCATTTCACTAGGGAAGGTTCAAAGCCACAAGCTACCTATCTCGATGCAATGATGAATCGTCGGGACTTTCTTGCTAGAGTCAGCATGCATTTGTATTTTGCATTAATTTCCATTCACGTGGGGGATTGTTGGATTTGGGCTTTGGGCCCAAAATGGGTATTAACCCAATAACTAATAGCTTAAACTGATTTAATTAAATCGAGAAGCCATCGTTAGTCGAAACACGAAATTGATGAAAGATTCATATTCTACGTTTCAAAGGGAATCTACCGATTATTAATTGGCTCAAAACCGATATCGGGTGAATGAGAAATTAATTTTTAAAGTTGGCCCAATAAAGAGATAGAAAAATAAAACCAAGTATATGAAAGGGGAATTTGTCCCACATTGGTTAATCTATCTCATTTTCACTTGTATATATATAGTTTCCTTGTGAAGGTTTATTCAAAAAGGCTTGCCTAGTGAATGAGTTTAAATGGGCTTAAGAAAATTAGGTGAGTTTTGACCCAAATGATAGCCCGGGTGCGAGGAGGTGCCTCGCATCGACGAGCACCGAGCACCGAGCCCGCGCCCGCGCCCTCGCCCGTGTCCGTGGCCGAGGCCGAGGCCGTGCCGTGCCGTGCCGTGCCAAAGTGCGCAATGGGCGCTTTGTAGGCGCACTTCGCACGATGCATCGGAGCGAGGAGCTTTGAGGAGCCCGGAATTTTTCTCTGATGAGGCGGCGGCGACGGTGATGTCACCGATGATGTGGCGGTCCGGGTGACGTGTCAGGTGACACGTGTACAAGTGAAGATGAGGTGGCGCTGAGTAAGCGCTGATTGGGCAACCCAGCTGAGGTGGCATGATCCATTGGATCAATGGGCCGCATTGGACTGTTGGATTGATCCGGCCCAACCCATATAACTGTCGGTCAAGCCGCCGGGCCGTCGGTGGTTGAATCGGGCCGTTGGTGGTGGTTGAACCGGGCCGTCGGTGGCTCCTAATTAGACCGACAGTCCAGAGGTTGTGAGATATTGCATTCTGACCCCTGGACTGAAAAGTCAAAATAACAGAAGCAGTCCAGCAAGTTCATGAATTTACGATTAAGCCCCTGCGAGATAAAGTCTATAAATAGACCCCCATATGAGTTGGAAAATTCAATTCACACCACAGAATTCCAAGCACTGCATACTCCCAGTCCCCTATTTCCCGAGCAAGAAAGTTGTGAGTTCCGAGTAAGATTCGCCGGAAAACTCGAGTCGTTGTGCTGCGATGACGAGTTAGAAGTCGTTGTATCTTGGGGACGATCGCCGTAAACCCGAGAGCACGTGTATAATCGGGGCTATATCGTCTTACGGACAGCGTATTCAATACGCGCCTCGACTTACCGCTCAGACAAAGTTCTGATAAAGCTCCAGCCACCGACCAGACGTATCACAGGAGGCAACAATAATAACTCGATATGAGCAGTATGGATTAATGCTAACAGATTGGAGACCTCAACTAAATAGACATCAAAAGCTAATGATAATATGGCGTGGAGTTGGAAATAACATATCCTTGTGGCATGCATGATCCATGGTTTGACGGCCGAGCACTGATCGACTGCTTTCCACTGGGACTGCCGTGAGACAGCAGATTATCTGTAGTAATTAATGAGCTTAGGTGGGATTGGCCATTATCAAGGGCATTCGAGATGCTGGACATAACTCCGCGGTTACCGCCTATTCGACCAGACACAGACATGATGAATTCTGCTGGAGCACAGTGGAAAATGATCATTTCATCACGAAAACTACCTATGAGATCCTGCGTAGGAAAAGGCCGAAAGTGCTATGGGCGCAACTGCTTACGGGGAAAGGGTAGCATTCCAAAACACTGTTTCATCACGAAAACGACATTTGTTCTTTGAATGTGCTTTTCTTAGAAGTGTTTGGATGCTCTAAGAAGTAAGGTGAAGTAGCTTCAATATTTATGTATGTCCTATAAGCAAACGGAGAGAAATTTCTGCCCGTCCCAATCCCCGTGAGGATTGTCAGGGATTCTAGCCCGTGGGAAATTTCGCTCCTTACTTTTTTAGTGTATAATATCGTGGTTAGAATTTTACAATATTTGATCCGGCGATGGACGTATATTGTTGTAGCACTCTTGTGGGTATGAATGTGAACGAATACCAGAAGCTAGGAATCTCCGCCACATTGCCAAACATGGTTGCACTCCTTTGTTGCCCCACCAATCTGTAAAATTTTAGAATGTTACTCGTTTGGGATACATTGCGTAGAAGCCCAATTATGTTTTTGGAAGATCTATTTCAGAAAATTTTAATTTTAATTTTGTTTTCTCAAATCTCGGAACTGGAACTGTTGTATAAAACATTTAAATTGGTCATCGATGTTTACCCTATGAATCAACTTAGTCCTTAATATTTCTCGTGAATCAATATTAGTCAGTGATATTTTCGAAAATGAACCAAATTGGCCTTCTGTCACTATAGCCGTCAATTTAGACGGAAAGTGACACTTGTCAACACGCGATGGAAGTAATAAAAAAAACAAAAATTGACGTGCTGACAAGTGTCATTTTCAGTCAAAAATTAACTGTCACATTGACGGAAGGACCAATTTGGTTTATTTTTTACAACATCAGATACTAAATTGATTCTCAAGAAATACTAGGGACTAAATTGATCCACAGAGTAAACACGAGACCAATTTAAGGTATTCTTCCTTTAATTTTGTCAAAAAGAAAAAGAAAAAGAATTCCTTAGGCGCGTTCCTTTGCCGCCAATTTCATCTAACCCTACTATGGTATCGATTTCAAGCCAGCTTCAATCCCAAGTCGTAATTTCACAGCTTGATATCATATCCCTTTTACTTGCTTCTCAAGATCGAGATGGACACTTCGAACCCCGCGGTTTTCGCCAACGGTGAGCTGTTGCAGATGCACGTCGGCAAGCGAGTTCGTGCTGTGATTCAGGTGTTGAGATCCGACGGAGGAGGATCGGTCGTCGGGAAATCGACGGACGAGAAGCAGCTGGTCGTCAATGGAAATCCACCGAACCCTCTGACGACTTTCGTGGAGGTCGTTGGGATCGCGGAGAGTAACAATTCCATTCGCGCGGAGATTTGGACCAATTTTGGTGATTCTTTCGGTAATGAGAAATTCAAGACCTCTCTTTTTTTGTACTTGGGCGTTCTTCATATACTCTGCTATATTGTTAGTTTATCGATTTCGTGGGAACAACGGTTTGGCGAAAGGATAGACGACTATACATGATTTATAATAGAAATCTGTCCGCTTTAATGAGTTATTACAATGATTGGTTTCGTATATAGGCCTTTTCTCCATTGTTTTGTCCGTGCTCATGATGTACTGTGATACACCATATTGTCTTACTAAGATGCTCGGTGACCTTAATATCCTTCTGCGTCGTGCTTTTGCGTGTCTTAATTCAAGTTTTTGGGGGAGCCAAGGAAGCTACTACTACCACAGATTCTGATGCTTGCTAAATACTATGATTCTTGAAGAATTACTTCTTCTGTTTTGCATTTTCTCTTTTCTGTTTGTGAAATTGTGGTTGGTATTGATTAAAGTAGTACTCAATGATAAACATAGTCTATGTTTTTGGCTCTTGTTCAATTCAACATTAGCAGGTTGAAACTCGTTTTTTTCCGTATTAGTTGGGTGATTCGTTCTTGGGTAGTCAAATGGTTCTTATAGTAAGTTCACTCTGAAATCCTAGTGCTTTAAGAGGAAGACTACCAAACCCTGCCATGAACTATCTATCGTTTTCTTTCTGAATATGTGATTTTGGTGGACTCCATAGCCATTATCTCCTTGTGTTGTCGCTTGATCTGTAGTTTAATCTAATAATCTTTTTCGTCGTCTTTAGTATACGCAAGATCCCGCGAAACATTACTTGGTCGCATTCTAAACCCTATCATCGATTGTTTATTCTTCCATTTGCTTGCACTTACTCTATGCAGAGACAGGATGCTACGACACTATTTGTCAATATGCTAATGGGGACCACAAGGACATGTTTATCTAATGTGGATTGAACCTTGGCTTGTCATACTATGGTTTGGTTCAAACTGAGGTTGCTTAGCAACCTCACTCCTCATAGAGTTTGCTTTTAAATGATGATTATTGTTTCTCAATCTATTGCAAATTTTAGTATGTGTTAATGTATTTGTTTATTTTGGCTAAACAAATCAAATGGATACTTGTCCTCAAAAATGGCACAGACCAATGAAACCTATCGAATATATATGAATAATGTGCTATCGTGAGCATTTGTGTATACTCACATTGTAAGAAGATTCGTTGAAAGCGAATCAGGTATGCGCAATAACTCACAGATTCGATGTACATTTGAAGCGCATAATATGTGAATCAGAACTTGTGTTTTCATCCTCAACGACGGTCGTCTACACATAAACCCTTTCGTTCCATATACGAGGTTAGATGGACATAATCTCTTTTCTTTCCATAACGGACGTCAGATGAAGCCGATGGTCTGAATCTTTTGTACCAAAGTAAAGTTTGGTGGCTTCTTTGATGGGAAGTAATGAGATTTTTATGTGATTGTGCGCGGAAATTTCTTACAAGATATTCAGGGTCGACACAAAGCTAGCCCTAGTGCATATCTACGTTGACTTTATAGAAAAGGTCGTGTCTTAATGCTTCCACATACCTGTTGGTGCGCAAACACTACATCCAGCAAAAAAAGGCTTTGGACAATTCCTCCTTTTATCCCCCATTCCATTCATAGCTTGTGTGAAATAAGACTTCAAGACAATTCTTTGGTTCGATTGGAGATTCGAATTCGAAATATTCGAATATCGGATTAGAATAAAAATAATTTTTCTGATTCTAATAATATTCGAATACGAATACAAATATCACAATATTCAATTCGAATATTTATAAATATTCGATTATAATAATTTAATATATGTTTTAATAACATATTATAATTCAATACATATTTGATATAACATTATTTTATTTTTTTATTAAACTGATTTTATGTAAAAAAAAAAAACAGAAAAACAAAAGATAGATATGAATTCGAATATTTGAATATTGGATTCGAATTTTTTCGATTACATTCGAATCGATTTTAGGATTCGAATAGAAATCAAATACGCAAACGAATATTCGATTTGATGATCGAATACAAAGAAACTATGTTGGTATTCGATTCGATTCAATTCGATTCGTTTGCAACCCTAGCAATAGATGCGGCATGCGTGCTGCTGTGCATATTTAAATTGAGAGCGAATCATTTTTTGTAAGAGAATTAGATATGCGCAATATCCCACACTTTCCATTCGCAAGAGCTACGCATGGCATCAATATCCCGCACTTTCCATGCACAAAAGCTACTTGGCATCAATTCGAAGTTCATTTAGAGCATAATATATGAATTCAAACTCGCATATTTCTATTCTTCGACCAAGGTCTATGTATTCAAAACCGTTTGGAATTCCAGACGCACACGGAAATTCCGACCAAGACCCGTCACGGAAATATAAAAATGAGAAAATAAAAACACAAAGATTTATCGTGGAAAACCCCCTGTTAACGAAGAGAAAAAAATCATTAGGGCAACAATACTGCAAAAAATCCACTATGTGAAACGTACAATCACACAATTCTTCTACGATCGCCTACTCCCAAACCCGACAACCAACAATCATAAAGTAATTCTATCCGCTAACCTAAACTCTCATAACGAATTTTCCCAGAGTTAATTGCTAACCTAAACCCTCATTCTTCACACAGTGATGTTGTTGAGAGCACATAATCTCTTTTCTCCCCGTAAAAGAAGCGCTGCGAGAACATCATCTCGTTTCTCCCAATAAAAGAAGCGCCGCGGGAACATCATCTCAAGTCCCCATATTCGAAGTCGAAAGAACTGTTAATCTCTTTTCATATATAGAGAAACTGTTACATTTTGCGCGTGATGATTTAGGGATTGAAGATTGCGCAAAGATGTATACATCTATGGATCTCCTAATTGACTCGATGTCGATAGTCGAAGCCTGCAAAGGCATATTTTTCATTTCGGGAATTAGACAGGTTGAGTTCACTGATGATGGAAATCTGGGCTTGCAGAAAAGCCCGTCTTTATAACGGCCAAAAGTCGAACTAAGCCTAATGATGATACATCATTGCAATGACATGCTGCACCAACTATTAGAAACATCATATAATTGCAATAACTAGCTAGCTAGATTTATATCAACATCTGTAGTTATTGTAAGAAATGAGTAAGCCAATTAGAACTAATATTCAGCAGCAGATAGCACAGATCGCTTATGTTTTGAACCCATGTTTTGTGGCTTAAAGTAGGAAAGAAGTTCTTAACTTGAGAGGTATATAAAGATTCCATCATCTTTAATTTTTATGATTCTCATTCCATGACTTAGAATCTGAAACTTTCCTTATTCTTTCTTCTTTCTTTTTCATCTATTTTCTTGCATGGAATGGCCATTTCTAACATCTTCTGCCACTGTTAATCAAGTGTTGATGGCCAATCAGTGTTGGATAATCTCAATCTCAACGTGGGGTAAAAAAAAAAAAAAAAAAATATTTCAGGCAGCGCATGGGCTGCGCACAAGAAATATTGCACAGTCCTTTATTTTCAACACACGCATGATGTGCATTTATTAGTTGTCCTTAGCATATATTTGTCCTATATGTATTTATATATATATATATATATATATGCATGAGTGAGTAGTAGTGAACGTGGGTGTAATATTCCAATAAGAAAACATATTGTGAAGTGCTTTTCACCCTATTCCTTGAGCGTGATCAAGTTATAACAGAGAGCTAAGAACATAAACTATTCAGTTCACTAAATCATCCACGAGAGCTCCGGAAAATTAATAAATTGGTATCAGAGCCATGTCGTTCATCGCAGCAACCAGCGGTCTATCCGTTCCGCGCCTCACCAAATCTAACTACGACAACTGGAGCATCCAGATGAAGGTGTTTCTCAGTGCTCGGGGTGTATGGGAAATTGTTCAAAACGGACATACCGAACCCGAAGATACGAAAGGATACACAGAAGCCCAACGCAATGCGTTGAAAGAATCTCTCGGACAAGACAACGCCGCACTCTCCATCATCCACCAATCTCTAGACGAGGCCGGTTTCGAAAAAAATAGCCAGGGCAAAAACTTCGAAAGAAGCTTGGGAGGCGTTGGAGAAAGCGTATAGAGGTGCCGAACGAGTAAAGCAAGTTCGGTTGCAGACTCTCCGTGGCGAATTCGAAATGATGAAAATGAAGGAAAGTGAAGGCGTGTGCGAATATATAATGAGGGTTCAAACCATCGCGAACCAGTTGAAGAGAAACAGCGAGGTCTTAACAGACGCCCGAGTTGTCGAGAAAATTCTACGCTCCCTCGCGAACGATTACGAGAACGTGGTGTGCACAATTGAAGAATCCAAAGACCTTGAGAAGATGACGGTCGATGAACTCTCCGGTTCGCTCGAAGCTCACGAGCAACGAAAGAAAAAGAAAAAGCAGGAGTCTCTAGACGAGGCCCTACAGACGAAATTGTCACTCAAAGAGGACAAGGCGTTGTATACGCACCACGGCCGAGGACGAGGACGTGGCCAACGAGGACGAGGTTTCGGCCAAAATACGGGCCGAGGACGAGGATGCCACCAAGAAAAAGAACAAAACACCAACCAAAATTGGAGAGGACGAGGTCGAGCCCGAGGACGAGGCGGTCGCTCAAATCGATCGAGCGTTGAATGTTACAACTGCGGAAAGTTAGGACATTACGCGAAGGACTGCTGGTCTGATAAGAGAGTAGAAGAAAATGCGAACCTAATCGCACAAGAAGAGCCAAAAGACGAAGGCGTTCTCTTGATGGCGCTCGATGATACAAATCCGGGCAGCGACATGGTGTGGTATCTTGACACCGGTGCCAGCAATCATATGAGCGAACACAAACATCTCTTTACTGATATGAAGAAGATCGAGGATGGACACGTGGCTTTTGGCGATGCGTCGAAGATAGAAGTCAAAGGCCGAGGAAAAATATGTTTCTCTCAAAAAGACGGCAAACAAGGATCGGTCGAGGATGTTTACTTCGTACCAGATTTAAAGACCAACATCTTAAGCATGGGCCAACTGCTTGAAAAGGGATGTTCGTGTTCATGAAGGACCAGTCACTGCAACTACGAAACAAGGATGGCAAGATAATTGCACGGGTTGAGATGGAAAGGAACTGAATGTTCAAACTCAACCTGAAGACGATTAAAGAAAAATATTTGCTAGTCGACTTGAAAGACAAAGACCATTTGTGGCATATGCGGTTCGGACACTTACACTACGGAGGCCTGAAAGAGCTATCCAAGAAGGGCATGGTGCATGGAATGTCGATGATAGAAGGAGGAAAGAAGCTTTGTGAAACCTGCGTGATTGGGAAACATTCGAGGACGACATTTCAAAAGCAGGCTGAATTTCATGCACGCAAACCGCTCGAGCTCATCCACACAGATATATGTGGACCGATCACATCGGCATCTTTCAGTGGAAAGAGATACTTCATCACTTTCATCGACGACTACTCGAGAAAGACTTGGGTGTATTTCTTGAAAGAAAAATCAGAAGCCCTGGAGACGTTTAAGAGATTCAAGACCATGGTCGAGAAGGCGACAAGCTTGAACATCAAAGCGCTCCGGTCAAACAGAGGTGGAGAATACACGTCGGGTGCTTTTGTGACTTTCTGCGAGGAACAAGGCGTCAGGAGGTTCTCACCGCACCGTATTCGCCACAACAAAATGGTGTGGCCGAATGGAAGAATCGAACTATACTTCACATGGTTCGATCAATGTTGAAAAGCAAGGAGATGTCAAAGGAGTTCTGGGCTGAGGCGGTACATTGTGCTGTGTACATTCAGAACCGATGTGCACATCACAAACTCGGGAGTCAAACACCACAAGAAGCATGGAGTGGCCAGAAACCGACCGTAGCACACTTCAAAGTATTTGGAAGTGTAGCGTATTCACACGTGCCTGATCAGAAAAGAACCAAGCTCGACGACAAAAGCAAAAAGCTCGTGTTCATTGGGTACGATGAAAAGACGAAGCCGTACCGACTGTTCGATCCAGTAGATAAGAAGGTGACAGTGAGTCGAGATGTTCGTATAGACGAAGAAAGTTCGTGGGACTGGAAGAATGAAGAAAAAACAATGCAAGGAGAACCATTGAGTGTTGCACCAATACCTGTCTCGCTACCATCTCAAGAAAATAGCGAGGAGAACGAACCAAGACAACCAAGGATGCGAAGTTTGCAAGACCTGCATGAAGCAACCGAAGAGATTTACTTAGTCTGCTTGTTGGCCGACTCAGAACAAATCAGTTTCGAAGAGGCGGTAAGAGACAAAAGATGGAAGGCAGCGATGGACTAGGAAATCAAAGCAATTGAAAGAAATGATACATAGAAGCTTGCAGAGTTGCCAGACGGGCACAAACCCATAGGAGTGAAATAAGTTTATAAAAAGAAGTTGAACGCTCAAGGAAAACTCGAACGTTACAAGGCAAGACTAGTCGCGAAGGGTTATCGACAACCAGCGGGAATTGACTACGATGAAGTCTTTGCTCCCGTTGCAAGAATGGAGACGATTCGTTTGCTCCTGGCGCAAGCTGCACAACTCAACTGGCCGATCTATCAGATGGACGTGAAGTCTGCATTTCTGAACGGGGAGCTTGAGGAGGAAGTCTACGTTGAACAACCCTCGGGATATTCCAAACTAGGAGAAGAAGACAAAGTGTTGAAGTTAAAAAAGCGCTCTACGGGCTGAAACAAGCGCCTCGAGCATGCAACACCCAAATCGATGGATACTTCAAAAGTAATAAATTCGAGCAATGTCCGTTCGAGCATGCATTGTACGTCAAAAGAGAAGGAGCGGAAATGATCATCGTAGCTCTCTACGTCGATGATCTTATTTTTATGGGGAGCAATGAGAAGATAATCACAGACTTTAAGACGGCGATGACGAAGGAGTTCGAGATGACGGACTTGGGTCTGATGAAGTACTTTCTCGGTCTCGAAGCCGATCAAAGAAGCACGGGAATATTCGTGTCACAAGAAGCATATGCGAAGGACATATTGAAGAAGAACAAAATAGAGGAAAGCAAACTTGTGGCTACACTGATGGAACTTGGTAAAAAAAATTCCAAGTTTGACGGAGGAGAAGTAGTAAGTGCAACCGAATATCGAAGTCTCGTGGGAAGGCTGCGATATTTGACTTGCACGAGACCCGACATCGCTTACAGCGTTGGAGTGGTTAGTCGCTACATGGAAGAACCAAGACAGTTACATCTCAAAGCAATCAAGAGGATTCTACGTTACATCCGAGGAACTCAATCACTCGGACTATTTTATTCAAAGATGACTGACTGCAAACTGCTCGGATATTTAGACAGTGATTGGTGTGGAGATATTGATGATCGAAGAAGCACCGGTGACTATGTATTTTACCTAGGAAGTACTGCATTCACGTGGTTATCAAAGAAGCAGCCGATCGTGACTTTATCAACATGCGAAGCGGAATATGTGGCAGCATTGTGGTGCGTTTGTCACGCAATCTGGCTGAGAAACTTATTGCTCGAGTTGAATCTTCAACAAGTCGAGCCAACTGAAATTCGAGTAGACAACAAGTCAGCGATCGAGTTGGCGAAAAATCCAGTTCATCACGAGAGAAACAAACATATTGATACTCGGTATCATTTTATCAGAGAGCACGTTAAAAACGGAGAAGTGAAGATGGTGCACGTTGCGAGTCTGGATCGAGTCGCAGATATTTTCACGAAGCCGTTACCGACAAATACTTTTGAAACTTTTAAAAGGATACTCGGAATGAAAGATCGGAAGGCATTGAGATTAAGGGAGAAATTTGTTGGATAATCTCAATATCAACGTGGGGTAAAAAAAAAATAAAAAAAATAAAAAATCAGGCAGCGCATGGGCTGCCCATACCAAGAAATATTGCACAACCCTTTATTTTCAACACACGCATGCTGTGCATTTATTAGTTGTCCTTAGCATTTATTTGTCCTATATGTATTTATATATATATATATATATATATATATATATGCATGAGTGAGTAGTAGTGAACGTGAGTGTAATATATGAGCCAGTAAGAAAACATATTGTGAAGTGCTTTTAACCCTATTCCTTGAGCGTGATCAAGTTATAACAGAGAGCTAAGAACATAAACTATTCAGTTCACTAAATCATCCATGAGAGCTCCGGAAAATTAACAATCAGCAACTCAACATGAACTTTCTGCTAATGATTATATAGGTTCTTAAGCGTGAAATCATGGAAAATGAAAGAATAATGGCTCAATCCGAAGTCGTAGAATGATAAGGATTTCAAACCATATCAAAACTCATCAGGTTCTATATGTTGACTGTGTAGATCTATGGTCGCCGACGATCATGGTGGTAGTAGATTTATGGCTGACGGTGGAGAAGAAAAACAAATTAGAGTTTATGAGGAAGAGAGGTTTCTATATAGAGGTTTTTAAAATTTTTTACTTTTTAAGAAAATAAAATTGAAGTGTAGAATTGAAGGGTAAGGTTTGATGGTTTACATGCCTTAGCAGCCGAAACATGAGAATAAATGACAGAATTACGGTAGAAACTCGATAAAATAATACACGATTATGAAATTTGATGAAACTGAATTAATATTCTACTGCTTATGAAGTTTGATGAAACTGAATTAATATTCTAATGCTATTTTTACTATATGAGTGATCGATCAACTTTAACTGCCATGGTGCGAATGTTATTTGTATAAGAAAATACAAAAGACGCTTTCATCTACATTTACGTTCATTTATTTTTTGTTATAGGACAAATAATATGGTATCTGTTGGGAAATCTGTGAGCCAACAACTTAGAGTGATGATGATCTTGCAAAGTGAAGAACTAATCGAATGAGCAGCAGAAACAATGGAGAATAAGCTGCTGTAATAACTAACATATGAATTGTGAGTTGCTTTTATACGAGCCGTCAGATGAAAGTTGGATCAAGATCTGAAGGCTTGAGTTAAAAGTGTTTATTCACTTATAAAATGAGCCGTCAGATGAAAATTGGATCAAGATCTGAAGGTTTGAGTTAAAAGTGTTTATTCACTTATAAAATGTTAGGCGCTTTTGTTAAAGAAGCAGCTCGGGAGTACAATTGCTGAAACGAACGGTACAAGCCCATTGAAGCACACTCCAAGTCTGTTACAAAACATAACTAATCTTGGCAGTTACCAGTGGCTGAGTATATGGTTTCGAGCGTCTGTATCTTCGATATAAGTGGAATTTAGGCAAAGTTGTAAACATAGAATTGAGAGAGAAAGTTGTAAGCTTGTAATCTCTTTTGAGTGGTGATCAATAAAACGATTTCTATTGGCGGTGGATGTAGACTCAAAAAGAAGTCGAACTACAAAAAATATTGTGTTCTATTTTAACTTTCTTTGCTGTTTTTAGATTTGATCACAATCAAGATCGGTTCTTTCGATCTGTTAAACACACATACACGAATGTTCATCAAGTTGGCAATCTTGGGGTGACCGAATCACAACAGTATCATTAATTAATAAACTTCTAAAGATTTTTTCCACAATACAGTAGAAATTAATCAAATCCTACAAAAAATTTATTCAAATAACAACTCGTGCAAAGCATTTATGAAACATTACACACATAGATATTATATATATATAATATATATATATATGTCTAGATAATCAACAAAACCAAAAACAAAACATTTATTTCATTAAAAAAAATTATATGATATCAGTTTTTCTAGCGACATTTAAAAAAAAAAAAAAGATCTCAAATTTCAAATTTGGACTCTTAACTATTAATGGTATAGAGAAAATACATAAAGGCTGCTTATGATGTAATAATTACTTCATTAAAGACTTCCTACAAATAGTTTAAACATTAATTCAAATTCAACTTTCGAATTTCCAAGATAAGGTGATCTTCGAATGGCCAGTTTTGTCTGTTGGGCTTGTGCAATTACGCCTGATGATGATGGAACTCTTCAAGCTGCTTATATACTACTACTATATATCTTACGCCCACACACAAAATATAGTCGTTGATTATATGTAAGTTATAGTATCCTTGATTCAAGCATTGCTAGGGTTTGTTCAAGCATTGTAAGCTAGCATGCAATATCTTATCATTCAATGATATATAAAAATAAATGAATAAATGAATTCTTTTTCAGCATTATTCGCTGTGTTACTCAATGATTTTTCTCGTTTGATTTCGTTATTGTTCTCAACGCGAATGGTGAAACGGTCATCATGCAAACTAGTCTACAAATAATGCATCAAGCTTGGAATACTTCAATATTTCTTCTCTACCATGTTCATAAGTACTCATCTCCAGCGCATAATACAATTATTTTCTCAGTTTGGAAGATGGAAAATGGCGCCAACGAGGCCTTGGTCTAGTGGTCAAGGAGGAGGGCTTAAGGATTTGTAGGTTAGGCCGTGAGATTGAATCCCCCCTCCCACAATTCCTTGAGTAGTCCCCATGTGACTGATTTTTCATGACTATCATTTTTATTTTTCATGACTATCGTTGTCAGGTGGGTTTGAGATGTATTCATCTGGCTCCAGGGATTAGTCCCACCACTGGAGTGTGTGGCGCAATTAAGCATCCGCCAGGTCTGTGTGGCGCAAGCCCACGCCGGTATTTATGGGCTAGTCCATAGCCAGATCGAGTAGGGATACCTCGGGAAAAAAAAGATGGAAAATAGAAATCACAAAAGAATATTGTGTTTAAATACCCTTAAATACCATCACTTTATGTTACTTTTCGTGTTTTATAGTGTTTTATAGGTATTAAGGTGAAAAGAACCGAAAAAGATAAGTCTCGCATGAAAAATAAAGATGTCGTCAGCATTCATGGCCAGAAGCATCAACAGACGTGGCCATGAACACCCTGTCATGGCCAGAAGCATCACTAATCATAGCCAGAGACATCATCAGTCCCGACTGTGAACAACCCGATCACGGCCGTGAACGTCAGTGCACCAGGCCGTGAACAACCATCAGAACTCAATAGGAACATTGCCAGTCAGTCACGGCCAATGAAGCCCTATGCACGAGGCCGTGAAGGCATTGACTTAAACCAAATCTTGGCAAATCTTATTCCTAGAAAGGGGGGATTTGATATCTTTTGAACTTCAACTTTAAAAGAGACGAAAATACACTGAGAAGACAGACTTTTGACGGCCAAAAAGAAGATAGAAAGCTAAGAACACGATTCTGAGGATCTACCAAAGAGTTTCCCACCAATAACACGATCGACAGTGACAGAACCAGGATTCGTAATTTGGGGGGGTCAAAGTTGTAAAACATAAATAATGAAAAATGAAAATCCTGTGGCAAAAGCATCACGATGCTTACATACATTTTTCATAATCATATACTTCAAAGATGAGAATAAATTATATCATCTAATAGTGATTTAAAAAATATTTTTGATATAACAACCCACAAATTTGAGAGAAAATTATCATTTATATCGTTAATGTTTCTTCATGATCCCTTTACTGCTGATTTCATATGTATTGAAATTATTTGACGATATTAATTGATATTATATGTAGGCTTAAAATCATCGAAAGACATTTATTTATCATAATCAAATATCATAGCAAATTAATGGAAAAAAAATTAATTTTTTAAATTAAGAAAAGGATAATATTAATAAAAGGTGAATCATTTTTCAAATAAATATACTTTAAATTTGTGGTTTTAGGTTTAAAAAGTTAAAAAAATATACAATAAATTGAAATTTGGACCCTAATATTTTAGTTGCAATATAATTACAATAGAAATTTCTAAAATAAATGCCCAATAGAGAAATTGAACCCATTTAACAAAACCCCTCTTTGAAGGTGAAATTAAGATTATTATTTTTTTCATCTTCTTCATCAAACACAACCACCATCACCACCCTACCTCTCTCCAGCGCCGGCCACCGGGGTTCGGACGACCCCTCTGACCCCCCTGTGGTTCCGTCCCTGACGACGGAAGACTCCAAGGAGATGCGTGACGACTCGACATCGTGAGAGATGAATTCTTTATCTTAGTCTAAGTATTTTCAATGATGCTTTTTTTAGATTCATCGTTGTTTTCGTTTAGAACTATGCTAGCTTAATTCCTTTTGTAATTAAGGCCGTATTAAGCCGAATTATGCATTCGTATTAATGTTATTCGTATTTTATCTAAGCATATGATTTGAATTACGTGTTCTATGTTTGAATTTAATGCTTGCATATGCTTGATCAACATGTGTATGATTTTTAGTTGATTTACGAGATTGAAAATGTGACTGAACCTGTTAGAACAATAAACATAGGACACTGTTGGGAATCCCCGGTAGAGGCCCGAGGCCCTCGTTCCTTGAACGGCGGAATTTTAAAACTTTTAGGGATTCCCGCCTTCCCTTGGACCGCTCGGTATTAACACGAGAATGTAAGAATACGAAAGAAGGGTTTTCAGCCATTATACCTTGACGAACACAAGAAGATGGCGAGCTACGAACCATTCGAATCCCCGGGATGTAGTATCCCTCTCCTAGCACCTTTACGCGCACGAACGGGGCAAGAGCGTCACGCCGGCACCTTACAACGTCACGGCTGTCCTTGCTTTATGCGGCTAGGCCAAGGACACGCCGAGTTTCTCCTCTTCACAAGCGGCAGCCGAGAGCAAACGAAAGAGAAGGCGAGAGAGAGAAGAGAGATAGAGAGAGAGGTGAGGGAGAGAATATGAAACCCTAGTTTCTTTTTGTCTAGAATGACTTGGGGTTTATTTTTTAAAACTAAAACCCTACTTATACCATTTGAAGTGGCCGAATTCTTTGAGTAGAGTGGGGAGAAAGTTTCTCACCCACTCAAGCCATACCAAGTCTCTTTGACTTGGTCTTGGCATACTTGGTTTCTCTTTCAAATTCAAACTCAAATTTGAATTTGAATTAATATTAAAATAAATTAATATCTATGTTTAGTATATTTAAATATAATATCCAATATATATATTTAATTAATATTTTCGAAATTAATACTATATTAAAATCGAAAACTATATATCTAATACTCTTTTCTCATATAGACGTTGTGTCGGTTGCCCTTTTTAAGCCCGACTCTCTTGGTTCGTCTCAACCGGCTCTGGGAGGAATCCAGGAGTTCGGTATTCACCTAGCCAGCCCCGTGGTACCGAACCGATCCCGAGTTGAGTACGAATAGGTATTATTCACGAACCGACTATAGATTATCGTACTACGTATAAACCCTTTACGTTTGTCCCGGTCGAGTGAAAGTCACGCGTAGTCGAACTTACAGGACTCGACTCTATGATGTTCGTGTCGGTGACATTTACCAAACCTGCCCTCCACGACACTCGTGAGTCAGTTATATGCTCTGGCCAGAGGCTTAGGTAAATTCCCGCACATCGAAACTGCATAGGACGTTAACCTTGAATTTAATCAAGGCCGTAAATCCCGCTCAGCGGTATAACCGGCAATCACGTCGAAAAGTCAAGACCGCATTTCGCCGCTGACCCTTGCTTCATGCAATTTGGGCCTAGCAAACTAGTGACAAATCAAGACCTTAAGACCAACCCCGAGTTAAACCCTTTCGGTCTAAGGTTCACGTAGACTACTATAGTCAATCGATCGATCAGCGACTTTACCAGCGTGTGGTCGTTCGATTACGAGTCAGTGTCCAAATACAGACAATCACGTGATTCGTCTTGTATCAATGTCACAAGCTCCCACTTCCCAAGTGAATGGTTGGTACAACTATTTTGGACCCGTCGACATACAAGTCGTACTCGTCAATCCAGTCACCCTACTGGAGACTAAGACTTGTGGACTTAATTTAATATTACAGTATGTCAGCTTACTGGTGCCCCGTCTCTGTCCCCACAGAATCAGTAACTGAACTGTAAATATTGGGGTTTTATTAATTCATCTTATTACCCGACTGCAAGGTTAATTTATTTAGACGAAGTAATAATATGCATTTTGTATTATTTTGTCAAAACTCAAATCGACAAAAATAAAACGTAATTCCATTATCAAATAATCCAATTACAAATAGTAAACACTACAAAATTACACAAATGCCCTCGTACTATCTAATCCTCGTACGGCATCTAGGACATAAACCTCAACAATCTCCCACTTGCACTAATGCCACGCGCTATAGTATCTCAACCCCATTTTATCGAGGTGACGATCTAGCATTGCCTGAGACAGTGGCTTCGTGAACGGGTCCGCCACATTTTCTGCTGAGGCGATCTTCTGCACGGCTATCGAGCCATTCTCAACGAACACGTGGTATTTTCTCTCTATGTGCTTGAACTTACTGTGAGCACGGGGTTCCTTAGCTTGTGCGATCGCTCCGCTATTGTCGCACCACAATGGTAACGGACGATCCACTATGCTAGGTACAACCTGCAGTTCTTCTAAGAACTTGCGTATCCAAACACTCTCCTTGGCAGCTTCTGAAGCCGCTATATACTCCGCCTAAGTGGTGGAATCAGCAGTCGTGTTTTGCTTGGAACTCTTCCAAGTTACTGCGCCACCATTGAGCGTATATACAAAACCCCCGATCATCCACATCTGATTGGAAGTCTGAATCCGTATAACCATCTACTACCTCTAATTCTCCAGGGCCGTAAATCAGTATCAAGTCCTTAGTCTGTCTAAGGTACTTCAGGACTGTCTTTACCGCCGCCCAATATTCCTTACCAGGGTTGGCCTGAAACCTACCCACTACGCTCACAGCGTACGCTATGTCTGGTCGCGTGCAAAACATCGCGTACATCAGGCTACCCACAGCTGAAGCATAGGGGGCTCCACTCATCTCTTTTCTTTGTACCTCGTTGCGAGGAGACATAGCCTTTGAGAGATGAATCCCATGCCTCATAGGTAGGAACCCTTTCTTAGAGTCGTCCATCTTAAACCTTTTAAGGACTTTATCTAAGTAAAGGGTCTGGGATAAGCCAATTGACCGTTTCGCCCTATCTCTAAATAGGCGTATTCCTAGAATATAGGTCGCTTCTCTCAGGTCTTTCATAGAGAATTCGGTTGAAAACCAAGCTTTGACCTCTGAAAACATCCCAATGTCGTTTCCTATCAAAAGGATATCATCTACGTACAATACTAGAAACGACATCTTGCTCCCACTGGCCTTCTTGTAAACACAGGGCTCATCTTCGTTCTTTATGAATCCGTAGTTCTTAACTACTTCATCGAATCGAAGATTCCAACTCCTTGAAGCTTGTTTCAGTCCATAAATGGACCAATTCAGCTTGCATACCTTTTGAGCATCTGCATCTGACGTAAAACATTTGGATTGTTCCATATAGATCTCTTCTTGGAGGAATCCATTCAGGAACGCGGTCTTTACGTCCATTTGCCAGATCTCCTAGTCATAGTATGCTGCTATCGCAAGCATAATGCAAATGGACTTTATCATCGCGACTGGTGAAAAGGTCTCCTCATAGTCAATACCCTCTTTTTGACTATACCCTTTCGCTACAAGCCTAGCTTTGTACGTTTCCACCTGTCCGTCAGATCCAATCTTCTTCTTGTAGATCCATTTATTCCCGATTGATCTAAAACCATTGGGTAGGTCTACAAGTGTCCAAACCTGATTTGAATACATAGAGTCCATTTCGGCTTGCATAGCCTCAAGCCACTTGAGGGAGTCTGTACCGATAATTGCTTGGTCGTAGGTGACGGGATCGTCCCCGACGTATCCCTCCATCGCAGCATTCCCATGCTCGACGTGTACCATACCATATTTCTCAGGCATTTGAGACATCCTACTAGACCTGCGCAATTGCGGCTGAGCCGGTTTTTCTGGAACATCCGTCTAACGACACTGTAACAACTGGAGTTGATTCCTCGCTTAACTCACCAAGAGTTATTTCACGCCCTTTACCGCTAACGAACTCTTCTTCCATGAAGGTGGCGCGCAAAGTGACAAACACCCTGTGTTCCTCTGGAACGTAAAAGTAGTACCCCATTGAGTCATCGGGGTATCCGGCGAATCTGGCCATAATCGACATTGATTCTAACTTGTCTGCCTGTAACTTTTTCACAAAGGCGGGGCAACCCCAAATCCTAATGTGATTGAGGCTTGCCTTAAGATTATGCCAAGCTTCGTAAGGTATCATGTCGGCATAACGGGTAGGTATCCTGTTAAGGATATATGCTGCTGTGTCTAAAGCATAACCCCACAACGAAATGGGGAGATCTGTGTAACTCATCATCGACCGAACCATATCCAAAAGCGTTCTGTTTCTTCGCTCGGCTACGCCATTTAATTGTGGCGTGCCAGGAGGTGAGAACTGTATAACGATGCCATTTTCTTTGAGAAATACATCGAACTCAAGGCTCATATTTTTGCCGCCCCGATCTGATCGAACGGCTTTAATGACCTTGCCAGTTTGCTTCTCCACTAACGCTTTATACTCTTTGAATATTTCAAGAACCTCGGACTTTTGTCTCATCAAATAAACAGTCCCATAGCGGGACTGATCATCCGTAAACGTAATGAAGTAGCGGCAATTACCTCGGGCCGTCACTCTAAACGGTCTGCATACATCAGTGTGGATCAAACCCAACACTTCTGTGGCCCTAGTGAAAGTCCCTGTGAAGGGTGACTTGGTCATTTTGCCTAGGATGCAAGACTGACAAGTTGGGATCGGGCCTGATTTCGCTGTGCGAATCATGCCGTCCTTTTCCATCTTGTCAATCTTTTGCTTCCCCTGCGTGACCCAATCGTAGGTGCCAGATGTATCGCTCGTTCGACCCCGTCTACGAGTTGGTAATTGCATTTACAGTTTCCACCTTATCTTTTAGATTGACGTAAGATAAACCATTTATTAACGTCGCCTTTCCAACGTTTTCATTTCTAAAATAAATATGGCAAACATCATCAATAAATCGAAACTCATAACCAAGTCTGCTCAAAACAGGAATTGAAATAATATTTTTAAGCCCCTTGGGCAAAACCAAAACATCAGAAAGTTCTAAAGAATGCAAAGATGATAAAGCGAAGTCTTTGATCCCACGTGCGTTGCTGCAACACTATGTCCGCTGCCGACGTTGATCGAGACCTCACCAGCTCGAAGCTTCCTACTTCGTTCCAGACCCTGAAGCGTCAGAAGACGCCTTCAGCTTAGGACAGTCGCGCTTCCAGTGATCCAGCTGCTGGCAATGGAGGCACTTGTCAGTGGGCTTCGCGCCCGACTTAACAACCTTCTTGGATTTCGCCTTCTTGGCGATTCTACCCTTTGGCCCGCTGTGCTTGTTCGGCTTCTTCTTCGACCCCTTTGACCGAGTAGTCGCAACAAACGCCACTTCCTTGCCCTTACCCTTATCGCTGCGATACTGAGTACTGGCTGCAACCAACTGATTAATCAGGTCAGGTATCGAATACTCCCGATTGTTCAGGTTGCAGTTCACCACGAACTGGTGGAAGGACGGTGGGAGGGACTGCAGTATGATGTCGATCTTTACCTCGTGAGGTAAACTAAACGCCAGCGCATCCAATCGCTCCATGTACTCATTTAGCTTCAGTAAATGAGCATGGCAACGGCGCCAAAAACTTGACACGCTCGAATACTAGCAAGTGTACTAGGTCATGCAAGTAATAAAACGGACGAAGTCCGAGTATCGATCCACGAAGACAGCTCGATTAATTCTAAGAAAATATTCTTAATCCTAATTTAGACTAAAATATGTTTTTCTGATTTTTTAAAGATTTGATTAACGATGAATTAAAAGAGAATGCAAATAAGAAAACAAAAGCAAAATAAGGATAATGGTTTGGAATCAATCAACGAAAGCGTGATCAAGACACATGCTTCGCACAAATTACTTCTACGTCGTCATGCAATCGATTATATCTAATCAACATGAATCTAAGTCAAGGTAGAATATCCTAAAACAATTGCTACCAGTTTGTCCCGCAATAGCGATCATATGCGATAGAAAACCAATCCCTATATGTCTATATGACTGTAGTTTCTACACATGCATTAAATATCTATGAAATTCCCCGAGTTTTGACGCTTTCGGCGCCTAAGATCTCAGAAACCACACATACGAAACCGAATTCCATGTCTGGTCGGTTTTACGCAGTGGTGTTCGATGCTTATTATTCTAACCGGTTTAATCACTTTGTCCGTCTCATAAACCAATCAAAGATCATGCATATGTTGATCAGGCACACGCAAGCAATAAACTCAAGCAAAGAACACATAACATGACTCATGTGATAAAATAAAATACGAATAGCATTAATACGTAGTCATAATTCGGCCTAACACGGCCTTAATCACAAAAGAACTTAGCCTAGCATATTAATAAACGAAATCAACAACGAATCAAAAGAAAACATTGTTGAAAACGAAATATTAAAGGTATAGAATACGTCCCTTCACGATGTCGAGTCGTCGAGATCTCCTCGGAGTTTCCCGTCGTGTGATCCGGGGAAAGAACGCCGCCTCGGACACCCCAGAGAATCAGAGATTGCTCTGCCTTGTTCGATCTCAGCCGTCAAGAGAGATATTCTCGTCTGAATTCTGGTCGTGTCAGTCCGTCCACGATCCAGCCGTGTGTGCGTGTCGGTGGCTCTTTGATCTTTGCTAGCCCTTGGTGATGTCTGCGTTTGTGCTGCCCTGGTAGGTGAGAGGTGGCTGCTTGGTGAGGGCTGCGTGAGGTGAGGCAGCGTGACGGGGTTTCAGCCGTGTATGTGCTTCGGGAGGTGGCTGCTTGGAGCGCTGTGGGCCTGCGATGTCAAGCGTGTCTCCTCAGCCGTATATGTCTTAGGTGATGGCCTTGAGGGTTGATGGCTGCGTGGTGAGAGCTGTGACGGCCGTCGGGGTAAGATTAGGGTTGAGAGCTGCCCTTTTTACGGAAGATTGCATGAGATCCTTCTTTCCATGTGTGTATCCTTGAACCTTGATATGGAAACTATTCTCTTCTAGATTTAAAGAAATAAATATCCTCCACGTTATTCTCTCATTTTCTCTTTCCATGTTTACGGCCCTTCCATATTCCACTAATTGGTAAATTACAAAGCTGCTCCAATACTCTTGAAAATTGCGAAACCCCCAAGACTCCCAAAATGATCATAACTCCCGTTTTTTTTCTCATTTTTGCTCCAATATCTATTAAATAAGAAATAACACGCAAACATAAGATATTCGAGAATATTTAAATAGATAACGACCAAATATGCCAATTTACGGGTATAAATATCACGTAATATCCTAACTTATCAATCCTCTGTGAGCTTTGTGTTGAAGAGACTATGCGTGATGGCGTAGCGAGCGCTCCTAGACGACTCACCATAAAGCCCAGCTAAATGCACATGTATCTCTTTAACACTCATGAACTCATGCTGACGCTGTAACTCTGAGCTCATAGCCGATAGCATGTAGGAGTGGACCTTGCCAGCATTCTCAACCCACTTATCGTGGAACTGCAGGTCTTGTTCTGTCAAATCAGCATTGGGAGTCAAAGGCTCCTCTCGATGTCCAAGGCATTTTCCAGTTTTTATAACCTGAGGACGATCCTCAGATTTCTAAGCCAGTCAACAAAGTTTAGTCCCACCAAAGAATGTTTTTCCAAAAATACGGATAATGGGTTTGTCATCGTATAATATAAAAGAGAAAATAAATTGCAGAAAGAAAACAGATAGTTAGGATTTGAAGTGTTTAATCAGACTAAAACAGGACTTTAATTTTTCATTTGACTCCCACTATTTTTTTCGAAATTCTGTCTCCCGTTAGGAATTTCGGAAACCTCGTTAAGTAGTTTCATAGTGGCGTTGATTTACCCGCGCTGCATCAAACTAGCCTCAACTTAACAGTTTATTGGTATATTCGATCAGTCAGGCTCGTGTCCCATACGATTCTGTCACACAGAAGTTTCAACGAATTTGTCTCAGTCAGGGTCTTTCGGCCTGTAACCCAGACATCTTGGGAATGACTGTCCAAGTGCTGCCTATCAACGTCATACTAACCTTCCACTTTTGAGTGAACTTCGCCTCCATAGGATAATACTTTGTAAGAGGACGAAGAGTGGTTGGCTAGCGGCATTATAAAAAATGCATCCAAATACGTCCACGTCAAATGCGAGGGTTTTAGCGCCGTAACTTGGTCAACCAAAACCGTACCCCTATGTCGTAACGTTTTTGGACTTGATAGAAGACAGGAGCCCTGCCCCTTTACTCACTTGATATTCTAACTTCGGGAGAATCCTCACAGATAAGAACGAGCACATTATGCACGATATCACGTTCGAAACCAACACGCACATAATAGACTTTAATAGTAAACCTAGTTTCAACCTATTAAAGTAAATGTGAAAGATCGGGGATATTTCTAGTTCTATCCTATTTGTACAAAAAGTAAAACTCCAAGTCTTCGGGCTTGTCACGAACGGACACCTCGGCCACTGTCATGTTCGTTCGTCTCGTCTCGATCGTCTCTCGTTCGGCCGTCATTCCTGTACTACTATAGCCTATGACGGGGGGATCTTTCCCTAAAATAACAAAGCCCGTCTTTCTAGAAAAACTGTAAAGTACAACCCGAGGGGGACCTTGTCACCCTTAACATATCACCCGGTAAAAAACAGAACCTAATCCCCAATCAATCACCACGTAATTCAAATATTACATGCATCACGACAATTTTACACAGATCCGAGCCTAAATCTACATTTGGGCTTTTATCAGATTTGGGTCAGGCCCATTGGGCTTCGAGGCTTGACCGCGCGACCCTAGTCGCGACCGAGCCGGCGTCGCCCACGCGGCCTGACCAAGTGCCACGCGCGCGGCCAGACTAGCGGCGCGCGCTGTGCGCGCGGCCTGCCTCGCGTGCCGCACGCTGCGCGGGGCTGTGCCGCGCGGCCTGCCCAGTGCGTCGCGCGCTGCGCGCGGCTATGCCCGTGGCCGCGCCCCGCGCGCGGCCAGGCCAGCCCGCGCGCCCATGCGCATGGCCAGCAGCCATCGGCCAGCAGCAATGGGCCGCGCGCGCAGCCAGCTCTTCTAAAAGCTTTCGTTCGGGCTTCGTGGTCATAGTCCCGTGATTTAACCGAGCCTAAGGCTCTGATACCACTGTTGGGAATCTCCGGTAGGGGCACGAGGCCCTCGTTCCTTGAACGGCGGAATTTTAAAACTTTTAGGGATTCCCGCCTTCCCTTGGACCGCTCGGTATTAACACGAGAATGTAAGAATACGAAAGAAGGGTTTTCAGTCATTATACATTGACGAACACAAGAAGATGGCGAGTTACGAACCCTTCGAATCCCCGGGATGTAATATCCCTCTCCTAACACCTTTACGCGCACGAACGGGGCAAGAGCGTCACGCCGGCACCTTACAACGTCACGGCTGTCCTTGCTTTATGCGGCTAGGCCAAGGACACGCCGAGTTTCTCCTCTTCACACGCGGCAGCCGAGAGCAAACGAAAGAGAAGGCGAGAGAGAGAGAAGAGAGATAGAGAGAGAGGTGAGGGAGAGAATATGAAACCCTAGTTTCTTTTTGTCTAGAACGACTTGGGGTTTATTTTTCAAAACTAAAACCCTACTTATACCATTTGAAGTGGCCGAATTCTTTGAGTAGAGTGGGGAGAAAGTTTCTCACCCACTCAAGCCATACCAAGTCTCTTTGACTTGGTCTTGGCATACTTGGTTTCTCTTTCAAATTCAAACTCAAATTTGAATTTGAATTAATATTAAAATAAATTAATATTTAAATCTATGTTTAGTATATTTAAATATAATATCCAATATATATATTTAATTAATATTTTCGAAATTAATACTATATTAAAATCGAAAACTATATATATCTAATATATATACTTTATTTAATTCCAAATTAAATATTATTATTTTTCTAAAACAATAATAAAGATTTATGATTTAAATCATATACTAAATATTAAATATCCAATATTATATTTCAAAAATATTTCGTGAGGTGAAAAGACCATTTTGCCCCTAACTTGATTTAATCAAGTTTTCGGCCATTTAGGGTTTGGGCCAAGCCCCAAACCCTAATCTCTCAATCCTGGCCCCAGCCTGCTCTTTTCGCATATAGACGTTGTGTCGGTTGCCCTTTTTAAGCCCGACTCTCTTGGTTCGTCTCAACCGGCTCTGGGAGGAATCCAGGAGTTCGGTATTCACCTAGCCAGCCACGTGGTACCGAACCGATCCCTAGTTGAGTACGAATAGGTATTATTCACGAACCGACTATAGATTATCGTACTACGTATAAACCCTTTACGTTTGTCCCGATCGAGTGAAAGTCACGCGTAGTCGAACTTACAGGACTCGACTCTATGATGTTCTTGTCGGTGACATTTACCAAAACTGCCCTCCACGACACTCGTGAGTCAGTTATATGCTCTGGCCAGAGGCTTAGGTAAATTCCCGCACATCGAAACTGCATAGGACGTTAACCTTGAATTTAATCAAGGCCGTAAATCCCGCTCAGCGGTATAACCGGCAATCACGTTGAAAAGTCAAGACCGCATTTCGCCGCTGACCCTTGCTTCATGCAATTTGGGCCTAGCAAACTAGTGACAAATCAAGACCTTAAGACCAACCCCGAGTTAAACCCTTTCGATCTAAGGTTCACGTAGACTACTATAGTCAATCGATCGATCAGCGACTTTACCAGCGTGTGGTCGTTCGATTACGAGTCAGTGTCCAAATACAGACAATCACGTGATTCGTCTTGTATCAATGTCACAAGTTCCCACTTCCCAAGTGAATGGTTGGCACAACTATTTTGGACCCGTCGACATACAAGTCGTACTCGTCAATCCAGTCACCCTACTGGAGACTAAGACTTGTGTACTTAATTTAATATTACAGTATGTCAGCTTACTGGTGCCCCCTCTCTGTCCCCACAGAATCAGTAATTGAACTGTAAATATTGGGGTTTTATTAATTCGTCTTATTACCCGACTGCAAGGTTAATTTATTTAGACGAAGTAATAATATGCATTTTGTATTATTTTGTCAAAACTCAAATCGACAAAAATAAAACGTAATTTCATTATCAAATAATCCAATTACAAATAGTAAACACTACAAAATTGTTAGGATGTATGCCCTCGGAATGCCATACGAGGATTGGAAAAAGTATAGGGCATATACTTTTGTATAGTTCGAATAAATAAGTTTGTAAAAACTTTTTATATATTTGAGGCATTATTATTATGTATCGATTTAAAGTCTACTTGGCATCCGGTAGTGCGATAAATAAATAAAACCCGTAAGTGTGAGTTAAGCGTTTGATTCTCATGGGATGAGAGAGGACGACACCAGACGCTTTTATTCACCGCATAGAAAATGTTCGTAAGTCTTAGGACTCTAGTAGGGTGACTAGAGTACCGATCATGACTTATCCGTCGACGACTCTAACGCGATTGTGTCAATCGCTCACTTGGGATAGTGGGAGGTCGTGGCGGGAATATGTCGGATCTGAGAGATGGACATATTTGAACATACGACTCAATAGTCGTTCGATCACATGGCTATATCTCGGGGATGTCAATGATCGAACGACACACTATAGTGGCCTTAGACCGATGGGGTCATCGACGGAGTTGCTTTTGGGATCTCGGTTTGTCGCTAGTTGGCTAGGCCCGCCTTGTTCATGAAAAGAACATGGGTCAGCGGCGAAACGCGGCCGGTGTAACATAGGTGATTGTCGGGCTTTAACCGCCATCGGGATTCACAGTCTCATATGAGATAAACGTCCTATAATATAATTGGGGACGTCAATCACAATGTCTTCGGCCGAAGCATTTAAACTAACTCGTGTGGGACACGGAGTGTAGTTTAGTGATTGTGTCTGTCACGATTATAATATAGTATCGAGTCCAGTGAGCTTGACATTGACCATGGCTCTCACTTGATCGGGACGTATGTGAATGGTTTAATCATATAGTGATGATCTATAGTTGGTTCGACCGAATAAGATTGGATCGCATTCGATCTCAACCGAGATCTGTCCAGTACCGCGGGATTAGCTAGGCGAATACCGAACTCGCGGATTCCTCCCGTGACGGTTGAGACGAACCAAGGGAGTCGGGCTTAAAAAGGATTACGGATCCGAATAGTAACGACTAGATTTTCTCTAATGCCTAATGGACTTGGAGTTCATTTCGTTTGCGTCACGTCAATGTTAGATATTGACACTTGGTTAAATCTTAAGAATGGCCTTAAGAATAATTAAGACTTAAGTTTGTCTTGAGTGCTTAATTAATTTTGTAAAGGCTAAATTGCAATTAAATTAATTGAGTTGGACTTAATTAATAAATTTACAAATAGTTGGACTTAAATTGAATTAGATTCAAATTGCAAGCCCTTAATAGCAAATAAGAGAATTTATCCTTAGTCGAAAATTACTATACATTCAAAAGTGACTTCACTAATAGTTAGTGAAAATATATTATTTATCATTAATAGTTAGTGGAATAATACTACTCATTACTTAGTAAAATATATATATATATATATATATAAAAGTATATTATTCATCACTAATAGTTAGTGGAATAATACTACTCATTACATGGTAAATATATATATATATATATATATAAATATATTATTCATCACTAATAGTTAGTGGAATAATACTACTCATTACTGGTAATTATATATATATATATATATATATATATATATTATTATTCATCACTAATAGTTAGTGGAAAAATACTACACATCAAAAGTAATAAGTAGAATGTCTAACTTTTGATATTTGTTTTATTTTTAGGCTTTGAGCTTAAAATAAATAGTCTTAGAGACTTATGAAAAATTGTGATAGAGCTAAGTTATTCTTTCACTTGCATAGTGCAAAAACAAAAATTAGAGAAAGAAAAAGTGAGAAAATCTAGCCAGCTCACCTTTGGCTTAGAGTCAATTCCCGAGCCCCGTTCGAGTTGACGCTAGCTATCCAAGGGCCACTCAACGGGCTCTACGAATCCGAATCAGCGTGACGACCTTGCTCAGGACAGTCCGAGACGAATAGGAATTTGCTCGAACGTCGCGTTTTCGAACGCCGTGCTGAGACGTATAAGCCACGCGCTACGAGGGTAAGATTCGAACCTTTAGCTTAGGCTGGAGCAGCGAACGCTGCTGCTGCAGACAGCGATGGGCGAAAGCCACTGCTGCGAAAAACGAGCAGCAAACGCTGCTGCTGCGAACAGCGGCCAGCAAACGCTACTGCTGCAAACATCGGCGAGCAGCGAACATCGCTGCTGCGAACAGCGGGCAGCAGGTGCGCCGGTGGGGCTGAGGCCGTGAATCACGGCAGAGCCACGCCGTGGTGGTTTGTGGCCGAGGGCAGCCGTGCCCGAGGTCATGGATCAATCCCGAGGCGTGTTCGTGCGAGTTTAAATGTTAAAAATACGCTTCCGCGCTATCAGGACGACTTTTCGTGGGCCAACGCCGATACACGGGGCCTGTCCCAACAAAAATTACACAAATGCCCTCGTACTATCCAATCCCCGTACGGCATCTAGGGCATAAACCTCAACAGACACTACTACGTAAAACCGACCAGAGATGGAATTCGATTTCGTATTTACGATTTTCAAGACCTTAGGCGCTGAAAGCATCTAAACTCGGAGAAATTCATGAAGTCGATTGCGTGTGAAGTAACTACAATCATATAGAAATATAGAGATTGGTTCGATATCGCATATGGTTGCTAGTTACGTGAATAACATGTAGCACGTATGTTAGAAATTTCTACATTAACAAAATTCATCTTGGTTAGATAAAATTGATCGTGAAAACGTAGGATTAATCTGTGTCGAGTATGTGATTTAATCACGTTTGTCGTTAGTTGATTTAAAATCTGCTATCTTTAATTGCTTTTTATTTGCGTTTTTATCTATTTTGTCTTTAATCAAATCTCTAAAAATTATAAAAACAATTTTTAGTCTAAATTAAAATTAGGAATAATCACTTAGAATTAATCAAACTGTCTTCATGGATCGATACTCGGACTGCGTCCGTTTTACTACTTGCACGACCTAGTATAATTGTTAGTATTTGAGCGTGCTAGTCCCCATAGAGGCCTACACGGGACCAAGTCTGAATGCCCGAGTCCATCTTCACCAGTGGGACAGTGAATTCGTCTCAGAAAGAGATTGCTTCGATCGGTAAAATGCCCAAGAGCTCGGACTCGCATTCAATAGGAACCTTTCGTCTAACGTTTTCAATATTAAAATATTGATTCATTCTCTTACTTTAAAAACCATCGATTCATATTAGAACACTCTCCTTCAGGACCTGTATAAGTCTATCTGAGCTATGGACTTTGAAGCAAGCTTTTCCATTGTGTCTCCGCCGGTTTCATATCAGTAAAAGTGGGTTGTTCCGATGGAGACAAAGCTTTGGAACTCTGGAAAGTTCTGGAAGAAGGTTATAATGTCCATGTTCTTCTATAGAATTCCACCATGGCACAACTCAAAACATATATGAGAAAAAGAAAAAGCCCGTTTTTTCGCTGCAGTTTCCTCATAGTCTTCACTTGTATCATGTAAGAAAACGAAAAAAGAGATAAAGGATTATCTTAAATCGGAGCTTGAAGGAAGTGAAAGAATTTTGGAAATGGAGTGTTGGATGTGGTTTGAGAGCTACAAAAAAAGAACGAAAGAAAAATGATAAAGGACTATTCGAATAGACTACTCTGCATATCTATTAAGAATTTGAGGACGTCATCCTAAAACCAATTGGTGATAGGTGAAGGAGCATCTTGAGCATATTAGGTGAATTGGGTGAGGAGAATTATCCAATGTGAGATATAATAGAAATCTTAACACGCCCCCTCACGTGTGGCGTGACTGGCCTAACACGTGGACATATGAATTGGGTGACGGTGAGCAAATATCGAACCCGCTCTGATACCATATTAGAAATCGAGAGCTTCATCCTAAAACAAATTGGTGATAAGTGATGTTGTTTCTTGAGTATATTAGGTGAGTCGGGTGAGGAGAATTATACGATGTAGGATAGAATAGAAATCTCAACAATATCAAACCGTAAGAGATTATTAGGTTATTCATTTGAAGATTCGAGGATTGTTCAAAAAATAATTATAATAGTACCGAAAAGATTTGTGGGTGGCTACCATCATCATGTTAGAAAATATGAAGGATCTGTCAAAATTAACAGTGACAGAAAAATACCAATGCTTTTTGATAGTGATTACACTAATCATACGATGAATAGGAAAGAACTATTCAGATATTAAACATAACAAATCAATCAAATTTTAGAGTTGAAAACGACACATATATAAGGGAAAGAATGGTTGCAATCTCAACCCATTCAAGTAGGAAACTAATTTTTGATGTATTGTATATTCCTGATATTGATAAAAGCATGTTGAGCATGGAATATAGTTGAAAATAGGGGTGAGCAAAATTATCCGAAAACCGGATTCCGATCCGATATCCGATTTTCAAAATCCGAAAAATCGGATCGGATATCCGATCCGCTTTATTTTAAAATAAACCGGATCGGATCCGGATAGTGCTCGGCCTAAAATTCGGATATCCGATATCCGGTTTTATATTTTTTAAAAAGTAAAAATACAATAAATTAAATAATGCACCCCCCCAAAAGAAAATAGTGGCACAAAAAAAAAGAAAAAAGAAAAAAGATCTGCAACATCTATTATTGAACTATGGCACAAAATATAATATATAGAATTTATATTATTCTTGCAAAACTTGAATAGATAATTGAAAAAAAAAAACTAGAGGAAAGAAAGTGAAGAAAAGAGAATAACAGAAAACTACAGAACTATCATATGAATTTTTTAATATAGTATTATCGTGTAATGCAATTGTTAAATCATATCTATACTATAATATTTATAAATTCTCAGCATTCTATGGTAATCACTTACCAAATAATTTGGTATGTAATTTTTATTACAATTTTACTCTTTGTATTTTTAATTATTTCAATTATATTCTCACAAATCAGTTTTTCTTTTATTAATAAATATTTAAAATAAAAACTTTATATTAAAAGGCTTAAAATAACCCTTAAAATTAGAAAATAATTAGAGCACACGCATCAAATATATTTAAAATATTAGTATATTTTAACTGCGTTTATGTTTTGTATGAATTATTATCTGTAAGAAGATATATATATATATATATATATATATTTATTGGGTAAGAAATAAGAATAATGAACAACTTAAAAACAAAATAAATATCAATTATAAAAAAGAAGTTCAATTTTAAATTTAAAAAGCGGATGCGGATATCCGTTTTAAATATCCGAATAAAGCGGATATCCGGTTTTCGGATATCCGAATAAAATCGGATCGGATGCGGTCTTCATTTTTACGTATCCGAAAATCCGGATATCCGAAAATGCGGATATCCGCATTTGCTCACCCCTAGTTGAAAACAATGTTGTAAAAGGCGTTAGGCGCTAGTCGGGCGGCCGAGGGGGGGCCTAGTGCCTAGACGGTCTAGGCGGGGACTACGCGGTTTCTAGGTGGAAATTACTCGGTTCACCCATTTTTTCATCAGTACAAAAATATTTTAACATACTTCATTTGCCAACAGCATTCCGAAAATACTCCATAGCATTTCCCACAATAGTAACAAATCCATTTTGAAAATAAGATCAACATCATTATGAAAGTATTCCACGGCACACTCAAAATTTAAAAGAACAAAAATAACGTCAACATAAAGTCTAGCTAATAAAAATAATGTCACATAATGTTCGAACACAAAAACAAGATACCCACGGACATCAACCAACATCAATCGAAATAAATAACAAGTTGGTCCATCATACAAGCAAGACATACATCATTCGCCCTCCTGAAATGCCTCATACTTAATCCTCGTTTACCTCATCTTCAGAATCGAAATCATCATCATACAATTCCCTTATTGTTCGATACTTCACACGTTCCAAGTTATCTACCTCTTTCCTCCCCTTCCTCCACCACATCGTCATCACTAGCTTCAATCCCATTGACGATCCATTCTTGTGCAGTAGATGCCTCATATGAAGATAACACATCTACATCAGAGTTCTATCTTTCTCTCTTTTTTGTCTACTCAACAACCTTGCGTTAAATTGAATAAATACAAGATTATTGAGTAGAGTTGCATTAAGCATATTCCTTTTTTAGGTATGAACCTACAAAAACAAAATAATAATAATAAAGAGTATCAAGTAATATAACATATTTCTAACAAAAGAGTAATATAACATCAATATTGTGATAAGTACACTAACCCCTTAAAAGGCGCTCCAATTTCTTTCGCAGCCCAAGGAACTAGTTGTCAATGAAAGGATTCTCATGGCCAAACTTCGAAGATTTGGAGTTACTGAACCAAAGGTTAACCACCAAGTCACTACATAAATAAAATAGTTCAATAAAAAATCATGACGACATAAACAATTTGTTGTAAAAATAACAAAATTAATGTAAAAGAATTTACCTGGATCAAAGTTGTCGTCGTTCGAGAGGCATCTTGATGCTACATTTGACCTTCCAAAAATTGAGCTTTTATCTTTGTAGGTAGGAAGCTCATCCAACAAGATTCTATTTTGCATAACATCATCACCAGGAAATCAAACATCCATGCAGTCCATCACCCCCATTGAGACCTCATTTTTTAATTGAATGAGAGGTTCTTTGTAGTGATAGTACGGATTCAACAAATAAGCCGTCAAATGCAAAGGACTATCAAGTCTACCTTTCATTTTCTCATCAATAACTTCAATGATCGACTCATAATTGCTCGTAATATTATTTTGAGTAATCTTGATCTCTTCCTTTGCCCGGATAAGCTCACCATATACAAAACCCATGGATGGTTTTCTATCAGAATCAGATCCGAAGTACTTTAATTAAAGGTGTGAACACTTGGAGACAAGATGACACGCCATTCCAAAACTTCAAACTCATTACTGTTGTGTAAGCCTCCTTTCCTTTTACAGTCTTAGAAAATTTACATTCTTCCCATTCGGAACTTCCAAACATCGTCTTCAACTCTGATTATTTTTTCCATCAAACTTTGTATAGTAAGAAATGCAGAAGCAAACTGTGTCACCCCTGGTCTCACAATGTCCTTCTTCTTTGTATATGATCGCATCATCGCCAAGACTTTGTGGTGTGCATATAGAAAAATCATCACTGTTTTCGCTTGATCAATGACATTCTTGAACCTTGTTTGTTTCCCAATAGCTTCAAGCATGAGATTCATTGTGTGAGCAGCACAAGAAGTCCAAAAGATCTTTGACCTCTTAGGTTTTAATAACTTTGAGGCACCAATGGTTGTTCGATGCATTGTCAAGTAACAAGTGAACAACGTTCTCTGGACCAACTTCCTTGATGCACTAATTAACATACTCAAATATGACTTCACTTGTGTGTGCAATATTTGAAAAATCATTAGAGGATAGAAAAATAGTACCTAAGTGAGAATTGACACACAGGTTCATGATGCTCCTCCTTTTTCTATCACTCCAAGCATCTATCATGATTGAGCATCCGTTTATTTTCCACTCGCCTTCGTGTGCCTTCAACAAACTCTTAGTTTTATCAACTGTTTTCCTCAATAGTGGTACTGTCAAATTGTATCGTGTCGGTGGCACAAATCCGGGTCCAAATTGACCAGTCGCTTCCACCATCAATTTGAAGCTATCTAACTCAATAGCATTAAATGTAATATTGGCTTCATAAACCCAATCGCCGACATATTCTCTCACGAACTCAATTCTTTGTTTGAAAGGTGCTTCATTAATGTTTTGATCCCGTAACTTGCTCATACCAGAAATCATAGAAGTCTCCGGACTGATAGGACTAGCAAACTTATCCATGGGACCTAGAGAACGGGGTGATTTCAATTGCCCAAGAGACTCCTCCAGTTGGCTTCCAAGAGTATCCTCTTCATTAGAGTCATTGTGGATATTAAATTGTGATCTCAACTCCATTTTCCTCCTTCTTTTTCCTCTTAATCTTTGCTTCTTGATTGTGTTTCTACATATAGCTTGTTCTTCTTTTGAAGATTTTGAGCATGGAGCAACATTCCCTGATATATGAGCTATGTGTTCTTTGATTCTGCAAACTCCTTCGCTCATCTTCTTCCCACATTTGATGCATTGAACTTTGTCCATGTTCTTGCCATCAATTAACATGCCATAATCCCATCCAACATCTTTTGAATTTCCTTTAAGAATCGATGGGACATCAGAAGGTTAAGAAACACTCTGAGAAGCCGCACTTGAGGTTGTCATCTTGAAATCTATGAAATAAATAATATCACAAATGTAAACCACTGCTCTTCATTCTTGAATAATCAAAACAAAAAATAAAAAAAGGAATGACTCGTACTAGCAAAATAAAACCCAATTTTAAAAATCAACCACAACAATTCAAAATTGGACCGAAATTACATTGTCCCAATTTTATAAATCAACCCAATTTGGACTGCTCTTCAAAATGGATGACTCAAAATTAATTTCCCAAATCATACACAAATTGAGAGCTATTAAATCGAAAGCACTACTCTACACAAATCGAAAAGTTGGACCCGTGTTTGTTCCACAGATGAAAAACCTACTAATTTAATAATTCGTAAGCTACCAATTTCATACACAAATCAAAATCTACTCTAAGTCATACATGCGGCAGCGGGCGGGGGCAGGACGGCGTGCGACGGGCGAATGCGTGCGACGGGCAACGGCGTGCGACGGGCGGCGATGGAAGGTGGTGGCAGACAGAGGGAAAATGAGGGCGTGGGTGGACTGTGGAGAATGAGGGCGTGGGTGGCTCTGTATCAATTGACTCTGAGTGGATGTTTAATTAGGTTTAGAAAGATTATTATTTATTTTAGGATTTTTTTTTTAATTTCACCGATTAGGCGCCGACTACGCAGCCTAGGCGCCGATTAGGCGGCCGTGCCGAGCAGAAGGCCTGATTACATGGTTTTCGATTCGTTTTAAGCCCGAGGAGCGTCTAGGCGGTCGCCTCGGGCGCATTTTACAACACTGGTTGAAAATGGTTTAAAAGTTATTTTCAAATATAATTATTGTTTTATGAAAGATGCAAACCAGTACATAAATGGGAATAAGCAATGGTTGTTACAAAGGTATAGGTGGCTTCTGGCGACGCCCAGAGCCCCGATGCATATACTCCAGCGAATACGTGACAGTTGTTTTCCGTCGCCCATATGTTATAATAGGCGACAATTGTTATTGTGGCGACCCCACTTTTTTATATAAATAGTTGGCGGGTTTTCGCAACGAAAGCCGCGGAAAGCCCATTTTACAAAAACAACATAGTATATTATACAATATATAAAAGAGTCGTTTTACAAAAGTCTTTACAATGGGCCGAAGCCCCAAAATATCAAACTAATCCTACGCCTCCACAGGTCGCGTCCCATGTACTGCATCCGCCCCAAAAGCCTGTGGAGTCACCGCCACCAGCCGCTACTCACCCGTACCTATAAAACATGTAACCCTGAGCAAAATTGCCCAGTAGGTGAACACCAAAATAATGCGATGCATGCGTGCACATGTTCCCAAATCCCAATATCTCACATGACAAATGCACGCTCATTTTTCTCATATCTCAATACTCAGGGCCCTAGGTTAGACTCGGCACCTCGCGCGCAACATCGCATCAATCATCCGGTCACACAGACTCGGAAATCACATTTCATGGCGGTGGGCACCCCGAGTCGCGTTTTCACGCTGTACCCGGGTAGATAGAGCGATCACGTCTATCTCCCGCCTAATCTCATCTCATGACGGTAGGCACCCCGAGTCGCGCTCCCACGCTGTACCCGGGTAGATAGAACGATCACGTCTATCTCCCGTCAAGTCGAGCAATCCTACGACGGTGGGCACCTCAGGTTGCTCAAGCCTGAGTAGACAGAGCGATCACGTCTGTCTCCCGTCAGGTGCACCTACGAGTCTTAACCTCACAAATCTCTGCCAAAGAAAGGCATACACTCTCCCATCGCACAAATGCGATCAATACTCTCGTCATGACATGCCGTGGATGCATGAACAATTAACCGCAGAACATATTAAGTATATTCGAAAAACCTCAAAAATCATTAGAACATATAAAACGTACATTTGGTTCAAATACTTAAAATCCCGAGAATAGTAAATTATTTAAGACTCAATATTCCTTTATCAGTTGACCCGAGAAATTGGGTTCAAGCTCGAAAATATTTTATAAAAACTTAGTTCACCAAAATTTAAAAGATTTGGGCTGAAATCAAACTAAAGCCCAGAATAGTCACACCAGGCCCATGAAAAGCCTACTAAAAGTTGACCTGGCGAAAACCTTTTGACCTGGCGAAAACCATTTCTTTTAAGTGGCGAAAAGCTTAGGCTAGCGAAAAGTAGCGAACAGCTCAAACTTGGCGAAAACTTTGGAAGTGGCGAAAAGCTTTTTCATTTTGAACAGTAACTAGCGAAAACTTTATATTAAGTAGCGAAAAGTTTTGGTGAGCGAAAACTTACAAAAAGTTGGCGAAAAGCTTGGTTCGCGAAACTTCACAAAAGTGGCGAAAAGCTAGTTCGCGAAAACCTAACAAAAGTTGGCGAAAAGCTTGGTTCGCGAAACTTCACAAAAAGTTGGCGAAAAGCTTGGTTCGCGAAAAACCTTTTTATTTTGAACAGTGACTAGCGAAAAGCTCAATTCGCGAACACTAAGTGGCGAAAAGCTTTGGTTCGCGAACATTAAGTGGCGAAAAGCTTTGTTCGCAAACACTAAGTGGCGAAAAGCTTGGTTCGCGAAAACCCCATTATTGGCCCGCGAAAACTTTTTCCTCTCACATACCGAAAACCTTAGGCCCGCGAAAACTGATTTTCCGGCCCGCGAAAATTTTTTTCCTCTCACATACCGAAAACCTTAGGCCCGCGAAAATGGTTTTTGGCCCGCGAAAACTTTTTCTTCCTCACAGTTCGCAAAGTAACTGGCCCGCGAAAACTTAAAATGGCCCGCGAAAATGGTTTTCGGCCCGAAAACAAGAATCATTCGAAAATAAAGAACAGTATACGAAAAACACTAATTTCTTCAAATCTTCATATCTTCAACAATTTTCAGAAACTCATATCATAATTAAAACCCATATTTTGGGTTTTTAAACATCAATCATCACACCAACATCCTGCCAACTCACATAAACACCTAAATGGATTATAGAACTCATATGTTGAGCTCGAACAAGCATCATAACACTTCAAAAACATCACGTAACACACAAAGCAGCTTATGAATTTTAAAAGGACACTTGGTGATCCTTTCACCATGAATATTAAAGCTGTTAAGAACGATTTTTCGGGGTTGTAGGTTTCACCTACCTCACTTCCTAAGCAGTGTTTAAGCAGATTTTGTTGATGAAGATTGGAAGGAGCTTTTGCCAAATTTCCTTTGTCTCTTTCTTCTTTCTCTCTCGCCTTCTTCTCCTTTCTCTCTTGCTCCTTTTATTTATCTCTAATGATGGTTTTTACTGCTTTTGTTCAGCAGGTGACGAAGCATGGACGTGTTTTTCCTCTTAAGCTAAAAAAGGTTCTTTTTTGTAATTTTCCTCCTTTTGTATCTTTCTTCATTGCAAACGATTTTTTTGGCTATTAGGCCATTCAGTTCTTTTGGGCCTAATTATTTTTTCAGTCCCTCAAAGTTTTCCTTCTTCATCGGGCTTGGGCCCAATTATTATTTGGGCTCAATTTCAAGCCTGCCCAAACCAATTTCGAAGTTTTGCAAAATCCCCGTATTAAATTTTTACGGGTATTACAGTTATAGTAATCATAGTCTATGCTCTTGTTTTGGGTGCCATTCGGCATCGGTTTTTATCTAACAACTGACGCTCATTCTTCATTATGGGTGTTGGTTATGTTATCAATTGTCAGGTGTTATTTTTTTAAAATATTTTATTTCATTTTTCGATATCCCAACAAACCTGCAATAGTAAGATACAATTTCAACCCAACAATGTTCAACTACTACTAAGTTCACATTCTACTCACGACACTAGACAAACTTCTCTAAAGTACTCTTACACATCGGACTTACAAAATAATGTTCCATTCAAGGATGGTACTTGGATATTTAATGTTTTTGATAAAGACTTGATATAGGCCTCTCGTATGCCTACTCGACCCGCTGGATTCTGTACCACCCGAAGTAGACGTAGGCTCTGAAGACATCGTCATAAGATATGCACCTGAAATTTAAAATAATCATTATTAGAAAACGAACAAATAAAAAGGTTACATTATTTTGAACTTGATACTATTACACTTACAAATTTTGGATCATTTGCCTATTGCAAACAATATATTCATTCATTGTGATCTGGAATAGTGTACATACGACAAATTGTATCGTCTTCTACAATAAGGTTGTGTTCCACACCGGTAGAAAATGGGAATGTGTCATCATTTTTGTCATATTCTCCTTCATCATCCACATCACTGATGCCAACACTCTTCTTTCCTTGGAGAACAATTGTCATCTAATATTAGCAAAGATGAAATGAAAAAGCTTTACTCTAAATCCATTGGAGAAGGATCAAATTTTTAAATTTTTTTATCTTCAAGTCAAACGAAATTTCAGTGAAGTACGCCACAAAAGGCTCGTGCACAACGGCTTGAGATCCTCTATTCCACTTTTAATATTCCACTTCGTATTTCAACTTACGAAAATCGTTACACATTCCTCCGTCTAGTGTTAAAACACTCGTACACATCATTACACCCATGAATATTATTATACCAGTTGTTTAAATAAAAAAAGTCAATATTATATATTTTTCTACTTTGGTGTAGAAAAAATCAGTATTATATATTAAAATATATATTGATCTTTTTTTATTTAAACAACTGGTATAATAATATTTATGGGTGTAATGATGTGTACGGATGTTTTAACACTGGACGGAGGAAGGTGTAACGATTTTCGTAAATACGAAGTGGAATACAAAAACTGGAATAGAGGATCCCAAGCCCGTGCACAACCACCATATTAAACTTCTCAAGTGTGGAAACGAAAATCAAGAATCGAATTTGGTGTAAATGGTTTTGTAGTGATTAAAGTCCCCAAACAACATGTATATTATTCTGCAAATAATCTGAAGACTTGCAGATCCTAAAGCAAGGATGAGTTTAGGACTGCTATGTCTTTTTTAATTTACTACTTTTAGAATTTGGTTTGTTTTTTTTTTTTCAGATCATTTTTTCATGAATTTTAGATCCATGCAAAGTGGGCAGAAGCACTATGTTAGAGGATAGACTAAGATGGAGCCCTATGTTATTAATTAATTATATAAAAATGACCTTCTAAAAGGTTTTTCACAATACAATAGAAACTCGATAATTTAATATTCGATTATCAACTCGATAATTTAATATTCGATTATTTAATACTCTCTAAGATAATATTTTCATACGGCTCTAACTACATTCAAATAATCAACATAGTGAAATAATAGTGAAGATAATAATCAACATAGTAAATCACTCTTTGAACGGTTCTAGCTACATTCATCTCAAATTTCAAATTTGGACTCCACTGTTAATGCGTAGTGAAAATACATGAAGGCGCTTAGAAGGTAATTACTTCATTAAATGTTGCCTGCAAATAGTATAAAGATTCATTTAAAACTCAACTTTTGAATTTCCAAGATGCTAAAGTAACTACCTTAACCTACAACCAAAGGATGTCCAGACATTTCGTTTGACATTAATTTAATGTTCTAATTAATTTAATCTCAATTAAATCTCCACCACATGCCATGGCCAACGAAATCAAATTCAAGTCCATAGCATAAATATTATATGGTGATACGCCATTCATTTAAACCCTAATGATCTATATCATTACACATGATCTAGTTATAGTTATAAAGTCAGAATATATATATATATATATATATATATATATATATATACTGAAAGGACAATCGGCTTTATTACACATAGCATGCCTAAGATAGTTGGTCGTAATGTAACAAATAAAGCCGAAGAATAACATGTTAAGAAAAAGAAAAAAAAAAGGTCTTATTAAATTTATCAATTTATATTATTACCCCAAGAAGATTACGATGCTACTATATATACATGCATACCGCATATAACTTCCTCATCAACTACTATAATCTCTTCTCTTCCTCAATATCATCTTAGCCATGAAGACAATGACTGCAATAATCACCATGATCATTGTCCTAACCGCGGCACTAACCCTAGTTCTCGCTCAAGATCACAAACCAGCCACATCCACAAGAGGTGCGAGTCGGTTTCTTCAGCAGAACAACGAAGATTTCATATTGCCTTTTCCATTTCCGCGGAATCAATGCAACAACAACCCTAATGTTTGCAACAACATATATGGTCCCAAAGGGAGTTGCTGTAATAACAGGTGCGTGAATTTGCAGAATGATTTTTTCAATTGTGGATCTTGCGGCGGAAGCTGCTCCTTCACGCAAGTTTGCTGCGGTGGGCAGTGCGTTAGCCCGCTGACCGACGTGAACAACTGCGGTAGGTGCGGCATCAAGTGCTCGAATGGCCAGTTTTGTCGGTTGGGCTTGTGCGATTATGCCTGATAATGATGGAACTCTTCAAGCTGCTTAGATACACCTACTTATATACACCTATTATATATATATATATATATATTATATTGACATATATCACACGCGCAAACACAATATAGTTGTTGATAATTATATATAAGTTATAGTATAGTTGATTCAAGCATAGCTAGGGTTCGATCAAGCATATGCAAACTAGATGTTATTATGCAAGGCAAGGATATATAAAAATAAGTGTATGAATAAATGGAATGTTTTTTCAGCATTATTGGCTGCGTGACTAAATGATTTTTCTCGTTTGATTTCGTTATTGTTATTTGGGGTGTTAAAACTGCGACCTGCGACCTTGGTCTATGATGGCTAAGCAAATGGCTCAAACTAGCTTTTGGGTCACACTAAATTTTTTTTTTGACAAAAATAGCGATAGTCGAAACCGTTGGAAATCCGTTGCATTTCGCTATTTGTGAAGGGCGAAACATCACTTATTCAAAAGAAAAAGAAAATTTAATTTTTAAAATTGCGATCCCCTTCGCAAATAATGAAAAAAAAAAGTAAAATACCTCCATTCTGCACCACCCTTGCCGGAACCTCACAGCCACCTCGCACCACCCCAAGCAGCCACCTCACCAGCCATCCCGAACAACCACTTGGCACCACCTCACAACCACATCGCGCCGTCCCAAATAGCCACTTAGCAAAAAACAGATCCGAGCTGCCACCTCGCTGCCACCCCTCGCAAGTGTTGCCATTTCATACGCACATGAATATATTTATATATATAATAATATGTATTATATCGAACGTACACGGGGATGCAAAACTGATTAATATTGCTGAGGCTAGCATTTGACGCTATGTCCATAAAATGATATTGTCTCGCTCACGGTGCTTACGGAATACGACAATCGTTCTCAAGATACAACGACAATCGTCTCATAATTGGAGCACTTCAAATTCCGATACTAACGAACTTACTCGGTGCTTTTCGAACTCTCTGACGCGTTTTGAACATATACTAAATATATTTCACGACGATAGAAGAAAAAATGCTCTAGAATTCCTACGATGTTCTAGGAGAAAATGAGATTTAGGTCAAGCTCGAGGAATGTTTAATCAGGAAATAGACATTTTTACTTATAGAGAGGGGAGGATATTCCTGTTATTAAAGAATTAATAATTGGTTATACCAATTTATTAAAAGATAAATTGGCGAAGAGTGATAAAACTTAACCAAAAGATGATTTTGGAAAGGTGAAAGGTTGATAGTCACAACTTTCCAGCAGATTCCTTTCCAAACTTTTCGACGGATTTTCTGTCAATATATTAGAAAAAGATAAAACTATATAAAATAAAATAAATGAAATTAATAGGCAGCAGACTGTCCGTACGAAATACTAAGAATAAAAAGAAGAATAAAATAAATTGAAAATGAAGAAATAAGAAAATAAAAAATTGAAAATGAAAGTCTTTAAAATGAAATTTCAGTTGCAAATACTTAAAATAAATAAATAAATAATAGTTCCGTAGATTATATTCAACTTTTTTTTGTCGATTATTGTTCAACGGACATTAGCCTGTCGCAATTCTCATTGACAATTGCATCGGCCGGATTTCCGTCGGAAACTTTCGGACAAGTTTTTTTCAAATTTTTGTAGTGCAATGACTCGAGCAAACCTCCCCGCAAATCGCTAAATGGTCATTTTACAAACTAAATAAGTCTATTAATAATGCAAGAAGCTTGGGACTAGCTTTTCAATATTACTTCCCAATGTTCTTACACATTTCCAGCACTTCAATACATTTGTTCGCTCATTTTGAAAGAGGAAAAGTAACAAAATATTGGAAAATAAAATATACAAAACTAAAATATGTCATGCTCAGCTTAAGTTTTCAGATGAATTGATTATTTAGCAAAAATCATAACAAAAAAGTACGCACTGGGTAGGGTCCCGACGCGATGGACCCGTACACTAGACCAAGTCCGAACGCTCGAGTCCATCTTCAACAGCGGGACGGTGAACCCATCCCTGAAAGAGACCTATTCGATCCGCAAGAATGCTCGAAGAACTCGGGCCAGCGTTCGATATCAACGCCCTCTATAGGTTTCAGAATTGTCTATCAAGGTCGTGCCGTAAGCTAAGGCAGACGACGCAGCAACAAGTTAGTCATAACTCAATGATCGGCAAAAGCAATGCGGTGGTGCTCAAAGCGATCATTAGTTATGACCGATATTATTACTCGCCAGATTACTGTAATAACGACCTTGTGGGATCAGATTATAAGCATCGTTCGACATGGGATCAGAGTTAATAGAAATTATGGTAGCAATAACATCCATGATCAAAATGTAACATCCATCACCAATATGGTTAGTCATTTTTTTTTTTTCTTCTCATAAATATATCTGTTCAACGATTAGCTCATGTATAAATTATCTTCTCTGATAAAATTCAGGAACAATAATGGCAGTGTTTATAAATGGAGTAGCCACAGAGATTACCGTAGGATCGCCACTGACATAAAGGGCATGTTTGGTGGAGGTTTTGCGTTGTTTGTTTCTTCAGGAATACCGCTTGAGGTCAACGAGCATGCTCGAAGCTACTTTCTGGTAATATAATATGTATTAATATTTATCTTCTACCACGATACACACATACACACACACCTATATATATATATATATCGTCACATTGATATAAATCAATGTAAACTGCTTTTGGAATCAATTTTCCTACATATCAGACGTGAAGTTGACTATCATCAACTGAAACGTTGTTGCATAACATTCCAATGGGAGTCACTACAACATTCTATCTATATAGGGACCATTGAAGCATTACAACCCAGCATTCGCAAGTAGACAGACATTAAGGTTCGACAAAACACAGTCTTTAAAGTAACGAAAAGGCCAGAGCAAGACAGCGAAGGAACATACCTCGAGATTCTTGGTATAATTCAGGGAATCAACAAGTTGCCAATGATGCATCTCATCATCACAGGGCATTATATCTTCTCCTTCTCTTGATTATATCTAAAGTGCTTCTGCAATTCTTTATCTCTTACATTCTGTTCTATCTTACACTCACCAAGCTTCATACAAATAGATCATAGCTGCTGTAGACATTTACGTCGTTCCTTCTCTGCAATAAAACTATACTGAATCGATGGTATATTATGTCATGAAGAATCTATATTTGATAAAAACAAATCAATCATGTGTTAATGACGACACGCAAAATCGAATCTTTACAAGGCAGTGAAACTCATCACAGAGCAACGATGAACATTGAAAAACTCCAACCTGGGAATCCAATTTATACAAAGATTATGATAAATCATATAAGCGTAAATGTCAAAGAAGATATATGGATCAATCCAAACCATTTTTGACTCAATACTAACACAGGTAGGTAATCTCCAATCCTCCATCACTTCCTTCTTCGCTTCTTCCCATCATCATCATCAGTCTCCTCTTCCTCGTCGCCGTCGTCATCATCACTCTGAGCACTATGATCATCGTTGTCGTGGTCTGATGGTGGGGAAGGATCTAGCCTAGCAGCATCAACGGCCCATTTAATCAACTTCCCAACCTCATCTTCATCGCTGTTTTCTTCTTCTGCAACGTAATTACCGAAATCGCCCTTGTACTCGCTCGGACCATCACTGCTGTAAGCAGGGAGCGACTTCTTGAGCTTCATGAATCTAGCGAACAGATCGTCCTCGCCCGCCACGTCATCGACCCCGTCGCTGCCTTCGGTCGTTTTCTTCTCCTCGCTTCTTCCATTCTTCGGAGGACTGCTGTCGATTTTTGGAGGATGTTTGGTATTGGGGGCCGGGGCTTTCTTTAGGGCTTGGAATCTACGGTCCAGATCTGGGTGGATGGAATCGGACGAGGAAGACGTGGCGCGTGCGATGTGGGAGTTGATGTTGAGTTTGAGAAGCGCGTCGTCCTGGGCTGCTCGGAGGAGCTGCTCTACCTCGTCGTCGTCCACGGCGTTCATCGTCTGTTAAATGTTAATTCGCTCGTCACTCTAGGATAGAAGACACGAAAGTATTTAATATATAATATTGCTTTATATTTTAATTATTATTTAGTATTCATAATATTTAATAAAGGAAATTATAAATTTAATTTTTCTTAAATATTATTTTTTTATTTATGTAAAAGTAATTATTGTAAATTAATATTATAATAAATTAAGAAGTAAAAAGTAAAATAGTAATTAAACTTGTAAGTAATTGAAAAATTACTATTTATCCTTAATAAAATAGATAGATTAATATAATAATAAATTTAAAGAGTAAAGAGTAAAATAGTAACTACACATGTCATACTAATTAATTGGAAGATTGTTAATCGAAGATAGAAGATGTATTAGTATATATACACACAATAAATATAAATATATAATATGATTTTTTTATTAAGTTATTATTATTTTAAAATGTTTAAATGATCGACAAAATTGAAATTAAAAAAAAAAAATTGAAGGGAATTTTTTTTATAAAAATGAATGGTAAATTGGATTAACAAAAAATTAAGTGATAAAATTGTAAATTGTAATTGAACTAACCGACATATTAATTCAAAAAACGATTTTGAAAAAGTACTCGATATAGAACTATATATAATCTTATCTTTATTATGAAATAATTAAATGTGGATGTTTTAAATAATAATATTAGTTAAATTATTGATGATTTGGAAGTATTATATTAAATGATGATAATGTGATAAGATGATAAGATGAGGTGTTTAATTGAAGAGTTTGTATTTTAGTGTGAGGTGTATAATTGTAATTAATGTGATTAGTTGTAATAGTGAATTATTGGTAGTATAAATAGGTGATTAGAGTTCATTGTAAATCACACCAAGTATTGAAATACTTAATCTCTCTCTAATCTCTCTCTCTTTATATTATAAGCTATATTATCATTATAATCTTAATATAAGTATAATTATAATAAAATAAACTTAATATAATATTAATCACAATTAATATTTTTATAACACGTTATCAGCACGACCGCTCTCCGTCGTCAAGATCAACCTCCGTCGAAGATCTCGTACGAGTTTAGTCAAGGTATGGTAATTTAATTTTTAATTTATACTAATCATATATTAATTGTGATTAATTTAAAAATATATATTATAAAAGTATTATTTAAAGGTTTTATAACTAAACGCCAATACCCGAGTGGTTTCGCGGAATATCGTTCACTACAAGTGACGAGAGGTCCAGGTTTCGATCCCCGTGGAGGCGTGTGATTTTTTTTTTTATGCACGTACACAACACAAGCCCACGAGGTCTTGCGGTAATCCCAACCTCAGTAGCGGCATATTATTAATCTTTCTTTAATAAGAAAAAAAATGTCGTTTTATACAAAGATGGATCTTCTACTCCTTACATTATTTACGGTGATCATTTCCGCTATGTGGATAATATTTTTACCAATGTTTTTAAAATATAATTATTAATTGTAATTTCTTTAATATTATAATTACTGAAATATATTTTATTTTGAAGGATGTCGCTATGTCCGATGTTTGATCTTTTACTTATGATTATGATTACGGCGACACTGATCTGGATGTGGATATCATTTTTTATAAGAACTTTTACAAAAGAAGATACAAAAGAAGATTTAAAAGAAGATTAATTATAAGTTTTTTTTTATTATGTAAGTTTTAATAACATGTTTTGTATTTTATTATAGTAATATGTCGAACTTGGCGAGCCTTGAGTTTGTTGCACTCGATATCACTGGAAAAAATTATTTACCTTGGGTACTAGATGCTGAAATCCATTTGAAAGCAAAAGGCTTAGGTGACACCATTGATCCCACGAAAACCACAACTGAACAAGACAAGGCGAAAGCTATGATTTTTCTTCGCCACCACATTCACGAAAATCTGAAAGTTGAATACTTAACAGAAAAGAATCCAGCTGAGTTGTGGAAAAACCTGAAAGAACGATATGGCCACTTGACAACTGTTATTCTCCCCAATGCAAAGTACGAATGGCTGAATTTACGATTGCAGGATTTTACGTCGGTAAGTGAATATAATTCTGCCGTTTATAGAGTTACTTCCACGTTGAAATTATGTGGAGAGACAATTACTGATAACGATATGCTGGAGAAAACATTCACCACATTTCATCCACAGAATATGATATTACAACAGCAATATCGGGAGAGAAAATTTAAAAAGTATTCAGATCTAATTTCTTGCTTACTTTTGGCTGAGCAAAATAATGAATTGCTGGTGAAAAATCACGAATCCCGAACGACTGGTTCTACTGCACTCCCTGAAGCGAATGCAGTCAAAGTTAATAATGACAACAGTCGAGGTAATGATCGTGGACGTGGACGTGGTGGATATCGCGGCCGTGGACGTGGTCGTGGTCAAGGTCGTGGTCAAGGCCGTGGTCGTGGCCGAGGATATTATGGTGGTGGTTATCAATATTTCCGTGGTGGTTATCATAATTATCGTGGCGGTCATCAAAATATTCCCCAGAAGAGGAAAAGTTTTGATAATAAAGATGAGAAGAGGCAAACTGAACAAAAGAATAATGATGAAAAATGTTATCGTTGCGGTGGTTCTGGCCACTGGTCGCGCAATTGTCGTACGCCCAAACATCTTGTTGAGCTATATCAGGAATCTCAAAAGGGCAAAGGAAAGAAAATCGAAATGAATTTTGTTCAGGGTGAATTCGCCTCTACCTCTGATGCCAATGATGAAAATGCTCATTTGGAAGCTGCGGATTTTCTGATCGATGAAAATTAATCTGCTATGATTTTATTTATGCATTATGATTTACTATTGTGTGTTTTATTATATATCGTTGTTTTAAGTTATCTATATGTTTGTAATGCAATATTTCTTTTTCAATAATAAATATTATGTGTTTGTTTATAAAGGATATTATTTGATGGATGCGGGCATGTGCAATGAAGAATTGTGTCTTGCAGACTGTGCAACGACGAATACGATTCTAAAAAATAAGAAATATTTCGATCATCTTGATATGAAAGAAGCCAGTGTTATTACTATATCGGGTAGCACGAATATAATTGAGGGCTCCGGAAGAGCTAATGTTTTACTGCCCAGAGGAACAAGGCTGATAATTGAAAATGCTTTATATTCTCCTAAGTCTCAAAGAAATTTATTAAGCTTTAAAGCTATTCGACATAACGGATATCATATTGAGACTGCAGAAAAAGGAGATATTGAATATTTGCATATTACAAAAGTGATATCGAATGACAAAAGAATTGTGGAAATATTACCATCTTTTGACTCTGGGCTATATTACACATATCTTAAAACAATTGAATCACATGCAATCGTAAACCAGAAGTTTACTAATGATAATACATTTGTTGTTTGGCATGACCGGTTGGGCCATCCCGGTTCAATTATGATGCGGAGAATAATTCAAAATTCACGTGGACATTTAATGAAGAACCAGAAGATTCTTCAATCGAATGAATTATCATGTGTTGCTTGCTCTAAAGGGAAGTTGATTATTCGTCCATCACCAATAAAAATAAAGAATGAATCTATAAGATTTTTGGAACGTATACAAGGTGATATTTGTGGACCGATACATCCATCGTGTGGACCATTTAGATATTTCATGGTATTGATTGATGCATCAACTAGATGGTCTCATGTATGTTTGTTATCAACGCGGAATGTAGCTTTTGCGAGATTGCTTGCTCAGTTGATTCGATTAAGAGCACATTTTCCGGATTATCCAATAAAGAAAATACGCCTTGATAATGCTGGTGAATTTACTTCCAAGGCATTTAATGAATATTGCATGTCTATTGGAATTGATGTTGAGCACCCCGTGCCACATGTCCATACGCAAAACGGTCTTGCAGAATCGTTGATTAAAAGGTTGCAATTAATTGCAAGACCATTATTAATGAAGTCGAAACTTCCCTCTTCTTGTTGGGGACATGCTATATTACATGCAGCGGCACTAATCCGCATCAGGCCAACAAGTTATAATGATATCTCCCCGATACAAATGGTTTATGGTCAGGAACCAAATATTTCCCATCTGAGAATTTTTGGATGTGCGGTATATGTTCCAATTGCTCCACCACAACGCACGAAGATGGGACCTCAAAGGAAGTTGGGAATATATGTCGGATTTGAATCTCCATCGATAATAAAATATTTAGAACCTCTAACTGGAGATTTATTTACGGCTAGATTTGCCGATTGTCATTTCGATGAATCGAATTTTCCGACATTAGGGGGAGAAAAGAAACAGCTGGAAATGAGTATTAGTTGGAATGAATTATCGCTAAATCATTATGATCCTCGAACGAAAGAATGTGAACTAGAAGTTCAAAAGATAATTCATTTACAAGGATTAGCTAATCAACTGCCAGATAGCTTTACTGACCTTAAAAGAGTGACTAAGTCACATATACCAGCTGTTAATGCTCCTGCAAAAGTTAATGTTCCTGGAGAACATATAATGATCGAGCCTAAACCACAACTAAAACGTGGTAGGCCCTCGGGTTCCAAAGATAAAAATCCTCGAAAAAGAAAAGGAGCAAATAATAAGAATGGTCCAGTCGAGGATTTATCGACTCTAGAAGAGTCAATGGGCATTAATGATTATGATAATGGAAATCAGGTACCTGAAATTTTTGAGAATAATGATAATGAAGAGATCTCGATAAATTATGCTCAAAATGGAATTAGATGGAACCGAGAAAAAGTCAACGTTGACAATAAATTCTCATTTAACGTAGCGCTACATGAAATGAATGAGATAAATGAGAATGAGGATCATGAACCAGGGTCTGTAAAAGAATGCAGACAAAGAAATGATTGGCCAAAATGGAAAGATGCAATCGAGGCAGAATTAAAATCACTTGAGAAACGAAAAGTTTTCGGACCTGTAGTCCGCATACCAGAAAATGTAAAGCCGGTTGGATATAAATGGGTTTTCATCAGAAAGAGAAATGAAAACGGTGAAATTGTGAGATACAAAGCACGGCTTGTTGCACAAGGCTTTTCACAACGACCTGGTATTGATTATGAGGAGACGTATTCTCCTGTGGTGGATGCAACGACTTTTCGTTATTTAATTAGTCTGGCAGTACGTGAAGGACTCGATATGCGTCTAATGGATGTTGTCACCGCTTATTTATATGGATCACTTGATAGTGATATATATATGAAACTTCCCGAGGGATTTCAGTTACCTGAAAATTCAGGGCCCCGAAATGAGTACTCAATCAAGCTAAATAAATCGCTTTATGGATTAAAGCAATCTGGGCGTATGTGGTATAATCGCCTAAGTGAATATTTATCGAAAGAGGGGTATAAAAATGATCAAACTTGCCCGTGCATATTTATGAAAAGATCTGGAAATGAATTTGTCATCATTTCAGTTTATGTTGATGATATTAACATAATTGGAACTCCTGAAGAGTTATCAAAAGCCGTTAATTGTTTGAAAAAAGAGTTTGAAATGAAAGATCTCGGTAAAACGAAATTTTGTCTTGGACTGCAAATTGAATATTTAAAGAATGGGATATTCGTACATCAAGAGACTTATACGAAAAAGGTATTGAAAAGATTTTATATGGATAAAGCTCATCCATTGGATACTCCAATGATTGTTCGATCTTTAGATGTGAATAAAGATCCGTTTAGACCTTGCGAAAACGATGAAGAATTACTTGGTCCTGAAGTACCATATCTCAGTGCTATTGGAGCCCTAATGTATTTAACGAGTCATACGCGACCTGATATAGCGTTCGCTGTGAATCTATTGGCGAGATATAGTTCGTCACCGACTCGTAGACATTGGAATGGAATTAAGCGAATTTTTCGATACCTTCAAGGAACAACTGATATGGGATTGTTCTATTCTAATGAATCAAAAACAGATTTGATTGGGTATGCAGATGCTGGTTTTCTATCTGACCCACATAATGCTCGATCGCAAACGGGCTATTTATTTACACATGGCGGAACCGCTATTTCATGGCGGTCAGTTAAATAAAGTTTAACGGCTACTTCTAATCATGCAGAAATTTTAGCTATTCATGAAGCTAGCCGAGAATGTGTTTGGTTGCGATCGATAATTGAGCATATACAACAAACCAGTGGGCTAGTATCGAAAAAGTTACTTCCTACGATTTTATATGAAGATAATGTTGCATGCATTGCCCAATTAAAGGAAGGATATATTAAGGGAGATAGAACAAAGCATATTTCACCAAAAATTTTCTTTACACACGATTTAGAGAAAAATGGTGATATTGATGTACAACAAGTGCGATCAAGTGAAAATCTTGCAGATTTATTCACGAAAGCACTTCCCCCAATAATTTTCAAAAGATTGGTATATTCAATTGGAGTTCGAAAACTTCGAGATCTTAAATGATGTCATCATCAGGGGGAGTAAATGCGCGTTGCACTCTTTTTCCCTTCACTGAGGTTTTTCCCATGTGGTTTTCCCAGTAAGGTTTTTAATGAGGCAACAATCGAAAGCGTATCTAAAAGAATCATGTACTCTTTTTCCTTCATTAGGTTTTTATCCCATTGGGTTTTCCTAATAAGGTTTTAACGAGGCATATTCTTTGAAAACATCCAAGGGGGAGTATTATGAAATAATTAAATGTGGATGTTTTAAATAATAATATTAGTTAAATTATTGATGATTTGGAAGTATTATATTAAATGATGATAATGTGATAAGATGATAAGATGAGGTGTTTAATTGAAGAGTTTGTATTTTAGTGTGAGGTGTATAATTGTAATTAATGTGATTAGTTGTAATAGTGAATTATTAGTAGTATAAATATGTGATTAGAGTTCATTGTAAATCACACCAAGTATTGAAATACTTAATCTCTCTCTAATCTCTCTCTCTTTATATTATAAGCTATATTATCATTATAATCTTAATATAAGTATAATTATAATAAAATAATCTTAATATAATATTAATCACAATTAATATTTTTATAACAATCTTATCTTATATAAGAATAGAAATATTGTTTTCCTACTATAACTACACGTGTCCTTCTTTATATTGTAATAAATAAATTAAAATCAAATATAAAAAAACATAAAAAAAAATATACCCACTATCACACGAAAGTGGAAAAAATTCTTCACAATACATCTCGGTCGAATTGCTTCTGTAAGTATTCCCTTTCCTCCGATCTCTTATCTTCTCAATTGATGGAATATTAGATTGAAGAATACATCATCTCTTTTACTTCCAAATTTAACCTTAGATTCGGCTAGCTTTACCCTAAAATTTGCAGTGATAATTAAAAGACTGAGCAACAATCATTCTCGTCACTAGTACAATAGGAATTCAACGTTTGAAGATAAGATATTTGGAAGTAATTTGTTTGCTGGTATGCGAAACCTAGTCCCTACCCGTCGTCGCAAGTATGATTGTTGTCCAGTCCTTTAATTATCACCGTAAATTTTAAGGTAAAGCTAATCTGGGGTTAAATTTGAAAGTAAAAGAGATGAGGGTTTCTTCAATCTAATATTCCATCAATTGATAAGATAATAGATTGGAGGAAAGGGAATACTTACAGAAGCAATTCGATTGAGATGTATTGTGAAGAATTTTTTCCACTTACGTGTGATAGTGGATATATTTTTTTATGTTTTTTATATTTGATTATAATTTATTTGTGGCAAAATTATGAAATTTGGTCACTAAGTATACATGTTTTCGTTTTTGAGCCACTATGTTTGATAATTGCAAAAATAGGTCACTAACTTTGTATGTCAAAATAATTTTTGGTTATGTTTTCAATTTTGGGTCACTAAGTATATATTTTTCGATTTTGGGTCACTAAGTATCATTTCAACTTTGGGTCATAATTCAAAAATTGATACTTAGTGACCGTAAATCGAAAAATATATACTTAGTGACCTAAAATTGAAAGGATAACCCAAAATTGACATACAAAGTTAGTGACCTACTTTTGTAATTATCAAATATAGTGACCCAAAAACGAAAACAAGTAATTAGTGACTTAGAATTATAATTTTGCCATTTATTTATTATAATTTAAAGAAGAACACGTGTAGTTATGGTAAGAAAGCTACATTTTTATTCTTATATAAGATAAGATATGTATATATTATATTAGAAAAAATAGTCTTTTTTAGGGATATCATTTTTAGAGTGATAACTTATAATTTTAGTTAATGAACCAAATAAAAGAACGCGTCAAAAAAAGACAACAAATATAAGAAAATTGGGCAATGAATGTTTACCATGGCTGCAGTATATCCGCGCCATCAATACAACGAAGAAAAAAAAAAGGACGAAAAAAATGGGCTTTATTATGAAATAATTAAATGTGGATGTTTTAAATAATAATATTAGTTAAATTATTGATGATTTGGAAGTATTATATTAAATGATGATAATGTGATAAGATGATAAGATGAGGTGTTTAATTGAAGAGTTTGTATTTTAGTATGAGGTGTATAATTGTAATTAATGTGATTAGTTGTAATAGTGAATTATTAGTAGTATAAATAGGTGATTAGAGTTCATTGTAAATCACACCAAGTATTGAAACACTTAATCTCTCTCTAATCTCTCTCTTTATTATTATAAGCTATATTATCATTATAATCTTAATATAAGTATAATTATAATAAAATAATCTTAATATAATATTAATCACAATTACTATTTTTATAACACGTTATCAGCACGACCGCTCTCCGTCGTCAAGTTCAACCTCCGTCGAAGATCTCGTACGAGTTTAGTCAAGGTATGGTAATTTAATTTTTAATTTATACTAATCATATATTAATTGTGATTAATTTAAAAATATATATTATAAAAGTATTATTTAAAGGTTTTATAACTAAACGCCAATACCCGAGTGGTTTCGCGGAATATCGTTCACTACAAGTGACGAGAGGTCCAGGTTTCGATCCCCGTGGAGGCGTGTGATTTTTTTTATTTATGCACGTACACAACACAAGCCCACGAGGTCTTGCGGTAATCCCAACCTCAGTAGCGGCATATTATTAATCTTTCTTTAATAAGAAAAAAATGTCGTTTTATACAAAGATGGATCTTCTACTCCTTACATTATTTACGGTGATCATTTCCGCTATGTGGATAATATTTTTACCAATGTTTTTAAAATATAATTATTAATTGTAATTTCTTTAATATTATAATTACTGAAATATATTTTATTTTGAAGGATGTCGCTATGTCCGATGTTTGATCTTTTACTTATGATTATGATTACGGCGACACTGATCTGGATGTGGATATCATTTTTTATAAGAACTTTTACAAAAGAAGATACAAAAGAAGATTTAAAAGAAGATTAATTATAAGTTTTTTTTTATTATGTAAAGTTTTAATAACATGTTTTGTATTTTATTATAGTAATATGTCGAACTTGGCGAGCCTTGAGTTTGTTGCACTCGATATCACTGGAAAAAATTATTTACCTTGGGTACTAGATGCTGAAATCCATTTGAAAGCAAAAGGCTTAGGTGACACCATTGATCCCACGAAAACCACAACTGAACAAGACAAGGCGAAAGCTATGATTTTTCTTCGCCACCACATTCACGAAAATCTGAAAGTTGAATACTTAACAGAAAAGAATCCAGCTGAGTTGTGGAAAAACCTGAAAGAACGATATGGCCACTTGACAACTGTTATTCTCCCCAATGCAAAGTACGAATGGCTGAATTTACGATTGCAGGATTTTACGTCGGTAAGTGAATATAATTCTGCCGTTTATAGAGTTACTTCCACGTTGAAATTATGTGGAGAGACAATTACTGATAACGATATGCTGGAGAAAACATTCACCACATTTCATCCACAGAATATGATATTACAACAGCAATATCGGGAGAGAAAATTTAAAAAGTATTCAGATCTAATTTCTTGCTTACTTTTGGCTGAGCAAAATAATGAATTGCTGGTGAAAAATCACGAATCCCGAACGACTGGTTCTACTGCACTCCCTGAAGCGAATGCAGTCAAAGTTAATAATGACAACAGTCGAGGTAATGATCGTGGACGTGGACGTGGTGGATATCGCGGCCGTGGACGTGGTCGTGGTCAAGGTCGTGGTCAAGGCCGTGGTCGTGGCCGAGGATATTATGGTGGTGGTTATCAATATTTCCGTGGTGGTTATCATAATTATCGTGGCGGTCATCAAAATATTCCCCAGAAGAGGAAAAGTTTTGATAATAAAGATGAGAAGAGGCAAACTGAACAAAAGAATAATGATGAAAAATGTTATCGTTGCGGTGGTTCTGGCCACTGGTCGCGCAATTGTCGTACGCCCAAACATCTTGTTGAGCTATATCAGGAATCTCAAAAGGGCAAAGGAAAGAAAATCGAAATGAATTTTGTTCAGGGTGAATTCGCCTCTACCTCTGATGCCAATGATGAAAATGCTCATTTGGAAGCTGCGGATTTTCTGATCGATGAAAATTAATCTGCTATGATTTTATTTATGCATTATGATTTACTATTGTGTGTTTTATTATATATCGTTGTTTTAAGTTATCTATATGTTTGTAATGCAATATTTCTTTTTCAATAATAAATATTATGTGTTTGTTTATAAAGGATATTATTTGATGGATGCGGGCATGTGCAATGAAGAATTGTGTCTTGCAGACTGTGCAACGACGAATACGATTCTAAAAAATAAGAAATATTTCGATCATCTTGATATGAAAGAAGCCAGTGTTATTACTATATCGGGTAGCACGAATATAATTGAGGGCTCCGGAAGAGCTAATGTTTTACTGCCCAGAGGAACAAGGCTGATAATTGAAAATGCTTTATATTCTCCTAAGTCTCAAAGAAATTTATTAAGCTTTAAAGCTATTCGACATAACGGATATCATATTGAGACTGCAGAAAAAGGAGATATTGAATATTTGCATATTACAAAAGTGATATCGAATGACAAAAGAATTGTGGAAATATTACCATCTTTTGACTCTGGGCTATATTACACATATCTTAAAACAATTGAATCACATGCTATCGTAAACCAGAAGTTTACTAATGATAATACATTTGTTGTTTGGCATGACCGGTTGGGCCATCCCGGTTCAATTATGATGCGGAGAATAATTCAAAATTCACGTGGACATTTAATGAAGAACCAGAAGATTCTTCAATCGAATGAATTATCATGTGTTGCTTGCTCTAAAGGGAAGTTGATTATTCGTCCATCACCAATAAAAATAAAGAATGAATCTATAAGATTTTTGGAACGTATACAAGGTGATATTTGTGGACCGATACATCCATCGTGTGGACCATTTAGATATTTCATGGTATTGATTGATGCATCAACTAGATGGTCTCATGTATGTTTGTTATCAACGCGGAATGTAGCTTTTGCGAGATTGCTTGCTCAGTTGATTCGATTAAGAGCACATTTTCCGGATTATCCAATAAAGAAAATACGCCTTGATAATGCTGGTGAATTTACTTCCAAGGCATTTAATGAATATTGCATGTCTATTGGAATTGATGTTGAGCACCCCGTGCCACATGTCCATACGCAAAACGGTCTTGCAGAATCGTTGATTAAAAGGTTGCAATTAATTGCAAGACCATTATTAATGAAGTCGAAACTTCCCTCTTCTTGTTGGGGACATGCTATATTACATGCAGCGGCACTAATCCGCATCAGGCCAACAAGTTATAATGATATCTCCCCGATACAAATGGTTTATGGTCAGGAACCAAATATTTCCCATCTGAGAATTTTTGGATGTGCGGTATATGTTCCAATTGCTCCACCACAACGCACGAAGATGGGACCTCAAAGGAAGTTGGGAATATATGTCGGATTTGAATCTCCATCGATAATAAAATATTTAGAACCTCTAACTGGAGATTTATTTACGGCTAGATTTGCCGATTGTCATTTCGATGAATCGAATTTTCCGACATTAGGGGGAGAAAAGAAACAGCTGGAAATGAGTATTAGTTGGAATGAATTATCGCTAAATCATTATGATCCTCGAACGAAAGAATGTGAACTAGAAGTTCAAAAGATAATTCATTTACAAGGATTAGCTAATCAACTGCCAGATAGCTTTACTGACCTTAAAAGAGTGACTAAGTCACATATACCAGCTGTTAATGCTCCTGCAAAAGTTAATGTTCCTGGAGAACATATAATGATCGAGCCTAAACCACAACTAAAACGTGGTAGGCCCTCGGGTTCCAAAGATAAAAATCCTCGAAAAAGAAAAGGAGCAAATAATAAGAATGGTCCAGTCGAGGATTTATCGACTCTAGAAGAGTCAATGGGCATTAATGATTATGATAATGGAAATCAGGTACCTGAAATTTTTGAGAATAATGATAATGAAGAGATCTCGATAAATTATGCTCAAAATGGAATTAGATGGAACCGAGAAAAAGTCAACGTTGACAATAAATTCTCATTTAACGTAGCGCTACATGAAATGAATGAGATAAATGAGAATGAGGATCATGAACCAGGGTCTGTAAAAGAATGCAGACAAAGAAATGATTGGCCAAAATGGAAAGATGCAATCGAGGCAGAATTAAAATCACTTGAGAAACGAAAAGTTTTCGGACCTGTAGTCCGCATACCAGAAAATGTAAAGCCGGTTGGATATAAATGGGTTTTCATCAGAAAGAGAAATGAAAACGGTGAAATTGTGAGATACAAAGCACGGCTTGTTGCACAAGGCTTTTCACAACGACCTGGTATTGATTATGAGGAGACGTATTCTCCTGTGGTGGATGCAACGACTTTTCGTTATTTAATTAGTCTGGCAGTACGTGAAGGACTCGATATGCGTCTAATGGATGTTGTCACCGCTTATTTATATGGATCACTTGATAGTGATATATATATGAAACTTCCCGAGGGATTTCAGTTACCTGAAAATTCAGGGCCCCGAAATGAGTACTCAATCAAGCTAAATAAATCGCTTTATGGATTAAAGCAATCTGGGCGTATGTGGTATAATCGCCTAAGTGAATATTTATCGAAAGAGGGGTATAAAAATGATCAAACTTGCCCGTGCATATTTATGAAAAGATCTGGAAATGAATTTGTCATCATTTCAGTTTATGTTGATGATATTAACATAATTGGAACTCCTGAAGAGTTATCAAAAGCCGTTAATTGTTTGAAAAAGAGTTTGAAATGAAAGATCTCGGTAAAACGAAATTTTGTCTTGGACTGCAAATTGAATATTTAAAGAATGGGATATTCGTACATCAAGAGACTTATACGAAAAAGGTATTGAAAAGATTTTATATGGATAAAGCTCATCCATTGGATACTCCAATGATTGTTCGATCTTTAGATGTGAATAAAGATCCGTTTAGACCTTGCGAAAACGATGAAGAATTACTTGGTCCTGAAGTACCATATCTCAGTGCTATTGGAGCCCTAATGTATTTAACGAGTCATACGCGACCTGATATAGCGTTCGCTGTGAATCTATTGGCGAGATATAGTTCGTCACCGACTCGTAGACATTGGAATGGAATTAAGCGAATTTTTCGATACCTTCAAGGAACAACTGATATGGGATTGTTCTATTCTAATGAATCAAAAACAGATTTGATTGGGTATGCAGATGCTGGTTTTCTATCTGACCCACATAATGCTCGATCGCAAACGGGCTATTTATTTACACATGGCGGAACCGCTATTTCATGGCGGTCAGTTAAACAAAGTTTAACGGCTACTTCTTCTAATCATGCGGAAATTTTAGCTATTCATGAAGCTAGCCGAGAATGTGTTTGGTTGCGATCGATAATTGAGCATATACAACAAACCAGTGGGCTAGTATCGAAAAAGTTACTTCCTACGATTTTATATGAAGATAATGCTGCATGCATTGCCCAATTAAAGGAAGGATATATTAAGGGAGATAGAACAAAGCATATTTCACCAAAATTTTTCTTTACACACGATTTAGAGAAAAATGGTGATATTGATGTACAACAAGTGCGATCAAGTGAAAATCTTGCAGATTTATTCACGAAAGCACTTCCCCCAATAATTTTCAAAAGATTGGTATATTCAATTGGAGTTCGAAAACTTCGAGATCTTAAATGATGTCATCATCAGGGGGAGTAAATGCGCGTTGCACTCTTTTTCCCTTCACTGAGGTTTTTCCCATGTGGTTTTCCCAGTAAGGTTTTTAATGAGGCAACAATCGAAAGCGTATCTAAAAGAATCATGTACTCTTTTTCCTTCATTAGGTTTTTATCCCATTGGGTTTTTCCTAATAAGGTTTTAACGAGGCATATTCTTTGAAAACATCCAAGGGGGAGTATTATGAAATAATTAAATGTGGATGTTTTAAATAATAATATTAGTTAAATTATTGATGATTTGGAAGTATTATATTAAATGATGATAATGTGATAAGATGATAAGATGAGGTGTTTAATTGAAGAGTTTGTATTTTAGTGTGAGGTGTATAATTGTAATTAATGTGATTAGTTGTAATAGTGAATTATTAGTAGTATAAATAGGTGATTAGAGTTCATTGTAAATCACACCAAGTATTGAAATACTTAATCTCTCTCTAATCTCTCTCTTTATTATTATAAGCTATATTATCATTATAATCTTAATATAAGTATAATTATAATAAAATAATCTTAATATAATATTAATCACAATTAATATTTTTATAACAGGCTTGATCTATTAGGGTTTTATGTTTTACAGCAATAACTTATGAATGTAGTGTTAAATTCGGCATCTGGCCTACGCATACAGACCCGCATAGGAGGAGACTTGACCGCATAAGTTGCGGACTTCCATCCTAAAATCAATTGTTGATAGGTGGAGTGACCCATCAACTTATAAGCTAGTCAACTTCTCTCGAATTAGTCGATGTGGGATACATGTGAATTATCAATCTCAACATGTAGTAGAACTTTTATAAAATTCTCATATGAAAACTGAGACGATTAACGTTTACCTCATTTTATTAGGTCTTTAAATATGATAAGATCGGAGCGCCACAGTTTCAGATCGCAACTTAGTTTAACTTCTATAAATTCTTAGACCATCTCCAACCAAAAAACTCATTTTTAATCTCAAACTCATTCTCAAATTGAATTGCAATAATTCTTCTCCAACCATCAAACTCATTTTCAAACTCAAAAAAATATTAATTTTACAAGATTTCAATACTACCCACATATTTTATGACTTTACAACTTTAATCACGATATTATTTTAAATTCGATGAGAAAATATTAAATAAAATTAATAATATAATTTTTCTTAGTACCAATTTTAATATTAAAATTAAATTTGATGAGAAAATATTTAATAAAATTCTGAAATTGTGGTCAAAATAATATTTAATTATTATAATGCGTAGAAACAAAATAAATAATAAGATATAAAATATTATTTCTTAAAATAAAGACATTATTTATTTTGACAATTTTATAATCATAATTATTAATAAATAAATATGAAATTTCCTTTTTATATTTTTATTTATTTTTATTTTTGTATATGTGTGATTTAGTAATTAAATCAAATAATAGGACCTCTATAGCAATTTTCAAATCTCAAACTCATATTATGGGTTCAAACGCAAAAATTGAATCTAAATTATGATGGAGAAGGTCAAAATTTAATTTTGAATTTGAGTTTGAGGTACCATTGGAAGTATTATTAACTCATATTTTGGATTTTTCAGTATGATTCAAGTTGCTCATGAGAAAAATCCAGGTTGAACCAAATAAAATGAAACGGCAAAACAAAATAATAAAAATAAGAAGACGATGAATGTTCCCCTCATTTTGTTGTCGCTGTAATACGATAGATTTGGTGCCGCCATTGCGAGGAAGAAAAAGACGAATATATCGTGGTTTTAAGGGTCAGGGTTTTCCTAATGGTTGAGTAGAATTATTGTACAATAGTCTAATTTGATCTATTCTAAATCAAATAATCAGAAGTTTCATTAGTCAATAATATCTAACTTTTTGCATATTTTATTTAAAAAGTTAATTACATTTGTATACCTTAAAATAATATAACAGACTTTAGAGTGAATTTTTTTAAAAAAAAAATAAAACGTCTATTATGGTTGAATTTTACATTATTGGACCATTGATAGAATTTCAAGTGGAAAGTTAAATAAAAATAACATTTATGGTTGATTTCACAAATGATGGTGGTGGGACTAAATTGTAAAGCTTTAACGATCTTTTAATAGATATGCATACCATCCATGTGGATGTTTAAATGTCAACGTATAGCCAGTTGTACTATAAATTTATTTACAATATCAATATGGTAAGTGTAGATAATAAAAGATAGTAATATACTCGCGCAGATAGAGAGATTCATACGTGATATTCATTGAAAAATACTGCTGCACTCTTTTAGTATTTGATGATCAGTGAAATAATTTCAACCTTATTTACTATCATTGCTGCGATCGAATACGCAGATATAATAAACTACGTGCTACAGTTCTCTGCCCGAACAAAGACAAAAGTACAACAACAAAAAAAAGAGCCGTTATTAGATTCAGTCAGGAGAAGAAATCTGATCTTGGGGTTGAGCCAGAAATGGCTTGAACGTCATGACTAGTCCGACGAACTCCACCACGTTCAATATGAAAAACACCACGTGGACGCCTGCAATAAACCGTAGATTTTCGACTTGTAAACACTTGAAAGTACAGAGCATTAGAGAGTTGAGTTTTCTGAAACTAAAGTACTCCCACTGACAGATATTGAATACCTGGTAAGAAGTCTGCATCTTGCCGACGTTGCGCCCAAGAGAGTCTGCGTAATGGTTTTTTTTTTGGTTCAACGATGTAAGAAGAAAACAATGAGAAATAAAAGAACTCACAAGGCGCCGCCAGAGGCTGGACCGATTGCTTTGAACAGAGACATTGCGGACATGGATATGCCGTTCGCAAGTCCTCTTTCTTCCTGGGACTGTAACGATCATTCCAAATACAACTTATTCGACCATCAAATGGATGTGCCCGAATAAACATGCAAGAGAAATGGGAAACTCACCACTGCTCTGTTTTGCATCACTAGCAAGCCTGTTGTAGTAGATATCTGGAAATTTTCATACCCAAATCAGTACAATGATGTCTCAAGCGAAAAGGATGTGTTGAAGGGTTCGAAATATCAGCTCTTCTTACAGAGAGAATATTCTTCAGCATGGAAGCCGAGTTGATCAACAAGATGAGTAAGAAGCCGCTTAATTTGGCTATGAAGGGGTAACTAGTCAGCAACGGTATGGAAATAACCTGCAAATGGAAAATCAGAAACAACTATAATCGAAAGAAATCGAAAGACTGAAAAACAAAATGAGTGAGAGCTTAATCGAAAGACTTACAGCTCCTATTCGAGCAACCAAGACAGGTCCTAGATTTCTATCTATCCTAGCGTATGCAAAGAGTTGAAACAATAACATCCCGATGCCTAAACGGTCGAGGAAACACAAGCCATATTAAATACTTAAAACAAACAATTGACGGAAATATTATAAAACATTCGAGATAAAGCCATTAACGTAAGAGTTAAATGTGGTTGAATGTTTTCAAACCTGTGATCGAAAGAACTTCACCAACATCGGCGCTATTAAAGCTCAGCCCTCCCAACTTTCTTGGGCTGACTGCCCACAATGAGAATATCTGGGGAAGGAAGTAAAGAACTTGGCTTTGGAAATCGCACGGTAAGCAAGTTGGGACATAGAGCGCAGTTGATGAGTTCTATTTACCTCGGTATAGGCCATGTCATGAAGTTGGAAAACACAGTAGACCATGATGGCTGACATTAAGGGCCAATTCTTCAAGATTCTGCTCCTTCTTGGTGGATCGACAACTGATTCAGATGCTTCTCTAACATCATCGACTTTGCTTTCTTTGCAATGGCGGACGTGAATAGTTTCCTACGGTTAGATAACTAGATGATATACTTCTCTTTCATCATGTCCACATTCTACATTACTGATTATATAAACTGGTGAAGATGGTGCTTGGGATCATATCACTTGGTGCAATTTTTAAATTGGAGAAAAAGGGAAAAAAATATCAAACTTCGAAAAAAGAGAAAAAGTGAAGTTAGAGGCAAGTTTCCGAACAAGAAAACATACAGGAAGCCAAAAGGCGGTGATTGATGCCACTAGTGCAAAGATTGAAATAACTAGACACGGCAAGAAATATGGAAACCTGCAGATAAAATAGAGTATAAGGAGATAAAATAGTGAGTTTGCAAGAGAATCGAATAAACTGAAAGAAACTGATCTGCAGCATGTAGACAAATACATTACCTTGCGAATAGAGAATCTTTAGGAAATATTTGTGGATACTTCTCGGCAGGCTGCATTCAAACAAACCAGTTCGTAAACTATATTACTCTAATTTTGAGGGATAACAATCATCCCACATATATATAGATGTGAAGAACAATCCATCGAATGATTAGTGAAAGGAAGTCCATTGATTGTACCTACCTGTGCAAGAAAACCTCCAACGGCTGGACCAATGACCAAGCCTATGCCCCAAGCCGTGCTCACCACTGACATGCCCAAAGCTTCATGTTCTCTACGACAGATCTCAGACACATATGCCTGGATACATATGTCTGTATAAGTACATGTAATAACAACCAATGCCAAGTAGCATATGTATCACTGATTCACGAGCTTCCAGCTATTTGTTACATGGTACAATTGGATCAAATAAGACGATCCCATGATTCTCTATGTTGATTCTCTTTCTTGAAAATGAGAGTACTATGAAGATCGTGGATATGTGGGGACATACTCTAATAGGACCAAGTATGCCGCACAAGCTCCCGAGAAGAAACCTCGTTGAAATCGCCATCCAAAAGTTTACACTGACGCCGAAAAGGGTATTCAATACAACCCTGTATTCAAATGACAAAAGGACCTCAGTTTCGATTTTCAATAATATATATCGTCATCAGGATGAAAAACAATCTCAATCACGGCTTACACTGTAAAACTGCCTATGATTATTACTGGCTTACGGCCATATTTATCAGCCACCACTCCCCAGAGAAGAGACGTTAAAGCTCTCCCAATCATGAACGCAGATCCTTAACATAAAGGTAACTAAGAAATTAAAAATTAAACATCTAAAAATATGCTGAAATTCACTGCGTGTTAAACTAACCGACATAACCAGCATAGTAACTGATATCTTCCTCCCTCTTTGCAATATGGAAGTCTCTGACCTTCACAGAAGTATGACAAATGATGAAACGATAACACTCTTAAAACCAAAATAAGTCTGTGCTTCATAGGCAAGAGTGTGTGACTAACCATGAAATAAAGGAACGGAAATAGCGATGATATCGGGAGAGCTGTCAATAAAACCAAAGGATTCCATTAATCCCAACGCAACTCATAAACGTAAACTCTGCACAAACGATATCAAACGCGAAAGACAGCCTCAAAACCAGCGAAAAAGTTCAACTTTTTTTCTGAAGCAAGAACATGGAATAAACTAAAGAACATACAATCAGCCCAGAAATAGAGTTAAAAGAGAAGCATAAAGAAAGTATTGATCCCATTAGAAACGTCTTTCAAGAACAAACCTGCAGCTAGAGTTACGATCCACACAAAAAGCAAGTACTTTACAGGGATCCCACTATTCGACCGTTTAAACCTCTCGACCTTGCAGCCCTCGCAGCACTTGTCGTTGTATCTGAGCTCTTCAGCTCCACCCCCTTTCTTGATCAACGGCTCTTCGTTATCGGCCATCCTTTAATTTCCCTCTTACTGCTTCAATGGAGCTGAAACTACAAATGATTCGCCACGCTTCGAGAGGTCCGCGAGGGTGGTCGTATTTGAAAGGGAACTTTTTTTTCTTTGGGTATGACTCGGCACAGCATGCACTTACACATAACTAACACGTTGAGGTATTGGAGAAAATGAAAATGGTCACCACAAAGGCAATAAATGTCCGACCTTTGAATTTGATTGCTAAATCAAAGAACAGAAAGGAGATTGATTAGTCAGCCAACTCGTTATGCTTCGCCAGGCAGTAGCTTTATAGTCGGGACACGTGATGGGTCGGAACACGGTCAACTGCAATAAATATATATCTTCTAAAGCACCTAACCTAACCATGTAAGAGGTCATTTAATACAAACAATAAGATCGGATGGAATCACAAACATGATCTATTCTCTTCACATGGGCTAAATTTTACTTTTTTTTAATGGCGTAAGCGTAACGATCTGGTTTAGCTCCATAATTGGTTGTGTCGGTGATTGAAGTCCTAAGAGAAGAGAATTGTGTTTGATTTTGTCAAAAATCGTTCCAAGTTTACATGAGATTCTTAAATCGTTTATATACAATAAAGGCTGAATAAGATTACCACCCATGGATAAGATAAACTACAAGACTAAAAGACACCCTATTATATACATAATAACAACTATCAACGAAAGAAATAATTAAAAGACAAACTACTAACTTAGCAATCCACAAGCTATTCCTTTTGTTATGAAAATGACATCCCTCGATTTCCAGCTTGATGTTCTTTAACGTGTGTGAAGATCAATCCAAGAAACACGATATTGAAAGTGATCGAATGCAAAAACAGCAAAGAAAATGAAAAACAGAACACAATTTAATGTAGTTCGGCTGCGACTTCCAGCCTAATCCACGGACCAATAGAGCCTCTCTTATTCAAATTAAGTGAAGAGTTTACAACTATTCAACACCCTCTACAAATCTCTAGTTCACAACTCTCTCTAATTCTCACTCTACAGAAAAATACAAGTGCTCAAAGATCATAGAATGAAACTCGACTTCTAATATTTATACAAAGATCATAGAATGAAACTCGATTTCTGATATTTACAAGCAGAATTCTATAATTGATTCTTTAAAGCTTTATCGACTTGTACCTAGCGCTTCCCAGCTTGTATCCCGAGTGCTAGTTCACTTATAAATGCGCTATCACGATTCTTCGAGGTTTGATCTCGGCACTTGATTTAACTTCGTACCTGATCCAAAGATTCTTGTTTAAACTCCGAACTTTGAATCTTACCCTTCATATATCGCGCGACTTCGATCCAACGGCTGCGATTTAAACTAAAATTCAGACTTAATCTTTTCATCTCAGGCCGTGATCGATTAGGCTCATTTCCGACCACCTCTCGGCCTTGTTCGCCGAAGTTTAGGCTCATTAATCCTAACAATCTCCACCTTGAGCCTAGAACTCCAATTTCTATCACAAAGCTCCACCTTAACACCTCAAACACGAGGGCTACACGTGCCTGAAAAACATACCAGAATCAGCTTTCAAACCTTCAGTTTTGGCTTCGGATCTGCATAATCCAACTCTTGATTCAACTGCAATCCTCAACCAATGCTCCACATTGATTCATTCTCCTTGCTCTGTTGGTCTTCAAACTGTTTAGCAGCTTCGAGCCTCGAAAGAAACCATGTTAGCTCCATTTGGAACCAACACGGTTCTTTGAGCTCTTTTTCTTCATCTCCCATGAAGTCTTCTCCTTCATGGCTTCATGAGTCTTCTTGCAGACCCATCCATAGCCATTTCCTCTAAGCTTTTTGGGCTCCATCACATACACGACTTCAGCTTCATCCACAGAAACATCATTTTCAATCACAGATTCACTTGAGATTCTGTCTCAATTTTCTTCAGGTGTTCCTGAATCTCTTCATCTTCTGAACCCTCAGCTACCTCAAGAGTTAGCCTCAAATGTGGCCTGAAGAGCCTTATTCTCCTTGGTGAAATCTCATTTACCTCGTGCTCAGAAAACTCACTTAAAGATCTTACTTTATCCAGATTTATTTTTGCAAATTCTACCATATGAGCACCAACTACCTGTTTTGCAGCTGCTGTCTCCACCCCAAAATGAAGTTTCTGTGGCTTCTCTTCCACCATATTAAGCTACCACATTCTCTAGTTTTCTCAGATGTACCTAACACCGCAGGACACCCCTCCAAGATATGGATATCATGCCTTAGAAACCCATCAAGGATTCGCCTGTTTTAGAACATTGATCTTACCAACTGAAGTTTGGGTGTTGTAGCCGTGTTTATCCAATGATCCGATCGAAATGAGGTTCCCTCTCATCTCAGGCACGAACCTCACGTCTCTACGAACTCCCACAACACCATATTCAGCCTTAAACGAACTGAACCACATCCAAGAATCTCACAGCTCTCCTCATCACCAAGCTTGACAGATTCTTGGCTTGTTTCTCTGAAATCTTGAAGCCATTCCCTATTATACGTGGCATGGAAAGAACGCCCTGAGTCAAGAATCCATTCTTGCTTTGAATCTTCTCAGAAACTATTAAAAGATTTCTCCATATTCCAGCCCAGTTTCAACAAAATCTGCAGATGCACTCTTCATACCTTGGCTCGATTGGTTTCTTGATCTTTTGGGCAAAATCTTCAAATATGCCCTTCTTCATTACAAAGGAAACACTTCAGCCCTTTCCTTTCCCTTACCCTTCTTTAGCCAAGAACCATGATGTGACGACCCTCATTTTCCAAATACAATTAGTGGCGGATTTACGCAACGAAAGCCGCGGAAGACCCATTTTACAAAAACTTTTAAAACAAACTAAGATACATATATATAAAAATATCATTTTTACAGCACAACCATCTTTACACGGGTCTCGGCCCCAAAACAAAATCCAAAAGTTCCTACGCGCTCCACAGGTCTTCATCCATGTACAGCATCGCCCTCAAAAGTCCGTGGAGTCACCGCCATCAGCCTGCCTCAGTCGCGACGTACCTCAACGTCGGACTCGGTCGTACCTACAACACATAAAACTGAGCGATTGCCCAGTAGGTGAAAACATGCATGAATGCAGCGTGCGCTCAACTATCATCCCAAAATATCTCACCATAAATGCACACTCGACTTTTACCTCTCAATCCATCTTATCATATCTCAACACAGGGCCCTAGGTTAGACTCGACACCTCGCGCGCCCATAACAATCACTGTAGCCTACACTGATAGCGTTTAGACGTTCACGCTACTGCCCTACCAGGTCGCTCCTTCCGCGAAAATAACATAAAAGACGGTTTTGCACCTCGGGACTTTCACGCCCGAGTAGACAGATCGATCACGCCTGTCTGCCGTCAGGTGTCATATATGAGTACTAACCTCGATTCCTCTACGAATCATCAATGCGATCACGATCTGCCCCGCTCATCAATACATCAGAGTATCGCCGTATCGACACGGTACCCATTTCTCACAATGTCGTGATATGCGATGCGTGTCATACAAGTCGCACAAAATAACAACCACATCTCGTAAAACCCGAAGATTCGGAAATCTTTTTAATTTCCAAAAATAATATTTACTGCTGAAAATAAAATAATCGTTGACCAGGGGAAACTTAGTCAAAACCCGAAACTTTATTAAGAGAATTTGATTGTAAATAAAATAAATAATTTTGCCCGAAAATGTGTTTGTATGAAATTAGGTCAACACCTAACATTAACACAGCAAATTTATAAGCACCCAAAAGTCATTTTGCTCAAAAAATAAGATTCGGCATTTATTTGAATTCGAATGTCATTCGAATTCAAATTCACGAAACTGAGCCTGCGAAAACAGTCCGCATCCCGCGAAAAGCCTGTTTTGTCTCACAGGAATCACCTCGCAAAAACTGAAGTCGGCCCGCGCAAATTGGTTTTCGGCCCGCGTCTATTTCTTATTCGCGAATTCTCTCTGGCCCGCGAAAACAGGTTTTCGGCCCTCATCTGTTTCTTATTCGCGAATTCTCTATGGCCCGCGAAAACTGGTTTTCGGCCCGCGAAAACAGGTTTTCGGCCTGCACCTATCTCTCATTCGCGAATCCTTCTGGCCCGCGTAAACTAGTTTTCGGCCCGTACTTATCTCTCATTCGCAAAACTTCTCTGGCCCGCGAAAACAAGTTTTCAGACCGCACTTATCTCTCATTCGCGAATCCTTCTGGCCCGCGTAAACTAGTTTTCGGCCCGAAAATATGAAATCATTCGAAAATACATGCAAACACCGAAAATGAAGAACAATATGCGAAAAACACTAAGTTCTTCAATTCTTCAAGTTATCAGACCTATATTCTAAGCACATAAGTATGTTTATTCATACCAAAATCCAGATTTTGGATTGTTTAAACATAAAATCAAGTCTGCAAGTAACCACGAAAATATTTACGTGTTGTAGATGAAATCTTCACCTACCTTGAGTCCAAGCTATGTTTAGGAATTTGCACTGCTTTGTTTTTCCTTCTCTCCTTCTTCCTTGCGTTTTTCCTTCCCCACCCAATATTATTATTTTTTTGTTTTCGGTATTTTAAGTTGTAGATAAAAGAGTTAACGTCGATTTCCTTCTACTGTAAGTAATTTTCGTTTCATCCACGTCACCTCAAAATTTCACTAAGTGTGCAAATTGCACAAATGGCCTAACCTCTTACTTAAATTTTTTTTTTCCAATTGTGTAAATTGCACAATTGGTCCAAATTGGGTAAATTGTATAACTTGACCCAATTTGCTCAAACAAATATCGCGGTAACATTACAACTAAAATTCTCGATATTTCACAAAATTTCTCTACACCCATACTCATGAGATTTTCGATGCCTGTGCTCATGAGATTCTCAATTTTATTTAAATTTAAGACAGAGAACTTCAAAAATTACATTATATTAAATACTAAATCCCGTTTACGAAATTTTTCGGGTTATTACACATGACTTCTTCTGAGCATAAAGAAGTTGTGCCGCATCCAACACCCCAGCACTTTTTATCTTCTTTTGTATTCAGTTATCTCGAACTCAGGGCCGTCAAGACATCTTCCAGCTTTAACTTATCCCTTCCATAGATCATAGCCTCACTAAAATGGTCATAGCTTTGAGGCAAGGCACACAACAGCAACAAAGCTTGATCATCATCCTTGATTTCATCACCAACATTCTCCAAATCCAGGACAAGTTGTGAAAAACGATCCAGCTGCTCTTCAAGGGGCTGTCCAATAGACGACACTAAACTTAATTCAAGTGTGGTGATGTTGCATTAGAAAAGAAAAAAATGAAAAATAATGGGGGTATGAGTTCTTTGGGGTATTTGGTTGATGGGATTAAGTAATGATGTCTGGTATGTTTGGTAGATGGATTTAGATGGTATTAGGTTTAGTTAAACTCAATTACGATTTTACCCTTATTTTGAAAATAAAAATTTTATAAATCTTGGAAAATTCTCGGTGAAAGAAGACAAATATTTTTAGAAAAATATATATGCAAGAAAGAGAAAATTTGGTTAAAGATAGAATCGTACTTTTCAAGCTTAATCACGGTTTACGTGTCGTGTTTGGTGGGTGTTTCTCGTCTCTGGTGGTCGGATATTGTTGACGTTCACCTTTCGTGGGGTGTGTTTTATATTCGTCCGAAGTAGTTCCGTGATATAGATAGAGAAAACGTTAGAAAACGAAGTACATGAAATCAAGGGCAATATAGGAAATATATTTTATGATGAAGGGTAAAAAGGTCAAAACTACATGTGATTAAATAAAGAGAGGGGTGGAGGCTCCTTTAGTTAATACCCTATATGGGGTATTAGGGGGGTATTAACTAAACCCCACCTTTAAATAAACCCTGCAACCAAACATCACATTAATTAATCCTAACCCTCCTAATCCCCCCTAATACCCCCAACCAAACACACAGTGTTAGTATTATAATTTAATATTGTTACTTCTTTGTTATTACACACGTGGATATACTGAAATGCACGTTACTATTCTATGTTTTTTATTGCCGAAATTCCCTTGTGTTGTTTTAACTTAGCAACGTATCCCCGGTGTTGTCTTAACATACCAGCGTACCCCTGTGTTGTCGAAAACTTATCACTGTATCCCCGATCAAAGGGCGTAACTGGCAATCGCATGATTAAACAAATCATGAGGGTGTTTTACGCTATTTACAAATCATAGCGATTTTGGTGCTTAGTTTTTAAACCATATATGGGATATATATGCAATTTAAGATCACGAGGCCTAGTTTTCAGTTTGAACTCATCTTGAAACTTGGGAATTTTATCTTTACCCACCCACTTGGATTATACGCAATTGGCTTGTATTTTTTTAACATGTGTCTTACTTATCACTATCCATTCCATGTTAGTAAACCATCAATTCAAAATTACACTTATAAAAAATTTAACCCAATTCGATATAACTCAACTGAATAAGATAGAATAGACCAACATGCAAACATATATTATATATAATTCGCAATCTCTATGCTTAGGTAGCGTTCATAAGACCTCATAAATTATCTATTCAAACACCACATCGTCAACAAGAACCATAGTAATATTTGAGTTCTAAAAGAAAAGGAAAAAAAATAGCAAAAACAGAAAATGCGGCTCCTATACGTTGAAGGCCTGAATGAACTATAAATAATATATAATCATGTATGTATGTACATGTAGATCACAGCAACATACAATATACAATCAACGAATGCCTTACCTCAGGCTTTCATGAACTATTACAGGCCATGGTTGCTGTCTATATGATTTCTCCAGTAGTATTAGATAGCAAAGCAAGAATAGCCTCGAAAAAAGATATTTTAAGACGAAGCACTTTTTGGCGAAATGAATAAGCCCGTAAGAGTATAGTTATGAATCATCATCGTCATCCTTTCTTGATTTGGCTCTTTCTACAGACTTCAAAGCTTCCTCGAAAGATTTCTGAAACTCAGCAAGACAAATACTATAAGAACAATAGAGACACTGGGCGATGCTTTACTTTTATAACAGAGTGATCTTTTTACCCCGTTATTTTGCATCTTCCACAGCGTTTCGCCCGCAGAATCAATAGCGAATGTTCCACCTAACAAAATGCTGACAGAAAGACGGATGGATATTGGTGAACATGTCTGTAGAGAAGAAGACATTAAGACAGTCTCACAATGTACTAGTAGAATGTAGTTCCCTTCGATCAGACGGACAATCTCTGCACCTTATTCTATATAGAAAACTACCGAAAACTGTTATTTGACATTCAACACGCTATAAGCTTTATGTCAATTATATGGACAGCCTCCCCAAGAATGAAATAAATCTTGCCCTATCCATTGAACGTATGAATTCAAATGTGTACTCCTCAATACCTCCTCCATTGAAAGAAATTCAAAGCCCCTCAAGGAAATTTGATTACAAAAATCAAGCAAGATGAGCAGATATCCACAAGAAACCTTGGACATGTGTCTGAACACAAGCCTTAATCTCACCGTAGGGATCAAACATACAGAACTAACTGATTTTCATTGTAAGAACACAATTTCAAGTATTTCAATTTCAAGCTAAAGATCAGAAATTCCCTACAAAAAAAACAAGGAACAAAGAAACGAAAGAAGTGAAGAAATAACAGTAACCATGGTCTTAATCCTTACCTGGCGAAAGTAGCATGGAGAAGAAAACTCTTTGTGTTGAGATACTTCACAAAATTCATCCCAAATCTCACAAAAGCACTCTCAGCACCGCCGCCTCTACTCCCATAACCATAGCCATACGCACTATAACCGCCAGAACTATAACCATATCCGTAACCGTAATTCCCACCGCGATCGCCGTACCCAGTACCTTTCCGACCGAACCCACGATCATTATTACTTCCATACGCATTTCTTCTCAAATTATAATCAGCCCTCTTCCTACCGTCAATAAGGGTTTCATACGCCTCGGTGATCAGCTTGAATTTGTGGGTCGCCGAGTTCTTCGATTTCAGGGAGTGATGCTTATCTGGGTGGAACTCCATCGCCAGTCTGCGGAAGGCCTGCTTGATCTCTTCTTTCGTGGCGTTCTTCGTGACGCCCAAGGTTTTGTACGGATCCATTTTGGGGAAATTAAGGCTTTCTCTCGAGTGTCTGAGAATTGCTTGTGTTATCTTTCTGAGCAGCCCCCTAATTGTTACTTAGATTTGGCGGCGGAAAAGAGCTGTCTTGTGGCAATTAAGGGGACATGCTTCATTGTTCTTGGCCTCTTATATGGTTAATTGCTCTTTGGAGCTGATGATTTTTCTTGATCACTGTTGAAATTGAACTAATTCAGATCTTAATGCTTTATTAATTTCTTTCAAGGTGCCATTGCAATAAAAGCTTTAAACTAACTCATATATGAACACTGACACGTGTCCATCTTCCAGCCAAGAACGTTACCAAACTCCAAAGGGTTCAGTTTCAAAGTTGGACTCTTTAAAAGAAGAATAACTCTCATAAGTCATAAGCATGATTGTTCTACAGCTCCAAATTCTTGTTAGGTTAGTTGTAATAATTCTATTGCATGTCAGAAATGGTGGAAAATGGAGACAACAGCGGCGGCAAGATGAAGATACTGTGCTTGCATGGATTCAGGACAAGTGGGAGCTTCCTAAAGAAGCAAATCGGCAAGTGGGATCCTTCCATCTTTTCTCACTTTGATCTGGTAAATGTTGAGTTGGGCTTCATATATGATATGAATTTGGTTAATACAATGAGATGAAATATAAATCTAATGATGTAAGAAAAATGCCTGTGGCTGTGTAATTGACAGCACAGCACTAACTGTAATGATCAATGCTCAGGATTTTCCAGATGGGATCTTCCCCGCAGGTGGGAAATCTGAGATTGAGGGCTTCTTTCCACCACCTTACTTTGAGTGGTTTCAGTTTAATGAGGTCAAGAATATATTCTATTCTAACACATCAAAACATTTGATGATTACAAGCTTATTATGTATTCATTTGTTATGGATTCGTATATATTAATAGGACTTCACAGAATACACAAACTTGGAAGAATGCATAACTCACCTCTGTAACTACATCACAGAGAAAGGCCCATTTGATGGTCTGCTAGGCTTCTCACAGGTTTTATTACACAGTATTTTCGGGAAGAAATAGACGGAAAACTAACTCTTGAAATAAATTTGCATGAAGTTTAAAGAAGAATCTGTTTTTGGTTTCCTTGAAATCTAACAGGGCGCAACTTTATCTGCACTTTTGCTCGGTTATCAAGCGCAGGTAATAAATTACTTGGCTGCATTGTTCGAATAATTGTGGAAGCAAGTTATAATTTTAGTTGTGTATATTGTCCACTATGCATGCGTAGGGAAAGATTTTGAAAGATCATCCACCGATGAAACTGTTCGTTTCGATATCGGGCTCAAAGTTTAGGGACCCGAGCATATGCGAAGTTGCTTACAAAGATCCCATAAGAGTTAAATCGGTTCATTTCGTGGGAGAAAAGGACTGGCTGAAACTGCCTTCCGAGGAACTAGCCGATGCCTTTGAGAGCCCTCTCATCATAAGGCACCCTCAGGGCCACACAGTACCAAGGCTCGGTAAGCATAAATAAGCGTAATAAGTGTGTTTTTTCGTATTAAATACTGATGAGATGCGTTCTATTTGGTCAGATGATGAGGCTGTTCGTAAACTGGGAAATTGGACAAGAGACATCGCTGTCCTGAATCGAAATGGAGATGCAAAGGCTGCAATGGACGAAGAGGTTGAAACTAAGGAGTCGATGACACATGAAGCTAAGGAAAAAGGTAATAACGCTGTCATCACGTTGGAAAAGGGAGCTTAAAAACCTTTGAGAAACTCGACAACATACCTTCGGTGTTCGAGTGAGATGTGTTTTCTGCTGGTAATGAATGAAACAATCATATGCTAGGTTATGAATAAGCTCGAGAATTATCTCACTCATGAAATGCGAGGTAATTAACCATACGACGCAGCTTGTTTTATTAAAAAAAAAAGACAAATATTCACAAAATTCAAACACTAAGGGGAGGTAGAAGTTCGAACCGTGTCTAAACACAGAAAGATTAAATGCTCTCGGCTTGAAGAAGACCCTCACGAATCTGACTGGCAATGTCCTTAACAGCGCCAGGCCCATGTGGAATAAACACAGCAGACGACTTGCTCGAGGCTCCAATTTCCTTCATTGTGTCGAAGTATTGGGTAACCAAAACCATGTCCATGATATCCTTAGCTGTTGTTCCCGGGACGTTTTCCGAGAATGCAAGAACGCTGTCCCTCAGCCCATCGACAATGGCCTGACGCTGACGAGAGATTCCAAGCCCAGCCAAGTACTTGGACTCAGCTTCTCCTTCAGCTTTCTTAATCAGCAGGATTTTTTCAGCTTCGGCCTTCTCATTCGCAGCAGCCCTGAGCCTACTAGCTGGTCAAGACCCGACGGGTTAGAATTGGACAGAATGTAGTTAAGTAATGAAAAGTCGCTCACATTAGAAGATCGTTACTTACCAGCATTAATCTCGTTCATGGCCTTCTTGACTTGAGCAGCAGGTTCGATATCAACAATCAGAGTTTGCACTATCTCGTACCCGTAAGAAGACATGGCCTGTCGAGTTAAGAGAGAAACAATTACATTGTCCTAATCGGATATTTAATTCTCTCAAGACGGGGGAGTACCTTTTCAAGCTCGGCCTCCACAGCTTTGGCTATTTCGTTCTTCTGCTCGAAGGCGGAATCCAATTCCAGCGTGGGTACACATGCCCTTATGACTAAAGCACATACAGACTCGAACGATCACAAACAAAGGGATGATAAAAGAAGAATCGCATACAAAGACGTAAAACAATCCCAAATCCGTCCATTTACGCCGCTCGGTTTCGCAGACTTACCATCGAAAACATATGCCTGGATCTGTTCCCTAGTGTTGGATAGCTTATAAAACGCATCGTACGCTTTTTCAGCCAAAGCTCGGAACTGAACAGATGCAACCACCGTGACAAACACATTGTCCTGAAACAGAGACAGCTCTTAACATTTCATCAAACGGCCAGACTACGCAATAAGGGAATTTATATGCGACACATTAAGGAACCCTCAAATCATCAACCAAAGGCTGAAAATAAGCATCGGATAGATAAGCATCAACCAAGAAGAATCAATAGAAGAAGAAGAAGAGCACCTTGGTTTTAGTTTCACAACGAACATCAAGCTGCTGCACACGCAGAGTCATATAACCAGCGACTCCATAGCCAATACACCAAGGCAGGCAATGGCAACCTGGCTCGAGGACCTCGTCGAACCTGCCGAAGTGTTCCTTGACGGCTATGGTGGATTGATCAACTTGAAGACAACCAAACATTTGACCCATTGTTTAGACGATTAAGAGATGATTGGATTAGGGTTTTTTGTTTGAGCTAGAAAAGATCTTGGCGTGTAAAGCAAGTGGTCCTTTTATAGGCAAGCATGGGAATATCCTCTGAGTATGCGATTACTTGAAATAACTAACATTCCCTATTTATCAGCACTAAACGTGCCTATTATTTTCCACACATAAGTATAATATTCGAGAAATTAAAATGAAAAAGTCAAACAACAAAATTTAATAATGCGGCATTATAGGGAATAAAAAGTTGAATATTTCAATATGAATCACAACTCCAAAAATCTATACTATTTCTCCAATGGTCCCTTCTTGAATTAAACTCTAAATTTAAGTGTTGATAAATTACTCCATTTTAGCCTGATAGCACTATTCATCAAACCTAGAAAAAGTATTATAATTTTTATTTTGTGTTTAATTTAAAACTTATTTTGATTATATTTAAAATATTTTATATCATTATAATAATAAAACTAAAATTATATAAACATTATTCTTCTTTATTTATTTATATATTTTTCATTTTTAATTTAATAACATGAAGAGTTAAAAGTAATATGCTTAAATATTAAATATAATTATAATATGAATGGAAGATTATTTTTAGCGTATAAAATTGAGTCAGTGAATTAGAGTAAAAATTACTGTAACAATTTTATTTTTGTGAAATGTATTTTTTTTTTTTTTTTTTTTTTTTTTTTTTGTGGGTTGGAGTAATTGTAATTATAAATATAAATTAAAAATAATTTTTGTTTCGGTTTTAAATTAAAAAAAAAAAAAAAAAAAAGGAAATCGTATACTATAACAAAACAGAGACGATTGATAAGTATGAGTTTTCTTTTGATCAGATAATATACTAATGTGATCAAACAACAGTTATTTCTAGGGGTGAGCAAATGCGGATATCCGAAATTTCGGACATCCGAAATTCGGATATTCGGATTTTCGGATAGCTAAATATAAATACCGCATCCGATCCGATTTTATTCGGATATCCGAAAATCGGATATCCGGTTTATTCGGATATTTAAAACCGGATATCCACATCCGCTTTTTTAATTTAAAATTAAACTTAGTTTTTTATAATTGATTTTTATTTTTTTATAATTGATTTTTATTTTTTTAAAGTTAGTGTATTTTTTCTATTTCTTACCCAATAAAAAAAATATATCACCTATTCTACACATAATAATTCATGCAAAACATAAACACGGTTAAAATATACTAATATGTTAAACGCACTTGGTACGTGTGCTCTAATTATTTTATAACTTAAGTCTTTTAATAAAAAACATTTTTAATTTTAAATTTTTATTATTTATAAAAGAAAAATTGATTTGTGGGAATATAATTGAATTAAATAAAAATAAAAAGAGTAAAATTGTAATTAGAAATTATATACCAAATTATTTGATAAGTGATTATAATAGAGTGTTGAGAGTTTATAAATAGTATGTATATGATCTAAATTGCATCACAAGATGGTACTCTATTAAAAATTCACTCTATAATTCTCTCATTTTTCGTTCTTCTCTTTTCTTCACTTTCTTTTCTCTGGTTTTTCTTTCTTTTTTTTTTTTGAATTTTATATTCACGTTTTTGCAAGAACAATATAAATGCTGTATATTGTATTGTGTCATAGTCCAATAATAAATGTTGGACCGCTTTTCCTTTTGTTTCCTTTTGGGCCACATTTTTCTTTTTTTTTTTGCCATAATTTAATTTATTGTATTTTTAAAAATATAAAACCGGATACCGGATATCCGAATTTTAGGCCGAACACTATCCGCATCCGATCCGATTTGTTTTAAAATAAAGCGGATCGGATATCCGATCCGATTTTTAAAACCGGATATCCGATTTTTCGGTTTTTTAAAACCGGATATCGGATCGGAATCCGATTTTCGGATATTTTTGCACACCCCTAGTTATTTCTATTCTGGCTATTCATTCGTATTATATTTATTCTCCGTTTATTTTATTTTGGGCCTAATGTTAAGCAAGCCCAGATAAAAAGTCATAATCGTCCGTCCCACATCGAAAGATAGACTTAAATATAGACAGTATATATACTTCTAGCTTAGGACCTTAGGATACGACCTTACTTGAACAGGATCTGTTCTATAGGCTCGTACCTCTGTATCCTTGAGTTCTAAGGAGACAGGAAACTAAGTCTGGTGGATGATTAGCAGCTGCTTGGCCAGGGCGTGAGTAACATCAGCCCTCGGCTCGCAGTATGTCGAGCCGCTGGCTCAGTAGAGGATCGTTCCCTTGGGCTAACCATGTGGATGGGCCTTGCAGCTTTCTGACAGACTCGAACAAACCCTTTTTTTTTTTTTTTTTTTCCTTTTTTATTTTGCCTCCTATTTTTTATTATTATTTATTATTACGAAAGGCCTACGTGGGGGCGTTTCAGATTTGGGCTTGAAAACAACTGTTATGTTGGCCTACCAAGAAATGGATCTTAAAACTATTGTTACATGGGACTGGTTCTTCACACAAATATTACTTATATTCAAATAAATCAAGCACTAATTTTTTATTTTTTTTTCCGAGCAATACTCAGTCTTAATGATGTATAATTTAATAAAATAACTTAAATTTGTAGGAGAAATCGAAGAATACTTAAAAGAATACGAAGTGCGGAGAAGAAATGATGAAACTGTAAAATATCGTGTGGGTGGCTATCAGAAATTGATCAATTAATATATATTTTGAAGTTAACTCAAAATAAACTTTTAATTAAATAAAGAAGTGAAAACGTGTCGCAATTCTAAACTAACTGATATCGAAATTTCGAATTTTAGTCATAAATTATTGGTAGTAGTTAGGTAGTATAACCTTGTTACATAAACAACTATGCTCAGGTAGACGGAGAATATGGGTTCGTACCATTCCATGAAGCACCGAACCAGAAGGCCCATTGGGTTACAGTATGGTACACACTCTTTGTGTGGCTTGGAACGAATAACATGAGTCGAGAGGATTAGTTTCACTTATAGTTGAGGTCGTCTCATAGCGGACACTAAAATGTAGATTCGCTTCGAACAGAAGTTAGTTGTACGTTTGGCTTGAGCGAGTCACATGGAATTTGAGGATTACTCACGTTGATAGTCGGGGTCATTTAAAGTCGAATAAGATTCAGATCCGCTTCAAACTGAACTTAGTTGATTGTGTAGCTTGGACGAGTTAGACAGACCATGAAGATTATTCCCCATTGGAGGTCAAATCGTCTCATAGCCGACAATAAACTTCAAATTCGCTTTATAGTAAACTTAATTTAGGGACGCGGGAATACCACCTCACATGTAAGAAAGGAAGAAAAAATAAAAGAAGAAAATATTTAAGAGTTGGTACGATGTATTCTTTTCTCCAAACAGCGTTAGATTAGATCTACTGAAGTGGTCCGAACATTAACGTCGACTGAACACTAGTTCGGTCAAACACTAAAAATCCTCATGAAGAACACTAGCAATGATCAGAAAAAAGGAATTTAAAAAAAAAAAAAGACAAAAGAAAATCCCATGATCCTACAAGTTAAAATTTTGATCTTAAGATCATGAAAGCAAAATCATCAAGAGTTTTAAAACCTCTACCTCAACTAAAATCCTTCAACCTCTTCTTCAGCATGTCCATCGACTTCTTCCTCGCACTTTGCTTCGAAGCCCTAGTCGACAGGCTGCCGAAGATCCCATCGGCCGAATCCTTGAACTTCTCGCAGATCGTAGCCACTTTCTTGTAGTCCAAGGCGTTGTAGTTCTTCTGCCTTATCACGGGGTTCATAAAGTTCTCGGGCTGGCTGCTCGAGAGGAGGTTTATCAACTGTCGAGCTTCGATCATGCAGTTACGAAAGCTTCTGTCTTTGTAAATCTCGAGCAGTCCCGTCGAATGGTACCTCTCGTCGGCGAAGGATTCGAGTGCTTTCAAGTCTATGTTAATGCTAGCGACGGCATTTGCGTTAAACCTCTTCACGCTATCGCTGAGAAAAGCGCCGACGATAGAGTTCGATATGTGCTCGAGAGCTCCACTCCCGACTTTATGCAGAGCATCCATGGGTAGAATCTGCTGAGCTGTCGACAAAACCGTGTCGAGATATATTACAACCTCGTTTATGTTTTCATTGCCATGTGGGTTCGGGTCTTCAGACGTCCAGTTGACGTTTTCGGTCAGTGCCATAAACTCGTCGAGCTTTGTGTTCACTAACCCCAACAGGGCAAGGTAAGCGGCATCTCTCGATGTTTTTAGGACGATCTTAGCCGTCAATCCACCTTCAGGTCGGTCGATAGATCTCACGGGTATTCCACACTGTTGAGCTGCGTGTTGGACGAAAAAATCGCACGCCCGCTCAAGAACGGCTATGTTAGCTGCAATCTGCATGGCTTGCGACACCCCGGTGGCATTGCTGTGAATCATCTCTAGTATCACTTCGTTTAAGACGTCGATCGAGAGCTTGTCGAGGTATTTTCTTACGAAGTCGAAGTAATTCGTCTGAGCCCCGTAAGACAAGTAGTTGACCGAGTCCTTAATGAAGGTGCGGACTATACGACAGCACTCGGGCACCATGGATGAGAAAGTAGCAATATACGGGAAAGCAGGCATTATCTCCGAGGTTTGAAGATGGAAGACAAGAACGTTCGATTGATAATCCGACTCCTTTTTCATTACCATCTGCTCCCACGTGTCAGTAGAGAGGACATCAGAGATTTTCTGCCTGCACTCTGCTAACAGAAGCTCGTGGTACTTATCGCGACTACTGTTTAAGGTTTCAAGAATTGGGCCCACTTCGTAACCATATTGTCTCGAGGTTGCACCAAAGAGAGTTACATAGTTCTTTACCAGGAGGAGATGATTAGCTGTGTCCATGTGAGAAAATTGCTCTTCTAACACGGCTATTACCTTAGCCACGGCTGTCTCCCACATCGTCTCGAGCTCAGTCGGCGATAGCAGCCCGCCTGCAGTTCTTAAGACGCGATCTTCGACTATGAAGTAACCAGCGATGTGAGCCAAAAAGGTTCGATGGGATTCAAGAAAAGGCTGTCCCGAGGATAACTGTAGATCTGATTTCAGCTGCAAGAACCGATTCCTGTAATAATACTCGCGAAACTGTTCTTGGGTCCCGAGAGAGCTGTGGATGTATAAAGCCCTGTAAAGAGGCGTGAGGTCGAATTTAACGACAGAGTTCTCATTGATCTCTTCGACGTTTAAAGTGTAAGTGAAATCTTCTAAGCCCAAACAGCTCTGCTCTTCCGCTCTTCTCTGACGAGAGAGCATATCTTCATCTCTCTGACGAGCTGAAGCAGCTTGTCCAATCACGGTCTGACCAATATCCTTTGCAGCACCTCTAATGTGAACCAACCATTCGTTAACCTCGCCGCACACTCTCTTCTCAATGTGTGCTTTTAGCAAAGGGATTCTCTTACCTATTAGCATTTGCAATGCCTTAACTGGGATGTTCTGCAAATACCTCTTCTCGATCAGATCGAGGGCTTTCAAAGCATGATAGAATCGACCCTCTTTGACGTGGTTATTACACTTCACGCAAAGCTCCAACACTTGAATGCAACTCTTAGACATCTTTATAGCTTCGGTAACATTCTTTTTAACTGAATAAGATTCAAGAAGCTCCTCAAGTTTCATAAGCAGAGCGCTGCCCACGTCTTGCAACCTGAAATTATCGCTCGAAAGCTCACTTTTGAGCTCTTCTGCATCGACCAAGACACCGCGCAGCTCATCGACTGCAATGATGAACTCTTCGTAGTGAAGCTTGCACAGTTCCTCGATCTCAACCTCTTTCTTCCTAACTACGTTCTTCAGCTGCTGTAAGAGGGCCTCGGGTTTCCCTGTCTCAAATGCAAGCCTAACCATCGGGCCCAAATCCTCCCCATTACTGACCATGGTTGCAAGAACTGAGTCCTCGCCAGCTGTATCGCCATTTTCTGCCACAGTTCTCCTCTTCGCTTTCGCATTCATGGTTGTTCACAACCCTATACGAAACCAAGACAACCACAGCTCAAACTTACTAATCTATAACAACCCCAATCACTAAATCATATAACGTGAATTCGATTTCGGATTTTGAAAGGAGCATAACGATTAAAAGGAACGGTGTACAAAGCTCGAAAACCCTGCAAATACCAAGTTTGCAATCATAGGACATAACTTGGTAATAATGGGCAATCAAGTTCCATTATTAAAAGCAACATACGTATCTACAATGGGAGCCTCAAATGGTAAATTGCTCCTTTCCTTTAAGGATCTATTTTCTTCATCAACTCATTGCAATAAAATACAATATACAAACCATGAAAACAGAAAAACAGTGCAATTTTACACACTCAACAAGTAGGTTTTTCAAAGAATGAATTTCAAAAACCCACATCAATCAACACACACGGTACGGAGAACAAAAAGAGATCAAAAAAAAAAAAAAAAAAAAAACCTCGTATTCACCGAACAAAAACCCTCGATTTCAGAACAAAATGAAGAATCAAATTACGCGAAAATTCGTCCTCGAGCGATGTCCCCTTCTTTGTTCGCTGGTTCGGCTTCGGGCTTTGGGAGTTCCTTGTTCGACGATACTCTGTTGCAAATCTTTTCGACGTCGTTTATGTTTGATATTATATACCCATTTCTAAGAGACAACAGATATATAGCTGGAGTTTATTGGTCTGCCCAAGAACACAGCACGATATTTATGTTGTAGCAAGGGGGAATTATAATATAGCCCTTGATTAATGGGTTTATAGATTTTAAACTTTAGTTTATAACATGCTGTTTGGTACGTAAGTTTATATAAAACATGGGTTTATATATAACATTTCTAAATCTATGTATACGAGTTTAGATAAACACACCCTCTCGGGTGGGTTATTGTAAACTCACTAACCGAACACACATTTTATTTTATACCAATTAATTAGTTTTATATAAACCTTACTAAATTAAACGCTGATAAATATAAACGAGCTTACCAAACAAGCACTAAGTGCTTATTTGGTTGGAGGGTTTAAAAAATTTAAATGTTGTTCACAGCGTTGGCGCGCGGGGCTGGAATGATTGGCGCAGCAGCATCGGGCCTTGACGTGCATCATTTAAATGCCTTGGTCGGCATCATCGGGACGGATCGGCAGCAACTGGCTGGGCAGCGCGCTTTGACGTGCACCTTTACTGCTACTAGGGCCTGCATTATGCTCAGCAGATTCCTCTTCACAGTCAACCACACCGCTCTTCCGCTTCAATGCCTTACCGGACGTCTCCCAACCACCAAGCACTCCTCTATTCTAACTGAGAATCCGCCGGAGAACCGATGGTAGTCCCCCGAGAACGGAGGAGTCGCCGAACTGAACGATGAGTGATTCTCCGATGCCTGACTCTGCTTCTGCATGATTTGATCCGCAATTCCACTGATTTTGACTCGCGATTTAGGGCGAAACTAATACGGCAACTGAATTTGAAGGGTAGACAATAGCAATTCAAGATCTGATTAAGAGCGAGCGAGCGAGGGAGAGTGTGCTGACTGTGAGATGGGTTATTGTAAACCCAACAACCAAACATACATTTTATTTTATACCTAATAATTAGTTTTATATAAACATTAATAACTCCAACCCTCCTAAATATAAACCAGGGTGCCAAACAAGCACTAATATATGTATATATATATATAAAATATGTAATATAAAATGATGATGCAACGCATTTTTCTTGCCTAATAACCTGAGTATAACTAAGTCCTATCAAATTTTGACATGAGACATTTATATTTATCCTACCTATATTGGTACACCAACACTCCCATTTTTATACCGTGTGTCACGTGCCAAATTATAAATGAAGTTGGGTTATACCAAAGTTGGTAGAATAAAATCGATCCCCTAAATAGTGACTCGTTTCTAACATTATCAAATAGAATTATCGAAAATAAGAAATGAATACATTTTTTTAGCCCTAATCAAAGTCATCAAGCTCATTCGAACTAAGTTCATTGTGAAGAGAATATATAAACGTCAGTTATGGAACGAACGGCCGGCGCGACAATCGGTCTGATCTATTTGACAAATCCTCTCAACCACCGTCAATCACATCACACGATGATAAAAATTATACACTTAATAGGCTTTTTTAATTAAATAATTAGTTTTTTAATTTTTATTTATATAATAAGTGAAAAAAAATACTTATTAATAAAATAAGTATTTTCGTATGTGTTACATACGAGTGTCTGAAATACGAGTTATAACTCGTATTTCTGAGTTACGAGTTATAAATCGTATTTCCAACATACGAGTTAGATCTACCGACACCGACAAACTCTGCAATCAACAAACTCTGCAAAAACTCTGCAAACTCGTTTGTGTGAGATACGAGTCTCATGTAACTCGTATGTTGAAGATACGAGTTATACTTTTTCGTATGTTCCAGGTACGAGTGCATATAACTGGTATCTTGGACATACGAGTTATATCCCTATAAATTCCAGACTTTGAACCGAAATATTATATCAAACAATTCACTGATCACTCACATCACATACAGAAATGGTGTCCAATCATATACAAGTGTTAATTTATTTAGGTGGTGAAATTATTCACACATCCAATTCAACCATCAAATACAGTATTGATCCTAGAGGGTACCGGCGAATTCGTCGTTCTACCAATTTTTTCGATTTTCTGTCATTGTTGTTTGAAATTACGGGTGCTGATAGCAGTTCTTGTTCGTTGATTGTTTATGGCAAGAATGAATACTTTCAACATTCTCGCATATTTCATCAACTACTACAAATTTCCAACGACAGCGACTTATCATTCTTTATACACCCTGATTCCGAATTCAACCATTTTGAGGTTTTTGTTGAAAAAAAATGAATACGCCAATTTTGATCTCAATGAATATTCTCATCCAAATTTTGAAGACAGAAGTGGGTTTCATCAATTTCAATTTGGTTCATCGAGTCATGCTTGTCCAGAGATACCTGATATAGTCACAGTTACAAGAAGGTTCGAAAATGTGTCAATTGATGTTCCTATATTAGACGTGTCGGAAGCCGAGCAGGAAGATGAGCCAGAAGGCGAGCAAGAAGTCGAGCCAGAACTCGATGTCAGTGATTCTGAAGCAGACGATGAAAATCTCTTGTCCGAGTTTCCAGATCCCAACGATCCTGAAGCTATCAACGACGAAGAGAATCCAATGATACCACTGCACCAATAGATGGTCCCCGAGCAATGTACCAGTCTGTTTCCTTTAATCATACATATCAAATGCCACCTCCCGATGTTGATGAGTAAAGTGAATGCGGGGACTTTTATGATCAAGAAACTCCCACATTTTGTCGAGGTATGATTTTTCAAAGTAAAGAACATTTACAACATGCTGTAGACGATTATTTGATCAGGATAGTTAGGCGCGAGTATCATGTTAAAGAAAACAGCAACACCGTTTGGAGTGTCCAATGCAATCACAACAGCGAATGCTCTTGGAGACTTAGAGCCAGCTTGCAGCGTAAAGAAGGTTACTGGAAAGTGACAAAATATGGAGAGCCACACGCATGCTACATGACTGAGTTGTCCACTACTCATCGTAATATGTCTCGGAACGTGATTGCGGACAAGCTTGTTGGCGTTGTAAAGACAGACCCTCACTTCCTATCCAAAAATGTACAGCAGCTCGTAAAAGTTCAATTTGGCTACGATATCTCGTACATACAAGCTTGACATGGACTCAAAAGAGCTATGGAAAATGTATATGGCACGTGGGAAGATTCCGTAAAGAAGCTTCCCATTTTTATGAAAGCGTTACAACATTACAATCCAGGAACAATCGTGAAGTGGCTGCTGCACATTCGCACTCGCACGCCTGGAGAATATAAGCTTGGGTACGTTTTTTTTGGCATTTAAACCAAGTGTTGACGGTTTCGACATTGCCGTAAAATTGTTTGTGTTGATGGTACGCATTTATACTCAAAATATCAACACAAAATGTTGATTGCTACATCACTCGACGCCAATCAGAACGTCTCCCCCTAGCCTTCTCCATTGTCACCGAAGAAAGTGAACATTCTTGGAAATGGTTTTTTAACAACCTAAATACACATGTTCTGCAGAACCAGTCTGTTTGCCTTATTTCCGATCGTCATTCAGGTTTGTCTTTCACCAAGTTACTCAGATAAAGATTATATGTATATTTAGTTTTATAAATTTTATTTATAATTTGTAAATATCGTCTTGTAGGTCTTATGGCTGCAGTAAGAACGACAACTGCTTTTAGGCCCCTAAATGGAGTACATCGTTTCTGTCTGCGGCCTATAAAATCCAACTTTTACAAGAATTTCAAAAGCCAACAGCTGAAAGATTTATGTCACAGAGCTGGAACTGCGCATACGTTGAACACATTCGACCGCATTATGAATCAAATTCAATTGATTGATAAAGAAGCCTGGCAATAGTTGATAAATGTAGACGTGGAGCAGTGGACTTTTGTTCACGATGGTGGCACTCAATGTGGTGTTATGACGACTAACATTTCTGAGGGTCTTAATGGTATATTAAAGGGGGCACAATTGCTACCGCCGTGAGCTACCGTCGATTTCACTTTTCATAGGTGCGTACAGTATTGGCGTGATCGGTATCAGGAAGTTGCGGTAGCAATGGACAATACTGAAACAGATTGGTCACGCTATGCAACAAGAATGTTTCAAAACTGGACGAGGCAATCTTGGGATCATGCTGTCTATCGATTTGATGTCCGACAACATACGGCGGAAGTTGTAACAGCTGGCATTCGTGCACAAACACATGTAGTGAATATTAGCGATGGAACATGTTCGTGTGGAAATTGGAGCATGTACAAGATCCCCTGCTCTCACTCACAAGCGGCATGTCGTCATTGTCAAATTCAGTCCGGTCAATATGTCGTCATTGTCAAATTCAGTTCGAGACACTACAAGAGGAATGTTATTGGGCTGATGCAGATTTTAATCTTACTCATAACGAGGCACGTCGAGCAAGAACATGACCAGGAAGATATCGGAGAAATCGTATTCACAATGAGATGGATAGGGGTGAAACTCGTGCTAGGCAGCGTGGAAGACACTGATATGTTTACCCACATTATGTATTGTTTGAGTTCCGTTTTTTTATTTTATTTTATATAATTAATTAAAGAAGAGATTCATAATAAGAATAAGTCAGTACAAATTACAAATGACGTCTAATCTACGGTCCATGATGAAAAAAATGAGAACCAGTCTCACAACGCCTAGGCCTACGTACTCTACTTCCTCGTCGGACATCAGGAGGATCTTCATCATCTGGACTTCTCGAGCGTCGTGTATGTGGTGAAGGTGTCATAAACACCTGAAATATAATCCCAAATAATAAAAATAATAATAATAATAAAATAATAATAATAATAAGAATAAAATAATATAATAATAATATAACAACAATAATAAAATAATAATAAAACAAATAATAATAATAATAATAATAATAATAATAATAATAATAATAATAATAATAATAATAATAATAATAATAAATTTACCGTGTTTAGATCTATATCATCGAAGAACGATGAATGTGAATCGTCGTGCACCACTTACCTGAGATGTCCCGACCTCGTACGGCTGATATGGCCCCGACTCATATCGATGAGATGGCCCGACATCTGGATCACATTCTCGTCTTGGCTGCTAACGTCTGCCAATATACATATTATCCATCTGAATCGCCAGACGCCGTGCATCTTCAAAGTTATCGTCTCTAAAATAATCCACTTGATGAGATATGTGACGTTCCTATAATTAACAGTTTAAATATGATAAATACAAAACAAATATAAGTTAATATATAAATAAAACTTACAATCGTTGATAAGAATACGTCATCACACATCTGAAAGCCCCGTGGCATCTGCCAAGCGGTCGGAGAGATATAGCGGCGTGTAATGCGATAGTACCAGTCGTAGTAATCATCAATGACCGATACATGTGGAGTAACAGACGGACCACTCACGACCGTGTTCTCCCGTTCCGCCCATCTTTGTATCCACTCCGCATGAACTGTCGTCCAGTCCATCCCTGCGCGCACACGACGTTCGAACGAATGGAGATTCTGTTCGCGGTACCTAGGCTCAACGGGGATGCCTTGGATAATCCCAAACTGACGCAGAACACGCTCTGGGTAATGTAGTTCGATGATATTGAAAAAGATCAAAGGGCACATCGAACGACAAGCTAATGGCAGGCACTCGGGAGGTAACGACTCAATCTCCGGTAAAGAAACGTCGTACGGTGCCCATACAAATTGCGACATCTGCATCATATCGAGCACCTCGCGCATAGTGCGTATATTCGAACGCATCGAACTGGTATGATCCAATCGAGCGTTCCACCTACGAAACAATAATCATTTACTAGTGTTCGATAAAATAAATAATTTACTACATATATATAAGTATATATAATAAATTAATTCTAATACCTTGCAGCATTTGGTGACACGGCAGCTCAAATCCGTCAATTACTTGGGGCGACATATGGATGTGTTCCACTATACGAATGGGCTGTAAAGGCAGGATTCTCATCTACGCCCACACCTACAAAAAAAAATATTACATTAAATCTACGATTACGAAAACATAAAATTCAAATTTATTTGAATTTTATAAATTTTTACCTGCAACAGCCGTAAATGTCCGCCTATATTAAGCTTTTTTGGCTGACATGCCGAACAAAACTCTCAATACAAAAAGTCGAGTATTGCACTGCCCCAATTATAAGTGCGCACCTCGTCGATGTTCTCCAATAACTGGAGGAATGTGAGCGAGACGGTGCTGGCGCTACAATCGGGGAACATAACTGCACCAAATAACAGCATCGCATATCCACGTGACTATGATCTGTGACTGGTATATGCACGTGGATCTGTGACTGGATTGGCAATATACCAATCCGCTAGAGCTCTCATCGCTAACGCCGTCCTTTTAATTTTGTCTTGTGGTGGTCGATATCCAAGCAATCGCTCACACTCATCCTGCCACTGCGACGTCGTTCTGGACTCGATCACACCCGAAACGCACTCACCATCTATCGACAACCTCCATAATATACCGACGTCCGCTAGCGTAACAGTCGCCTCCCCAACAAAAAAGTGAAACGTATGGGTCTCTTTCCTTCATCGCTCTACTAACTCCGTAATCAAGTGGGGGTCTACTTTATGCGACATATAGCTATATACGCCGTATAATCCCATCTCATCCAACTTCTTCAGCAAACGGCCGTGTAGAATTATAGGATGCTCTTTCGTACCCCATACAACATTCTCTAACGATCTAATCTTGATCGTTTTATCGATCACGTCCGCATCCAGCAGGACATCATTTGATCGATGATTCGACTGCATCGTCAACACCGAATCATCGAAAGGGCCGTACAAAGTCGCGTATTCCATCCTACCAAAAACAACACAATACAACGCGTAACGACAAAATATCAACAAAAACACGAATAATTCCAACACAAACAATCCCCAACGAAGAATTCCAATACAAAGTATTCATCAATACTTCGAAATCAATAAATAATCCCAAAAATTAAACATGAAATCAACAAAAAATTCCAACACAAATTAAACAAACACGAAATCACAAATACTCTTAATACAATCATCACAATAGTAACTCGTACCTATTAGATACGAGATAGTCGCCGCCGCGGCTACGTCGCCCGTCGTCTCGCCGCCGCTATTCGTCGTCGTCGTCTCGCCAACTGCTTGTTCGTGAGACGTTTAAGTTTAGATCTAACTTGTAACTCAGAGTTACGAGTTAGATCTCGTATCTTGGGAATACGGGTTGTAGCTCGTATGTTGGACTTACGAGTTATGACTCGTATCCCGACATACGATTTATAACTCGTAGGCCCAACCCACGAAAATATTTATTTTATTAATACTTTTTAATTTTCACTTATTTTATAAATAACAATTAAAAAAATATTTATTTAATTAAAAAAGCCCACTTAATAACCCAAGGTATAATTTAACTATGAAAATGATACAATACATATTAATATATGAATATAGTGCAGCTAATTGATATCATCTATTAACTCAAATTTGGAATAAAAAAATATATAAATAGCCCAAATTAACGAAGTACGCCTAGCATTTCGGAATCTGAAGAAGATTAATTGAAAAGGAGAGAGATAAGTATGTAATGAATCGTAGACAAGTCAAGGCCCGAGCTATGGGAGTTTTGGGAAACGAAAATGAATACTATGTAGAAAAGGCTTATAGAACACATTTGACGAGAAAAGACATTGTCAAGATTGCTTTCAGGAGAATATTCCCGAAAACTGCTCATTGCCATTTTGAAAGTCATGTCGACCCAAAAAAAAAAAACCAAGGGAGGAGAAGTGATGATGATGATGATGATGAAATATGGAGATATAGAGATGATTATTGCAAGATTAACAATTGTAATATTTTGTTTTTGGTTCATCATTGAGATCTAAAACTCAGAAGCACCACAGATATAATATTATATAAACAATAATGAAGGGAAGGGTTTTGAAGCACTCATCATCACTACTAGCCAATAAACAACAGAGGCAATAATGTTGTGGTTTATTGATATCATGAGAAAACGATGACTTCTATGTATGATTTATCTCTGAATTGTGGAGTGAGATAAAGACTCGACGACACAGCGCGGCTTAATTCTCTGTTCTCAGTCATCTCCTGTTGGAAATAATGTAAGAACTTTCGGTTCATTCCTTGAGGAGTTCGTTTCCTCGCCGCCGTAGCCACCACCACCACCACTTCCGCCGTTACCTGGCAGCACCCCCACCCTCTGCTGTCTCATAAAGAACGGACTGTCGTCGTGCTCGAACTCTCCACCGTTTGGGGGTGAATTACCAAAATGCCCGTAAGGATGGTGAAGCGGCCGGGCCACCACGCCGTGGCCGTGGTGGTGGTGGTTCGCCACTACGGGGATGAAGGCCGCGGGGTGCAGGAAGTGAGCCGGGACCGGCCCGCTGGCGAAGAGGTGGTCCGTGGCGGGGTCCGACGAGGTCCCGGAACCCGATCCGCCGCCGGCGCCGGAGATTCCCTGCATACGCTTCAGGTAGAGGCGGTACTTCTGAAGGTGGCTCGCCACGTTCTCTCGCGTGAGGCCGTCGACGCTCATGAGCTGCATGATGATCTTGGGCACGGCGTTCTTGATGCCGAGGTGGGCGACGGCGTCCACGAACCTCTTGTGGAGCTGTGGGGTCCACACGAGACGGGGCCGCTTGAGCGTCCTCGGCTGCTCGTCTCCGCCGGGCTCCGGAGAGTCGAACTCGGACGAGGAGGGCGCGGGATTGCTGCGGTGGTGGTGGTCGGGATGATGCGGAGTCCCCTGGGAAAGTGGCGGGTGCGGCGGCGCGTGGGGAGAGATGTTGAAGGCGAGTGCGAGATCGGGTGGGATTAGGGTTTGGGACAACGGCGTGAGCTCCTCCGGCGACGGTAGCTCGTCTTCCCACCTTGTGAACCAGCTGGACTCTTCTTCCCTCATGGTTGGGGCGGTTCTTCCTCTGTGGGTCGGGTCGAATAATTTATGGGTCTTGAGATAGATAGAAAATAGAGAGACGTTTTACTGTTGTGGGTGTGGAGAGATGATCGAGGTGGATCTTTTGTTTGCTTCTGTTTATCAGCTTTTAACAAAGGTTGTACACTCTTGGGGATTCCTTTTTTTCAATTACAAATTAGTGATTTTGTGTTTTTTTTTTTCCCCTATATTTTTTGCTATATTTATTTAATTTTTGCTATGTTTACATTACATATTGTCTATTTTTTTCTTTTTCGCAAGAGGGATTTTTCTAAATGTGTGTATTTCTTTTCATCTGATGAGTGGACTGACCGAAATGAATTGGGGTTTAATTATAATAATTTTGAAATTTTAAATTAAATGTGACCAATAACATTTATTGAAATAACGTAAAAAAGAATCTTTAAATGTGTTAGGATGGTGGTGTTAGCAAATCAGATCAGCTTTGCAGGTGATTAAATCTAGGAATTAAAAACATCCATTGTACTGACGTATTGGCGAAGAAGTCAATGCAAGGACATTACCTATTTTCCTTTTCTTTTTTCTATGGTAATAAAGACTATTCCTTTTTTCTTTGTAATTAATGAGTAATTTACTAATTTGTCTTTTACCATATTTATTTATTTATTTTTTCTATAATTACGTATGCCACTTTCCGTGATTAAATTTAATCTCAAGTATCTGAGCTTTACCGTTACCTAAGAGATAATCCAGAATTTCGATGAGACTAGTCAACTGACTTGTTTGTTCTCGTTCCTCAAGTTCAAATAGACTACGATAATTAAAGAGTAGTTTAAGTAGTCGAACTCATGAACTGCATGTGTTGATGTCATAGTTCGACCACTTAATCTGGACGAAAAAAAAAAAGTTTCAATATTTTTTATTCTTTTTACAATTAAAAAGTGATTTGGATTTGGAAATAATATATATATATATATATTTATGTATCTTCATCAAGATGTCAATTTTAAAATTTGACGTTGACTTTATAATGATATTGTCGAAAGTGGGTTGTTCCGTTTCATTTTATATATATATATATATCGTGAATCATGTTCGTGGATAATTGGAAAGTTTTCATTTATTAAAATACAAAATCTTGTAGGTGACCAATTTACACTGCATATTTTATATTAAATGTATCATACAATTAATATATATATATATATATATATATTCGTGTTATTTATTGGCAAGAACTCAAGCAAACCTGTCAATATATTACATCCATTTATGCTTATAAAACGCATGGGTCTTATAATAAATATAATGGAGCAATAAACATAGAGAGATAAAACCCAAAATGGTCCTAAATGTTTATCTTATGGAATAATTTATTCTTCAATGGTGTCGTTTTTGGACCAATTTGGTCATTCCTTCACGGTAAACGTCAATTTTAACGAAAATCTCACACGTGCCCTATATTAAATCATGTATGAATCGAATATTTGAATATTTGCAGGATTTGAGGGTTCGTACTGTTTTCTTCTACTGTCAATGAAGCTCGACGAAGTAGACGATCTTTAGCTAATGTTCGGATTTTAGAGGAAAATTTTTTAGTTTTGTGCCCTAATTTCAGTAACCATTTCAATTTTATTGATCCAGACATGATTTATTGTGAGTCCGTATGAGATTTCCGTTAAAATTGACGTTTATCGTGACAGAATGACCAAATTGGTCCAAAATCGACAACATTATAGAGTAAATTGGTTCATACGAAATACCGAGAACTAAATTGGTTCATAGGGTATACAATGGGAACCATTTCAGATTTTATCCCGATATAGAGCATTGAATTACAAATACACATATATATATATATATATAGATCTATATATATAAAATAGATTTCAATTTATAAAAATTGATAATCACGGCGTTTTTAGTATTTAATTTTCTAAGCTTCTTTATCTGGTTGATGAGCTTCTCTATTCACCATGTAATTTTCTTCAACCGTGTAAGTTTCTTCAACCGTCTAAGCTTCTTTAGTATTTACATCATCCCCTCCATTGCCAAAACTAATAGTCACCATGTAATTTTCTTCAACCGCCTCCATAACCACCGCCATCGGCTACTCTATTCTCCCTTTGGCTGCGCATATTCATCATTCTACATCATAATAAATGTAAAAAAAAAAAAAACATGTTCTATAATAAGCATGTAATTTAAAATCACTCGTGGGACAAAATAATTTCTCTTATATTTGTTGGTCTTGAATTTTAAAATAAACTAAAAATGCTCACTCATCTTCCCAATTTTAGCTGTGCATAGCCAATATCTATTGACTAAGTTATTTATTCTCCCAAGTTTTAAGCATATTTATTGACTAAGTTAGTTATGCATGCACAAATATATCCTTGTGGACGTTTGAAGTTGAACAAGTCAATCTTTCTTGACTGTCACAATAACTACAAGAATATTGATAAGACATAATATTAGTAACAATTTGAAAATCTTAGTTCCCTCCTATATTCATCGGTCGATCATTTTAGAGAGAGTCCCAAAAACCCTTCAAGCTTCGCCACACAACCAACCGAGAAATCATGGCATTGGCGCTTGTCTGAAATAAGAATTAAAAGTGGACAGAGAGGATAGCGACGTGGGGTTGCAATGGCTAAGGTGCCCTTGAACAGTTTTGGCAATGGAGGGGATGATGATGATGATGATGATGATGATGATGGAAATGCTAGGTGGGTATTAATTATAACAGTCTTTTTTTTTTTTTTCCTTTTGTGCCTATGTTGTATTAAGATAGGTTTGTGAACGTAATCCTAACGAATAAACTCATCAATAAATTCTTTATCCTCAATCCTCTCTATGTTCGAAACCTTAATTCTGAAAATTTGGACAGCAGCAGCGGGAAAAAGAGGAGAGATCAGCGTGGGGATAAGAGTGGTCGAGGGCTACGACAGTTTAGCATGAAAGGTTTTGTATATATTCTTTCTTGTAATTGCAGTTTGTAAGAATTGTAGATGGCATGAAGAACAGTAGAGTTTCTTTTATTTTTATTTTTTTTCGGTATGTTTGTTTGTATAATTATAATAGGTAACACTTATCTTCATCTTGTATACAGTTTGCGAGAAAGTGGAAAGCAAAGGGAGAACAACGTTTAACGAGGTATGATCTCAATCAATTATGATCCTTGAATTGTTTTATGCATTTGAGAGAACTGTTACTGAAAGTTATTTCTTCCCAGGTAGCTGATGAAATTGTTGCTGAATTCGCTGTTCTTGACAGTGGCATTGCTCCTCCACATCAGGTTTTATTACCGATATATCGTTGCAATTGCTTCTAATGTTTGTAAAAATCCTTATTTGTTGTCGTGATGCGGGATTTTCACTGTAATGAGAAAAACATACGACGAAGGGTATGCGATGCTCTCAATGTCTTAACTGCGATCGATATAATCTCTAAAAACAAAAAGGAAATACAATGGAAAGGTCTGCCACGTACTAGCGTGAACAACAACGAAGAACTTGAGGTTACGTAGCTGATCCTCCCTCATAATATCCTGAACTGTCATGAAGGTGTATTGTTTTGTCTGATATTCTTTTCGTATCTTCTTGCAGAACAAACGTATTGACCTTTTGGATCGAATGGAAAAGAAAGCGGCATATCTTGAAGAGCTAGAGGAGCAGGTAATAACTTAGCTTCTATCATTTTTCAAGTATCATTTTATGCGAATGATATTGCCACCGATTGCTTGTCTAACGAAAGTTCTTTTCGCAGTACGCTGGTCTTCAGAACTTAATTAAGCGCAATGAGCAAATATATGGTTCGAAAAACAAGCCAGATGGTGCAGTGGCTCTGCCGTTTGTCATGGTCCAGGTAGAGCTATTGATCGTTTTTTTTTTTTTCCTTTTCTTGATTTTATGATATGCACTGTCTTTCGAAATCGAAGAAAGACTCATTCGATATGCATTGTTTTCGAAGCTCAGACAAGTCCTCTTGCGAAGATCGAAGTGGAAATATCAGAAGATATGCAGTTGGTTCATTTCGATTTCGACAGGTAGTAAATTCACAGACTCAGTTAATTCAATCTAACCTTGTCTGAAAAAGGCAATCACGGAAATATGACGCAACTTTCTTCTTAATGCAGTGCTCTGTTCGAGCTACACGACGAAAACTATGTTTTGAAAGCAATGAAAGTCTGTGAAAAAACCAATTGAAGTCACTGTGCTGCAGAGTAAGTAATCCCACCTTGCAGCGGAGGCTCGAGCTTTCTGGCCAATGTGTATCGACCACACACATCGAGTTCGAGGGCAAAACGTTCGTGGTAAATCTCCACCATTTCCTCTGTGCCGTAATTTTTTTTTTTTCGAAGCACCTCGGCGATACAATCTTATTACGTGTGTAGAAATGGTGTAATATACAGATAGAAGTCTGCCATTACTGTCAGGAATTTGAAACTTCTTTATAGTATGTCCCAACTGTGGACTACAGTATTTGTTTAGAGGGCTGTTTGCCATTTGATTTATTTTTATACAATGTTGGTATAGCTTTATCATCTTTTATTGTTTAGTGTTTACACTGTTTCTTCTGTGGTGGAAAATGACATATAGGTTTAACCTAAAGAATTATTAAAAAAAAATGCTCCAGCTCTGAAACCTCAGGTAAGGCATTTGCACGAAATAAAGCTCAGATCTACCTTCCAATTTCTGATTATATAAAACATTGAATGAAGCCAAAAAGGGTTTTGACAGAAACATAAAAAATAAACAGCAACTATTTGCATCTTGTTAGTTTCACTTCCTAAGTCATTCAAAGCAATAACTAACAAAAAAACTAGAAAAAAAAATATTAAAAATGGAAGGGCAAAGTCAACTCAGTATGGCCCCAGCTTCGAAAAACTGATGATTGGAGGATCATTTCTTGGGCAGAGTGCAGATCATACCGCCGCTGTACCATTTGGAGAAACCGCTCTCGAGAGCCTCTCTCATCCAAGCATGCCTGCAACGCTCGGTGGCTTCGGAAACTCTCAGCCAGCTTCTTTGCCTGTGGCTTTTCTCTGGCCAAGACTCGAGCTCCTCTTTCACGTGCAAGGCGTACATAGCAGCTCTGCATAAACCTTCGGGGCTGTATTCGTCCTGGAGCGTCTTGCTCTTGAAAGAATAGTATCCAAGTAAATGCTGGAAAAGGGATTAGATTCAGCAAATAAAGTCTCATGGATGTTTAAGCTTCAAACAAGAGGGTACAATGTCAAGCATATTAAATAGTTCTAATAGGATGTCAAGCATACTAAATACAGTAACAGAGCAAAGGCAACAAATGTTGTGTTTCACGTACCACTAAATCTCCACGAACCCCAGCCTCTTCTACGGCTTCTCGCACAGCTGCCTCTTCAGCCGTTTCATCATTCTCCCATCCACCCTATAGAGTAGTAGTATATAGTGAACGATACTGAGAAAGAAAGAGGCATAAATAGATCATATGACTTCAATTTGGGCACTTTGTACAGTGGAAAGCAAATATGTTCAGGTGTTGGTGCACGCCTTATTTGTATGTTCAAACGGTTGAAAAATCCATCCTATTGACGAAAAAAACCTTACGCTGGCAAGAAAAGTGTCTCAGAGATATCAAACGCCAATGTGCTTCTCCAATCCAAGTTTTCCGTTCTCAATATAAATTTAATTGCCAATATCATAGCATAAAACGATTTAATGCATTATCAAGTGAACAACGCGCTCGCATGAAACACCAAATATCATATGAAAGGAAGAGGTCCTCCAACACGCTAGTTACAGAATACAGTAAAGTTGAAAGTTGGAAAGTAGACAGTAAAACATGAACTATAAAAAGCGGCACCCATTATCTTCAATTTCATATGTTCAGATTCTCAGAATTCTCACCTTCGGGAATAAAAGACCAGGTCCACTGTTTGAGTTTATCATTAGCACTTCAACTATCTTCTTAGACATGTCATCATCATCTTAGTATATATATTTAAAGGGAATGCACCTGGTAAATCAAGCGAATGGTCAGACAAAACGACAGTATCGATCCATCATTATTCGAGGATGAACAGTAATCGAGTTTCACAACATTGCCATAAACTGATAAAATTATTCATCGACTTAACCAGCACACATAACTCCACAGAAACAATGAAATGATCAGGCAATCGTTTTTTTCTGCATAAAAAGAAAACCTCTTTATATTGGGTATCAGAAGGGCTTCATCAACACAAATTATCTCCATAAACATAAAAATATAATGATCAATTACGAAGACAAAACGTCAAAAACCTGCCCACGAGTAGATTCGCAAACAAATTCAGATTCCACCAACGATTCCCCTCAATGATGCGTCTTTCCATCCCCATTAACCCCACCCAAAAAAAAAAAACATACAGAAAATCGAAACCCTACGCCCACCACATTGGCGTAAAACGCAAGACACAGACAAGGTGATTGTCCTAAAAAAAAATAAAAAAATACCCGGCAATGAGACGATAACCATTCTCGTAACGCTGCTGACGACGCCCAGTTCGAGCCACCAATTCAGACATTTAATACGATTATTCAAGAAAAATGCAGAAAACAAGGCAGCACTTGCGATCAGTGCGTATATATGTATATAAATTGACTGCAATTTCTGAAGGGTTTTGATTGTCGATGTGAATCTCAACGTTCCCTCGTTATGAAGGGTGAAGAAATTAAGGCTGCAGTCTGTAATGGTATCTAAATTACTAATTAGGGCGCTAAAACATAAAATATTCTTTTTTATTTAATTAATAAATAAAAACGTTAGCTATTTTCCCATTGGGCTTAATAAAAATACGATAAAAATCTGACGGCCCAAATAAAAACAATCAGCCCAAAGTATAAACCCAAAATAAGATAGTTAGCCGCTAGTTAATTACGTGACATCTATCTTTGCATTTAAATTAGTGCTTGTTTAGTACCTCAGTTTATATTTAGGAGGATTTAAATTAGTAAGGTTTTATATAAAACTAGTTATTTGGTATAAAATAAAATGTGTGTTTGATTGGTGGATTTATAATATCCCATCTGAGAGGATGTGTATATATAAATTCGTATACATGGATTTGTTATATATAAATTCATATTTTTATATAAATCTGCGAATCAAACAAGTTAAACAAGTCTTAAATCAACATTAAAATCTTTAAACCGTCCAACCAAACGAGCACTTAGGGATCATCACTATCCTACTCATATTGGTACAGCTACCAAACTCCATAAGATTGTGACACATTGTTCTGCTTATGTGTCAAATTTCAATGAAAGTTGAGCTGTTATCTATTTAGACGGTAGAATAAGCATCAATTAGGATTATCAGTAGGCGAAAATTCCCCATTCCCATGGGGATCCGCCCCGAACTAGTTAGGGAATTCACAATTTTCTATCCCCCGGGGCGGAGACGGGGAAAATCTTTCCCCATTGACAAGGATGGGGCGGGGACGGGGTTAATACTCCTCACCTCGTTCCCCGAGGGGATACGCTTTTTAAATTATTAAAATATTTAATATTATATTAAGAAATAACATTATATATTTTAAATAATATTTACAATACTATATAGAAAAAACAAATCTCGCGGGGTCGGGGACGGGGATTCCCCGAAAGCATGCAGCTGCAATAATATACCGACAAAAAAATAATAGCTATCTAGACCCACAAGTTCAATCTCAATATCGATGATACGATTCCTCGCAAGGCCAATACGTAGAAAATTAAGTTAACTGCCAAATTTACCCACGACGGATCACTATTCGAACCAGCCAAAACCGCCTCCGGCCAGCCGCTTTTCCTCGGATCTGTAACCGCTGTAAGAATTCCTCGACCATCGAAACCCGCCGAGGCAGTAAGGTTCTGAACTGCGAATTGGCATATTGCTCCACCATCTGCAACTTTAAGTTCATGGCCTCTTCTGATCAAGGAATGCCTCTTCTCTTGCGAAAGCTCGAAGCGTTCTCCGCTGTAAACCGTCCAATTCTCATACGAGACGGCCTCAAAATCCGCCTGTATGCAATTAACAATCGGAAAAACGACAGGGAAGTCAAACCGAACCTCTCGAATTTTGCAAGAATATGACAACGAGCTAAAAATACCAGTCGAAGGTGGAAATAACGACGGATAAACAAAAAAAAAAGCAATAAGAAGACAACTGCGCCGAGATTTACGTGGAAAACCCTATTCAGGCTGCATAGGTAAACATCGCGAGACCCTTAAAACTACGAAGGCAGTAAAAATTCGATCCACGATCAAAATGATGTTAAAATACAAACCAAATACGCAGCAGCATTAACTTCTGAAAAAATAGTGCGCCTCACAAAGTAGGCATTGAAATCGAAAACCATTCGGCCCATGTTATATGTTGCGGTCGATATATGAACGTACCGAGTGATAGATTCTCGAACTTTGAACAGCTTCTAAAGGTCCCATCCCCAACACAAAATGGTTGACGAAGATCTGAGCCACGGCTGGGATAATGTTCGAACCGCCGCCACAACCAATAGCTCCAGCAAACTGATTCTCCTATACGAATGAGAATAATGGTTTACAAACAACGATTTGAACGAGTCGTATTAGCCGTAATAAATTGGTCTAAGTACCTTGAGGACGATGATTGGCGTGATAGAAGAAAGAGGCCTTTTATACGGCTCAATGAAGTTCGTCTCGGCAGGAGGCAAACCGCCAAGGGTTTCCTCAGTTGGCGTCGAGAAATCGTGCATTTGGTTGTTCAGAATGATCCCCGTAGAAATCGACCTCATCCCTCCGCCGAAACGATGATTCAGCGTAGTCGTCATCGACACGACGTTTCGATCACGATCGACCACTATTATATGACTCGTACCATGATCCACAAACTGACTCCACCTAGAAATAACAATTGATTGCACATATAAATACAACTCAAGCCAAACCATGGTCAAATCCATGTCTAGACTAGAACTAACTAACTAACCTCGCCCTATAGTGGTCGGCAGTAAACGTGGCGTGGTCGTCGATCTTTTTTCTGATCCCATCGGCAAAAGAAGGGCTGAGCATGTTGGATGCGATTTCGTCGATATCCTCAAACTCGGGATCTCCCAAGTTCATCCTTACGGCAAACGTATGCTTCATCGCCTCTGCCATACGATGTAAGCCCAGTGGTTCGTCTACGGCGTCCTTACTTTCATAACCGTCCAAAATATTCAAAACCTATACGAGAAAACATTTGCGGCGATCGAGTAAGTTAACCACGATATGAACGATTCGAAGGCCACAAACTTGTAAAAAAATGCAAAGCAACTCACCATCCCGAGGCTCAATCCTCCACTAGACGGAGGCGGCACGCTTAATATCTCATAACCAAAAGCTTTAGTAGATACAGCTTCTGTTACTTCAGCTCTATAGTTTTCCAAGTCGGGCATCGTCAAGATTCCACCAGCTAGCTGCAGCTCCTCGACGAGTTTCTCACCGATAGGTCCATCGTATAGGGCTTTGGGTCCTTGCTCGGCTATGGCCTCTAGAGTATTACCGAGCTCTACGTTGAAGCAAATGTCGCCGGCTTTTAAAAGTTCCCCGTCCCTCGTAAATACTTGTCTTAAGCCGGGGTCGTTCATTATACTCTCCCTCGAATCTTCCAAGTAATACCCAGTAAAAGGGCTCATCTCAAACCCTTGTTTGGCGAATTTAATGGGGGGCTCGAATAAATCCCTCCAAGGCAGGCGGCCGTGTTTCTCCCATGCTGCACGAAGGCCGGCTAGCTCGCCGGGGACGGCCACAGACATTGGGCCGATGGACTTAGACGCCGGGTCGTTTTCGTACATATCCTGCACATTTGAAGAATAAAAATTAAGATTCATTTGCAGAATAGTTAATGAGGGACTCACTCTTGAAGCAGCTGAAGGCGCTTTTTCTCGCATATTGACTGCCATGGTTTCTTGCAATTTTGAATCTCTGACTAGCATGAAGCCGCCGCCGCCTATACCGCTCGACGTTGGGCTGACCACACCGAGGCATAGGGCAGTCGCAACAGCAGCATCCACGGCGTGCCCGCCTTTTGTAAGAAAGTAGACGCCGACCTCCGAGCATCGCCCATCATCGGCAGCTACTACGCCGTCGAGAGACTCGACTGCTTTGGCCTTGCTCGTCCATTTGTTAACGCCTTCTTTAGCCTCTGAAGTCGCGCCTGTAAATCAAACAATCCTAGCGCTCTGATAATGGATCTTAAACAAACTAAAAAAAAAAAAGATAAGTTCACATCCAACTCTCTCTCTCTCACTCTCTCTCTCTCTCTCTCCGACACGCTTAGTTTCTTCTCTAAAGAGATAAGTTCGTTCACACACAAACGAACTCGAAGTAACCATCATCAATCTGAACATATCTAGAAGAAAATCAAGCCTGCAAAATATATGGGGAGAAAGAGAGAAACTAGGGATGAAGAAGGTCGCATAGAATAGATGGGTAGGTCAAGTAGTGCACCAACTACCACGTGGTTTTGAAGGTTGGGGTTTTGTCGAATCGAATGGTACTATATTTTTGTAAATTGCCACATATATAAAATATAAAAAGTGCTGAAGATCATCCATTCGTAAAAAGGGGCCTTTTACTTTTAAAACTTATGTTTCCTTTTCGATTCAGTTGTTACCACAAGACTGACTGTACAATACAGTCTTCCTCCACCCATCATCAATTTTTCCTCTAACATCTTTATTTTTTATTTTTTCTCTACAAAAATCAACTTTCTTACACAGGCAATCGAGCATCATCATCTTAAAATTTTGAACTTTCTTGTTGGGAACAATCCAAGAACAAACATCTCAATAAAATAGTGAGAGAATGTGAACAAACTTACTAAATATGATTCCGATCACAAGAATGAGAGACACCAATTTCCGCATCATGCCCCTTGAAACACAAACCAAATAGTTGGTTAACCTTTCTTAGTATGAATGTATGTATGTATATATATATATGTGTGTGTGTTTGTGTGTGTGTCTATGTTTCTGACAATCAGATCTTTGGTATCTCAAGACTAGGTATTTATTTATAATTCTGAGTTTCCCAGATTATATATAGGTAATGAGCTAGTGAGATTGAGTTTCACTTCTTTTCCAGAAAAAGAAAATATATATATAGATATATAGACATCTGGTCGACGTTGTACTTCAACACAAGTCACCAGTCACACTATAGCTGTGTGTAGCTGTCTAGCAGTCATATCTATAGCATACATATATGAATAAGGACTAACTATTTATTCCTTATTTTTATATTTGAGTTAACTAAAAAAATGCATTTTATATTATTTTATACATAGGGACTAACTAGACTATATGATAAGGTATAAAAGAGAATTCTAGAACATAAGTGGTGATGAGACCGTAGTCGTCATGTGTGTACAATGGGGTAAGATAGTTTGTCACTTCTCTTTGTAGTTCTAGAAGAGAAGAAGTCTCCATGTACGTACATATGTTCTTATTGAACTTGATGGAGTCGGAGCAAAGACTTTTTTATGACCAGTTGAAATATTTTATTTTTATTTTAATGAAAATCCCGCGCGAATATTCTCTCCAAGTCAAATTAATGTGATCCATTATTGCGACTTGAAATACTTGATTTCTAGAAAAAGAAAAAAAAAATAGAAAAGAGGGTTCATACGTCATTTACAAAAAGTTTATAATTATTTGACTAAATTGCTCCCTTAGATTAGATTCCTTAATTTATGATAAAATTATAGTGTGAAAAAGTAAATTGATGATCAAATCTTATTTTTAATTTATTGTGTTTACTTTTACGTGACAAAAGTAAGTATTCTATTGCGCCTACCTATTATATCGTTCATGATATAGAAAATAAGTTTTGTTTTTTTCAATTCTCTTAAGTGGAGGAAAAAAGATTACATTTTACATCCAAAATAAGTTGGGGGTGTTGAATGACCACTTCACTTAAAAGTTTACTACCCCATAATGACCCCATTGAAAAAGACAATAGTTTGACAATAATTTTCACTTGTCTTTTCTTTATTTTCCTTTAGTTTGACAATAGTTTGAAAAAGACAATAGTTTGACAATAGTTTACTACCCCATAATGACCCCATTAATTTATAATAATATATAAAGATAAGTGGTTAGGTACACGTACGCTTTGACAATAGTGAATGTGGTCGGTTTACTACCCTATTATTACGACGATTCTTTCTTCCTTGGTAAGAAAGGAAAACAAAGTAAGCGATATCTATCTATTTAGGATGCTGACATGGAATTACGTGTCATGAAAAAAAGGCTAATCTTAATCTAAGAATAATTTTAACGACATTGTTGGGTTCTAATTGCTTTGTTAATTTTATTTCGTTCTTGAAATAATTTTATTACTACCTACTCGTTGGATAAGGCAACCCGCTTATTGGGCTGGTCTGGACTAGGACCTGTCCGTAATGGGCCCATTCAAGTCCGTTTTGGACATCATCAGACGATGACAAAGAACAGTGATGATGACACATTAAAAAGAAATAGGAAAAAAAAATAATATACCAAAGTTCTTACTATCCGTGCTTAAATTTTTAAATGTGTTTCAATCTTAAACTTTGCAAAACCATTCATTTTGGGTTCTATTGACCTAAACAATGGTAAAAGAACAAAAAAAAAAACGATTTCGCCAAGTTTAGGAACTAAAACGGAACATTTAAAAGTTTGAGCACCAGTAATTAGAACTTTTTTTTATACAAACATGTTATATTGTAAACTTGATATAAAATACAGTTTCGATTTGAACTTTTTTTTTTCAAGAGGCATCCCGACACAACCACGCCGTAATCCTCACACTCCGATTAAGTTCAGTCTAAATCAAATCTCCAAATACGTAGCAAAGTTTACACAATAGTACCATATTTGTCGTTCATTCTATAAAAAAAATATCACAATGAAAAGAAAAAGGCTATGTGAATTATGATAGTGGAGAAATGAGAGATGTATAAGATTAGACTTCAGGCTCCCATAACTAAATCTCAAGTCTTTTATACTTATATTACCATTTTATTGCATTTACATGTTTACTGGTTGAAATATCAGCTCCATTGAAAAAGCTAGTCTTCTAGTCCACTCGAGCTAAGCTAAACCCTTTTTAAGTATTTTAAGCCGAATAAACGGGAGAAAACCCAAAATGGTCCTCAATGTTTATCCTATGGAATAATTTAGTCCACGAAAATTTGCTTGAACCAATTTGGTCCCCAATGCTGTCGATTTTGGACCAATTTGGTCATTCCGTAATGATTAACGTCAATTTTAGCGGGAATTTCGCAGTTGCCAACATTAAATCATGTCTGAATCGAATTTTAAAATATTTGCAGGATTTGGAGGGTTTGTACTGTTTTCTTCTACTGTCAATGAAGCTCGACGAAGTAGACAATCTAGAGATCATATTCGAATTTTGGAGGAGAATTTTTTAGTTTCGTGCCCTAATTTTAGTAATCATTTCAATTTTATCATCCAGACATGATTTATTGTGAAGCACATGTGAAATTTCTGTTAAAATTGACGTTTATCGTCACAGAAGGATCAAATTAGTCAAAAATCGGCAACATCGGGGACTAAATTGGTTCAGGCGAAACACCGGAGACTAAATTGGTTCATATGGTAAACATTGAGGAATATTTGGGTTAATTATTTCCCTCCTATGTGGGAAAGAATCCAACTTTGTTAGATTAATCACACATCAATAAAAGTCTATCGATACCAATAGTCCAACGATATACCTTTAAACTTAAAGATATAATATTTAAAATTAAGTCTATGAAGTCCCATGCATTTTTCTGATATAATATACTCGTTTGAAGCTTAGGATTTAAGTGAAGTGGACATTCAACATTACAAAGTGAAGTGGACATTCAACATTACATCAAAGCTACGAGAGGTATTAGGTATGAATCTCACGATAATCCAAAAAAAAAATTTTAAAGTCTAAGGTTTGATAAGAAATAAATCAACTTAGAATAAAATATATAAATTGAAATTTGATCTTAACGCTAGTAGATAAATTTTATATTCAACACCGGAGAAAAATAAGGAAAAAAACTAAACAGGGGAAAAGATTCATGATTTCGGTCATCTACAACCCACAACAAAAAAATGCAGTCAACTTTACACAAAAATAGTGTTGTTATAGTGCTTCTACTCCAACCCATTAACTCTAATTTCAAACTTAAAAAGAATATTTTATACATATTCCTACTTACTTTTTAAATTATAATACTAAAATTAATTTATACAAAAATAAAATAAATTTGATTGAAATTGTCCCTAAAAAATTATTTATTATCTAGATTTTAAACGAAAATAAAGTAATTAAGGTTCAAGATTAATTAAATTATGATTAAGACACCAATACAATTGTAGTTATACTAAAATTAAAATAATTACAAATAAATAATAGAAAAAACAAGCATAAATTATAGGTTAATAAATTATAAAATACTTAAAATATAACGAAAAAAATAAAAGAAAAAAAAAACCATAACGCTAATTTTGCGTTTCTGAAATGTATTACTCTATAGGGTTACATTGTTCATGAACACGAAAATAACGAGTGAAATTTAGTGTTGAATTAGAGGGCAAAATTACTCGATTTTTCCAGTTTCACGCGAAATTAGAATCTAGATGGTTGCTAAAAAAAAAAAAAGTTACTATCTTGAATGTTAATTACTTCCCTTAATTTATTTGACCCTACTTAGATAATAGATTCCATTTGAAGGTGGAGTCCAAAACCAGCCTGTTAAAATAATAATTAAACTAATAAATCACATCAATATGCGTGTGTAAAGGTGCTTTTTAAATACCATGGATGACCAATTGGAGTTTACTTTCGTGATATCTGCGTCGGATGTCACAATTATTGGTCTTGGAATCATACTCTCGTATACATTAAGTTATTATTCTTAACCTTTTTTCATTGCTTTTTCGAAATCAAAATTCCATTCTTTATTAGTTGTCCGGCTATAAATTGGATATATACTTAGCTTATAACTTGTTCTCCAAGAGGTTCTAAATTATCTTTATGGATGTTGTTGGGAAGTAGAGCCACTCCGGCGGATCAGTGGGCTTGCATGGTTTGGCCGGAGAAGTGAAGCATATGCCCACCATAAGGATGAAGTTGGGAGATTCAGCTTACGAAGATATCGACAAAACCGTACGTTTTTAACATGCTTCGCTTCGCCCTTATTTTGCTGCTGAGCACTACATTGGCTTAGTTAGTTATAAAGTTCTAACATAAAGGAATGCATTTGACGATGTTTTAACTTAAGTTGTCGGGCTCGGGCTTTGGGGTTTTTCCTTTTTTCAGGTGCAGTCAATGGAAACTTCACTGAAATCTCGATGGAGGCGTGCTCTTGAGATTTCAATTGGTATTTTCCCGAACAATCGAGTGGATGATATCTCGACAACAAACTGATAAAATCGCTCGATAACCTATCTGATTTATTCGGACATCATATATACTAGCTAGAAGGGCTGGTGAGCATGTATGTTAGATAGGGTTTTGCCAATATCTTCGAAATCTGCATCTCCCAAGTTCATCCTTACGAAAAGCGCGCATATGCTTCATTGCTTCTGCCATACGATGCAAGCCCACTTGATCCGCTTGAGCGTCTATTACTTCCCCATAACCATCCAAAAGCATTGTCTCAAAACAAGTTGAGACGTCGTCAAGAATCAAGATGATGTTTTTTTAGTACTTAGCTAGCTAAGAGGTTAATGGATATTGAGTAATTTGTAGACAAGTACAGCTTTTTGCAGTATCCCTCTCTCAATGTAAGAAATTATGGTGCAAATCTCTCAATCAGTCTCTTATTACATCTATATTTCCTTTGATATTGTTGATTGTGTGATGATTAAGCCACCAAATCAGCATGAATTTGTTCGACTGAGTTCTGTACAAATGTCAAGACTTCATTTTTTATTGAATAGAATTAATTTCTTGAAAACAACAAATGGGAAATCCTCATTGCATCATCGTCCCCACCATGAAGCCCATTATTTACTTAGATCTCCCACCTCGGACGGCATAGAACGCCTGCAGAAAGGCGAAGACGAGGAGAGAAGTTGAAGCCGACAAGGAGATCACTCTCCAGGGACTGCAGAAATAAGACACAACCAAGGTGGCCATCCACGTTTTGAGCCTACTCTTGCAGTGCTCTCCTATCTTCTCCTTCACGTCGTTGAAGACGTCCAAGTGCTCCATCCCTAAGGTGTCGATCTCCTTGAAAGATTCCACCACCTGCTCGTGGTTCGAGTACTTGTTGTAAAGTATCCCACTCTCCTGAAGTTCCTTCACATCTTCTGCCCTCTCTATCAGCGCCTTCATGAAGGCGGCGTAGGACAGCACCGTGCAGGCGGATTTCGATTCGGGCGACAGCTCATAGGCGATCAGATTGGATAAGACGGCTTGGTGCTGGTCGGAGACGAATCGAATGGGGAGTTTGAGGCGGCCGTGGAAGAGATGAGATTCGAATGCGATGGCTCTCAGAGAGTGAGTGCTCGGACCAAACCCTATTCCCCTGGCTTTGAGATCCATGGCTGATCCGAACAAGCTGTGCTGACGTGGCATCTTATTGTCTTGTCCCTTTCTCCGTCTTCCCATCCACGTTCTTGCACAGTCCCACGTTACTGTTTGTTGCTGCTTGTCTTCTCCTTCGTATTTGCCAGTGACTGCCCTCCAAATAGCCTCAAGAATGTGGAGGGGAGGGTCCTCCTCGTCGTACTCCCCGGCGACGCTGATCTGTTCTTCCGATCCCGCCCTCAGCAGCAGCCATCTCAAGAATCCGTGTATCAGCTCGTCCCATTCGCAGTCGTCGTCGCCTCCCTCTGCCCGCCGCGAGCTGACGAGCAAGAGCCTTATCACCTTGAAGGGCAATTGGTTCTCGACCTTCACCATGTCCCGAACCATCAGCGGTACAGCCGCGAGTCCCAGGTGGCTCTCCCAGTCGAAAGGGTCGTCCGCGCCGCCCGCCTGCATTATTCGAGTGGCCATGTAGTTGATGATGGTGCAGCCGTCCAAGAGCATCATCCTGGCAAGCTCGTCGTCGTCGTACTTTTCGAGGATCCAAGCCTCGGCGTAGGAGTCTCTTATTGCATCGATGTTCTCCTTGATCTTGTTGTAGTAAAAGGCCTCGGTCTGCTGGCTGGTCGAGACCAACCAGTCCAAGCACAGTGGCTTGAAGTCCTGGACGTGTTGGAGGTCGGCTCTTCCGTGGTGGTAAGGGCCGAGAGAGACGAAAATGGGATCGTAGACATGGCCAGCGTGCTGATTCCGCCGCAACTGCGGAAGCACTCTGTGAATCCTACGCGCCTTCGCCTGAGATCGACGATGATCATCGCTTTGGGAATGGTTCTCCATTACCCAAGTAACTGCCTGTTAGATTGATGCTTCCGATCCCCAGCTTTGCTGGTCAGTATATATGTGTGGTTGTGCTGCATTATTTATTAGTACTTTAAATCCGTTAAAGCATGGAAAATTATATTAACATTAAATTAAGACCAAAAATGAAGAAGGGAGTCGGTCCACTCTTGATGAATGTGGACATGAAATGAATGTCGAAGAAGACTTTGTAAGCGGAGGAGCTTTAACTTTTGGTTAGATGAGAATCTCCAAATATGTATTGCATTTACAAACGGTGATTTGGATGTGTCCTCCGTAGCTTTTGATTCCACAATTATGTTTTAACCTATGTTCCATTCCTCAAATACTGACCTGTTAGATTGGGTGGCTCATATATTTTCTTTTTATTTTTTAATTCTTTTTTAATTTTTGTATGATAAAATAAATAAACATATCTAATTTATTCTTTTTTTTTTTCATGATAATCAAATTGATATTCATATCTTATATTTTTCGATATTTATAAGAATAATTTTTTTGATAAATTTTGGAGAATGTAACATAGATTGGAACATAATTGTGAAACAGGAGTATCTTAGACTAATTATATATGGGATTACAATAAATAAATTCATCATTGTGTCGGCCGTGAGCATATATCTTTACTACTATGCGACAAATAACACGCCATCAAAGCAACTTTGATGTAAATTTCGATAGAATTACCCCTAAAAGCCATGTTGGCCTTCGATTAGTTGGACCAAAAAAGAATCATTTCCTAACGAAATATCTCCTACAAAAATAAAATAGTATTTCGACACAAAATCCATCGGCACATGTGACATAAATGCTCGGGCAACGTACATCAATTATATTTATTGTTATCTTTGATCTTTCTCGATCAGTGCAAAAGGTGGTCGTCGAAAAAAATATAACAAGTGTCGTTAATTACAATCCTTTTGCCTGCACTCGACCAAGGCAAAGGCACCACCACGATCAAATAGGTCCAGCAAAAATGCCGAAGCTATTAAACGTCGCGTTTAAGCTCGGAAAAAAAAAAAAAAAAAAACAAACAAACCTATTTTGTCGATTTTCAACATCCATCGAAGATTGTGTATGAGTTTAATGGAGGTACAATAATTTTTATTTTGGATTTATACTAATCGTATCAAATTGTATTGAAGTTAAAATATAGGAGAATTTCGGTTGGTCACTATGTGTTTAAAGTTTTTTCAGTTGATATACAAAGTTATTTTCAATTTCGGTTGATACTCCTGTGTTTAACCATTTTCCAGTTAGTGCTCAAAATATTTTTCAATTTCGGTTGGTATCCATGTGTTTAAGGCTTTTTCGATTTATGTCCAAAGTATTTTTCAATTCCGATAGGTAACCCTAAGTTATGAGAAAATATAACCCCGTGATTTTAAATGACCAAAAATGGAATCTTTAGGTTTATGAACCATTTTTTTATCTTTTCTAGAATCCCGTTAGCAACTAACATGCTTTTTTGTCTTTTAAAATCGTGGAGTTATGTTTTGTCATACCTTAAGGGTACCTACAGGAATTGAAAAATATTTTGGGCACCAACTGGAAAAATCTTAAACGCATGGATACCAACCGGAATTGAAAAATACTTTGGGCACCAATTGGAAAAAGGCTTGAACAGAGGGCTACCAACCAGAATTGAAATTAACTTTCAACATCAATTGAAAAAGTCTTAAACACAGGGTTACCAACCGGAATTTCCCTAATATATATATATATATATATATATATATAATAAACGTATAACTAAACGCCAAAGCTAGAGTGGTTTAGGGAATATCGTTCAATATAAGTGATGAGTGATCCAGATTTCGATTCCTCGTGGCATGTGGAAATTTTTTTAAATCAAGATTTACGAAATAAATAGATTAAAGTAATTTTAATTTATATTATTGAATATATTTTATGATATATTATTTTACTAAATTAATATATTACGACTTTTATTTTTAGAAACATATATCTTTTATAGAATAATGGATCTAATGATTCTTACACTATTCACGGTGATAATTACCGCAATGTGGATTTTCTTTTTTACCAAGACTTTTAAAAGAGAGTGATTTATTACGAATTTTTTCATTAAAAGTTATATGTTTTTATCACTTTTATATGTGATATAAAGATGTCGCTCTATCTGATGTTGATCTGTTGCTTATGAATACTTTTACGACGACACTTATTTGGATGTGGGTATCGTTTTTTCGTAAAAAAAAATTTCAATTAATTTTCTTTCTTTCAATATTTTATGCTTCAATTATCGTTATGATTCTATATTTCATGATATTAATATACGAGTGAAGAAATCTTAAATTTGTTGCTCTCGATATTTTGATTCACTAGCTTAAAAATTATTCATACTTGTATGATTCACCACGTTTCATCCATTGCATATAAATAAGAACAAATGTCGTGAAAAAGAGGAATCAGAAAATATTATTATTTATTTTAAAAATTAAGAAATGCATAAATTTCATTCGAATGATCATCTGTATTCTCTGAAGTGAATGCATTAGCAAACAGTAAAAGTGGTCGTGTATTATATTTACCGTGGTTATTATTAAAACTTCCCCCGAAGTGGACAATTAGTAAATGAATAAGAAATATGTATTAAGCAATATAAAGATCATTGTAATAGTATATGTGGTTATTGTTGGGAATCCCCGAAGGGGCCCGAGGCCCTCGTTCCTTGAACGGCGGAATTTTAAAAATTTTACGGGGTTCCCGCCTATCCCAAGGATCGCTCGGATTAAAACACGAGAACATATAACAAAAAAGGAGAAAGGGATCAGCCATGTTACCTCGTAGATACACTCGACGATGGCAAGCTTCGAACCCTTCGAATCCTCGAGGCGTAGTGCCCCTCTCCTAAGCCAAAAGCACACGAACGGCTCCTTTCTTTGCACAAGAGCGTCACGCCGGCACCTTACAACGTCGCAGCCCTTCCTTGCTTTGTGCGGCTAGATCAAGGAATGGCTACTTGCTGCCCCGAGAGAGAGATTTCGAGAGAGAGAGATGAGAGGAATGAGAAAACCCTAGTTTTCCTTTTTGGGCCTTGTTAATTTCGAAAATGAGCTTCCTCATTTAGCTAGGGTTTCGAAAACCCTATTTATACCACCTAGGGCTGGCCGAAATATTCATGTGGAGTGGGGAGAAAAATTCTAACCACCTCCTCTTTTACTAAGTCTTGTTTGACTTGGTTTTTCTTTCAAATTCAAACTTAAATTAATTAATTAAATATCTAATATATTAATTAATTAAAATACTATATTTACTATATTTTAAATATATAATATCCAATATAAATATATTTAATAATTTTCGAAATTTTATCAAAAAAAAAAAAATCGAAACTTATATATATATCTGATATATATATTGTTTAATTCCAAATTAAATATTATTTTTCTAAAATAATAATAAAGATTTAAATCAAATTTAAATCATATGCTAAATATTAAATATCCAATATTATATTTCAAAAATATTTCGTGAGGTGAAAAGACCATTTTACCCCTCACTAGTCAAACTTAGCATTTTCGGTCGATTAGGGTTTTGGCCAAGCCACAAACCCTAGTCTCTCAATCTAGGACCTAGCCTTGTCTTTCTCTCTGATAATGACGTTGTGTCGATTGCCCTTTTTAAGCCCGACTCTCTTGGTTCGTCTCAACTGGCCTAGGAGGAATCTAGGAGTTCGGTATTCACATAGCCAGCCCCGTGGTACCGAACAGATCCCAAGTTGAGTACGAATTTGATCTAATCATAATCCACGAACCGACTGTAGATTTTCGTACTACGTATAAACCCTTTACGTTTGTCCCGGTCGAGTGAAAGTCACGCGTAGTCGAACTTACAGGACTCGACGCTATGATGTTCGTGTCGGTGACATTTACCAAAATTGCCCTCCACGACACTCGTGAGTCAGTTATATGCTCTGGCCAGAGGCTTAGGTAAATTCCTGCACGTCGAAACTGCATAGGACGTTAACCCTGAATTTAATCAAGCCCGTAAATCCCGCTCAGCGGTATAACCGGCAATCACGTCGAAAAGTCGAGACCGCATTTCGCCGCTGACCCTTGCTTCATGCAATTTGGGCCTAGCAAACTAGTGACAAATCAAGACCTTAAGACCAACCCCGGGTTAAACCCTTTCGGTCTAAGGTTCACGTAGACTACTATAGTCAATCGATCGATCATCGATTTTACCAGCGTGTGATCGTTCGATTACGAGTCAGTGTCCAAATACAGACAATCCCCTGATTCGTCTTGTATCAATGTCACGAGCTCTCACTTCCCAAGTGAATGGTTGGCACGACCATTTTGGACTCATCGACAAACAAGTCGTACTTGTCAATCCAGTCACCCTACTGGAGACTAAGACTTGTGGACTTAGTTTAATATCACAGTATGTCAGCTTACTGGTGCCCCCTCTCTGTCCCCACAGAATCAGTAACTGAACTGTAAATATTGGGGTTTTATTAATTCGTCTTATTACCCGACTGCAAGGTTAATTTATTTAGACGAAATAATAATCTGCCTTTGTATTGTTTGTTATGCTAATATCGACAATAAACAAACAATAATAATTTCATTATCAAATAATTCAATTACAAATGTTAAACACATCAAAATTACACTAATGCCCTCGTACTATCTAATCCTCGTACGGCATCTAGGGCATAAACCTCAACAGTTATTATTCGCACCAAAAGATCACATTGATCTTTATAAAGATCAATTAAAATTGAAGTGCCGCATAAATTAAGATTTTCTCAGGATTGCAGTATTACAGAAAATATGTGCCATATCTGATAAAATACTCAGTCGGATATTGTGAATTTTCTTAAAGATCCAAATAAAGAAAATTTATCCCAACATACTAATATTTTATGATTCTACTATATATAAAACTTTCAGAGGGATTTCATTTGCCTGAAAATTCAAGGACCGGAATGAGTACTCAATCAAGTTAAATAAACTGCTTTATGGATTAAAGCAATCTAGGCATATGCGCTATAACCTCCTAAGTGAATACTTATTGAAAAAGGGGTACAAAAATGATCATATGTGTCCCTATATATTTATGAAAATGTGTAAAAGTGAATTAGTCGTGATTGCAGTTTATATTGATGATATTAATATAATTGGAACTCCAAAGAGTTATCAAAAGCTGTTGATTGTTTGAAAAAAGAGTGAAATGAAATATCTAGGGTGTTGATTGCAGTTTGTCGTGGCATCTTATTGTCTGATCCGAACTTTGTTTCAATGTATGTTCAACAAAATTTTCGTTTATCTTTAAGCAACAACTTATATGAGATTGTTCTATTCAAATGAATCGAAAGATGTTTTAATTGGGTATGCAAATGCTGAATTTCTATCTGACCCACATAATGCTCGTCACAAACGAGTTACATATTTATATATGGTGGAACTGCTATTCATAGCGGTCAGTTAAACAAAGTTTAACCGTTACTTCATCTAATTATGTGGAAATTCTATCTATTCATGAAGCCATCCCAACATGTGTTTGGTTGCGATTGGTAATTCTCATGAGGTTATCCTATTGAAGTTTTTAATGAGGTAACAAGAGAATGTGTATCAAGGGAACTATGCACTTTTTTTTTTCCTTGACTATGTTTTTATCACATTGGATTTTTCCTAATAAGGTTTTAACTTGACATATTCCCTAATATACATCTAATGGGGAGTATTATGAAATATTAACAATACTTAAATAAAGATGCGAATGTATATTATTTAGAATGGTGATTAAGTAAAAAGATTAGTTGTTAAGTTAAGAATAGAGGTTGAGAATTTCATTGATTAGAATGGTAGATCAGATTTTGTATGGTTGATATAATATTTTATTTTGTGTATGTAATTTAAAATTTTTGTGTATAAATAGGTGATTTGTGATATATAAAAATATATTGGAAGTACTAAATAAAAAAAAAGATGTTTTATGTCTCTAAATACTATCTCTAATATTTATATAATGTCATTAGTAAAATACTTCTATTTTATAATATCAACTAATTTGAGTTATTCCACCACCTGGCGCACCTAGGATTCCGACATCATGGTGGGACTGACTATAGTGATAGTCCACAAATAATAATTATACTGACAAATTATCTCACCATACGTGTAAAGTCAATCCATATCCATCCACTCCCCACCATACCTAACCCATATTCATAAAATATAAAGTATATTTAAACTCACTACATAAAATTTAATGTTTTAGTATTCCGATGTTAATTCATTTAATAACACAATCATCATATTCATATACTACGTTCACAATAAGAGCAAACTAGTGTTCAGTCCCTAAATTCAAACTATAAGTTGCAGTCAGTCCCTAACATGTTTAAAGTTAGGATATGGTACCTACTTTTTCAAAAAAAATTTCTGCACTCCCCAAAACCTGCGAAATGTCCGAAATACCCTTAAAACAACACCATATTACATTCTCAAACCATCTTCTTCATCCTCCTGAAACCAACGATCGACGCTGAGTTGAGCTGAGCTGAGCTGAGCAAGATTGTTATTATCGATTTTAAAACTTACATATTAATTTAATATCCTATTAGCAAATAATATTCGAGCATTTCAAATGGGTATTTTTGAAATAAGAAACTCTTATTATTTATTAGCGAAAACAGAATAATTATTAAATCTATGGAAACTGTAATTTTTAAGCCGTGATTGTGGTCGAAATTGATGAATAAGATGATGGGTTGTTTATATGTTTCACCCATTGATTCGATTAGGTATGATATGACTTTCGATTTTGAAGAAATTTCTGAGGTGTCCGATTCCTAACGACAAGGTAATATATCTATAAAAGATAGAATATACTCGTTTTTACCTCCATAAATCCACAAAGCCCAATGGATATACATATATTCTATCTCATACTTGTAAACGTTATACAATACCCACATCGGCCAAAACCTACGAATGTAAATTATATTTTCAGTCCAAAATAACTATGAATTTGCATTATTACCCCACTGATATAAGGAAAATAGGGCCGATTTTCACAGTTCATTCGAATCGGCCGTACATTCGTTCCGATTTCACCTGATTTCATCGGAGATTTATCCTGGTTTGTGAACAATGAAGCGAAATCGGAGGTCATCTGACGATACGTTGAAGAATCGTTCTGGTAAAAGGCACAAAGTGGAGGCCGTATCTTCGTCAAAGAAACCCGCTGCGAAGAAGAAACAGACGACGACGGGTGTTGAGCTGAAACAGACGAAGACGATGACGGGCGGCGAAGGAACCTCTCATTCAAAGAAGGCCGTTGCGAAAAATGGTTCTGATTCAGAGAAAGTGCGAAAATCGAGGTGCCAGCCCACGCTCTTCAGGGAGATTATGGATGGTATTATGAGAGTGGCAAGTGCGTCGCACAAACGAGATGTAATGGCGACGCCCTTCAGTTCGTATTTGGAGTTAAAGAGATGCGACATAACTTGTAGGAGACTTGAGGTATTTCTCTCACGACTTTCTGCTGATGTAACTACATTTAGGTTCGGGACAGATAAGCTTGTACCTTTTGGGGTTAGAGAATTTTCGGTGTTTTTGGGTTTAAGGTGTAGTGGGTCGTTTGTATACCGCTCCCACGATTCGACGATGGATTACCCATTTGTTCGTCGATGTTTTCCCGAATTGGGCGACGGGAAAATTTTTAGATCAGACATTATTGAGGTTTTAAAGAATCTGTCCACAAAGGACGATGATGTGAGCTTGACTGATTTTAGTAGGATGTACATCTCATTGGTATTTTCTTGTATTTTGTTTCCTACTGCTAGCATGTACCTTCCTAGATTTTTAATTCCCTATATCGAGTTGTTAGAAAACATAGACGATTGGGCGTGGGGTCAAGCGGTTTACATGTATTTAGTTGATTCGATTAAGTTAAATCATAAGTATGTAGATGGGTGTACATACGGGTTGTTTATTTGGGTGTACGAGCACGTAGAGCAGTTAGGTAAATCAGAGTCAATCAAGGCGATTCCGAGATTCCTGAAATGGGGAGATCCACATTCGAGGCCCTCGAAGAATAAATTAGAAGACGAGCTCTCAAACCTCCATCCAGCCGAAGTTCCAACAGAGATTGAAATCGACTCAGAAGAGGAAGACAGATTTTGTGCACGAAGACTATCGAGGCGAAAAGTGCAACCCGTTTTGAGAGAATCTGTCCATGTAAGTACTATTAGGGCTAAGTCTGGTGGTGATGATAAGCGAGACAACGACGAGAAGTATGCTGAGGATGACAATGCTGATAAGTATGGTGAGGATGAGAAGGTAGCTGAAGATGACAAGGTTGATGACCAGGCTGAGAAAGAGAAAGAGAAAGATGGTGATGAGGGTGATGCTGAGGATGATGATGAGAAAGAGCAGACTTATGGTGAGGATGACAAAGAGAAACACGATGATGAGGTTGATGCTGATGATGAGAAAGAGCAGGGTGATTGTGAGGATGACGGTAAGTCTAATGCTGATGAGGAGAACGGGGCAGCAGGCGAGAAAAGCAATACTGCTGCTGTAGGTGATTTGGGGACAACGAGTAATGTGGAAGGGGCTGAGAATCTCGAGGCTACTGCAGGATTTGATCACTTTATCAACCAACTTCTGGCTGAACTCAGTCCGCCGTTGCCGGTTGGCCAGGAATACGTAATGTCACCTCCTAAAGGGCAGAATTCCAAGAAGGCACGAGCGAAAGTCACTGTAAAGTCCCCAGATAAGACATGGAACGTGACCTCTGACGAAGAGAGTGATCAGGATTTAATGATACGTGCTCAAAAGAACTTCAAGAAGCCGAGGAAAAATTTTGATGGCCGGAAGACGCTGACGGAGGAGCATAGGCAGCTGCTTGACAAGTTCATGGAGGACGACGACGTCAAGTAATATCCAAAATTTTCATTTATTACGTCCCTAATTTGTGTGTATTTTGAATAATATCTAATGCTTTTTTTCTTCTAATGTCAGGAGAATAATTTGGCGGGATAGTACCTTCACTTTACCTGCTCGAGATCTGCTCGACGTACTCGCTGAAAGGGCTATGGGAGAACAAGTAGTTAACGCATGGATGCGTTATCTGACGTCGACGTCGTACGAGAGAAAATACTCCCCCAATGCGAAGACTTTTTTCCTCAGCACCTATGTAGCGGTATGTGTTTGTTCGCTTGTGATCTTATATTTGTGAAAAGCCGATTACGCATATACTTTTTTGCAGGCCAATTTTTGAGTGTCCTGCCCAAGAAAGATAGTCAGGAGTGGGAGATAACTATGTCGAAGCTCTCTAAATCCGTCTCTCAGAATTGGGAAAGGTAGACGAAGACGTGTTCGGGTCGTGTAATTACATTGTGATGCCGGTGAACCACGATTTTCATTGGCACATAGTGGCCTATGATATATCAAGTAAAAAATATATCCATATGAACCCGAGGAATAATGAGGTTGATGTTATCGAGGCAGTCAAATGTGTAAGTTGTCTGGATTCGTGGTGATGTTTTTTCATCGTCGTGTAGTGGCCTATGACATACCGTGCTCTGTTTTTTGGTTTTTTTTTTCTTTTTCAGGCTCGAGCACTTGATTGTTATCTAAGGATTGAGAAGAAGTTGGTGATGCACGAAATGGAGTTCGAAAGGACAAGCTGTCGAAAACAGGATTCGAGGTCGCTCGATTGCGGAATTTGGAGTTGCATATTCGCTGAAGTCCTGCGGAGAGATGATGCGCTGTTCTCGGCACATGTTGAGGATAAGAACGTTCCGACGAGTGAATTTCGAGCCCGCATTGTCACTGAACTATTGTTATTTGGCTCGCATGAATGAACTTTAGTTGGTGTCGGTTTTTGACTATAATAAATCAACTTTTTATCTCGGTTGGGTTTTATTGCTGATGATGTTATGTATTTTGGCTCTAGTATCATATTTGAAATCGTTGTCAATGAACTCGGTTGGGTTTTATTGCTGATAATGATATCTTGTTTTTTAAGATTTTATTAGCAATTAGCATGTTTCATCATGTGTTCTGAGAAGAAGATTTGATTTTTTTTAGCTTGTCTTAAACCTGTTTATTGAGATATATACCTGGAAAAATGATGAACAATGATCTGTTTTCTGTTTATGATGAACACAGTATATCTTATACTTATTTATTTGGTTATATACATGGAAAATTAAATTAATACCTGGAAAATGAAAGTAATACGTGAAATATATTCGGAGCAAAATATCAGAATCTAATGTTTATTATGCATTGGCAATCGTAATGATATGTTTTTCATAGTGAAATAAGTTTGTGATCCTAACCATAAATATATTAATGTAAGTTGGTGTTCCTACTAATATAATATAATGTAGGTTGTCATAATGATACTTGGTGATCCTAGTAATATATTTGTGATCCTTCCAATATCTTGGTGATCCTAAACTTGTGATCCTTCCTAAACTTGTCATCCTTCCTAAACTTGTCATCCTTCCCAAACCCTATACCGTAAACCCTAAACCCTACACCCTAAACCCTAACCCCTAATCCCTATACCGTAAACTCTAAACCCTAAACCCAAACCTATATTTTAACAATAATATCTAAAATATGATTTCTATACAATATATTTGGCGTTTTATAGCTGTATTCTGAATACTGTATCCGGTTCGTACCGTTTATACCCATATTCAGACAGTAGATTAGAATTTTTCCCTGGTCGTTTTCCCGCTTATTATTTTGGATATTGTGTGGTTAATTATTATACTCATTTTTTACCAAGTATACCTAATTTTTTATATATATACTCGTAAAGACGTTAAGATACCCATAACTACATTCTGATACCGCGAAAATTTCCCGCTCTAAATAATTTCATCTTACAGATTGCCTCCAAAAACGTTATTTGACATCAACAAAGGTCTGCTTACCACAGTAATATGTCTTAGAACCTCAGTTAATGTAAATCCCCTTATATAATGGATGCAAACAACCTCGGGACAGATTTTGGCATGTTGACTATCTGTGTATTTGGAAACCAGTCAGCATGTTTCGAAGTAAAAGAAAGCTTTTCATTATGGGATCTCAAGAATGAAACAAGAAGTCGGATGAATGAGATAATTTCGTCTCAAAGTTTGTCTTTCAGCTATAAGGCGCCCTTCGACAACACAACAGTGCATTTGGTTCTCGATAGTGATGTGAAGAATATGGTCAGATTACACAGAGAGCTGAACATGAAAGTGATTAACCTATCAGCGATAAATAAGGATCCTCAAGCCATACAACCTTCAGCCATGGACGACTCAGCGGAAGAGGAGAACGATTTCGCTTCTCATACCAACTCAATAGACCATTGGATTCGTGGGATTCGAGGAGCGGGCCAAAAATTTACCAGTCCGGCAGCCTTCCGAACAGCCTTAAAAAAATATTCGGTTGTCACTCGAAAGTTGTATAAGTACAGAAAGAATAATAAGGTGAAGATTATTGCGGTTTGCACAATCCATGGCTGCCCTTGGAGGATATATGCGTCTCACCAGAACACGGATAAATCGTTCGGTATACGAAATTGCAACCTCCAACATACTTGTGGGGCTGCGAATTTAATAGAGAAACGGCATTCTAGAGCAGATGGCAAACTAGTGGCTGATATTGTCCAACAAAGATTGCGAGGCCAGCCTTCATATAGGCCAGTGAACATGAAGCAAGATATCTTAAGAGAATTCGGTGTCGAAATTTCATATTTCACGGCATGGGCGGGAAAGGAAAGAGCTGTACGAAATATTCACGGAGTCGAGAGCGGCTCTTATGATAAGCTTCGGTGGTACTGCGATGCCGTTCATCGGACAAACCCGGGAAGTGTCTCTGACTGTGAGGTATATCCGGATACAAATAAATTTCGTAGGATATTTGTATGTTTTCATGCGTGCGCAACTGGGTTTGTGAGAGGCTGTCGACCATTGATATTTCTCGATGGCACACATATAAAGAATAAGCACAAAGGTTGTTTGTTAAGCGCCGTTTCAGAAGACGCAGATGACGGTCTTTTCAGTTTGGCATACGCAGGTGAGTGGCTGTTATAATCTTTTACCTAATCAGTATCTGTTATTTATGGAAATAAACAGTTTGGGATGTGTGGATATTCGTAGTGGTGGATGCCGAGAATGACATGAATTGGGAGTGGTTTTGCGTGAAGTTGAGAACTACGTTGTGCTATTACGGTCGAGGAAATTTCCATGAATATACTTTCTTTTCGGACCGAAATCCAGGACTTTTAAAGTCTGTCCCATCCGTATTTCAAGGATGCAACCATTCATACTGTTTGAGGCACTTGGTTGACAATTTTAAGACTCAGGTATGCATACTTATATATGTTATCTGGTATATTTGTTTGTTCTCCCATACTCGTATATTTTATCTGGTATCTGTGTTTGCGCTCTCATACTCGTATGGGTTTTCTGATAACAGATTCTGAAAGTTCACCCTTACAAATGCAAGAAGCACTGGTCTTCAGTATTCAAAAAAGCTGATTATGCTCCTACGGTGACCGGATTCAACGAATATTATGAGCAACTCATAACTACATTCAAGGAAGCTAAAGATTTTATCAGGATATCAAAACCAGAGTGTTGGGCCAACGCATTTTTTCCTGGGAAAAGATGGGGGATCACAAACAATAATATGGCAGAATCGTGGAATAGTTGGGTTCGTGAAGCTCGGCTTTTGCCGGTTGTTGCATTACTGGACGAGATCCGGCGCAAAATCATGGTTATGATGAATGAGAAACGAGTTAAATCATCTAACCAAGTAGGCCGCTTATGCTCGCGACCAGAAAATAAACTCAATAAGAACTTTGAGGCATCAAGAAATCTACGAGTAGATCGATCTTCGAGTCAGATCTTCGAGGTTTCGGACCACGATGCTACTTTTCGAGAGTCTTACGTCTGTATCCTAAATCCGATTCCTACTTATGATGCCGCCACACCTTTGGCGACCGAGGAAATTGTTGCACCGGATGTGCTTCGTCCGCCAGGTCGTCGACGCACCAAGAGAATTCCGTCGCAAGTTCAAACGCGTCCTCTCAAGTGTGGACGATGTCATCGGTATGGACACAATCGAAGATCGTGTAAAGAACCGATAGCATAGATAATCGGTATATCAACTTTTTGTCGCTTTAGTGAATCTTTTGGAAGCTGTATATTGACATAATATATCTTTCTTACTAAAAGATATATTTTGTCAATATCTTTTGTAAAGCTATACATGTCATTTGTATACCATACTTATGTAGCTCTTTTTGTGTTAATGTTATGTGTACAAGTACTGTAAAATATCTATGAGTATGTGGTTATATATACAGGTTTTTGTCAATATTATGGTATAAATACTGTAAAACATCATGGGTATGTGTTTATACATATAGGTTTTTAACAATGTATGCAAGTACTGTAAAACATATATGGGTATGTGTTTATAGATACAGATATCAAAATTTATGCATTAGCTTTTAAATATAGAAAATGAACCATATGCGATTAATTATGCGTACAAATAAATGGTACATTAAAATACTAGTGAAACGACCTAATACAACAGCAAACACACAAGTAGCGTGGAAAATAACATTGAACATAAAGCCGCAAAAACATACATAATCAAACTACATTTAACCTAATTTAACATTCTATTTTTCATCGAGATACCACCATGAACATCCTATTTGCTAAAGAACATAGACAACATGACGCAAACAAGGATGACAACTAACAATATACATACAAATTTCCATGCACTCAACTCTTTCTTTAAAGTTCGGATATTGTCCACCAAATGTCCTTTGTTCACCTTCATATCATCAATTCTGCTTTCTAAATTAGCGATTAGCGACCTCAGATCTTCTATCGTGCTTTGCCTCATACGAAGTTTTTCATTCAACAACTCTCCATGCAATCGATCGCGTTCTCCCTTCATCGCGAGGAAATAACACTTTTGGAAACTAGGCATTTCATCGTCAAACCATTTGAAATATCCACAATCGTCGGTCTAATCGGAAAAACAGAAACATTCAGTGATATTTCATACCAAAAATTCGCACCTTGCAGAACATAAATTTCCAATTTCACCATTTTAATAATAGTACTATACCTGAAAATTAATTACGAACGTTGAGCATTACTTACATTTCGTAGGCGGCACCGAAAAAATCTTCTTCCGGGGTTTAAATCTGTTTTCGAAGTGAGCAAATCTGCAGCAAGTTCGTGGAGGCATTTCTTCGGAGAGGCAGTATGTTGACGAGAATCGTCTCGAATTGATGATTCAGAGCTTGGGCACGCCATTTCTGAGAGATTCGGTGGTTCAATCTGGATGATTTGGTTAGAGAGTTTGGATTGGGTATTTAGGGTTCTTGTGATTTTGGGAAATATTTGAAGAGAACTAGTGAGAGAAATATTTTTGGGTTTGATTTGTGATATATTCGTTTCTGTTGTTCTTAACTTATTTTCGTTTTTTTTTTCAACAGCGGGTATGTATGTAACGAAATGAGTATGGTGTGTCAATTAGAGATATATGTGCATGTATTAGAGATATCAAAGTCCATTAAGTGAGGGCATTTTCGTAATATTTTTAAGTGAGGGCATTTTCGTCATCATACAGAAACGGGGACCAGAAACTATGTTCTGCAAAAAGTAGGGTTTTAATTCAAAATTTTACACTGACAGGGACTGAACCTATATTTATGTTTCAAAGAGGACTGATCTCAACCCTCGCAATAATTACAACCACAATAATACATATAATAATATCATGACACAAAGTTCGGTTGACGGAATTATCCTTCCCCCGAATTTCTTTTGGGTTCTTGAAATTGCGAACCATGTGAGGGTAAAATCGTCATACTAGAAAAAAGAATCTCCTCCACTGACGTCTCAACAACAAGATAAGCCTTGAGTGGAACTCGCCGCTTACCATGGCGAAATCGTATCTGTCGCCGCCGTGCAGCCCAGATTCCGGCGAACATAGATCAAAGCATGTCTGATTGCTTCCCATGTTATTACAACACACCTTTCGACAATAATTACAAATTTACAAACTTGCAAGCAATCAAAGCACATACAACTTTCACACAGATCACAAACACACCACATAAAAAACTTCAACGGGGACGATTCATGGCGTAGAACGTCTGCAGAGCAGTGAGGCAGAGAAGTAAAGTAGCCCCAAAAAGGGCCAAAACGCTCCATGGGCTATTCAGGCGAGTGTGTATGAGGTCCGCCGTCCACGTCTTCGTCCTGTCCCTACAGTGCTCGCCGATCTTCTCCTTGACATCCCTGAATACGTCCAGATGAACCAGCCCGAAGGTGTCGATGTCTTTGAAAGACTCCACCACTTGCTCGTTATTAGAATACTTGTTGAAAAGTATTCCCCTCTTCTGCAGCTCCTTGACGTCCTCTGGGCTTTCGATGAGAGACTTCATCAAGATTGCGTAAGAGAGGACGGCGTAGTCCTTGTTGCCGGCGTCCGGCGACAGTTCGTAGGCTATTAAGTTGGATAATATCACCTGGTGCTGGTCGGAGACGTATCGGACGGGGAGCTGAAGCTCGCCGTAGTAGGAGAAAGATCTGAATCTCACCACCCTGAGAGAGTAGGAGGAGCTCGGCCGGAAGTAAACACCCTTTGCTCTCAGGTCCATGACAGATCGAAAAACGCGCTGAGAATGATACTGTGCGTACTCATCTTTCTTACGGGCTTTTTTCAGTGGTAATATTTCCTTAATGGGTTCTTCTTCTTCTTCTTCTTCTTCTTCATCGTCGTCAGCAGTGACTGCTCTCCAGACAGCTTCTAGAAGGTGAAGAGGAGGGTCTTCATTTTCTCTAGGAATCCTCACTTGTTCTTGCGAGCCATCCCTCAGCAGCAGCCAGTTTAGAAACTCTTGCAGCAACGATGATTTCCATTCGTTTCCTTGCTGCTGCGCCTGTGAGCTGATTAAGAGCTTTATAACGAAGAAAGGCACTTGATTCTCCAGCTTCATAATGTCTCGAAGCATGAACGGAAAAGCAGCCATGCCGAAATGGTCCTGCCATTCTCGGACGCTGTTCCCCTTCATCGCTGTCACGTTGGCCATGTAGTTAATGACGAAGCAAGCGTCTCTAAGCATCATTCGAGCGAGCTCATCGTCGCTGTACCTGGCGAGAGTTGAGGCCTCGGCGTAGCTGCTTCTTACTGCGGCTATGTTGTCCATGATTTTGTTGTAGAAGAGGTCTTCCCTGTCCTTGCTGCCGAGAGCCAACCAGTCTACGCAGAGGAACTTGAACTTCTCGGCTTGTTGGAGGTCGGGGGAGCTTCCATGGTGGTGAGGGCCTAAGGAGACGATCACCGGGTCGTAGACGCGTTTGATCTGATGTTTCTTTAGCCTCAGTTGGGGGAGGACTTTGTGCATCCGCCGGCGCTTCGTGGCATCATCACAGTCGTGGGATGATTCTTGGCGAGCTTTTCTTCGGACATCTATGATTCTTTCATGGGTAGTCATTGATAATTTGTTATCGTTTTTCAGACGGAGTCATCGTCTTCTTCACTGCTGCTTGGGGTTATTTATTTATAGTATAGTTGATAAGACTTGTGGGGTGGTAAATAACGCATATAGGTATAATTTAGGGGGGGGTCACTGGTATGAGATCATGTGTGCCAAAGTTCCAATGAGATGTTTCATCAATGAGGTGTTGACACATGTTCATCCCATTATACCAACCACCCCATGTTTAAATAAGATGGACACGTGTCAACACCTAATGGGAACATATTATGGGCACAGATGAATCAATCTAGGGCCCACTCTTTGGGATAAACTATACGGTTAATATCCTCTATTTCATTTTATATTTCATTAGATATCCACATATTAAAAAAAATACATGACAGAAGAGATAAAGTGTTATAGGAATTGAACCTAATAATATTTTTGAATATTTTAACATGGTGTGAGCAAAGTAAAAAGAGAAAAAATGTAATAAGTATAATAAATAAATAATATTAATTTTATTATATATAAAATATATGATGGAATACAAAATGGAATAAAGAATATCTCTATTATTGGAATCATAGTCACATCCCATTGGATGGATTCCTTGAATTAGTCGTCATAGTTACTTTTTGCCAAATTTTTTTAATAAGAAGAACGTTGTTTCGTAAGTGTATTCTTGAATCAGATGCACAGATTTTGACTTGTGGTATAGCATATTGAAATTATACCTATCCAACACAATATACAGGGTTTTTTTTTAGTTATTTAATCTTTTTTGATTGGGTAACTAATGAAATATGTTTAAATTTATAAAAATTAATGAAAATGTTACAATTCTTTCTTTCTTTTTTTCTGCTTAATGACGAGCGACTATATTGAAGCGACGGTGGCTACTGGCTACAGCGATGGCAACGGCGAGGAAGAAGGAATGTCTTGAGCTATCGATTCAACGTCGTGCTCATTCATCGCAATTGTCTTTTATATTAATTGGACCATTACGTTGTCACAAAATCGTCTATTTTATTTTATTAATATTTTGAAAGTTAAACTTATTTTATTAATTAACATGTCGAAACTGCTAGACTGATGCGCGTTGATTCGATCAACAAGATTTTTGGTTGAGGAAGCATACCAATGGGATTTTGCAGTCTAATGGTAGAGCCCAATGACACGCTCGAATACTAGCGACTGTACTAGGTCGTGCAAGTAGTAAAACGGACGAAATCCGAGTATCGATCCACGAAGACAGCTCGATTAATTCTAAGAAAATATTCTTAATTCTAAATTAGACTAAAAGATGTTTTTCTGATTTTTATAAGATTTGATTAAAGATGAATTAAATAAAACTCAAATAGGAAAACAAAAGCAAATAAAGATAATGTTTTAGATGTTAGGAGGTATGCCCTCGGAATGCCGTTAAGAGGACTGAGATGAATGGGGTGACCCATGTTGTATAAGTTCGAAAAATGTAAATGGTTTATTGTAACCATTAATTAATAAAATATTGTATTTTATTAATTTGAGGAATTCATTATTTATTTATCGAGTTTAAAGTCTACTAGCTTCCGGTAGTGCGGTAAATAAATAAAACCCTTGTGCACGAGTTGATCGATCGATTCTCATGGGATGAGAGAGGCGACACCGATCGGATCTTATTCTCTGCACTAAATAATTGTTCGCAAGTCTTAGGAATCTAGTGGGGTGACTAGTTACCGATTATGACTTGTTCGTTGACGGCTCCAATGCAACGATTGTGTCAATCGTTCATCTTGGGAAGATGGGAGGTCGTGACGGAAATATTACCGATCGGGGTATCGGAGTATTCGAACACATGGCTCGATATTCGTTTCGATCGCATGGCTTAACGCGGGGATGTCAACGATCGACCGAAGACTATAGCAGCCTTAGACCGTTAGGCTCATCGACGGATTTGTTACCGCAATTCTGGTTTGACGCTAGTTTGCTAGGCCCGTTAAATACTCTGATGAAGGGTATGGGCCAGCGGCAAAACGCGGCCGGTTTTACGGAGATGATTGCCGGGCTTTGAGTGCTCTCGGGATTCACTGCCTCATTAACGAGGTTAACGTCCTATGAGATAATTGAGGACGACGATTACTAAGCCTCCGGCCGGAGCAATAAACTAGCTCGTGTGAGACACGGAGCGTAGTTTCGTAATCGCGGCAGTCTTGATTATAACATAGAGTCGAGTTTAGTGAGTTTGACATTAACCATGATTCTCACTCGACCGGGACGAAGGTGAAGGGCATAAGAATATTAAACGAATATCTATAGTCGGTTCGACAGAATTTAGATTGGATCAAAATTCTTTCTCAATTACGATCTGTCCGGTACCGCGGGATTGGCTAGGCGAATACCGGACTCGCGGATACCTCCCGTGCTAATTGAGACAAACCAAGTGAGTCACGCTTAAAAAGGATAACAATCTCTTTTGGTCGGGACAAACTTTTCAAAGGTGCGTAACGAATTGAGAATTCGTTGACTCAGTGGCACGTCTATACGGGGTATAGACACTTAGTTAAATTCCGAATTTGATCTCGGGAATAATTAAGACTTGTGATTGGATCAAGTACTTAATTAGTTAACTAAGTTTGGGCTTCATTAGAATTTGGATTAATTGGATTGGATCTATTTGATCAAATTATAATCATTCGGACTCAATCGAACTTATTCGATTTTTCCAAAGGCTCAATTGCAAAACCTTAAATATTGGCATGGCCTACACTTATTTAAAGGTTTATTGAAGTGTCACTAATCAACTTTAATGGACAAAAACAAAATAGTGGTTGAGAGAAAATGACTTGGTCTTGATTTTTCAACTATGAGAGTGACATTGTGTCATTTTGTCCATGGATTTGATTCCTCTTCTTTCACCTTTTGTTAAGAACGAAAATGGCTCATTTGATGAGTGCATGAGAGTGTAAGAATGAGAACTTAAGTGTTTCTTAGAGAGAAAAGATCAAGGATCTTGTGAGAAAAAGAAAAGTTGTGTCCAAGTTCAACTTAAGCTTCATAGCTAAGTTAGAACCTCCTCCTAGCAACTCTAGCCATCCGTGGGTTGCTCCAAGGTGCCAAAGAGTGCGTGTCGGCGTTTCGAACTTGCTCGGGTCAGTCCGAGACGAAGAAGGATTTGCTCAAGCTTCGCGTTTTCGAACGCCGTGCTGTTACGATCTAGCCACGCGCAACAAGGGTAAGGTTTCGAACCTTTAGATTAGGTTGATTTGATCAATCTCGAAAAGGTCTTGAATGACCTCGAATGATCCATGATAATGTCTTAAGACTTGTATGGAGTCATGGTATAAAGTTTGGAATTGATCCGAAATCATTTCGGGGTTCGAAACGAGAGATTTCAGCTATCGGGTGAGGTCCACCGCCTGAGACATGAAGTCCCATGGCCATGGACCTGGGCTGGGCTGGATTGAACCCAGACCCACGGCCATGGGAGGGGCTGCACCAGACCGTGGGTCATGGCAGCACCCTGCCCAATCTCGCTCCGAACGGTCCACGGCCATGGAGCTTGGTGCACCAGGCCGTGGACCATGATTGCTCTCAGCCAAGGCTGACCCACGGCCGTGGGCCGTGGTGTTTCAGACCGTGGACCATGGCAGAGAGCTGTCATGGTCTCCCGAGGGCTCGGGTCCTCGGGTACCTCCCGGGACGTGTTCGTGCGATTTTAAATGATAAAAAATTTAAAATTCGGCACATACACTACGGGATCGCTTCCGCTTCCGCTAAGTCCATGTCGAGCTGTTCGGGGGCCGCCGTCGGTTGATACGGGCTCACCCCAGCAGTGGTATCAGAGCTACGGCTCAAGATCGGGTTCGACCGAAGGCCTCGAAAGCCGATGTGGTGAACATACGGTCGACAAAATTGTCGCTCGTGACGTCGGTCGGCAACCGATGTCAAAATTGTGTGTTGCATGTTTATGTGGGACAATATCGCGGACTTAGGTTATCCGGATTATTTGTTTAAGGGCCGTATGCTGCCCCCCGGTATGTACATGAATTACGGGATGTACGGGAAATAATTCCCCCCGTGTTGTATTTTATCGCTTTATTAGATAAATTTAGATAAAAAGCGGCCGTTCGATGCGAGGCACGAAGACGGGTGGTTCGATGTCCATGGTGGTCCGAGGATGGCATTCCTCGAGGATCGAAGACCCCGGTCGTATACGACCCATGTAATAGGACCAGTATAGATAGTCCGCGTATTGTCCATTTAGATAGCTTTCCTAGGGTTAGTTATTTAAATATCGCATAAACGTGCTCGTGCTTATTTTCACGCTATGAGACCATGTATGTATCTCCCGATTGGAATACTAAGTGAGCAAAGGGATTAGAATCCCTGTCTTCTATCAAGCTCGAATCAGCTGTTACAAAAGTCATTGCAAGTTTTGGTTTTGGGTTTGCCGGCGCCTTGCTTTCGCTTTTGTTTCGGCTTATTCGGGTGCGGTCAAACGCCGCTCGCCAAGACCACACCTAAGACCGAAAGACAAGGTTCAAGTGTGCGGTTCGAGCAAAGTTGATAGGTTGCACTTAGACAGTTATACCGCCTTGTTTCGGGTTAGCCGGCGGGGGTCCCTGACTGAGATAAAGATAGTTGAGACACTCGTGAGATGAGTTCGCGTGGAACGCGACTTCGTTGGCTTTTGCAAACCAATAAAACGTCAGAGGTTGAGGTTTGCTTAAGCTTTCGGGGACATCAACTCCACTATCGAAGTTATCAACGAGCTTCCGAAACCTCTAATGGGAGTATGGGGTTTAAGAAACGATAGTGGGAGTCAAACGAAACAAAAGTCCTTGTTTGCGTTTGATGAACTATACAACAATCTAATAGGACTTTATTTTCTGCAGATTTGTGTATTTCTCTCAATTACAAAATGTCTTCCGCGTTACAAATACTGCTCAAAGAAAATCGTTTGACTGGGTCAAACTACGTCGATTGGTTACGCAATCTGAGAATTGTTCTCGGGATTGAATCGCTGACTTATGTGTTGGACTCTGAAATGCTGCCGGCCCCAGGGACTGACGCTAGCGATGAAGTTCGTACTGCTTACGATAAGCGGAACAAAGACGAACAAATCGTGAAGTCATATGTACTCGGGTCAATGAGCAATGCTCTGCAGTGTAGCCATGAGCACATGGTGGATGCACGGCATATATTGCTACATGTGAAAGAATTATATGGTACACCGTGTAGGATAGTCCGGTATTCGATATCGGAACAACTCTTTCGCTCGAGGATGTCTGAGGGCGAAAACGTTGGAGATCACGTGTTGAACATGATCAATATGATGGAGAGATTGGAGACTCTCGATTTTCTTATTGATTGTGATCTCCAATGCGATCTGATTTTGCAGTCGCTGTCCCCCTCCTTCAACTCGTTCATAGTGAACTTCAATCTGAACGACAAGCAGCTGACTTTATCCGAACTGTTAAATCAGTTGGTGTCAGCACAGTCTCAGATGAAGAAGGGGAAACAGACAGCGCTTGTGGCAACCACTAATCTTGCCAAGGGCAAAATGAGGTTGAACAAGCGAAGGCCTTCGAGGCTGACTTACGATAAAAAGAAGAAGTCCAAACAAACCGGTCCGAAGCCAACGGACAAATGCCTTCATTGCGGTGTGCTAGGCCACTGGAAGAGGGATTGTCCCAAGCTCAAAAGTGAGATGGTGGCTTCAGGTAAAGAACTATATGTTTTAGAAACTGTATGTTCTATGTCTGTATATTCTACTTCGTGGATCTTGGATTCCGGAGCCAGTTCTCACATCTGTGTGATGTCACAGGATCTGGAACGAAGTAGAAGGCTCGAGGACAAGGAGGTGATGATCAACGTGGGGAGCGGACATAGTGTCTCGGCAAGCCACATGGGATCGAAAAAACTATGTTTAGATACTGGTTTTATGTTGCTGTTAGATAATGTACTTGTAATTCCCCGGGGGTTAAAGAACATTGTCTCCATTCCCGTTTTGAGCGGGAGTGGTTATGTATTTAATTTTCAAGGAAATAAATGCAATATTTTGTTTGGAAACAAAATTGTCGGAACAACACCTCTTTTAAATGGTCTTTACTATTTAAACCTCCAAACTGAAAAATCTGTGAATGCAATCACCAACAAACGAAAGTTAGAAACAAACGCGAGATATCTATGGCATCTCCGATTGAGTCACGCTAGAGAGCGCAAAATTCACGAGTTGGAGAAAACTGGCATTATTAAGCCATTGGGATCAGATCCTTATCCAACATGTGAATCTTGTCTACTTGGTAAGATGACTCGATCGCCCTTCATTGGGAAATTTAATAGAGCCACTGAAAATCTCGGTTTAATTCATACTGACGTTTGCGGACCTTTCAATATAAAGGCTCGGGGTGATTTCCACTATTTCGTTACCTTTACGGATGATCACAGTCGTTACGGGCTAGTGTATCTATTAAGGTATAAGTCTGAAACTCTTGAAAAGTTGAAGGAGTTTAAGGGTTAGTGGAAAAGCAAACTGGGAAACTCATTAAAGCCGTTCGATCGGATCGAGGCGGTGAGTACATGAGTATCGAGTTTGATCAGTTCTTGAAAGAGAATGGGATCATATCACAGATGACTCCTCCAGGCACGCCACAGTTGAATGGCGTGGCTGAACGCAGAAATCGGACCTTATTAGATATGGTTCGATCTATGCTGAGCTATACGGACTTACCATTATCATTATGGGGTTACGCACTTTTGACAGCGGCGTACACCCTGACCGGTGTCCATTAAAGTCTGTTGAAAATGGCATTCCGTATCAGATATGGACTGGCCGTTTACCGAACTTGAATCACATTAGGATTTGGGGTTGCCCCGCCTATGTGAAAAATTTAAAATTAGACAAGTTGGAGTCAAGAGCTGCGAAGGGCCGTTTCGTAGGATACCCCGAGGATTCCATGAGGTACCTATTCTACTTCCACGAGGATCAGAGGATCATTGTGGGCCTGCACGCACACTTTCTCGAGGATGAGTTCATTCGAGAATGTGGCGTCGGGCGAGAGGTGACTCTGGGAGAGTTGACCGAAACACCCTCACAGGAAATAATATCGGATGGTCCGAGCGTACAACCAATTGAACCAGTATTGCGCCGATCCGAAAGAGTGCCGAACCAACCTGAGAGGTATTATGGCATGGCACAAGTCCAGTATGGCTATGCTGTGACGAATGCACTTCTTAGAGATGATCCTTCAACTTTCGATCAGGCAATGACTGACGTAGACTCAACGAGATGGGTTGAGGCTATGAAAGTGGAAATGGATTCGATGTATGCTAACAAGGTCTGGACTCTAGTGGATCTTCCAAACGGTTTTAGACCGATTGGATGCAAATGGATCTACAAGAGAAAGATTGGATCTGACGGACAAGTTGAGACATACAAAGCCAGGCTGGTTGCCAAGGGCTATAACCAGAAGGAAGGGGTCGACTATGAGGAGACCTTCTCGCCTGTTGCTATGATCAAATCCATACGAATTCTACTTGCCATAGCCGCGCGCACTACGACTATGAGATCTGGCAAATGGACGTCAAAACGGCGTTCCTAAATGGATTCCTCAAGGAGGAGATCTATATGGAACAACCACGGGGTTTTGAGTCACATGCAGATGCTCAGAAAGTGTGCAAACTGAATCGGTCCATTTATGGACTGAAACAGGCATCTCGTAGTTGGAATCTACGTTTCGATGAAGTAGTTCGGAACTACGGATTCAAGAAAAATGTGGACGAACCGTGCGTCTACAAAAAGAGCAGTGGGAGTATGATATCGTTTCTCGTATTGTACGTAGATGTCATCCTATTAATAGGAAACGATGTAGGCATGCTCTCTTCGGTGAAAGCGTGGCTTTCGTCCGAATTCTCCATGAAAGACTTGGGAGAAGCGGTGTATATCCTAGGGATTCGCTTATTTCGGGATCGAGCGAAGCGCACGATCGGCCTATCCCAAGCCCTCTACTTAGAGAAGATCCTGAAGAAATTCAAGATGGATGACTCTAAGAGAGGCTTCTTACCGATGCGACATGGGATTCATCTTTCAAAGTTGATGTGTCCTCAAAGAGAGGAGGACCGACAAAGAATGAATGGAATTCCCTATGCGTCTGCAGTAGGTAGCTTGATGTACGCGATGCTTTGCACGCGATCGGACATCGCCTACGCTGTGAGCATGGTGAGTCGGTTTCAGGCGAACCCGGGAGAAGAACACTGGACAGCAGTCAAAACTATCTTTAAGTATCTTAGACGAACTAAAGATTTGATGCTGGTCTATGGAGATGCAGGACTAGAGGTAGTTGGATATACCGATTCGAACTTCCAGTCAGACGTGGATGACCGACGGTCTACCTCGGGTTTTATATTCACGCTCAACGGTGGGGCAGTGTCTTGGAAAAGTTCTAAGCAAAGCACGACTGCCGATTCCACGTGTGAGGCGGAATATATACCGGCCTCTGAGGCTGCTAAAGAGGCTGTTTGGATGAGAAAGTTCTTGGATGAACTTACGGTGGTCCCAGCTGCGGACGGACCGCTAACGCTATGGTGCGATAATAGCGGTGCTGTCGCGCAGGCGAAGGAACCACGGTCTCATAGCAAATCCAAACACATCGAGAGAAAATACCATATTCTTAGAGAATTCGTTGAAAACGGCTACATAGCTGTGCAGAAAATTGCTACCGCGGATAACGTGGCGGACCCACTGACAAAGCCTTTGTCCCAGCTGGTGTTGGAATCTAGAAAAGATGGGTATTCGATACCAGGCAACGTGGCGTTGAGAGCAGCGCGCACGGCATTAGAGTGCAAGTGGGAGTCTGTTAGGAGGTATGCCCTCGGAATGCCGTTCAGAGGACTGAGATGAATGGGGTGACCCATGTTGTATAAGTTCGAAAAATGTAAATGGTTTATTGTAACCATTAATTAATAAAATATTGTATAAATTTAATTTGAGGCATTTATTATTTATTTATCGAGTTTAAAGTCTACTAGCTTCCGGTAGTGCGGTAAATAAATAAAACCCTTGTGCACGAGTTGATCGATCGATTCTCATGGGATGAGAGAGGCGACACCGATCGAATCTTATTCTCTGCACTAAATAATTGTTCGCAAGTCTTAGGAATCTAGTGGGGTGACTAGATTACCGATTATGACTTGTTCGTTGACGGCTCCAATGCAACGATTGTGTCAATCGTTCATCTTGGGAAGATGGGAGGTCGTGACGGAAATATTGCCGATCGGGGTATCGGAATATTCGAACACATGGCTCGATATTCGTTTCGATCGCATGGCTTAACGCGGGGATGTCAACGATCGACCGAAGACTATAGCAGCCTTAGACCGTTAGGCTCATCGACGGATTTGTTACCGCAATTCTGGTTTGACGCTAGTTTGCTAGGCCCGTTAAATACTCTGATGAAGGGTATGGGCCAGCGGCAAAACGCGGCCGGTTTTACGGAGATGATTGCCGGGCTTTGAGTGCTCTCGGGATTCACTGCCTCATTAACGAGGTTAACGTCCTATGAGATAATTGAGGACGACGATTACTAAGCCTCCGGCCGGAGCAATAAACTAGCTCGTGTGAGACACGGAGCGTAGTTTCGTAATCGCGGCAGTCTTGATTATAACATAGAGTCGAGTTTAGTGAGTTTGACATTAACCATGATTCTCACTCGACCGGGACGAAGGTGAAGGGCATAAGAATATTAAACGAATATCTATAGTCGATTCGACAGAATTTAGATTGGATCAAAATTCTTTCTCAATTACGATCTGTCCGGTACCGCGGGATTGGCTAGGCGAATACCGGACTCGCGGATACCTCCCGTGCTAATTGAGACAAACCAAGTGAGTCACGCTTAAAAAGGATAACAATCTCTTTTGGTCGGGACAAACTTTTCAAAGGTGCGTAACGAATTGAGAATTCGTTGACTCAGTGGCACGTCTATACGGGGTATAGACACTTAGTTAAATTCCGAATTTGATCTCGGAAATAATTAAGACTTGTGATTGGATCAAGTACTTAATTAGTTAACTAAGTTTGGGCTTCATTAGAATTTGGATTAATTGGATTGGATCTATTTGATCAAATTATAATCATTCGGACTCAATCGAACTTATTCGATTTTTCCAAAGGCTCAATTGCAAAACCTTAAATATTGGCATGGCCTACACTTATTTAAAGGTTTATTGAAGTGTCACTAATCAACTTTAATGGACAAAAACAAAATAGTGGTTGAGAGAAAATGACTTGGTCTTGATTTTTCAACTATGAGAGTGACATTGTGTCATTTTGTCCATGGATTTGATTCCTCTTCTTTCACCTTTTGTTAAGAACGAAAATGGCTCATTTGATGAGTGCATGAGAGTGTAAGAATGAGAACTTAAGTGTTTCTTAGAGAGAAAAGATCAAGGATCTTGTGAGAAAAAGAAAAGTTGTGTCCAAGTTCAACTTAAGCTTCATAGCTAAGTTAGAACCTCCTCCTAGCAACTCTAGCCATCCGTGGGTTGCTCCAAGGTGCCAAAGAGTGCGTGTCGGCATTTCGAACTTGCTCGGGTCAGTCCGAGACGAAGAAGGATTTGCTCAAGCTTCGCGTTTTCGAACGCCGTGCTGTTACGATCTAGCCACGCGCAACAAGGGTAAGGTTTCGAACCTTTAGATTAGGTTGATTTGATCAATCTCGAAAAGGTCTTGAATGACCTCGAATGATCCATGATAATATCTTAAGACTTGTATGGAGTCATGGTATAAAGTTTGGAATTGATCCGAAATCATTTCGGGGTTCGAAACGAGAGATTTCGGCTATCGGGTGAGGTCCACCGCCTGAGACATGAAGTCCCATGGCCATGGACCTGGGCTGGGCTGGATTGAACCCAGACCCACGGCCATGGGAGGGGCTGCACCAGACCGTGGGTCATGGCAGCACCCTGCCCAATCTCGCTCCGAACGGTCCACGGCCATGGAGCTTGGTGCACCAGGCCGTGGACCATGATTGCTCTCAGCCAAGGCTGACCCACGGCCGTGGGCCGTGGTGTTTCAGACCGTGGACCATGGCAGAGAGCTGTCATGGTCTCCCGAGGGCTCGGACCGAGGGCTCGGGTCCTCGGGTACCTCCCGGGACGTGTTCGTGCGAGTTTAAATGATAAAAAATTTAAAATTCGGCACATACACTACGGGATCGCTTCCGCTTCCGCTAAGTCCATGTCGAGCTGTTCGGGGGCCGCCGTCGGTTGATACGGGCTCACCCCAGCATTAGAATCAATAAGCGACAAACGTGATTAAAGCACATACTCGGCACGGATTAATCATACGTCTTCATGCAATCAATTCTATCTAATCAACATGAATCAAGTCAAGGTAGAAATTCCTAACATACGTGCTACCCATTATTCACGTAACTAGCAACCCTATGCGATAGTGAACCAATCCCTATATTTCTATATGACTGTAGTTACTCCGCACGCATTTGGCTTTATCAATTTCCCCGAGTTTAGACACTTTCGACGCCTAAGGTCTCGGAAACCACACATACGAAACCGAATTCCATCTTTGGTCGGTTTTACGTAGTGGTGCCCTATGTTTATTGTTCTAACCGATCTAATCACTTTTTCAGTCTCATAGATCAATCAATAATCATGTATATGGTGATCAAGCATAGCAAGCATTAAATTATGTCTATGTGTATTATTCAAAATTGCAACATTTATAGGATGAATATAATGCTCTTGTATGTAGTAATCCATGTTCATGTGATGTTTCTGCGCATAACTCTAAGATAGAAAATGAATCTAAACTAATGGAATTCTTAATGGGTTTGAATGATTCTTATCATATGGTTAGAAGCAACATACTTATGTATGATCCACTTCCTGATGTTATGCATGTTTTCAATATCATGTGTAAGAATCACATCGAAACATTGCTCTTTATGCTTATAATTATGTGCCTGTTTTCTTAAATAAGTCTGTAAATAAAGTTAATAACCCCAATCTTGTGTGCACACATTGTGGTGGTAGAGGTCATTTAGTTGAAAAATGTTTTAAGTTGATAGGGTATCCTAATTAGGTTAATACAAATAATAACAGCACATGAAAGAACAATAAAATGTATAAAAATAACAATTGGAATAGAAACCAAAACAAATCTGCTAATTAAGTGGAAACTGGGAAATCTATTTCTAATGTTGTTGCACTTAATTTGTCTGTGGAACAGTACAACAAGCTGCTTAGGTTGTTGGACTATTCAAAATCTAATGAAATCGACTCTGATATACTATCAGGTGTTTGTGTTAATTCTGTTTCTAAGGATTGTACTGTTCTATCTAAAAATTCTACACGCCTTGTGCAGGACCCACAAACCTCAAGGCTGCTGGGGACTGGTAAGTCAATTGAAGAGCTGACATGTATGCAAAGAAATTCAAACAAGAAAGGCACAATTTTTAATATGGTCAATAGCACAACATCATCTGATTTGTGGTATAAATGTTTGGGACACCCTGCTGATCATATTTTGAAACTGCTATCTGATCATTTAAATTGTTCTAATTTTAAGAATTCTGAACCACGTGATGCATGCCATAGGGCTAAGCAAACGAGAAATCATTTTCCCTTAAGTGAAACAATCTGTTTCTGTGTTTGATTTAGTTCATCTAGATATTTGGGGACCTTTTCGGATAGAGAATGATGAAAAAAAATATTTTTTAACTATTATTGATGATTTTTCTAGAGGGTGTTGGATATATTTTCAAAATTCTAAGTCTGAAACATTTTATAACTTTCTAAATTTCTTCAATTTAGTGAAAAACCAGTTTTCAAAAGGGATAAAGATAATCAGAGCTGATAATGGTTCTGAATTTCTGATTTTCTGAATTTTGTCAATAAGAAAGGTTTAAAACACCAAACTAGTTGTGCTTATATCCCACAACAGAACGGTGTAGTAGAAAGGAAGCATAGACATTTGTTAAATATGGTTAGAGCATTACAATTTTAGTCTGGAATTCGTCTAGAATTCTGGAAATGATGCATTATGACTTCAGTATACTTGACATAGGCTTCCAACTTTAGTTTTAAATGGAAAATTTCCTTTTGCAGTCTTGTTTAATTGCAAACCGGTTTATGATCATTTAAAGGTTTTTGGTTGTCTTTGTTATGCTACAAATTTGACTAAAGAAAACAAGTTTGATCAAAGAGCTATTAAGTCGGTAATGTTAGGATATTTTGAAAATAAAAAGGCTTATAAACTTTTTGATTTGGAAAGTAAGAAAATTTTTTCTTCTCGAGATGATAGATTTTATGAAACCGTCTTTCCTTTAATGTTGAAAAATAAATACTTATTTGAAGATTTTTTGCATGAAGATCAAACTGTTTCTGTTACTATTGATACTAACATTCCTTGCCATGGGGTTGATGATGATACATCTGTCCCGAGCATCCTGACTTGGCTGATACTCAATCAGACCTATTGGGTACAAATAGTGGATCTGAGACCTCGTATGATATATCAACTCCTAGTCTAGCTGCAGATGACACAAATTATCCATTTCAGAGTATAGATAAGGTGGCTAGCGGTGGTGAAAATCCTCTTAGTAGACCCAAGAGGTCGGTAAAATTTCCTTCACATCTTGAAGACTATATTTGTGATATTGCTCATTGTTGCACTAGGTATCCAATCTATAAACATGTTAAATGCTCATCCTTAAAACCAGATGATATAGTTTGTGTATGTAAAATGGATAATATACGTATTACTATTCCTGACTCTGCTGAAGATGAATTAAAAAACAGTATCCAATCATAGGAAAATTCATGCACTTTGTGTACAATTAGTTGATGTATTAAATAAGGCCCTTGGAAAAGAGGCACATGCTTGTTTTTTGCAGGAAGCTCGGCATGTTCGATGTATTTGCGCCAAGAAGCGAGGGGGTGTTAAAAGAAGAAAAAGACCCATTTACGCTTTCTTGGGCCAAATATTGTTTTGGGCTGTTTTAACCTTCGTTGAGCCCATCTAATTATTTGCAAGCCCACATTCGAGAAGATTTTATGGAATTAACCATAACCCTGGCCGTTCTTGATGCATAACGAAGCAGCTGAAAACCCTCGTTATTCTCTGATATTTTTTTCGTCTGTGAAATCTAGGGTTTTTCTACCATTCTTCTGAGAAGAAAACCTTCATCTCCTCATTTTTTACTCTCGAGCAGTCACTCGCTATTTTTTCCTCTGTAGTCAAAGTTCTCTTTGATTGTTCTAGAGTTTGCGTCTGAGTATACTTTAGCAATCTGCTATTTCTGTGGTTCATGCAAAGGCTTTGTACCTTCGATGTGTATTCCTCTGTATCATTCTTTATTTGTTTATGCAGTTTGAGATTTTTCGTTTATGATATTGCTGAGTTCTGTGAACATTTTGCTCTGTAAGTGAAAAACTCGCTTTGATTTTAAGTTTTAACACCATTATGTCTGCTATAGAGGGTTTTTCATGCAAATCCTTTGAAGCTAGGGATTTAGGGATGACGCTTATGTGCCCTACGGTTGGTATCCCCTTCAGGGAAGGTATCCGCGGGCTTTGGAGTTTTACCAATGTGTGATGCACACATTTCCTTAGGATTGTAGAAATTATCAGAATGAAATGGAAACGGAAAAATAGTTTTTATATTTGGTTGATGGAAGAAATAGACAAGTAAAACAAAAGAAAAGCAAATATAGTTAAGTTTACACCTAAAATTAAGGAAAATTAATTTTTTTTCACCAAATTGTGAGGAAAGTGAAAGAAAATTTTTGAATATTATTTTCACTTCAGTTTTCTTTTTCATATTACTTTCTTCGTTCCAAAAACACCCTTAGTCTTTTTAACATGATTAGAGCTGAAATTGGGCTGGGCTGTCCGAAAAACACGGGCCGGACATGTTACATATGGGCCTAAGAAACCTAGATCCTAGCCCATTGTATGATGGGCCGGGCCAGCCCGGCCCGCGCCCATCGGGCCTAATTTTTTAAATTTTAAAATTTAATTTTTACATCATTTTAATTATTCTTTATTAATTATAATTTATATATAGTAATATATATAATAATACAAATACATAATTTTGATAGAAATTATACCAATAAACACATAACATATATCTTTTTCTTATAAAATTGAATTTTATAAATTATTATATATAAAATAAAAAGAAAAAAAAATAAAAAAAAAACCGGGTGTTTTGGCCCGCAGTCCGTCGGGCTTTTCGGCCCACTGGGCCAATAGGCCGCTCCTATTTTGGGCAATTTAGGCCCATACCCGCTTTTTTTTTCGAGTCGGGCAGGCCGGCCCACGGGCTCATACCCAAATTTTCAGCTCTAGGCAGAATATCTGTGCCAGCGAACGTATTCATGTGACGTGGTTTAAACCTACATCAGAAAATGTACGTGCGTGCTATGGCTCGACTTGGCCTATAAGTAAAAAAGAGCGTAAGTATGGGGTCGTGTTTATGTAAAAAAAAAACCTTCCAAACCGCATCGTGCTCACCCTTGCTTTTAATAACGATCGCCACTACTTTACTCATATTGGTACACATACCTAACTCCATCAGATTGTGACACATAAGCAAAATAATTATTATTTTTTATTTATGTGTCAACATCTCAATGAAGTTGGGTTATTCCCACTTGAATAGGGTAGAATATATCTTAATAATTGCTTCTTTTTTTTTTCCATGTCCTATTATTGGTTAATTTTCTTTATTAAATATATTTCGGCAGAAAATAAATTGATGTGCATATAATATTATTATTATTATTATTCTTTTGTTTTTTACTATCAACTAGGCATTTTATTGTCCTCATCGAAAGCCCATGCTAGAAAGGTCACGCCCCAATTATCTAAAAACCTGATTTTTTCGAGGACTCAAAGCCCAACCAATAGGGTTGGTCAAAGGGTGAAGGCCTAAAATCCAACGCAAGTATTGACCCAACCCTCATAAGCTTTCCCCCTTCTCGCGGTCAAAGTCCTTCCATAGAGTTGGTCAAACGAACTAAAAAGGCTATAGATTAGACATCTATAACCAAAGTCCATACTAGCCTTTCCTTTAGTCTATGAAGTTATCTCCCTTCTCATTTCATCTAAATTGAATCTTTAAATTAATTCCATCAATTTTTTATACCGTCCCAAATTCACAAAACAATAAAATTAAGGAGTACAAATAGGATTGAATCCACGTAGGCAGAGATGTGCTAAAACACTAATAATTTATGTATAAAGTTCCAAACTTTACTCCAAGTTAGGACGTGGGCATGAAATGATCCATCATATTCGAATTACGATTTATTGACAGGGAATCGAAAATACACCACCACAAACGACCCTTTTTTTACTATCCAATTCAAAAAGATGGACAAAAAGCACTAAGTAGGATAGGATATACCCTCTAAAGAAAAGGATTTATCTTTAAAATCGTCCATGGCCTTGGAGATTCAGACAGAGGTGGTGGGGGAAGGAAAACAACAAGCATTAGTCACGTATGTGGTGGGCCCCAGTGATATATTATTGTAGTGGTGTTACTATTTAGCATTTTCTCCTCCATATAGAGAAAAAAAAAAAAAAAAAAAAAACCATCACCAAAAAATCATCTTGGAAACTCAGCTGTGCTCCTCACCAAAGACCATTTCCTGGCATCGTCTTTACCTGCAGAAAAATCCAAAACCATTAACGCCAACCTTGTATCCTTGTCTAAGTTAGATAACAACAACATAAATACTACCTAAAAGCACCATTTTTCTTTCATCAAAAAATCGTTTCAAATGGCTGGTATGTTGCCTGGAGTTGAAGCTGCAAGGAGGAGGAGATTTCACCAAAGCAGCAATCTGATGAACAATCATGGGTCGGATTCAGCCTTTTCAAGGAGGCCTTCTATATGTTCTTTGTACGCCCCGACCCATGATACTACTGCTATTCATCCACCTTCTTCAAAGTACTCTTCCATGGTATTGTGCTTCTGTTCCTTAAGGGTGTCTATGTGGGGTTGATTTATGTTATGTATTTTCAATAAATTTGATGTGTTTTTGTGCTTTTAAATCCTCAGAGGGATGTTAATAATATCAGTGTTCATCAAAGCCAATCTCAGGATGAGAATCGGCTCGGCGCAGCGGCTCGTGAAGCTAAGAGAAGATTAGATGAGAGGCTTCAACAGCTTAACCATAGGAGGCCAGAAATAAAAAGGTCTGAAAACACACATACACACACATAATGTGTTATTAAGTCTATATGCATCGTAGAAGATAAACTAGAAACGTGGACATTTTTGCTTTGCTGCAGCAGTGCATCGGAGAGATCAAGGAATCAGCAGCAAGTGCAGAAGACGAAGAACAAGAAAGAAAACAGTAATAACGTGCTGAAGTGGTTGAAACTGAGGAACGGCCGGAAATCGTCGTCGTCGGCGTCCGATGAAGATGAAGAGGAGTGTGTTGTGTGCTTGGAGCAAATGGTGGAGGCGCCTGGGAAGAGAGTGACGCAGCTGCCGTGTGGGCATAGGTTTCACGCCAGGTGTTTGGTCCCGTGGTTGGAGACAAACGCCCACTGCCCTTGCTGTAGGTTGGAAATCAACGCGCCGTCGTAGAAAGTACTTTCTTGTTTTCTTTATTTCTTCGATGTAATAAAAGTCCTTCTAGAAGAAATCTGCTTGAACTGATTAAAATAGAGAGGTGAAAATCAAGACTTTTCTCCCTCCGTTTGAACGACTAATGAATGAGATGAAGAATTTGAATTGGAATTAATGGCGTTTGAAGATCCCCTCACAAGCACGCTTGGGAGACTTTGAATTCTTTCATCACATATATTGACTTTTCATTTTATTAATTTACCTACAATATTCGGATATATATATATATATATATATATTGAAAACCTGTTCTTTAGAGTTATACATAGTCCTACGAAGCTTTTGAGTATCATATCTTCATTTGGTTCAGCAAATAGGAGGTGGGAAGATAGAGAAGGAAATAAAACTACCTTTTTTATTACCATTTTTTTAAGAGAAGGAGATTTTTTTTTTTTTAAATTTATGTTTCTTTTTGCCTTTATCGGTGTGGTTTGGCATGGCAAGCAGAAGCACTATAAAGTTCTTAATAATTAATTCCAAACACGAAAGCATGTTTCTAAGTTGGAGCAACGTGTTGAAGAAAGTCTAAAACATGATAAATACATTAAATCTATGTGCGCATTTTATATTAGTATACAAATGTTGCCTTAATATAATAATATCAATGGTATATGTTATTCAACTCCTCAACGTTCAATTTATAACCCCAAGCCGGTTGTTTTTGTTTTTATTTTTGTACGTTAGCTTCCGTTATGTCACATATTATATATATATATATATATATATATATATTTTTCTAACCATGGAATATTATGACTTGGTACGATACAAACTAACTCTAATGTCCGAATAATTTGAATAACTCTAAAGATCATGCCATAATGCAACGGTACTATTCTGTAAATTAACTTATACCTGAAATATTGGTTTTAATATATATATATATAATGAACATGACATTGATTGATGTTACGTCACCATAAAAATTGTCAATCAATGTCGCCTAAAAGGTGTCAATTAATGTCACATCACCTATATAATTGAGAATATAATTTTATGTAATTACTTTGTTTTGAACGTTGAATATAAATGGAAGATACGACCATCATATTCAGTCATGAGTTTTATATGACTTAGACAAAGTTAAACTTCTGCAAACCTTTTTTTATCACGCTCGATCGGTTATGGAGTAGTGCCACACATTTAAAAATTGGTACTGTTGACCTTTTTGGTCTTATGTGATTAAGAGTTTTGATGATTCCATGTAATTAGAAGCAATAAGGTCTATAACTTAAGCAATTCGAATGTAATGTTGATACATGTTTAAGTAGGTGAAAATATTCGATATAATGCGCTTTAGCGTTGCTGATTTTCTTTTCAAGTATCGAATATTTGATTGTGCTTAACTGTTATATCATTGAAATCACTGAAATTCCATTGATATCTTGCTCGTAACATATGAATATCATCATGAGATATATATGGAAAGTTGTTGTGCTCTATATGGAATATATGGGAAGTAGTCCTTGTTAAGATGTATGTCACACTGTGCTTATATATGGAAATTTCGTGTGCTTTATATGTGGAATATCATTCTGTGACATACATGGAAATCTGTTGTGTTATATATGGAAAATCTGTTACTCGATGGGAACTATATATGGTATATTCTAATATGATTGAGATCTCCCTACATAGAAAGATATGCACTGATTTGATTTGAGATGAAATCGCCTATGTATGGTAAATTATTTCCTGAGCTGAAATCTGTGAATATATATGGAAATGAATCATGCTAATTGATCTTATGACCGTTGTGATATTATATGTTTGGCATGATTAAGATAATGTTGATTCTCGATAAATGCATGGATTGTGTGCTGAATTGGTATATTATTTGAAACTAACTTTCCATGTGAAGTGTTGACCATTCGATGCTTATATAAAGAACAACACTTAGAATATCGAGTTTAAGACAGAGAGTGCAGAAGAAACGAATTTCATATAGCTGAGCGTACACTTGCGATCTTATTCTGCTATCGAGCTTCCACTGGTGATATCCTTCTGCCGTTGAGCTTACACTTGTGAATCCGAGAGATACCATAGTAATTCCACCCTTTGAAACCATCTATTCTGTCTTCGGACTTGTGATTACACAAGGAAGCAAGAGTGAAGCGTGCCTGCACGTGAAGGGAATGATCGGTGTATCAGGGGGTCCTTCGGGAGCGAGATGTGTCCAGTAGGGGAGTGGTGATTCCCAGAGAAACGACGTGGAACGAAACTCGGCGTGAGGCAACCTAGCTGCGGACTAGTATTCATTCCTGTTTCGGTTGTGTAAAGGGCTGTCGATCATTATTGTAACCAACTACGGTGACCAACTACGGTAACACAATAGTGATTGATTTAACTCTTGAGGAGCAAACCTCAAAGAGAGGATTAAACCCCAATTGGGGATATTACCTCTATAAAAATCTTTGTCTCACTTTACTTTTTAGTCATTTACATTTCTGTGAGGCATGTTTTAAACTTCAGGTACTAATACGGATGCCAAGTGAAAATATTTTAATTCCACCAAACAACCCACAACAAGGGTATAGATGTACCCATCAATCACTAGGTCATCCCATATGACATTTTTGCAAAACTTATAAAATCATGGCTTTATGGTTTACGCCCCACTTAAGAATGTCGTTTTATCGCTTTGTTCGTCGCTACTATTGGTAGTAACATCGTATCCATGGACAGGTTTTTAAATTTGACCGAACCTGCTCTGTTCAACCATCAGCGAGAGAAAAGCTCAGAAAAGCGGATCGTAAAAAACGTCGTGATCACTAGCCAAATCTGTTCACGAAAATAATTGTTTTATTAAATTTTGTTGTAATTAAACCGATTTATTAATTAATATGTCAAGAATGTTTAAATCATTAAAAAAAAAAAAAAACCTTGATCGGATGGTTCGTAGAAAAGGAAACTAAATTACAAATTGCATAAAGATATGAACAAAATACAATATAGTTCGGCAGTCAATTACCATTGTATTTGATTGAATAAGGACAGGTGTTTCAATTTTATCAAATCAGCATCCATGACATAACATGCCGGGCCGGGCCGGGCCAGGCCATTTACATAAGCTGAAAATATATAATATAAAATAAAAATCTTATCATCAATTATTATTGTCCTTGCTCGTTCATTTTGTTTTTTTCCTGGAAAAAATAATTCTATCATTCACACAGATTCAAAAATAGCTTAAAATAGATGCATCGCACTTATAATGTATCTTGATGAACTTAGACCTACATTTTCAATTGCATGACAATATATTTACGTCGTTACATCACTTACTCAGTTATTAACTTATTACATTACATCACATTTCCTTTTTTTTTTAGTGATTCTGCAATTGTACATAACCTACAAAAACTTCATAAATACTGCATACATTACACACAAACACAACCGAGAGAAAAAAATGATCTTATGTAGAATTCAATTAAGATCCCCTCTGAAATCCTCACGAACATCAGCTCGGCACAGCGGGCAGACGCTGAAGAACCATGCAAAAGAACGAAAATACGATAAATGAGTATATGTACGTCGTATACATGATCGAAATGTGACAATCGACAAAACTAATTATAAACGAACAAAGCATACCCATGAATCTCTTTAAGCCACTTATCCACACAGCACATGTGATACTCGTGGAGGCATGGAAGAACTCGTACTTTGTCTCCCTCCTCATAGTCAGCGAGGCAAATGTAACACCTAAACGACATTGTTTGCATAAATATGTTAGACTCGTAAAGATATATGTCTATTGTATCAGATAAGCAAATTTGTGAGTCATTGCTGTATGTCAACTTGATGAATTAAGGTTCCTGAGGTTCTTAATTTTGTCACAGATATGAGGAAGTCGAGTAGGCTGGTAATCTTCAGATAACCTTCAATTGTTACGTTTCAGTTCAAGATCTCCCAAGTATGTCTTTATCTTTCAGATGGTAAGAAACGAGAAAGATAAATCTTCCTAAAATATGAAAAATACTCAAATCATGAAAAGTGAGAAATGCAAGAGAAGAAATACCGCGAAATATCCCCGCGAATTTCTGATCTTTCTGAATTTAAATGTGTCTTCACTGGAAAAGAGTCAACAATCGATTCTGGTGCTGGAAGTGCAGCCATAGACAAGGATAGTGGCATTGGCTGTTGATGGATCTGATCAAGCACCTGCGTATGAAATATGTTCAATATAAGGTGAAACGATGTAAACTGCCTGACCGAATAAGAAGATGATCTCAAATGAAATTTCTAGCTTTTAACTAGTAACGAACGACATTAACAATTTGATTCCTAAACCCCAGAAATTAGATTTTTGGGCTTATTAAATCTTGTTAATGAATTGACTGCCCTTTATTTCCAACGCATTTGTAAGTACTCATTTAGGGTCAAGCAAAATTAGAACTGTTTCACTAGCTATCAGAAAGTACCTCAAATAAAGCTTCAGCCAACAAGACAATTCTAGAAAAGCCAGCTCGTGTCCCAGAATGGTCCTCGGATGAACTAGACGGGCATGAACATGAACCATGTGCATGAATTCCTCTGGGACAGGATGAAGCTGAATGGTTTCTTGAACCTAAACTGCGTTCAGCACTTCCCCAGATCTGCAGACAATAACATTATTGTTTTATATCACATGTAACATCAGGAAAAGGGAATAAAACACGCCGTCATGGATAAAGAAAGCCAACTGAAGGGCAAAATAATGCTAGATGAAAAAAATGGGAGAGGAAAAGATAAAGTTCTACATTGCCAACATTATATAAGCTGTGGAATGAAAGATAAAGTTGAGAATACGAAAGACAAACATTAGAGTGCAAACAATCAGTGAAGCATAAAAGCTATCGATCAACAGCAACAGCTCTGTAATCATTTAGGCAAGCTTGAAAAATAAGGAGGCCCAATTGAGAATCTTACCTCAGATCTTGAGGTTGTTGCAGTTCTACTCTCATCGGTTCTTGTATCTGTTTCACTCTCATTGTTGAACAAGCCATTTCTAAAATCAAGAAGCCGTCTCTCGCGGGATCTTAGATTATCAGAACCATTGGGTGAAAAAACACTTCCTGAATCAGATTGTCTTCTAGGATACCGTCTTGAGAAAGCATCCCAAAACATCCGTCTGCTATTCATTTGTAACTCCCGACTACTCATTTCGGATGAACTAGTTGACAAATTATTTGGGGATGTATTCACCAAGTCCACTTGCAGTATGCTCCTACCAACTCCGTTCGGTTCTTCCCCAACTCCTCCTATGCACGAGTTCAACTCCCGCAGGTTATCACCCGAGGAATGGATTGAATATAAAGGAGAATTGGAGACTATGGAAGAACTAAAATCAGAAATAGAGCAATCAATATCTTCAGACACGTTATTTTCAATTGACACTTTATCCAACAAAGACTCTCTAGGACAGGGAGAATAAAACTTAGTGTTGCTCAGTCCTTCAACCAGCGGAGATGAATGCTCGTTCATGCTATGACTGATGCCATGCAACGGATTATTCAAGCAAGAACCTTCATTTGAATCAGAAGAGTGATTTGCATAGGAACTACTAGCAGGCTCTCCAGGTCCAGCTAAAGAATCAGCAACAAATCGATGAGGATACATCAACTCCATACTTTCTGAAAACCACTTCCCCTTACTTCCAGACTCGACATCATCAGGACTAGCTTCAAGAGTGGTACGCTCAGAAGCTAAATGTCTAGCAGAGATGACCACATTCCCAGATTTGATGCCACCCACATCTTCACATCCCAGGGAGGAATGTGACTTCTTGTTAAAGAATTTTGACTTCCATGTATGACCTTGCGCCACAGAATCTCCACGTGCGTCAGTGGGATAATCTTCGATCTACAGGGGAAAAGTTGACAAAAAAAGCACTAAACACGTAAAACAAATTAAATGAAATGCAATGTGCATATAAGCTGTTTCCCGCAGATGGACAATATGGTGAGAAAAAATATGAAAACTTAGTGCCTATTTTAAGAAAATCCATCAATTTTAGTTCGAGGAGTTCTTCTTTAGAAAATTAGCAACAGGTACGAATCTCCAGATCCTAACTGACAAGGATGAAAATGCACCAGTTGAAAAGACTCGAATTATTACCAGAAAATCATTGATGTAACAAATGAAAATCACATACAGACAATAATTTCTTGCCCCTCAACCCTAACAAATTGAAATGGTACATGAAAATTCGAGGCATTACCCATCACGCCGAAGGACACTGACAATTTCCATCATTGACCAAGCCATTCACGAATTGATTAAAGCAACCAAAACATCGAAGGTTGAAAAAAAAAAATAACAACACATAAAAAAGCCGTATTTCTCAATCCAATTCTGCCATTGATTACCTGATGAGAAGCGGATGGAGATGAACCGCATAAGAGGATAGAAGAGACGGCGCGCTTTAACTTAGGGCGACGAGGGCGATCGCCGGTGCGGCTGATGCCCGACCCCATCTGTGATTTGTGATTAGGAGGGATTAATTATAGTAATGAATTATTTGAAGTTATTTTTAGTTACTATTATTTAAGATACAAATGGCTAATTGCTTCATCAGACCTAAAGTTTTAACCAAATTTGTAACAACTTTAGGGTTCTTTTTGAAAATAGCATATGATAAAAAAAATTAAAAAAAAAAGGAAGAAAAGTTTAAAAATAGCATTGTTACCCAAATATTTAGGTCAATGGCCTCAATTTATGTCATATATCTTTTGAGTGGTACAAACTATTAGAAATAATATATATTTGGCAATTATAATTTGTACATTTATGTTAATGCGATTAAAAAGATTTTGAACTAATTAGATATGTTTAAGAGTGAATAATTTTATTATATATATCTAAAATTTATTTTATCGGATATTTTGCATAGTTTTACAATTGCAAATTGAGTTAGAGTTAAGGATTGATTGAGCAATTAGTACAAAAAAATATGAAAAAGGAAAGTAATAATATTAGTCACACACGGCAATTAGTCCCTCTCGCAATGCATATTATAAATCGGCCTTTTTTCCAAATTCTTTAGCTTATGCATATTGTCCTTCTCTCAAAAGGAAATATTAATTGCTTCCAAAGTTAGCAATTTGGAATGGGACGTTTCATTTGATTAGTTCAATGATGCGATTGACTGTTTGATTGTGATTTCATATTAAACTAGTATTTTCCGCACCCTCGATGCGTAAGCTTAAAATATAAACAAAATATAAAATTATTTTTATAATATGAAATTATAATATTAATTTTAATTGCAAAATATGTTTTTATAAATTAAAAATATAATTTTTGGGTATAATTGGAATAAATTTGAAGATTAAGGATAAAATGGTAATTAGCAATGTCATACCAAATTAATTTGAATTTGCCACACTATTAAACCCTCACCAATTATATAAAGGTATAGATAATTCACCATCATCACATATAGTGAAGAAATTCTTTTTAATCTAATCATTGAATTTATTTGTAATACATAACTGAGTTGGAACGCAGATATCAATCGCGATTATTTTTCTAATGGCTGTCGTGGCATTAAAGGTTATTTCAATTTCCAATCAAAGTCATAATCTTCTTAAAGATAATTTCAATTTCCGATTAGTCTCTAGGAAAGAAGTCACATTGGTTTTTAACAATGCCTAACGTCTTTAAATTTATGGTACGCACTTGTTTTTAACATATGGTTAGAGTTGGGGAAGAATTTTCATTGTACTAATTAAATTAATATTCACGACTTAAATTTAACCAAGTCTTACCTTAAATTTTACCGAACACTCCAAGTTTAGTTCAACTAGCAATTTTTTATTTTTTTTTTCTAAATCTGAGTCTCACTTGGCTTGTGAAACTAACATAATATGCTGCTATTTTTACATAATTGTAACGAATGAAGGTATCAAACGTAGAGTGAATTTTGTTGGATGCAATGGAAGCAAGGTTTTGAATCCGAATTTCGAATCGGACCAAAAATTATATCGGTTTAAGATTTAGTGGTTTAACCGAAATAAAATTTGGCTATGTGTATATTCAATGCTGAATTTTGGCTATCTTCATAATTTGATCGCCTCCTCTTTTCATGCAATAAAAGAGTTGACTGCACATTTACCATCTTCACTATCTCTTTTCCATACTATTTGGTTGTGAAGAATTTTTTTTGTACTAATCGGGAAGAAAAGTAAGAAATAAAACGGTTTTATTCTTCTTCCTATATCTTTACGTCAACTTTTGCAAGTTGATCACAAGTCCATTGAACATGTACAGATCTAACTTTATGCTTTACTTTTTCCCGAGATGCAAATACTCCGCAAATCTGGTGCACAATATTTATTAAAAATAATGTATATAACGTTATCCGCAATGTAAAAGCGGACTGTGCCGACATACTTCAATTCATCATTGTCTTCTTTCGCTATTTTCTCCCTATTTTCCTCATTACATTTCAAAACTTTAGTGAAGCCTTGGTAAACGAGCACGTCGTTCACTTTTCCCTCGCAAAGAGTGAAACTTTCCGTACAATCAAATTGTCAAACTTTCCGGAATTGGAACCGTCGATTCCGATTGAATCAAAATCTCAAACCGTAACTGAATCGCGGTTCACCACGTTTTTTTTTTTTTTTTTTTTTTGGAACGAAGAATTCATTACCACAGAACAAAGATTTTTACACTGTCACTTACACATAACCAAACTAGCACATTACTTATCCATTAACGAGACACCAAGGCTAAACTAAAGATTCGTGGCACAAATGTTCAACAAAGCTTTTATCGTTAGCCGACTTGATATTCCTGCATACATATGGTATTCGCCATCTCAACTCTCTGTATACAGCTAAAGCCACTAGGGTGGGAGAGATCATGGTGCATCCATCCGAATGAACCCTTCTATTTCTCTCCTTCCATATGTGATAAACTGCCGCTACATAGCAAGCTACCTCGATCTTAAAACTCACGCTTCTTCTCCGTGATAGTGAATGGATCCGCCCGCCCAGGGGAGGTTTGCATCCATATTGTCAAGGCTTTGATCACCTGCTGACTGTAAGGGCACTCAAAAAATATATGATGCACTGATTCATCAGCCGCCAAACACAGTCTACATGTTGGGTTAGCAACAACCATTTGCCAAGATTGCAATCTTTCAAAGGTGAGAAGTTTCCTCCACATAACAAGCCACACTATGATGCTATGTTTGGGAACATTAATTCTATTCCAAATCACAAAACATAGATTCCATTTCCTGCCGTTTCCCTTCAACCACACATAGCCAGAGTAGTAGAGTACTTACTTACCTGTGGCAGAGGCTAGCCACTTGCCTTGATTGAACCCTTCTTTAAACAACAATTTGATCCTATTAAGTTTCTTCCAAAACCAACAACAATCTGCTGGAGGATTGTAATCCCAAAAATCAGCATTCTTCAAGTAAAACCCATTCATCCATCTCACCCAAAGTTTGTCCGCTTTAGACGCTAAGTCCCATATTTGGTTCCCAAGCAACGCATTATTCCACAACTCGCAGTTTTTTATATTGAGGCCTCCAAATTTCTTTGGTTGACATACTAAATCCCAGTTCACTAGAGCAGTGTAAGCACTGCCAATGGTTCCACTCCATAGATATTCTCTACAAAGTCTATCAATCCACTTAACAAATTTAGGGGGAAATCTCAACCTTTCTAGCCACTCTTTGAGGAAATTCCAACAAACCATGTCATACGCTTTCCTTAGTGATATCAATCTTCATCAAGCATCTGGATGATGCATTCTTTCGATTATACAATCTCATTAGGTCCTGGCTGATCAGAATATTGTGCACAATGGGGATCTCCCCTGAACAAAAGCACTTTGACTTTCACTTATCAGTTTGGGTAGAACCATCTTGAGCCTCCCTCCCAAATAGCAACTTAGAAATGCATTTGTAGACTACATTGCAGCATGCAATAGGTCAAAAGTCCACTGCTTTAGAGGGGTTATCCACTTTAGGTATTAAGGTAAGAGATGTGGAATTAATTTCTCTTAGCAATTTACCTGATTCGAAGAATTCCAGTACCGCTTCAATCAAGTCTTGGCCAACCACTGCCCATGATTTTTTAAAGAATCCACTGCCAAAGCCGTCCGTCCACCCTAATCATGAATTGAGTGAAGGGCATTGGTGATTTCTTCAGGCGAGAAAGCATGTATGAGCTGGAGTTGGTCTTCAGTGCTTGGGATACATCCCTGCTGAGAGATACTCTCACTCAATTCCTCATATTGGTCTCCAGGCACCCCAAGTATCCATCCCCATGTAATAATCAGATAGGTGATGAAGAATCTCCTGCTGGTCTGAAATTATGTTATTCTGCTCATTGATGATAGTGGAGATTCGATTTCTATATGTCCTCTGTTTAATCACAGATTCGATTTCTATATATCAACCACTTCACCTTTGCTTTTTGTTGTAAAAATTTGTAAGCTGCTTCACTCACATATTTAAATTCCATTTGAATTGCTTTCTCTTGCATGATTAGGGTGTGATTCATAGGATCCTTGTGCACTGCTTTCCTGAATGGTTGATAATGAATCTCTCATTGCCTCTGCTTTGCTCACAATATCAGCAAATTGCCTCGAGTTTAGCTCTCTCAGCGGCTGCTTGCATTGCAATTCTTTATTTTCTGAACCAATCGCCACATTTTTGTCCCCCTACCTGCTGAATTGTTTCATTGAATTTAGGAGCTAAAGACCACATGTTAAAGCATCTGAACTGCCTTTTTATATGTACTTTAACCGCATTGTCCGTCCCTAAGAACCACATGAGACACTCCTTCAGTTAAGAACCAGGCCTCTACATCAGGAAAACACTGCAACCATTCTATGTTAACCATGTTTTTGTAACGAACCGACTCATTGGTTTTTTTATTTTTATTTTTATTTTATTTATTTATTTCATTTTTTTTTTTTTCGATTTTTTTTTATTTTTTTCGTTCAAAACAGGCGGTTCGGTTAACCGTCAGTTTTCCAACGATCAGTGTATTGTGGCCGTTGATTTTCAACGGCCACGAGATATGTATCGTTAATAATTTATTTTTTATTTTGAAAAATAAAGAATCGGCACTTTGAACCGACAGTTTGAACCACCGATTTTCGGTTTGGAAAATATAAAAATCGAAATCGACGGTTCAGTTACGATTATAACCGGAATCGTTGACCCTGACTAAACGAACAATTGACTGCCGGTCAGATTCGATTTGATTCCGATTTTTAAACCGTATGAACACCGCTACCTTAATACTAGTGCTGATCAAATAATTCACATAATAGCACAATTTAAATCAACCTTAAGACGGTTATTTTCTTTATAATCACAAACAAGTATTTGTTGAGGTGAGGTTGTAATAATTTAATTGGTAAATATTGAAAGTGCAAAAATAATAGAAAAATTTATTATTAGAAATGAGAGATGACCTCGCTGGCAGCACAATCGCCGGGAGATGAAGCAAAAATATCAAGCGCGATCATCGTCGTCCTCTTCTACTATTCTCCTCTCAGTGTTGAAATCACCCATATATATAGGCTTGTGCGTATACGTCTATCATCGCGTCCACCACAGAGCAAACAGACCATCATCATAAGCCATCGGGGTAATGGATATGGCCGTCGCCGTTCAGCTTCGACCGTCTAATCACAGTCGTCGCCATCCTCTTCGCAAGGAATCTGCGATATTCCCGATTTGCCCTCGACTCTTGGGCGATTTACAGCTTCGCCCTCGTCATCTCCGTTTCTCTCGTTCGAGAATCCGTGCCGCCTCTGCTCTTGTTTTGGACCCAGTAATTCGTCCTTCTCTCGTCTTTACTGAATCTTTGTTTTTCTTCTTTGTTACTTATTTTCCTCTCAGAATGTTCTGCTGTGATTGTTTGTGTTTTGGCTCAAGTAGAGACTAGAGAGAGATTCGCCGGACAGAGTACTGTAGAACTATATTTCATCCCTTAGTTCGTCTCATGAGTACGTGTTAGGACTACGGTTGATATATGTATGGGCGGATATGAAATAGAAAGATTCAACTATTGGGAAATCCCCTTTCCATAGCTATTTATCATTTAGATAAACCTGTTCTTTTCTTGCCCCTTGTTACACACAACAAGCCTCTATATATACTTGCGTACATCATCTATAATTGGGTATAGGATAACTAGACATTAATTACTATATAGGTCTTAGACTATGCTAGGACATGTGTGATATCCATATTACGGCTGGTAGGATCTTGATGCATTTAATGTCCATTGACTTCTTTGGCTTAAGAGCTTTGGTCCATATTTTCAGCCTACAATCTTCAGTAATGAACTTTGCTGCTGCTTTATTTAGTCTAAGTTGGCAGGTCTCTATCAGTACGTGTATGGAAAAAGTGTAATCCATATCGGATTTTACTTAGCTGCAGACAAACGAAAGCTATGCGTAGAGAAGTTGCTACTGACTCAATGTGTTTATGACGTGTATACATAGAGAATTAGTGTTGAAAAATTCATTCGAAAAACTATATAAAATGAGAAATTGATCAAAATTTTATTAGTTTTTTGATACAAAGGTGTTGCATTTGAATTGTGCAAACTATAGAGGGTCCATGTGGTGGTCCTATTATGAGATAGTAGTTGAGTTTGGCAAGATCTTGTTAACATATAAATCCTCATGTGGATAATTTTTAGGTCATTTGGCATGAAATGAAATACTCATCTGAAGTTTTACTAACTTTTAAGTTCTGTTTCTTCACCATGGTCTTGGATCGTATCTTTTTCTATGAACCTTTGCAGTGTTTCATTATAAATGGTGCAATGTAGTAAGAGTATGTGTGTTATTGTTCTGCTATGAACTGACCAATTGTTGTTGATGCCGTTTCATTCACCAATTCAAACTTGAAAGCAAGCATGGGAAGAGATGCCTATGAGCACAAGTATTTGGTGAACTGGAGAGTTTTTGAGGTGCTAATGCACTTTTTGGGACATTTCACTGTATTAACTAATTCATAACAGCAAACCATTTTCTGCAAATTTAATATACAATTTGTTTTCGACCGTTATATTTTGATGTAGATATTTCTCTTTTCGTTTTGGTTAACTCATCAACTTCTCTCTGCTTGTATCTGCGTCAATTAATTTGGTAACTTAAGGTTTGATAGTTATAATCCCTCAGTGGATTGTGAAAGAAGCACGATTTTGAAGATTATTTACCAAATTACACTCTCTATTGCCATATTGGGTTATTGTAAAGCACTTGGAGCTGTTATAGACTTTCCTATTTGCTGTGGAGATTTTGAGTTTTAAGATTAAACATTTTTATAGTGTCAAACCTCTCTTGGTCGGTGCCCCGCCTGTCTGAATTGTATTACCAAAGAATCTTTAATGGACCGACCTTCTGTTCCAGATTTTGTATAATGCGTTTTTCTATCATTATGCTAAAATATGTTCGGGGCTTATCACAAATTCCAGGAGTTAAGCACTGGAGCAGAAAAAACCAATGATGCCGACTTATTTGCTTGCCCGATCTGCTATGAGCCACTCATTAGAAAAGGCCCTCCTGGTTTCAACGTGTAAGTAAAATCAAGTGTACAAAGGAACCCTTTTTAAGAAAATTGCCCTATATTTGCAATTCTTGATGTTGCAGGTCAGCAATCTATCGGTCAGGTTTCAAATGCAAGAAGTGCAACAAATCTTATTCAAGCAAAAATGTCTATCTTGATCTTACTGTTACTTCTGGCACAAAAGAGTATATCGAGTCTCCACCAGCTCGAACAGAGCTTTTCAGGTGCAAATCATTGCTTTCTTGTATATGAGCAAATACTCTTTGCATCACAAAAAGTTACAAGTTTCATGTTTAGTAACTGTGTGCCATTTATCCACATTCATTCTTAGTTTGTAAGCCATAAGGATTTCTTTTTCCCTATTTGATCCACGAAAGTTATTACTTTTTTCCAGGTGATAATAGAATGGGATATTATATCTACTTGTACTAGAGTGTGGTTTCACTTTGGAAGACTTTTGTTTGCTTGTTTTAATATTATTTGCAATACCTGTCACATCAGAATAGCATGGGAACTGCTTAGTTAACCAACCATATGCCACATAGTTCTTTGAATACATTGGTGGTATAGTTAGCTGCATATTGTTTGAGGGGTGTCAGTAAGTTTCTCTTTTGAAAACCCAATTACCAATTATAAGAAGTTGTATCTTTCTTTTTCTACATAATTTATTTCAATATGCCTTTCAAGATTTTGAGAAATGACCTGAGCCTTTTGTTGTGATTATAGTGACTCCGATTCTCCTTGAATGATCTTAAACATATGTCTTTATTGTCTTGGAAATCTTTTGAGAAATGACAGCATCTGACTGTCAATTAAGAAGTTTAAGTTTCAGGTTTAAGTGACATTTCTTTTCGCAGGAGCCCTTTTGTGTCATATGTATATGAGAGGGGTTGGCGCCAAAATTTCAGCCGTAGCGGTTTTCCTGGTCCCGATGAAGAGGTATTCATGGTTCTATGATCTTCTTGTGCTTGTGATAATCATGTCATCTAACTCTGCTATCAGTAGCTATATTCCAGGGTACTGACTTAGTGGTTTATTCTGCTCTATTATAAGGAAAGATTGTTGATATGAGAGAGAGAGACTGTCTTAAACCCATTTTCACACAATGTTTTCTGGATTACTTTTTCGCTGATGGAAATGTGTGATTATGTCGTATTAACTTATTTTTTCATATTCATATCTCTAGGAATACTTTTCCTATTAAGGCCACACATGGTTAGATTTATCATTTATCATTGCATTCTCTGGCTCTGAGTTTCTTGGACCGTTCTGCCAAATTTTGACTATAATAACAAAAAAGATTAATTGTTTTCAATAATTTCTCATTGTTTGCACATTCCCCATTGTAATTCGCTAGGCTCTCTGCTTATTGTTATGGAGTCGAAAGTTTTTGTCTATTTCTAATTTTCGCTTGTCCTCTAAGACCTTGTATTTTCTCATTGATTTACTTTCATTTACACTGTGTTTGGTTTGAAGAAAATGGTGTGGAAAAGAAAATAGGAGGAAAAATGATTTTAATATGATTTTCTTTCATTTTCCTCACCAAGAAATTAGTTTTCCTTAGTTTTAGGTATAAACATAACTTAGATTTTCCTTTCTTTTCTTTTCCCTATCTATTTCTTCAATCAACCAAACATAAAAAATATTTTTCCATTTCCATTTCATTTTCCTTTCCTTACTAATTTCTATGAACCAAACACACCCTTAAAGTTTGTTGCATATCTAAGTTATTTCATCATATAAAAGTTGGAATAGAAGGAGCAGCATCCTAGTTTGAATTAGTATTTCTTGCCCAAGCAAATTAGAACACAGTGCTGTATATGTTGTTCTGTGTTTTCTGTATAACACATTGCTTTGGCAATTAAGTTTTTTCGGTTACAAATCTCAGCCTGTTATATGACGTACGTACTTGTCCTGTCTGCACTATACTGTACTTATCATGATAGGCATTAGCCCAACTTCATATTAATCACATTATCCTTGGACTGTACAATGTAGATGCTCGTCACAATTGCATGCTAACTTTATAAATTATTTCCGAAACTTGTGTTACAGTTCAATATGGCCCAAGATTACTTCAAGCCAGTAGAAGGCGGCGTTCTCGTAGATGTCAGCTGTGGCAGTGGGTTGTTTTCCCGTAAATTCGCTAAATCAGGGGCCTATTCAAGAGTCGTTGCGCTCGATTTTTCTGAAAATATGCTTCGCCAGTGTTATGAATTCTTGAAAAACGAGCCTGATACCCTAAATTCGTAAGCCTTTTAAGTCTCTTCCCCTTTATCTATGTATTGTTAGTGGCTGAATTGCGTCATAACCTTAATTTCTCTCACTCTCTCTCTATCCAGAAATCTCGCTCTTGTAAGAGCAGATGTTTCGAGGCTTCCCTTTACTTCTGGTTCGATCGATGCTGTTCATGCTGGTGCAGCTTTGCATTGCTGGCCATCTCCGTCCAATGCAGTATGTGTCTCAATTTGAATCTTAAGTTTGTCATGTAATAAAATATTTTCAATCCGTACCGTAAAATTCCTCTTCATTAATACAACAACTATCGTTTACTTTCAGATTGCTGAGATCAATCGTGTACTACGAAGTGGAGGCGTTTTCGTTGGAAGCACTTTTCTCCGAGTTAGCTCGTCGACACCATCTTGGTTGAGGCCATTTAGTGAGGTACGTCAAGAATATGGTTAAGAGCATCTTTTGCAAACAGTGACATTTTCAGTCTCAACTGAACTTTTATTGCACTTACATAGCCTTGTTTGATTTGGGTGTTTTCTTGGTCAGAGGATTGGCAGAGGAGACTACAGCTATCTGACGGAGAAGGAGATTGAAGACCTTTGTACTTCATGTGGTCTCGTTAATTACACAAAGATAGTAAAGCAGTCTTTTATTATATTCTCTGCTCAGAAAGCGTAGAGTTTCTTTATGTAATATAATATGACGAGCCTTTTATTCATTTTGTTTGTAAAAAACAATTTAATAAAAATACATTCACCTAGGAGTAGGACTTTATTAACATATGATTGATTCCTTTATGATATAAAAATTAGGAGCCATTTCTTTCGGTATATTCAAGGGAACTACGCCATACACGATGTCTATTTTATATTCAATTCAACAATCTGATAATAATGTTTTTTTCCTTAATTTTTCCCTTTAGAAAAGATAGGGGTGTGCATTTGGTGCAAATCGAAATTTTTCTATACGGTTTTACTGATTTTTTTTAATAGTGGTTATCTATACTCGTATTAATGGTGAGACAGAAGTTAAAAACTGTAATTTGGTGTTTCTATCAACTAATCATATTTTTTTTAATAATAATGAAAACATCATTAAATAAAAGACTATCAACCAATCATATTTTTTAAAAATAATGAAACCACCATTAAATAAAAGAATAACTGTCCATTTCATTTTTCTATTATGATAAACGTTTCTATTTTAATTTGAGTAATTACCATTTTATCTTCAACTTTTTGATTTATTATAATTATATCTACATAAATAACTTTTTTTATTATTTTTATATACTAAAAATAATTCATAATTAAATTTTAAATTATAATTTCATATATTAATACGTTAAATTATATATAACTCAAAATATAAAATAATATTATATATTATTGCACACGCATCGAGTGTGCATAAAATACTAGTTCGAATAAATCGTTTGGTTAACAGAAAATTAAGCATAAATTTTTCATAAAATAAAAAATTAAAATCGTACAAAAAAGTAATTAAAACATAATAATCTCCATTATATATATATATATTTAAAAATTGCAGTTTCAGTTCGGTATTCGATTTATGTAGAATTTTCGACTTTTCTATGTATGCCAATTGTGTACCGCTTTAAAAAAAGCATCCACCCGCAGTAGCGCGTACACAGACATATAATATATATTTTTGCAATGGCGCCAGAGAGAGGGGGAAAGTACAATAGATGATAGATTTGTTATAATGCCCACGATAGTTGTTCACGGTAGTTGGATAGAATAACAACTCTCTCTCATATTATAAATAAATAAATAAATAATATATAGAGGAATTTTATGGTGCTCACCTTACGTGAGCACTTTACGTGGGCACCTGTTGATGTGGCACTGATTCGTGCCATATCAACATGCCACGTCAACATCAGATGTAAAGTGACATTAGTTGACACATTTTAGGTGTCATTGATCAACATTTCCGATGGTGATGTGGCACGTTGACGCCTTATGTGGCATCCGGTGTGTGACATTGATATATACCACGTTAACATGCCATGTCAGCATCGGAAATGTTGATCAATGGCACCTAAAATGTGTCAACTAATGTCACATCATATCTGATGTTGACGTGGCATATATATTGGAGATTCTTATTTAGTTTTTTATTGAAACTTGTTTGCTGGGATTATGAAGTGTTACCGGCAAGTGAGCTGGAAGCCCGGATTTTTGGTGGTGGCTGATAACAGATGCCAAAACATAAAAAAAAGTAGCTTTTCATTTCAACAATATATTATTTCTTTTTTAGTGTGCTTATCATTTTTTTTATTTATTTATTTTTTAAAATTTCAAGATCATGGAGACCCTCAATCTATGAGAAACACTTTCATTGTCCCCCTACAAGTCTATCTTGAAACAACCTTAAATTAATTTATTAAGTAGACAAAACCACGCTATCATTTTCCAGAAAAGGCACATTTGTTCAATAACATTAACTAGTGGGACCTCATAAATTCAAACGCCATCGAAACTATATAACAAGATTATATCCAATATATTTATACATACATCTTGTTCTTCTACTGCCGTGAAAGATCATCAGTAGTTCATAATAGACAGCCATTTCGACAAAAGATATGAGGTCTTGGATGAAGATGATTATGGTACTTGTACTTCTCCTCCCATTTAGTCTAACTAACGAATGCCGAGGTATGTGGCGATTGTCTTTTTCATTCACTAACCACACCATTGTCTTTTCAATTCGAAGAATGATAGTGAGTACTAAATATATATATATATATATATATATATATGTGCTTCGTGCAAATTGCAGGTATGCGCCTGAGAAAAGGGTTTGATCTGCTGCATATCAAGCGACATGATGATCATAGTACGGTCGGAACAAGTATGGTAGAGATGTTTGATAGGTGCGACGAAGGGCATTGCTTGGACAGAGAGAAGAGAATATTAACAGCTAAGAAAAGAGCAAAAGAATTATCATCACGCCGACATTGGTTGGGGTTGCCTAGAATCCACGAAGATTACTATGGACCAAGATTTCATAGCCCTAAGCACCATTAACTTAATTACTTTCCTTTAATTCATGCATTATCCTCTTACCATTCATGACTTACTATTTATTTGTTGTCATAACGACCCCTTATTATAGATGAAGATATCTGTCAAGAACTCAGTTTTCAATTGGGCTATTCTATCTATTGTCAATTGGTTTGTAGGCTCTAAAGGAAATCGTAATATTCCCAACAATCACCCCACTAATTGTGGGGGATCATGATCTCATCTAGCCCAAGCTCAGAAGTCCATGCATATAAGCTCATGTGTGGTTCCAAACTAAAATCAGTTGACAATAGAGTGAGTAACTCGTAAGTTTATTTGTATGTCACAATTCGTAAGTTTATTTGTATGTCACAATTGTTTCATCTACAAGAATTGGGATTGGCGGGTTTGACACCCCAATACTATGTATAAGAAATGCCTCATTCACTCTTCTACGAGTAAATATAATCAGATATCAATATCTGTTCTGACATATAAAGTTAGTGACTTATTTTTACAATTATCAAATACAATGATCTAATATCGAAAATCAATATACCGAGGGATTCAAATTTATAATTTTGCATGTTATTTCATAACAAGGAAAAGACGCCGACACACACATAAATCGAAAGATTGTTCATGCATGCAATGCAACTCCTTAAAATTGACATAAACGTCTGCCTGCCTACATTTTAAAAGAACCATTTCCTCATCTTCGTCGTCCAACGTATCATAAGTACGTGCCCTATTACACATAAATAGATATATAGTATAAATGAGTTAATTATTTCTGGAAAACCTTAATTTTTATTACACTTGAGTTTGATCCAATGCATGCTTGCAGATGCTCCTTCCTTGACCTTCTTGGCAGCATCTTTGGTCTTCTCGGAGGCAACCTCCTTCGTTCTCCCAAACTTCTCGCTCAGTCTCTTTGTTAGCTTCGGCTTAGGATCTCCGAGCCTCTTCGGTTGGGACGTAGGCTTTGCTTTGGGAGTGGTCGGGGTCCACGGGTTGTCGTTCAAAGACATGTTCTTCTCTTTTTTCGATTGTAATGGTGAGAAGATAATGCCCAAAAGACTGTGTTTGAGAGAGCACAAAAGATGAGGAATGCTTTAGTTCCTTTGAATTTGTGGATATATTTGGTTGATTATTATCATTAATGTTCTTTTTATGTACATCCTACATTTGATTAGCATCTTCCATCACATATTTTCCTTGAACTCAGGAGAGCTCTACATTATTGTTGTTATTATTATTCATATATATATATATATAATCATTTTTGTTACCGTCTAAAATGTAAATTATTTGCGCACCAATTGTGTTTGGTATATTGATATAAACAAAATTATCTCATTCTTGTAGTTTTCTAGGCTGTTATAAAATGATCATTATTGTAGCTAGACGTACTTTGTGACCATTATTCATCGGGATACGTTAACATAACTCGATCACTAAATCGGCGATCTAAAATTTGTCCATAGTGTAAAGTTAGTGGCATATTTTTGTAATGATCAAATATAGTAACAAAAAATCGAAAGTAAGTGTAATCAGAATTTACAAAAAAAATTGTTTAAGAGAATCCTTTAGTGTTTGAAAATTTATTGCCCAAGTACAAATCCATAGTGTTTGAAATAATTCATCTCTATGCTACATTATATATAGCATAATCACACGAACTTGCTAAACTTAGAAAATGGTTGACTTTTAACATTTTTTATGTCTTAGCAAGATTGACTTTTAACACAAAACAACTTTGTCAAGAAAGTCGTGCTACTTGAAATTATTAAATGATTTGAAAAACTCAATGCATATATATATATATATATATTAATTAATACTTATATATGCCAACAGCTAAATGAATAGGTTTCTCGTCCTCATGATGATGTCTATTAGCCTATAAGTTCTCGTGAGAATATCCTATTTTATTGCAGAGATTTTCATATGACCTCAATCTTATATTAGAATAGAAACGTAGTTTCTCTATAATTATGCCACGTGGCGCAGTGAATTTCTATTTTTCAAACTAAATAAATAATAAAATAATTATAAAAACCACACACGATGGTGACTGATAATTGCTAAAAGGTTCCATGATTCTAATATACCATAGGTTTTACAAGTGCTCACGTCCCGACCAAAGTGTCGTCATCCCTCTCACCACGTAACTCAAATACACCGAGGGATGAAACAAGTACACAGGGCAAAGGAATACTCAGCATAGTACCCACACCAATCACTTATGGGCCCGACACACCGTATGATTCACCTCCTTAATCTGATCCGCAGACACCAAACTGTCGTACATCTCCTCGGCGATGTTCGATAGCTTGTCGGAGGTTCGGGCCCTGTAAGAAACCGATCCCTACTTGCGTATCCATCGATTGGGTGCACGTTGAAGAGAGGGGAGACTTCGAAGATGCTTTTTTTTTTTTTTTAATCTTCTTCTCCTTTTAATTTGAGTTTACTTTGCTCACAGCTTTCCATACTTTGATGATAATGAACGAAACTAGGTTAAAGCATCTTCCATATTTGACCAATTGATGGCGAATTTATGTTTCTTGGCTATGGTGCTTCCACTTATACGGTACACATTATTGTAATACACCCTTGGGGACCTTATATGTACAAATTTCAGTATGTTTCTGAAAAGAGCCAGTTTCTTTAAATCTGAAGTATGACACTACGATTCTTGCTATAGGTGAAATTCAGATTGTTCATGCTTAACTGACTTTATTTGGATTGACTTTTGAGTTTATAATGCATACGAAGTTCCACAAAATCGAGCTATATCTCTTTTTGATTGAGTAGTTTGTGGCACAATCTAAAACATATTTTCTCATGTTTCTTGGATTTTGATATTTGAATATGCCCTTTATAGTGTCACTTGGATTTTTCGATGACAACTACGTAACGGCCCCTTTACTTCCAAGCCCCAAATCGCTCCAAACCTCATCCAGAAGGCAAGTAAGAACACCATTATTCATCAAATTTCTCTTGATATGATATGTTTCTCACTTACATACTGGAGGATCTTTCTGATTTCACATTCTCAGTAATGCAATCATATGGTTTTTGGAGAGTGATGAGATAAATCAAAGCTCATACACTCAATTAATATATCAAGAGGCAACTCCACCTATTCCGAATTGATTTTACGTTGAAGCCTTCATTTCTTTTTCTCAATGGAAGGAACCGACGAGGTTGGTGGTATTTTCAGCTCACTGCCTTTGAAATTCATATGAACTTGCTTTTTTCTTTCTCGACTTGCAGAATTGAATTCATGCCATGACTTATCCACCTAAACCTTTACAGCAGTTGAAAGTGATTTTGGTGTTCAGATGCATGAACAAACTGATTGGATTTTTATGTTTATGCAGGAAGATGTTACTGCTGCTGCAAAGAAAAACAAGTGTGAGAGTTCCAGGCTGCGAGAAATGCAGAGCTGATGAATCATAAAATACAAGAAATGTTTGATTCCCAACATGCTGCTATTGATGCCTGCATGGTGTGTTTCCTGAAAAGTTTATTATTTGAATATCTTATAGTGCTTTATCTTATTCAACTGCATAACTAAAAATATTTATCTTCATCTGGACACAGCATAACAAAGGAAGATAATTGTTGTCTGCAATACCTCTTGCAGCTGACAGAGTTATTTGCTCAATTTTCCAAGGGAGATCATCCTACTTCCGTGAAAGTGGCTAAATTGAGGTGGGTTATTTTCATTCTATACATATAGAGTTAATACATTGTGACTGTTCAGGTGAATTCCTAAATACTTTTTGAATGTATTTTTAATCTTGAGAACTGACTGAAATTGGATGTAATATTCATATGGTTTGAAGAATGTGGACAGCATTCACTTTAGTGCAAGACTGCAAGGCCATCGTAGAAACTGTTCATTTATTTTACAGGGGTTGACATGCATCAAAGGTTACCGAGGAGGAAGAAGATGAAAAGTATCTTAAAGAGGAGGAAGATGAACTTTTGCTGGGTCTGAAAATACCATACTGATGGTACAACCATCATGGAAGGCATTTTGAGGTATACTTTTTGAGGTATCTTAATAAATTACATTAATTATCTTCCAATTTCCTTTTGTTTTTTTTCCCACCTCCTTCGCCCTTTCTCTTATCCTACGGAGCGGGCTTTTAAAAAAGTTATATTTCCTGCTCTAGATCTGCTTCTATTGTCCGATCGAGTTTTTTAGATGATCGTGCATTTGATTTATGCTTTGCATTATAATGGTTGGTCTGTTTGAAGTTTCTCAACGTTGTGATTAAACTTTGATGTTTGCTTATTCCTGGGTTTAGATCCATCCAGCATTAGGATCCTAGCTAAAGTGATTTCTTAACTCCTTCATGTCCTTTTGAAATGAAATCATTTCTCTTTTGGTTTGTTTGATCAGCTATTCCCCGTTGCTTTCGAGAATGTTAGAATAATTACTTTTATGCACACAAGATGTCTAATTCTTTAGACGTGCAAGTAGATGGAAACTGCTCTTAGAGGCTCTCCTATTGATACCTATCAGGGCCTGCCTCTTGGAAGAACGATCGAGCGCTGCATTGTATAATTATGATGCCCCAGGTGCTTCATCAACTCTTATAAGCTACGATTTAAGGTTCCGTGTATTGTGTTGCTTTTGAATTCTGCTGATCGTCAACTTTTCAACTATGAACCAACATATAAATGCAAATGTAGGTTTCTTATAATAGCTACACATGTCCATTTATTTCCTTAATTAAATTTTTTTAATTATTTTGATGTGGAAAGTCTACCACGGAAATTAAACCATATTTGTAAAGTTCACATCTCTTTAACTGTTCGTCATATTTGTATAGGAACCAATCCATCATGTTTCTCAGTTTTCAAACTAGGCTAGGCTATTCTTTTCTATTTCACATTTTCCCCGCTTGCGACATGTTAAGTTATGGCTTATAAAGATCAGGATAACAATGTTTTCGTGTGTGGATTGTTGTGGGATGTGACTGAGCATCGTCACTAAAATGCTTTTAGTCGTTACATCAAGATTATCGATTGCCAGATATAATTATTTTAAGATTAATCATTAATTCTTAAGTATTTGTTCCCTATTCCTAATATTATATTTTTATCAATGCTGGTGTTTTATTTGGTTCTGGCTTTCCCTTGATGTAGGAGTTGGAGAACACCTGGTTTCCTTTGAGGGAAATCTCAATGTGTTTTTGACATTGTTCGCATCTATTTGGTCTATAGAATAAGTCATGCAATGCAAAGAATACATTTATGTTGGTTTTAATTGAGGGGTTTCCAAATGTAATTTTGTTGACCTGGGTTGATACATTCGGAGAGGCTTTTGTTGAAACTTATAAATTAAAGTTCAAAGTATTAACAATTGTTATAATAATATTAAATTTTTATAATTATAAAATAATATTATATTTCCTGAATCATTTGTTTAGAATTATGCATGGGCCATGCAAAAAACTAGTTATTGTAATAAAATAAAAGCAATGATGAAATGAAAATTAGGGGTATTTAAGTCAATTGCTTAAGCTAAGGAACAAGAATTGCAAGCAACATAGCCTTTTTCAGCCAATCAAATATTTGGATAACATACTAAACTATCATTTCGAGAAAAAAAAAAATCACGTCCATCTCCATTGAAATAAAAATATGATTTTTTTTCATTACAACTAGTCATTATAAAATATTGTGGATCGGTCTTCTCTTCATTTTTATTTTGACATCCAGCTATAGGACATATTTTTGCATTTAATGATGTGAGTATTGGTTTAAATCACTGGCGTTGTATGTGATTATATAATAGTAATATATGAGCAATATAAAACTTAATTAGGTCACATTTAATTTCGACCATATATATATTATATGAAGCTTTGCCCTATAATATTTGTGAAACTATAAGATAATAATTTTTTATATTTCACGCTTCTCTCTCTTTTCTTTTTTTTTTTTCACTATGGATAGAAAACACAGTAAAAATAATTACAATTTGTTGTCTTTATTTTTTTTTGTTTCAATCATTAATATCAAAGAGAAGTTTTAAGGGTATCAATGCACTATTCAAATAAGAAAAAAAAAATCCTTCTTACTTTATAGTTTGTAAGTTAGTATTACTAATTAGAAATTTTAATGATATTAATTAATGCAGAATTCATATAAGAAGAAAAAATATTTTAAATTTTACTTGATAGTTTATAAGGTTTCTACTTGTTTTGTTTGATTTGTTTTTAAGTACTCAACAGTAAAAGTTTTATTTTGTTATTGGCCAACAATACAAGAAAAATATGGATATTTATTTTCGCGCCTTGTGCGCGGCTACTAAATTCTAGTATATATATATATAACCCAATCAAAGAGTTAAGACCGCATACTCAACTCCCAACTAAATATTGGATTTTGGACAAGGAGACAATTTATACTCCTACATCAATTATGTCATATTTGGACCAGCGGGCTTTACAAATCCATCTATAAATAGTCACTTACATTTTTCACCATTACTACTAATTAGTTAAAAAATATCACTTGGAAAATGGAGGCCAAACCTTTTGCATTCCTCAGCTTCATTGCAGTTTTATTCCTTATCTCCAGCTGCTACGTTACAGCAAATGACACTCAAAGTGAGAATAATAGTTGGGCCGTATTTTGTTCATTCAAAAAAACAAAAAAAACCCACCTTTTTTCTTTATATTGATTAAATATGAATCTATGGGTGGTTTGATGTTGTATATCATACATTTACATGCTATATATAGTGACTTGTGAAACTAATGTGTGTGTGTGTGTGGGTGCAGCCCAAGGAGAATATACAGGAGCCGCCGATGGGGGAGGCTATGGAGGCTGTGGTGGTGGTGGTGGTGGTGGTGGTGGTGGTGGTGGAGGCGGTGGGGGTGGGTACGGAGGTGGCAGTGGTGGTGGTTATGGAGGCAACAATGGTGGTGGTTATGGAGGCAATGGTGGTGGATGGGGCGGAGGATATTGCCGTTATGGGCGATGCTGTGGTTGGTACAATCGTTGCAGGTGCTGCTACAGCGCTCAAGAAGCTTTGGCCTACATGCAAAATAATGCTAATCAGCCATAGCCATGATCATCCATCCATATGCCAACATAATAAAATATAATGTCCATGTCTATGTTTCTTTATCAAATAAAGCGCGCCATGTAATAAAGTATATATGTTGCTTTAATAATAATAAACTTGACTATATATTTATTTATTATTTAACTATACACGTCGCAGCAACATAAACATCAACACAAATGAAGGAGATTATTATACCCTAAATTCCACAAAACACACAACGATATAGCACTAAGGAAACCCTAAACATCAACATACGAAGAAAGCTACTCAAGACATACAATAATGGTTATCTCATCCTATGGAATATCTTATCTGATGCAGTATAGTGAGTATTGCCTCTTGTAACTTTGTAATATATGGCGATAAACGGTTTGGTAAGTTGAGAAGGAGATATGGGCATAAGTTATATTTCTCCATCAACTCCTTACACAATAGTACTTCCTTCACATCACAAATAAAATACTATATCGTTTTCCCACAGAGGCAATAGTATCAACAAAACTCTCATGCGAGAACCATGGGAATGTGTTTTTTTTTTTTTTTTTTTTTTTCCTTCTTTATACGAAATGTTAGCTACTACGAAGATCAACTGAATACTATACAACGTCGTAACAGTACGAATATATGTTATAGTTAACAACATACGATGAGATCGATTGTCGAATCCACATGCTTGAGAAGTGTAATCACAAAGAAAGCCAGCACCAAAGAACACCATATATAATGTCAAATATATATCATAAAAGTCTATCATTTTCTCATGCGTTCAATCTCATACATTGTCTTATTTCTTATATATATTATAAATAGATCATACTGACTGATGCTAACACCCAAGCGACTCGATTAACTCTACTTTCACATGCTCGAATAATGTGTGTATGCGCACACACACAACCACACACACATAAATATATCCGCATATATATGGTGAGAGACATAGATGCATTTCATACGTATGCACCCTATATCCTATTATAGGTTTGCCTAAACGTAATAAAGTCGTGCTTAATCAAGCCGCCGGGGCAATACTAGAGCCACCGTCGTCGTCGTCATCATCATCATCGTCGCCATCTCCTTCGAGCTTAACCCTAACAGGAAAATTAAAATTCGCAGTGGGAAACTCTTGGGGCTCCACGGTGAAGGTCATGAGACACTGAACCTTTTGGTCACTAACCATGGCCATATGCGAGCTCAGTGACAGTAGCAGACTCACTAGCAAACTAAAGAAACTCTTACAGACAATATTATATCAAGAGGTCGAAGTTCTTGGTACTGTGATATCATGTTAGGGTTAAGCCGCAAGCATTCTTATTTATACAGCGCTTCATATGGAGCGCAGGAATCTAATGCCTAGCTAGCTATAGCCGTTTGTCCCTCAGCGATAAAATGTTGCGTTTGCTTTTGAGATTCACTCACTTCTTTTTTAATGTGATGACTAAGTCAATGCAAATAAAGGAAGTGTGTGGCTGTGGATGAAGATCTAACGTATGTTGTGTCCTAAATGGCATCGCTTGAGCAAAGCTCATGCCTGAAGACGCCACACACGTGGTCGACAAGGGTTTAGTTGAACTGTTTCACGTGCAAACTTGATATTCGTCCATGTCATAAATATATATATATATATATATATATAGATGGGTTTCATTCTACACTAAGTTCACTCTTTAATTGAACTATATTATCCAAATGCATAAAACCCTCAAGTAATTTTAATCGGCTTCTTTAAATTATATCCCTTCTTTGTAGATGAGGTCATGACCTAGCGGTCGAGGCTGAGGCTTCAAGGATTATGGAGAGATAGGTCCAATGATCGATTTTATTACTCATGGATTTGGACTATTTGTGGTTTGCACGCTATTGCGTTGACTCCCAAAAAAAAAAAAAAAAAGAACATTATATCCCTTCTCAACGTTGTGCATAAAAACGTGCATATTGCTAGACAATAAAGGTGTCTCGTCTATTCCAATATAATTTTAAACTAAATAACTTTAAAACAAAAATCACGTGCATATTAGTAAAGTTGAACTTTGTCGGGAATAAGATGAGTGCACATTTTGTGCTTAATAATTTGTCGAGGCTAATATTCAATATAATGTGTCTTTAATATGATATTGATTCGCTATCGGTGATGACGGAATATAGCAATTGTCTCTCCCGAGATACAACGACGGGCGACATTTTCAAATAGAAAGCACTTCAAATTTTGATACAAGCGAAATTTTTTTGAAAGCTTTTTGAACTCTATGAGATAATATTATATATGCTGGAATGAAATTGAAGAGAACTCTTAAATGCTATGAATGCTCTACAATGTTTTTTACGATGCAAAAGAAGAACGATGTGTCGTATTTATAGATGAAGGCTGTGTGTATATTGGAGAGTTGTGTTTGTTTGTGGTTGGTGAAAACGTTTCACAATCTAATATCTTTGAACATACATATTTTTTTCTGATACTTTATTTAATTTTTTACATCAATTAAGATGGCCATTTCTTAATTTTGCATTATTTAGGGAAAGTTTTCATTAATCAAGAGTTTGATTAATGGAATTTGTAAGTGGCCATCCATGACTGTATCCTAGTATATTACATGCTTATTTTGTTATAAATTTTAGTGTAATTAGAAAATAAAACATATACGAGTTAGGAGGTGCGGAGTGCACGCTCGTAGATCATTTTATGGCGAAACCCTAATAGCATGCGGAAGTCAAGGGAGCAGCGCCCCTTGCGGGATCCTAAGGGCAGCGCTCCGAAATCTTACCACTCGAAAACCTAAAACACTCGAAGAGGTGTCACCACCTGAAAAGATGTGCTTATTTCAAAGGACACAATCTTTGAAGAGACATGCATGCTTACGAATGGACACAATTGGTCATATTTTGGGTTATAAATAAGCATCGAAATACTCAACACAAACACACCGAATTTATACAGACGGCAGTTTTTCTCTAGTCTTATCCCGGACACATTTGGTGCAACTCGAGCAATAAGGGTTCAAATATTATCTTTGAAAAGTAAATTCCAATACACGATTCTAGAGAACATCCGACCATACAAATCAAAATCCTATTTTTGCTAATATATTTTCGATTTTTAATCATTATATTTGATATAGCATAATTATATCACTAATTTCGTATGCCGGAACAATCTTGGAACTTCGTCCCTTTTCTTCCAAAAAAAATAAGTCAAAAATCATATTCCATAGTTTAATTTGTAATATTTGTCCACTCACGTAGCTGCTACCTTAAATACGATGTAAAATTTTCGACTTATTTTATCGAAAAAAGATGATCGGAAACCTAAATTTGTTTATGAGTTTTGAAGTTAGGAACATAATTTTGCAATTATCAATTAGTGGTAAGAAAGATCAATATACTTAATTAAGAAAAGTGCATACAATACAACAAACAAAGAAGCTCACTGCATCTCCATATGAATGAAAATTAGCAGGTGAGTCGGGCATGAAATAGCCGAAGCAGCCATTTCTTTCGCAGTTTTCTTTCGCTTCGTGGCGACGACGTAGTCTTTCCAACACGCCCTTCTTTCTCTCTTATTACCAAAGTTTCATTGTTGCCAATATCATTATCATTCAACATTGGCTTTTCATCAAGAAAACCTCTCCCCGTTGAAGCTAATTCTACAGTCATCGAAGAGCTTGACTTCTCCGTGTTGCCTGCTACATCCATGTCCATGCTTAACTGCGCCATCATCCAAGAAGAAGATTATATAATATATATATAGATTTATTAAAAGCTTTAGATTCAATAATAAATATATAATAGAGAAACCTGCAGCAATCTGTCCTCGAGAGAAGCTAGACGGTCGGCTAGCGAGCCTTTGTGTTGGATTTCCTCAAGAGCTGAGGACATGCTGATTTTCTCTTGGCACCCATCTTCGTGTTCCATCGCCTCTACATTACTATTATTACAAGCATGGCTTCCAAGAAAATCCTTTCTTGGCAAGTTATGTCTTTCTTCTAACAGTTTAATCTGTTTAAATATAATATATATTACACGCCTTGATGATTTAATATAATTGTAGAATATCACTTTGAGGTCCACAAACCATAGGGATATTAGAAAAATTACCAGCCGATCGATACGATTCAATCGTGGGATGAGAGGCACGAAGGAGGCGGCTGCTACTGTTCTTCTATGATCATCTTTGCCTTGGCCACTATCCATATGAAAGACTATGTATTTGGATGAAGAAGGGCAATGATTGTCTTGTGGTAGACGAAGATTTTCTTACAAGAAGATAATATATTCAAACTGTTGATTTAATGCATGGCTTGCCACCTACCAAAGCCCCATACTCTTTTTTGCCATTATTTTACTTCTCTGAATTCTTACCAATCATATCTAAACGATTGAGGAATTTTAACTTTGTAGTTGACTAGAGATTAAATATTTGTAAATTTGATATCAAGCTTATCATGTGGATAAAAGATGAGTAAAATCAACTCAAATTCGTGATTGTCGAGCTCGTGGTTCATTAACTGTTCGAAAGCTCAAGTGCTTTTTATTATTATTTTTTTATTCTTTATTAAAATTTTAAGTTTTTTTTTAATTATTTTTTAAAACTTTTTCGAGCTCGAACTCGAAAATATAAAGTTCGTCTCCAACCTGAAAAATGAATCAAGTTCAGTTCAAGCTCGATTAGTGTACATCCCTCCCTATTGTCCACGAAATTTAAAAAGAGCACTAGCGCAAGAAGGGTCGTGGACCGAAGGAAAGTTCATGACCAAAGAGCGATGGGCTATGGTCGTTTGGAACAACCGTCCCCCATCATATAAGTGTGAGATGAGGATTTGCACCGTCCGAGCAATGCGATTTATGGACAAAGGATTCAATTTGTCACGTTGCGTACTAAAAAATTTCAAAGTTTTCTCGCCTTGATCTCGGGTATTTACTTCAGAGATTATTTCCATCCTTTTCACTAAGTATTCTATGTCAAAAAAATGTCAATGATGTCTTAGGCTTAATTATTAAGGTTGAGGGCTCAAGACTTTGTAGGGAAGGTCACAAGATGAATCTCCATTGCTACTTGTTAAGAATTCATTAATCTTTAGCCCAAATATAGGGCTAGGAGCCCATGCATATATGTCTACGTAGGGTTTCATTCTAAAACTAATTGGCAATAAAGAGAGTAGTCCACATATACATGTCTCAATTATTTTATCTAGGCTAAAATGCATAGAACTCCCCTGTGGTTTTACCTAAATGCATAAAAACCCCCATGGTTTTTTTATTGCGCGATACCCCCTCGTGGTTTTGAGATCTCTGCACACTTTCCCTTGGGCAGCGGTTCTGCCCGAAATTGGGTTACACGCGCTCTCAATGCGGCTTGGATTAGCTAGGGTCACGCCTTTTGGTCCGAAATGACACAAATAACCTCACTTCATCTTCTCAAATATTCCCAAATAAGGTGAAATGTCAGTTCTTCGAGTTTGACTCTAGGGCTCAAGATGTTTGCTGCGATGTTGAGGTGAACTGAAGCGCGCTTGAGTTTAAATCGAAACAATTAAGGTGAATTGTGTGTTGGTCGAGTTATTCGTGTCTTAATTTCTATTTCCTTTGTACAATGTTGTATGTTGTGTTGTGGCTTCATAAATGTTCTGCATTTTCATGTACATCGTATGAGCATATTGTTCACATCATACAATTGTTATGACTGTATTGATATGTTCTGCAAGTTCTTTGAAACCAATGCATATTTTTTCATCTTTGCTGTGATGATTGTCGAAACAGGTTGGATGTCTTCTGCTTCAACGAATTCGGTGAAGATTGAACTTAGATATAAAAATCATAGGTGCAAATGTGGTAGACTGGCTGCGGTTAGAGTTGTCGGGCCTAATAAAGCCACAAAAGGTAAACTATTTTGTAATTGCAGGGAAGGAGAGTGTGATTTTTTCATGTGGTTGAGTCCGATATATAACAACACTGAAGATGATATCTCGGACTCTGAAGACGTGCAACCGAGAAGATGTAATAGAACTGCAGAGCATATCGGCGACCTAATCGATATATGTGTGTTAGGATTATTTTATTGTGTTCAATTAATTAGAATTATCTTTGTAGTTTATTTAAATAGATTTTACTTATAAGAGGCTTAGTGTAAATGGGCTTTGTTAGGGGCCCAAGTATTATATACCAAAATGTGGTATAAATACTTGAACCCTAACACATAATAAAATGTGTATTGTGTGAAAATTCTCTAAAGAGAGTGAGAGAGAGCCGCCTCCCAACCGAGCTCAAGAACACGCACACAATCACCCCACGAGCTTCGATTCTTCCGAGCCAAATCGTGGTAAACTCTTTAAATATATATTTAGTTCGATATTCTAGGCTTTACAAGTGGTATCAGAGCCAAACGCGCTCAGATTTGAGTAAAAATCTTCGAAATATTTTTTGCTGTTCTTCGTGTTCTTCAAAAGTTTTTCGAAAATTTTGATATGTTTTGGTGTTTTTGTGCTTGATTGAGTGTTTAGGAGTTAGGATATAAGTGTTTCGATTTTTACCCAGGGCTAATTTGATTAATTTTGTGTTTGGGGATCGGAAATATACCTCGAAAGCTCACAGTGAGAAAACCAGTAAGAAAACTTTTAGTGTGTGAGAAGTGTGTGAGAAAACTCACTTCGCAAACCTCCATTGCGAAAACTTTTTTTTCCTCCACTGCGAAAACATTTTTTTTCCTCCACTTCGCAAACTTTTTTTGCTTTGGCTTCGCAAACTTTTTTTCCTTTTGGCTTCCCAAACTTCATGTGGTCAATTATCATGACTTTTTGAGGTAATGATGAGGCTATTATTAGGTAATCATTAGGTAATAAAAAACAAAAAATTGTGGTTTTCGCACTCTCTTCCGGTTTTCGCATCACATTTATAAAAAAATAAAAAATAAAAAAAAATAATAAAAAAAAATAATACTCAGTTTTCGCATCATATTTAAAAAAAAAAAGAATTAATTAAATATTTCTTAGGTTTTCGCATGCAAGTTAAAAAAAAAAAAAAAAAAAAAACTAAAACTAAATCTCAGTTTTCGCATCCTAATCAAATAAAATAATAATAATAAAAAAAAAAACTAAAACTAACACTAGTAATGATTAGGTAATCATTAGGTTAAAAATAAAATAAAATAAAATTAAATTAACAATTTAACTAAAGTTTTCGCACCCAACCAAAAAAAAAAAAATTGAAAAACTTAGGTTTGCGAATCAGTTTTCGCATCCAAAATAATAAAAAAAAAACAAAACTAATAAGTAGGTAATCATTAGGTAAAATAAAATAAAATAAAAAAACCTTTGACTATCAGGTTTTCGCATCCAAAATATAAAAAAAAAAAATTAAATTAATTTATTTTTATTTCTTCAGGTTTTCGCATCTATTTTAGAAAAAAAAAAAATTCTAAGTTTGCGAATCCAGTTTTCGCATTAGACATAAAAAAAAAAAAACTTTTCGTATAAGTTTTCGCATCCTTTAATAAAAAAAAAAAAAAGAGGTTTTCGCACGGATCAGGTTTTCGCATCCATAAATAAAAGGGATCTTCGCACTATTCAGGTTTTCGGATCAATAAAAACAAAAATAAAATAAAATAAAAATTCTAAGTTTGCGAATCCAGTTTTTGCATTAGACATAAAAAAAAAAAAACTTTTCGCATAAGTTTTCGCATCCTTTAATAAAAAAAAAAAGAGGTTTTCGCACTGGTCAGGTTTTCGCATCCAACTTTTCGCAATAAGGTTTTCGCATCCATCCTTTAGCACTGAGCACTTCGAAAATCTATTTTCGCACTCCTAACCCGAAATCTATTTTCGCAACAGCTCACTTCGAAAACCTCAGATTTTCGAAACAACACTTTGAAAATCAGTTTTCGCACTATATTTCGAAAATAGTTTTCGCACTCATATCGAAAATTTAAATTTTTGCACTCAAGCACTCCGAAAATTTATTTTCGCATCTTATCACTTCGAAAACTTGATTTTCATAACACACATGCCGAAAATCAAATCACTTATTGAAAATAAATTTTTGCATATCGTAGCACATCCAAAACATCTTTGGCAAATTATAGAAAAGTTTGATAAATTTCCGAAGTTTTCGAAATCACCTCAAAAGTTTTTCGGTACCCAAAATTTTCGATACTTCACAATATTTCTCGATAAATCAAACTTTTCGGTGCAGAAAAAAGCTTTTGGTAACATTTTCGAAGTTTTTCGACATCACTTCAAAACTTTTCGGTACACACCAGAAAGTTTTCGACACCTAAAATTTTCGAAACTTCACGACTTTTATCGACACACCAAAACTTTTCGGAACTGAATTTTCAAAGCCAAAATTTTTCAAATCTACACAACGCGTTAACGATCGCGTATCCAACTAATTTTTTTTAAAAAAATATATAATATAATTAATATTTTTTATGGATTTCAATGCAACGACTTCTGCCTCTGGACAAAAACTAAGTTCCTATGTGGATCATGAAAAGACTATTAAGGAACTAGAAGCTATGTTAGAAAATAACCATCAATGCTTACTTGGAAGCTTAAGAGAGAGGGGTAGTCTCAATTGTCAGTTGGAAGCTGCACAATTGAGAGTTGAAAGTCGTGATGCTCAGATCGAAAAATTCAAGGCCCAAGTTCACGAACTCACAACTAGCTTGAAAGCTTGTAAACTTGAGCGAAATTTACATCTGGGCAAATTTAATAGTTTATTTGAGGAACGCAGTAAATTGCACTCTAAAGTTCATCACTTAGAGGGCATCCTTGCGAAAAAGGGTCAAACAGACCAAAGTTCCTCTAAAGACTTAGCGTCCAACGGGGAAAATAATTTACATTCTAATAAACCTATCTCTTGTTGGGAAATTCCAGAAGTTGCAAGTAAAATTGCAGAATTGAACGCAACTCTCGAATCGGAAAGAATAGGTTTCCGAGCAGAAAAGCAAAAGCTCTTAGAGGAGATTTCTAATCTCAAAAACTCCCCATCCTTACCTGTCTTAAATAATCATTCTAAAGAAATATCTTCCATTAAACAGGATAAGGGAACGCAAACGGACGCCTTAAGCCTTAAGCTGAAATTAAAAAGACTTTTGCTAGTAATTCTAAGTCAATTTTGACTGAAGCTGAAAAGATAAGTAAAAGCCTTAAGCTTAATACTTCCAAGGAACAAAAGATTAGGAAGGAGAAAAGAAAATCAACATTATTTTCCAAAATTAAGGTCGAACATGCTCAAGATTTTCCCTCTCCTATTCCTCTTAAAATGAAAGTGCGCAAAGAAGTTCGAAGCTTAAGCAAGCGAACTTCCACGCTTATACCTCATCATTATAGAGTGAATGATGTGAATTCTTGTAGGCAATACGACTCATCATCTGATGACGCATAGATTGCGATAAGTTCGTATTCATACTTGAAATACCCGGTCCAGATTAAGTCTGAAAGACACCTTCTGCGACTGGCTAGGGAGAAGATCTTCAGATCTTCTAAACCTAGACACACGTTCACCGGCGCTGAATTGTCATTTCCCTCTAAGGTTCACCAAACTTGGATTCCTAAATCAGAAATCAAATTAAATAGAACTTTAAAGGATGATTTAGGATGTATATCTGAACCAAATGTGCAAAAATTGTTTTATGCTAATATGGGAGGACCCATCCAAAAATGGGTACCAAAGTCCCGATAATATTTTGCAGGAGCCCAATCACGTGTGGTAATTCGACGATGGTTGCTCCACACGCGTGATTGGTATGAGACGAGAGCAACCACAAACCCCCGGTCATGAGTAGTAATTAGAAGATGGTTGCTCCATACTCATGACCGGTACGAGACGAGGGCAACCACAACTCCCAGCATGCACGGTACTCGGGTTGCTCCACATGCATGACTGGTAAGGGACGCGAGCAACCGCATCCCTCACGTATGGTACTTTGAAGTTGCTCCACATACGTTATAAAGGGAAGCAGTGTGAGCAACTACACCGTAGGTAAATTCTATATATGCATTGCGTAGTAAATTTTGGCATACATATCAAGCTGAAAAGACAATATACCTACTTTGAAAACAATAGGGTACAATATAGCTATGCATGCTTCAAAATGGCTTTTACTTTCAAATTTTTGCATACATGCATACATGAGCCGAAATGCAAAATATCCTATTTTATAGGTACATTCTAATTATGTGTAGGTTAATCAAATTTTCAAAATTTTAATTTGCATATGCATACGAGATGAATTGAAAAATACCTATTTTTCAAAATGGTACATTTTAAATATGCATTTTCAAAACTTTAAAAATTAAAATGCATATTACGCACGGAAGTGATAAATACCAATTTTTTTCTCTAAAATGAGCTTAATTTGAGGGGGAGCTACTCTTTTATTTTTAAAAGAGAAGTGATCCTTATTTTCTTAAAAGGGAGCAATAATTACATTTTTTAGGGGGAGCGAACCTTAAATGCGTGAATTTTGGGAAAGAGATTCGTAGATTTTTCGATCTTACTTAGCATCTTTTGAGGTTCTTTTAAGAAGCACGTTTTGAGGAGGAGAAATAAAATATATCTCTATATTTATCATATAAATATACTAATATATCTATTACTAATAACGATTAATATATATATTATATCCATATAATATATAATATACTAATATATATTACTAATAACGATTAATATATATTATATCCACATAATATATAATATACTAATATATATATTACTAATAACGATTAATATATATATATATATTATATCCATATAATATATAATATACTAATATACATATTACTAATAACGATTAATATTATATTATAAAAAAGAGGGCCATCAAAATTAAAAATACAAGGCCATAAAAAAAAAATATTCTCTCCTTATCATCAAGCTTCATGGAGTTACCTCCGACCTCCGAAGATGGACTTCAAAAGAGAACACAAAGATCAGGTGTTAGAAAAGTGTATGTGTCCTAGAAAATATAAAACTATATGGGAAGTGAGGACACACTAGACTCGAGTGCGCAAGGAAGTGTGGTGGTGGGGCTGAGTACCACATAATTCAATATCTCCCGCTTCCGAGTGAAGCGGTGATAGTAGACGTGGTTCCCCGTGATTTCTGAAACACCTGTCTTTTGTGAGACAGACGAGTGGGTAAGGCTCGGTTGTTCATGCGCCGTGGACCTATTGCGGCGACTTCTACCCGGGAGCTAATAAAATTAGCACCTGTACCTATGGGGGTTGGTCCGAATAATTTGTGAGTTGAGGAAATTATGTAGCGTCGGTCTTTTCAAAAGGTTCCAGTAGATGTGGCTATTTCTTCATAATTTGACTGTCTCTCGGTGATGTTCCGGGGTTAGATTCAGTTGGGTTTGACTGAATCATGGGAACGAAGTCCTTGCATCCGGTAGGAAGTAGTGAGTGCTGCTTTGTATGTCAGCAATCCGGAGTAGGTCGATTGAAGCGCGCACCGAGTTTAACATTTGTAGCCACCGTCGCCTTTGAAAAGAGTTGACCGTTGTAGGCTCGAGATTCTTCTTTTGAAGTCCATCTTCGGAGGTCGGAGGTAACTCCACGAAGCTTGATGATGAAGAGAAAATATCTTTCTTTTTTTTTTCTTTTTTTTTATGGCCTTGTATTTTTAATTTTGATGGCCCTCCGTTTTTTTTTAATATATTATTAATCGTTATTAGTAATATGTATATTAGTATATTATATATTATATGGATATAATATATATTAATCGTTATTAGTAATACATATTTCTATATTATATATTATATGAATGTAATATTATTTATTATTACTATTGTTATATATATATTATTTTTATATTATTTTATTTCTCCCCCTCAAAGTGTGCTTCCTAAAAGAATTTGCTCCCCCTCAAAAGATGCTAAGTAAGATCGAAAAATCTACGAATCTCATTCCCTAAATTCACGCATTTAAGGTTTGCTCCCTCTAAAAAATGTAATTATTGCTCCCTTTTAAGAAAATAAGGATCACTTCTCTTTTAAAAAATAAAAGATTAACTCCCCCTCAAATTAAGCTCATTTTATAGAAAAAAAAATGGTATTTATCATTTCCGTGCGTAATATGCATTTTGAATTTTAAAGTTTTGAAAATGCATATTCAAAATGTACTATTTTGAAAAATAGGTAATTTTTGCAATTCAGCGTATATGCATGCTTGAAAGTTTAAGCTCGAAAATCTTAAAATTGTATGGATGATGATAATGTACCTATAAAATAGAGTATTTTGCATTTCGGCTCATGTATGCACGCATGCAAAAATTTGAAAGTAAAAGTCCTTTTGAAGCATGCATAGCTATATTGTACTCTATTATTTTTAAAGTAGGTATATTGTCTTTTCAGCTCGATATGCATGCCAAAATTTACTATGGAATGCATATATAGAATTTACCTACGGCGTAGTTGCTCACGCTGCATACCAGTCATGGTTGTGGAGCAACTTCTGGAATACCAACCATGCTGGGAGTTGTGGCTGCCCTCGTGTCGTACCGATCATGAGTATGAGCAACCATCTTCTAATTACTACTCATGACCGGGGGTTTTGTGGTTGCTCTCATCTCATACCAATCACGCGTGTGGAGCAACCATCGTCGAATTACCACACGTGATTGGGCTCCTGCAAAACTTTATCGGGACTTTGGTACCCATTTTTGGATGGGTCCTCCCATATTAGCAGAAAATAATTTATGCACATTTGGTTCAGATATACATCAATAAATCATCCTTTAAAGTCCTATTTAATTTGATTTCTGATTTAGGAATCCAAGTTTGGTGAACCTTAGAGGGAAATGACAATTCAGCGCCGGTGAACGTGTGTCTAGGTTTAGAAGATCTGAAGATTTTCTCCCTAGCCAGTCGCAGAAGGTGTCTTTCAGACTTAATCTGGACCGGGTATTTCAAGTATGAATACGAACTTATCGCACTATATGCGTCATCAGATGATGAGTCGTATTGCCTATAAGAATTCACATCATTCACTCTATAATGATGATTTTTGATGGAATTTTGCTTACTAGAATGATAAGTATTTTTGTGTGTGTAAGCAATTCCATCTCTATCATTCTTTAAAGAATAAGAAATTTTGGAAGTTGGAGAAGTTCGCCTGCTTGAGCTTGGGACTTCTTCTTAAGGAACTTCCTTTTTTATGGGAGCGGGAGAAGGAGAATCTTTAGCAATGTCGTCCATGATTTTTGAAAATAATGTCGATTTTCCTTTCTCCTTCCTAATTTTCTCTTGTTCCTTAGCATTTTTACGCGTATTGCTTTTACTTTTCGTTTCTGCGACAGTCAAAGGTGATTTAGAATGCGTATTTGCTTTCGTCACCATTGACTTAGAATTTGTTTTTTTTTTTCAAACGATGCGAAAACTTAATTTTTAATTATTTTTATTTATTTATTATTATTTTTTAATGTTTTCGCATGAGTTTGCGAAGTGAAAAAAAAATTTGCGAAGTGAAAGAGTTCAAAGGTTTTCGCACTGAGGGGTTTTCGCAGTGAGGGTTTTCGAAGTGGGTTTTCGCAGTGGGTTTTTGAAGAAGACAAATCCGGTGCCGAGAAGAAGAAGATTGGAGGAGACTTGACGGCTGCCTTACTGGCTACGTCAGGTTATTAACAAACCTGAGCTCCTACTGTGCCTACCAATGCCACCCTCTTGTCCAGACGACGTGATCAAAATGCCAAAATAACGCCCCATTTCATATAATAGCAATGATGGTCCCCCCAACTCGATCTTCGTGAGGTACTGTACTTAATAAAAAAATGGGGCCAATACGTCAACGAAAGGGCAAGATTGATCATAAATGCTGAAATCATCAAGCGTCGTCAAATCAAGCAAACACCACCACCGCCGACCTTCAAAGACGAAGTTGCCGCCTCGTGTGCGTCTCTCCAAATCTCAAAGAGAACTTCCCAATCCCAACACAAGGTTGACCAAAAGTAGGGGGAGTTGCGTTACTATCGAAAGGAGAGATCGAACACAAAAAGAAGAAATCTGGCAATCGCCTCGTGTACACCTCTCCGATTTCCAAAGAGAAAATTCCTCAATCCCAACTCAAGGTTGAACAAAAGTAGGGGGAGTTTTGCGCTATAAGAGGGAGAAATGGAACACACAAAAAGAGAAAATTCTTCAAGATCCGGCAAGCAACTTCAAACACCTTCGGGCATTCACGAGACAAGATTCAAGAAAAGACTTGAAGGAAGATCCATTGCCGAGAAGAGAAGATCGAGACACGGTGAGCTTGAAGATCTCCAAAAGAAGAGATGGAATGACAAGACAAAGGAGAAAATCCTTTTAGAACTCAGGAAAATGCACTAAGCCCCACAAAGATAATCCATGCCAAATTGAAGATTGAACACAAATGGAGAGATTGTTAGGATTATTTTATTGTGTTCAATTAATTAGAATTATCTTTGTAGTTTATTTAAATAGATTTTACTTATAAGAGGCTTAGTGTAAATGAGCTTTGTTAGGGGCCCAAGTATTATATATCAAAATGTGGTATAAATACTTGAACCCTAACACATAATAAAATGTGTATTGTGTGAAAATTCTCTAAAGAGAGTGAGAGAGAGCCGCCTCCCAACCGAGCTCAAGAACACGCACACAATCACCCCACGAGCTTCGATTCTTCCCATCCAAATCGTGGTAAACTCTTTAAATATATGTTTAGTTGGATATTCTAGGCTTTACAATGTGACAAGTTGGAGAAGAGAGTTGGAGCCTTAGAAAGCAATTCCAAAATGTTGAAGTACAGCTTTTTCGGGATGGTGCTGCTGCTGATACTTCTCCTGATGGTGATGTCGGGTTTGTAATGTTTGTGCTGAAGTGTATGTTCTTAATTCGGGGTTTGTAATGTGAACAATTGTTGTAAGAAATATTGAAGTGTTGTTTTGTAAGATACCTTGATGTGATCATTTCAAGTTGTATGATTCTTGTTTGAATAACATTAAGATGGAACCAATAAGCATGCACCATAAAAATATGAACTTGTCTTAGAAATTCAAAACATGCACCAGAACATAAGCTTGTCTTAGAAACGCAGTCATTCAACACATGAATTCAAAACATGCACCAGTAGAACATAAACTTGTCTTAGAAACCTGAACAACACAAAACAGACCAACACATCATTACTTTCCCTTGTCTTTTGGTGCTGCTGGAGTTGTAGTTCTCGGCTTGCACGACACTTGCACACCTCTTAACAAACTTGAGGCTGTCGGCGCGCACAATCTCTTGAATGCCCTAGAAGAACTAGCAACAGTTTCTCCCTTCCTTTTGGGCACACTTGTCTTACGCTTTCTTTGGCCCTTTGCAGGTACAACTGGATTTGTGGAGGAATCCTGTGCATATTATGATATGTGAGTAACCATGAAAAGTTGTTTAAATTGCAAAGTAAGTCATACCTGAGTAGGAACCACTGGATCAGATTCTGCAACCACTGGAGCTGGTGCTGAAACAAATGGTCCAACAAATGGTGCAACCACTGGAACTGATTGTGTAGCAAATGGTGCAACCACTGGAACTGATTGTGTAGTAAATGGTGCACCCACTGGAGCAGAGTCAGCAGCACCCACTGGAGCAGATTTAGCAGCACCTATTGGAGCAGAGTCAGCAGCACCCACTGGAGCAGATTCAGCAGCACCTATTGGAGCAGAGTCAGCAGCACCCACTGGAGCAGATTCATCAGCATCCATTGGAACATCACTAGCTTCAGCAGCACCCATTGGGACATCACTTGAAGGCTACGAGACATAATGAAATAGTGTGAAGAAATCATGACTTGAAAAAATGAGTAAAAGCTGAAGACATTACCTTGTAGAATCTTGAATTGGGATGTGGCTGGCTTTTGCATTTCCTTCTATTGTGCCCTGGCTGCAAACATATTGCACAAGTTACTGTCAACCCTTTTCTAGTAGATGTGCGTGGATTTTGGTCATTTGCGTCCGGTCTCCTTTTCTTTTTTGGTCTGCCAGCTCTGCAATAAACTTGTTGTGGGGCAACTGCTCCTAGGGGGGACACCTCGAATTCATGCATCCCAGGGACAGGTGAAACATGATGCTCATAGACCTTCATATATACATGCCTGCTGAAAATTGCATCAATGAAAGGCTCATACTCCAGGCGATGAAGGTCTAAACATGCAATGGCATGACAACATGGATACCCAACCATTTGCCACATTCCGCATGTACACTTTCTTTCATTCAAACGCACCACATGATTCTGATCCCAATGCATAACCTCAAACTCATCATCACCAGCCCAAGTAGCAAAACAATTTCCACTCTTCTTTCTTTCAATCTCAACTTTCTTAAGAATGTTGGGACAAATTTCTTTGTCCCACTTCAGCATCCCTTCTCTCTTACTTTGAATTCTAGACATACACTTCTTCCTAATCCATTCCATCATCTCAATAATAGGCAGATCTCGTGCAGGCAGTATGTAGTGGTTGAAACACTCACTGATGTTGTTCACAAGCACATCACACTTAGTTGTTGTAGGAAAGTGGCTTCTTGCCCACTAATGTGCTGGAATCTCAGCCAGCCATTCATAAGGGGATTTATCACCATCTGTGTTGGATGGGTAACCCTTCCGAATGTCAAGCATGATTTTCTTATGCTCATTCAGAATGTCAAGCATAATTTTCTTACACTCTAGTCACCCTCGCCCACACCCAAACCCACACCCTCATTAACTGACCTAAGCTCTTCTTCACCAGCAATCGGATTCACATTTTCGAAAGTAGAAACACCCTCGGGTAGGGGATAAGTAATGCGAGGCACATCCGTACTTGGATCAGAAATCATCCTACCCTCGTTGTTAGTAGCTTCAATATAACCATGCAACTCCTCAACATAAATGTGAATGACACGCTCGTTTCTGTGTTGGTTGATCACATCTCTAATATCGTTGTCGTTTTTTATTGCCCTAAGCCCGGTATCCAAAGTCTCACCATGTTTGCAATAATAAAACTGAATATTACAACACTTACCCCCTGCGCGTGTGTAAAAATCGTTCAAAGTCCCCAAGAAGAACCTGTCCTTATCGATACCCCTAAACAATACCCTCAAACCCCCAAAGTACCGCACATTCGGAAGCCACTCAAACCTCCCATCGACCCATAAATAGATATTACAGTAGGTATACTTCATTTTCCACCGATGCTGGAAACGACCTTCACCCTCTGCAGATCTCGGCAACTCCGACGAAGACGCTCACGACGGTAACTTCTGATAAAGGAGTAGATGAAGCCCTGTTTGAAGCTCTGTTTGAAAATGAAGCCCGCGAATTCTAAGTATGATTTTGGGAATTAGGGTTCAAGCTTTTGGGAATTAGGGTTCAAGATCTGTTTGAAAATGAAGCCCGCGAATTCTAAGTATTTTAGCTGACCGTAATATTTAATTGGACCCGTAAGGGAAAGTGTGCAGAGATCTCAAAACCACGAGGGGGTATCGCACAATAAAAAAACCATGGGGGTTTTTATGCATTTCGGTAAAACCACAGGGGAGTTCTATGCATTTTAGCATTTTATCTATACCAATTAGTTAACTGAGTCAATTGAATCACAATCTGAATCTAAGTGGGTTTACACATTGACATCCCTATACAAGACCATCAAAACGATCTTCTCTTCATCAATAATTATGTTGTACCGCCGTTTCTGCTCAACGGGACACGCGGCCTGACCACCATCAATGTCATGAAGACTTTCGACACAAGGCACCAATCGCAACAAGGATCGGGAACACATCATCCACATCGTATTTGGGCTAGAACCTCACTCTGATTCTTCAGGCGTTCGTGCCACTCTCACCGCACCAATTGTTTAAATTTAATATCTCCTCTAACCCAAGCCAAGGAGCCTTACATATAAGCCAATGCGGGTCCACTCTAAAACAATTTAATAGAGAAAGTAACAAACAAACTTATATGTATGTCTCAATTGTTTTATCTATTCGATGTGAGATTCGGTTTGATACTTCAACACTACCCAATACCTTGAGCTAGTCTGTGACACATGGACTTGTCTTAGCTTGATTTACGTGTATGGCGTAGCTTGCAGGCTATTGCGTCAACCTCGGATTTACTTGGCCCTAAGACCAAAGTTTATCGGTTACTAAAAAAACTATATTCACAAATTTGTATAATCTTAACTCTGTAATTTTTACCGTAAATCCCTCTAGTAATTTAATTTATGTTTTATCATATATATGATAATTAAATAATTAATTTAATTTAATTTGAATAACTCAACATAAAACTGATAATACGAGTCGAGTCCTATTTTTCATTTTTTGCAATATATATATATTTTTTATATGGTCAGAAATTTTGCAGCCAGCCGCTGAAGATTCGTCGTTTTGCGTCTTATCATCCTATTGGATGAATCACACAACACAAGAACATCATGATTGACCCTAAATAGATTTCACTTCCTTGTTTTGCTCACCTTTTTCTTCCAATTATTCGTCGATTCAACCCCCAAATTGAGTCCTACGTATGTATTTTCAGCTGAAGCAGGAGAATTATCGAGTCAGCCCTTCCGTTGGATTTTCGATACTGTTCTTGGAGTCTGCTTCTGATTCTGAATCAGGAATCAGTAACTTACTCGCCGGTATGGACTTGTGGTGCAATTTTCTCTTCTATCTTTTATTCATATCCCTTTTACGATTTCCTGCAAATGTCCACCGGATGGATTTAACTTCCAAGGTTTTTATATAGAAAACGTTGCAGTTTGTTTATTTTGTAGTTGGATTTTGTAGTTTGATGGTGAAGGTGCTCGATTTTATGCGTATGAGAAGATGATGATTTTATTGTATTTGTGGTCTTGCTGAGTGGGTCCTGGTTAGTTTTTTCCTTCTTTACAGATCTTTTAAGAACTTATACGATTAAAAATGAGCATAAGAAGCTTTTCTTGATATTGAAATTGTCAAATTGGTTGCTCAACTTGCCATATAAATTGGGGTTTTAAGTTTTAGAAGATAAGGGGGTTTCTGATGTAGTTGAGTTAGAAAAATGTTTACACGCATTGATGTTATTTTGGCATATGTGTTTTAAAAAAAAATTATTGATTCCCATTCTTGCTGCATAACATTGACCAATTTTTCTACACAATCATCTATTCTACTCCTTCCCGGATACACTGTGCATCTATCCTCAACCAAATCTCCTGCCATTTACATCTTTCCCACACTTGGCCACTTTCTTAAAGAGAAGTAACTTCCCTAGCACAATTCAAGTCTTGGGTTTTATTCATCCATTCAGTACGTTAGTTATTCGGGGATTTGTCTTGCCTACCCACTTGGGTATAACCCCAGTCCAATCAAATTCTTACATGTGGCACTTTACACCTATCCTACACATGTTGGTACACCAACAACCTCGTAAGATTTTATATAGTGTGCCACATGTCAAATTATGAATGGAGTTGGGTTGGGTTATACCCAACTTGGTAGGATAGAATAAACCGTTATTCGGACTGCTTGGTTCATGTCTCTTGGATGTGTTTTCGCTGATACTAAAACAAGGTGTTTGAAGGGAATGTCTTCGGCCTGTAGCTATTAAGGCTTGGCTAGTCTATTATTCAGGGTTCTGCTGTTGCAGCTGACGTATTTAGTGGAGTTTGGTGGTTTTAAAATCTACTTGGCTTATAGGATAGAATTCTGTCTAAAATGATGGAAAAGTAACTTGTAGAAATCCATAGCAGCAGGAAATTTATGGCTTAAACATGTATAATTGTTATCAAACATTCCCTCTAACTCATGTAGCATTATAATGCCTAATGGATTTGTTATTTTATTCATTCTGATGCTATATCTTAGATTTAGCACAATATATTGACTATATTAATGTATAAAATCTATATTGGTTTATTTATACGTGGAGAATTAAACCTATATTTTTGTTATAATAAATTTAGTGTGCTTTGACTCGAAATCTTTTGTGAAAAGTTGAGCCTTCTATGGCACCAAGTCGTAAAATCAATATGGGAAGAAAAGGGAAAAAAATAATAAGCCGGCAGCTGCCACTAACTTTGGTGGCTATAGCAGCCTATTGTTAAGTCCTTGTATTTGCCCATTTGTATTTATCTTTTTCGTTACTCTATGTTGGTGTGTGTCACTATGACTGACTTTTTTCCTGTTCGTCGCGTCTTCTGCTTTATAAAGGGAAATTGAACGTGTTACGAGTTGGACATGATTGATAGAGAACTTATTTAAACAATAATAATTTTGCGCCCATTATTTTCTACATTGTAGTTTCTGATGCAGCTTCTTCTATAATATGCAGTTAAAAAAGGCTTGGCTCATTTTTGGATGGTGCACTAACGTTTTTACCATATCATGGTGAATGAGGTTTTCCAGCAGGCTTGCACCCTTTGACCAAGAGTTACAATGACAAGCATCAAGGATTGGGTTTTATCTCAAGTTGTATCCAAATCCATAAGTGCAACGCGGTTACTATCATCATCAGATCGTATTCGGCAACAGGAGTCTTCAAATGAGGAACTTGAGAATCTAGGTGCGTATAGTTGTTGTTATGGTCTGCTCTGCTCATCACGTTTTTATGTTCTGATCTTTCTCTTAATTCCTGATTATTCAGCAAGAGCAGTTAAGGCTGAATTATATGATTTAAATTGAGTGCGTGTTTTAAAGTTATCCTGGAATGAAGTGCTACCTATTTTCCTCAGGAAAACTGTTGTATCTTTCTATTTTCCTTGTTAGGCTTTAGCAGTAAGCTAAGGATAGAGAATATTATCTTGTAATTTGATTCCTGCTGACAAATATTTTAAAATTATGGGGACTTTGTCTTTCTTTAGTAGGAGGGAAAACGGAAAAGTTGTCCTTTCGTAAAATATGAATTCATTATTTTAAATTCCTCATTAGCTTTACCTTTGCTTGCTCTTTTATGTATCAGGTGTAACTCAAGCCAGTTCTAATTTCACTTCACAATCAGTTTCGAATGAAACTCCATCATCTAACGATATTCCGAGGACTCCAGATCCTATGTTACATCAAGTTGAAAACTTATCTTCCTCACCTAGTGGCGCAAAGCCCAAGAAATTGGATCCGTTTGCTAAAGTTGAAGCGCTGCAAGTTACATTATTTCGTCTTCTCCGTAGACTGGGGCAGTCTCCAAATAATCTTCTCGTGGCTAAAGTCTTGTACCGCATTCACCTATCAGCATTGATACGTGCAGGAGAATCTGATTTAGAAAGGGCTGCTCTCAGAAGTGATAAAGCGCAATTAATAGCTGCAGAGCAAGAAGAAACCGGAGTACCAGATTTAGACTTCTCTCTGAAGATTCTTGTTCTTGGAAAAACTGGGGTAGGCAAGAGTTCAACTGTAAACTCCATACTCGGTGAGTCGAAGGTATCGACTAATGCATTCAGCCCAGCTACTGATCAAGTTCAGGAGATCATGGGAACAGTTGCTGGGATCAAAGTATCTTTTATTGACACTCCTGGTCTGTTACCTTCCTCGGCTAATTCGCTTCCAAAAAACCGAAAGATCCTACAATCTGTGAAGCGATACATCAGAAAATCACGCCCAGACATCGTCTTGTACTTTGAACGCCTCGATTTGATCAACATGGGGTATGTAGACTTTCCATTACTGAAGCTTATAACGGACACCCTTGGACCTGCAATCTGGTTTAGCACCAATGTTGTCTTGACTCATTCTTGGTCACTACTTCCCGAATATCAGAACGGGTTACCCATAAGCTTCGAATCTCATGTTAAATACTGCACTCAACTGCTGCAACATAATATTCAACTTGCAGTCTCAGATAGCAAGCTGGAAAACCCTGTTGTTTTGGTTGAGAATCATCCCCGTTGTAAAGTAGATCGCAATGGTAAGAAGATTCTTCCTAATGGACAGATATGGTCATCTCAGTTCATGTTACTGTGCATATGCACCAAAGTTCTCGGTGATGTCAATAAGCTCATGCAATTCGAAGACAGCATACAATTGGGACCCATGGTTACCGCCCGAGCCCCGTCGTTGCCTCATCTACTCTCATCCTTCCTAAAACATCGAGCCCAACTAAGCCCTGGTGGCCCTGATAATGATCTCGACGAATTCTCTCTTTCTGAAGCGGATGAAGAAGATGAATACGATCAATTACCTCCAATACGTATTCTTACTAAAGCCCAGTTCCAAAAACTGACCCCGTCTCAGAAAAAGGATTATCTGGACGAGTTGGATTACAGAGAAACCCTTTACTTGAAGAAACAGCTGAAACAAGAAAAAATTGTGAGGCACAAAAAAGCTGATGCTGTGGTGGAATCTGACGATAACGATGAAGGATCTTCCGATCCCATTGTGCTCCCTGACATGGACTTGCCTCCATGTTTTGATCCGGTTTCTCCAGTCCATAGGTTCCGCTGTGTCGTCACAACTGACCAGTGGCTTGCTAGGCCCGTTCTAAACCTTCACGGGTGGGATCATGACGTGGGCTTCGACGGGATTAACCTCGAGGCAGCTTCTGAAATAGGGAAGAACGTTATTGCAAGCATTGCTGGGCAAATTAGCAAGGACAAACAAGATTTTACCTTACAGTCCGAATCGAGTGTTTCCTTTCTCCATCCTAAAGGCCCGACGTACTGCATGGGCCTCGATCTCCAATCCTCAGGCAAGGACCTGATGTGTTCGGTTCGTGGCAATACGAGGCTGAAGAATATCAAACACAACGTCACTGAGTGCGGCGTCTCTGTGACCTCATTTGGAAGAAAGTACTACTACGGTGCCAAGATTGAAGATAGCATTTCCATGAACAAGAGGCTGAAGTTCAAAATGAACATCGGCGGGATCTCTGGTGCTGAGAAAGGGGCATACGGTGGAGGCTTGGAGGCTGTTTTAAACGGAAGAGACTACCCCGTGAGAGATGAGAAGTTGGTCTTGTCTATGAACGTCGTTGCTTTTGAGAAAGAGTCGGTGTTAGGTGGAAGCGTGAGCTCGGACTTTAGGCTGAGTCGGGACACGAAAGTGTCGATCAATGCTAACGTGAATAGCCGTAGGATGGGTCAGATATGTTTGAAGGTGAAGAGCTGTGAGCACATGGAGATTGCTTTGGTTTTGTTTGCTTCTGTGTTAAGAGGCCTTTTGAGGAAGAAGCCATCTGATGATGAATAAAGACCGCGCGGTGTTGATGTGTTGGGCAAAGACTTGGTGTTGTAGAACTGTTGTGTTACCCAATTTTCAGATATATAGCTTTTGGCACTTCACATGATAATGTTAATTTTCAGACCGCAATAATAATTACATTGCCCCACCAAATTTGGGGCATATCTGCATTACAACTCCATCGCTTCTGAAGCTCAAATGCATGATAGGATTTGCTTCGAGGGTTACAGATGGAACCAAAGGAGGAAATAGTGGAGAAAATAGCTCAAGTCGTGTGTCTGTGTAGGGATAAACTGAAATAACTTTTTAATTTGATATTGATTTTTTTTATTTATTATTTATTTAGCAAGTGATTGTTTTAATTTTAATAATCCCATCAAATTTAAATTTTGGATGAAAGGCTTTACAATTGAATTTTGTGTATAGCAAGTACATAATAAAAATTTAAATAGGAGTATATTCGAAATCGACGGACGTAGGTTGGAGCTCGGATGATCTGTCGACCTCCGGCCCCAACGTTAAACGATTAGTATATGCATAAGTATTTAATGACAAAGTTGTCACTTTGGCCAACTGGTTATAGGAATCATTGCTTAGGTTGGGGGGTGAGGCTCCATTCCATGTGGAGTCATTGTTTAGACCACGTGAATGATACGTCGAGGTTATTTCAGAATTTGCGTGAATGAGAGGTTTATTCATATCTAAATAATTCTCTTTACTATCATTGTTAGCGACGTAACGGGTTTTAAGTATGTCGTTTTTAAATGCTATGTCGTTTTTATCAGTGGCGGAGCCAGAAATTTTTTCGCCACTAGGGTCCACCTTAAGTAAATAAAAAATATTAATATATATAATTTTATTATGTGAGATCCATTTTCATTATAATAATTAAATTTGTATTTATTATTCTATTTTTTTACTAAAACATTATAAAAGAATGTTTTTTTTTTCTCAGTGGGGTCTGGCTGCGCCGCCACTGGTTTTTATTACCTACGATGTCGATCTTAATTGAAGGACGATTTCACCACCATAATAGACAACTTGTATTTTACGAGAAGGAATATCGAAAATTTTGAGAGGTATTTCAGGATTTAATATGAAAAATAGGTAGAAGATGCATTCGTTATATAGTGAATTTCACCGTACTTTAAAAAAAAACATCGTTCCTAATACCCACAAGACTAGTTTCTTACAGGCCCAACATACCACGTGAATTATACGTTGGGTTTATTTCAGAATTCACGTGAATGAGAGGTCTATTCATGCCTAAATAATTCTCTTCGCTACCATTGTTAGCGATGTCGCGGGTATTACGTACGAGGTTTTATTAATATAAAAATTAATTATAAAAATTATTTTATTAATAAATGTCCTATCCTAAGAAATGCCCTACTTAATTAATTATAAAAATGATTTTACTAATAAATGTTTAAAACTTGCCAATTTTAACAAAATAGTCCGTTAATTTCATGCCATTTATTACGGATTGTTAATTTGTTTTTGTAACTATTATGACGACCTCGTTAAGTACAAAATTTACCGTAAGAACTATGACATATTCTTCCCTATCTATTTGAATAGTAATTCAACTCGGTGTGATTTTCGACAGATCATCGAATGAATTTTCGAAAAAGTGTTGAAAATTCAATTAAATTTGGTAGGTATCTCATACTGGAGAAAAGAAGAATTAAATCAAGAATTAACAGATAAACAGATAAATTATTAATTTAATTGAGGCGAATCACGTTGTCAATCACATGCCCGAATAGGCTCAACTCAACATTCATCAAATGATTGATTCCTCAAAATTAAAACTAAAATGCTTAATGAAGTAGTTTCTTCATTTACATAGCAAATAACTGTTGAGGATGAAATGGAGGACAATAATATACACTTGAAACAAAAATACAAATGATGGCCTATTTATACAAAAATCTGAATTACAATGAAACATTGTGCTTGTAAACATCCATAAATCAATAGAATCTATTTCACACAAAAGAAAAAAATATACACAATCTATAAACATTATTCAACAAGAGAATTGATCGATCCACAGCCTATCATCAAGGCGAAGAACCCCATAAAACCTCAGCAACAATGGTGGCAGACTCAGCAGGGCAAGAAGACGAAGCAGCAGCTTCCCTAACCTTATTCAATATCTGCTGCTTGAAAGCCCTTTTCTCCCTCTGCCTCAAACCTTCTCCAACTTCTAACTGCACTGCAAATCGACTCACATAGTTAACGAAGCTCTTATTCCTTTCTTGTTTCTCCGCCAACATCTGCAGCTCCATGAGTCTCTTCACCACGCCGCCATTGATCATCGCCTCGACGGCCTCCTTCCTCCCAAAATACCCAATCTCCATCACACAGTCCAAAGCCGTATCTCTTACTCCCCAATCTTCAGACCACAAACAGCCAATGATCTTCGAAATGCCGCCGCAAGCCTCCAATTCGTCCACCAATGGACTCTTTATAGCCCTTATCAGCGACGAGAGAACTTGAAGAGAGCACGCCGAGCCCATTGAGACCAGAGCCTTCACGCACCCTCCGGTCAGAACCGACCCCACGAAAACGTCCTTGTTGAAGAGCACGAGCTCCTTCAGCAAAAGGGCGGCTCCCTCATGGACCCTTTCGCCGAACAGCTCGCTGCACAGAACCCACTCGACGTCCGCGAAGGTTCGGTGCTTCAAGAGCAGCTCCTGAAGGTTTATGTCGAAACCCTCCGACAGCCTCGACTGCAGGGCAGACATTAGGTCGAACAGCTTGTCTACGTCGGGGGACAGCGGCCCTTCGCGGGGATTACTGCGCATTCGAGCGACGCAGCCGGTCAAGCTCGAGAGGGTCTCGCGGTCGATCATGGGCCGCAGCTCTGACTCGACCTCTGCGGCGAGGCGAGAGACCTCTTGCGACACGACCTTGCGCGCGACGAGGGAGACGACGTTCCTCGACGGCTTCAGGCTGTGGAGCTGCTCGATCGATTGGGTCAGCTTCGTGAGGCGTCGGTGGAGCGACGGCGATGAAGATGGAAGGCGAGTGAGCTCGTGGAGGTCCTCGATGGTGGAGGAGGGGTCGTGCTTGAGGGATTCCACGGTTTTGAGGAGGTGTTTGTGTTTGGTTTCTAGTGGTGATTCCATGGCGATGGAATGGGAGTACGTGGAGAAGAAGACGAAGATGACTTCATCTTATTTGATTTGAGAGTAAAAAATGTACAGTTTGCATTACCATACGTAAGCTGCAAGGAATATACGCGTGTATGCGTGAGAATAATCCAATCCTCAAACGACGCCGCACAATCACATTAAAATATAAACAATATTATATAATATATATATATATATATATATATATATATATATATATATTGTTTGGCATGAAATAATCTAGAAGCTTATGGTTATGAGCCACCCAAATTAGAATTTTCAACTCAAAAACGGAATTTGTGTTGTATTTATTATGAAATAATTAAATAATGTGGATGTTTTAAATAATAATATTAGTTAAATGATTGATGATTTGGAAGTATTGTATTAAATGTTGATGAGATGATAAGATGATAAGATGAGGTGTTTAATTGAAAAGTTTGTATTTTAGTGTGAGGTGTATAATTGTAATTAATGTGATTAGTTGTAATAGTGAATTATTAGTAGTATAAATAGGTGATTAGAGTTCATTGTAAATCACACCAAGTATTGAAATACTTAATCTCTCTAATCTCTCTCTCTTTATTATTATAAGCTATATTATCATTATAATCTTAATATAAGTATAATTACAATAAAATAATCTTAATATAATATTAATCACAATTAATATTTTTATAACAGTATTTATGAATAATCATCAAGTTCAAGCTTTAACCCTAGTGTGCAAATCAGTCCAATTCGGCCGTGGTAATGATCGTGGACGTGGTCGTGGTGGATATCGCGGCCGTGGACGTGGTCGTGGTCAAGGTCGTGGTCAAGGCCGTGGTCGTGGCCGAGGATATTATGGTGGTGGTTATCAATATTTCCGTGGTGGTTATCATAATTATCGTGGCGGTCATCAAAATATTCCCCAGAAGAGGAAAAGTTTTGATAATAAAGATGAGAAGAGGCAAACTGAACAAAAGAATAATGTGAAAAATGTTATCGTTGCGGTGGTTCTGGCCACTGGTCGCGCAATTGTCGTACGCCCAAACATCTTGTTGAGCTATATCAGGAATCTCAAAAGGGCAAAGGAAAGAAAATCGAAATGAATTTTGTTCAGGGTGAATTCGCCTCTACCTCTGATGCCAATGATGAAAATGCTCATTTGGAAGCTGCGGATTTTCTGATCGAAGAAAATTAATCTGCTATGATTTTATTTATGCATTATGATTTACTATTGTGTGTTTTATTATATATCGTTGTTTTAAGTTATCTATATGTTTGTAATGCAATATTTCTTTTTCAATAATAAATATTATGTGTTTGTTTATAAAGGATATTATTTGATGGATGCGGGCATGTGCGATGAAGAATTGTGTCTTGCAGACTGTGCAACGACGAATACGATTCTAAAAAATAAGAAATATTTCGATCATCTTGATATGAAAGAAGCCAGTGTTATTACTATATCGGGTAGCACGAATATAATTGAGGGCTTCGGAAGAGCTAATGTTTTACTGCCCAGAGGAACAAGGCTGATAATTGAAAATGCTTTATATTCTCCTAAGTCTCAAAGAAATTTATTAAGCTTTAAAGCTATTCCACATAACGGATATCATATTGAGACTGCAGAAAAAGGAGGTATTGAATATTTGCATATTACAAAAGTGATATCGAATAACAAAAGAATTGTGGAAATATTACCATCTTTTGACTCTGGGCTATATTACACATATCTTAAAACAATTGAATCACATGCTATCGTAAACCAGAAGTTTACTAATGATAATACATTTGTTGTTTGGCATGACCGGTTGGGCCATCCCGGTTCAATTATGATGCGGAGAATAATTCAAAATTCACGTGGACATTTAATGAAGAACCAGAAAATTCTTCAATCGAATGAATTATCATGTGTTGCTTGCTTTAAAGGGAAGTTGATTATTCGTCCATCACCAATAAAAATAAAGAATGAATCTATAATATTTTTGGAACGTATACAAGGTGATATTTGTGGACCGATACATCCATCGTGTGGACCATTTAGATATTTCATGGTATTGATTGATGCATCAACTAGATGGTCTCATGTATGTTTGTTATCAACGCGGAATGTAGCTTTTGCGAGATTGCTTGCTCAGTTGATTCGATTAAGAGCACATTTTCCGGATTATCCAATAAAGAAAATACGCCTTGATAATGCTGGTGAATTTACTTCCAAGGTATTTAATGAATATTGCATGTCTATTGGAATTGATGTTGAGCACCCCGTGCCACATGTCCATACGCAAAACGGTCTTGCAGAATCGTTGATTAAAAGGTTGCAATTAATTGCAAGACCATTATTAATGAAGTCGAAACTTCCCTCATCTTGTTGGGGACATGCTATATTACATGCAGCGGCACTAATCCGCATTAGGCCAACAAGTTATAATGATATCTCCCCGATACAAATGGTTTATGGTCAGGAACCAAATATTTCCCATCTGAGAATTTTTGGATGTGCGGTATATGTTCCAATTGCTCCACCACAACGCACGAAGATGGGACCTCAAAGGAAGTTGGGAATATATGTTGGATTTGAATCTCCATCGATAATAAAATATTTAGAACCTCTAACTGGAGATTTATTTACGGCTAGATTTGCCGATTGTCATTTCGATGAATCGAATTTTCCGACATTAGGGGGAGAAAAGAAACAGCTGGAAATGAGTATTAGTTGGAATGAATTATCGCTAAATCATTATGATCCTCGAACGAAAGAATGTGAACTAGAAGTTCAAAAGATAATTCATTTACAAGGATTAGCTAATCAACTGCCAGATAGCTTTACTGACCTTAAAAGAGTGACTAAGTCACATATACCAGCTGTTAATGCTCCTGCAAAAGTTGATGTTCCTGGAGAACATATAATGATCGAGCCTAAGCCACAACTAAAACGTGGTAGGCCCTCGGATTTCAAAGATAAAAATCCTCGGAAAAGAAAAGGAGCAAATAATAAGAATGGTCCAGTCGAGGATTTATCGACTCTAGAAGAGTCAATGGGCATTAATGATTATGATAATGGAAATCAGGTACCTGAAATTTTTGAGAATAATGATAATGAAGAGATCTCGATAAATTATGCTCAAAATGGAATTAGATGGAACCGAGAAAAAGTCAACGTTGACAATAAATTCTCATTTAACGTAGCGCTACATGAAATGAATGAGATAAATGAGAATGAGGATCATGAACCAGGGTCTGTAAAAGAATGCAGACAAAGAAATGATTGGCCAAAATGGAAAGATGCAATCGAGGGAGAATTAAAATCACTTGAGAAACGAAAAGTTTTCGGACATGTAGTCCGCATACCAGAAAATGTAAAGCCGGTTGGATATAAATGGGTTTTCATCAGAAAGAGAAATGAAAACGGTGAAATTGTGAGATACAAAGCGCGGCTTGTTGCACAAGGCTTTTCACAACGACCTGGTATTGATTATGAGGAGACGTATTCTCATGTGGTGGATGCAACTACTTTTCGTTATTTAATTAGTCTTGCAGTACGCGAAGGACTCGATATTCGTCTAATGGATGTTGTCACCGCTTATTTATATGGGTCACTTGACAGTGACATATATATGAGACTTCCCGAGGGATTTCAGTTGCCTGAAAATTCAGAGCCCCGAAATGAGTACTCAATCAAGCTAAATAAATCGCTTTATGGATTAAAGCAATCTGGGCGTATGTGGTATAATCGCCTAAGTGAATATTTATCGAAAGAGGGGTATAAAAATGATCAAACTTGCCCGTGCATATTTATGAAAAGAACTGGAAATGAATTTGTCATCATTTCAGTTTATGTTGATGATATTAACATAATTGGAACTCCTGAAGAGTTATCAAAAGCCGTTAATTGTTTGAAAAAGGAGTTTGAAATGAAAGATCTCGGTAAAACGAAATTTTGTCTTGGACTCCAAATCGAATATTTAAAGAATGGGATATTCGTACATCAAGAGACTTATACGAAAAAGGTATTGAAAAGATTTTATATGGATAAAGCTCATCCATTGGATACTCCAATGATTGTTCGATCTTTAGATGTGAATAAAGATCCGTTTAGACCTTGCAAAAACGATGAAGAACTACTTGGTCCTGAAGTACCATATCTCAGTGCTATTGGAGCCCTAATGTATTTGACGAGTCATACGCGACCTGATATAGCGTTCGCTGTAAATCTATTGGCAAGATATAGTTCGTCACCGACTCGTAGACATTGGAATGGAGTTAAACGGATATTTCGATACCTTCAAGGAACAACTGATATGGGATTATTTTATCAAAATGAATCAAAAGCAGATTTGATTGGGTATGCAGATGCTGGTTTTCTATCTGACCCACATAATGCTCGATCGCAAACGGGCTATTTATTTGCGCATGGCGGAACCGCTATTTCATGGCGGTCAGTTAAACAAAGTTTAACGGCTACTTGATCTAATCATGCGGAAATTCTAGCTATTCATGAAGCTAGCCGAGAATGTGTTTGGTTGCGATCAATAATTGAGCATATACAACAAACTATTGGGCTATTATCGAAAAAGTTTCTTCCTACGATTTTATATGAAGATAATGATGCATGCATTGCCCAATTAAAGGAAGGATATATTAAGGGAGATAGAACAAAACATATTTCACCAAAATTTTTCTTTACTCATGATTTAGAGAAAAATGGTGATATTGATGTACAACAAGTGCGATCAAGTGAAAATCTTGCAGATTTATTTACGAAAGCACTTCCCCCAATAATTTTTAAAAGATTGGTATATTCAATTGGAGTTCGAAGACTTCGAGATTTGGAATGATGTTATCATCAGGGGGAGTAAATACGCGTTGCACTCTTTTTTCCTTCACTGGGGTTTTTTCCATGTGGTTTTCCTAGTAAGGTTTTTAATGAGGCAACAATCGAACGCGTATCTAAAAGAATCATGTACTCTTTTTCCTTCATTAGGTTTTTATCCCATTGGGTTTTTTCTAATAAGGTTTTAACGAGGCATATTCTTTGAAAACATCCAAGGGGGAGTATTATGAAATAATTAAATAATGTGGATGTTTTAAATAATAATATTAGTTAAATGATTGATGATTTGGAAGTATTGCATTAAATGTTGATGAGATGATAAGATGATAAGATGAGGTGTTTAATTGAAAAGTTTGTATTTTAGTGTGAGGTGTATAATTGTAATTAATGTGATTAGTTGTAATAGTGAATTATTAGTAGTATAAATAGGTGATTAGAGTTCATTGTAAATCACACCAAGTATTGAAATACTTAATCTCTCTCTAATCTCTCTCTCTTTATTATTATAAGCTATATTATCATTATAATCTTAATATAAGTATAATTACAATAAAATAATCTTAATATAATATTAATCACAATTAATATTTTTATAACAGTATTTATGAATAATCATCAAGTTCAAGCTTTAACCCTAGTGTGCAAATCAGTCCAATTCGGCTCACTTTCTAGATAAAAGTTTGAAATGTATATATAGAACTCAAGTTATTGAAAGTAAAATATATAAAATTAAAATATGATACATTCTCTTCGAATTTAAATTTTTAGTATGTGAAATATGATACATTCTCTTCGAGTTTAAATTTTTAGTAAAATATATAAAATTAAAATATGATCATTTAACATTCTGCCAAATCTCATGCTAAGAATTCACGGATATGAATCATCATGACCACACATTAAGATTCAATTTGGTATAAAGATTCTAATATGTAAAAGAAAAGAAAATATATATTGATATGACATTTCAATAGACATGCCCAACCGCCGGTTACAGTTAACCGGCGGTTGGCGGTTGGTCCAAAGGTCCAACCGCCATGTAACCGGCCGGGGGCGGTTGCCGGTTAATTTTGGGCAACTCTACATTCCAAGCCTAATGTATCATTCATTGTTTCCTTTTTCTTTTCCTTTTAGAAATTATGCGTACTAAGTAGAGTGTAGAGGAAAATTCCACGTGTAGTATTAGATAAGAAAGATAGACACGAAAGAAAATCAACCCACGTAGACGTGATAGAACATATTGAAAACAATATATACATATAATAAAATATAATACACTCCATCTAAGCTCATCCACCTTGACATTTTAGGTGAAGTAGACATTTAACACAGAGTTTAAATCTCGAAAATTTTAAATTTAAGAAAAAAAAAGTCACGAATCGGCTCATTAGCTTTCGATCAATCAAGACAGTGCTCGAGCTCGATATGAGTTTCAGTCGCAACGGCTCGACACTTTCATCCGTACTCAAGCCACATCTACAGTTGCATGCTAGGAGGATAATGAACATTACAACGATGAATTCAATTACAATACCCTTAAACAATATATCACTTCACAACATATTGGCTTATATACATCAAGCAGCACACAAAACACACACAAGCGATCGTCATAAAAATGGATATGGATGAAAAACTGTTATACATTCTCAGGCGTCGCTGTAAATAGGCTGCGGAGTCCACCTGAGATTCAAGTTGATCGTTCCCGATTTAACGCCTTCGAGAGTAAACGTTTCTTCGTACTCACCTTCCAATAAAACCCTTGTCAGCGTTAAGACGCATCTTCCCATGAAATCCTAGCAAGTAGTCAAGAATTCGAGTTCATGTACGTGTTTGTCTGTGTGTATTATACATATATATCATATGAGAGTAAAATAAGGCGTACCTTCCCAAACGTGTCGTGGTCCCACAGCTCCACGGTCAGCATTTCGTGCAGTCCATCCTCCACGATGAAGTCGAACGTTTCATTCCACTCGGGATTTAGACTGTCGTTCACCACCTACCGTATGCAGACAAGTCATTGAGAACTAATATCAACTAATGTAACTCAGTCCTTACAATGCCTAGGACAAACCTTAGTTTTGTTTTTCGATCCGATTTTATTCATCGTAAGCACGGCGTAAGGGTCTGATTTGCCGCCCATCAGTTCGGTTGAAGCCAAATCTTCGGCGGATAACACGGTAACGGAGAGCACTCCTCTAATGATGATGTCTCTTGTACTGTTCAGCTCACCGTCGTCATCTGCCCCGTTAGCTTCGTTCTTGAAGACCTTCTCTAGAGAAGTCGTCGAGAAATTTTCGGCGAAGGGATGATTGAGGAAGCTATTTTCCATTCCGTTGGGGATGTATAGAAGCTCCAAGTGAACCTAAAACGGAGGTGATTCGAAAGATGATTACTACTACGTATGCTTCGATTTTGACATTATAGAATAGGAGTAAATACTATTTTAGTTCTATAACTTTTACGCTTTTCGTCCTTTAATTTGTCCATGTTCAAAACTAGTCCAAGCATGTTTAGGAGTAACTAAAATTTTAGTCTAATAACTTTTGCGAAATTCCCTTTCATCTTCAAACTTGTCTTGTCCAAAAATAATCCAAGTATGTTTATGAGTAACTAAAGTTTTAGTCTCATAAATTTCGCAAAATTCTCTTTTCATCCTCTAACTTGTTCCTTCCCAAACCTAGTCCAATATGTTTACATCATTTATCATAAATAGTCATTTTTGTAATTTTTCGGCCGTTTATCATAAATAGTCGTTTCACGCCATATAAATCTAATTAAGGTTCTTGTTGAAGCGATCACATTGGTGTAAACATACTGGACTAGCTTTTGACATGGACAGGTTAGTGTACAGAAAGCGAATTTCGTTGAAGTTCTAGGACTGTTTTCCGACAGGGACAGGCTAGAGGAAAGAGAAAGCGAATTTCGTAAAAGTTATAAGACTAAAATTAAATTTACTCCCGGTGTAATAAAAGAAACAAAGAATTGATCTTTACCTGTCCCCTCTTCTTCGTGTCTCGTTGGACGTCCAAATCTTTTACCAACGGCAGCCATACGTCCTTCACTTTCCCAGGCTCAAGGTCGCAAAGGTGGAACTGAGCACAGCCTATCAGTTCAGCCGCTTGAATCCCTTCGTCGTCGTAAATCTTCACCGCCAAGTTTTGGGTCGACGCATCTTCTACTACAAACTCGTAATGTTCGTTCCAGACGGGATTTAATTGGTTGTTCTGACGAATAGAGAAAAGAAAAAATAAAAAGAGAACAAATGAGCTTTTTGCGTTTGCTCGTGTTAATAGTAAGCGAATAAGCAACTCACAACTGTATTGCTTTTCTTCGTCCTATCACGTAAAGGGCGTACGTGCAGCACCGCAAAAGGATCCGACTTCCCTATGACGTCTTTGTTCGTTAGCCCTCTCGCTTGCACGAGCTTCACTTCTAGAATCCCGACGGGCTTCAGTTCAAGGTCACTGTGACAAAGAGTATCACGTTTCGTTCTATGTAAGCGACGAAACGAAAAAAAAAAAAAAAAAAAAAAACTCGATGCTTTCGCTCTAAATGCACGGTGATGAAAGAACATCTTAGGACGCACTCGACCTGTAATCACCGGGCAATATAGGGATAACTTTTCTGACAGGCCATGTAATAGAGTCTTCAACAGCATCCCTAATTGTGCTCTGCAAAATAGATCTTTCTTATTCGCATAAACGCAACTCCATCACGGCGAACGTAACTAAGCAGAGTAACCATCGGGAAACTGACCTCAAGCGCATCAGAAAGGCCTGGTATCGTTGATATGTCTCCTCCGATGACTTTAAGGGTGAAATCCAATTTTTTCTAAAGGTAAGAATTTGGCGTATTGTAAGAAATTTCAACTGCTACGTATTCTGCGAAGAGCATGCATGATAAACATACACTTCCGTGAACGTACGTATATTAATAACGTACCCTTTGTCGTAACGAATAGCAAACAGCTCCAAAACAAGGAAGTTCGTCAACCAAAGGCCTGAAGATCAGCCTGAAAACCCCAGTAAAGCCAATATTTTTCACCTACATAGCATGAAAAATAAAACATTTTAGAGCGCGCTCACGAGAGAGAGAGAGAGAGAGAGAGAGAGAGAGAGAGACTTGAACTGGGAGAGCAACGCCTAGGTAGGTCTTGATATCAAGTATAATGCTGGGGTTTCCATCCCACTGCACCTCCAACTCCATGGTTATACCTTCTTCGCTTCCATCTTCAATGATTGAAACTCCTGAAAAACTGTGAAAACTAATTAGCTCGCCGGCATTGATAGTATATATATCAGACGCCATTTTCTGTAACATACGAATATTGAACCGTCCACGTCCTAGATTAGCATTTGGGGGTAATCTATATCTACTACAGAATAGTTGCTTGCTCAAGAGAATGGTATTTTCGTTTTATTTTTCAAGAATGTATCGAAAGCAGAGTTTATGTAAGGAATCCATATACTTGCAGGTAAAACGGATTAAACCCAATATTTTCTACTTGTAATTTTCGAAGCACATGCCGAAAAATTGTAACCAAACCTGTGAATTGGGGCGCAACAGTTCCAAGAGTGAACTTAGAGAATTTTAAAGAAGCTAATATCATCGGCCTATACTGCTCCAAGATTGGCTCCACGCTTGCCTTTATCAGCTCCGATGCAGCCTTTGAACCCAAAATAGCCATTCGAAAATATCGAATATCAGCGGGACAAAGACGAAAAAAAGGACAGAAAAATGAAGAGAATGAACTTGAAGATGCACTCAGACAACAAACTCGAACCTCATCGATGTAAGGCCAGATCTTCTCCAGGTGAAGATTAAGCCAAGTCAACTGAAAATTTCGAGAGAGGGAAAAAGAATAGCATAGCAATCAATGGTCACATAAGAAAAACTGAACGTATATATGAATTCGAAGTTTCCTAAATACAAAAACAACAAAAACACAAACCTTTTGACGCTGTGAGAAGACAACCCAAGTGGGATAAAACTCCGGCGACAGTAACATCCTCGAATCCTCGGCAGTCATCCTAGCAAGGGCAGCGATTGCAGCAGCCTTACATTTGATTTCACCCAAAAAGAAAAAAACACAAAAAGAAAAGAAAAAGAATGATTTTTTCAACATTATATGATGAGTTGGACTGAAGAAGACAGATAAATAGATACATAAAACGTAGCTTACAAGGTCTCTGCGTTGCTTAGATCGGGCATTCTCGGAGCGGACAAGAGCTGCAACCATACCAAGGCCAAAAACCACTCCAACTACTAAACCTGAGATGAAGCCCATCTTTTCTTCGGACTTTTTATGCTTAATTCGAGCTTAAGTAGGATTCAATCTGCGATTTCCTTCACTTGGGCGTACGGATTTGGGAAGAGAAAGCAATGAGGATGAACTCTGAGCTTGAATATCTGCGCAAGTCACTGGCGATTGATGGATGTTTGTGTGATGTTTTTTCCTTTTTTTTTTTATTTTCTAATTTATTTAATTGTGATTTTGTGGTTCCAGTTTATGGGTGTAGTGTTAAACTGTAGTTGTTGATGGATATGTTTTTGTCGCATCTGAGGAAACAGAAATGTCAGTGGAGCGACTGAACTTCGAGCCGACACTATAATGAGAAATAAATATCCAAGCAAACTACCTTGGTGAATTTTTTATTTTTTTTTTATACTTGGTGCACTTAATTACAGTAACATCAAATATTAAATATAAAAAAGAAAATAATGAATAAAACTACTTTAGAAGAGATATAACGACAACTTCGTTTCCAAGACATGAGTTTTATATTAGGCTAAATTGCATATAATTCATCCGTGATTTAAAAAATAAAAACCTAAACCCTTATGGTTTAAAAATATCATAAAATACCCTCGTGGTTTATTTAATTATGCATTCCTTGTCATTTTTACCCCCTAATTGGGAGGTACAATGCTATGTTTTAGATACCATGGGGGATACTGTGCTAGGTTTTAGACATCACATGGAAGTTTCACGCAATAAAAAAAACATAAGATAATAATGTGCATTTCAGTATATCTATGTGAGGTAAAGCGTAATTTACCCTTTATATTATATGTCAAGATTTTATGTTACTTTTGTATCCCGTAAAAATGTGTTAATCGGTCATTGTTTATCTAAATAGCCTCGGATACTTACTTTTTCAGTCTCATATCTTATTTGACAGATATTGGGGTACAAATGGATAAAAAAAAAAAAACAGAAACAGAAATCGGACATGAAAAACCCTCTCATTACTAAATTGAAGATAATGAGAAATAATTCTAAATTAGTCGGGTTGTCATTGAAGATCAATATTTGGACTCACCTCCATTTTATTAATTGCATGATCTAATACACTTGTTAGTCTCCATTATATTAATTGCATGATCTAGTACACTTGTTAGTATCCAAGCGTGTCATTATTCCAGTTTGACTCATGGACTTTCATTGTCTGTGAGAACGTCGAACGATAGATACAGGTTGGGGGAACTAGTCCCATAGTAGCCTACATTTGAGGTTAAAATACGCTTCACACTGAACCTAGTAGATGTATGAGAATTACGATTGGTCAGATTCTTTTATGTTTTCACTTGATGTTGGATTCAAACATGTCCTTTCGTGGTCATTTGGGTCATTGGTCGTTTAATCTTCTTGAAGATTAATACAACTAAACGATCAATCTCTTAATGGACTTGAATCTCGTATATGTAGTGTGTTTTCTTGTCTCATCGGCCATGAATAAGAATATATATATATATATATATTATATATATATCAAAGATTGCGACACATGGTCATTGAGAATCAGATGCATATCTCAATTATAGGGAAAGGAATATACAAAAAGTAAGCGAAAGCATTGGCTGTTTTTCTCGTCACATGTGGTTTTGGATATATAAATAATGTGGATTCCTTTCAACTATATTATTGAAGAGAATTCAATCCCTCCCTTTCCTTCTTTCGTGATAGAGCATGCACATATGCTTCGTCACTCCCAACTCACACTAAAGAGGTCATAAAGAATCTCTCTCTCTCTCTCTCTCTCTCTCTCTCTCTCTCTCTCTCTCTCTCTCTCTCTCTCTCTCTCTCATGTTTAAAACATTTTCCAGGGAAACATTGAGGCTAATCTGTGTCAGCTTCGAAGTTGAAACAGTATATCAAATGCTGCAATAATAAGATCGTTTGCTTATCCCATGTGTACGAACATTATGATGCCCCAATCTCTATTCTTATTAATACAAGAAAAACACATATAGTAATAGTAATCCGTTTAATTAAAAATTATTTAGCTGGAAAGGAAGTCATAGGAATAATAATAGAAAACCCTATATTTTCATAGGCAGCATATAGTAAATCTTTTCGGCCGCAGCACAAAACAATATAATATATTTTGGTATTGAATTAGAACTTGGCTTCCTTCGTGCGTTTTGTGCAGTAGTTAAGGAATTTATTCCACACATCATGGAATAATTTTTCTTTTTTAGTTCCTCACTCTATAGAATTAGCCTGAACCACATTCAATCGGAACCATATGAGCCTGCACACACTACTGTCCAAACTAAAGAGCACGAGGATATATATATATATATATATATATATATATATATATGCAGCTTACATGGAATCCACGTATGCATGTCCATGTGTGTGCCGAGAGTATATATGGATGAATAAGTGAAGTTGAAATATCCAACCTCACCTCAGAGATACCTTCTTCTCCCCCACATAACGCCTTATTACTAATATACAACGTGAAAATGGGCATAGAATATAGAGAATATCATCAGGAATCATCATGCAAAAGAAAAAAAGCAAAGATAGCAGCAGCATTATTGACTTCGATTTTTCTTTTTCTTCGAGGATCAAATCAATCCATTTCTCTTACATGTTCCCTCAATCCAATATATCAACCAACGAAGAAGATGAAGAAGCAATATTCGATATATACATTTGTCTATTCAATCTTAAAAACTTTCCAATCAATCGTGGCTTTTTGGAATCTCAAGTTAAGGAGACCAAACGATCATCTCTCTCACATCACGAATAAGGAACTTAATCTTAGGTTCCCCGCCACTATATAAACTCACGCGCGACTCTCATTTCTCCCTACACAAAAACATTTAATACATTATTAGTTAATAAGACGAAGCACTATTTCGAAGATGAGCATCAGCTGCTGCCGAGGAGATTGGATGTGCCCAGCGTGCCAGCACGTCAACTTCAAGAAGAGGGATTCTTGCCAGAGATGCGCCTGCCCTAAACTTGCAACCGATCCGTCTGAGATCGCCTCGTACGCTGATAAAAGAACGGAGGTTATGGCGGGAGATTGGTTTTGCTACGCATCGAACTGCGGGGCCCACAACTACGCTAGCCGGGCCACGTGCTACAGATGCGGCGGGTTGAAAGATTACTGCGGTTATGGAGCTGAGGTTATCGCAAGTGCTGGCTATGCATGCGAGGCGGCGGCCATCCCGGGGTGGAAAAATGGCGACTGGATTTGCACGAGGTTTGTAATATTATTATTGTTATTTTTTTTTTTCGAATAAATATATGGTTTTCCTAAATGCGAGTTAATTAAACTGTACATTATTGGCCATGCAGATTTGGATGTGGAAAGCATAACTACGCTTGCAGGACAGAATGTTATATATGCAAGACACCTAGGGATTATGGTAAGGAGAGGAGGGCATATGTTGTTGTTGTCTTATAGTTTTCTTATGCAATGATATATATAGCCGTTATAGACATTTGCATAATTACTGAGAGGCTTACTTTCCTACAGGAGGAGCAGCTTAATCACGTACGTAGGAGTTTCATCAATTACAACCTAAGATAGAAACAAAGATCAGCGGAATCTGCTAATGAAGGCAATGACCTATGTTATTTTGGCGCGTGTATTGGGTAGTATATTCAAATCAATAAGATTTAATTTAAAGTTTTCGATGTAATAGAAGTAAGTATATGATCTAAGAAAAAAGCTATATATATATAGCATTATTGACTTGGATTAATATCCATTTCATTACATGTTCAAACAATCCAATGGATCAAACAACGAACACGAAGAAAAAAAGCAAGAAAACCCTATATTATATAGTCTGTCGATTTTGGAGTAAGTTATGGATGCCTAGTGAGACCACTCTCGCATAAGAGATAGCAAGAACTTAAATTTAGGGTCCATTGCATGAGCACGGCTTGGGCCGCGGGTCGCATGGAACACTTATAATGGTCCATCTCTGGTGGTCACCGTCGTGTCAAACACCGAGCGAGCCAGCAGGTATCGTACGCCCGGGGACCAAACCGACGATACGTCTAGAGGCATCATCGACAGGGTCGGATAAGTGGCTCGGGTTGAAACTTCTTTAGCATATGAAGTTTTGACTATTATTATTTTCTAATTTTATTAGACCCTATTAATTCATTTAGATCTAAATAATAACTTAACCAGCTCTTCTTGGACCCTATTTTTCTTTTTCTTCATCTAGGCCCATAAGAGTCTAATACCATCCGTTGAGATTAATGCAACTCATATATCATAAATGTACAAATTTATAGAAAATCACATTATTTATACATTAGCACCGTAACAAGCGAACTTTATCATTAAATTTTAAAATCCCCAATCAATATATTATCTCTTTTTGCGTAATTGAAATGAAATCCTCATAAACGTCATCGGCTTGCGCATTGCAATTTTCAAAACCTTTTCCCCTTAATTTCTGTTGGACGGTTTTCGTATCGATGGATGCATGTCTTGAATACCTACATAATTTATTATTTTATTATTATATAAAGTATTGCCGTGCTTTGGAAAATTAGAGAAAATTGTTTGATACACCGGTTTATATTTAAAAAGTTTTAAATTATTTAGGTTTATACAGAACTAATTATTAGGTATAAAATAAGATACGTGTTTGATTAATGAGTTTATAATAATCCACTTGATAGGATATATTTATCTAAACTTATATACATGAGTTTAGTATTGTTATATATAAACTATTGTTTTATATAAATTTTTAAATCAAACACATCCAAATATTTTAAATGAATTTTTAAAAAATTTTAACATACGAACTAAACGACCTCATGATATATATATATATAGATAGAATATGTCCACACACAAACAAACGTAACGAACGACCCATCCATCCCCCCACACAGAGAGACCTTTGTCCATGAAAAACGGGGTTTATGTCATCACGTGGGCCCCGCCCACATGCCACCATGTGAACTTACAACACCTAATTAATTAATTATTATTATTATTACTATTATTATTATTATTATTATTATTATTATTATTAATCAATTATTTAAAGAAATTTATTTTCTTATTATTAATTGGTGGCTTTTTAATTAATTAGCTGTCATTGCTTGCCAAAATAGAAACAGCTAAACTAGCTGTCATTGTGATTACTGGTGGTACCTATTTATGTATGGATGAAATATTAAATTAATTATTATTTGTTATCAAACAAAGGTTGGTTGATCATTATTTAAAAGGAAAAAGGTATGACTTTTATTTACAAGAATAAAAATAGATTTTACTTTTTAAATTTCGAATTTTAATTTTTTTCGTTCCGGTTGAATCAGCAAATTATATATATATATATATATATATATATGAATTTTATAGTGTTCACCTAATGTGAGCACCAGTTGATGTGGCATCGATTCGTGCCATATCAACGTGCCACATCAACATCAAAGGTGATGTGACAGGTGATGTGACATTAGTTGAAACATACTAGGTGCAATTTATCGACACTTCTGATACTGATGTGGCATGTTGACGTGACACATATCAGTATTACAAACCGAGTGCGACATAAGGCGTCAACATGCCACATCAGCATCAGAAGTGTCGATAAATTGCACATAGTATGTATCAATTAATGCCACATCACATTTGATATTGATGTGGCACGTTGATATGGCACGAATCGGTGCCACATCAACTGGTGCCCACGCAAGGTGCTCACATAAGGTGAGCACCATAAAATTCCTCATATATATATATATATATAAATATTGTGTAAATGAAATAATTAGCGAATTACGTATGGAAACTCGAAATGATGATATGGACGCCCTCCTCCAATCCAATGTCATGGCTTTGGTTATTTATCACTCATTGCATGTGGTCCTTGGACTATGATGACAAATTATTTACCAAAGGTGATGAGTCTGTTTTATGGCAATAGTTAAAAAATAAAAATTGAACAGTCATGAATTATTATCGTCAAACTATAAGTCTTTTTTTTTTTAAGAATGAATTTTAGATGGTATTATTTTTAGTTGGATTTAGATAATGTGAAATATGAGTTTTTGGGGTGTTTGGTTGATATGTTTAAATAATGACGTCTGATGTGTTTGGTAAATGAGTTTAGATGGTATTAGGTTTAATTAAATTAAATTTCAATCTTACCCTTATTTTTTATTTAAAAATAAATGATAAATTTATCAAATAAGTATGAGATTAGATTAACGGATGGGGATGGGTTGATTTAGTTAATATCTTATTTGGAGTATTAACAAGGTATTAATTAAATCCTACCATTAAAATAACGCTCCAACCAAATGCGGAATTAATTAATTCTAATCCTCCTAATCCTTCGTAATACCCCCAACCAAACACGCTCTAAGTATAGTGGTCAATGATGCATTTGGCTTTTTTATATTTAAAAATTTGGAGTTTTTGTTCTTATTGATCATATATAATTATATATATGTATATATAGCAGTGTTTTAAACATAGTACTCTAGCGCTATAGCGTATTTTTTTTCGAAAACGCGCTAAAGCGTATCAAATCTTGAGTTTTTCTATAAGAGCGTATGATATATTACATTATATTGCGCAAAATTACGCTATATTGCGCTATATTCGCGCTATTTAAGCCGAAGTGGGAGCTCGTGACATTGATACAAGACGAATCAGGGGATTGTCTGTATTTGGACACTGACTCGTAATCGAACGATCACACGCTGGTAAAGTCGCTGATCGATCGATTGACTATAATAGTCTACGTGAACCTTAGACCGAAAGGGTTTAACCCGGGGTTGGTCTTAAGGTCTTGATTTGTCACTAGTTTGCTAGGCCCAAATTGCATGAAGCAAGGGTCAGCGGCGAAATGCGGTCTTGACTTTTCGACGTGATTGCCGGTTATACCGCTGAGCGGGATTTACGGCCTTGATTAAATTCAAGGTTAACGTCCTATGCAGTTTCGATGTGCGGGAATTTACCTAAGCCTCTGGCCAGAGCATATAACTGACTCACGAGTGTCGTGGAGGGCAGTTTTGGTAAATGTCACCGACACGAACATCATAGCGTCGAGTCCTGTAAGTTCGACTACGCGTGACTTTCACTCGACCGGGACAAACGTAAAGGGTTTATACGTAGTACGATAATCTATAGTCGGTTCGTGAATAATACCTATTCGTACTCAACTCGGGATCGGTTCGGTACCACGGGGCTGGCTAGGTGAATACCGAACTCCTGGATTCCTCCTAGAGCCGGTTGAGACGAACCAAGAGAGTCGGGCTTAAAAAGGGCAACCGACACAACGTCTATATGAGAATAGAGCAGGTTGGGGCCTGGATTGAGAGATTAGGGTTTGGGGCTTGGCCAAAACCCTAAATGGCCGAAAACGTAGTAAAATCGCGTGAGGGGCAAAATGGTCTTTTCACCTCACGAAATATTTTGGAAATATTATATTGGATATTTAATATTTAGTATATGATTTAAATATGATTTAAATCTTTATTATTGTTTTAGAAAAATAATAATATTTAATTTGGAATTAAATAAAATATATATATTGGATGTATATATATGATTTTCGATTTTAATTTTGAATAATTTCGAAAATTATAAATTAAATATAGATATTGGATATTATATTTAAATATACTAAATATAGAAAATATATTAATTAATATTAATATTTGATTTTAATTTGAATTTTGAATTTGAGTTCAAAAGAGAAAGACTTAGTCAAAGAAGACTAAGTATTCTCAAAGTGGGTGAGAATTTTTCTCCCCACTTCAAGTGAAGAATTCGGCCAACACCCCTAGTATAAATAGGGTTTGATTTTTGAAACAAAAACCCTAAGTCATTCTAAGTCATTTGGTGGCTAAAAATAAAAAATCCTAGGTGTGATTCTCTCTCTCTCTCGTCTCTATCTCTCTCTCTCTCGCCATATCTCTCTCGCTCTCTCGAGCCGCGTGCTGCCAGCGTGATGAGAAGGTGCTGCCGTCGTGTCCTTGGCCTAGCCGCATTTAGCAAGGAACGGCCGTGACGTGTGTTGGTGCCGGCGTGACGCTCTTGCCCCGTTCGTGCGCGTATTGGTGCTAGGAGAAGGATACTACATCCCGGGGATTCGAAGGGTTCGCAGCTCGCCATCTTCTTGTCTTCGTCAAGGTATAATGGCTGTAAAACCCTTCTTTCGTGTTTATCTTCTCGTGTTAATACCGAGCGGTCCAAAGGAAAGGCGGGAATCCCAAAAAAAAAAAATTTTAAAATTCCGCCGTTCAAGGAACGAGGGTCTCGGGCCCCTACGGGGATTCCCAACAGTGGTATCAGAGCCTTAGGCTCGGTTAAGTCACGGGACTATGACCACGAAGCCCGAACGAAAGCTTTTAGAAGAGCTGGCCGCGCGCGTGGAGCACGCGGCACCCTAGGCGGGCCGCGCGGCACTTGCCGGCCACGTGTAGGCGTTGGTCTGGCCAGGCCTGGCCGCGCGCATGGGCGCGCGGCGCTGACGAGCCGGCACCTCTTGCTGGCCGCGCGCGCGCGTACGCGCGCGGCACTTGGTCGGGCCGCGTAGGCGGTGCCGGCTCGGTCGCGATCGGGTTCGCGCGGTCAAGCCTCGAAGCCCAATGGGCCTGGCCCAAATCTGATAAAAGCTCAAATGTGGATTTAGGCTCGGATCTGTGTAAAATTATCGTGATGCATGTTATATATGAATAACGTGGTGATTGATTAGGGATTAGGTTCTGTTTTTACCGGGTGATATGTTAAGGGTGACAAGGTCCCCCCCGAGTTGTACCTTACAGTTTTTCTAGAAAGTCGGGCTTTATTGTTTTAGGGAAAGATCCCCCCGTCATAGGCTATAGTAGTACAGGATTGACGGCCGAACGAGAGACGATCGAGACGAGACGAACGAACAAGACGGTGGCCGAGGTGTCCGTTCGAGACAAGCCCGAAGACTTAGAGTTTTCTTTTTGTACATATAGGATATAACTAGAAATATCCCCGATCTTTCACATTTACTTTAATAGGTTGAAACTAGGTTTACGATTAAAGTCTATTATGTGCGTGTTGGTTTCGAACGTGATATCGTGCATAATGTGCTCGTTCTTATCTGTGAGGATTCTCCCGAAGTTAGACTTTAAACTATCAAGTGAGTAAAGAGCGGGGCTCCTGTCTTCTATCAAGTCCAAAAACGTTACGACTTAGGGGTACGGTTTCGGTTGACCGAGTTACGGCGCTATAACCCTCGTCTTTGACGTGAACGTTTTTGAATGCATTTTTGATAATGCCGCTCACCGACCACTCTTCGTCTTCCCGCAAAGTGTTATCCTACGGAGGCGAAGTTCACTCAAAAGTGGAAGGTTAGCAGGACGTTGATAGGTAGCACTTGTACGGTCATTCCCAAGACGTCTGAGTTACAGGCCGAGGGACCCTAACTGAGACAAATTCGTTGAAACTTCTATGTGACAGAATCGTGTGGGACACGAGCCTGGCTGATCGAATATACCAATAAACTGTTAAGTTGAGGCTAGTTTGATTCAGTGCGGGTAAATCAACGCCACTATGAAACTACTCAACGAGGTTTCCGAAATTCCTAACGGGAGACAGGATTTCGAGAAAAATAGTGGGAGTCAGACGAAAAATTAAAGTCCTATTTTAGTCTGATTAAACACTTCAAATCCTAACTATCTGTTATCTTTCTGCATTTATTTTCTTCTCTATTTTATACGATGACAAACCCATTATCCGTACTTTTGGAAAAACATTCTTTGGTGGGACCAAACTATGTTGACTGGCTTAGAAATCTGGGGATCATCCTCAGGTTGGAAAAACTGGACTGTGTCTTGGACATTGAGGAGCATGCCACTCCGAATGATCAATTCACTGAGCTTTATGGCGAGTCGTCTAGGAGCGCCCGCTATTCACTCACACATGATCTCTTTAACACTAAGCTCGCAGAGGGTGGTGATGTCCATGCTCATTTACTGAAGCTAAATGAGTATATGGAGCGATTAGATGCGCTTGCATTCGAAATTCCTCACGAGGTGAAGATTGACATCATACTGCAGTCCCTCCCACCGTCCTTTCACCAATTCGTGGTGAATTGCAACCTTAATAATCAGGAGTATTCGATATTAGACCTGATTAATCAGTTGGTTGCAGCCCGAACCCAGTATCGCAGCGATAGGGGTCCTAAGGGCAAGGAGGTGACGCTTGTTGCGACTACTCGGTCCAAGGGATCGAAAAAGAAGGCGAACAAGTACAGCGGGCCTAGGGGTAGAATCGCTAAGAAGGCGAAACCCAAGAAGGCTATGTAGTCGGGCACGAAGCCCACGGACAAGTGCCTCCATTGCCAGTTGTTGGGTCACTGGAAGCGCAACTGTCCTAAGCTGAAGGCATCGTCTGATGCTTCAGGCAAGCAATTAGTTTTCGAAGCTAATTGTTCTGTGTATTCTACTTCATGGATACTTGACTCAGGGATAGCTCCCACATTTATGTTTTGAACCAGAGTCTGGAACGAAGTAGGAAGCTTCAAGCTGGTGAAGTCTCAATCAACATCGGCAGCGGACATAGTGTTGCAGCAACGCACGTGGGATCGAAGACTTTGCTTTTTATCATCTTTGCATTATTTAGTACTTTCTGATGTTTTGGTTTTGCCCAAGGGGCTTAAGAACATTATTTCGATTCCTGTTTTGAGCAGACTTGGTTATGAATTTCGATTTATTGATAATGTTTGCCATATTTATTTTAGAAATGAAAACGTTGGAAATGCAACGTTAATAAATGGTTTATATTACGTCAATCTAAAAGATAAGGTGGAAACTGTAAACGCAATTACCAACTCGTCGACAGGGTCAAACGAGCGATACATCTGACATCTACGATTGGGTCACGCAGGGGAAGCGAAGATTGACAAGATGGAAAAGGACGGTCTGATTCGCACAGCGAAATCAGGCCCGATCCCAACTTGTAAGTCTTGCATCCTAGGCAAAATGACCAAATCACCCTTCACAGGGACTTTTACTAGGGCCACAGAAGTGTTGGGTTTAATCCACACTGATGTATGCGGACCGTTTAAAGTGACGGCCCGAGGTAATTGCCGCTACTTCATTACGTTTACGGACGATGCGTCCCGCTACGGGACTGTCTATTTGATGAGACAAAAGTCCGAAGCTCTTGAAATGTTTAAGGAGTATAAAGCGTTAGTGGAGAAGCAAACTGGCAAGGTCATTAAAGCCGTTCGATCAGATCGAGGCGGCGAATATATGAGCCTTGAGTTCGATGCATTTCTCAGAGAAAATAGCATCGTTATACAGTTCTCACCTCCCGGGACGCCTCAATTAAATGGCGTAGCCGAGCGAAGAAATCGAACACTTTTGGATATGGTTCGGTCGATGATGAGTTACACAGATCTCCCCATTTCGTTATGGGATTATGCTTTAGAGACAACAGCCTATATCCTTAACAGGATACCTACCCGTTCTGCCGACAGGATCCCTTACGAAGCTTGGCATAATCGTAAGGCAAGCCTGAATCACACTAGGATTTGGGGTTGCCCCGCCTTTGTGAAAAAGTTACAGGCAGACAAGTAGGAATCAAGGTCGATTATGGCCAGATTCGTCGGATACCACGAGGACTCAATGGGGTACTACTTTTACGTTCCAGACGAACATAGGGTGTTTTTCGCTTTACGCGCAACCTTCATGGAAGAAGAGTTCATTAGCGAAGGCGATAAAGGACGTGAAATAACTCTTGGTGAGTTAAGCGACGAATCAACTCCAGTTGTTACAAAGTCGTTAGACGACGTTCCAGAAAACCCGGCTCAGCCGCAATTGCGCAGGTCTAGTAGAATATCTCAAATGCCTGAGAGATATGGTATGGTACACGTCGAGCATGGGGATGCTGCGATGGAGGGATGCGTCGGGGACGATCCCGTCACCTACGACCAGGCAATTACCGGTACAGACTCCCTCAAGTGGCTTGAGGCTATGCAGGCCGAAATGGACTCTATGTATTCAAACCAGGTTTGGACACTTGTAGACCTACCCAATGGTTTCAGACCGATCGGGAACAAATGGATCTACAAGAAGAAGATTGGATCTGACGGACAGGTGGAAACGTACAAAGCTAGGCTTGTAGCGAAAGGGTATAGTCAAAAGAGGGTATTGACTATGAGGAGACCTTTTCACCAGTCGCGATGATAAAGTCCATTCGCATTATGCTTGCGATAGCAGCATACTATGACTACGAGATCTGGCAGATGGACGTAAAGACCGCGTTCCTGAATGGATTCTTACATGAGGAGATCTATATGTAACAACCCAAAGGTTTTACGTCAGATGCAGATGCCCAAAAGGTATGCAAGCTGAATCGGTCCATATATGGACTGAAACAAGCTTCAAGGAGTTGGAATCTTCGATTCGATGAAGTAGTTAAGAACTACGGATTCATAAAGAACGAAGATGAGCCGTGTGTTTACAAGAAGGCCAGTGGGAGCAAGATGTCGTTTCTAGTATTGTACGTAGATGATATCCTTTTGATAGGAAACGACATTGGGATGTTTTCAGAGGTCAAAGCTTGGCTTTCGACCGAATTCTCTATGAAAGACCTGGGAGAAACGACCTATATTCTAGGAATACGCCTATTTAGAGATAGGGCGAAACGGTCAATTGGCTTATCCCAGGCCCTTTACTTAGATAAAGTCCTTAAAAGGTTTAAGATGGACGACTCTAATAAAGGGTTCCTACCTATGAGGCATGAGATTCATCTCTCAAAGGCTATGTCTCCTCGCAACGAGGTACAAAGACAAGAGATGAGTGGAGTCCCCTATGCTTCAGCTGTGGGTAGCCTGATGTACGCGATGCTTTGCACGCGACCAGACATAGCGTACGCTGTGAGCGTAGTGAGTAGGTTTCAGGCCAACCCTGGTAAGGAACACTGGGCGGCGGTAAAGACAGTCCTGAAGTACCTTAGACGGACTAAGGACTTGATACTGATTTACGGCCCAGGAGAATTAGAGGTAGATGGTTATACGGATTCGGACTTCCAATCAGATGTGGATGACCGAAAGTCTACTTCGGGTTTTGTTTATACGCTCAATGGTGGCACAGTAACTTGGAAGAGTTCCAAGCAAAGCACGACTGCTGATTCCACCACTGAGGCGGAGTATATAGCGGCTTCAGAAGCTGCCAAGGAGGGTGTTTGGATACGCAAGTTCTTAGAAGAACTACAGGTGGTACCAAGCATAGTGGATCGCCCGTTACCATTGTGGTGCGACAATAGCGGAGCGATTGCACAAGCTAAGGAACCCCGTGCTCACAGTAAGTTCAAGCACATAGAGAGAAAATACCACGTGTTACGTGGATTCGTTGAGAATGGCTCTATAGCCGTGCAGAAGATCGCCTCAGCAGAAAATGTGGCGGACCCGTTCACGAAGCCACTGTCTCAGGCAGTGCTAGATCGTCACCTCGATAACATGGGGTTGGGATATTATAGCGCGTGGCATTAGTGCAAGTGGGAGATTGTTGAGGTTTATGCCCTAGATGCCGTACGAGGATTAGATAGTACGAGGGCATTAGTGTAATTTTGATGTGTTTAACATTTGTAATTGAATTATTTGATAATGAAATTATTATTGTTTGTTTATTGTCGAAATTAGCATGACAAACAATACAAAGGCAGATTATTATTTCGTCTAAATAAATTAACCTTGCAGTCGGGTAATAAGACGAATTAATAAAAAGCCAATATTTATAGTTCAGTTACTGATTCCGTGGGGACAGAGAGGGGGCACCAGTAAGCTGACATACTGTAATATTAAATTAAGTCCACAAGTCTTAGTCTCCAGTAGGGTGACTGGATTGACGAGTACGACTTGTTTGTCGACGGGTCCAAAGTGGTTGTGCCAACCATTCACTTGGGAAGTGGGAGCTCGTGACATTGATACAAGACGAATCAGGGGATTGTCTGTATTTGGACACTGACTCGTAATCGAACGATCACACGCTGGTAAAGTCGCTGATCGATCGATTGACTATAGTAGTCTACGTGAACCTTAGACCGAAAGGGTTTAACCCGGGGTTGGTCTTAAGGTCTTGATTTGTCACTAGTTTGCTAGGCCCAAATTGCATGAAGCAAGGGTCAGCGGCGAAATGCGGTCTTGACTTTTCGACGTGATTGCCGGTTATACCGCTGAGCGGGATTTACGGCCTTGATTAAATTCAAGGTTAACGTCCTATGCAGTTTCGATGTGCGGGAATTTACCTAAGCCTCTGGCCAGAGCATATAACTGACTCACGAGTGTCGTGGAGGGCAGTTTTGGTAAATGTCACCGACACGAACATCATAGCGTCGAGTCCTGTAAGTTCGACTACGCGTGACTTTCACTCGACCGGGACAAACGTAAAGGGTTTATACGTAGTACGATAATCTATAGTCGGTTCGTGAATAATACCTATTCGTACTCAACTCGAGATCGGTTCGGTACCACGGGGCTGGCTAGGTGAATACCGAACTCCTGGATTCCTCCTAGAGCCGGTTGAGACGAACCAAGAGAGTCGGGCTTAAAAAGGGCAACCGACACAACGTCTATATGAGAATAGAGCAGGTTGGGGCCTGGATTGAGAGATTAGGGTTTGGGGCTTGGCCAAAACCCTAAATGGCCGAAAACGTAGTAAAATCGCGTGAGGGGCAAAATGGTCTTTTCACCTCACGAAATATTTTGGAAATATTATATTGGATATTTAATATTTAGTATATGATTTAAATATGATTTAAATCTTTATTATTGTTTTAGAAAAATAATAATATTTAATTTGGAATTAAATAAATATATATATTGGATGTATATATATGATTTTCGATTTTAATTTTGAATAATTTCGAAAATTATAAATTAATATAGATATTGGATATTATATTTAAATATACTAAATATAGAAAATATATTAATTAATATTAATATTTGATTTTAATTTGAATTTTGAATTTGAGTTCAAAAGAGAAAGACTTAGTCAAAGAAGACTAAGTATTCTCAAAGTGGGTGAGAATTTTTCTCCCCACTTCAAGTGAAGAATTCGGCCAACACCCCTAGTATAAATAGGGTTTGATTTTTGAAACAAAAATCCTAAGTCATTCTAAGTCATTTGGTGGCTAAAAATAAAAAATCCTAGGTGTGATTCTCTCTCTCTCTCGTCTCTATCTCTCTCTCTCTCGCCATATCTCTCTCGCTCTCTCGAGCCGCGTGCTGCCAGCGTGAGGAGAAGGTGCTGCCGTCGTGTCCTTGGCCTAGCCGCATTTAGCAAGGAACGGCCGTGACGTGTGTTGGTGCCGGCGTGACGCTCTTGCCCCGTTCGTGCTCGTATTGGTGCTAGGAGAGGGATACTACACCCCGGGGATTCGAAGGGTTCGTAGCTCGCCATCTTCTTGTCTTCGTCAAGGTATAATGGCTGTAAAACCCTTCTTTCGTGTTTATCTTCTCGTGTTAATACCGAGCGGTCCAAGGGAAAGGCGGGAATCCAAAAAAAAAAAAGTTTTAAAATTCCGCCGTTCAAGGAACGAGGGCCTCGGGCCCCTACGGGGATTCCCAACACTATCATATATGGTCTAAGTTATAAATATTATGCGAGTATCATATTAGTCGGTTTTGAGTCTATGGTTTGAATAATATGACTTTGAGTTATTTGTAACACTACCGAATGCCAATGTTTACTTTCATGATTGAATACCATTTCAAATTGGTTTGTTTGCTTGCTTGATTATATATTATGCTTTTTGGCATTATACACGACTTGCTCGAAAGCTTAAGCAATATGCTACGCTATTTACGCTACGCAATATTGGAGCTAAAATGCGATACATTGCGCAATATGCTTTTTAAAACATTGATATATAGTGGCGGAACCATTAGGTATATGTGTCCAGTTTAATTGGACCTTATATTTCAATATTTTCTAAAAATTTTCAGTAGGGTTCTTTTACTTGAAATTTATTCAATTTTAATCCAATTATTAAAAAAAATAACACATATTATTAATAATTATTATTTTCCCTTGCTTATTATTTTAATTTGAGTAATTTTCATTTTACCCTTCATTTTTTAATTGATTATAATTATATCCTCACAAATCATATTTTCTTCTTATATACTGATACACAATTAAGTTTTAAATTATAATTTCATCTATTAAACACTTTCAATTACAAATAACTTAAAATATAAATTAATTATATATATTTATATATTAGATACACATGCATAGCATAAAATACTAGTTAATAACAAGAGTCAATAATACATAAATGTGGATAATAGAGAAAAATAAGTAAGAGTTGATGATTTGACGGAATATTAGCCATGGGTGTTATTTCCATTGTCAATCGTCGCACATCGTGATCGTATAATTTATCACAACCACAAAGATATGATAATATATAAATTTAATGTAATTAACTCACAAATCACGCTCTACAACTAATACTCCCTCCGATTCTAAATAAAATTCATTTAAAGAATATACACGCATATTAATAAATAAAGTAAAATTTCTCTATACCCTTAATTAATTGTTTGATCATACATAAATAAAGTTACACATATATTTAAGACAATAGATAAAATTAATTAATTATTTGACCATAATTAAATAAAGTTACACATATATTTAAGACGATGGGTAAAATTGTAAATGTACAAGCTATTCATTTATTAAAATAGCAAAACGATTTCTATTTAAAAACAAAAAATAAAATAAAATAAAATTCTAAAGTGATTACTATTTAAAAGAAGAGGTAGTAAACCCAATTTTAATATCACCACAGTAAAACAATGAAGCAAATCAACCGTTGGATCTACAACACGCACGTACGAGAATATTGGCTGTTGATTTCTGCCCTCTGTCTGAAATAAATAAAACCACACACACTCAAATACACACACATACTATGTGTATCTCTATACATGTATGTATGGAATGTACTGTCATTGATTGAGTCTGCCTTTTGAATAGGCCAACAACATTCTTCTCGGGATTGGTGGGAGGCGAGGAAAACTTTCGACTTCTCCTATAAATAAGACCATCTTTCTTCCTCCTCTACTCCGTCCTAATAACCTAAACATCCTAACAGATGATATTTCAGTCTCTCCATTTATGTAAGAATAGTGCCAGCCTTGACCTTTTGTTTGAGAAAACCCTAAGCCCAGCCTGCGTTTTGCATCGTCGTAGTATGCGTGAGTCTCTTCTTATTCTTCCACAGCTTTCTTGAACTGCATAAACGGCAGATCTTCTGAGCTTTTTACCTCTTCAGTTCAATAAAGCTGTGGGAAGATAAGTGGAGATTCGAAGATCTAACATTCTCGTCTGTTTATTATTATTGGTAATAAAAATACGATCTTTTCCTCTAATTCTCCCTCAAATCTTGATTAGAGGATCATATTTCTGCTGTAATTAGATTCTCATTGTTGTGGGATATGAACGATGATGAATCCTTATTAACTGGGCTCTTGATTATTTTGATTTTAATTAATTTGTTTTCTTCCATGCTGTATAAATCAGATCTGCATCTGATGGTTGTAATAATATCTGCAAGTCCTCTATAGATAATCGTCTTATATAATATATATCGATTGAAATCAATGCATAATTGGCAATAGCTTTTCATGATTATTAATTAATCTGTATCTTCACCACCAAATTTGTAGTGATAAGAGAGGATGTTTATTTCATATTTCTCTCTGTATATGTAGTGCTTTAGTTTGAATAAATCTCTTTTTACAATGTTATTGCAGACATATTAAACATACCCATATGATGCAAGAGAAGTTGCTTTTGGCTTAGTGATGATCATGAATGGGTGGGGACTAAACAAATATATAATTTTCTCATTAATGTATGGTATTTAATTACAGATCTGAAGTTCGTCTCTTTACAGCTACAGATGTTTTCTTTTTTTCTTTTTTTCTTTCCATAACGTCATTAATTTGAATGCTTCAAACCATTACATAGCAATTAGCTGGAGGAAAGACAGTGGATGCGATAAGACAGTGTGATAGTGAACTAATGGACCACATTATCACAATCAGTTCATTTTCTGCTATGTAAATACATTTATCTAATATATATATATATATATATATATATAGATATGATGTAACCTCTCTGCGATCGAACTGATCATTTGATATATATTTGTATTTATTATTTTCTTACATTGGGAAAGAGAAAGGAAACAAGTCAGAGCTTTTCCTGCAGAGAATTTCGTGAAAACTAGGGTTTTTTTTTACAGCAGCGAGCTAGCAAGAAAAATGGCAATAATGTTTTGTCTCATTAAGGCTGTCAAAACACTCAAGAACAGATCCCAATATTCCCTTGCCTCCTTACATAAAAATGTGTACAATTAAAAATCTATCTGTAATATCAATGTACTGTCAGTAATGTAGTATTGGTTTCTTCTTTTTTGTTTGTTTGTTAGTGGGGAGGTATGTACTTGTACTAACTTTTAAATACTGTGATCAACCTTTCTTACCATAAATCATGAATTATGTTATGATATATAATATTTAAAAAAATTATATATATATATATATTATATATATATATATATATATATATATATATAGGGCCGGGCACTTTATAATATATGGCACCAACATCAACATGTAGTATGTACCACTTCCTTTCTTTTTTTCTTCTTGGCTTTATCCCATTGATGAAGACTTGATATGATGCAGTCCTGCAAAGCGGTCCAAGCTACTGATATTATTTGTGGGATTTTTCTTTCTTTCTTTCGTTTTTTTTGAAAGAAAAAAAAAAGAAAAATTCCGAATGATAACCTTGTTTTGAAGGCTTTTCCAATTAGTGCTCAAAGTTATTTTCAATTCCGAATGATAACCTTGTGTTTAAGGCTTTTTCAATTAGTGCTCAAAGTTATTTTCAATTCCGAATGATAACCCTGTGTTTAAGAGTTTTTCAGTTGGTGCCAAAAGTTATTTTCAATTCCGAATGATAACCGTGTGTTTAAGACTTTTTCAGTTTGTGCCAAAAGTTATTTTCAATTTTGGTTAATTGAAAAAGTCTTAAACACAGGGTTACCAACCGGAATTCCCAAAAAAAAATAATGGTTGTTGTTCTTAATCGACTTTAATAACTTTTTCGAGTAAATGCGGTCCAGTTGTAAGTTGGGATCGTCGCATATAGACGAGTGAGTTTAGATTGGCTTTAGGCAGAATTATTTATGTGAATAGTCTTGTAAAAGAATCTCCAATGGCATTGATTTGGTCAATTCTTAACAACCAAAAGCAGTTCATGAATTGAAATGGAAAGGTATCCTAAATTATTATGAAGAGGAAGGCATCTTTGTGACGAGCGATGTAATATTAAAAAGTCCACAAAGCTTTGTTTTTTCTTTTGTTTTTATTGCAAAAGAAATTAAAAGTGGGAATCGAAATGACTGGAAATGACTAATGATTTGTCGAGCATGATGATCTCTTTTAGATTTAGTTGTATTTGGTAATAATTCTTGAGGAACTGTTAATACCCTTTTCCCCATTCATATATCTAATTAATGGCTATATTTAAATACTATGAAAGTTTCTTACATATGTTAATGTAATGCATGGAAGATTCGTATGTGTTAGGTCTTATTCATTACAAGTTGTGGCATGAGTAGTTTTCAATAGTGACATAACACCATATTTACCAATTCGAGCATATTGGATGGAATTTCGAACTTTGCCCCCACTTTCGCTTCCTCTCTTTATATATAATTCGAAATATACAAAAAAAACAAAAAAACTTTTATAGAGATAGTGTATAAAAATTTAGTTTTTGGCAATTAAGTAGATAGAATATTCTGAATATGGGTCAAAAGATGAGTCAAGGCGGCTAACGAACTCAATAAACTGGTTCAGCCAAGCTCGTACTTCGTCATGACTGTTCGAAATCACAAGCCGGCCCATAAGTCTTTTTTATTTTTATTTTTTCCTTTTTTAATATAAAATTTCGAGTTCGATTCGTCGAGTCAATGAGTTCAAGACCAAGCTCGAGTTTAATTATTTATCATAGTTCGAGTCTGATCTTAAATATATAATTTTTTAAAAGGAGTGAAAAGTGCTAAAAAAAATTCGCAAGTGCATTGCGCAGCTTATTAGAATAGATTGACATATTAAAATAGATTGATAGTATCTCTTACAATACTTTTATAGCAATAGTTCACACCTTGCCTCTAAGCCCATGTAAATATTAATTATCTATAATCTATACTAAGCATAATTGCTCAGCACCTTAGAGTAATTGACTCAATTAATTTAGTGTGTCATGGTTAATTATAATTTTACCATTCAATTATTTGTTTATTCAAATTTTAACCTTCAATTAAAAATTAATTTATTAAATATTTTAAATTAATAATAACTCTTAAAACATAAAACAATATTTGTATACATATATTTTATTGCACGGCCATAGAGCGTGATTAAAACACTAGTATATATAAACATTGATGGGTGTATAGTAACCATTGTTTTAAATAGCGCATTTGGCTCAAAACGCGATATAGCGCAACGAATAAAGCGTTCGTCTCAAAAAGCTTACGCTATATATGATATGGCACGCTATTCGCACAATTTAGCGCGCTATTTGTGCTATTTTGCGTTATTTCTTAAAATACCCATGCTATTTGCGACACCGAAACTGTTGAGCTGTCGACTTCAAATAATAATCTACTTTCATTGGTTAAGGATTTGGATACGTACTTAAGACCATTTGAAAGCCAAAGGAGTCTAGTTTCTAACAAAAATAACGACATTAAAAGATATTAAATATGGAGAAAGTGATGATCATTTGACTGCAAACTGACATGACAAATTAAGTGGCGGAAATTTGCAAAATCATCAAACTTTTGGTTCTTTTTTTTTTTTTTTGCGTCAAAATCCGTAGTTAATCAGTCCATAGATATTCCTCATTTTATCTTCATTGATTTTCATATTTTTGTTTAGTTTATAAGTCTTGTCAATAAAAGACCTCATTGTAATGAGGAAAAGATGCAAGAAAATATATTATTTTTTAGTCTTAGAGGATTTATTTGTGATCTCAACTCATAATTTCCTAGAGTAGATTTTATACTGAAGACCATTTTAAATTGATTTGTTTGCTTGCGTGTCTTATATATTTTATTTTTTTGGCTTTATACGACTTGTTCGAAAAGCTCACCCAATACACTACGTTATCTACGCTATGCAATATCGGAACTAAAACACGACACATTGTGCAATACACATTTTAAACATTGATAGTAACTACCTCAAATTAATTTGATTGTCAATCATAGTTACTATTTTACCCTTCATATATTTATATCCACACAAATTAACTATTTCTTTTACATACTCAAAAAAAATATACAATTAAAATTAATATTATGATTTCATTTATTAAACATTTTAAACTCTTAAAATGTAACATAATATGATATATATATATATATATATTAGATCTCAATGTTTAAAATACTAGTTATAATAATTAAATCGAATAATGAATATTATTTCTAATTTTATGTACCCAACAATTCATTTATCATGATGGGCTTGAGTCCAGTAACAACTTAAATACATATAACTCTAAATAGGCCCAACTCATTAAGCTTAATTCATATCATTTAGTCTTATCTAATTAGAAAATAAATATTCAAAGATAATCTCTCTTCTCTGCCTAAACCATATAGCTTATTTCTTTTTTAAATTAATTTATTTATTTTCTCTTTTATTATTTCTCATTCTCACTACCTCGCACTCGCACTCGCAGTATGCTGCTAACTAAACTACTAAAGCCCTCAGTTTTGTTTTCGTTTTTTGTCTTGTAAGAGAAGATTCAGAGAAACGGCAAAAGAAGAAAATGAAAAATCGAAATAGACATCATAATTTGCCCATCAATTTGGACGTTTTCTTACGTGTTCGATTGCTGATGTCCGAGCTCTGCAAGTGTCACTGTGCATGGAAGCCAAGAAAATGTTATATAAATCACCTTTTGCAACTTCTACTGATCACATCGACCGAAATACATTTATTTTTCCTTTTTGTTGTTGTTTGAGCAGCGTTAGTATCGAGAAGGAATGGCGAGAGACAACTCAAGCGGCGCTAGGGATTCCGTCCGCGGGAGGCCAAGTGGGCGACGGCCGGCTCGTGAAATCGAGAGGGTCCATGACGCTGAAGGGTTTGAAGCTGCTCCACTGTGCAGAATTTGCTTCGAACAACGTAACACTGAGAATCGTATGATTTTACACAACTTTGTTCTTGGAACCTCTTATTTTTTTCTGAGTAGGGTTTAGTTGCATGTTTTTTGAGTGGATGGGCGTCTTTGGTTGCTGCTTTATTTCGATGATTATAGTGATACCCTTTGATCTTTTGGTTCTTTTACTTGCCTTGATGGCAATGCTCAGCTCAATTGATTGATTTTTTTCATGTTAATTGGGGTAGATTAAATGATTATCACCATTGTGTTCTATAAAATTTCAAGATGAAAAATGTGGGAATTGGAAGGTAAGACCAGGCTTATGATGTTTGCCCTTCTCTCCTCACCTCAAGAAATTGTTAATGTCTCTATCTCTATGTATGTATGTTCATTTTTCGGTTTTTTTTTTACCATTGCTTGTCAATAAAAAACATAGGGCTTTTCTGATTGGTTAATTTGATGATTCGTTGTCTCCAGCATGTTCGGGGGTAAGCTAATCCGTTGACTTGATTTCCCGCGCACGTCATTGGGAATTTTACGGTTACAATTATTAGTTGTAATTTGTATTATTCGGTTTGTCGGCTGATAACTGGTTTGTCCTTTTTATCAGGTGAAGAATTGATCTCTCCGTGTCTGTGCAGAGGGACGCAGAAATACGTCCATCGCACATGCTTGGATAACTGGCGATCCGTGAAGGTGGGAATTCTTTCACTCTCTTGACGTAATGTCTGTCTGTCTGATCGTGCGCATATTGTCATAGTTCTGACAATGCGAAAAGTTGCTTTTGTTACATATGTTCAGGAAGGATTCACATTCTGTCATTGCACCACGTGCAATGCTCAGTTTCATCTGCGAGTGGTCGAGCAGAAGAGCTCATGGAGGGACATCAAGTTCAAGCTTTTCGTTGCTCGGGACTTGCTGCTTGCCTTCCTTGCTCTACAGCTTGTAAGTTCAGCGCATCATAGTACTGTTGTGTTCCCCATTGATTGCCCTAAACTGTTTGTGATCTTTTGTTTCGGTGAGACATAAATATATAAATGCCAGTTGTCGGTAGACCGACAAAAGGCATTATTCACGTGAATCTGCTTTTATTAGTTTGTTTTTCGGTTCAATATAACTCTGGCGGATGTGGCACGTGGGCAACTTTCTGTGCTCTTCCTCGTTTTGGTAATATTACGGCGATGTTCTTGTCGTTGTCTGGGAATGTTTTGATAGGTAAACTCCATGTGTCTGAAATAACCAACTAGATTCGATGGATGCGCTTATTGCATCATCTCAAAAGAGTTATTATTTATGCACGTGTTGCTATTAGTTTCAGCGCGACGGCGCTCGTATGGTAAGAAAATTTGGATCTGCGGGTATTACAAGACTTTCCCCTCATTGCAGGTGATTGCTGGAATTGGCTTCTTTGCTTACTGCATGGACAAATACACGCCTCGCAGCGAATCGCTCGTGAAAATCTGGGAAAGTACGATTTCGACGAATCCATTTCGCTACTACTACTCCGTCGGTTAGTGCACTCTTCCCTATCTCAGCTCTCTTCACTTTCAGCTTCAAAAGACTTTGATCAGCCATGAAAAAGTATCTCCTTTTCAATTAATGCATCTTTGATACCAATTATATCCATATGTAGATTAAGATATATCCTTACAAACTGATTCATCAGTTACCATAATTTAACAAAAAAAACAAAAATGCAGGCACTACGCAGTTCCTTTTGCTCCTGGGATTTGGGGGCTTTATGCTACATTATTACGCTGTGGGCAGCGAACAGTACAGAAACATCGTGCGCCGGGGGCTGTTGGATAACTTCTCGGTCGAAGGGGTTGTGGTCACTGTCGTCGCGCTGATAGTCGTCTTCGTAATACTCGGGTTTGTGTATAGTTACCTCGCCATTTCCATCGCGGTTCAAAGGATTTGGCAGAAGCACTATAACACCCTGGTGAAGAAAGAGCTCACCAAGGTATGCATTATCTCTTCACTATGCAATTCTTAATTGTTATAATACCATTCGTTTATATATATATATATATATATATATAAATATATAATGTCAGGAATATGTGGTGGAGAATGTCAATGGAGTTTACACTACTCCAGAGCTGGAGGCAAATCATGCAGAACGACTAAGAGCACTTAATCTTCTGTAGAAGGATGGCATTGGCATATGGTGGCTGGCAGCAAGCTGTAGCTGTAGTTATATATTGTTTAAAATTTTTTGGATTTTTAATGAATAAGACAATGATGGGTTGGGGATGTTGATGGCATTACATTATTTGTCTATGTTTTTTGTTATATGTTTGGGAGAATATGTTGGTGTGAAATGCGCCATATCATTTTTTATTGCCTTGAAGAATATGAATTTCGGGTTTGAGCTTCTCAGTTGAGGTTGGTTCTGACAATGTCATTGTTTATACCAACCGAGGGATTCCCATGTTTGTAGGGAAGATCTTTGTCCAATATTCCCATTAAAATGGACTCTTAGTAGCTCACCGTAGGTTTTCTCATGTCAGAAAAATAAAGTTTTCGTCTGCTTTTATGCTCCATTATATGGTCTTTTCAACGCTATAGCGCAATTTTTGCTAAAAAACGCGTTAAACACATGGAAAATAGTGTTTGTCACCAAAAGCGTATGCTATATATGACGTTGCACGCTATTTGCGCTATTTCTTAAAATAATCATGCTATTCAAAACTGTTGAGCTCTGAACTTCAAATAATAAATTGCTTTCATTGGCTTGGAATTCGGAGACGTAACTAATATTATTTGAAAGCCAAAGGAGTCTAGTTTCCAAAAAAATAATAATAATAATGACATTAAAAAAAGTTAAGTATGGAGAAAGTTATGATCGTTTGATTGCAGACTGACAATACGGATTAAGTGGCGGAAATTTAAAAAGTTCATCAAACTTGTGGTTTCTTTTGCATCAAAATTAGTAGCTCATTTAATCTGAATTGATTTTAATATTTTTTTAGTTTCTAAGTCTTGTCAATAAAAAACGAAAAAAAAATCGTTCTTTAACTTTAAGCTTGTTTATTAGAGGATTTTAAGTAGTCTAAATGGATTCGTAACTATACTCAATGAATAAGACGTGTTATTTGCCGTATATTTCACAATAAAGTAATAAGCCGACAATGTTGAAAACTATATTAGCTACAATATTTTATTTCATCAAGCTAACTCAACCAAAACGCAAGTTCTTCCTATGTTCAATAAGCTTCCCACTCATCAAACTCGGTAATAAATTAATTCTATACAGAAGAACACGTTGAAAAGTTCCAAATGGGACGTCATGGCTTTATTTTATTGAAAACCAAAATCACAAAAATAATACAAAGCTTTGTATAATACTTAAATTCAGATAATTGCTCGATTAACTAATTAATATAGATTCGACTATATATCCGACTTGGAAGAGCGATACTTAAACCATCTCCAACCGAAACATTAATTTTCAAGCTCAAACTCATTCTCAAACTCAAAATGCAGTAATTTATCTCCAACCGTTAAACGCATTCGCAAACTCAAAAGTATATTCTCGTAATATTCACTTCCACACCAATTTTTGTAACTTTTCAATTCTACCTACATATATAATAACTTTAAAAAATAATATTTAATTTTTGTATTATATATAAATGAAATATAAAAAATAAATAATAAGATATAATATATCTTAATTATTAATAAATAACTAAGCAATATATTTTTATGTATTATTTTATTTTTATTTATGGTTGATTTAGTAATTAAAAATAAATAAAGGTCTCTAAAGTAATTATAAAAGTACAAACCCAAAAAATGAGTTCAAACCCAAAAATGGGTTTATATAGGAGAAAAAATTGGAACCATTTTACCCCATTTTTTTAGTTTTGGGGTACGGTTGGAGATGGTCTGATCCGAACCCTTTTAAATAAATAATATTAAATTTCTATTTAAATAAATATTTCCAACAAGCATAGCCTCACAGCCACTGCCCCGTGTTTTCTTCCCTTCATGCATTGGGTGCGCGTGCGTGGAGGAATATCTACAACAGAGTTGATGTCAGCCAATGTTTTGAAAACCGGACCGGACCGGTCAGAAATCCAGTTCGGATTCGGTCCGGTTCAAGCTTTAATTTAAAAAAGAAAAAAGAAAAAACCGAAAATAAAATAAAATGATAAATATACAAGATAATTTTCAAATATATTGTTGTAGCCTAGTTGTGCGTTCAATTCCTTTTTAGCACATTAAACTTTATTTCAAATTAATTTTTGACCCCTCATTTACAATTTATCTTTAAATACATTTTATTTTTATTTAATTTTCACCCCTAATTTACAAATTTAATTTTTGACATCCCATTTTATAATTACTTTTCAATCCTCCAATACATTTTATTTGATTTGATTTATTCATAAAATATAATTTTATTATATCGGTTTTATACCCATTAAACCAGTAAACCTTAAACCACAAAAAATTCGATTCGGTTCGAAAACTCCGTTTCAAAATCATGATGTCAACACAACCATGAGGTGTAATCCGATCGATCCGAGGGTCAGCAGATCCTCGTCCCAACGTAGGTTTGTCCCTAGTTTCATTTGAGGCGGGATCCTCTCAATTAAAAAATGAGGTTAATTTCCATTCAAAATGATTTTATTCGGAGTTAAGTTATTAAGAGAACACCTTCTACAAAAATATTTTTTAGTCTTGTAATTTAGGTAATTAAAGCATTATAGGGACATCAAATTTAGGGGATGGCATTATAGGGACAGTAACTTTCAAAATTAGGGACATTATACGTCGAAACCCTAGATTTTGCTCCAAATTATCGGATTCCAGCTTATAATCTAGTGTTCCGGCGAAATTTAGGGGTGGCGTTATACGGACAATAACTTTCAGAATTAAGTAATTTTGTAACAAAATCTAGGGTTCTGGCGTATAACGTTCAAAATTGCTTAATTTTAAACATTATTGTCCGTATAATGCCACCCATTAAATTCGATGTCACTATAATACCAACATCCCTAAATTAATGGATTAAAAAAAAGTAATTAACCCAAAAAATAATAATAGGAGGTACATGTCTACTCTAACAAGTCAAATTATGACACCTATAGCTATTAATTTGTGCATTTGTATTTATGTCTACTATCACGGACCACCAGGTTCTAATCTAATCTAGAGCCGTGTGTATATAAGAAGCCGCGTGAATATCGTGGAGCCACTCTAAAATAAATAAATAAATAAATAATAGCATCTCTTTCTTATCTACACACCACACTTATCTCTCCTCTGTTCAAATATTCAAAACCGCGTCGCCTTTGTTAGGTATTTATTCAAAGAACCAATAAATAAATAAAAAAAAACACATAAATTCAAGATTTGGTGGTTTTTTTTTATTGTCTGGTTTGACGTGAAGGAGACGTAACAAGCAACTCAATTAATTTAAATAAAATTTTAAAGCCTATTAATATCTGAAAATGCACCTTATTATTCTCGTGCAACCATAAAATAAAATGGAAAATAAATCAGCTAAACTTACCCAACACAAACCAATAATTATATAATATAATATCAACGATCCAATGTAGGTACGTGGTCATATTTGAATTTATAATCTAAAATTAGAAAAATAATAATAATAAAAAGCCAGGTGGACTGATGGCTTCCAATCAATGAAAATGCAACATTTTCCTCTTTCTAGGTGCTTCTAGGCAACTAAATTAATTAACTAATGGCAAATGTAGTTACAAAATCCATGATTTTAACGCAGCGAATAATGATGTGCTATGTGATTCGCATCACAGGGGAGGCTCCGAAGCCAAGCCGAGCCACGAGCCCGGCTCGGACTTAACCACAGGCTCGGTAGCAAAGCTCGCCGGTTTGGTCGCTGGGTAAGGCGAGCTAGCAACGATCCTATCCTTTCTCTTCTCCAAGAACCGAGCTAGTGATTTCTTCCTAGCTATGGGCAGATCGGAAAGAGGCAGATCGGAAAGAGGCAGCAGATCTGCAAATTAACATGCGTAACTTGCATCAGAAATAGACAATACACCATCGTTGTCGTGAATATAATAGTACATATCTAAGTTGCAATCTTGGATGAAGAAGGTTAAGTGCTTACGGGGAGGAGGAGGAGGAGGAAGAGTGGACTGAGGAGAGTGGAGGGGCGTGGCGGCGGCGGAGTCAGGAGGGCTCTGGGCGGCGGCACGTGGTGGAGGAGGTGCTGATCTGCGGGCGAGGTCTAGGATTTCCTCCGCCTTCTCCGCCGGAAAATTTGCAAAGACCATGACTTGACCACCGTAGAAGATTGTCAAAGGCTGATCTTGCTTCTTGACAACACTGCAACCCAGAAAACAAACACTCATATGAGCTTTTATGAAAACAAATCTACAAACTGTACATAGATTTGTGTTCCCAGGATTTAATCAAGAACATCGATTCATTCACCATTAAAGAAACCATTAAACGCCAGATTTAGACTGAGGTTATCTATCCTTTTCAAGCCACTCAAACCAAAGGCATACATACAGATTCTCTTATCTTACACTTTTTAGACCTAATTAATAATAAAAAAAAAAATCCCAAATCGATTCAAGACAAGGACGATGAATCGTCGTCATACAAATACCTGATATCTGATCTGGCCGTGTTTACATCTCCACCCGACTTCTCGATCATCGGCAACAAATTCAAAGTCCCTGAATTGCAAAATTAAAGCAATTTTAGTACCAATGATTTAGGGAAAACAGAACAAATAAAGAAAACAATTAATCCCTCAGCAGGCAAGCAGACAGACGAGCGATTAAATTGACATCGTAGCGCACCTTTAGGCTCCGCCGCGTTGGAAGTCGCCAAGCCAAGGGTTAGATCTCCGAAGCTGCCATTCTCTTTCAGATACTGACTCAAACGACTACACGTCTGTGAGAAGTTAGACCTCCCGCAGGAAAACTTCCCCGAAGAATCTAATCTCGACGCCATATCTCTGGTTGAACGAATCTTTTCCTTGCTCGTAGTAGGTTTTGGTGTTTCTCTTGTCGGCTAGATATGAAGTTGAAATGAATAGACAATGAATGAATGAAGGGAGTGGTTTGTAGTATATATTTATACAGATAAAGAAAGCTAACCTTCCTTCCTACTTTGCGTGTGGGTTAATTAATTTTAACTAATTTATTATTAATTGAAATAAATAAATGTGCTTTGAGATAATAAAAGCACGTGGAATATGTGTCTGTGTACTTCAAGTCTTCATTTCAATCAAGTTGATGCGGTTGGCTGGGGCCCACCAAACGCACCGTAGACTACTTTTTTTATTTTTTCATACATATTTAATTTTTTTATTTTTCTTTGTTCAATTATTATTTAAAAAGAAAACAATAATATATTGAAAGTGGCGTTCGTAGATTATTTTTTATTTTAGGTAAAAGGAGCACGTGGTTTATATACGTAGAACAAAGCATAAGGTTGCGTGTGTATACTGTGTTGGATTACTGTTTTTTTTAGGATAATTTACAACATTTTTAAATATTTCCTGTAAATTATAATATGGATTATGGTGGATTATGGAACATGCTGTGTCGTGAATCGTGCAAAAGCCTAGTCCACGTATTCTTTTATAAAATCTATCGTATCAATTTTTTTTTTTTTTGGATGATTACACTTTGTAATTGTAAAATAAATTTCTAATTAAGATTTTTTTTATTTCATGCCTAAATAGTATTTACGACCTATTTTGTCAGAAAAATTTGATAAAGCCCACAGTTCTCACATTGATTTATTGAAGTTTTTTTGAGTTACAATTATATAAATAGTTGGAAAAAAAAAAGTTTTTATATAATTAAAAATATATATTTTTCTTTATTATTTTCCAATTAATAAATCAAAATTAAAAAACTCAAGAAAAATAATATAATAAATCCGACGATTCCAAACCGTAAACGAACCGTGGTTAATCGCAGTTCTATTACGGTTCAATGTTTCGGTCCAACCGGAACCGACAATTCCAAACTGGAAACCAGAACCAGAACCGATTGAATACCTCTAATGCCAAGTTATATTTTCAACTTATTTTATTAATAAATGATACAGGCCTAAATTTGCTTCAACATGTTTTGCTAATGACATAATTTTGCATTGTCAAATATAATGATTCAATTTTTTTTTTAAAAAAAGTCACTATATTTAGTAATCTAGTTTTGTAATTGTCAGTAATTAATTAATAAGTTTTACGTATGTTTTAAAATAGAATATTTTAATAAAATATGACTACATGATTGATCACTTTGTAGCATACTTTGTGGTGTACTACTTTGCATCAGTGGTGGACTTAGCATTCTATAACTGGGGTCAAAAGAGGCTCTCAGCCCAGCCCAATTAGTCCAGCTTAAGTATGGGTAAACTAAAATATAATAAAATAAATGAAGGAATCGTTCCCAATGCAATTTAATGGTAAAAGATTTATTACCACTATAACAATCATTATGCCATATACAACTTTGCTTTCAAATAATTATGCATATATAATAGTAAGTTTTGTGTTGGCTGCACTGGCGGAGTGAGTACTAGAATTTTTTTTTTTTTTTTCCTTCATAATTTGATAAGGTAGATTATAAATGACCCCACTGAAATTTTATATTTATATTGGACCCCTTGTAAAATTGTATTACTTACATTTGGACCCCTTGAAAAATTTTGTTACTTACATTTGGACCCCACTAGACCAACTGGCTCCGCCACTGGGCCTGGCTGGGGGGTCAACTGACCTGACCACCCAAAGCCCAACGTGGATCCGCCCCTGCCTGGTACTTCTCAATTTTGTTCTCAAGACGACCTACTCGGTCGGGTTTGTGAACTTCTTGATGAAAACACTTCAACATGGGACCACGACAAGCTCAACCCTGTTTCTTTTTCTTCCTTGCCCAGAAAGTGGCCGAGATTCCTTTGAAGTCCCCGTGCTCTAGAGATAAGCTTATTTGGTTGGGAGAGAAAAATGGCCATTTCATTGTCAGATCAACATACATGATGATCAATCTCAGCAAGTGAGAGTAGATTACTGTTTGATTGAATTAGGCAGCGACAGTATACTTATTATGGCAGCTTTGGAAGACAACGTAATTTATGGATAAATATTTGGGGGTCTGAAAAGGACATACTGGAACGGTGGAGTGGATTGAAGAAAACCATGATTATGTACCAAGAAATCGGCCAAGGAAATGAGCCTCAAAAGATGAAGAAAGAAACAAAAAATAAAAATTCAAAAATCATAATCAATATCAGACACATTTTGAGAAACAGACTCTCTAAGCAACCTCCCACCTGTTGGGGTACAATTTTCATACGTACATATATTTTTATATATAATAATATATATTATATCGAACGTACACGTGAATATAAATCTGATTTTATTGTCGAGACTAGTATTAGACGATATGTCCTTAAAACGATATTGCTCCACTTATGTTGCTTACGGAATATGACAATCGTTTTCCAATATACAACGACAATCATCTCGTAATAGGAGCACTTCGAATTACAAGACCAACGAACTTATTCGATGTTTTTTGTACTCTCATACGAGTTCGGAATATGAAATATACTAAATATATTTCATGAAAAGAGAAGAAAGAAACTCATATGATTTCTATGACTCGAGAAGATGTTCGAGGTGTTGGAAATGAGCAAATGAGGCTTCTTATTTATAGATGAGGGCTGGAATATGCTGAAAGGTTGTAATTAATCACGATTACTAACAACTTTTCACTTTTGAAAAAGAAATAACTTTTAGCTAATTGTTACTTCTATTAGCCAAGTTTTATGTCTTTTCATTAATAAATTAATTTTCTATAAATAATTCCAACAATCACCCACATAAATAGAAATTAATGCCTAAATGCATGTTGACACTAGCGACAGTCCAATCGACAAGTCAATGCATCTGGATAGATAGCTTGTGGCTTTGAATCTTCCGTAGTGAAATGATATCGAGCATACTCGCTAGCAGTGAATGCGATGTCTTGAACTGCCCAACTTTTTGTGTATACTAAGACAACAATACCCATACAATGACTTATCTCATATCTTTTAGTTCTCATAATTTGTTCTATTTTGGTCATGGATGCGATCATGATTCTTGAGTGTTTTATTGAAGCAGCTCGTCTTCACACTCACATAGGTGACACATCTATAAAGAGCATTCTACCAATACACCACTTTATAAAGGTATAAAAATCATTAAGAGTCAAAACTCAACCTCACTACCTGTAGTAGAACAATACTTATTCATCCTATGAAGGGATATGGAAATATGTCTTGTGTGTTGTAGCACAACTTCCGTAACTTAGTTGTCCCATTGAACCAAGATCTTGGGATCTCCAGTCAACAAGGTTTGGTGTCCGCTATAGTCAGATTTGTAATCTCATTCCTCTTTATATGCAGTTTACATGATCTCGGATTATTCTCTTTGTAAGAGGGTCTCTCAAATTTTCATTCTATTTGACATCGTCGATTGCAATCACTTCATTTGAGATCAACTGCTTAATGGTATCGTGTCTACGATGCGTGTGTCGAGACTTACCATTTTATATACTACTCTGTGTCTTTCTAATAACATACACAAGTTCGTTTAGATTCTTTTGTATAGTACATCCAATTTGCATCACAAAACCCGTTCTATACTAAATGATACGTTTCTTTATATCATTCATATGTGCTTTTGATATACATAAATCAATCTGTATTACTGTCGATTGGCCATCACAATGTAATAGTACGACACATAATCTTAAAACGATATTTGTGGTAAACTGATTTTATTTATCGACATCGACACCACCCTCATCGTACAGATCGATGTTGTCGCACGGCGGCGGGAAAATGCTCCCCACCACACTGCCCCGAACGTAAGCGCACTGAAACACATGCCTCTTCTTGTGCGGCATCACGCCCACGGACACGTCCCTAAAGCTCGCACCCCTCACGGGAATCACTTTGCTCCGTGGATACGAACGGGCACCCGCACGTTCTTTCCATGCACGTACTCTTAGCTCATGCCCTCGAGCATGGGGTTGGTCCCCGGTCAAATCCCTTGTCCGGGCGCTCGTTGTAGTCCGTCTTGATCACGATTCCGACCCAGGCGTTCTCGAACGTGAGGTTCCGGTACCTGACGCCTCTGACGTACTTGCCCCTTCTGGGGGCCGTCCTGATCCTAACCGTCGCCTCGAGTCCCATATGTGGATGTTCTCGACCGTCACGTTCGACACCCCGCCCGACATCTAGCTCCCTATCAATAATCCCGCGCTGATAAGATCGAGGAAAAGAGAAAAATTCGATTGAGATTCATAGATTTTTTTAAGCTAAATCTAAAACTCTACTATGAGCCAGAAAATTACGTAAATGGAGTGCAGTCTAATTAGACATCATACTTCAATATTTTCTAAAAATTTTCAATGGGGTTATTTTACTTTAACTTTGTTTAAATTTAGTCCAATCATTTAAAACTTCAATATATATTATTAATAATAATTATTTTCAATGAGGCCTAGGGGTTAAGAATTATGTCTTAAGATGTTGGCAAGGTCGTAGGCTCGAATCCGTCCCGCGTTCCCAATATCTTAAGGGGACTGTCAAACATGGACATGTCCTAGTGTGACTTACTTGGCTGGCGTAGTTAGCAGACTATTGTGTTAGCCTTCGGGATTTACATGGCTATTAAGGTCGGAGTTCCCCGTGTTACGAAAAAAAATCCTCTCTATGGATTGTTGTCGTACCTGACCATGGAGCGGATAATGAGGTTTCGGAAGAGTATATTGTTCGAAGGTCGTCCATAAGAAATTAAGTATTGATCCCAACCGCTTTTTATTGCAACACCGTCATCTCCGACGCTGATGTAGCAGTACTCGATAATTATATCCTCGCATGAATCTGTTGAAAGCAACAGAATCTCGTAAGCTGATAAGATTTGCAAGGTTTCATAATCAAGTTAATCGAACTAAACGTGGAATTCCGTCAAGTTTTATAATCAGGAATCAACTTCGTGTCTTTCAATTGCAATTGTTGCATGCATTGTGTGAATTGCATCCGTCTAGCATCTTAGTGGTTCACATACTCGACACTCTATCGTACATTGCTAGTAATGCCTTCAATTGCTCAAAGTCTATCTTGTACACAGAGATTCAAACATGGGCACAACAACGAACATGAAATAGATTTCGTCCAAATGATAATGCTTTGATTTTCTTGATCTTATCTTTCATACCCTTAATAGCCACGTTGTTGCTAGAAGCATTATCAACTGCAACCATAAAGACCTTGTTTTCAATACCCAACTCTTTCATACTTTGACGATTACATCAGAAATCTAAATGCCTCCCCTAGGTGGTGGAATATTAATGAAGCTTAAAATTATCTTTTGAAGTTTTTCCAATTAGAATCAACCCAATGTCCCGTCACCACCATGTATTCTATCTTTTGATTTTTAGATTTCCAACAATATGTCGTCATAGAAATCCGATCAACAGCCTCGAGACACTTTTTCAACACCTTGTTTTCGACTTCATAAACTTTCACACAATCGGATTTGCACGTGATTCTACTAACTCTTTGCCATTCAAGCATTCCCGTCTTCATCATCAAATTGAATCCCTCCTCATCCAAAATAGTAAACGGATGTTCATGCATCATAACCCAATGAGCGGCTGCCTTTGGTAATGTCAAATTTTCCCGAATGCACGAAAGGAAAGCATTGAGATGGAGAATCGACCGGCATGAAGTTCAATTTTGAATTTTGTGCACTTTCACACAATGCAATTATTCGCTTTGCACATTGTCTTTCGATGCCTAATATGGGTATTTTAGACTTTTCACTCATGATATTATAATAATATATAAAAAATATATGAGCTCTATAAGCTCGACGAACTATTGAGCCCATATAAATCCAGCTCGAGCATGGCTCGATTATTATCGGGCCGGCTCGAGTTCGGCTCGAACTCGGCACAAATCAAACTCAAATCGAGTTTTGACCGAGCGGCTCGCGACAGTTCGGCTCGTTTTCACCCCTAGCGGAGATAGGTAAAAAATGTAAAGGAAATTATATAAGTGGGTTGGACGTGGGAATCAAATTCGAAGTTTAATGATCATCTATTATATAATATATATATATATATATATATATATACATATTATATATTATATATGCCTCCTAAAAACTGTCAAATATTAATTTAATTTGGTCTGTCAAACAAATTTATTATTATACCCTTTAACTTTTAATTTTACAAACAAAATTATTATTTTACCCTTAATTTATATATTCGAGCACTGTGCATAAAATAATAGTTCTAATTATTGACTAGCACATGCTTTAAAAAAAGATGAAAATTGAGATTAATATAGATTATCTCTTCGCAATAGCATATAGGTGGACCTACAATAATTTCTATTCTGTTATAAAAATATTAATTGTGATTAATATTATATCAAGATTATTTTATTATAATATACTTATATTAAGATTATAATGATAATATAGCTTATAATATAAAGAGGGAGAGATTAGCGAGAGATTAAATATTTCAATACTTAGTGTAATTTACAATGAACTCTAATCACCTATTTATACTACTAATAATTCACTATTACAACTAATCACATTAATTACAATTATACACCTCACACTAAAATACAAACTCTTCAATTAAATACCTCATCTTATCATCTTATCATCTCATCAACATTTAATACAATACTTCCAAATCATCAATCATTTAACTAATATTATTATTTAAAACATCCACATTATTTAATTATTTCATAATACTCCCCCTTGGATGTTTTCAAAGAATATGCCTCGTTAAAACCTTATTATGAAAAACTCAATGGGATAAAAACCTAATGAAGGAAAAAGAGTACATGATTCTTTTAGATACGCTTTCGATTGTTGCCTCATTAAAAACCTTACTGGAAAACCACATGGAAAAACCTCAGTGAAGGAAAAAGAGTGCAACGCGTATTTACTCCCCCTGATGATAACATCATTCCAAATCTCGAAGTCTTCGAACTCCAATTGAATATACCAATCTTTTGAAAATTATTGGGGGAAGTGCTTTCGTGAATAAATCTGCAAGATTTTCACTTGATCGCACTTGTTGTACATCAATATCACCATTTTTCTCTAAATCATGTGTAAAGAAAATTTTGGTGAAATATGTTTGTTCTATCTCCCTTAATATATCCTTCCTTTAATTGGGCAATGCATGCAGCATTATCTTCATATAAAATCGTAGGAAGTAACTTTTTCGATAATACCCACAAGTTTGTTGTATATGCTCAATTATCGATCGCAACCAAACACATTCTCGGCTAGCTTCATGAATAGCTAAAATTTCCGCATGATTAGAAGAAGTAGCCGTTAAACTTTGTTTAACTGACCGCCATGAAATAGCAGTTCCGCCATGTGTAAATAAATAGCCCGTTTGCGATCGACCATTATGTGGGTCAGATAGAAAACCAGCATCTGCATACCCAATCAAATCTGTTTTGATTCATTAGAATAGAACAATCCCATATCAGTTGTTCCTTGAAGGTATCGAAAAATCGCTTAATTCCATTCCAATGTCTACGAGTCGGTGACGAACTATATCTCGCCAATAGATTCACAGCGAACGCTATATCAGGTCGCGTATGACTCGTTAAATACATTAGGGCTCCAATAGCACTGAGATATGGTACTTCAGGACCAAGTAGTTCTTCATCGTTTTCGCAAGGTCTAAACGGATCTTTTTCACATCTAAAGATCGAACAATCATTGGAGTATCCAATGGATGAGCTTTATCCATATAAAATCTTTTCAATACCTTTTTCGTATAAGTCTCTGATGTACGAATATCCCATTCTTTAAATATTCAATTTGCAGTCCAAGACAAAATTTCGTTTTACCGAGATCTTTCATTTCAAACTCTTTTTTCAAACAATTAACGGCTTTTGATAACTCTTCAGGAGTTCCAATTATGTTAATATCATCAACATAAACTGAAATGATGACAAATTCATTTCCAGATCTTTTCATAAATATGCACGGGCAAGTTTGATTATTTTTATCCCTCTTTCGATAAATATTCACTTAGGCGATTATACCACATACGCCCAGATTGCTTTAATCCATAAAGCGATTTATTTAGCTTGATTGAGTACTCATTTCGGGGCCCTGAATTTTCAGGTAACTGAAATCCCTCGGGAAGTTTCATATATATCACTATCAAGTGATCCATATAAATAAGCGGTGACAACATCCATTAGACGCATATCGAGTCCTTCACGTACTGCCAGACTAATTAAATAACGAAAAGTAGTTGCATCCACCACAGGAGAATACGTCTCCTCATAATCAATACCAGGTCGTTGTGAAAAGCCTTGTGCAACAAGCCGTGCTTTGTATCTCACAATTTCACCGTTTTCATTTCTCTTTCTAATGAAAACCCATTTATATCCAACCGGCTTTACATTTTCTGGTATGCGGACTACAGGTCCGAAAACTTTTCGTTTCTCAAGTGATTTTAATTCTGCCTCGATTGCATCTTTCCATTTTGGCCAATCATTTCTTTGTCTGCATTCTTTTACAGACCCTGGTTCATGATCTCATTCTCATTTATCTCATTCATTTCATGTAGCGCTACGTTAAATGAGAATTTATTGTCAACGTTGACTTTTTCTCGGTTCCATCTAATTCCATTTTGGGCATAATTTATGAGATCTCTTCATTATCATTATTCTAAAAATCAGGTACCTGATTTCCATTATCATAATCATTAATGCCCATTGACTCTTCTAGAGTCGATAAATCCTCGACTGGACCATTCTTATTATTTGCTCCTTTTCTTTTTCGAGGATTTTTATCTTTGGAACCCGATGGCCTACCACGTTTTAGTTGTGGCTTAGGCTCGATCATTATATGTTCTCCAGGAACATTAACTTTTGCAGGAGCATTAACAGCTGGTATATGTGACTTAGTCACTCTTTTAAGGTCAGTAAAGCTATCTGGCAGTTGATTAGCTAATCCTTGTAAATGAATTATCTTTTGAACTTCTAGTTCACATTCTTTCGTTCGAGGATCATAATGATTTAGCGATAATTCATTCCAACTAATACTCATTTCCAGCTGTTTCTTTTCTCCCCTAATGTCGGAAAATTCGATTCATCGAAATGACAATCGGCAAATCTAGCCGTAAATAAATCTCCAGTTAGAGGTTCTAAATATTTTATTATCGATGGAGATTCAAATCCGACATATATTCCCAACCTCCTTTGAGGTCCCATCTTAGTGCGTTGTGGTGGAGCAATTGGAACATATACCGCACATCCAAAAATTCTCAGATGGGAAATATTTGGTTCCTGACCATAAACCATTTGTATCGGGGAGATATCGTTATAACTTGTTGGCCTGATGCGGATTAGTGCCGCTGCATGTAATATAGCATGTCCCCAACAAGATGAATGAAGTTTCGACTTCATTAATAATGGTCTTGCAATTAATTGCAGCCTTTTAATCAACGATTCTGCAAGACCGTTTTGCGTATGTACATGTGGCACGGGGTGCTCAACATCAATTCCAATAGACATGCAATATTCATTAAATGCCTTGAAGTAAATTCACCAGCATTATCAAGGCGTTTTCTTTATTGGAAAGTCCGGAAAATGTGCTCTTAATCGAATCAACTGAGCAAGCAATCTCGCAAAAGCTACATTCCGTGTTGATAACAAACACACATGAGACCATCTAGTTGATGCATCAATCAATACCATGAAATATCTAAATGGTCCACACGATGGATGTATCGGTCCACAAATATCACCTTGTATACGCTCCAAAAATCTTATGGATTCATTCTTTATTTTTACTGGTGATGGACGAATAATCAACTTCCCTTTAGAGCAAGCAGCACATGATAATTCATTAGATTGAAGAATCTTCTGGTTCTTCATTAAATGTCCACGTGAATTTTGAATTATTCTCCGCATCATAATTGAACCGGGATGGCCCAACCGGTCATGCCAAACAACAAATGTATTATCATTAGTAAACTTCTGGTTTACGATAGCATGCGATTCAATTGTTTTAACATACGTATAATACAATCCAGAGTCAAATGAATGTAATATTTCAACAACTCGTTTATCATTCGAAACCACTTTTGTAATGTGCAAATATTCAATATTTCTCTTTTCTGCAGTCTCAATGTGATATCCATTATGTCGAATAGCTTTAAAGCTCAATAAATTTCTTTGAGACTTAGGAGAATATAAGGCATTATCAATTATTAGCCTTGTCCCTCTGGGCAGTATAATATTGGCTCTTCCGGAGCCCTCAATTATATTTGTGCTACCCGATATAGTGATAACACTTGTTTCTTTCATTTCAAGATGGGAGAATATTTCTTATTTCTTAGAATCGTATTAGTCGTTGCACAATCTGCAAGACATAACTCCCATTGCACATGCTTGTATCCATTGAATTGATAAATATATAATAACTAGAATTATTAAATAAATAAGCGTCAAAATAAAATTATATATATAAAGATAAAATAATAAATAAATAATGCTTAAATAAAATTTATAACGACACTTCAGTTTTCTTTATTTGGATCTTTAACAAAAATATTCAAATGAGCATAGGATCTAGCACCAATTTTCTGAAATATCGTAATCTTGAGCAAAATTTAATTTCATCGACACTTCACTTTTAATTGCTCTTTATAAAGATCAACGGGATCTTTGGGTGCGAATAATAACCAACGATAATATATAATAATCTTTATATTGCTCAATACATCTTTCTCAATCATATACTAGTTGTCCACTTCGGGGGAAATATTAATAATAACCACGATAAATATAATGTTCACGACCACTTTTATTGTTTGCGCATACATTCACTTCAGGGAATGCAACATAATCATTTAGTCGGACTTATGTTTTTCATTCATCCATCATAATATTTTCTGATCATTTTCTCACGATATTTATTCGTATTATATCCGATGGACTGAACGTGGTGAATGCTTTATAATATACCGAAGTAATTGCGTAAATCACTAGCAAGTATAAAATCGAGAGTGATAAATCAAAGTTTGCCAAATTCAATATATTGATATCATAAAAATAAAATCATCATTAAAATATTAAAAGGAAAAATTATAATTAATCTTCTTTTATATCTTCTTTTGTAAAAGTTCTAATGAAAAACGATATCCACATCCAAATAACTGTCGCCGTAATAATAATCATAAGTAATAGATCAAACATCGGACAAAGCGTCATCCTTCAAAATAAAATATATTTCAGTAATTATAATATTAAAGAAAAATTATAATTAATAATTATATTTTAAAAACATTGGTAAAAACATTATCCACATAGCCGTAAGAATCACCGTAAATAAAGTAAGCAACAGAAGATCCATCTTTGTATAAAACGACATGATTCTATAAGATGAATAAGAACATAATAATCAGATAACATATAAATCAATGATAAAATATATGTATAGTTTCATAAAATGCGTTCTTTATTATTTCATAATTATTATCCAAGCTCGGGTAAGATTGTGGTAATAAAATTTGTCCATTGTCCAAAATCTGTTCGATCCAATAATAACTTCAAAATTGCTCAATAAATAAATTAATATATGCCGCTACAGAGGTGGGGATAACCACAAGACCTCGTGGGCTTTTAGTGTTGTGTACGTGAATATATAAAAATAAATAAATCGTAAATAAAAATTCCACACACCACCACGGGGTATGGAAATCTGGACCTCTCGTCACTTATAGTGAACGATATTCCGCGAAACCACTCGGGTATTGGCGTTTAGTTATAAAACTTTTAAAATATACTTTTATAATATATATTTTTAAATTAATCACAATTAATATATGATTAGTATAAATTAAATATTAAATTACCGTACCTCGACTAAACTCGTACGAGATCTTCGACGGAGGTTGATCTTGACGACGGAGAGCGTTCGTGCTGATAACGTGTTATAAAATATTAATTGTGATTAATATTATATCAAGATTATTTTATTATAATACTTATATTAAGATTATAATGATATAGCTTAATATAAAGAGAGAGAGATTAGAGAGAGATTAAATATTTCAATACTTAGTGTAATTTACAATGAACTCTAATCACCTATTTATACTACTACCAATTCACTATTACAACTAATCACATTAATTACAATTATACACCTCACACTAAAATACAAACTCTTCAATTAAACACCTCATCTTATCATCTTATCATCTCATCAACATTTAATACAATACTTCCAAATCATCAATCATTTAACTAATATTATTATTTAAAACATCCACATTATTTAATTATTTCATAATATATTCTATAATAAAAAAACCTGCAATAATTATCGACCCAAACCAAAACCATTCCACGCTTGCTAGATTTTTTATATAACGTGTTTGTTTGATATTTACCAAAACTATACATCATTAATAAAATCTAAACATAAGACTACTTAATCACTGGTCGTGATTCATGACTTAATTTCTTAAACCGATTAGAAAAATGGCTTATTTTGTCACTTTATTAAATTAAAAGCATCTCATTAATTCTTTCCGTTATTTTTAGCTTTTATTTGCGGAAGTTTTCAATTCCGAATATTTAATGGTTAGCATATAAATATTGTTTATGATTTGATAAAAAAATAATCTCAAAGCATATCTCGTTATATACGGAACGGAACTGAAAATAATAATAACACAATCTCAATATAAATTGAAAAGACTTGGGACCAAAGACACAAACACGTCTTCCTCGTATTATTTTCTCAACAATAATTTTGCTTCAGGCGAGGCAAATCAATGTATACCAAATATGACAAACCTGCAATAAAGTAATACCATAGAAAATTAAATAAATAATTAAATTACTGTTATACAACAAATCTAGCCCGAGGTGTCGCGAATAATACATTACATCGATCATATATATATATATTGGACTCTGTAAAGAAAAATCTCATCGGCAGAAGCCCTTATAACATCTCGCAGGCAGCTGTGAATGTGATCTCTATCCCTTTAGGACAAGAATTAACCGTTACACTTACAATTTTAGGTCTTTGCATCTTCAAGCTGTCCAGGTTTCTCTCGATCTGTGTTATATATATATATATATATATATATATATATATATATATATATATGTACTTCTCAGCTTCTAGGGCTAGCATATGAAAAAAAAAAATCACATAGAAAAACTTGTGTGTATCGTGAAAATAATATTGCTAAACAGAAGAAGGAAACAATTCGAATAGTAATGATATATCAAGTGTGGAATAATTGTGTAGTGATGATATGAACTTATAATTATAACATCTGTGTCGAGATTCAAGCTGCAATTGATTCGCTTTTCAACCGTGTTTATGCGTGTGTGTCGATCTCGGCAACTCGAACAATCGCACGCTCAATCGAGCTGAAATCGCAGCTCAAAAACACAGAAAATGAAAACCGAATTTACGTGGTTCGGCCGAATTTCGGCCTACGTCCACGGACCAACAGAACCTCGCTTTGTATTGCTCACCAACACAAAAGTTACAGATCTCCGTGTCTTCTACAAATCTCTAGTTGATAACTCTCGCTAATTCTAACCTTAGCAAAAGTTACGAGCTCTCAAAGTGATTAGGTTGAAACTGAATTTATGGTATTTATAATATATCTCTGTTGCTTCCATGCATTGACGGGTAGTACCATGCGCTGCTCAACTTGTACAATGCGCGCTGCATCTCAGCCATCGACCCTTCTCGCGCCAGATCCAACGGTCCCTGTTTAAACGCTGAGATTTAACCTCAGCCCTTAATCTTCTGCGAGCTAGATCTAACGCCCCGCGTTGAATCCGCCAGCTTCAAACGCTCACCATTAGATCGCGCGAGCTCAAGATCCGACGACTACTGTTCATCTTCAAGACTTAGACAGAATTTAGGCTTTAATCCATGTTCTTCAAACTTGTGATCGTCCGGCCATGTTTCCGGCCGTCTCTCGATCTAGCTCCGGCGAGTTTAGGCTCATAATTCCCAACAATCTGTAATTTAATTACATCGTCGTTATTTTGCTTTTTCAGACAGACCAACAAAAAAAATTAATTGTCCTCGAATTTCATTGGCCTTCTTTATTTATTTTGCCGTTACTTATTTGTCTTCTTTGCCACGATTGAACATACAGTTTGGACCTCAAGCTTTCAAATTTAATATACATTAATAATATATCCCCGCAACCATCAATACATATTGCCGTTGTTATAGTCATCTTCTTGAATCCTTTTTCTCTCTTTACCTTGTTATATATTCAAGAGGAAGATAGATTATTGCCGTGGGAGTGTAGCTGTTAGGATCGGTTACTGTGTTTAGAGGGGGTGAATAAACACTTCACTATTTTTCGGTTTCTGGTTACTAGAATGGTCGGATACTGATATCAGTCTCTCAGTTGCCTGGATTCTGATTCTTGTGAGTGCAAATCGGTTAGTGTTGTGAGGTGTTTATGGCTTGAAAACGCGGAATTGTTTCTGTAAGTTCGGAGCAAAGTCTCCTACGTCTCCCCTTCTTCCCCTCAAGGAAGGATATCACTAGCACTGATTTTACACGTTACAAGGAGCTCTCTACTCACTAACTGTAACCTACCAAAGCTAATGCTACACAGGCAGTTGTATACAAACAATCCACGTAAACTTCAATAGCTTTTTAAAGTCCGTTGAGTACAAATCTCTCAAACTCTAATCGCTCGAAATGAATAGTTGAGAGAGAACTTCTGAGAATTAATGGTTGTGCTTGAGTTGTGTTGTAGATCGTTCAAAAGTTATCTTCAGTCTTCACGCTCTAAGGTATTTATACTTGTGTAGATTTGAGCCGTTGTGTGAAGACTGACCAGCTTCCAGACATTATTAAATGTCGTTTCCTGAAATGGGCTGGTTTCAGAACCTGGTTCAGGTTCTCTGCAGACTGCGCCTTTCACCAAAATGGGCATGCATCAGGCCAACGTCTCATTGGTCGCAGCCTTGACTTAAATGCATTTGTACTGCATTGTTCTCCTTAATCGATGCATATTTGAATTTGGCTTCAGGCTCCTGGTTTGATGCTGAGTTCCTGACTCTTAAGCGTAGTTCACCAGTCGCCATTCCCTTGATCTTCTGGTCACCGGATGCTGAACTGGTTTAAGGTTCCTTAAGCGTTCTTGACCAGATGCTATGTCAGTTCCTTAAATTATAGGGCGCTTGTTTTAAGTTTTGGTCCCCGAAACCATTTACTTTATGGGTTCGGGATTCCTTAACAGTAGCACATAGATCGGCCTTTTTCCTCTCAATGTCTCTATGAATCATTCTCTTTAGCTTGTGTCAAGGGCTTCCCTTTTTTGAGGCGTTAATCCTTACTGCTTTTTCCAATAAAGAGGGACGCAGTATGTATGACAGACTCTCTTTCAAGAATCTTGGGGTTCTGTAAGAACGAGCTCTTTGTCACCGTGTTCTAAGCATTATTGTAAAACTCGGGCTAGGCGGCCGCCTAGGCGCTAGGCGCCCCCCTCCCGCGGCGAAAATCGTCTAGGCGGCCGCCTAATTGACTGAACCGATTAATCGGCTAGGCGGCCGCCTAGGCGGTCCATATATATATATATATATATATTTTTGGAAAAAAAAATTTAATACAGTATTTTATTATTAGGATTGACATAATTTATTTGGATATTTATTTTAAATGTTTGGATAAATTTCATGTAACCTTACTTTGGTAAAATATTAACATATTTGATATATGAAAGATAAAAATAATAAAAAGATAAGTATACCGACTAATTTCCGCCTAGAAACCGCCTAGACCCCGCCTAGGCCGTCTAGGCGCTAGGCCCACCCCGAACGCCTGACTAGCGCCTAACGAATTTTACAACATTGGTTCTAAGGGAGGAGGAGACATAATTGAGAGGACGACGAAGATTAGAAAACCCTTATCTATTTATCTTTTAATAGTATAGTTTTATATTCACATATAAATGGCGATGGCGAATAAACAAAAAAGAAGAAAACGAAAAGGGATCTGTTGATTCGAAGAAATCAAAATCTGGCAGTGGAAGATTTGCCAGCAAAGGTGATCCACAAACGACCCCACCTTTCCTAGCAGGCTTATTCATCTCACCACTAAACCCTCAATAAAATATGTTTGAAAGGGTAATAATGTATTATGAGCTTAACTGTCTCCCACTGGACAAGAATGAATTATGAGCTTAACTTGTCATAAAAATTGTCATTTTTTAGAGATCTCTAATCCAAGTCTTAATCATATTAGATATGCTGAATAAAACTGACCGATCAGTTGGTAATGTATTGATTCCTTTGAGAAATTTTTATAGTTTGATTTAATGATGAAGAGAATGCTTCTCAACCTAAAGACACACACACACACACACACATATATATATATATATATCGGTTTAATCATCTACTATGATGTCTTAAAAAAAAAAGTCAATTGATACAGTGAATGGATTTTAACATCCTCAGTCTTGCTTTCATCCCAAGAACGAAATGATCTTCTTTTTCAAGATAAGAAAAATCCAATTGTGATTTCAAATTGAGATAACAACATATGGCAATACAAGCAAGATGGAATAGTCGAGTTCGACATAATTCGTCAAAACCTTCCAGAATTAAGAACCAAAAGGGAAGAAATTTAATGGGATTATGGGCTTTAGTCACTTATATCAAATCCAAGATACAACACAAACCATTCCCTTGGATTACAATCTTATTCATTATTAGCAAGTATATAAGATATATATATCTATCATATAATCAAGCAAGGTTAATCACATCAAACAACTTCTCTTGAAGCTCGGACGGATCAATGCATGAGAGGTCACGATCAGCCTAAAACCATCAATCTATCAGATACATGAATCCAAAAAAGTGTACAAAGAAATGATATTTTTCATAGCAAACTGCCCAACCTCAATTTGAATGTTGTGGAGTAGCTGCTCGTTTGCTCTTGTAGAGGTGCAGCTGAGTATATTGAACCCTCTTTGAATCAATTCAACAAGCACCTCAGAGACAGGGAAAAGTAGTACTTCTTCGCCATCGTTCGTTGAGTTGTTATTACCGACTATAATTAAGATCTCCAACCCAACGAGGCAAGGGCTAACCGTCACTGTAATAGATCGAGAGCTCGACGGCTCAATGCCTGGAACTGATCTCTTCAACGCCTCTCTGCCATTTTTCATCTCTTCTATCTTGTTTTGCAGATGCTTTATGTAGCTTGCCGCCTGGTGCATGTGGTCCGATATCGAACGCTTGCCCTAATACGAATCAATACGGTCTAATTAGCCCACAAAGAAAAGAGAAAAATGGGGAGTAAATGATGAGCATGATACTACCTTGACGTATTCAAGAGGAAGAAGGGACCTTAGAGAAGCATACAAGGAAGCCATTTCTTGCCTTCTTTGCCTCTCAGTTTCTCTGTGGAGAACCCTCTTGGACTCATCGTTTCCCCCAGTAGTAGTATTATCCTTACTTACTTCGCCTGATGATTGTTTTCTTTGCCTTTTCTTGCTGCTACCTTTGACTGACGGCGCATCAGCGTTTCTGCCCTCGAAATTATTATTATTATTACAATCTGCCAGCAGTTCGTCTAAGATACTGTCAGATTCAAAGCCCAAAGGCTCATCGAGGAAGAAAGCATCACCATCTAAAGGAAACATCTCTCAATCCTAGCTCAAGCAATCGATCTCCCAATCTCAGTAATGAGATAAAGGGCTAATAGAAGTGCTTAGCCCAAGAAGATTCCACCGTGCAGCTCTTTATTGTCTGAATTTGTGTGTAACTCTTCAACGCAAGCAAAGAAAAGAAGAGAAGAATCCGACAAAACACAGCGAAGAAACCCTAATTAATGATCGGTCGTTTCTTGGGGTAAAGCAAAGGTCATGTCTGAGTCTTTTATAGAGAGTAACGAACACTTTCATCTTCGAAGCTTATATTAATATATAAATCGACTAGGACCAGCCTATAAAGCCAACAGTAACCCTATGCATATATATTATATATTATATACGTACAAGGACAGGTTATAATACTTCATTATTAACCCTAAATATTCCATTTTTCTTGTCAAGATTTTAAACTTTATTAAACATGCAAAATTAAGTCTTCATTCAACTCACAATTATAAATTTGAGTTGTTACGTATATATTGATGTTCGATATTAGGTTATACAATTATTTTCGACGTGAAATATTTCAAATCCATTTGAATGTTAAACATGGATGATGGAATGCAAGTAGGAATTAAAAAATGATCGAACATCTTTTTTTTTTTGGCATATGAGGTTTATTTATTAAATATATTGTCTCGCAAATAATAATAAAAAAATCGACATACTTAGTTAATCAATTTTTTAATTGTACCTCAATCAATAAATACTCTTTTGTTTTCGTATAAACTTCAATTGTTCCTAGCAAACATGAGGAAAAAAAAAGACATCAAAATAGAAGCAAAAAATAATGGAAAGTATAATCATTTTCTACACTAGTCGTGATGACAGCTAATGAGAAGATTAGTAATTTATTAATTTTATTGTTTGTGGTGATTAACGTGTTTATTAAACTAATGCAATAACATCTTGTAATATCTCCATGCTGTATCAATCTCATTGGTGCAGTTATTAGTGATTTTGCGCTATGTTAAAGTTACTTACTTGACCACGATTTAAAAAATCATTACATGCAATTATTGCAATTTAAATAATGAGATTAACACGTGATTATTGAGTAATTAATCTCTCCATTAGTTTAATCGTTCTTTAACAGGAATAATTAAGAAAGTAAATTTGCATTTTCTTGGATCGGAATGGTTAAATAAACACGTGTCAATTTTGAAAATATTAAAACCTACAAACTAATTAGCACGTTTAGGTTAACAATGTTTTGAGCACGATTGATTTATGCGTAATTAACATCTTACATATGGTCGAATGCAATGCATATATTAACTTTTAATCAATTTAGTTTACATTTACTTCAAATTATGATTCAAATAAAGATGCTTAGTAATTCGTATATTTATATATTAATATTGTACGATGATTTCTGTTTAAAGAAAAAAGAAATACTGATTGAGCTTACCTTATATGATTGTGCAGTTGCAAGCTAAAATGTAATTTATGGGTCAGTATTAAATATCGTAATTTAGCGCGCTATAGCGCATTTTTACTCAAAAACGCGCTAAAGCGCATCGAATGTAGTGTTATCTCCAAAAGCGTACGTTATATATGAATGACATGCTATTTGCGCAATTTAGCGCGCTATTTTGCGCTATTTTTTAAAATACCCACAATATCTGTGACATTGAAATTGTTGAGCTCTCATCTTCAAATGATGAAATGCTTTCATTGGCTTGGAATTTGGAGACGTAGCAAATACCATTTGAAAGTCAAAGGAGTTTAGTTTCCAATAGGAATATCAGGATTAAAATATATTAAGTACGGACAAAGTTATAATTATTTGACTGTTGAGTGGCAGAACGTATTAACCGGCAGGAATTTGGAAAGGTAATCAAACTTTTGGTTTCTTTTGCATTAAAATTCGTACATAATCAGTCTATAAACATTCCCCATTTAATCTTCCTTGAGTTTTTATGTTCTTTTTTTAGTTTCTAAGTCATGTTACTAAAAGATCTCGTTTTAATGAGGAAAAAATATCAGAAAATATATCGTTTTTTAGCTTTAAACTTGTTGCATAGAGGATTTTATCTTTTAGTTGTGCTCTGAACTCTCGGTGCATTCGTAGAGTGGATTTTTTTATCTTCTTTTCTGATTGAAAAATATTTCAAATTGGTTTGTTTGCTTGTGTGTTATATATTATACTTTTTTTGGCATTATTAGTAACTTGTTCGAAAAACTCACGCAATATGCTCTGCTATTTACGCTATGCAATATCAGAACTAAAATGCGATATATTGTGCAATACGTGTTTTAAAATATTGATGTATACGGAAATAAATACAAAAATGGTAATTCGAAGTAGGGTAGTTCATTCGGTAGGAACCGAAACAAAATTTTGGTTCGATAATTCTAAAAAACGAATATCAAACCGAATATTTTGGTTCGTTAACCGACCGAAAACCTAATTTTTAATAAATAAATAAATAATTTAATATAATTTATATTGTTATAAACATATAGTATCATACATATATGTTATTATATATATTTAAAAAATAAATAAAAAAAAATTTCGATTTGGTTCGATCAGTTAACCGAATTATGAAGAAGCCTTAAACAATAAATAATTTTCCTAGCGTCTCCTTAAAGTAGCCCATCTTTCTATATTTTCTGATGAAGGTAAAAAATTCGATCTCATTCGTAGTCTGCATGAACTTAAAATTAGTCGCATTAAAAGCCGGATATGGTAGTTGTAGGCCTTTTTAATTAAATAAATACTTTTTTATTTTTTATTTATAAAATAAGTGAAAAAAATTACTTATTAATAAAATAAATATTTTCGTATTTGTATCATACGAGTTATAACTCGTACTTTGGATTTACGAGAAATAACTCATATATTGGAGATACGAGACGAATAACTTAACTCGTATCTATCCAAGATGAACAGACTGCAAGAACGAAAGAGACAGACGACGAACGACGGCGACGGCGACGCGACGGCGCGAGGAGACGAAAATGCGAAGGTATCTCGTAGCTTAGAGGTACGAGTTAGTTTTATGTTATTAACCCGTCTTTTTTTCGTTTGTTAGCGTTGTATTTGTGTTGGAATTTTTTGTTGATTTCGTATGAAATTGTTGGGAGATTATTTATTGATTTCGAAGAATTGATGAATGTTTGTTTAGGGTTGAGGATTATTTGTATTGGGATTATTCGTAGAATTAATAATATTTGTGTTGAGATTAACGCGTGTTTTTGTCGTTCGTATTCAATGCGTTTGGATTTATTGGTGTTTTTGTTGATGTTTTTGTCGTTCGTTTGCGTTGTATTGTGTTGTTCTTCGTAGGATGGAAGACGCGACTTTGTACGGTCCTTTCGATGATTCGGTGTTGACGATGCAGTCGAATCATCGATCTCGTGATGTCTTGCTGGATGCGGACGTGATCGATAAAACGATCAAGAATAGATCGTTAGAAAATGTTGGATGGGGTACGAAAGAGCAGCCTATAATTCTACATGGCCGTTTGCTGAAGAAGTTGGATGAGATGGGATTGTACGACGTATATAGCTGCATGTCGCATAAAGTAGACCCCCGCTTGATTACGGCGTTAGTAGAGCGATGGAGGAAAGAGACGCATACTTTTCACTTTTTTGTTGGGAAGACGAATGTTACGCTAGCGGACGTCGGTATACTATGGAGGTTACCGATAGATGGTGAGTGCGTTTCGGGTGTGATCGAGTCCTCGCAGTGGCAGGATGAGTGTGAGCGATTGCTTGGATATCGACCACCACAAGAAAAAATCAAGGGGACGGCGTTAGCGATGAGAGCTCTAGTGGATTGGTATATAACCAATCCAGTCACAGATCACAGCGAGGAAGTACAAGTCGAGCAAGCTGTACGTGGATATGCGATGCTGTTAATTTGGTGCAATTATGTTCCCCGATTGTAGCGCCAGCACCGTCTCGCTCACATTCCTCCAGTTATTCGAGAACATCGACGAGGTGCGTACTTATAGTTGGGGCAGTGCAGTACTCGCCTTTTTGTATAGAGAGCTTTGTTCGGCATGTCAGCCGAAAAAGCTTAATATAGGCGGACATCTACAACTGTTGTAGGTAATAATTTATAAAATTCAAATAAATTTGAATTTTATGTTTTCGTAATCATAGATTTAATGTAATATTTTTTTGCAGGGGGGGCGTGGATGAGAATCCCGTCTTTACAACCCATTCGTGTAGTGGAGCGCATCCATATATCGCCCCAAGTAATTGACGGGTTTAAGCTCATTCTCCAATATACAAGTTATTTCTCGTAACTCCAAAGTACGAGTTATAACTCGTATGTAACACCTACGAAAATACTTATTTTATTAATAAGTATTTTTTTCACTTATTTTATAAATAAAAATTAAAAAACTATTTATTTAATTAAAAAAGTCGTAGTTGTATGTGATAAATCCCGAAAAAAAAAATAATAACTCTTAAGTCGTAAGATGTACAGTATTTCATCCGTACAATTATTGCCATTATTTTATCATGTCACTCATCGAACTCGTGAAAATCACTAAAATGATATATTTGTTGGACAAAAGTCTCAGTCAGATCCTGAAAATCAGTAACTAAAGATCTTGAAATATTCAACTCGTGTATCTATATAATATATATATATAATATATATTATACTTCCAAGTCACAGTCCGTGGTAATAGTTTCTCTACATGCATTATTTATGATGAATACTAATTGGGAGAAAACCCAAAATGGTCTCTGATGTTTATCCCATGAATCAATTTAGTCCCTAATGTTTCGCGTGTACTAATTTAGTCCCTGATGTTCTTGAAAATGAACCAAATTGGTCCCTCCATTAGTATGTTCGTTAATTTGAATGAAAAAGGACACGTGTCGACACGTGATTCGTCAGAATTAAAAATAATTAAATTAACATAAAAAGGATAAAAAAGAAAAAGAAAAATACAATAAATTAAAATAAAATAAAGATTAAAAATAAAGAACAAATAAAAATATAATAAATAAAAAAATAAAGAGAAGTGAATAAAAATATAAAAATAGATAATAATAATAAATATATAAAAAATATAAATAAATATAAATAAAAAATATATTTATTTTTTGTTTTACTTATTTATACAATAATTTCAAAAAAAATTAAAAAAAAAGAGTAAAAAACACCACTGGAAGTATACTGAAAATCCTCATCCCCGTCCCTGCCAAGTTAACGGGGACGAAATCGTCCCCGTCCCTAATTACGTATCGACACGTTTTTCACTCTTTTTTTTACATTTTTTTATAATTAAATAAAACAAAATAAATAAATATATTTTTAATTTATATTTATTTATATATTTATTATTATTATCTATTTTTTATATTTTTATTCCCTTCTCTTTATTTTTTATTTTTTTTATTTTATTTATTATTTTTTACTATATTTTTATTTGTTCTTTATTTTTAATCTTTTATTTTATATTAATTTATTGTATTTTTCTTTTTCTTTTTTATCCTTTTTTATGTTAATTTTATTATTTTTAATTCTGACGAATCACGTATCGACACGTGTCCTTTTTCATCTAAATTAACGGAAATACTAACGGAAGGACCAATTTGGTTCATTTTCAAGAACATCAGGGACTAAATTAGTCAACGCGAAACATTAGGGACTAAATTGGTTCATGTGGTAAACATCGGGGACCATTTTGGATTTTCTCCCAATACTAATTATATTCTCTCTCTACCTTATAGTCAAGTTTCTTTATCATATTATATTAGCTAATGGGATCCAAATTTAGTGGGAATAAAATGACTAAGCTATCGTTTGATAAACAAGAAACACAGAGCTGAGCTCTCAAAATAAATTTCCAGCTAGTTATAAAAATATTAATTACGATTAAATATTATGTTTAAATTATTTTATTATAACTATACAATATTATAATTATTATGAATTATTATGATAATATAGCTTAAGAGATAGATTAGAGAGATAAAATATTTCAATAATTTACGTATTTATAATACAATATACAACTTTAACCACATATTATGCTATGAAAAATTTAACAGTACAATTAATTACATTAAGTATAATTTAATCAATATTAATATCACCTATCGTCTGTTGAAATCAAGACAAACAAAGGAGAATGAAGAATATGGTTTGGGACAGAAGCAGCTTGTCTCCACATTCATATGTCAGAGCCAAGAATCGTGCAAGCATCTAAAGGAGCGTGTTTTCAACTTAAGGAAATAAGCTCACTTATAAAGTTGCATGTGGCAACAACGTTTTCTTTAAAAGAAGAAGGAAGAGGCGTTGCATGTGTATAACTGTTTTTGCCGCCAAGAAGCTTTGTCGTTAAAAAGGGTTCAAACATGTGTATTGCGTGTGTGTAGATTCTTCTTATGCTGATAAAAAGATCAGAAGAAGATTAGCGTCGATTCTCTGTAGAAGAAAACCTAATCAATAAAAGTTTTGTTGTCAATCGTGGATGTAGGATTGTTACGAATCCGAACCACGTTAAAGATTTGGTGTTCACTTTCATCTTTTTTCTTATGGTATCAGAGCACTAGTTTATCTTCAAGCTGCGTTTATCAAGATTCTTCACGGTCATTATGAGTACAAAAACTTCATCGGCCGCCTCAAGCTCTGCGATGACTTCCTCAGCGGTTTCTTCATTGATCAATGATCTTTTTTTCTTGAGCGGCAATGACACGTCAGGGCAACTCTTAGCCCATGAACAGCTGACTGGAGATAATTATGCGACGTGGAGCAGAGCTATGATGATTGCTCTCATTGGCAGAAACAAGGAGGGATTTGTTAGCGGCGATCTCAATCCACCCACAGAGAATGATCAGAACAAGATCAGTGCTTGCAAGAGGAATAACAATGTCGTCATATCTTGGATTCTGAATTCAGTTTCGAAGGAGATCTCAGCAAGTATTTTGTACAGCTCCTCAGCCAGAGATGTGTGGGTTGACCTTCAAGAAAGGTTTGGGCAGACCAACAAGCCAAGAATCTTCCAATTAAAGAAAGATTTGATCAATCTTGCGCAAGGGTCTAGCAGTATTGCGGTCTATTTCACTAAGTTGAAGACTTTGTGGGACGAGTTGAACAATTATCGTCCGAGCTATCAATGTAAGTGTGAGGGAATGAAAGAAATGAAGGCTTATCTTGATGAGGAATACGTTCTTGCGTTTCTGATGGGTCTGAACGACTCCTACTCACAGATCAGATGGCAAATCTTACTCATGGAACCTATGCCATCCATCAATAAGGTATTCTCCTTATTGATTCAAGAGGAAAAACAAAGGTCCATGATCCCAAGCCATGTTCGGGCAAGTGACGATCATGTTAACAATATGGCCATGCTCACAGCAAGGGCTGATCATGAAGCAGTAAAGAAGGGTTTTTCTAACCAGAAAAAGGATGTATCAAGGCCCATATGCACTCACTGCAATAAGAAGGGACATACTATCGAGACTTGCTATCAGATCCATGGTTATCCACCAGGATTCAGACAAAATTCACGCTTCAATGGGACAAGGATGAATCAAGTTTCAACTGATTCATCCTTTCAGCCAGGACAACAGAGTCATCAGATGAATCATAATTACTCAACAGCAAGTGATGACTGGTTCAGCTGCAATTAACACCTTTCCAACTCCAAAGTTTGAAGGCCCTGATAAATCAGTCTGTGACCAATGTGCCTCAAGACAATGCAGAATTAGTGCAGCAAGCAGAAAAAAGAGGAGGGTATGTGTCTATCTTTTAACTTGCCTACTCTCACTAACTCGAAATTTTGGCTAGTGGATTCTGGTGCCACAAGGCATGTCTGTGGCAACCAAGATTTGTTACATGATCTACATGAAATTAAGGAATCAAAGGTAATATTGTCGGATAACAGAGTTATAAGTGTTAATAAGGCAGGTACTTTCAGAGTTAATGAATTCATTACTTTGACAGATATTCTCTATGTGCCTCAGTTTGCCTTTAACTTGATCTCTGTAAGTTTCTTGGCAGAGGCAAGTGATTGTAAGTTCTGCTTTCAAGCTAATGGCTTTGTAATACAGGACCCTTCACAACGAATGATTGGCAAGGGTAGACAAGTCGCAGGTTTATACATCTTACAACCAGTTTCAGTTTCCAGTTTTCTAGTTAACAGTCATGAGTCATTTTGCTTTAGTAGGTTGTCAGGAGATCTTTGGCACAGTAGGTTAGGACACCCTTCAAGCAAGGTCTTAGATATACTCAAAAACTCATTGAAGTATGTTGACAAACCTTTGCATTCATACTGCAAAATCTATCCAATAGCTAAGCAAAAGAGAAATTCTTTTCCAAATGAAAATAAAACTGTTTGTGATGTGTTTGATCTTATTCATTGTGATGTATGGGGACCATTTCATGTGCCGTCTCACTTGGGGCATCAGTATTTTGTCACTATAGTGGATGATCATTCACGTTTTACTTGGCTATTCATGATCAAGCATAAATATGAAGTACAATCAGTCATCACCTATTTTTTAGCTTTGGTTGAAACTCAATTTAAAACTAGAGTTAAGACTGTAAGATCAGATAATGCTAAGGAGTTTAATTTGTCAAGTTTATTCAAAGACAAAGGTATTATACATCATTTGTCATGTGTTCAAACACCACAACAAAATTCAATTGTTGAAAGGAAGCATCAACACCTCTTGAATGTGGCTCGTTCCTTATATTTTCAGTCTAGAATTCCTATTAGGTACTGGTCAGAGTGTGCTTTAACAGCAGCATTCCTCATAAAAAGGACCCCTTCTGTGATTTTAAACAACAAAAGTCCTTATGAATTACTCTATCAAAGGCATGTTGATTATAATGTGCTTTGAGTGTTTGGTTGCCTCTGCTTTTGTTCTACTCTTGCATCAGCTAGGAAGAAGTTTGATCCAAGAGCCAGGGAGTGTGTATTTCTGGGCTATCCTAATGGCGTGAAGGGCTATAAGGTGATGGATCTAACAACAAAGGAAGTGTTCATCTCAAGAGATGTAAAGTTCAAGGAAGATGAGTTTCCTTTAAAGGGAAATGTGTCTCTTCCTGAATCAGAAGATCCATTTCCTACACATGTATTGCCTAGGCCCTGTGTCTCAGATCCTGTCATAGAAGAATTGGCTCAGCCCTCTGCTCCTATTCCAGCAGGACCTTCTGCCCCTATCCAACTTGATGCAGAATTCCCAGCAGAATTCCCAGCAGACTCCTCTTTACCTATTCAAGGTGATGCAGAACTACATCAGCAGACTCATGAGGTTGATACAGAAAGTCAGCAACAAATCATAAGACATCCAGAAGGTCAGGGAGAGAATCAAGGAAGCCAGCCTATCTAAGGGATTATCACTGCAATAGTTTGACAGATAGGAAAGTGTTGTACCCAATGTCCAAATACCTATCTTACCAGAAGTTTTCTAGCCATTTTCAGACTCTCATCAGCAATGTCTCCATGGCAGAAGAGCCTAAGAGCTTCATGCAGGCGTGTAAATCTGAGAGATGGTTGGCAGCCATGAGTGAGGAATTAAGAGCACTAGAGAAAAATGAAACATGGTCCATTGTCCCACTGCCAGAAGGGAAGAAATCAATTGGAAATAGATGGGTTTATAAGCTCAAGTTCAATTCAGATGGACATATACAGAAATACAAGGCACGCTTGGTAGCAAAGGGCTATGATCAAAGAGAAGGAGTGGATTACATAGACACCTTTGCACCTGTGGCCAAAGCCAAATAACATCAAGATTATTTTGGCTATGGCAGCAAAGCTGAAATGGAATCTAATGTAAATGGATGTAAATAATGCGTTTTTGAATGGAGATTTCACGGAAGAGGTTTACATGGACCTGCCTCAGGGATTATATAAGAACTGTGCAAGGGCAGGAGAGAGCAAAATGGTCTGCAAACTTCACAAGTCCATATACGGCCTGAAACAGGCCTCAAGGCAATGGAACATGAAATTCACAGAAGCAGTGAAGGACTATGGTTTTGTGCAGACGCAGTCAGATCATACCTTGTTCATGAAAGGAAAAGGTGATAAGCTGCTTGTTCTTCTAGTATACGTAGATGACATTATTCTGGCAGGACCATCAACAGAATTAATACAGGAAGCAAAAACTTTTCTGAGCACTTGCTTCAAGGTCAAGGATCTAGGGGAGCTCAAGTTCTTCCTAGGCATTGAGGTTGCTAGAAGTGAGGAAGGAATTTATCTTACACAAAGACAATACACAATGCAGCTGCTTGAGGACACAAGCTATATGGATGCCAAGCCTTTATCAACTCCCATGAATCCAAGTGACAAGATTAAAGCAAGTGATGGAGATCTATTATCAGATCCTTTTCAATACAGAAGATTGATTGGTCGTTTGTTGTATTTAACTTTCACGAGGCCAGATATCACTTATACTGTTCATAAACTTAGCCAATATCTGGCTGCACCTAGAACATGACATCTGATGGCGGCTCACCATCTGCTCAGGTATCTGAAGAACTCACCAGGACAAGGTATACTCATGTCTTCAGACCAGAACTTGGTTTTGAAAGCCTTTTCAGATGCAGATTGGGGAGCTTGCAGGGATACTAGGAAATCAGTCACTGGCTACTGCACATTCATAGGGGATTCATTAATAACTTGGAAGGCAAAAAAGCAGGCAACTGTGTCAAGATCATCTACAGAAGCTGAGTACAGAGCACTAGGGACCGTGGTGGCAGAGGTCTTGTGGATCAAGCATCTGCTGGAAGAATTAGACCTTGACATGGATCAAAAGCCTGTTGTATACTGTGATAATCAGTCAGCCTTGAAGTTAGCCTCGAATCCTAAGTTCCATGAGAGGTCGAAACATATTGAAATAGATTGCCATTTCATTCGGCATCATGTCTCAAGTGGAGCAATCAAATTGTTGCATGTTAGATCAGAACATCAGCTGGCTGACGTGTTTACAAAGCCACTCACTGGTCCGTTGTTACAACAACTCTTGCTCAAGATGTCTGTGATAAATCTATACCATCCATCTTGCGGGGGGATGTTGAAATCAAGACAAACAAAGGAGAATGAAGAACATGGTTTGGGACAGAAGCAGCTTGTCTCCACATTCAAATGTCAGAGCCAAGAATCGTGCAAGCATCTAAAGGAGCGTGTTTTCAACTTAAGGAAATAAGCTCACTTATAAAGTTGCATGTGGCAACAACGTTTTCTTTAAAAGAAGAAGGGAGAGGCGTTGCATGTGTATAACTGTTTTGCCGCCAAGAAGCTTTGTCTTTAAAAAGGGTTCAAACATGTGTATTGCGTGTGTGTAGATTCTTCTTATGCTGATGAAAAGATCAGAAGAAGATTAGCGTCGATTCTCTGTAGAAGAAAACCTAATCAATAAAAGTTTTGTTGTCAATCGTGTGGATGTAGGATTGTTACGAATCCGAACCACGTTAAAGATTTGGCGTTCACTTTCATCTTTTTTCTTATCGTCTTTTCATCTTTTTTCTTATCTGTCTATTTAAGACATACACATAAATCAATTATTTCATAATATCACTTACCTCTTTTACAGGTAAGACAAATATAATAATTTAGAAAATAAAATAAAAGGGAAAAACTTCCGAACGAAGAAAAAACGTTGAAAAAAAAAAAGAGAATAATTTATTTATGGGAGAGCAATTAAAAATAAAAAATAAAAAATCCATACGTGCCCAACTTTGGCTGAAACGTGGCAGCTTCTGATGCATCTGAGTCTGCAATTCAGTATGACGCTGCCGAAAACAGCAGACTCTAATGGGCACTCTTCTTCGCATCAATGCGCAGATTTTTCGGATCGATAGTAGTATAGTTCGACTCTACGCTCGAGTAATTCACCCCTCGGTTTCGTTTGTGTAATGTGTTTCATGATTATCTACCATCCGGCTGAATAAAGTTTACGGAAAATAGGGAAATTGCGTGATTGCTGTTCATCTTGGGTGAGATATCGTCAATAGCTTTAAATCAACTCAAATTATTTGCTGCGTTGAGCGATAAATGCAGTTTAGGGTTTTACCAATGTTTTGATCTGATTAAGTATTGATCAAGGCTTGCCACTGGTGGGATAACAAGATTCAGTGGTTAAGATAGGCAGATACGTAGAGATACATAGTTTCGGCACTATATGTTTAGGCAGGTAGTGAAACCCATCCATTATCTTTCTTGATTTGATCGTTGCTTTCCTAAAATGGAAATGCAGAAGCACCAATTTTGTTTATAGCATAGCGTTCTCAGTGAATATAAAATGCTGTACTTCATCGTTTGCCTGGTTGAATCAGATTGCTTGTACATCCATTTGGTTCATTCTGTTCTTATTAATATTTCGTTCTGCAGAAATATTCGGATATTATTGCTGGAGAAGAAGGTCGATGTGGCATGGCATGGAACTGATGATATACTTGTATTCGTATCAAAATCCATATAAAGAACTCCACTTTCCAGCCCTCGTCATAGCAGGGAGCTTTGGTTCTTTAGCAATTTTACTCTCTCTCCTTCTAACTTATCAACACCTAAGATCGTACACCAATCCTCGGGTATTTAACAGTACAATTGCTTCTTTAAATGCTTAGCCTCTATCTAAACAATTACCTTGATGTTGGATTATGGATTCTTTTTTTTTTTCCTATTTAAGAATAATTTGTGCTTCTTATACGTCTGTTTATCGAGTTACTGTCTGTACTTTGTTGTTTATGTAGCTTTAATATGCCTAGTGTGCTAGATGCTGAGCCTGGTTATCTATGCTGAATACTGTTTCCTCATTCACCAGGAACAAAAATGGATTGTTGCTGTTATTTTTATGGTTCCGGTCTATGCAACTGAATCGGTAAGTATTTATGTCAGCCATATGCTTATCAAGAAGTTTAATGTGTGGGATGAGTAGACATTTTGGGATGCTTTTCACCCTTACAGATTCTTGAAATGTTTTGCTTATAGATTATTTCGTCAACCATGCGTCATATTTTCTTGACCTAATGACTTTCCGTTGATAACATTTCCTCTCAATGGGATGCAATATACCATTTTTTAGTTTATAAGTTGTTTATTATAGTTAGAAATAATGAAATATTTTTTGGTGTACTCGTTGCTCTTGCTCATCAAGAATAAACTAATTTTTTTTTTCTTTGGAAGGATTATAGAAAGCTCAAGCCTTGACGGAAAAATAAATGTTACAATAAATCTCTAACATAACCTTTTTTTTTTTTTTTTATGATCACGGGATGGTTTCAGAAAGCAGTTTTCAATAACAGTAAAACCATTGATGTGTTTTGTCTGTGTAGAGATCTTCTTGCTTATTGAGTACCTGAAAATCTATTTATTGGTTGTTGTATGTTTTGGAAAGAAGTGAGGAAGAACAGTTGGTTCGTTTATTTAGAAAAATGAGAGAAAGACTGATTATGTAGCGACATCTGGAATCTCACATATCTTTTGATAATCACTTTTTTTGTTTGTTTGTGTGGATTCATATGTCCATTCTTTGTTTCAACAGTCCACTATCTTTGCAGATTTTATCCCTGTGGAACTCAAAATTTTCACTCGCATGCGACATCTTACGAAACTGTTATGAAGCATTTGCCTTGTATGCTTTTGGAAGCTACTTGATTGCATGTCTTGGTAAGAGCTACTGACTTAAGACATGGGAGTTGATTGCATATAAAAGAAATGAATTGTTATTGATTACAAATACAGGTGGTGAAGCGCAGGTTCTTGAGTTACTTGAAGATGAGGCAAGGATGAGAAAGCCCTTGCTTGAAGGGAAACAGAACTCTAACTCGAATGAGAAAACTTTGCGAAACTTTGTACTTCACCCCTGTGTGCTCGGAAAGGACTTATTCGGAATAATAAAATTTGGTCTAGTACAATACGTAAAGTCTTCCCCTCAGTTCTTAAATTTCAAAATCTTTCTTCACCTTTTTTCATTGACAATGTCTTTGTTCATACACATTTAGCCTTCTCACAGATGATTCTGAAAACGCTATGTGCATTCTTGGCTTTCGTTCTCGAACTATGCGGAGTTTACGGGGATGGGAAATTTCAGTGGAATTACGGGTATGATTCTTTTTTATGCTTTGAAAAAAACTGGAAGCATCTTTCTCTTTTCTCATATTTTTACGCATGCAGGTACCCATATATAACGGTGGTACTGAATTTTTGCCAGATGTGGGCATTGTACTGCCTTGTCCAGTTCTACAACGTGACCCATGAAAGGCTCGGGCCAATAAGGCCGCTGGCGAAATTCATCAGCTTCAAGGCCATTGTGTTTGCTACCTGGTGGCAAGGCCTGGGGATCGTCTTGTTATGCACTTTTCACATTCTCCCCAATGAGGGAAGATTTCAAACAGGGCTCCAGGATTTTCTTATCTGCATAGAGGTACACTAAGCCTAAGAAATCACACTAATAATCCGTCTTTCCTTTCGAATGCCACCATATCTTGTTTTGGTGATGGTGTTGTTTTATCATAGATGGCAATAGCAGCTGTTGCTCACATATTTGTGTTCTCGGCCAAACCGTATCATTTTATACCATCGACAGAGTACGGTAAGATCACTAGGACCCAAGAGACAAAAGCTGTGGTGAAGTTAGACAAAGGGGATAAGCACTTTGAAAAGCCTGCACTTGTTGAGAAGAGGGAGACGGAGGTCGAGGCACCTGGAACGAGCGTTAAAGAAAGCGTTCAGGATATCGTAGTCGAAGGCGGGCACGAGGCATTAATTAAATCTTTTTTTTTTCCCTTGGGGCATTCTCGATTGAATTGGAAAGGTGATGAAGATGTTGAGTTGTTTCAGTTCTTGATTTTGTTCTCTGTGTATGCATATGCAGGTTGTGAAGGATGTTGTGCTGACCATTAACCAGGCGATTGAGCCCGTGCACGAAGGCGTTGCGAAGATCCAAGAAACTTTCCACCAGATTAAGGTTTCTGGCGATGGCAAAGATGAGCCCGAGCCTGAAGTTGAAGAACATGAGAAAAATGTCACTCTGGTTTAGAGTAAGGGAAAACCTACTATCAGAATTACTCTCTCAAATAGTTTTCCTTTTTCTTTTTGTTCATTTTTTTTTTACTCTCGGCTTCCTTTATTTTTTTTTAATTCTGGGAAAATGGGTTTTTCTTTTTTTTTTTTCTTGTTTGTTATGTCATAATCAGGTACCCAATTTAGAAGAAAACTTGTATTTCTAGTGATTGGAAAGGTTTGATCTATTTTCTCAGGTTCAATTCCACTTGAGAATCTTGAGATTGCTGGCATGGACATGCAAGAGCATTAGTCCGGCTAAGACGGAGTCATTTCATATCTGACAACGATATTCAGATTGATTGAACTTAATCGAAATGTGAAGACTATATTGACAATAGTCCCGCAAAGTCAGGGTTATTTCATACCTGGAAATGATATTCAGATTTAATTCAGAATGAACTTAATCGTAATATAGAGACTATATCGACCTTTTTGTGCTTACCTCCGAACCAAAAAATATATATTTAGATAAAAAAAAAGTACATACTAAACTCAATAAAAGGTGCCCCAGACTGGCAAGACACTAGTGGCTCGCAAAGTTGTAAAAGCACTTGGCACATCTCTCCAGCTATTTTAGAGCCAAAGTAACATTGCCACATGAAACGATAACACAAACAAAATGGGCAAAGATAAGAAATCCAATGACAGAAGATAGAGAGAGATTTCATGCATGCAAAATTGACCACAACATCAAGATCAACTTGAAATTCTTTCTTCTTCAACATATATTATATATATGGCCTTCCTTCCTTCCTTCCCCTTCGACAACTAGCAAATTTTGTCACTGTTCTAAGCCCATTCACGTGCTTCCGTTTACACTCCACTCAACTTCGTCCTATATAACACATCATAATTACCAATTAACTCATTGGCCCTCAAAGAATAAACAAACGTACGCAGCAATTATTATGGAGCCCTTCAAGCTCATTCTGGCCTTCCTCTTCATCTCCACCCTCTCCTTTGCCTCAGCCGCCGCCGCCGACGTCCTCGACCCCGACTGTGGCTACTGCTCCAAGCCCCCCAAGACCACCACCCCTACCGTGCCCAAGCTGCCCGTTCCTCCCGTCACCGTGCCCAAGCTGCCCCTTCCCCCATTGCCCAAGCTTCCCTTACCGCCTGTGGCAGTGCCCAACCTGCCCCTTCCCCCAGTGCCCAAGCTGCCCTTACCGCCTGTGGCAGTGCCCAACTTGCCCGTTCCTCCCGTGACAGTGCCAAAGCTGCCCTTACCGCCGGTGGCAGTGCCCAACCTGCCCGTTCCTCCAGTGACAGTGCCCAAGCTGCCCCTACCGCCAGTGGCAGTGCCCAACCTGCCCCTGCCGCCGGTCACTGTGACGCCGCCCACGACAAAGCCTTGCCCTACGCCTGCAGTTAAGGAGACTTGTCCCATCGACACGCTGAAGCTAGGTGCTTGCGTGGATCTCCTCGGCGGGCTGGTCCATGTTGGGCTCGGGGACCCGGCGGTGAATGAGTGCTGCCCGGTTCTCAAGGGGCTCGTGGAGGTCGAGGCTGCGGCTTGCTTGTGCACGACCCTTAAGGTCAAGGCTCTCAACCTCAAGATATATGTTCCCCTTGCGCTTCAGCTCCTTATCACCTGTGGAAAGACTCCCCCGCCTGGATACACTTGCTCTATCTAAGTACGTACAATGTATATATATATATATATATATGTGTGTGTGTACTGTGTGTGTATCGTCATTCTTACATGGAAACATGCTGACTCAGCATTATTGATGGTCGATGATTATCTTTATTCATTGTTGTGCAGGTCCAGGTAGATTGATGATGGTGGCAATGAATTATTCGTATCTACATATGTTTAATTTCTTTCTTTTGTATTGTGTTTCTTTGTCGTCGTTCTTATTTTGATTTGTCAATGTCTGTTTATTATTAATATTATTATTTGAATCCATTCATGTAAAACTTATTGTTAAGTTATGCATTATTTGTGTCGCTTCAAAACCATTGAAAATAGGGACGTGAATTTGGTTCACATCGAATGGGAATTTGGATTTCATTGTTATCAAAACCGAATATGTCGAACTGAAATTATTCTCGATTTGGTATATGGTTTATCGATTTTTAATCGATTTTTTTCTCTATTAACCGAAGTTTGAGGAAAAAAATATTTTAAGCATGAAGCAGTTTAAAACTATGACATTAGATGTATTTTACTCCAAAATAAAATTTTTACAATTTCAAAATATATCTCTAAACATATTCAAACTCAAAACAAAACAATTCTGGCATATATAAAAAAGAAAAAGAAAAAACAATCCTACACCAATTCAGTTTAAAATAGAACGCTTAAAAATTTAGTCCTCTAATTTGGGGATTGGGCATTATAGGGACATCGAATTTAGGAATTGGCATTATTGGGACAACAACTTTCAGAATTAAGCAATTTAGGAACATTATACGTCGAAATCCTAAATTTTGCTCCAAATTATCGTATTCCGGCGTATAATATAGGGTTCCGGTAAAATTTTGGGGTGGTGTTATATGGACAATAACTTTCAGAATTAAACAATTTTAGAACAAAATATAGTATTCTGGCGTATAATGTCCCAAAATTGCTTAATTTTGAAAGTTATTATCCATATAATGACACCCTTTAAATTCGATGTCCCTATAATGTCACCCTCCCTAAATTACTGGAGTAAAAAAGTAATTAACCCAAAATAGAATAACTGAATCTCCTACATATAAACCCTTCCAAATTTTATCTCGAAAATAACTCCAAATCTTCAAAATGAACATTTGAGATCGTAAAACCCTCACAGGCCAATGATGGTAGATCCCAAGCCAACGTTTGTCCGTTTATCCACATGTACAATATAAACTAAAACACCAAAAATGTCATGCCTGCCAAGGACTTAGAATTTTTTGCAGATTTTTCCAAGTCGGCGTGCCGGCAATGACCAAGGCTCGGCGGGTCACAGTCAGGTCGAGCCTGCCACTCAGCCTCACAAACGCGTCAAGATGCGGAAGCAAAGTTGAAGACACACACTCAAAGCTACTTAGAACAGCCCGAAATGGTTTTAACTTGCGCCAACACAAAAAGGGAAGAGACACACGAATTTACAGGAGAATCCTCCCAACCCAATCTTCAAACTAAGAAATGGGGCCCTTTCGGGAATTACAAGTTGACCTAGCTTGCCTACAAAGAACACAACACTCGAACTAACAAGGTGCTCGAATGCTCACACTTAAGTCTAACGGCGACTCAAAGACAAACTCACAAAGATCAACTCTCAAACTCAAAGTGGCAGCATAAAAACTTAGAGAAAACAGCTTGCAGCAATGAAGGTGTTAAATTCGTTATCGGGCCTACGCACTGTGTTAAATATCATAACTCACATGCCATCCCACATCGAGTTGACTAGTATATAAGTTGTTGGGTCACTCCACCTATCACCAATTGGTTTTAGAATGGAAGCCCACACCTTATGCGGCCAACTCTCCTCCTATGCGGGCCTGTATGCGTAGGCCCGATGCCGAATTTAACATGGTATCAGAGCGGAAAGATCCTAGTGGGTTGTGAGGTTCGAAAAGAGCGGCGTTCCTCACCTGATTCTAATTGAAAAAAAATATATACGGCGGGTTCGAAAAAAAATGGCGTTCTCGTCCGGTTAAAAAAAAAAGGGATTACATGTGAGGGGGGAGTGTTGAGATTGATAATTCACATGTATCCCACATCGACTAATTCGGGAGAAGTTGGCCGCATAAGTTGTGGGCTTCCATCCTAAAATCAATTGGTGATAGGTGGAGTGATCCATCAACTTATATACTAGTCAACTCGATGTGGGATGGCATGTGAGTTATGATATTTAACGCTCCCCCTCACATGCGAACCCTTTTTTTTTAATCGGACGGGAACGCCGCTCTCTTTTTTTCGAACCCGCCGTATATATTTTTTTTCAACTAGAGTCGGGTGAGGAATGCCGCTCTTTTCGAACCTCACGACCCACTAGGATCTTCCCGCTCAGATACCATGTTAAATTCGACATCGGGCCTACGCATACGGGCCACATAGGAGGAGAGTTGGCCGCATAAGTTGTGGGCTTTCATCCTAAAATCAATTGGTGATAGGTGGAGTGACCCGTCAACTTATATACTAGTCAACTCGATGTGGGATGGCATGTGAGTTATGATATTTAACAGAAGGACCAAGGTGTCCTTATATCGGCTCGAACCAAGTAGCCCAAGGGTCATCCAAGCCATGCCATCATCTCCTCCAGAGCAGGGCAGTGCTTTTCAGGGCTGGCCAGAAGCTTTTCAGAGCTTTTCAGGGCTATCCAGGGGCTTTTCAGGGCAGCAGGGACTGTTCAGGACCTTTCCCAATGGATGAACAGCCTATTCTGACATGGCAGGTGGAGAGAATATTAGGAACCGAAAACTTTCTTAGATGAATACTGAAAGTTTCATTATATAGGATCGAAAATTTTAATTATGTAGAAGGTTTATCATGAAGCTAAGAGCATGATTTTTGATAGTAAAGATATACATGATCATATCAGTTTAGTCTAGCATCTCTGTCCTGTGTTCATGTCCATTTTTGAAATAGTTACGCTTCGAATCCGAGAAATCTCAAGGAATGACAGTTGTAGAGTATGAAGTTAGCTTTCTATAGGACTTAAAATCAGGGTAATTGATGATGTGTATCAAAAGTTATGATAAAAAAGGCATCGACTGGTATATCTGGCAAAAACCTAGCGAAAACCTAGCGAAAACTTTTGTATCCACTCTTTGAAGTAGGTACACTTCGAATTAAAGGAAGTTCAAAACATAAAAGTGGTAGAAAATTTAGTTAGCTGTCCATACGAGTTTGAATCAGGGTAATTGGTGCCTTGAATCAAAAGTTATTATGAAAAAGGTATTGACTGGATATCAGTATTCGAAAACCTTAGAGACGATGCCGAAAACTTCATGTCTATGCACATAGGTATCAAAAACTTCTAATACCTATAAGTGCCGAAAACCTCTTTACTTAATAAGGAGTATGGCTCGAAAATCACCTATAAAATGCATATAGAAAACCCTTGACAAGAGATAAAGTAAAAGTTAAGATCAAGACTATCTTGAGTTTGACACCTCATGCTTAAGAGTGATTAGTAAGCACCTCTTAGCCAATCATATTACTTTAATCACTTAGAAAACCAGAAAGTCCATACCTAAAGAGAGGAGGAGCACGAACACTTGAAGAGAAAGGAGAGTGAAAGCATCATCATAAGAGATTAGCCAAAAACACACTCAAAGTGTAGTAAACCAAGCTCAAGTGAGGTATACATGTGAAATACCCTATTTATAATTCATTTATCTCATTCATGCTAGGTTTAAAAGGAAGTTGACATCATTGTTAACCTAGTAAGGGAGTTAAGGGTCGAAATTGAGAAGTTCATGCATTTTATCCATGGAGAAAACATGATGATCACTAGAGGGGGGTGCAAGTGATTACAGCTGTGTTTCCAGCAACCCCTGTTCTGAGTTCATGTTCATTTTTGAAGTGGTCACACTTCGAATCTGGGAAACGTTAAAGAACAAAAATTTTAGAGTATTGAGTTATCTGTTCTTAGGACTTGGAATCAGGGCTATTGATGTTTTATGTCAAAAGTTATAAATGAAATGGCACTGACTGCCAAACCAGGGTGACATCAGCTAAGAACCCCCATAAAGATTCATTCTGGTATTTATGTACTTAGAATTCGACCATATGTAAAGAACGAAAGTTTTAGATAATTTAGTTAGCTGTTCATACCCTTGGAATCAACCTCATTGATGTTGTGTAACCATAGTTATGAATAAGAAGGCATTGTTTGCCAGTTCTGAAACAGCAGCAGCTAAACAGTAGGTTGATGGCTCATTTTGACTTCGATGCACTTCGAATTCGAAGATGTGGAAAGAAAGAAAGTTGTAGATACTTAAGTTAGATTTCCATAACAGCTTCAAACAACCTGATCGATGCTCTGTACCGAAAGTTATGAAGGAAAGATTACAAACTGTCATTTCGGGACAGCATTTGCATATGATGAAGACTTAGTTATGTACAAACACATGCATATCATGCATTTATGTCATTCATAGGGTCATGTATTGATTTGTTAAATATGACATGTTTATAGGTCGAGACCCTAATAAAGGCAAGGATAAGGCCGAGTAAAGAGCGGGAGTAAAACTGTGAGTATGATTGCAACGTGTGCTTTATGTGCTATACGTGATTGATTTATGATTATGTGATCTACGTGATGAAGTATTATGCAAAGGTGTTGAGTCCCTTATATGATTCGACTTATGGGTGATATGATCAATGTTATGCATTTTATGTGCGACATGTGAGTATCTGTGATGCATCATGAAAGGCATGAATGTAAAGAAAAGACTGTTATGACCGCTATGACTTCAGGGGATGAGTGTTCGATGGATGATATTATCGATGGATATCCCTACGGGGAACTACAGAGTCATGTACATGCACCATATATATGTTATGCTACAGAGTCCCATGCATGGGCACACAGACACTTTACGATCGATGGCCTGAGTCAAAGCTGGTTCATAACAGAAAGATAAAATAAATGAGCATATAGATGCATACGCTATGGTTATGTATGATTATGTAAATGACTATGTGACAGTGATATGTTATGGACTACGTGAATAAGAAAGTGATGTACCTGCGTATATGGATTGATATATGTTTCATGACAGTGTGATTGATGTATTTACGTTATTACTTTATAGTTGACATGTTGCGATCATACTCTGAATTGTTGTTTCACAGTTTGGTATTGTAGATCGAAGTGAGCTCATTTTGGCACTATGGAGTCAAGGTCGGCCGGCTATTTCCTCGTCCTTCTCCCTCCGCTCATCGATTGCATATAGCTCATACAGATAGAGTGTGATGGTGTTACGTTTTAAACAGACTATGATGTGTACATATATATATATGTTTTACTTGCGTTGCACATTTTGAAAAGCGAAAAATTTTACGCGAAATTATTTTGGAAATTTCGTGGTTTATGTGTGTATGGGAAGGAGCGCCACAGAGAAGGTCCAAGAAACCTTTGGTATTCTCGGCCAGACACAAGGCAGCAAGACAGGGCCATCCATTGACTGGGCTTGGTGGCCAGACGGCGCATGCATACCATCGGCTGCAGCAGCGCGCCCCATCGGCATCATCGTGCGCGGCCCCATCGGCCTGGGCGCGCAGCCCGCTCTGACAGCAGCGCGCGTGACATCGAGGTTCAGCGCGCGCACCACATCGATGCATTTGGGCGCAACATCGCGCCCACCATCAGCGCACAACGCGCGGACAGATTGGCGCGGGCCTCGACTGTATTAAGGTTCAGTGACGCGACATCGACAACTTACGCGCGCATACCTTAAATCATGGTTTGCCGTCGCGGATGCGGACATCGATGCGGACACGAGCGATACGGATACGTTGCATTGTCACGGCGCGGTCGCGGGCGATACACATTTTTTTAAAAATTATAAAAATATATTAGTTTTTCTGCGATTATACAAATGTTAAAATACAAAATAAGTCTATATTACATATATTACAAATGTTTTCTACAAATATTTAATTCCATGTAGAGTGACGTGGCGGTAAAAAGTCATCAATATCTTCATTATATCGATAAAAATTGGAATAAGGTCTTGATAATCCATCACTAGATTGATATGGCTGACCAAACGATATTTCACGATAGTAGTATCCAAATCCTCATTAATCGGTAGTACTATTTGTGTTATTCGATGATCCGTAATTTTGTCCACTATATCCATCACTGTTTGCAACCGAAGATAAATAATCACGCGACCTTTCACTGTCAAAGTATCTTGATGAATGACCAAGTGAAGAACCATACTCAATAAGACTTCGTTGACCATACAAACCTCCACTGCTACTGTAATCAAATTGCCGATGATCTTCGATGTCATTTCTTGACCCATAAGTATATCTTGGCCGCATTTCAGTAGTTTCTCTCAAGCGAAGATGTTGCAGTTGTGCATCAACATTTGGATAGCGATGTGGTATGTCCGGATAATGTGAATAATCACTACCAGTCAGTCCTGACATATAACGACGTTCCTCTTCTATTCCTGGACGATATCCGTGATCTGTATCTTGAGTGGCATAATAATTTTCATTTCCTTGAGCCCAAGACATGCCTGTATAATTTTGATCATCAGAATAGTTGCGAGTACCACCTCCTTCATCTCGAGCGGGAAAAGTTATATTATTTCCGTTATCATCGTCAGTATCAGTGCTATCATCATCATTGTTGTGACTTGAAGTATTTTAAAGCGGCTTCCTTTTTACGTTTAAAAACCTCACGTTCGCCTTTTGAGTCTCGTAAGTGCTTCTGAACGATTTGCATTATCACTTTCGGAGCCTTTTTACAAGATTCCACATTTCCCGTGACGTGGGCAATATGTTGTTTCAGCCTTGTAATTCCACCATGAACGTTGTCACAAAACTTATATTTAATTTTTCTTCTATAATTACTGATACGGGTGAGGTCCCGATCAACAACATTTTAGGTTCGAGAAACACACGGTAGCAGTAGAGTTGCGATTTAGCTTGAGTTTCGGTTCGATTTAGGCTTCCAAACGCAGCGAAACAGAAAAGAATAAATAAAGGCAAGAAAACAGCAATGTACGTGGTTCGGATTCTCGAGAATCCTACGTCCACGGGCCGGCCAAATATTGTTTTCACTAGATCGAATGGTTTACACACTCAACTCCCATCTCTCGATTGTTACAGATGCAGAATAAAGAAGAAAAAGAAAGAAAGCAGCTAGAGAGTGTTTGTGTGTGTGTTCTTGGTGTGTTAGTGTGTGTAAAAATGTTGTGTTGCGTTAATGATAATCGATCTAAGTTATTTTCTCTCTTTATATCGGTCCTTCTCGTCAAACTCAGCTGGAGGGACCTGCCTTCGTACTACCAGGCACAGTCTGGGGTTCCTGTATGCGCGACACTGTAGCAGACTCTATACTTCTGTCAGATAATGTCCTCCAATGGGCAGCCTACACGTGTTGCATAGTCCCCTCTTCAGACTCCTTTTTCCTGTACGGAGCCAGACAGTTGCAGATCTTCTTGATTTATTCCCTTTTTGGTTCCCTTAATCCTTATCCAAGTTATTACGTCCCGACAGTCAGTTTACGAGGTCCTCTGGGGTCCATAGACCTCAGGTCCCATGGGTTCTTCTAGGGACCTATTTCGACTGGCTTGTCCGTCCTTTCTGAGGGTCTCAGCTCCCTCTCTTCAGCTTTCTCGTCCGTCCTCCCTTGCGATTCATAGGGATCTGCGTGCTTGGAAATTTATCCGCATCAACCACTCCCCCTACTCTGAATTGTGTTGAGGAGCAAGACATTCAGAGTACTATAAGTAGCACGCAATCCTTTACCATTTTGAGTTTTCTCTGGTTCCTACTCCTTTTTCGCTGAAGGGTTAGCTGAAACAAAGGGAGGTACTGCTATGTAGAGCGTATAGTCAAGCTTTGCCTTCTTACACTTACTATGGCTATGCAGGAATGTTCTGCGCCTGGGCTGAGCTCTTATCCAGTCTTGACAATAAAGGAGATATCTCGATGATCCTGTTTAACGATAATGCTTCCTCGTCTTTTCAGCGTGAAAGACCTAACAGGGAGCTGCAAGAGGTCCAACATGGTGTTCCACCTCGACCTGTTGCTGCTGCACCCAGAGATAAGATTGGAGCCAAGGACCTAGTGTTAGTGGCGGACGACCTCCCAACTCAGCCCGAAGGTCCCTATCCGGGGATGTATACTCAAACGACTAGGGCTGATAGTAAGAGGAAAGCTTCTTCAAATGAAGCAAAGAGATTAGGTCCCTGGGTCTGTTTGCCCCTCCTAGGGATGTTCATGAAGCGTCGACAAAACCCTTAGGTGCTATAAGGGAGAAGCTGGCTCACTGCCTGGCGAAGGTACGCTATTTTTCCCTCTTGCTGTCATGTTGGAGCTGTTATCAGGAAGTGAGTTATCTCTTCATAGGCGATGGTTCATGTTGTGGTTCTCTCTGATGAGGGTCAGGTCCATGGTCCTTCAACTCGTGACTTGAAGAAGAGTCACCATTCTTTGGAGAAGATAGAGGAATCCAAACAGCGGATTGATGAGCTAAGTAAACAACTAAAGGAGGTGCAAGCGCTCCCAATGCTTGAGGGGCAGGTTCGGAAAAAAGAGTGCAAGAGCTAGTGAAGGCAGAGAGGGTACGGCTGGAAGAGAAGAGCAAGTTGTACCTGGGGCCGAAGGAAGAAGAAGCGAGGAGGTGTGTCCGGATGGAGCTAGATGAGTTGAAGGATTCCTTCGAGCAGAAGATTCCAACGATCGAGGCTGATAGTATAGCTGGAGGGATTAGGCGTTGTCAAGAGCATCTCATGCTCTCCTCCGCAGGCCACGAGTTCCTCGCTAAAATGACAGAAGAATGACGTGAGGCGTATCTGAAGGACGTTCTCTCCTTGGAGGACTCTGTGCCGCTGACGCCGCACTATTTCTTGTAAGAGTATCAAGCTGGCCAGGTGGGTGCTGATCTAGGCATGTCCTCGAAGGTTATGCCCCCACCTCCCTCTTTTCAGGGGAATCTTGACGTTCCTTCCAACCATGACTTCTGGGTCTATGTGGCGGATCGCTGTTTAACGGACCTGGTCCAGGCTGACCTTGGGGATCTGCTAGGTACCTCTTTTAACTCTTCAATGGGGGGGGTTGTGCCTGACTTTCTTCCTTTACCCCATTGGTTGTGTACTTAAGACTGAATTATCTATCTAGTTTAAATACTCTAATGCGTACCTTTCGTCGTTCCTCTGTCGTCCGTTGTGCTTGATTTATGAATCCGAGAACCCGAACGCTCGCCTTCCGCCTTTTTTGAGGGGCTCTCTGATAGCGCGCACCCAGATCCCTTTAGGAGCTAAATAATATTTCGTAACTACTCTCATGACTCACATTAACTTCCACGCTCACAGTCCCTAGAAGGCCTTCCTACTGTGTATTTTCAAACTCGTTGACTCTGCAACGCTATTGCACATCGCGGACCTGATGGTCCTTGACATCGGGTACGCCGCAGGCCCGTCGGCAGTGCGGTATCAAATCATATCGGGGATCGAACTCGACACCCTTCAATAAAGGAGGGGCGGTGGTCCTTCGACGTCGGGTACACCAGGGACCATCCGTCCTTTGGCATCATTTCACGTCGCGGACCCGCGGGAGGTCCTTGATGTTAGGTACGCCGTAGGCCCGTCGGAGATACGGTATATAGTCACGTCGCAGACCGATCATGCGTCCCACCATGAAGCGGGTGTGGTCTTTTGATGTCGGGTACACCCGGGACCATCCGTCCTTGGGTATCTTTCACGTCGCGGACCCGTAGAGGGTCTTTGATGTCAGGGTACACCGTAGGCCCGTCGGCAATACGATATCTAGTCACGTCGCAGACCTGATGGGCTTTGATGTCGGATACACCCGGGACCATCCGTCCCTGGGCATCGTTATCACGTCGCTGATCCGCAGGGGGTCCTTGATGTCGGGTACGCCGCAGGTCCGTCGACCACACTGTATCGTTTCACATCGCAGACTCAATGGTCATTGATGTCAGGTACACCCTGGACCATCCGTCCTAGGGCATCGTTGTCACGTCGCAGACACGTATGTCTTTGATGTCAGGGTACGCCGCAGGTCCCTCGACAGTACGGTATCATTTCACGTCGCAGACCCGGGGGCCTTTGATGTCATTGATGTGGTTGTGAGACTTGCTTCAGGGAGACCGAAATATCACGGGTATCTCACTCTGCGATTATACGTCGCTTTAGCGCTGACTTTTGTATCTCCCTATCTTGACTTGTGCAATTTTCCCTCAGCTCCTTGACCATGTCCAGGCTCTCCCTTCTCAGCTGAGCATTTTGCTCTTCGTCATAATATAAGATCCGGTGTGCTTCAGTTCCCGTTTCCATTGGGATGATTGCAGCTGACCCGTATACTAACTGAAGGGGCATGTCCTCGATAGATTCCCGAGGACATGTTCGGTATGCCCAGAGGACGGGCTCTAAAGACTCGAGCCACTTGGAGATATCCCACTGACACGAACTTCTGAGTGATTCTCATGCATGTACGGAGTTGTTGGACCTTAGCACCCTGAACCTGGGTTCTGTTATACGCGACCAAGATCCTTGACTACCCGAATCGGCAACATATGTTCTTCTATAGGAAATCAATGACATTGTCTTCGTTGATCTCAGTTGCTGGCTTGGCCTCCGCTCACTTACTGAAGTAGTCCAGCTAACGGCAGGGGTCCCACTATGCTGCTCCCCATTTATCAAAAGGGCACGGCGAATGCATAACTCCTAGGCTCTCTGTCGGGACGTGTATCTTGGGTCCACATTGCTGACTACTATTGCACCTCTGAACCAGTTCCTTGGCATTCCTCATCATGGTGGGCTAGAGATACTCTGCTCTTATCACTCGTCGAGCGACCGATTTGTAACTGGCATGATCCCCAACACATCCCTCATGGATCTATTTTAGCACCTTCTTCCCCTCGTTCTTTGAAAAACATCGAGCACAAGGATGCGTGAATGACCTTTTGAACAGATCACCTCCTATCATGCTGAACCTCTGCTTGTACTTCCGTTTATCCTCGCGATCAACATCGCTTAAGATTTCGAGGATGGGGGACCTCCAGTCATCCCCCTCTTCTATACGTCCGATGCGTCTTATAACCCCTAACTTGCTGGCCATAAGCATGGTGATTTTTTCCTTTCGCTCGGGAACGTCGCACTGGCCAGCTTTGCCAAGTGATCACCTTGTTATTCTCCTCCCTCGGGATCTGCTGTATCTCGAAACTAGCGAAATTTTTCCTTAACTCTTCTACTCAGCTTGCATATTTGACCATCTTTTCATCCTTTATTTCATAGTTACCCTGCACCTGCCGGTTTATCCATTGAGAATCCAAAAAGATAACCACCTTATGAGCTGCCAGCTCCTCCGCCATTTCTAGTCCCCTAATCGGGGCCTCATATTCCGACTAGTTGGTGGAAGTTATAAAATCGAAGGTGAGTATAAATTGAAGCTTCTCGCCTTTAGGAGTGATTGATAAATATCCCTGCTCCTGCTCCCGTGGATGTTGCCGACCCATCCACGTATATATCCCACTTTGGGAGCTGCTCAGGTTCCAACATGATGTTTGACAGGGCCTGGGCCTTAATTGTCGAGCGCCTTTCGAATTCAACATCATACTCCCCCAGTTTGACAGCCCACTTTACCCTTCTTCGAGACAAATCAGGTCTATTAATTAAAGTTTGCTTAAGTAGAAAATTTGTCCAGACGCGTACCTTATGTGACAGGGAGTAAGGACGTAACCTTCCAGCGGAGACCATCACGTCCAGCGCTGCTTTCTCCACCTCTGAGTACTGCGTCTTTGCAGCCCGCATTGTTTTACTCACGAAGTAAATTAGTTTTTGGGTGGCTCCTTCTTCCCTTACCAGCACTGAGCTGACCACCTCCTCCCATACTGAAAATTACATCACAGGCTCATCCCCCGGCAATGGCTTCGTTAGCAAAGGTACGGCGTGGAGGTATGACTTCAGGTCCTCGATTGCCTTCTGGCATTCATCTGCCCACAAAAACTGTTGAGGGCTGCGAATCTCCATGTCAGCCTCTGCACCTCTTTGACTTCCTTTGGCGGTTGCAGCTCCAAAATAGCTCTGACTTTTGACGGGTTAACCTCGATACCTCGCCGTGTAACCATGTACCCCAAGAATTTTCTCGATCTAACCCCAAACGCATACTTCTTCGAGTTCAACTTCATTCCACTTTTCCTAATGGCCTCAAAAGCTTCCGTCAGGTCCATCATATACTCCTTAGCCAACACCGATTTAACCAACATGTTGTCTATGTATACCTCCATACTACGACCTAGCTGCTTTTTGAATACCTTGTCAATCATCCTTTGATAGGTAGCTCTCGCATTATTCAGCCCAAGGGGGATGCGGACGTAACTATAGGTCCTTGCAGCCATTGCAAAGCAAGCCTTGTCTACATCTTCAGGATTCAGGTTGACTTGGTGATATCCCTGATATGTGTCCATCATACTTAGCACCACACACCTCGAGATGGAATCGACTGGCTTATTTAGGTCCCTGAAGTGTACGCACATTCTCCATCCCTCGTTAGCCTTCTTGATAATGCAACATTAGCTAGTCGGACAGGGAACTGGACCTCTTTAACATGTCATGCCTTGAGTAATTTCTCCACCTCCTCCTTAACGGTGTGATCTCTTTCAGCTCTGAACTACCTAAGCTTCGTTTTATCAATTTATTCCTCGGACTGACCTTCAAATAGTGTCTGGCAATGTCTGGGTGAACGCTCGTCATGTCCGAGGGGATAAAAGCAAAGAGATCTCCATTCTTTCGTAGACACTCGACCAGCTCTCTTAACACGTCCTCCTCCAAACACGTCCCCACCTGGGTGACAAAACCTTCCCGTTCGGGATATAATTCCGCCTTCATTAGTTCTTCGTCTGGTCGAGGTTGTAATCCTGAACCTCCCTCTTCATCCAACTTTACCCTCTTGTCGCGCCTTTCTTCAGGTTGCAGGTCCTTCTGATTGCTCGATACTGACTTCACTTTATTCGCATAACATCATCGCGCCGATGATTGGTCTCCTGACACCTCCCCTATCTGACCTCTAACTGGGAACTTAATCTTCAGATGAGATGTGGAGGGGATGGCCTTAAACTCATTGATAGTTGGGCGCCCTAGTATGACATTATAGGACGAACCCACCTCCACCACCAAGAAATTAATCATTTTCACCGTTCTAGCCGGTTCCTGTCCCAATCCTACAGGAAGTGTTACCTCCCCCAGGGGCTGTATTCCAGCACCCCCTAATCCATAGAGGGCCGTGTTAACGGACCTTAACTCTGCATCCAGATTCATCTTCCTGAAGCATCCTATGAACAGGATGTCAGCTGAGCTTCCTCCATCTATAAGGACCCAGGAAACGTTGTACCCCACCATATCCGTTTTAATTAACCATCGCATCGTTATGGGACATGGTCACTTCATCTTCATCCTCTGGGTCGAACTGGACCATGGCTGAAGTTTCTATTTAACCTACTACGTGAGCCCCGAGCTTGCCAGCGCTCCATTCTTGAACCCGATCATGAGGTTTTCGAGCTCTGTTCAAGTCTCCCCTACCATGTCCTCCTACTGTGGTAAGTATGTGGACCCTCTGCTGAGACGGGGCACCCTTGTCTGGTGGTATCACAGATTGTTTCCCCTTATCCCCGCCTGGTTCCTCAGGTTCCTTTCGCATGATAGGCGGGCCTGCGTTTCGATCACGGTACGTGAGCTCCCTCTGGCGTCCTGCCCGGATGAGCCTCTCGAACATCCTCATGGCTGGGTGCTTTCTGACTACGGATAGTATCTCATTCAGGTTTGTCTGTAAAGGTATGTATCTCCGAGAGGGACGTGCTTGGTGATCTCATGCGTCCCTATTGTCTCCCTTGATCAGAATAGATCCTGATTGGGACTTCTCTTGAGTCTGATTTCTGTTTGCCCCCTCTTTGCATGATGCTTTGGACGATTTCTTCTTTCGTGTTTTAACCATTTTACTCTCCTCCAAGTTGATTTACTTATCCACCCTGTCTAGTAGTTCCTCGAAGGTCCGGGGTGACCTCTTAGACAGAGAAGTGAAGAAGTCTCCGTCTCTTAGGCCATTCACCGTGCCGCTGACCTTGACTGAAGGAGTAGAAGAGGGCACCTCTAGGGCCGCTATGTTGAACCTACTAATATAGGCTTTAAGGCCATCACTATCCCTCTGCTTCAACCGAAACAGTGACATATCCGATTTGGGTTGTCTCATCGCTGGCAAATCGGGTAATATACATGATCTGGAATTGTTCGAAGAATCGGATAGAACCAGGTGTTAACTGACTGAATCACTGTTGTGCGGACCTGACCAAAGTAGTCAAGAAGCATTGACACTTGATCTCATCTGAAAAGTTGCGCAACAACACGGTATTTTGAAGGCGTAGAAGATGATCCACTAGGTTTGTGGTGCCATCATATTCGTACGACAGCTGCTTAAAGTCACTTGACACTTAACCCTCCAATAGTTCCATGGCGAACGGTGTCCCAGCTGCGAGATTTCCTTCCCCGGAGTTCGTCCTGCTTGACCTTAGATACCTCCAACCATTTGCTTCAGCTCCGCAATCTGGTTCCCCAGATCCTACTCTTTCCCTCTCCAAACGTCTATTCTATTCTCTGCCAGGCTCTGTCCACACATCTTCCCTTTGCTACCTTTGTCACTAGTGTGACGGTCTGTCTGTGAGCATTCACTAGCTAAGTATAGCGAATACCTACCTGCAATGCTTTTTGGCTATTTTTACTCCCTTTCCTTCTCAGCGGACCTACTCCCTATATTTAAGCATTGCGCTCTCTTTACGTCCGTCTCTTTTTCTCCTATCATAGGAGCTTCTCTCTCGTCTCATCCATTTTATTTTTTCCCGTCACCTCCGTAAAACGTCCGTCAACCACTTTTGCTCCTTTAGGGACCTCATAGTCCTTCCATTGCTTACGTCATTCTTCACAAGCATATGCAACTGCTCTGCTGTCATAGTGACGGGAGCTCCCCGGTGCGCTCGTCTCAAAAGAAGCAGTAGCGATAATCTTTTGCTCCTAGTTTTTGCCACCAGTCGCTCAGGTCCTTCCTTGCTATAATTTTTCCCTTCTGCCAATCTATACTCCAGCTCCAAGTATTTTATTCTCCCTTCCTTCAGCTATTTTTCCCCTATTCATGGGAGCTTCTCTCCTACTACGTCCGCCTTATTTTTCCTTGTTCTTGTACGTCTCACTATCGTCTCATCCGTCTCATTTTCCCCCGCCACTTCAATGAAACGTCTATCAAACGACTCTGTCACTTTGGGGACATCCTGCTGCGTCTTCTGTCTTTTACGTCCCTTCTGCCATGGCCTCCAAGACAGAACTGACTGCGTTCTGCACCAGCATATCCAGATGCTCTGTCATCACAGTGACGGGAGCTCCTGGTGTTGCTGAAGCATCCTGGATGAGTGTCTGCTCCTAATTTCCGCCTCCAGCAACTTCTTCGAACCGGGGGTTCAGATTCTTCTGAGACAATGTGAAACTCTCCATCATTCTCCTCAAAACTTCACGTATACCCAACCAATCTTCAACCGTGGCAGTAAATACTCACAAGGCCTCCAACACCAAAACCCAAACCAAGCATGAGTGGCTAACAAGAAAACATCATCGCCCCAACTCGACTTTCCCACAGACGGCGCCATTTGATACGGGTGAGGTCCCGATCAACAACATTTTAGGTTCGGGAAACACACGGTAGCGGTAGAGTCGCGATTTAGCTTGAGTTTCGGTTCGATTTAGGCTTCCAAACGCAGCGAAACAGAAAAGAATAAATAAATGCAAGAAAACAACGATGTACGTAGTTCGGATTCTCGAGAATCCTACGTCCACGGGCCGGCCAAATATGGTTTTCACTAGATCAAATGGTTTACACACTCAACTCCCATTTCTCGATTGTTACAGATGCAGAATAAAGAAGAAAAAGAAAGAAATCAGCTAGAGAGTTGTTAGGAATGTTTTATTGTGTTCAATTAATTATAATTATCTTTGTTGTTTATTTATAAAGATTCTCTTTATAAGAGGCTTAGTGTAATTGGGCTTTGTTAGGGGCCTAAGTATTATATACCAACTTGTGGTATAAATACCAAAACCCTAATACATAATAAAGTGTTTTGTGTGAAAATCATCTAGAGAGAGAGAGCCTCCCAATCCTTCTCAAGAACACACACACCCCACGTTCGATCCGATTCTTCCCATCTCAAACGTGGTTTAATCGTCCGAAGTTAGGTTGTTAGGATAGAAAGGCTACTAACAAGTGGTATCAGAGCCAAACGCGTTAGGATTTGAGCGATTTCTCTGAAAATTTTGGGATTTTTATGGTTCTTGAGCTCGAAAATTTTGGCCATTGCTCTTGAGTTTTTGGGTTTATTTTACTGATTTTGCAAGCTCAAGAGCTAAATAGGTTGTTTTCGAGTGATTTTTAGTGTTTACCCAACATTTTTCAGTTGATTTGAGTGAGATTTTGGTAGAAATCGCATAGAAAACTCGTCATATTTTCTGCAGATATGATTTTCGGGCAGATGAATGTAACAATGCCCAGATTTTCGGCTGATTCTACCCGATTTTCATTGATTTTCGGGTGACTCTGTTCGAAATTCGGCGTGTTTCTACCCGATTTTCGAATTTTTGCCTGATTTTCATCACCCGAATTTCCTGCACGGCGAAAATTAGTACTTACCCCATTTTCATCACCCGAATTTTCGTTTCAAATCTCGGCGATTTTCAAGTTTTCGGGCAGACCCGAATTCGGGCAGAGTAACCCGAATTTGCCCATTCTCGGCGGTTGTCTGATTTTCGGACTGAATTATCCGAATTCGGGCAAATCATCCGAATCAGTCTCCCGAGTTTCTACCTACCCAAAAATTCTTAGTACCCGATTTTTCAATCATACCTCTTAAGACTTTCGGTCAAAGTCTTCACCCGAGAAGTCACTCACTCTTTCAAAAATTACACTTAGAGGTTTTCGATCACCCAAAATTTTTCGGCCCCCCCTCGAACCAAAAAGGCTTCAAGTAGCAAAAAAAAAAAAAAAAAAAAAAGACTTTTGAGGAAAATTTTTTCTACATCACTTGATAGAGAAAAATTTTCTGAGTCCAATAGGCATAGTCTATTTTACACTTTTTCGAAATTTTTCAAAATAAATTTTCCGGGCCCAAAATTTTCGGTATAGAAAACTTTTTTCGTCAATTTTTTAAGGCAAATCCACTACGCGTCAACGATCACGTATCCAACAATCAACTTAGGTCGTTTTTGGCACATTATAGAAAAAGTTTTGGTAATTTTCCTGAAGTTTTCGAAATCATTCTAAAATTTTTAGGTACACCAAAAATTTTCGACACTTATTATCTTCGATACTTCACTATACTTTTTGATAAAACCAAAATTTTTCGGAACTGAATTTCCAAAAGCCAAAATTTTAATTAGGAAGGAGAAAGGAAAATCAACATTATTTTCAAAAATTAAGGTCGAACATGCTCAAGATTTTCCCTCTCCTATTCCTCTTAGTAGGAAAGCGTGCAAAGAAGAAGCTCCAAGCTTAAGCAAGCGAACTTCCACGCTTATTCCCCATCATTATGATGTGAATCGTGTGCATTCTCCAAGTAGGAAGAACATCTCATGTACTAACGATGCTTATAATTCTTTATGTTCTTATCCCTACCTGAAATATCCAGTCGATGTTAAGTCTGAGAAACATCTCATGCGACTGGCCTCGGAGAAAATATTTAAATCTTCTCCGAGACACACATTCACCTGCGCTGAAACGTCCTTTCCGTGTCAAATTGCTCCTAAATGGGTCCCTAAGTCAACGATTAAGTTAGGTAATCCCAAATATAGTCAGGTACCTAAAAGTACGTTAATGAATGATTTAGGACTAAAATCTGATTTGACACCTTATATGCTTAACTTGTTTTCTGCTAATCAGGGAGGACCCATCCAAAAATGGGTACCAAAGTCCCGTTAAAGTTTTGCAGGGGCCCAATCACGTATGGTAATTCGACGATGGTTGCTCCACACGCGTGATTGGTATGAGACGAGAGCAACCACAAAACCCCGATCATGAGTAGTAATTAGAAGATGGTTGCTCCATACTCATGATCGGTACGAGACGAGGGCAACCACAACAATCCCAGCATGGTTGGTATTCCGGAAGTTGCTCCACAACCATGACTGGTATGCAGCGTGAGCGACTTCAAACATCCCTCATGTATGGCAATTTGACGTAGTGGCTCCACATACATGATAAAGGGAAACGACGGGAGCAACTACGACTATATGTGGTACATTCTATCTCTTGAACTGAATTGCATAATACCACATTCATACATATTTTTAAAGTAGGTAAATTCTATATATGCATTCCATAGTAAATTTTGGCATGCCTATAGAGCTGAAAAGACAATATACCTACTTGGAAAACAATAGGGTACAATATAGCTATGCATGCTTCAAAAGGACTTTTAGTTTCAAATTTTTGCATGCATGCATACATGAGCCGAAATGCGAAATACTCTATTTTATAGGTACATTTTCATTATGCATACAATTTTAAAATTTTCAAGCTTAAAAACTTTCACGTATGCATATAAGCTGAATCGCAAAAAATTACCTATTTTCTGTAGGAGCGTCAAAGGTAGAAAACGTACATTTTAATATGCTTAGTTTAAAGAAAATTACTTCTTTAAGTATGCATCTGAACTGAAAAGAAAAATACGTTACTTTCATCACGCTCATTTTTTTTGGGAGAAAATCTACATTTTAAGAGTGCATGCATTAAGGGGGAGTATCACTCCATATTTTCGAGGGGAGTACATTTTAAAGGGGAGAAAAATCTTACGGTGGTGGACGATTGGAGGGGGAGGAACAAAAAAAATAAATAAATAAATAAAAATAATATATATATAGATATATAGCTATATAATATAATATAATATAATATAATATAATATATAGTATATTATTCTATTATTATTACAATAAATATATATATATATGTATCTACAAAAAAAAAAAACAATAAAAAAAAAAAAAAGAAGGAAAAATCCTCTCATCATCAAGCTATTCCACCTCCCAAGACGGACTTTAACAAAAAACTCAACCCTCAAGAGTTCAAGAATCCTCAAAAGGCAAATGTGACTTCATTGCTCTCATATTACGATGCACTCTACCGACCTGCTCCAACTTGCTGATCAAGCAGCACTCATCAAAATTGACGGATGCAAGAATCCTAGTTCCTATGGTTCAGTCAGACCAAATTGAACCTAACCCCGGAACGCAACCGAGTGTTAGTGACGATTCATGCGCATAAATGCCGCCCCTATTTGGCAATTCTTGGCAAGACTACAAAGCCGATGATACACAAATCCCTTACCTCACACAACATTCGGACCATCCCACATAGGTGCAGGTGCTGATTTTTATCAGCTCCCGGGTAGAAGTCGCCTCATTTGGTCCAATGGTGCATGCACAACCGAGCCTTACCCACTCATCGATCTCCCAATAGACCGATGTTTCATTAAATCACGGGGAGCCATGTAAGCTATCACCGCTTCACTTGGAAGCGGGAGATATTGAACTAAGTGGTAGTCAGCCCCACACCACTGAACTTTCTTGAACACATCGAGTCTAGGTGTCCTCACTATCTAAATGTTTTATAATTTTCTAGGACACATACACCTTTTCTAATCTGGACTTCATGACCAGATCAGAACTTCCATAGACACATCTCCTGTAGATGTGATTTCAGGATTGGAAGGAAGTCCTGCCGTTGCAACATCAATACAACAACGGAATCAGGTCATCGTCTCGAGCTAGTCTCTAGAACGATGTAAACGGGACGCCTATGTGACCCCGGTTCTTCAAGCCATGTCCTCACAGGCCACGTCTCGGAGTTTGTCTCTGAAGTCGTGTCGACGGATTGCCTTAGTGGCTCCGTCTGGTTATTACCATCACCGACCTGTCGTTTGTGTCTTTCTAATCTTCCTATATAAGCATGCCGATCTCATTAACATGAATCGCCATGAGGGAGAGAAGGGGACACGCATAAACAAACAGGTCGGACCATCCACCAATTTCCGCCGAGCGTACCACTCTGAAGCCGGGCTCCCCTACGCTCAATCTGACGAATGTATTTCCAAAGGAGCCTTGGCACATTTTACAACACCCCACGTGTATCTTCTTCCGGAGCCAGACAAGCTTCCTCGAGGCCGAACCAGACAACTTCCTTCGAAGAAGACGAATCCGGCGCCGAGAAGAAGAAGATTAAAAGAGACTTGACGGCTTAAAACTACGGAGAAAGACCAGGATAAGATGCAAACAAAGTCCAAGATCCGCGACATCATCAAAGTCGAATTTCAAGGCGTGGATCACTATCTACATCCGGTCTACAGAATATAGCGTCAAGTCAAGAGAGTCCTAGCCGAAGAGCATTCAAAGCCTCCGCAAGAAGGGGAGATTGCTAGGACTCAAGATGTTAACGGGAAGTCTTCGTGACCCCGGTTTCTTATACGACGGATTGCCTTTGTGGCTCCGTCGGGTTTTTACCAAACCTGAGCTCCTACTGTGCCTACCAATGCCATCCTCTTGTCCCGACGACGTGATCTTCTTGCCAAAGCTGATGCCTCATTTTGACCCATCGCATGGCGATCTCCCCAACTCGATCTTCATGAGGGGGAGTAGTACTAAAGCAAAATGGGAGCAATACCACGACGAAAGTGCAAGATAGATCAGAAACGCTGAAATCATCAAGCGTCGTCAAATCAAGCAAACACCGCCGACCTTCAAACTCCGAAGTTACCACCTCGTGTGTGTCTCTCCAAACTTCAAAGAGAACTTCCCAATCTCAACACAAGGTTGACGAAAAGTAGGGGGAGTTGCGTCACTATCGAAAGGAGAGATCAGACATAAAAAGAAGAAATCCGACAAGCAACTTCTAACACCTTCCGGCATTTACGAGTCGAGCTTCAAAAGAAGATTAAGGAAAATCTAGTGCCAAGAAGAGAAGATCAAGACACGGTGAGCTTGAAGATCTCCAAAAGAAGAGGTCAAAAGACAAGACAAGGAGAAAATTCTTTTAGGACTCAGGCAAATGCACTAAGCCCCACAAAGATAATACATGCCAAATTGAAGATTGAACACAAAGGGGGAGATTGTTAGGAATATTTTATTGTGTTCAATTAATTATAATTATCTTTGTTGTTTATTTATAAAGATTCTCTTTATAAGAGGTTTAGTGTAATTGGGCTTTGTTAGGGGCCCAAGTATTATATACCAAAATGTGGTATAAATACTTGAACCCTAACACATAATAAAATGTGTTTTGTGTGAAAATCATCTAGAGAGAGAGAGAGAGCCCCCAACTTCTCCAAGAACACACACACCCCACGTTCGAACCGATTCTTCTCATCTTCAAACGTGGTTAAATCGTCCGAAGTTAGGTTGTTAGGATAGAAAGGCTACCAACAAGAGTGTTTGTGTGTCTGTTCTTGGTGTGTTAGTGTGTGTAAAAATGTTGTGTTGCATTAATGATAATCGATCTAAGCTATTTCCTCTCTTTATGTTGGTCCTTCTCGTCAAAGTCAGCTGGAGGGACCTGCCTTCGTACTATCAGGCACAGTCTGGGGTTCCTGTATGCACGACACTGTAGCAGACTCTGTACTTCTGTCAGATAATGTCCTCCAATGGGCAGCCTACACGTGTTGCCTGGTCCCCTCTTCAGACTCCTTTTTCCTGTACGGAGCCAGACAGTTGCAGATCTTCTTGATTTATTCCCTTTTTGGTTCTCTTAATCCTTATCCAAGTTATTATGTCCCGGCAGTCAGTTTACGAGGTCCTCTGGGGTCCATAGACCTCAGGTCCCCTGGGTTCTTCTAGGGACCTATTTCGACTGGCTTGTCCGTCCTTTCTGAGGGTCTCAGCTCCCTCTTTTCAGCTTTCACGTCCGTCATCCCTTGCGGTTCATAGGGGTCTGCGTGCTTGGAAATTTATCCGCATCAATTACCGATCGAATCGCCAAAGTCCCAACCAATATCTCGTTTTGGCGCCATCGTAGTTCCCTATTGAAAACAATATCAGGTACACGTCTCGGATTTTTTCGTATAATGTGTGTTGTGGTGCATACCTTTATGGCTGCTTGATGATACTCCTTATATGCACATGCAAATCTTCAGGTCATCCTCCGGTATATCTTCATATCATCTTCAGTACATATATGTTATTATGCGTAGAGACAGTATATTGTATATATACTACACTGAATGTTTTCATGTTTGAAGGTGAAAACACGTAATCTCACTTATAAACGAGCTACATACATAAACGAACAAGATTTTTGCAGATAAGATCCGTATTTCAGGGAGGAATCTTAAAAAGGTAGACTTGGTATAATTATTTTTTTGTCTAGCTAGTTCAATAACGACAAGACAAGTGATGTTTTAGATAAAATGCCAAAATAAAATTGTTATTTGCGTTTGAAATTACAGTCCATTTGCAGCCCAATAATAAAAGCAATTGATCTATTCTTCAATTAATTGATCTTGGGTCATCGTCCATTCTTCAACGAACAAATAGGGTCGTCTTCTTCAGTTCTTCTCCGCCGCTGCCCGCTCCCCGTCTTCTTCAGGGCTTCTTCCCCGCCGCGCCATTATATTGGTCGTGAAGCCGAGATCTCGGCCTCTCCATGTAGACTCGGCCGAGATCTCGCCGCAACACCGATATCTCGCCCGAGACAAAACCGCAACCGCGGCAGCCCGTATCTCCGGCGCGACGAGGGCCGATCCCACACCGATAAGGCCGCGACGGCTGCGATCTCGCCGAGACGGCGAACCATGCCTTAAATACAAGTTATATAATGAATGTATAACATGGTGATTCAAAATATACCATCTTCAATTTTTTGGAGAGCTTCGTAGTCCTCTTCCACATTCTTGAATGGCGTCTTTCATAAAGAGCACCATTTGGTATATTTGTCATCTCCTTTCCATGTTGATCTCCGTACATATAATTGAGTACATGAAGATGCCAAATTATTACGGGGATCAAATAAAAGAGCCACGCACAACATGCCTCTTGCCATGTGAACTAAAGCATCATCATTACTCGCAATCCATTCTTTTAACAAGTCGTCAATATGGGATAAAACTCAAATGGTCCCTAATGTTTATCATGTTGACCAATTTAGTCCCCGATGTTTTGCCTGAACCAATTTAGTCATTGATGTTGTCGATTTTGGACCAATTTGGTCATTCCGTCACGATAAACGTCAATTTTAACGAAAATCTCACACGTGACTCACAATGAATCATGTCTGGATCGATAAAATTGAAATGATTACTGAAATTAGGGTACGAAACTAAAAATTTCTCCTCCAAATTTCGAACATGAGCTATAGATCGTCTGCTTCGTCGAACTTCATTGACAGTAGAATAAAATAGTACGAACTCTCAAATCCGGCAAATATTCTGAAATTTGATCCAAACATGATTTAGTGTGGGGAACATGCGAGACTACCCCTAAAATTGACGTTAACCATGACAAAATGACCAAATTGGTCCAAAATCGACAACACCAGGGACTAAATTTGTTCACACAAACAATCGCGGATTAAATTGGTCCACATGGTAAATTTTGAGGACCATTTCAAGTTTTATCCCCCTCAATATTGATAATTTCATCAAATAATGCGTTGGACGTAATGTATAAGAAACGTGACATTCGAAGCGTGCGTTCGTAGAAATGTCGTAACATTTCACCAATCGATCAACAACAACCCAATCATGTTTATGAGACATACGTATATTACCACACGCTCCATTAGGCATAAAATCAGCATGAAATCAGAATAAGATGTTTTGTACATATCAAAAATTCCTTGAAAAAAATGAGTTATCTATAACATCTTAAACACATAATTCCATTTAGTTGGAACATCTAGACATAAGCATCTTTTAGTATCAGCTTTTTCTTCAACTACAAATTCATTTGAAATACTTTAATCTAGATTGTGATTGTCTCTCGTATCTGACTACTGTATAGGACAACTTCACAGATTGGTTCATTTCTTTAAATCCATCTTTCACAACAAGATTTACAATGTGAGTCACACTTCTCATATGTAGATAATTTCCACTACATAAGATTTACAATGTGAGTCACACTTCTCATATGTAGATAATTTCCACTACATATAGCCCTCTTCCAGCTTACAAGTATTATCTTCAAGTAACTCACTGCAGTATCATTTAATGAAGCATTATCAACTGTAACTGAGATGATCTTATAATTTCTCAGTCAAGCAAGAATTTCTCAATCAACAACCCAACATCATCACCTTTATGTGTAGGACATGGAATAAAATTGAGAATTATTTTGTGTAATTCCCAATCATTACCAATATAATGACTCGTCAAGCACAAATAATTCAATCGTTGGTTTGACGTCCATGTGTCTGTGGTGATTGAGATTCTTCGTCCACTTGTTCTAAAAGAACTTTATTACTTCTCTTTATTTTCAAAGTAAAGCCTGGAACAAATTCTTGCGATGATAGTTCTTGATAGCATGTAGAATTCTAGACAACATAGTGATAATATGCATAAATTCTTCATTTTCATCGAATTTGAATGATAGCTCATCGGTGATGATCATTCGCGCTAAGCTTTTTCTAACGGCTTCTTGATATTTCCTACAAAAAATTGTTCTAACTTCTCCCTATCTACTTTGGCAATATGTTTGGATAGTGTACATATCTCTTCATTTTCGGGATTAAGCTTTCATATAATATTCATTCCATAAGTTCCATTTCTCGCCGGATCAATGGCATATGTCTATCACAATACTTACATTTAGCTCTCGACTTTCCTTTTTTTTTATCTGCATATGGAATAAAATGATCGCAAACTCATTTCTTTTCTCTTTGGTCTTTTATTTCGTTCTTCTCATACTTGTTTTCTTAGTTTCTTCTTTGATTGGTTGAGACCCTCAACTACTTGAACTTTTAAGTAGTCCAGGTGCCGACAAAAGGCGTTTGAATAGGAAAATTGAGACCTTCCTCCTCCTCCTCCACTATATATCCTGATAAATTAGAAATAAAGAAGAAAAAATATTAATGACGAAATCACAACGCTCCAGAGATAAATTATGGAACCAATATCATGGAAAGAAAATAAAACTTCAAGATATATTAGATTCTATTCACATCCTTCCTCCAAAAGAATCATCTATGAGTACACACACAATTACCTGAACAGTGAACTTTGAAGTGAGAACTCGACAATGAATCGATAACGGTGAGGTGCAATGGTGTAGAGAGATATGAGGGCATATTATTAATTTGGAGAAGACAAATATTAAAGAAGAATAGAAGATTAGGGCTTTTTTTTAGTTCTTTTTTAATTGGATTTCTGAAAAGTGAGAAGTGTGAATAGATTGGTCACTTACGTGTGGTTTGTTTTTAATTATTAATTTTTTTACTATATTATGATAAATAAAAAAAAGAAGAAAAATCGATGGGTATCGATATACCGACCCTAGTATCCATACCAAACTTAATTATATAATTTTTTTTATTTTTGAAACCAAACGCCGAACTGAATTTTTGGTTCGATACTAGGTTTGTACCGATTTCAAATACCGAATTGTGCACACCTCGAATTGAACTAAACAATGGTAACTTCTTTTTTTATTATATATGAAGAGCATGGTAAGTGACTTTTTATGATCATTTATTATAAATCCAACGAATCGTATATGCGATATGTATCCAGTGCAAATTGAAACTTACTCACACCCATAAAAATTTGCTAAAATGACTAGGAAAAATAATAAATTAATACTTACTAATTACAATATTTTTTTTTTATTATTTTGCAAATACACTCAGAAAGTGCATCATCAAATTGGTTTGTTCTTAAACTATTCCATGACGAATAGTAGATTAGGATTGAAAGATAGTCCAGTCCTATTACCAACTCAATGAGTCAATATGACTGAAGTTTAGTTCGTGCTCATAAATGTCGAGCTAAATTATCGTTTGTAACTGTTTTAAAGTTTAGTATAGTTTTTTTTTATAATTTTTTTAATATTATAAAATCATTTAGAGTTTGATTGAACTAAGTTAAAAAATTTTACCCTCGAGCTCAAGCCTGATTATTCATCGCCGAGCTCGAACGCAAACTGTAAATAATAACTTTGTCGAGATCAAACTTAATATATACTTTTTGTGTTCAAGCTCAAAAATAAGCTGTCTAGCCTCGTTTATATCCCTACTTACCATAGATGGAAGTCCTCGAAAGATTTCGGTAATACTTTGATCCAATTCCAAACGACGATAAATTAGGCTGACATTTCATATTAAATAGAAATGATTCGAAGCCCATTTACAAACACTGTCGTCCCCTTTTCCCAATTTCATATTAATTGTGCAGAAGAAAATTAATAACGTATATACAATAAAATCTCAATAAATTAATAACCTTTCAATCATGAAATTTTATTAATTTAGAGAGATATTAATATATCGATAAATTAATATTTTATTAATTAAAAGAGAGATTCTTTAAATTCAGCAAATTTAGTATGTATTGAAAATAAATGAATTCATATATGTTTAATTGATTATATTCATGGATGACTAGCGTATTTTTTGTGAATATGTTCGCTAGTTTGAATATGTTGCAGATAGAAAACTCAACACCGAAACTCTTGGTTGTAATTAAAAAAGTTAGGGAGGAAATTCAATTAGATTAAATTTTATGAAAACTCAAGTCACAATAAATTCATATTTTAGCAAATTAGCTTACTTTTTATAATTCTAATATTTATGAATTATCAATTTATAGTTTTAATGAGACCTAATATTTATAAAGGGATTTTCCAAAAAAATATTATATTATTATCTCATCGAATTTGATAATTTTTTACGAAGGCCCAAGTCAAGACCGAAAATTTTTATTATTTTAGAGTTTATTAATTTATCGAGTATTAATTTATCGAGATTTTACTTTATATCTTTTGAATTTTATGCAGTTTACATTTTGATAGAAACAGGATATCCTTTTTTGGTAAAGTCTTTCAAAACTCTACACAAGACAAAAAAAAAAAAAGACTATCCTCCTTTCACACACCCTCCAATCCAACCTCAGCAGTTAATCCCACACTCCTCCACATCCGGCCCATTCACCTGATGGGTAAACGGGTCGATCCTGACCCACAGCAGAGAGAAGATCGACGCCAGAAGAATCGACCACACCACCACGATCGTCGGCGTACGGTTCTGTCGGCCCATGAGCCCCTTGAGGAAAGGGTACAAGTGGACGATCACCCAGAAGGCGAAGAACAGCTTCCCGAAGAGCGGGCCCCACGCCTGATACCCGCTGTTGATGGCCCCCGAGATCCCGGCCACGACCCCCACGAGGTTTATGATGAGGAGCGTGGTGGGAGGTATCAGTAGAGTCGTCCACTTGAACATGTAGAGCTCTGCAAAGTCGCCGTCCTCGTCCGAGGCCTTCGACGTGACGGTGAAGTTGGTGTCTATGCCGGCGAGCACTTTGAGGAGGCCTTGGAACACGGCGAAGAGATGGGCCGACACCCCTCCGATGACCCAAAACTGTTCGTTCCTCCACCACTCGTCAATCCCGACCCCGCTCCACCTCATCTCGAGTATGCCCGTCGCGAAAATCGAGAGGAAGAGGGATAGGAACCATATACTCGCAATGTTACTGATCTGTAAGAAGGAAAAAAAAAAAGCGATTTATTCCATAACTCTCGATGGAAGATAGGCAACTTTAATGAAATTCGCTCTTCGTCTTCTAACTTGTCCCTGTCAAAAAATAGATGTATAATTTTCACGAAATTCGCTTTTCGTCCTCTAACTTGTCCTTGTCAAAAAATAGACCTATAACTTTCATGAAATTCGCTTTTAGTCATCTGACTGCCTGTTCGAAACTAATCCAGTATGTTTACAACATTTATCATAAATAGTCTTTTTTGCAATTTTTCCGACCATTTTTTGATTGCTTACGGCAAGGAAAATATGATTGCTTCAATAACGTTAATTAAACTTGTATAGTGTGCAAGGACTTTCTATGATAAATAGCCGGAAAATTACAAAAAATGACTATTTATGATAAATGGTGCAAATATACTGAATTAGTTTTGAAAGGGACAAGTTAGAGGACGAGAAGCGAATTTCGTGAAAGTTATAGGACTAAAATTTTAGCTTACTCCAAAACACACTGAACTAGTTTTAGACATGGACAAGTTAGAGGACGAAATCGAATTCCGTGAAAGTTATAGGACTAAAATTTTAGTTACTCTGAAGTCAGGTTTTCAGGTTAGTGGGGGTGCATGAATCTTTCCACACTAGCCCCACTAAATTTGGTGTTATTTTAACACTATGTTCACTAAATTGGAAATGATTCACCCTAAAACACTAAATTTAGTGTAAAAGTAACACCAAAGTTAAAGTTTGTGATTGGAGAGGGTAAGCTAAAACTAACCTGGGGAATGATGAACTTCCCGGTGAGGAGACACACGGCGGGCAACGTGCAGTAGAGCAACAAAGGAATGGCAGTGATAGGATAAACAGTGGTGTTCACGTATGCAAACCTCTCGAGCCATTTCAGCCTTCCACCGTAGCCGTACCATATGGGGCAATGTCTGCTGAACAAGATTTCGACGGAACCCAAGGCCCACCGAAGCACTTGGTTCAGACGATCGGAAAGATTGATCGGAGCCGAGCCTTTGAAGGCCGGTCGAGGAGGCATGCAGTAGATCGATCGCCAGCCGCGCGCGTGCATCTTGAATCCCGTAAGGATATCTTCCGTCACGGAACCGTAAATCCATCCGATCTGCAGATGCGAGAAAAAAGAATGATGTAATAATGGGGAAGAAGGGGAAGAACGGATTGGTTTGGACATAAACAGAAGAGATAATGGGATTATGTAAGGAAAGGTACCTCACTTCCCCATTCAGTCTTGTCTTCGTATCCACAACTAATGACGTGAATGGCTTCTTTGAGAAGGGTCTCCGGCATTGCGGACTGAGGAACACCGCCGTTCTCCATTAGCGTTGACGCCACGAAAACTGCTGACTGTCCGAATCTTTTCTCGAGGCTCATTTGGGACATGAGCAGCGATTTCTCGTCATCAAATCCAGCTCCTATGATGTAATATTGCGGACGAAAAATTAGTTCATTGAGAAAAGAGGATGTAAGAATGAAAATAAAAAATCTAAGCTAAACTTGAATCTGCACAGCATACCTTCGACGCCTTCTTCGATATCCTCCAAGCTGAAGATGGGAACAGTGGGATCAGCGTGCTTGGTTGATTTCTTTTTATCCAACCCCTTCTTACTCGACTTGGAACTTTTCTTACCAGACCGACCGAGACAGGACGAGAGAAACCCAGATTTCTTATGCTTAGGCTTGTGTGGAGGCTCGTAGCCGTACAAGGCTGTCCTGTTAAAGACACATCCCGTGCCCACGTAAACAGGCCCTTGAATACCATCCAAACCTCTCAAGTTAATCTGATCATCCGTAAAGGTGTCAAGTTAGTTAATTAGTTCAATGCAAACAACCAAAGTACAGAAAAGGAATATGTTTGAGGTGTAGTTTGAATGCGGTGTGATAAGGAGGAGACAAGGGACTAAAGAATGTAATGATAATAAGTACTCACATCAAAGAACACAGTATTTCGGTTAGCATATCGATCGTTCCTGTCGATACCGTCAAATCTCTGCGGGAACTGAACGTAGCAAACGTATTTCCCAAGATTTGGGTCCATCAAGAAGCACATAGCTTCACGCAAGGCCTTGCTGTTGTTAATGTAGTGATCACAATCGAGATTCAACAAGAATGGTCCATTCGTAAGAACTGCCGAGACACGAACCTGAAATAAAGTGCACTAATGATGTCAGAATATTGCAAAAGCGATGATGGGGCCTAAGTTTATTATCATGAATGACGTCACTTACCAATGCATTCATGGCACCGGCCTTCTTGTGATGCTGGAAACCGGGACGCTTCTCACGAGAAACATAAACTAAACGAGGAAGCTCATTACCATCACTGTCAAGGCCTCCACTTTGTCCTAGGAAAACCTGGATTACGGTCATCAATCATGTAAGAGTGAATATTAAATAATCTTAGTACTGATATTATCAGACAGCAACCAATATGTCATACAAATATAGGATTACAAATGCTCATACAACCATCGATCGTTGTTATCTCAACGATTTTCAAACATTAAAAATGCCGACAAAAATGAAAATTTGGCAAAATTATATACTCATTTCCGAAAATTAAGCCCACCTGGATCATTCCTGGATGATCCCTTGTATTATTACCCGGCCACGGTGTACCATCTTGCATGACCCAACCTTCTTCAGGGACCTTTTGGGCTTTAGCGACAAGACCATTGATACGGATTTTGAACTCTTCGTACTCCCTCTGATGACAAGAAAAAAAAAAGTAACAAAGACAAGGCCTTTGAGTTTCTGACAAAATCCAGTATGTGAGGATTATTACATTTGAGGTTAGCACTGACCTTCAATGCCCTACGATCTTTCACAAATGATGGCTGGACTTTGTCTTTTAAGTAGTCAATCTTTTGACAGAAGTACCATTCTGGAGCCCTTGGTTCAATGTTGTACTTTTTGCAGAAAGGAACCCATTTTCTGGCAAACTCAGATGTTTCAGTCAGAGCTTCGAATGTCAACATGGCAGCACCATCATCAGACACATAGCACGACACCTTATCCACAGGATAATCAACGGCAAGAATGGACAAGACAGTGTTGGCTGTAACAAGAGGAGGCTCCTTGAGAGGGTCCACCGTACTCACAAATATGTCAACAGCAGCTAATTGTGATGGCTCTCCTTCGCGATCATATCTGTGACAGACAATTCATCACGCGTTACATAATTAGAACTGAATATGAACTTTTATTACATCAAGAGAAAACAGATGTTAAAACTTTGGAGGAAGCCAAGACAGAATGTTTCCTTACCTTATCGAAAGCCTGTCCAGATAAGTTTCACGGTTCACGGGAAGCCATTTCGGGAACTGATCAAGAATCCAAGAAATAGCAAACCATATCTCACATATCACGGAAATCAGCCACAGTGCAAATGCGTTGGGCACGGGATTGGTGATCCGATAATGTAAGAAAATGCATAGGATGGCAAGCCGAAGAACAATAACCATCCTGTAAGGATTAATACGCGACGATGGAATAGAAACCTTCCTTGACAGAGGTTGTCTGGCCTCATCATTCCTGCGTTATCAAAGAAAGTGAGAAGAGATGATGCCAATACGCAGTATGTTAAGAAATTTATGGGACAGGACAAATCAACATAGAATATGCTGGAAATTTCTCAAGATTTCAGACAAAGAAGAAAGAGATTCTTGCAAGAACTCACACTAGCGAATCATCCACAAGAATATCTGTGCTAGCATCGATGTCTCCAAGTCCTCTTTCCGAGGGAGGATGGCTACTTGTAATCATCTGAACAACAGGCTTCTCTTGCTTCATTTTCCATCCATCGACTCTCTCTTTCCAAGCAACATTACCAAGGCCAGGTGACCCAAACTCTCTCACGGGATCGACAATTCTAGCTGTAATAACAGTGATTACTAAAGGAAATTAAAACATGAAACAATTACAAGCAAAAAAGACAAAAGAAGCTAAAGGATATAACTGTACGTTTTCCAACACCACCAGGCGGAGGAGACCCCACCGAAAGGCGGCCCGGTGAAGCAGCAGATAGTTCTCCAGAAACCTATGCATAAAACCAACAGAGTTTCATTCAAAATCATGCAAAATTATTACATCAATCCGCTGAAATAAAAATATATAGTAGCATGCAAAGTACATACATCAGTTCCATTCGTAAGCAGAGGAATGTGATTGTGCGAAACCTCCTTATCATACTTAGGCGCCCCGATACTTTCCCTCTTACCATGGCTCATATGCCAGCTCAGCATACGCTCTTGAATTTTCTGTTTGTCAGTTTGATTCAAGGCATAGGGTGCATCCTCAGCACTATCATCAGCAGCAACCACGCCCTCTTCTTTATCACCGCGAATCGCAGGACTTCCTGTAAGGAAAATCACATAATTCTTCTGTCAGAAAAACAAGATTCTGTAATGAAATAATCTCTTAAAAGTCCGTCATGCGAGAAAACCACACACACACACACACAAACACATACCTTCGTGTCTCTTATATCTGGTTTTGCATTGCGGGCATGATTGATTCCCGTCTTTCCTCTCATATTCGTAGCACGGCCTGCACACAGGGAAAGCACAGACAGTGCAAGCAACGAACGGCTCGCCGCTACCAGTTAGTCCCACAGTATCCCCACAGATCTGACATACTTGGCTGCCCTTGTTGTTCATGATCTTACCCTATGGATCGAACACATCACCGTTAAGACAATTCGGAAATGACCCGCAAACTGAGCAGACAACAGCTAGTTCCTTCGGTTTCATCCATACGGAGCAACATCAAGTAAAGTAAAGAATGTTACCACTAACCTTAGCTTCAAGTTCAGATTCCATTGCCGCAAATTTCTTCGAACGATCAGCTGAGAATCAATCTAAGCAAGCTTAATCATCACAAGCCGCCGAAGATTCCCAACGGTGTGTCTAAGACTGCCAACAAACTACGAGAATTTCACACTTTTTTTTTTCCGACCGTAGAAGTTCAGTGTCTCAAAACAATGAAGAAGCAGATCTGATCATGTCCGTATCTATCAACGTTCAAATCTATGTTAGTCAAACTCGGCTCCCACAATTAAACAGCAATCCCAATAACAAATTGAAACTAGGCCGCTGGTGAATCATACTCAATGCAGTGTATAATTATCCCTCAAAAACCATAAAGACAGAACATCGAGTTGAAGAGCATCTCATGAGTTACATGAAAATAATCAAACAAAAAGACAAAAAGATATACCCAAAATCACGGGAATTGATGTCCGAAAACGAGTCTCGGACCAGATCTGAATCGCAAATATTAAATCCCTAATAGCAATGGAGAGAAGATATCGGTGGATCCGAAGGTGTGATTGAATGAAATATAACAGTAGAGTGAGAAAGAAGCACAAGGCGTCGGCAGTCCTCTGTCTTCGAAGGGAGATAGATATATAGCTGCAGTACGTATAGCTGATAACGTATGGAGCTGTTAATGAGTAGTAAGGTAATAGAAAATTATTATTGCGAGTGAATGATCATCGAAGAAGCTGATGAGTCGTTTAGGCGTAGAATTGGCGTGTAATGGAAGACAACGACATGGGAGCTGTTGGAGAGAGAGAGATGTAAATGTAATAATGCCAAGTCCACCGACAGTGCTGACTGATGAGTGCTCTTTGTGGTTGTACTTTCATAGATCAGTTGTTACACGCATCAGAGGCTTGTACAGTGCGACCTTTTTTTTTTCTTTAACTAATTGCATATAATCTACCTGTTGTTTAAAAACTAAGCATCAAAGCCCCATGATTAATAAATAGCGTTAAATACCCTCATGGTTTATTTAATAATGCACACGCTCCCAATCCGGTCAGTTTTCCTCTTACGGTCAAACATTCACATAAAATTCCGTTTATACCCTTTTAACACTCTAAATTTCCTTCTTTATACCTTTTGACCAAATTGAACATTCCTTCCCATCCCTCGCAACACTCAAACATTCAGCCCCCATTCTCACTCAAAGTAATCCCTGACACCGTCCCACGATGAACAAACCCTCTTTCGAACCCATCTCGAAGTTCAACGTCAACGACTGATCCGACAAATTGTTGGACTGCAAGGGTTTTAGGGTGAAGAAAGAAGAGCTTTGAAAGAGTTTAAATGGATAGATCATCGTCCCATTATTTTAAATGTCAAACTCTTGAGTTAGATCTGGGGTGCAGGGCTGTGAAGGGGTAGCGAGCGGCAAGGTTGCTGGTGGCCAGCAACTGCGAGCGAGCAACAAGGTTAGATTCGATGGTGTGAGGCTGCTTAGCGGCGAGAGGCACTGTGAAAGCCCTCTTGGATCAGATCTGAAGTGCAGGGCTGCGAAGGGACGACGAGGGGCACTGCGAGAGGCCTCTTGGGTCAGATCTGGGCGAGCGAGGTGGTGTGGTGCTGCTGCAAGGGGGTGCGAGGTAGAGCAGGATAGCTCGACGCTGAATGATCTATTGCTGCAGAGCTATTCGGTGTGGCTGCGAGATGCCCATGATCTGGTGAAGCTGGGCTGCTCAGGGCGGCAAGGTCGCCGGACAATTTTTTTTTCATTATTTGCTACGGATATTCCTTTTAATGTGTTTTGTTAAATTTCATTTTTCTTTTTTGTGATTATTGATTTGAGGGGTATTTTAGTCATTTCATGTTAAAAAAAAAGTAGTCAAATTATATTTCAGTTGCAATAATAGCGCGCGTGGTGCACTCTCGGGCAGAAAGTGCTGACCGGGGGGTACGGTGCTACATTTTAGAAACCATATAGGGGTGTCGCATAAAAAATAAACCACAAGGTAATAAATAACACGCATTTTAGTATAACTACGTGGGGGTATGAAGTAGTTTACCCTTTTTCTTTTACTTTGAGCAAGAAATATTCAATGAATTGATGATGATTGTCGAAGGAGATTAATAATATTAAATGCTGGATAAACCCCCTGTAGCTATTGTCTTTTTTGACCATTTTATTTCATATTATTTCAAATGGATAAAATTCAAAATAATTTCCAATGTTTACCCTGGATCAATTTAGTCTTCGATGTTTCGTCTGACTCAATTTAGTTCCCGATGTTGCCGATTTTGGACCAATTTGGTCATTTCGTCACGATAAATGTCAATTTTAACGAAACTTTCACATGTGCCTCATAATAAATCAAGTCTAGATCAATAAGATTGAAATTAATACTGAAATTAAGACACGAAACTATAAATTTCTCTTCCAAAATTTGAATATGATCTCTAGATCGTCTGCTTCGTCGAGCTTCATTGACAGTAGAAGAAAAAAGTGTGAACCCTCAAATCTTGCAAATATTCCAAAATTCGATCCGGACATTATTTAGTGTGGGGCACGTGTGAGATTCACTCTAAAATTGACGTTAATCGTGACGAAAAGACCAAATTGAAATATTTGCAAGATTTGAGGGGTTCACACTTTTTTTCTTCTACTGTCAATGAAGCTCGACGAAGCAGACGATCTAGAGCTCATATTCGAATTTTGGAAGAGAAATTTATAGTTTCGTGTCTTAATTTCAGTAATCATTTCAATCTTATTGATCTAGACTTGATTTATTATGAGGTATGTGTGAAAGTTTTGCTAAAATTGACGTCAATCGTGACGAAATGACCAAATTGGTCCAAAATCGACAACATCAGGGACTAAATTGGTTCAGGCAAAATATACGAGACTAAATTTGTCCACGGAATAAATATTAGGGACCATTTTTTATTTTCTCATTTATTTCAAACTACTAAAATTAGAGAAAAGTATATATTATGGGGCCTGGTCTGGGCCTTTCATGGGTCGGGTAATCTTAATTGTCTTCAAGTTGTTGGACAAATATCCAACTCGATTCTCGTATGTTTGACATATAATGAACTAATAATATTTGGTACAACTTGTAATTACTCAACTATCCATATGACCCGACCCGATTTGGTATTTGGTGTAGAGCTACTTCTTGAATCTTTGACCCTTTTCACTCAAGAATCAACCTTTTGGCCTTCCTTGCCGTTCTAAGTTCACATTTAATTCAAATATATAATGTGTATTATTTCATTGTTTATGCCAGACTAGCTTGCCTTTAATATTAAATAAAAAAGATTAATGGAATATTATTATTACACCTCCAAAATTCCATTCTTGCAACATCAGCAATGTGGAGAACAACAAGCTGTAAAAAAATGCTATCAATCACTTTGTGGAAGACCTCAAGAATATAGTGAATCAGTTAGGACCAAATAGTATAAATAATAAAGTCAGTCGAATCAACAACGCTCTTGGCACCGCCACCGCCACCGCCGCCGCCAACATCCGATCTTACAGGACCCATATCTGCTACCGCCGTCGCGTCCCTGGCGGCTCCTCCGTCGTTTTCCGCCGGAGGATGGTAATACATACGGGCGGTTTGAGGACAGTGAGAGTGAAACCTGCAGGCAATCCTCACCCCTGCGTCCAGTAATTCAGCGTATTTGCCCATTATCCCCTCTTAGTTCGAACAAAAAACTAGATGAAAAGAAAGAATCTATAATGGCTTTTTTCTTCTGTCGTTTGCTGTGATTTCTTGAAGAGCAAATAACGAATGAAAGATCTTTGATTAATTAGAAGACGTCCCAAGCGTGTTTTGAGCCGCCCATGAGAGAGGAAGGGTGGGCAGTAAGTGTGTGTTTGTGTGTTTTCTTGCATCATAGGACTTATTTATAGAGAATGACGACGATGGTGTAGTTGGGCTTCTTTTTTTCTTTCTTTCTTTACAGGCGCTGCTTTCTCTTCACGCGGAAAAATGTTTGGTCATTGAACGAATAAGTCAGTCAGGTAGAGGAATTTACCGTTATGCCCCTCATAAATTGATTATTGGTGTGGTGCCGTTTGAAAATTAGATTTGAGGTAGGTTTACTTATGGTAGGTAGTGTTTAAGTTTAGCTTGGTCAGAAAAATATCTAAAAAAGGGGAGATTTTTTGTCAGGCCCTCGTATAGTTTCAACTAAGTGTTCAGGCTCTGTCAGTAAATTAATTAGTTTTAAGGACTCAAATTCTGATAAGGTTGTAAATAAGGACAAAAAAGTATGATTTGACGAAAATAACCTTCATAAAGTATACTAAGATAAGGTACATGCACGCCTGCTATATGTTACTCAGTTATAATATATTGTTAAACTTTAATAAGAAAATGTTAATTTTTGCCTTTTAACAAGGTACTACTCAAATGTTAAATGTTATTTCTTGAGCAATTTTTTTTTTTTTACGAACGATATCCCCTTTTTTTCACTGATAAGCACCAAAATTTGGACTAGCCATCAACCAACCAATTTCTATATGTCATGTACTATCTATTCTGTTAAAGACGACGTTAGATCGAAGAACTGCAAGGCATTTTGTCTAAAAATCGTCTAGCAAATTGGATAAAACATTGGTTGTTAATACCAATGAGAATCAATATCGATTTAACCTTATTGAGTCAAAAACACCGAGATTTGTGCGGCTTTCAGCTCTTTTTGAGTTCCGTTGGCGATTTTTGTTCTATTCCTTGCGATCCATTGCTTGTGTAAAGAATGTATTATTGACAAGAAACAGATCGTTATTAGTTTTCAATGATGTGTTACTTCTGCGACAACATTTGTTATATTCACTAAGACATTTGTTATTTTTTGCTAAAGTATTTTCGTACACAATTTAGGAAAAATCTAATATTCGTTTTTCTCGCGATTAACATCACTAATTCTCGAAATTATCAACACTCATGATCAAATTCACAATAATTTCAACTTATACGGTCATGAAAGTATATAATTTCAGATGACGAGATTGGGTTTCTAATCGAGCCCTAGATGGTATAAATATGTAACTGAGCGTGTGCAAAGTCGTGGACTGACCAACATTTTCACAAACATGTTATTTGTACAGACATGTTATTTTGTAAAGCTAGGTAAAGTATTTCCATATGTACGTAATGTATTATTGCAGGAAACGAAGCGGTATTGTTTTTGAATGATGTGATATTTCCGCAACAACATTTGTTATGTACTAAAAAGCATGTGTTATTTTTATTGTAGGAATTGTTACCCAGAAAGTATGAAGTGTTACCTAGGTAGCGTGAAGTGTTACCCAGATACCATGTTAATGCCGCATCTAAATTCTTCGATAAAACATGATTAACATCAATAATTTTCGTAGATTACTTATACCCATGAACAGATTGAATCGATTTCACATTATTCTGCCAATAAAGTGGAGATTTCACCCAGAACTTTTTGAATTGGGTTTGACGTATTATTTCATATAAACATCAATAATTTTTCTAGATTATTAATACCCATGAGAAATTGAGGTTGATTTAACCTTATTTGGTCAATAATGCCAAGAATTCAGGGGTTTTCAACTGTTTTTTAGCGTCGTTGGTGGTTTTCGATCTATTCATCACGGCCCATTGCTTGTATACAGATTATGTTATCGACAAGAAATGAGTTGTTATTATTGTTTACGGATGTGTTACTTATGTGTCAACATTTGTTACATACTACTAAATATGTGTTATTTTCTGCTATACGTGCAATATTTATTTTTTTCATGATTAACGTCACTAATATTCGAAACTTATCAAAACTTATGATCAGATTAACGATAATTTCAACTACGGTCATAAACGTCGAGATTTTGTCGAATTTGAGCGTGAATCTTGCTTCGTCGATGTTTTGCTTGTTTGGAAGAGATGATGGCATACACTTGTAAATTTTTACAACAGTGAAGGGTAAATATGTCTTATCTCAATGTTTGGGTATTTTTCTCTAATATTTTCAAAATCTAGGGTCTGAACACTTATTGAAATTCTAATAGGGCCTGACAATAAACTAAAATATATATAAGTAGGCCTGACATGAATTAACCCTCTAAAAAATTGTAATGATTTTAGTATTGATTCTCAACCTCAAGTTAAAGTGGCAACTATAATTATCGTGTCCGTCATTTGTATTGTTAAAACCACATTTAAATGATGGTCGATAATTAATTTATGAGATCTTCATAATCTTTAACAAAATTTAATCAATTGGAGAGTGCAAAATTGAATCTTTTTGCTAGTAAATGTTGTTATTAGTTTAAGGTTGTGTTTAGTATATATATAAAAAAATGCATAATACATAACTCCCTAAAAAATAACTTAATTTATTTTCTTCTCCGCCGGCAGCCATAAATCTACTGCCACCATGATTGTTGGAGATCGAGTTGGAGCACTCATCATCTATTTCAATATCTTTCACAATTTCCTTATTTTATATTTTGATTATTCTCTCGGACGAGATTATTTCTTTTTGAATAAGAGTTTGTAATGATCTTACAAAATAGATCTGAGAAATGGATGATAAGTTAGGATATTACGTGGTTTTTATACCCGTAAATTTGCATATTTGATCGTTATTTATATAAATATTCTCGAATATCTTACGTTTGCGTGTTATTTCTTATTTGATAGATATTGGAGCGAAAACGATAAAAAACGGGGAGATACGATCACTTTTAGAGTCGTGGGATCTTTTTGCAATATTTAGAAGATTTGGAGCAACTTTGAAATTCCACCAAATCTTGAAGGGCATATCACTGTTGAGAATAAGCCAAGATAGATGGAGATTTTCTTGAGATCAAAAATTAAGAAAAAATACTTATTTCCCTACGAGAGTGATGATCACCTCACATCACCTGACCCACCCACCTCTCGAAACCCTATCACCTCACGTCACCTCTCACCATCCAAGCATGCATCTCCACACTAAGAGCAGGAACGGCAGCAACAGAAAAAAAAAAGAGAACACGAGCAATTCGAGCAAAGAACAAGGGACCAACTCGGAGCCCAATCATAGGAGAGATTATGTTTTCTCTATCGTTATTCTCTTTCTTCGTCGTTCCTTCTTTTCACATGAATAGTTAAATCCCATTGCGTTTGAGATTAGATGAACCCTAACGAGATCGAACATATGTTTTGAATACTTTATCGTCGGTTTTATTAATATTATGATTCATTTACAAATTATGTTCAGTTTCGATTATGTCTACGTGAGTGGAATTATTTATTTGTCTTGATTATGTCTATGTGATTAAGATAATTTCTGGAAAATCGTAAGCTACGCTCGAAAGAGGTGCGAACGATTATACCACTCGTAAACGAACGGAATACACTCAACACTAGAGATAGGTTTAACTATCCCGCCAGATTGGAGTCAAATCTAATAGCGGAATTCATTATGTATTAATGTGATTCTATGAATTATATTTAGGGAAGCTTGCCCAGCTATTAATTTCGTAGGATTAGTTGTTCGCGTTTTTATGTGATTAGAAAAGTTACGTCCAGCTACATGAATTCATACGCATGTCACGGTCTAATAATTAGTAAAATCTTCGTAAGGCATGCTTAGTAATTTCGATCGAGATAGGGGGATTCGAGGTCTCAATACACTTACTTTCATAAAATCGTCTTTATCATTTATTTCGTGATTTTAATTTAGTTCGTTATTTGCGATAAATCAATGTTTTTCACTAGGATATTTAAACAATGGTTTTCTTAATTGCATAGTTCATTTGGGTTCGATACTCGAATATTCACCGCTTCTATACTACTATCGATAAGTGTATTTGCCTATTGAGCGTAGAATAATTCGTAGTTATTCGTTTTATATATTTTATTGCTTGCTCAGCAATGGACATCGTGCTAGCATCAGTGATTCAAACAATAGAGTTATGTATCTTGACTTGATAATGTCAAAAGTGCTCGAAGAACGAATTGCAATTGAGGATACTATGAAGAAGGAATTGTAGTGGGTGATACTAATATATCTATTATTTTTATCGTTCCTTCATATTCTTCAGCAATTTTTGTTTATTGATTCCATTGTAAAATTTATCTAATTAATATTATGGAATAAAGTTATCATTTTCTTAAAAAAAAACACATGATAGTTATTATCTCGAGATAGTAATCTTGGTTTTTAATCATTTATACTTTTCCATTTCCATTAAAGGCCACATTGTATTAGAATTTAGATTAATCTTGTTTACTTACCAATAAAAATAATATTATCTCATGTCATACTTGCCAATTTACAATTCTAACCATGCCTAAAGTAAAAAGGTCCAACACCCATCTCTCTTTCATGTTCATTTCAATGGTCATGATTTCTTGCACTCCATTAAAATGCAGAGACGCAAGCTAGGATACAGATTCTTGTTGTTTATCACCCCAACTAACAACGGGCTTCCCTCATTAAATTTCCAGGTGTGTTTGATTAATTTCCATAGCCTTTCAATATGGCACTGTTAGGGTATCGATGTTCGTTTCAATTGGGCTTTAAGAAATCAACCAATTTAATTTATATTTCATTTACGGTTACTCGGTTTAATTTTTTTTAGTGCACAAAAGAGTGATTATCTAATGTTGGTATGTTTCGTGAATAACTAAGTAGGTTTAGGCTTAAGTGTAGGTATGTTCAATTTAATTGGGATATTGTTTAGACCTAAGTTTATCTACTTACTGATTGTTGGTATGTTTCAATATCACTAATGATGCGATTTACTCCTGGAAAAATGTATTATAGGATGTCGTTTAAACATGTATTTCGTCATAGTCAAGTAATGGAAATATTGTATAACGTAAAAATGTGTCATTGTCATTACGCAACACAAACCTCCATCGAAGTAGTTGGTCCGAATAATTGTTGGTAAGTTGTATTTAGTTCGTAAAAATTGTGCATGCCAATATTGGAAATGATTACACCCACAAAGCGTAACCTACTCGAAATCCGACAACCAAACATCAAATCCTATATCAGTCAACGACGAGTCTTATGATCACTCTAACGAATTAAGTGTTGATGTTACTGCCTTTTACGAGGAACTGACTATGTTGAAGCATGAAGTTATGGAAAATAGATGGAACACAAAAGAGCTTAGCATTGACGTTGGTATAACAACTCAACAATCATGAATGACGGAGGCGATCTGAAATACGTTTTTAGAAAAATTGTCGGTATGAAGAAGCGGATTGTACTTTTAGTTTTGCTCCAAATATATCGTGTGTATTTCAAGTAAATTATAATATCTTATAAGATATATTAACGTTTGATATTGTTTGTTTATCATTGATGTTACTCGATTGGACTCTTTTTCGTATCGATTATACACGTAATTGGTCGGTATAAGATGTCTACGGTATGATGCTTAGCATTCCGCAACCGCATACAATTAGAGGAACATAAAGTCCAAGATGTTGTTAATAGCAGACTGCTTTCTTGCCCGGTGATGATAACTGCGATCGTGTGACACTTGTGTAGCGACGTTCCACGACCGTGAGCAGATTTGTTATAGCCCGTGGACGATTATTGTATTCTTGGTACATGAGCGCTTCGATGTTCCATGGCCGTAAAGAGAAATATTTCTAGCCGGTGGAAGTTTTCTGGATTCTTGGTACATGCACGGTTCGATAGTCCACGACCGTGAGCAGAAAGGTTCTAGCCCATAGACAGTTTCCGAATTCTTGGTACATGCATGTTTCGATGTTCCACGGCCGTTAACATCATCATCTAACCCCGTGGAAGAAGATAGGTTGGCGTACACATGACATGACTATCAACATAATTACTTGTATTTAATTTATATCTTGAACGTGTCAATCACATTTAACACAAAATTGACAATCTTTGGCAGCACCCACTTGAGTGTTATCTCTACCAAATTTTAAATTGTACTCATTCTTTAAAGTTGTGGTTGGAGACTTGACATGTTATTAATGAGGCACATTAAATTCCCTTATTTTCATGACATTTGATGTTACTATAAAAGGAAGGTTGTGGAGTTGCATCATGCACAAAATCAACTTGCATGGACAGAGATATGGCCGACCAATATATTTATATTTCATATATGTTTTAGCAAGTTTAAAGTACATGAGCAAAAGTTTCGATGTTGGCCTATGCAATATTTTTATTTTTCTTAATATTATTTAATATTGCTCGAGAGATAAGTTGTTTCTAAAATTTTGTTGAAAGGTCTAAACACTAGCAAAATCAGGATGTAAGCGGACTATCTATTCAACCGGTATTGGACGGAGATGGTTGATGATTTCTTCATCAACAGTTTTGTCAGGATTTGAAAAACAGAGAGTATCGATTTTATTCAATTGAACGTTCATACATAATAAAGAAGATTACACTGTAAAGCTTATCTTATACCGACTAATTCTACCATATTGCTAGGCAGACCCTATATCTTTCAGATATACAATTGTTACCCACAATACATTATATTTACAAATACATCCTTTTCGGACTTGCATTCAATACTCTTAACACTCCCCCTCAAGTTTGATGTTTATATAAGTCTAAAACACCAAACTTGGACAATAAGTACTCAAATTGGCCTTTACTTAACGCCTTCGTTAACAAGTCGGCCGGTTGCTCTTGAGAGGGAATATACTCGGTCCGAATCACATTTTCTTGAATCTTGTCTCTTATAAAGTGACAGTCCACTTCTACGTGCTTCGTTCTTTCATGGAAGACTGGATTCGCTGCCATTTGTAATGCAGATTTACTGTCTGAAAGTATTGTAACAGGCTCTATTCTTTGAATTCCAACATCCTTCATGATCTTGTTCAGCCATAGCACTTCCGCTGTCACCATAGCCATGGCTCTATATTCTGCCTCAGCCGAACTTCGTGCAACTGTGCTTTGCTTCTTTGTCTTCCACGATATCAAGGATTCTCCGAGAAATACCATATAACCTGTTAATGATCTTCTTGTTTTCGTACACGATGCCCAATCTGCATCACAATAAGCTCTTAAAAGTATCTTGCTGTTAGCACTAAGGAACAGGCCGAGACCTGGCTGTCCTTTTAAATATCTTAGTATTCTATATAATGCATCAAAATGATCCTTTTTTGGATCATGCATATGCTGTGATAAAATTTGTACAGCATATGAAATATCGGGTCTAGTTAGACTTAAGTAAATAAGCTTACCAACTACCTTCTGGAAAAAATGAATATTTGAGCTACCTGGAGCATTTGAGCAGCTTGCTTTCTGACATGATGCAATTGAGCAGATTGCTTTCTGACCTGAACTTTGTGGAGTTCCAACAGTGTATAAACCACTGGGAAATGCAGCAGTATTAACCTCTCCAGCACCAGCAAGAGTTTCTGCAGCATTGGATACCTCAGCACAACTAGCAGCCGCTGTCCAAGGAGCTTCAGTGCTTTGAGTAAAATCTGCAAATTTCAAATTTTGTTCGACTGGAATGCTTAGAGGTTTAGATCCTAGCATTCCAGTCTCTCCCAGCAGTTCCAAAACATATTTTCTTTGGCAAAGGACAATCCCTTTATTAGATCTAGCAACTTCTATGCCTAAAAAATATTTCAACTCTCCCAAGTCCTTCATACAAAAAGTCCTATTAAGGTAGCTCTTAGCTTCATCTATCATGCAATTATTACTTCCCGTTATCACAATATCATCTACATATACCAATAGTATTACTACATCTCTCCCCCTTGATTTGACAAACAAAGAATAGTCATTCTTTGATTGTACAAATCCAAACACATTCATTGCCAATGTGAACTTTTTATTCCATTGGCGAGGTGCTTGTTTTAAGCCGTACAATGGCTTTTCAAGTTTACACACCTTGATAGAATTTTCAGTCACATTCAAGTTTACTCCTTGAGGCATACTCATGTATACCTCTTCAAGTAAATCCCCTTGTAAAAATGCATTAGTCACATCCATTTGCCAAAGTGGCCAACCACATATAGATGCAAGTGATATAATCAACCTAATAGTAACATGCTTAGCTACCGGAGCAAATGTATCATTATAATCTATTCCCTCAACTTGACTATAGCCTTTTGCTACTAGTCTTGCTTTATACCTTTCTATGGAACCATCTGCATGGTATTTAATCGAGTAAATCCATCTACATCCTAATGGTTTTTTACCTTGAGGTAGGTCAACTACCTTCCATGTATTGTTTAATTCAAGAGCCTTGATTTCTGTCTCCATTGCTTTCCTCCATTGCTCAGATTTCACTGCTTCTTGGAAGTCTTTAGGTACCTCCTCACTAGCTAAGCCAGCCAGGAATCCAGCATATTTGGGTGATATTCTGTCATACTGCAGAAAAGATGACACAGGGTATTTAACAGAATTAGTAAGATTAGAGTCATTTCCAAATGGTGTAATGAAATCTTTTAACCAATTTGGAGGTCTGGAAGTTCTGCTGGATCTCCTCAGATTTTGTTCTGCTGCAACTGGTTCATGTTCTTCATGTATAATTTCACCTGCATCACTTGCTACATTGTTCTCATCATCATATCCAGTAATAGAGTTATCATTCACATCATGATTATTACATGTATCCTCAGTTCTGTTATTAACACAGAAACTGTCGTCATAAGAGAAAATGTTCCTCATGTTATCTTTAGCAGCATGAGTGTTACCCCATTTTTATTAGCCTCAAATGGGAACCGATCTTCATAAAAGATTACATCTCTGGAAATTACAAAGGTTTTTGTATTAAGATCAAGCAGCTTGTAAGCTTTCTGGTTAGCAGCATAACCCATCATAACACAAGGCCTTGACCTTTGCTGAAATTTATCAGAAATAGGTAAAACTCTAACAAAACATAAGCATCCAAATACTTTTAGATGTTGAAAATCTGGTTTTTTTCCAAACAAAACATGAAAAGGATTTTTTCCTTTCAGTAGAGGAGTAGGTGTCCTATTTATTAAGTATACAGCTGTTTTGACAAATTCACCCCAATATTGTATCGGGGCATTTGATTGAAACTTTAATGCTCGAGCTACATCAAGTATATGCCTATGCTTCCTTTCAACAACTCCATTTTGTTGTGGAGTGTATGAGCAAGAAGTTTGGTGTATAATTCCTAGAGATTCAAACAATTCTCTACATTCTATACTTAGGAACTCCATGGCATTATCTGTCCTAATTATTTTTACCATCTTCAAGAACTGATTTTGAACATAAAGAAAGAACTTTCTAAGGATATCATACACCTCAGACTTGTTCTTCATAAGAAAAGCCCAAGTTGCTCTTGAATAGTCATCCACAATAGTCAAGAAGTATCTATCTCCATTATAAGTTTGATTCCTATAAGGACCCCACACATCAACATGTATTAGTCGAAATATGGAAGTAGAGACATTCAATCTTGTTGGAAACATAGTCCTACTATGCTTTGCTAGAGGACAAATAGGACAATACTTATGATTATCTATTATTTTCAAATTCAGCTCGGGTAAGAAATCAAACCTACTAAATGACATGTGACCAAACCTTCTATGCCACAAGGAGATTGTATCAAACTCTGCTTTATTAGCCTGAATTTGATGTCTCTGAACACGATTTTTACATGAATTCATACTCACATCAAACACTTTATTAGCAGATACATCATCAAATCTAAGCAAGTAATACAATCCATTCCAAGTTCTACCAATTCCTCTTATCCTGCCAGTCCATATTTCCTGGATTAGGCAAAAAAGTGGATAAAAGATAACACATAGATTATTATCATTAGACAAGCTAGACACTGACAACAGATTTAGTTTGAAATTGGGCACAAACAATACATTTGACAGTTTTATATCCTTAGCTAAGGTCACTGTACCAGTACAAGTAACTCGGCTCAGATTATCATTAGGCAACTTGACAAATGTATCAAAATTATCACAAACTGACCCAATATCATATAATGACCTATCAGAAACCATATGCCTATTTGCCCCTGTATCTATTATCCAGCAATTCACAGGCAGAGGTTTGGAATTGGCCATACCTGAGCTGCTACCTGTTTGGTTGGCAAAGATCATAGATGCTGCAGGCTCATGTCCACGGGCTTGTCCAACGCTGATTTGCTGATATTGTTCAGGTGTTGTCTGTGGCACTCCTGCACCTCCAACGCTGGTCATATCAACATGTTGGTCATTTTGCAAACTAGTGGTTGTTGAATTTGCCTTGGTCAGATTTCCATTCCATTGTCCCATGGATCCACATTGATTCTGATTGTCAAACCTTCCTCTTTGTCCTTGGCCTCTTAAGCCTCTCCTGGCATACCCCCGAGTGTATCCATATATCTTGTAGCAAGTTTCTTTCGCGTGACCACTGAAACTACAATGATCACACCACAATGTTGCCTTATCATTCCACTGCCTCGCTTGGGTGCCATCACTAAAACATATATTGTTCTTTGCCTCAAGCGCCACTAGCATCTCTCGGCTCCATATCTTGTTGTTCTCTGTGCCTTTCAACACCTCTGTCCCCAAATCTAGGTTCGTATCAATTGTCGGTGCTTTTCTTGTATCTTGATTCATGTTGTTATTTGAATCTTGATTCTTGTTGTTATTCTCCTCTTCATCCGCCATTCTTTACCGTGCAAATTTCCTATTGGATCAATTTCCCAATTTTAGGGATGAGGGCTCTGATACCATGTCAGGATTTGAAAAACAGAGAGTATCGATTTTATTCAATTGAACGTGCATACATAATAAAGAAGATTACACTGTAAAGCTTATCTTATACTGACTAATTCTACCATATTGCTAGGCAGACCCTATATCTTTCAGATATACAATTGTTACCCACAATACATTATATTTACAAATACATCCTTTTCGGACTTGCATTCAATACTCTTAACAAGTTTGGTCCGTGAAAATGAGCTAGGTAATTTTAAAGTGGGAAAACGGAAGACTCCGCTCATCAACATCTTGCATGACATGATCTTTTGGAAGTTCAATTAATTTTTCAAGCCCGAGAGGATTGAACAACGTATAGACTTTCTCATTCGTATATATCATAATTTCAAGAAAATACTGGAGGATCCATCTACAATGTGCGACAAAGACTCCAACGTTATTGAGGCACCAACTGTTGGGAATTCCGACCGCACCGAAACTCCGCCCAAGATCCGCCGGAAATATTAAAACTGGAGAACACAAAGTTTAACGTGGAAACCCCTCTGTTAACGAAGAGGAAAAAACCACCCGGGCAACAAGGTCGCAAAAAATCCACTATGCAAAAAATTACAATCACACAATTCTTCTACGCTCGCCTACACCCAAACCCACAACCCACAACCCACAACCAGAAAGTAATTCTACCTGCTAACCCAAACTCTCACCACAAGGGAATTTTTCCAGAGTTAATTATTAACACAAATTAACTTTCTATTGGGTTGGTGTCTATAAACTCAGGGTATAGCCCTCCTTATATAGGAGATGGAACCCCCATGCCTTTCTTTCCCAACCGATGTGGGATAGAAAACAAAGGCACAAATGGGCCTAAGCCCAACAACCTCCACCTTGTGACTTTGTCCGTCTTGACACCTTCACTTGATGAAGATTCACATAGCTTTCGCTACCATGCTCCACCATAAAAGCATATCCACTCGGAATCGCATCCAAGCATTTCTTCGGCCCATGTCGAAATAACCTTGCTGAAATCTATGGTGCAACTTCCACGTTTGGCTTTCCTGGAAGTTCATCTGCACTCGACACGAAATTTCCACCACACACCTTGCATCACCGCCAAACCAATGCCCGTGTGAACTATGGATCCGCTAATAGTAACACGTCCTCTCTCATGACACTTAGCGACATGTCATAAGGACGTCATTGTCTCCCCTAGCAAAACTCATCCATGGAGAGAGAGACAAAATTAGCGTCTTTCTCGCTATCTCCACTTACCGACTTGGAGCTGCTTGCCGAACCCGCTCCCCCAACTGTTTCCTTAGTGCTGCTAGTAGCACTGCCTTTGGGAATTTTCTTGCCCTTCAAAGCTTTGTGTAACCCCGACTTAATCAGCACGTCCTTCACTTGCGCTTGCCACAAGCCAAAATTGATTCTTTCGTCGAACTTCTCCACATCGAATCTCGCCAGATTCGAAAACTTATTTCCAGACATCTTCGTGGATTAGTGAACCACGAACTTCGCAGAAAATCGTGCAGCAATCTTAAATAGTACTGATCAGATAAATCCCAGGAAAGGCTAGCGACCTGCCTCCTAGACAGAATTACCCTTCTAAGTATGTTCCCAGGAAGAGCTGGTGGGGTCACACCGGTCCCGCTTATACACCAGTCACCTAGACAGAACTTACTTACACAGTAAATATTCCCTCCACTGTCCAAAAACTCCTCAGCGCACAAGCTCCACCCGTCACTGGCTCCACCGCACGAACAAAACTCTTTGGTATCTTTTCTGATGTGGAAGATCAGACAAAGCTGCAACCACAGAGCATACTCAGAACACCAACTAGGCTAACCTGGCTCTGATACCACTTGTTGGGAATTCCGACCGCACCGAAACTCCGCCCAAGATCCGCCGGAAATATTAAAACTGGAGAACACAAAGTTTAACGTGTAAAACCCTCTGTTAACGAAGAGGGAAAACCCACCCGGGCAACAAGGCCGCAGAAAATTCACTATGCGAAAAATTACAATCACACAATTCTTCTACGTCGCCTACACCCAACCCACAACCCACAACTAGAAAGTAATTCTACCTGCTAACCCAAACTCTGATCACAAGGAAATTTTTCTAGAGTTAATTGTTAACACAAATTAACTTTCTGTTGGGTTGGTGTCTATAAACTCAGGGTATAACCCTCCTTATATAGGAGAGGGAACCTCCATGCATTTCTTTCCCAACCGACGTGGGATAGAAAACAAAGGCATAAATGGGCCTAAGCCCAACACCACCAGATAAATGGAATCAATGGATCGATGTTTCTTTACTCAAAACAGTAACGATTTCATATAAATACTTATATTTGAAATAATAATCGTATGTCTTGTATAGATGGACTCAATTGTTCAGGAATATGTGTTCAAGGGTGAAAAAACTAGAATATCTTTACGATATTCAAATGGCAGTTTGTTGAGGTTATTGATATCAGTAGTGAAGATGATGTTCCTAATTAAAGGATGGTAGCTACGAGGTTACATCTACATTCCTCCTAGATTCACAGTTGGCAACCCACTGATCAAAAGCTACTCTTAATGACGATGAGAGTACTAGTGTATAAGTTAGTAGCTTATGTGCTATGTATGTATAGAAATATGTATATTCTTTTGTTTCTTGCTTCGATAAGTTTGCTTATATGTTTTGTATGTAATTTCATATCGGTTTGGTTGTGTTATCATTAGTATGTCGTGTGTTTAATTTGGTCCTATTGTGTACGTAGAAGTTGTGTACGCTTCCTTTATAAAATATAAAATTTTACCTTCGACATGTTCATAATTCCAATTCTCACGTCAAACAAGAGAAATGCACATCACATATAATACCACTGAAAAACACCACCTGAATAACATCAATCAAATTCCCTCATGTTTGATTTACATCACAGATCAAAAGCGAAACATCCTTTGTTAAAGCACAACTGGAACAACCTCGTACAGTTTGCAAAAGCTAAATAAACAACCAACCAATACCACATCGCATAAGGCCGGCTAATGTGTTAATTACCTATCGATATTTTATGTTTGCTGACAAGATGTCAAATAATCTAATTTTGTCAGAATGATTGACGAGAACCTCATGAAAGTATTTAGAATAGTGGCCCCAACCCGGTTTTTTTGGTATTATGAGATATAATAATCAGAACTTTGTCCCTCATTGTGGTAAATTTAGATTCCTTAAGGCCACCAAAATTTTCTAAAAGAGACATGAGTGTTTCAAATATTTTCTAATTCATCCTCACATGATTATGCACGTTATGTCGGACTTCAATACTAATTCCCTAAGATTATCCATCTACTTGGGTATCTTCTCAATCAAACTGTATGTATTTAGTTTGAATTCTTTTCCGCTTCTGAACATTTCTATTCTGTAGACCTCTTACATAGATGGAAACTAAGAGTAACAACATAATATTTTGCTGAATAAATATTTGCAAAATGAGAAATATTTCCGTTTCCCTTCTCAAATTAATATACATGCTGACTCTGAAACGAACATTGGTTTGTTTTTACAGGACAATTTAATATTTCAATAGCAAGAATAATAAATATGAAGCTTAATGATGTTATTATGCAGCCCCACGCGCGCCATAACAATATGCATCAAATTCACACGATAATTAGACAAAATTACAAAATATTAGTGACCCCTATCTACATGTAATACCCTATCCTCGTTAAATAGCAATGCTCGTGAATAGAAATGCACTTTGTACGTGAAATGCCCAACCCTCAATGACATATAAACTGACACCTCATAAAATCATCTCAAATACAATCGAGAAACAGATATCTAACTACTGTATCAATTCGGAACACTGAGCTTAAAGGAACCATAAAATCTTCTGTGATATAAATCAAAGTCGAAGGTACACATTATCGGGATTATTGGCATAAGCCCCTTTCGATGGCGGGACTGCCCATAATCTATATTATGGTTGCGTTACGCCACGGTTGATGAAATGGAGCTATTAGATTAGAGGAACTCAAACACAATCTAGTGCATTAATTGAAGCCGGAAATTAACGGTACCTTCTTGATACCGTCTAGTAGTTTGTTCCGAAGTGGCAAGAGACGATTGAATTTTTTTCTATCACACTTTCCTGAAATCAGGGTTTTTAGTTTCAGTCATTTCATGATTAGTAGCATGGGTTGGATTAATAATTTAGCCCACTGCCATTGGATAATTTATCTTGCAACCATCGAATTATTAAAACGTGCTTTTTCCTTATCTCGGGCTTTTGAGAGGGTGTATTTTTGAGAAGTGAACAATATATCACTGGATCATTGAGCCCTTTATCTCGCTTTATCGAGCAAACTAAAAGAGCCTTAAGTATTGCACAATATTGCATGGAAGGGCCAAGGGTGGTGAGTCCAGGCCGAACAGGTTTGACTCGTGTGGGGTCGAGCAATGGCAGTTTAGTTCAGTTGAACAGTATACACTCTACATAAATAAAAGAATATAACATTAATTAATGATGGCATGACCGTAAATTTTATGGCTTGAAATCCTTTTTTGTATTCCATTTCGTATTCCAATCTACGAAAATCGTTACACCTTCCTCCGCCCAGTGTTAAAACACCCGTAAACATCATTACACCCATGAATATCATTACACCATGTGTTTAAATAACAAAAAAAATCATGAGTGTAATGATGTTTATGGATGTAATGATATTCATGATGTTTACGGGTGTTTTAACACTGGACGGAGGAAGGTGTAACGATTTTCGTAAGTTTGAATACGAAGTGGAATACAGAAACTGGAATAGAGGATCCCAAGCCAAATTTTATTCTCCATGCATATTAACCAACCTCAATTGAACATATGGAAAGAAAAAAATAAGAATTACTTATATAAATCTCATAAATAATTAATGATCTCAATAATCAATTTGAATTTCTGGAAGACTCAGGCAGGTCTGTGCCGCCGAGAAAATGCGTAATAAGTGAAAGTGCTCTTGCAGGTTGATAACTCGGAACTTGATGGCCTGCTGCTCTTACAGTCGCAAACGTCAAGTTTCCTTCATACGCTTGCGTGTACCCACCAACCTGTTGTAGTAATAACAAAGCAATTGAATCATTTTGTATTATATAATATACCATTTTTATGTTATATGATTGAATGATTAATTATTACCTCTCCAGCAAAATGCCAAGGATGCCAGAATTTCTTGATGGGCAGTTTCATTACATTTATTGAGTTTATCGTAGAGGTAACTGGGATCCTTCCATCCATGTCCCCACTGCATCAAAAATTATATTATGTATATGATAAAATAAAGCAATTTAAACTCTTCTTTTAATGAATGTATATATATATATATATATATATATATTTTGGGTCTAAAGATTGTTCATTTACTGCGTATTCTTATTTACCTGAATATCCAGACACGAAGTCCACTCGCCATGAACTCTTTCAGCAGAGGAATGATAGTGTACGGACTGTCTCCCCATTTCTTGATGACGCCACTGCATGGCTGCCAAGGGTAAGGAATATTCTTGCTGACGTTGGCATGGAGAGCCTCTTGAACCTCAGCCCTATTCAAATACGCAGTCACGTAGTAGTCACTGCAAGGATCAATGGTCGTTCCCTAGCAACACATTCAAAATATAAATAACGTTTAGTTTAATATATTCATCGACGAATATATATATATATATATATATATATATATATATTATATAGATGTTCTATTACGGTGGTCTTCTTGGGACGATCGGTTAAGCTAGAATTCAAGCAGATGGGAGCAAAGATGTTGTAGATATCGATGGGGTTAATGTCTCGGTTAGCTTCGCCAGCAGCGTCTATGCATTTGTTCGATTGCTCCGTGGCATTCGGCGAGAAATCGCAGTATCTCATGATCTGATCCTTCGTCTCGTCGGAGATTATAGCGTGGCTCGCCAAGTACGTGTACATGCCCTTCGTGTCCGTTTCGTCGTGTATCACGGCGTTTCCAATCTGCGGTAATAACGTTATTTCGAAAAAATAATTGTTGGAAATAAAGTATATGTAAAATTAAAATGCATTCAAGGTTAAGCTTTTAGGTGAAGTGGTCATTTAACATGTCATCAGAGTTGATAAGACCCAAGACGTCATGGATACGAATCCTCAGACCAATCATTTAAATAAATTATATGTTTAAAGTTAGATAAGAAAGAAATCAGACGTAATGGGGCATGATGAAAATAAACTATATAAAATTAAAATATGATGCGCTTTCCTTTACGTTTTAAGATTAAAGAACAGTCTAAAAGTGAGGCATGTTGAAAATAAGGTATATAAAATTATCACTTACGATGATTCCTTTGAGCTTGATGTGATCGGCGGCGATGGCTCCCTTGTTGTGGTAGAGGATCATGTGCGCCAGCTGAGGTACGTAGTGGCCGGCGTAGCTCTCGCCGGATATGTAGAAATCCCGGCCCTTGTACTCGGGAAACCTCTCGAACCAATTAAGCAAGAAAATTAGGTTTTCTTCGGCGGTTTTTCGATCGCCTCCTACCGCATAATCTGACGTCGTGTTGGAGTACGAGAATCCAACTCCCGCCGGGGACTCCAAGAACAACACATTCGCAGCTGAAAAAATTAAAGACCCAAAAACAATAAAATTAAATTAATTAAAAAAAATTTATTTTATTTTATTGCATTTATATATTATAGACCATGGTTCCAAGCGTATTTGTTCTTGTATAGGGTTTTGCCATCACTGTGAACCCTAAACGGTCCGAGCTCTTGCATTGCTCCATATGCAAGGGAAGAGCAACCTGGCCCTGTAATATTATATAAATATATACATATAGAAAATAATAGAAATTATATTAAAATTTGAAATTATTTTATTATATGCTAATCACGGGAAGAACACAAGGTAGATGTACAATGTCTGTCTGCATTGAAAAGTACAAGCTGTTATAGATCAAATAATTCATTGTTTGTAGTATATATATAATAGGATAAGGTATTGCTTTTTTCTAGAAGGGACAGTTCACTTCAAACTACAGTATTATAAGATGGGTTATATAATATTATATGTATATATAATATATATATATATATTTATGGGTTGCATTAAGAACCCTAAATCAAGCAACAATTTTTTTTTTACCTTAGTTAATTAAACTGGCATTTGATTTACTTTTTTTTAAACGTCTCTCTCATCAACTATCACATTTTTACAAATAATACAATGACCCCCTATTCTTCTTTTTTTATTTTATCTTCAACCTACAATACAATTGATTTCAATTGCACTATTAGATGAGCCGTAATTGTTGACAATGGTAACGTTAACTTTTCAAAATGATAAAAGGTGACTTTCATCTAAATCACCTACTTCAAAATTCACAATCAACTATGGAACAATCATGATTCCATTCCAACTGCACTAATCACATTAGTATGTGTTTTCCTTCTCAAATTTATACAAACATCGATAACAAGCAAACAAATTAAGTGGGTTCGAACTCATGATCTGCCATTCAGAATTATCACGCCACGACCACTTACCAATCAATGGAAGTCTAATAGGGCTATAATTTATATTTTTCATTTACTATATAAAAACTTATAGAAAAAAAAAATGTCTAACCTTTGAAGAGCTATACTAATAAAATTCTCAATCCTAAATAATAATAGACTTCTATTACTAGTGCCTTGCTATGCTTGAACTTAGATAACACCATACAATAATCAAACCTCATCATAGATTATCACTCCAAAAATTTCCAAACAAATATAAATAAACATATAATTAGATGCTTACCTCCATTGAGCCATAAAAGGAGAGGCAAAGACTTGTCGGAACGCTGAGCCTCGGCGAAGTAATAATAAAAAGCCGAACCAGTGGTTTGGTTTATGGTAACATATCCGCCGTATTGCTTAAACTTGACCTGCGGCTGACCGGGCAACGTCTCAATTCTATCCTTCTCTTTCTTTCCATCTTGCCGATGGATCACCTTCGACCCGATTCGAAAATGGCTATGGCTTGCGTTGAAATGGGCTTTGTCGATGGTTCCCGCCGTAGAGTTCTTCTTCCTGATATTCAGCTTCACTTCGTAGATGTCAGAAAGAGATTCATGTTGCTTCTTTCCTATTGAGTATGTATTACATGGTAGTAAAAGTATAGTGGAGAGAAGAGGAAGAATGAGAAGAATGATAAAGTGAGCTCTTTTCATTTCCTTTCCTTTCCTTTCTTATGTGTGGTGGTGGTGTGAGAAGATAGAAGATTTATATATGGTGAGGATTGAAATTAAAATTTAATTATTTACATGTTATATGTCATTGTCATTGAGGAATGCTCATAAAGATAAAGAAAAAAAAAAAAGTCTCAACAAACATGGAGATTGGGTGATGGGGTGAATATGCTTATTCTTGTATGGACAAAAACAACCTTCCAAATGGATTATAATTATAATTTAGAATATGGTGTTTGTGTAATAATTATTTCGTGTTTTGTTTTTGATTGTTTCGGCAAGAACATGATATTAGTTTACTATTACATCGACAGATTAGGGTATTGTTTTGATTCGTGGTTTCACATGCCACAGATTTGTACTTTGGCATGTTACCCCCGACAATGTAATTAGAGGAGACAGTTCATTAGAACATATTTAAATATCTATTCAAATTTCTTAATTATTTAAAGAATATATAATGGGGAAAAATAACTGTGCAAATGTCTGGGGGAAAAATAACTGTGCAAATGTCTGAAATGGTGCATGAATGACTCTATTGCATTGCAATGTTTTGGTGGTCCAAAGGAATATTTAATTGTTTATAAAAGACAAGATTTGTAGAATTTCAATCTCGTAAAATTATAAATTTGAATCACTAAATATAATGATTTTGGATTTTGCGTTAGAGCGAAAAATTCTAAGTATTTCGGCCCCGTGACATACTTTGTATCAGAGCGCAGCGTTGACGAGATGAAGAGACCATCCTACACCAATCTTCAGACCACCCCCAGCTAGAGACGTAAAAGAAGTCTTCGGCACGTGCCGTGGCAGCTGAAGTGTAAGCAAAGGAGGCGAGCACTTCCCCTTCACGCCCATGAAAAACCAGTGCGTGTCTTGACAGCTCCATAAGGGAGTCGAACCAGCCCCGACCCAGGGCGGTGCACAGAGAAGTCGAACACCTAAAGTCCTTGGAAGGACCAACAGCACAAGTCGACTTCGTGCGGAAAAGAACAGGGAGCGAACAGCGCGTTGCTGTCCGCCACGGGCCTCAACCATCCAAGGCAGGGACGACGTAGTTCCTGCAGCCAAAGTCGCGCCAGGCAGCTAAGAGCGCGCGGCAGCTTCGCCGGAACAGAGCGAAGATGGATGAAGCAGACGCAGGCCACAACCAAACCTACTTGGGACGAGGTGTTCAAGACGCAGCCAAGGCATGTCGGACGGTATGGGACGTTCGGCGCAGCCAAAGCAGCGGACAAGAAGCTCGTCGAAGCAGAAGCAGCACGTGAGTCCAGACTTAGATTCAGGTGCTGACCACAGCAGGCCTTGACCATCCCAGGGCAGAGACGCCACAGTTTCTGCAGCCAAAGACGCGCCAGGCAGCATAAGGCAGCTAAGAGCGCGCGGCAGCTTCGCCAAAACAGAGCGAAGATGGATGAAGCAGTCCCAGGCCGAACTGGAATTTTGGGAAAAAGGTAAAGGTTACTGACCCCGAACTTATGTTTTTACATGACATCGCAGAACGAGGTTCATGTCGTCAACAAAGGCGATCCAGAGGCAAGGCTACCAGAAGCCGCAGAGTCTCAAAACCCGGCACATCGACGAGGACGTCGACACTTCAAGAGGGGGAGGGTGAGAGGCAAAAACAGAGAGCAATATGCAGCAAGAGAGCAAGGCGCTCCTCTCTCAACAAGAGTAAATGCTGCCAGCAAGCCAAAAACGAGAGCCACACTGACCTAAAGAGAGGCTGGTCCAGATGAGTCATTCCTGGAGCCGATCTTGGTGGTCACTAAGTTAGCCTAGTGTCTAGCGTGTGAGAAAGTTCAGTTAGCGTGTGCTTGTGTTTGCCGAGCCTTTGTACAAGTTAGATTCGATCCTTGTACCTCCCCACGTTTTGGGGCCCCATTCTTTATAATAGAAGTGGGATGGGAGATTCTCCCGTAAATTCCGTCGTGTTGCGAGTTAGTTCGAGTTCGTTGGTGTGAGTTCGAAGTTAACGAGGATACGAGTCTTTAGCACGTTGGCGAGCGAGGTTTAGAAGAAGGAGCACGTTCTCTTACACGCACTTCCGCACATATTCAAGAGAGGCTGAGTGACTTGGCGAGGCCACGCCGAGTCGCTGCCGTGTTTCGCCCCGAAGCTTAGAGCGAAAAATTCTACGTATTTCGGCCCCGTTACTAACTTCTTATGTCGGAACAAATTTAAGTCTTTTATCTTCCTTTCGGCAAAATAAGTCGAAAATTACAGTTGTTTGTATTCCTAGTCAGCAAAGAAGTGGGTGAAAAATATTCTACTCTAATGGCTAACTAGAATCTACAACATAGTTATTGTAAATCATCGGAGATCTAAATTTATTTTATTATACAAAGTTAGTGAATTTTTTTAAATTATAAGTAACTCAAAATGAAATATTAGTATATTTGCCCATTTTGAATTTTGATGTCATTGGCACATCTCAACCATCGATATTAAATAAAATGCTTGTTGTCACCACTCGTTAGTATAAGATAACATTACACGTTATCTCGGACTTGTGTTACTATGCACCAATAGATGTAGTTTTGTTTCAATATTTGGATTTTGTCTTGAATAATTGTGAAAATTTTCTTCGAATATTTAAAAACTGATTAATATTGGTCTTAGTTCAATTAAGATTTCTATCTTTAATAATTCAACTTCCCAACAACTCTCTCTTGGATAAGAGTATTGAAGCCGTACGATAAGTAACGGCGGCTAGTTAAGAAAGCTATACACATAATACTACAAGCAAAATAATAAATTAAATAAACATCACATTTGGTGCTTATACCATATCAAAGTCTCAATGTTGGTGTTCAAAATTTGAAATGTGTCATTTTAGTTCCTAAACTTTGTAAAATCTTTAATTATTTTGTTTTTTTGACCTAACGAACTGGTTTGCCGTTTTACCCTAACAAAATTTGGATCACTAAGTATATCGTTTTACATTTTTTAATCACAATATTGATAATTGCAATGAGCCTCTTACTCCTACTCGCCCGCCGATTGAAAATATTTCCCACCGATTCAAACTTATTTTGCTGGAAAAATAAATAGACTCAAATTTGTTCTGCTATATGTTAGTAACTTTTTTTTTAATTATCAAATATAATGACACAAAATAGAAAACAACTAGATTTAGTAATTCAAATTTATAATTTTCTCATATAGCACACCGTCTTAAGCATCAGTAAAACTAATTCATATATAGGGAAAAAAAACACACTTTGATAATTGATGCCCATGATTCATATATACTAGTATTTTTTGCACATTCAATGTGTGCTTAATATATAAATATATAATTTTACTTTTTATTTTATTTGTAATTTATATTATTTAATTCATAAAATATTATTTTTAATATATGTTTACAAAATTAATTTATAAGGATGTAATTATAATAAAAAAATATTTAGATTAAATGGTAATTACTCAGTTAAAATAATTATAAAGAAAATGGTAAAATTGCAAATAAGTTTACATACCAAAATTGGCAGTTTTTATCCCATCTTCCACTTATTAAATAATATAGATAGATCACAATTATGGGGCATCCAAGTCAACCAATGGCACGTGCAATGCACTGCTAATAACGTTTGGACGAATGCATGCATGTGAAATGAAATTATGATCGATCATAGAAAATATATCATGTTATCTTTTCTTTTCTTTTTTTTTTTTTTCCAAATATCATGCTATCTATAATCAATAATACATACGAACATGATGCATCTACCACAAGAAGGCCATAACTAGATCTACCCTAAAAATACTAAGATTTCACTAATATATGTTTATAAAATTTTCCTTTTCTCCATCAATTTTTTTTCTTTTATATTTTATTAGTCTGTTTCTTCATAACAAAATTTCAATACATTAATCTATACTATATATAAAGGCCCACCCCCACGAGCTCTTAGTAACTGTCAATTGCCGATTTAATTTGGTATGTTAAACAAAATTAATATTCTATCCCTTAGTTTTTAATTTGCAAACAAGATTTACTATTTTAACCTCTAACTTTTAATTTATATTAGTTTGAATAATTACCATTTGACCCGCCAATTTTTGATTTATTATAATCATATCATTATGAAACTTTTTTTTCCCTTTTTTAGATACTTAAAAATAATACACAATTAATTTTTTTTAATTTCATATTTTAAACATTATAAATTACAAATAACTCAAAATATAAAATAATATTATATATTTATAAGTCATAACACATTCATCGAAGTGTGCATAAAATACTAGTAAAATTATTATGCAATGAGTTTAAATCAATCAACTCAATATAAGTTCAAATTTATAACAAAATCATGATTTCACTAGCAACGTTTTGAAGGGCCACCTCTTAACATTTTAATATTATCTTTTTGTTTTTGTTTTTTTTTTTTAGAAAAAACAACCATTCAACACACAAAGGAAAGTTCAAATATTTTGCAAGAACTAGTTATGAAGATGCAATAGTACAATAATTCAAAAATTACAAAATTTGAAATTCTCATGAATAGGAAGGACGACAGCCACTCACTCATGGTTCTGCTCTGCCCCACCTCTCCTCTCCACTCATCAAAAGTGATCCCCTAAAACCCCAAACAAAAGAAAACTAGCTCACGAAAGATAACTCATTACACACGTGTCAAAATATCTATATTTCTTCGAGCAATAATCAAAATGCAATAATATGATATGGACATGCATTTTCTAACAAATTTCGAATTTAAAAAAGCCATGTGAGTGATGGAAGGCAGCTGTGGCCTAATTGGCTGCGTTTCATTAGGTGGTATTAAAAATACAATCTTCAAAAGTTAAATAAATTGATGCCATTCTGTCTGTCAAAGAAAGATCTACGTTTCGATAGTTGAAAAGAAGAACAAATTCCACGTGTTGAAAATAATGTTTAAATATAAACGATATACATCTCAATCACCTTAAGATTGGCTTGAAGAGGTGTCATTAATATTTATATTGAATTTGGTATAAATACGTATATATATATATATAAATCATTTTTACTAGTGAATGATACAATAATAATTACACAAAGTGGTCCAAGGTTATTTTATTTTTCTTCCATGATGAAAGGATTAGAAAAGTTGCCAAATATTGTTACTTCCAATCCAATCATGGATGATATTCCATTTCGTGTGTTGTTGGTTCGGATTTATCAATAGATGTAATAATAATTTTTAGATGATGAAAAAAAACGTCACGTGAAGCAACGTCATTGGTGCATTTGAGATGGGTCAACCAATCAATCCCTTAATTTCGGATAGACATAAATTATTTCATATTATTAGTTGTGTTGTTTGTTTATTTTTGAGCTTACTGAGCAATCATACCTAAACGATTTGTATATAAATCAAAATATGTAATAAGTTGCATGGACTTGTTTTAAATGACCGCTTGACCTACAATTTTAAGATTAAAGGGAATTATTTCTTAATTTTATATATTTTATTTCCAAACACGCCCCTCACATTTACGCTGACTTCTCAAATCTAATATTAGATGTAGAATTTTTAGATGATTGCGAGGATTCATACCCATCATTTCTCTTAACATGAACTCTGATACCATGTCGCTTAAAGAGAATGGATCATATTTAATTTTATATAATTTATTTCCAACATCTTGCAATTTAATTCATATTTTTTTGTCACAATGACACCTGCAATGGAACATGGCAGTCTGAGCTCAAATGGACCTAAAAAATATAGAACTACTGTTGAAAATAATGATTTAGAAGATGAAGAAGGAAATGATTGACCTAATCAACTCCACCAACCTCAAATCAAGGAATTCAATATTATCTTTAGTTACATATTATATATGGTATATAGAATAATTTGATGATATTAATCATAAATTATGGGATTATGTATAACAATTATATCGTAGAAGAATAGTCTATATAAGTCCCATATATTATATTTTTCATTACCACGCTCAATCAATACATCATTTATCAAAATTTCAACTACGAAGTAAAGTTCAAACTAGAACATAAAGAATGGAACACAGTCAAAGAGATCTAAGAACAGAGGAACTCATCCAAACTCAAATAAAAACCCAAAAAAAAAATAATTTCAGTTTATTGTTTGGTTCTTGATTTATTATTATTTTTTTATGTTTTTGTTGGCATGCCTTCTTGTAATACACATAAATACACCTATATACCTGTAACAATTACCGTGTCCAAAGAAATTTTGAGCAAACATTCACATTCAATGCATGATTTTGAACACTTAGTAGGCCCATTTCAAGGCACGGCTGGGCAGCCCCGAAATGGTTTTAACTTGCGCCAACACAAAAGAGAAAGAGACACACGAGACTATAATGAACACTATGGGTACTACAACAAGGCTTATCAATGGGGCGGGTTCGGGGCTATACCCCATCCCTGGCGCAGCTATATTCGGGGAATCCCCATTTCCATTCCCCCCAAGCATACGGGAACAAAATTTCCCTCATCCCCGACCCTGCGTGGATCATCGGTCCCGTGGTGCAGACTGCTGCAACGGAGAACCGGGATCGAGATATGGCGCACGGAATGGGTCCATAGTAGAAAATTAGGGGTGAGATTTAGACTCGTCTCCGTCCCACGAGGATAAGAAGTCGGGGATTCTCCGCCCCGTTGAGGGCAGATCCCCGGTGACAACTCTAAGTACAATATAGTCAAAGACACTAATTATAAATGAATCTCAATGATCTTAGAGTTATGTAAATGGTCGGTGAAGACTAACAAGTCGATCTCATACAATCTCCAACTGTCACTGCTATTACAGAGCACTTATTTTAGGCAATGAATACGGTGAAAACTAGAGTTCGATGTAAAATGAAGGATAGTTTTCTCTCTGATGCGTCAACAATAGATGTTGAGAGAGAATTTGTTAGAGGTCTGAGCACATAAACGATATTGGAGACTTCAAATTTTTGAAAGAAAGACGTATTCTTTTTACTTAAAAAGTTCTTTCTTTCTTTCTTTTTTTTTTATGTTGATTCATTGTATTTCAAACCATTGTTTTTTATTTTGTGATATACTAATATTAACTTTGAATATTTTTATTTATTTTTTTAATAGTGAATTTTTTTTATTACACGAAACTTCGTGTTGTCTTTAACTTAGCACCGTATCAACGGTGTTGTTTTTAACTTAGCACTGTACTCCGATCAAAGGGTGTAAATGTTAAGAGCATGTGAAGATCGAAATTGAATTCTTGAAGAAGTTTGATCTGAACAGAAACTCTTTGTAGATGAAAATAAAGTCGTGGAGCAATTATGCATTAAGTGCTGAAGTTACATCCGTCACTTATGAAGTTGTTGTTGCCAACGACAATTTCTGCTTTGGATTGAAGAAACGGTTACTCTAGATGAAACGCTGATCATGCTGAGCGAGCAGTTCTTTGCAATATATATATATATATATATATATATATATATATATATATATATATACTCAGCCTACTCTCATAATTGAGAGAGAGATCGATCGAGTGAGAGACTCATTTTCTCCACTCACGTTAGATAATTCTTGTAGATTAGTAAAGAGAAGAAAAACTTGTGAATCTCTGTAATCCATAACGAGAAGAGAGAAAGCTTGTATCTTGTAAACTCAAATAATCAATGAAGGGTTAGAATCTCCCGTGTATGTAATATCGTTTCGCTATGGCAAATCGATACGAACCACGTAAAAATCCTCGTTGTTCTTGTGTTGTTTTTTTTTTTTTTTTTTTTTAAATCTGGGAAGGTTGAATAAAAAAGCATATGTTATTCTTCATATTGGGAGGGTACTTTTACCTTCACTTCTGCTTAAGGCCCCAATAGAGCGCATGAGTAAATAAACTACGAAGATAATTTATGTTATTTACAAATTAGAGGAGTTGATGTTTTTGGTTTTTAAAGCACGGGTGGATTATATAATTTATTATTATTATTATTATTATATATACTATATATAATTGTTCAGCACCCTAGAGTAACTGCTCAATTGATTTGCTATGTCATATTTTTTTTTTCAGTTTTACCTTTCAATTAAAATTTCACTAATTAAACATTTTACTTTAACAAACTTTCAAAATATAAAATATTATATATTTTTTTTTATTGCACACAGATTGATGTGTATTATTATTGATTGTCTATTTGGTCACTTCTCAACAATTATCAATGCTGTACATGGAAAAAAATATTTAGAAAGTACCTTAATTCAACGATACGATCTCCTTTTTAATGAATCATATGGGTAGTTATATATAGATCGTAAGTACTTGTTTTTTTTTCCCTGTACATAATTTAAATTACTCCTTCCCATGGAATTAATTTACATGCATCTGTTGTAAAATAAACATAAACTATATAACAAGCATCACTAATACATCAAAAGAATCAATGAATATAAAAAGCATTATGTTATTCTTCACATTGGAAGGGTACTTTTAGCTTCACTTCTGCTTAGGGCCTCAACCTTATTATACGTCCCATCTTCGTTCTCATTATCATACTTCATCAAAGTATGATACTCAACCTTCTCTTGAGGATAGATTCGAATCATAACCACGTAAAACAACATGGCCAGCACACTCATCAAACTCAAATACAGCCCAAACTCGATGTTCACGAGAGCCTTTGCCCGATCCAAAGCTCGATTCCCGCGGCAAACCAAAGCTTCCCGCCCAGGCTCCGACTTCAAGAAACAGTCCTTAGGCATCAAACTCGGCGTCCACAGCATGAATCCCATCACTATCAGCCACACGCCTTGGAAAGCGACGCTGATCCCCCTTACGAAAGCAGTCAAGAAACTTCTCGGGCTGAAAATGAGGCCAAGGGTGGCGAACAGCGCGACGAACGTCACGATCTGAAGCAGCCAGTGGTACTGACCTTCGATCCCCATGTGGTCGGTGGAATGAACGTGGAGAATGAGCAGCTGCTGGCCGAAGGCAACGGACTGTAAGAAGAGTATCAGCCCGTGTCTGACTGGGGACAGCATTCTCTCAAGAACGATGCTGAAACCCGCGCAGATGGAGAAGGATAGGGCGATGATCGAGTGCTCGATGTGGCGGAGCATCGTCGTCGAGATAGTCCCGTCGGAGGAGTTTATAGGGTTTCGAATGGTTAGCTCGGTTATGATGAAGATTAGGGTTACGAATAAAATCGTTATAGGTTCCAAGAGTCTGATGAATCCTGGGACTGGGTACCATGGCAAAGTGAGGTAGGACTTTGGCTGTAATGAATGGAGTTTGATGCAGTTGAAAAGATGCCAAAGGCCAATGATTAAGTAGGCAAACCCTAGTGCGACATGGCCTGAGGTGCCTCCCATTTTCTGGCGTGAGAAATATATATATGGTTTCTGCTGTAATAAAGGGCTTTGTTTGTTTAGGTGGTTATGGAGATATATAGGAAGAGGTTTTGGTTGTTCGTTGGATACCAAACAAAATGAAAGCCAATGAGGCGTTTACAGTGAGCTATTATCAGGGTAATGATGATCTTGCCTTGCACTGTAAAACATATAGCTGTTTTTGGGGTGAAGGCTTGGAAGAGAATTATGCTTAAAGGAAGAGAAAAGTGTTTGGAAGAAGAAAGTGTAAGTACGTGGGCATAAAGTAGATGCAGTGACGTTTTGTTAAGACTCAACAAGTACAATCTTGTTAAAAAGGTTCGGTATGTTGTATCTTTTTGATTAAAAAAAAACAAGAAAAAAAAATTAAAGAGGGATTTAAGGAAATACTTGAGGCTACTTAGATCTTCAATATGATGCAAATTATGGGATAAAACTCAAAATGGTCTCCGATGTTTACCCTATGAACCAATTTAGTCCCCGATGTTTCGCCTGAACCAATTTAGTTCTCGCGATGTTGTCGATATTGAACCAATTTGGTCCTTCCATCATGATTAACGTCAATTTTAGCGGGAACTCCGCACGTGCTTCACACTAAATCATGTATGGATCGAATTTTGAAATATTTGCTTCTATTGTCAATGAAGCTCGGCGAAGCAGACGATCTAGAGCTCATGTTCGAATTTTGGAGGAGATTTTTAGTTTCGTGCCATAACTTTAGTGACTATTTTAATTTTATCGATTTAGACATGATTTAGTGCGGGGCGCATGCGAAATTCCCACTAAAATTGACGTTTATCGTGATGGAAGGACCAAATTGGTACAAAATCGACAACATCGAGGACTAAATTGGTTCAGGCGAAACATCAGAGACCAAATTGGTCCATAAGATAAACATCGAGGACTATTTTGAATTTTATCTCGCAAATTATTATATTTAAGATATTATTTGTAGAACCACGCATGGAAGAAAAAATCTATGTCTACGGCTAGACGTAGGGTATGTGTTGATAATAAAATATATAAATCAAAGTATAACACGTTATACACCTAATATTTTAGGTGAAATGATCATTCAACTACATCTACAAAATAAACCTTCTTTTTTTTTTAAAAAAAATGTCTACCATTTAATTGAATTTTGCAGTTAAACGTTTGCTTGACTCAATTGATTTGCTATAAGAGTATATAGTTTAAAGCTACGGGCATGAAGTGTGTATAGTTACTTCACAAAGATAGAAGAAGATGCTAAGGTGCCAAGGAAACTACACTGAAACTCGGAAGGTGGGTGTGGTAGGATAATGAATGGTAGTTGGCCCAATTTATTATTATTATTATTATTATTATTATTATTATTATTATTATTGTTATTATTAAAACAAATCCTCAAAAGGCATGTTTCCATTATAAAAACTGAAAGATAATCTTTATGACACGAATGGCTTTGGGATGCTAAGTTTGAGGGATCTAATAATCTATTCTTAGTTGAGTTAAACTATTGTTCCCAGCCGGCTATTAATCTCTAACTACCTTTTGCCTATATTTGCTAAATTGAGACGTTGTACGTTGTCAGAAGGACCGTTATTACCGTTGTCCCTTGAAACAATGCCAAGCAACGGTTTTTTCCTCTCATTTCCCACGCTATACATACATAGTTCACAACACAAAAAAGCCAAACTGAAAACTGATAAATTATATATCCAAAGAAGAACGAAAGTCCCAAAATCTATATTTTTTAAAAGGAAAAAGGAAAAGAAAAGAAAATGACAATTGCGACAGAAGCTACCAATCAGATCACTACTGTCAATGAAAACTTGAAGAAAAATCGAATTCAAGTTTCTAACACCAAGAAACCACTTTTCTTCTATGTCAATCTTGCAAAGGTATATATAACTTCTTTCCTCCTCCTGTTCTTTGTAATATATTTAGGTAGACTCTATTACATATAAATATTTCAATGAGAAATATATATATAAACCTGAAATATTTCGTTGTTTATATATCATGCAGAGGTACTTGCAACAACATAATGAGATCGAGCTTTCCGCCTTGGGCATGGGTAGAGATAGATATCACTAATCTTTTATTATTTATTTCATTTATTTATTTTTGGTAACCCATCGAAAAAAAAATCAAATAAATCTAATTTATTCAATTACATTTCATCAGCAATAACTACTGTCGTCACAATAGCCGAGATCTTAAAAAACAATGGGTTCGTCAATGAGAAGGGTAAGTAACCATTTGACAATTGATATATGTAACTCCATCCTCCATATATACATATAAATATATATTAACCCATTCAATATGCTATATGTTTATTGATTTTTATAGGGATTTCCACATCTACCATGGGAATGAAAGATCAAAACAAGGGCCGCGTTGTCCAGAAAGCTCGGGTAATAAATTGGTTTTACAATGGAACCCTCGGACTTGGCAATATTATTGTTAATATCTTGATATCCCTTTTACATTATTTCTCGCCGTATTGCAGATTGAGATCGTACTCGAGAAATCCGAAAAGTTCGACTCGATCATGAGCGCAAACAACCCGCCACAGCCGAACGCAAAAGTTGCCGCCATAGCTAATGGGACGGTTGAAGAAGATAATAAGCAGCAGTAGCAGTTAGAGGAATGAAGCCTTTCTTACTGTATCTCAGTAAGATATGAGAAAGACATTTAAATATTCTTATATACATTTAGTATACCTATAATAAATATTATAGAGCCATCTCTAAAAGATCTCACTTGGAAGATTTGTCGCCAGTGTATAGTTATTTGTGTGTTGAAAGGTATAAATATTTATTGTATTAGTAATTTATTACAAACTTGTATCGTATCTGCTTTAAGATGCAGCATATATGTAAACGTTTTTCATTTTCTATCATATAACGGTTGGCCAGTTTTCCTTTTCGGTAAATTTTACGGTGTGTTTGGATCAAGGAAAGCGGTGAGGAAAAGAAAACTAAAAGAAAATGATTTTTATTAATTTTTCGTTCATTTTCCTCACCATTTGCTGAAGAAATTGATTTTCCATGGTTTTAGCTTTAAACTTAGTTAAAATTTCTTTTCTTTTCCTTTCCTCATCTATTTTTCTAATCATCCAAACATCAAAATTGATTTTCCTTTTCCGTTTCATTTTCTTTTCCCTGCTAATTTCCACAAACCAATTGCTCCCTGATTATACGTCCAATTTCATCCCCTATTTTCTTTGATGAAGTTTCAATTTAGCATGAGGCTTGTCAAAATTGCATGCTAAATTGCTCCTATCTCCGATCCCCTTCGGGTCCCTACTTTCACGGGGTAGACTGCTGCAACTCCGACAAATAGGGGATCATAACCGAGGAACAGAGTAGGGAACAAGACCATAATGAAGAATTTAAGACGAAGAATGAGGCAGAGTGTAGACCGTTTTTCCTCCAACGGGGCGTGATTTCACCCGTACCCTCACCGCAGGGTTGCCTCGTCCGGGTGGTGTTGAAGATAAATCATTACTTTGAGCTGATAAGCAGAAAGTGAAGAAGCTATGCGTTACTGCTGAAAATTGTCTTTTGCGGAATTTAGAAAGCGCATTGCTTAAAACGCTGGTATGCAATGAAGAAACAAATGACTTAGAGAATTGCTAGTGCCACTAGCGTTTTGTCTACAGCAGCAAGGCAGTTTATTCTATCTATACTATTTTATTAACCCCTTGTTTGGTTCGAGTTTAGATATTTTTAATGTTGATTTATGAGATGTTGATTTGTTTGATTCATGTGTATATACTTTAAACTCATATATACGAGTTTAAATAAACCTACCTTCTCAGGTTATTGTAAACTCACTAACCAAATACTTATTTTATTTTATACCCAATAATTAGTTTTATATAAACCTTATTAATTTAAACACTCCTAAATATAAACATTCGTACCAAACAAGCACTAAGGGTTAAGACAAATTAAAAACTGTCAATTGATCTCTCAAAATTAATCTATTTAAAATATATAAAATAATTAATAAAGTTATTAAAAAATAATAAACTATTTATCCACTACCAATGAAACTGCTTAGTTTTTAACTGGTCGGTTCTTTCATTTGAACACTCTAAATTAGGTTCTGCATCAAGATGTTGAAAAAAACTGCAAATAAAATCATTCAGCATGCAATATGATACCTTTTATTCAATACATAGTTTCAAGTATCGTTGCACACACGTCGAGTGTGCACTGATTACTAGTACAAACTAAGGACGTGCAGTAGAGAGTGAGACCTCATCTTCATACAATTTTCTCTTGAGGATTGGTCGTCGAAGAAAGCTTGAAATTTTTGTAATCTTGAGCGTAAAAAGAGTCGAGAAAAGCTTTGTAATCGTGATAAATAAAGAGAAAAGAATTATTCCGTGAACGTAGGATTCGTATTGAATTTGTTGAGAGAAATCAGACAATTCTCCAACGATTGATTCTGCCTTAGCTCGATTATTTACTGCAATTTCTTTCCCAGTTGTATACTGCTCGAATCAGAACGTATATGGACTGATAAAGACGAATATCAAAGAAAGGAAAAAACATAAGAACACCGATTTAACGTGGTTCGATCGATCGATCTACATCCACGGGCCAAGAGTAAACTTTCTTTTCTGAAATGATCGAGTACAGAGCTAGCTATCAAACTACTCTTGAGCTAAAATACATTTCAAAGATGACACTTTTTTCTGCTTGTCAGATTCTGTTATTCTGCAGGTGGATTTTATGCTCCAGCTCATCATTTTCATCATGATCCACTGTATTCACGTTTTGTCTCATCCTTCACTTGAAATCGTTGATAGCAACAACGTATCTGTTAGTTCCAAGTTTATTTCAGCAACTTCAATCTTAAGTTGCTATCATGTTTCTTCTTCATTCTGATAGCTACAACCTTCAACTTTATTCGATCATTTCATTTCAGCTCCCAGATTTTGCTTTGATCTTCACACAATTCGAACCACGTAAAAATTCTCGTTTTTCGTTGATTTATGTTTTATTGTCTTACGAAAATCCGGGATGAACGAAATTCCCAACATGTGGATTCCAGTGGGAATGAGGGATCATCTCTCCACAAACAAAGCTATCAACGGGTGATTCATTCTTGAAATATTTAGTTTTTTCTTTAGGTAGAGTAACTTTTTTTTTTTTTGGAAAGTGGCAAATAGTTGATGTGAAACTTCATTTGTGGATCATCACTACTCAACTCAACTCCATAGAGATTACGAGACATAAGTAAAACAATTTTTTTTCAATTATGTATCATAATCTTTGTTGAATTGAGTTATTACCTATTGGGTACTGTAGAGTAATTATTTATGAGGCAATCTAAACAAATGCGTAAACAAAGTAGAATTTTTCTTGGTTTTTTTTTTACTGATTCGGTGGTATCCCCACTCAACAAGCTATTAGTTTTCGCCGCATATTCTTGGGATGAGACTAAATCCACCGAAATTAAGTGAGTACGTTAGAAACTCACCTAACACGATAATCATGGAATAAATTTCATGAGAACAACTCAAAGAATTGTAAAAGTAGGAATTTGATCTTACGAACTAGCTTACAAGTTCTTTAAGGTATCCATGGTAACCTAAGACCATCTCCAACCGAAAAATTCATTTTCAAACTCAAACGCATTCTCAAACTCAAAATGCAGTAATTCTTCTCCAACCATTAAACTCATTCTCAAACTCAAAAGAATATTCTCGAAATATTCACTACTACACTAACTTTTACAACTTTCAATTTACCCATTTATTTTACAACTTTACAAATTAGACCACGATAGTATTTTAAATTCGATTACGACAATATTTAATAAAATATAATAATAAAAATTTTATTCGTACATATAAAAAAATCTCAAAAAAATATTACATGAAAATTAAACTATAAGAGAAAAAAATAAACTGAGATAAACATAAAAAATCATTCGTACAAATAAAATTAAGATAACTTTCAAGTTTCGAAATTGGTCTATTCCTCCCATATCATTTTTATTTCTAATTTTTTAAATTATATTGTTGCGGTCAAATTAATATTTAACTATTATATTACATATATATAAAATATAATAACTAAATAATAATATAAAAAATAATTACTAAAATAGATAAAGATTGTTTTTTTTTCAAATTTGTAATTATAAATTATTAGTAGAAATCTCTTTTTATATATTTTAATTTATTTTTTATTAGTTGTAAATGGATGTTTTAATAATTAAATATAAGTAAAAGGACCTGTTTGTAATTTTCAAACATCAAATTCATTGTAAACGCAAATTTAGATTTGAAGGAGGAGAGACCCAAAAACTCATTTTGAGTTTGTGTTTGGGGTACGGTTGTAGTAAATTTATTCCATTTATTGGAGTTTTTAGGTTCGAAGATGACCAAATAAAGTAGAACTAAAAGATTGTTTTTCTTTATCAAAATTCCAAAGCCGACACCTTCTAGAAGAAGATAAAATCAAACAGCAATATAGTCGATCGTCATGATCTCCATTCCATTAAAGTCAAATTTACAGCTTTCATAAGCTAAAAAATTCAGAGCACGCATACGAGTACCATCGAAAAGCAGTTTTAGGATTGACATTCGTTTCCACTATTAATTGCAGAAAACCCAAAGCCCATCATGACCAAGATCAGTCGATAATCATAGAACGCTAAAGAAAATCGAAGGATAAAGGGAAAAAAAAAAATTCTGAAAGAAAAGCAGATGGAAGAACAGCCCACATTGCCCCGTTTCTCCAACCACGAGCCGAACCACCACCATCATCAAAGGTACCTTCCTAAGCGCATAATCCTCATCCGCCACGGAGAGAGTGCGGGCAACACAGATGACTCGGCCTATACCACGACGCCCGACCACAAGATCACACTCACGCAGCGAGGCATCGACCAGGCGGAGCGGGCCGGGTCTTTGATCAAAAACGTGGTGTCTGAATCGGGAAAGTGCGCCAACTACAAGGTGTACTTCTACGTGTCTCCCTACGAGAGGACAAGGCTGACCCTTAGGGAAATCGGGCGTGCTTTCTCGAGGAAGAGAGTGATTGGGGTGAGGGAGGAGTGTCGGGTTAGGGAACAAGATTTTGGGAATTTCCAGGTGGCCGAGAGGATGAAGGTGATTAAGGAGACGAGGCAGAGGTTTGGGAGGTTTTATTACAGATTCCCGGAAGGGGAATCGGCGGCGGATGTGTACGACCGCGTCTCAAGTAGGTGTTTTTCTAGCATCTGATTTTTTTTATCATCTTCTTTGCTGTTTGATGTTTTTTCCTTCTTTCATACTCCAATATTGAATATTTTCAACATCATGGTATATGGGGTTTGGGGATTGATGAAGTTGCTGTTTGGTTGATACAAGTTGCCAATGTCTTGATGAATGAATGATCTGAGTTCATTATGTGGATGAGAGTTGATGAAATTTGCTAGTTAATGCATTCATATCTCTTCGAATGATGCAACTTGGAAACCTTGTTCTTGATTGGAGAAGCCTTAAACTGGCGGTTGGCTATGTCAAGATTCATAGAATCTGATGTGGAATATAAGACGGTTGTGTTCTTGATTGGAGAAGTCTTAGAATACTTAACTATATGGAGCTTCTTTCTTGCATCATTGAACTATGAGTGGTTGAAATGTTAGAGAAGAGAATAGTAATAAGCTCATGGCCGTGTTGTGAACTTACCATTTACTTACACGAGCTGGGGATGCACGACGCAAGTACATTATAATAACTCGTTCAGATTGTGATTTTTACCTAGTTAAGATTCTTGTCAAATGAGTTATATTTCTGCATCAGCTCGATGAAGGAGAAGCCATGTTATGAAGTTTTAGAATTACGTTGAGATACAGCCCGGCCCGTCTAGCTCTATCTATCTTGTGTGTGTTAGGGGCGTCGAGACATAAGCCGTTACTCCATGCTTGCCTGTTTTGATTGCAAAAATAATAGCCAGGTGCATACGTGCGAGATTGCGTTCTAGAGGTCTGTGAGCTTACTACATTGTTCATAGAGAGAAGAGAAGAGAAACACATTTATATTTCAAAAAAATTCAGTTAGGATTGTCTTAGGAACACATTCTTCCCCATATGCATAACTTGCAAAGCTGTGCGAGAGAGAGAGAGAGATCAATTACTAAGTGCAGCTGTGTGGATAAAAAGCTTCTTTGTTTTCTACTGATGTTCATTACCCTTTTTCACGGAGCTTTAAGCAAGTGTAGTTTATCCTATTGCATATTTTTTTGTCTTAGGCTTCATGGAATCGCTGTGGAGGGACATAGACATGAAGCGGCTCCACAACGACGTGTCGGACGACCTCAACCTAGTGATCGTCTCCCACGGGCTGGCGATCCGAGTGTTCATGATGAAGTGGTTCAAGTGGACGGTGGAGCAGTTCGAGCACCTAAACAACTTGGGCAACTGCGAATTCCGAGTCATGCAGATGGGCTCGGGAGGAGGAGGAGGAGAGTACAGCCTGGCCCTGCACCACTCCGACGAGGAGATGCGTGAGTGGGGACTCTCCCCTCAGATGATCGCCGACCAGCGGTGGCGGGCAGATGCCTCGAGGGTCGACTGGAATCAGAGCTGCCCTTGGTATTTCGACGAGTTCTTCGACACGTTTGCTGATTCTGACGACGACGACGAGGATGGTAGTTGTTTGCCCGCGTGAAGATTTTTCATTGTTATTGTTTATTACAGTTTATGTATGTATGTATGTAATATTTGACTTTTAATTGTAAGTATGTCCTTTGCTCTCTCCCCATGAAGACTCTGTCAAACTCGAGTTTGAATTCATGTTAGAGTCAAAAGTCTTCCGTGTAGGTGTAGTAAGCCACTCCTCAAATAAAAAATAACTAAATAAAAAAATTGACAAAGACAAATATATATATATATATATATATATATATATTTATATGATGCTAAACTAAGGAAATGTTTGAGGTTCCATAAAAATAATAACGTTATTGATTAATTAATTAACTAGTCTATAACTAAAAGTATGTTAAACTAGAAAATAATCAATTATGTAAGGCTACATAGTCGAAGAGTAGTCGCCCACGTGTCTTAGATAGCTACCTCTTACCTTCTACAATTTTCATTAATTAGCAGCCTAATAAAATAACAAATAGAATACTTAATTTTTTAAGTGATCATTCCCAAAAGCTTGTTCTAAGTGGTCATACACGTGACTTTCTCCTTTATATGAATTCGATTTCACTTTTATCGCCATGGATTCAATTGCACTTGATCTCCTTAAAATCGTCCTACGCGTGAACTTGGAACTCATGGATCAGAAACTGACTTAGACACGTGGGCCATAAAAATTAGTTCCACCGAATCCCTGAAGTCGCCCAATAGCTGGCAGTATGGTTTAAATTTGATTAAAAGGATCGTTACATAACGGATAATAACGTGTAAATTTGATTCAAATTAAACTTAGTCGAAGTTCTGAGTACATAAAAAAATCTCCAAAGTCAAGGAAAAGAATTGACAAATCTTATTGTATCCCATATAAGCTAGCATCAAATAATCGGTCAATATATTTATATATATATATATATATATATATATATAAATATCATCAAATGCTGTTGGGTATCAAACCCAATCCCACATCGGGTGATTCGAAGATGGATCACCTGTTTATAAGTTTGTGGGTTATTCCCTCTATTGCCAATTGGTTTTAGAGTGGAACCCCACGAGCTTATAGGGTTGGGGCGGTTCGGGATTGATTCGATCCCTTACAAATGGTACGGTGAGCGTGGATCGAGCGCGACCAAGAAATCGATCGTGGATCGAGAATCAAGTAACCGAAGGAGTGCCCGAATACGATGTGGATGATGTGTCCCCGGCCCTTGCAATAACGATTGGATGATTATCGTTGAAAGGGGAGGCCCGTTCGGTGGTCTTGAGTTTGATGGGAGGATTGTTGGGTATCAAATCCAATTCCACATCGGGTAATTCGAAGATGGGTCACCTGTTTATAAGCTTGTGGGCTACTCCCTCTATTGCCAATTGGTTTTAGAGTGGAACCTCACGAGCTTATAGGGTTGGGGCGGTTCGGGGTTGATTCGATCTTTACAAATGGTGCGGTGAGGGTGGATCGAGCGCGTGACCAGGAAATCGATCGTGGATCGAGAATCAAGTAACCGAAGGAGAGCTCGAATACGATGTGGATGGCATATCCCCGGCCCTTGTAATAACGATTGGATGATTATCGTTGAAAGGGGAGGCCCGTTCGGTGGTCTTGAGTTTGAGGGGAGGATTGTTGGGTATCAAACCCAATCCCAAATCGGGTGATTCGAAGATGGGTCATCTGTTTATAAGCTTGTGGGCTACTCCCTCTATTGCCAATTGGTTTTGGTTTTAGAGTGGAACCCCCCAAGGCTTATAGGGTTGGGGCAGTTCGGGGTTGATTCGATCCCTTACAAATGCAATTCTTTTTATAATTGAAATCTCTTCTTTAAATTGAATTTTCGTAACGTTGGTTCTATTAAAATCAGTAGTTATTCCCGATAGAGTTGCGTGCAAAAAGTCAAAATATTTCAGTTTCTTCAAAGTATTTAATTTAATTGTTGTAAAGACAATACTATTCTTATAACACAATCGAAGACCAACAAGTTGTTATTGTGCTTATATATAATAGTATTTATGTTAGCAAACTCACCACAACAAAACAATGAGGACTCTTCTTCTTACCGCCGCCTTCGCCTTCCTCGTATTATGTCCAAGAGCCTCCGTCGTCGTCACAGCCCAGCAGAACTCAACAAACTCACCCACCGCCGCCGCCGCCGATAACAGCAATCGGTATCCTAACGCGCGATTCAGCCCATCCATGGCCGTGATCATAGTGATCTTAATCGCCGCCCTCTTCTTCATGGGCTTTTTCTCCATCTACATACGCCACTGCTCGGACTCCTCGGAGTCCGTCGGGAGAGTCCGCCGCGGCTTCTCAGCGAGAGGACGCAGGACCGAGGCGGCGCGTGGCCTCGACGCGTCCGTCATCGAAAGCTTCCCTACTTTCACCTACGCGGAGGTCAAGGACCACCACATCGGAAAAGGAGTCCTTGAGTGCGCCGTTTGTCTGAACGAATTCGAAGATGAAGAGACCCTCCGACTGCTGCCCAAGTGCGACCACGTCTTCCATCCCGAGTGCGTCGACGCCTGGCTACAGTCTCACGTGACCTGCCCGGTCTGTAGGGCCAACCTCGTCCCTCAGGTCGGCGACGAAGAAGCGCCGCAGATCCCTGAGCCAACCGTAGAGCCGCAAGTCAACGGCGGCTCCGTTCGGAGAACTGGGTCGTCGACGGTGGACGTCGTCGTCCAGATAAACGACGACCACGACCGTGCCCAAACACCGCGAACTCAGAGTCAAGGTAAAGACAACTCAGGCTTCGACCTCCGCAATCGGTCCGTAAAACGGCCGAGCGTCTTGAGTTTCAGTAGATTCCGGTCACACTCCACCGGCCACGACTCCGTGGTCCAGCCCGGCGAGAACCTGGACCGGTTCACCCTGCGCTTGCCCGCGGCTGTCAGGAAGGAGGTCATCCACCGGGCCGCCTTGAACCGGACCAGAAGCTGCGCGGTGACCCTGCCGAGAGAAGGCAGCTCGAGGAGAGGGTACCGAACCGGCGGCGAAGGGAGCAGCCGAGCCGGTCGGTTCTTCAGAAGGATGGACACGCTCGACCGGCCGGAAGCGAAATCCGACAGGTGGGTTTTCTTTACTCGTGTGTTTTCCATGAAGTCGCCGAAGGTGGTGGCGGAGAGTTCGGGCGAGGGGTCGAAACATGGAGGCAGTGTTGGTCGAACGGCGGTGAAGCTGCCGTCGTTTAAGTGCTTAGAGCCGAGCGCTAGTAGCAGCGATGAGGTAAGGCTGATCACAGATGAACCGGGCCGGTCCAGCGCGGTTTAGCTTGGTCAAGTTTGGCGGTGTGAACTATGCCAATTGGTAGATTAGTTTGACTTGGGGAAAATATGAGGCCATCATCGTACGACTTTTGTGTCGTGAAATTTGATCCTTCGGCTTAAGCTTGGCTTTGCTTGTGTGCTTTCTCTCTTGTTTATTTTGTGTTTTAATTGTTTTTTTTTTCTTTTTAATTATGGCAGTCTCCTCGTGACTACCGTCATAATTGTGGTGAATAAAAGCACACACACAAACAACATTTTTGGACTGTATTATATTTAATTGTAAGAATAGTTTGGTAATAAATCAAATCGTTTTCTCCACAAGTTTGTCAAGTTTATCGATTGCAATCAGTGAAAGGAGGCCTTCGAATCGGGCTATGACTTGACCCGCGAATCGACCCATCTAACGATGTCGTCCCCGTGGACCACGAAGTTTCTAGCACAGGAAATATCCACGGGTTTGTGTTCGGGGCATAGTTGACGGGCACGACCCATTTATGGAGATCGAACTCTCCTCGGTTCCAATGATGGCCCGTGTTTAGGACGAGGGAATTGAATTTTTTTTTTTTACGTAAGCGCGGAGAAACAATAGGGCTCGATTGATGTGTACGTTGTTGCGGGTCTCATTCATGGGCACCAAGTCTGCGGGGTCTTGTGGCTCAGGAGAGCTTAGACGAGGCCGTAGTCGTGGGCAACGTGGAGTATGTCAGGCCTTTGTTTGCCGCCAATGACGGTGAAGGCGAGGGGTTGGAATTGCTCTCTGCCGAGCGAGTCTCCCGGCCACAAAAGCTCATGGTCATATTTCACATTCTAAAAGGGGCAGAATAGTTGATCGTCGTATAATTAAATGAATTTTGGCCGATGTGCAATTACAGTGAACTAGAATTTTTGACAATTTTATATATGGGATTTCTAAATTTTGCAATTTTCGATTTCTAAAGTTCGTTTTGCTGTCGACAATGGTAAACCTATGTGACATTGATCGATCCTAAATTGTTAGGAATGCCATATCCGATTTTTATTGTCCATTCAAGGACAAATAGAAATCATAATCATAGTAGTAAATTACAATATTTGAGAACTTGACGAAGTAATTAAATTGGGCAAACTTGATGTATGTATTTGGTGACTAACCTATGATATTATTATAATTGGACAAATAGATACAGATAAAACGCACTTTTGACTATTACGCATACACGCACTAAGTTTAGGATAAAAAAGAACTAAGAGTGGATAGCAATGAACTACAAATTTCATGATGAGTGAGGATTTTTTTTCAACGGAATGATTATCATATAGTTGAACAGTAAGGAATTTTAGCCAATCCCAAAATTTCTCAAAATTTTCACTTGAAAATATAAAAAATAAAAAAATAGAAACGTTAAGATTTAATGTGTAAAACTATAAGTTGAGAAAAATAACCAGATAACTAAGGCCGTAGAAAATTCATTATTTTAAAATTATAATTATATAATTTTTCTACTTTTACTTACCCCCAAAACGACAATGAGTAAAGTAATCATATCCGCTAACATTAACTCTCATCCGAATGGAATTGTTAAGTATTAACACAAATTAACTTTTGGATATGACCCTCCTTTCTATGGAAGTGAGAACGCACATGACTTCTTTTCATAACCAATATTAGATAAGACTACAGAGGCACATACAAAAGGCAAACTGTGGCGACCCACGCCACTACACTACTGAACGACCCTAAGGACACTAAAAATGTGAATTTAAGAAAGTACATCGTGTGAATCCCGTTTGAAACTCGTCAGCAAAACTTGAATACGACTAATCAAAACGGACATTCAAATTCATGAAACTCGTAAAACACCCGATTTCGCAAAACCCGATAAAATACCTTTATCTTTCTAGATAATCTCCCACAACAACTAAAATAACATAACCAACACAGCTCGACTCGACCATCATAATATACATAAATAAGTTGTCCCAAAAATACGACAAGACACACTCTAGCGACATATTTAATACAAACCAAACCCGACACCAAAGAAAAACCGCTCGCCCACAGGTCGTCATCCATGTACACGCTATCTCAAAAGTCTGCGGGAGCTTCAACAACTAGCCTCGTAAGAAAACATCAAACAGCATCATCGGGCTCACCTACAACACATGAACTACATGAGCTAATTGCTCAGTAAGCGAATGTCATGACAGTAATTAACTCATGAATGCGATGAATGGAACTATATCGACCTGCGATATAAATTCCTTGACCATGAAACATATGCAACGTGATACGATGAAATGCCGCTCATGCTTTTGAAATCATATACTCGTACTCTCATAATCATACACTCAATATGGGCCCTGAGACTAAATACTACGGTACCGAAGAGCTCAATCAATATCAATGGGGCCTATAAATATACTGCTGGATGGTCTTTTTCACCCATCCAGAGGTGAAGAGCTCGGTGGACCCTCCTGTCAAAAGGTGGTTTCCTCCCACTACGAGGTTCACAAACATATGCTGGATAGTCTTTTTCACCCACCTAGCGGGAAGGACTTTTTCACCCTCCCAATATGGACGTCATCACGTCAGGCCAATAAGGGCGCCGTACCGCCAAAGGGGAAGAGCTCGGTGGACCCTCCTGTCAAAAGGTGGTTTCCTTCCACTACGAGATTCCCTCGCATACCGTAGCATCGTCTCACAAAAGAACATGACAATCCTCACATATTCAATAATCGCCCAAAGCGATATAACATGACAATCCTCAATCCTCACATACTCGACAATCGCCCAAAGCGATATAACATGACCATCAGTACATGAGACCGTGTGCAATATGCAATGCATACCAAACTCATACTCGAAACAATAACTCATATCGAACATCATAAAACATATATCAATGTGTCCAAGATAACAAATAATTCACCACTAATCATATATGTTCATATCTCAACAAAAAAAATAACATATACGACGGACTCGCGTCCGAGGTACGGTTATTCATACCGAATAATTTATACCTCTCAAGATACTCAAATCAACATCAAAACACATATATCAAAACATAACAATACACCAAAAACTAGTTTCATGTGTTATAGTTGCGTATGGACAAACTTACCTCTCGTCGGAAGCTTTCGAGAATTTAACTCAGTATTTGCTAACTTCCAAATTAAGCTAAACTTTCACGTGTCTATCCAAGCCCTTGACGTATCCTTTTTAAGTGTCTGACAGAATACATGACCAATATATGTAAAAGAATTATCCCGTAAACTCCCTAGGTGTAGTATAAGCTTTTCTGTAATGATACATAGACTTGATTATGAAATATACCTATCGAACTTGAATTAATATCTATATAACAAAGTAACATTCTAAGCAAGCCATTGACCAAGAATTGACAAGCAGATTCGTTTTCTAGTTGGCCATGTTGATAACCATCAAATCTCAACAATTCAGCCATGTGTTCATTACTTACAATGATATGCTGAGATTACTTTATTTGGAGAAAAATCAAATACAAACCGTTTGACAACATATCATATAAGCACTAATACATATTAATATATGTTTTAACAAGGCATTAAATCTTATACCTGAACCAGACGTGACTTGTAAAGATGGAAATGAAGAGACTGCTTGAGCTGGTGAAAAGAAATGAGTCTGAACGAAGCGTAAGTGATAATGTAGAAGTGTAAGGCGGTTATAAAAGTTTTTACCACTTACATTAAGTAATTGATATGATAATTACATTTGAAATGATGAAATGACATTTTTGCACTCTATTTGATAGAAAATTACACATATTTTTTTTTTATATGTTATTAAATAAAACTATGAATATTTACGTACACGAATCGTTTTTTTTTTTAAACATTTATAATACATACTAACTAGACACGTGTAACTAGATGTGTCTAGTAATCGACACGTGTATTATTATAAACCGACTCAAAAATTCTTATCAAGGGCTTCTAATTAATTTATCTTACTATACCTAAATTTTACTTTCAAAATTAGTAAATCTTACATTCGTCAAATAGGACACACAGATATGTAACGGACGAAATTCATATATATGCAATGCATAAAATTTATATAATATGCAGAACATGCAAATAGTATGCTAACATATAATTCAGATGAGTTAGTGCATGCAATGCATGATTCATATTGGCTAAACTAGGGTTACGAATTTATTCGGGTGTTATACAAACCCAACACGAACATGTGTATAAACTCAAATATTTAGTTGTCCATGAATGAGGCACTTATGAGGTCATCTACCTCGCACTAATTTCGTTAAATTGAAAAACTTTATCCTGAAATCAATTGGTGATAGGAGGAAATGCATCTTTGATTTATATATTGAGCTGAGTGACAATTTATTTCAACATGTCCCCCTTATGTGTGGTACGGTACGATTCAAAGTCTAACATGTGAAAATATCAAATCGGTTGGATGCGAGTCAAACAGGCGTGATATCACGCAGATCGAACCCGCTTCGATACATTATTAAATTGAGAGTTTCATCCTAAAAACTAATTGATGATGAGATGTGAGGCCTCTTTAATTTTCTATATTTTGGAGGATGAAATTAGTTTTTCTATGTGACAAATAATCTCAACACATTTATTTGCCTACATAGCTTTTCGTATTGGAAATTTGCGTGGTGATTACGATGGCAAGCTTTCTCATGAGGAGGCTTGGTGGTTGAGGAGGAGTTGACAATCTTCTCGGTAAGAGTTTGAAATGAACCATGACTATCGGTGTTTGTTGTGCCTTGGATCAAGTCACACAAATCAAGAGAATTTGTTCAGTTGGAAGCAGGACTAGGATGACATTGTCAATGGATACACTGGAAAAAAAAACAAAAGTGAAAGGCGACAAAGCCACATAGGAGGAGACAACCATTGATCTTCACTCATTATGACTTCTCCTCAGTTCTCATTTGGCCTTTAATTCTGTAATAAAATACTTTAGTTATGTTCAAAATTGAACGTGTGATAAAGGCCAAACTTATTCTTCAAGACTCATTTCGTGGGCAATAATAACAAAAGAGGTAGTAAAATATTCTATATATATATTGAATGCAATCTCTTTCACGAATGGTGGTTCTAGTGCAGTATCTGATGCCATCTCTACTTCTAAAAACTATTCCAATCATGAATATATATATATATATATATATATATAGATTTAAAAAATTATGAAGAAAAACAATCATATCAATCATACGCCATCATCTTTAATTTGATGCATAACGAGAAATGGTAGTGCCGTCCATATAATTTATAGACTAATTTTTTATATACATGTGTGCGTGTGTTGATGTACTATTAAGACCAACTCCAATCAATACTTATTCTCATACGCAAACACCAAAAATGCCTCCAACCAATACTCATTCTCATACCTAAGATGGGAATAAGGTGAATTTCTCTCACCTCAAACCTCAAAAAATGCGTTGTCACTATTCATAGACTTAGAACTTTAGTAATCTTACAAATTGACCTCTTAAATTTACAATTAACATTTGAAGTAAATATTTTAATTCCAAAACCACAATTAATGCTATGTTTAATGATGATTTAACTTATTTTTTTATTTCTTTGGAGTGCTGATTTTTTTAACATTTAAGGTTATATTATTTCTTGTTTTACTTTTCATATGAGCTTGCAAGTGTTTCGAATATAAACTTAAAGAAAAAACTGCTGCAAAAATCACGTAAATTAATAAATCGTACTAATTGATTATTTGTAGGTGGAATACACCAATTTCGCGATTTGAAAATTTTTTCTATCTTTACTTATACTAATAATCATTCTAAAAGTAATTTTGTTAAATATTTTGTCAATCGAATTTGTAATAATATTGTTGATTAATTTGTAAAGTTGTAAAATATGTGGATAATATTAACATTTTTTAAAGTTGGTGTGAAAGAGAATATTTAAAGAATATTCTTTTGAGTTTGAGAATGAGTTTAATGATTGAAAAAAAATTACTGTTTGATATGACAACTGCTGCATTTTGAATTTAAAATATGTTTTTCGGTTGAAGATGGCCTAAGTTGTTGATGGAATAAATTGTGGGTTGAGAATTTCGCAAGATTAGATAATTGAAATAATATATATATATATATATATATATTGGTTGTAATGAAACCGTTTTTATAAACGTATTTTAATACGAACTCAATTTCAAGACACAGTCAAGCTTATATGAATGATAGATATATCGTAGCTCCACATCATAAAGTGCATAACATAAGCAGAATAATAGAAGGGGAAAAAAAGGTGTCAAAATGTCATATAACAACAGCAATGTGGAGATGATAAACCAGTGCAACGGAAAACGACGTCGCAAAACTCCAAATCACGAAAAGAAACAGAATTTTGAATTTTACATATCTGATTGTGGTACTATCAACTTCAATATCTGCCCACCCCAGAGATGAAATCCGAGCAGTCAAACGATGCAATTGAACTCGACAACTCTTGGCACACTACGACGGGCCAATGACGATTTGAGAATAATTACTCTAGTGACCATATTTCTGAAACTCCCATTCGCTGTTATCTGTCGTGTAAAATACCAACATGATCCTATAAGTAAGTACGACATAATAACACTGGCAATGATGATAGTTGTAAAAACGACAGAATATGAAAGAACGCAAACCAAGAGGGCAAACTTGGCGAGTCTTCAGCCATCTGCTGATGCAGTGGAAGTGGAAAGCATGGTTACAAACTCCTGTTCATATAGGAAAGAGGGAGTTAATGAATGTATATTGATACATTTACTAAGAACAAAACAATTTTTATATTTGTACAAAGTCACCAAGTATGAATTGAATCAATGCAGTAAAGGCCAACTCAATCTTCATGTAGGTAGAAACCCTTCATAGCTTTTCGGTTTGAGGGATACAAAAGATCGTTGTACCAAGAATCAGATTATGTCTGTTGCTTACTACAGAGTTACTCATAACATTTGCTGTAACTCATGAGAACTAATTGAATTGTTCAACAGAAATCCCAGGAAAGGTACAAAAAGATAAGTTCGGCCTTCAGAGTGATTAATGCCAGCAGAAAAGAAAGATGTCAATGGTAAGAAAAGAAATCACTAGCTAGAAGAGAACAGTCAACAAGATGCATAATTTTTCCAACCCAGATAGCAGTGGATAATATATCATATAAGCACAATGCATTGCTACTAAGGATATGAGTTACCAAGTTAGACTTCTTTATACACAGCCAAAGATGGGTATAAATATATATGAAAAAACATGAAAAACAATACAAACTACAACTTATGCTGGAATCTGGATACTAATAATCATTTCAGTACACCATTTAGAATTCTCTGGCACGCTCAATTAGTTAGCATAATCTGCTCACATCCAGACAGCAACATACTACTGAAACAAAATATAAATAATATAAAAAAAAAACCATGACAAAAGGAAAGTGATAGCATACCCCAAGCAACAGTGCACTCCTCGCTAGTTGCACTAGCTTGATTAGCCTGACATTCAATACCTAAAAAGCCGACAACAAAAGATAACATTTAGATGAATTTCTAACAGCGTACTCCAGGTACCTCAATAAGATAATTTGAAACTATTTATTTGTTTCGCAATCTGGCCAACGAAGCATCATAAATATATATATATATATAAACTTTAAGTAAACGACAGACTCACATAGATCCATGATGTGATTCCTGCAAATAGCACAGTTATCGACCACAATATCTGCCGAAAGAAATTAGGGTCTAAGGCGAAAATAAAAATTACAATACAGTACAAAAAAATCTCGCAAACAAGAACTCATCAGAAGCCGAAATAAGAGTTAGAAAATTTTGGGATTTCGATGGCGCACCCCATGCCCACAAAGCGACGGCGTTCCACTTTTTGATCTCGAACCGCTTTGGTTTTTTCGTGGATGATGACGACGAAGGGTTTGAAGGTCCGGCAACGGAAGCCCCCTCTCCGGCGGGAACCATGTCAACATCGGTGTCGAGCGTTGCCATCCTCGATTTTGCAAGGGTACGGCGGTGGTTTGTTGATGATCGGAAGAAAACCCTTTATTCCCCTCGTTCAAAATTTCGCTTCTCTTGATTACAATTCAAGAAAGGTATTATCTTAGTATTTGGATTAGGGTTGTAAATAAATCGAGTTATTTTTTGTTCGATTCGAGATTCGATTCGAAATTTAATATTCGAATTCGAAATATTCAAATATTAAATCCGAATAAAAATAGTATTTGTGATTCGAATAATTTTCGAATATGAATAAAATATGACAGTATTTGATTCGAATAATTATAAAATATTCGATTCGAATTATATAAATAATTTAATATATTATATATATAAGTAATTGAAATGTAATATATTATAATTCAATATATATTTATTAAATAAAACATATTATAATTCAACATATATTTAAATATAAGATACTATAATTAAATATATATTTCAAATATAATATTATTTTTATTTTTATTAAATAAAAAATATTATAATATAATATAAATTTAAATTATATTATTCGAATATTCGATTCGATATTCGAATGCCATAATCAAATCGAATTCAAATATCTTTTTAGTATTCGAATAGTATACGTATTCGAGTTCGAATTCGAAATTTGATAATAGAATATGAATAGAATATCATGATATTCGACTCGATTCGATTCATTTGCACCCCTACTTTGGATACGTTAAATTAAAATAATTTTGTTTCATTGCATTTTTTTTTGCGGTCCCGAGGTATCCCCACTCGATCTGGTTATGACTAACCCCTAAAGAAATAAATCACATGGGGACTACAAGCATAACCCCTAAAGAAATAAATCACATGGAAATTACTCAAGGAATTGTGAGAGCTCCTCCTTGACCACTAGGCCAAGACCTCATTGGCTTCAATACCCATAAATTTACCTATTAAATTACACACTTCTATTTACTTTATACACCCCTACTAAATACACCTTCTTATTAAATAGTTCAATTTTCAACTTTGACCATGTCTTCATTATATACATCTGTAAGTATTTATTTTATATATAAATACAGAAATAATTTTTACGTAACTTACCATAAATAAAAATTAATTGTATATTTTGATTTTGCAAAAATAAAAATAAAAATTGCAAGAGTTTATTTCTATCATAAATATTATATCTTTTATTTACAATTAGGGGTGTAAATGAGTCGAGTTCGACTCATTTTTAGCTCGATCTCGAGCTAGTGTCAATGGAGTAAGAGCTTGAGCTCAATCTCTTGAAACTCGAGCTTTTTATTAAAAATTTAATAAAAAAATCAAAAAATAAAATAAAAAAATTAAAAAAGCTTGCTAGCTTTCGAGCATTAAAGAGTGAGCTCGACCTAAGCTCGAGCTCAAGCCGACCGATCGAGCTAGCGAGCTACCTCGACCCAACTTTTATTCCTATTTACAATTGTGAATTTGACGAAATCAACTCTTAATTTTTTTTATTTTGTATATGAATATTTCTATTAAAATAAGTTAAATAATTATGGTGATAAATTTACAAATATTATTAATTTTAAATTAAGTGTAAAAGTGGATACTAGTATACAAATATAAATTAGTAAGTGCCGTTGAATTTAACGTCGGAATGAAAAGTAAATTAATAACATTAAGATTGTTGAATCCAATATAGAGAAAAACTTAAAGGATGTTTTAATTATACAAATCATTCAATTATTTATGCAGAATTAATAGGGGGTACAAATAGAGTTCAAGGAAATATGAATAGAATTACCCTTACATTATTGCGCCCTCTCAATTTCAATCGAGTCATAAGTAGGCGACTTCAAATTATTACTCCTAGACTATGCATTATTTCGTAAAACTCTCGATTATTGGATTGTCTTGTTATATTTGTTTTCATATGAGTATTTAGATACTAGATGACGTGGCCGCACGCTCTGCGGCTTCTATGTTACCGTACCTCGCAACTGAATGGTTAAAACATTTAATATCGATATATACGAACCTAGAAATCTGAGTACCCATTGTACCGCTAAGAACTCATCGTGATAAAGTGAGTTCTTTGCTGTCATAGTGAGTTCTCAGCATTATAACGTGTACTCGTTATGCTACTGAGAACCCACCGTGACAAAGTGGGTTCTCTGCTGTTATAGTGGGTTTTCAGCATTATAACGGTGCTCATTATGCTGCTAAGAACCCGATAGAAATATGAGTACCCGTTGTAATATCTTATTTATATACACCTCGTCGTCTGTTGAATAGTAGCGACTTTATTCGTACACAACAAGTACTTAGATATAACAAATGTTCTCATACATTAATTACTATCTGCTACATTACGCTTTCTACCATGTTTTTGTTGTTAGATCGCAGATTTCAGATTTCCTATTTTGTCTAATGAATCTCCATACAGACAATTGACATTAGGACAATTTGAGTGCATCCTGTATTTGCACCGTAACTTAAGAGAAGAAGCTTTTGTGGAATGATAGAAAGCGTAGTCGTAGTCGTATTGAGAATGAGTGATATTTCTGCAAGTTGAACGAGGACAACATAGTAGAAATGCAACAACAAATAAACTGTTGTCTCAAACTATAACATGTGCCACTAACAGAGATGTACGAAAAAATAAGTTATGTGTTTTTCATTCATATAATTTATATCCATTTGAGTATATGTATCAACTCATCAAAATTAATCGAAACGTACTAATGTTTGATCCTACTTCCCGAGAGACATCATGTAATACCTAAATATACAATATTTATACACAAATAAGAACCCTCTTGATTATAACAGGAGGTATGACCAATGAAGCAAAAACAAGTTTGTATTTAACATAGGTATAGTATATAATTAAGAGCAAAGAAGAGAGAGAAATGTACTCTTTGGAATATCTTTAAAGCTTTGTAAATATAATGAAACTTTAAGTAATAGTATTTCTTTCAATGTAAGATGTAAATATATAATGAAGCTTTAAAGATGTAAAATATTCACGTTTGGAGTTCCAAAAACTATTAATTTTGAGTTCCAAAAATTATTAGTGCTCAATTGGTACGTTAGTTTATATTAAGGAGGGTTTAAGTTAGTAAGGTTTATATTAAACTAATTAATTGGTATAAAATAAAATTTGTGTTTGGTTAGTGGATTTATAACAACTCATACTAAGAGGTGTGCTGAACTTTTATATATAAACTCGTGTTTTATATAAATCCACGTACCAAACACTAACATATTATAAATTAAGGTTTAAAATATTTAAACTAATGAACCAAACGGGCTTAGTGATACGGGAAAGAAATTTAATACTTCCTAATGACTATTGACATTAGAATTTGGGATTGTGGAAATATTTTATCATATAGGAAGTTTCATTGCCCTTGTCCTTTCTACATCAGTTGTGTGTGAGCCCCACCACTCATTATAATATTGCATTCAAGCTACATGAGAAATCCGTGTCATATCTTGCATGTGGGTCCCACCACTCACCTGCAACCTACTATTAAGCATGTTGCATAGGAAATTCCAACGGTTAAAATAATACCTGTTACCTGAAAGGAATACCGGCCACATTCTTGCTTTTATAGTAGTATAGATGATGAAATTGAATAAGCTACACATTCACAAAATATTTATTATATAATAATGGTAAAATAAAAATACGATATACTATAGAAACATTTGAAAATTGGGAAAAAAGGAAATATTATCATGTGTATAAAATAGCTACTCGTAAAATTTTATGCGTATAACTAGCTACATTTGTGTTCAGATTTATGAGCCAAAACTAAGGTTGGAAGAATCAAAACAAAGCTGAAAATGATCAAGAGTTGAAGTTGATCGAGCAAGGCAGAGTTTAATCCATGATCTTGCCAGATAAAATGTCAACCATCGGATCTTTGGCGCCTGATCGAAGGGTTCATGTTTAAACTATGGAGATTAAATAAGGAACATCGGATCTGGCGGACAAGGCTGATCACGGACTGAGATTCGATCTCACTAAAATGTGGTAGTGCTTCTATTAGTAAAACAACTCGTGGTTCAAGTCTAAGCAGCACATGGTACAAGGTTGTAAAGCACAAAATCAGAAAGTTGTAAACATAAGAATTGGCGAGGAGGTTGCATACTTGTAATCCCAATTTATAAATTGAATAAAGAAGCTTTGTTTGCATGTGGATGTACGCTCAAACTTTGAACTGAACTGCATAAATAGTTGTGTTCTGTTTTTGTTTCTCACTACCGTTTTCTTATTCGTTCGACTTCAAGAACGTGTTTCTTGGATCGATTAACACACACACTCGAAAGAACACTCAGTTGAGAGTCGAGGGATGGTCGGATTTTAACAATTGGTGCGGTGGGCGTGGAGGAGAGACGAGACCTTCACGATGGCAGCAACTCGATTCGAAATGGAAGTTTTCGATGGTAAGGGAGATTTTGGCATGTGGAAGACAAAGGTAAAGGCCATGCTCACTGAGAAGGGTCTTGAGGAGTCTCTCAAGCCTGAGGCTGAGATGCAACCAAAGAACATGACAGTTGCGGCAAAGAGGAAGATGAAGGAAAGATGTTATAGCACCTTGATCTTGTGTTTATCAGATCAAGGATTGAGAAAATTGGCTAAAAAAGATACAACCGAGGAGTTATGGAAAAAGTTAGATGCTCTTTACATGACCACACCACTTGCCAAGAGACCCTATTTGAAGCATGCTCTGTATTGATTTCAAATGCAAGAAGAACAACCCTTAGAAGAGCAGCTTGATTGATTCTTAATCTCATTTTGGATCTTGAGAATGTTTGTGATTCATTGAAGAATGAGGACCCAAGCGTTGCTGTTACTATGTGTCTCGCCACCTAGCTATGATCACTTCAAAAAGAGGCCTTACTATATGGAAGGAAAAAGTTGAAGATTGAGGATGTTTTGTCAGCTCTGAACTCGAAGCAATTGAGTACAAAACAGAATCGAGAGAAGAGGGATGTTGATGACCTAATTTATGTGCAGAAGAAGGATGATTCTTGGTCCAAAAGAGGGAAAGAAAGGAAGAATTCTGAGCCTAAAAGTCCCGTGAAGTGTTACCACTGTCATGAGGAGGGACATATTCACAAATTCTGTCCAAGAAGATCAAAAGAATACAAGAAAAAAAACTAGAAAAATGGAGCTGTAGATTTTGTTGAAGACAGACTTGAATATGCTGATATTTTGACAGTTTCTGGCCAAGAAACGAAAGGAGAATGAATCCTTGATTCGTGGTGTTCTTTCCATGCCACTTGCAACAAGGAATGGTTGCAAGACTTCAACGAAACAGTCCAAGAATCTGTCAAGATGGGAGATGGAAAAAGCTGTGAGGTTTCAAGTATTGGTTCAATTCGTTTAAGGCTCAAATCTGGTAATATAGGTATTCTTAAAGATGCTAGATATGTTCTTGAGCTAAGAGGAACCTAATATCGATTGGAGCCTTGGACGAAAAGGGTTTTAGCACGAAAAAATCAGGTAGAAAGATCGAGATTCTGAAACAGGGGAGGCTGGTTCTGTCAAGGTATAAAAGGCACAGTATCTTCATGCTTGAAGGCTGTCTTGTGGAGGCAAATAAGGTTAGAGATACTAGGAAGTGTGGGGATTTGAAGACTGTGCAAGAAATCCCATAGGGATCTCATCTCGAGGTGGAGAATGTGAATGTAAAACAGGAGGTCGAAGTAGAAATATCAGAATATTCAGACTTTACTATGAGTGAAATGGACATTCTCAGCATGAAATGGATATGGATTCAATAAGGGAAGAAAGTATTCTTAGGCCTTGCCCGAAGTTTCATCGACAAAAGAAGAAAAATCAGAGGAGATGGATCAAACCTCTGAAACTAGCTCGATGAAGATCACGAGTGAAGCCGAGTCTTCACAGGTGAAAGTTGATGATAAGGAACCCCGATCTATTTCACCCGAGACCCCGAATCCCAAAGTCGCACATCGATGATCGCTACGTATGGAATACTCGGTGGATTGAAAGACGCCACGAACGGATGTGTAAGGCCGCACGATAAGTCAAAGATCTATTCTCACAACGCACTGCTTTTGCGAGAGATAGACGGTGTTCGAACGTCGAACGAAAGAGTAACAAAGACTCGAAGAGATTCAATAAAGAAACTCGAAAATTATATAAATATCAAAGTTGGTTCTCTACAATGAGAAACAAGACTTATTTATACTAGTAGGCTACGACTAATTATAGAAATAGAATAACAAACTACTAGATAATTAAGCGAAAATCTAGGAGAACCTTTACTAAGTAAATATCTAATAAAAATCTTGCAAATCTCGTTCAGATCTGGTCCAAGGATGAAATTGCATTCTGGTCCTTCAATTCTCTGGCAATTGCACTTTAGTCCCTGAACTCTCCAAAATTGTCATTTCTGCCCCGATCAAGTTCTTGAAAATTATATTCTGACCCTCTTTATTCTGAGTTGCTATGAACATGATCTCCTCTTCTTCAAGAACCTTTAATATGAGCGTGTTAAGTTTCGCCTTGAACTTCTTTGTTTGAAATCTTGTTACGGGCCCGATCGGTATTTGAATCTTCAACTTAGCTCGGTTTTGATTGGACTCGTTCACATCAGTTGAGGTCTTGACCGCGAAGAAGACCAAGAAGCTTGGATCATGTGGCTGTAAATGAGTCTGCAAGAGGACTCATGAAGCTAGGAAAGTGAGGGATTCATCGAGAAGGATGAAGAGAAGCTCGAAGATTCAAGTTGGCTCCAAGTGGAAAACTTTCAATCCTGCTTAGAGTTGATAAGGCATCTCTTGAGCTTCGAAGCTGCTAAATAAATGATGAACCAACAAAGCAGTAAAAGGGTGTTGAATCAAGGTGGAACCTTGGTTGGAAAAGTGCAGAAAATCAAATATTTTCTCTTTTTTCCTTCTCTTTCTCCTTTATCTAATTGCATCAACAAACACACATAAATGACTATAATCACCTTAATCAAGCTTTTGGCATAAGTAACCAAAGAATACTTAAATAACATCTATCAATGATCGGGGAACACATGAAAAAACAACACAGAGGCATTCAATTGGGGCTCTAAGCTTGGTGAGCGATGATTAAAGCTGAAATTCTGTAGAAACATATCATACCGTTGTAATAAATATATTGTACTAAAATTTTAAGTAACATGTATAAAAAATAAACACATAATGTATCAAATATATGACGAAATTTCTAATTGAAATCCTAAAGAACTCAAAAAAGAGAACGATCTGAAAAGACCCAATTTAAACTATTAAAACCCCTAATCGAACAACAACCTAAAAAAACTCCAAATTAAGCATAAAAAGTCATAATCGAGACCTAATAACCCTAATCGAGTAATTAACCGAAAGCTAACTCAAAAAATACCTGTAGATGACGATGGTTTGGTTCGGGCAATTGTGGACAGACGTTTTGAAACGAAAATGATAAATACCGAGATCAGACGAGAGGAGAGATCACAAGTCGCATCTTGGATGTGGCAATTTTTTGTGGGCATTTGGTTTCGGCGTTCAATTTGGGATAATTTTCGTTCGATTTGGTGATGAATTTCGATTGAATATGTGATATCGGTTCTTTCTTTCAATTGTAAATGTGATTTTGATATTTTTTATATTTAAACTAAAAACCCAAGTAAAATATTAATTTTGTAAGTTCTAAGGGATATTTTCGTCCAATTATTTATTCTTAAGTGTATGAAAAGTTCCAAATTAATCCTTAAAAGAAATAAACGCTCACAGGAGGTTATGTGATATAATTTTAAAGTGACAAGGATTTAAGTGAAGTCAAATTTATCTATATGGAAATATCATACAGACAGATACGGCGTTATGGTGATGGAAATTTAAATCATCGCAATAGGTGAAAGATGTAATTCTAATACAAAATCTCGTTATTGAACCCAAACTAAAAACCGCATATTTTAATGCAGCTTTATATTATAGGTCAACTTTTCATTTCCCAAAAAAAGAGCTAATGCTAACAAGAATAAAAATGAAAACGGAAAACTTTTAGCAATTAACTGCCAGCAATCGCATAACTATAAGGCATGCCCTAAAGTTCGTCCTGCACCGAAATTCAAGAAAAAAAAAGTCGCGAAAAAATATCGAAATTAATAGAATGCATTGACCAAAAACTGTGTAATGATCTTACATGCGCATCCTCGTCAATGGATTCTGAAGGGTCATCTTCGGAGTCCGACGGGACGGGGCCAGATTGAGTATCATCAGCATCATCGTCGATATCCTCATCCTAGGTAATAAATGAGCTTCTCACTAAGAAAGAAACTTTTGATGGCAAATATAAACGGCGTAATGTACGAGAGAGAAATTTAGAGCTTACATCAGAATCAGCAGGATCATCCTTTGGTTCCTGATAGCAATAAATGAAATATTAGGAGTTAGGCAAACCTGCATGTTAAGCATTCGCTGAGACGAAATTAGTCGTGAGTTACAGTTATTACCTCCTCTACCTTTTTCTTCTCTGCCTCGTCGAAAGCAGCCTTCTCCGCCTGAATCAGTCAATGTGCCAACACCAGTCTTTAGATAAATTCAATAAAAAATTTGGGATGAGCAGCGAAGCCCCAAAGAAGAGAATGAAAATGAAATAACTTACATCTTTTTCCTTGCCCCATGTTTCTTCAGCAAGCTTCTTGGCATAATCAGGATCATCACACAACCGTACGTTGTCAAACAAGGTACCAGACTTCACCTGCAGTGTATTTGCTTGGTTAAGAAAAGAGATTTTTCCATTGAAGTCTATATAAAATATCAAGAGGTTGTGTGGATGATAGAACTTATTCATCTACCTGCCACAATTCGACCCCGACGTACTTCAGATTAGGGAAGACGTAAAGATCTGGGTCATCTTTGAAGTCTGCAATCATGACAAGTTGTTATTTATCATCACTCTTAGGACTCCATGGTAGTACTTTTCTCATTTCACTTTTATTCACAGAAAATACATCACTAACACACATTATTCAGATGCCCAAGAGGGTTAGTATTGTACCTGGGTTATCGATCATTGGTGCCTTCCATTTTCCTTTGTAGTTGGGGTTCTTGATTTTCTGGCAATTAAAGAATGTTATAGTATATGGGCTGATCACCAGCATTTTACTAACAACTTTCATAAACGTAAACGTGAGATTAACTATGAACCTTTGGCTTCCATGTGCCTTTGTATTCAGGGTTGGGAATAGTGGGTGCGGTCCACTCACCATCCTCATCATCATCCCAGTCCTCAGGCTGCATCATTAGTAAAAACATATATATCCGATTATCCTTTTTATCCACTAACATCCGAAGCAATTATTACTTAGTTCACATATGTAGTTACCTTCTTGGCTTCAGGATCTGTAATTTCCTTTTGAATGTCATCGTAACCCTATGCACAAAAGAAATATTTCAATCTTTTCAGAGGGTACAATAACCATATTAATTGCCTTAAGAGAAACAAAGGGCAGATACCTCTGGCTTCTTGTCTTCAGGATCTGGAATGTACTCCTTATCATCCCAATCTTCGGGCTATTGAGTGGAAGTAAAACGGAAAAGGTCAGCACTTTGGGTGGAAAAAACAAATAAAAATTCCATATATTCACTAGCACAACAAACCTTTTTGGCCTCAGGGTCCTTAATCTTCTTTGGGGGGAGAAGGTCCCAGTCAGAGTACAAGCTACCTGATTGCTTCTCCACATTGTCAATGAGGATGCTATAGGTCGCATCAGGACGAAGGATGAAGGTATATACATGAGTTAATTGGTCAGTCTCACATGGAACTTCCTTCTTGATCAAGTGGTTCGTTCCCTTATAGGTGAGAATAGCATGGACCTTTTTAGTGGTGTAGCCACAGATATCTGGGCCAAACATGATACTACACTCAACAAATACAATGATATAGCAATGCCATCGTTAGTGAACAGGCGAAATAAGAAAGAAAATTAATAATAGGCAGAAAATAGCTTGAAAAATATATAATAACCTGTATGGAGTATCACCACCAAATGTCTTCTGGTCAACTTCACCACTGAGCAATTTCATGTATCCACCACCACAGTCAAGTTTCTGCTCATGCTTTACAGAGAACTGAAAAACTAAGGTCTTGTCCTTGTTGCTGAATTCGGGAAATTTAGCTGAGATGGCGTAAAACCTGAAATCTTCGCTGGTTTGGATTCCTGTTCATAGGCCAATCTATCCAGTCAGACATGGTGATGAGGAAAAAAAAGAAACAGTACATTTGTTTTTTATCAATCTATACCTTTGTTATTAGGGTCACCATTCCATTTTCCAGAAGTGTGATTCCATTCTCCAGCCATGTTCTCATTCTTCTTCCAGTCTGATTTTACCCATCGACTCTCCCATCCATCTGAAGTTTGAAAAGGCATAAATAACACAAGTCCACAATCACAATAAATCAAAGCAAAAAAATTGGCCAATTGTTTTACAAAAGCAAACTAATTCGTTAGGACCAGATATATCTCATCAAACAACATAATTTGTAACATGATAAACTTGTAAGATTTGAAGAGTTGCATGATCTCTTTAAAAAGCCAGGGGTTGAAAACAAAAAGCTTTATCATGCATCATAGAGCGGGCAGAGCACTAGATGACCATAACTACGACATAAAAAACCATACCTATCAAACATTTAATGCAAATTTGTTTTAACAAGGTTTAATAAATAAAAAAAAAACAATCGAAATTACACAGGTTGTCCTTTCTACACGGAGGATCCAGATCGACAAAACGATCACTCATAATCAACCTCGGAATTAAATTACAAGGAAATCACGAGATAAAAAAAATGAAAGAAAGATATGGCAGCGGAGTGTAACAAAAAGAGAAATGCCATTCATTACCATCGAAACGCTCTTCCAATATCACAGTCGCAGATGAGATCGCGAGAAGGAGACAGAGCACGGAGGATAGAGAGAGAAAATTAGGTCTCATAAGGGGACAATGCCTCTGGAGAATCGCCATACTCGTCTTCTTCCTCAAGGTGAGTGAGAGTGAGAGTGAGAGTGAGACGGAACTCAGGGGGAGCTCTTTATATATCGCGTAGATGTCGAATCACGAGACTTCGCTTGGTTACTATTATTGGGCTTTTATTTAGACTAATACTTTAGTATATAAATATATATAATATTAGTTAATTGTAATTTAAAAATTAAGATATTTAATATAATTATAATATAAATTTAATTATGGGAGAATTACACTTAAATACCTATTAGCATAAAAATTCATCACTTAACTCCCCCATGGAATGTTTTATATCTTTTTAAGACCAAATGGAAATATTTCATACACATAAGGACCAATTGGACGAAAATACCCATCATAACTTACATTATTACGATTTTACCTAGAATTTTAATTAAAAAAAAAAAAAAAAAAAAAAAAGAAACCAAATCAGATTTGAGAACGAACGAACACCACATAAACACTCATGACGATTCTCCAAAATTGAATGCTCAAATCGAATACCCATGAAAAAACTCCACCTCCAAAGAACGAATTAAGATCTCTTCTCTCGATTACTGCATTTTGTTTTCAAATCAGACCCAAATCATTCGAACCAAATTATCATCGCCGTTTAAATTTCAGTAATTTTATGTGTTTGCTTTCAATTAATTGTTCGATTTGGTTTATTAGGTGTCGATTTGAGTTATTAGGTTTCGATTATTGTATTTTCAAGCTCAATTGGGGGATTTTTTCTATTGTTGCTCGATTAGGCTTTTGAAGCTTAAACAGAGTCCTTTTGCTGCTCATTTTTTGGGGTTCTTTAGGTTTTCAATCATGGATGTCGTTTTATTTTTGATACAGTATGTGTTTATTTTTTATACATGTTGATTGCAAATTTAATACAGTATATGCATTATAATGGTACATTATGTTTCTTTAGATTGGTACTGCATATTTGAACAGAATGATACTGTAATTCAATTATGTTGCAATTGTCATTTTTCGTTTATGCAGTAATGACACCAAATATAAATTTAACCCAATGTCATATTTACTTACGGATGTAGGTGTACGAGCGCATACCATATTAGGCACATAAGTGGAAGAAGTACAAGTTTTCCCGGATTTTCAATTGGGTGGATAAATGAGTTTTGATCGACATCGAATTTGCAAAGGTGCGATTGATGTCGATTGTAAGTATTTCACTCTTTTATCCACGAAGGAATGAGTTGAAGCTCGTACTATAAGTGTGATTTTATGTGTTGTATGTTATTTATTTGTTTTGAGAATATTTTTGTTTGGATATTGTGTAAAAATTAGCTTGTAATTTGCTTTGTGGTGTCCGTGGAATTTTTGGATTTGACAGATGACGTACGACATAATATAGTCGTTATGTTGCTCGTTCCATTCGTTTGTCCCTATGATACATATAGGTTATGGTATATTTTTTGGTCAAATATTGCATATAGGTTGATCCGTTTGTGGATATTTTGATTACGAGCATGTTTTTTGTGTTGGTGTAATATTGGATGTATTCTGACAACACATAGTGTTATGGCTAAAATGTTTGTTATGAATGAAATTTTGGGTACGTTAAAAATGTACGGTAGTCGTGTTTACAAGGTACATTATACACCAGTTAAATGGTACGCTAAACGCATTAAAATTGTACGATATACTAAAAGCTGTAAAAAAATGATGATAAACATAAAAAGTCAAAATTATCAGTATATGACATTTTTAACGGTATATGTAACAAATATGACCCTCACAGAAAGTTCTGACACGCACAGAAACCTATAATAAACTTGGGACGATTTTGAGTACTTATCTTGGTACGACAACATGCTTAAATGTGGTACAACATATGTCTACTATAAGGTACAATCACATATTTCTCAATGGTACAATATACACATTATATTTGGTACAATTTATTAGGGTAAGCATTTTTTGTCGCGTTCGAATTGGTTTTTCATGCAAAACTATTTTACTATACATATATATATATATATATATATATATATATATATATATATATATATATTATATGTTTCACTTAATATCAAATTTGATGGTTTAACTCTTACACGCATGATTTTGTATTCCAAACCCCAAGTTTCATTATAAAAGAATAATCCTTGTAAGAACATCTTACTATTGAAGTTTGAGTTTAAACTACAAACCCACGATTTTGAGGGTTAACCTATTAAATATGATACAAAATGAAACTTATAACATATTTATGTATACTAAAGTGCTTTTGCATTGAACGTAATGTAAAACGCGATGAAAAATTCTTATCGTAATAAGTTGTACCAAATATAGCATGCATATTGTACCATTAAGCAGTCTGTGACTGTACCTTTAACTCGGAGTTTATCGTACCACATTTAAGCAGTTTTTCGTACCTAGATAAATGTCGATACCGTACCAAGTTTTATCAATCCAAAACTACGAGTCTAGAACGTCCATTAATAAATGTGAAACCCTAAAAACAATAAATGAATAGAATATTAAACAGAAAACATCTATGATAAGTTGAACATTTTCAATTTAACAAACATCTATACTATATTGTAGTAAGTTATTAAACATTGTTCATATTCTTCTAGTGAAATTTTTGGAGTTTGTAATATAAAATCATGAGTGTAGGGTTACTTTGTCAAATATGATATAAAGTGAAACATATAAGTGATATATATACATATGGAAATATGGTTTTTCAAAAAAAACAAATTCATATTACCACAAAAACGCTCACCCTAATAAGTTGTACCAAATATACCGTGTATAATGTACCATTGAACAACATGTTATTGTACCTTATTGTTAAAATATATTGTACCACAATTAAGTAGTTTACTGTATCAAAATTGAGAAATTTTTTGACAGAGTATGTATATTGTACCTTTCTGACTGAAAAACTTTTCGTGTGTCAGAACTTTCTGTGCGTCAGAATATTCTTTCATGTGTCAGAATTTATTCCATAATACCGTTAAAATTACATTTTTCTGTGTTATGTCAGAACTTTCTGACTTTCTGTATTTTTCATTTTTTTTTCTTCTTTTAATACATCGTACAATTTTAATGTGTTTACCGTATCATGTAACTGATGTTTGATGTACCTTGTACACACGGTTTCAGTACCTTTTTCAACATTATTACCGTACCAAATATTTCAGGCATAATAAACATTTTTTCCATAATACTGTCAATTATCAAAATAGATCCAACATTACATCAACACAAAAATATAATCGTAATCAAGAAATTGTCAAAAGAATGGAACGATCAACTAAACCTATAGTGATAATTGGGGGTAAGTTGTTCTATACTATGTTATAGTAAGTTGTTCTAACAATGTTCATCCTTTTATAGTGAAATTTGGGGTTTGTAATGTAAAACAATGCATGTAGGGATTATTCCCTCAAATTCGATACAAAGTGACATATGGAAATATGGTTTTCCCAACAAAAAAAATTGAATTGCGACGAAAAATACCTACCTTATTAACCGGCACCAAGTATAGCTTGTATATTGTATCACTGTACAGTCTGTGATTGTACCTTATTGTGAAGATATATTGTACCACATTTAAGTAGTTTGTCGTACCAAAATTAAGAAAGACATAAGCTAAAATAATACAATTTCTAACACGAAAACTTTCTATGTATGTCAGACAATGTCAGAATTTGTTCCATATATGTCAGATACCGTTAAAAATGTTCATGACTTTCTTTCTGTATTTTTCATCACTTTTAATACATCGTACCATTTTAATGCGTTTAGCGTACCATTTCATTTGCTTTGATGTACCTTGTATACATGGTTACCGTACCTTCTTTAAGATTGTTACCGTACAAAAGATTACTGGCATAACAAACAACATTTTAGCTAAACAATCGAACAATCTGTTTTTTTTATCCGAATACATCAACTATATTTCTACATGTTTTGATTCTGGGCAAGTCCCAATCTCCGAAAAGATTAGACAATATTTACCGACATCAACTTAGTTTCTATCCTAATGGATAGTCATATTTTTACAGGTCATCGCAAAGCCAATGGCCCACCTATGGCCACCCCATAACCACCTGCATTTTGATTTACGGTCATCAATTATCATCTATGTAAGTACAATGAAATAACAGACGATGATATTGCATCTTAAGACAAACAGAATCGGAGATATGATATTACATCTACGATACCACACAATAAATAAACTATAATCATTCAAAAATTAAATTCGTACTCAAAATACATCCACCAATGCCAATTAACCAGCAAATGTTCTTTAGCCTCTATGCCAGAAACTGTTGCAGACCACAAAAAGGTACGTCATAATAAGCGAATAGGTACAATAACACAAGTAAATTGATACACAATATACATATAATTAGTATTACATAACAAATATGTAAAACCAATCATTTACAAGAATGCTGCAGACATCATGGCCAAACTTGCATTGCTTCATTTCTAAAAAAATAATTTCTAATAGAGACTACGTCGGACTGCACAAACCCGTAATTTCAAGCAAACCAACTAATGACTAACTACATCGAGCAGACCTACGAAAAATTGGGATAATTTCGATTTAATTTCCGACAATACAAGCTGAACTTACTTGAATCGAACAAACTTGAGCAGGGCGTGACCGTGAAAACCCATCTTTCTTCTTCTCGGATCGTGACCGTGAAAATCCAGCTTTCTTCTTCTCGGATCTCTATTTTTTTCTTCTTCGTCTTTGAGAAATCCACGTGAACTGGCTTGGATAGAAAAAACTCCAGCTAGACTCTTCTTCTTCTTCATCCTCTTCTTCTTCTTCCTTTTCCTTTCTTTCAGTTTCGTTCTTTCCCAGTGATTTTCCCCTTTTTATTTCTAGTTTTCCTTTTATATTTCTTATTTATCCCTTTTAACGTTTTATTCATTAAAGAAAAGAAAAAATAAAAATAAAAATCATAAAGTAAGGGTAAAATGGTCTTTTTAGAAAAATTGGTCCTTATGTGAAAGATTAGTTTCAAATTGGTCCTTAAGTGAAAATAAATCTGACATGGGGAGTTATGTGATATAATTTTTTACTACTAGGGATTTAAATGAAGTTGTCCCATATATTTTTAATGCTATTTTATTATTAAAATATATATAAATATATTATTAATATTAGGCGGGCCGGCCCGCCCCGCCCCGCCCCGCCAAAGCCTGCGGCCCGCGCGGGCCTTAAAAGTCCCGGCCCAACCCGCCCCTTTGGCGGGGCGGGGCGGGCCGGCCTGCGGGCCGCGGGCCAAATTGACAGTTCTACTTGCATATATTCATTTAAATCTTGAAGCACGACATGGCTAGACAGACGGAGCAATAATAACAGCTTTGATTAAAACTTCGTTTCAAACCTGATTAAAAAAAATATATATTTTTTTGGGATAAGTACACTTAAATCCCCACATGCAAAAAATACTTATACATAACTCCTCATGTCAGTTTTTTTTCTTTTAAGGACCAAATGGAAACTTTTCCTACACATAAGGACCAGATTTACTAAAATAACGATTTTACCCTTACTTTGTGATTTTTATTTTAATTTTTTCATTTCTTTAATGAAATATAACGTTAAAAGAGTAATAAGATATACAAAAAGGAAAAATTTAAAGAAAGAGGAAATAAATCACAGAGAAAAAAAATGAAGACAGAAAGAAGGAGAAGAAGAAGAGGAGGAGGAGAAGAAGAAGAGTTCGGCGCGGGTTTTCTCGATTCGAGTCAGTCCACGTAGATTTCTCAACGAACAAAAGGAAGAAGAAGAAATCAGAGAATAAAGAACAAGGGAGCTGGGTTTTCAAGGTGTTTCGTGCTCAGATGTATTCGATACAAGTAAGTTCAACGTGGATTGCCGGAAATAAATTGTAATTGTCCCAATTTTTCGTGGGTTTGTTCGATGTTAGTTAGTGTTTAATGGGTTTGCTTGAAATTGCAGAGTTTTACAATCCAGCATGATCATAGAACTTGCAACAACATGAAATAATAATGTGGTGTTTAGGATTTGTGGTAGTAAATGATGTTAATGTGTTGCAAAGCTGTTTTTTTTTTAATATATGTTATATAGTACTAATTTTATGTATATTGTGTATCAATTTACTTGTTGTTATGGTATCCATTTTCTTATTATAGTGTACCTTATATGGTCCATAAGAGTTTCTGGTTGGAGCTACAGAGACATTCGCTGATTAACTGCTAATTTTGTGTTTATAACTATATTTCAATTTAATATATATTGTGTACCTTTATATGTATTGTTATAATACCATTTTTCTTATATAGTGTACATATTCATGTATGGTTAGGGTTCCATATTTCTTTATATAGTGTACATTCTAATGTATGGTTAGTGTACCATTGCCAACGATTGCTGAATTATTTGTAGGGATAAACAATTATGTTGTCTACAAGTATTGTTCATCGGGGCACGTTGTTTGGGTTGTAGTGCTTACAAGCAGAACACTCACTTAATGGAGATGAAAAAATATTTTTTTCGCCATATTAACCGTATATATTTAGTTGCTCGCTCCATTCTTTTGTTCATATGTTGCATATAGCTTACGATATATTTTCTTGGGTCATATGATGCATATATGTTGATTCGTAAATGAATATCTTGATTACGAGCCTGTTTTTTTGTGTTGGTGCAATGTTGAATTTATTCTGATAACAATGTTGAAAAATTTCTGGTACGGTAACAATGATGAAAAAGGTACGGTAACCGTATGTAAAAGGTACATCGAACATCAAATACATGGTGTGTTAATTGCATTAAAATGATACGTTATATTAAAAGCTAACAAAAGTAATGAAAAGTACAAAAAGTTATAATGTTCTGACAAAACACAGAAAAATACAATTTTAACATTATTATGGAACACATGAAAGAATGTTCTGACATGCACAGACTATTCTGACACGCACGGAAAATTTTCCAATCAGAAATGTATAATATATCTCATCTGTGAAAAAGTTCCTCAATTTTGGTACGGTAAACTACTTAATTGTGGTACAATATATCTCCATAGTAAGGTACATTCACAAGCTGTTCAATGGTACATTATACACAGTATATTTGGTACAACTAACTAGGGTAAGCTTTTTTCGTGGAAATTGGTTTTTTTTTTTGGAAACCACATTTCCATATGTATATAAGTTAATATTTCACTTTGTATCTTATTTGACAGAGTAATCCTTACACTCATGGTTTTATATTACAAACTCCAAGTTTCACTTGAACAACATACTACAATATAGTATAGATGCTTATTAAAGTGATAATGTTCAACTTATTATAGATGTATTTTGTTTAATATTCTATTTACTTATTGTTTGTAAGGCTTTACATTTATTAGTGGACGAAACTCGTAATTTAGATATTATGTGAACCGATAAAACTTGGTACGATATCGGTACTTATCTAGGTGCGCCAAACTACTTAAATGTGGTACGGTATACTGCGAGTTGAAGATACAATCATAGACTACTTAATGGTACAATATACACGCTGTATTTGGTACAACTTATTAGGATAAGCATTTTTCGTCACGTTTTACATTATTTTCGATGAAAAAACACTTTAATATACATAAATATGTTATAAGTTTCATTTCGTATCATATTTAATGGGTTAACCCTCAAAATCGTGAATTTGTAGTGTAAACTCAAGCTTTAGTAGTAAGATGTTCTTACAATGATCATTCTCTTATTATGAAGCTTGGGGTTTGAAGCACAAAATTATGTGTGTAAGAGTTAAACCATCAAATTTGATACCAAGTAAAATATATAATATATATACGTATAGTAAAATAATTTTACATGAAAAACTAATTCGAACGCGACGAAAAACATGTACCCTAATAAATTTTATCAAGTATAACTTGTATACTGTACCATTGAGAAGCGTGTGATTGTACCTTATATTAGACATATATTGTATCACATTTATATAGTTTGGCGTACCAAGATAAGTACTCAAATCGTACCAAGTTTATTATAGCTTTCTGTGCGTCAGAACTTTATGTGCATGTCAGAACTTTTTGTGAGTGTCAGAATTTGTTCCGCATACCGTTAAAAATGTCATAATATATACTTTTTTGCATTTTTCATCATTTTTTTACAGCTATTAATATAGCGTATCATTTTAATGCATTTAGAGTGCAATTTAGTTGGTGTATATTGTACCTTATAAACACGGTTATCGTATCTTTTTAACATTGTTAATACACCAAAAATTCCACGCATAACAAATATTTTAGCCATAACACTGTGTTGTTAGAATAAATCCAATAGTAAAAAGCATGCTCGTAATCAAAATATCCACAAGCAAATCAACATATATGCAATATTTGGTCAAAAAATATGTCATAACCTATGCAACATTTGGACAAAGAATGGAACGAGCAACATAACGACTATATTATATCGTACCTCATCTGCCAAATCCAAAAATTCCACGAACACCATGGATCAAATTACAAGGTAGGTCTTACACAACATCCAACAAACAAAAATAGTATCAAAACAAACAAACAACATCCAACAAATAAAATCACAGTTATAGTAGCATCCTCATTTTCCTCAAACATAAAGATAATCTCTCGTGTCTTACCACTATCCGGCTCTTAGCAGCAACCTCATCACGAGTCTTTGCAGCAACCTCATCACGTGTCTTTGCAACAATCTCATCACCTCCCTCACGCGCTCGCTCCTTATCATCAATCTTTTCATCATCATCAATCTCTTCGGGAACCCGCGACACCAGGTCTCCAATAACATGCGCATGCTCCCTTAACTCGGCCCACACCTGTAACAGCCCGCTCACGGGACCTGTGGGGTTGGGCCCACTGCACTTCATTGATTGTCTGGCCCCACTGTATCACCACTAGCCTTCCAGCGTGCTTTGTCCTCACTCGCACACACCCTGAGCTACTTCCCAGGGGGTCACCCATCTCAGTGTTACTTCAAGTCAAGCACGCTTAACTTTGAAGTTCTTATGGATGAGCTCCCGAAAAGGAAGGTGCACCTTGGTGATATGAGTAGCACAATCAATTCTCTTATATCATTCTTTTTTTGACTTGACACGCCCATACATTGCCAGTCTCAGAATCCCTCTCATTCGGATGTGGAATCGGTTCATTCATGTATCCCTCCGCCTAGAAGCCTCGTCGGGAGCCGCTCCTTGTCCGTGCTCCTCTTTGGCACCGGCGATCACTCCCCGCCCTCATCGGCCCCGGGTGTTACAACACCCGCTGGATGAAAGCTATTTACATTCACCTTCTCAGCCCTTCCAATGAACCGTCCAATAAATTTATTATATTTGGACGGCTGGCGTTGCTATTTTTTGCATAAAAATGGCAGACCATTATATTAGATGACAATTACAATATAACCAAATTGCAATAAAATAAAATTAGATTAACATTCTGTTCAAACATACAGTACCAATCTACAGAGACATATCGTACCATTATAATGCATATACTGTACTAGATTTACAAGCAAATGTACCAAAAATAAACTCACATCGTATCAAAATAAAGAGTCGTTATCCCTAATTGAAAAGCTAAAGAACCCAAAAAAAAACGAAACGAGAAGACTCATTGAACCTTCAGAAAGCCGCAATTGATCAACAACCTAAAAAACTCCAAATTAAAGCATAAAAATGCCATAAAAGAGACCTAATAACTCAAATCGTGACCTAATAATTCTAATTAAGTAATTGACCGGAAGCCAACACAAAGAAAATTTTCGATATGGGTCAGGCGATTTGATTTGGATTATTTGGGTCCGACGATTTGATACGAAAACAACACGTACCGAGATCAGACGACAGAGGATATCATAAACCTTAGAGTTGGAGATTTTCCATGGGCATTCGATTTAAGCGTTCGATTTGAGAGAATTTCCGTTCTATGTGGGTTGATTCTTTCGTTCGGCTTCAAACGTTATTTTTGTTTTCTTTTTAATTAAAAATCATGGTAAAATTGTATTAATATAAGTTCTGAAGGGTATTTTCGTCCAATTGGTCCTTAAGTGAAAGATAAGTTTCCAAGTGGTCCTTAAGTGAAAATGTTTCTGACATGGGGAGTTAAGTGATAGTGTTTTATGCTATTAGGTATTTAAGTGAAGTTATCCTAAAATATATTTATATATATTTTTTAATAATAAAGTAACATTAAAATTTTAATTTTTAAGATTTTTAATAATAAATTAATTAATAATTACTGAAAAAAATAAAAAAATTAATTAATTAATAATAATAAAATATATTTTAATTTTTACCTTGGGCGGGGCGGGCCACCATTTCCTAGGCCCGCCAAATGACGGGCCAGCCCGCCCCGCCCGGCCAAATGGCGGGCTTTGGCGGGCTACGGGTTGGCCCGCCCCATCGGCAAGTTTTGACAGCTCTATGCAAGATGCCTTGTTTGGTGGAGAGCACTAATATATATAGGGCAATTTATTAGGAGAATGTGGTTTGTGACCGGAATTTTAAGATAAAAAATAAGCTCAAACACTATGTGAAAAGCCATTCATAACATCCTACCTACCTACCAAAATTATTTATATTTCATCAAATATTATTATTATTATTATTATTATTATTATTATTATTATTATTATTATTATTATTATTATTTAATGAGTCTAGGGTAGAATCAAGAACTAACAAAGTCGTAAATATTTCAGGCTCAAACGCGAAAAAAAAAAGAAGAAAAAATATGAAACAAATATGACAAATACTACGCAAATATAGAGCTTGGAGCATCGGCAAAAAGTATTATTCTTTGGTCATAAACTAGCTCGGTTTATAATTATTTATTAATTTAAAAATAATATAATATTTACCTTAGTCAAATTCATCAAATTGTTCAATATCTTCTATCGCCGCACGATGATATAACTAAATATTTACGACTTTATAATTATTTATTAATTTAAAAAATAAAGTTAATATATAACTCAATATTAATATTTGATAAGTTATAAAATTATAGATATAATATAGGGTGCGGTTTGGTTCGGTGCGGCTTGTACAAAAAATCTACACCGAACCATTTTTACGATGCTGTTTAAATAAGATTTAGTGGATTCTATCCCTATTTGTTCCTCTGATTCTTCACTTCGATAAATTTTGAACGACCTTGAGGAAAATTCTTAATCTTTATTTTCCTTGGGCCTTCATTAAATGTTTTTTCGTGGCCCTTTGGGCTTCATCACAAATCTTGATAAACGTCTTTATGAAGACATCTTCTTGAACGATTCTTCGTGGGCTTTTGGACTTGATCACGAAGTTAGCGCTTGAGCTTGATAAAATCTTTTGAGATTCGATGAAGAGACTTTTTCGAACGATTCTCCGTGGACTTTTGGGCTTGATCACGAAATTAACGCTTGAACTTGACATTCGTTGAAGAGGCTTTCTTGAACGTTACTTCGTGGACTTTTGGGTTTGATCACGAAACTAACGCTTGAACTTGACATTCATTGAAGAGGCTTTCTTGAACATTACTTCGTTGACTTTTGGGCTTGATGACAGAGTTAACGCTTGGACTTGAGATTCATTGAAGAGGCTTTCTTGGACGTTTCTTTGTGAGTGTTTGAGTTTGATCACGAACGTAACACCTTTGAAATTTGGTAAAGATGTCTTCTCAAACGTATCTACGTAGGCTTTTGAGCTTGATCACGAACATAATGATTAACATGAGATTTGTTGAAGAGATTTTCTCGAACGTTTCCGCCTTCGAGTTGACCCACATGCTTCCGGGCTTTCACACAATTCTTGATCTCTTAGCTTCGCACTTGATCTTCGATCATCGAGCTTGATCTCCATTCTTCGAGTTTGATCTTCAATCTTTGAGGTTGATCTTCAATCTTCGAGCTTGATCTCCGATCTTCGAGGTTGATCTTTGATCTTCGAGTTTTGATCTTCGATCTTCGAGGTTGATCTTTGATCTTCGATCTTTGAGTCTTGATCTTCGATCTTTAAGTCTTCGAGTCTTGAACTCCGTCTTCATGTCTTAACTTTGATCTTCGATCTCCGAGGCTTGCTCTTTAATCTTCGACTTGAATACGAAGAACTTCGTTGAGAGAATTTGATTGCTTTAAAAGTTTTATATCGTCTCACGCAGTTTCGTATTTTCTTCTGTCTTCTCTTCGTCGTTGTGATTTGAACTTCTGAAGCCTCTATATTTATAGACGTATAGCATTAATAATAATGGCAATACTAATCTTCAGGATCGATTCTATCCATATTTGATCCGTTCCCTATTTTTTTTACTCAATCCATATTTGATGATTTCTTTTACTTATTTAACAAATCTTTACAAGGATTATCCTTTATAGATTTTTGTATAAATGGAACATAATATCATCATTTGATTCTATCCATATTTGGTGATTTCCTTTGTTTATTTAACAAATCTCTATAAGAATTACCGTAAGTAGATTTTTGTATAAAAGAATATAATATTATCATTTTTTGGTAAGAATTATCTAATTAAATTAACTATTTTATTTTATTTGAGATTAATTTTTTTTAATCACAAAAATAAGTTAACAGTTTAATTAATTGAATTTTAATTTATTTCTTGAAATTAATTTAGTAAATCACAAAAACAATATAAGTCAACCGATGTAGGATTGACTCTGTTGATCAGTGCATTGTCTGACTTCTTCAGCTCGTATGCTTTGGGTGCTGCTCGGGGTTTAACAGCATGCAAGGTGATGAATTGGGTTTAATAAAGGGGGGAGTATTTGGGTGTGAGGCCTTTTTGTCTTTTTTATTTTATTTTTTTTTGCATAATTCGATTTGTGTGGCCATTTATTCTATTAAGGACCGTATATATATAATACAGCATCCGTACGTCTGAATAAGTAGAGCTTTCAAACAGGCCACCAATCCCGCCCCGCCACGGCCGCTCGTAAACGGGGCGGTCCGTCGGGTCTATAAACCCTAGCCCGCTTTGCCAACCAATTGGGGTTGGCGTCAGCTAAATGTAATGCAACTTGACATATTAGTAAGTAACAAACACCTCAAACTTCATTAATCAGCCACTAAGAGTGATTTTTTTTCAATCTAAGGACAGAAGACCTATAATAGCAGCAAATGGCTTTTCACTCTAATTGCCACACACCTATCGTTGCTCACATTCCGCTGGCTTTCTCCTTCTCAGCCTCTTCTTGATGTCCTTCGCCATCAAGATTTTCGATGCCATCGTCGTACTCGCGATGAGCAGCCACACCACCAGTGAACCACGAAACCGCGTGATGTATAATTTTGTCCCGAATGGTCGATCCCATGTCGTAATCTAACTCCATCAGTTCTTGATGCTCGTCAGCAACAGCTTCGTTTATCTCATCGTCTTCTTCGGGCAGTTGAGGCGGGTCAAAGAACTTGAAGAAACTCGAACATGGCTCGGTTTCGCCGATCCTCTGCTGGGTCAGACATTGTCCCGGATACCATTCAATCTCCATCCTAGAGAAACAGTGACGGTTTATTACCACCAATACATGCAAGAGACTTACTACAACTAATCTTAAAATATTTCAAGAAGAGAACCCTATTGCTTTGTCCAAAACAGGCTCATATTCATCGGCCAAGTGGTAGGTTTTGGTCAGGACTCTGTTCTTGAAATAAGGATTGGAGTCAAAGTAAAATTCAAGCTTGAAGCCTTTGGCCTTCTTATCAATTCTTGACCACTTTATGTCTTTGAGGAACCTAAGAGCCGCTTCGTCACGCTCAGAAATCTGGCTCGTCGGAATAATACAGCTGAAAATGTTATAATGAAAACAGAAACAATGTTGAGTTCCTAAAGAACATTTCCCAAACAGTACCTCGTCGGCGAGCACTGCGTTGTTTTTCATAGCGGTAAGCCAAAATTCGGGAACTCCTTTCGCTGCATATTTCATCAAGTTAAAGAGACACACAGATACTTACAGAGATATATATGTCACAGGCATAATACCCTCACCTTCCCCATCTTTAGGCTCTGCATCAGCTTCAACTGCGCCATTTAATATTTCACTTCTCTGCATATTCAAAGCACAAGCGATTAAGACACCACAGAGACACTCTCTCTAGCTTCAAGATTTCAGGGAATTCCAAGCAATTGCCAACCTTCGTATAGAGTGGGCGATAGAGTATTTGGTACTTGGCATCAAGGGCTGCTCTCTCCTCAAAATACTTCTTCTCCAAATAATCGTGATGAGCCTATAATGTCCACAAAGCTTCATTACAGCCAATTGACAGCAAAATCTTCAGACGAAGCATACGGTCGAGTAGACGACCTGTAAAATACCTGAATTTCAATTAGATCATCCACATGCTTTCTGACCTCAGGGGAAAGATTTTCAAGCACGTCGGAGTGCTTATCTTCAAGACCTTCAAGCCTATTCTGCATCGATTACAAACCGAAAATAAAAAAGCAAGATAAATTCGTGTTTCCTCACTTTTTTTTCTAGGGAGAATCTGAGATCCACAAAAGTAATAGCTTCATTAGAGTAGAGCTACTAACCTTAACGAATTTGAAAATTTCATCTCTCACTGCAGGCAATGCTACAGCACAAAAAAAAGAAAGAAAGAAACGATTAAGCTAATTCATCCGCATAATAAAACCAAACATAATTAAGAAGGATATTCAGATGCAGTTTGGGATAATACCAGTGCGAAGATCAGCGATGTTGAAGGCTTCGTCGCTCATTTTGTTGCCGAATGTAAACCCTAACAAAGGAATATAGAAACAGTCTAAAAGGAGTGAACGAGCCAGAGAGAGGTTTGAAGGATCGCTATTTATACGAGCCGAGCGAGCGTCTCTTTGGTAACGGCTTAAATTGGATGTTCCATGCAGATTTATTAACAGTACGTTTGTTTGGTAACTGCTTGGAAGTGAAATTAATTTTCCAAATATTTCCCCAGTTTTTCCAATATATTTACCGTTTGCTAAACCCATGTGCAAATCTCGTTGTTTATATATATCAAATATTTATACTATCTATGGTTTTTGTATTAATTTTATGGGTCCTACTATTCACACTCCCTTTACAACCCCAAAATATTTGAAATTTGTAAAAGTCATTTATTTAACTACATGAATTCAACAATAATTATTTAATAATTTATTTTTCATAAAATTCAACATTAATTGCATGAGGTATTCAACAATATTAATTAATTTATTTTACCAAGGATATATCGATATAATATTTAATTTATTTTTTATTATATTTAGAGATGTTCAGAAGGTTTGAAAATCGCAACCGAACCGAAACCGAACCGGCCGTCAATGATTCGGTTAATCGGAATCAACAGTTCCGATTATAACCGGTATAGAACCGTTAATAATCGCCGGTACCGAACGGTCAACATTTTCGGTTTTTATATTTTCAAACCGAAAATCGACGGTTCAAACCGCCGGTTTTTTATTTAATAATTTACTTCATTAATTAATTAGGGGGTGCAAATAGAAAAAATGGGGGTGCCAATAGAATTACCCTAATTTTATTTGATCTTGATTTCTCGTATGGTATCAGAACCATGGAAGGGGTATTAGGTCATCATATGTGTAATTTTAACAACTCTTCAAAAATGAATTTGATGTAAAGAAAAGATACTGTTAAAAACAGTAGAGAAGGGGAATACGGAATTTAGAAAAATTAAATAAATGGACAATTCCTAAAATATATCATAGGATTATCTATGAATTGGGAACCTTTGAAAAGTTAGAATTGAAACAAGTAGTTAAAACTACTAAGAAACTATCTCTTTGAATAACGAAGAGATGATTATTAGGCTTCCAAGCAAAAGAAACTATATCTTTAATTTCAGTAGTGATGGTCTAACGATTAGTTTTCCTTTTGAGCAAGCATCACATTTCATTGGACATAATAATCTTCTTATTTTTTAATGTGTGTCCACGTGAATTTTCAATTATTCTTCGCAGCATAGTTGAACCGGGATGGCCTAAACCGGTCATGTCATACAATGAATAAGTCATCATTTATAGAATTTACCTCAATTATATTAATGTAAGAATAGTATAAATCGGACGATAAAGCGGACAATTTTTCTATAATTCATTTTTTTATATTTAAAATCACATTTGTGATTTGAAAGTATTCATTATCACCTTCTTTTGTAGTCTCAATATGATATCCGTTTTTACGAATGTCTTTAAAACTCAATAAATTTCTATGAGACTTGAAAGAATACAATGCATTTTCAATATGCAATTTTGTTCCTCCGGATAATATTATATATGCTGTCCCACAGTCTTCAATCAATTTTGTACTTTCCGAAATTGTATTAACATTTGCTTCTTGAATAATCAATCGTGAGAAATATTTTTTATCCGTGAGAATGGTATGAGTCGTTGCGATATCCACAAGACATATATCTCCAAGTGTATTCATTCTTCAAGAAAATAATAATAAAATATCAAAACATTAATTATATAAATTCATGATAACAATACACAACATATATGATAATACATAAACAATACACAACATACATGAAAATATAAAATAGTACAAAATAATAAACATTTGCTTAATTAGGATCGGTGAGGAATTCATCAACATGAAAGTCACCAATCTCGTTGAAGTTGATATTAGAATCACCTTCATCTTGAATAAAATTTGTCTCAACTTTCCCTTTTCGTCAAGCGATTTCTGATAGAGATCAACTAGGTGTTTTGCCACGCGACAAGAACATGGTTCATCAAATCGTCTTTTATTTTGTTTACCGATTTTCTCTTTATTTTCCATTTTCCTTTTCTGGAAAAAATTATTATAATTGACATAATATTCACGGGCACGACCACGACCATGACCACGGCCACGTCCACGACCACGACCACGACTACGACCACGATTATTGTATTGGCCACGACCGCGACCACTATTACCTCGATCATTTTGATAAGTAATCATGTTGGCTTCAGGTATAGAGGCAGAGCCCGTCGGTCGCGATTGATGATTCTTCAATAATAACTTATTATTTTGTTAGCAACGAGGAGACAAGAGATTAACTCTGAATATTTCCGAAATCCTCTTTCACGATATTGTTGCAGCAACACCCAATTCGCTGCATTGAACGTGCTGAATGTTTTTTCTAGCATACTCGCGTCAGTAATTTCTTGTCCACATAACCGTAATTGAGAAGTAATTCTAAACATAGCAGAATTATATTCACTTACAGATTTATAATCTTGAAACCGTAAATTTGTCCACGCATATTGAGCATTTGGCAGTATCACGGTCCTTTGGTGGTCGTATATTTCTTTCAGATCAGTCCACAAAGTAAGTGGATCTTTCACAGTAAGATATTCCACCTTTAAACTTTCATGAGGTAGTGACGGAGAAAAATCACGGCATTGACCTTGTCTTGGCTCGATGCCTCATTATTGGCTTTTATAGTATCTCCCAGACCTTTTGATTAAAGGTGAATTTCGGCATCCAAAATTCAGGATAGAAAGTTCTGGCCCGTGATATCGAGAGCAACAATGTCAAGCTTTTGAAGATTCGGCATTTTACTATAAAAAAAATTAAGATGTATTAAATAATCATAATCATAAAAGTTAAGAAAAATAATATTCAAGTACAAATAAATATTAACGTGATTATAATTAAACACAAAAAGTCAAAGTTTCATGAAATGACATAATTCTAAAAAAATCAACGCCGCAGCTGGGATTCGAAATCTGGTGCTCACGCCACAAGTTTGTGGGGATTACCGTGAGACCCAATGCGGTTTTTGTGTTATAAGTTACGAAAGTAAAATGTATATATGATACCTCGGAGTGATGACGTCGAAAAACTTCAGAGGATCAGAACTCTCGTGCTCGGAGTTCGAATGATCGGAGCTCTCGTGCTGATAACGTGTTATAAAAATATTATTATAATTAAATATTATACTAAGATTATTTTGATATTATTAACTTATATTAAGAATATTATGATATTATCATGATAATAAAGCTTATAATTTTAAAGAAAAAGATTAGAGAGATAAAGTATAAATTGTTAATTCAATACTTTTGGTGTGATTTTCAATAGAAGACTAATGACCTATTTATACTAATCTAATTTCACTATTACAACTAATATTCACATCATTTAATATTCACCATTAAACTAATTATTTCATAATACTTAAATATTAATGATAATAATAATATGTATGGAGTATCATTTTTAGTGTAGAAAAAAGTTAATGGATTGGCGTAAAAATTATTGTAGAAAAGAGAGTTCATAGGTTGATATAAAAACAATATAGCAACTTTATTTGTGTAAAAATGAGGGTATTTTTGTGTTGTGTATTGGAAATAAAAGTAAAAAATCAAGGCTTAAATATATTTTTAGTCATGTATGTTTGAGTGAGTTGCGTTTTAAGGACACTTAAGTTAAGAGTGACAAGTCTAGTCCTGTAAGTATCAAAATTAAAGCAATTTAGGACCAATTAAGTTAAGGGTGACAATTTCAGTTCTATAAGTATTATAAATGAAGCAATTTTAGGACAACTAAACCTATAAATCTAATTTCAGTCCGAAATTTATACACTTGGCACCAAAGATGCTGACTTGAACTAAATTTGTTCTCTTTCCTCCAATTAATCATCACCTCATAAGTAAAAAAAAAAAGTAAAAGCTTATTTGGAGGAAATAAAATAAATTTTAATCATGCAAGTATCAGAATTGAGACAATTTTAAGAAAATTAACCCCGAAAACATCATTTCGGCCTGAAATTTATACACATAGAACCGAAAATGCTGACTTGAACTATGAAGTGACGTTTAATTAAAGGAAAAGAGAAAACAAATTTAGTCCAAATCATCATCTTCGGCGCAACATGTGTAAATTTCGAGCTGAAATTAATTTTTTGGGTATAATTATCCTAAAATTGCTTTAATTTAAATACTTATAAGACTGAAATTGTCACCCTTGACTTAAGTGTTCCTAAATTGCTTTAATTTTGATACTTACATGACTAAAATTGCCACCCTTAACTTAAGTGTCCTTAAAACGCTACACCCTCAAACATACGAGACTAAAAATATAAGCCAAAAATGAAAGATAAAATAATACGTACCAAATTGATTAAAAAATAATTACTATTAGGTAATTGATTGAAAAATAATTACTATTAGGTACTCACCGTTTATATATAGAATAAATATAACCAAAGGTGGGTATCCGATTTGAAAAATCGCAACCTAACGTTTCGTATACTCATCTTCCAAACCGTAACCGCCAGTCCAATTAATCCGAGCGGTTAAACCACCGGTGTTAATAATATTTTTCTAAAAATAAATTAATATATCGTATTTTAAAAATTTAACATTTTTCGAAAGAAAAAAAAAAACAATTTGGTATTAATAATATTTTTTAAAAAAAAAAAATTAAAAATCTTTTGTTTGAAAAATTTTAAATTTTCGGAAGAAAAAAGAAAAAAAAAACAGTTTGAACAGGATAAACAGAGGGTTTTAGTTACGGTTCCGTGGATGGAATCGGGCAGTTTCAAACTGAGAACCGTACCAGCCCGCCTCTATGTGCCAGCGAACCAAACATATCACGAAGAATGAACAAAGCCTTATAACGTAGAATAAGACGTGAAAAGTGCAAGCTACTAGATAATCCAGCCTTAGATTTTAAACGCTCTCCAATCAACACAATATTTGTTTGCAAGACTTAACCATTGTTATATTATTCAAACTCTGGAAATAGAAGGGTTTATTACATCCCTTTTTACCTTCCCTTTTTTTTCCTTTTGTAGTGAAGCCGCTGAGCAAAAACTAAGACATGCCCATTTTATTACACAGCTGGGACCTTCTTACCATCTTCAATAAAGAAAATTGCAGTCTCTGGTACCTACAGTATCAGCCATAAAGTGAGTGTGTGAGATGAGATAGACTGGTACAAACAGAAGGCTTACTCACTATGAACACCAAAAGAGTTAAAAGACCAATCTAAAAGAAACCGAAGAAATAATGAAACTCAAACGGTATGATCAGATAGAATCAAACCCATTGAGTTGAATCAAGCCCCACAATGGCTGCTTAATTCTGCAGTTCCAAAGTTACCACGCATATAACCTTTTCTAAGCTTACTATGTATTCCTCTCCTCAACAAAAATACACTAAGCAAAAAATTTCTAACGATGTCCCCAGTGCTCATGGTTAGATTCATGGATTGAGTCCAAGCCTAATTTGCAAATCGGTGAGTTTGTTTAAGGAAGGCTATCACAATGGACAATACAACTGACAAACAGAGACGAAAAGCATAATAATAATCGAATCAAGGAGTGGAGTGAAGTTACATCAGGCCAGGTATCCGTGATAAACTCCACAATTTCATAAGAAATGTCTCCTTGAACATCGATTTGCTCCTTCTCAGTAGGACCCTGCGAGGCACATATGGATAATGAGAAGGCAGTCGTGGATAGTGGTTAACTTTCAGAAAAAAAGGACCGCAGGGAAAATTTACCTTAACAACAGAAGCACCAGTAGCAAACTTCTTACCCATCTTCTTCGAAGCATCACTGAGTTTAACACCTGAAAATTGACACGATGAAACAGAATCATTTTAAAAACCAAGAGAAACAGAAGACTTGACTACATGAACAATAGATCCTCACCAAAAAGCTCTAAGCCTTTCACAGTGGTTATGCATTTCCTCTTGTTACGGGTCATCTTTTCAATAATGACTTCTTGCTTCTCCTGCACAACAAGTAAGAACTTAAAGCGAGGCCAGTATGATTTTAAATCCTCTATTTGTCATATCTTTATATTTAGAGTTTTCTTCCAGTTGCTAGCAACACAACTCCTGACTCGGCAGATGGAATAATCTTAACTAATGCTTCAGGCATATATAATTTTGGCACGTCTCCTCTATATACTTTCAGCATCTATTTGTCAAAAAGTACCACTCCAGTATCAAGAAAAATCAGGACATATTTACATATATATATATATATAGAATATAACATAAGACATCCCTGGGTATGTTAAATTGATTGACCAATCAAGCCGTTTAACCATCCCACAAAACAGTTAAGCCAGCGCCTAGCAAACACTAAGTTAATGTTAAGTTAAGTAAATAAATAACAACCCCTCCCCAAGTCGTGACCCCGGCCCGGCCTGGGCCGGCATTTTGCGATCCATGCCCACAACTGGACATAGATAGGTAAAAGAATGCTGTCTACGACACCTTGCTAGAATGGAAAGAATCAGGGGAAGGAGACTAAGCTTTCAGACAATCTGCCTGGTGGTGAAAGCTTTCCGAAAACCAAGATAATGACCCAAGGATTAGGAATCAGGCCAACCTATAATCGCAACGACCACCTCCATGGTATAATTAAAAGATTAGGACCTCGATTATGGCATCAATCCAATTAATGTCATTGCCAGGTTCAAATATACCCAAAATATAGGTAGCATAACAAAAACTTGGAATCCTTTAGAAGTTAATATAAACAATTCCATGAAATAACGAATTCAGAAACAAGACAATCCATTTCGTCCAATTGGAACTTGGAAGCAAAGTAAAATGACCAGACCACGAAACAATTCCAAAAACTTGGACATGAGGGTAAAAAGGATAAATGGTTGCATCAAAGTTAATCCGATAAAGAAAAATCAATTGAAACCCTGAACTTGATGGAATTGCCAGCTCATGTAGATGGAAAAAATAAGGAAAAAAAAAAGCTTCTAATAAAAAGGATTACCTTCTTTTTTATCTTTCCACCTGGGAGACGTTTGACAACTTCTTCCTTGGGCTGCGAAGAACCCGCTGCAACCAAAGCAGGTAATTAACATTAAACACACAACTCATGTCATATCTCAACTCTCTTTCACAAACTCAAGAGAGGAGATAGTCTCTCCTCCACATAGTATGCGAAAGAAAATACCAAAATGTGCTGAATCCAGAAACCTCCACAAAAACTGTATCACTAATTACTAAAGTGAATCAATAGCAACTGAATTAGAAGAAGATAGACGACTACGGGGTAAGAATAGCGGGGTTTTTTTGTCAGAATAACAGAAACACCAACTCTCAGTCACAATCTCAGCTCCAAAATTAATAGCAGCGTAATGAACTTATCAAATCACCGATTGTTAAAAGACAGACTAATCGAATGTGCAAATGTTTACCATCGGAGGACAGCGATGTAGATTGAAGCTGATCCGCCACGTTATCAGCGCCTTTCTCACCACCATCTGACAATCAAACAAAATTTTATCAGAAAGAAAAGGGACACAGAATTAAATTTCAAGCTGAGCAGTAAATTAGTTTTCCGCTAGGGTTCTGGAGATAGGATTTAATACACCACGGTTTAACCTTTGATGAGATCGGGGTAGAGATGTGCTGCGTTCTTGATCAACCATGGTTTGCATTTCTCGAAATCGGGCCCGAACTCGCAGTACTCCGGCGGAATACCACACACACCGCAGTATTGTACCTTCACCGGCTCGAGTTTGGCCTCCGACATGGAAAGAATTTTAGGTTACGCTGAGGTGTACCGTGGGTGCGAGGGTGTTTGGCGGCGACAGGGCAATGCTGAATGAATAGAAGGAGACGACAGCGTTTCGATTCCGTTCCTTTCGTAGATGTGTTAATTGCATTCGTAGCCTTCATCTATTATATAATGATGATGATGATATGCTTACACTTGGAATTGTGTCAATATTTTCAATGTTCTCCAAATATAATAATAATAATAATAATAATAATAATAATAATAATAATAATAGTTTTTATATGAAATTAATGTAATTAACGGTACCATCATAAAATAATACTAGTATGCACACTTATTTTAATCAGAATATTATTTTATATATTAAGAGTTAATAATTTAGATATTCATAGATGAATTATAATTTAAAATTTAATTGTATATTATTTTTAAGTATAATAAAAAGAAAAAAATTGATTTGTGAGAATATAATTATTAAATAAAAAAATAAAGGGTAAAACAGTAAGTACAATAATTAAAATAAATAAAAAATAAGAAGGTAAACTAGTAATTACAACTATCATAGCAAATAAAATTAAGTTAGTTACTATAAACCACTCGCAAATCTATTCTATTATATTGGTATTATAAGCACACCTGAAGCGTATACTCTAATATATAGATACACATAATATTATTTTACATTTTAAGATTCATTTATAATTTAAAATATTTAATATATAAAATTATAATTTAATTTTAATTAATGATTGTTTTAAAGTATATAAAAAAATAATTTGTGGGATATAATCACTATAAATAAAAAATTAAAGAATCAAATTATAAAAATAAAAAAAATTGACATACCAAATTTGAGTGGTATTTAAGTTATCTTCACCAATAATAATATAATAGAATAGAATAAGACGTTCACATCAGAATAACTGTTATGCATCAATTTCAATTTAATTAGGTATTTACTATTTTACCCTTATATTATTTATTTATTTTAATTCACCTAATTATCATTTTACCCTTAAAAATTTTAATTTATTATAATTATATCCTTACAATTCTATTTTTTTCTCTTTATATACCTAAAAATAATATACAATTAAATTTTAAATTATAATTATATCTATTAACTATTTTAAATTACACATAAAATAATATTTTATATATTTATATATACATCAAAGGTGCATAACATACTAGTACATAGTATAGATGAGATATTAGTAAAACTCTACGCCACGTCAACAACAACCACTCTAATCATTCCAAGACAATCTCTACCACGACTCAACACCATGAGAACAAGCGCATCCAAGTTTATGTGCTTTTTATCTGTAAAAACAGGTTTGTACCAGCAATTTGTTATTATTTGCATACATAGGGCTTTTTTATGCTACAAAAATACGCATTACGAAGATACGCATTAGGATTCACCTCGACATTTGAGGCCCTAGCCTCAGATTGCGTCTTGGTTTTGGGACAAGGCGATCCCTTTGTCGCGTATTTGCGCCCCATGCCTTTAAATACTATGTATCCGTGATGTTTTTAAGGCTTGTTGTGATACCCTTTGTTGGGTTTTCCTGGATCGGAAAGCTGTTTTCAGAAGGGAATTTGCAGGGGATTCCGGGAATACAAGAGAATTTATCGGAGAAGAACTTTATATTACTGAAAAATTTTCTTGCTTACAAAATATTTCGAGACTTCTACCATAGAAATACATAGGAACGATCTACCCACTAACTTCCTTGGCAGTTTCGTCCCACTTCCTTGGCAGTTTCGTCCCACTTCCTTAGCAGTTTCTTTGACAGTTTCTTCCCATTAACTGCTGTCCTTATCTCTTCCGTAACCGTCCTTTGTCTTCCGTAACCGTCCTTTGTCTTCCGTAACCGTCCTTTGGACATCTCATTTTCTTCTCAGCAGAGCCTTCTCGGGAAGTCACTTCCAGGCTTCCTCGGGAAGACCATCCTTTCTGCTCGGAAGAATCTTCTTTCTCAGGAAGCACTTCTTTCTCGGAAGGCTTCTCCTCTGACTTCTTCTTGCTCGGGAAGTACCTCGCTCGGGAGGCTTCTCCTTGGGAAGCTCTTGGGCTTCAATCTCAACAAATTCCTCCCTGAAGCTCAAGGTCTTCCAATCTTTCATCCCGAGCATATTCTTCAGATTCTCGAATATGGGAATCGGCAACGGCTTCGTGAAAATGTCTGCGACCTGGTCCAGACTTGGAACGTGAATCATCTTCACGTTTTCCTTCTTCACCTGCTCTCGGATGAAGTGAAATCGGGCATCGATGTGCTTGCTTCTTTCGTGATGCACCGAATTCTTAGCTAGCTCGATTGCCGACTTGTTATCCACTCGGATTTCGGTTGGCTCCTCCTGTTTGACGTTTAGCTCGAGCAGCAGGTTCCTCAGCCAGATTGCGTGCATGATGCACAAAGACGCTGCTACATACTCGGCTTTGCAGGTTGACAGAGTTACGATTGGCTGCTTCTTCGAGAGCCAAGTAAACGCCGAGCTTCCAAGGTAGAAGACATACCCGCTCGTGCTTCTTCTGTCATCAACGTCCCCGCACCAATCACTGTCTGAATAGCCAACCAACTTCACATCGTTTGTCCTCGGGTAGAAGAGCCCGAGCGACTTCGTCCCTTGAACGTATCGGAGTATTCTCTTAATCGCCTTGAGATGCGATTGCCGTGGTTCTTCCATGAAGCGACTCACGACCCCGACAGCGTATGTGATATCCGGCCTCGTGCATGTCAAGTACCTTAGGCTTCCCACCAAGCTTCGGTACTCTATTACGCTTACTCTTTCTCCTCCCTCGAACTTGCAAAGTTTTGCACCAAGCTCCATCGGGGTTGCTATAGGTTTGCACTCCTTCATCTTTCCTTTCTCTAGTATCTCTCCCGCGTACTTTCTTTGTGAGATGAAGATTCCTGTTTTCAGCTGCTCGACTTCTAACCCCAAGAAGAATTTTATCTTCCCAAGGTCCGTCATCTCAAACTCCTCGGCCATTGCCTTCTTGAATTCGTTGAGCATTTTCTCGCTGCTTCCCATGAAGATAAGATCGTCAACATAAAGAGCAACTATTATCATACCTCTTTCTTCCTTCTTGATGTAGAGTGTGTGCTCGTACGGACATTGCTGAAAGTTGTTCGTCTTGAAATACCCATCGATCCGAGTATTCCATGCCCGAGGCGCTTGCTTCAGCCCATAGAGCGTCTTTCTCAGCTTCAGCCCATAGAGCGCATTTCTCAGCTTCAGCACCTTCTCTTCTTCTCCTCTTCTCGAGTAGCCAGGAGGTTGTTCTACATAGACTTCTTCCTCAAGCCCTCCGTTCAGGAAGGCGGATTTAACATCCATCTGGAAGATAGTCCATCCGAATTGAGCAGCTTGTTCCAACAGTAGCCTGATGGTTTCCATTCTCGCAACGGGAGCGAAGACTTCGTCATAATCGATTCCAGCACGTTGTCGGTAGCCTTTCGCCACCAGCCTTGCTTTACGTCGTTCGATGAATCCCTCGGCATTCGTCTTCTTCTTGTAAACCCATTTTACTCCGATGGGTTTATGCCCATTCGGAAGTTCCGTCAACTCCCACGTTTTGTTCTTCTCGATGGACTTGATTTCTTCGTCCATCGCAGCCTTCCACTTCTTGTATCGGAGCGCTTCTTCAAATGTGATTTCTTCGGAATCCGCCATCAGACAAACAAGGTGAACCTCTTCCGTCGAGTCGTACAGATCTTGTAGACTTCACATTCTTGGTTTTCTCGGTTCTCCAGCCTCGGCAGTTTCTTCAGTCGTGATTTTCCCGAGCTTTGGAAGAAGACTCAGCGGTTCTCCTTGATCTTCCGTCTCTTCTTCTTTCCAATTCCAGGAACTCCCTTCGTCTAGCCGGACGTCTCTGCTAACGATCACCTTCTTTTCCAGAGGGTCGTATAATTTGTAGGCCTTCGTCTTCTCGTCATATCTAAGGAATACAAGCTTCTTGCTTTTGTCTTCAAGCTTCGTTCTTCTTTGGTCTGGCACATGAGCATATGCCACACTTCCAAACACTTTCATATGTGAGACGGTCGGCTTCTTTCCATTCCATAGCTCCTGCGGTGTTCGATCCCCGAGCTTGCTGTGGGGGTATCGATTCTGTATGTAGATAGCACATTGTACGGCTTCTGCCCAGAATTCCTTCGGCATCTCCTTGCTTTTCAGCATTGATCGAACCATGTCGAGAACGGTTCGATTCTTTCGTTCGGCCACTCCGTTCTGCTGTCGCGTAGATGGTGCCGTTAGGAACCTCCTGATTCTGTGCTCTTCACAGAATTTTGTGAATTCTCCAGATATGTACTCGCCGCCTCTGTCCGACCGGACAGCTATGATGCTCGACTTTGTTGCCTTCTCGACCATCGTTTGAACTTCTTGAACGTCTCGAAAGCCTCAGATTTCTCCTTCAGAAAGTACACCCAGGTTTTTCTCGAGAAATCATCTATGAAAGTAATAAAATACCTCCTTCCGCTGAACGAATTGGGTGTAATCGGTCCACATATATCAGTGTGAACTAGCTCCAGAGGATTCTTTGCTCGAAAATCCGCTTTCTTCTGAAATGACGTCCTCGGCTGTTTCCCGAGAACACAGCCTTCACACATTCTCTGGCTTCCAACCATCTTTGGAAGTCCATGCACCATTTCTTTGCTCGCCATCTCTTTCAAGCTTCCGTAGCTTAGATGTCCGAAGCGACGATGCCACAAATGATCCTTGTCTTCCAGGTCAACTTGCAAGCATTTCTCTTGTATGGTGTCAATGTTGAGTTTGAACATTCGGTCCTTCGCCATCTCAATATGCGCGATCAACTGGCCGCTTTTGCTTCTCAGCTGCATCGCCCGATCCTTCATGATGATTGAGTACCCTCTTTCCAAGAGTTTTCCTATGCTCAGAATGTTGGTCTTCATATCAGGAACGAAGTAAACGTCCTCGACCAGTCCTTCTCTTCCGTTATCCCGAGAGAAACACACATTCCCTCGTCCTTCTACTCTCACTTTTGAGTCATCTCCAAAAGAAACGTACCCTTCTTTGACTTCCTTCAGCTCCTTGAAGAGATGTTTGTGACCACTCATGTGATTGCTGGCGCTCGTGTCGAGATATCACACCTTCTCGTTGGTCTGGTATTTGTCCTCGAACGTCATTAGAAGAACTCCCTTGTTCTTCAGCTCTTCTTGCACAACAAAATTTGCGTTTTCTTCCACTTTCTTTTCTCCCCAGCAATCTCTAGCATATTGTTCATGCTTTCCGCAGTTGTAGCAATCGACATTCGGTCGATTCGAGCGTCCGCCTCGGCCTCTTCCTCGGCCACGACCTCTCCAACTTTGTTGGTCTGTAGGTCCTTCTCCGTCGTTCTGGTTTCCTCTTCCGCGTCCTCCGCCGCGTCCGAAACTTCTTCCGCCTCGGCCGCGTCCTCTTCCACGATTCTGATTTCCTGATGCCTTGTCCTCTTTCACGGACAATTTTGCCTGCAGGGCCTCTTCCAGAGTGTCCTGCTTCTTCTTTCTCTTACGCTGCTCGTGCGCTTCCAGCGAGCCCGAGAGCTCATCAACCGTCATCTTCTCGAGATCCTTGGATTCTTCTATCGCGCACACCACGTTCTCGAAATCATTCGTTAGAGATCTCAGGATCTTCTCAACGATACGGACGTCGGTCAAGGCTTCTCCGTTTCTCTTCAGTTGATTCGCAACTGTTTGAATCCGAGTGATGTACTCGGAGACACTCTCGCCTTCTTTCATCTTCATCATTTCGAGTTCACCTCGAAGGGTTTGCAGCCGAACCTGCTTCACTCGGTCGGCACCTTTGTAGGCTGCTTCCAACGTGTCCCATGCAACCTTCGATGTTGTAGCCTCGGCTATCTTCTCGAAACCGGCCTCATCTACGGATTGATAGATGATGTAAAGTGCAGTTTTATCTTGTTTCCGGGAATCCCTCAACGCCTTCATCTGTGCTTCCGAGTATCCGGTCGTGCTTTCCGGCTCGGTATGTCCGTTCTCAACGACTTCCCACGCATTTTGAGATCCGAGCAGCGCTTTCACCTTGATGCTCCAATTCTCGTAATTGGATTTGGTGAGTTTCGGTACGGGCATTTGACCACCGTTAACTCCCATTGTCGCCATCGTCGCCATCGGCTCTGGTACCAATTTGATGTTTTTAAGGCTTGTTGTGATACCCTTTGTTGGGTTTTCCTAGATCGGAAAGCTGTTTTCGGAAGGGAATTTACAGGGGATTCCGGGAATACAAGAGAATTTATCGGAGAAGAACTTTATATTACTGAAAAACTTTCTTGCTTACAAAATATTTCGAGACTTCTACCATAGAAATACATAGGAACGATTTTATACTACTAAAAACAGTTTCTACCCACTAACTTCCTTGGCAGTTTCGTCCCACTTCCTTGGCAGTTTCTTTGACAGTTTCTTCCCACTTTCTTGGCAGTTTCTTCCAATTAACTGCTGTCCTTATCTCTTTCGTAACCGTCCTTTATCTTCCGTAACCGTCCTTTGGACATCTCATATTCTTCTCAGCAGAGCCTTCTCGGGAAGTCACTTCCAGGCTTCCTCGGGAAGACCATCCTTTCTGCTCGGAAGACTCTTCTTTCTCAGGAAGCTCTTCTCTCTCGGAAGGCTTCTCCTCTGACTTCTTCTTGCTCGGGAAGTACCTCGCTCGGGAGGCTTCTCGCTTGGAAAGCTCTTGGGCTTCAATCTCAACAATCCGCCTTGTTGTTTTGCTCCAAATATTAGCTAGGTCGGTCGGCATGCGCCATGAGGACCTCCATACCAACGAGGAGGGCCATGGTGGCCGCGTAGGCCGGACATTAACCACCATTCTAGGAGTTTAGCAATCAGATTGAAAGTTTGAACAGTTTGATGGTTGATTGTAGTGAACATTAAGGTTTAGATTGGAACTCACTACTTATTCCAGGAACATATGGAACCATTGCCACACATTTTGACTTCGATGGTAAATATAATAACAATAATCATAATAATAAAAACATTGTTATGTATAATACACAAGTCGACAAAGTCGTCAGATTCCGAGGGTTCAATCACTTTCACAGATCCATCTGTTAAAACCCGATTGCGAACTGACCCCACTCTTGAGGGTGTGTTGATGCGACTGCCTGGTAAACCACTTGGCTTCTTTCTACTTTTACAGCTGATAGATGTGTTGGGTACAATTCCATTCGTACGTCTATATATATTTGTATATAAAATAATCTATAATATATGGATCGCACGTGGGGATGTAAATCTGATTTTATTGTCGAGGAATGCGTTAGACGCTATGCCTTTAAAACGATATTGTTCCGCTGACAGTGCTTACGGAATAAGGCAATTGTTTATCAAGATAAAACGACAAAAGTCTTGTATTAAGAGCACTCCAAATTAGGAGACCAACGAACTTATTCGATTATTTTCGGACTCTCATATGAGTTCGAAAAATGAAATATACTGTTTTACAGCAAGAAAAGAAAAAATTTCTTAAGATTTCTAAGATTCGAGACGTTGAAAATGAGTAAATGAGGCTTCCTATTAATAGATGATGATTGAAATCTTGAAAAGTTGTGTCTAATTACTATTATTTTCAAAATGACATAATTTTTAGCCAACCTTTACCTTCATTAGCTCATGTTTTATGTCTTTTTATTAATAATTAATTTATTATTCAAATAATTCCAACAGAATTTGTAACAGAAATCCACAAACGTGGGGAAAAAAAATATATAATGTAGTCAGACTACAATGGAAGCTTCAATGCTGTAGCTGCTTCAAACGTAGATCTCAGTGCTTCAACTGCTCTTAAAGCCCACATTGCCACTGTTAACCTTCCTTATTAAACCTTAATCGTGGAAATCTCTGCAACAAAAAATAAGCTTCACTCTTGTTAGACTTGTTATAAAAGAAGCTTTTGTTTAATGGGACGGTGAAAAAAAAGAAAGAAAAGAAAGCAAAGGGAAACCTTGTTATTGCAGATGGAGACCACCATCTGCATCGTTTTTACCAGTACATTTACATCGTCCATGTCTCAGATGCAAGGTGACGACGGGGACTCTTGCAAGTCGGTTACGTACGACTGTAAACTCAAGATCAATAACTATAGGATCGGAACCAAGCGAGCGAGAATGCCATTTTTGGTCCCCCAATATTTGGGGGTATGGATGTTTTTGGTCCTTATTTTCCGAGATAATACTTTTAGTTCTCAATGTTACTGATTTTGAGTCATTTTAGTCAATCGGTTAATTTAAACTAGTATTTTATTGCACACTCGATGCGTGTGCGTAAAATATAAATACATAATATTATAGTATGTTTTAAAATATTTATATTTTATAATATTTAATAAATAAAATATTATTTAAAAAATAAATTTGTGTTGATGTAATTAAAATAAATAAAAATTAGGGAAATCAATTATAATTACTAATATTAAAATAAATTATAAAAGGAAGGGGTAAATAGCAATTAATAAATAGTATAGATAAGTTAAATCACAACCGTCCAATTAATCATGATTGACGGTCCAGATTTCAATTAAATTTGTCACACCACTAGGCCCTCACCAATTATATAAAGGTATAGATGTTAGTACTTGATAGATTCCCTCTCTATATCTTTCTAGATATCCGAAAAGATAAGGCTATCTATCAATCGATTTGAAAATAGCACGTTCATATTATATAAAGGTATAGATGTTAGTACGACAAAATTTACATGTTAATTTTGCTTGAAGAAGGAAATTAAATACAATTTAGGCCAAGAAAATGAGACGAAGATAAAGGAGTTTCAAGTGGGCCAAACTTCTAAAAATGAGCTCAATACTAGCAGGCTCATGCGTGAAATCTGTTGGGTCGAGTGCTAATTGGACTGAACCTTTTTTTCTTTTTTGAAAACGAAAGAATTTTATTTAGAAACTTCAAGCAAGTTAAAAGGGTAACCCAATAAATCTCTAGACAACTAATGAAGATACCCGTAAAGAAAAATGCTCCGATAATTCGCATGCAACCTCAAACAAAGACAGATAAAAAATCGAATTTATGACCCACTCAGACATCCAAATCCAAAAATAATGAACATCTACGCCGAACTATTCTTAAAACTCCAACATTTTGGTGGCGATTAAAATCAGATTTGTCGATAGCGAAAAGATTTTCACCCTTTGGATGTTGAGCGCTGACTCAAGAATAGCCATATATTAAGTTTTGATGGAGACGGATCTTTTAGTCAAAAGTGCAACCATCCCACCGAAGCCCTAATACCCAAAGATTAAGAATTTTTCAACCCAAAATGATAATGAAAAATCCATCAATCAACGATATCGAAGTCTAAAAGGAATGAGTGCCCCACGAAGGGGGAAGAAAATCTCATGAAAGGGAAGAAAACCACATGGAGGGGAAAACAACTTCCAAAATGGGAGGCTAAACCTCCAATCGGGTGATGACGAACAAAAACAAAATAGAGAAAGAGAGGTTGAGAAAAATGAAGAAAACAAAGGAAATGAGCTCCCCCAACCTCCGTTAATGGAGGAAGGGCATAGCTTTTGCAAATTGGGGTTGTGGGTTTTTTGGTGGTGTGGAGAGGACATAGATGAGAGAGAATTCTAGGATCAGTTTAATTTTTTATAATTCAATTGGACCTGATCCTTCTCAACTTTTAATCCAAACTTTCTAAATAAATAATGTCAATCACAATAATACAATGAAATAACATTAGTACAAAAATTTCTCTTTTCTGTATTTATTAATTTTTTCCCCCCAAAAATTTGAATCGATTTATCGCTGATTAATCCAATTAATCGCCCGCTGCCGCCTATGTGATTTTCGTCACGGTGGGTGCCCGACTAGCGCGTAGGCCGATTTTTACAACAGTGTATATATGTTTATATATTTGCAACTAGGGCTTTTCATTCGGTAAAACCTAACCGAAAGTTCGGTAACCGAAAATTTCGGTTTTCAAAACCTTAAAACCAAATACGGAACCGAACTTAATCGGTTTGGTTTCTGTAAAACCGAATTTATTTCGTTTTTTTTTTCGATTACCGACCGAAAAACCGAAATTTAAATTAAAAATAAAAAATATTTGCCTCAAATACCAACACGGAAAATTGAAACAGCAACAACAATGCCAGCCAACGTTACAAGAAGAGCATGAACTAATACTAACTAAAGTACTGACAAGCATACAATTGTTTTACCTCTACAGTGCCAGCATAATTACACGAAAAAAGTAACAAAATAACTAGAGATGTCAATGGGTAGGGTATGAGCATACCCACCTAGACCCATACCTAAATTCAATTAAATAATTAGGGATGGACCCTACCCAACATAATTTCATACTAAATGTAATAAAACATCAGAATTAAAGGCCCAAACACTTACATTTATGTATTATTGGGCCTGTATATTGTTTAGTGGATGTTAATATATGATTTATTATTGTTATATAAATGGCTTGGTACTTGGTATTATTATAAAATTTGATATTTGAATTATACTCGCCTAACCGAATTACCTAACCGAAAAAATCGAAAATTTTGGTTATAATATTTCGAATATAATGTATATTTTCACAAGTTGCCCTTAAGCCAAGAGATGATATCTAATGGGTTGAAAACTCATGGCCAACCATTATTAAAATGCAACACTTTGACATAATCTAGCCACATCTATAATTAGAGGGCTCATTTCCTACTCCTCGAACACCGTAAGTCCTAGAAATCTTAGGAATCTCTTTCTTCTATCCGTGAAATATATTTAGTATATTTCATATACGAACTTGTATGAGAGTTCGAAAAGCATCGAATAAGGTCGTTGGTCTCATAATTTGGATTGCTTCTATTTCGAGACGATTGTCGTTGTATCTTGGAAAACGATTGACGTATTCCGTAATCACCGTGAGCGAGACGATATCGTATTAAGGACATATCGTCTAATGCTAGCTTCGACAATAAAAATCAGTTTTACGTCTAATACTGAAAGTTTAACTTAGACGTACGCACGAAATTGTACCCAACAGGTAATCTGTTCGTACCGAACTTTCAGTATCGGTTCGGCGTCCGTTAACCGAAAGTTTGAACACCCCTCTTCGGTTCGGTGTCCGTTAACCAAAAGTTTGAACACCCCTCTTCGCAACACTTTGTTAACACACAATAGTACAACTTTAATAAGACATAAAAATGCACCAAAATAAGTAGCTTGATTGACTAATTATTCAATTTTATCCTCATGAAAAACCGGCGATCAAGGACCGCAACTTATTAATCAGGATAAAAGTCGTAATCCTCGTATCTGATCATGCAATCTGCCATTACCAACGTTCCACCAATAGCCGCATCACACCTATCGACCAGCTCGTCTCTAGCCGCTTTTATGCAGGAGTAGCACTCGTCTGGTGAGAGCCCCCAATCGCACAATCCAAACCCGTAGACCACCTCGAGTCCATCGCTTTCGCTTATGTAGTCGACGTAGTTCGGATCAACAGGAACGTCAAACACTATATTGTCGAGCGTGCTGTAAACAAGGTCTTCGTAATAGTAATCGTGTTCCCACAGATTTTGGTTGCAGAAAAATTCAACGACGGTTGTGTTTGGCACAGCTTCTGCAAGGAAGGTTGCGCTGCTAGCAATTACCAGCAGCAAAGTTAGTACGATGGGACTCTTCTTCATGGTAATAATGTAAGATGGACTCATCTCATCCTAATGATCAACTACTTGGTGATCTGTTTGGCTTAAGCTGTTACTAAAAGCTTAGGAAACTTTGCTTTGGTTTCACCTGCATTAGATTCCTCGTCTGTTTATTTTGCGAAGATCCAAACACAAACTTTTTAGTTGGGGCGATAGAACTTATAAGCTTGGCATGATCGTCTTGCCTAACCATGTATGACCATATCATCATATATATAGGTCTATTCTCTACCCTATCCAAGTAGATAATAACTCAACCTCATTGAGATCTTGACATATAAAGTAAAAAAATTATTTTGCTTATGTGTAAAAATCTTATGAAGTTGGGTAGGTCTACCAGGTAGGATAGTGATAATCCATATACAATACTTTACATCAGAGTTACGACAAACCTACATTGAATGATAAGAAAGACGTCTATTGCGTTGTTTAACTCACTTCGTGCAAGAAAAAATGATGGTTACTATGAAACGTTGTACAGTTCTATAATAGATCTTTTGTACTATCTTATCTATCCCAATGATACCTTTTCTTTTTTTAACTTCTAGTTTTTTTGTCCGTACACGGGTTTTACTCAAGTATAATTAATATAAGCTGATAATTGCTAGTTGTTGATTTTTTAAGATATACAGACGGAATTTGCATCTGTCGTGGATATTTTATAATATAAAACTTTAAAATAAAAATATTGTAAATTCTTTCGGGAAAAGTAACATGTCAAATAGTCTGGTATATTTAATGAGAGAGAATAATAAATTAAAGTTAATTGCATCATTGTTGTTGTCATTTGAAGAGTAAATAATTATATTCTTCTTCCCAATCGACTCGAAAAACATATGACACCTTAATTTCATTATCGTATATATTGGGCTCCGCAGAATAAAATGAATTCCGACATCAAATGACTATTTACGTAATCTAGTATTAAGAATGATTCATCTCCACCCTAAAGTATTATAAAAAATAATTAATGAGTTTAAGATGTCAGGCTAAATTGAACCGTATACACACTTATACCTCAATGTAAATTTGCTTTAATTTCGATGTTGACATGCCTATTATGATTTTCGTGTGATCATTCCAACATGTCAAATATTTGGAACATGATTTATCACTAATTGTTATCTTCAATCAATTCATGAAAGTTTCGTAATAATATAATAATATAGAAAGCAAATATGTAATACATATTTTAATCTTGTTCATCACTAAAAATTTGCATGAGGATGTAAGTGATTACCTCAGGATGGTGTGTGCAACCAACCTATTGCAAGTTATGTAATAACCATCAGTTATTTTGTTGACTATACAGAAAGGGTATGATTCATACCAAATCATTGTCATATATATTTGGGTTATACATATGCACGTACATGGAAGTAAAATATTTGCATGTAAATAATAAGATATTGATATTTTAACATATGAAAGATTGAATATTTCTTTTTGCTGAAATGTAGGAAAACCCTTAATCATTTAAGTTGATCAAAACAGCATCAAGTAAACTGTGCAATCTTTACCCTAGCATATCTAACATATAATAATACTTCAGATAAATAATCTCTGCGTGAATAAGTATGAATACTTAACGAAATTTTAACAAAATAGCATACCATATATGGATCTTCATTGTCTGGTCGCTGTTTGGATCGACGAAAACTCTGCTAAATCTTGTTGTATTTATATATGCACCTAAATTGAACCACATATTAGCAATGGATATATCAGATAAAAAATAAGTTACTATCATTGGTAGGCAATGGACACATAATAATTGTCCAACTTGTTATTCCCACCGTCAAAACTCTTCACTTCAACTCTTGATACAACCAAAATTTATATTTTTTTTGCATCAAAGAAAAGTTGATAACATTCATTTGTGACAAAATTTCCCCATTGGGAATCTTTTTTTACATTCGTGCTTAAAATAAAGAAGCAAGTGGTCGGAACGGTGATAATAATTATGTTCTGAAAAATGTATTGTAGGCCAGTACCTCGTATAACAAAGTGAGACATTTCGAACACGAATTTGGACAGAGATGCTATTTTTAGTCTTGAAACTAACATTTTCCAACTCACCGACATAAAAAAACCAAGCAATTGTATCGGTAATAAATGTTAAAAGATAAGATCATATTCAATGATTTACGAACAATGCAAAAATAATGAAGAGTACTCACCGACTAATTAGTCCTTGTACGTAGCATAATGTGGAATTACACTAAGGTGATCAAATAAAAAATTGTGTAGTAATATAATCATCGCGGTGATGCCGATTATTTACAATTTGGATTGTCTCGTTAATCTTGAACTTATATCATTATACACAGGCCAATCCAACTATATACATTTTCGACACTTAAACCAATTTAGTCTTCTGATAATGATCTCTAAGCCAATAGATGTCTAACATTAACGACCAAATAAGTATAATCTAAACATAATATCGATCGAAAAGACATACTTGATAACCACATGTGCATGGCCTGAACTGCTAATCCGTCCAGTCCATTTCCTTCTCACAAAGACCTCTTATCTCACTCGTTACTCATCATTCCTATTAATAAAACACAGCCGCGCATATAAAACCATAAGCAACAACAACAACAAATAATACCACAACCAAAAAAAAATAGAGAATGAAAATAATAATTTTCTTATAAACAGAAGATAAATAATATGTTTCATCCAATAAAGAACATATTAAACACAGAACACCGTTGGATTCATTCGACTTGAATGAGAAATGTTTTTGGCTTGACCTGAAAAAAAAAATATAAAATGGAAAAATGCTCATCCCACATAGGTTAGAACAAGTGTTTTAGACCTCCTCATATATGGATGTATATTCTATCAGTCTAAACTTGTTAGGCAACTACACATGTGTCGCTCGTGTGCGCTCAGGGGGTGCAAATTCAATTGACTCGTGTGTGGGCGCGACCGATGGACCGAAACCGGCGGGCCTGATCAACATGCCCTTTTGCTTCCCGATTTAAATATTTTTCCCACGAAATTCAAATTAACAGGTAAAATTTTAAAGCCAAAGCCACCATATTTAAACGAAGGACTGAGACTGTCCGAACAACCGTGTGTGTTCGAAGGAGAGTGACTATTCGAATAAAGGGACTACGCAAAATGACGGTTGCCTCTTCGAAAGGTTTTGTTCAAAGCATCATACTCGATATTACTGTCCAAAGCATTTTGTTCAAGTTCGACGGTAATTTTTTCAGTGCAACGAGATTATGTTACTTCCGAAGTATCTTAGGAAATAGATATTCGCCGATACAAGGGAAATTTGTTTTAAGGAACTTATGCCTCGCACAAGCTACGGAATTTGCTTATGCTATTTAGCATTCTGTCTGCATAGACAACCTTACAGTCTTACATTTTGATAGTCTGACAGTCTTACAGAACCAAACAATCTTAAAACAAATTCGTAAAGATGTCGACGTATCGTATCTCACAAGAACGAAGAGAATTCCAACGTTGTTCTCCCCATTGCTGCACCAGCTATGATGCAACCTCATGTTTCGACCAGCCATTTAAAGAAGCCAAAAAAAGTTTGCATGATCTGCCTCAACGGTCAAAAGATAGCAGTAAAAGATGTTGTTCTATCTTACCACGATGAAATTGGCCACATATCTAAATGAAGTCAAGCCTCTACATCCTGAAGGTGAGTCTAATTTTGAAATTTTAAATGCTATGGACGCATGGAGCATCCTGATTTTCTTTGCCGAAATTACATCTTGAATTGCAATTAACGGTGCTTCTTACAATGTATATGTGGATTAGAAATGACTAAGGAACTGTGTGAATCATTAGACCTAAAACAAAGGACGTCAACTCAAACAAATTTGTTGTTGAACGTTTCCTTGATTATAAAATAGTCTATTTCAAGACTGTTATCAGTCAGGTGCAAGAAATTCAGATGATGTTGCACAATATTTATGTTGAAAGGATGATCTTTGAGTGAATCTTTTCAAGTGACTACAATCATTGAAAAGCTGCCACATGTTGGACATATTTCAAGAATTATCTCACGCATAAAAACAATGAAATATCTTTGGAGGACATGATTGTTAGACTTTGCATCGAAAAAGACAATAAAGGATCCGAACAAAAAGCCTCGAACGCTTCCTAGGAAAAAATCAACATGATGGAGAAAAAGGTAAAAATGCCGGAAAAGGCAAAAAGAATCTTGAGTCGACAGGAGGTGTCTCAAAAGAGAAGTATAAATTCAAAGAAAACTGTTTCAACTATAACAATATAGGTTATAAGTCGTCTGATTGTCGACTTCCAAGAAGAAAGACGAGGCTAACTTGGTAAAGACAACACTCTTGACGCTAGAGATATGAGTCTCGTGGCTATGGTTTCATAAATGAACATGGTTGAGTCTAACCCAAAAAATTGGTGGATTGACACTGGCACTACAAGGCAATGTGTGTACAAACAAAAACGTTTTCTTTACATAATTGTGCAATGCGAAAAGATCTACATGGGAAAGTCAGATGCTGATACCATCAAGGGAAATGGAGATGTTACTCCTCAAGATGACGTCTGGAAAATTAATAATGCTGAAAGATGTGTGGTATGTGTCGGAAATCACAAGAACCATATGTCGAGATTATATTTTAACAAGCAAGGTTTTCGCATTGTAATCGAGACTGATAAAGTCATTTTATCAAATCAGGAACGTTTGTAGGGAAATTCTATGCTACAGACGAATTATTCAAGATGAATAATGAAAATAATTCTTTTGTTTACTTGATTGAATCTTTAAATTTATGACATGATTGATTAGGTCACGTTAATTATGAATCGATACGGCGATTAATTAACTCGAACTATATTCCTACATTTGAAATCAATTCAAAACATAAATGCAAAATATGCGTTGAAGCAAAACTGACAAGGAACAAGAAGCACCGAACCACTTAAACTAATTTATAGTGATGTTAGTGATTTTAAATATGTTCAAACAACCATGTCTATTCGAAGGAGACTGACTGTTCGAGCAGCCATGTTTGTTCGAACGAAAATGGACTATGCGAATGGATGATTGTCTCTTCAAAAGGTTTCATGCTCTCTATATATACACTCGAAACTCATTGGATAATTTCATTCCAATTTCAATCAAGCCATCAAGCATCATACTCAACATTACTATTCACAAAGGATTTTGTTCAAGTTCGTCGGTGATTTCTTCACTGCACAATGAGATCACGGTGCTTTCAAAGTATCCTGGGAACAGACCTTCGCCGATACAAGGGAATTCTGTTTTAAGGAAATTGTACCTCACAAAAGTTACGAAATTTTCCTACGCTATTTAGCATTATGTTCGCATAGACAGTCTTACATTTTGGCAGTCTGGCAATCATACAAAACCTTTTAGTGTGACAGTCTTACAATCTGATAGTCTTACAGAACCTAACAAACACGTTTTCACTTCGATAAGACTCGATTAGAAGGGGAAGGAAGAAGACAAATTAGTAGCAACCCTAAAAACCACAATTGCCAACATGAAACAACATCCAGAAAATGTAAAAAAAAAAAAAAAAAAAATATCACATTTGCCATAACAGGTAAGAGAGCCATAGAAGTGTGAGGGCTCGGCCTAGTCAACAAGCAATCGAAACATGGGCGCTTTGGCTAAAGAAAATTAGAGTTTTATTTTGTAATCATGCCATTAACGTAGTGGTAAGCAATCATGCATGATTACAAAACTTTCTCAACTTGAACATAACGTTTTATTTTCAAACATTAAATGACATTACTTATTATCCTCATGAAACAAAAGGATATTGAGCTGAGCCCCAACTCATCAATCAATAAAAATTGTAGTCCTCGTATATAATGGTACAGTCTGCCATTTCCATGGTTCCACCCTTAGCCTGATAACACCTATAAGCAGCTCGTCACTAGCCGTTCTCAAGCAATCATTGCAGTCGAATAGCGTGAGCCCCCAGTCGCACAATCCATAACCATAGACCGTATCGTATCCATCAGAGAAGTGTATGTAATCAACAATGTTCGGATCGACGGGAACGTTAAACTCCAAGGTTTCGAGCGTTCTGTAAACAAGGCCTTCGAAATAGTGATCGTAATACCACAGATTTTGGTTGCAGAAAACGTTAACGATGGTCGTGTTTGGCACAGCTTCTGCAACGAAGGTGCTGCTAGCAATTACCAGCAGCAAAGTTAGTACGATGGGACTCTTCATGGTAATAATATAAGATGGACTCATCTCATCCTAATGATCAACTACTTAGTGATCTGTTTGGCTTATCTTATGGATGGATGGCTTTGGCTGTTACTAAAAGCTTAGGAAACTTTGCTTTGGTTTCACCTGCATGAGATTCCTCGTCTGTAAATTTTGCGAAGATTCAAACACAACCTTTTTATTTGGGGCGATAGAACTTATAAACTTGGCATTTGCCTAATTATGACCACATAATCAACATATCATATATAGTACGTTACATCAGAGTTTGGCTAATGATACGTTCTTTTATTTTTATTTTTATTTTTTATTATTATTATTATTATTATTATTATTATTATTATTATTATTATTATTTATTGTTTTGGCTTAATATGCTTTGTAGTTTGTCTAGAAAACAACTTTGTGGGATATTCGAGGGATTCTATAGATTGAATGAGTAATATAATCGTTGGAACTTTTGCATATAATTAACCTTATTAGATGTCAATGCACAAAGAGTTACGAGATTGTTAGGATTGGATGTTTTAAAAATAAGTCATAGAATATTTCGATGTTTTAAAACATTTAAAAAATATAAATTGAGTTGTAATGACTTAAGTTTTTGAAAATATACGAGCACCGAGAGATTGAACGAGTTTTGGTTTTAAACCAAGAGAAAAATAATCGATCTAATCCTCTTAAAATCGATTTATGAGTTTTTTAAAATGTTTGAAAACTATGAAATTAAAACTGGTTTAGTTAAAATATTTTATCAAACACTTAAAACGCTTTAACAATGCATGTTTGAAATATGAACATAATTAGGGATATACATTATTTGTTTATGGAAGTACGGAGGTTACTCCTCCTACGTCTCTCATTCTTTCCTTCAAGGAAGAATTCCACAAGAAGACTTTAGTTTACAACAGTGTTGTACAACCCACCTAACTAGACTTACTGACACGCTCGAATACTAGCAAGCATACTATGTCGTGCAAGTAGTAAAATGGATGCAAGTCCGAGTTTCGATCCACGAAGACAGTTCGATTAATTCTAATATTTTTATTCCTAATTTTAATTTAGACCAAATGGATTTTTATATTTTAGATGATTTGATAAACGAGATAAAAAAACGCAAATAATAAATAAAAGCATATAAAATAAAGTAATGATTAATCAATTAACGATAAACGTGATCACGACACATGTTCGGCATAAATTACCCCTACATCTTCATGCAAACAATTATATCTAATCAATATGAATCATAGTTAAGGTAGAATTTATAATATACGTGTTACTCGTTTGTCCCACAATAGCAACCCTACGTGAATATTGAACCAATCCCTATATGTATATAACTGTAGTTCCTACATGTGCATTCGATCTTTATGAAATTCTCCGAGTTTAGACACTTTCGACGCCTAAGGTCTCGGAAACCACGCATAAGAATCGATTACCATGTCTGATCAGTTTTATTTAGTGGTATTCAATGTTTAGTTAGTTTCAATCGGTCTAATCACTTAGTCCATCTCATAAACCAATCTAACATCATATCGTGGTCAATTACATGCACGCAGATCAAGCACACACATAGAATATGTAACTCAACTCATAAAATAATAGTATTCAAGGGTATTTTAATATGATGTGATCGAAAATTACAAGTTTAAGAGTATAAAAATTATGTAAAATCCTAACTTATCACTTACTAACTAGACTCTTAGCAACTCAACCTCAGTAACTTGTTGCAGTCCACTGACTTCACCAGCTTTTTACAGCCCACTGGAAAACACCTATATGGTTAGCATTTTACAGTCTACTGGTAGGATTTACACTATTGTAGGCCGCAACCTCACAATCCGCATAATGTTTAACGACTCTTATGCCAAGACTATCAGCACATGTTTTACATCTTTGTGAATATACTACAAATATATAGTTAGTTATTGTGCTATCACTCTTACTCAATTATTCTACTCAAGTTCATCTCTCATATATGTGAGTGAAGCGTGTGGGTTTAAACATTAAAGCTCAGTCAAAAGAAGAACTCCTCTCTTGATTATGCTCTTTGACCTTATTCTTCTTTTTTGGATCTCTCTTTGAATATATGCATATTGTCTCTGGGATCCGCTTTGTTCTTCTGTTGTTACTTTTGTATCTATAGCCTTTCGATCTTGATATAACCATTATGTATATTTAAATAGCCGTTGGAAGCTTTTGGACTGATTTAGTAAACTCTGGTCAACTTATCAGTTTGATAACCACTTGTTGACCAGCCCATACCGAGTTCACCAGTTCTAGACCGAAACCAGTCCAGACCAAAACCAGCCTGTTTTTCGCACTGAACTCATATTTAACAACTACTTTTCGAATCGAGCTCATCTTCACACTTGAATAAATATGTTAGAAATACAAAAATAAGTTTTGTGTTCACCAAAACAAAATTGCTAGATCTTTAAATCCAACAAACTCCTCCTTTTAAAACTTTAACATGAGAGCGCACATAAAATAAACTAACATATTTTCCCCTCTTTTTGGAATACTAGAAAATGATTTCTCACTCAAAACATAGAAGAGATTCCCTTTCAAAAACAAATAAAGCCCCATAAATCTATCAATGATTTGAAAATTCATGAGTGCAAAATTGATTGAAGAAAGAAATTTAATCCTGAATTTTTCATATAGCCCAAAAGATTTATAGCGAGAATAATCTTTTATAATCATGCAGAAAAAATGTTCAACACAGAAGCATGAGTTTAGCATTTCAAACCGGGACATCGCAAAAGGATGAACTTCGAATAAATTGCTTTTCTCCGAGCAAAACTAGTCAGCGAATTTTACACCATTGGGGCATTCTACGACTCTAGTTTGCAAATGAATTAACGGACCGGCATTTGGACATCTGATCACGAAGTTATTTCATTTCTCGTGAAGTTGCTGCAAGCTACCAGAAAATTTCAACTTTGCATATATGTGTTAGACATAATTTTGAAAATGATTTTCCAAACACAGAGATTTAAAAGCCTTTCAAGAACAACCCGCTCTGATACCGCTTGTACAGATCGTTAAATTGGTGTTTAAAAAAAGTCTTTGAATATATTTTTTTGAAATACTTTGAAAAATAATTGAGTTGCAATAACTTGAGTTCTTGAAAATATATGACCACCGTAGATTAAGCGATTTCTAGTTTTAAACCAAGTGGAAAATACTTGACTTAATCATCTTAAAATCGATTTTATGAGTTTTTCAAAATATTTCAAAACTATGTAAGTTAAAATCGGTTTGGTTGAAGTATTTCATTAAACAATTAAAATGCTTCAAAAATGCATGTTAGCAATATGAATGCAATGAGGGAATACATGATTTGTTTATGGGGATCGAGACCTTCTATTTTTTGCGCTGAGCTCATATTCGATATCTGCTTTTCGAACCTAGCACATCCGCACACTTGAATAAATATGTTAGTAACGGGTAGAATATCTAAAATGGTTCTCAATATTTACAGTGTAGACAAATTTAGTCACTGATGTTTCGCCTGAACCAATTTAGTCATTGATGTTTTGGACCAATTTGGTCCTTCTATTACGGTTAATGTCAATTTTAATGAGAATCTCTCATGTGCCCAACGCTAAATCATGTCTGGATTAGTAGATAGAAATTTGGAGCCTCGGACTAAGTGTGTGTGGTTCACCTTACTAAAAACCTCGCATGTCCCCGAGCGATAGGTTAAATCGTCGAGCTTATGATAGCTTCACATTGAGGTCAAGAGATCAATATCACTTGGACTCCTTGACGGGATGAGGGATTACTCGCGTCAGAAGTTGAAGTTCATCAATACATATAATATGCAATCATATATGAATACAAACTTCAACATAACATTTTTTTTTCGTGATAAGAAAACATAAAGTGCATCGAATAAGTCGCTCAATACGACTTTCTCCTCATGAAACAAGAGGAGATCGATCGTCGTGAACCTGGATAAAAGTCATATTCCTCGTATCTGACCGTGCAGTCCGCCATTTCCACAGTTCCGCCCATAACATCATAACACGTCGTGAGCAACTGGTCAATAGCCGTTCTCCAGCAATCGACCAGTCGCACAGTCCGTATCCATAGACCGTATCATATCCGTCAGATATCCGTTAAGTAATCTACATATTCCAGATCGGCAGGAACATCGTACTCCACGGTTTCTAGGTCTTCGTAAACAAGGTCTGCAAAGTCGTAATCATTGTACCACAAATTTTGGTTGCAGAAAACTTCGAGGATCGCTGTGTTTGGAGCGGCTTCGATGATGATGTTGGGAATCCCGGTAGGGTCCCCGGGCCCTCGTTCCTAGAACGGCGAAAGTTTAAAATTTTTCGAGATTCCTTCCTATCCCTAGGACCGCTCGGTGTTTGCATGTGGCGACCCCACTTTTTAAATATAAATAGTTGGCGGGTTTTCGCAACGAAAGCCGCGGAAAGCCCATTTTACAAAAACAACATAGTATATTATACAATATATTAAAGAGTTGTTTTACAAAAGTCGTGCTAGTCTTTACAACGGGCCGAAGCCCCAAAATATCAAAACAATCCTACGCCTCCACAGGTCGCGTCCCATGTACTGCATCCGCCCCCAAAAGCCCGTGGAGTCACCGCCACCAGCCGCTACTCACCCGTACCTATAAAATATGCAACCCTGAGCAAAATTGCCCAGTAGGTGAACACCAAAATAATGCGATGCATGCGTGCACATGTCCCTAAATCCCAATATCTCACATGACAAATGCACGCTCATTTTTCTCATATCTCAATACTCAGGGCCCTAGGTTAGACTCGGCACCTCGCGCGCAACATCACATCAATCATCCGGTCACACAGACTCGGAAATCACATTTCATGGCGGTGGGCACCCCGAGTCGCGTTTTCACGCTGTACCCGGGTAGATAGATCGATCACGTCTATCTCCCGCCTAATCTCATCTCATGACGGTAGGCACCCCGAGTCGCGCTCCCACGCTGTACCCGGGTAGATAGAACGATCACGTCTATCTCCCGTCAAGTCGAGCCATCCTACGACGGTGGGCACCTCAGGTTGCTCAAGCCTGAGTAGACAGAGAGATCACGTCTGTCTCCCGTCAGGTGCAACTACGAGTCTTAACCTCACAAATCTCAGCCAAAGAAAGGCAACACTCTCCCATCGCACAAATGCGATCAATACTCTCGTCATGACATGCCGTGGATGCATGAACAATTAATCGCAGGACATATCAAGTATATCCGAAAAACCCTCAAAAATCATTAGAATATATAAAACGTACTTAAAATTCCGAGAACAGTAAATTATTTAAGACCCAATACTCCTTTATCAGTTGACCCGAGAAATTGGGTCCAAGCTTGAAAATATTTTATAAAAACTTTCAACAAAAATTAAAAGATTTGGCTTTGCGAAAAAGTTGGCGAAAACTTTAACTGGCGAAAAGCTTAGGTTAGCGAAAAGTAGCGAAAAGTTTTAGTTCGCGAAAACTCACAAAAAGTTGGCGAAAAGCTTGGTTCGCGAAACCTCACAAAAAGTGGCGATAAACTTGGTTCGCGAAACTCAATGAAAAGTGGCGAAAAGCTTTGGTTCGCGAAAACTGGCTTTTGGCCCGCGAAAACTAGTTTTCGGTCCGCATTTATTTCTTATTCGCGAACTCTCTGGCCCGCGAAAACTGGTTTTCGGCCCGTGATGTCTCACAGTTCGCGAAATACCACAGCCCGCGAAAACTGGTTTGCGGCCCGCGAAAACTTTTTCCTCTCACATACCGAAAATCTTAGGCCCGCGAAAACTGATTTTTCGGCCCGCGAAAACTTTTTCCTCTCACAGTTCGCAAAATAACTGGCCCGCGAAAAACTTAAAATGGCCCGCGAAAATGGTTTTCGGCCCGAAAACAAGAAATCATACGAAAATAAAGAACAGTATACGAAAAACATAGTGTTCTTCAAATCTTCATATCTTCAACAAATTCCAGAAACTCATAACATAATTAAAACCCATATTTTGGGTTGTTAAACATCAATCATCACACATCGCATTTAATCACACCAAAAACGATGGTGATCCTTTCACCATAGATATACAGTTTAAAACATCAGTTTTTGGGTTTGTAGATTTCACCTACCTCACGTCCTAAGCAGTGTTTTAAGCAGATTTTCTTTGGTTGATGAAGATCGGAAGAAGCTTTTTGCCAAATTTCCTTTGTCTCTTTCTTCTTTTTCTCTCACCTTCTTCTCCTTTCTCTCTTCCTCCTCTTATTTATCTCTAATGATGGTTTTTACTGCTTTTGTTCAGCAGGTGATGAAGCATGGACGTGTTTTTCCTCTTAAGCTAAGAAAGGTTCTTTTTTGTAATTTCCCTTCTTTTGTATCTTTCTTCATTGCAAACAGAGATTTCTCTATGAAAAATACGAATCCATCCAGTCCTTTTGGCCTAATTATTTTTCAGTCCCTCAAAGTTTTCCTTCTTTATCGGGCTTGGGCCCAATTATTATTTGGGCTCAATTTCAAGCCCGTCCAAACTTATCTTTACCAATTTCGAAGTTTTGCGAAATCCCTGTATTAAATTTTTACGGGTATTACATCCTCCCCCCCTTCAAGAAATTTCGTCCTCGAAATTTAGGCAGTCGGAAATAATTCGGGGTACTTCTGCCGCATTTCGTCTTCTCGTTCCCACGTTGCTTCCTCAATTGCCTGATTACGCCACAAAACTTTGACCAACGGAATATTTTTATTCCGAAGTTGCTTTACTTCATACATCAAGATTTCTTCCGGCTTCTCTTTGTAACTTAAGTCCGGTTTCAACCGTTGATGAAGGGTTTCATTTTGTAGCACATGGTTTGGGTCGGCGACGTATTTTCGCAATGTTGACACATGAAAGACGTCGTGAACCTGATCTAAAGACGCCGGTAATTCAAGTTGATAAGCGACCTCGCCGATTCGTTTCAGGATTCTGAAAGGGCCTATATACCTCGGACTCAACTTCCCTTTGCGCCCGAATCGCTTCACGCCCTTCATTGGGGATATCTTCAAGAATACCCAATCATCCTCCGCGAATTCTAACGGCCTTCGTCGTTTATCAGCGTAGCTTTTCTGACGACTTTGGGCTGTTTGCATTCTCTCTCGAATCTTTGCAACAGCTTCCGTCATTTCTCGAACCATTTCGGGACCTAGTAGCGCTCGTTCACCGATCTCGTCCCAATGAACTGGGGATCGACATTTACGCCCGTACAAAGCTTCATACGGCGCCATTCCGATCGTAGCCTGAAAGCTGTTGTTGTACGAGAATTCGATCAGCGGAAGGTTTTTGCTCCAATTTCCTTTAAAATCTAGCACGCATGCTCGTAACATATCTTCCAGTGTTTGGATCGTCCGTTCAGATTGTCCATCTGTCTGGGGATGATAAGCTGAACTGAAAGACAACTTGGTCCCCATAGCCTTTTGTAAACTTCCCCAGAAGTTAGACAGAAACCTCGAGTCCCGATCTGAAATGATCGAAATTGGGATTCCATGGAGTCGAACAATCTCTTGAATATATAATTCCGCATACTTCTCCATGGAATATGTTTTATTGATTGGCAGGAAATGGGCAGATTTCGTCAATCTATCGACAATTACCCAAATTGCGTCGTGGCCTTTCACAGTCTTTGGCAGTCCAACGACGAAATCCATTGTTATACGGTCCCACTTCCATTCAGGAATCGTTAACGGTTGTAACATTCCTGCCGGCCTTTGGTGTTCCGCCTTAATCTGTTGGCAAGTCAGGCATTGATTTATATAGGCAGCAACATCTTTCTTTATCCCCGGCCACCAATAGTTAACTCGTAAATCCCGATACATTTTCGTCGTACCAGGATGTACAGAGTATGGTGTAGTATGTGCCTCCGTCAATACTTTAAATCGGAGTTCTTCCTTATTTGGTACATACAGACGGCTGTTGTATCGTAAGCTCCCGTCTCCTCGGATTTCAAAATCCGCCGTAGTGCTTTTGTTTTGTTCCCCTTTAATCTTCACATAAAGATCATCTTCTTTTTGGGCCTTAGTGATTTGTTCCAACAATGTTGGTTTGAGCGTTAGTGCTTCCATTCTCGCTTCAACTTCACCGAAGTTGATTATCTCTACTTCAATCTGGCACAGCTCCGCACTCACGGCTTTACGACTCAAAGCATCTGCGACTACGTTGGCTTTACCCGGATGATAATTGATCACGCATTCGTAATCGTTCACCAACTCAAGCCATCGTCGTTGCCTCATATTTAACTCCTTTTGGGTGAAGAAGTACTTCAAGCTCTTGTGATCCGTAAAAATTTCGCATCTTTCTCCGTAGAGGTAATGTCGCCAGATCTTCAGGGAGAATACCACGGCTGCTAGTTCTAGATCGTGCGTGGGGTAGTTTTTCTCGTACTCCTTTAGTTGTCGGGAGGCATAGGCAATTACCTTCCCGTTCTGCATTAGCACGCATCCCAAGCCACTCTTCGAGGCATCCGTATACACCGAAAATCCCTCTGTTCCTGACGGTATTGCTAAAACCGGAGCGGTCGTTAGTCTCTTTTTCAGTTCTTGGAAGCTTTGCTCACACGATTCCGTCCATTTAAACGGAACATTCTTCTTCGTCAAATTGGTGAGTGTTGAGGCAATGCTGGAAAAATCTTTGATGAACTTCCGATAATATCCAGCAAGCCCGAGAAAACTTCTAATTTCCGTGGGAGTGGTTGGTCGTGGCCAACTCTTAATTGCCTTAATCTTACTAGGATCCACCGAAATCCCGTTTCCAGAGATAATGTGTCCCAGAAAGGCCACTTCTGTCAACCAAAATTCGCATTTCTTGAATTTTGCGAATAACTGCTTCTCCCGTAAAATTCCTAGAATTGTTTTTAGGTGTTCTTCATGTTCGTCTTTCGTCTTTGAATAAATAAGGATATCATCTATAAAGACGATCACGAAGCAGTCTAGGAAATTCTTGAATACCCGATTCATCAGATCCATAAAAGCAGCTGGTGCATTTGTTAACCCGAAAGGCATGACCAAAAACTCGTAATGGCCGTATCTTGTGCTGAATGCGGTTTTAGGAACGTCTGCCTCACGGATCTTTAACTGATGATACCCAGAGCGCAGGTCGATCTTAGAGAATACCGTTGCTCCTTGCAATTGGTCAAACAAGTCATCAATCCTTGGCAACGGATACTTATTCTTTATCGTGATCTTATTTAGCTCACGATAATCGATGCACAATCTCATCGACCCGTCTTTCTTTCGAACGAAAAGAACCGGTGCTCCCCATGGAGAGAAGCTCGGTTGGATGAATCCCTTCTGCAACAACTCTTCCAATTGTTCTTTCAGTTCCCGTAGTTCGTTCGGCGCTAATCGATATGGGGCTTTCGATATCGGGGCAGCCCCAGGCACAAGATCGATTTTGAATTCGATCTCTCTATTAGGAGGTAAACCTGGAAGGTCGTCGGGAAACACGTCGGGGTATTCATTCGCAATCGGAACCTCCTCGAGTCTCAAAAGAGGAGATTCTTCGGCCTTCATGGCAGAACAAAAATAGAATTCGTAACCTGAGTTAACAAGTCGTCGGGCCTTCAGGGCAGATATTTGAGGAATTCTATCCTTGCTCGCCTTTCCCCAAAAGACGAACTCTCCTCCCTCGGGTGATTGGAACCTCACAATTTTCTTAGAACAGTCAATCATGGCTCCGTATTTCGAAAGCCAATCCATCCCGAATATGATGTCGTAATCATTCATCGGGATTACAATTAGATCGACTAACAATTCCCTACCCTCCATATTTATTGGGTACTTTTCTATCAATAAATTGGTTCGGGTCGGGTTCCCATGTGGCAAACTAACTAAATAATCCTTCTTAGAATGGGTAGGATATATTCCGACCCTTGTCACAAAATCAGCCGACACAAAAGAATGTGTGGCTCCCGAGTCAATTAAAATAGAAGTCGGGACATGGTAAATATTTAACGTACCCGTTACCACATCGGGGTTTGTCTCCGCCTCCTCTTTTGTTAATGTAAAAACCCGTGCTGGTACAGGTGGAGGTCGGATCAACGGTTGGGGCTGATTCTGCACCAGGGGTTGTCTTTCCGTGCATGCCCTGGCGTAATGCCCCACCTTTCCACACTGGTAGCACTGCGGAGGTTGTCTTACTCCATAGCAGACCCCAAAGTGATAGCGTCCGCATTGCTGGCATTGGGGCGTAACATTCTGAGGTCGATTAGAAATATTTGTCGGCCCTTGATTCGGCCTTGGGCGCCAGTTTTGTTGGCCTGGTCGGTTTCCTTGGCTAGACTGCCCTTTGCCAAAGAATTGGCGCTTCTTGTTTCCTACTCTGCCTTGTTGATTCTCTCTCCTTTTCCTCGCTTCCTGAGCTTCCACAACTACCCGCTCCGCTTGTTCGGCAATTAAGGCGCGTTCGGTAACTTGCATAAATTCCAGCTGTCGTGCGCCGGCTATGCTCAAATCCCGATAGATTTCGGTCTTGAGTCCCTGAATGAATCGAGTCACTTTCAGGGTATTGGTTGCCACAAGAAACGGGGCAAAACGGGACAATTCTTCAAAACGACGGATGTATTCCGCCACCGGCATGCTTCCTTGTCGTAAATTCATGAATTGGAGCATACGCTGCTCCTGTTCATGAGCGGTGAAATATTTGGTGAAGAACAACTTTTTGAACCTGTCCCACGTCATGGTGATTGGGTCTTCCAATACTTTTACTGTGTTCCACCAATAGCGCGCATTCTCCCGTAGGAGGGAAACGGCGCAAAGTACCTTCTCATTATCAGGCACTCTACTATAAATGAACATGTCCTCTATCGTGCCTATCCAGTCCTCAGCTACCGCAGGGTTGACGGCCTCAGTAAAGATGGGAGGATTCAATTTTCGGAAGCGCTCCCCAATTATTTGTACATGATCGGGCTGTGGGGAAGGACGATGCTCCGACGAGCTCCGATGGTGTATAAGGTCACTAATTTGCTCCGACTGATGCTGAATTAGTTCGGTCAGTCTATCGATGGTATTATGTTCGTGCGTTGGAGATTCGGGCTCGCCTCTTCGGCTCGACTCCCCAACGTTTTTACGTCCCCTCTCGGCATTTTGTAACTATTCTTCGTTCACAGATACATACAAACACATAGTCATGTACCACATACTATTGTTAAAAATTAAAACTTACGGGCGCGGCTGGTTCTCCCGGCTTTTGGGTAGCAGTACATGGACAGTCTTCAGAATCTAAAACCTATGCTCTGATACCACCTTGTGGCGACCCCACTTTTTAAATATAAATAGTTGGCGGGTTTTCGCAACGAAAGCCGCGGAAAGCCCATTTTACAAAAACAACATAGTATATTATACAATATATTAAAGAGTTGTTTTACAAAAGCCGTGCTAGTCTTTACAACGGGCCGAAGCCCCAAAATATCAAAACAATCCTACGCCTCCACAGGTCGCGTCCCATGTACTGCATCCGCCCCCAAAAGCCCGTGGAGTCACCGCCACCAGCCGCTACTCACCCGTACCTATAAAATATGCAACCCTGAGCAAAATTGCCCAGTAGGTGAACACCAAAATAATGCGATGCATGCGTGCACATGTCCCCAAATCCCAATATCTCACATGACAAATGCACGCTCATTTTTCTCATATCTCAATACTCAGGGCCCTAGGTTAGACTCGGCACCTCGCGCGCAACATCACATCAATCATCCGGTCACACAGACTCGGAAATCACATTTCATGGCGGTGGGCACCCCGAGTCGCGTTTTCACGCTGTACCCGGGTAGATAGATCGATCACGTCTATCTCCCGCCTAATCTCATCTCATGACGGTAGGCACCCCGAGTCGCGCTCCCACGCTGTACCCGGGTAGATAGAACGATCACGTCTATCTCCCGTCAAGTCGAGCCATCCTACGACGGTGGGCACCTCAGGTTGCTCAAGCCTGAGTAGACAGAGAGATCACGTCTGTCTCCCGTCAGGTGCAACTACGAGTCTTAACCTCACAAATCTCAGCCAAAGAAAGGCAACACTCTCCCATCGCACAAATGCGATCAATACTCTCGTCATGACATGCCGTGGATGCATGAACAATTAATCGCAGGACATATCAAGTATATCCGAAAAACCCTCAAAATCATTAGAATATATAAAACGTACTTAAAATTCCGAGAACAGTAAATTATTTAAGACCCAATACTCCTTTATCAGTTGACCCGAGAAATTGGGTCCAAGCTTGAAAATATTTTATAAAAACTTTCAACAAAAATTAAAAGATTTGGCTTTGCGAAAAAGTTGGCGAAAACTTTAACTGGCGAAAAGCTTAGGTTAGCGAAAAGTAGCGAAAAGTTTTAGTTCGCGAAAACTCACAAAAAGTTGGCGAAAAGCTTGGTTCGCGAAACCTCACAAAAAGTGGCGATAAACTTGGTTCGCGAAACTCAATGAAAAGTGGCGAAAAGCTTTGGTTCGCGAAAACTGGCTTTCGGCCCGCGAAAACTAGTTTTCGGTCCGCATTTATTTCTTATTCGCGAACTCTCGGGCCCGCGAAAACTGGTTTTCGGCCCGTGATGTCTCACAGTTCGCGAAATACCTCAGCCCGCGAAAACTGGTTTGCGGCCCGCGAAAACTTTTTCCTCTCACATACCGAAAATCTTAGGCCCGCGAAAACTGATTTTTCGGCCCGCGAAAACTTTTTCCTCTCACAGTTCGCAAAATAACTGGCCCGCGAAAAACTTAAAATGGCCCGCGAAAATGGTTTTCGGCCCGAAAACAAGAAATCATACGAAAATAAAGAACAGTATACGAAAAACATAGTGTTCTTCAAATCTTCATATCTTCAACAAATTCCAGAAACTCATAACATAATTAAAACCCATATTTTGGGTTGTTAAACATCAATCATCACACATCGCATTTAATCACACCAAAAACGATGGTGATCCTTTCACCATAGATATACAGTTTAAAACATCAGTTTTTGGGTTTGTAGATTTCACCTACCTCACGTCCTAAGCAGTGTTTTAAGCAGATTTTCTTTGGTTGATGAAGATCGGAAGAAGCTTTTTGCCAAATTTCCTTTGTCTCTTTCTTCTTTTTCTCTCGCCTTCTTCTCCTTTCTCTCTTCCTCCTCTTATTTATCTCTAATGATGGTTTTTACTGCTTTTGTTCAGCAGGTGATGAAGCATGGACGTGTTTTTCCTCTTAAGCTAAGAAAGGTTCTTTTTTGTAATTTCCCTTCTTTTGTATCTTTCTTCATTGCAAACAGAGATTTCTCTATGAAAAATACGAATCCATCCAGTCCTTTTGGCCTAATTATTTTCCAGTCCCTCAAAGTTTTCCTTCTTTGTCGGGCTTGGGCCCAATTATTATTTGGGCTCAATTTCAAGCCCGCCCAAACTTATCTTTACCAATTTCGAAGTTTTGCGAAATCCCTGTATTAAATTTTTACGGGTATTACATTGCACGAGAACATAAGACACAAATAAAAGGGTTTTCAGCTTTGATACCGTGACGAAATTCAATGAAGATGGCAAGTTACGAACCCTTCGAATCCCCGGGATGTAGTATCCCCGGGATGTAGTATCCCTTTCCTAGCACCAAACGCTCACGAACGTGGCAAGATCGTCACGCCGGCACATCACTAACGTCGCGGCCGAGGCTTGCTTTGTGCGGCTAGGCCAAGCCACGGCCGTGGACTCCTCTTCATGCGCGGCGCGGTCACCGAGAGAGAGAGAGAGAGAGAGAGAGAGAGAGAGAGAGAGAGAGAGAGAGAGAGAGAGAGAGAGAGAGAACGAGAGAGTGAGATCGAGAGAGAGAGCGAGAGAACGAAAACCCTAGTTTTCTTCTTTTTGCCAAAATTGCATTAGTCATTTCAAAAAATGAAAAACCCCTATTTATATTAAGGGTGTTGGCCGATTTTTCTAGGTGGAGTGGGGAGAAAGTTTCTACCCACTCTAAGAAGACTTAGTCTACTGTTGACTTGGTCATCTCTTTCAAATTCAAACTCAAATTCAAATTTGAATTAATATATATCTAATATAAATTAATTTCCATATTTAGTATATTTAAATATATAATATCCAATATATATATTTAAATTATTTTTGAATTTTGTACTTTATAAAAATCGAATTTCATATATATATATATATATATAATATATATTTTTTATTTAATTTCAAATTAAATACTATTATTTTTCTAAAACAATAATAAAGAATTAAATCAAATTTAAATCATATACTAAATATTAAATATCCAATACTATATTTCAAAAATATTTCGTGAGGTGAAAAGACCATTTTGCCCCTCACTTGATTTAACCACAGTCAATCGAATCTCTTCGGCCATTTAGGGTTTCGTACCCAGCCTGCTCTTTTCTCATTTAGACGTTGTGTCGGTTGCCCTTTTTAAGCCCGACTCTCTTGGTTCGTCTCAACCGGCTCTGGGAGGAATTCAGGAGTTCGGTATTCACCTAGCCAGCCCCGTGGTACCGAATCGATCCCAAGTTGAGTACGAATATGATCTAATTCACGAACCGACCATAGATTGTCATCCTACGTATAAACCCTTTACGTTTGTCCCGGTCGAGTGAAAGTCACGCGTAGTCGAACTTACAGAACTCGATTCTATGATGTTCGTGTCGGTGACAATTACCAAACTGCCCTCCACGACTATCGTGAGTCAGTTTTGAGCTCTGGCAAGAGACTTAGGTAAATTCTCGCACATCGAAACTCTATAGGACGTTAACCTCGAATTTAATCAAGGCCGTAACGGTATAACCGGCAATCACGTCGAAAATTCAAGACCGTATTTCGTCGATGACCCATGCTACTGGCAATTCGGGCCTAGCAAACTAGTGACTAATCAAAACCTTAAGACCAACCCCGAGTTAACCCTTTCGGTCTAAGATTCACGTAGACTACTACAGTCAATCGATCGATCAACGACTTTACCAGCGTGTGATCGTTCGATTACGAGTCAGTGTCCAAATACAGACAATTCCCTGATTCGTCTTGTATCAAGTCGCGAGCTCCCACTTTCCAAGTGAACGGTTGACACAACCGTTTTGGACCCGTCGACAAACAAGTCATACTCATCATATCCAGCCACCCTACTGGAGACTAAGACTTGTGGACTCATTTAATACTACAGTGTTTCAACTTACTGGTGCACCCCTCTCTGTCACACAGAATCAGTAACTGAACTGTAAGTATTATGGTTTTATTAATTCGTCTTATTGACCTGACTGCAAGGTTAATTTATTAAGACGAACTAATAATATGCGTATGTATTTTTGTCATACTCAAATCGACAAGAATAAAAGTAATTCCATTATCAAATCATTCAATTACAAAGGTAAACACGACAAAATTACACTAAGTTTTATATAAACCTTACTAACTTAAACCCTTCTAAATATAAACTAACGTACCAAACAAGCATTAAAAGTTTTAAGAATTTTGAATCTCTTAAACTAAAAAATAAATAAATAAATTTATCGAAGAAACTACCGATGATCTCACCCATGATTAAAGAACAAAACCATCATTTATCGATTAGATTAAGTTTGGGATTTTTAGTACTATGTGGATAGTATATTGATTTAAAATATATCTAGGCCTGACATATCAACAAAAATTGCACTTTGGCATAGTGGTTAAATTTAGTAGCTTATCACTTACTTATTAGAGGAACTTGGATTCGATTCAGCCATACAAACATTTTTATATTCTTTTTAACGTTAAAACATTTTATTCTTTTTAACTTTTGTTATTTTTAAGTCTATTCTTTTTTAACTTTTAAACAACATTTTTTTATTCTTTTTATCTTTTGTTATTTTTAAGTCTTGAAAGATTTTTAATTAATGCTTCAACGAATATATCAAATTAATTTCCCATATCATATTACACTTGATTAAGTCTATATTTAATATTTAATTTAATTCTATTTTCATATTTTCTAATTATTTTCATAGCCTTATGAATTAACTTTTAAAGTTAGATTTATCTATTTAGTTATTTTTTGCTTTTTCATTTTTTTTAAAATTCAAATAAGTATTATAATTTATCTCTATACAATACGTTCATTGTGTTAGTTTGTCCTCTATTTTTTATATCATATTATTATTATTATATTAATGTTATATCTTACAAATAAAATGTTAGCTTCGCAATATCAATATCGTGACGTGTTGTCGTTGTTCGAGCTTCGTCAAAATTATTTGATTTGTCTTTCATAGGAAGAGGGTGAACGAAAATTAATGTTCTACATTGACCTCATCACCAACTCCCTATACACGGGCCCCCAGGCAATAAATTCCTAGATTCGCCCCTGCTTGGCTAAATATATTCTCCTATTTCCTCTCGAATATTATCAGGATATTCATTAATTAGCTTACGTATAGCGGGACGACTAACAATATCATCGTCGCATCGGTTTCTTCCTGCCCGCTTTTACAACAGATTTCATTCATATTCATGTCTTTTGACGATGAATCAATGCTCTCTGTTTAGATTTCTTCTGAAAAAAATTTATCGACGTCCCCGTAAAATAAAATAATAATGTAATCACTACAATGAATAAATTAATTTCTTAAGACAAAATTAGAATGCTTAAAAAATTTTTTACTTCAACACCATATTTGCTGTGCAGTGTTGATCTGGTTAAATATTAGGATCGTTTTAGATATAAGTGATAGATAATGGGTTTTGTTTATATTTAAGTAAAATTTATTTTTAAAATAGAATTGAGTCATACAGAAATAAGCTCAATTATATCTTCTTTACTTTATCTTTCATAGTAATCCCAATTAAAACAAAACAAAAACAAAAAAAAATAGAAAACAAAAATAAGGTTTTAGGTCTTCTAACTTCTTCCTCGTCCTCGAAGGTCTCCCACTATTCTTAGCATATATCCTTCGGACGGCGGCCGAGGGATCGGCCAACCCCTCTAAGTCCCTGTGGTTCTGGACAGTTCGGTTGAATTATGCTTTATGTTTTAAGATTAATATAACATTATATATGCTACATTTTTTCCCCACACCCTTATTTACATTTATCTCTCTTCTCTTTGAAATCAAATAAAACACACCCACACACACAATATTGATCCTAGATCCATTCGCTATAGTATAGATTGACGAAATACAAATAATGGGAGACAAAGAAAGAACGAACGAACAAAAGAGAAATAATATTTGCCCATCAATGAAAGACTTGAGGAGATGCATAAAACTCCCCCTCAATAAACATTGGTCTGAGATCTTCTTCTTGGCTCATGAACTCCAATGGGAATGAGACAAGATGGCCTCTTACTGATGATTTCAGCTTCTCCATTGGGTCCATAACCGAGACGACTTGGCCATTTTCGTGCAGCTCGAGTTTCTCTGGCGCCACCCCAAGGTCCGTAGTTGTACTTGTGTGCTGATTCTGCTGTTTCCAGTTGCTCATGCTTTGCCTAAGCGCAGATCTTAATGGAAAGAAATGAGTTTTAGATATATTTCTATCTTTATGATGTGTAGTACACCTCACATGCACGCACACACACACACACAAAAACACACGCGCGCGCACATATGGTACCTGGAGCGGATGGTGTCGTTGGGAATGCAAGAAAAGACATCTTCGAAGATCTTTGAATTCGACTGCAATAGGAATTTTTTACTTGCTCAATACACAACTTGAGAAATGCATAATAGATCATACAAGTCGATAAGTAGATAAAATGAATCAATGCAACACAAGAAAGAATATAAGGCTAGGTAAGCACAATTCCTAACCTTAGCAATTTCTAACCAGAGGTCTCTGAACGTTGTCTCAGCTATGGGATCCATGATTTGGGCAGCCTGGAAAAGGATAAAAGGCTCTGTGTTACTGAATCTTGCTACCATATATTAATGATAAAAAGAAAAGGTTACTTAATAAACCAAAATTGTCGCACAAATTGAAGTTCCTTTTTTTTTTTTTTTTTTTTTAATTTTATTGCTCAAGAGTATATTTTCACCTGTTGCGGAGAGAGACCAAGGTGCTCAGACCACAGGTTTAGTCGAAGACTGTGAGAGAATTTTCCAGCCTTCCATGGCTGCCCATTCATAGATGACTCAACAAACTCTTTATCTTTGATAAGGATACCAATCTGTAGAACATAAAATTTCCAACACTTATGATGGGAGTGATATAGTTAATCTATCTACATTATAGTAAGATGCCACGAATTGTCTTACCTCTGAGTCTCTGGACCCGAGAAGACTCCGATCATTTATGTTTGAAGATCCAATCAAAGCACATCGGTCGTCTATTATAATCACTTTACTGTGAACATAAATCTGTATGATAGAGAGGTGGCTTAGAATAGGTTCATCAGGAAGAAAGAGGTTATCGTTACGAGAAAATTTTAATGAAAGAGCTTTATAGAGATAAGAAGGTAGAGAAAGGAAGGGTGAGTTGAGCAAAATATACCTGGCTGGTTACAACAGGACCACCTTCATGAAGTCTTCCATACGTTCTTAATCCAAAGAAAGATATATACTCATGTGCTAAAGGACCCAACTTTGAGGTAAGCTTTTGCAATATCGAAGTTTCTCCTCTGCAAATGGTACGATATTGCCAATGCATTATTGCTCTAACGGTAGCTGCACCAACATCATCAACACCCCCCTGTTCCAATAAAAGTTTGAATGAAATTGAAAGCTTTGGCGGAGATTGAGACATTTTCTTTTAATATTGAGAAAAATGCTACCTGAAACCCGGGTAAGAGTGGAATGACAACTATGACCCTGAAAGACTTCCCCTCTTCATGTGCCCGCATTATGCGTTTGTATATCGATTCTAGGACACGGTTTTGTATAACTTCATCCTCTGAAAGACCGGATATGAAAAACTGATTCTGGAAGCATGGGATGGGAAAGTAATGGCATCAATATACTTGCGGTAGTTGAAAATTAGATGTAAAGTTGATAATAAAACTTGATATGCAGGAAAAGAGAGTTTCTATTTACAAATTTTAAAAAATTTCTCATTCACCTCAATGTATACAAAGTGTTCTGCTTCCTCAATGAGAGAACAATAAGCTCTATGTATGCTGTCTTCAGTTTGGCTCGTTCCAGCAGACCACTGGCTCACACTTCTGACAACCTGTATGATTAACGTATAAGGATGAGGCAGAAAAGAATGAATTTTACCATAAGCCAGAACCAGAATATGCTATATCATACTTAAAAGAACAATTACAGTCCATGATTATCCAAAATTATAGTTGGTTTAACAATATTTCAGATTGTAGACAATATCAACAAAGGATTGTCATGACAAACCTGACACTCGCATAAACTAGGAGGACCAACTTCGGCAACTTCATTGACTGATATATCCTTGAAATGTTGCTCTTGTTCTTCCCACCAATAATCTTTGACTTCCAAATCATATTCGGAAGCTTCGGTCAATGTTGAGGTTGGGATGAAGCCATCATCAATGACATCAGTCTTATTAATTGCATCAGAGTTTGGGCCATGAGATATATTTTCCTTATTTGCATCATTTAGATCAATTGCTTCCTGAGGCAAAAGCAATGGGATGTTCTCAGGTGGCGTTTGTTGCGGAGAAGAATCTCCCATAATTTGTTCCTCAGATTTAACATCCGAGATCTTCTTTTCAATGTCTATCTCACTGCTCTTTCCCATGTAATGTGGTAACACCATATGATGCTGAGGGATGAGTAAAGGAATCTTCCATTCATTTGGTGCTTTGCTTCTCTGGATCATCAATCAAATAAAACATATCAATAACTACTTTGCTTATCCTATATCTTAGTGACTGAAATTTGTGTCGGAAATCATAAAAATGTACAAAAAATGCAAACCTTTGCATGGTTCCAGCGCTGAACAAAATGCCTAGCTATGTCCCTACAAGAAGGTCCCCAAATAGCACAATGAACATCATGCCATGGCATTCGAGGATATTTTTGTCGATCTAATTCGTCTTTTAGGGCGTCTTCCCAAGAATTTGGTTCTGATTCTCTGCAGAATCCATAGAGAAAGGGGAAAATTGATATTACTTACTGCAACAAACACTAAAGTCAAAGACCCGATTCTGACTTCATCTAATCTAAGTTACCTTGGATTGTAGTAGTCCTTTCCAGGCCATACGGAAGCAGGGTAATCACCTATTTTGTGTTCGGTTGTGTCATAACGGCCAAAGCATAAATCAAGCCCGCCAATAAAGCAAATTTTGTGATCTACGATAACAATTTTCTCATGGTGAGACCTGCAAGTGCCACACTATCAGTTTCCTCAGTGAAGAATAGCAAGTGAGTGTGTAGATGATACTTTAATACATAACTAAACCTAAAGAGATGTATATATAGAAACTGAGAATCTAAGAGTTGGCAACAGCATACCATAAATAGATGCCGGTTGACAGATGATCAGGATACCGCAAAACCCTAACGTTTTCGTGAATGTTAAGAAGCTTCTTCTTGCTATAAAAGCTATTAATTTTTAGAGCAAGAGAAACTTCCTTGTAGAGAAGAATGTATATCTGCGCATAAATCAAACATGAGCCTTTCTACAGTTGTGAACTACTATTTTCAGAAATGCAAGAAAGTTCTTGACCAAAAGAAACAAATTTGAATATTACTTGCATCTAAAAGTAAAGAAAGTCAACAGTTCATTCAAAATTTTCCTTTACAACAGCCAGAGAACAATAGTTGCATCTCTATATATGACTGGCAGTTTGTATCTTCTAATCAATGACAGAAAAACTAATCATTTATTGGGTCAAGTTCTTCCCAAAGTAATAATTGAAAAGACCATGGAGAACAGAAAGAGTATGTAAGTTCTTACCTGAACTCCTTGCTTAGCTTTAGCCTCCAATAAATAATCTAGACGGGATAGGTTGTGGTCATGAAATGGCCGTCTTAAGAACAATTCAGGGCAGAGCCACCATCCCGTTATGTATATCTGCATGTTACCACCAGCTAATTAGATATCTAGAATCCCAAAATATTATTTAACTTATATAATCCAATTTAAGGTACTTACCTCGGATTTTGCATTCTCTATTGACAAAGCAATTGCTTCAAACGCTGCTTTCCCATCTATAAACCACTGAGCTTTGGTTCCATCATCAATATGTCCTCTAACAGGGGCATATGAATTAAAGCGATGAGGATGAAACCAGCTTTCAGACTGCTTTGATCCAACCATATTAATTGCAGAAACCCAGTCTTGCGCCTTAGCATGGTTAGGAGTTCTTATTTTTATGTCTCTGTTGCTGCAAGAAACCTTTTTACCATTTGAAAAATTAAATATTATTAGTAGCTTGCATTGTTCGATATATATGACACACCCCGAAAAACATGCAACAGCCAGACACAGATGATCTAAAACACTATTTTTGAAAAAGAAAACTCAATATACCATTTACCCATAAAAAGGACCAGCGCTTAATTTCTTTTTATGTTTGTTCTACAAAGCAAAGGTTAGTTCCTCGGTCTATTTTCTTCTGTAGGCAAAGCAACTCAAAGTTGATATATTAAGTATTGCACTTACCTATTTTCCCCTCTTCTCATCTCCATTTATCAAATTGAATTATATCGCATAACTAGGAATAGCCCCACCAAAAATATGTATAAATAACAATAACTTCAGATCTGATTAGAAGTTAATTTGCCCAAACTAGCCAGTAAAGAAGGAGACCTGAAATGCATGGCGCAGTGGATTTCTCTCTTTAACTACTTTTGCCAAAGATATTTCTGCATCATCTCCTGTAGCATGTGAATCCGGTAGCACATCAAATATAAATATATCGAGAAGTTTGGTATCGAAATGGTTTGGAAGGAAAGCCATGAATCCAGGTTTCAGGACAAGCCATACCTAAATTCAAATAAGAAGGATCTTTTCTTAAATTAATTCTTAAAGTAAATAAAAAGAAAAAAAGAAAAAAGAGGATTCAAGATTTAGCAATGTAATGATCATGCAGAGGAAAGGTAACTCATAAATGGAGTGTAGATAGAAACATATGATGATGAAATGGGAGATAGTTTCACTTAACAAGGGGTCTCAATGCCAAAGAAAAAGGGAAACAAAACCATTCATCATTCTGTTTCCCATTCTATAGAACAAGGAAGAAGATTAAAATCCATAAGGCTAGCTCAGTTATCTTCCGTGCTCTTAACAACACTTACTTTCCTCCAGTTGTTGCCACAGCAACCAAACGAATGACACAGACAACATGCTGAACATGTATTATCCGCTGTGGACACTTCCAAATCATTAATCGTCACATAACCTTCTTTCAGCTTCGGACCGTACTCTTGCGAAAAAGATAATGTAGACACCTCCAAGAACTTGCATACCTATAATGGAAATGATATTTGGTTAAATGATTGGGGGTGCTCAGATACATATACACTACAACTGTATCATGAACATATTCGATGCTCCACACCATAATTTCGATATGTAGAACTTGCATTATAGAAATATCATATCCTGAAGCTGCAATTTAGGTGGGTTTGCTTCGTACCTCTCTTGAATTTACAATATCCAAGTTCCCCAGAAAATGATTCAGGTAACCTTGCATGGCAGATTTTGCTTTATCAGAGATGCTCTGCTGCTTCCCAATAGATGGGCGAATGACTGACAAAGCTGCTCTTGAAGGTACAGATCTATACAAGAGATCAGGTCGCAAAATGTAAACTTGAGATGAGACATATTCATCCAGAAATTTGAAAAAATTAAAATCAAGTATTGGAATTTTAATCACCTGTTTTTCGAACTATCATCGTTGTATATTGGCACAGCTCCATCATCAGGCTCATCTTCATCGCGCACTATAGTTCCATGATCTCCCAATCCTATGTTATTTAACCATTCCCTCACCTTTCCGAGAAACACCAACAATAATAATTGAGAAGGAAAATAGATTTAATAAACAAAAAGAAATGAAAATGAAAGCAATTTCGAAAAATCGTATTCAGTTAGAATAGGTAAGAAACCGAAATGGAAGCGTAAAGCTAGACATTCAACCATCAAATCAAAGCTGACGCGAAAAAAGAGAACCTGATCATGCTTCTCATGGAATTCTTTGATTATTGCACGCTTCTTCAATGCTAGGTGCAAATAAATTACTTGAGAAGCCTTCTTCGATAATTGCCACTTGAACTGTCAAGAAAAATACCAAACAAGGAGAAAGATTAATAAGTTATGCCTAATGACAAAGCATATAAGACAATATGAAAAGCATCCACATTTAATGTTACCTTTTAAATGCAGCTATAAGTTCATGATAAAAGAGGAAGGAAACAAAACAGCGGAAACGAATGCCAGCCGAGACAGAAAAAAAAAAAAAAATCAATCCTAAAATTTGTTAAATTACACGTGTTAGAAAACTTATATTAGACGACAAATATGAATATCGGTAAAAGCATGGATCAGAACCTATTTGATCAAACGTAACTCACAATCTCTCTGTTTCGGTCAATATAGAACATTTCCCTAGCAACTCACATAAGCTCATTGTTGGAAAGCACGGCGAGGGAATTACATAAACTCAGACCCGTATAACAATGAGATTAAAAGAGGAATCATACTCTCTGTGTATGGCGACGTAGTTACACTCTATATGGCTTCAATAAATCAGAAAACTGTTCTCAAGAGAACTTCATAGCGTATCGTTACCTCCAACACACGAGTTTATATCACAAACACGAAGAAAATCAACCTAGATCAGAGCCTCAAATATACATATTTAATGACACACATTGACTATGCAATTCATATACACAGTTATTCAACATTGGGTTATTCTTCTAGGTAAGAATCAACCCATAACAACCATTTGCTGCCATCCTGAAATGAATTACTAATTTGCAATCAAGTAAAGGTACTTGAAGAAGGCTGATTATTTTTGCAGAGACAATGATCAATCCAAGTAAATTAAACAAATTATATAACATTTGCTCTTATCAACAACCTCAGATGCTTTTATTAATCCGAAAATAGTAATAAAAATACAAGCTAGCTGATGAAAATCATTTCGGTCAAAACTTGAAATTCTTTGCATTGAACCAATATTTGATTTTCCGAAGCTCGACCCACCTAATTTTGATTCTCTGCTCAGATACACAACACAACACACAATTGCATGGATTGATGTTTTTTTATGAAATGGGGGAAAAAAATTAAACAAAAACGAAAATGCTATCACGCTCAAACGAAAACAACCTGCTTGTACGTTAGCTCGATGGTGTAGGACAAAAGCAGCGGCGTGATGTCACTCGCATCGGGGCGCGAAACCGCCACAATCCTCGCCGTAGGCAGCTCTTCGAAAATCCTCGGCGCATCCCCGTCTCCTCCTTGCCGGAGCGATTGGGACGGCGAGAACGCCGGGTAGCGGCCGCCCGAAGCGATCAGTCTCTCCCTCAACATTTCCTAAATGACAGAAATGCCCTAGCTTGCTTGCATGCGATCGTGGAGCCCCGAAAAGGCTTCACCGTCGCCCACCAGAAGCAAGAGAGAGACAAACACATCAACAAAAAACTGATGGCTTTCGGATATATAATAATTTCACAGGCATGGAATCTTCCCTATGGTATAGCCGTTATGCGAGGGAGGGGATTTGCTACGCTACGACATGGCGCATGGGCCGTTGGTGGACTCAGCTTATCACGATCTGACACGTGGCAAGTGAAGGTGTAATTTTTGTGAGGGTAATTAAATCAAGAGGATGAAAGTAACGGGGGAATTAAGTACCTTCTATATTTGTGCTTAAAATAGAAATATATAATATTAGTAGTTATAATTTATAATATATAATAGATGAAATAATATTTAGAAAAATTTGTAAGGATATAAATATAATAAATAAAAAAATTGAGGAGTATAATATTAATTACACATGTTAAATAAATTATAAAAAGAAGGTTTAAATTGTAATAAATTTTACACATCAATCGATAGTTTTTATTCACCCTGACAATTAATATATGGTATAGATAGGTAAAGATCTAAGGTGTATATACAAATGAATCCATAGATAAAAGAAATTTTAAACACTCACAGGGGCTAACTGGTAATTTCCTAATTTGCAAGTCCTAATTTGAAGTATCAAAATAGAATATCCATGTTGGCTAGTGCTCTCCAATAAGAATATGCTATTGATACCAACACCATATCCCAAATTTAGTATTATTAACTAATCGACCCCACAAATTAATATAAACCTCACTTTCCACCTTACGTAAGCAAACCTCGTTTCTCGCTTTGCTTGCTACCTTTGTTCGTTTAATTCTTGCACGGATTAATTAATTAATTGTCTTTATATATTTAATTAATAAAGAGTGCTATTAAAAAAATCGTTGTCCATGCACAACCCATTATTGTCCCATTCTCCAACCCACAGCCGAGCGATTCTCATGAAATAATCAAAAATCATAGAACTCGGGTCAGTCTGATCCGCGGGTTGCACGGTCCGAATCCACAGACCGACCCATCGAACACCACTAGTCCAAATGTGCCGTAGACAAGGTCCGTCGGTTGCAGTGAACGTTCACAATGATTTGGTTTGGTTTCGGCAATGTGAATTATAAAGAACGTAATAAGTTTTTCAATGATGATTGGAAGCTCGAATCATATTGAGTTCGTTAAAAGTGTTACATTTGGTATTTTAACGGTTAAATATTCGATGAAACTTTCGACGGTCCGACGAGGGATGAGGAATATGAATAAGATGAAGCTGTACGGCGGCCGTTCAAAAAATCTCAGGTTCCACAGTGTACATAGGATAATTGACAAGGCGGTAATAATCACCCAAAAGATCATATTTGAGGCTATGTTTTCGAAAGGCGATTGACGGAAATAAAAGAGAAGATATATTTTTCTTTTTTCGACTCAAAATATCGCCAATCAACCGACTATAAACTTACGCCACACTCCAATTTTTTTCTGGAGTTTACCAAAAAGAAAAAAAAGTCTTTGAAAAATTTACCTTTTTTCTACCTGAATAATTTCACTATGATTTACGTTATGGTGCGAACATAATAATAATAATAATAATAATAATAATAATAATAATAATAATAATAATAATAATAATAATAATAATAATAATAATAATAATAATAATTATAGGCAGGGGCATGCATCTTCTATAGGTATATTGTAATTAGATCATTTTCATTAACATTTACATAAAATGAATGAATAGCAGCTTATCTGATTCTGCTTTCAAAATAATAGACAAAATGGAAAGTATTTCAGTTTACCAATTTATGTGATTGTTCTTCAGTTGATTGTCCAGTTTCGACACTTGCAGTGAACCTTGGCCAATGCTGCCATGTAGTCGTCGGACCTGAGATCGACAAACTCAATTAACGGCGAAAGTAATTAACGAAAATGCGCAAGTAATTAAAAAAGCCAAAACAAGCATTTGCATTGCAAGGCACTTAATCAAGAACAAAAAATAAACGTAACAGCGAATTTGAAACCAGACCTCAAGCCATAAGGAGATTTACAAGCTCCAATCAAATGACCTTTCGCTTCATCGCTCTTATTCTGCTTAGAAGAAAAGGAAGACAATGACTTCTAATCAGTTTTATGGATGGATATCATCTTTTTTATTTAGTAACTAACGATATAATATAAGTAACTTTTAAATCCGTATAAGTTCAGAGGAAATTGAACCTGAGATTCGTAATAGAGGCCAGCATACAGAGAAGCGTAGAAGTATTCGTTCTCACGGCCACTTGCAAATGTCTCAACGAGCTGATTGATGGAAAAAGGAAATAACCGTGTTAACGAATAACTTAAAAAAGCTCTCTTTAAATGCATGGATACTTTCACGACATGCAATACAAACGACGGATGCTTCGTTCCCTTATCGAAACTCGCTCAGTAATCTATCCAAGCTTAACAGTATATTATGATTGTCATCATCAGTATTACAAAGATAGAAACATAATCCTGTATGCATTAAGTATGCAGATTAAGACAGGCTCGATGTGGTTGTAATATAAATAGACAAAGCAGACCTAAAAACAAGTTGAAACATATAATTACGGATACTGACGAGTCACTGACCTTTTCAGGGTCACCCCCGTCTTTAAACATAGTGTAGGCTTCCGGCATCACAGGTCGGGGATCCCTACCAACCTGCATTTTTATTACAGGAAAATGAATTGCAATATAATTGAGGGTTGGTGCCTTTGCTGTTATGACAACCTTAGCATCGAGGGAACACACATAAGTGATCGATATTAATGGCAGCTCCGACAAATCCTAAAGAAAGGTAATAAAGACGAATTATCGGATGTTTATCTACCTCAAGGAACCTCATTCTTGCCTCGTGAACTCCGTACAATTGAGCTTCGCAAAGAAAGCACCATATCGACTCCTCAGTGTCGTTAGGATTCTCAGCCACGTCTATTCTGAATTGCTCTGCACCTTCTTCGTATCTAGCGAACCGAACGGCAACAGAGTAAGTAAATGAATGAGGTTTTCTCAAAACGGCAGCAATTAAAGAACGAAACAAGAAACTCAAGCAATTGCATAGATACCTATCTAGATAGTACAGTGATAAACCCCTCTGCCAAAGATCTGATTACCTAACAAAGAAATTTCAATCCACAACATCACCACAGATAAAAAGAAACTATCACCAATAAGAATAATTGCAAAAATTAATCCCAGAAAGGACACATAAAAGTTACACGATTTCTGGCGAGGATCGAGCTCGATAGCCTTGTCAAACTCAACCATCGAACCCTCAACATCACCCTTTCGGAAAATCAACAGCAGGCATCGTCAGACACAACATTGACATCACAAATAGAAACTTAGGATGATGATGCAGCACTGATAGAGACTAATTGATTACGCATATGCACTAATATACCTCCCTGAAGAGCGACATCCCACGTCGTATGGCAAAGAGAGCTTCGCGAGCATTGTTGCTGCCTCCTCCGGTTATCGCATCCCAAATGCCAGAAACTCGAGCGACGAAAGGCTTTTCACTACTCCTTATTACAGAGTGATGACTTAATATATTGGTGCATGCGTATCCACCACCACTTACAGAGAAGGCAAGCGTCTGCGGTAGGCATTGAGTTATCGAAGAAGAAGAAGAAGAAGATCGTTGTAAGGAGAAGCTAAGGATCAGACTGGAGATAGAATGTGTGTGCGCCATTTTTCCTTTTTTTCGTTTGCTACAATTTTAATCGTTTTAAGCATTTTCTTATGAGCATGGACGCTGCTCTGGGCCCAATCTTCTTATCTTTGGGCCGATACCTAATTTGAGAAACACTATCTATCTCAGGCCCAAGCCCAACTTTGTTGAGTGATGCATAAACATGAGTTGTGTCCTTACTTCGTATGGTCGTGTCGTGAGTCGTGACTGTGTACGACTTTTCTTTCTTTTTTCGATCTTACAGCAATATTCTTAGTATTACCAACTTAAAACTAAATATTATGACTCTGTTATAAAATATTTATTTTATATTATATAAATTTTTGTTATTATATTTATATATAGATAATGATATAATAATGAGAGAGAGAGAGTGAGAGGAATCACGCAGATAATTTACTTTTTGTGTGTGTTTACAATGAAGACTACAAGCCTATTTATAGGCAAGATTTTGGCCCAAAATTAAATTCATCGGGCACGAATTGACATTCACTTAATAATATATTTATAATACTCCATTTAAAGAGTAATCTTTCTGATCCGATGATATTAGTTACCTCGTTAAAATTCTTACGAGGAAAAACTCAGTGGGATAAAAACCTAGTGAAGGAAAAAAGAGTGCAGCTCATATTATCTCCCTCTGATGTAGACATCACTCGAGATCCCTAAAGCCTTCGAAATCCAATTAAACAAACAAGTTTCTCGAATATTCTTGGAGGAAGTGCTTTAGTGAGTAGATCTGCAAGGTTGTCACTTGAACGAACTTGTTGTACGTAATATCGCCAGTTTTTTTAAGGTCATGTGTATAGAAGAACTTTGGTAATATATGTTTCGTTCTATCACATGTATCCTTCCTTTAAATAAGCGATACATGCTGCATTATCTTCATATAAGATTGTCGGTAGTAATTTTTCTGATAATATCCCACAAATTTGTCGTATATGCATAATTATCGATCGTAACCAAACACATTCTCAACTAGCTTCATCAATAGCTAAAATTTCTGCATGATTAGATGAAGTAGCTGTTAAACTTTGTTTAACTGACCGCCATGAAATAGCGGTTCCACCATCTAAATAAATAATCCGTTTGTGATCCAGTATTATGTGGATCAGATAAAAATCCAGCATCAACATATCCAATTAAATCTGTCTTGGATTTATTAAAATAGAACAACCCATATCAGTTGCTCCTTGAAGGTATCGAAAAATTCGTTTAACTCCATTTCAATGTCGATGAGTCGGCGAAGAACTATATATTGCCAATAAATTTACAGTGAACGCTATGTCAGGTCGCGTATGACTCGTAAGATACATTAGTGCTCCAATAGCAATAAGATATGGTACTTTGGACTCGAGTAATTCTTCATCATTTTTACGTGGCATGAACGAATCTTTATTTACGTCTAAAGATCGAACGATCATTGGAGTATTCAATGGATGAGCTTTATCCATGTAAAATCTTTTCAATACCCTTTTCGTATAAGTTTCTTGATGTAAAATTATCCCATTCTTCAAATATTCAATTTGCAGTCCAAGACAGAATTTTGTCTTTTCGAGATCTTTCATTTCAAACTTCTTTTTCAAACAATCAATAGCTTTTAATAACTCTACAAGAATTCCAATTTTTTTATGTTGATTTCATCAACATAACTGCTATAATGACAAACTCATTTTCACGTCTCTTCATGGATATGAAGGGACAAGTTTGATCATTTTTGTATCCCAGTATTCACTGAGGCGATTATTCCACATATGTCCAGATTGCGTTATCCATACAATGATTTATTTAACTTAATTGAGTACTCATGTCGGAGTCCTGAATTTTCAGGCAATTGAAATCCCTTAGGAAGCCTCATATACATGTCACTGTCAAGTGAGCCGTATAAATAAGCAGTGACCACATCTATTAGACGCATATCGAGTCCTTCACGTACTGTCAGACTAATTATATAATGAAAAGTTATTGCATGCACCACATGGGAATACGTCTCCCCATAATCAATACCAGGTCTTTGTGAAAAATCTTGTGCAACAAGCCGTGCTTTATATCTCATAATTTCACTATTTTCATTTCTCTTTCTGATAAAAACTCATTTATATCCAACCGGCTTTACATTTTCTGGTATGCGGACTACGAGTCCGAAAACTTTTCGTTTCTCAACTGATTTCAATTCTGTCTCGATTGCATCTTTTCATTTTGGCCATTCATTTCTTTGTCTGTATTCTTTTACAGACGTTGGTTCGTGATCCTCATTCTCATTCATTTCATATAGCACTACGTTAAATGGGAATTTATCATCAATGTTGACTTTTTCTCGGTTCCATCTTATTCCATTTTGGACATAGTTTATCGAGATCTCTTCATTATCATTATTTTCTGAACGTTCATGTATCTGAGATTCATTCTCATAATTATTTATGCATGTGGACTCTTCTAGAGTCGGTAAATCCTCGACCATTCTTATAATTTGCTTCTTTTCTTTTTCGAGGATTTTTATCTTTGGAACCCAATGGCCTATCACGCTTCAGTTGTGGTTTAGGCTTGATAATATTCTTTGTATGTTCTGCAGGAACATCGATTTTCGCAGGAGCATTAACAGCTGATATATGTGACTTAATCATTCTTTTAATGTCAGTGAAAATATCTGGCAGTTGATTGGCTAAACCTTGTAAATGAATTATCCTTTGAACTTCTAGTTCGCTTTCTTCGTTTGAGGATCGTAATGATTTAACGACAATTCATTCCATCTTATATTTCCTTCCAGCTGTTTTTTTTCTCCCCCTAATGTCGAAAAATTTAATTCATCAAAATGACAATCGGCAAATCTAGCCGTAAATAGATCTCCAGTTAAAGGCTCTAAATATTTTATTATCAATGGAGACTCAAATTCGACATATATTCACATCCTCCTTTGAGGTCTCATCCTATTGCATTGTGGTGGAGCAATTGGAACATATACCGCACATCCAAAAATTCTTAGATGGAAAATATTTTGTTCCTGATCATAAATCATTTGTATCGGAGAGATATCATGAAAACTTATTGGATTGATGTGGGTTAATGCCGCTGCATGTAATATTAGCATGTTCCCAACAAGACGAGTGAAGTTTCGACTTCATTAATAATGGTCTTGCAATTAATTACAGCCTTTTAATCAACGATTCTGCAAGACCTTTTGCGTATGAACATGTGGCACGGGGTGTTCAACATCAATTTCAATAGACATACAATAATCATTAAATGCCTTGGAAGTGAATTCTCCGGCATTATCAAGGCGTATTTTCTTTATAGAGTAATCGGGAAAATGTGCTCTTAATCGAATCAACTGAGCAAGCAATATTGCAAAGGCTACATTGCGTATTGATAATAAATATATATGAGACCATCTAGTAGATGCATCGATCAATACTCTATAAAGTATCTAAATGATCCACATGATGGATGTATCGGCCCACAAATATCACCTTGTATACGCTCCAGAAATGCTATAGATTCATTTTTTACTTTCATTGACGATGGACGAATAATTAATTTTTCTTTAGAGTAAGCGACACATGATAATTCATTACGTTGAAGAATCCTCTAGTTCTTCATTAAGTGTCCATGTGAATTTTCAATTATTTTCAGCATGATAATTGTACTGGGATGGCCCAACCGGTCATGCCAAACAATAAACGTATTTTTATCAGTAAACTTATGGTTTACAATGGCATATGATTCAATCGTTCTAAGATATGTGTAATATAGCACAGAGTCAAAAGATAATAATATTTCCACAATTTGTTTACCATTCAAACTTACTTTTGTAATGTGTAAATATTCGATATCTCCCTTTTTTGCAGTCTCAATGTGATATTTATTATATCGAACATCTTTAAAGCTTAATAAATTTTTTTGAGACTTAGGAGAATATATGACATTTTCAATTATCAGTCTTGTCCCTATGGAAAGTAAAACAGTAGCTCTTCCGGGACCTTTAATTATATTTGTGATATCCGATATAGTAATAACACTGGCTTTTATCATATTAATCTGATCGAAATATTTCTCATTTTTCAAATTCGTATTAGTCGTTGCACAGTCTGCAAGACATAATTCTCCGTTTCACATGCTTGCATCCATAAGATAAATATTATTCACTATATCGTACGAGATGTTCGGCGGAAGTTGGTGTCGACGACGGAGAGCGGTCGTGCTGATAACGTGTTATAAAATATTTATTTTATGTTATATAAATCTTTTGTTATTATAATATATATAATATTATATACATATATGATATAATAATGAGAGAGAGAGAGTGAAAGTAATCAGGTAGATAATTTACTTTTTTTTTTGTGTTAACAATGAAGACTACAAGCTTATTTATAACCTAGATTTTGGCGCAACATTAAATCATTGGGCACACACTTCGATGGTATTTATAATAGACTCGGTTTAGTTTACAAGATAATAAAATGTATATCATTTTCTTTATCTTGTCGTACAACGAGATAATAATTTTTTTTTCAACATGAATGAACGTTTAGTTTAATTTTTTTTTAAGACATTGTATTGTCATATTATCTTCTTTACTTACAAGTAAGAAAATGTTATATAATGTCAGACATGTAAATTTACAAATCTAAGCCTTAAAAAATAAAACAAGAGAGACGCTCCTCTTTGTGTCCTTAGTTTCATCGCGTGGACTCACTTCTACAGACGCTTTCCTGAGCTAACCATGCGCTTCCTCGGACCGGTCAGGACCGTTCATATTAATTTTTAGGTGCATTTTATTATTTTCCAGAGCCTTCAAAAAGTAGGGCACTATTAGGGATTCGACGAATGGTTTGATTGGGTTTTAAGAATTCAACATGATAATTGGTACTTCGTTGCGAGTTACTCGATTCAAGTGTTGTTGGATTCACTACGGTATGATGCTCTGATTGATAAAGAAAATACGATTCTATAATATGTTTTATAATACCTAAGTTTACCTATTTAGGCCAGGGATTGTTGGTCGTTTGAATATACCCGATGATGCGATTTATTTTAAATTCGCAGACTCAGGTATTATTATGTGTATTTTAGGAATTGTTTACTTATTCGTTATCAAACAATTACAATTCGTAATTTTTATTTTTTTGAGGTGTAATCCGAACAGGGATTACATCATGGTCAAATAATAGAATTACGGTATAACGCATAGAAGTGTTATTATCGTTATGCAGCACAAGTCTCTGTCAAAGTAATTGGTCCGAATAAGGCTAGTGTTGCTAAGTTGTAAACTGTTTGTAAAAATCGTGGGTACTAGTATTGGAAATGGTTAACCGTAACCTATTTGAACTACGATAACAAAACATCAAATCATATATCGTCCAACGACAACACTTATGATCAATCTCATGAATTAAGTGTTGACGTTATTGCCATACTCGAGGAATTGACCATATAAAGCATGAAGTTATGGAAAATAGAAGGGACGCAAAGAAGATAAGCATAGATCTTGAAATTATCAAGTCAACAATCATGGATGACCGATGAGATTTGAAAGAGGTGCGTAGAAGCATTTCCGATATGAAGAAGTGAGCTGTACTTGTAGTTTTACTCCAAATATATTTTGTGTTTTTTCAAGTAGATTGTAATATATATTAACTTTTAGAAGACTCTTCTATTAATATTGTGAAATATTCATGTGAACGTGTTTAAAATATGTGATATAATGTATCATTCTCAAATATTATGTATTTGTGCGTTAACCAACGGTATTACTCGTAAACTTCCCACTTTTCACTTGTAGGTGTTGTATCATGACTTTATGATAAATGTATTTATATAAGTTTATCCATCTTATAAATGCTTAATTGGCTTTATGATAAATGTATTTATATAAGTTAATTAGAGTCGTTTTGCATTATTTATTAGTACTTTACACTTAATTGGCTTTTATAAGATGTTACAACGACAATTAAGACAAACCGATAAAAAACGGAGCAAGAAGAGCGAGAATAAAAATGACACTGACTCACGCTAAGCGGTCCTCGACCAATAAACAACAAATATGAGAGTCCACGGGGTCATGCTAAGCGGTCCACGATCGTAAACAATTACCTCAACCTCAAACTTCAAATGCGTGTTATGTCCGCGACCAAATGCGTGACATGCCCGCGGTCGTAAACAACAACTAAGAGACTCTGTGGTCTTGCGCAATTCAATTCACCGTCGTATAAGATAACAGAGAGTTTACATAATTTGGCTCTATATTTTCAGCGGCCGTGAACACGGCCGTAGAAGATAGCAAAGAGATTATGTCTATCGGCGCTGGAATTGTACATGGCCGTGAATATAACTATTCATGACGTGAACGTGATCCATTAGCTTTAATCGAGCTCGAGCTCAGAGCTGAAAAAAGCTCGACGAGCTCGACATCGAGCTCAAATGAATGGGCTCAAGCTCGAGCCCAAAAAATGAGCCGAGCTCGGCTTGTTTACACTCCTAGTTTTGATGCATATTTTTTGAAAACATCCTAGGGGAGAATTATGAAATAATTAATTAATGTCGATGTTTTAAATAATAATAATATTAGTTAAGTTATTGATGATTATTATTGTATTAAATAATGATATGATTAGTTGGATTGTTGATGATATTAATATTGATGAGATATGTTGGATAATTGATTAAATTGTATTTAATATAATTAGTTGTAATAATAATTTTTTAATAGTATAAACAAGTGATTAAAGTTGTATTGTAAATTACACCAAATATTGAAAAGATTTCGTACTGCATCTCTCTCAAATTTTATCTTTATAAGCTTTATTTTCATAATAATATCACAATATACTATTTAACCATGTTGACCTTTTTGGTCGTATGTGATTAAGAGTTTTGATGATCCCATGTAATTAGAAGCAATAAGGTCTATAACTTAAGCAATTCGAATGTAATGTAGATACATGTTTAAGTAGGTGAAAATATTCGATACAATGCTCTTTAACGTTGTCTATATTTGTGATATCGAGTATGTGATTTTGTGCTTAACTGTTATATCATTGAAATCACTGAAATTCCATTGATATCTTGCTCGTAACATAGGAATATCATCATGAGATATATATGGAAAGTCGTTATGCTCCACATGGAATATATGGGAAGTAGTCATTGACAAGTTGTCTGTCACACTGTGCTTATATATGGAAATTCCGTGTGCTTTATATATGGAATACCATTCTGTGACATACATGGAAATCTGTTGTGCTATATATGGAAAATCTGTTACTCGATGAGAACTATATATGGAATATTCTGATCTGATTGAGATCTCCCTACATGGAAAGATATGCACTGATTTGATTTTGGATGATATCCATGAAATCGCCTAGATATGGTAGGTTATTCCCTGAGCTGAAATTTGTGAATCTATATGGAAATGAATCATGCTGATTGATCTTATGACCGTTGTGATATTTTATATTTGGCATGATTAGGATAATTGATACTCGATGAATGCATGGATTGTGTGCCGTATTGGGATATTATTTGAAACTAACTTTCCATGTGAAGTGTTGACCATTCGATGCTTATATAAAGAACAACACTTAGAATATCGAGTTTAAGACAGAGAGTGCAGAAGAAACGAAAATCATATAGCTGAGCTTACACTTGCGATCATATTCTGCTATCGAGCTTCCACTGGTGATATCCTTCTGCCGTTGAGCTTACACTTGCGAATCCGAGCGATACCATAGTGATTCCATCCTTTTGAAACCGTCTATTCTGTCTTCGGACTTGTGATTACACAAGGAGACGAGAGTGAAGTGTGCCTGCACGTGAAGGGAAGGATCGGTGTATCCGGGGGCCCTTCGGGAGCGAGCTGTGTCCAATCGGGGAGTGGTGATTCCCAGGGAACGACGTTGGAACGAAACTCGGCGTGAGGCAACCTAGCTGCGGTCTAGTATTCATTCCTGTTTCGGTTGTGTAAAGGGCTGTCGATCATTATTGTAACCAACTACGGTGACCAACTACGGTAACACAATAGTGATTGATTTAACTCTTGAGGAGCAAACCTCAAGGAGAGGATTAAACCCCAATTGGGGATATAACCTCTATAAAAATCTCTGTCTCACTTTACTTTTACAGTCATTTACATTTCTGTGAGACATAGCCAAAAACCTTTTAAAACCAAGGAGATAACTCCAGAAACGATTTCAAGGTTTCAAAGTGATAACGTAGATACTTAATCGTTCCTAGGATATATCTTAGAGATTGCATTGCTATCACGTTTTTCAAAGAAAAGGTTTTTGAAAGAAGAAGCATAATTTTTATAAGCCTAATTCACCCCCCCCCCCCCCCCTCTTAGGCATATTTTGAACTTCATTTGGTATCAGAGCTAAGGTTACTCAAACGACAGGCCTAACACGCCTGAGTAAAAGATCTAATGGCTTCTTCGAGTTTTGATGTATTTGCAGAGGGACAGTCCCATTCTAGGCCACCACTGTTCGATGGAACGAACTACGCTGTATGGAAGAATCGCATGAAGGAATTTCTCTTGGCTGTTGACTACGACCTTTGGGATATAATCACTGCCGGTCCGTACGCACCTCTGAAGCAAGATGGATCGTCAAAGAAAACTATCGAATACTCATTAGAGGACAAGCGTGGAATCTCACTGAATGCAAAGGCTAAAAACATGATTGCTTGTGCTCTTACGAAGGAAGAATACAATCGTGTGAGTGCATGTTTCTCTGCCAAAGATATGTGGGAAATGCTCCAAATTACTCATGAGGGAACCAATCGGGTTGTACAAGAAAGAGTAGCGCTTCTCACCCATCAATATGAATTATTTACTATGGAGGCTGATGAAACTATAAGTCACATGTATGCAAGATTCATGACCATTATCAATCAAATGTTCTCTCTCGGCAAGATCATTCCAGACAATGAGAAGGTCAGAAAAATATTGAGATCACTTCCAAGAGAGAGGAATGCCAAAGTAACTGCCATCTATGAAGCTAAGGATCTGGACAATCTTTCTATTGCCGAACTTATTGGATCACTCACATCATATGAGATGACTCAAGCCTCACTAAATGAGAAGTCACAAGTCAAAAATCAAAAGTCCATCGCCTTCAACACTGAGCAAGTAGAAGCTGAGTCTGATGAAGACGTTGAAGAAGAGGAGGACATGATGAAGGAACTTGCCATGCTGACTAAGAGATTTGAAAAGTTCCGACAAAGAAGAAAATTCAGAGGAAATTTCAACAGATTCCAGCAGAATGGCAATGGAATATCCTCGTCTGGAAACAACGCACAGAAATGCTTCAGATGTAACAAGCCAGGCCACTTTGCACAAAACTGTCCATCAGCAGATAATAAGAAGGCAAAGAAACAGAAGGCCATGGTGACTAACTGGGATGAATCCGGGAACGAGCAGACTGATGATGAAAACCTCGCTTACATGGCTGATGACGATCAGGTATCTTCCTCATCTACTATTAAAAGGATCAATATCTTAAATGAGTTATATGCTAACATGGATGATCTTCATGACAACACTTCCTCGGATTTTGAGATAGAAGAGAGTAAGGAAGAATTGTGTGAAATAATTCAGATTACTGATGAAAAGATTAAGTCGTTTAAGTCTTTAACAAAGAAACTAAGAAAACATCGAGATGACTTAGCAAGAGAGAAACATCAGGCTGATCTAGAGATTGCATGCTTAAAGAATGAGATAGATTCTATTAAGAAAGAAAGAGTTGCATGTAAATGTGAGGAACTTGAGAGGAACAATAGTGATATGTCTAGAGATATCATTGCACTTAGGCATTCCTTAGAAGAAAAAGAGCGCACTATCAGTAAATTTCTTGAAGGAAAACAGAACCTAGATATGTTATTAAACATTCCTAGACATGCTGAGAAAACAGGGATAGGATATTCCATGGAAGAAAAACAGGTTCCAGCAGCAGTTCCAAAATGTTTCTCCTGTGGTCAAGACGGTCATTACTCATACAACTGTTTCTTGAAAAGGACTGATAAGTCTAAGTATGTTTGGAGGCCAAAAAGGAACCCTGATGGTATCCCATCGAAGGATAACAAGAAGATATTCATAAGATCACATTGCTTGACGAATGATATATCACACGTCAACAGGAATTACTTTGCTGCTAACGTTTTAGGACCCAACAGACATTGGGTACCTCAGAAAAATGTTAATTCCTGCAGGTACAAAGAAGAAATTCCAGCAAGAAGAACAGGTGGTACCTCGACAGTGGGTGTTCCCGCCATATGACAGGTGATATCAGTAAGTTCGTGTCGTTAAAAGCGTGTGATGGAGGATATGTATCATACGCTGACAACACGAGAGCTAAGATCATTGGTGTCGGCACTGTTGGTAACTTGTTAAATACCACTATTGATGATGTTTGGCTAGTTAAAAATCTAGAGCACAACTTAATAAGCATTAGTCAATTATGCGACAAAGGTTATTCAGTTACTTTTGAAAATGATAAGTGTTTAGTTAAGGAAGGTAGCAATGTTATCTTGAGTGCATCCCGACATGGTAACATTTATTGTATTACTCTTGATGATATCACTAACCAGAATGTCAAGTGTCTAGCAGTCACGCAGGATATCACATGGTTATGGCATAGGCGCCTCGGACATGCAAACATGGAACTGATATCTCACATAACCGATAAGGAATTAGTAAGGGGCGTTCCAACTATGAAATTTACCAAGGACAAAACCTGTCGTGCATGTCAAATGGGTAAGCAGATTAAGTCATCCTTCAAGGTAAAAAATGTGATATCTACCTCCAGACCTTTGGAACTACTTCATCTTGACTTTTTGGTCCCGTTCAAACTATGTCATTGCGAGGTAAACGATATGCCTTTGTTATTGTGGATGATTACTCTAGGTACACATGGGTATTATTTCTTGCACATAAGAATGAAGCATTAGAGAACTTTGCATCATTATTAAAGAAACTTGAAAACGAACAAGGGAAGAATGCATGCAAAATCCGTAGTGATAATGGGCTGGAATTTGATAGTAGATTATTTGCATCTTTCTGTGATGAGCATGGGTATATCCATAATTTCTCAGCCCCCATAACCCCTCAACAGAACGGAGTGGTAGAAAGGAAAAATAGAGTGTTACAGGAGATGGCAAGAACCATGCTAAATGAATATGAAATTGCTAAACACTTTTGGGCTGAAGCTGTTAGTACTGCATGTTATGTCTCTAATCGTGTCTTTCTTAGGCCAATACTAAAGAAGACTCCCTACGAACTCTGGAACGGTAGAACTCCAAATATAGGTTATTTCCATGTATTTGGGTGCAAATGTTTTGTTTTAAATGATAGGGATAAAAGAGGAAAGTTTGATTCCAAGGTGGACGAAGAGATATTTCTAGGATACAGTCTTCATTCCAAAGCCTATCGTGTATATAATAAAAGAAATATGACTGTTCAAGAATCTATTCATGTTATTTTTGATGAAATTCCTACCGCAGATGCTACTAATGAGGAAGGTATAGAATTGCCTCTTGTAGATTTACAGGTTACTGATGGAACTAAGGACGAAATTCCAAAGGAAGAAAATGCTGAAGCAACGGAACCAGAAGTTCCAAATGAGAATCATCACAGAAAATTTAAGCATGCTTCTAGTCATCCAACTGATCAAATTATAGGCAATATCACTTCTGGAATCAAGACCAGAGCAGCTGCACGCAATCAAGATACAGAGGAATCACCTAATGCACTGCTATCCATGGTGGAACCACGGACTATCAATGAAACTCTCAGTGAGGAATCATGGGTTATCGCTATGAAAGAGGAGTTATCACAATTCGAAAAGAGCCAAGTGTGGACCCTTGTAGAGAGACCAGATGGGAAGTCTGTAATTGGAACGAAATGGGTATTTCGCAATAAACTGGACGAAAACGGTGAGATCACCAGAAACAAGGCCAGGTTAGTTGCAAAAGGTTATTCCCAAGAAGAAGGTATAGATTACGAGGAAACTTTTGCTCCCGTTGCTAGATTAGAATCTATACGCATCTTACTTGCATATGCATGCTTTAAAAGATTTAAACTTTTTCAAATGGATGTGAAAAGCGCCTTTTTAAATGGTTTTATAAATGAGGAAGTTTATGTCGAGCAACCTCCTGGTTTCGTAAAAGAAGAGTTTTCAAATCATGTTTTTAAATTGAATAAAGCTCTATATGGTTTGAAACAGGCTCCTAGGGCATGGTATGATAGACTTAGTAAGTTTTTGATAGACATGGGATTTACTACTGGAACTATCGATAACACCCTGTTTATCAAATATGATGGAGATCACATGTTGTTAGTACAAATTTATGTTGATGATATAATTTTTGGAAGAACTAACGATCTTCTTTGTGAGAATTTCTCTAAGTCTATGCAGCAAGAATTTGAAATGAGTCTAATGGGAGAGCTAAACTACTTTTTGGAATTGCAAATCAAGCAGCTTGATACTGGAACCTTCATATCACAGACAAAGTACGCCAAGGAATTGCTGGTAAAGTTCGGGATGAGTGATTCCAAGGTATTTCCAACTCCCATTCATCAGACCACAAAAATTGATAGCAACAAATCAGGTACATATGTCGATCAAACAAAATATCGAGGTATGATCGGAAGCTTACTTTATTTAACTGCAAGTAGACCCGATATTATGTTTTCTGTCGGTCTGTGCTCTCGTTACCAATCGAATCCTAAGGAATCTCATTTGACTGCAGTCAAACGGATACTTAGATATTTGAAAGGTACCGTTAACTTAGGACTTTGGTATCCCAATATCAAGGAATTCCCATTAATGGGTTATTCAGATGCTGACTTTGCTGGTTCTAGGGAAGATAGGAAAAGTACGAGTGGAACTTGCCAATTACTTGGACATTCCCTTGTGATTTGGTCTAGTAGAAAGCAAAATGTTGTCGTTCTTTCAACAACCGAAGCTGAATACATGGCCTTAGGAAGTTGTTGTCAACAGTTACTCTGGATGAAACAAACCCTTAGTGATTATGGGTTAGGTTACGACAAAATTCCTACCTTTTGCGATAGTACTAGTGCCATTAGTATCACTAAGAATCCCGTTCATCATTCTCGAACTAAGCATATAGAGGTCAAACATCATTTCATTCGAGATCATGTCCAGAAAGGGAATATCAGTGTGGAATTCGTGGGAACTGATGATCAACTAGCTGATATCTTCACTAAGCCTCTCATTGAAAGTAGATTCTGTAGTATCCGTGATCGACTTGGAATCATCGAGCTTAATCAGGGAAGATAACTTGCTATTTTCAGCAGTTATTCTAGAAATCTTAGGATTCCTTCGTCTATTGCTATTTTTGACTGAAATTCTTCTGTTTGAAATCTTATCCTTATTTCGAAAAATATCCTAAGATCTTGCTCTTACTTTGAAGATTATTCTGAGATCTTGCTCTTGTTGGAACCCAAACTATTTAGAAAAGTAGTATCCAGAAGATCCCATTCTTATTCTATTTCGATGAGCCTGGTTTTTACTGAGATATCATTTATGATCATTCTTTCCTTATCAGTTCAAATTGTTCGGCTATAAGAGTTGACGATCCACTATTTTTTTGAACTTCACTTTCAAATTCAGAATTCAGATTCCTTCTGATATTTCGTGTGCGGCGACTTGTCACATCAAAACTGTTAAGTGATCACTATCTTCTTCACCCTATTTCTACCTCAAATCCCCATCTTTGAAAACTTCAGAGTCCTATAATGGTGGAAATTGCTGATGTTGAAGCGGATCAAGGAAGAAGTGAAAGGATATATACCCGACGAATTGATATGATCCAAGTCTTTGAAGCTCTGATAAGGTACTTCCATACGGAATGCTGTCAACCTACATGTTTGAGATGGAAGGAATTGCACTGCCACCATACTGGAAGATCGTGGAAAACATGCTGTGGATGTGATGACCCTGAAAAGAATGGGTATCATTCATGAGGAAGGTAAAGGTTGGGCCAAGGCAAGGGACAGAAAGCCTGAGGGAAGTGCGAAGAAACGGAGAGTAACGGCAAAAAGTAAGGGTAAGATAGTCGAGCTGAGTGTGACTGAGGAAGAAGGGTCTGAGGAACAGAACGTTGATGAAGATGCGATGACAGAGATATGCACGGATATTGCTGAGATCAAGAGGGACAACCTGAAGCGGTACAAAAAGCTCAAAGATCAGTATGCTGAAATCTCCCGCAAGTTGTCTAAAATCGCTAAGCACTTGAAGAAATCTGCCAAATCCGATAGCGATTCCAGCCTCTAGCCTTATCTCTGATCGATTCCATCCGTAGTTCCTACTTAAGTATTAGCTCTCTTCAGCCCTTAGATACTTTTGCTTCCACCCTTTTTGATGCTGAAGGGGGAGAATTTGTGTGGTAATTAATGGTTTCATAAGACTAAGACTTGTCGTTCTGTAATGGAACCTTAAGGGTCCTTGCTTTACTTTGGATATCTCGCTCTATTCTGGATATTTCTGCTGCTATGCTATGATATTGGTATGCAATAACCCTGCTATGTTGATTGATAACTATCTGTGCCTAACAGTTTGCTGATATATCTTGATAGTTGTCTGTTGGTTGATTTTGACATACGCATTTAGGCAGGGGGAGCAAAATGATATTGCCTGGTAACTTCTGTATTTCGTCTGTGATATACTTTGAGATTTGCTCTGTATACTGGAATGTGACATGTTACATGTGATATTTGGATATTTTGGTTATTGGAACGTAACTTGTTACATATGATATCTGCATGCGTTGACTATTGGAATGTGATATGCTGCATGAGATATCTGCACTTAGACAGGGGGAGCATACATGCTTTGACTTGAGAACTTGATATATCATATGCTCCACTTGTAATCATACTTAAACATGTCATGCGCTTTATATGATTACATGTTCGAATATGCTTATGTGCTTAAGTGGTGCATTAATTACTTGTCATCATCAAAAAGGGGGAGAATGTTGACCTTTTTGGTCGTATGTGATTAAGAGTTTTGATGATCCCATGTATTAGAAGCAATAAGGTCTATAACTTAAGCAATTCGAATGTAATGTAGATACATGTTTAAGTAGGTGAAAATATTCGATACAATGCTCTTTAACGTTGTCTATATTTGTGATATCGAGTATGTGATTTTGTGCTTAACTGTTATATCATTGAAATCACTGAAATTCCATTGATATCTTGCTCGTAACATAGGAATATCATCATGAGATATATATAGAAAGTCGTTATGCTCCACATGGAATATATGGGAAGTAGTCCTTGACAAGTTGTCTGTCACACTGTGCTTATATATGGAAATTCCGTGTGCTTTATATATGGAATACCATTATGTGACATACATGGAAATCTGTTGTGCTATATATGGAAAATCTGTTACTCGATGGGAACTATATATGGAATATTCTGATCTGATTGAGATCTCCCTACATGGAAAGATATGCACTGATTTAATTTTGGATGATATCCATGAAATCGCCTAGATATGGTAGGTTATTCCCTGAGCTGAAATTTGTGAATCTATATGGAAATGAATCATGCTGATTGATCTTATGACCGTTGTGATATTTTATATTTGGCATGATTAGGATAATTGATACTCGATGAATGCATGGATTGTGTGCCGTATTGGGATATTATTTGAAACTAACTTTCCATGTGAAGTGTTGACCATTCGATGCTTATATAAAGAACAACACTTAGAATATCGAGTTTAAGACAGAGAGTGCAGAAGAAACGAAAATCATATAGCTGAGCTTATACTTGCGATCATATTCTGCTATCGAGCTTCCACTGGTGATATCCTTCTGCCGTTGAGCTTACACTTGCGAATCCGAGCGATACCATAGTGATTCCATCCTTTTGAAACCATCTATTCTGTCTTCGGACTTGTGATTACACAAGGAGACGAGAGTGAAGTGTGCCTGCACGTGAAGGGAAGGATCGGTGTATCCGGGGGCCCTTCGGGAGCGAGCTGTGTCCAGTCGGGGAGTGGTGATTCCCAGGGAACGACGTTGGAACGAAACTCGGCGTGAGGCAACCTAGCTGCGGTCTAGTATTCATTCCTGTTTCGGTTGTGTAAAGGGCTGTCGATCATTATTGTAACCAACTACGGTGACCAACTACGGTAACACAATAGTGATTGATTTAACTCTTGAGGAGCAAACCTCAAGGAGAGGATTAAACCCCAATTGGGGATATAACCTCTATAAAAATCTCTGTCTCACTTTACTTTTACAGTCATTTACATTTCTGTGAGACATAGCCAAAAACCTTTTAAAACCAAGGAGATAACTCCAGAAACGATTTCAAGGTTTCAAAGTGATAACGTAGATACTTAATCGTTCCTAGGATATATCTTAGAGATTGCATTGCTATCACGTTTTTCAAAGAAAAGGTTTTTGAAAGAAGAAACATAATTTTTATAAGCCTAATTCACCCCCCCCCCCCTCTTAGGCATATTTTGAACTTCAAACCACAATTAATATTTTTATAACAGATGAATTGTATTTTTTTTCTATATTATAGTAAACAATTTTAGGACGAAAAGTGATCTCCTGGATTTGCTTTTGTATCCGTCCCACACCTCACACTTTTGGGAGAGAAAGAAAAGCTGTATTTTCCATTACAATCGAACTCCTCCTCGAAATGGAAATCCATGAAACAAATCAATGGTAAAATCAAACCGACCTTCCTATATTTATTTTTCACCAAAATATAATTGAAAAAAAAAAAAAGTTAGGGTTCATTGCAACCGCATAGCATGACGTGGTCCAAATTCCCTACCACTTAAGTGAGGAGTTTAAATCATTACAGATTCCTTCTTTTCTATAATAAGTTAAAAGTTAAGTCAAATACCTAATACATATGTGCTTGCCTACGATCATTTGAACAAATTACTAATAGTGGATTGCATTTTCCTCACATTTTTGAATAACAAGCAAAAGATAAAACTATGTTGTCATCATGATATTATATATATATATATATTATATGTAGGAATTTTATGGTACTAAGTGAGTACCTTATGTGGGTACATGTTGATGTGTCACTGGCTCGTGTCATATAAACATGCCACGTCAAGATAGATGTGATGTGGCATTAGTTGACACATTCTTAGGTGTCACTGATCGACACATCTGGTGCTGACGTGGCATGTTGACGCCTTATATGCCACATGTTGTATGAGACTCATCGTTAACGCCTTATGTGACATGTTGTGTGAGGCTGATGTGTCGATCAGTTGCACCTAGAATGTATCAACTAATACATCACCTCTAATCTTGATGTGACATGTTTATATGGCACGAATCAGTGATACATTAACATGTGCTACATAAAATGCTCACATATTCCTCATATATATATATATATATTATCACTTTGCTACTAATCTTAGACCAGACCATATGAAGTGGTCACACATATGTGGTAACAGAATTACTTCACATTTTGGAACTCCAATTTAAATGAATGTCGGAACAACCGAACACAAGCTAGCATCATCTCTTAACACGTGTCAACATTTTGTTAAACTCAATTATTACATAATATCCCATGTGACCATACATAGAAAATAATATTAGATTTAAAATAATGCCAACTTTCAACCTACATCATATTTTTAGGTTTTATGGCTCTTCTCCCACTCATATATATATATAGATATAAATGAGGACTTCACTTCAACTTTATACTCATCTCTGCATAAAAATAAAAAATTCATTTTACATTCTCTAATGGCTATTAGCTTGAGTTTCATCCTTGGAATAATAGGTAATTAATCAAAATCTCTCTTTGTGTAAAATATAGTATTAATTTATATCTAACTCCTAACATTCGCTTCTTGCAGGCAACCTTATATCCATTCTCATGTTCACATCTCCAATGTGAGTTTCTGCCTTATATTTTAAAGAAAATAATGCAAATTATATAAACTATATAATTTTCCTTTTTGTTGGGTAGAAAAACATTCAAGCAAGTAATAAAGAAGAAATCAACGGAGAACTACAAAGGCATACCATACATAACAACGTTGTTGAGCACAAGCCTATGGACATTCTACGGCCTCCTCAAGCCCGACGGCGGTTTGCTGGTGGTGACCGTTAATGGAGTCGGGGCGGCGGTCCACGTCATCTACGTCGTCCTCTTCATTTCGTACGCTCAGAAGAGCATGAGAATAAAATATTTAAAGCTTGTGGCGTTATTAAACGTCGGCTTCGTTGGGGCTGTAATAACTGTGATCCTCGTAGTTTTTGAAGGCCGAATAAGGCTGTCGTTGGTCGGACTTCTATGCGCTGGGTTGACCATTGGGATGTATGCTTCGCCTCTTTCAGCCATGGTACATACTATCACGCACACCTCATTACATACATATATATATATATGTGTGTGTGTGTATAATGTGTGTAATGGTTTATTTATTTGCAGAGGACAGTGATGAAGACGAAGAGTGTGAAATACATGCCATTTTTCCTCTCATTTTTCCAGTTTCTGAATGGTGCCACGTGGACTGCATATGCTGTGCTGGTTAGAGATTTCTACATTGGGGTGAGTTTTTCATTTTTTGTAAGTTTAAATGAATGAAAAAAAAAATGATCAAACAAAACTAATTCACTAAAAAAGCTTAATTTTTTAACTTTTATAACCCATAATGTGTATGTTGATTTCTTTTTTTTTTTTTTATCTAATTTCAGATGTAATTTTTTTTTTACAACAATCTGTACTAATGAGTTTCTTTCTCAAATTCTGATATCATGTCAGATGATCACTTTACCTAAAATGTTAAAACATTATTATTATTATTACAAGGTACCAAACGGGGTGGGATTGTTATTGTGCTCGGCCCAACTAATAGTGTATCTGATCTACCGTAAGAACGAAGACAAATCAGAGGACGACGAAGAAGACGACAAGAAAGAAGAAGGGTCGGCCCACTTGATTCGAATGCAAGATTTCGATGACGACCATAAGAAAAACAACAATAACAAACTCCTCAACAAAGGAAATAGCCTTCCAAAGCCATCGGCTGTTAAACAGTACGGTAACTACAGTCTCGGCAAAGCACATTCTGCAACTCCGTACGAGCTGCGATTCTTCGACCTCGAAAGAGGAGCTTTTGGGGATAAGTAATATGAATGAATATATTCATCCATCTTCTGACCATATCTACTGTAAGATCGATCAATTTTGCATGTAAGAAATATATACATTGCACTTTGCTTCGTCCGTTCAGATCATCATCCCTAGAGACCGTTTACTTACTTTGGCCCATCGAAGACGCTTAATTCTCGATTCGAAAGAAGCACAAGACAAACATCAAAATCCCCAGAAAAAGCAAAACAGATTCACATCACATCAAACGACTTCGAAAGGGTAATCATACTCGATCATTATAAATCAGCGTCCGCCCATCGAACATACGATCGTTCTAATACAAAGGGCAAATCAGACAACACAGAATAAGCTCAAGTTCATCACAAGACACAATGTGGTCGATGATACCTGGCGGTTCGGTTTGGTTCATTTCAGCTCACCACCACAACACAACAATTTTCAGCTCAATAAGTTCCAGCAATAACAGTTTTTCAGCCCAAGCGCATGCATACATTACGTAAATCAATCATAGAAGGAGAAAGAGTTTACGGGATCATTTCGTTCGAGGATTAGATACGGTCCATCTGCGAGCCGTTGTGCCTCTGGCGGTAGTCGCTTGACCCGACCTCCGACGGCCCGAGCCAATTCGGCGGGTGAAAAGGCCCCCAAATCGAAGATGCGGAAGAAGAAGAAGAATCATGGTCGGGAAACAGGGAAAGCTGCTGTTGGTATTCGCGATCCCAGAAATGGTAGTGGTCACGGCGAGGAACTTCTGCTTCTTGGAAAGTTCTACCAGACGAGACAAAGTAGAAGCCTCCACTCGACTGTTGTTCTGATGGTGGAGGAGCCACGTGGGCCAAAGCTCCTCCTCGATGGCCACTGCTCGTTCTCCGGCCGTTGGTCATTATCGCTGGACCGCGACCCGCTTGAGGATGGTGGGTCGCGGGTTGCTGGAACTGTGCCTGAAATGATGCGCGCTCGCGGTGGGCCCTAGTGACTGCACCGGGGTAAGGTGGAACCATCGATGAGGTGATGGAGCTCGGAGCTCGGCTCGCCGAACTGTCGGAACACAGATGAGTGCTGTGTTAGCATTTCCCATGGAATAACGGCGTAGCTCCATATTAGTTACAGGCACTAACAGTTTACTAGTAGTTACTAAATATGCTCCAAAGCCCAACTCCATACCACTATACATGAAAATGATTGATTAATATTATCTTGATTAATGAAACCCAGGCAACATACTAACCCATGACCGAGAATGAAAGGTTGAGTAGCAACGGGTCTTGGGATATCAGAACCATTCCGGGCCGTTCTTAGAACCAAGAATTGATCTGGAGCACTCATGCGGTTAGCCATCGTACCAAAAGGGGTCGAATGGTCCCAGCCATGATGATAATGCACATCCACAGAAGGGAAGGCATAGGATCCAGAGACATCATTAGGCAGTGATGGCCCAGCCAGGTGGCCGTTGAAAGTAGATCCTTCGGTGATGCTACCGTTCGAAGCTGCAGAAGATGGATGAATTGGCCCGAAAAAAGCAATATAAGGGCAAGTATGATGGTTTGTGGAAGGCACATGGGTGTGTTCAGCAAATACAGCATGATGATGTCCCAGAAGATCGTGATCTATGAAACACGAAAAAAAAAAGGCGCACTTAACATAACCTCCATTGTATAAAATTTTGGTAGTCATGAAGATATAATGCAATCTTACACGTGCTTGCTGAAAATTCTCCGTCACTGCATAAAGAAAAACGCATTAGCTAAAAAGCCACTCTATCAAGTTCGACAAAAACGATGAAAAAGGAGTGCATCAAAATTAAGCGAGAAATGGGCAAATAAATAAGCCAACTCCATACCCTCAACTAGAAAGGATCCCTTAAGTGTTTTCTGCAGAAAGATAAGCTGTAACTTCTTTCCGATTCCACAATAGGATCCCACAAGCAAATATTGTACAAGACATTTTTGCTTGATGGAATGTAATAAAGGGAGATACAGAATTAACAACCTTTACAATAAAAAGCTGCTAAAAGGAACCATCAATTATAAAAGGACCCTCACGACACACAAAAAGAACAAAGTACAATGATATTGAGGCTAATGACGAGCCCAAATATGGAATATCAAACATATAAGTAATGATATAACAAGGATAACAAAGGTTAAAAAGATTAAAACAAGGCTAACGAAAATAGAAGTGAAGAATCAGACTGATCAAACCTTATGCTGAATCAAAGTATATTTCATAATGATAGATGACGAATGGAAAAAACCGAAAAACTGATGGTCTGCATCTCAAAGGCTATATCATATGCCAGATAATTAACTTTAAGATACCATAACCTCTAAGCTGGTTTATGTTTATCAACATGCTATCCTAACAATATACCAAGGAGACAACACTTAGAGGCCAACGATAAAAGGAACATATCGTGGTGAAAGCATAATTGTAAATTAACAAAATGCTTACTCTAAGGAAGAAGGGACCCTCGCGAATCCACTGAATGGGCACCAATGAACTCCGAATGACTACAAAATCCAATTATTCAAGGTTAATATGGATAATCAGTCAAGAAAGGCCTGCATCTTTATTATTCATAACTAAAAATGCTTACAGGAGGAAATTTAAATACTTCTATTAAAAAATACTTCATCCAGCTTCGAATTTGAAATTCTCATACCAAAACAATGCAAGTAAATAAAGAATATATGATTCAGTGCTGTCAAGGTGGTGCTAATTGCTAGCAACTAGAAAGACTACAATATTCTATGTGAGTAACATTATGTCAGCTAAGTTCATAAAATGGTCATTTCTGACTATATTTATTTCAGTTGTTCACTCGCAACCCCAATTCTAATATCTAGACAGTGCTTATTAGTGATTGAAATACGTTGTACATACATCTTTAAACCCAAGAAACAACTAAAAAAAATGCAATGGCTAACAGAATAATGAGAATAAGAAACATGCATTGGGTGATTATCCAAAATAAGATCTGAACTGCTTTGATGAAAAACGGATCATATTAGGTCATGGGATAAGGTCGACCACATATACGTTGAAGTTCACAACCTAAGATTAACACATTTAAACAGTACGAATCCGCATGCATTTGATTTGACCTGATTTTTTAATATAATTAACCAGGTAAGAAAGACGACAGAAAATATATATATATATATATATATATATATATATATCAAGATGGTAAATTTATTATGATTGGACCAAAATGTATTTTTATTTTGATCTTAACATATGAGGTCCAACGGTAATGATTCAGTTGGGCGGTTAGCCTAGCTCCACCTCTGCATCTAAAAGCAGATCAATAACAAAACCTAAGTCATTATGATGAGTTAGAGTCAAGTCAATGTAAGCTGAACTAAAAAAGGAAACTCATTTCTCATCAATGGATAAAATTTTACGCATGAAAACAGTACGATAACAAGGAATGGAGTGTTGCCTAAAAGAGAAGATAACAAAACACATACTTAGTAACACCCAAGGATGCTCGTATTTTAGGATGACATGAAAAATTACAGTTATAACTATAATGACTTAAGTACAACCGTTAAGACTAATGAGACAAGCTTCAGAAGCCAAGAATTTATGCTAATAGCATAGAGAATAAGTTAGACGAGTTTATAGTATTACCATTTCAGAATAACTTAAGTCATATGGATCCTCGTCATGGACCCAATCATCCATAACAATGTCAGGCAATGGACGGCAACCAGTTGCATAGAGCCACTGCCCCTTCTCGATTTTCCTACAATTGGGGCACTGCATTGCTCCCTTAACATTGAATGCTGAGCCAATGCAATCTGTAAAATATAACATGAATTGTTTTCATAACCATCCAAATGGTAAGGGTACTTCAGAAAACAAAAGAAAACCAAGATGTAAAAACTACTCATTCTAAAAACTACGATTTGCCAGTGCTCAGCACAGAATCACATACATATTTTTAAGTTTGAATGAAATTTCTGTCCCTGACTCCCTGGAGCTTTCCCACTTCTCTACTTACATTTTCACTTATTGTAAATAATTGTCGAAAGTAAAAGAATTAATTGACATAAGTCACGACGAACAGATGCATTAGCAGTCTAGAATGATATACGACATGCGACAGTATCGAGTAATCAACCATTTTCCATCCGCCCCAAATATTTAATGCAAGGCATACATTAAACTAGATGAAAACATGCGCTTAACCGAAGCATTTGAACGGTTAAATCTTCAAGTCATAAAAAGCATGCGCTTATTAACCCAAGAAAACCACAATCCCACCTTAGCCTAACCGAAAAGGATTCAAAACGAAAACCTCAGTACTGATTACCTAACGAAATTCCAATACGGTCGATCAACAAAAACTGAAGTGCGGCACTAATTGCCCATTTCGAACGCAAATTACATATTGCAAACACACTAACAACATCAAATATCGTACAAATCACAAACAACCTCAACAAGTTGGAATAATGAAACCAAATCACTGTTATAACAAAAACAATAGAACCGTTCAACACCAAATGACACGCACAAGTGGCTGTCACCAAATTTGATTAATCTGCTCTTCCACATTCCCAGATATATGATATACAAGATCCTAGAATGTCCAAAATTCAATCTTGATCAAACTTGCTATGTAAACAAAACCCCACCACAAACAACGAATTCCAGATGCAAAAAAGCAAGCAAAATCGCACAAATCGTCGTCAAAATAGCTAGATCTACGTCTTTTGCTACAAGGCAAATAGAATAGCAACTACCATATATCAGACAACTAACCAAGATGAAATTGATGACCACAGAGAAGCTTAGCCCAAGATCTACTCCCATCATCGGTCACCGCATCCAAGCAAATCGAGCACGAAATCGCACCAAAAACAGGTTTGCCGTCGCCGGCAACAGCGGCACCTTCTCCAATACTCATAATTTAGAATCTCCCCCGAAAATTCAAACCCTAATATATATCACTTCGAACCATAACCAACTACAAGCAAATTCAAATTAATTCAATCAACAATCCGATGGTTTCAAGTTTCAATTAATGAACTTGGCTTGGAGATGATGAGGTTGTACGTTTTTTTTCTTTTCTTTTTCTTTTCTTTTCCACTCCTTATTTCGTCTCACTCTCTCTCTCTTTCTCTCACCGTCCTAGCTGGGTTGTCAAATTTCTATTGTACATTGTATGTTGACTTATTATATTCGTAATATTATGGCAGATTTTATATTATTATTTTAATACGTTACGTAATATATTAAAAGAAAGTCACGGAGTTTGGGCAGTGCAGTTAACCGCTGTCGGAATATAATTAAATGGTTGCTGAAAAGTAAATCGAAACATATAAAGATAAGGTTAGAACGATATATTATATATTTTTCTTTAATAAATTTTAATTTAAACACCAGTATTTAATTGTATATAGTGTCTGTTTGGACATCGTCGATAGATCGATCAAGCAGCGTAGCTAAATATTTGAGCAATCACTAACAAACAGAGGTAAAACGACGTCACTATAGAGAAAATATTAGAGTTGCAACAACTCAGTCTATAAAAATGAAAACATCAATATCTCTCTTTATAATCGAAGAAAATATCTCACAAACTCGTCTTTTTTAATTATTTAGGGCTTTTTTCCCTAATAATAAAATATGTCGGTTCTCAAAAGTATTAAGAAAATAGGACATATTGGGCTCGCATCTATTAGATGCGACGAGTTTTAGTCCAAAATAAAAAATGGACTAACGATGGGCTGTTGACGAAATCAGCGTCGCGTTTATTATACGCTACGTCGCGTTCAACGATCGCGACGGCATAGCTGTGAACGAAATGAACTCTCATATACGCTGTTTTTTATCTCTGAAAAGCCTGTGAACAAAATGATTACAAATTCACATGTTCTGTTGGAAAATTAAAGGCGATCGTCGTGAGTATTGGGCACGTCGTCGTGTTTATTAAGCACGACGAAATCCATTATACGTTAAGGGGTACGTCAAAAGCAACTTCATCAAGGGGTACGTCAAAGGCATCTTCATCTCATTCTAAGAGCATCTCCAACGGCACGCTAAAGCTGGCGTTGGACGGGAGATTTTGAGGTGGAGGAGCTCCAACCACCGCCAGCAGGGACGTTTTTTTTTTTTTTTTTTTTTAATTTTTGTGGCCTAAAACAATATGAGGCCCTCAAGTATAAATGTGATCATAAATAAATACATATTACAAAATTTATAGTTATTATTTTATATATTATTTTTCATTATTAAGAATCAAAATTAAAACATCTTCGTTTTTTATTTTGAAATAAAATCTAACAAAATACAAACTAAAGTTCTATTAAAATATAATGTCCTTCTTGCATTTTTTGTGTGCAAACCCATCAATCAAGTAGAACTATGACCTAAAATTTGATATTGGGCCTAAATTGGTGGCCTTAAATATTTTAAGGTCCTGTGCAATATGCCAGAAAGCACGGTTCAAAATTCAGTCCTGACCGCCAAACACCACAACATTTACAGCGGGTGCAACAGTGCCCCGCTTCCTTTTGCGGGCCACTATTAACTCGCCATCCATTATTATTTTTTGTTTTTTTTTTCCCAATTTTTTGTCAATAACCCGAATCGGAAGGAATGGATGTAGAAAACGATGGAGGAAGGAGAGAGAAAGCTTTTTATTATTTTTTATTTATTTTCTTCAGATTTTTTTTTTCTAATTTATTTATTTTGTTTTATGCTTATTTAAATCTCATAACTTCAAATTTTAAATTTCTATATTTTTTATTAGAGGACTTACATAATTTTAAAAATATTATTTAAATAATTTATTTAGTTAAGTAATAATAAATATTATAAAAATTATAGAAAAATGTAGAATAGATGGTTGGAGTTACTAGTACTGTTAAAAGTGTATCTATAAAGGATATTTTATATAGATAAAATGGTTGGAGATGACCTAAGACACCTATTATATGTCATGTTAGACTCGTTAATGAAGACGAAGATGAGTTTATTTTTTATGAGATTGACAAAGATATTGATATCTACAAATCATATGGTACTCTATATGCTGGATGACATGGATGAGTAAAATAAAGAGTTAGAAAACTCGGACACTGATTCATGAAAGTTATATGTTTAATTGTTCGAAACTTTTTTTTTTGTCTAGTAGCTTAGTTGGATATTAGTTTTCAAGACATTTTTATTTTGTTGAATTCTAATAAATAACTTTTTAATGATATATTTTTGTTATTATTATTATAACATTTTGCTTTTGTATATTTTAATTTAATATCTTAAATATGTTCCATACTTTGATATTGTGCATGTCGTTGTTAGATGCGAACAGGCAGATAGATGTAGGGAAATTCCGTAGCTGGTGCGATGCACAATTTCCTTAAGACAGATTTTCGTCGTATCGGTCCGTCTTCCAGGGTATTCCGGAATAGCGTGACTTTATCGTGCACAGAGGAAATCACCAGCGAACTTGAACAAAGTACTCTTGAACAATGCTAGGCTTGATGCGTTGAGCGAATTCAGAATGCCTTTCTTTATTGATTTGGACTGTATATATAGGCAACATGAGACTCTTTGAGGATGGAGGCATCCTTTCACTTAGTGCTTCTTGTTCGAACAGACATGGCTGTTCGAACAGTGTCTCCTTCGAACAGACATGGATGGTGTCTGTTCGAACATGATCTGTTCTTTGGACATACAAGGTAGCCGAAATTCAAATGTTTAAATTTGAATTTTTCCGGGAAAAAAAATATTTAATTTTCGTGGAAAAAATTTATAAACCGGGAGCAAAATGCGGGTTGATCAGGCCCGCTCATTTTCGGTCTGGCATTCGTGTGCTCGCACACAAGTCGGCTTGATTTGCACCCCCCTGCGTGCGCACGCGAGCGACATGGTTTATGTATAATATTGCTACCATTTTTAAGACAATAAAATACACAACTATATATAAGGTGCTCAAAACCTCTTGTTTCAACCAATGTGGGACAACAACTTTTATTTTTCCTTTCTTTTTATTTTATTTCCCAAGCTAAGCTCAAATCTCGTTCAAGCCCAATACTAATAAGTCCAACAGTCGTATCATGCGCCGTGCGTTATAACTCCAGCGAATCTTCGTGTCGTAATGCGTCGTGCCGTCAATAACTACTATGATAGCACCATTAAGGTTGACTAATTATATCTTACAGTGATTTAAGTAAATTTGAAATTGAAAAATCTATCCGTGTTGATAGGATTAAGTTTTGAATAGAGAGAAATTTTGATATAAGACCAAACGTAAAATAATCACTAGTCATGAAATTGTATAATATTTGGGGTTACAAAAAACCAAAATAGCATATGTTGTCAAAATCATTTTTTGAAGAATTTTGTGGTTTAAGTGATTTTTTAATTTAAGAACGGGCAACAACATTAATAGTAAAAAATATTATTGCTTGAGTAAAGATACAATCAAATCTGCAACGCCATTAACTACATGCCGTACAAAGAATATCTCACTCGGTAAAGAAAAGAATGACTCTAATGTTTGTTTGAAACTAATGGTCAAAAGTTCACTCGAATTGGTCAATTTCAAAGCATTATTTTTCCAAATCAATGTCTTCTTATTCTTTAAAATTTTCTCTCTACCCCTTTTTCTCCCCCTTCTCTCTAAATACCCTAATCCAAAAATCTCATTTTCTCCAAACCACCTCTACCTTTTACACCACACTCCATCTCCCTCTCCCAACCACCATCAATTCAAGCCGCCCCTCCTTCCGACCACGTGCTCCCCATCCTCCGGAGTGAGGACATGGAGTGTTTAGGCTTGTCAGTGGGGCGGAGATTCCCCGTCCCCGCAGGGATCTGCCCCGAATGGGGCTGAGAATCCCCGAATTTTAATCCCCGCGGGGCGGAAACGGGGAGACATTTTTCCCCGTGGTGATCCCCGCCTCGTTCCCCGCCCTAATATAATATAAATAATATTAAAATAATATACATAATATTAAAATAATATAAATAATATTAAAATATAGTTTCTATAATATAAAAATTAATATAAATAAGATTAAAATATACTTTATAATATATTCTACCAAAAAAATATATTAAATTATAAAATTTTAATTTTTTTTTAAAATATTGGTGGGGCGGGAAATCCCCGTCGGGGCGGGGACGGGGCCGATTTTTTCCCCGTTTGCTTCGCGGGGCGGGGACGGGGATTAGATCTCCGCCCCGTTGACATCCCTAGGAGTCTTGTTGCTCTTAAAAAAACAAAAATACTTATTTTGCTCTTCTCCCGCATGCCACTAGCCCACCGCTCCTTCGCTGCCACCCGCTACTGCCGCTCGAGCCATCCCTTACTGTCGTTCGTTGTCCACCCACGTGTCTCCCAAGTAGAGAGCTCGTGCCTCCGGCCTCCGGGTTGGAAGCTTTGTCTCCCTTGTTGGAGCTTTCTTCTCTCTTTGTGGAGCCCCATCCGAATAGGGCGAGATTTTTGTAGTCAAAGACTGAAAAAAGTGAAGGGTATTGTACATTTAGTTTAATAACTATTTTTGTGGTATGTTATTTAGTTCTTCGTGTTCAAGACCAAGTTTCTCTTTTTTGTCGGTCTTTTTTTTTCATTTCTTCGTGTTTAGTTGTTCATGCTCATATGTGAGTCTTTGTTCTCTACCAAATGATGATGTTACCGGAGAGATTCGTTGGACTATTTAGTACATGTACTTTGTTGTTAATGAAATTCAAGCTATAGTTAAAAAAAAAAAAAACTTTATTGTTAATGAAATTCAAGCTATAGTTAAAAAAAAAAAAAAAAAAAAAAAGAAGCATTATTTTTCCAAAATAAATGTGCAACTTTCCAGCAATTGTTGAAATCAATGTAAAAATTTGATATATTTTATTGCATAAAATCTGATATTTTAATTTATCATTGAACGTTGAATTTGAACAATTTAACCTTATATCGTCGTCCATGTAATGAAGGACTCCTTCATTTGAATTTAGTAAAAAAAAAACAAATTATATGCGTTGGATTTCACGTGTTGAAGACTATCCCGACGTAGTTTTTATAGTTAGATTTGAAACTAATAATGCACGTGAAATAAACACTTAGAGATATGAAACTATCATTGCTAAATAACAAACCCCAAGACTTAAAATTTCGACGTAGAAAAGAAAAAAAAATATGTAAAGGTACGATAATAAAAGTGTAACATATCATTGTTTGATAAATTATAATCATTTTTAATCATTTTTTATACGTATTGATGATGCATATCAAACTCAAGTGTAAGAATTCCATGAAACCTACCATACAATTTTATTTGCAAGAAAAAAATTGATGTGATGTATGTTAGTTCAGCTTAATAGTTAGAAGGTTCCTTTATTCTTCTCTTTCTTTGATTCAATGTTAAACGATAGAATGTGGAAGGGAAATGTCATTATTCGCTATTTTGGCCTTTGTTGTATAAATTGTTTAGAAATAATCTTGAATATACAAGTATAAGAATAATCGTTGACATTGGTGCAAGAATAAAATGATGAAATAATGGTACGTTAACATCTCAGAAACTAATTGATTACTACTAAATCAAATAGATAATAAGATATATTTATAGGTGTTGGATTATAATATCTAGCAATCCGATTTTGATAAACACAAAACTTATTATTGTGTCACTAACATATTTACTTGAGTGCGCAGATGAACCCGACTCGAAAAACGGATATCAGATATGAGCTCAGTGTGAAAAATCGAGTCGGTCAACTGTCGGTCAGCACTGGTCAACGCCTGGTCAACTCGGGTGCCTGGTCGGCTGCTGGCTGGGTCCTGGTCAAGGTCTGGCTGAGTTCTGATCAGGATCTGGTCACTGGCTCGGTTCTGGTCAGTGACTGGGTTCTGGTCAGGCTCCTGGCTGGGTTCTGGTCAGGACCTGGATACTGCGGGTTCTGGTCAGACTCTGGTCGCGGTTTCTGGTCAGGTCCTGGTCAGTGGCTGGGTTCTGGTCAGGCACCTGGCTGGGTTCTGGTCACCGCGGGTTCTGGCCATGTGCTGGCTGGTTACTGGTCCTGGTCAACTGGATGCTAGCTGATGTACAAGCACCTTACTGCAGCAGGTACAAGCAACTGAAGCTGACAGCTTTGACCAAGTAAGGACAAAAGCTTCCAACGGCCCTTTTATTGTGTCTAACGGCTACATCAAGGTTGGAAGGCTATAATACAGTCCAAGTACAAAAGAAACGTAGGATCCTAGAGACAACAAGAACACATTCAAAGAGAGATCCAAGAAAGAAGAACAAGATCAAAGAGGCTAATCAAGAGAGTTCTTTTTCATGTGTGGGATACAAAAGATAAAGAGAGCTACAAGTTCAAACCCAACACTCACTCACACAACAGAGAGACGAGTGAAATAGATTAGTTGAGTGAGAGTCTTAACACAAAGACGTTAAACTATGTGTTTGTAGTCTTCGCACAAAGACGTAAAACAAGTGCTTATAGTCTTAGCATAGAGACTCTAAAGATGTGAGCGGATTGTGAGGTTGCGGCCTACAATCATTGTGTACCGATGGACTTTAAAAAGCTATCGAAGATAGTGACCTTGCGGGGTGCTATGGTTGAGTGCTAGGAGTTTAGTTAGCGGGAGTCTAGCTATAGAGGGTTGTACTTAAGTGTACATGTGACCGAATCTTCTAGTGGAACCTTCCTTGCGGGGAAGAAGGGGAGACGTAGGAGATTAAGCTCCGAACTTCCATAAACAAATCCCGTGTTCACTTAATTGCATTCATAAGTATAGCATGCATAGTTGAAGCATTTTAAGTGTTTGATAAAATGCTTCAACCAAATCGGTTTTTAACTTGCATAGTTTTGAAACACATTTAAAAGACCCGCAAAACCGAGGTCGAGTATTTTCCATTTGGTTTAAAATCGTAACTCGCTTACTCTCTCGGTGCTCGTATATTTCAAGAACCCGAGTTATTAAAACTCAAGTATGTTTAAAAAGATTTTAAAGTGTTTATTCACCCCCCTCTAAACACTAACCGATCCTAACAATAGGAAATACGTAAGACTTAGTAATAATAACTCAAAACTTTCATTAAGTTGACCAATATTTCACATATTGATGATATATATTTTGCAAGTCTAATATCAGTTGATATCAAACATTTTATTAATTCACGACCTATTACGGAAAATATATTCTTCAACGTTACAAAGTATCTGACCAAAATCATATTTTAATTTTTTTTTAATTTAATTGATTCTGCTATGTTGAGCAATCTAATAAGTATCCCTAATATTTTCTTGTTGTGATAAAATGCAAGTACAAACTAATAAATCGGAGAACAAGCATCAATCCTAGGTGTTACCATTCACACTCATTGGTGACAAAAATACTTGAAAATTGTAAAGTTATTTGAGGATGCTACTATTCACACTTGAAAAAACATGTTTCCAAAAGTTATTAATTTTTTTTTCTTTTACCAAATTAGTTTCAACAATGATTATTTCAACCTCTTTTTCAACAAACATATTTAAGGTATTTTATTTCTATATATTTTTAGATAGATTTATTAGCTAAATATACATATTAATATTTTAAAATTTATCAATATTTATCAAAGAGGATAAATTATTATTGGAATAATGATTTAAAAAAGTTAACGTTAATTAGTGTGATAATTAACGTCATAGTTTTACAACATATTATTAAAAATTAAATTATAATACCACAAAAGCCAGTCCAACATGAAAATAAAGTTATATAAATAATTGCTTTTCATATGATGCATGTATTACTAATATAAAATCTTGTCTTTTTGTATATTAAAAATGTTACAACATTATGATATTTAAAAATATTATAATTATATTATAATCAACGTCAATTAAATAATTTTAAGGTGTACATAAAAATAAGAAATTTTTTTCTTGAAAAAACGTAGCATTATTAATTAAGTAATAAATAGGTGAGATAACGTAAGTAATAAATGAAAAAGATTTAAAATTATTGGGTGCAAATAGACAAAAAAAAAAAAGTACGAATAAAATTACCCTATATAATAATAACGATTTTTGAAAATTCGATTTAAGCCCAATTCTACATGGAAAGCCAAGTTATATAATTTAGAATATTAATTTGCTGAAAATAAATTTAAAAAAAAACAAAATACTCAAAATGACTACAATGCCATGTTTCGAGCTCCATTTATAATTTTCAGATTTTATGTTCGCTTTTCATTATTCGATCAAAATATAATATATATATATATATATATATATATATATATGATGATTGATTAAACAATTCGGCGTTTGAGTCATAGGATACTTTTTCATTGTTTGATCTGAATGTTCGATTTTGATAATTGGATCTTGATGTTATTCACAAAAAAAAAAGTTCAAAAAATGTGATTGATTTTTGTTGAGATTTCTATTCTATCCAATATTGGATAATTCTCCTCACCCGACCCACATAATATATTTAAGAGGTAAATTCACTTATCACCAATTAGTTTTAGGATGAAACCATCGATTCTTAATAATTTTAATATTCGATTTTTAGTGTGAAACTATACGTTGATATTCAATTTTTTTATTTTTTATTTTTATGTTAAAGTTATATGATTTTTCATGTTGAATCTTCATGTTCGATGTTTGTATTCGATCTTGAAGTACGATTTGTATGTCCGTTAAAACTTTAAATTTCAGGCGGGTCTATTCATGTGTTTGATTATTATTTATTTATTTATTTTCTAATTTTATGCTCAATTTCGAATTTCGATATTTTATCGATGTTCAAACTTTACATGCAAAATTTAATATTCGATATCTATTGTCTATGGTTGATGTTTTAATCATATTCTGACTATTGCGTAATTTTGCGAGCACGATAATGGAATATAATAATACTACGCATTTTATTAATGTTTGATCTTATTACATATATTATTCGTTATCTTCAAAATTATACTTCAACACTTGATGCTTCATTTTACTTTGGACTACAATAAAGAGCTTAGACTACGAACGACATTATGCAACTTCATAGATTTTGATTCTTCCCAACCACGATTTTTTCTTTTGCTAACTTGAACTTGCCAGCTTTGTCGTTTCTGTTCGAAAGCTCATGAACTATGTCGTAAGCTTTTTCGTCAATCTTTTAATTTAATAATATTATAAAATTATATCTATTTAGAGTTAGAGTTACACTAAATTTATCTCAAACTTAATTAGTAACCATCGAGGTTGAGTTCGAGCTCTAAAATAAATAATCGGTCGAGTAGAGGTTCCAACATAATATATGATTTTCGAGATCAAGCTGGGCTCGTTCAGTTTAACCATTCAATCCTATTAAAGGGAAGGGAGCATGAAATTATGTCTTATAGCCGCTCTATTATTATTAATTAGAATGCGTGTTAGTTAGGTTGTTGGCAATTTAGGCGGGCTTTAATTATTGATGCACAATGGACAATGTCCTAATGAAGCAATTAATGAATCACGTTTTTTTATTTATTGCAATTAATTAATTGATATAATCCAAACAATTCGGTAAGGAAGTCTTCAATTTTCTTGTTATATGTCAAATGAGAGAGAAAATTCAAAATAGTCCCCATGGACCAATTTAGTCTATATGTATCGCTTGAACCAATTTAATCCCATATGCTGTCAATTTTGGACCAATTTCGTCATTCCGTTATGATTAATGTCAATTTTAGCGGGAGTTTCGCACGTGCCCCACACTAAAGCATGTATGGATCGAATTTTTGAAGATTTGCAGGATTTGAAGGGTTTGTACTGTTTTTTTCTACTGTCAATGACGCTCGATGAAACAGACGATCTAGAGCTAATATTTGAAATTTGGAGGAGAAATTTTTAGTTTCGTGCCCCAATTCGAGTAACCATTTCAATTTTATTGATCCACACATAATTTACTTGTGAGAAACGTATGAGATTTCCGTTAGAATTGACGTTTATCGTGTCGGATGGATCAAATTGGTCCAAATTCGACAACATCGGAGACTAAATTGGTTCATGCAAAACATCGTTGATTAATTGGTCCATATGGTAAACATTGGGAACCATTTTGGGTTTTTATCCATGCCAAACGACGGTGCCATTAAATTAGGATCTACATCATTCTACTCCCACATACATTCATTTATTTTTATATTTATATTTTCATTTTCGGAGATTTTTTTTTCAAACGAAAGTTTGGTTATTAAGACGAAATTACATGGGGTAAAGAGTCCTAATGATCCCCATTCGACTATTCAGAGGGAAAACAACTCTCATTGGGAGATAAACAAACAACACGAATTTGAAGGGAAAAAAAAGCCAATAGAAAACAAAGTCTGGACAAAAAACTAAATAACATACTATAAATCTGCCTAACACTCAATGAAAATGTCTATTAAGCCAAGTATACAGTATTCTTCACTAATTTTAATTTTCGAAGATCTTAATATGCGATTTTGTCTTAATTTCCATTGTCATGAAATTAGTGGAGAAATAAAAGAAAATGAAATGAAAAATGAAATGAAAAGAAAAATTAACTTTTATGTTTGGTTGATTGGAGAAATAGAGAAGGAAAAGAAAAGAAAAGCAAATCTACTTGAATTTATACTTAAAACTAAAGAAAATTAATTTCTTCAGCAAATGGTGATGAAAATAAAAGAAAAACTTATGAAAATCATTTTCTCTCCCATTTTCTTTTCCCTGTTACTTTCTTCATTCCAAAAACACCCGAAGCGTTTGGTGGTCAGGATAAAGAAAACTAATATGGACACAAGACAGAGCACCATGAATTATTATACAAACATTGACTGATAACTTGCCTCGATGGTATTTTAATTTTTTATTTTTTTGCAATATTTAAAAATTTAAGGGCTTTAATTCATATTACTTGTTACCAGATAATTACAACTTTTGGTCAGGCTTTCAATTTTAAGTCGCAATATTTAATGATTACAAAAAAATGGTGACTAACTTTATATTATATTCCAGAATAAATTTGGGTCTTTAATTAAAAAAAAAAGTCGAAAATTCTATTTGACTAATAAGCTATTTTCCATATCTATATACATCATATTTTACATATTTATTTTCAAAACTTTGGAGTTTGACCGACTTATACCGAAACTAAAAAAGTTTGATTTCCCTCTTCTGAAATATAACATATGGAGACAATTCCTAAATATTGAAATCGCTAGCGTAAAATCACTACGACGAAAATAAAGTTTGGTTGTCATGATTTTAATTACGCAAAGTTTATTCTTTGTCCACTACATTAAAATATACTTAGGGTGTGTGTGTGGCGTGGTCTTATTTTAGTTTTGTGTTTGCAGTATTTTTTTTGTAATTTTTTATTATTTGGGAAATTTGTCTCTAATATAAACAAGACATTATTGCAATCTCCAAAGTCAAGTCTAAGTCAAGCTCAAAAAAGCCAATCAATCTTTTGTCATTGAAAACTGTCACCTTTATCACTCTTATGGTACTTTTCCTAAGCTTTTAATTATTATCACAGAGAGAAAATGTTGACTTGACTAGTTGGATAGGAAATCTATTACTTTTGATTATCATCGCTATTTTTTAAAATAAATATTCTAAATAACAGTAGATAGTTAAAACTTCATTCCACTGCGAAACGATTATTAGGTGTAGTGTAAGCGATGTAGTTTGATATTTCTTTTATGCCATGTTTATTACTTCATTAGGTAGGTTTATTATCGATTGTTTGTGACTTTGATTACTATTATTCAATGTTGTATTATTATTAAAGATTATGTTCTTTATTAATTTTTTCTTTTTCAAAAGAAAAATCTTGAAAAAAATCTATACGAGAATACAAATCCCAGGATTAACCTGAACAATAAATTCAAATTCTCGAACCTAAATAAGATTTCATTTAGTCATGAGTTATTCCTTCTAATATTTTAAGTAAACTCCAGTGCAATAAAATATTAATATATATAATACTATTTTATATTTTAAGAATTATTATAAATTTAAAATATTTGGTAGATTACATTTTAATTTTCGTTGTGTATTATTTGTAATTATATAAAAAACTAATTTATAGTGATATAATTAGAACAAGTAGAAGAATTGAAGGGTAATTTTATAGTTACTCTTACTATATCATCATTATATATATGATATCTATATATATATAGCGAAGATGCAATGTAAATAAGATGAAGGTAAATTATACACAATGTCCCTACAATTTAAAATTTTCAAAAAGTTTTTTTATAATATCGGATAAAATCTTTATATGATACCACCTACCAAAGTTAACACTATAATACAATTGAAACTGATTTGAATATAATTGGAAAAGCATCAAAATTACCTAACGGTAATATCGCATGTCATTTGTCAAAGGCTTAAATGGCGTCAATGTAACGGTAGCGATTTTCGTAAAATTTTCCTTATTATTATTAATAGCTACTCTACTCTTCCAACGTTTTTGTTTCTTCACTCCATCCATTATTATATTCTGTCTCTCTCTCTCTCTCTCAATATCCGGCCAATAAATTCCCCCAAAAGAAAAAGAGCATCGAAAAACTCTGATCTCTTTATCTAATCGACGTTGTCTCGAATCGTCCGGATAACAAGGTGAAAGCATCTGCCGGAAGGATTACCCATCGAATCTAATTCGGGAAAAAAAAATGAGCAACGGCGAGCTTCTTCAAATCGAGCCTCTAGAACTTCAATTTGCCTGTACGTGGACGATTTATTGCTTAATTTTTATTTTTTCTTGTTTCTATTTGTTTTCATTTGTAAATCTAGGTTGAGTTTTTGTGGTGGGTGTTGTTCGGTATGTTTCTCGAAGTGTTAGGTGGGGGTTATGTTTGGTCATGTGTTGCTGTGGATCTTTGCTTTTGGTTTTAGGTGGTTCACTTTTGTCCCTTTGCCTTTTTTTTTTGGTGTATAGTTGAGTTGAAGAAGCAGATCTCGTGTTCCATGCAGTTAAAGAACAGAACGGATGAGTATGTTGCGTTTAAGGTATATTCGTTCTTTATCATTTCTTTTGGAATGCATCTCAATATGTTGTTGGCATTAGAGGAGTAAAAAAAAAGCTCAGTTACTCAAATTTATCGTCTTTTAAATTTCATAATTTTAGGTGAAGACAACGAATCCGAAGAAGTATTGTGTGAGGCCGAACACTGGGGTCGTCGTGCCTCGCTCCACTTCCGAAGTTGTAGGTATAACTTTCCGCCAAACTCTCATCAGATTCGTATTTGTTCAATTATTTCTGGCAGGTTCTCTATCTAGCTCGAGTTGTTGAAGCTTGGAAATATTTTTGAAAGACTGGGATTTTTTATTTATTCAATTTCTTTGTCGTTTAGTTACGATGCAAGCACAGAAGGAGGCTCCACCTGATTTGCAGTGCAGGGACAAGTTTCTCCTGCAGAGTGTGGTCGTTAGCCCTGGAATCACCACAAAGGACATAACTCCCGAAATGGTAACATTTTGTTGATGGGACTCTGATTGCTCATTGTTTAGTCTTTGATTATTTCTGTTTTATAGATTCAACTTTGTTAATTTTATGTATTTGATGTGTTTTTACAGTTTAACAAAGAGTCGGGCAATCGTGTTGAAGAATGCAAGTTGAAAGTTACCTATTTTCCGCCACCTCAGCCTCCTTCGCCAGTGCGTGAAGGGTCAGAGGAAGGTTCCTCCCCTAGGGCATCAGTGTCAGACAACGGAACCGTAAATCAGTCTGAATTCAATGTGTGTTTTTTGGATATTGAATTTTCATAATCCAGAATGCCTGCTCCTCTACAACTAGTGTACCGTAGTGTTACAGGGCATTGTAATTGGCTCAATATTTGTTATCTTTGCAGGTGGCAAAAGCCTACGGTGAATCCCAAGACAACAATCCAGAGGTTATTTACATTTCTTAATTGGGTTGAATTTCTTTTTTATGAGTGAAAGTTTTCGCTTTGTGCACTGATACTTTTTCATCACTGTCTGTGCTTTTGGATTGTTTTGAATCTTGAGCATACTTCTGTCCAAAGATCAAAGCGGTCGTTTGGAACTTAATTTGAAAGATTGAGATGGGAAAATCATGTCCATTTGTAGCAACGTCGATGAGTTCTTGTAATGGATTTAGGTTAAATAATAACCTTTTGGGGGTCGTAAATTTCAGGTTAATGCCCTCGTCTCTAAGCTAAAAGAGGAGAAACTTTATGCAATCCAGCAAAATAGCAAACTTCAGCAAGAAGTGGTAAGCTTTCTTGGTCTGATTATAATAGATAAATCATTGCCCTCCCATTGAAAAACTTCAATATGCGATAGAACACTTTTTAGCACGCTGTCTACTCCTATTACCATACATAGTCATCTTCGCAAGATTATGACAAGTTGAAATCTGTGTCTCTTTTAGGACACATTGAGGCGTCAAAGCAACAAGAACCGAGGAGGTATACCGTTCATATATGTCATCATCGTTGGCTTGATCGGCATTCTGATTGGATATCTTATGAAGAGAGCATGATCGGGTGGCTCGAAGTGAGACGTTGCGTTTGTTTTATGTACACTCTCAGTGGTGTGCTTTGTTAATAAAACATAGGATAATTAAGGACGTATTTTCACTTATTATAAACTTTGAAACTCAGTTATGTTTGTTCAATCTGCAGAAACATACGTGAAGTTGGGTTTTATGGTCCTGTAATAGCTCAATAACCATTCTTTGCGTGACTACTTTTCAATGTGTTAATCGTTGTTCTTTTTATTTTATTTATTTTTATTTTTTATTTTGGGCATATTTTGATTTATATTGATTGCTAGGATATTTTAAGGTATATACCTTTCACGAAATATTTATATAGCCAAGAGTAAAGCGGTCAAAACGGGCCGGCAGAGCGGGCCTGCCCGTAGCCCGCCACAGCCCGCCATTTGGCGGGGTGGGGCAGGCCTAGGAAATGGTGGCCCGCCCCGCCACATTGGCGGGCCGCGTGGCAGGCGCGCCCAAGGTAAAAATTAAAATATATTTTATTATTATTATTAATTAATTAATTTTTTTATTTTTTTAGTAATTATTCCTTAATTTATTATTAAAAATCTTAAAAATAAATTTTTTAATGTTACTTTATTATTAAAAAATATATATAAATATATTTTTAATGCTATTTTATTATTAAAAAATATATAAATATATTATTAATATTAGGCGGGTTGACCCGCCCCGCCCCACCAAAGCCCGCGGCCCGTGCGAGCTAGCCCGTCCAGGCCCGCTCACCGGCGGGTCTTAAAAGTCCAGGCCCAACCGCCCCTTTGGCGGGGCGGGGCGGGCCAAACTGACAGCTCTAGCCAAGAGATGAATCATGAACTACAACAGTCCCTGCTGGAAAAAGGTAAACAAATGACTACTATGTTCCCAGTTAGAAAATAAGATCAAAAGGTAACAAAATAAGATCATAACTTGGGTTGTCAGTGGGGCGGGGATTCCTCGTCCCCGCGGGGATCCGCCCCGAATGGGGCAGGAAATCCCCGACTTTCTATCCCCGCGGGCAAGGACGGGGACTATACTCACCGCCCCGTGAGGATCCGATAATGTAAATTATAAAAATATATCATTTATATTATTAAAATATAGATAATATTCAAAATACAATTTAAATATTGTATAAATTTATATAATATAATATAAAAAATAAAATATCACGGGGACGGGGATGGGGACAATTTTGTCCCCATTGACATTCCTAATCGGAACCGAAGTGTGATGTTCCTTAAGGGGAAAATAGAAGTAGATGACCCGAATTATGGGGTCTCCTTTTAATTATTATAAAATTTGACTAATTACTTTGATTACTAACTACACAACCGCTCATATACATCTCATGTGTCTATCATTAGCCATAGAGCATAATGTTGGGCAGTGCCGGTCTAGCTCGGCCCGGATTAAGTGGGTTTACCTTAAATTTGGCTGACTCACACGCTTCCTCTCTTTGAGATGAAGCTTATCGATTTCGTTTGAAAAAAGAACGTCGTACCGAGTGAGCCGGGCCGGACCAGCCCAAACCTTTGCAGACTGAAGAATTCTAAGTCCTAGCCCGATGTACGGTGGGTCGGGCTATCCATCGGGGCTGATGTTTTGAAATACTTCAAATTTAATTTTTAAACGTTATTTTAATTATTCATTATTATGACTATACCTAGTATTATACACAATATAACACAAATACATTATTCTGAAAAAATTTAAATTCTTAAACAAATAAAGTATATTGGTTTGCTTGTAATATATAGAAGAATACAAGCAATATAAACACATAAGAGAATGGGCTAAAATTTGGCGCGTGACTCGCGAGAATTTAAAAAAAAAGGGCCCAATAATGTTTTGGACTTAAAAAAATTAGGCTCGAGTCCGATTTTTTCAGGACATGGCCGACCAGTCCATGTGCTAGACCCAACTTTCAGCTTTTTTTTAAACGAGAGAATTTAATAGTCTCTACATATATTTAGAAGCTATTTTCAATTGAGACGAGTGCTACAAAGAACCAAAGTAAAAAAATAATATTTTCCGAAATATGTTAATTAATAATAAAGTTGGGTAAAATGATGGATTAAAACAATGATGAAAGGGACAAAAAGCGGGCATACGAACTATCTAAGAAGAGTAAATTTTGAAATGGTCAATCTTCCAAATTAAGGACAAAAGAGAAGTCAAAGGTCTACACGCGGACATGGACCATCTTACATGGGCGTACGTGTGATGCAGCCAATGGGCTAAGACACAACCCGACCCGATTTCAACCAAACCCGAAAGAAATCCGTATAACAGCTTCGGATCGACCCTCAGCTCTTCCTTATCAAACAGTTCCGAGCTACCATACCAAACTTCAGCCGTGGGATTCAACGATCAATGCTCGAGCGAAATATCGACGGCTGAAAGTGTTGACTTTCGGAGATATCTCAATTGCAGCTTACTATCGGCATCTCTAATCAGAATCGTATGAAGCCTGAAGGTAATATAATACATTGTTCTTGTAGATTTTGCAGGGTATTAGGGTTTCTGATTGGGTTTATTCGGACGCAGATTCGTTTCCGATTTTGTAATATGTTCCGTTTGAATTCCTCGCTGCGTTTCGTAGCAGTAATTTATGGTAATTTTCTTTGTTGCTTCTTGGCTTGATGGGGGAGAAGAAACACAAAAAGATCCCTTTTTTTATGCTTTTTGTTTGCAAAGGTTGTGATTAGCTGTACAGTATTACTTGATATGGTCTACGTTTCTTTGTTTTTTCATTTTGGAAATGGGAAAATGCGATCTATTGGGGTTTTGGGTGGAAATTAAGCTGCTCCAAATTCATGTATCAGCTGTTTGTCGGACGACTCAATGATCTACGCTGATTTTAATCTTTTTTTTTTTTTAATGGTGTGTTGTGTATGGAATGATTTAGCTGTGTGCACTGATAAAATTCATCTTGTGGACATCTCTTTGTTATTTTGGCTGGCATATCTTTTGATACTTTATGAATTTCATCATCTATAGATGGTTTGCATCGTTAATCATGTCAAATTCCCATAACCTTAGCTTATTTTTTTCAACTTGCATCTCGTTTCTATTCTTTGGCATGTGATCTATTTCTGATTCTAGATATTCTCATCCAGTGAGCAAAACAATGGAGCAAAAATTGAGGACCTTTTGATGATACAGAAAATATAGTGGCAATAGTTTAAATATACGTGGCATCTCACCTTAATTAATTAAAGAGACAGTCATTTACTGCATAATGGCTGAGCAACTTCTGAGGGCTTGTAAGAGAGCCTCAAACGGTCATGAACTTAAGAGGTCTTTTCCAATCCCGAAGGATCAGATTCACCCATCAAAGAAGCCACGTAAATGTGAAAACCCTATTAGGATACCTCCCCGTCAAAGTTCTTCCGCTGATGAGAACTGTTCCCAATCATGGATCTGTAAAAACGCAGCATGTCGAGCCACTCTCTCAGCTGAAGATGCATTTTGCAAGAGGTGTTCTTGCTGCATATGCCATCTATTTGACGATAACAAGGACCCGAGTCTGTGGTTGGAGTGCACATCTGAATTGAGTGTTGGGCACTCTTGTGGTTTGTCTTGCCACATCGAATGTGCACTACGGCATGGTAAGGCCGGTATTGTTGAGGTGGGCTCATTGGCGCATTTGGATGGAAGTTACTGCTGTCCTTCTTGTGGCAATGTTTCTGGGATACTTAGGTAAATTGCTTGACTTTTACTATGATTTGGCTATGTTGGTTTCTTTCATTTATTTGCTTTCCTTACCTTTTTCCTTTTTTTATCTTTCTATTTTTTTTTTATTTGTTGTGGATTGAATATTATAAATTTTTTGAGATACACTAAATATATTACATACATCAAGATATCATGTTTGGAGTGATTCATGTGATTTTTAAGTTGACACCTCTCAGTAAGAGATATAGCTTGCTCTTGCTTGTTCACGTGACTTGTGCATGTTCATTTTACATTGGGTTTACTTTTTAATTTGGAATATGTGTCCTCTAGTGATGATGTTTGAAATCCATGTTTTTTTTTCAGTTTCAATATCTTGTTTACTAGTAATCAAATTGCTTTCATCAACAGCTGCTGGAACTTACCTGGCTTATGTAGTTTTCTAGTGCAATAAAGATACGAAAATCTGAGAGTTCTAATACTAAACATAAATCTTAGAAATCTCTAAATGTGATATCTTGCCAGATGCTTGAGGAAGCAACTGGTTGTAGCTAAGGACGCTCGTCGTGTAGATGTGCTATGCCACAGGATCTTGTTAAGCTATAAATTATTACTTGGTACTTCAAGGTTCTCTGATATTCACGAGATTGTTTTGGAAGCCAAAGCAAAGTTGGAAGCTGAAGTTGGACCACTTGATGGAGTTTCAGCTAATCTGGCTCGAGGAATTGTGAGTAGACTCTCCGCAGCAGTCAATGTGCAGAGACTCTGCTCTGTTGCTATTGAAAGAACTGACGAGCTCATGGCTTCAAATGCTAAACCAGAAACTAGCTTTATAGGTCATCGATCGATGTTCTGTTACTTTCTAATTGATTTCCTTCCCACATATTTGCCTATGGTGTCTTACTTGGTGTCCATTGTCTTGCAGAGGGTTCACTTCCTGCAGCTTGCAAATTCCTGTTTCAGGAAGTGACGTCTTCGTCAGTAGTTATTGTATTAATTGACTTGTCAACTTCGCTAGATGAGGATATAAAGGGGTACAAACTTTGGTACTGTATGACAAAGGATGAGATATACACGAAAGAGCCCTCTTGCGTTTTCCCAAGAAACCAACGGAGGATTTGGATCTATAATCTTCAGCCTTGCACAGAGTACTCCTTCAGGATAGTTTCTTACACTGACTCTGGCGACTTTGGACACTCTGAAGTCAAATGCTTCACAAAGAGCGTAGAAGTAATTAACAAAAGCTCAAACCTTCATGCTACTGAAAATGCCTGTACTAGTTATGTAGGGACGTCTAGTTCAAACCACCAAAAAGGGGCTTCAGTTGACATAGAATTAGACTCGGGATTCAAGGTTCGAGAGCTCGGTACCATCTTAAGGTTGCTGCTGAACAAACAGCAATGTTGTTCTGACTCATGTTCTAGTGCAGATGTCATGAAGCACTTCTTCGACAGTTGCAATAAAGTTAAGCAGGAAGCTCGGGAAGAAAAAAAGCCATCTGTTTCACGTCAGCTTGACTTAAATGTTGCTTCGGTCCCAGACCTAAACGAAGAATTTACACTTCCTGTCGAGTCAATTGGCGATGAAGGTAACGTACACATCACTTACCGCGAAGTGCAAGATTCTGACAGCACCTTAACAAACGGGTCCCCGTTTACTGAAACGGGCTGTTTGGACGAGAACTTTGATTACTGTGTGAAGATAATCCGTTGGATGGAATGCGAAGGACACATAACCAGGGATTTTCGATTGAAGTTGCTGACATGGTTTAGTCTAAGATCAACTGAGCAAGAGAGAAGAGTTGTGAACACTTTTATACAGACTTTAGTCGACGATCCCGTGTGTTTAGCTGGACAGTTAGTGGATACCTTCTCAGACATTGTATCGAGCAAGAGGTCTCGGAACGGTTTGTGTAGGTAGCTTCGTCTAAGGTTGTCTCTTGCTCGTGGGTGAAGAAGTCGAATCTCATCAACTTGAGTAAAGATTACTGCTCGAAACATGCTTTTGACTATGGCGGCGTCTGTCAATCAATCAAGAAGCTCTCAGTTAGGTAAATCTCTCCAACTCCCTCTCTCTCTCTCTCTCTCTCTCTCTGAATCTTACTCTCTCCCATTAAAGATAGTTCTTGACTCCATTGGCACATTGTTTTATGAAATATCTCACATTGTGGGATTGCATTTATCCATTATTGATAAGCTTCGGTGACTGCTCATATGGGCTTTTGAGACTTTGAGTTACTATCTAGTAGGGTTAGATGAATTTGATTTTAGTCAGCCATTTCTCAATATTTTGTATAAAATTCATGGATTATTTATTCCTATTATTATGCACTCTTTTGTCTTTCCTTTGAGGCAAATCTGATTGCAAGTGGTACGGATGATATGGATTCTTACTCTGATATATGCTACTATGAATTCATCTTTGTTTGAGTGAACGACAATTCGGTGCTTATAATATATATAAAACTATCACTCTTGGTGTTCAAACTTTTAAATGAGTCCTTTATATTCTTGAACTTTGTAAAATCGTTTTTTTTTCATTTGATCAAAGTCACCTGCTCGTGATCCAAAACTCGTGGGCAAAAATCGTAATTTTCTTATTAAAAAGTGAACGGCAAATTTGGTACTTATACTATACAATAGTTTTACTATTAGTATTTAAACTTTCAAATGTATCGTTTTGATTGCTGAACTCTGCAAAATCATTCATTTTGGTTTTTCTGACCTATCCGAACACTTTTGAACCGGTTAATAGAATTGAAGTTGTATCTTCATCTTAAAAAATTAGCCCTTAAAAAGAAGTAAAATAATCGAAAAAAGAAAGACAAAAAAAAAAAAAAAAAAACCTCACTTATAATGTCTGAAAAAAAAATTCTTAACATCACCTTTGATTTAATTTGCGTGCAAGATGGGTATCGATTATTAGGGCTTTCCTTAAATACCTCAAGTTTTCTAACACATTTCAGAATAGATTCCAGAGATTACATAACCTATTTAGATTTTCGACCTTTAAGTACTCTAATTTTAACCTAATAGACACTAATTTAAACCAGGATCGTCTGCTTGCACGAAGGTTTCTTTTTTTATCGTCGGTCTGTAACCCTCACGATGTTTTTCGTCCATCGTCTTTCAATTGATGGCCGATTCAAAAGTGATCGAATAAGTCAATAGAACAGAAAATGAACGATTTTGCAAAGTCCATGAATCAAAACATATTTAAAAGTTTTAACACCAATAGTAAGACTTTTTGTACAGTATAAGCATTAAATTTGCCGTTCAGTCTATTTGTTTTGTTGTTAGGCGTTTGATGATGAGCGTTGATGTTTATGGTACTTTGAGCGTAGCAATTCTGGTAAAATGATTTAGGATTTCGATTTATAAAATATAATTAAATATTTATTTTTTTAGGTAAGGCGTATGATTTATTACTTAGAATGAAGGTTCGAGTACATGATATCGTCCTTAACCTCAGTAGGTGAGGATGTACCCTCAAAAAAAAAAAAAAAAAAACCCGAGGATTTCGGCATGTAATGATCATCAGAATTAAGGGAACACTCGAAAAAATTAAAATCAACGGAAATAAATAAAGACGTCATGGATATATAGTAATCAATAATTCGTTCAGATAGGCCGGAAGTCAGTGGACTCTAACTAGGCGGAGCATTCGAATAATGGCCAAATAATTTCCTTCGATCACGACGTATTCGCCGACCTCTAAGTTGCGCAGCTGTGATTAGGGATGTCAAAAAATATCTATTAAAGACCCATTTGAAGATCCAACGGGTCTGAGTCGGCAGGTACAAGCAGTTCTCTCAAGTCGGATATTGAGTCGAATCTATACCAATTAGTCGATTTACAGCGCTTGGATTTCGGAACGTCATCTGGTGGTGGAATCATTTCAAAATAATATTTTGAAGGCCGAAGTTACATCAATCGACAGTAGTAACAAAGATAATTAGTTTTAACTTTTATATTAACTAATTGCCCGTCATTAATTAATGCATTAACAATATTGAAAATACACTCAAAAGAGTCTCTTCTGAACTACAACAAACTTAAATTAGAACCTCACAAAGAAAGGAAATAGTAGATAGAAATACGACGACCATTAAAACTAGATGAACGACATTTTAACACATTTTATTTAGTAGGGAGCCACACCGATATTATTGGTTGGAGCAAGAAAACCATCTTTCATCATGACGTCACGGTCTCCTTCCTACAAATATAATGTAAAATAATCAGACATTGTAATATGATTATTTGTTTTTAAAATGAAGAATTATTGTGGTTGATATTAGTAATATATATAATTTACCTGTTGGCAAAGGTTTGGTTTCTTCATGGCTGGTTGATGGTCAGGAGGCATGAGTCCAAAGTGAATGTGTGGGAAATGAGCCCACTGTAGCCATATAATAGAACAAAACCAAATTGAATAAATTATTTAAAAAAATATATATAGAGAAAAAAAAAAGTCTAAAATGGAAGACTGAAAAACCCTAATATGCATCTTATGTTATATATTCAAAATATTACATTTTTTGCAGCTGCACTGAAGGCCTCCCTGTGACTTATATCAGGGTTTCCAGCTTTGATGCGTTGGATCTCTTCCCTGTGAATTTTATTGATTACATATGCAAAAATATGTCATAGTCTTTTCTCTCTCGACCTATATATAAATATGATAATTATACAACAATAATGTATTCATCACCTAGAGAACCTTTCATTCAAAGTATTACTAAAAGGCTGCAAACAGAAGCATTATAAAGCTGCAGGAAAACCTACCATATAGATGATATATGATATGTATTAAAGCAGATACCCATACCCAACTAGAGGTTGATAATAATTTCAAAATTGCGATATTTATTACCTAATTGAAGCTTATATTTAAGTTATTGCAGCCCTTGTTATGCCCATAATGTAGTATTAGCTACGTAGGTCACTTACTTGATGAACCTATTGTAAGCAGATGGCACTCTCTGTCTTTTCTCTGGAGCTGAGAAGGAAGAAGACTCAGCAGGCATTACATACATAAACAAACAAACGAATAAAACAAAAAATACAATACACACACAATATATATATATATAATTAATCAAAATCACTGAGCTAGACTACTTGATCTTTCTAGGTTTCTGCAACTTTCAGTATCTCAGTTCTGTCACCTACATCTACACTAGCTTCTTTTCTCCTATCATCATCATGTAATGATATCCGCTTATACACACATGCATGTATATATATATATATATATATTTATATATGTACTCATATATATCTTAGTTACTAGTTTGAGTGAGACGACGATGAAAAAGACTTTCGGGATCACTTTATTTAGCAGCAAAAAGTGAGGTCTAGTAAAGATTTGATAAAACCATGGCAGCATAAAACTTTCAAAACATAGGGTTTTCTTGCCTAATTTACTCCGTGAGATTATAATAATTCAACAGGCGGCCATTATTATTTGGTTGACAAGTTAGTGAATCTCAGAAACATTAGTGCCATGCTCGAAGAAGACTCATAGTACCATACTTTGCTACTAATTGCATATAATTTTCATGAATACAAGCTGTATGTTCTAAAGAATCTCAAAAATGCTGATATTGGATAACATATGTATTAAAAGAGTTAAAAAAAGAAAAGAAAAGAAAAGAATCTCACGTCTGTTAGCTGGTGGAAGCTTGGGAAGTTCTTCGATCCTTCGAACAGGCGGAGGAACTAAGTGCTCGTTTGGATTGTGATGATTATTGAGAAGAAAACTCGAAGGTGGGCTTCGAATCTCATCCTGCATTGATGTAAAAGAGTAAATAATAACCAACAGCCTGGATTATACACACATTAAATAAAAACATAAAAATAACTACTTACTACTTAGAAACGATGTTCAGTTTTTGCAAAAATTTAAACAAACACACTAAGATGTAGGATTATTTTTCCTTTATATATATATATATACCAGACGATTGTGAGGGGTAAAAAAGGTCTGGCCCAGATGAAGCTGATGATTGGCCGAAGCAGCAGGTAGAAGAAGACCACGCATGTTTACCGACAGATGATTCGAGCAGTGACCACATCGTACTGTTACAGTCGTGAACAAGCTTGTGCAAGGAACACTGACCTATAGTAAGAAAATAAGAACAACAAAGACGAACCTCAAGTAGCTCAAATTAAGTCTCATATCTGTAGAGACAATATTACACAGTTCGAAAAGACGCTAGGGCTTCTAAATTACATCTGTAAAGTGAGAACAAAGGTTGCAAACTACATCTTGTGGCTCTTTTAAAATTAGTAAAGATTAAGAACATTGAAGCTACCCTTGTTAATAAAAAGACTTTGAGAAGAACTTCAAAAAAGGGTTTTGTTCTAGCTTGATGTATGTGTGTATTTATGTATATAAATATACTTATATGTGCTTCTATAAAATGTGACCAAGAACAAGAATATATATATACCGCAAGGACAGTGTCACAAAATTTGCAATGGACGTAACAGAGCTGTTCGGATGGAGAGAAGCAGTGGTGGTGGTCCGGAGCAAAAGCAGATGAAGATGACATTCTTTTTTTTTTTTGTTTCAAAATTTCCCTTTTTATTTGAAGTTGTTTTCTTTGATTGATTGATAGATTGACTTGACAAAGGTATATATGTACGTTTATATACGTGGGAATTATTATTTTTTAATAGATTAAAATGATAGATCTAATCTGTTTTGTAGGGCGGTGTTGGGTTGTAATAAATATCTCATCATCTCATATATTGAAGAGGTATCTGACGAGGGAAGTAGGGTTTGGGATGGATATGTGTGGGCACTAATTGTTGTACACAGCTGTAGAATATTTTGGCACTAAAAGATACATCGAATTAATATATTCACTAGTTAATCAATGTAAATCTTCCATGAAAGTGTATTTAATTAAGTAGCTTCTCCTTACAACTAGGTTTGCAATGGGGCTTTCTTGTTCTCCGCGGGGATCCGCCCCACTAGTAGGGAAATTCCCATTTTTCTATCCTCGCGGGGCAAGGATGGGGAAATTTTCGCCTCGTTGGCGGGATCCCCACCGTATATCTCATTTAATTGATAAAATACCAAATAATATTGAAATTCTAATCCTTTTTTCTTATTTCTCTCACAATAATGACACATTCTTCCATCTCTTTCTTATTCATCATAAAGCCAAAAATAAATTACACACTCAAAAAATACATGGCAATGAGGATTTCCCACTAGTATATAAATTACACACTGTAATAATAATTGGGGACGGTGATTCCTTGCGGGGTTTATGTCGAGAAGAAATTTTACCCGTTTGTTTGCGGGAAATAGGGATGAGATTAGTATAAGGTTAGAATGATAATGACAAATTGATATAAGATAAGAATCACATCCAACTCTTTCGTATATAAAATATTTAATTGAATTATAGAGGTTCATCGCAAAATGAACTGTAAATGCGAAACCTAGTAGTTTAAATCAACATATAAAATGATCAAAGTAATTTTTTTTTATCATTACTGATAATTTCTTTGTGAAACTCAAACCCTAACTTTCATTTATCAGAACATTCAATTCGATTCAACTACTTGAATTCTTCTACATACTTGTTGGTCACTCTCACAGTACAAAGCATCTTTTCTTGATTGAGGCACATAGAGAGATCTAATTAATTAAAGCGCGATTACACTGCTCACACAAAAGGACAACAGCTATATATTATTCAGTAAGTATGGTCGTGAAGAAGACGAATTGATATCTGCAAGAAGGGCCATGTCAAAATATTGTTGTGGTCTGATGCATTAATTCTCAGTGGACTGTTTTGTAACTTTTTGCGAGAGAGAGAGAGAGAGAGAGAGAGAAGGGCTCAGAGGCGGCAGAGGTGGGGGATCGGTGAGTAAGAAAAGGACTTGTGCATGGACTTGCTCTCATTCACCTGTTGTTTTCACACTTAATTAGGGTTTTGTATTTTTCCATCTATCTCTTTTAAATCATTCTCAACATTTAATTTTTTTTGAAAAAAAAAACTTTTAATTTTACTTTTCATATATAAAAATATAAAAGAAAAAACTTGCAAGGAGTTCCCATACATACAAACTACGTGTGTATGTATAATGCATAAATATTCTACTCATAGAAAACACACACATATATAGTGTGAATCATTCAATATAAAAAACAACTGACGACTTTAATTAAAATGCTGAGATTGTTAACATGACATGGAGAAAGTATGTATCTGTAACTCATTTTAGATGGCAATGAGTTCGATTTAAGATATATTCAACCATTAATTTCTACAGAAACATATAATTAATGAACATATTTAATAGTGGGCAACTGTCGTCTGCACTTGTCATTAATTAGACCCTCAAGCCTAGCCCAGAGCTTCTCAATCTTTCATATATTTGTTGACAATACTTTTATTTCTCTTCTATTGTATGTCAACAATATTTCTGAATTATTTTTCGTATTCTTTTTATCTATAAAAACGTCAATATTAATGAAAAAAATATATCTGATTTTTCTATTTTTTGTGATTTGACCGCTCAGTCAGTCACCTCGATCTCTTCCCACGCTCACATAGATACGTAAACGTCAGTGAGACATGGAACACAAATGCATACAATCACACCACACATACATATACATATATTTAGTTATCTTTATATGTGGCCTTTCTATTTATTTAGTTATTTATTTATTTGTTTGGCTCATATAAATTTTGATGGTATATATTATTACCACTTCAGAAAATAATTAGTTAGGGCAAGCTCTTTGTTGTCTTTGTAGTTGCCAAACTGACAATTACTGTTTTCATTGATTCTATTTATTATTTTTTTTCCGGCCAATTAATTAATAGCAGATATATCTTTTACACGACCTTTGCTGAAAAAGATGGCTGTCATTGCTTCTTTTTAACACTGTTTGGCAAACTATCACATCCTCAAATTCTATCCTCATTAATATTAATGTTAATGTTTACTTGGTTGAAAGCAGGCTCTTTTAATTATTTAAGACTTTTTGACATGCTAATTAATAATATAAGTTTAAATTTAAAAAAAAAATTGCATCTTCGTGACCATTAGTGATCACAACCTCTGATTACTGGTCACGACCTTTTTATGAAGAATTTTGGCCGATTTTTATTCGTTTTGTGGTTTGCGGTTAAAATAAAAATATCAATTCGTCGCTAACATTGTAGTGGACACAGAACTTTTTCGAAATTTCGATTTTTTGGGTTCCTTTCTCTCATTCATGGGTTGAAGAGAGCGAAACCACTTATTGAAAGACTGTACGACTTTATGTCTAACGGGTACGAAAAGATCTATTTTATTAAAATATTTATAGTAACCTATCTTATTACATACGGTTTTTTTTTTTTTTTTTTTTTAGTAACCCGTTAAACCTTGGCATTTTGGACCAATTAAATTGGGAGAGGGCGCACCAGCCTGCAAACTACGCCAATTAGGTAAACCACATTAGAATAAGTCCATATATAACATACGCATTCAAGATATTTAATCAAGAATGGAAATTTGATCATATGACCTTCCAACCAAAGAATTGAGAGCCTCAATCTTGATTACTAAATCAGAGGCTCATCAAATTAAAATGGGTATCTTTTAATATGAAAAATCACTTAGTTTAGCCCCTTTTCTATTACATTAATTCCTCCCGAACTTTAATGTTAGGAACTGTTCAGTTCAACTCAATTTCAAATGCATTGATTAATCCCAAGTCATTGAATCAGTTTGTCGTTGAATTCAATGTAACTTTTCTGTCCCACACAATGCTGCTTGCAGTGAATTGAATTCAAGTGCGTGGATTGACAGTATATGCACACTTGAGAAAAGAAAAAAAAAATTAAATATATATCATGGGAAGACATATTGAACTTTCATGTAATTATTTAGGTGTAATATGATGCTTGCAAAGCCACATGAATGTTGCTTACATGGAAAATCAAGAATATGATCAATTGGCTGGCAGTGTTAGACATATCATTCATAAAATGTAAAAAGAATCTCATTCCTAAATATAGTCATTGATTACGAGGGAGTGTAAAATCAAACGTTTATCTGGGCAAAATTATAAATATTGGGTGACTGAATATCCCAATTTTCGATTTTGAAATACTATATTTGATTGCAAAAGTAGGTCACTAGTTTCATATGATGGAACTAACTTGAGTCTTCGATCATTTTTCCTACAAAATACGTCAGGAAATTCTACTTGACAAATAGGTTGGAAATAATCCATGCAACAACCAAGTTGTATTTCCGACATATGATGTTATGTTTGCAATTATTAAATATAGTGGCAAAAAAAAACTGACATAATTAATCATTCAAATTTAAAATAGAAGTTGATATTGAAGTCTATTTATTCAAATAATTGTGTAGATCTTTTACAGTAATTTAAAACCCTAGCTAACAGTAAACCACATGGATTAAATTGATCATGCTTTTGTTTTTTGTTTTTTTTTTTGGCTTTCAAGTTTATTCATCGATTACGATTTAGCAGTATTATCGATTTTAATTCTTAAGTGATTAATTATTAATCACGAACTGACCAAGCTGCCAACTTTATAGACCAAAGCCAAGATAATAAAAATACATTTGAAATATTTTCAACGATATATATAGTTGGTATATTGATGATTTAAATGGAAGTAACAATTAATGAAGGCAAGAGTACTGAACAAACGTTTTTAGCAAATCAAGCTCAGCTAACAAAGGCAATGTCGTTTTCATTGTATAAATGTGTTCACCCACATTTTTAAACGTAACTATTGCATTTGTACGACAATTAATGAGGAAAAGGAGCCAAGCAAACTACTAGCTAGTGAACACAGAGCTATATACTTACCGAGGTTTACTTTTGTAATATTCTTGGATTTTTTAAATAGACATGAGGACAAACAAAACACAGCTCATCCCCATAATTGATACCATGTGCATTTTAGACTATATATATTATATAATATATATATATATATATATATATATAAAAGTGATGAGGCATTCCACGCAAGACCATCATAGTTCCCACGATTCGACTACAGTCTCAGTCTGAAGTGGAGCTATGGGACGACCATGCCTTTCAATGGGACTAATCATCTGGTCTGTATGTTCCGTTTTAAATCTACACGAACATCGAAAGTCAAGCAGTCCTAATAGAATCAAACCTCTATATGGAGATATCATGGCTCGACTATTTGAAACATCTCGGAGAGAATGTGCATGGTCAGAGATCTATTTGTTGAAAAAAAAAAATTGTATAATTATGTACATATTGAAATAATTTGACTCATCATGGATAGTTGCTATATCACTAGATTAGAGATATCAATACCTATGGAGCATCGATTATCCCTACTCTTGGTGTAAACCTTACATCTCTGTGAGATTCCAACACGAAGAAAGCCCCAAGCTTAAGAATAATAACTACTACAAATATAAAGAAATTGTATTGTATATATGGGAGCAGTGAGCACCACCTTCCGTGAGTACTTATATAAATTAAGGGTAATTCTATTGGCACCCCCATTTTTTCTATTTGCACCCCCCTAATTAATATGTAAAGTAAACTATTAAATACTTACCAATTTTTAAAGTATTTAAATAGTTAAATACTTACAAATTTAAAATCATTAAATACTTACCATTAAACTAAACTAATTCTAATTTCAAAATGCATCAATTAAAATACGTAATTATTCAACAATTCAAATTGCATCCATTTCACCAATTCAAACCGCTTCAGCAAGACAGTTTCAAACCACTATATCTGTGTTTATTTGATATTAATAAATTAAATATTAAGTTTTAACTTTTTTAAAGTTAATATAAAAATGCAGCGATTAATATAAGGAGTAATATAATTAGTGGTGTTCAACCGGTTCCAGTTTCGATTCCCGTGGAATCGCCGGTTCCGGTTGCATCAAAATCTTAAACCATAATCGAACCGCGGTTAACCACGGTTTGGAACCGTCAGTTCCATTTCCAAACCGAATCTTATTATTATTATTTTTAATTATTTTCATTTTTTCGTTTAAAATCGTCGGTTTTCCAACGGTCAGTAAATTATGGTCGTTGATTTCCAACGGCCACGAGATCCGAACCGTTAATAATTTTTTTTTTATTTTAGAAAAAAACTGGCGGTTGACCACGGGTTTTCGATTTTGAAAATATAAAAATCGGAACCAAACTTCTCCGGTTATAATCGGAACCATTGACTCCGGTTAACCGAACTGTTGATCACTGATTCGGTTCGGATTTTTCAAGCCGTCTGAACATCTCTAAATATAATAAAAAATTAATTAAATATTATATCGATGTACCTTGGAAATATAACTTAATTAATATTGTTGAATAACTCATGCAATTAATATTGTTAAAAATAAATTATAAAATAATTATTGTTGAATTCATTTAGTTATGTAAATATTTTTTAACAAATTTCATGTGTTTGGGAGTGTAAAGGGAGGTGTGGGGTGTGAAGGGGGTGTGAATAGTAGGACCCATAAATTAATAGGTAAATTCGTAAAAGTAGTGACAATATATATTACCGTTAGAAATAGTATATATATTAATAGTTCCACATGTAAATTAACAATATTTATAATAATATCCATAATTAACCTAGAGAAAATTAAAAAACATTTGGTAGCAGAGTGATCTTGCTTGTTGCGATAATAATATCAAGTTCAAATGTATTTAAGTTGTTACTTCACCACACGATTTACAATACAAATGATCTTCAAAACTTCCACACAAAAAGCGACAAAGTGTACCACAAACCACCCAAGTAAGAAATTGCTCAAAAGACAGATTGTTCCTTGTCCTAAAACCCAGCTGATCCTACTAAAGAAGAGTAGGAAGCATTCTCATCGGAAACTCTGCTTCTATTACCCATTTGGCCTCGAGAAGGGGCATTACCGATTTGTTCGGGTTGAATATTAGCGATATTACACAACTGCAGTCTTTTGATCTTTGCATCTTCGATGTCACCTTCCCAGCAAGTCTCTGTTATAATCTCTGTGGCTTCGTCGAGTTTCTCCTCGGGTATTAGATTCTCGTTTTCTAACAGAACCAAGTATACTTGCTCAGCAGCAGACTTCCGTATCTATATATTTGATATGATACAAAGCAGAGATACAATGGTGAAGACTGAATCAAAGCATTAATTAATCGAATGTGTTTATTTTACTACGAGTAGATAGATATTTGAGTACCTTGGGATATCGGTGTGCAAGGAAAGTGAGCAGATGAGAGAATGCTCTTACGTTGATGGGATCTGATATCGAAGCGATATAACCGAGTAAAGAAATTCCTGAATATAACTTCGGAAAGTCCTTTGTTCCTCTCAGTTCTGTAGCAAGAGAATCTAAGATGCCACTACAGAAGATTGGTGTACGAGCCTGAGAATTACATAGTTTAGGACCCATTAGTTGATTTACACTCGATGCATTATCACGCAACTGATGAAAATAACACACTAACCTCCATGTTGAGTAACAGCTTTTGGCTGAACAGTATCTCAATCGTCTGAAACAAGATGCAACGAAAATATCAGATGTTAGAGAAATGATGCGTGATGTACATCTACAGTCTGTTTGTATTATTTATATGCGTGCATTTTCACGCTTTCAACTGCCATTGGCGAAGCCACCTCGACGAGATGATTACCTTCAGGGTCGGTGTAATAACCCTATCGCATTTTCTGTATTTTTTAAGAACCCAGAGGATGTCTTCAGACAAGCTGAAGAGACGCGATTCATGGTCTTCGGCTACTGAGCTATGGAGATAGTCTAACAGAGCACTTAGTGATGCCTTTTTTAGCGAATCTTGTAGCCCACCCACTGATATGACCAACCCAGACATTACATATTTACTGTAACAACTCATATGAAGTAACTGAACGAAACGAGGAAATGAGACTGAAGGCACCTGTATGAGGAACAAATATGTTAGTTCTTAGCAAAGATGAGAGCGATGAGACGCAAATAAGCTATGATCTGAAAAACTTACTCCCCACTTAAGACCAGTTTTATCGGGTACTAGTTGTTCAAGGACATCTCTGTGTGGTATATGTGGTACAAATATTACTTTGTTATGCAAAATCCTTTGGAGAGTCTTTGCTGCTGACTCTCTTACCTTATCCATCTTCTCCACAGCTTGTTTGATGATTCCTCCGACTAAGTTATTAGCCAAATCAGCATTAAAAAATGAGCGGATCTGATCTTCATTGGAGCTACCATTTTCGTTTTTTCCTGAAGTCGAAACTTTCTTGTGTAAGGAATCATATTTGCAGAGAATATAAGCACACCTCTCGAGGCCGTCCATCGCAGCCTCACGAACCCATGAACCCACATCACCCCTATTATCAGTTGAGTAATCATCCAAAGCTTTGAAAAGACTTGACATAACTTCATTTTTTATAAAATGACCCAAAGCAACTTTGTCTTCTTCAGAGAACAAATCAGAAGTTTCTCGTTCCTGAGTTAATGTTTCACAAACAGAAACAAGCCCTCTAACAGCACTAACACGAGCTTCGGCATCCCTATCCCCAGGATTATCCTGCTTATTACCGAAATGCTCAATCAGAGAAAAGGATTCTGACCGTTGTGTAACAGATAGAATCCCATCATTCTGAAGTCTAAGGGAAAGCAGAAACTTTTCCTCCAAAAAAAAAAAAAAGAAACATACCTCGATTTCACAGGAACGACAGAGCTTTTCTAAGACAGATTTCCATTCCTTGGCAAGAAATTCAAACGGTAGCACACCTAGGGCAAGAGCTGATCCTCGTCTTGCAGCCACATTAGGATCGGTCAACTGTTCAAGGTGTCGTGAGATGACATTACTTGCTAGCTTGTTCTCCATGGATGTTAAGTAAGTATTGACGTAGTGCTCAAGAGCTTTAACAGCAGCCCCCTAAAAATAATTAATAAAAGTTCATTCATGAAGTACAAGTACAAAGATGTGTTTGAATGAAAACTGAATTAGTGAAACGGACCTGTATCTGAGAATTAGGATGTTTAAGATTCTCGGTAAGTGTATCAAGTAAACTTCTTTTTGTCTTCTCGTTCAGGTTTATTTGAGCTATGGAAATGCACTCAATGTACCGAGACACAGCAGACCTCATTATTTCTCCTCCCTTACCACGATACAATCGTGCTTTTTCAATAGCGGGAACTATATTAGCAGCCATTTTTTGCTTATCTGCATGAATCCAGAGGTGACGTATTAGTAACGTTTCATATAGAGAGATGGGAAAACCCTCTCTCAAAAATCTTACAAGAAAATGGGAAAGACTTCAAATATAATGTTACATTTTACACACATTTACTGATGTATATTTCAGCTTATTGACACCAAAGATGAACAAATTTTATATCTTGAAATACCAAATAGTGAATCAAATATCAGGAAACTAGTAAAATATGCAGCTTGACCTCCTTAAACAAGACTTGCAAAGATCCCCTATTTTAAAATTACACCAGTCTTCAATTTGAATCCACTGATGAACGATAAAGAAATTGCCTCTTGGAAACGGAAACAACAGACCCTCATTAGACGTGTAATATGCACCTTAAAAGTTAATATGGATGTGAAATGTTTAACAAACAAAATGCTTGTCAAGTTTATTCACCTGTGGCAAGAATGTATCTCTGTTCATGTAAAGCTAAAAGCACCTCCCCTGTAGCTAAAATTGCACCATGACGCATGCATAGATCAGATGACTGAGTGCAAGGAACTAATTTCTCAAGAACTGAATTGGCAAAATAGTCAACATTGAATTTCACAAGAGATGGAAGTGCAGTGGCGGCTAGTTCGCGCAAGCCTTTGTCCTGCATCATATAATATATGCAACATAAAAGAGCCAGAAGTGATCAGTTGCATGAAGAGCCAATGGATTAAAATATTAACTACTGCTTCATGTACATTAGATTTCCATACTTTGAGACAAATATACAATTGCACATTTTATCCATAACAAAATTCAAGTTACGATAAATCATTTTGCAGAGTTAAAATTACACAATGGACTGTCGACTGCATAATATTCGTTTCTTTATCAACCTCAATATTAAAGTCTCCAGTGTTAAAATTTGTCATGATTGGTGAACTCCTAAACATCCAAAGTTTAGCATGCCAAAGAGGTAGCTTTCATCTAAGTCCATACCAAAACAAGCAATGGTGGACATACAAATTCCATATGGGGCAAAAATATCAAGTTAGAAAGTTAGTAGCAAAATATCATATCCCGATGTCTTCAAGCATACGATTGGAATGTAATACATTCAGAGATTTGACAAGCGAAACAGACCTACCCAATGACAGATCTTACTGAGAGTTAACTCATCCACAAAGGAATTGAGGTAGCCATCATACTCAGCAATAGACACAGCAACATGCATATAGGAATTTGTTCGAGAGGCTAGTGCAAAATAGTCAGCTGTGTTTATGATATCAATCCCATGTGGAAAATTCCCCTGTCTTCCAACATTTTCCTGGAATGCAGCTGCCGCTGCTCGTCTGCAATTAACCTGATGAAATATTCCAGTTGAAATGAGCATTAATGTTGATGAGCAGAAGCAATTAAAGTCTAGCAATGCTTGTTCAGACAAATGAGAAAAATCTTGTTATACATTTGAGCACCTCACGATCATAGCATGCCACAGTTAAAAGATGTGGTGCTAGCTGTTCCAAAACATTTTTCATATCTCTATGATAATACGCCCGACCAAACGCCCAGCAAACATAAGCAGCAGCATCACGTACATGAGAACCAACACTATGAGGCCCTCTTCGAACATCATAATGTAAAGCCTGTCAAAGATAATGTTTATGTTTGCAGAAAAGTGTCTCACAAACATTTGGACGTTAAAATATTTTTCTAGTTCCAAAGTAGCTCAATGTAGTAGATATTATTACATATATAGGATAAAACCACATGTTAGGATCATTCCTGGAACAATAAGAAATCAAGGTCATTAAATTGCAATTATCAAATGGTCATGTAGTTCGCTAGAGCAAATCCAACAAAGCCAAACTTGGACCTGATGCGGTGACAACATAATACTAGTTATAGATTTATCTATCATGAGGTGACATGAATTAAAAAAATATGCGGAATGATTTATCAATGGTTGCTTTCCAGTTGTAGGGGTTTCTGTTAATGGATAAACATGAAGAGAAACACAAAAATCGGACAACTAATTGGAAATAAATGCCAAAAGAGTACAACAACTAGATGGATACCCTAAAACCCAATTCAGAAAAGAAGTGAAATAATACACCAGACAGGAGATGGGCGATTAGGTATAAAAAATGGAGAGTTCAAGCAAACCGATGAATGCTTTAGCATGTGGTAATGAAAAAACATCAAACAATCAAATTCAATGTGACTCGGCGTCTTGGACTAAGCACACATGTTTTAAAGTCCTAGATGAAGCATCAGGCACAGCAGATAAACAGAAAATTCAATAATTTTTGTCCTATACGAATAAAAGATGGTGTACCTTTATGATCACAGGAACAACTTTAGGGAAGCTTGCTGGTAAGAGTAGCCCTCTCCGTGCAAGTTCTGCCAAGGCCAAGCATCCACCATGCCATGAACCATCTCCCTGCCAACAAAAGAACGCATTTACAAGATAACACAAATGCATGAGCCAAAAGGAAGCCCACAAGTAATCATTAGCCTCGGTTTCACGATACAGTGCCAATGGATTCTAGCTAGATTGCACAATGTAGAGCACAACACATACCTCACCGATAGAAAAGAGCTCCAATACAGATGATAGAACCTCGTCTGAAAGAGAACGAGTTAAGCGTGAGCAGACACGTCCAATACCTTTTGCTGCAGACCACCGAACGATAGTGTCCTACACAATAAACCAAATATATATATATATATATATATATGAAAATCAATGAGGAAGTACCACTTTAAGCCATGAAAAAACAATGCACAGTAAACAGCTAATAAAAGGTTGGCTTTTGCTTATATATGATAGATGACAACATGGTCAAAAATTATATACCGTATCTCTCAATCCCGTCAGTAGACGTCCAATGATATCTTCAATTATTTCAGGCACATCCATATCTTCTTCTTGCTCGCAACTTGTATCTTCAGTGGCACTGAAGGAGTTCACATTTATCATATGATTTGACTGGTTAATATCTCCAGAGATATTAACTCCAAGCATGCTCTTTTTACCCTATGACAGTAAAATAACACCAGACAATTAGTGAACTTAGAAGTTAGAGTCTCTATCTCTAGTACAAGAAAAACAGATTGTTTTGGTTCAATGCTGCACAAAGCCTAGATGATAAAATAAAACTTACTTACCACGTAATGCCATGTCATGGAACGATGAGGCAAACAAGTCAGTCCGATTCTCTGGGTTAGTTTTACCAGATACTTGCGGAGCAGAGAGCTCCGAGAAGCAGATTTAGAATTCATTAGATCTGAAGTATTGCTCCATAGTACTGGGACCACTGTCGTCAAAGTTTGTGTGCTACCAGTCTGCATTATAGAGATACTAATCAAGAAAAGGAACAGTTTTATAAAAGACGAGGAAACTGCTGAGAAAACACACAGTGGAACAAAAAACAAAATGAAAGATTGAATAGAAAAAATTATCGCTCTGAGTTACATTTACTGTACAAAGTACTACTAAGGTTCATTTTTCATACGAAAGTACAATTTTATGTTCTAGAAAACCCATTTGTCGATAATTAACAGAAAAGAATGCCATAATATACAACGCAATGTAAGTTGTATTCATAGATTTAAAGTAGACCTTAAAAATGGCAGCCAGAGCTTCCACCACTCCTAACAGTCGAAAGCGGTCTGGGGCATTGTCGTCAGCCGAAGAGAGAGCTTGATTTGCCCAGTCAATAAAGCTGAAACAACAAATGTGTGTGAATATTTATGCCAATCTTTGTACATTACAAAAATAATCAGCAAGTTACCCATTGTCCATCACCATCAATGGCGTGATTGTTTACATGTTCGAGATTATTCCAATAAGAAACACATTTAGTTCACATTTTTGAAACCAGAATCGGGATATGATCAAGACAGATTTACCTCAGGAGGTAGTATGTCAATCAGTTCAATATTTAAACTGTTTCAGGCATGATCCTCCATCAAGAACATATTGTTGCACCAAGAATTTTCATTTTTATTAACGAATAAATATAAGGATTTCATCAACTATGTTCATTTCTGAGAACCAGCAATCCGCACATCATCTCATCAAAGAAATACATACATTAAAATTAGAAATTCTATGTTGCAGATAGTATAGGGAATATTTAACATTTAAAAAAAAGCACCTAGTAAATGCCTTCGACATATCCCGACGTGTCAAGAGCTTTGACAGCAGCAGTCCACTTATCATACGCATGGGACCTGCACTCGATATATAATCTTTGCAGAAATCCAAAATTTTCACAACCAAAGGAGGAGGTCCATCTCCTTCAGCAAAGTTCGTCCCCGCTATACTAGTATCCACTGAAGATAGATCAAAAGGGATCAAGACAAGAATAGAAAGCCACAGAAGCAGCACACACTTTGCCTCCATCTCCCCTGAGCTTTCTTGCCTCAAGGATGTCGCTGAATTGGTTTCATGGCATTGCTCCAGAAGTGAGATAGCGAGTTCTAAATCAGATACCTGATGGGGGAAGAACTTTATAACGGACTTGTATCCGCAAACCGTAACCAACGAATAGATTATGATGCATAGGGGTTGGATCACTTCAAGTATTTCATCAGATGAAGCCCCCACCTCCGTGGCCCTTGAGCGGATAAGAGCCATCAGAGGTGAAACCATACTCTCGAGATAGGGCTCTATAAGCTGCCCTTGCTCTTGGTACTTGTCCATCTGCAATTAAACACTTTGATCTTGAATGTAACTGCCCACACAACACAACCCATTTCATCAACTGAAAGATATGCAATCAAATTTTACAAAAAATTGCATAATGAAAGAGACCCCTTTATTATACCTGCTGAATCTGAACTTTCAATGACTCCCCAAATCAGCTAAGGAATTAGGACGAAAGAGAAATGAAATGGAAAAAGGGACAAGGACAGAAGTGCTACGGAAGATATTATATCAAAATGCATCAAATTTTATCGTTTTTTAGAATTCGATGATTCCGAATTTTCTCTACAGCAAGGGGTGAAGGTGAATAAACAAAGTAGATGACTGGAAATCTATTTCCCTATGCAACAACAACTAACGGCATGCATCTGAGCTTGCAGCATAATATGAACTTTCACGGAAGTAGCCAAAACAAAATCCCGTGAAAATGAGAGTCAGCAATCTCTATCTCAACAATTTTCTAACTGTCTTTTCATGTCCTAGAGCATTCATATCTGAGCTTGCAGCATAATATGAACTTTCACGAAACAAATGAACCATTTCACTCACACAGCAAAGTCACTAATTTTACAACAGCTGCACGCCACAACCTCGACAGGTCCATTTACCAAATAGAAAAGTTGTACAAATTTCAGGAGAGGAGACCAACGTGAAAGAAAACGAAAAAGCAAAAGGGTATTTCGAAGTACTGTTGACTTACAATGGATCGAATCTTATGAACCGATGAGAGATCCATGACGCGCCGAGACGACACGATCTCGTCCATGATCGACTCGACGGACTTCCATTCTTGGAGGAAGTACCGCTGCAACACCCTCTCCTTCGAATCGTGCTCGTCGTCCTCTACTTCTTCTGGCAATGGCAAAGATGAAACTGATGACGATTCAGCCATCGACGGACCTTCCATTCTTCAAATCCACAACGAGTTCGATCCGCGAAGCCGAAGAGTGACTGTGAGAGCGATGAGTTAAATTCCCGCGTGGCAAAGGGCTACAATTGTTTGGTTTTTCTGTTCTTCTTGAGGCAAGTCGCTGTAAGAATATTTGATCAGAACTTTAATGGGCCTGGCCCAATAAATCATTAATGGCCCAAGTAAGTTTTTGTGTTTATAACGTGGGTGAAAAATGAGTCGAAGCATTCTATTACAATAGTTATCGTGGTTTGTTGGTGTTATAACTAGGGGGCCAAAGATGATGGATTCTACTCATGAAATTGATGAGTCGGATCGACTGAAGCTCAACTTTTCTTGACAAGTCGATCTTGAACGCCGTTGTGACTGTTCGAAAGTTCATGAGTTAAGTCGTGAGCTGTATATTAATATATTTTTAAATTTTATAATATTGTAACATTATCGATTATTAGAACTTGACTTAAACTAAACTAAAAAATATCAAGGTCAAAGCTCGATTCGTCGGATAACAAATCTGGCAAGTCCAGCAGAAATAATAGCTCGTTGGGCTTGAGCTCAAACAAGAGCCTAATATACAATTTTCGAGCTTGAATCTAGAAAATGAGCCGATCTCGAGCTCAAGTGGTTTACCCCTCCCCTCTATATATAAAAGCTTGGTTTTTTTTTTTTTTTTTTTTTTCATATATGAAGATTTATTTCCCTCTCCAATTCACGTGAGGAAAACATAACCGAAAATTAAATTAGTACATCGAACAACAATACTTTGCGCTTCAACACCTTTTCTTTTCTTTTCGTAGCTGAAATCTGCACACCAAACGCAACGTTAACTAGTAGCAACATAAACGTTTGATTTTTTTTTTCTCGTATTTCTTACATATCAAAATTATTTCTGCATTAATTGAGTTATTTCTAACTATAAACGAGAATTAGTAAGTAAACTTCCATTACACACTACCCACGGTATTCGAATCATGCAAAGCACCACACACCTTTTCAGACAGTAAATACATACACAAGCCAACCAACACAGAAACATACGAACAAGAAGACGGCATAACTAGAAAAGTTTGCGCTTGTACTAAAATACATTCTTACATAGTATGGGGCCGCCTCTCTATTATTCAATGGGGACGATTCTTCTAGAAGACGGCGGCTGTTCATCAGATCCACCACTTGATGGTGGCTGTGTTCCGTCGCCATATCCATAGTTATACTCCAACTGCGGGACATGCCACCAGTTTCCGAAATCATTCCAAAGGCTCGTGTTTTCGGATCCTATAATTGATTGATTCGTGCGTTTTGTACATATTTGTGTGTCTATTTGAACAGCAGCAAAGATCAATGGAGTGAAATTTACCGGCATTCTCGAGTAAGTTGAAACCATTGTTCCATCCAGGCAACACTTTGTCAGCATTAGCATTCCACTTTTCTTCAAAACCGGCAAGTTCATCTGCGTAAAGATACGTATGTATATATGTTATGAATATGGCATGCAACCATGTTGTAAGGAAGCTGGTGGCATTAAGGTAAATGGTGTAAGGATTTTGGAGCGGAAAAAGAACGGCAAAAGGTATGATGCTGATCAAGTATCATTGTTCTAAGTGTCGAAGTCGATTGAAAAAACAAATGTCTGTAAATGATACCTTCCTCTAAATTGTGTAATGTCTGCAAGGAATCAACTCCGCCGTTAGAGCTCTTCTTCTCAGTGATAGAATGTCCCTGAAAATTTCGAAAACGTAAAAAATAGATGTTTAGACAGAATGGATTACAGTAGGGTAGCGTTCATCTCGATGGAGATTCCCACGAGATAGAGAGATCAACTAAATATTGGGCTTAAGAATCTTGATGGATGGCATAGAAGGGTGTAAGAAAACTATGGATAATTAAAGTCCGATCCATGTTTTAGTATCAACCAAAATTATTACATTGTCGATTGCCATCGTCGATTACCTTATCATGTATCCCTTTTGAAATTGTATGAAGTGATTCGCCAACTGCTCGGTCTTCCTCTTTCATCTCCATCAAGAACACCTTCACATCGACAAGAGAAACCCAAAAGGAAAGAAATAAAAGAATTTAAAAAAAAAATATATCTTATAATATGGAAATAATCTGCTCAACCCAATGTAAGAACAAAACTCACTCCATCACCACCAGTTCTTCTCCCAACAGATGAGGTATAGTATATCCCATCAGGACCTCCATACGCAACCCTTTGGAAGCTAATGCTATGGAAGCCTACAATCAATAAATGTAACCAAGAGTTTGCTTCAAATTGGACAACTGCATAAAAGGCACACCTTCAATCCAATAAAAATAATTTAACCTTGTTCTATTATAGTTTGGAGTGTAACGTTTTATCACTTGCATTGGAAGTAAATAATGCACACATATAACAACCTACCACTAGAACAAACTCAGATAGAACCACATTAAACTAAGACAATAGTTAGTACTTCACGGTCTGATCAATGGCGTACCAGTTGGAGAATCATTGGACTTCTCTACAGGAAGTTCTTTGCTTGGCATGCTATCATCATTAGGATTCAGCTCCTCAATTTTAATCTGCTTGCGATGGTTATTATAACCACTATCGAATGGTCGGGTGAAGAAGTCGCCGTCGAACGGGCTGTTCTTACCACCGACGAACCCGCCAAATGGTTGAGTGAAAAATGGGTGGTCAAACGGATCTCTCCCTCCGAAGAAATTCGCCATATTTTTTTGTTCTGCGAAAGCAAAAATTTGAATAAACTACAACATTCAGCAATTCATCAAGAGTAATCCTTCGAAAACCTTTGCCCCAAACCTATCATCATGACAAAATTTCATATAAGTACGGAAAAAGGGAAAAAAAACACACATACACACACGCAACTTCGATATACTGAATTAATCACAGAAAAATGTTGCTCAGTGTAAAATTTCGGAAAGCCATGCGAACAAAACAACTACATCGGATTTTTCATCTTTTCTTCAATCCAGGGGAAGAGATAATGTGGTGCCATGAACTTGCAAAGTTTACTATATAATGTATCAGAAATGAAGATTGGAAGAATTTATTACCTTGTTTGATCTCTGTTGTCAGCGCCTCAGCTGAGGTAAGACTTAGCGAGTGATCGCTGAGGAGTTATGTTCAGAGTTGAGGTTTTTTAAGCAGAGGAGAGAAGCTTCTGGAGAAGAGGAAAGAGCCATAGAAATATGACTCCCATTGAATTACTAACCGTACATTATCACCGAAAAGAAATAATAAAAACAAATTACTACTGCTCTAAAAACTTTTACTAATTAAAGGAGTTATTAATTATGTATTGTAAATAAAAATATTAATGAAATAATATCTTCTGTAAAAGATATAGAAAATTATTTAGTAAAAGATAAAGAATTGCATGGATCTTCCAAGTATTCAACCTCCTTCTGATGTTACAAATTTTAAATTAAAATCTATTTCTAATTTAGAAAAAATTTTAGATGAAAAGTTTAAAGATCTTAAACTCAACACATTAAATTAAGTTAAGAGTTTGAAGATAACTTAGAAAATTCTAGTAATTATCAAAAAGTTATTAATGAATAAATTAATAAACTTAAATACGCGGATAGACCTACCCAGAGTAGATATTATTACCCTAGGAGGCCTATCCTTCAAGATATATTGTTGAAGAACATGATATTTTGCTTAATAATTCCTTTAGTGAAAAAAGTATATATGGGTGGAATTTAGATGGTTATACCGAAAGACAAATCTAAAATATGATACATAGAATGCTTCTGTATAGTACTATTTGTAAAGCTAATGGCAATAACGATAAAGCCGTAGCTAAAATGATAATTGCTGGATTTACCGGTCAATTAAAGGGCTAGTGGGATAATTATTTAACTCAGCATGATAAAGATCAGATCCTAAATGCCGTTAAAGAAGAAAACGGTCAACAATTTGATAATTACACTTTAAGTGTTAACATCATTGAACATTTTCACTGGTAGATGGTCCGACAATAGTGAAAATATTAGGACATTACTACAAAATCTTAGGTGTAAGACACTTACATCCTTTAGATGGTATAAAGATACTTTTTTAAGTAGAGTTATGGAACTCCCTGAGTCGAATAGCACTCACTGGAAATCCAAATTTATAGATGGATTGCCCTCCCTCTTTGCAGATAACCTTAGGAACGGAGAATCGAGTATCGATTATAATTTGTTTACCTATGGTAAGCTTATAGGCACGTGTATTCACGAAGGCTTAGCTCTATGCTATGAAATAAAATTAAACAAACAAGATAAGAGACATTTCCTTGATGAAAAGAAGCAATTAGGACAATTCCGTGGTCAATTTGGCCTGGAAAATCTCTTCCCGAATCAGAGCATAAAAAGAAAAAATATTCTTCTAAAAAATATGAGAGAAAAAACTAGAGAAGAATTAAAAGAAAAGAACAAAAGTCTTTTCAAAATTATAATAATAATAATCAAAATAAGAATAATAGATTTTCCATAGTCTGTAGAAAATGTGGGAAATTAGGTCATAAAGCAAAAACGTGCTGGACTAAAAAGAAGATTAATAATCGTAATATCGATGATAATTTAAAAGAAACATTGTCTAAAATCTTGTTAGAATCTGATAGTGATTCAGAATATTCATTTGAATCTGATGTAAATAACATCATTAAGGATATTTCGTCAGAATCGGAAAAAGAATCTAAAAATTGTCAAATAGAACAACCTTGTAGTAAAGAATCATTAGTAGCTTCTTTTGAATCAGAAAATGATGAAATTCTTTATCAAATTATAGCACAATTTCACGAAGTTAATGTTTTAGATAATAATCTATTAGAGATTTTAACACAAACAGATAATTCAAAAATTAAAGATATTATAATTAAAAGATTAATCAAAGAAGAAGAAGTTTCGAAAAGAGTAATAGCTCAAACCTGAACCTTATAGCATGACAGAAGTTATGAAAATGTTACATAACAAAAATAAGCCTGAATCTCCGATTAATGTTAGGAATTTAAGTATAGAAATCACTATCCTTAGAAAAGAAATTAAAGAATTAAAATTAAGTAATAATGATTGAGAAAGAAGAATTTCTAAGTTAGAAAAAGGAAAAGAAATTATAGTAGAAGAACCTTCGAATCTAGAAGAATTTGTTGGATCTTCAAAAAATGATAATTTTCTTTCTACATTAGAAGTCATTACTTCCCAAAAATGGTTAGTGAAAATATCGCTACTTAATGATGAGAATTTTCAAAAGAATCTTATAGCTTTAATAGATGCATTGCAGATCTTAATTGTATTCAAGAGGATATAATACCTACCCAATATTTTCATAAGACAACTCATTCGCTTAGCTCAGCTAGTGGAGAAAGATTACAGATAAATTATAAAATACCTAAAGCTTTTATTTGTAAAAATAAAGTTTGTATTCCTACGTCATTTTTGTTAGTAAAAAATATAACTAATCAAGTTATTTTAGGAACTCCATTTCTGAGGAAAATATTTCCTATTAGAAATATTGATGAGCATGGAGTCAAAGGAAGCTTCGATAATAAAGAAGTGTACTTTGAATTTATTACCGAACCCATTTTTAGGATGAGTAATTCTATTGGCACCTCCTTTTTTCTATTTACACCCCCTAATTAATATTTAAAGTAAACCATTAATTACTTATCAATTTTTATTAGTTATTTTCTCCATTTTCCATATAAAATTCCTTTTTAAAGATTCCCAAACTTTCTATACGCAGACTTATAAATAATTAGAGACATAAATAGTTGGTTTTTTTTATTTTGTTGAGTAGACGTTGCATGTAAAATATTAATATTAAATATTAATTTTAACTTTAATATTTTTAATTTTAATATAAAATCGTAGCGATTAATATAAAGAGTAATACAATAAAAAATAAATTAATTATTGTATCGATGTGTTATTGAGTAAAATAACTTGATTAATATTTTTAAATAATTCATGCAATTAATAATGTTGAATTTTATGAAAAAAAATTAATAAAATAATTATTGTTGAATTCTGTAGTTAGGTAAAATAAATTTACAAATTTGAAGTGTTTGGGGGTGAAAAGGGAGGGGGGGGGTGTGTGAGGTGTGAAGGGGGGTGTGAATAGTAGGACTCTTTTAGGATTCTTAATGAAATTAGGGATTCTATTATCAAAGCGAAAGAGAATCAGATAAATTATCTTAAGCAAGAGATTACTATACTTACGATTGAGGATAAACTCCAAAATCCTAAGTTACATAATAAGATAAAACTGATATATAATCTTGCAAATATGCAATGATCATCCAAATGCTTTTTGGGATAGGAAAAAACATACATTTTCTTTACCTTATTAAGAAAATTTTAATGAGAAAAATATTCCTACTAAAGCTCGACCATGTCAGAAGAACTCTGAATATTTAGAGCTTTGTAAGAAAGAAATTACTTCTCTTTTACAGAAAAGGTTTAATTAAAAGTCTTCAAAGTCTCATTGGTCATGCACTACCTTTTATGTCAATAACCATGCTGAAAAGGAAAGAGGAGTACCAAGGTTAGTTATTAATTATAAGCTTTTAAACAATGTTTTAAAGTGGATTAGGTATCCAATTCCTAATAAAAAAGATTTACTTGATCGTTTACATAATGTGATTATATTTTCCAAATTTGATTTAAAATCAGGATATTAGCAAATTCAAATTGATGAAAAAGATAAATATAAAATTGCTTTTACTGTTCCAATAGGATATTTTGAATGGAATGTTACGCCATTTGGTTTGAAAAATGCTCCTTCGGAATTTCAAAATATTATGAATGATATGTTCATTCCTTTCAGTAATTCGATAATTGTTTATATTCATGATATCCTGGTATTTTCAAAAGATATAGAAACTCATTTTAAACATCTTGATATTTTTAATAAAATTATTATTCAAAATGGGTTAGTTATATCTAGTCCTAAAATGATGTTATTCCAAACTAAGGTTAGATTTCTTGGTCATAATACTGAAAAAGGGGAAATTAACCCTATTAATAGAAGTATTGAGTTTGCGTCAAAATTTCCTGATCAAATCCTTGATAAGACTCAACTTCAAAGATTTCTAGGAAGTTTAAATTATATTTTCTCCTTATTATAAAAATCTTGCGTGTGATACATCTATTTTATATGATCGATTAAAACAGAAACCTTGCGTGTGGACTGATAGTCATACTGAAGCGGTTAAAAAAATTAAGAATAAGGTTACGCATTCACCTTTTAAACGTGTTTTGGAATTTCAAGATGATTTATACAATCAAAAGTTTCTAATAAAAATTGATTACCAAGATGCAAAATATATGTTTCAAAAGGATTTTAAACATGACGTTTCTAAGCAAATGTTTGCGAGGTGGCAGGCTCATCTAGCCGCATTTGATTTTGAAATTATTTATAAAAAAGGAAGTGATAATAGTCTTCCAGATTATCTAACTCGTGAATTTATCCAAAGAGACATTTTGCAGGTATGTCCCAATATGGGAAAGGTCTTTCCTCTAATAGAGGAGGTAGATGTGGCAGATTTATTGTCCAATATGGCAATAAACGACATGTAAAAGAGAATATATCTGCAGCCTCAAGTAATAACTTGAGCAGGGAAGATGAAGAGACATACAAAGAATTCCTTGCATACAAGACCCAAAAATCACAATCACAAGAAGGAACTTCATGTGCCAAAATAGTGGTGGATGAAGAAGAAGATGTTGACTATGTGCAAAATACTCATACAAAAGTAATACTTCTACTTGACTTCAAAGATTTGAAATGGAAAGACCAGCCTTGGACTTTAATGCCAAGGTATCTTGAAAAAGCATCATATGCTGCAAGTTATTATAAAAAACCGAGATAACTATGAAAAAATTCTCAAGTCTACGGGAACTTGTGAAATTGATCATTTTACTGCTAATAACTCTGGATCGGGAATTAGAAAAGGTTATACCTTTAGCAAGATTATTATTAAGCAGATTATATCTCCAGAAAGATGGGCAATACACCTTATGAATGATCGAGAATATCTCCATTCAGAGTCGAAAACTTTGGTAAAGTTTAATTATTGGGATTATATTGATGCTTTTTACAGAATATTTCTGTACCAGAGTGAAAATAAAAAATATTCTTGGTGGATTAAGATTTGTTCAGATGTTTATAAGCAGGAAATTTCTACTTGGACCAATGATGGTTATCATACGGAGCCCCGATTAAGATTCTTAAAGAACATTTTTTAGGTTTATATGCCGATTGGGTCAAAGTCTCTCCGAGTCTTATAGAGGCAGAACACAATAATGAGTGTATTGAAGCTATTGCTTCGTTACATTTCTATATTGAATTTAGTATTCCTTGGATTCAAAGATGGAATCCAGAAGTGGGTTATACCCAACAAAAGATTCCGTGTCTTAGAAGAAATTTTTATACGAAATTCTGAAAAAAGATGATTAGAAAAACTGAGAGTGGAGAATATGAGAGCCAACAGACAATTGATAAGATCGAAGAGAAAATTTCTCAGTATAAAGAACAGATTGAAAATCGGCTCCTAGTCCGTTTGAAATACTTTCTCCAAGACTTAATATTCAGAAAGGAAAAATGAAGACAGAAGAAATTTTTAATGCCTATTTCGAAGAAATGAAGAAGGATATTGCAAAAAATTTAGGAGTTGAAGTCTCGACAGACTTTTCAATGGAGAATTCGTCAAAAGATGAACAATTTTGCCAAGCAGGTGAAGGACAATATTCGGAAGATACGGATGATATTTTAGTCGAAGATGCTATTGATCATATCAAAGATGATATTTTGAAGAAAGTTGAAGAAAAATCCAAGAAAAAGTAGTGGAGAATACTATGCATCTTTAATAAAGGATGTGGCCGACAAGACTCGAATAAGGATGGAGCGAGTTGATAAAGCAAAGAAGACAACTGACCAAGAAATTCTTCGCTATCATAATTGTTGTATTATATTCTAATTTTTCATTTTTAAATATGATAGTAGTTTGTTTGTAGAAGGTGTGCTTTGTTTGGGATTGTACTCTCTCTCTCTCTCTCTCTCCTTCTCTTCCTTTACTTCTCTTTTGTATCTTGTAAAAAATTCAGAGTGATTAATAAAAGTACTGAAGCTTTCTTCTATATGTTCTCCAGTAAGTTTATACTTTTATTTTATATAACTTTATTTATTTGTTAGCCTTAATGCAAGGCTAAATTTCTTGTTAAACTACAGTATGATGACTTAATATTAAAATCATGGACATATTTTAGTATGTATTATATGGTGACCACCCCATACACATAACCAAAACGACTCTAACGACACTAACTCGAGAAAATAAATTGCATGAGTTCCGTTTAAAATTCGTCGAAATACCCTGAATAAAATCAAAAGAATTCAAACTACGAGTATTTCAAAAATATATCATGGCTCAGCAGTTCCCAAAACAGACCAACCACAAATATCCCAACAAGATAAAAGCAAACCGCCCCCAACCATCATACGTCAACAGCTTGACTCGACCAACACAAGATATACATAGACACGAACTAAAAAACGAACATATATAAAATCACACATCAGACGCAGCAAAAGGAACTAGCCCGCCACACAGGTCGTCATTCATGTACAGTCCGCCTCAAAAGCCAGTGGAAGCTCCAACGACCAGCCTCGCTGTATACATCAGTCAAGTAAGGTCATCACGCTCACCTACAACGTATGAACTATATGAGCTAGAAGCTCAGTAAGTAAAAATCATGCATGCTGAGTGAAATATGCAAATCCTCATCATATGCATAATCTACGTGTGACTCGGCATCTCAAAATGCATCATCTCTCTCATATCCTCTCTCTGGGCCCGTGGCTAAAATACTATGCACCATCAAGAGCTCAATAAATCATCTGACAGTGGCCCACTCTGGATAGCCAACACTAGGTCTCCCTAGGTCGCTCCTTCCCAGGTCGCCCCTTCTGTCGCGGTCGCCTACGCTGGTAGCCTACGCTAGGTTTCCCTAGGTCGCCCCATCCAGGTTGTCTCATCTAGGTCGCTCCTACCGCATCAATAATATGGCAGTGACCCACTCCAGGTAGCCTACGCTAGTTCTCCCTAGGTCGCTCCTTCCCAGGTCGCCCCTTCTGCCTCAACATATGACGGTAGCCTACTCTGGGTAGCCTACACTAGGGTTCCATACCCTAGGTCACCCCTTCCGTCGATGGTGTACTAGTAATAACCACATACACCTCAACTGCATGCCAATAATCGGCACATATACATCGCTTCCCGGCGATCATGACTTTGCATGCCAACACTCAACACTACCCGATAATATGCATGCACATGTATACGTCGTAAATGATATGCTCATGAATTCACGTAGCTCATATTCAAATATCAATCATCAGATAATAACAACGCCACAGAATAATCATCGAAACATCAAAGCACGTATAGTATAAACACCGAATAATATGTCCATGTATCGTATTTGAACTTTCACTTACCTGTAATCTTCAGACTTTATTCGACATAATACTCCCTCACTCGAATAAATGCGTCGTCTTTGCCTTTCCTAATTTTAATGTATCTCTTTTACCTACTGTAATATTATCAAGGAACAAAATTGCATCTATGAACTCTCATTATGACTTACGAAGCAAAGGTTTATAATCACGACTTAATTCTTCAAAAACTATTAATTAATCATTACTAGTATACCTGATCTCGCATATGTCTTACGATGAGAATGATTGCAGCAAGCGAGCAAGAACAAGATGAAGAAACAATTAAATTTCAGCTAACCTCCTGATTTCTTTATATATATTGTTATTATTATTATCTTAGAGAAACTAAAGTAAGATCTGAAAGGAATCCACGTTCTGCTATCTCTTACCCCATATATATACGTGTAAATAAGTGTATGTAATAAGGAAGTAAGGCGGTGAACTTGTTTTTACCCCTTGTATTAAGTAACATTATAATATTAATAATTATGATAGTAAAACTATTTTTTTTTTAACACCCTATTAAATATATAGTTGTAGTAAATTTTAGTTAGGTTTTTGAATATTCGCTTGCATGGAAGTTTTTAAATACTTATTAGCTATACACGTGTAGGTAATCACATCCACCGATCAACACGTGTCTTATTACAATATTGACTTTAACTAACCGGATAATGATTTCTAAATAATTTATTATTATTAGTTTAGAATGATGTCAAATATTATTCTTATGTTAGCCAAATAAATCACATCAAGTATGCAAAATATAAAAAAAATTGCATCTCATATGCAACACCTAAGACTCATATGAATTATGCCTATAAACACATAATTCATATAAGTTAGCAAGCATAATGCATGAATTATATTGGCCAACCAAAATGTTCGAGGGCTCGGGTATTACATATTATATATTTATAAAAATTTTCTCTACTTATGGAAAATTTTAAAACTCAAGATTGAAAGAACCAAATTAGAATAAAGGTTATGATAAAACTTGATTAAGTAATTCTGATATCGGCTCTTGGCGTTGCTCGTGCTGCCAAATGGAAGGTGTTTTTGGGCGTTTGGCTGTTACCGATTGAATTAATCTTTTGAAAGTTTTATTGTGGAAAACTATCCTAGTTTAGTTGTTTGGTTTAATCGATCTGAAAAATATTTTATTTATGTAATTATTATGTATTTATTCGCTTGCTGGTTTTTATGTGTTTTTGTTTGTTCTTTGTTTATGCTTTGGTTTGCTTAATTTTGTTTTACAGATCCTAGGTTTTCGTTATGGTATCAGAGCCATGGTGGATGTATTAAGTTATTAATTTGTTGTTTAACATTTTTTTAACATGAATTTGATAAGACGAAAAGATACTGTTAAAAAAGTATTGAAGAGGAATATGAAATTCCTCAAGATTTCGACAAATTAAATCGTTGGACAATTCCCAAGATAGATTATAAAATAATCTATAAATTGGGAACCTTTGAAAAATTAGGTTTGAAACAAGTGGTTAAAACTACCAAAGAAACGATCTCTTTAATTAATGAAGAGATGATTATTAGACTTCTAAGCAATAGAGACTTAGAAAAATATAGAATAAATCATAAGTTTATTCATATTGGATTAGTTTAGGTAGCCTTTAAGCCATTGACTTTAGAAGGTTTACCAAAAAGCTTTATAGCAGCTCTTAGATTTGGAAGAAATCTCGACTGGAAACAATCCCTTATGGGAATAATACAGTCTAGCTAAGCGCATGGACCAATTTATTTTAATTTATACCCAAATCTCCAATTATCATTGACTGATATCAATATATTGGATGTCCTTACTTTAATTGTAAACACCCATGGTTATAATTATGCCCCAAGGTCAGAAGTTATATGTATATGTTATATAATATACTATAGACCTTTATACACATTGAATCCACAATGCAAAATAGTGGATTAACCCATTATGAAACAATCCTTATAGAAACAAATTTTAGTAGGTCTAATATTACCACTCGAAGATCCATAAAATAGGAAGAAATAAAATTGCCAGAAAATTGGATAATCGAGAAAGCTATGCCTTTACAACCAAAAGTTCAAAATAATCCAACAAAAATTATTCAAACTACAGATGGAACTGTTCAAATACAGTTTGAACGTAATAAGAGATCTGTTGATAATGAAGTTCTAGGTCTTTATTAGGAATTTCTAGATCAACTTCGTGCATGATCATATATCTCCATGTGACTACATTGTTGGGTCTCTTTCTAGGGCTTCGACATCTCAAGTTAGAGAATCAACCCATATTAATAGTTATATACCTGATAAGATAGATGAATTGAGAATTAATTCAGACAATATAGTTAGAGGAGTTTACAAAACTCGAGATGAGGAAATAACCGAATCAGAAATGGATTTTCAAGTTTAAATGAATATAAAACAAAAAAATATATTTTAGTCTGGGATCGCCGGCGGGAAAGAAAATTCAACAAGAATTTAATCTACCCAAATAGGAACTCTTCAGAAAATGGTTTTTTTTTTTAAATTTCAACAAAGAAGATAAATTATTACTTCAAGAAATTTTTTATGAAAATCTTTCATAGCAAAATCGGATGTTACCATTCATACCTTGGTTCTTATAAAAGTATTTTGAAAATATGGTGTTTGTCTTGAAAGAAATTACAAACTTACACCAAGCGGAAAAAATCTTTCCTCTGTTCATCCTCCACAATCTAGTTTTCAAATTGAAAAAGATAATGAAATAACATATTATAATGCTTTTCAAAAATTATTTGAAAACGATACTTTATCAGTTACTATCAAGCATACTAATTGCTTACTGAAACAATAAAACTATATGTATGTTGTACTTGGTGAGCAAATTTCTTTACTAAATAAAAATATTAATGAAATAATGTCTTCTAGAAAAGATATAAAAAAAATTATTTAGTAAAAGATAAAGAATTACATGGATCTTCCAATACGGCTTCTCCAAGTATTCAACCTCCTCTTGAGGTTACAGATTTTAAATTAAAATCTATTTCTAATTTAGAAAAACTTTTAGATGTAACGTTTAAAGATCTTAAACTCAACACATTAAGTGACAAGTACATAATATCAATTTCCCACCTTATTACGCTAACACAAAAATATATCACTTTATGAATATTAAAATATATTTTCCAATGTAAATATAAAATCAAAATATACTAATGCAAACGTATTATTCAGACATGACTTTTCATATAATAAACATTCATAAATCATCCATGTTATGACTTTGATGTATGATCTATAAAAATTATAAAAAAAAAATATTACCTTTTAATTTTAGCGAATTATTAATTAAAATCATATTTTCGAGTTTACACCGACTAAAAATTTATTAATTTAAAAGAGAATAATAAATTATGTCCAAAATTAGGAATTTTCTTCCATAATATTTTTACATTTTTAGTTGTATTTGCTGAACAAGACAATCAAATACATAAATGGAGAAGCTTTCGAAAGTTACAAGAAAGTTATTATTATATAACCTTATTGTCGGTTTTTTTTTTTCATGTCCCGAGGTATCTCCACTCGATCTGGCTATGGTGTAGCCACTATATATCGGCGTGGGCTTGCTTGCGCCACACACTCCAATGGTGCAACTAATCTCCGAGACCAGATGAATACGTACCAAACTCACCTAACAACGATAGTCATTGGGAATAAATCTCATTGGTACTACTCAAGGAATTGTGAGAGAGGGGATTCAATTCCACGACCTAACCCACAAATTCTTAAGACGTCCTCTTTGACCGCATTGTCCATATTCGGTGTTATCACCCTATAAGTTCATTAATTTTTTTCCTGGGTTAAACGATACACCAACTCTCCCCTCTCTATCTCTCTCACACACACACAATTCACTTTTACAGTAGAGGAAAATGGCTTCAAAGGCTGTCCCAAATGCACATTTGTGCTGCATCCACCAAAGCTACTCCAAAAGAAGCCACAAAGCTTCTTCCTCTGCTCATATTAAATTATCTGTCTTTTCTCAGAATAAACATCAAGACCACGAACAGAATCCAAGAAATGAAACCACCAACCAAAAGGGTCGCAGGTACATATATATAATATCAATTCTCCACTTTTTCTTCCTTTGCTAAGAATAAAATGTAATTAATGTAGGGAAATAATCTTGAGAAGCAGTGAGCTTGCTGCTCTTGGAGCCATTTTCCACTTCAGGCATTTTCCTTCTACTTTCACCCTTTTCGGGCAATAATCTATGTAGCAATTTAATTCCCACCTCAAATCCCTTATCTCATTCACACACTCATATGCAGTGGGACAAAGCCAAGCTACTTAGGGGTACAGAAAAACCCTCCTGCGCTTGCTCTATGCCCTGCCACTAGAAACTGCGTATCAACCTCTGAAAATAAGAGTGATCTTACACACTACGCCCCACCTTGGTAATGTGTAATAAGTTCTTTTTTGACCTTTTCTTTGGCTTTATGTAATGTTATAGATTATGCTTTTGTAGTAATGATTTATGTTTGAGTTGTAGTGTCTCTTTTCTTCTTGTCCATTACTAGGAATTACAATCCTGACGAAGGGCGTGGAAGGAAAAAGCCAGTGAGCAAAGCACAAGCAATGGAGGAGCTTCTTCAAGTGGTAAAGCAATCTCTTTTTTTTTTTTTTTTCTATTTGACAAAATTGACTTAAATAGTTCCATTCTTGAAGCAAAGCTTCGACCTTGAATGCATATTACAGATCAAATCTACAAGGCCGGACAATTTCACGCCGAAGATAACGGAGAAGAGGGACGACTACGTTCGCGTGGAGTATGAGAGCCCGATAATGGGGGTACGCCTTAATCTGTTCTTTATCCTACACTTCGATATCATACTACAATAATCGTTTTATTGTCTTGGTCGTAGTTTATCGATGACGTCGAGTTTTGGTTCCCGCCCGGTAAGAAACCGATCGTTCAGTACCGATCGGCGTCAAGGATTGGGAATTTCGACTTCGATGTAAACAAGAAGAGGATTAAGGTAAAGGAAAGACGAGGATGTTTTAGCAGTAGAAACAAAGCAATCATCGGCGATTTTTTGTCATAAACTAACGCCGGCATTGGTATGAATATGTGTAGGCACTGAGGCAGGCGTTAGAGAAGAAGGAATGGTCGTCGGAAGGCAATTTATGATATGATGATAAGCATCTCAATAGAAAAGTAACGACTTCATCATATTCCCATTTGCAGTTATCGTTGAAATGTACCTCAGACTGTAAGCTTGAAGATAGTCTCTGACTAATCCGACTTCCTTCACTGATAAGAGTTTCAAGTTTCCATCATATGATCAAATCTTTTCAGATATATTTTCTTCCATCATGATATGTGAGTGATAGTTGCTCGTAGTGTAGAACATGGATAACATCAGCTGAACACATCCCTTGCCTTCAGGGAAATATATTTTAAGCAAGCAATAAAAGTTAATAAGGTCAGCAACAAAAGTATATGGGCTAGAGTGCCAAATAAACAGAGGTTCACCTTCATTATCAAGGCCTCCCAAGGCGTTGAATGCATAATAAGGGAAGAAACGCTTGTAATACAAGGTATTAGATAGCAACTGAGCCATTGTAGGGCAGCTTATTTGCTTTGTTATGTTGAGTGAGAGTGAAGGGATTGAGAGTTAGGCTCAAGTGAAGAATTGTTAGGATTAGTGAGCCGAAAGTTAAAGGATCAATGCTTGAGATGATAATAAAAATAGTGATAGGAGACCAATCTCTCTCTCTAGGGTTTAAAACCCTCTTCCCTCTCTCCTCTCCACTCTTCCAAAACAGCAGTCCTCCATTTATGGAGGTTGGGGGAGTGCCGTTTTTCTTCTTTTTTTGTTAGTTTTCTTGTTTTTCTTCTTTGTTTTCAAGTTTTAAAAAAAAATTTCTCTTCCCATTTATCCCACCACCCGTCGCAGCCATCTTCTACCACCGCCCGCCACCCGTCGCCGCCACTTGCTACCACCGCCCGCCACCCCGTCGCTGCCACCATCTATTTTCGTCACCAACACCTTCGTGTCTCCCTATTTGGGAGTGCGTGTCTCCCGTATCGGGAGCTTTGTCTCCTTCGTGGAGCTTCTTCTTCCTTGTGGAGCCTCTTCCGATGAAGATGAGATCTCGAAGTCGAAGCCCGAAAAAAATGAAGAGTATTGTAAATTTGGCTTAATAGCTATTTTTGTGATATGTTCTTTAGTTCTTGGGGTCTAAGACCATTGATCTTATTTTTCTGTCGGTTTTTTTTGTTCCCTTTTATTGGTTTGTTGTTCTTGCTCGTCTGTGAGCATTTGTTCTCCACCGGAATCTATTACCGGAGAGACTCCATCGGACTATTTAGCCTCTGTTATCTTTGTATCTATGAAACAAGCTATCGTTTTCGAAAAAAAAAATGCTTGAGATGATCAAACATAAGCCTAGATGATCATTTGTATGTCGAAGTTAGATTTTCAGCTCATGAAATTTACCAAGTCCTGAAGTTATCACAAGTTCAAACGAGTTCAAAAGAGGACTGTCCGATCATGGCGCGAGATTTGATCCGATGGACGAAATTCAAATGAGAAATCGCTGCATTAGTAAAAGAGAATATCACAGTACAAGATTTGGAGCACTGGGTACAAGACATCAAAGCTTCGATTTAGTTTGAATGTTGAGTGTGAGATCTGGTGAATTAAGAACGAACATACGAGATCGAAACACGATTCTATAAGTTAAGTAGCGCGTCGTACAAGCTTGAGAGCGCATGGTACAATCTCTTTATATTCCAGACCTTAGGTGGTGAAGTAACTATCTTTGAGAGCTTGTAGATTTTGTTAGAGTGAGAATTAGCAAAAGATGTAAACACAAAAGTTGTTGAGGATATTACATTCTTGTAAAACCTTCTTTCATATTAATAAAAGAAGCTGTCTGTGTTGGTCCATGGACGTAGGCAAAAGTTAAAGTCGAACACGTTAAAAGATTTGTGTATGTGTTTGGTTTTCTCTGCAGTTTTCGATTTGATTGTTATCAAGAACCTGTTTCTTGATCCAATTAACACACACACGAAAACATACTTAATCACGAATAGAAGGGGTGATCGAATTTCAACAATTGGTGAGATAAGCATGGAGGAGGGACGAGATCTTTATGATAACCACAACTTGATTTGAAATGGAGATCTTCAATGGCCAAAATGACTTTGACCTCTAGAAATTGAAGATGAAAGCCCTACTAACATAAAAGGAGCTTGAGGGGGCTTTGAAGCGTGAGGCAGACATGGAACCAAAAGAAATGGCCGATGAGTTAAAGAAGAAAATCAAGGAACGGGCCTATAGCACAATGATTCTCTGTTTGTCTTATCAAGTGCTTCGCAAGGTTGCAAAAGAGACATCGACAGAGGAAATATGGAAGAAGCTTGATGCATTGTACATGACAAAGTCCTTGGCTAGGCGACTACTCTTGAAGCAAGCCATGTACACCTTCAAGATGCAAGAAGAACTACCTTTAGAACAACATATCAACTAGTTTTCAAAGTTGATTTTGGATTTAGAGAATATCGATGTCGATAAAGGATGAAGATCAAGCTGTGTGCACTGTCAATGAGCTTTGAACACTTCAATGATGCACTATTGTATGGCCGGAAAGCCTTGAAGCTCGAGGATGTGCTTTCAACATTGAGTTTAAGGCAGCTCAACATCCAGAAAAATATAGAATCTACAGAAAATTTTGATGCGGCACAACTGCTTTATGCGAATAGTAAGCTGAGTTCTTGGACAAGAAATGGCAAGAAGAATGAGATGAGAGAGTTAAGGAGTCATGTGAAGTGCTATCATTGCAATGAAGATGCATATTCGAAGATTTCGCCCAAAGAGATCAAGAAACACATTGGATAAAGCAAAGAAACTTCAGCTGCTGATTTTGTTTGTGATGACTATGAATTCGCAAAAATCTTGAATATTTATGGGCAAGAAGATAATAAGGAGTGGATCGTCTACTTAGAATGTAGCTTCCATATAACGTGCAACAAGGAGTGATTGCAAGAATTCCAAGAAACGACGAAAGAAAGTGTAAAGCTCGAAGATGGTAGAATCTGTCGAATTTCAGGCAGAGCATGCATGAAGGTGAGGCTGAAATCTGGGAATATAGGAGTTCTTAGGGATGAAAGGTTCATTCCTGAGATGAGGATGAACCTTATTCAATTGGAGCATTGGATAAACAGGGTTACATCACTTAAACTGCGCCCGGAAAAATCAGAATCTTGAAGCAGAACAAGCTGATTTTGAGTGGGTTTAGAAGGCGTGGAATCTATGGCTTGGGGAATGTCCGGCGGAGATAAGGAGGCTAGGGAAACTAGAAAATGTGGTGGTTTGAACACGGTGCAAGAATGGGCAAGAATACTTCATCTCGAGGAGGAGACAACAGCTGCAAACCTGTAGTTGGAGCACATGTGACATAATTTGCAGATATAAGTCTCGATAAGATTAGCTCTGAATATGAGTTTTCTGAGCCTGAGATGGAGGCGAATTCATCAAGGAAATGGAGTATTTTTAAGCCTTGTTCGAAGGAAGCATCAATGGAGGCTGAGAATTCGAAGAAGGAGCATGAAATACCTGAATATGTGTCAAGAAAAGCTGCGAGTGAAGATATGTCTGATGATGATGGTTCATTGTCAAGTGTTGAGGTCTCACCTTTGAAAGAGGCCAAGAAGCGTGAAGAGAGTAGCTGCAAATGGACCTGCAAGAAGGTTCATGAAGCTAGAAAGGAAAGAACTTCATGTGACATGAAGATGGAGAACTCGAAGATTTCAATTGGGAGATTTCAATCTTGCTTAACAAGGTATCATCGATCGATGTTGCTAGAGGAGCAGGAAAGACCAGCAGAGCTAGATTGTTAACCATGGTGGAGCCTTGATTGAGGATTCCAGACGAATCAAACATAATTTTTCAGATTTCAAATGTGAAGCGAAACCTAATAAAATGCTGGTTCAGGTAAGACTTTGGATCGAGTTGATCTTGTTCGTTTAGGCTATAAAGGTAGAGCTCAGTGAAGGGATTGCGAGTTCTAGACTCATGGTGGAGAATTGTTAGAATTAGTGAGCCCAAACTTCAAGGATCAAGGCTTGAGATGATCAAACATAAGCCTAGATGATCATAGTATGTCGAAGTTCGATTTTCAGCTCATGAAATTTACCAAGTCCTGAAGTTATCACATGTTCAGGTGAGGTCAGTCCAATCATGGCGCGAGATTTGATCTGATGGACGAGATTCAAACGAGAAATCGCTGGCACACTTTTATTAGTAAAAGAGAATATCAAAATACAAGATTCAGAGCGTTGGGTACTAGACATCAAAGCTTCGATTGAGTTTGAATGATGAGCGTGAGATCTGGCGAATTAAGAATGAACGGACGAGATCTAAAAGTAGTGTGTGTCGTACAAGCTTGAGAGTGCATGGTACAATCTCTTGAAGTACAGCTGGAAAAATAGTTACTGCTGAGATCTTTATATACCAGACTTTAGGTGGTGAAATAACTATTTTTGAGAGCTTGTAAATTTCGTTAGAGTGAGAATTAACGAAAGGAGTAAACAAGAAAGTTGTTGAGGAGATTACATTCTTGTAAAATCTTCTTTGAGACTAATAAAAGAAGCTCTGTTGATTCGTGGACATAGGCCAAAAGTTGAAGTCGAACTACATTAAAGGATTTGTGTCTGTGTTTAGTTTTCTATGTGATTTTCGATTTGATTGTTATCAAGAATTTGTTTCTTGATCCACACACATATAAATATTTTTTTTATTTATTTATGAAACTATCAATTAGGAAAAAAAATAGTGCACATTTCTTAGATTATATGAAGTTATCATATCCTAGCATTTGTATTTTCAGCTTCATATATCACATTTGTTCATTAATTTCAAAAACTCCACATCCTCCTAATTAGCACCCCAATAATTTCTCACAACTAAGCACAATTCAATCCATGAAAAAAAAAAAAAAAAAATCAAAAAACACATAATATTTCCTTGACTAGATCAAGAAGCTTAAAGAGCACAAGGTAAGAAATCAACCACCACAATCCATGAAATGAAAGTTCCATCATCAATCACCTCACTCTTCTTCAATTAGAGAAACATCATAAGAAGAAAAAAATAAAAAAGAAGCAAACTACTTGAAATAAGCACACACAAACACACACAATATTATCTATCACTGTAAGGATATGTTGATGTCTGCAGTGGACTTCCTAGACCTTTCAGCAATCTGCGACATGGCCCAACCGCTTTGGTTCTGCTCGCTTCTTCTCTCGCCGTTTGGGTCCGACGATTCGATCTGGAAGTTAGTTAGCATCTTCGGCTTCTTAGGCTTCGGCTCGTTCGGGCTAGTTAACAAGAAGCTCGCAACTACAACCTGGCCATGTTCAATACAAACGGTAAGATGGTCTCCATATGGATAATGGGTTTACGGACCATCCCTTGTGAAATCTAAAGTTTTGAGACAAATGTGTCATTTTATATAACTGAAAGGGTACATAAAAATCGAACCTTTACGGTACTAGCAGCAACAGTGTGGCCAGCAACTAAGCCTCCGACAACACGACCGTCTGCTCCGGACAAACTGATGGTGACGGTCCCGGGGCGGGCGAATCTCGAGCTTGGAGTGTCGGAGGGAGGCGTGTAGGATCCCGAGAACGAAATAATCTCAAAAAGACCCTAAAAGAAGGCGACGAATAAAATATATCTGTCTTTCTTTGTGATGATGTAGGAGAGAGTAACAATGTAGAGCTTTGTATATATTTATAAAACATTTTGCAATACGATCTCGGAAAAAATGAGCAACCTTTGTCTCCATCCTTATCATCAAAATAACAGAAATGGTAAGAACATTTTACATGGATTACTAGTTAATGAGGCAGCAAGAGTCAATCGCAAGAAATATCGAGTTGGTTTTGGTATGAAAATCTCGAATTTAAGATTGTAGCGGAGCCAATCGCAAGAAATGTTAGCCTTTCTAGAAAAAAAAAAGTATCAGCGTACTTGTGAATTAAATGCAAGAAAATGGCGTACGTGTCAAATATAAAGCAGAAAGAACAAAGTAAAGATAAAGGAACGGACCTCATAAGTCAATGTGCCTCCAGAAGAATTAGGATGTCTGATCGTTACGGTCGACACAGTTCCACTCCCAGATAATATGGAGACAGCTCGTGGTCCTTGGAGACCAAACTCCATTATCTTCGATGAGATGTCCTATTCAAATAAGCAATTATATTGGTTACAAAATATTAAGAAACTACTATACTGTAGAACTGCTTATGTAAATAAAAATTATTCTTGCATTATAACCTCAAACAAGGAGTAGCATACTTTACGTATGATCTCAGTTAGATTTTCATCTATTTTCAATATAGGATGGATAATCTCAACATAAAACCTCGTGTGTAATGCAATCTAAAAACAAATGCGCATATGGAAAAGACTGTGTAAGAGTTAGTACAACAGCACATGAGAACAAGAAGCTCGATGCCAACGGTAAAGATTAAGCAGCCTTATTACTGAGTTGATTTGTAATACTATTACAGTACAGAGCTATTGCATTTTCTACGGCTATTTGATGAGCGTACCTCTCCAGCATTGACGGTGATTATGTGAGGGAGAAAACACGACCCCGTCGAGCAATCAATCCAATCCTCTAGAGATAATGATAAAAAAAGAAAAAAAAAAAGGAACGTAAGTGCATGATAGGATTAGATTTTCAAAGTTCTCAACCGAAAATAACAAAGATTCGATCATTATACCTAACTTTTCCGCTCCAATTTTACTTCTCGGTTTCCTCTCAGAGCTGACCTGTCGGGGGACGCTCGGTCTCCCTTCGAATACGTACGACCCTGAAGCTGCAGGCGGAGCAGATGATGATGAAGACATATTGGGAGGCATCACACCACTCACAGATTCATCGGGTCTATACTTTCTTGGCCTGCCTCTCTTTTTCTTGTCCGAACTGGACATCATCATCATGGGCGAAGACATTGGCTGCGTCCCATGTTGTGGGGTGGTCTCGGTTCGTTGAGCCACGTGGTAGTTCGATGACGAGCCGGGTGCAGCTATGGTCACTCCTTGGATCGTTTGTTTCGAAGAATCCATCTTTTGAAGATTATATGTTATTAACTCAGAGGAAAATAGGCAACTTTCCAGCAAATGAAATTTAAAAGTCACAGCATTAAGCTCACAAATAGATGTATGCAATAATGTATGCATAGTACATTTGATTGATAGAAATAATCACGATGACATTTCAGACAACGTCCCACAATTTAAAAGAGCACATCTCAGTTATAAACCGATCCAATTTGACAAGAAGGAGGCGAATGCAATAAATAACAATGGAAGGTGCCAAAGTATACTCAGAATCTCAGCTATTTTTCTTGAAATATATGCTTGAGAATATAGACTCGGATTACAGAAAGATTCAATCTTTTTTGTTGTATATTAAATAAACAAAAGAAATTAATAGTGCAGAAGGCGAACAGTTCAACCTAAATCTTAAGGATCAAGCCATGCAAAACAAGAACGAAATAACAGTAGAAATACATCAAAAGGAAAAGAAAAAAAAAAACCCTCAACAAATCACTTGAAGATCAAATCATCTAAAATCAAGAAAACCCTTACAGCACATCAACTAATCTTAGTACAAGAAACTGAAGATAATAGAGTAGGGACTTACACTTGCCTTCTACAGTCGATTTCTCAAGCTCAGTGTACAGTAGCAAGCAAGCAATTAATGTGGACAACGCCAAAAACATCAAAAGAAAAAAAGAGATAGAAAAATCAAAAGCTTCCTAATAAGAAACAAGAGAAATCCCTAAATCCCACCAAAGCACAAAACCCAAAATGTGATTTGAGTCGAAATTTCAAACGAGGATCCTCATTACAGTGAAGTGGGGAAGCTTTTACTTTAGAGAAATTTTACAGATATTACTTGGCCATTTTAAGGAAAAGGGGCAATTAATTGAGACACATAAGGCGAGGGTTGTGAGGGGGGACCAAAAGCTGGTTATTAGTAGATCTTTTGGTCAACCTCTTTCTTTTGGTGATGACCTGACTTTTGTCTTCTTCCTCTCGGCAAGTGAAATGAAACGAAGTAGAAATGCCATTGAGGTTCGTATTAATCTCTCTTTCTGCCACTGACATTTATTTTCATTGCATTAATATATAAATAAATGAATTAAATGAAGAATATCAAACTGAATATATGCGTTTATTTGTTACGGATAAGAAGTATAATGTCATGATGAATAAGATACTCCGTTTTATTACATAACGGTACTATCTAATGTGTTTATAAAGGTGTTGGAAGTCGTACTAACAATCTCATTTGAATATGGTTTGGTTTTTATTCTAGTTTTTTTTTTTTCATTGCTTTTTATAAATTTTCAGCCAAGGGAACGTGCTTAAAATTCGAAAACTAATAATCAAGGAAAGTGCTGATTTTAGAAAGTTGTAAATAAGAAAAGAAAATTAATTTTTAAATGCTACAACTTGAGAATATCTATACTATATATTATTGCTCAATATCCTATAATAATTTTGGTGTCTCATTAATAATTATCATTTTATCCTTCATATTTTTAATTTATTCTAATTATATCCTAATAAATCAACTAATTAAATTTAAATTATAATTTTATAAATTAAACTTTTTAAATTTAAAACATGTTAACATAAATATATTTATTATTAAAGCACGTGCATTGAATGTGCTGAAAATACTAGTTAATATTACTACTCTAGAACACATATACCTATATTATTTTGTATTTACCGTATAAACTCTATCAATTAATATACTTGGACCAACAAAATTTATTAATTAAAAGAATTATTATTTAATCCATTCATTAATTAATATTTTATTAATTTATAATGAGATACTCAATTTACAAGTACCTTTCAAACTTCAACTTATTTATTGTACAATGTACGTTTATCAAATGAAGGGTCTAATTCAAAAGAACCATTCAGTCTTCTACTTTACTAGAGAAGAGCTTCAAGGTTAAATTAACTTTTTGAAAAAAAAAAGGACAATTGAATCATTTTTTTAAGAAACATACATTAATCATTATGTAATAGTACGTAATATATAAGGAATTATTAATTTATACTTTATATGGAGTCTATAGAAATAATAAAAAAACTGTATTATCTTTTTAATTTTAGCAAATTATTAATTTAGCACTTTATCTCTAGTCGGGACCAACAAAAAAATTATCTTTGAGAATTTATTAAATAATTAAGTATTATTTTATCGAGTTTGTACATCATTTTATGATATTATATTAGTAAATAAACTCTTATCTTACTCGGTATCCTTCCTCTTACGTCCCTATACATTCATTTTAAAATATTCATATTGAAACAGAAAAATATTCAATTTATTTATTTACTTGTCTACGTGACAAACTTTAGAATTTATTTCTTACATCATTATTTATGATCTTCCTGAAAGCGTTCTTTATAGGGTTAATTAGGTTGCGCCCCTTCTATAGTTTCAAAATAGTATTCAGACCCTGTTAGAAAATAATTTATTCTAAGGACCTAATTTCTGTAAAATTTAGTAATAAAGACCTAAAGTTAAAAAAGTATTATAAAGTGTTATTAAAGAGGTATCAGACGTTATTTTTGTGTTACAAACTCACAATATATTGTTATTGATGTACAATGAAGTATTACTATAAAAATCGAGTCCTTAAAACTAATTTATTTTTTTCTGAAAGGGTTTGAATGCTAAATTTAAATTCTAACAGGGCTTAAACAAAAAATTACCCTGCTTTATAACTCCAAATTTGGACTCAATTATCATTTTCAGCCGAAAGTTAGCTTAATTTAAGAATTGAAACAAGAAGCAAGAACCAACATAAATAGTTGGTTAAAAACTCAAAAAAACTTAAGATTTATCGTCGCTTATCAAGATCAAATTATAACTCATAAATATATTAATTAACATTGTTTTATTTTTCTTAATTTTCAGACCTTATATTGGGGATTCTCTCTATTTATATATATATATATATATATTTCTCGAAACGATAGCTTGGATTTCATTAATAAAAGTACACGGGCTAAATAGCCCAACGGGTCTCTCCGGAAACATCGATTTCAAAGAAAAACAAAAACTCACACAAGAGCATGAAACAGCCAACCAAGTAAAAAAATAAAAGGGTAAATTATGCTATTACCCCACGTGGATATACTGAAATGCGCATTACTACCCTATGCTTTTTTTATTGCGTAAAACTCCTATGTGGTGTCTAAAACTTAGCATCATACCCCTCATGGTGTCTATAATATAGCATTGTACCCCCCAATTAGGGGGTAAAAATGAGAAGGAGCGCATAATTAAATAAACCACGAGGGTGTTTTACGCTATTTACAAACCATAGGGGTTTTGATGTTTATTTTTTAAACCACGGGTGAGTTATATGCAATTTAGCCAAAATAAAAAGACAAGATTCAAAGTCTTGAACACGAAAAACTAAAGAACCTACCACGAAAATAGTTATTAAGCTAAATTTACGATAACCTTCACTTTCTTCGATATTCGACTACGAGGATCACACCTTCTTCGGAAAGGGCTCCACAAAGGGAGAAAGAAGCTCCAACGGGGGGGGGGACAAGAACTTCCGGTCCATAAGGCCGGGAGACATGACTCCCTACTCGGGAGACTCGTGGGTGAACGACAAACAGTGGCGAAAGGCGACGGGGGGCGGGGTTGGCGGCGGCGACGATGGCGTTGGCGGGAGGCGGCGGTGGCTACTGCGGGTGGGGGGCTTGTGCATTTTGTTTTTTATTCTAAGCTATAAAAAAAAAAATAAAAAGGGAAAACGCTCCCCCAACCTCCATTAATGAAGGCGGGAGAGGGGGGAAGAGGGATGGGACTGCTGTTTGGAGGGGCAGAGAAAAGTGGAGCGGCTCCACGGCAAAATCTATTTAAATATATTCATTGCTAGAGCCGTCAAAACGGGTCGGCCCTGTTAGGAGGTATGCCCTCGGAATGCCATTCAGAGGACTGAGATGAATGGGGTGACCCATGTTGTATAAGTTCGAAAAATATAAATGGTTTATTGTAACCATTAATTAATAAAATATTGTATTTTATTAATTTGAGGCATTCATTATTTATTTATCGAGTTTAAAGTCTACTAGCTTCCGGTAGTGCGGTAAATAAATAAAACCCTTGTGCACGAGTTGATCGATCGATTCTCATGGGATGAGAGAGGCGACACCGATCGGATCTTATTCTCTGCACTAAATAATTGTTCGCAAGTCTTAGGAATCTAATGGGGTGACTAGATTACCGATTATGACTTGTTCGTTGACGGCTCCAATGCAACGATTGTGTCAATCGTTCATCTTGGGAAGATGGGAGGTCATGACGGAAATATTGCTGATCGGGGCATCGGAGTATTCAAACACATGGCTCGATATTCGTTTCGATCGCATGGCTTAACGCGGGGATGTCAACGATCGAACGAAGACTATAGCAGCCTTAGACCGTTAGGCTCATCGACGGATTTGTTACCGTAATTTCGGTTTGACGCTAGTTTGCTAGGCCCGTTAAATACTCCGATGAAGGGTATGGGCCAGCGGCAAAATACGGCCGATTGTACGGAGATGATTGTCGGGCTTTGAGCGCTCTCGGGATTCACTGCCTCATTAACGAGGTTAACGTCCTATGAGATAATTGAGGACGGCGATTACTAAGCCTCCGGCCGGAGCAATAAACTAGCTCGTGTGAGACACGGAGCATAGTTTCGTAATCGCGGCAGTCTTGATTATAACATAGAGTCGAGTTTAGTGAGTTTGACATTAACCATGATTCTCACTCGACCGGGACGAAGGTGAAGGGCGTAAGAATATTAAACGAATATCTATAGTCGGTTCGACAGAATTTAGATTGGATCAAAATTCGTTCTCAATTAGGATCTGTCCGGTACCGCAGGATTGGCTAGGAGAATACCGGACTCGCGGATACCTCCCGTGCTAATTGAGACGAACCAAGTGAGTCACGGTTAAAAAGGATAACATTCTCTTTTGGTCGGGACAAACTTTTCTAAGGTGCGTAACGAATTGAGAATTTGTTGACGCAGTGACACGTCTATACGGGGTATAGACACTTAGTTAAATTCCAAATTTAATCTCGGGAATAATTAAGACTTGTGATTGGATCAAGTACTTAATTAATTAACTAAGTTTGGGCTTGATTAGAATTTGGATTAATTGGATTGGATCTATTTGATCAAATTATAATCATTCGGACTCAATCGAACTTATTCGATTTTTCCAAGGGCTCAATTGCAAAACCTTAAATGTTGGCATGGCCTACACTTATTTAAAGGTTTATTAAAGTGTCACTAACATACTTTAATGGACAAAAACGAAATATTGGTTGAGAGAAAATTACTTGGTCTTTATTTTTCAACTATGAGAGTGACATTGTGTCATTTAGTCCATGGATTTGATTCCTCTTCTTTCTCCTTAAGTTATGAACGAAATTTATCATAATGTGAGTGCAAGAAATATAACTTAAGGGTTTGAAAGAGAGAAAAGATCAAGGTTCTTGAGAGGAAAAGAAAAGTTTGGTCCAAGTTCAACTTAAGCTTCAAAGCTAAGTTAGATCTCCTTCTAGCAACTCTAGCCATCCGTGGGTTGCTCCGAGGTGCCAAAGAGTGCGTATCGGCGTTTCAAACTTGCTCGGGTGAGTCCGAGACGAAGAATGATTTGCTCAAGCTTCGCGTTTTCGAACGCCGTGCTGTGACGATCTAGTCACGCGCAACAAGGGTAAGGTTTCGAACCTTTAGATTAGGTTGATTTGATCAATCTCGAAAAGGTCTTGAATGACCTCGAATGATCCATTATAATGTCTTAAGACATGTATGGAGTCATGGTATAAAGTTTGGAATTGATCGGAAATCATTTCGGGGTTCGAAACGAGAGATTTCGGCTATCGGCCGAGGTCCACCGCCTGAGACATGAAGTCCCACGGCCATGGACCTGGGCTGGGCTGGATTGAACCCAGACCCACGGCCATGGGAGGGGCTGCACCAGACCGTGGGTCATGGCAGCACCCTGCCCAATCTCGCTCCGAACGGTCCACGGCCATGGAGCTTGGTGCACCAGGCCGTGGACCATGATTGCTCTCGGCCAAGGCTGACCCACGGCCATGGGCCGTGGTGTCTCAGACCGTGGACCATGGCAGAGAGCTGCCATGGTCTCCCGAGGGCTCGGGCCGGGGTGCTCGGGTCCTCGGGTACCTCCCGGGATGTGTTCGTGCGAGTTTAAATGATAAAAATTTAAAATTCGGCACCTACACTACGGGATCGCTTCCGCTTCCGCTAAGTCCATGTCGCGCTGTTCGGGGGCCACCGTCGGTCGATACGGGCTCACCCCAACAGTGGTATCAGAGCTACGGCTCAAGATCGGGTTCGACCGAAGGCCTCGAAAGCCGATGTGGTGAACATACGGTCGACAAAATTGTCGCTCGTGACGTCGGTCGGAAACCGACATCAAAATTGTGTGTTGCATGTTTATGTGGGACAATATCGCGGACTTAGGTTATCCGGGTTATTTGTTTAAGGGCCGTATGCTGCCCCCGGTATGTAAATGGATTACGGGATGTACGGGAAATAATTCCCCTCGTGTTGTATTTTATCGCTTTATTAGATAGAGTTAGATAAAAGGCGGCCGTTCGTTGCGAGACACGAAGACGGGTGGTTCGATGTCCATGGTGGTCCGAGGATGGCATTCCTCGAAGATTGAAGACCCCGGTCGTATACGATCCATGTAATAGGACCAGTATAGATAGTCCGCGTATTGTCCGTTTAGATAGCTTTCCTAGGGTTAGTTATTTAAATATCGCATAAACGTGCTCGTGCTTATTTTCACGCTGAGACCATGCATGTATCTCTCGATTGGAATACTAAGTGAGCAAAGAGATTAGAATCCCTGTCTTCTATCAAGCTCGAATCAGCTGTTACAAAAGTCATTGCAAGTTTTGGTTTCGGGTTTACCGGCGCCTTGCTTTCGCTTTTGTTTCGGCTTATTAGGGTGCGGTCAAACGCCGCTCGCCAAGACCACACCTAAGTCCGAAAGGCAAGGTTCAAGTGTGCGGTTCGAGCAAAGTTGATAGGTTGCACTTAGAAAGTTATACCGTCTTGTTTCGGGTTAGCCGGCGGGGGTCCCTGACTGAGACAAAGATCGTTGAGACACTCGTGAGACGAGTTCTCGTGGAACGCGTTTTCGTTGGCTTTTGCAAACCAATAAAACGTCAGAGGTTGAGGTTTGCTTAAGCTTTCGGGGACATCAACTCCACTATCGAAGTTATCAACGAGCTTCCGAAACCTCTAATGGGAGTATGGGGTTTTAGAAAAGATAGTGGGAGTCAAACGAAACAAAAGTCCTTGTTTGCGTTTGATGAACTATACAACAATCTAATTGGACTTTATTTTCTGCAGATTTGTGTATTTCTCTCTATTACAAAATGTCTTCCGCATTACAAATACTGCTCAAAGAAAACCGTTTGACTGGATCAAACTACGTCGATTGGTTACGCAATCTGAGAATTATTCTCGGGATTGAATCGCTGACTTATGTGTTGGACTCTGAAATGCTGCCAGCCCCAGGGGCTGACGCTAGCGATGAAGTTCGCACTGCTTACGATAAGCGGAACAAAGACGAACAAATCGTGAAGTCATATGTACTCGGGTCAATGAGCAATGCTCTGCAGTGTAGCCATGAGCACATGGCGGATGCACGACAGATATTGCTACATGTGAAAGAATTGTATGGTACACCGTCTAGGACAATCCGGTATTCGATATCAGAACAACTCTTTCGCTCGAGGATGTCTGAGGGCGAAAATGTTGGAGATCAAGTGTTGAAAATGATCAATATGATTGAGAGATTGGAGACTCTCGATTTTCTTATTGATTGTGATCTCCAATGCGATCTGATTTTGCAGTCGCTTCCCCCCTCCTTCAACTCGTTCATAGTGAACTTCAATCTGAACGATAAGCAGCTGACTTTATCCGAACTGTTAAATCAGTTGGTGTCAGCACAGTCTCAGATGATGAAGGGGAAACAAACGGCGCTCGTGGCAACCACTAAGCCCGCGAAGGGCAAAATGAGGTTGAACAAGCGAAGGCCTTCGAGGCTGACTTACGATAAAAAGAAGAAGTCCAAACAAACCGGTCCGAAGCCAACGGACAAATGCCTTCATTGCGGTGTGCTGGGCCACTGGAAGAGGGATTGTCCCAAGCTCAAAGGCGAGCTGGCTGCTTCAGGTAAAGAACTATATGTTTTAGAAACTGTATGTTCTATGTCTGTATATTCTACTTCGTGGATCTTGGATTCCGGAGCCAATTCTCACATCTGCGTGATGTCACAGGATCTGGAACAAAGTAGAAGGCTCGAGGACAAGGAGGTGATGATCAACGTGGGGAGCGGACATAGTGTCTCGGTAAGCCACGTGGGATCGAAAAAACTATGTTTAGATAGTGGTTTTATGTTGCTGTTAGATAATGTACTTGTAATTTCCGGGGGTTAAAGAACATTGTCTCCATTCCCGTTTTGAGTGGGAGTGGTTATGTATTTAATTTTCAAGGAAATAAATGCAATATTTTGTTTGGAAACAAAATTGTCGGAACAACAACTCTTTTAAATGGTATTTACTATTTAAACCTCCAAATTGAAAAATCTGTGAATGCAATCACCAACAAGCGAAAGTTAGAAACAAACGCGAGATATTTATGGCATCTCCGATTGAGTCACGCTGGAGAGCGCAAAATTCACGAGTTGGAGAAAACGGGCATTCTTATGCCAATGGGATCAGATCCTTATCCAACATGTGAATCTTGTCTTCTTGGTAAGATGACTCGATCGCCCTTCACTGGGAAATTTAATAGAGCCACTGAAATTCTCGGTTTAATTCATACGGACGTTTGCGGACCTTTTAATGTAAAGGCTCGGGGTGATTTCCACTATTTCCTTACCTTTACGGATGATCACAGTCGTTACGGGCTAGTGTATCTGTTAATGTATAAGTCTGAAACTCTTGAAAAGTTCAAGGAGTTTAAGGAGTTAGTGGAAAAGCAAACTGGGAAACTCATTAAAGCCGTTCGATCGGATTGAGGCGGTGAGTACATGAGTATCGAGTTTGATCAGTTCTTGAAGGAGAACGGGATCATATCACAGATGACTCCTCCAGGCACGCCACAGTTGAATGACGTGGCTGAACGCAGAAATCGGACCTTATTAGATATGGTTCGATCTATGCTGAGCTATACGGACTTATCATTATCATTTTGGGGTTACGCGCTTTTGACAGCAGCGTACACCCTGAACCGGTGTCCATCAAAGTCTGTTGAAAATGGCATTCCGTATCAGATATGGACTGGCCGTTTACCGAACTTGAATCACATTAGGATTTGGGGTTGCCCCGCCTATGTGAGAAAGTTAAAAACAGACAAGTTGGAGTCAAGAGCTGCGAAGGGCCGTTTCGTAGGATACCCCGAGGATTCCATGGGGTACCTATTCTACTTCCACGAGGATCAGAGGATTATTGTGGGCCTGCACGCATACTTTCTCGAGGATGAGTTCATTCGAGAATGTGGCGTCGGGCGAGAGGTGACTCTGGGAGAGTTGACCGAAACACCCTCACAGGATATAATATTGAATGGTCCGAGCATACAACCAATTGAACCAGTATTGCGCCGATCCGAAAGAGTGCCGCACCAACCTGAGAGGTATTATGGCATGGCACAAGTCCAGTATGGTTATGCTGTGACGAAGGCACTTCTTAGAGATGATCCTTCAACTTTCGATCAGGCAATGACTGACTAGACTCGACGAGATGGATTGAGGCTATGAAAGTGAAAATGGATTCGATGTATACTAACAAGGTCTGGACTCTAGTGGATCTTCCAAACGGTTGTAGACCGATTGGATGCAAATGGATCTACAAGAGAAAGATTGGATCTGATGGACAAGTTGAGACATACAAAGCCAGACTGGTTGCCAAGGGTTATAACCAGAAGGAAGGGGTCGACTATGAGGAGACCTTCTCGCCTGTTGCTATGATCAAATCCATATGAATTCTACTTGCAATAGCCGCGCACTACGACTATGAGATCTGGCAAATGGACGTCAAAACGGCGTTCCTAAATGGATTCCTCAAGGAGGAGATCTATATGGAACAGCCACGGGGTTTTGAGTCACATGCAGATGCTCAGAAAGTGTGCAAACTGAATCGGTCCATTTATGGACTGAAACAGGCGTCTCGTAGTTGTAATCTACGTTTCAATGAAGTAGTTCGGAACTACGGATTCGAGAAAAATGTGGACGAACCGTACGTCTACAAAAAGAGCAGTGGGAGTATGACATCGTTTCTCGTATTGTACGTAGATGACATCCTATTAATAGGAAACGATGTAGACATGCTCTCTTCGGTGAAAGCGTGGCTTTCGACTGAATTCTCCATGAAAGACTTGGGAGAAGCGGTGTATATCCTAGGGATTCGCTTATTTTTGGATCGAGCGAAGCGCACGATCGGCCTATCCCAAGCCCTCTACTTAGAGAAGATCCTGAAGAAATTCAAGATGGATGACTCTAAGAGAGGCTTCTTACCGATGCGACATGGGATTCATCATTCAAAACGTGGTGTGTCGGTGGATGACTCTAAGAGAGGCTTGATGGATGACTCTAAGAGAGCCTTGATGTACGCGATGCTTTGCACGCGACCGGACATCGCCTACGCTGTGAGCGTGGTGTGTCGGTTTCAGGCGAACCCGGGAGAAGAACACTGGACAGCAGTCAAAACAATCTTTAAGTATCTTTGACGAACTAAAGATTTGATGCTGGTCTATGGAGATGCGGGACTAGAGGTAGTGGGATATACCGATTCGGACTTCCAGTCAGACGTGGATGACCGACTGTCTACCTCGGGTTTTATATTCACGCTCAACGGTGGGGCAGTGTCTTGGAAAAGTTCTAAGCAAAGCACGACTGCCGATTCCACGTGTGAGGCGGAATATATAGCGGCCTCTGAGGCTGCTAAAGAGGCTGTTTGGATGAGAAAGTTCTTGGATGAACTTACGGTGGTCCCAACTGCGGACGGACCGCTAACGCTATGGTGCGATAATAGCGGTGCTGTCGCGCAGGCGAAGGAACCACGGTCTCATAGAAAATCCAAACACATCGAGAGAAAATACCATATTCTTAGAGAATTCGTTGAAAACGGCTACATAGCTGTTGAGAAAATTGCTACCGCGGATAACGTGGCGGACCCACTGACGAAGCCTTTGTCCCAGCTGGTGTTGGAACGACATCTGGAAAAGATGGGTATTCGATACCAGGCAACGTGGCGTTGAGAGCAGCGCGTACGGCAATAGAGTGCAAGTGGGAGTCTGTTAGGAGGTATGCCCTCGGAATGCCATTCAGAGGACTGAGATGAATGGGGTGACCCATGTTGTATAAGTTCGAAAAATATAAATGGTTTATTGTAACCATTAATTAATAAAATATTGTATTTTATTAATTTGAGGCCTTCATTATTTATTTATCGAGTTTAAAGTCTACTAGCTTCCGGTAGTGCGGTAAATAAATAAAACCCTTGTTCACGAGTTGATCGATCGATTCTCATGGGATGAGAGAGGCGACACTGATCGAATCTTATTCTCTGCACTAAATAATTGTTCGCAAGTCTTAGGAATCTAATGGGGTGACTAGATTACCGATTATGACTTGTTCGTTGACGGCTCCAATGCAACGATTGTGTCAATCGTTCATCTTGGGAAGATGGGAGGTCATGACGGAAATATTGCCGATCGGGGCATCGGAGTATTCAAACACATGGCTCGATATTCGTTTCGATCGCATGGCTTAACGCGGGGATGTCAACGATCGAACGAAGACTATAGCAGCTTTAGACCGTTAGGCTCATCGACGGATTTGTTACCGTAATTCCGGTTTGACGCTAGTTTGCTAGGCCCGTTAAATACTCCGATGAAGGGTATGGGCCAGCGGCAAAATGCGGCCGATTGTACGGAGATGATTGCCGGGCTTTGAGCGCTCTCGGGATTCACTGCCTCATTAACGAGGTTAACGTCCTATGAGATAATTGAGGACGGCGATTACTAAGCCTCCGGCCGGAGCAATAAACTAGCTCGTGTGAGACACGGAGCATAGTTTCGTAATCGCGGCAGTCTTGATTATAACATAGAGTCGAGTTTAGTGAGTTTGACATTAACCATGATTCTCACTCGACCGGGACGAAGGTGGAGGGCGTAAGAATATTAAACGAATATCTATAGTCGGTTCGACAGAATTTAGATTGGATCAAAATTCGTTCTCAATTAGGATCTGTCCGGTACCGCGGGATTGGCTAGGAGAATACCGGACTCGCGGATACCTCCCGTGCTAATTGAGACGAACCAAGTGAGTCACGCTTAAAAAGTGTTAGGATCATTTTATTGTGTTCTTTATATTTTAGATGCTTTCGTCTTTGGTGTATTTAGTTCTTTAGTTTAGATGTTATTTGGGTTTGTAATTTACTTAATTAAGTATTAGTTGTTTGGGCTAATTAAGTTTTGGGTTTGATGGGCTTTAATATACCAACTAATGTGGTATATAAAGATCCACCAAGCCCTAGTTTCAAATGTTGTTCCTTTTGCAAGCATTGTGTCTTCTTGATCAAGCCAACCTAAAACACTCCTAAGCTAAAATCGATCTCACCATATCCTAGGTTGCTATCTTTGTTGCTTGCATTGTATTAGATGAAAAGGGATTTACAAGTGTTATCAGAGCAAGCGTGAGGGAGCTTTGAAGCCATTCTTGGAGTTATTGAGCTATTTTCGTCACTTTTTTTTGCTATTTTTGAGCTTCTTTGGCTGTTTTTCTGCCTTTTCTGAGCTGTTTTTGGGGTTTCTCGGCCATTTTCTGGTATTGGGGAACTTATTCCAGCAAAAACAGCATTTCTGGGCAGATTTTGGGCATTTACAGCAAGATTTTCGGATTTTTCTGGGTTTCAGCTTGAAGATCTTCATCCTGTTCATCATTCGCGGAACAGACAAAGAATTCGCGAACTTCTCTGCTTTGCGAACCTCTCTGCTTTGCGAACCGCCACTCCCGCGAACTTCAATTCGCGAAGTGTTCCGCTTCATCCGCGAACCTCAACACGCGAACCAGGATCACGAAGCTCAGGCCACTTCACGAACCCCACTTCATCTGCGATCTTTCGATTTGCCAACCTTCAGCTCAGCTTCGCGAATCATTTAGCCAACCCGTGAACTCACTTCGCCAACGCAGATCACGAACCGGTCTTCAATTCGCGAACCAGCCATTTCTCGAACCCCTCAATTTCACGAATCCAGCTCAAGTTCACGAACCCTTCGATTTCACTATCCAGCTCAAGTTCGCGAACCTCACTAACTTCAAGTTTCAACACTTCAAAGTTCCACACACGTTTAAAGATCACCCACATCTAATATAGTATGGACACACTCGGCATGGGAAGCGACGTCAGACCACCAGTGCTGCGAAGAGGCGAGTTCTCTATCTGGAAGAACAGATTCTTCAACTTCCTGGAGATCAAAGACAACGGAGAGGAGATGATCAGATCACTCCAAAGCGGCCCCGAAACATTCACGATCACACTTCCCGGGGACGACACCGTGACTCCTCCCGTCCTTCCACAGATAGTACCCAAGTCTCCAGCCGACTACACTGATCTTGAAAGACGAAGCATTAGGGCAGACCTCATGGCCAAGACCTACCTCCTACAAGCCATGCCAAATGAAATCTACATTCAGGTAGATAGCTTCCAGACTGCCAAGGAAATGTTCGACGAGATCTCTAAGTTGATGCAGGGCACTGATATCGGTTTAAGAGCCAAGAAAGCCAACACATTGGCGGCTTACGACTCCTTCAAGGCTCGACAGGGCGAGCCAATTGGTGAAACCTATCGTAGGTTTATGATCCAAACCAATGAGCTGCGGAAGATCAGCATCATGAAGTCCAACTTGGAGCTAAATGTAAGATTCCTTACATCATTACAGCCTGAGTGGAAGAAGATTGCCACAAATTTCAGGTAGAACAAGGACCTCGATGAAATTGACATCCACAGCATCTACGAGAGCCTCGAACAACATTCAGATGACGTAAACGAGGCAGTGGAGGAGCAGAAGAATAAGGCTGTGGCAGACTCACTAGCCTTAGTGACGGACAAGAAGAGCGCAAAGCCGAGCAAAGGCAAAGCCATCAAGATCACAAGCCCCTCCACCTCCGAAGATGACTCAGGCTCGGACTCCGATCCGGAGATGAAGGAGCTCCAGAAGCACTTGGCTCTGGTAACGAAGATGATGAACAAAAAGTTCTTCAAGAAATCATCATCCTCGTCCAACAAACAAAGGATCTCGTCAGGACCCAATCCTCAGACCCGACCATTTCAGCCAGCTGAAACCAAGGCCCCAGCCGAACCGAGAAAATGCTACAACTGTGGCAAACCAGGGCACTTTGCCAATGACTGTCCCCTTTCGAAGAAAAAGAAGGACGAAGAGTATTATCTCAGGAAGCTGCAGTTGATCAGGCAGAAGAATCAAGGCAAAGCACTAGTGGCCGAGCAGGACCACTGGCTCGAGGACTCCACCGATAGCGAGCCCGATAACCTTGCCCTGATGGCACGGCTGGAAGGAGATGGATCAGACGAGGAGGAGCAGCCGGAAGCTAGCACCAGTACCAGCACGAATGAAGTAGATGAACCGTGCAACGGCGAGGAGGTATACTCTTTCAACGATAGTATGCTTTTAAAATTACAAAATAAAATAGAGGTCCTAAGTAAAGAACGTAAAAATACTAGGTCTTTAGAAAAGAAATTAGTAAAAACTCAAGCTATTCTAACCATGACACTAGAAGAGGTAGAAAGGTTAGAAAATAGCTTAAGTATGACAGAACAAGACTTAGGAAAATCTAATGATAAAGTTAGTGAATTGACAAATAGGATAGCGACCTTAGAATGCAATAAAAACGAAGCTTCTAGCAATAATTCTAGAATTACAGAACTAGAAGCCCAATTAGCTAATAACCGTGCATCCCTCATTAATCGACTAAGCGATATAGGTTCCCTGAATTGTCGATTAGAAGCCGCAAATCTTAGGGTAGCTGGTCGAGATGAGGAAATAATTAAATTGAATAAAAAACTTGAAGAGTTAACGGCGAACTTTAGGAAGAGTGAGAATGAGCGAATTAACAAGACTAGCGAATATAATATGATGAATAGCGAACGTGCGGGGCTATATGCTAAGATTAAGAGCTTAGAAGACATTATCACGAAACGAGGGCAATCAGAACAAACCGTATTCCTTAGTCAGCCCAAGGATACTAGGTTCTATGATCCACGAGCAGGATTAGGCTTCGTCAAGACCATCAAACCTGAAGCCAAGAAAACCCCCACTCGCTACGATGATAGTTGTCTAGGTCTATCGCTCATGCGCTTCGTTCAGGCTTCAAAAAGCGAACCAACGACAAGAGAAGGGAGCGATCGGGCCGAAAAACCGTTCGATTACCCTAGCCTGAACGAAAGTTACAAGACAAAGGAAAAACCCTCGATTGATAACTGTCTCCAGGCAAGTGCACCGCCCTCTCAAAAGGCCGTTGAAGACGTACCGAAGAATTCGAAGAATATGGGAACATCGTCTAGAGCTTACATTCCTCCAATGCTGAAAGAAATTTTAGAACTACGAGCGTCGAAGGAATCACTCGAGCAACTCTCTCAACTAGAGAAAGACATTTTACTCGCAGTAATTTCATCATTAAAGGATCAAATAAGCACTAGATCCCACACGATCCCGACACACACTCCTTTCATTTTGAAAACGTCACACACAAAACTCTTCAAGAATAAAGAATTAGATAAGCCGGTAATAGGTCGCACCACGAAGATCACTAACAAGGCCTCTTCTGCATCGACAGGAAAAACATCTTGGGAAAAGAGCGTGAAGTGGAGGGCAAACCAAGACGAGACAAAAGGAGACGTTGCTGTTCACAAAAAGGAGCAAATGAAATCGAAAACTAAAATGTCTCCCTTGTTGTTTTGTAAGAATCGTCTTGAGTGTGTTAATGTGTTGAAAAATGCTGCTAGTTTAATTTCTAAGTCTAAAAGGATTTCAGACCCGAAACTTAGCAGGCAACCGCAAACCCACACACACACACTAGACTCGCATCCTAAAAGGCACGCATCAAAGTCGCGAACTTTGATTCCTATACCTAACTCGCGAACTAACCCTCTCCTTGCACACTTCCTCGAAGTAAAAGCCAAGAAGGTTGCAAGCTCAAATCCCAAACCAAAGGCGAGACCACAAAATGCTTCAAGGCTCGAGAAAAAGCCAGATCAAATATCTCGCAAAAACGAGAAGAAAGCCGAGCCCAAGCATTACATGCCCAAAATCAAAATGCAACCGATCATAACGAGGCAAATTTGGGTCACTAAAAGGGAACTCGAATCCAACACGACGAAATCAGGCACACGCCAGATTTGGGTTCCCAAAACAAGTCCAAGCATAGTAGATTACTTAGCTGATTCTTTATTTCATCTATGCTTGCGTGTCGAAAATAACCAAGGTGAACCCGACCGTTATCGGGTTACTAACCTCTCTTGATTATTTTTGTAGATCTGTCATGTGTGGTATCTCGATTCAGGTTGCTCCACACACATGACAGGGAGAAAAGAGCTGCTGAGCAACTACAAAGCCCGCTTTGGCGGTAACGTGCGCTTCGGAAATAATCACGCGGCTCCGATCATAAGACACGGAGACCTCATCCATGACAACCTCACAATCAGGGATGTCTCGCTCGTCGAAGAACTTGGACACAACCTCTTCAGCATTGGCCAGTTATGCGATAGAAGGCTGACGGTCACCTTCCAGTCTGACGAATGCACCATCAGCGACGAGCAGGGTAGGGAACTCCTCACAGGCACGAGGAAGACAAATCTCTACACAATCAATCTGAAGACCCTTCGACCTTCATCCACCATCTGTCTGATGACAAAGGCATCACACCAGCAATATGACCTTTGGCACAGACGGATGTCCCATATCAACTTCAAAACGCTGAATAAACTATACAAAGATAAGCTAGTCACAGGACTCCCACCATTGAAGTACCACAAAGAGCATCTATGTTCGGCGTGCGAAATGGGAAAGATGAAGAAGGCATCTCATTCGTCAAAACACGTGGCCTCGACCTCTCGCCCACTGGAGCTGCTACACATGGATTTATGCGGGCCAACGAGGATACAAAGCATAAATGGAAGAAAATACGTCTTAGTCATTGTAGATGACTACTCGAGGTACACTGGACGAGATATCTTAAAACGAAGGACGAGACCCCTGAAATAATCATCTCTTTTGTGAAGACGACTCAGAACCTGCTTGAGAGCAACATCCAAGTAATCCGCACAGATAATGGCACTGAGTTCAAGAACAAGGTCCTCAGTGACTTCTACACCTCGCTAGGAATCTCTCAGCAGTTCTCGGCCGCAAAAACACCTCAACAAAATGGAGTAGTGGAAAGGAAGAACCGGACCCTTATCGAAGCAGCCCGGACAATGCTAATTCAATCAGGACTTCCACACTTTCTATGGGCCGAGGCAGTAAACACGGCGTGTTGCACGCAAAACCGAACGAGCATTCACAAGAGATTTGGGAAGACTCCGTACGAGCTAATCAACCAAAGGGTCCCAAACATCAAATATCTACGGATTTTCGGCTGCAAGTGCTTTGTAGCTAATGACCGAGTTGATCGAGGGAAGCTCGACCCGAAGGCCATCGAAGGAGTGTTCATTGGATATTCGGCTACTTCGAAGGCCTATAGAGTCTATCTCAAAGATAGAAGGACTGTTATGGAAAGCATAAACGTTACTTTCGACGAAGCGCCTGTGGCTTCTGAATACATCAGTTCAGGACCCGTACTACAACCGAACGCTTCTGTCCAAATCAGGCCAGAACCGGGACTAATTAGAGTGCTGACAGACGATCAGCCCAGTCCTACATTCGAGGAGGAAGCATCGACATCCCACAAGAGCGACGACGCATGGGAGCTGCTTTTCGAAGATCTAGCCATCCACGATCGTCGATCAGCTCAACCTCCTCACCAACCCCAAAATAGTGACGCACCAGCTTCCCCCGTAGGCCAACACGAAGCTGATGCATCTCCTCAACGTCACATATTGAAGTCACTATTTCCCTGAACTTCAACTGAAGAAGACGACGAAGACATTCCCCTAGTATTTTTCCCTGACTAGTGCCTCACTCTCCGATCGAAATTCCAGCACCCCCGAGACAACAGGTGAAGAACCCGCACAGGACGAGCAAGAACAACCTCTCCCTCATCAAAGGAAGTGGACTCGAGCCCATCCGACGTCTCAAATCATTGGAAATCCAGACCAAGGAGTCAGTACAAGATCATCGACAATAAACGAAAATCTATATGCCTGCTTTCTCAGCCAGGATGAGCCAAGCAAAGTTGGAGACGCGCTAAAAGACCCAGACTGGGTAAACGCAATGCAGGAGGAAATCCATCAGTTCGAAAGACTGAAAGTGTGGAAACTCGTACCGAGACCTCAAGGAAAGACGATTATTGGTACGAAGTGGGTATTCAAGAATAAGAAAGATGAAGATGGTGTCGTAATTCGCAACAAAGCAAGGCTAGTCGCGAAGGGCTACAACCAGCAAGAGGGAATCGACTACGATGAGACCTTTGCACCCGTCGCGCGAATCGAAGCAATCCGAATTTTCCTAGCCTTCGCAGCCCACAAAGACTTCACGGTGTATCAGATGGATGTCAAGACAGCCTTTCTCAACGGCGTCTTGAAAGAAGAAGTCTACGTGGCACAGCCTGAAGGATTCGTAAGTCAAGCCCACCCTGACTACGTGTACTTCCTCGTGAAGGCACTTTACGGACTTAAACAAGCATCCCGAGCATGGTACGAGGTGCTATCTGATTTTCTGATCGAGTCAGGCTTCACTAAAGGGCAAATCGACACCACCCTCTTCATCAAGCGACGCAAGTCTGAAATTCTACTTATTCAGATTTACGTCGACGACATTATTTTTGGATCCACAAACCCCATGTTGTGCGAGGAGTTCGGGGAACTGATGAAAACAAAGTTTGAAATGAGCATGATGGGAGAGCTCAACTTCTTCCTTGGACTGCAAGTCAAGCAACTCCCAGAAGGAATCTTGATCAGTCAATCGAAGTATATTCAAGACATACTTAAGAAGTACAACATGGAAAATTCCCCATCTAAAAGTACCCCGATGTCGACTTCGTGCAAATTAGCCTCAGATCCATCGGGCAAATCAGTCAACCCGTCTACATACAGAGGAATGATAGGATCGCTTCTGTATCTGACAGCAAGTCGGCCGGATATAGTCTTCTCCACCTGCCTGTGTGCGCGCTTTCAAGCCGATCCGAAGGAGTCGCACATGCTTGCAGTGAAGAGGATCTTACGCTATCTCAAGGGAACACCGACACTCGGACTCTGGTATCCCAAGAACTCTAACTTTCAATTACTTGGCTTTACGGATGCCGATTTTGCAGGTTGTAGGATGGACAGGAAGAGCACCTCGGGTGGAATACAATTCTTAGGTGACAAACTAGTAAGTTGGTCATCTAAGAAACAAAACTGTGTGTCCACATCAACCGCCGAAGCAGAGTACGTTGCTGCGGCCAGTTGCTGCTCTCAAATCCTATGGTTGCGAACGCAACTGCAGGATTACGGGTTTGTTCTCAATAACATTCCAATTTACAGCGACTCGAAGAGCGCTATTGCCATTACCTGTAATCCCGTCCATCATTCCCGCACTAAACATATAGACCTTCGATATCACTTTATAAAAGATCATGTCGAAAAAGGCACAATCACAATGTACTTCGTCAACACCGAAGTTCAACTTGCCGATCTTTTCACAAAGGCTTTGGATGAAAAACGTTTCATGTTTCTCGTTTCAAAGTTAGGCATGTTGAATCTGGAAGCATAACGTGATTTTTGCCTATTTCAATCTTTTATAAAGTTTAAAAGATGATCACCATTCCAAAAATTTAGGGGGAGTAATTTTAGTCTTCTTATTATACTTTATTTTTAAAAATTTTATTAGAGTGCACATTTTGAGGGGGAGTCTTAGTTAAATATTGAGCCCACAATCACTAAAACATTTGAGTCAATTCGCGAATCCAAAAAAAAAAAAAAAACCAGTATTGGGCTTTCTTCTCTCAATTTTCGGCCCAGTTCCTCAACTTCCTTACTGATTCGTGAACTTTCAATGTTGGGTTTCAACATTACTTCGCGAACCAAAGTTAGCTTCGCGAACTCAACGCACGCTTCGCGAACTTCTCACACCTTAAAACCCTAAACCCTTTCGAAGCTACAGTCGCCGCACAATCAAAATTAGGGTTAAATTTTCGAATTTTCTCTACAATCACTGTTCACTCGCGAGAAGAATCAACACAAATCACGACAAAACCCACCTTAAATCCTCAAATCCTCTCTTTCTCGTGCGTTGTTGTGGTAAGAATTCCCTTAAATCTTCGTTTTAATGCAGATTTGTACTTCGATGATGAAGTTTTGGTGAAATCTGGAATTTTTGCTCTTCACGGTTGAGGAACACGTTAAATCTTCATGATTCGCGAACTTGTTTTCTTTTTGATCTTTCAAGCGCGGCTTTCGAAGTCTCGAACCCGTTTTTGCGCATTCCACTTAAGCCCGCGAAGTTCTCCAAGTTCGAGAATTCGTAATAGTTCGCGAACTCACTCCGCGAACCGCTCCGAATTCGTAATAGTTCGCGAACTCACTCCGCATTCGCAAAACTCAGAACCGCGAACTCCTTTCAAATTCGCCAAGTCCTCAAGTTCGCGAACCGCTCTCAATTCTTAATCATTTTTAAATCGCGAACTTATTTCTCAATTCGCAAACTTCCAGATCGCGAACCCCATGGTCTTTCGCGAATCCCTACATGTTTCGCGAACTCATTTTCACCTCAATTCGAGAACACAATCTCAATTCGCAAAGCCTTTCAGTTCTCGAACCTATTCTAACATTCGCGAAACTAAGATTCGCAAAGTCCTTAGCGAACTAACCAAACTCTCTCTTCAGTCGATTCGCAATCCACACTTAAACATACTTCTATTTTGCGAAATCTATACTTAGAATTTTTTTGGCACTTCTCTTCACTTCGCGACTTAAAGCCTTTGAAAATCATTCAAACACTTTTATCTTTAATGCGTGAACTCTACACTTAAGAAATTTTCTAAGTATCAATCTCATGATTTAAATGGGCTGACACTGTTTTTGGGCCCAAAATCAAAAATCAAATTTTTCAAGCCCAAAACACTTAACCTTTTCACTCAAACTTGCTTTCACCTATTCAAATCATGATTCCTTATGCTTCATTTTACTGTATAAGCTAATGGCTTCTCTATCATCGCAGGTTTAGCAAATCCAGGTGTTCGGAACAAAAAAAAAAATAAAAAAAAAAAAAAAATGAGTACGACACCAACGGATCTGATTTACCCGACGTCAAAATGGGTCATTCCGAAGGATAACAACTTCCAACTTGACTTGGAAGTCTTTAAAGGGAAGGAACCCATTATGCCGGCGATTCTGAGACACCATCACCTCTGGTACGCCTTCTCGGCCGCTGTACCCGTCCCCTCCGTTTACCTTCAACAATTTTGGGGGACGCTGCAGACGAAGGTGGCACCAGACAATAGTCTATACTACGAAGCAAAACTCGCAGGCCAGACGGTCGAGGTCACCCGCGATTTAATCCGCCATGTTCTCCGCCTGCCCAGCCGACCGGAGAATGAGTATGAGGCTTCTGAGGACGAGCTTCTCGAGGACATCCACAGATTGGGCTACTTCACGCCCGTGAAGTTCCTCTCTCAGATCCAACAGTCCATGCTCCCGCATCCATGGCGGACACTTTTTGCGCTTGTCAATAAGTGCTTCTCACCAAAGCACTCAGGGCACGACAGGTGCAATATCACAATACTGCGGATCTTCCACGGCATTGCCTTCAACAAAAACATCGATTATGCCAAGCTCTTCATGTTGGACCTTGACGACCAAATGATGCAGCGAACGAAGGGCAAGAAGACGCAGTATCTTCCATATCCCAGGTGGTTCGGGCTAATGATCCACCACTTTATGCAATCACTGCCTGAGATACCAACCCGGCCTGCCGACGAATATGTCACCCCGCCAAAGCTCAAGTACCTTCAGAAGGGGAAGGTCGATGAGAAATACGCATGGCGGCGGATGCCCATCCCTTCATCCCTCTTGTCACTGGCGGAGCAGCACATGGTAGAAGAATACTGCTGCTAGTACAATGTATACGCCCCCATGGTTCGAGAAAACCCCCTCGAACCTAACTCCGGGGCCTCCCACTCTGCCGATGAAGGTCCTAGAACCGGGCTGGAGGCAGCTTCCTCATCCATTCCTCAGTCATACACTCACCAACCAGCCATTCCATCAATTACCCAATCATCCACACCACCAACACCTGTCGAACAACAAATACCCGTTCGACAGCCCTCACCACCACTCATCACACCCATCCCACCACCATCTCCTGTCAGCCGCACATCGCCGATCCCGCCGACGTCGCGTGCTCTTCAACGACAAATGTTGAGCGACGTCTCCGACTCGGACGGCGAAGACGGGATGCCCATACTCCGCCCACCGTCACCACCACCCTCCACGAGGCAGCCGTCGCCCGCTCCTCAACGCCAACAAATGAGCGACGACTCCTCTGACGACGATGACAGCACGCTTATCCATAGACGTCGTCGCATTCCTCCAATCCCCACTCCACTACAAGCCGGGTCACCCCTTAGGATAGAAGCCGCCGACATCGACCCAACGCATACCACGAGCCTTAGCCATTCGGCCGGTTCCCAACAACCGGTCGTCTCAAAAAGCCCCGACCCTCAACCATCACGTCCTCCGCCTGTCACCGAACAGGCCTCAACGTCCATAGAGGCGCCCATGATTGAGGCACTTCTAGGATTGGACGGAAGTCCCGATGACGACGACCTCACATCGTCTTCGTCAGAGGGCCACCGTCCGAACATCACGATCGGACGCGTGCCAACGGGACGCCTAAGTGGCCCCGGTGAGAGCTCCACCTTCGCCCGTCTGTGTGACGTGGCCCTAACGACCGGAGCGGTCCTTCTTCGTGAGGAACCGCAAGGACAGGTCGGAAGCCCAGTGCCGCCCGAAGTCCCATCGATTTCCCCGAAACTGGCCACCCCACCACTTCGGGGGTGCAAACGGAAGGCCTTCGTGGCTCCGGCGGTGATTCCCCCACGTGACGGCGACATACCTAGAACGGAGACTTGCCGAATTTCTCGAGCAAGTGGCTGTCCCGCGCATGCAGTCACTCATTACGGCTGCTGCGCAGGACAGAGGCAAAGCCCCTGTCGTCGACGAAACCCCGTCACGTTCCCCACTACCCCCACCTCCTCATCCGAACCCCCACACCATGCCACTGCTCGACCTATGGGACATCTCACTGCCCGTCTCATAGGAGAGGACCCGAAGCACCCCGCGCTCGTGACGGTCCGAAAATGCTGATCGCGCAACAAAACATACCGTCAACAGAAACGTGCCGAGACGACACCTCAACAATCCGAAGACGGCACGACGATCCTGACGACCAGGATCGCCGTGAGGGGGAGAAGCGTCAACGCCTATCCTCCTCCGGAGCATCTGTACGACGAAGCACACCAAGACAGGGCAGATCAGCAGCAGGCCCTACAACACAAACCCAACAACCCACACGAAGAGGTTCTCGAGGAAGACAAGCGGCGCCAGGGCCGAACCAGACACTCTTCCTTGGCGAAGCAACGTCGACCTCGGAAATCCATACACATACAGTCCAAAAACCACCACCCCAAATCCTCCTTCCACCACCCACGAAGCCAGAAAAAGCCGAAGCCCACCTCTTTCGCCCTACATTGCTACACAACCGGACTTAGAGCCATTCAACCTCGAAGATTACCTCCAACCACACACTGAAGTGGAGGCGTACATTATGAACGAAGGATGGCTCAAAAGACCGGTTACAAGAGTTCTCAAAGGCTATGTTTGATAATGCTCGACAGCTCCTAAGGAATGCAGAGGTTGAACTTGTCAGAATAGAAGACAAGGAGCTGGAAGAAGGGGAGGACTACGAAGCAGAAATCCCCGAACTTCCTGTTCTCTTGGAGCACGCCAACCGATGGTACGACATGTACAACCCTGCCAAGAGAGACCCCGAAGATTCCGGAGCTCCCGTGGGAAAATGCCAAAATCGTGGCACCTTACCAGGAAGAGTTTCGGAAACGAATATGAGGAAACCCGAGCGTATCACCAAGCCTGACGAACTGGAGCTGAGTGGGATGACTCATCTGACGGGACGAAGGGCAAGATTCTATGTCCTAAGTCTGCGAATGATGATGAGTTTCAGAGGACGCGGCGACAATCTGGATCGCCTTCGAAAAGACGAATCAAGGAAGAAAATGATCAAAAGGGTGACGGGAGTCAGAGTCGAGTACTTCAACCAAATTCCCTATCCAGTTTACAAAGTTGAAAGGGAGGACGGGAAGGTTGAAGACATCAGCGAAGCGGACCTAATCTACATTAGACACCCTGATGTCGAGAGAATATTCTCGACGTACAGGTATCTAGGACAGCTGAAAAAGGACCCTGCATTGAAGATAGGCCTTGTTACACTCAAAAGGTTCATGTTGCGCCAGATCAATTATAATGCTTCCCACGACCTTCAGATGGCACTGGAAAGCAATATGAAGAAAGTGAACCTCACAAAGCCTAACTTCGAAGTCCCGGATGACCCCAACATCTCTGAAGGAAACGTCTTTGAAGGTGAGGACCCCTCGATAGTCTACGTCAACTACAAAGGCGAGAAGAGATTGATGAAGACCTCGGAGATCCCAAAGTTCTCCGAACTCTCCAAATTATTTCAAGAAAGTTGACAAGGATTATCCAGGAGATGGAAGGAGAAGACCTCGATAGCCAGATGAAGTTCAGATTACTTCGAGGGAAGATCGATGAAAGACTGGCTTTTCGGAGGTGGCTACGTAACTACGAAGTCAAGCTTGGACTTCGAAGCTCTACGTACAAAACGGTGGACCCCAAGGCCAGAGCATCCAAGCAGAAGATTTAAAAAGAACACAAAGGGGGAGATTGTTAGGATCATTTTATTGTGTTCTTTATATTTTAGATGCTTCCGTCTTTGGTATATTTAGTTCTTTAATTTAGATGTTATTTGGGTTTGTAATTTACTTAATTAAGTATTAGTTGTTTGGGCTAATTAGGTTTTGGGCTTGATGGGCTTTAATATACCAACTAATGTGGTATATAAAGATCCACCAAGCCCTAGTTTCAAATGTTGTTCCTTTTGCAAGCATTGTGTCTTCTTGATCAAGCCAACCTAAAACACTCCTAAGCTAAAATCGATCTCACCATATCCTAGGTTGCTATCTTTGTTGCTTGCATTATATTAGATGAAAAGGGACTTACAAAAAGGATAACAATCTCTTTTGGTCGGGACAAACTTTTCAAAGGTGCGTAACGAATTGAGAATTTGTTGACGCAGTGGCACGTCTATACGGGGTATAGACACTTAGTTAAATTCCAAATTTAATCTCGGGAATAATTAAGACTTGTGATTGGATCAAGTACTTAATTAATTAACTAAGTTTGGGCTTGATTAGAATTTGGATTAATTGGATTGGATCTATTTGATCAAATTATAATCATTCGGACTCAATCGAACTTATTCGATTTTTCCAAAGGCTCAATTGCAAAACCTTAAATGTTGGCATGGCCTACACTTATTTAAAGGTTTATTAAAGTGTCACTAACATACTTTAATGGACAAAAACGAAATATTGGTTGAGAGAAAATGACTTGGTCTTTATTTTTCAACTATGAGAGTGACATTGTGTCATTTAGTCCATGGATTTGATTCCTCTTCTTTCTCCTTAAGTTATGAACGAAATTTATCATAATGTGAGTGCAAGAAATACAACTTAAGGGTTTGAAAGAAAGAAAAGATCAAGGTTCTTGAGAGGAAAAGAAAAGTTTGGTCCAAGTTCAACTTAAGCTTCAAAGCTAAGTTAGAACCTCCTTCTAGCAACTCTAGCCATCCGTGGGTTGCTCCGAGGTGCCAAAGAGTGTGTATCGGCGTTTTGAACTTGCTCGGGTGAGTCCGAGATGAAGAAGGATTTGCTCAAGCTTCGCGTTTTCGAACGCCGTGCTGTGACGATCTAGCCACGCGCAACAAGGATAAGGTTTCGAACCTTTAGATTATGTTGATTTGATCAATCTCGAAAAGGTCTTGAATGACCTCAAATGATCCATTATAATGTCTTAAGACATGTATGGAGTCATGGTATAAAGTTTGGGATTGATCGGAAATCATTTCGGGGTTCGAAACGAGAGATTTCGGCTATCGACCGAGGTCCACCGCCTGAGACATGAAGTCCCACGGCCATGGACCTGGGCTGGGCTGGATTGAACCCAGACCCACGGCCATGGGAGGGGCTGCACCAGACCGTGGGTCATGGCAGCACCCTGCCCAATCTCGCTCCGAACGGTCCACGGCCATGGAGCTTGGTGCACCAGGCCGTGGACCATGATTGCTCTCGGCCAAGGCTGACCCACGGCCATGGGCCGTGGTGTCTCAGACCGTGGACCATGGCAGAGAGCTGCCATGGTCTCCCGAGGGCTCGGGCCGGGGTGCTCGGGTCCTCGGGTACCTCCCGGGATGTGTTCGTGCGAGTTTAAATGATAAAAATTTAAAATTCGGCACCTACACTACGGGATCGCTTCCGCTTCCGCTAAGTCCATGTCGCGCTGTTCGGGGGCCACCGTCGGTCGATACGGGCTCACCCCAACAGGCCCAGCCCGTAACCCGCCAAAGAATGCCGGCCCGGCCGGCGGCCGGCCCGCCCGTATTGAAAAAATTGAAAAAAAAAATTAAATTAAAAACGTGGGTCATTGAAAAATATAAAGTCCAATACAATAATTAATTATAGGTCCACGACCCATTAAAAAATAAAACTTAACGTTCAAAATAACATTTAATTAATATAATATAATTAAATTATACTTTTTAATATTAGATGGGCCGGCCCGTGGGCTAGCCCGGCCCGCCCCGTCGAAGCCCGCTCTCTGGCAAGCCTGAAAAACTGAGGCCCAAACCCGCCCTTTTGGCGGGGCGGGGCGGGGCAGCCTCCGGGCTGCGGGCCCATTTGACGGCTCTATTCATTGCCATAAAAAACGTGAGATTTATTTCTTAATATATATCACCATGAATATTTGTCTGTGATTATTTAATCTCTCTACCCCCAAGGGCTTGACCTAGCGGTTCGATCTCTGACATTTCAAGTGGGAGGTCTGGGTTCGAATCTTCTAGAAACCTTGACTATTGTTGTTTGTAGGATCTTAAGGTTGGTCTCATGGACCAGGTAGGATTAGTCTCACTAGAAGTCGTGGTCGTCTCATATCAACGATGAGTTTCGAATTCGATTTAGATCAAATCTAGTCGGAGTGTGGGGATTACGGTGACGTTGTGTGGGGATACCTATCTAACCGAAAAAAAATTGTTGACTCTCTCTCTCTCTCTCTCTCTCTAACTTTACCTTATCCGTTGTCTCTTTATTCTCCCCCTCCTCCATTAGCGGAGGATGGGGGAACACCAATCCTTTCCTTCATTTAATTTTCAGTTATGATCTTCTGTCTATTTTTGTAGTTTTCTTGTTGTTTTCTTCGTTTTCTATTTTCTTAGTTCTCGTTTTCGTGCCTCCCAGTTGGAGGGCTTGTGTCTTCTTGTGTAAGAGTTTGGTCTCCATTATGGGAGTTTCTTGTTCGAAGAAGACAAGATCCTTGAAGTCGAAGATAGAAAAAAGTGAAGAGCGTGGCTGATATTAGCTCAATAACTATTTTTATGGAGTTTTGAATTGATTTATAGCAGGGTCTTTAGTTTTTTTGTTCAGACTCTGTTCTTGTTTTCTTTCCGGTTTATTTTTTGTTGTCATGTTGTGTTTGGTTGTGCCTTCTCGCATGTGAGCCTTTATCTATGTACGATTCCTCTTGTAATCGGAAAAATCTATTTGAGCTATTCAACGTATCTTTATTTATTTTCGTGAAATGAAAAGTGAGTTATTGAGGAAAAAATGAATATTTTGTCGTGTATTTGTGAGTGCATGTATAAATATATAACAAGATAGTGAAGAAGAAGATGAATAAATGCAAAAGATTTTGAGGTTGTACATTATGACAAATACGATTAACAATAAGTGAAATTAATTTTGAATGAATTAGTAAACACCGTTTGTTTGAAAGTCGTAGGTGGGAAGTAGAAAATAGGTTTGCTATTTTTGTTCCCCCTCTTACAAGATAGAACATAGATTAGATCTCCAACTGAAAAACTTATTCTCAAACTCAAATATAGTCTCAAACTTAAAATGCAATAATTTTCTCCCACCATTAAACTCATTCTCAAACTCAAAAGAATATTTCTGAAATATTCTCTTCCACACTAATTTTTACAAAGTTTCATTACTACCTAAATAATTTACAAGTTTGCAAATTAGATCATGATATTATTTCAAATTCAATTGAGAAAACATTTAATAAAATTAATAATAATTATTATTTGTACATATAAAAAATAATAAAAAATTATTTATTAAAAGCACGATAATTACACTACACGAAGAAAAAATACATCGAGATTATCATAAAAAAAATATTAGTAAAATTAAAAAGATATATAATTTTTTAATCCTTGGAATTGGTGTATGGTGTGACGTGATTTTTAGTCTATGTACGGTGCTGTTTTTTTTTTTATCTATATATGACGTGGTTTTTTTATTCTTAATATTTATCTATATATTTTATATTATATTATATATAATAAAATATATTAATTATATGGCTGTTTTATTAACTTTAAACAAATAAAAGGACATTTTTGCAATATTCAAACTTCAAACTTATTTTTTTGGGTTCAAATGGAAATTTGGATTTTATTTAGGAGAGAGAAATTAAAAAATTCATTTTGAGTTTAGTTGATGAGTTCGATTGGAGCAATTTTACCATTTTTATTTTGTTGAATTTTGCACTAGCATTGAAAATGATCTTAAAAGGTTTAGAAAAAAAAAAAATTACTCGTAATCTTATTCACTTAAAATCTAAGTTGATTGTAGAAGTGGTTAAAGTGACCTGACTCGATGGGCTGATCCGATCCGACCCATGATAAGTTAAATAGGCCAAGCTATTAGAGACCCAAAAGCAAGCCAAGCTAGGCCAACCCTTTTATTAATTATTTATATTTTTATTATAAATTAGATTTTATTTTTTTCATGTTGTCTGCCCGTTTTTAATTCGGACTCGCCCCGAGTCGCGCACCTGGCATCAGTGGGTGAGGCTCTCAAAGGGGGTACTGCATACACAAGGTTTCGAACCCGAGACCTTGGTTAAGCGATACCAAGCCGCTTACCACTTGGACCAACCCCGATTCTTATATATACAGATTCTTTCCCGACCACCCGATGGGCTGGGCTGGGATCGAGACTTTCCAACCCGACGGATTGGTCAGACCACAACCACTTGACTCGGCCGTGTCACATCTAATTTCTTTTTTTATTATTATAACTTCTCAAAAGTAAAATGTAATAAACAAAAACAAATTTAAACAAGTCAAAATCCATTTGGGACCCTACAGAGAGTAGAAAACTCTCGTCATCAAGAGAAACAAACACATACCAAAAAAAAAAACGAGCAAAGACCAAAAGAGAACAAGATTTTAAAATTTGAACCAAAAAACCAAAGAAAATGCTACAAATCAGCCTAAAACTCAATAATAATGGTTATTGAGTTCATTATTTTTTACTTTCTTCTATCTTCAATTTTAAAAAACTTGTCTTCTCCAAAAAAAAAAAAAACATCTTTACAAAGGAAGAAACAACTCCCACACAAGGAAAAAAAAGACTTCCAAAACAAGAGAATTAAGAAGGAAAAAAAAAAGAACAAGTAGAAAAGTCGCTGGTTGTCTCGCCCATCTTGAGCGTAATAGTAGATAAAAAGATGGGAAGAAGATGGATTTTCGTATATAAGGTTTGTGGCTTATAGAAAGAAATGGAAGAATTTTATTTTAAGGGAGAGAAGAGGGAAAGTTAGAGGCTAAATGAAATGCTAATGATTATTCACACCCCTAGTTGGATGTTATTATCAAAAATATAATTTTTTTAGTAACCCATGGAATCCAAACCTTAATAGCGATGTTGACGCAATAAACTACAAATTAATTATAAATATTTTTAGTAATCAGGGGAACCCATGCCTTAAATAACTGGGTAAATTCTGAAGGTTAATACAATAACCTACAAACTAATTATATAATTTTATTAGTAACCAGGGGAGTCATGCCTTAACTAGCAAAGTAAATTCTGAAGGTTGACGCAATAGTCTCCGTGACCATCAGATCAAGGCCTCGTTCGATTTGATAATTGTAAAAATATTTCACTAACTTCATATGTCGCAACAAAATCGGGTCTGATATCATTTTTTCTATATAAGACAAAAATTGTAGTCATTATATATGACTTGCAATCTTTTCCACCCCACTTGGCAGCAGATAGAATACGATGATGTAGAATTTGTTCCGACCCAAATTTGTCGAAAAAAAATATGAAACCCAAATTTGTTATGATACATGAAATTAGCGATATATTTTTAAAATTATAAATTTAAGTGACCAAAATAAAATATCGGTATATTTATAAATTTGCCGAGAATAATTTCAACCTTCAATCAACTCTTATTTCCTCATGACACATAAATCAGACAGAATGAATAAATTTTTTAATGGTTTCTTAATTAGTTTTACAAACAATATGATTAACGGCTCCACACCTCTCATTGATCTGTAAATTATTATGCGTCATCTGATAATTAAGGTATTAGTATATGAAATAATGCGACATGGCACGTTGCTCTAATCCCCGTGAATGTATATCGCCGATAATTATGCTAAGATATGCTTATGAATTATTTGTGTAGCAACATACCCAACAAATAAAAATTATATTCATGTCGGATTTAAGACAACTTACAATCATGTAGTAAATTGAATCTGAAATTTGCTAAAACATTAAAAAAAAAAGATTCTCCCTTCAAATCCTCTCTCTAGCTCTTTCTCAAAAACCTCCTTACACAAAAAAAAAAAAAAAAACACTAATTTATTTTCTTCTTGCTGGAAGCCGCAGTTCTACTGCCACCATGGTCGCTGGCGGATCGGGTTGGAGCACCCGTCATCTATTTCATTCTCTTTCACAATTTTCTTTTATATATTCTATATATTATTTATTCTCTCGTATGAGGGTCTTTCTTTTCTCGTATGAGAGTTTCTTTCTCTCGTATGAGAATATTTCTCTTTGAATAAGAGTTTGCAATCTACTTATAAAATAGATTTGAGAAATTAACATCGTGCTGACATCGGTGATTCAAACAATGGAGTTATTTAACTTGTTTAGATAATATCAAAAGTGCTTGAAGACGGAATTGCAATTGATGATGCTATTTGAAGAAGAAATTATCAATTGATGATACTAGTTTATCTTTTTTTTTTTCTTCGTATTCTTCTGCAATTTCGTTTATTGATTCCACTGTAAATTTTTTGTCTAATTGATATTATTGAATAGAATAATGCTTTTTCCTAAAAAAAAAAAAAAAAGAAAATCGCTATATATTATGATTAAACAGCAAATCAATGGACACATGTTAACTGCTGCAAGACGCCTCTCGTATGTTTAGGTTATGTGTGAACTACTTAAGAATAAATATGTACCATAAATGACCTTTGAAAATGATGGATCATTCCTTGCATAATGCTTCAATCGTGGTGTATATGAATTCGTGTCCACACAATCATAGATTCCAACGTGTATATATATAATATATATATATATATCACGATCGCATTAGTGTATTATACATATTGTATATAATAATTATATATATCTCCATGAAATTAATTGAACCTGACAAAATTTTAAACTACCCCAGATGTATGACTCCTACCGTTTTCACACTCTACCTAGAGAGCTAAGATGTTGAAGAATTCATTCCTTATCCATGTTATCAATGATAAATAAATTTATTTTACAGATATAAATTATATATTTGACTTTATTTGTGTTCACACGAATTATAGTGGTCTTTATGCATATATATAAGTACGCACTATATGCACAATAACAACAAAAATCCCATCAACATTTGTAAACCATGGGTGATCAATACACTTACCCACACACATGGCAAGAAGCCTTCAAAAACCTAGGAATCGCATGGAACCGCGACGGCTCGTTGAGACGAACCGTCAGCATCCCCACGGTCGACCCGACCCCATACGACGACTCGACCAATCCGCCGGCTCTATCCCAGGACGTCAAACTAAGCCCTTACACCGATGCTTTTTACCGCCTCTACATACCCACCAACCCTCCCAAGAACAAGAAGCTGCCTCTCATAATCTACTTCCACGGCGGCGATTTTGTGCTGTTCAGCGCAAAAACTGTCATATTTCATAACTTCTGCAACGACGTAGCGTCGAAACTGCCAGCTGTCGTGGTCTCGGTGGAGTATAGATCCGCGCCCGAGCATAGGCTGCCCGCCGCTTATGACGATGCGTTGGATGCGGTTTTCTGGGCTCGGGATCAGGCGTTGGGGATAGGCGGGCGGGACCCGTGGATGGAGTATGCCGATTTTAATAGGGTTTTCTTGTTGGGGAGTAGCTCTGGTGCTAATATCGTGTATCATGTTATGCTACGCGCCGTCGACTTCAATCTCAGGTATATCTTAGCTTGATGTATATTTTGTTCGATTAGGGTTACGAAGAGCTATATCACCTACTTTTAACATATTTTATTACATAACGGTTTCATTATAAAACCAATGGGAATCATGCGTCAGAATTGCCTTTTATATATATATTATATACTGTTTGTTTGAGAGTTTTGATGATTTCATGTAATTGTAGTAAAATGAGGTCTATCATTATGTTTAGGTATTCGACTAAATATGCTTTGATAGGGTCGATAACTATCTTGCTGGGTTGGTATGATTTTTCGATTTGCGACAAATAATCTCAGCACGCCGTCATCACTAACATCGTCGATCTTATCTTCCTTTTATTTTTCGCTATTACGAATATTTACCTCGTTTCGACATAATGTATGTAATTTTAATTATTTTTTTTTAAATTCTTTGTCCTCAGCCCACTTCAAGTGAAAGGCATAATGATGAACCAACCCTTCTTCAGCGGCCAAGTTCGAACCCAATCCGAAATACGCCTCAAGGACGACAAGATGGTCGCACTGTACGTCAACGACGTGCTGTGGACCCTAGCGCTTCCCGAGAATTCGAAGCAAAACCGCGACCACGAATTCTGCAACCCCATCAAGGGCGACGTCTACTTGGGCCGACTCTTCCGCCTGCCGAAAGTCTTCATAAAGAGCGACAAAGGAGACCCTATGGTCGACCGGGCGACCGAGCTGATCAAGCACTTGCAGAGGAATCGAGTCGCCGTTTTCCATAGGATTAACGACGGAGGGTACCATGGGATCGAACTTACGGACAAGGCGAAGGCTGCGAAGCAGCTGTACGACGATATAAAGGCGTTTGTGAACGACGATCACGGCAAGTTGGATTCGCGGGATCTGAATGGTTATAGCACCGGCGGACGTGGCAATCGTCGTTATTGAATGTCGTGTATGAAGGGCGAAAGCCTTAGTGAAGTTATTTTGAGTTATTTGTAATTTAAATAAGCGAAGACTCTTCTTGAGTTATTCGACATTGGATTGGACCTATTTTCCTTCTTATCCATTTGTTTGCTTTATGATATATTCCTAAATTCTTGTTTGTTGTGTGTTTGATATCCATTTAACGCTTCATTTCGTCGGCGTTTCCATCGAAATTTTGAATCCAATATATTATATTTCGTCATCACATCACACACATATATATATATATATATATTCAGACGATAACTCGCTATTTCATTAATCAACAAATAAGTACATGAGTTAAGCAACCTGAAAGGTCTTTTCGGCAACTGTGAACAAACCGGTAAAGGCAAAGGCGCACCACATGAGCAAACAAACAATCAAAACAGCCGAAATCTAATCAAATGCAAAGCAAACATAAATAATAAAACCACTCAACTATTGCAGTAAGAACGTGAACTTCTATTACATCAAAATGAACTTAAAACTTCTTGGCTATGATGGCTATTAAATTCACATCAGTAATAGACTACACGATTTCACCAATGAATGAAAGAAACAACATCTCAAATAGCTACTTTTTGGTTGAAGAATGTGCCTCTTTGCTTAGATCTTCAAGCTTCCCAAAAAACCCAAATACTAAGAATTCTTCGCGCCCACGCAAAACAAAAGTTATTCCAACCATTGTACATGAGTTCAAAGAAGACTCGACTAATTCGGACCGTTAAACTCCGGACCAATAAAATTTCGGTCCCGATTTTATCACATGCGTTAATCATTGTAATAACTTAATATATTTTTATTATTTTTAAAAGACGCTGATTTTACTCCGATTTTAGTTAGGTTAAAACAAACTAAACCTAGTTGAATAAATTTTTCGATGCGGTTTGAAAATTAGATTTTAAAAACCTTGGTAGTATTGTGTTGTCTTTTAATGATCAATAAAGTTCTATCTTTCTGCTCTCACATTGGTTTACGAAAACTGCACAATCTTGATAATACGTCTATGGATATTCAAACCAAAGGTTTCAGGTTAGAATCTTGCTAGCAACTTTGACTATCATTGTTGGATGGAGAATGTGATGTACTCACCTAACCCCGAGAAATTAGTCTCATCTTTGTGTGGCGCAAGCCCATAGTCACAAGCCAAAATATACGGTGGAGAATAATTAAAATTTACCAATAAAAATTTAATTAGTTAGATAGCGTAACAGCCTAATTAATTTTCCACATACGACAAACATGGATAATGTACTGTGAGATCACGTGATCAAATTTCAAAGTGAGAAGTGGCAATAATTATTGTATTGTCATGGTCAAACTAATCTCTCATTGTTGAAAATTTCAGACTTCATTTATCGGACAGACTTCAATGATTTTAATGTTCAAACACCAAAGCAGTTGGAACATGTGAGGTCAACTGATTCTTCTGCTACATTTGTCGCTGTTTATATCAGTCAGTAGTTACACACACGTACAACGTACGAATTCTGCAAGCTTTGAACATCTCTTTACTCACTTTTGTTGTTCGAAAGTTGCTGACAACAAACAAGATTTTATCAGCTTGACAAGCAGGCTTTTTTAATTTAATAAGCCTTTTTTTTTCCTCACTTAATAAAATAGGTTTATTATGGAAAAAATTAACAAAACAGGACATTTCGCGTCTACTAAACGCGGCGCCGCGCCTATTACCCGCGGTGGATTTGCAAAATTGGGCTGACCCATTTTTCTGAGCTGTCGCGTGTATTGGGCACGGCACAGCGTCTAATAGGCGCGACGCCGCGTCTAATGGACGCGGCAAATATCTAAAAAATGCCAAATGACAACGACCCTTCATACACACGTACACGCGTTATTTGCACTTTATATGACTTTTCATGCACGCGTTTCTGCAATAAGGCTGATCGTCGCGGGTATTGGACGCGGTGTCACGGGTATTAAGCACGACGAATTCCATTATTTAAGCGTTGCATTTTCTTGTTATTTTTTCATAAGTTCAGAAACTATTAAAACAACATAATATGGTGTCTGTCAAAATTCAAGTATTTGTCTTTTTTGGCGGTGTAATCATATATGAATCAAACACCGTTCGATATAGTATTCAACCCATTGGTTTTCGACGAATTCCTCGCGATACCAATTTTGGTCATTTTTTGGGCATGTTGTACGATATGATTTCCGTTGACAACACTTTGTTCTCAATGGCGGAGGGCTGATGCGGGTCACGGCGGGGTCCACGGGCGCGGGGTCAGGTACGCGGGCACGGGTCACTGTAGGGCTGAGACAGAGAGCCACGGCGGGGTTGGGTCGCGGGGTAGCACGGGTCACGATCGGGCTAAGACGGTCGCGGTTCACGGCGGGGCTGAGGCAGATCGAGGTGGCACGGTGGAGGTCGGACGCAAGGCAGCGCGGGTGGGGCTGAGGTGCTCGCGGTTCACGACGGCGGGCCTTACGGGTCACGGCGGATCTATGGCAGAGAGAGGTGGCGCGACAGAGGTGGGCGCGGGGCAGAGTGAGTCAAGGCTGTCGGGCGCGGGTCACGGCGGCGACTCAAGGCGGCGTGGAGGAGAGAAAAGAAAAGAGAAGAAGGAACGTTTAAAAATTCTGCGTCGTCACGTCCATTAACAGCGACGCCGCGTTTAATACATACGACGAGTTTTAGAATGGGCCAAAACCCTAAAGCCCAAAACGATGACAGGCCATTTAATTTCTAGCCTAAATTTGAAAGGAGTCGCATCCAATTAGAGACGGCAATGGGTAGGGTATGGACATACCCAGTTAGACCCATACCCAAATCCAATTAAATAATTGGGTATGGACTCTACCCAATTTTTAATGGGTCTTAATAATTGGGTATATGCCCAAACCCATTGGACCTAACGGGTAAACAGATATTAATTGGGTATTAAACGGATATTTAATTTTTAATTGAACATTAACTAGATAAGTCGATAATTTTTTTGTAGCAGTAGTTCGTATAACGATGACGATGATATCTTAGTCGCTAAAGCTCTAAATAAGATATAAATACGAAATTTTATAATTGTTCACATTAGAAGTGTAAACGAGCCGAGCTCGAGCCGAACTCGGTTCATTTTTTGGCTTGGGCTCGTCTTTCATTTTAGCTCGAGCTCATCGATCTTTTCATCGTCAAGCTCGAGCCGAGCCGATTAAAGCTAACGGAGCTCGAACTCGAGCTCGAGATCACGAAACTCGTCGAGCTCGAGTTTTTAATAAAAAAATAATAAAAACATATAAAAAACAAAATAAAAAAAGCTCACGAGCCACCTCGCGAGCTTTCGAGCACTCATGAGTGAGCTCGAGCTCAATTGTCACGAGCTCGAGCCAAGCTTTACTTGAGCCGACTCGGCTCATCTTTCACCCCTAGTTCACGTGTTTGAGAATTACCACTACAAAAATGTTAACAAATAGCAAATGATTGTACGACAATTTTTCTGTTGCAAAAATTTGCAACGGAAAATTCGCTACCGATTTTCCGTCGCAAAAAATTTCTACCAATTATCCGTCGAAAATTTGGGACGGCATAACCGTCGAAAAAATTTGCGACCCAATAACCGTCACAAAATTGTGTCTGATATTCCGTCACAAAAGTTGCAAATAACGTTTTTGCGTCGAGTTTGCGACGAAAAAGTTGCAAAACGATATTTTTTTCGACGAGGGTCTTTGTGACGAACAAATTCTTTCGCAAGCAATGTTTTACTATCGATTCGTCTGTCTCTAAATAAACTATTTTTGTAGTGTACGAAAATATTGAAAGAAAAAAAAATAATTATTAGGATCCGCGGAAGACGACGATCGGCGATTGGCTAACTTCGGATCGACGAAGGACGGGTGATTGGCGACATATGTGAGAGAAAGAATAGAGTGGGAGAAATAAAATAATTAGGAATTAATTTGGGTAAAAGGGTAAATGGATAATACCCACTTAAGACTCATGAATAATTTGATTGGATATGGGTTGGATTCATACCCATTAAATTTAATTGGGTCTTACCCATACTCATTATTAATGGGTAGGATCCTATGGGTATGGGTAGGGTCCAAAAAATTTACCATCCCTAAATCCAATGGACACATCGTCGCATCTATTAAACGCGGCGTCGTAGCCATTACACGATTTGTCCTATTTTGTTAATTTTTTTCAAAGTAAACCTATTTTATTAATAGAATAAAAAATAAGACTTATTTTATTAAAAAAGCCTGACAAGCAAATTCACATCTCTTACATTACAAGAATAAAAAGATTAGATATTATTATTATTACATGTTCATAGTCAAAGTGTTATCATGACAAACAACTACGTGGATAGACTGCTTGCTTGCTTGTGTTGGATAGATGACCAAAAAGAAAACAAATGACATTGTATGTGATTTCAGATTAACAAATAAGTAAATTTTAGGATGAATGTCATAAACATTTTTACCAGTAAAATTTATATTTTGATATAGTCAAAGCATCATCCGTAAAATGGATGGACTACAGAAGGATTATTATATAATTGAATATGCTAAGACGAGCCATTGAGAAAGAAAACTAGTGATTGAGATCATCTCTCATAAAGAGGGCGATATCTTTATACAGCTAGTTGGTCCAGAAAGACGAAAAAATAAACCTAAATTGATATGAGATACCGAATGTTATTTACGAGATTATTTGATTAACTCACAATCTAAGTATCAGGTCGTGCTGCTCGTTCGACCCAATTTAACTTGTCATCGATGCTTCGATGGGTTCATCAAATTTTTAATCGAACAAAAACAAGGGAACATGACAGCTGATTTAGGAGCTTCAGATTTGATAAATTCCCAGTGATTTTTTTTTTGTATAGTTTCAATCTTTCGGGACTTTGTGAATTGCATTGATATGAGGGTTTTGTTTCTACTCCTAGAATTCTGTAATGTATAACTATTACATAAGACAGATAGTTAAGAGTCATGCATGCATCTGCATTATATTGTTAAGGTGGGAGACAACCAAACTCGATCGCAAGAACTCCAATATTTGGCTGGTAATAAAGGTTTTGACGATGGAGTATCCATCTGGGAAATGTTTTACTTTTTTTTTTTTTTTCTTTCGGTACTGAAACAAACATTGTGTTTAATTTCTTAGGAATTTCAGTGTTCAATTTAACCTCCAACTGCAACTTATCATAAAAGAAATGGTCGGCATTTTCGACGGGGGGCGGCTGATCCATCCTTTGATTCGCTCTTTGAGTAGCCCCTCCTCAGAAAGATTCATCGTTGCCTTCATTTTTGGCTGATCCTTCTGCATCATCTGTGTGTAGATATTGTGGCGGCGCACGCCCGAGGCACACGGGATTATTACATATTTGTTGGGATTATTACATATTTGTTGTGTTAAATAAGAACTGGATTCTTTTATATATCTTTGCTTTGATTTACTACCTTAATGCATAATTTTCTTGATTTATATCCTTACATGCATACGAAATTATATTCGTTTGCTCAATCGTACCGAAACCACGGAGATAGATGTCGCCGTAGATCACGTCCATATGATGCGTAAGAAAAGTTTTGTTTTTTTTTTTCACGGAGTTTATTATTTGAGGGCTTTGCGCTTCTATATCACTACCAAAAACAAAATTTTTCAACAGTAACATCCGTCGGAAATCTGCCGAAATTTACTTTTTTTGATGTGAACGTCCGTCGGAATAATCATCTTCGACTTTAAAAATCCTGTTGATTTTTTTGCACATTTTTTGTTTTATGGAAAACAGGTCGAAATATTTAAAATTTCGAAAATTTTCGTCGGAATTCCAATCGAAATCAAATTAAAAAAATTGCCATCTATTTGTTTTGCGACATGCATGCCGTGGCGTCGAAATTTGCGGCGATGGATTTTCATTGACGTTTTTCGTCGAAATGTTATCTTATTTTTAATAGTGTATGTTTTTACAGATATTCCTATCTCCCATTATTCCTCTATATTACATGGTGAGCGAAACGTGATAGGTGAAACATATGAATACTGTTATTTGTTTCTTAGTATCACTTAAGTTGCTTATTACTACTAAGGGAATTAGTTTATTTAAATTGGTCTTGCCAAGTGCAGTACGAGGATATAAGATTTAAGTTTATTTTTAAAGCCAGCCAAAAAGATGATGAAGTACCCAATGATGAAGCCACCGCATAGGTAAAATGATGCTGAAATAGATAATACAAAAGATTGAAGAAAAATTAAAGCATTAAGAATACAAAGACAAGAAAAAATGTGGTGAAGCTAAGCGCAGAAAGTTGATTGGTTTAATGGGGATGAATGTTGAAATAGTTTGTGTTGCCTTCTTTTTTCTTTTTTTTTTTCCAGGATATCATCACACAATGCCACTGTAATTTTCACTCTTTGATTAAATTTAGTCGGAATCGAATATGAACCGTTATCAGCTATGACACGACCGCTACTTTCCAGCTGAACTAATCCTCATGATACACATACACAGTCTAAAGTCCAAACACATAGCGATCTCAAGAGTCTGACCACTTAATCTATTCGTTGGAGACATCTATTGCTTATTCTACTCGTTAAAAATTGCACTGCTACACAACTTCAAATACAGAAAATGTTTCTGACCACATGATCTAACTCCAAGCTACAAATAACATCAAAGGACAACACAAAAAATTGAAGAACACTTATTTTTATGAACACCCGAAAATGTGCTTCAAGGTATTTGATCATAAACCCGAGACTATATACCCTCAAAGGAGACAAAGAGTCGACTTCGCAAAAGAAGGCAAAGTGGATAAAGAATGAGAGCTCGAAAACAGGGGAAGAAACCCTTGATTTTGAGAAACCCTAAAGCAACAGCCGTTTGAGAGAGGCGATAATATCCACAAGACTGAAAAGCATATTAATTTAGCCATCTCATCATTTTTTTTCACCAAGCAGATTTCGTCCCTGCTATATAAAAATGTACCGAAACTCTTTTTGGGCTGGAAACTATTTCGGCCCAAATTGTGATAACTCAATCGGGTTAATTTTAACAGCCCCCCTCACGATGAAGGGTCGAGAATATTTTCCACAGACAGTCTGTCCCGAAGCTTGGTGTGGCTCTCCTTTCCGAGTGCTTTCGTAAGAATATCAGCGACATGGTCCTGCTATTTCACAAACATAGTTTCAATAATGTGCTTTTATTTTTAAGTTTATAGCATCTCTCCAGTCAAGTATTCCAAATGCTTCACTAAGAGTTCTGGGCACCATAATCTTATCAATGTTATTACAATACATCTTATCACATACATCAAGATTCATAACACCAGACATCGGATACAAGACATTCCCTTTAGTATTTTTTATGGAACAAACATAATCATTCATATAACTAGCTTTCCCAACTCTTAGCTTGGGTCTGCTCAAATTTTTATCACCCATATCAGAAACACTATGATTACTACCATGATCACCTACTAATTCATGTAATTCATTTGAACTAGGTACAACAAAACTATCACATTGCCTGTCAGTGTTCTGGACAAGTGTTTTAACATAAGGCAGATCAATTTGAACATTATCATTTGTCACGGAATAATCATGAATGCTTGCGGAATCTAAATCAGATTTTTCATAAACAGTAGTATTGTTTTGCAGAAAAATTATCATATATAACATGCACATCTTCACCTTGGTTCTCAGAATCAGAAGGCTTAGATTTAAGAGGAAAAACAGTTGTTATAGAATTTCACATCTCTAGCTGCAAAAATATCTTTACTCTAGATCTAGCAGTTTGTATGCTTTCTTATTTTCATAATAGCCTAACATAACACATAGGTAATAGCAGCTTCAAATAGCCCCAACAGATACAAAATAAGTGCAAATAACACAAGAAGAAGGGTTAGGAACGATTTCACCAGTAAGTAATCTCGGCAAGCTCGTATACACTTGAAATGCTATCTCACATTGTCACAGGTCCAAAGATTGCAGAATGTTCTTGAACATTAGCCTTCTTGGAGGAAATATATTGAGCATTTCAAGTGACAATTCGTCTGGGCTCAAACATCGATGACAATATGTTACACATGATACTTCCGGGCATGAAAAAATCAGCAGACCAAGTTGAACGAGATGGGCCAAAGAATCATTAGTATCTTATTTTATTTTATTCAGTTTTATTTAAATATATGATATTTAAGTTTTCTAATTAGTTGAGATAATTAAGGTTCTAAGTAGTTGAGATTTATTATGAGTGACGTGAGGCTATTTATAGGGCTGGCAACCTTGTATCAGATTCACGTTTTTGGTTCATCAATAAGGAACAAGAGAGAAATTCTCTTGGGAAAGTTATTAGACAGCTTGAGTTTTTTTATTCACGTTCTCTCACGAACTGCGTTCTTGAGTCCAATACCATCGTACTCTAACAAATTGGTCCGACCTGCCCTCGATGACCGGCACCAGATTGCAGATGGATCAACGCGTTGAGGGGTTAGAGAAGACGGTGGGTGAGTTGAGCGCAGGCCAAGGCCGAATAGAGAATAAAATTCAAGCAAACCAGAAGATGCTCCAGGACCTGCAAGACATGTTTTACAAATTTGTCGAGAAAACAACGGAAGATAGAGGAGAGTCGTCAAAGGGACCGAAGCAGCCTATTCCATCTCGAATCAAGATTCCTGAAAACACATATTCTGAAATCAATCAGCAACACTACATGCTACTAAGACGTCTTGAACTTCCGATCTTCGAAAAACAGACCCGATTGGGTAGCTCGCTCGGGCGGAACAATATTTTCTCATTCATAGAACTCCTGAAGAGCACAAGGTTCCTAGCACAATGGTGTGTATGGAGGGCACCGCTCTACACTGGATACGCCTACAACATCAAAAATCGCGCAACATGAATTGGGCAGAACTACGAGAAGCCATCGTCAGTCGCTTCGAGGGACGATTTAAGGGAAATCGGGTGGAGAGGATCTGTGCAGTAAAACAAGAAGGAACGATTGATGATTACATTAACAATTTCGAGAGGTTGATCTCTCATCTACCTGAAATTGACGAAACTTTCACATTGGGATTCTTTATGCACGGCTTGCATCCCATAGTACAAGCGAAGGTTCGAGTTCAAAACCCCGAAAATATAGATCAGGCTATGCAGTTAGCAAGAGACATAGAAGATGAGCTGCGATTATGTTTTCCGGAGTACTCGGAGTTTCACAAAAGCACTTCGAACAACTCATTCAGACCCACGAATTTTGCGAGGGGTCCAAAGCTGAATTTGGAACGATTGGAGCCCAAATTAGCAAAGGGAGACCTGGCGATAGCAGGACGAGATCAGGGAGGCTCTCAGAGGTATGTTCCTCCTCACCATCGACCGTTAGGAACTGCCACACCCGCCTTACCCGTGTCACAACCGAGGCCATTCCGTAAGTTAACGAATCAGGAATTTCAAGATTTGCGAAGTAGGGGGCTGTGTTTTCGATGTCGCCAACCTTATGGCGAAGGACATTGATGTCCAAATAAAGAATTCAGGATGTTAATTGGCGGGGAAGACGATGCTTTGACTGAAAACGACCCAACGGAACCTACGGAGCTCGAGGAATCAAGCTACATGCAACTTGCACAATTAGAGCTACCTCTTTACACACTAGGAGGAATTTCAGGTCTTGAAACGATGAAGTTGCGAGGAAAAATTGGCGACATAGAGGTAATCGTTATGATCGATAGTGGAGCGAGTCATAACTTCATATCTAACGTAATTGCTGACCACCTGTCATTGCATCGAATTCCCGACGCACAATTCTCTGTAAGGTTAGGGGATGGTAGACGAGCTGCAACTCTCGGAAAATGTCCAAACATTTATTTACAGCTCGGTGCATGTGAAATATCGACAGAATTTTATATATTTGAATTGGGAGGTGTAGACGTTATCTTAGGAGTCGAATGGTTGAGGAAGTTGGGAGAGGTTCGTGTGAATTGGGGAAAACAACAATCAGCTTTGAATGGAAAGGGAAACAACACCGATTATGCGGAGAGGTTGGATTAGTCAAAGCCCCAATTACCCTACGAGCTTTGCAGAAATTGACGGATGTTGAGATGGCTGTTGTTTTGTTCTTGAAGCTGATGGGAGCAACGCAACCGATGCAAGTGAATTAACCGAGGGAGAACAAGGAGAATTATGACGGCTGGTCGATCAATTTCCTGCTGTCTTCGAAAAACCCTCGGGCCTTCCTCCAAAACATGCCTCAGATCATCGTATCGAGCTTATTCCAGGAACCCGAGCTGTGTCAGTAAGACCCTATCGATACGGGCACTCTCAAAAGGATGAAATAGAGCGCCTGGTGGCTGAAATGATTGTCGCGGGAGTAATCCAACCAAGTTCCAGTCCCTTCTCGAGTCCCGTCTTACTAGTTCGAAAGAAAGACGGAAGTTGGCGATTTTGTGTTGATTATCGAGAATTAAACCAAGCTACCATTCCCGACAAATACCCAATTCCCGTGATTCAAGAGTTATTAGACGAACTTCTTGGGGCTACCTATTTTTCTAAACTTGATCTTCGCTTGGGGTATCATCAGATTCGAGTGCGCAATGAGGACATACCCAAGACAGCGTTTAGAACACATGATGGCCATTACGAGTTTTTAGTAATGCCGTTCGGGCTAACCAATGCACCGGCTACCTTCCAGGCGACTATGAACGACATTTTCAGACCATACCTCAAAAAATTTGTATTGGTATTCTTTGATTACATCCTTATTTACAGTCCGTCGTGGCAGACACATACACAACACTTAAAGTTGGTTCTCAAAACACTGGCGAAACATCAATTCTGTGTTAACAAAAAAAGTGTTGCTTGGCCAAACGACAAGTCGAATACCTCGGCCACATAATCTCGAAGGACGGGGTTTCAATGGATCCAGAAAAGATTTCTAATGTGCTGCGGTGGCCCACGCCAAGATCGGTGAAAGGGGTACGTGGTTTCCTAGGACTAACGGGCTATTATCATCGATTTATTCGTAATTATGGCCTGATCGCAAAACCACTAACGAACCTATTAACTAAAGACGTATCAAAGCACTTCTGCTGGACGAAAGAGGCGGATAAAGCGTCTCAGATATTGCAGAATGCGCTAATTACAGCGCCGGTGTTAGCCATGCCCGACTTTAGGAAACCATTTGTGATAGAATGTGACGCATGCGGGACGGGACTCGGTGCAGTGTTAATGCAAGAAAACCGCCCTATCGCTTATTTTAGTAAAGCTTTATCCACCCAATCTCTCGCAAAGTCAATATATGAGAAGGAATTAATGGCCCTAGTTTTAGCTGTGCAGCATTGGCGACCTTATCTGTTGGGACGACATTTCTTGGTACGGACAGATCATAGAAGCTTGCGCACCTTATTGCATCAAAAGATAGCAACTCCCGCTCAACAATTGTGGGTGGCAAAATTATTGGGGTATAGCTTCGATGTGGAATATAAAACACGAGTGACTAATCACGCGACCGACGCCTTATCGCGTAAAAATGAGGAAGGCGATTTTTATGGGCTGTACCGCAATGGATCGATAGTGATGCGCTGAAACTGGAAATCAAACAGGACCCTTTCTTACAAGGTGTGATTGCAGCATTGATTGCAGATCCAAATTCACGGCACCCCTATACCTTGGTCGGGGATCGACTGTACTATCGAGGGCGCTTAGTAATTTCAGCAAACTCTCCATGGACAGAGGCTATGATCAAGGAACATCATTCTACACCATCTGGGGGTCATTCGGGGAAGTTTCGAACCTACAGAAGACTGGCAACAAACTTATATTGGCGTGACATGTTCAAACAAGTTCAAAGAGTTGTCGCTTCTTGTCTTATATGTCAACAAACGAAGTACGAGGCCATGTCACCCGCAGGTTTATTACAACCTCTTTCGATTCCCGGGCGAATATGGGAAGACATCTCCATGGACTTATCTCTAGCCTCCCAAAATCAAACAGTTTTGACAGCATGATGGTAGTAGTGGATAGACTATCGAAGTATGCACACTTCATTCCTTTACGACATCCGTATACTGCCCGCACAGTGGCAGAGCACTTTGTGAGCAACATTGTCAAGTTACATGGCATTCCTAGGAGCATTGTTAGCGATCACGACCCCATCTTTCTCAGCCATTTCTGGAAGGAGTTGTTCAAAATGCTAGGAAGACAACTCAAAATGAGTACCGCCTATCACCCTGAAACCGACGGACAAACTGAGGTTATAAATAGCATATTCGAGACTTATCTTCGGTGTTTTACAGCTGAGCAACCACGACAGTGGGCTCGATGGGTGGCCTGGGCAGAATACTGGTATAACACGTCCTACCGAGTCTCAGCCGGGACAACACCATTTCAGGTGGTGTATGGCCGACCACCGCCAAGTATAACTCGATTTTTGCCAGGAGAGTGTCAAGTTGCTGCAGTCACAAACCACTTGCTCAACCGAGATGAGATTATGCGACAGTTAAAGTATAACCTCCATCGTGCTCAACAACGTATGGTAAAGGCCGCTAACGCACATCGTCGCAACATAGAATTTAATCCCGGAGACTCAGTTTTCTTAAAACTACGACCACACCGATAACAATTGGTGATCACAAGAGTTCATCCGAAGTTATCACCTCGATACTATGGACCATTCAAAATCATCGCTAGAGTGGGTTCCGTAGCATATCGCTTACAACTACCTGCAGGGAGTCGTGTACATCCGGTCTTTCATGTATCTCAGTTGAAGAAACCTTACCTCCCGATTTAGCATCATCTGACGAGGCCATTTCTGAGCCAGAAGAGATATTGGCCTTTTGGGTTGTGTCCAAAGATGGAAAGAAAAATGTTAAAGTTGTGACCCAAATTGCTTTTGGGCCTATGTGGTTTTTTATTGGGCCAACTTAGTTTAGATATCTTCTTTTATATGTAATTAGACCAAAAGAAAATGAAGGAAGGTGCTTTTCATTTCACAGTGAGTATCGAGACCCCTTGCTCAAGTTTTTCTCTATTTTGCTCTCTTCCATCTACCTCAAGCTATAACAAACTGGTATCAGAGCATCCGATTTCGTCGATTGTTTCGTCTACAGTTGTCGGGTTTCACACTCTTTGTAAGTTGCGTGAAACTTGGTGTATTGTGACTTTGTGGGTTTGATTTTGTTTTGGGGCTTTTTCTTGATATGGAAATGTCGGGGAAGTATGATATCGAGAAGTATGATGGGAAGACGAGTTTTGCACTTTGGCAAGTGCGGATGGCCGCCATATTGTCGAGTCTCGGACTCAAGGGCGCCATTCTTGGTAGAGAGAATATGTCGGATGGCGTTACGGATAAAAGGTGGAATGAAATAGATGACAAAGCACTCTCTACTATACAATTGTGTTTGAGTAATGCTACACTACAAGAGGTGTTGTCGGAGAAAACCGCTAAGGGTTTGTGGGAAAAGTTAGAGAATATTTATATGAAGAAGTCTCTAACTAACCGGTTGTGGTTGAAGTTACGTCTCTACACTCTTCGTATGGACGAAGGTACATCTCTTTCGGTTCATATTGCGGATTTTACCTCAATTTTGAATGACTTGGATAAATTGGGGGTGAAGGTAGAGGATGAAGATCAAGCCCTCTTGTTATTGTGTTCATTGCCCGGATCATTTAAAGCCTTTAGAGATATGATGGTGTATAGTAGAGATAAGATTACCCTTGAGGATGTGAAGAGCAATTTGCAAGCCAAGTTGCATCTTGATAATGAGATGACCAATGTTGAGAAGGGTATCGAAGGTGTTGGCTTGGTTGTTGATCGGGGTAGACCTAGAGAGAGAACATCGAATGATTCGAAGTTTCGTTCAAAATCTAGGCATAAGGATCTCATTTGTTACCATTGCAACAAAAAGGGACACATTAAGCCTAATTGCTACAAGTACAAAAGGCAACAAAAGAAGGCGAAGGGTGCTTGTGCGGAGTAGGCTAACGTAGTAGATGGTGACATGGTTGAGACTCTTTGTGTGGTTGATGGTAGTGTCAATGATGAGAGTTCTTGGATTATGGATACGGGTGTTTCTCAACACATGACTCCAAATAGAGATTTTTTTTAGAGTTATGCGTCATCAAACGGCAAGGTGCTCATGGGTAATAACAATTTGTGCAAAGTTGTCGGAATTGGTGCGGTCAAGATAAAGTGTCATGATGGCAAGATCCGAAGGTTAACGGGTGTGAGACATATACCCGACTTGACAAAGAACTTGATTTCTTTGGGTTCTCTTGAAGAGAAAGGATGTAAGTTCCAAAGTGAAGGAGGAGTCCTTAGAGTGTCAAAGGGGGCTCTCACTATTATGAAGGCGAAGAGGGTTGGTACTCTTTACTTCTTGCAAGGTTCCACGGTCACGGGCTCGGCCGCTATTGCGACTTCTACCTCGGATGATGATGTCACTAAATTGTGGCATATGAGGTTGGGGCATATGAGTGAGCGGGGAATGACCATCTTGAGTAAGAGAGGTTTGTTCGGTGGCCAATGCACAAGTAATTTAGAGTTTTGTGAACATTGTGTGTTTGGTAAGCAAAAGAGGTTGAGCTTCTCTACGGCCATTCATCGAACAAAGGGAACATTGGACTATATCCACTCGGATCTTTGGGGACCTTCTCGTGAGCCATCAAAAGGTAATGGTTCCCGTTACATGCTTACTTTATTGATGATTTTTCAAGAAAGGTTTGGGTTTAGTTCTTGAAAGAGAAAAATCAAGTGTTTAAAATCTTTAAAGAGTGGAAAACTCTTTTGGAGAAGCAAACGGGAAAGAAGGTGAAACGGTTAAGAACCGACAATGGTTTGGAGTTTTGCAACCGTGAGTTTGATGCCTTTTGTAGGGATGAAGGCATTGTTCGTCACAAGACGGTTGTCTATACTCCTCAACAAAACGGAGTTGCGGAAAGGGCAAATAGGACATTGCTTGAAAGGGCTCGGTGTATGCTTTCCAATGCGGGTTTGGGTAAGGAGTTTTGGGCGGAGGCCGTGAGCACCGCTTGTTTTCTAATGAATCGTTCTCCTACCACTTCTATTGAGTGCAAGACACCCGAAGAGGTTTGGTCGGGTAAGCCGGCCGATTATTCTAACTTGAGGGTATTTGGTTGTCCCGCCTATGCTCATGTGAATGAAGGAAAGTTGGAGCCAAGAGCAAAGAAGTGTGACTCAAATTGCTTTTGGGCCTATGTGGTTTTTATTGGGCCAACTTAGTTTAGATATCTTCTTTTATATGTAATTAGACCAAAAGAAAATGAAGGAAGGTGCTTTTCATTTCACAGTGAGTATCGAGACCCCTTGCTCAAGTTTTTCTCTGTTTTGCTCTCTTCCATCTACCTCAAGCTATAACAAAAAAGCCACAACTGCTGGTCCAATGGCGAGGCAAAACGGCAGACGAAGCAACGTGGGTAGATAACGAGGAATTTCATGAACGATTCCCAACTTACGGCCTTGAGGACAATGCCATTTTTGAAGAGGGTGAGAATGTTACACATGATACTTCCGATCAAGTCAACGGGCATGAAAAAATCAGCAGACCAAGTTGAACGAGATGGGCCAAAGAATCATTAGTATCTTATTTTATTATATTCTGTTTTATTTAAATATATGATATTTAAGTTTTCTAATTAGTTGAGATAATTAAAGTTCTAAGTAGTTGAGATTTATTCTGAATGACGTGAGGCTATTTATAGGGCTGGCAACCTTGTATCAGATTCACGTTTTTGATTCATCAATAAGGAACAAGAGAGAAATTCTCTTGGGAAAGTTATTAGACAGCTTGAGTTTTTTTATTCACGTTCTCTCAGGAACTGCGTTCTTGAGTCCAATACCATCGTACTCTAACACATATATCCGTACTGGACGGTAACAAATATCCGTACCAAATATAAAACTTGCAGATCTAAAAAAGTAATAAGAGATAGACCTAAGAGGACGGTAACTTTGTACACTAGAAATTTCAAAATAGTGCACGATAGCATTGTACACTACAATTTTAAAAACAGTGCACGGTAACTTTGTACACTAAGGATTTCAAAACAATGCTTGATAAAAAACATGATAACACCTAAGTATACGATAGCTTTGTACACTAGGATTTTTAAAATAGTGTTTGATTAAAAGCACGATAATAGCAGAACTTCATAAGCTTATGAAGCAAATACCCTATAACTATGATAATTTTGCAGTTAGGGTTTTAAGCAGTGTCAGATGCACAAATTGATAGTTTTGCTGAGACTAAATCACAAAAATAGTTCAACAAACACTCGAAACATCTCACACAGGGTAAAGATTAAAGAGCAGAAACCTTAATTATGTGGTAACTTTGCATAACTATGGTCAATAAACCTTAGATCAATTCAAAGGTTAAAGAGCAGAAACCCCAATGATGCGGTAACTTTGCACAACAAGGGATAAGAAACCTCAGATTTGTTTATTATTTTTAACAAGACCACCCGAGCTTTCAGGTGGAGAATTTGATTGAGACATGTTTCACATAACTTCAAGTTCTCAAGTCACATATAGTATAGCAGATACACATAGATAAGATAGAATAGGCAGCAAATACATACTAACCACAAGGAGATATCAAAAGAAATTAAAGACCAGAGATTAGAGTGAGAAGGTATCACCAAATATCTTGTTGGCCTTAATCTGTACGATTTTCACAGCTTTTGGCTACAAGTCTGTAGACAATCAGTGATACTCTTCGAAATATCAAAGTGAAGAATCATCGTCAGCCGTGTGCAGTTTGAACATGAATAACATGTTAAAAAACAGACCATGTATTCAAATGAGCATACAAAATTCTGTAAAAAAATAAAAAAAATAAAACAGCAGAGAAACTTTGTTAAACTCTCAACTCTTTCGACCAAAGAAATTATATCTAATATATTTAAAGATCGTGGTCAAACCAAATCACTACAAGTGACAGTAAATAAAAAACTTGAACTGTTGAAATCTTAAAATGAAGACATAGTTTTCTTTAAAAAAAAAAAAAAAACAGCAACGAGGCTTTGTTAAATACCCAAATTTGTCGACAAAAGTAGATCGGAAATATTTTCGCAGATCTGAGATAAAGAATGTAAAACCCCTACTTTAACAAAGTGACCACAAGTCACAATCAACGAAAAATAGCAGCTTATATGCAGCGGAAAAACTCAACAACAGAGCATTTGTGGCTATCATAGTTTTATCTTCAGTTTTGGATTTATTATCATGCTGGTTTTGATGACGACATTTTAAGCACGTTTAAGATTTAAAGAAACGAACAATTTGAAAAACAAGAAATATCACATAGAAACAAAGCACCACAGACAAACAAAATAACGCAGGTAAGCAGTTTGAGAGCAAGAAGCGCCATAGAAGCAATGCAGCACATCAGATATAGGTTTTTAAAAGAGAATAAGAAACAAGGTCACCATAATAGATGGATGTGGACTAATTGCGAAGGGGATCCGCTATCTTGCACCAAAGTCACACCAGGCCATCCAAGGTGAGATCTAGATCACAGATAAACGAACAAAAAACGAGTAAGTAACAGATCTATGAAGTAACAACGTTTAATCGTTCGACAGAACGTCAAAGACGCCTCAAACACAAATAGATCTGACGTGTAGCAACAAATAATCAAGCGAAAGATCCAAGAACCGAGCTTCAAGGCTCTGATACCATGTTAAAAATTGCACTGCTACACAACTTCAAATACAGAAAATGTTTCTGACCACATGATCTAACTCCAAGCTACACAAAACATCAAAGAAAAATACAAAAAATTGAAGAACACTTATCATTTATGATCACTCGAAAATGTGCTTAAAGGTACTTGAAGGAGACAAAGAGTCGGCTTCGCAAAAGAAGGCAAAGTGGATAAAGAATGAGAGCTCGAAAACAGGAGAAGAAACCCTTGATTTTGAGAAACCCTAAAGCAACAGCCGTTTGAGAGAGGAGATAATCTCCACAAGACTCAAAAGCATATTAATTTAGCCCTCTCGTCATTTTTTTTCACCAAGCAGATTTCGCCCCTGCTATATAAAACTGTATCGAAACGCTTTTTGGGCTGGAAACTATTTCGGCCCAAATTGTGATAACCAAATCGGGTTAATTTTAACACTACTATTTGAGTTTTGTTCCAAAATTATAAAAATAAATTGTAACTAGAAAAGTACCTGCAACACATAAAAGAGAGTTGCATATTTCCCCTTGTTTGAAGTACATATCTTACAGCCAATGAGGCATTGGTCTAATGGTCAAGGACGATGTCTTAAGGATTTGTGGGTTAGGTTGTGGAATCGAATCCCCCCTCCCACAATTCATTAACTAGTCCCCATTGGATTTATTTCACATGACTATCGTTGTCAGGTGAGTTTGGGACGTATTCATCTGGCCCCGGGGATTAGTCCCCACTGGAGTGTGTGGCGCAATTAAGCCTCCGCCGCACAAGCCCACGCCGGTATTTAGGGGCTGGCCCATAGTCAGGTCGAGTGGGGATACCTCGGGATAGGAAAAAAAAGTACATATCTTAATGATTGGACAAACAGAAACTACACTGGTGACGATATAATCAAACATGTAATTTTAATTCATTAATAAGTTTCTGTAAAATGTAATTTCTTGTTGATTCTTTTGACCATATCACAGTTTTTATTGGTATCTTTAGGAAATTAGCACCAAAAATCTTTTTTAAAAAAAATAGCCTCTAACTACGTAAGGATTAGCATACCCTTGATAACCGACTAGGTTAAATGCGAAGCGTTTAAACAGAACGAGTGGGGTGTAAAACAATAGTTGCATAGTAGTCATCTAAGTAATAGGTTAATGATTCTAATCCTTATTATAACAATTCCTTTGTACATGTCATTTATATTACTGTATAAAGGGTTGAACATGTGCAATCAGTTATCTAAAAAATAGGTCACTGTTTCAAATCCTTATTACATCAATTATTTTTTACGAGTCATATGATATAGAAGGGGTTCTCTATTCGAGCAGAAGGACCTGAAATCCATGATATAGCATACCCATTGTTTCGGTTCTCCCCCTATACAAGGGGATCTCTGCTCTTAATTTTCGGCAAAGAACTCATTATATAGCAGAGAATCCGAGTAGTTCCCGTGAAATGATAAAAATATACTTAAATTTAACTCCATTGACTGAAAAGTTTGAGGTTTCAAAACCTTTTTGGCCAAAGACCAATTCCCTAAAATATCGGTTTTTGTCTCTACTCTTATATTTTACACTTCGTTTTCACGCTACATAATATCGTATTTAATGTCCTACCACTTATTATAATAATTGGGTCATTTATTTATCCCCCTTTCTCTGTTAAAAATTTTCTCCTCCTCTCTAATAAAAACCCTAAAACTAAAGTGCTCCTTCTTCCCCATCCTTTAGAAGAAACCATCTCATTTTCATTCTTGTTCAGTTTCTTCTTTGTATCTTTTTTGTCTCATATTGTAGGATTTCTCCCTTTTGTGGGAATATTCTTTTTGAAGAAGAAGAGCTTTTTGAAGTTGAAAATGGAGAAAGCGAAGAGTACTATAAATTTGAATTTAATAGTCACTTCTATGGAGATTTGAACTCGTGCACTATTTTATTTAGTCGTTCTTATTCTTATAACTTGAAACGTTTCGATTTTTTCTTATGGTTTTTTGTTTGTCGCTTTATCTCTCGGAATCATAGATGTTTGATAAGTTATGATTTTACATAGTTTTGTACCTCGTAAAAGCATGTTATTGGTTGCTATTTGTTCGAAATATTCTCATAAATTCTACGTTTACGTCTCATTATCTATTTGACAGATTCGGAGCGAAATGAATCAAAATCGGGAAGAATTGAACGAGGTCAGAAGCCAAAGGAATCAAGACCGGACTTACGCAACGTTTGTATAGTTACATGTTGATGGGACCCACAAGAGGAAGTGAGTTGCTTTGACCATACACTTGCTTGACATCATTATTCTATATGAGACAAAGACCCTCAAACAGTCACGACAAAGACTCACGCACGCGGCTCAAGGAATAAAAATAATAACAAGATATTACAAGATCTATCTTGGCTGCATGGTATGGTATCTCAATCGCTGCTGAAAGAATGGATTTTTGAAGACTATATGCATACGCGTGATATTAAGTCGACTCTATGTCGATAGGTTAAAAAAGGAGAATAAACCCACTGCCATCATCATCGATAAAAGCAGGCAGCTCTCGTCGAGAAGAGAAGGCTCGGATGCTGAAGGCCACATAAACGCTTATACAAGGTATCAAGCACCCACCTCTCAACATCATACACACCTCACGCACTACACCTGAGAGGTTCACTCACGGGCAGAAGTCATTCGCTCAAGGGCTGAGCTAAAGGGACATCACAATAGCGAGTGGACATCTTGCACCAAGAACGCAACGGGGATCTCGAGGGAACACGACGTGATCCGTTCATCGTGATAGGCGAATTCGATAAGTTCCTTTAGATGTTTATAGCGATGTTTTCATTAGATTCGTCGTTGTTTTCATCATTTAATATGCTCGCTTAAGTTTCATTGCGATTAAGGCCGGATTATGATTTCGTATTGATGCTATTAGTATTTTATTTAATCGTATGAATTAAGTTAAGTGTTCGTTGCTTGTACTTAATGCTTGCGTGTGCTTGATAACCATATGCACGATATTTGGTTGGTTCATGAGACTGAAAAAGTGATTGAACCGGTTAGAATAAAAGCATCGAACACCACTACGTAAAACCGACCAGACATGGAATTCGGTTTCGTATGTGTAGTTTCCGAGACCTTAGACGCCGAAAGCGTTTAAACTCGGAGAAATTCATAAATCCGAATGCATGCGAAGTAATTACAGTCATATAAAAATATAGGGATTGGTTCACTTTCGCATAGGGTTGCTAGTTACGTGAATAACGGGTAGCACGTATGTTGGGAATTTCTACCTTAACTAGGTTCATATTGGTTAGATAAAATTAATTATTGCATGATAAGTTAGGATATTACGTGATTTTTATACCGGTAAATTTGCATATTTTGTCGTTATCTAATTAAATATTCTCGAATATCTTATGTTTGCGTGTTATTTCTTATTTGAAAGATATTGCAGCAAAAGCGAGAAAAAACGGGGAGTTATGATCATTTTCGGAGTCTTGGGGGTCCTTTCGCAATTTTCAGGAGTATTGAAGCAGCTTTGTAATTTACCAATCAGTGAAATATGGAAAGACTTTAAACATGAAAAGAGAAGATGAGAGAATAAAGTGGAGGATATTTATTTCCTTAAATCTAGAAGAGAATAGTTTCCATATGAAGGCTCAAGGATACACACAAGGAAAGAAGGATCTCATGCAACTTAACCCTCAAGAAGCAATCTCCCATAAAAAGGGCAGCTCTCAACCCTAATCTTACCCGGACGGCTGCCACCTCCTACACGCAGCCTATCAACCCTCAAGGCCATCACCTAAGACATATACGGCTGAGGAGACACGCACACCTCATCAAGCAGCCACCTCACGGCAGCCCCAACCTCACCAAGCAGCCACCTCCCTTAAGCAGCCACCTCTCACCAAGCACGTCACGAAAGCCTCTTGCTGCCTCACCTCACGCAGCCCTCACCCAAGCAACCACCTCTCTTGAGCAGCCACCAAACGCCTCACCTTAACCCTCTCTGCCATACGCTGCCATCACCATTAACATAAAGGCGACATACACGCTAAGAGACGGCTGGGAATAGAAGGCTGAAATAAAAACAGCAAGCATCGGGACTCACGGCTGAATACCCCATCGGGGCGACGCTTGACGACTCGGCATCGTGAGGGGAGGAATTCTATCTCTTTAATATTTCGTTTTCAACAATGTTTTCTTTTGATTCGTTGTTGATTTCATTTATTAATATGCTAGGCTAAGATCTTTTGTGATTAAGACCGTGTTAGGCCGAATTATGACTACGTATTAATGCTATTCGTATTTTATTTAATTACATGAGTTATGGTATGTGTTCTATGCTTGATTTTAATGCTCGTGTGTGCCTGATCAACATATGCATGATCTTTGATTGGTTTATGAGACGGACAAAGTGATTAGACCGATTAGAACAATAAGCATCGAACACCACTGCGTAAAACCGACCAGACATGGAATTCGGTTTCGTATGTGTGGTTTCTGAGATCTTAGGCGCCGAAAGCGTCTAAACTCGGGGAATTTCATAGAGATTGAATGCATGCATAGAAACTACAGTCATATAGACATATAGGGATTGGTTCTTTATCGCATAGGATTGCTATTGCGGGACAAACGAGTAGCGATTGTTTTAGGAAATTTTACATTGACTTAGATTCATGTTGATTAGATAGATTCGATTGCATGACGACGTAGGAGTAATTTGTGCTGAGCATGTGTCTTGATCACGCTTCGTTTATTGATTTCAAACCATTATCTTTATTTGCTTTAGTTTTCTTATTTGCGTTATCTTTTAATTCATCGTTAATCAAATCTTATAAAAATCAGAAAAACACATTTTAGTCTAAATTAGGATTAAGAATATTTTCTTAGAATTAATCGAGTTGTCTTCGTGGATCGATACTCGGACTTCGTCCGTTTTACTACTTGCACGACCTAGTACACTTGCTAGTATTCGAGCGTGTCAAGTTTTTGGCGCCGTTGCCGGGGACAGCGGTATTATTAATTTTAGGATTTATTCTTATTTTCTGTTTAGATTTTTTTTATTAGTATTTTTATTTTTATTAATATTAATTTTTTTTTTTTGTATTGTGATACTCTCATCTTTCTCATTTGTGTTTTGCAGGAAAGACGATGCAGCGGTACTCACGATATTCGCCCGAATCCTATGAGACATATGATGATGAACTAGAGTGCGATTTTTGTGGATGTCGACATCTCACTAGTCAATGCAAATACAACCAATACAAGCCTCCGGGATCATGGTATGCTGAACAAGGGGACAACAATCACTGTCAAGCTCACTATGCAGAAAAGATACAAAACTGGGATTATCGGTATTACATTTCACCACCTCAAAAAGAGAAGGCAGCATGGGAGATAGCGCTCGAGAAGATGGCAAACCAGACGGAGACATCGATTGAGAAGATGGCAGTAATGCAAGGACAGCAAAATCGTCAGTCACATGAGCGACTCCAGAATATAGAGACTATGATGCAGAATGTGATGGTCAAACTGGAAAAGCTAAAAAATACAGTATCTGAACTTCCGAGTAACACCGAAACAAATCCAAGAGAGAATTTGGAAGACATTCAGATGAATTGTGAAACGGCGATAGATCTGGTGTTGGAACCAAATGAAGTTGAAGATGAGATCGAGCAAGAAAAAGCTGATCAACCCGCAGAGGCTACTGTAGATCCTGTTCCAGCAAACTCGAGTCTTCCAGAATTTATTGAGGATATTCTTACGAAGATGAAGGAAGAATCTGAGTCAGATTGCATACCTGATCAAGAAATAACCGAGCATATTCTCCCAAGTGATAAGACTGACGTAGAAATCGAGTGGTGCAATAGCTTTAAAATTTTGGATTGCAAAACTAGTGAGCATGTGACCAGATGTGAGGAATTCGCAGCATATAATATTGTGGAGAAGAGAAAGATGGAGCCTGAGACTTTCGATCCGATTCTACGAGCTTTAATGAAGTCACCAGATCATTCGGAGGGCATATTCACGGAGGAATTCACTAACACACCGATGATCATGGATGTTGACATTATTTGGGATCCGAAAGTCGACATATGGAGAGAGTTTAAAGATTGCAACCACACGAAGCTATACCATTCCGAGATCAAACTTCTCTCAAAAAAGGCAAAATCAAGATGTTCAGTACTGCTACTGATCATACAGAATCGTGGACCGTCAACACGAACAGGAGTCAAGCTAACGACTATAAAAACAGCGCTTCTTGGGAGGCAACCCAAGTATTATCGATGCATACTTATTATTTTATATTTCAGTCCTTTTTTTATCTTTTATTATATATCTAGAATTTGTTATCACGATGTTCGTTTAGTCATGTTTCCTCATAGGATCATAGCTAGTTTGGAGGTGGTCCATCACAAAGAGGTAGCTCGTTTACTGGGGAGCAACCAAAGTCTTCCTACGTCCCACCTACATCGATCAACACATTATTCAGGGCAGTGTCGCTTGAACTCTCTCTTTGCTTTAATTGTTACACATTGAGGACAATGTGATAATTAGTTTGGGGGTGGGGTGACACATGCTAGATTTATATGCTTGCATGCTTAAGTATCGATGTATGTGATTGATGAAAGTTGAGATTGAAACATCATTTGTGAAAGCTCCTGTCCGAGATGAAAATTTTAAAATTTTTCTTGTGTCGTGAAAGATTCAGCGAGTTGAATGTGAAAGTCTGACATGTTATGTGTTTTGATATTAGCATGACTATCTGGCTACATTGATTGCTCTAGGAAGATAATGCGTATCATGATACACAAATCCAGCGTTATATGTGAGTTTTTGAGCCTTAAAAAAAAAGGATTATTAGAGCAACTCATTACATGCTCAATGTGTTTTTCATGAGTGTCACACATGGACTGAATATTTTCGAACTTGCTCTGTTATGCATGTCAACATTACTATGTGGATTTTATGCGCGAAAATGAGAAGGGCACCTAGGATTGAGTCACTGGCCTAAATATCTCCATGCCTTACATGTTTTAGTGAGCCCCTTTGAGCCTTATTTGACTTATTTGTTGATATGGAGCCTAGATATTAAGCCATGTTAGCCTCATATTTAGCCTTACTACCTGCTATCAACGTGTTATTGACTGATCGTTTGGTGGGAGAGGAACGAGAAATGCTATGTCGGTGCACAAAAAAAAAAAAAAAAAAAAAAAAAGCGAGCTATGAACTCGTCCCTCGATAATCTATCATCCTAAAAAGGATTGAAAGAAGAGGAGCATAGTATCTATATATAAAAAAAATACTAAGAACCCTTCCCGCGATAATCTCTCATTCTGAAAATAAGAGAAGAAGGGCTTAGATGAAAAAGAAAAAAAAAAGAAGGGCTGAGAAATGAATAAGCACCGGCGTGAGCAGAGTGAGAAGATTATGAGAAGAGCGATTCGGTGATTAATATGCTTGATTCTTTTAGCTCACTCATCCTATATGACATACCTCTTTAACCCGAGCCCCATTACAACCGTTGATAAAAGACCCTTTGATTCGTGCATGGCTTCTAACTAAGTGATTGCGACGTGATATATTTGCAAGCTTAGAGTAATATCTTTCTATGTTGTGAATTGAGTGTTTTGATACATATCCCGTAAAACACTTTGAGTGATTTGAGCGATCCATGTGAGAGTTGTTGAGTGATACGTGTTAGAATTCTGGAAATATCTTTGTTGCTACGATATGATTACGAACTATCACTCATGTTTCGTGTTTTACTTGAATCATTCATTAGTTGATGACGATCTCGACCTATTGTGCTTTTATTTTCTGAGATAAAACAGGAGTGACTCATTTGATGATGTTGTACAATCCTAACTTGATTTAATCTTATTTCGCTTTTATGATCGAGGACGATCTAAGCTAGTTTGGGGGTTGTTGATAAGTTAGGATATTACGTGATTTTTATACCGGTAAATTTGCATATTTTGTCGTTATCTAATTAAATATTCTCGAATATCTTATGTTTGCGTGTTATTTCTTATTTGAAAGATGTTGCAGCAAAAGCGAGAAAAAACGGGGAGTTATGATCATTTTCGGAGTCTTGGGGGTCCTTTCGCAATTTTCAGGAGTATTGAAGCAGCTTTGTAATTTACCAATCAGTGAAATATGGAAAGACTTTAAACATGAAAAGAGAAGATGAGAGAATAAAGTGGAGGATATTTATTTCCTTAAATCTAGAAGAGAATAGTTTCCATATGAAGGCTCAAGGATACACACAAGGAAAGAAGGATCTCATGCAACTTAACCCTCAAGAAGCAATCTCCCATAAAAAGGGCAGCTCTCAACCCTAATCTTACCCGGACGGCTGCCACCTCCTACACGCAGCCTATCAACCCTCAAGGCCATCACCTAATACATATACGGCTGAGGAGACACGCACACCTCATCAAGCAGCCACCTCACGGCAGCCCCAACCTCACCAAGCAGCCACCTCCCTTAAGCAGCCACCTCTCACCAAGCACGTCACGAAAGCCTCTTGCTGCCTCACCTCACGCAGCCCTCACCCAAGCAACCACCTCTCTTGAGCAGCCACCAAACGCCTCACCTTAACCCTCTCTGCCATACGCTGCCATCACCATTAACATAAAGGCGACATACACGCTAAGAGACGGCTGGGAATAGAAGGCTGAAATAAAAACAGCAAGCATCGGGACTCACGGCTGAATACCCCATCGGGGCGACGCTTGACGACTCGGCATCGTGAGGGGAGGAATTCTATCTCTTTAATATTTCGTTTTCAACAATGTTTTCTTTTTATTCGTTGTTGATTTCATTTATTAATATGCTAGGCTAAGATCTTTTGTGATTAAGACCGTGTTAGGCCGAATTATGACTACGTATTAATGCTATTCGTATTTTATTCAATTACATGAGTTATGTTATGTGTTCTATGCTTGATTTTAATGCTCGTGTGTGCCTGATCAACATATGCATGATCTTTGATTGGTTTATGAGACGGACAAAGTGATTAGACCGATTAGAACAATAAGCATCGAACACCACTGCGTAAAACCGACCAGACATGGAATTCGGTTTCGTATGTGTGGTTTCTGAGATCTTAGGCGCCGAAAGCGTCTAAACTCGGGGAATTTCATAGAGATTGAATGCATGCATAGAAACTACAGTCATATAGACATATAGGGATTGGTTCTCTATCGCATAGGATTGCTATTGCGGGACAAACGAGTAGCGATTGTTTTAGGAAATTTTACCTTGACTTAGATTCATGTTGATTAGATAGATTCGATTGCATGACGACGTAGGAGTAATTTGTGCTGAGCATGTGTCTTGATCACGCTTCGTTTATTGATTTCAAACCATTATCTTTATTTGCTTTAGTTTTCTTATTTGCGTTATCTTTTAATTCATCGTTAATCAAATCTTATAAAAATCAGAAAAACATATTTTAGTCTAAATTAGGATTAAGAATATTTTCTTAGAATTAATCGAGTTGTCTTCGTGGATCGATACTCGGACTTCGTCCGTTTTACTACTTGCACGACCTAGTACACTTGCTAGTATTCGAGCGTGTCATTGCATGAACACGCAGGATTAATCCGTGCCGAGTATGTGCTTTAATCACGTTTGTCGTTAATTGATTTAAAATCGTTATCTATATTTGCTTTTGATTGTTTTTATTTGCGTTTTTATTTAGTTTGTTTTAAATTAATCTTTAAAAATTATAAAAACATTTCCTTAGTCTAAATCATAATTAGGAAGAAAATCTTAAAATTAATCGAGTTGTCCTCGTGGATCGATACTCGGACTTACATCCGTTTTACTACTTGCACGACCTAGTACACTTGTTAGTATTCGAGCGTGTCAATGTTTCTTCCCTACTTGTTGATTGACTGTTTTAAGAGGAATGATATTAGTTATTTAGCCACTTATAAATCGTTTTTCATTTATAGAAAGCTGTAGTGTGGAAAAGAAAAAAACACAAATGTCATATTAACAGCTTATTTGACTGCAATTATACTCAAAACATTTTTTTTCTTTTTATTTTTTTTTTTCAGAAACAAGCAGAAATTATTGAAAAAAAAAAACCAAAGAAGCGCAAATTTGTTAGAACATAATTCATCCTCAGCCTTCGACATTTTCACACTTCAAACTCGACGACGGATAATTACCTAAAAAAACGAAACTTTAGGGTCTTGGGCATATCTCATTCAATGCAGCCTAATCTCATTACTACACGGACAACAAGCAGTTTCTGGCTTATTTGTTACGAAGCCAGCCGACGAAAGCTTCTAAAGTATTCATGTCTGATCGATAATGTTTCTGGGTGAACTCAAGAAGAGTCGGCCACGTGAAATCGGGATATGCTCTTGGATTTTCATCTGATAGAAGTTCTTTCGGCGGGGTCACAACTTTGTCTGATTTCGGACAGAGGAAGAATGCAAGAGATTTTCTTGGGATTTTGTTGTTTACAACCGCTCTATGCAAGCATCCCTTGTAAATCCCATTTGTTAGAGCCTGCATTTAGGTTATTTAAATTTCTTAATACTATGTTTTGGGAGAAGAATCCTTTTGTGAAAAATATACACCAGATAACTTATAGTTGGAAATCCAAAAACTATGTTCTAACATAGAATATAACATTCTAGGAGATTTTTTATGATAAAGAATCAATCTTTTATATATATATATATATAGATAGAGAGAGAGAGAGAGAGAGAGAGAGAGAGAGGAAGGGTATACTTTACCATGAAAGTGTCACCAACGTTGACTACAAAAGCTTGTGAATTGGGAGTTATGGAGTGCCATTTTTCATCAACATATACTTCAAGTCCACCAACATCATCCTGATGAAGCAAAGTTAGTGAAGTAGGGTCGCAGTGAGGACCAGTCCCAAGTACGATATCAGGTTTTCGACAAGGTGGGTAATAATTCAGTCTCATTATTGAATCATTTCCTTGGAAGAAATCTCTGTAATAACTCGATCCAACACCTAAGCTCGTGCCCAAGAGCTCCATCACGTTAAGGGAAAGCTCGCTCATTGCTTGACAATATTCTTGGAAAACCCTCCTGAGAAAAGAAAAAAAAAAAGAAGGAAAAGATAAGTGAACAATAAAACCTATAACTTTAGATTCACAATTATGTCCTTCATGTCACAGTTTTCTTACCCGATCTCAGCAAAATCTTCTCCCATTTTTTCCAAGAAATAGGTTTCAACGATGCTCGAGAAGTGTTTCTCGGCGCTATAACCTACCGAAAGAGTTTCTTTCCAAGGAAGTTTTGCCGAGAATCTACTCGTGAAGCTACTTGCATAGCCACAATGTTCACCGGGGTTTCGCAAAGCCTTCTGTTTAACCTCGATGGGCTTCTTAAAAAAGAACTCCAAGCCCTTATGTGCTTCTTCTATGAGCTTCATATCAATCCCATGGTTAAAAACAATAAAGAAACCGTGCTTTCGACATGCCTCATCTACTAGTTTAGTTGCATAAGCCACATACTTAGGATCTCTTGACATAAATTCTCCTAAATCTATTGTCGGGACGTCGAGTCTTGGAGGAGGTTCGTGACCTGGTTTTTCTTCGTCCGGCCAAATGAATTGAGAAGGGATATCAAATTGGTGCTGCAAGATGGATGCATCAAAGACAAAAGATTCTTCTTTTGTTGGCATTGTACTGAAATATCAGTTTTGTAAGATTAAGGAAGAAATAGATAGGGTTTGGTGATTTGAGAAGCTTAGAGTGGAACTCAACACTTACTTTTATAGCGTGACGTTCTTGAAATAACGACATTGGTAGAGAGGTTGGATAAAAGGTTTAGTCAATGTGCAATGCAATGCAAGTGGTGAGAAAGTAAAATACTTTTTTTTGGACATTAGGAGTTTGTTTGGTTTGTGGAAATTAGTAGGGAAAGGAAAATGAAATGGAAAAAAAAAATTAACTTTTATGTTTGGTTGATGGAAGAAATAGAGAAGGAAAAGAAAAGAAAAACAAATCTAGTTAAGTTTACACTTAAAACTAAAGAAAACTAATTTCTTCACCAAATGGGTGATATTAAATTAACTTAAATGTTAATGATTATAATATATTGAATTTTTAATAATTATAATATTGGGTGATATTAAATTTTAAAACTTAAGACATACCTACATTAATATTATAGGATTATTTATGTAATATTATTATTAGTGTAGAAAATAAAGTTAATACGTTGAAGTAAAACTTAAGATATACCTACATTAATATTATAGGATTATTCCAGACATTATTTAGTGTGGAGCACGTGTGCGATTCCCGCTAAAATTGACGTTCATCATGACGGAAGGACCAAATTGATCCAAAATCGATGACATCGGTGACTAAATTGGTTCATGCGAAACATCAAGAACTAAATTGATCCACATGAATATTGGGGAATCATTTTGAGTTTTCTCCGAAATTTATAATATAACAAAGTAAACCATAATGAGTTAATATCTAAGATCAAATCTTATCTAGTAGCAAATTAGATATGATGCTTCATTCCGAAGTCAACTGCCAACAGAAGTTATTATGATTAGGGTTTCAACTAAATAAAAAAGCTGAATGAACTTGTCAAGAATTAATGCAAAGTTAGTGAGCATTATTACTAAGAAAAAGGTTAAATGTCTTGATAAGTTAGGAATTAATTTTGTGGACTAAAAAGCGTCTTGGGCCAAACGGCATAAGAAATTTGACACAAGATGCTAATGCAGAACGAACTACATCACATCAGAAACAATCAGAAGAAAATTATTCCAGAAATTGCACTAAGTCATCAAAGGGTGTTAAAGGCCAATAATAACATGCACATTTGTTCGGTGTAAAACCATTCGTCGTTTTTACGTTTAGTGGCATAGTTATGTCCTTTTCTAATGAATGTGTCTTTCCCTGCTGATAATTGTGATGTGATTAGAGGGTTCTGTATGTTATTTAGTCCGCTTGTACTGTTTTTAAATTTTATTACAAGTTATCATTTCGAAAGAAAAAAAAAGACAGAGTTAAGTCATATCTTAATAGATGATTTCTCTTTGACGGGTGATCGTGAAGATTTGAGTCAGAGATCCCTTAGGCCTGGCTCTAATGTCGAATGACATATCTTTTTTAAGAACTTAATTTTTTTTCAATATTTATATTATTTTTACAACAATGACTCTTATTTGAAACAAAATCATAGTACGTACTCTTTTATTCTTTTTAATGTACAATTTTCCTCAATTTTCTTTTTACATTATGTAAATTTGAAATAAAGCCCTTTGGATTAAGCAATCGAGAATCAAATTATGAAGTCACACATAGATTATATTCTGCAAGATGAGATTGACTCTTAACTCTTGGATGAATAAGCATAATGGAGTTATTAGTTTCTTTTATATATAAAAACATATGTGGTTATCGTATTCTATTGAAATTAAAAGCTTTAGAGCTGGCATCCTATATATATATATATAATATATATATACGAAATCAATAAGAGATGCTTATTAGTCTTTGGGGTAGTGTCCAAACAACATACTCCTGGTGAGTTTATTCTATTTTGGGACCGTTCACTATTTGCAGCATAAGGATGATAATCCCCACTCCGCTTGGTGAGCATCGAAGTACCCAAACTTTATATATGCTCCTTCTTACACCACTTGTTATCACTTTAAAGTACTTTTTGGTGTTTCATTCATTAAAACCAATGTATTACATATTTGAGCAAGTTGCCCATCATTTCAGACAGGCAAACGTTACGTTCGTCACGTCAATCAATGCTAAAAAAATATCAGTAGTATCTCACTTGTGGTAATTGACTATAGGATTCCAATTCAAGAATGAGACCGAGCGAGCTACGCATGTATTACTTACTACTATTTATGTCATATCACGTAAATGGAACCTCTTATTTATATGAACTATTATGTGGATAATTGTCTCATAATTGGTAATAGATAGGGTCTACAAACTACTCAAATTCATACCAAACTATTTAATATGTCGATGATTGATCTCAACATGGTCTCACTTGTGTCGACCCTTATTTTCTAAATACTATTAGTGGCGGATTTCCGCAACGAAAGTCGCGGAAGACCCATTTTACAAAAACTTTTTCGTAAAATAGAATATATTATAGTACATACGGGTTACAAAGTCGTATATTTACAAAGGCCGTAACCCCAAAATATTCAAAATATCAAAACGCCCTAATGCCGCTCCACAGGTCTTCATCCATGTACAACCTCGCTCTCAAAAGTCCGTGGAGTTACCGCCATCAGCCTGCCTCAGTCGCGACGTACCTCGACGTCGGACTTGGTCGTACCTACAACACATAAAACTGAGCGATTGCCCAGTAGATGAAAACATGCATGAATGCAGCGTGCGCTCACCCATCATCCCAAAATATCTCACCATAAACGCACGCTCGACTTTTTCCTCTCAATCCATCTTATCATATCTCGACACAGGGCCCTAGGTTAGACTCGACACCTCGCGCGCCCATAACAATCACGGTAGCCTACACTGATAGCGTTTAGACGATCACGCTACTGCCCTACCAGGTCGCTCCTTCCGCGAAAATAATATAAAAGACGATTTTGCACCTCGGGACGTTCACGCCCGAATAGACAGATCGATCACGCCTGTCTGCCGTCAGGTGTCATCTATGAGTACTAACCTCGATTCTTTTACGAATCATCAACGCGATCACGATCTACCCCGCTCGTTGACACCGTAAGGTGTCACCGTAACATTACGGTATACCATCTCCCACAAATGAAATGTCGTGAAATGCAAACAAATATCAATTATACACGACACATCACAAAAAGTTGAAATCTCAAAAGTCATAAATATATTAAAATCCGATAATAGACCGAATATTTTAAATCTCAAAAATAACCTTTAAATTTAAAATTTGGATTGACCCGGAAATCTTAGTCAAACCCTGATAACATTTTAATTTAAAAGATTTAGGCTGAAAATAATTTTATTTAAAAGAATTGGGTCAAAATAAGGCAAATGCTCAAAACGAATTCGTTGGTCAAACCCAACTATTTTCGGTCAAAGCCCAAACCTAATTCGTTAAACTCTATTTTCAAAACTTAGTCAATCCGAAAAACTTCAGGTCAAAGTTTGAAACTTTAATGAATTTCGCGAAGTCCTTTGATCAGACCCGCGAAACCCAGTTTAGGCCCGCGAAAACCTAAAATCAGCCCGCGCTGTCTCACGTTTCGCGAACGACCTTAGCCCGCGAAAACTGGCTTTCGGCCCGCGAAAACTGGTTTTCGGCCCGCGTCTATTTCTTATTCGCGAACTCTCTGACCCGCGAAAACAGGTTTTCGGCCCGCGATGTCTCACGGTTCGCGAAAGACCGCAGCCCGCGAAAACTGGTTTTCGGCCCGCGATGTCTCACGGTTCGCGAAAGACCTCAGCCCGCGAAAACCTTTCTCCCTCACAATTCGCAAAATAACTGGCCCGCGAAAACCCTTACTCGATCCGAAAACATGAAATTCGCCAAAACACAAGTAAACCCAGAAAATGAAGAACAGTATGCGAAAAACACTAAGTTCTTCAATTCTTCAAGAAATTTCATCACACAAACATCCTTCCAACTCACATAAACATCTAAATAGATTATAGAACTCATATGTTGAGCTCGAACAAGCATCATAACACTTCAAAAAAAACATCACGAAAGTACCAGAAATTCGAGAACTAAAAATCGGATTTAACGAAAATATTTACGTGTTGTAGATGAAATCTTCACCTACCTTTCCTCCTAGTTACTTATAACAGATTTGTAAGGTTGAGCTGGCCGAAAATTTGATTGTTCTTCGCTCGGGAATTCCTTTCCTTTCGCTCTCCTTCCTTCTTCTCCTTCTTCTTTCTTATCTCTTTGCCTCTTTTTAATGTGCTCCTTACCAATGATAATAAGGGTGATAAGGAGGTGACAACTCACTACGTGATTTTCCCTCATGTTTAAGTTATCATTCATTTGGGCCAAAGTTTGGGTTTTAAATATTTATTCAAGTTGGGCTGAATTATTTATTTCTTTATTTGGGCCCGTTCGAATAATTCCCGAAAATTCTCTACGGTTATTACATCACTTAGAGGCGTGATTCAAAGTCAAATAGGCAAACATAGGAAATGGAGTGACGATGAGTCGATTGATAGTTCGATGATATTAACAAATCTCAACGCTGAGATTTGCCTCTTCTTTGGCCTATTGTACTTTATATGGATGTGAAAAAACAAATGTAAGAGTACAAAATTAGGGTCTTGTAGATCTTAGTGAGCCTGCAGAACTTGTTGGGTCTAATGGGATATGTCAGACATCTCAATAATAAGAGTTTATATGAAAATATTTTATTTTTTATATTCAACTTTTGGTGATAAAATCAAGTATAAAAATGTAAAAGTGGTATAATGTACTCGAACTATCCGCGTTGTATCCGAATTTAACTAACGGATTGACCGATCGTTATGAGATTCATATTATGTATTATCTATGAAATACCGACCCCATACATCTAAATACAAGTATATTTTCGTATGGTGCTGAGCTCTATTTTAAAATTTTATGTAGAAATTCAGAAAATTATTACAAGTCATGCAAATAATGCCAGTTGTAATTATGTTTCTTTTCATTATAGATGAAATCTATCCAACTTCTTGGTCTTCCTGTCCTTACACAGTTGGAACTTTGAAGTGTTGTCGCGTAATAAAATTGAGCTCACATGTTTAAGAACACTATTAATATTTCCCCAGTAGAAAATATTAGTTGAAAACTTGGCCTTATCCCGACTAACAAAAAGAGTGATAGATCTGTTTAATCGGACATGTTAAGTTTAGAGAATAATTGTTAGGAAACTTTGTGCGACCGTAAGACTATCAGATTGTATGACTGTATCAATACAAGAACAACCTGTGAGACTGTCAGACTCCACAAGTGTATCTGTTAGGAATTATTTTGTTGTATTCAAAATATTTCTTCTTGTCTCTGTAGTGATTTGTAAATATTGTAAATATTAGAGACCAAAATATAAATATATACCAAATAGATAAATGGTATATTATATATATATATATATATATATATATATTATATATATATATAGTGGTCCATGTGATGAATAAGGAAATTTTTGGGAAATAGCCTATAGATAGTGAGCGTTGATAGTGTGTGTGAGAGGTGCGCTAAAAGAGAAAATATTTGTACATTGCTTGAAGATTAATCCAAGTGTTGATTTGATTGAAAGCTTCATCAACAACAACCTAATTGTGATCGAGATTAACAATCAAGCTTCCGCGCGCTTAATCCATAGAAACTTCAAGGACTCTGGAACTGGAGATGGATGCATATTCAATTGGCAACAACATGCGACCTCCAATTCTAAAGAGATGAGAGTAAATGTTTGGCGTAGCAGATTCAAAAATTTCCTGGAATGCAAGGAATTAGCTTCAGGGATGCTGGCCTCCTTAAAAGAAGGCCCTGCACAATTTTAGGAAACACTCTGGGGGCTCCTAACAATGTTTCACCAATAACGAGCACTCAAACTCTTAGATCTCCCGAATCCTATGATGACCAAGAGAAATTGAGAGCCAAAACAGATCTGCTTGCCAAAACTTACCTCCTACAAGCAATTCCAAACGATATATACATGCTAATCGACAACATGTCCACAACTAAGGTCATGTGGAATGAGATAAGTCGAATGATGCAGGGAACGGATGTAAGTATTAAGGATACGACTCCTTCAAAGATAGACAATGAGAAGATCTCAATGAGACGTATCAAAGATTTCTCACTCTCATAAATGAGATGAGAAAAGTTGGCATCTTCAAGACCAACATGGAAATCAGCAGAAGATACCTTTCTTCGTTGCTTCCTGAGTGGAAAAAGTTTGTCACTCACATAAGGCAGAACAAGAATCTTGATGAGATGAGCATCCATACTTTCTACGACAACCTTGCTCAACACATATATGATGATCGTGAAATTCAAGGTGAAAAGACCTTCATGGCGACACTAGCACTTGTATCTGACAAAAAGCTAAAGTGAGTATCTAAATCCTCCAAGACCATCTTGAAATCATCGTTAGACAAAGAATGCTCAGGTTCCGAAACTGATGAAGACATGAAAGAATTCAAAGCTCAGTTGGCACTGATGACCAAGCTTATGGCGAAGAAATTCCTTAAAAAGAAATCATCATCATCATCATCAAACAAGCTTAGGACATCTTCAAGTTTGAAACCACGAGAAAAGCAATGAGACATGTCATAAATTAAACAAAAACTAGAGATGAAGTGTTACAATTGTGGCAAACCAGGTCACCCCATCAAAGACTGTCGCTAACCAAAGAAAAAGAACGCTGATTACCACGCCCGCAAACTTCAACTCTCCAAATAGTAAGAGGCCGGAGTAGCGTTAATGGCTGAGCAGGATCACTGGCACGAGGATACCTCTGAAAGCGAAGAAGAGAATCTCGAACTCATGGTTAGAGTGTATGAGGAAAATGCAGAAAGCGAACAAGACGATTCTGATGCACAATCATCCAACTCTTCTGCAGACACCGAGGTACACCCTTCAAACTCCATACTTTTTGACCAATTACTTTTATTAAAAATAAAATACATGTCCATGAATAACGATAAGAGAACAATTAAAGAACTTAAGTATAGACTAGCAAATAATGAATCAGTCCTTAGAGAACATCTGAAAGAGAATGCAAAAATTGGGAGATCATTAAGTCTAGCTCAGGAAGAAAACAACAAGCTTGAGTGTAAGGTAAAAACTCAAGCTAAACAATTGTCTGACCTCACTACCAAATTAAAGGAGAGTGGGGAGGAAACTACAAAGGCCACTATAAGATATAATCTCTTACAGGAAGAATGCAAGAAGTTATACTCTAAGATCAATGATCTAGAGGATATACTTGCTAAGAGGGAACAGACGGAACAAACCATATTCCTAAATCAGCCCAATGATACGAAATTTTATAATCCCGTAGCCGGTCTAGGATACCAAAACTCACGTAACCTAGAGAAAGTAACGTCAATTCAATTCTATGACATACGTTATATGGGTTTATGTTTTACTAAGCTTATGGCTTTTACAGGAGCTTCCGAAATAAATGCTCTAGAAGACATAAAGCGTAAGTAAAGTAGGTACTTCTTGCAAGCTTCATAAATGCTTTCGGCTTGTATTTCTTCGACACTCGTCATTTCTTCCCTTGTTCTCTTGTGAGTTAATTGCTTCTTGGATTCTACCTGGACTCCAGTTCGTACGGCTGCAAAGTAGGTACTTCTTGCAAGCTCTTGGTTTTCGTGTACATCTATCTCCTATACCTATTTCGGCAGGGAATTTGATTTTTAACGATTTGTGCACGTCTTCAAATCAAACTTATCCAATCTGGGTCTTCCCATTAGTGCGTTGTAGGCACTAGGAGGCCCATCCACCACCATAAAACTTATGATCTCCGTTCGGGGATGCGTCCTTTCCCCCAACGTTATGGGTAAATCAATCGCTCCCAAGGGCATGATCGTGCTTCCGCCGAACCCTATGAGGATTGTTGTTACTTGATAAAGTTTGTTTGTTGTGATATTCATTCTCCCCAATGTTTCAACAAATATAATATCAACGGAGTTCCCATGATCAATGAAGACCCTTGCAACGTTCATATTGGTGATCCTTGCGGTGATGACTAGAGGATCATTATGGGGATGGATAATACCTTTCATGTCTTACATTGAAAGTTATCTCGGCTTTTACGTACCGGCATGTCTCTACTTTCATGACTTCTCATGTGCGGTAACAAACACATTCTTCATATTTTGACTTCTCATGTGCGGCATGTCTCTACTTCCAGATGAAGATGTTGTTTTTCTTCATTGTTAGGATTGCACTATCTCTTTAATACTTTAGTCCTCGTGGATTGGACGCAATTTCTTGAAAATATTTGTGAATTATAGCAAGTAGTATTGAGCGCGCTCTGTACTTGAGTTTGGGAGCAGTAGTACTATATTATTTTTTGTCCTTGAATGATAATAGGAGGGTGTTTATATAGGTGATGATGGGTGATATCTCTTCATTTAAATGGTTTTTTAGGCATTGCTTCGTCCTTTCTTGGCTCCCATTCATGAATAGATAGCTTTTTTTTTTTTCCAAAGTATTTGTACCCTTTCAGCTCCTACGTCGGTCCATGATTGCAGACACAAGGGTCCACGGCCTGGAGCACACCTGCCCACGGCCGTGGACCTATTCTGCTTTCAGCTTCTGATCGTACTGTCCTGATCCACGGTCTGAAGCACATTTGTCCATGGCCGTGGACTTCTTCTGTTTCAAGTTTCTGATTGTGCTGTCCTGATCCACGGTCATGGACATTTTCATCATTAGATCTTGGTGCCTTTCTAGTCTTGTTTTCAGTCAGGTTTAAACTTGGTATGGACCCGTAGAAGACTAGATAATTTATCCCACATCAAAATTCAAGCATGTAAAGATGTCATCATCCTCTTGAGGCTCCCACCATTCCTCTTGAGTTTCTTAGTCTTTGTCTTGTTTGATGTTGATGTGAGATTAGTAGGAAATGCAATGTGGCTATTGCATAAATGGGCATGATACGTGTTTCTCGGTTTCGGTTTATTTCGCTCTGATATCCGTCAAATATGAAATATAAACATTCATCTACGATATCCGAAAAAATTCGGATAGTTAACGATCAATAACACATGTTTACGGGGGGTAAAATAGCGTAAAATCCCAACTTATCAGAATAACATGTAATCAAGTTGTGGTTTGTATTGCTAATAAGAGACATTTCGTTTAGGATTATAACGAACCTAACTTCTGAGTCCATAAGTTGAGAAATGCATATAGTGCAAGTCCAACAATGTTACATTTGAGGTTGCTGACGAAGATAGCATATTTTGCATGGATTTTACGGCTGCAGCCTTCTTGAGCAGAGAATACAAACTGGGTAGAATACCATGTAAGCATGCTATAATACGTATTGTTGATAAAAGACATTACTTTTATTATTATTGCAACCTTTACATCAGAATCTATAAGTACAGAGATGTAGATATGGCGATCATCATTCCTATTTCCACTCACAAAATGAATGGTGAACCATTGACGAGGATATTATTGGTGACCATACATGCTCGTTGTTCTCATAAATAGATCAAAAGTAAGGTAAGAATAAAATTAACCCCATAATAAATCCACTCTTTAGTTTTCAGTAATTAGATGAAAGATTTCACATATCTATTGTGTACTTTCACTTAGATTTGCTAACGTAACTTATTCTATCAACTTCTAAGGCAAACGTCAAACAAAAAAAGAACAATTCGTCCGAGAGAAACTGACCATTATATGGCTTCAAGGGGCGGAGGATTTGTATCAAATATTCCAATAAAATTTAATTCACACGCCATATGGTTGGCTTGATCAACAACGACGTCATGTGAAAGATCTCGGCCCTCCATCACCTTCTTGTTCCGCAATCTCCAAAGCGACAAGCATAAGATAAAGTAACCGACCGAATTCTTGGCAATCCATCTCCACAAAAACATCTCGAATCCATGCTTTAGGTGTACCCGGCCAGGCCAACGTAGGATAATCGACAAAGGTATGCCTGCACTTTTCCAGAAATTATAATTGAACTAGGACAGCCTGCAAACACATGGCAGACATCTATCTTCACGAGGATGCTGATGGTACGTAGATTGCACCGAGAACTTACCGTATATATGTTGTATGATGTCATACCATAGTGTCTTGGCATCATGTATGTGTCGCTAAGCGGGATTATGAGAATAAGAGGTCCGTCAACATCAATCCGTACAAAAAGTAGACTGAATTAATATTTCGTTCCAATATCCATCAGAATTCAATCGAAGAGTGATCATCAATTCCGATCTATGTGGGGTAGTAAAAAAATAATTAAAATTTTGACAGAGCAATAAATGTTCAACGAAGCCGCGCATCTATGGAAGTTTGCTGCGCGAAGTTCCGATGGTGTATGGGTTGGTTGGCGTAGAAAGTTTCCGTAGTGTTTGTTGATTGCCCAGAGATTTTTGAAGCATACGATGCCAGAAAAGCAATTCGTCTATACGCTGCTACGATGTAGAAGTCGAGGGTGACTGTGCTAATATTATCATGAAAAAGAAAAAAAAATTTAAAAAAAATTGCACTCGTCTACGATCTGATGCTGTGTTAGAAGATTGCATTCGTTTCACTTATTACCTAACAAATGTTAGTTTTCGAGTTCTCGAGATTATAATAAGATAGCTCGTTATCTTGCTAAATTATTTAGTTTTGACGGGGAATGTTGTTTTCCACCATCTAAAGCAAGCGCTTGCGGATATCTGATCATTCTTTTAATTAATGAAATTCTGCTTGTTTTCAAAAACAAATATATATATATATATATTATTATGAAATACTTGATTAATGTGGATGTTTCAAACAAAAATATTAGTTAAATTATTTGATTCATTATTAACTGATAATAAGGACAAATGCATTATCTTCTCCATCAACGAGAGCCGTAGAAACAAAGACAAATGCACGGTTGAGGATATTAAATGCACGAAGACTTTTGCACTTACAAATTATGATTTGTCATTTCTTATATATGATTATCTATATATAGCGAGTTTTATGTAAGCTTGATGTATAGACATTCAAAGGAAAAGAAAAGCTTACGTTTACTTTTGTTTGATTTATTCTATTCTCTATATTATTATAATATTTATAACATATATATATATATATCTATATTTTCCTTATTTCCCAACTTGTTTCAGATTAAACTAGTGACAGAAAAGTGACTAGTGAGTGATTGAATATTACATACCTACTGCATAAGATGATCAAATCAACAGCATATACTTACATATTCCTTCGAAGCCTAAAAGTGATTTACACACTTAACATCCTTCTCACAAAGTCACAAGTTACCTTAACGACATAGGACATACACCAAACCACCGTACCCAACCAACATTACAGAGTTTCAACTTTCAAACCCAAAGCGATCCCATCATTACCTTCTCAATTCCATCAACTCTACTCTACCCGCGCCAGCTGTTTTGCCTCTTGGTCTCGAAGGAGGCACCGTCGTTCAACATGTCCTGAGCATCGGTCTCCATCCCGAGCTTCGACAGAGCGAGAGCCTGCATGTAAAAAGCAGTGGGCCACTCCGGCGAACAAACCTGGGCCTGCATAGCGTCCCTTAGGGCCAGCTCGGCCTGGTCCATCATTAGATACGAGAGGGCCCTTCTTACGAATACCGTGCCCGAAGGGGCGGGCATCATCGAAACGAGCTGCAGATGAAAAAGAGTTGATTTTGTGTTTTGGGGTAAAAGTGGGATTTTTTTTATATTTGATGTTGATGGGTGAAAATGTTCTGTGCTTGTAATAGATATAAGGTGACAGGCATATGATGAGTACCTTGGAGTAACATTCTATTGCACTCTTGAAATCTTTGTCTCTGAACGCTATATCTCCGAATTTCTTCGTGTTCAGCATGTCTTGAACTTGCTGAGTCCATTCTTGGAATGATAGCTTCAGGAAAATTGGGTAATAAATGAATGATTTTTACTACAACATAGATATCGCAAGTCGTTTCAAATCCACGTGTCTGCTTCGACTAATGACCTCACATTGACAAATTATGGAAAATCTCACTTTGTATATAACTATATAAGCAAACTGATTTTGTGACAGAAACCTCAGATTTGAACACAGTTGATATGATGTCAATCAGCTTTTACCTCATTCTCAGCTCCTTCTTCATCTCTATAGCCAGTTTTAAGCAAGACGTCGTGAACCGCTGTTAGATCCATCCTCGCACAAGCCTTTCCGAGAGGAGAAAGCATGGTGGGCAAAACCACGGGAGTTTTGATCAGGCCCATCAATTCAAGAGATGCAACCTACGAAATACGTTAGATAAAAGGTTATAAAACAAATCTAAGTTCGTTAAAGGAAATAAAATGAAGTCTTTATATAGGACAGAAAGGGATATTGCATGAACATTAAGTGTAAGAGGGACAAAAACCTCTTTCTGCTTCTGAAGAGGTGCCACTGCATTAAGAACAAACTTGAAGTCCGGCCTATCTCTAGCTTCGTACTGGAGACATTTCGAGGCTAATTCGACTAAAGCAGCAGCATCTTCATTGGCGTATTGCCCTTCGAGGGACGAGTCCATCAATAGTAAGAGATTTTTTCCTCTTATCAAATCCAATGCCTATCGAAGTACACGAATCAATGCTCACAAACTGATCCTAGGACAGTAAATATTGAGCTCATACATCTAATAACACTAGCTTAGAAACTAAGTTTCAATGGTAAAAATGACTGATCTTTACTTGAGTTGCTGTGATGTAAGAGAATACAAAAGATTCAAAACTATATAAGCTATTTATATTAGCGAGATATACATATATACTATATTGGCTATTTAAATTAGCGAGATATAAACGGCATGAGCCATTCACATTAGCGAGATATATTTAAAATCCCCAGGACAGTGAATAAGGCGTATGCATCTACTACCAAAAATCTGCCGCATGATATAAAGTGGTTGCTATTTAAATTAGCAATATAAGGAAAAAAGCGGAGAAAAATTTAATAACTTCATTAACAGAAACAGTATAGAGAGCACCATACGTGGCTAGGTGGAATATGCTTTCCACTCAGAAGGTCCAAAAGAACCGTTCCATAACTGTATATCACACTCTCTGGAATGACTCTTCCTGAAAGAAAAAAGAAATAGAAAAATGAGTTTCACAGTTATTACATAACTTATACATTGGTCACAAGATTAACAGGTACGGGGAAACAAAGCTATAGACAGCATTCAAGCTCAACATCTGAACTAAATTTCAAGTACAACCGACATATCGTCTCTTACCAGTTCGTAAGAACTCGGGTGGAGTGTAAGCCAAATTGGTGCTATAGCTCTTCCCATCCCTACTGTTCTTCATCAGTCCAAAACTAGATAATCTAGGATCACCATCCTGTATTTGTAATAATATGAGTACCAAAGTTCGATCAGTCTCTCTAATTGCCGTAGCAACAACAGGTTCAAGATTTCAACGTACGAAGGACTTGAAGTAAGAAGAGTACCTCATCAAAAAGAACTCTATAAGCATTCAAGTCATGATAGATTTTATGGTTCTCAATGTTGCAGTGGTCAAGTGCTTGTGATATGTGGTGTGCAACTCTCACACGCATTTCCCAGGGAAGAGGTTTTTTATCCCCTGTAACAATAAGAGATATTATAAGCCCGGCTGAAAGAAAAAAAAAAGATAAAGTGCGTGTGTGAGGAAGAGAGAGACACATGCAATGCATATCAACAGTTATTACACTATTTTAAACAAGGTGTATTGTGTGGCTTTTTGCACATTTATGAAGCAAAATGCAACCTGTAAGCACAAAGACTACATTCGTTAAGAATGTCAAAAGCTACTGAAGCTTTGAGTTGAGAGTTACGGTAAATTTCAATTGATATTCCCTATGCTATAGCAATCAGACACAGAAATGATGAGAGAACTAATAGAAAAATCTTAGGATATTTCAGTAGAAGAAGCTAATAAAGTATCCAACGAAAATTCAATAATCAAAATCATACAGTGGAAAAGGTGCTTTGACAGAGAATCATTAGGCATATATTCTGCAACTAAAAGACGTTCGTCTCCCTCTGCGCAACATCCTATCATATTCACCAATTTCTTATGTCTAACTTTTCCAACACCAGCAGCTTCTGCCTGCAGATGAAATGGACAAGACCAAGAAAAATGTCATGAAATAAACAAATATCTTGATATCAAACTAGCACACATTTATCAGGAACTATGGGAACCATAATTCTTACGAGAAAAATATAATTAAAACCATTAAGTTCATGATTTCTACTGAATGACTATGATATATAATGGTAAATAACCTACATAGACTCAACACAATTACTAATAGAAATAGATTCAAACTAATGATAGCTAGTAAGTTATAAAATGATACATTTCACTAAAATCGGACGCTTAGGCAGTCAAAGAAGATTCGAATCATCAGGGTCACCCTAAAAAAATAAAGCACCCTTAGGTATTATGTTAGACTTCCAGATAAGTAGGCATACGCGAATAAAAAATATCTCTCTAAAACCTCAAGTTTTTACTAGAAACAATCATTTGGGTTAGCAAATATTTCCCTTATCTCTAATCGAAGTGAGACCAAGCAAAAAGAAAAACAATCATAGTACCAAAGTAAGGTCCAAAAATGTGTTTGACCACAAAGATAATTATCACAAGAAAATAAAAACACGTGGTATGAAAAGAAAATGTCTACAAGTGAGTGGGCACGACGGAATAAAATTTCTTTAAAAAGCTTAAGCGATTTATTACATAGATAGCTGTGCAACAATAAGCTAATTCAACCAACATAGTTACTTATATCTGAACCAATGTGAAACCAAGTAAAAACCTTAAACATCTCTCAGAAAGAGATCTCACCACAAACTGTTGAGGATCGGGCCAAGACTGCTTAGAGAAGCGTTTAACAGCAACAAGACGGTTACTTCGAAGTTTTCCTCTGTAGACTACATTAGGAGCTTTCTCTCCACTCTCTGATACAATCAATTCACTGCTAAAACCATTTGTTGCGGATCGTAGTTCAGCAAGCTCAAATTCCTTAAAGGGAGGCACTTGATCTTGATCCAAATCTTGATCCCCATTTCCTGAATAAGATATAACTATTATGCCCACAGAAATTAGAAGTTCACAGGCAAAAAATGGCAAAAAAAAATATAAAAAATAGATTGCATCCCCCATAATGATGCTAATAGATATAGAAAAAGAAAAAAACTTTAATGGGATACAAAAAGAAGCGTCGACCAGGATAAAAGTCGAAGTGTAGACAAATTATATAAAGACATTACACTGCACCCCAAGAATACAATTTGACATCGCAAAGTATGCCCTATGCTCGACCCAAGAGCAAGACCGTGAAACAATAAACCCAAACATAGGATAATGTCAAGAATCGTACAGTTGAAAAACAGATAAGAGTAGCGCAATCATTCCGACATTTGAAACGTGGTGAACACCAAAGAAAAAAGCAACAAAAACTAACAAAATTTGAGAACCCAAATAAGGTATTCCACTTAATAATTCATTCGAATCGCTTGCACCCACCTAATAAACCTCAGGTACCCAAAATCACGTGTGTCTAAGCAAGTAAAATAAAGTAGCCCCACTTTGTGCCACAAATCTGACTCATTATTACAAATTTACTCCACAAAAGAAAAAAGTATACAGAGGAAGGAGCTAATAATAAAGAAAAACGAATCAGTATAACGAAGGGCACCTAGATCTGGCTTTGAATCGAGCTGAGAAGGTTCTTGATCAGGAGAGTGAACGTTGGCAGTTTTGGACTGAAAGCAGCCCATCTCTTAGGTAGCTGAGTTCACCACATTCACACACAGATTACGTATTCCCTGCTTTGCGATTTCTGCCTCGACTTTTTACTTGATGGGTTCTGCGAAACAACGCTAAAGATTCGATATTTATGAGGTCTGATTGAGGAGGATGAGTTTTTAACGTGTGTTGTTACTGAGCACACTGCAAGAAGGCCAAGGGATGTCACATGATAAGTCTATTATTGCCACGTGAAGAGAGATAGAGATAGAGATAGAGAGAAATAGAGAGAGTTTCTATCTATCTATCTATCTATTCCATTTTACAGAGCGAATTTATTACATTTGCTTTGGCGGACTCTGCTGCTTTTTTTAGTTTTACCTCTGCAATTGTGCGTCTTTTTGTGTGCTAAAAGTGAGAAAAGGAAAAGGTGGGAAAGGGGAACACAAAGTTTGGTTTTTTTTGCCTATTGCTGCAATGATATTATCCCTATGCTTTTGTTCATTTATCTTTCTTTCCCTTGATACATGGGCACTTCTTGCACTTGTAAAAGAATACTTATCGGCTCTCCCAAATCGGTTAGAGTCGGCCAACAATACACAGTCATCTCCGATATCTCTCTATATTTGGAACCCCTACTCATTAATGGTTTTGGACGGCTAAAAATTAAAAATGGTGAAATTTGACGAACTCTTTCAAGATCATAATGCATCTACTGGGATATCAAACACAATTTCACATCGGATAGTTCGAAGATTTATCATTGATATATAAGCTTGTGAGCTTTGATGATATTATCCCTTTAATTGTTTTTTGGCTTGGAATCCCACAAGGCTTATAGGGTTGGGGCGGTTCGAGGTTGATTTGATCCCAACAACTAACAACTGGTGCGGTGAGCATGGAACGTCACGCTCGTGAATTCTGCCGAAAACGAGATTGAATTACCCACAGGAATACTAACATTTTAAAAATCAACGCCAAACCAGTGGATCGGAGTCAAGACGAGGCGATCAGAGACGCAAGCCAGGCAGTCGGGTAGTATGGAACGCACGATATAGCTAGGGCAGCGGAAATGTGACTTTTTTTATGGTAGGCCTAATGAGTGCTCTGAAGCCAAGGAAGGCAGCACACGAGGCTGGCAGCACTGGCGCGAGTAAGGCAGCCCAAGACATCGAGGTATGGCTGGAACAGAAGGAGCACGCTTCACTGCGTGCAGAATCAGCCAAGGCATGCGTACATCAACGTGTGGACCAGCAGAAAGAGCGCAACGTAATGCAGCAAGGCGCGCGGACCAGCCACCAGGGCGTGCAAGGCAGGCCAGCGGGAACGCAAATTCAGCCAGCATTGCAGCGCTTGAGACTGGGCTAGTAGCGGAAACGATTGTAGAGACGAGCGATATGTCAAATCGAACGTAAAGAAGGAAACTCGGGACATCAATGTACGGTTGGGCCTGATGGGCAGGCAACATTGCATGCGAGATCAGGCAACAAGCGCCAGACAGGGCCGCGGACCAGCGAGGTGCACGCTGAATGGGCCGTTCGACCAGCATGACATAATGACGGGCCAGTATAGCACGCACAGGAGCAGCCAGGACAGTTGGCGAGGCAGCTAGCATGAAAAGATCGGAGTGGCTCGAGTGGCATGCACGGAATGGGCCAACGAGGTGCGGGTCTGGGCAGAAAGGCTGACTCAGAGTGTAGAACAGTCAGCATTCATGGACTGAACAACGTGGCAGCGAGGTGGAGCTAGCCAAGGAAGAAAGGATGATTTCTTGTTACATCAGTGGAGGAGACCACAATTTGTTCCAGTGATAATGAATACGGTGGCTGCTCAGGTCCAAGTAGATGGTGCGGGCACTTCCCAGAACGAGACAAGAGAACCTGTTGTAGCTCTTGGCAGCGCTTCAGGTAAGGAGCTACGAGCCTTAGGTTGTCGACAAAAGGCAGTCAAGAGGCAACACGAGGGAATGCCGTAAGTCTCAAGCCTCGGTGCGTCAACGAAAACGTCGACGATTCACATGGGGGAGGATTGTGACGAGGTTAATCGTTGTTGATCATTGGCCGCGGGTAAATGGTGATCGGAGAGGAATTGGTCGTAGCCGACGAGCAAGAATCGTCAGGATTTGTGCAACTGAAACTGAAATAAGTCAAATGAACTTTGAGAGGAAGTTGGCAAAAGATTTTCAACTGGATCTGCAAAGTGAGAGTTTGGACGAGTTTGGATATGAAAGGTCGTATGTTCGTCGTATGGGACGATCTTCTGGTGGTTATCAAGAATTATACTCATTTCGAAGCTGCTGAAGAGGCTGACATAAAATATAGAACAAGAATTTAGCTTTGAGGTGGAGAATTGTGAAGGTCGAAGTTAAATTGAAGGTCAAAGTTAAGTTTCTATTTTGGATTAGAAGAAACGGTTATTGAGAGGCCATATTGCTGAAAACTTATCTGCAGAAAATAAATATCACCACCCCACTCTCAATCGACCTAAGCCAGCGAAGAGAGGCTATATCTAGTACATGTGAGGAATAGAGATAGAACTCTCTGATCTTAGAACGAGGGAATTTGATCAGAACCACGTTAAATTTCTTGTCTTTTGATTCATTTTTATGTTTTGTATCGTGGGTCGTAAATATCTTAGATCGGTTGAATCGAGTCGGTCGATTATAGATCCTTACAAAATGGTGCGGTCAGCGTGGATCGAACGCGTGACTAAGAAATCGATCGTCGATCGAGAATCAAGTAACCAAATGAGAGCCTCGATACGATATGGACGATGTGTCCCCAGCCCTTGTAATAATGATTGGATGGTTATCGTTGAAAGAAAGGTCTATTCGGTGGTCTTGAGTTTGAGGGGAGGATTGTTGGGGTATCAAATTCAATCTCATATCGGGTAATTCGAAGATGGATCATTAGTATATAAGCTTGTGGGCTACTTCCTCTAATTGCCAATTGACTTTTAGAATGGAACCCCACAAGGCTTATAGGGTTGAGACGGTTCGGGGTGATTCGATCCTTACACCATCTTTGCAGAAACGAACGTTCAAACAAGAAGCCTTGAGTGGTTTTTAGATAAGTTTTGACCACCAAAGGATACACCAGAAGTTCTCTTTGTTCCAACCAAATAAGCTTCGGTTTTCTTCTTCTAAGCTGCATTTTGCATTACTAGTACACTCGATTTCTTTTTCTTTTTTTTTCATAATCTTTCGTTCGCATCTTGAGTCATGTAGATGCTTTTGAAGCAATTGTGATGTTTTCTCCGGAGCCTTCTTGCACGATTATACATTTTCAGTAACTAGTGCAATATTTTCTTGAATTATTGTGGAAAAACCCAAAATGATTCTCAATATTTACCATATAGACCAATTTAGTCTCCTATGTTTTGCTTAAACCAATTTAGTCCCCGATGTTGTCGATATTGGACCAATTTGGTCATTATGTCATGATTAACGTTAATTTTAGCGGGAATCTCGTATGTGCCTCACACATGTTTGGATCGAATTTTGGAATATTAGCAGGATTTGGGGGTTCGTACTGTTTTCTTCTACTATAGGTGAAACTCAACGAATCAGACGATCTATAGCTCATGTTCGAATTTTGGAGGAGAAATTTTTATTTTCGTGCCCTAATTTCAGTAACTATTTCAATTTATCGATCCAGACACGATTTATTGGAGGAAACACGTGCGAGATTTCCGTTAAAATTGACGTTTATCGTGACGAAAGGACCAAATTGGTCCAAAATCGACAACATCGGGGACTAAATTGGTTCAGACAAAATAGTGGAGACTAAATTGATCCACATAATAAATATTGAAGACCATTTTGAATTTTATCCCGAATTATTGCATTTGTCGTTCCGAGCAGATGTATCTACATTCAGGTTATGAAAAAGTCGTTCCCACGAATGTATAGCTGTTCTGACTGCGATATCGACCGCCACAATAAAAAAAATTGATCCATATGTTGTTTTGGAAAAAAAAAAATGAGTGCAAAGAATTTCTCATGTTAATACTTGACGGTATGTAAATAGTTATAAATAAAATATTAATCTTGTATAAAATCCATTATATAAACTCATGTTTTATTAAATATTCAAATTATAATAACAATATGATATATTATCAATTTATATAGTAATCCAACGAAGCTCAAACAACTACCCTAATCTACTACAATTTATTAGCTTAAAGGACACAATCTTGCTCTTCAAATGGAAGCCCACCATGAAATTCCTCTGAGCCAAGTTGCCCAAAACAGCCACACCATCATGCGCCACAAAGCCAAGGCAAGAAACATCCTCAGAAACCCTAAGAAAAGTGTTCTCAGGCATCAGCTCAACATTAGCACCAGGAAAATGTAACGTAACCATCGGCACGTCGCTCATTTTACGACCCGTCGTCCTATTATAACACAGCCTCAACACGTCGTCCCTCGGGCCGACGAGCTCAGATTTGATCGCCTTCTTCAAAGCTGCTTCTAAAGGGTCGTAAAATTTCTTCGGTAGATAGGATAGTATCGACCCCGAGTCTACAATGATCATTTGGTACGAAAAAACTCTCCAGAATCTATCCGAGATAAGCTTCTTCGCACCTACCGATAAATTCTTCAGCTTTAGGGCGTATGAGTTCTTGAAGACCTGAAAGCCCGTACCCCAAATACCGCCGCCACCGCCGCCGCCAGCACGACTACTAAAATCCTTAGCTTTGTCGCCGAAGTAAATGGTACTAATCCGATAATTATTGTAACAATGGGAAGTCAGGCAATAAGCGAATCTTCCACCGACCACCTTGTCCGCCTGTCTGATGAACGAGCCCGGCCCGTCGCCTAATCCAATGACCCCAGCGGTTTCCTTCAAGAACTTACCCACATTTTCATGCCCGCAGCCGAAAATGAAATTCGGTAGGGTTTTATTATCGGGTTTTTTTATGTTTAGCGTATCGTATGATAGGATGCCCTTCGAGTAGGACTTGTCGGGATAATCCACGGAGTACCAGCATGTGTTGTCCCTGTTGATAGAGCGTGCCCCGCCTAGGGTTTTGCACAGCCTGGAATTCCCGGGCAGCCTTTTGTAGGTATTGGATTTCTTGGGGTCGAAAAGGGGTTGGCTTTGAGCGAAGCACGAATCACACGGCGCGCATTGGGCCCATGTAAGACGCTGCTCGTGTCGGCAATGAGGTGGGTTTCGACGGGCGGTGTTCCGAGCGATATTTTCATGAGGAAATCGCCGTCGGAAGATTGTATTTTCGATCGGGAAATAACACCCGAGGAAGATGATGATGATGGCTTGAGTGATAAATGATCCACGCGCCTCTTCGAGCGTTGTAGGGCTTTGTTGATGATGAGGTCCCATTGATGAGTTGATGGAGAAGAGTTTAGAGTTATGAAGTCTCTGTAAAAGAGGTTAGCCGTGAAACCATGGCCCTTTGGTTCTGTAAGAGAAAGCACAGACGAAAGAAGGAGAGATGTGAAGATGAGCAAAAACTTGAATATCTTCATAGTCATCTTTTTGGGATAACTGCGAAGCTAAGCTATGTAATTAATGCATGCCAAACCCTTTCTTATTATGATATAGCTTCGCAAGAACAAGAAAATTGTAAGGAGCGTTTCATTTACTTTCGGGGAAAAGCATTTATCATTTAAAATTCATAGAGAAAAAAACAGTTAATCTGCCCGACCAAATAAAAAGCAAAATGTGATTAAACGTATATGATGCTCTAAGTCTACAAAAATATAGTTGGTGCTAATCTAATGATTGATGAGAGTGTATATGCATTATGCTCTATTTTCATTTTCAGATAATGGCTCAACAAGAGTCTACAACTATTGTCAATTTTTTTTTTTCTTTATTATTATTTTTTTGTTTATTTATTTCATGGACGATGATGTTGAAAGAACGAAGCCACTCTTAGAGAATCAATGTACCTCAAACATACACACGCACAAATAAAGTCGCCACCTTTACACCATCATTAAATAAGAAGACTTGTCTTGTCCTTTATTTAATTGATTTCTTTTTAAAGAATTTAAAAATAAAAAACAATTTCGAAAAGGTTTCTGTTATTTACAAACTGAGATAAGTTGGGTTCTTACATTTTCAGATGAAGATTCTGAGTTCGAATTCATTTGTACTCTTTAATTATAGTCAGACACGTATGAGCACAATTGGGGTCGTTTATCACTAATAGTGATGCTCAAATTCGCTTCAAAATAAGCTAATTTAATTCATAATAAATTTAACTTAAATGAAATGGTGAATGAAATGATAGTTTTTTAGTGGTAAAATCATCATCACTCTAAAAAGGAGGCATTGAGTTCAATTCTTATCTCTATCATGAAATAGGAATTGATCAAACCTTAACATATGAGCACTCTAGGAGTTTATTAAGGCTGACATATTTATATACCATCCTGATTTTACATGAGCATGTGATGTCATCTAGGCTTGCCTAGAGTGGCTGGTGGCTTATTTTCCATGGTAATCTGCAAGCTATTGCAGTGAGCGTGAGTTTACCCATCTTTAATGAGATTCTCTGTGTTATCCAAAAATTTAGTCGGATGTGGAAACTATATTAACGTTTTATTGGTATACTCAATAAAAAAAGGACAATTTTTCTTCGGTGGGAGTAACGTGTTTGTAATAGTAAATCATTAGGTGTTCTTATACCGTGAATATCAAATTGACACGGATGATCTCAAACCATGAATAATAAGTTCAAAAGTTATTTTAATGTAAATACAATGCAAACAGTTCAAGAGGGCTTTTTTAATTAAATAAATAGTTTTTTATTTTTTATTTATAAAATAAGTAAGAAATAATGTTCATTAATAAAATAGATTTTTTCGTAATTATTAGATACGAGTTATTCCTTCCATGAAATAAAAAAATAAATAAAAAATGGTTGACCCCACATGAAAATACATTTTTATTACATATTATACCAAATCATTAAATTATTTTTGTTTTATGTGATTTATGTTATAAAAACAAATAAACATATCTAATTTATTCTTTGTTTCATGATGATCAAATTGATATCCATATCTTATATTTTTCGATATTCATAAGAATATAATTTTTTGATAAATTGTAAAATATGGAACATGAATGGACAATGTCGTGGAACATAGACGTAACCGGCGGTTCCGACCGGCGAACCGTTGGTTACGGTTCCGTAACCTGCCGGCAACCGTTATCGGCCGGTTTCGGGCCCAAACTGCCAACTGTCGGTTATTAACCGTCTGTTAGGCGGTTTAACCGGCAGTTATAGCCGTTGTAAAAAAAATTAAAAAAATAAGAAAAATTAAAGAACTAGTCGTTGTAACCGAAAAAAAATTAAAGAACTAGCCCGAAAAAGATAAGTATTCAAATTTTGAAATCTTGTCAGTATTTAATTTTTTTTAAACAAATATCTAACTTATGTTTATTTTATACATTTTTTTCAGTCATCGATCGTGATCAAGCGTGACGTGCGGCGAAGCGCGCGACGCCAATTTCGTTTTACGGGAATAGTTCTTATTTTTTGTTATTATGTAGTTTGTATTGTATTAAAATTTTGTAATATATTTTCATGATTAGAATTTATATATCTAAAGTTTTATATCAACAATATTAAAATACAAACAAAAATACACCGAAAATTTATTTAACTTTGCACCGAAAATTTAAGATATGAATATCAATTTGACCATCATGAAACAAAGAATAAATTAGATATGTTTATTTGTTTTTATAACATAAATCACATACAACAAAGATGATTTAATGGTTTTGTGTAATATGTAATAAAAAGGTATTTTCATGTGGGGTCTAACCATTTTTTATTTATTTTTTTATTTCATGGAAGGAATAACTCATATATTTTAGATACGAGTTATAAATAATTACGAAAAAACATATTTTATTAATGACTATTATTTTTTACTTATTTTATAAATAAAAAATAAAAAAGTATTTATTTAATTAAAAAAGCCGTTGAAGAGTTATTTTAATATAAATACAATGCAAACGTGGAAATATGACATTAATTTCCTTACACATACATTACTATCAATGTCCTAAGTCCTATTCATACACAATCTTCATCCCATAATCGCCGCCACTGGTTGGTGTACTAAGCTTCTCTTCACCATCATCTCTACTTCTACCCTAAAATAAGACCAAAATAACAATTCACAAATAATCCAAACCCGTCGAACATCCCCTGAAAGAGGTTAAAGATGCTCTCTTTAAACCTTCTTCCGTCCGCCAACGTCGCCGCCGTCTCCAAACCCACGACCCGAACCCGAATCAACGCCCGACCTTCGGATCCAAATCTCGTGAGCAGAACTTCAAAACGCTTCTCCAATCCCATTTTCGCTACTTCCACACCGCCGAGCTTCAATCCTCGCCAGATCTCTAAACAAAGATCTGATTTTGGGACAATCTTGGGAAGCCCTTATCGATTTTTCTCAAGATCCTCAACTCCCGCCGCGAAAGCTGCCGCCGGAACGCCGCAAGATCCGAGCCCAGATGGTGAAATCGAAGAGACCCCCAAGCCGAACAAGACCATGAAGCTAGCTGTTGTCTTTGGGCTATGGTATTTTCAGAACATTGTTTTTAATATCTACAACAAGAAAGCTTTGAATGTCTTCCCATATCCATGGTTCCTTGCATCGTTTCAATTGCTGTGTGGTTCTGTTTGGATGTTCATGCTATGGTCTTTGAAGCTTCAGCCCTGTCCCAAGATAGACAAATCATTTATCGTTGCACTCTTGGGACCTGCATTGTTCCACACCATAGGTCACATATCGGCTTGTGTTTCCTTCTCCAAAGTGGCCGTCTCATTCACTCATGTAATAAAATCAGCCGAGCCCGTGTTTTCGGTCGTGTTCGCTTCGTTCCTCGGCGATTCGTACCCGCTCAAAGTATGGCTCTCTATACTGCCAATAGTTTTTGGTTGCTCATTAGCTGCAGTGACTGAGGTGTCATTCAATTTTGGAGGCTTGTGGGGTGCTATGATAAGCAATGTGGGCTTCGTATTAAGAAACATATATTCCAAGAAAAGCCTGCAAAGCTTTAAAGAAGTGAACGGGCTGAACCTTTACGGTTGGATTAGTATTGTTTCGCTTTTGTATCTGCTGCCCGTGGCCATCTTCGTGGAGGGTTCCCAGTGGATATCAGGCTATCACAAGGCTATTACAGCTATGAATCCTTCAACTTTCTATCTATGGGTGATCTTATCGGGAATATTCTATCACCTGTACAATCAGTCCTCTTACGAAGCACTTGATGATATTAGCCCACTCACATTCTCTGTGGGCAACACGATGAAGAGGGTTGTTGTGATTGTTGCAACTGTGATAGTATTTAGAAATCCCGTCCGACCACTAAATGCACTTGGATCGGCTATTGCGATCTTTGGAACTTTCTTGTATTCTCAGGCAACCGCCAAGAAGCCAAAGGTTGAAGAAGGAGCTGAAAAGAAGGAATGAAAAGGGATATTCTCTGCTTGGGATGCTCTGTAAGCCTTTTAGGGAGATTTGTTAGCTCCGTTTCTCGTTGCTGTTTCTGTCCTTTTTTAACTGTTTGTTTCCTTGACATGTGGATTGACCGTAAAGTGTTTTCAACGGATTAGTCAACCTGTCGAAGTACCAAATATTTCCTTAGTCGTCCTGCTTCGTACTGGATTATTGCCCTTTATTTGGAATGTTTTTTGCTAGTTTTGTGACTTTTTGTTTTTGTCGTTGTTGGTGAAAATTATTATTCGGAAGGCCTCACATTTAGATACATTTTCATCGCATGAAATTGATGCATAAATCGCTTTATTCAGTCTCGGTTTATTTTTGTGTTGGCTCCATTTGCTCAGCAGCCATGACTAACTTCATACATCATGTAATCATTCTTGGGGTATCAAGAGACCTAACTTTTGTAGAAATTGTTAAATGGTCATAGCATCTTATGCTGAACTCATCGTCAATATTATTTGTCCAGTATCTGTTAATACAATTCCAAAACAGCCGAATCTTCCTTCCCAATAGTATCAGAAATTCAATCCTCCTTATTTCAAGAGTAGGGTTTATTCACTAGATTCCCATGTTTCTCTTTCTCCATGCTATATTAAATTAGTCTGTCCTAGTAATTGTGATATCTGTCTGTCCTAGATTGTTTCTATAAAATAGTCCTAAGGTTGGTAACATAGCCAGAAAGAAATAACATCTATGAACGAGTGATCCGAGTCTTCGTTTCCTAAAATCACACCGCCGTGAGAATCTTGATGACATGTAATCACAGTCAGAGCCTTGCCTTAAACACATCTTCTGAATCCGATGATATCAAACTGGAGATCGGGATATACGAGCTTGTTATTACAGCGAACTATGCTACTACTAACTTGAAGTTAGCAAAATCATGGCTTCTTGTCTGAGGGCTGTTCTGTAAGGCGAGCAGTTGACTAGGAGAAAACCGGCGAATATTGTGAAGGGGGGTGGATAAACTGCATTTATGAGAAGGTGCAACTTCTTCTTGTTTGGGTCGGTCGGTCGATCGAGCGAGCTATGAGGTCGTTCGTACATTGTTCCGCTTACTCCATTTGAAGCTTATGGTAAGGGATACTGATAGTTGTCCCTTTTTATTATATATTTATTAAGATCACAAGTATATTTTCTCCAGACAAAGACACTTTTATTCAACTCAGAAGCACCGTATCATAGCTGCAATAATTCAAGGTAATAATAGGGGAGACACATAAGAAAATTAAAACATCCAAACATTGTTTTACATTCCACCTCAATAATCATCTTAAAGCAGAAGGAGCTAATCTTACTTGGAGCAATCCGTGGAAGGAGACGCTTCAAAAGGCAGCGAGGAAGAGCCTTGGCGAGCTTGGCCTTTCACATTCTCGCTGCTACTCGCAGTCCTCTTAATGCATTGACAATCAGTTTGCTACGAGGAAGAGCATAGAGTCAATGCACCTGCACAGCAAGGCTGCAAATCGCTGATCAAAGATATATGATCGAATGCACAGTTCTATGCGATCGCATGCTCGACGGCCCATTAGGTTTTTTCTTGCTTCTATTTAAAGGCCGTGACGAGCTTAACGAAGAGGGGGAGAGATTTTTAATGGCTAGACACGAGAACGGAGAGGCGAGACCAATTTCGAGGGTCTCCAAGCCAAGGCGGTTCTTTCCCAGACCACATGACTGGAAACCCCGAGGCGACATGTGACAACTCGTTATTCGTGATAGACGTTTCCATGGATGTTTACGTTTTATCTTACGTTGTGTTCGTCCTTTATGATGCTAGCTTAAGTTCTTTTGTGATTGAGGCCGTGCAAGATCGGATTGTGACTTCGTATTTATGATAATCATTTTATTGAATCGTGTGAGTTTATGTTATGTTTTCTTCGTTTGTGTTTAATGCTTGTGTGTGTTTGATCATTACATAATTGATATTCGATCGGTTCATGACTTCAGAAGGATAGTAGATTGGTTAAAACAGAACGCAGAACACCACGACCTAAAATTGATTCGGGATAGACTCGTTTTCTTAATGTGTGTTTTTCGAGCTCTTCGGCCTAAAAGCATCTAAACTCGGGGTATGTCATAGAGGTAATTGAATGCGTAAGAGCTACAGTCATATCGGGATATATGGATTGATATAGGGTTACTATGTCCGAGAGATCGGATACTAATATAATAGGAAATTCCATCTTGACTAGATTCATATTTATTCGATAAAGCAATGCATGAAGAATTAGGAATAATATGTGCCGATCACATGCCTTGTATTGCAAACGTACGTAGCTGATCGATTTTATCCATTTTATTTATTTATCATTTGCGTCTTCTGTTAGTCAATATCATAATAATAAATTCCATTTAGTCTGACCCGAAAGTGTGAATTTATTTTCGGATTAATTGAATTGTCCACGAAAATCAATGCCTGGACTCATGTCCACTTTTATTACATGCACGACCTTGAACACTTGCAATTATTCGAGCTAATCACGATACTAACTAACAACATAGAACCGAAAAATCACATACTCCTTAGCCAACTGATGATTTGTACTTTTTCGTGCTTGAAAGATTACTGTGTGGGATATCTAGTAATAAGACTATACACTGAATTTATAGGATCAGTACCCATATTATATTTTTATGCAACAGCAAAGCAAGAATAAAATATGAAAATAATAAAAAAGGAAAGTATCAAAGGTGGTGGACAATTCAAGGCAATTGGGTTGCGTTCCATGTGAAAGATGAATGGTCAAGCTTAATCAAGAACTCGGTGAACTAGTTTGATTAAACTTCAGTTAGAACTCACGACTGTAGAGCTTAAGCTTCATTGGAGTTCGAAGTTCGAGCTAGAATAAATAGTTTACGATCTAATTCCAGATGAGAATTTAAAAAAAAGGAAAATTTCGGTTGATACTTCTATGGTTAAGGTTATTCCATTTGGTGACGAAAGTATTTTTCAACTCCGCTTGGTACACCTGTGGTTAAGGTTTTTCAAATTGGTGTCCAAAGTATTTTGTGTTTAAGGCTTTTCCACTTGGATTTGTATTCTCATGGGAGTTCTTCGAATTGGACAACCAAAAAGCATTTCTCTTTATTGAAGGGAATGTGCGGCTACTCCTTCTCTTGATAGGTCCCTTCTTGGGAAGTTTTTTTCACAACGCCAATGTTGTATGAAATTAAGAGCTCTAAAGTGTCCTCGTTGCGGAATTGGGACTGATTTGAAGATTTCATTATCGTGGATGCTCAGTGTATCAAATAAAAAAGAGTTTTTTTTTAGACAAAACAAAGAAAAAGAGTTGAAGATCTGAAGAAAAATTTCGAAAAGGTTAATACTTTGGGCACCAATTAGAAAAGCCTTAAACACAGGGTACAAGTCGAAGTTTAAAAAATTTTGGGCACCAACTGAAAAAGCCTAAACCCAAAGGTACGAATCGGAGTTGAAAAATAATTTCGACACTAACTGAAAAAGACTTAAATACATGGTACCAACCGAAATTTTTCTTAAAAATATATATACGATAAGAGAGTACTTTTGGTTTGTCGAATGAAGAGAGTACTGCTTAGTTTTCCTCATATTGCTATATACATACTGACAAATACAACCCATTATATGCTATACTCCCTTCGTTCCTAAATACATGTCGTTTTAGAAATTTTTTTGTTTCCAAAAGAAAGTCGTTTCGCAAGTTTCAAAAATATTATTATATATTTCCAAATTTACCCGTAAAAGAGGCTAATTAAGTGGGTGATCAATTATACTATAAGATATAGTTAGTTGAGGGTATAAAAGAGATTTTACTTTATTTCTTAATATACGTGTAGAAACCTTAAACGACATGTATTTAGGAACATAGGGAGTAGAATACAATAAGCACGCGTAAGGCCTAGTTTTCTTATTATGAACACGAGGTAATTGTAGTAATGATAAAATCTTCAACACAATAAAGGTGCATGTCGATATCGAGAAAGTCTTAATTGTAATAAACTTGAAGTATTTTTTTTTCTTTTCTAACTAAGATAACAATGATATTGAATTAAATTTTTTTAATAATATTAAGTATTAAAGATCAATAATTTAACTGATTAATTACAGTTTTGGTGATTGTGTAAAACAAAACTTAAAAATTGGAACCGGTAAATAAACTGAAATCGGAAATGAGATGGACTAATATTAATGAAACTAGACTGAATATCAAGAACGAAACCCGAAGACTGATCAGAAAATGGGACATGACATGACCAAGAGCTGGATTGAAACCGAATATAGGATTGAAAATGAACTGATCAAACTGGACTTCGTTGCTCTGGTACAGACCGGTGAAAGAGCATTTTAGTTTGACAAATATCTATATGTTAGGATAACAGATCCGATTATCCAGTTCGACCAAGGATTCAGTGATTTGCCTTGAATGTCAAGATTTGAATTCAAGTCAAAGCAAACGGCATTAAGAGCATGAAGACAATCAAAATTAAGACGACAATTTAAAGAGTCGTTATGCTTGGAGTTTAACTCCTTTTGGACAAAGAAAAACCGAAGTCATACGCTACGAAGTCAACAAAGCTATTTTGGGAAACCACATTTCATGCGCTCTCAAAGGTCTGTTTTGAAGATAGAGATTGAGCATCTTTTGTCCACATTCAAGCAACGGCTAGTTCGAGTCATCCTCCTATAAATACATGATGAGCAGCATTAAGGAAGTGACTTCCGCATAAAAAGATCAAATCGCTTACAACTTTTAAAAATCACACTTGTACAGAGAGTCTGTAAGACTCATAAAAGTGAGATTTGAAGAGATAAAAGTTCAATGTGGTACCAACTAAGTCTATGTTGTAGAGTCCAACAAATGATCAACTATTGTGAGCGGGGCGGATCTAGGATTTTACGAACGGGGGGGGGGGGGGGTAATATAAATTTGAATTTAATATTGTGATGGGTTCAACGTAGAAAATAGATTTCATTTTCGGGGGGGGGGGGGGGGGGGGGGTAATATAAATTTGAATATTAATATTGTGAGGGGGGGGGGGGGGTATATAAATTTGAATATTAATATTGTGATGGGTTCAACGTAGAAAATAGATTTCATTTTCTTCATTCATTTGAGAAAGTTTATCAATTGGAACAAAATTTTCCATTGAAATATATTGAATCTATGATCATAAAAAAAGTTTAATTCACTATAAGTAACACAAATAAATATCAATATAAAAAAGACAAACGGATAATAACGTTGACGAAGTTCGAACAATTATAATACATCATATCAGAGCTAGCTTCATATTTTATATGATATAACCTAATATAATAATAATATGATATAATGAAAATAGAGGAGGAAATAGCACACTTTATATGTGGTGAAGAAAAGGTGCAAAATTATATATTGATTTATTTTATTTAACTCATATTACATAATTACCAAAAAACGAAAAAGAAAAAGTTAAACAAATAAAGGTGACGTAATAATCTAAAATTAGAAATCAATTCAAATGGATTATGGAAAAAATTATAAATATTAATAAAACTAATATAAAAAATAATTAAAACTATTAAATATTGACTTAAAAAGAATAAGTAAAAATAGACTGACTTTAGAAAATGAAATATGTTATGAAAATAATTAGAAATATTAAATTAAACTAATATAAAAAATAATTAAACTTACTAAATATAGACTTAAAAAGAATAAGTAAAACTAGACTGACTTTAAAAAATAAAAAAAATGTTCCAAGCGTGAATCGATCTCACCACCTCCTAAGCAAACAGCTTTACTACAAACCACTAGGCTAGTGATTACTCAACATCTTATCATACTTGTAAGTACTAAAGAAATATTGTATATATATAAGTAAAAATTTCAAAAAAATTCGGGGGGGCCGTGGCCCCCTCGGGCCCTATGCTAGATCCGCCCCTGATTGTGAGATTGAGTTACTAAAAGTCTAGTTAGAGGGGTCTAGCTATAAGGATTGTACAACTGTGTTGTAAATCAAAGTCCTCTAGTGAAATAGTTTGAGGGTGGAAGAAGGTGAGACGTAGAGGGATTAGCCATTGAACTTCCAAAAACAAATATTGTATATACTCACAAACCGGTCTTCACACACCCACACATATTCACATCGGTTCACAATTAAGTGTAAAATAACTTCCGCATCTAAGCCTCACTATTAGATTGAGAACCGACAACCAGTCCAAAACGGACCGATTGTCAACTTAAACCGCAATGAGCACAAAAAAGAAAAAGAAGAAAAAATTTGTTTATTCTCCCCTCTAAACACTCAATCCATCCCAACATTAAGTGAAGCTAAAATAAATAAATGTTTTAGTAATACGGAACCATAAATAGTAATATATTAATAACGCATAAAAATTTATATCTTATATATATATAAATTTAGTTTTCATTATATCAAATTGCAATAATACTCATTATTGGAAAAAATAAGGATTTGCTTCTCATAAGGGAAACTGAACAATAATATTAATTTAAAAATCCCGAGGACTAACTAAAAGGACATATTTGGTAACCAAACCTTCGGCATATTACTTAGTAATAGTTTCGTAAACCCGCCCTTACACGAAAGTTAAAATTAAATTTGTTTAATTAAAGATCGATGCAGAAGATTAATCAGGACACTCCACTCTTTCTTCCTTTTTTTTTTTCTTCTTTTAGCAAAATTATAAAAATTGGGTCACTAATATATCTATTTTCGATTTTGGATCACTATATTAATTGACTATGGTAAAATAAATTTGACTCCAATCATTTTCTCGACAAATAAGTCGGAAATTCTACGTCATCGACCTAATCAACAGGAAAATGAGTAGAAAATATTTCAAGTCATACGGTACCTTATGATTTTCGTGTTTGTTTATTGGAAAACTGAACAGAGGCCTAAATTTATCATAACACACGAAGTTAGTAATCAACTCATCAAATTTACTGATATAAATTCATATTTTTTTCCTTTTATTTTTCAAGAAAAAGATCGTTGATATCCGTTAATATATATTTAATTCAACAAGCAAAGTAAAATGGGAAGAAGCTAAACATAAAATAACAATAATAAAATAAAAAAAGAAACCCTCGTTTTCAATTTGTTAATTAACAACTTATGCTCAATAATAATTATTAGCTTAGCTATTCGTGGATCAGTTGCTATGTTGTTATCGACACTCTTTCCTTTATTTTATGTTTTGCGACATACATTACAATATTCATCGTACACAACTAACCCAAAACCAAAACCAACATTATGGTTGAGGTAGATGGCATTGATGTTCGTAATTGCTCAAAATCAAATACTATACTCGTCTGTACTAATACTTATATATAGCGTATATTAGGGTTTATTTGATTTTTTGGGTTCATACATATATATATACATATCAATATGTGAATGGTGTTTTGTATCTTTAGCTGAAAGGCTGTCTGTATTAGAGTCGCAGCTGAAACGGAACGCATGGGTTTTGTTGCTATATTATAAAATCAAATATTTCTACATCAAGAATAGTTGACTTTCACCTTTTCATTTGCGTTGATAGGCAATATATATATATATATATATATGTTTGTATTGTAAATACATTTTATGCAGAGATAGGGCGTTATACAGGCAAGTTTCTTGAAGTATAGCAAAGAAACAAATTATACGAGTGAGAAGAAGAAGAAGAAGAAGAAATGGCTTCCTTTCAATCGTCCGATGGTCAAGAGGTAGACAAATACTTATGGCCGTATCTTATATTATTAGATACACTACGACGGTCAAAATCGTCGAAAACATCGTGGACTTTTAAATCACGTTGAAATTTCCATCGAAAAATATTTATTAATTTTTTTCAGCTCCTTTTTGGTGGAAATTGCCGTCGAAAGATTTTGCGACGGGCAAAATAAAAATTTGTTTTGTGATAGTTTATTGTAGTTATTTCTATGTTTATGCTGATGGCGTTGGAGAGGAATTACCTCATTTACATATAGTTAGGATTGTTTATATATGACATTTATTTTTGAGTAAATCTACGAGAAAGCGTAATATATATATATGAAAATGATGCGGAAGAAAACCTAAAATGGTCCCCGATGTTTATCCCATGAACCAATTTAGTCCCTAATATTTCGCGTGGACTAATTTAGTCCCTGATGGTCTTGAAAATGAGCCAAATTGGTCCCTCCGTTAGTATATCCGTTAATTTGGATGGAAAAGGACACGTGTCGGCACGTGATTCGTCAGAATTAAAAATAATACAATTAACATAAAAAAGAATAAAAAAGAAAAAGAAAAATACAATAAATTAATTAAAATAAAATAAAAGATTAAAAATAAAGAACAAATAAAAATATAGTAAAAAATAATAAACAAAATAAAAATAAATAAAAAATAAAGAGAAGTGAATAAAAATATAAAAAATAGATAATAATAAATATATAAAAAAATATAAATAAATATAAATAAAAAATATATTTATTTTTTTGTTTTATTTATTTATACAAAAATTTCAAAAAAAAAAAATTAAAAAAAAGAGTAAAAAATACCACTGGAAGTTTACTGAAAATCCTCATCCCCGTCCCTGCCAAGTTAACGGGGACAAAATCGTCCCCGTCCCTAATTACTTATCGACACGTTTTTCACTCTTTTTTTTAAATTTTTTTATAATTAAATAAAACAAAATAAATAAATATATTTTTTATTTTTATTTATTATTATAATCTATTTTTTATATTTTTTATTCACTTCTCTTTATTTTTTTTTTTATTTTTATTTTATTTATTATTTTTTTACTATATTTTTATTTGTTCTTTATTTTTAATCTTTTATTTTATTTTAAATTATTGTATTTTTCTTTTTCTTTTTTATCGTTTTTTATGTTAATTTTATTATTTTTAATTCTGACGAATCACGTATCGACACGTGTCCTTTTCCATCTAAATTAACGGACATACTAACGGAGGGACCAATTTGGTTCATTTTCAAGAACATCAGGGACTAAATTAGTACACACGAAACATTAGGGACTAAATTGGTTCATGGGATAAACATCGGGGACCATTTTGGGTTTTCCCCCAAAATAGTGCAGATAACATGCAATTTTTCAGAAAGCTACAAGAAAACGTAACTAGTGTACTATATAGGTATATGAAGAATTTGCAAATGAAAGACATTTTAGAATATGTAGTATGAAATGATGATTTCTTCAATTTTTTCAAGTCTCTTTTTCTACAAAGTATTTTTCAATTTCAATTGGTATTCCTGTATTTAAGGCTTTTCCAGTTGGTGCCTAAAGTATTTTTTAATTTTGGTGGGTAACCCTAAGGTATGAGAAAACATAACCTCGTGATTTTAAATGACAAAAAATGGAATCTTTAGGTATATGAACCATTTTTTATCTTTTCTAGAATTCCGTTAGCAACTAACATGTATACACCTAAAAAATCTTATTTTTTCTCTTTTAAAATCGCAGGGTTATGTTTTGTCATACCTTAGGGGTACTTACCAGAATTGAAAAATATTTTGTATACCAACTGGAAAAGCCTTATACACAAAGATACCAATCGGAATTGAAAAATATTTTGGACAACATTTGGAAAAAGCTTAAATACAAGGGTACCAATCGAAACTGAAAATAACTTTTAGACACCAAATGAAAAAGCCTTAAACACGTGGTTACCAACCGACATTTTCCTATTTATTTTATTTCTGTCGTAATTAACATTAAGTGTGTTGCATAAGTTAATATATTTTTTTGCCTTGTAAGAATTTGAATTTGTCAGATTAGCATACATAATTAATCATGCTATTAATTAGCCTTGCTACAATAATATCCATGTTAACAGAAATTGTAATAGTTTTGGTTTATACCGATCCAGTAAATAAAGTAAGTGCATGGACAATTTATAACTAATAATGTACCTAATTGTATAAAACACCACCTACATAATTGCTAATCCAATTATATAATATATAACGGCAAATTATAAATTTGAGTCAGTAAGGATAACAACTTCGATTTTGGATTGTTGTATTTTGATAATTGCAAAAATATGTCACTTCATATGTCTTAATAAATTTGAGTCTTCGATAATTTTTCCGACAAAATAACTCCGAACTCGTACATACATGTTGACTTGGAATATTTCCTACTCATTTGGTAGCTGTCTTGGAATATAGGTAGTATTTCTGACTTTTTTTTTTTTTTTAATCGAAAATAGGTCAGAGATACAATTTTGTTCCGACATATGAAGTTATTGATACTTAGCTACCCAAATTAATAAATTTGACACAAATTTGTTCGGACATATGAAGTTGCTAAAATACTTATTTGCCCAAATTTATAATTTTGTCTATATATGTATGCCAAGTATAATTAGTATAACACATATACACGCATACAAAGTTAAGAAACGTTAAGAAAAGATCACATTTACTCATTCTACAAATTGTGGGAAATACAATTCTCGCGGGAGACTTAGTTTTCCTTCATTATAGTAGTTGAAGCTATCAAATTTACTATATATATATATATATACATCTTTTTATTCATTTAATAAAGGGCTCAAGAAATCTTCCATTATTTCCTTCTTCCACAGTAAAGATTCTATTGCCCATTTCTTGATCATTTTCAGCTAAATCGAAACACCATATCACCTGGTAATCAATGTCTCCACCCATTAAAGTACTCATAATCCCTTTTTTTTTTTTAAATTTTTATTTTGTGTTTTTGGACATCTATAATGTTTGATAACATGAACATTATTATTCTATTCGACAATTTGGTTGATTCGTGTAATAATATGTTTACGTGCAAGCCGGCAGCGACAGATACAATAATGTTTCATTCCTCGGACTTTGCTTCATTGATCTTTGTGACTTTGTTTTATTCATTTTTTTTTTATATTTCATTTCGATAATTAATTAGCAACCATATGTCAAGCGACAGAAGGTTATTAATGACGACGGAGGCACAATTAAAAAGTAGAAGTAATAATAATGGTGGGGAAGTGAGAAAGCTTCACATAGTATACTTCCTATGTCGAGATGGTAGAATCGAACACCCTCACCTCATTCGACTCAACTACCTCTCCACAAACGGTGTTAGATTACGAGGTTTTTTTTTTTTTTTCTTTGTAATTGTTTCTTGATATTCTCTATTTAAATAAAAATTAATTAACGATGATGAACTTCAATATTCCATTTTTTGATTTCATAGATGTGAAGAGATGGTTAGGTGAATTGCGTGGAAAAAACATGCCGGAGTCATTTGCTTGGTCCTACAAGAAGTTTGTGTTGTCTACGTTGTTATCTAACATTATTACATATATATATATATATATATATATGTATGTATATGTATTGAGGCTTGGCCTTATTCAAAGATATTGAGGAATACAAGTTGAAATGCAGGAAGTACAAGACGGGCTATCTCTGGCAGGACTTGATCGACGATGATCTCATCACTCCGATCTCAGACAACGAATATGTCCTAAAAGGATCTGAAATAATCTCAAGCATTAAAGGTGAAAGAGGTAACCATGATGATAGATCACTTTTTTTTTTCTTTTAAGGGTTTTCTTAAATATATATATATATATATATTATATATATAATGTTTTTTTTCCATATGTTTCATCAGACAAAAGCAATCCCATGCAGAGAGATCGATCAGAGGCAGCAAGCAAAGCAGGCATCAAAGAATCTACAGACCAAGCTTCCATTTACATCTCGACGAAATCATCGTCTCCTTCGATGTCGGAAGAAGGCGGCGCAGAAGAATCGCCGGCTTTTACCTCATCGGGAACATCCACATTACCTAACGATGATCATTCGGGTCATATCGATCAGAAGTTCATGGACAAGAAAAAAATCTCATCAAGAATAGATGGTAATAAGTCGCCGATCATGGGGCGGGAATTTAAGTCTTTGGATTCATCCTATGTCTTAGTCTCAGACAAGAATAATATTAACAAGACAAAGAGCATTAGAAGGGGTTGGGCGGGCGAAGGGACTAAAAGTACTACTACTAATACGACGGCCCCAAGTAAGCCGTCGCAGACTAGAAATAATGGATCGTCGAACCATATGCTGAGGAACTTGATAACTTGTGGTGCTGTTGATACTAACGATTCGGCCCTCATGGTGATGAACAAGAAGCATAGTAATAATAGTAATAATAATCGTAATAGTAATAGTTATATATCTTTGTCGAAAATGTGTTCGAGCGACATGGGAAATGTTCGCTCGGCCGAGGTATACAGTCGGAGGGAGAAGAAATTGGCCGATGGATCTCATGATGTTGTATTGAACAGCGGGAATCGTCGGAGCCAATCGAATGCAAGGTACTTTTTTTTTTTTTTTTTTTTTTTACGTTTGATTATCGAAAAAATAATTGTTTTTGTTCAAATACAAATATTATGCTCCAATTTAAGGATGAAATGCAATGGAGAGAAAGATTCTGGTAAGAGAAGTTGTGATGGTGGAGCATTTAGTGCTTCTTACAAGCCAATTAACGGACCTATATGCTCGTAAGTTTATAGTATTTTATATAACCATACGTATTATTTAATCTCTTTATATAATTTAAGATATATAAGTATTTTTGTTCTCTTTCTTAGTCTATGTAAGAAGCAATTCAAGCCAGAGAAGCTCCATGCACATATGACGTCATGCAAAGGAAGAAGAAAGGCCATGTTAAAGGAGAGTACTTCAGCCATGAAAGAAGAAGACTGCTTGGGCCCTCGTTATCTGCTAGCTCATCATTAATAGTCGTCAGTAAGTACACAACATAATATTTTCCTCTTTTCCATTGTAATAATGAAATTAATAACAATTCGTTTTCTATTAGCCAACTCTTCAATTTTTAGGTAAACTGTGAATGAATAATCATAAATAATGGGTTATGATTATTAAGGTGGTCCATATGTATCAAGTTGCCATACTCGGATATTACATGCCTATAATTCTCCGAATGTTCACCTAAGCAAATTAAAACCGAATATGGCAAATTTGCATCAAACATGGTTTTAATGTATTGATGTGCAAGAAAGTTCCTATTTCGTGATTGCTTGGTAATGACAGTTTTGCTTTGTGGTCACTCCTTGAGTTTTAGCTATTCGGCGTATTTTCTCGACGTCGCATTTACTATACCAACGACTCTCGGGCGACCCTCGAAAAAAAGGATCCATATACGCAATCTATTGAATGATATTGCATCAAAGGGCAAACAAAGCAAGGATCTCAAGAATGAAAATCAAGAGAGAACATTCAAAGAAGACAACAGAGAAAAAGTTATTGCATGGTAAACCGAGGTAATGAGAAGGAGATCAATGGTTATAAGCTGAAGCTGAAAGGCGTGAAGGGTCCTCATTAGGGTAACACTTGAGGAAGATGTGTAAGAATAGAAGCTACCAAATCATGCAGTAATTCGATGTCGAAGATGGTGAGAAGTGAGACCGGCGGCGTGACTTCGATATACTTCGAAATGCCTTAGCAATAGCACTCGACAACACGGAAATATCACAATCATTCTAATCCAAACCAATTTGATAGGAAGGAGAATAACTTCATAATATTTGCAACTTAGACAAACTGGGTTTTCGTTTTTCGTCCATAGATAAAAAGCATTCAACCTAATATTTCCACTGTAATAAAAGAAAGAGGATGATACCTTTGATCTCCTCTCTTTAAGTAAAAGACTATAAACGAGCAAAAGCTCAGCAGCACTTCATATGTTTTCAGACAGCATATGTTCCAGAGAATGTCCCTTCTAGAGAAAATAGTCTGGAGGTCTTCGGGTCACGTCGGGTTCCCCCTTCCTTGGAGCTGGGTCAAACTGCCATTTATTTTTTTCATTAGTGATAATGAAAACATTATTCGTCTGCGAAATTTAGAGATGAAACGAAGGATATTAGGAGAAAAAAGGGACTCGGACCTGTATGAAGTTATGCTCTCCGAAATCATCGACTTCCAAGATAGCAGCCAAATTGCCGCAGCGATGGCAGTAGTTAGGCGCACTGAAGATAGTGACAACCTTTTGCTCCTGTCGAAAAGATGAAAGCTTACTAAGCAGCTGAGGACAGAGAGAACTCAATTAGTATCATGGAAATGTATATCGTAAAGACATACATGGGCCCAGTTGAATCCGTCCATGACCAGCTGATGTGCTCTAGCAATAAGCTTCAAACCGTTTCGGTGGTTGAACTGCTCTGATATGTCCTGTGATTATTTAAACGTATGAATGAATAAAACACAGAATTTGATAAGGAGTACATTCTGAGGGTAAGAGATGAGAATATACATATATAATATATATATGTGTATATATATATATATATATATATACCTGCCCAAAGGTGAAACCAGCACCACGGGGAGATACGCCCCAACCACAGCGATCGTCGGGATCAGACCACAGGAGATCACACATCGGACCTTCATGTGGAACATCTTGAACGCGATCCACACTTCTTATGCTGTTGAGCGTGTCGATCGATGGAGACAATCCACCATGGAGACAGAATATCTCTGACTCAACCTGCAATAAATACGCATAAATCATAGTCTGCGTCTTAACCAGGGCCCATCCAAAACTTTCCATGATGCCGTCCTAAATTTAATGCAATCTATCATATGAACAAATTTTCATTAACTAAACATAGGAACTGGTATAATGTGAAATGCTATTTCCTACATACAATTTCCTTCGAAAAAATTCACTATCACCGTCGGTGCTAGCGACGATTTCAAGAAAATCAAATCAACAATCGTCGTTCCTACCGACGATTTTTTGAAAAAACCATAAAAAAAAATATAGAGAAATTTTCCAGCAGGACGCACGTGTTCGGCTACTTGCATGACATAGGAGAGTTAATGTAGCTCAACAGAATTGTTGGTAAGTTTGATAAATTTAAATCTCTTGAATACGCAGGTGGTAGCTATAGTGAAATTGTCATGTGTATACTATGCCATAATTTGAAAGACGACATAGGCTGGCTGAAATTTTTATAACGAAGAATACAAGCTAGTGATTAACCAAATCTGGTCAACTAGCGGCAAAAATGAAATAAGAAAAACAAGGGAAAATTACTAACTACTGCAGTGAGAGGGAGAAAGTCGAACAGATCGGTGAACATCCTCCAAACACTTGCATTTGAATACCTGCAATCAGATTGGCACTTTCAAAGTACTGGCATTGATTAAAAATCATAATAGTAAGATACAAACCGACAGTAGAAAAGGGATAGCTCTATCTAGAAGTTGACGTTAAACGAATTGGAGCAATCAGTATAAATAGATCTCAAAAAGCAACTACTAAAATCATTAAAGTTAACTACTGCCACAAATCAATAAACTATATTGTTACGAAAAAAGCACATCAGCATATTTAAATATATAAACCTATTAAACATATTTTCTCGAAATTGTCACCCTTCAGTAAATTTTATCTACAGTAAAATACGAGCATGTTACATTGTCCTATTCTAATATATGAACCCTGCTCTCAGTATTCTAACAATTAAATTATCCGTGACTAAAAGCCCAACTAGATTGCATGGAATGAGAAAACTCACTTCTTCATACATTCATCATAAAACCCATAGACTTGAGTGATCTGCAAGCAAAATAACACCAATCATTTAGTAAAAGAATCCATTATGATCAATATCCTCTTCAAATAAACAGGAAAATCAATCATCAAATAAGTGAATGGGCTACAGTAATATTAATGATGAGAGTTTCCATAACTCACTATCTGGTGCTTTGCTGCCAAGCTGAAATTACTTCAGTTTACAATAAACATGATTATAAAAGATTCATAAGCCAAGAAACTTAAAAAGGCATAAAATTTACGGATAAAAATATAAGCAAGAGATGAAACGGCTGGGTTTACACATAAATGACAATGTCAATATGAAGGGTTCACAGAAGTAAAATCTTTACCCCTCTGCTTTCATGATTTCCCCTAAGAATAGTGATCCTTTGAGGATAGCGCACTTTAAGAGCCACTAGGAGCTGGAAAAGTAAACAAGTAAGCATACAACACAGATGGCAATTTCACTCAAACAGAGAATTGACACAACACATGCAGGCACAACATTTGAATCACAGACTGTGATACTGATGAATTTAGGCAAATAATCCTCTCTGTTTACATAGAAATATTAGAAACGAAGAGCACAAACTTGAAGGAAAAGCAGCTGTAGTATGACAAGAAGCCTTTATACAACACCAATACAGAATGTACTTTCAAATCTACTTACTGAGACGGTTTCAACAGAAAAGGCACCTCGATCAACATAATCTCCCATAAATAGATAATTTGTGTCCGGACACTGCCAACAAGAAAATGAGATGGCGTCAGGTACCATGAAAATAACAATACATCCCATCTAAAATCATTGCCACGTCGTGAATATAAGTGAAGTATAAATACGATTGGGAGAAAATATGAATAGCCTGTATAATTCAATGCATGTATATAAGATTGGACTTTCCACAAATATCATAGTCAACAAATTATCTTCTGTCCACAATACAAAAGGAAAATTTTAAATGTAGACAACTAAAATACCTTTCCTCCGATGCGGAAAAGTTCAACAAGATCGTAAAATTGGCCATGGATATCACCACAAATTGTCACCGGACTTCTCACAGGCTGCATCAAGTAGAAAGTATTGATACAGTTTTAATGAAACAGAGAATAAGAAATAACAAATAACATAATAACTCATAAAAAGGCTAAAGCAAAGAACCGTATGAGTATGTCGATGGGAAATATATCAAATACATTCAAGTTTTGAGGTTGGAAACATGTCACAAGCTCAAATGGAAAAAAAAATCAAAATTAATAAATAGCCATATTTTGGAGTTCAAATACACCACCTAAGTCAATTAATCAACCAGTTTATTTATTACCAACAGCAGCATATTGTTACAATCAAGATTATCCTCATAAAACATGAGAATGGTTGAAGAACACTGAAGCAGATAAGTTATGAACAAACCTATAACCAACTGAAAGATTAGAAAAATAAAGGAAACAAGAAAAGTGTACCTGGACATTACTTTCTCCCATTAGTATCTCTCTAGCCTTGTCACATAAGGACCTAACCTATTTTAGAATGACAAGCATTCTCAGTCTAACTATATAAACACATATAAGGTGATGTAGAAATTATCAAAAACAAAATTCACTAAAAAGAGGAGATAACATCATTCAAAAAAAAATTGCAAAAATCCATCTACATAACTCACCTTGATGTATATTACAGTCAAAATTAAAAACTAATGCTGCTAAGAACTTGGGAGTTCTCAAATGTTTTGACCAAGCTGTGCCTAATAATAATTTAAAGTCCAACATTTGTATCCCATTAGATCCCTTATTCCCTAATATAAAACCTGAATGCTCAACTGAATTAAAACTGTTCTTCCCAGGTCAACTCAGTCTTCCTTTTCTTGCAGACCAGCAGAAAAAAAAAAAAGAAAGACCACTATACTAAGTCTCAATCCCTGAACAAACACATCAAACTATCATGGAACACAAGCAGTCTTCTTTCCCAAATGCCACTACAATAGACAGGCAAAAAGCTTGAATCTATCTACTACCCGAAACAAAAACTCAAAGCATTTCCTCTGTATCATTAACTGTGATCACTATGCGTCAACTATAAACACACAAATTCCATGAGAAAGTTTTCTTGGCCAAACCCAAACTCCAATTATAACAAAAATCAATGAACACTACTCCTCACTCCTACAATCCCTCAAACTACTAAAGCCTCCCTAATTCCCAAATGCAAACACAAGCACCCAAAAACAAAAACAATCACTAAAGCCACGAAACAGCAAAAGTAAACAAGCAATCGGCAAGTACAACAGCCGATCACCACATTACACTGAAAAATATGGGGCGAAATTACGAAATTCAACAAGGAAAGAGACAGAAAATCAAACCTCTGGCTCAGAAAGAGGCTTGCACTTCATTAGCTGCTCAATCTTCCTGTCAAGATCGGTGTTTGATCCAGGACCATCATATGCGTCCATCTCTGCTTCGTGCGACGTAGATCAGAAATCTGAAACAACGCCGCTTACGGAATTCAGAACGCCGATAGAGTGAAGCGGTGGAAACGAGGAAAGTGCAGTGACTTTGGGAAAGAAAACGATTAAATCGAGGCTGTTGCTGAGCTAGCTCAGCTATATCTCCTTTTCCCCTTCTTTAACTTCATTGTTTTTCTTCAGACACGCATCACACGCACACAAGACACATGGCGTGGCGTCTTCAGTTTTTATTTTAAACTTTCATGTATAATTGCACATTACTCCCTCAGTTTGGTTCAATTTAAGCGGCAATTGAATATTGCCCCTCGAATTAAAATTCTCTTGCATTTTCGTCCCTCGAAGAAGTTTTGCAAATTACATTTGCCGCCCAACAAATGTTGTGAATTCAGCATCATTCTCGTCAATAAATTTTGAAGTACTTGCGAGTCAAACAATAGGTATTGCGTATTAAAATATAATAATGAGTTATAATTAGTATACTCTATATAGTTATAAAATTGCCTACATATCATTAAGTATACAAAATACCCTATAGAAGTTCTTTACTTTATTACTAATTATAAACACTATCATGAAATCCTAAAGGTAATTCTATTAGCAAATTATTTATTCTATTTGCACCCTCCTAATTAATAAGGAAAATTAATTATTAAATACATACGAATTCTAAAAGTAATTATTTTAAATCATTAAATACTTACTAATTTAAAATAATTAAATAATTATAGTTAAACTAAATCAATTCTAATTCGTTCAAAAAGTATCAATTCCACTAATTCAAACTACTTCAACAAAGCAGTTTCAAACCAATTTAGCTAATTGTTATTACATTTGTGTTTATTTGATATTAATATTAAATACTAAGCTTTAATTTTAATATTTTTAAAGTTAATATAAAACTGTAGCGATTAATATAAGGAGTATACAATAAAAAATAAATAAGATATTGTATCGATGTGTCCTTTGTAAAATAACTTAATTAATATCGTTGAATAACTCATGCAATTAATGTTGATAATTTTTATGAAAAATAAATTAATAAAATTATTATTGTTGAATTCATATAGTTAGGTGCCTAGGAGCGGGCATTTGGCATGGCGGCCTAGGAGCATCATTGTAAGCAGAAAGAGAATTTTTTATATTTAATCCCGCCCAGATACGTTTGCAAGGGCGTGGCGGCCTCTGAAGCTGCCATGGTTCGCTGGAACGGGAACGGATACCGGAACTGATACAAGCGTTCCAGTTCCATTGCATTAAAGCGGAATGGAAACGAACGTTCCGCTATTTTTTTTATTAAAATAGGTTAAATTAAATAAATAGTTGTCATTACAACATAGAGTGCATAATAAATTTATCATGACTTAATAAATATAAATGAGCACCTTACAAAATATAAATTATGAGGTTAAATATATGATATTATATAATCGCAGTATTAAAATTGTTGAGGTTTATGCCCTAGATGCCGTACGATGATTAGATAGTTCGAGGACATTAGTGTAATTTTGTAGTGTTTACTTTTGTAATTGGATTATTTGATAATGGAATTACTTTATTATTGTCGATTTGAGTTTTGACAAATAATACAAAGGCAAATTATTACTTCGTCTAAATAAATTAACCTTGCAGTCGGGTAAATAAGATGAATTAATAAAACTCCAATATTTACAGTTCAGTTACTGATTCTGTGGGGACAGAGATGGGGTACCAGTAAGCTGAAACACTGTAATATTAAATTAAGTCCACAAGTCTTAGTCTCTAGTAGGGTGACTGGATATGACGAGTATGACTTGTTTGTCGACGGGTTCAAAACGGTTGTGCCAACCGTTCACTTGGAAAGTGGGAGCTCGTGACATTGATACAAGACGAATCAGGGAATTGTTTGTATTTGGACACAGACTCGTAATCGAACGATCATACGCTGGAAAAGTCGCTGATCGATCGAGTGACTGTAATAGTCTACGTGAACCTTAGACCGAAATGATTAACTCGGGGTTGGTCTTAAGGTCTTGATTAGTCACTAGTTTGCTAGGCCCGAATTGCCAGTAGTATGGGTCAACGGCGAAATGCGGTCTTGACTTTTCGACGTGATTGTCGGTTAAACCGCTGAGCGGGATTTACGGCCTTGATTAAATTCGAGGTTAACGTCCTATAGAGTTTCGATGTGCGGGAATTTACCTAAGTCTCTGGCCAGAGCTCACAACTGACTCACGACAGTCATGGAGGACAGTTTGGTAATTGTCACCGACACGAACATCATAGAGTCGAGTTCTGTAAGTTCGACTATGCGTGACTTTCACACGAACGGGACAAACGTAAAGGATTTATACGTAGGACGACAATCTATGGTCGGTTCGTTCAGAATATCATATTCGTACTCAACTCGGGATCGGTTCGGTACCACGGGGCTGACTAGGTAAATGCCGAACTCCTGGATTCCTCCCAGAGCGGGTTGAGACGAACTAAGAGAGCCGGGCTTAAAAAGGGCAACCGACACAACGTCTATATGAGAATAGAGCAGGCTGGGGCCTGGATTGAGATATTAGGGTTTGGGGCTTGGCCGAAACCCTAAGTGGCTGAGATTGACTGTGGTTAAATCAAGTGAGGGACAAAATGGTCTTTTCACCTCACGAAATATTTTTTCAAATATAATATTGGATATTTAATATTTAGTATATGATTTAAATTTGATTTAAATCTTTTTTATTGTTTTAGAAAAATAATAGTATTTAATTTGGAATTAAATAAAATATATATATCAGATATATATAGTTTTCGATTTTTATATAGTATAAATTTCGAAATTATTAAATATATTTATATTGGATATTATACATTTAAATATACTAAATATAGAAATATATATTAATTTATTTTAATATTAATTCAAATTTGAATTTGAGTTTGAATTTGAAAGAGAAGACCAAGTCAACCAAACCAAGTAAGAGAGACTTGGTATGTCTTGGAGTGGGTGAGAAAATTTCTCCCCACTCCACTCAAAGAATTCGGCCACCCCTTCAAGATATAAATAGGGTTTTTGGTTTTTTGAAAACCCTAAGTCACTTTTGGCAAAAAGAAAGAAAAATCCTAGGCTTTTCTCCTACCTCTCTCTCTCTCTCTCTCGTTTGCTCTCGGCTGCCGCGCGTGATGAGGAGAAGCTCGGCGTGTCCTTGGCCTAGCCGCATAAAGCAAGGACGGGTGTGACGTGTGTGTGGTGCCGGCGTGACGATCTTGCCCCGTTCATGAGCGTTTTGGTGCTAGGAGAGAGATACTACATCTCGAGGATTCGAAGGGTTCGTAGCTCGTCATCTTCATTGATTATCATCAACGTATAATGGCTTGAAACCATTCTTTCGTGTTTTTATATTCTCGTGTAAACACCGAGCGGTCCACGGGAAAAGGCGGAATCCCGAAAATTTTAAACTTTCGCCGTTCTAGGAACGAGGGTCCAGGGACCCTACCGGGATTCCCAACAAAAATAATAAAATATCACCTTACAAAATATAAATTACGCATGTTTCAGTCCAGCATGTGTGTTGTTGCATTATTAACTTGACTTAATACATGTGTGTATGTTCGAGCATGCGTTTCATTACAGTTCCGACCGTTTTATCGCCATTCCGACCATTTTATTACCGTTTCGACCGAAAAACGACGGGAACGGCATTTTTTCAGCCATTCTAACTCAAACCGTTAAATTTCCAGAACTTTGGCATGGAGGCCTCCGTTCCGGTTCCGACTCGGTCATTCCGGTCGTTTTCACGGCGTTCCGACGAACCATGGAGGGAGCGCTGAAATGGGGCTTGGCGGCCTCGGAGCAGGCGTGGGGTATGGCGGCCTTGGAGGCGGCGTTGACATGGGGCTTGGTGGCCTCGGAGCAGGCGTGGCCCGTGGGGCATGGTGGCTGTGGAGCGGGCGTGGGGCATGCCGGCCTCGGAGACGGGCAGCAATCGACGGCTGAGATAATCGCGGACCTCGGGAAAATCGTGTCTCTTCCGTCTCAACCCTTTTCCTTCCATACCCAACTGTAATTTAGCCCTGTAATCAGTGAAGAAGATGAAGCAGCATATTTATTTTTTATTTTTAATTGCTGATTTGACAGTTTTTATGATGTGACACGACATTGGCTTCTTTTTAATGATGTGGCGTCCATTTTGGATGAAAGAGGATAAATGTATTATGACATGTCCGAAGGTCTGATTAACATATCGAATCGGGCGTATAATATCCTAAAATTGCTTAATTTTCGAAAGTTATTGTCCCTATAATGCTACTTTCTAAATTTGTAGTCTCTATAATGTTATTCCTCCTAAATTACACGACCAAAAAAATATTTAAGTCATATAAGGCGGTGTTCCCCTAATGATATTAATAGACCCTAATGATATTAATAGACTTAGTCTGAAAAAGAATTTAAGCAAATATGGATAATTCTACCTAACGAAAATATCATAATCTACACTTAAGGATTTAATTGTCAACTTACGAAAAGTAACCTAAAAAAACATAAGAAAATAATAAAAGTAAAATATGTTCATAATCTTCAAGCATCCCTCTTCCATATTTAGCTTAAAGATAAAAAATACACTTTGGTCCTTCATCTTTTGAATATTGCAATTCAACTCCTAAACTTCCAAACTCTCCAAATCAGCTCCAATTATAATCTTGAAAATTATGTTTCAATCTTCTTGACTCCGACGCAATGCACTCGTGATCTTTTGTATTAAAAAATCTTCAATATCAACATGGTAAACTTTTCTTCGAAATTCTTTTCTTGAAATTTTGTCATGGGTCCAATCGAAATTTGATTTCCCGCTTTAGCTTAAAATACTTAATTTCTCTCTCCCTCTCTCTTTAATCTAAGTCATATTATCATAATAATCTTACTATAAATATAATAATAAAATAATCTTGATAAAATATTAATCATAATTAATATTTTTATTACAAGTAATGAACTATCAAATTAATTATAAAAATTGCAGCTTTAAATATTTGCATCAGGGGCCAGCCAATCGCCATCATCTTTTAAATTTTGGCAGAAACAACAAAATAAATATAAATGAATAAACCATTATTTTTCGTGGTGGCTCAGTCACACTAAATAATTTGAAATGATATATCTCATCCTTATCTAACCTTAGCTGTGTTTCACATTACAGACTTATCATTCGCATCCCATCTCACACACATCGACCCATGAATTCTGTGTTCCTTTTCAAGCCTTTGTAGATTCCTTAAGCACGACTTTTTGTCTTTGTTTCTTGGAGTGATATGCGGTAAGCTTCGCTGTTTTCGATAAGCTTCGTCCAGTTTTCGCTATCTAGTTCTGGAACTAGACCGCGAATTGCTTATTTGATTCGTCAAGATCGTTTTTTTTTTTCATCTCGATGGGTCGTTACACTTGTTGATTGCAGGTGGGTGTGTTTGATTTCATTGATTTGACTCATGAACCCGAAAATCCCCATTTTGCTAGGGTCCACGATTCATGCCTTCAATGATCGAAATGGGCAGTGGTCAAGGCAGGGTAGAGGAGAGAATCAGACAGTTGGAAGCTGTGGTGGCTCGCTCTAGGCAGCGTCGAAGGTGGCGTGAATCACGGAATAACATCGAAAGTACGTACATTTCATCTGAATCTAATGTTGTTCCTACTGATAGATCAGAGGTTAGCTTCAGTAGAGGTGTGCAGTTGCTAAATAGAGGTAAGGAAATAGGGAAAGGATGTAAAAGGGATAGCTCTCACTTGATCCCATCAAAGGCTTTAGAAATTGGTAGTGAGTCGAAGAAGATTGGCCAAAAGGAAAGAGAAAGCTTTTACGATTGTAGCATATGTTTGGAATTAGCTACAGATCCAGTGTTAACATCTTGCGGTCACTTGTTTTGTTGGGCTTGTTTCTATCGAGTATCTAAAGTCAGTTCGAATGACAAAGAATGTCCCGTTTGTAAAGGAAAAGTATCGGATAACACAGTGATCCCAATATACGGTAATAATGGGGATGAGAGCGTGCGTGAGGCGGGATTAAAGATACCCCCAAGACCGAAAGGCCAAAGAATCGAGAGTGTTGTTAGGCAACGGAGTTTTTCAAATTCGAATGGCTTATCTCATAGTCATGTGTTGGAAGCTCTTACACGGATAAGGATCACTGTTAGTAACAGAACGGGTGATGAAACAATTCAGGACGGTAATAGTAATACCACCGACGAGGATGAGGGTCATAACCAACAGACGGTGGTCAGACACGGTTCAAGGATCCAACAGGTCTCGAGGGTCTTGTCTGAAAGTGCTGCTTCGCTTACTTCACTCTCTCGTCTGCTGTGAACAGTGCTGGCTGAGAGATTTTGGTTGAAGACAGCTTGGAAACAGTTATCAACGACGGGATTTCAAGAAACAGTTTGCAGCCATTGCTTGGTAATGTGTGAATTCTAGGATTGATTCAATGAATAATCATCCTCCAACGGATTCGCCCATTGCCTCATCATATGAATCAATCGATATGCAGAATTTATTTCACGTTTTGAGTCTGAGGACGCGCGGTAATATTATCACCGAGGTGGCATCTTCACGAAGAAGAATAGTGCTAAGGACTATAGATCAATATTCACTTGAAGCTAGAAGAAGATTGAATGGAATGATGGTAAGATACTTTGTTTTGCCATTCATGAGTCTTGGATTTCGTGGGTTATTTGGGCTAGTGGGCCAATGTTAATCGATCTGGGCCTCGAGCGGGACGAAGGCCCAACAATGTTTTTCGAGTGGGGCCGAAGAAGCTTGTGGTAGAAAGTATGGAAAAAAGGAAACTTTTGCTATAGAAAGAAAACGATAATATATAAACAGTGAGAATGTTGATGATTGATGTCTCAAGCAATAATGAAGAAATAAAAGTGTAACTTTTATGTAATGAGTAAGCAGTAGGAGTCTAGGACAAGGGAGACAATGATGTATTTGTTTATATCTAAATTTATATTTGTGTATGAAAATTGGATTCCATGATGCCAATCATTGCTACTATTGTGGGGAAAGAATGTTTCTCCCAAAATATAATAAGTCAAATAATGTAGTTTTTTTTTATATTTTTTTTCCTTCTATGATCTTTTCTTTACGTCAAATTTAAAACCAATGAAAGTATAGAAAATCATTTCATCTGAACTGGACATTGGACAATATATTCTCTTACGAGTATAGATAGTATCTAGTAGCAGAGTAGTAGACTAAACTTCGCTTTTATTAACGAGGATATATATATAGGGATAATGTCTAAAATAAATATTCTTTAATTATGTCTGAAATAAATATTCTTGGATAAATAAATATAAAAAAAAAAAGAGTTGATAGAAGAATCACATAAATGATTTGACCTGACTTTGTGGTTGTGCATGCAGCAGGAGTGTAATTATGGGTCAAATCGCATGCTTATAAATCCCTTTCTCTTCTTTTATTGATCCGATCATAATTTAATGTCATCATTCACCACTCATCATTATAATTGCAATAAATTGCTCAAATTCCAATGTTTTTTTTAATCAAAAGTATTTTTTTTAAAAAAAAGATTTATTTATATATTTTTCTAAATGCAATAATTCTTCTTACCTGTCCAATATCACGCTCACGTGCATTTAAAGGAATTGCAAAACTGTTCAAGGTAATCAATGCAATGCAGCACCTCGGTATAGAATTTATTTGAATAGAATTTATATATGGGATATAGCATTTATTTTGTATAGTCAATCAATCACGCTTCTGATTATAGTAGTCATGAATGAGAATTTTCGAAAAATAAATAAATAAATAATTCCGCCTCAATTATGCATTGGGATAAATTGGTTGTCTAAATTATGTTCTTTTTTATATCGTGGGCTTGATTTGGTGGGTCGAATTCTGACTTTCAAATACAAGGTCGGAGGTTCGATGGACCAGTGATGATTAGTCCGCTGAAAGTCATGGTTGTCTCATAACCGACGATGAGGTTCAGATCCGATTCAGACTGAACCTAATCGGAGTGTGTGACTACGGTGGCGTTGTGTGTGGATACATATCTGACCGAAATTTTTTCTTGAGATCTTTTCTCCCTCGTATTCGATGAAATCACGGAAAAGAGGTTAGAAAAAGTGACACCATTGCTCCTCCGATGCTTAATTGAGTTGAAAATTCTTATTTATATAGTAATTTTATCGAATGCGTGGTATTGTTTTTGCACATTTTCAATAATTCTAATTATTGTGGTAAGGGTTGAGGCTCTCAAGGTATTTGGTGGGGACAATTTTATTTTCGAATTTTTCTTACTATCAAGTACTTTGAGTGCCTATCACAAATATATATCCTAGTATGACAAACTGGTTGATATTATTTGCAAACTATTGCGCTGATTTACTTGATCCAAAGGGGAGAATATATATAATTCATTGAAAAAAAATTAATAAAAAAGACATATCAAATATGAATAAGCATGTCTTATATAAGATAAAAAATTAATTATTATCTAAATATATTCAAATTTATTTTCTTATTTTACTAGATATGTATTACCTTTTTTAAGTCCTATCTCATTGAATTTCCTTTTGTTACTTACGATAAAAAAAAAATAGGAGATCAATTATATAGTATTAGAAATGATGAATCATAAAATTTAAAGTTCTATACATATATATATTTATGAAAACCTTGATTTTATCCATCATGCTCACACGACTCTTTCACCATAAGCTGCAGGCACTTGATTATGTGATAAGGCTTCAACTAATATTTAATTTTTCTTGTCGAACAATTACAAAAATAAATAATTAAAGGTCCTCAAATCACAAACGTAATCATAGGGGAATTGTTCAGCTCCTTTGGTTGGTAAACGGATATAAATTGATTTAATTACGTAATCAAAGGTGCCTAATTGTCGACAGATTAATGCTCTTTTATTCATAATATTGTCTGTCCAATTAGGAAACAATATATTAGAAAATAAAAAATTGTCTGTCCAATTAATAATAGTATGCCGTTTATTCAGTAAGACATAAGGGCTCTTTTAAAATATTGAAATAATAGTGATCGATTTAAATTTTTTTTTTTTTTCAATAATGGATTGATTTGTAGACTAACACTTCATATATATATATATGGATGAGAATGAGTCGATATTACGATGTTTATCGCATATTATTTATTCAACATTCCTAATCTATTATGTCATCATGTTTAGACTTTAACATGACCATTAATAATAAATCATATCGAGAAGTATGTCGGTCAAAACATTAGTTTAGCTCATCATTACAAGCAGAATATAATTATAATAAAAAAAATTGAAGACAAATGATAATTATAAATAATGTAAAAGTGATAGCATGAAAGAGAAAAGGAGAGGGAAAAAGGTCGAAAAGGTAATTTGGTATACATTTGGTCTACTCCTACTACAACTACTTGTGCTTGTACATTATTATGTCAATAAACCTAATACCTTTACTTAGTCTAATCTAAATTTTACCTATTTTTTTAACCTTTTTTTTTTTGGCATTTTACGACTAATATCCATTGCATTTGAAAAAAAAATAATAATTTTTTTTAACTAAGTTAAGAGGGTGACATACATGGGACATCCAAGGAATTGGATTTTTAGGATAATAAATGTGAAAATCAAAGCAATGTAACGAAAATATTCTCCAACTGGACGTCGTATCGGCTCATCCCTCATTTGATGATGTGGCAGTCTAACTCGATTTCAGGTCGCTTCTTTTGTATGACGTGGCAGTCTAACTGAATGCCACATCGCTCTTCTGTATGATGTGGCGCTCAGTTAGCTTCCAAATGGACTATCACGTCATTAGAAGAGGTAACGTGACGTTCTGTTAGCGATTGTTGCCTTTAAATTACTTCGAATTTAAAAGTTAATGTCCTAAAACTGTAACCATTTAAATTGGATGTTCTGAAAGTGTCATTCCTCATAACTTTTCATCAAAAAAATAATAAAGTGTTTCATTTCATTCATTCCTACATGAACCATTATATCTATTAGTATTTCATGCACACTCGACGTGTGTGCCTAAAATATACTGTCTAATATTATTTTTTATTTTGAGTTATTTGCAATTTATAATATTTAACAGATGAAATATTATTTAAAAAAAGATTTGATGTGTAATTATAATAAATAAAAAATTAACGAGTACAATGTAATTACTCTTATTAAAATAAATTATAAAAAAAAGTCGAATAGCAATAAACTTTACACATCAACTTGAGAGTTTACATCCACCTACCTAGTTGTGAAAAATGAGTCGAGCCGACTCACGATAAGTCGAGCCGGCTCGAGCTCCTGATAATCGAGCTCGAGCTCAGGAGCATTTTTTTTTATTTTTTAATATATTTTTTATTAAATATAGTTTCGTGAGCTCGAGCTCGAGCTACGTTAGCTTTTAAGTGGGAGGGGTAGGGGTGAAACGAGCTGAAATGAAAGGGATAAAGTTTGGCTCGTTTCACCCATACACCTGCCACTTAATAAGTAGTATAGATACTATATATAATTGGCGAGCACCTCACAATCATCAAATTGGTTTAATATGTCAATAATATTACTATTTTATCCTTAATTTTTAAATTTATTCCAATTATATCCTCCAAAATATACTTAAAAAAATATAAAATTAAAATTAAAATTAAAATTATAATTTCCTCTATTAAAAATAATTTAAAATATTAATTAATATTACATATATAAATAATTAAAGCACACGTATCTAACCTAGGTACAGCTAATATAAAGATAATTCATCCAATCCAATGATATGGACGTCCACCATAATTTAAATAAACATAACACAATTTAATTTGTTGAAAGTTTAGCATTTTTCCATCACATAATGGGTAAGTAACTTGGCAGCCATTATGTGCATTATTCCACTCCACCTACAACTGTGACACCGTCAAAATAGCACAATAATCAAACTAGCCAATAATTTCTAAAATTTTATTTTGAAACCCTAATAAAAAATAATTTCTTTTTCCATAATGCCCATCATTATTCACAAACATATGATTATATAATTAAAATAAAAAATAAAAACAAAGATACTATACTATATAAGGGGTTAGTTGGGTTTGCCATTAAAGCATTATTATTTTCTCCTCAACAGAACAAATAAAGAAATTAATGGAGTTAGGGCTGAGTTTAGGATCGGACGATGCTTCATCAAAAGAACAGCAAAAACCCTTTAATTTCTTGAACGAAGGCAAAGCCACTGATGACAGACGACGATGCAACCTAAGATTCGATATGCGCGCTGCTTTAAGCCTCAGCAGCTCTTCGTCTGCTGCTGCCCATAAATCTCATGAAAATGGCGAAGAAGAAGCAGACGAAAACAACGAAGATAAGAACACATCTATGCAGCTAAATCTTCTCCCACTAGATACTCCTCGGGCCCATGTTCAGTCTCTGCCTTGGTCTTCTGATAACGATGGTAATGGCCGTCGACGAGTAACGTTCTTCTGATCATATTAACGATGGTATTATATATTAACTCCGCCGTTTGCGAATTGCAGGGAGCTCGCAGGACGGTTCTTCAGGGAACATGAACGCCGCGGTGGCGGAGGACTTAAGACGGAGGCCGCCGTTGGCCGCGGCGGATGAAGTCTCTTCAGGGTTTCGCAATATGATCGGCTTGGGGATGTTCGCTAGCAGCAGCAATTGCGCCAACAAAAGGGCATTCGAAGGGATGCTGGGAAACGGCGCCGTTGAGGCGGGGAGAGGTAGCGACGACGACGACGACGATGAAAGTGGACTGAACGGTACGAGGAAAAAGCTCAGGCTGTCTAAAGAACAGTCGGCTTATCTCGAAGAAAGCTTCAAAGAACACAGCACCCTTAATCCTGTAAGAACCTTAACTATTATTGTTATAAGTAAATAAATCTTACTACTTAACTATTTGCTCCATATATTATTGAGTTTTCTTTTCAGAAACAAAAGCTTGGTCTTGCGAAACAGCTCAATCTAAGGCCGAGACAAGTCGAAGTATGGTTCCAAAACAGAAGGGCCAGGTTGGTTATTAACTGATTATTACATTAAATCTTCGACGGTTATTATTAAATTAATCCATGATTTAATAAATATAGGACGAAACTGAAGCAAACTGAAGTAGAGTGCGACTACTTGAAGCGATGCTGCGAGACGCTAACGGAAGAGAATCGAAGGCTAAACAAAGAACTGCAAGAGCTTAGGGCCCTCAAGACATCTAACCCATACCACATGCAAATGCCCGCCACCACGCTCACTATGTGTCCCTCTTGTGAGCGGGTGGCCACCGCCAATAGCTGCTCGACACGTGGCAAAACCGGAGCCGTTGATCCGGCGGTCGTCCCCAAAGCTGGGAGCATCGTCGATGACTTACTTCCGAGGCCGTTCCAACCTTTTCCTCCGGGCCACTCGGATCACCACCACGCCACGCCGTCGTGACGTAATATATATATATATATATATATATGGATTAGGTTCAACTAGTTTTATTATTGCTAATGTTAATTAATGTTTTGCTGTCTTTTTTTGGTATATAAAACACGGACGTTTTTTTAGTTCTGTTGTGTGTGTATGGATTGGCATTGTATTGTATTGTTTTTTGGAGTTTTTTGAGTGTATTTTTATTATTCGAGCTCGTTCTATGTGAAGAAAATTGAAGTGGAAAAGACAGTGGGGCCCAGCTAATCTTCTTAAGACAACTTTGGTGGATTGGGTTGGGTTGGGTTACATGATAGGAGCTTGTTTTGTAAGAGGATATATGATTGAGAATGAGATAGTATTTTTTAAAAAAAAAATTATATATATAAATTTCATATATTTTAATGTTTCATTAACTAAAGTTCTTGATTGATACCATTAACCAGTCCCGACAATATGATTTTGAATTTTTTTTATATTTTGTTATGAGTGATGATGGATTGGTAATGGTATTGATTGAGCATTTAAATGAGAATACGAGAAAGCGTGTTATAGAAAAGCGGATAACATTTTATTTTTGGGGAACAAAGCACAACAAATCTATAAACGTGTCTGCTAAAGTTAGAGTCCGCTCATTATTACGACACACGACCCAAAGTACAAATGCTAATTATTGCTCTTATTTTTTCTTTTTTATAATAAGTACAATTAGGGGTGAAAAAAAAATCTAAATACCGGTATACCGTTCTTACCATATCGAAACATACCGAAAATATCGAAATTTTCGTTAAGGTATTATACCGTACCGAAACTTTTCGTTATGGTAAAAGGTATGAAAAATTTTAAAACTTCGGTATACCGAAATACCGAAATTTTTTAATACTTTATATATACACCTACATATTAAATCAAAATAATATAAGATGAGTCAAAAATTTCAAAAATTATTTTGGCACACTAGTTATTATATTAATTAGACGACTTTCATAAATTGTTTAGGCCCACAAATTATTATTTAAATCAATAAATTATACTTGATGTTTAATTAATATTTTTTTAATGTTTATTTTTCAGAATTTTGAAAACGAGAAGATGCATGATTTTTTGTTAACGACTTTTGTTAATATATTTTTTTTGTGTTATATATAAGATTCTTAGTATTAAAATATATAAATTACTTATGATTATTTATGAATCGAAAATCTTTTGGTATATAAGATTCTTTGGTATAAACGGTATGATACCGATACCGTACCGAAATTAAGGTATGATATCTTACCAAAATTTAAGGTATATCGAAATTTCGGTATGATATCGGTATTATATTTTTCCATATCAAAATTTCGATAAGGTATACGGTATCACATTTTCGATAAGGTATACCGTACCGAACCAGCCCTAAGTACAATCACGAGCCTTGCCAAATATGTGGAGCAAATATCAGTAATATACCATTTGTGAGTTATATCTTATATTTAGACTAAAATTATACCCGGATACTTCTTGGGTATTTAGATATATATATAAATATATATATATATGTTTTTAAAGGAAAATTTCATTTAAATGCATATCAGCATAAAATTCTATTATATAGCTTTTCATGTCAGAAAATTTATCATTTAAAGACCAGTTAAAAACTTATGTTTCACTTAACAGTCATTTTTTCTGAAAAGATGATTTTACCCATCACTTTATGATTTTTTTAAAATGAAATTAACGTTAAAAAAAAAAAACAGAAATAAAAAGAAAAATAACAAAGAAAAAACGAAGAAAGAGAAAACATTGAAGAAGTAGAAGAAGAGTCCAACGCGAGTTTTCTTGATCCAACTAGTCTACGTGAGTTTCTCAACAAACAAGAAGCTAGAAAGGATTAAAGGACTTCATGGGAGATGAAGGGAAAGAGCTCAAAAAATCGAGTTGGTTTCAAATGAGAGATTTCAATCTCATTTGAAGCTAACAAGGTTTCTTTTGAGGCTTGAAGCTGCTAAACAGCTTGAAGACCAACAAAGCAAGATGAATTAATTAAGGTGGAGCCTTGGTTGAGGCTTGCAGACGAAGCAGGAGGTAATTCTGCATTTTAGAAGTTGAAGCTGAAAGATAGTGAGTTTGATTCTGGTACGATGTTTGAGCTTGTGTTGTTTGCGAGTTTTAGGCTCAAGGTTAGGCTTGACAATGGGACGGTGCGGGGGCGGGGGTCTAATCCCCATCCCCGCCCCAATACTTATCGGGGAATCCCCACCCCATCCCAGTTAAGAAAATGGGGAAAAATTTCTCCCCATCTCATCCCCACGGGAAATCCACTCCTCACGTCCTTTTTAGTGTAATTTTTTTATTTTTCTATAATGGCGGAGCCGACGAAAAAATAGTGGGATAAGGAAGAAAAAAATATGAGATATGATTATAAAAATTGTGACGGTTGTAGAAAAATAGAAAAAAGATAAAAATAATAAGAAATAATAAGATTTAAAATGATAATTTAATACTTTTGTATATCGGATCCCCGCGGGAAATGGGGTGGGAATCCCCACGGGGCGGGGAGTCTGATCCCCGTCCCCACCAACGGGGAACAAATTTTCCCCATCACCCCCCACGGGGAGTGAAAATTGGGGAATCCCCGCCCCATTGCCAACCCTGCTCAAGGTGGAGATTGTTGGGATCTATGAGCCTAAACTCGCCGGAAAATGACTTGGAGATGGTCGGAAAGAGGCCTGAATGATCACAGCTCTTCTTTGGATTGATCAAAGCTTGGAAAAACAACTAAGTGTCCAGAGTTTAAACCGCAGTCATCCGATCATATGCGCGCGAGATCCTAAGGCTGGGATTTAAAGCTCTGGGTTTGAACATGGGACGTTGGATCTGATGCGAGATTAGATGAACGGCCCAGATTATAACTTATAAAATCGCGTTAGCATTTTTATAAGTAATTGAGCGCGCGACGTACAAGCCTAAGAGCGCACGGTAGAAGTCGTCAATGCACAGGATCAGTTTTAGTTTATAAATACCGGATTTTCGAGTTCAACTAGATATCTTTGAGAGCTTGTATCTTTTGATAGATAGCGAATTAACGTGAGGTGTAAACTAGAGATATGTTGAGGGTATGACAAAGTTGTAAACCCTTCTCTTAGTTTGAATAAAAGTGACTCCGTTGGTCCGTGGAGTAGGCTGAAAGTCGCAGCCGAACCACGTTAAGAATTGTGTTCTGTTTTCATTTTCTTTGCTGTTTTTGCATTCAATCATTTCCAAGATTGTGTTTTTTGGATTGATCTTCGCACACACGTTAAAGAACATCAAGTTGAGAATCGAGGAGTATCGTTTTCTTTACAAGAAGGTACCAACGTCGCACATTAGAATGAGCCAAAACCCTAGTGCCAAAGCAACGACGAGCAAAAAATAACTCCTAATCCAAATTGCAACAATAGTAGCGTTTAATAGACACGTCGTCACTTTATATACAACCGCGTCGTTTCTATTAGTTGCATTGTGTCATATTTTATTTAATGGGTAAAAAAACCCATTTTATTAAAAAGGGCCAAATTTCCGTCACTCTTCATTCATAAATTAAATTAAATTACAATATAATCATTCTATAGAAATAAATATACGCATCGCCTCATTCGTTTCATTTCAACGTATGGTATGGGGAGTTCTGAATTTAAATTTTCAAACTCCCCAACCCAAATCCCTCTCGCGGGGTCAACTTTTAACCCGCCAAGAATCAGAAAACCCTAAAATCTAAGAGTCTCTTTTGTTTCTTAGATCCTCATACCTACTTTCTGTCAATGGAGGCTGGATCCATGGAACCACTGTATGACCGCAAGAAGAAATCCCTGGGTCTCTTATGCTCCAAGTTCGTATCTTGCATCTTAACTTTTATAATCGAATCTCTAACGTTTTGATTTCATTAAACTTGATGTATATCGTCTTGGGTGTGATGCAGTTTCTTGAAACTGTACAATAAAGAGGGAATTGAAACAATTGAGTTGGACGATGCTGTAGATAAACTCGGTATCTGCCTTTTCTTGCGGGATTTTACGAATTTGATCTTTTGAGAAACTAGTTGTTAATTATTTTTTTATGTCGTTTGATTAAGGTGTGGAAAGGCGGCGGATGTACGACATCGTCAATATCTTGGAAAGCGTCGGTGTAATGATTTGGAGTTGTGTTTGCCTTTTCTTAGCAAGTTGAGAAATTCGTATTTGTCAAACTGTATTATTCTTATTGCTTTTCTCCGTCTCTTCAGATTCTTGCTCGTAAAGCGAAAAATCGATACACATGGAAAGGATTTGAGGCCACTCCAAGAGCTTTACAAGATCTAAAGGCAGTGACTTTTTGGATTCATTTTCCTTCATAAAATTGAATGATCTATTAATGAAAAGTTGCAACTTCTATCGTGGTTGTTTCGAATCTATGTCACAGAAGGAGGTCTTGATAATTCCGAGAGAGAATCGACTGACGGCTGATACAATCGATCTCGAGAAAGTGCGATGAATTTGCAACCTTTTTCATCATGCCAAATTTCTGTTGCTTATGAATGGGGAGGATATGTCGCAAGATTGTTACCTTCATCGTTTTCCCACTTGACCGAAGACAACTTCTCTATCATAGGTTCCTGATGATGATGCAGAAGAAGAAGATGACGGCGATGATGATGATGATGACGGGGATGATGAAGGAGCTGACATAAGCTTGAGCCAAAAGTCGGATTCTATCTCTGCTCGTCTGCCCGACGATCCAAGACGTGTGTGTGGGAATTATTTTTGAATTGAAGCCATCGCATCTCGGCGCTTGGTCACATTGTGCTTTGGACTTAAACAGTTAACTTCGTTTTCTTTTCAGGGGAGAAAAGGAGGCAGAAGTCTCTTGGGCATCTTACTGATAACTTTATTAAGCTGTTCCTTTGCACTGATGTAAGTGGACATCAAAGATTTGGTTATTACATCAAGTATGCGACGTAAAAGCTCTCATCATATACCATGTTTCACAGATGGAGATGATTTCTCTCGATGAAGCAGCGAAGCTTTTATTGGGAGAGGCACACACTTCACAGAGAGCCCGAAGTAATTGAGATACGTTGCTTAATATTGCTTGAATCAAGTGTACCTTTTAGTTAAACACCTCTTATTACAACTGTGCAGCAAAAATTAGAAGGTTATATGATATTGCCAACGTCTTGTCATCAATGCATTTCATTCAGAAGGTTATTAATCCTTTTTTTTTTTCGGGTCCTAATTTATGTTTCTACAAAACATATGTAGCTGAAGAACTCATCAGCACCTCAAATTGTTGATTATGTGCAGACCCATAACCCAGACACGAGGAAGCCCACTTTCAGATGGATTTGGCCGAGTGGAAAGTTTTGTAATAGGAGAAAGAATGGTCCCGAAGGATCGAAGATTGGCGATGCTTCCACGCCCTTCCTCAAGCATCACAAAACACAGACGAGTATCAAACGCCACGGAGGTAATAAGAACGAGCCAGCGGCGACAAAGAATATTATTCAGTTCGGTCCTTTCGCCCCTGAAAATGTACCCAAGGTTGGAGCATCTAAGGAGGAGAATCTGCAGAAAACCATCGATTGGGACAGCCTTGCTTCTTTGACATATCGTCCTCGGCATAGGATTTCAGGTTAGTTCAAGCTCCTCATATCGCCTTGCTAAAGTGAAGTTTAAGTTGTTTGTGGCTGAACTTGTCTGTTTTTTTTTTTCCGCAGCAACGCTCGATCTTTTCACGCACTTCCAAGCAGCGTGGGAATTATGGATTGCTGAAGTTGATGAGATGAAAAAGAGTTGACATTTTTGAGACTTAATGCATGTATATGTTGTCTATGTACAGCATTATCATGAACTTGAATCTTTCGTTTGAGGCTTGCTATTCAACATGACAGACATCCTTTAGACTTCTATTGCAGTTAGGATTGTTCAATCGGAAAAAGTTCTCACGAACATATGCTGCAAACTTAAAAAATTAGGCATATGAACACATTTTAATAATAGTTAACTAGTTTTTTGCCCGTGCAATGCACGGGTCTTAAATAAATTCATTTTCTTAATAACATAAGTCAGTTATGTGCCAGAATAAGAAAAGTAAAATTATTATGACGAAGCTGCAATATTATAACAGTCGTTAATAGAATTTCTTGTATCTTCTGCTTCTCCATCCTCTGTTGAGCCTGGCTTTCTCACGCTTGACAATTTCATTTGCAGCAGTAGTCGCATCATCTTCCTGCAAAGACATAAAAATCAATTAAGTTTGTTGAGACATCCAACCCAAATCACTATCTAACTTATTTAGTAAAATAAAGTAAGTTGAATTGTCTCGGACACTCCATTTAGCAGCAACGACCAACAACCAAGGGCTAAAAACGTGTATTCGACGAACCCATAAAATTTCATCATAATATTATAAACAATTGTATGAAGAGAGAAAAATGATTCGTATTCTCTATACCTCTATAATGATTACATACATATTTATATACAATTAAGAAGCTGTGTATAAAAGGTAAGCATAGCTAATTTGGAGTAGGATTATACAATAAATAAAAAAATGATTTTGTCCCTAATTTTCGGGATAAGAATCTTCAGGATTTCGGTATGTCTTATTCGTTTGACAAATATAACAATAGGAAACAACCCCAAAACCTGATCAACTTCTTCTACGACGGCGTTCTTTTCGTTGCCGTCCACTTTGTCCGAATCGTCGGATGTTCTCGCCAATGCCTCAAGTTCTTCTTAATCCACTTATTCCTCATTAACAACCGCCTCTTCCTCCACTATTATACGTACCTCGAGACATCCTGCGGCGAAAATAATAGATAAAAGCACGGAAAAGCCTTATGCTAAAATGTAAACAATCTAAACAAATTATTTGATAGTATTGTTTATACATAAAGTTTCTTTCATGATCGGAATTTGAGTGATGCTTATATGAAATTTATTCAGCAGAATTACAGTAATTAATTAGTGATACCCAGATCATCGCATATCTTCTATGCCAATGCCAACATATGTTTTACTGTCCAATTATATGAAATCCCTCGTGAAGCGAAAAAAACTAAACTTGTTTTCACCTCTCCTAATCATCAAATCAATAGATCACATCGTATCATACTGTAGTTTCTCAATGAGTAAGCCCACCACATAGTATTTTGTTTGCTCAATCTATGCACCTTCAGAACCAGCAATGCTCGGTGGTGAAACATTGTGATCTCCATTTACTATTGACAGTGCTTGTCGAGCTGCAACTATTATCTCTGCCATTATGTCATTCTTGCAATCTCTACCCTTCTCTTCTTTTTACTACGAACACATCAACACTATACATACCCTGCATCAGATTGAATGCATAGAACAACATTTGATGATTAACATAGAAGTGGTTTTCCAGAAATTATAATTTGAATGCAAACATATAATTATCATCTTCTTGGGCCAAATACATGATGTGGTCTTAATCTAGGCACTGTCCAAGAGAATTTATAACTAATTAAAAATGTAAACTAGTCGGTGTAATTCTGCTCATAAACTTTATATGCACCAGATCTATAAGTAACGCAATTGAACCAATTAATTATGGCTAAATTAAAATGTGTTTATTTGATCAAATTATAAGCGTATGAAAATTAATGAAACAAACATAGATTGCATGTATCGATTAAAATATAACAACTTATTAATACAGAGAGAAAATTAAAATTCAATACAATTATTAGATTTCGGATAAAACTTCACTGTATACAACATTCTTTGTAACATTATCCGGTAAGTCCTTCTTGTCGCATATTAGAATCTTGAGCCCTTCGGGTGATGTGACATGACACGGGATATTGCAACATATAGCTGTCCGTGGCTGAAGACTGGATTTGGAAGATATAAACCAACGGAATTTAATGTTTGCCCCTGACTTTTATTAATTGTCATTGCAAAGGCCAATTTAAGAGGAAATTGCCTTCGTCTTATGGCAAAACATGTCTATGATTGAAGGGTGATAAATCAATGCGGGGTATGATGACATTTTCTCTAATCTTTGGTCCGGATATAACTATCACTTCAATAACCTTATCTCCTAGCCGGTAAATAACCAAACGTGTTCCATTGCACAAACCAATCGAGTGATTCATGTTACGCAATAAAATGACTGGTGCTCCAACTTTAAGTTGTAGACAATGATTGGGAGGACCAATAAAATTCGTGGAATGTATCAACTCTATGGGATTCTTTTCTTCAATTGATTCACCAGATTCCGACGAACATATTCGATCCGAACTCAAGTAATTCCGAGAAATTCCAGGGATCATAGCTAAAATTTTTGAATTGAGAATGTCAACATCACTATTCGTGGGTGCCAATATCGCTCGCTCCTTAAGGTAATCCAAATCATAATACATAGTTGTAAGGTCTTGATAAGTTGCAGCAATTAAGTTTTCGATCCCATGTGCGTCGTCCTTTATCAAGAAATTCGTTGGAATATCAATCCAATTCGATTCACCGTTACTTGTTAAGGATCTTCCATGAACTCTACCGTCCCCTATTTCTAATATCCATTTTCCGAATTCTGTCATTATTTGTAAATCTTCATTGGAATAATCAATACCACGAAGACACATGTTTATTTCTAACTTCATTAGATGACATTGACTCCAAAAATTAGCACGGTGCAAGGTAGATGCAACAATTGCTTCTCGACCACCATTGGCGACAACTGGTAATATTTGTCTGAAGTCACCTCCTAATACAAATAATTTTCCTCCAAATGGAAAATTATTGTCACAAATATCCCTAAAGTGATGGTGGACGGCCTCAAATGTGAGTCGACTTGTCATAGGAGCCTCATCCCAAATTATCAACGATGCCAATCGAATCAATTCGGCGCGTGAATACATTTTCTCAAATGAACAAAACGAATTCTCAGCAGGAGTTATCAGTATCTTAAACGTAGAATGAGCAGTTTTACTACTAAGTAGTAATAAAGCAGCGATTCCCGATGATGCAACTGAAATAACAACTTGTCTTTCTGATCTAAATTTAGAGATCAGTGTATTCCACAAGTACGTCTTTCCAGTTCCGCCACTACCATAAACAAAGAATAAGCCACCATTATTTTGACTGTGAGATCGCATAATGTTAGAATATACCCTATATTGGTCTGCATTTACGCCCCGAGCAAGACGTTCGTAATTTTCCATCTCTAGTGATGTATCATAATCGAGTTCGTCTCTTATCAACTGATTAGTTGCGCGTTGAACATCGTCGAACGATAGTTGCGGCATTTGTGGATAATCTTTCAATGATTTGCCATTTCTGTTGAGGATATGCTCAAGCTCAAGAATGCCCAAATTACGACGTTCTTCATCTGTGAGAAGCAAATCGAAATTATTAGATTGACGTCGAATCATACGTTCAATATCATCTGTCATGCTTTCCCAATGTGTTTCCCATATTCTTAACGGATCGGCTACTTCGGTGAACATCAATATGGGGCAGAACATATTTCTTAGTTGTGAACATGTAGTCCAAGTTGCTGCTTCTCTTAAAGCATCATGCCATTCGTTGTTGTCATCGAGCTAGCCTAATTCTAGACACGCCGTCTGAAATGTTGGTTGAACAACTCTCCTTACTGTTCGTATGTCCTCATATGACATTGCACCTCGAACCTTCATAAGGAGCATCCTGAAATAATAGCGCTCTCCAGAATTTGGATGCGTAAAAGGTAATCTCCCAATTAAAAATCTTTGTTGACGTTTTGTCAAATCTCATTCGCTTATTAAATTACAATAATTATACATAGTTCAAACACGTGCATTGCACGGGCAAAAAACTAGTATAAAAATGCTGAAATGTATAGCGGTTGAAAAAAAATATATAAAATATTTGTGAGAATAGAACTTTATATAGAAAAATTGATGAAGAGGACAGATAGCAAGCAATTAGTATATGATCAGATCAGTAAGTATACAGATTAAGAAAAGGAAATCACCAGGTGGAGACGGAGAGATCCAAATTTATTTCCTTTTTTTTATATAGCAATCTACACTGCATTCGATGAAAAAAACCTGCACAAAACGATCTGATTTAAAATTAGGGATACAACGGAAATCATTAACTATTATCGCAAATTGCATTAACGAAATATATGATATGGATTTGAGTTGTTCCTCCCAAAAATCGACATTAACATCCATAAAAACACATACCCCAATTTGTCAAAGTAAACAGTTAAAGATGATAAATTGATGAAAATCCTTTTTTATCTTCAGATATTGAAATGTAGAAATATTTTCTTGGTGGGTTGAAAGTGGATGTTATGGGAGGTTTTTTTAGTAAGCACGTTATATATTGTTGTGCATTTTAAATTAATTTTTTTTTTTTTTTAAAAAAAAAAAATGATGACACGTGGCATTCAAAGAACAAACCTACACTTAAATAGTATATAAGATATATGCATAATACAAAAATAATTAAAAAAAAGAGTCTTATAATTATTACTAATAAATATGGAAAGAAAAGAGAGAGTTTTTTAAGTGGAGTAACCCAAACCACAGGATGTGATGGATATTTATTAGGGTAAATTATGCTAAATTAAACCTCACGTGGATATATACTAAAATATGCATTACTACCATATGTTTTTTTTATTGCGTGAAACTATCATGTGCTGTCTAAAACATAGCAACGTACCATCTAGGGTTGCAAACGAATCGAATCGAGTCGAATACCACCATATTCTATTTGTATTCTGTTATTAAATCTCGAATTCGAATTCAAATTCGAATTCTATTCGAATACTAAAATCAATTCGAATTCTATTTGACTATATATACGAATTGAATATCGAATATTCGAATATTCGATTATTATTATTTTGTATATTTTTCATAAAATCTATTTAATAAGACAATATAAATAATATTATATTTAAATATCTATGGAATCATAAATATTATATTTTAAAAAATATTGAATTATTTCAAATATATTTTGAATTATAATATTTTTTTTTTTGAAAACTTTTGAATTATAATATATTGTATTTAAATAAATATTTCGTTATTATTAAATATATATTGAATTGTAATAGGTATATTAAAATAAATATTTAATTATTCTGATCGAATATTCTATTAATATTCGAATCGAATATTGTGATATTTGTATTCATATTCTAATATTATTCGAATCAAAAAAATTATTCTTATTTGAATTCTATATTCTAATATTTCGAATTCGAATCGTACATTTCGAATCGAATCTCGAATCGAACAAAAAAAACTCGATTAATTTGCAACCCTAGTACCATAAATGGTATCTAAAACATAGCATTGTACCCCCAATTAGGAGATGAAAATGAGGAGCGTATGATTATAAAAACCACGAGAGTGTTTTACGCCATTTACAAATTATAGGGGTTTTGATGTTTATTTTTTTTAACCACGGGTGGTTTATATGCAATTTAACCTAATTATTATTTCTTAGAACAAAAAATTGTAGTTATGGCAAAATTATAAATTTGGTTCAATTAATTGTATGGGATTTTGATTTTGGGTCGCTATTGCATGTCAGCAGCCAAGTAAACAGGGAGCATTCCACCTCAGCAGTCAGATAGGATTTTTGGGTAATTTTATTTGAAAAATAGACGAATACCCAAATTTGTTCCGATAAATTAAGTTAATTTTTGCAATTATCAATATAACGATGAAAAAATCGAAAAGTGATATAATAAGTGATCAAAATTCATAATTTTTCCTTTTAGGATTGGGCCAATGACTAAACACTAAGCCCACGTGAATATTAAAGTAAGGACTGGGCCATTGACTTACAATAAGCCCACAAACAAATCATAACCCTCAAGAGAGAGTTCCTTTGCCAAACCCTACATTGCATGTCAGCTCTACTCTACTATTGGAAGAAAAGAAGAAAGAATTCCTCAGAACTTTTCTTGCCTTCGCTGAACTCAAATCGTCTGCAATGGAGGAGAAGATAGAGTTGGAACAAGAAAAGGAAGAAGAAAAGAAGCAGGCGACTGCGAAATCTTGCGAAGAATGCAAAACAAACCCATCGAAGTACAAGTGCCCGGGCTGTTCAATCCGCACGTGCAGCCTCGCCTGTGTTAATTCTCACAAGCGGCGGACATCTTGCACTGGCAAGAGAACTCTCACCGACTTCGTCGCTATCTCACAGTTCGATGACAATCAGCTACTTTCAGGTATTTTCTACTTTAATTTTTTTTTTTGGGGGGAGCGCTGTTAATTTGATCATGATTTGCTTGTTTTTATTTTATAACAATACATTGAGCTGAGCATTGAGGGAGGGTAGTTTGATGTTTATTACTTGGCAAAGTTATGGGTGGTTTTGATTGTTATGGGTGGAGTTTGTAGATTATCGCTTGCTCGAGGATGTGAAGAGAATGGCTGAATCAGCTCAAAGGAAGAGAATTAGGTTATGTGGATATTATTATAACAATAGGCTTCCAATACACCTCAAGGGTCTCCAGAATGCTGCAGCAAAGAGGAGAACGAAACTTATACTTCTCTCGCATGGAATGTCCAAAAGGGAGAAGAATAAGACATACTACAATCACTGGTATGCTCTGTTCTTAACTCTTATGTTACGATGAGTTCTGTCCAAAGACGCTTGGTGATAGTTGAGTTGCTGTGACTTCTTCTTACTCCTTAGTCAGAGACATTTGCAGGTTCAGTGTGGTTTGCAGAACTGCATACGGTTTTACTCCGTACATGATTAGAAACATTGATAGTTGTTCTGGGGAGAATTAATCTCGACGGAGCGTTTTGTTTGTTTGTGCTTCACGGACTACTAAACTAAATTCAGTTGTTTTGAATTGAATATGTAGTATTTTTTTGCTATTTTTCAATGTTAATCCAACAAGATGTTAAACCTTGTATCCCGCCTCAGGAAAAAATTCATATCGTGGACTATTGAGTGGTGTTTTCACGGTGCTGATGTCACTTTGGTTGAGCATGGGTAAGGAGGTTTTGGATTATAGTCTGACCTGAAAGATCTATTTCTCATATTACGATATTTGTGCTCTTTGTAGAGTACAAGAGAACTCCGCAATATCCTCTGTGATTCAGAAACATTTAGAACCATCCGGGCCATGGAATCATCCTTTGAAGAAGTTTCGTGACTATGGTGTCGAATCCCTCACGTTTTATATCCGCAAGCATCCCAAGGTTTCATCTTTGATATTAATAGATTAAGCATGTACCTACCTACCCCTTTATTTGTTTAATCAACTGTTATTGTCTGCTTCTTACAGCTGGGTTCGAAATCTCCTCTTCTTCAACTGGACATAAATAAGCCAATCCGTCAACAGCTAGCTGATGCAGTCATATTTGAGTATCCCATTATCTACATCTTCGCACCTTCCCATAAACACGATTGTGAAGTAATAAGCCTCACCATTCCGGAGAAAATCGATGTTAAGGAGGCTCCTCGCCAAGATTCCCCGAGTCCTAAAGGTGTTACATTTAGAATCGAAGAGATCAAAGAGGAAGCTGAGCTTCTAAGCCCTGTCTACGATAAGACAGATGCCGAGAAGGTATCGAATGGTTTTGAAGGGACAGAGCCAGAGTCATCAGTCTCTTGTCGTGAGACCGATAATACTATTACTATGATTGAAGACAACAATTTGTGCAAATTTTTCACTCTCGATCAGTTATCTGATATTCCCGAGTTTGATTTTGAACCGTGCTCATCGCTGGAAATCAACCCAGGAGAAGATGATTTTTTCGGTTTTGATGGCGGGATATCGAGTAATGATCACGGTGGTCGAGCATTTCCCGTCAATGAAGAATTAGAGGAAGGAGAAATAGCTTGAGTTGTTCATACGCTCATCTTCTATAAAGTTTATGTTTGTATTTTTTTTTTCCTTCTTTTTCGGTTAGTAAGACGATTAATCTATTTCTAAAATATAGCATGATTTTAATGCAGGTAAATCGCAAGCCTTGCTTGATCCTTCCTTCATGGTGTGAATATTGTGATCCTTCTTTCATTATATCACTTTTCCGTAGGAAAACTAATTTTTCTGACCGATATATAGAAAATTCAATTTATGGAAGTATGTATGAAAGAATATAACATAAATTAAATGACCATTGATGTTGATGATGTTGACCATGTTGCAAGCAAAGTACATGTTCTTTGCTTCCTTCCCTGTCATTTGCTTTCTTGATTTAACTTACGTTATTTACTAGTTTTTTTCTGCATTGTCACGAAGATTTTATTTATTTATTTTTTTACTATTTGTTGCCTTCATGAATATGGACCAAAAATTAGGGCCTAAGCTTATGAGGGACAGAAATGATCTATTGTCTGAATTTGATATGGCAAAAGATCGGCCAGGACATGACGAAGTGTTCTCATCGCAGGAGACAGACAAAATGTTCACACTCACAGCTCATTTAAGAGGTTAGTAATTACCAATAAGGTTTCTAATTTCTTTCTTCATGCGCATATTATGTTCTACTTACATAAAGCTAATAATAATAATCTCAGGCTACAACAGCGGCCGCCTGAAGGTCGGCATTATTAAAGGCGGGAACTTAATCGAAATCAGCGGAGAAAAACAAGTAACAGAGACCATAATGGTGGACTGGAAAGTGTACAAGAAAGACAGGCACGTACGAGGATTCAAGAAAGTCTTTAAAATCCCGGACAACGTAATATCAGACATGATCGAGTCAAGGTTCGACCGTAACACGTCGATGCTATCGATCATAATGCCGAAGAAGGTGAAAGTTATACAAGGGATTTCGGTCGAGGAGGTCAAAGGCGGCAAAGATCTTGGTGGTGAAGATTATGGGTATGAGAGTTTGCATATATTGGACGACGAAGGAAAAAGTTTGGAAAAAGTAATGAATAATCGTACACAAAAGATTGAAGAAGTTGAAGCGGATGGATTTCAAGAAAGGGACGAATTTGAAGAAGTCGACGGTGACGATAAATCGAAGCAAAGTGAGAAGAAAACAAATAGGGTGGATGGTGAAGAAGTTAGAGCTGGTAAGGTTGAAAGGTGCAAAATGTGTACTGTGATGGGGTCTGCTTTGCTTGTGTCGTTGGTAGCATTTGTTATTCATGTTGTTAAGGCTAAGAACCAAAGAAGGAGAAATAAAGATTGAGAATGTAAAGAATTAACTATACAAAAAGATTCAATACTATTTATATTAACAAATGTTGGGATAATCTCTAGAATTTTTTTTATGAAGATTACTTTACTAAATGTATTTATGAGTCCTCAATAATTTCTTGTGGATTATAAACTAAGCAAATTTATCCATCCGTTTGGTTCTTGATTTTGAATGGTCTATATAATGATCTTTTAGTATGAAACTTTCCTTATATAGTCGATATAATCCCTCGAATCATCATTAAGGCTTCGTTTGATATAAAAATTTTGACGTAAAAAATAAAAGAAAATGTGTGAATGTACAGTTATGGAAGCTTAATGTATCATATTTGATGCATTGTAATTATTTTCCTTCGTCATTTTCACGCATTAATTCCGCATATCAAACATACCCTAACAGTTATTTTAGGGTAAATGTTCCATCTCAACATACACAATCCAAGGACTGAGTTCGACATGTTTCTGAAGACATGATTTGTTCTCGGATTAGTTCAATACTTACTTCTAAGAACAATGCTGCAAATTTTGATTCTGTTTTCAACAACAAATGCTATGAAACGGTTGGTTGATGTTATTGATCTAATAAGGCATTGAACCGTAGCAACTAAAAAAATGGAATGTTATTGATCGCGATAAAACCTAAAATGGTCTCCGATGTCTATCCTATGCACCAATTTACTTTTCCATGTTTCGCCTAATCCAATTTAGTCCATGATGTCGATTTTGGACCAATTTGGTCCTTCCATCACGATAAACATCAATTTTAGCGAGAATTTCACACGTGCCCCACACTAAATCATGTTTGGATCGAATTTTGGAATATTTGCAAGATTTGAGAGTTTGCACCGTTTTCTTCTACTTTTAATGAAGCTCCCTAGATCGTCTGTTTCGCCGAACTTCATTAAAAGTAGAAGAAAACGGTGCAAACTCCCAAATCTTGCAAATATTCCAAAATTCGATCCAAACATGATTTAGTGTGGGGCACGTGTGAAATTCTCGCTAAAACTGATGTTTATTGTGATGGAAGGACCAAATTGGTCCAAAATCGACATCAGGGACTAAATTGGATTAGGCGAAACATCGGAGACTAAATTTGTCTATAGGGTAAACATTGGGGGACTATTTTGGGTTTTATTCCTTATTGATCTAATAAGATTCTAAATATTATATCAATGTCGCGAGTTTTTTTTTTTTCTTCCCTTTTTCTTAACAACTCCAAGTATCCACGCTTAATGGATAATGGGGCTTGCGTACTACTCTTCGAGGATGTGATTAATCCTCGGAATCAGGTGTCAACGTCTCAATCTCCACCTAATAACGACAGTAAAATTGAACCCGAGACTAAAAATTCAGGAAATGTCTGGATCCAACCACTTGGTCTGGCCTTTAGAAAAATTTTCATATTACTATAATCATTGGATACACAATGGTCTAATAAAAATTTCTGGGTAATATAAATAAAAAGATGGTAAAAGTTTTTTTTATTTTGATATACTACATTTATTTTCATCTTATTTTATCGGGAAAAATGAAAAAAAAATCCAATATATTTCGAGTATGAATTCAGTGATAAAAATTATTCAATTATGAAATGTTGTGACCCGAAAATCCATATTATTAGTATAATTTTGACAATAAACGCCTATTTGACTATGTAAATTATACTTCAAAGTTTATTATGATTTATTTATATGATCGTTAAAATAATATTGTGTTGCGGAGTTAAGAGAACTGAGATTAAATCATAAATGAAGTTATTGGACTAAAATTGAATGTGTATTCGAAATACATTTTACATAAATTACGTAACTTGTATTGCACATTCGACAACATTAAGATTTTGGCCTATACCCTTTCCCAACATAAGATTATTATAATTACAAAAGGCTCGAATTATAAAACAGAAATATAAATTTTATAACCTCAGACTTCAGAGCATAGTATCTGTCCTCGGAGTCAGCCTCTGGAAGAAATTACTCGCCACAGACGGCAACTTATAATTGCTCCTAAACCTCGGATGTCTCAACACATACAACCCACAAACAAGCACCACCACTCTCAACGGAGTCGCGTACATCACAACCGCCGCCCAGAGGCAGAACACAACGAATAAGCTCGTCGCCCTCGGATCCCTCCAGCTCAGCAACGCCTCCAGCCTCTCTCCTTGCGCCGCCATGTCGCCCACGACGCTCTGCACCCTACCCGCCACGCTCCTCATCCGATCGTACCTCATTCTCACGACGTCTTCGTGCCTCGTACTAGGAAACGGGTCGTGCTCCTCGTCCAGCTCGTCAGGGCTTATTACGTCGTCGGCCCACGACAGCTTCGGGTCCATGCATGGCGGGCCCCTCGGTCTGAACCTGTAGTTCCACAGCCCGACCAAGAACGAATACAGAAACACGGCGGGGAGGATTAATTCGGGGTAGCAGATCAGCGTCAGAAAGAGGACGTGCAATAGAATCGAAGTCGTAGGGTTTTTCCAGCTGCGGACGTCGTCTTCGAACCATCTTGCAATAGATAAGACCTTCGAAAAGAGTGATATGGCTCGGAAGAAATTGGCCTTGCTCCTCCTCATGCTCCACGCAGGCGAGTCCACGTCTAGCATGTACTCGACCACCTCTTTCCTCAGCGGCGGCTCGGCCCTGGCTAGCCGTGTGGCCACGATGTTCGTGGCTTGGAACCGCAGGCTCTCGAGTTGGCTCGCGGTTAGGGGCCGTAGGTAGTGCATCTTTGGGAGTAAGGGCTTTCCGTACGTGGAGATAGTGCGGGATAGCGTCAGGGCGGTGAATCTAACGGCTAGTTGTAACTCTCCCATCTTCTTTAGGCCCGAGGGCTGTACAACGAGTAGGGGATACGATTGTGTGTAGGCTCGGTCGGCCTCTAAGGTCGAGAGCCTTATGCGCACCTTTCCGATCCTAGAATCTCGTGCTGAGCTGGCGCCACCCGGTTTTCCGCTTGCCAGCTGACAGTTGTCAAACACGCCTATCGTTATTACCGTGCAAGGATCATAAACCTCCCAGGTGTATTGCTCGTTCCATCTCGGGCTGAGGCTGTCCAAAGTCGTCCTCGTTCTCGCCCATTTTTGCCCGTACTTGGCCACGCAGTATACATCTGCGCTCCCTCGTCCGTCCTTCATCTTCGTCGGTATGAGCCCTCGAGCGCCAAGGATCCCGACTTCTAGAACCCCGACATGCGGGCCCCACAGCTGCTTCGCCGTCGGCCTTCGATCGCTTACGTACGAAGCGGACTCATCCAAGACGTGGTACCCGCCTTCGAGGCACGCCCTCAAGTGTATTCTGCCATGAGAGTTGCGCCCTAAATTCCCGAGGTTGTACCAACGAGAACTCACCGGCCTTTCGTCAAGCCTTTTGTCGAAAACAGATAGGGGCAGGCTTATACTTCCCAGGACTTCATCTTTGGAACGGTGGACTCGATCCTCGACGGTTATTACGAGATTTTCTTCGAACGGTTCGGACACAACAAACACTAAATCCTCGCTCCAAACAGGGTTGGGAGTTCGGTTCGGACACAACCCGGTTGTCCGAACCTGGCTACCGACACGGGCCTTTGCGAACGCCTCGGGCAAACGGGTCCTGTCGTTTGGGATCACGTCTTGCGCCTCGATGACGTCGACTCTTAGGTACCAAAGCTTCGGCGAGACGTAGACTTTCGAACGTATGCTGTGGAGGCCTTCTCCGTGAGCCGAAGCTGAGTCAGCGTGCCAAGAATAGGCGAAAGCCTCGTCGGCTTGAGTTCCCATCCAAATGGAGGCCATTATCTCACCTTGTCTGTCTCCCTCGAGTGGATACCATTGAGGAGCTAACGGGCTATCGGGTCGGACCCGGGTCGGGACCTTGTTCAAATCGAACAAAACCCGCCCGAGATGTTCGTCCAAGGTTGCATCTTTGTCCTTGAGGAAAATTTGAAGAACTGATGATTGGATGCTCTCTTTAGGGAAGGCGAACGCTTGGTTCCACTCTGGGTGATCTTTTCTCGAGCATTGTCTGGTTCTTCCTACGTAGTTCCCGAGCTTTACTTCGACGTAAGGATTGAGGCTGCTTGTAATGGTATTGGGTTGTAGATCTCTGGCCTTTATTACTCGAACGTAGAGATAAAACATCTGGTCGACGAGTCCTATCGAACTCGACGTTCTCTCACCTTTAGGCCATGGATTCGATTCTTTAACCATGAATTCAACGCCTTCACGATTAGCGCAATCATCGTTTTGCGACTTGTTAAGTCGATGGTGATGCATTGTTGTGTGGATAATCCCTTCAATCTTTTCACTTGGTTGCTGCGAAAGTCGATTCTTTTGAACCCGAGAAGCTGCTTCTGTTCTTGTTTCTATACCCTCCTTAACCAAATTCGCAGCTTCATGAACTTTATTACCACTGCTCGGATTAGTTTCTGGACAATTTTTACTACCGGGAAGTTGAGGTTTAGAACAATCTTGAAGCTCGCCAGGCGTTTTCGCCGTTTTTTCAGGCTCTGAAACGACGATCGGAAGGAAAGAACAAGAATCTGCAGAAGTATTAGGCTCGGACTCTTTCGAAACATAGATTTTAAGCCCAATCTCGCCTCGTACGAAGGAAAGGAACGACTTCTTCTCCAGTTGAAAGCACTGATAAACTTCGTCCCCTTTGCTCACGACATTCGAGCAGCATATTCTTACCCTTCCGAGAAAACTTTTTCGACCAGGGACTAAGCTTCGCTCGTTATAGACGGATACTTCAATGAGTCGATGGTTGTAGTTTTTCTTCGGGTCGAAATCAAAGTAGAGCTTATGATTCCAGACGGGGTTGAGGTTCTTCGGGATGGATTTGGTCCGACTGAGTTGGTTATCGAAATCGACTTCTACGTATGGACTTGACGATCCTTCTCCATCTTTCGGCATTAGGTCATGTGCTTCTATAACTTCTATTACCAGCTTCATTTTTTTTTATTTTTTTTTGGATCATCAGCCTCATGTGCATCTATGGCTTCGTGTAAGAATAAGATGCATCTTAACAGTATTATGAAGCATAAAGGTTTTAAATATGTTCTAAGAAAGGAATTGTTTGCTCTATGGAAGAAATGGAGGGAAGGTATAAACTTTGTGCTAAAGTTGTAGAACTATTTTTATTTTAAATATTTGATATGTTGTGCTCGTGTTTGTGTAGATACAGAGGTTTATTCTTTGGACACAAAAAGGAACTTGCAAAAAGTGTTCCGTGAAATAAGAAAATTTTTGAGTACGATCTTCAAACTAGTGAACAATGGGGAAGAATGCCCGAAGGTGGATTGTTTGTTCTTTATTCCTTTCTAATATTTAATTATCTTTATTTTTATTAATGAAATCAGTTCCTTACAGAAATAAATGAAACATTATTTCTATTTTTTTTTCGACAGATTCTACACAAGATAATTGTAATCTCCACCTTCGATTTAGTACGATTTGAATCGATCTCGAACTCCACAATCGATTATTGGACAACACTGACTTTCAATGGAGTTTTTCGATCCCAAGGTCCGTGCTTTTCGTCGTAAGTCCATACAGATTGCAATAGCTAGGCGAGCAAATGGATGTAAACTCACGATCTTCTCAATGAAATTATTGCGTCTCGACCACCTAGGCAATCCTTACTGGACAATAATTTTCTACTTTTTTTTTTTAGGAAAATGATAATTTAATTCCACAATATCAATTGCACAAAATATTGCAATGAAATTAATAAGCAAAATTGTTGAAGAACACAAAGCAACGATAAAAAATATGGATAAACTAGTATCAACAATTATAATTCCTTCTTCAAATAATATTATCGATTGAAATCCCTTCTTCAAGCACTTTTGATATTATTACTTCTTCAAGTACTTTTGATATTATTCAATCAATATCCATAACTCAATTATTTGAATCAGTGATGCCAGCACGATGTCCATTTCTCATATCTATTTTATAAGATAATTGTAAACTCTTATTAAAAAAACAATACTCTCATACGAGATAAAGAAACTCTCATACGAGAGAAAAAAACTCTTATACGAGAGAACAAAATATAGAATATATAACAAGAAAATTGTTAAAGAGAATTAAAAAAATGATGAATGCTCCAATCAGATCCGCCGGCGACCATGGTGGCAGCAGATATGTGGCCGCCGACAAAAAAAAAAATAAATTAGAATTTTTTATTTAGAGAGGATTTTTAGGGGAGGATTTTGAGGATAACACTTTCTTCTTAGATTGAGTATTTTGATGTCTTCACCACTATTGTAATTTGTCCACTTCTTCATTACAATATGCAGCATGGTTCAGAGAAAATAAATGAAGTTTCCCTATATATAATTTTCGAACAATCTATGGTGCTCAAACAATTGACTAAAAAAAAATTAATACATATTTGTAACTCTCAATCGCTGAACACTAAGGGCCACATTCCATCTGCTAAACAATTGAACCGTCTTCATGATAATATTCTCTTACCTGTCGAGATTGAAGCCCAAGAGCTTCCCAAGCGAGAAGCCTCCCGAGCGAGGTATTTCCCGAGCAAGAAGAAGTCAGAGGAGAAGCCTTCCGAGAGAGAAGAGCTTCCTGAGAAAGAAGAGTTTTCCGAGCAGAAAGGATGGTCTTCCCGAGGAAGCCTGGAGTGACTTCCCGAGAAGGCTCTGCTGAGAAGAATATGAGATGTCCAAAGGACGGTTACGGAAGACAAAGGACGGTTACGGAAGAGATAAGGACATCAGTTAATGGGAAGAAACTGCAAAGAAAGTGGGAAGAAACTGTCAAAGAATCTGCCAAGGAAGTGAGACGAAACTGCCAAGGAAGTTAGTGGGTAGAAACTATTTTTAGTAGTATAAAATCGTTCCTATGTATCTCTATGATATATCTCTCGAAATATTTTGTAAGCAAGAAAGTTTTTCAGTAATATAAAGTTCTTCTCTGATAAATTCTCTTGTATTCCCGGAATCCCCTGCAAATTTCCTTCCGAAAACAACTTTCTGATCCAGGAAGACCCAACAAAGGATATCACAACAAGCCTTAAAAACATCAAATTGGTATCAGAGCCGATGGCAACGATGGCGAAAATGGGAGTTAACGGTGGCCAAATGCCCGTACCGAAACTCACCAAATCCAATTACGAGAATTGGAGCATCAAGGTGAAAGCGCTGCTCGGATCTCAAGACACATGGGAAGTCGCTGAGAACGGACATATCGAGCTGGAAAGCACGGCCGGATACTCGACAGTGCAGATGAAGGCATTGAGGGATTCCTGAAAACAAGATAAAACTGCACTTTACATCATCTATCAATCCCTAGATGAGGCCGGTTTCGAGAAGATAGCCGAGGCTACAACATCGAAGGTTGCGTGGGATACGTTGGAAGCAGCCTACAAAGGTGCCGACCGAGTGAAGCAGGTTCGACTGCAAACCCTTCGAGGTGAACTCAAAATGACGAAGATGAAAGAAGGCGAGAGTGTCTCCGAGTACATCACTCGGATTCAAACAGTTGCGAATCAACTGAAGAGAAATGGAGAAGCCTTGACTGATGCCCGTATCGTTGAGAAGATCCTGAGATCTCTAACGAATGATTTCGAGAACGTGGTGTGCGCGATAGAAGAATCCAAGGATCTCGAGAAGATGACGGTTGATGAGCTCTCAGGCTCGCTGGAAGCGTACGAGCAGCGTAAGAGAAAGAAGAAGCAGGACACTCTGAAAGAGGCCCTGCAAGCAAAATTGTCCGTGGAAGAGGACAAGGCATCAGGAAATCAGAATCGTGGAAGAGGACGCGGCCGAAGCGGAAGAAGTTCCGCACGCGGTGGAGGACGCGGAAGAGGAAACCAGAACGACGGAGAAGGACCTACAGACCAACAAAGTTGGAGAGGTCGTGGCCGAGGAAGAGGCCGAGGCGGACGCTCGAATCGACCGAATGTCGATTGCTACAACTGCGGAAAGCATGGACACTATGCTAGAGATTGCTGGGGAGAAAAGAAAGTGCAAGAAAATGCAAATTTTGTTGCGCAAGAAGAGCCGAAGAACGAGGGAGTTCTTCTAATAACGTTCAAGGATAAATACCAGACCAACGAGAAGGTGTGGTACCTCGACACGGACGCCAGCAATCACATGAGTGGTCACAAACATTTCTTCAAGGAGCTGAAGGAAGTCAAAGAAGGGTACGTTTCTTTTGGAGATGACTCAAAAGTGAGAGTAAAAGGACGAGGGAATGTGTGTTTCTCTCGGGATAACGGAAGAGAAGGACTGGTCGAGGACGTTTACTTCGTTCCTGATATGAAGACCAACATTCTGAGCATGGGACAACTCTTGGAAAGAGGGTGCTCAGTCATCATGAAGATCGGACGATGCAGCTGAGAAGCAAAAGCGGCCAGCTGATCGCGCATGTTGAGATGGCGAAGAATCAAATGTTCAAACTCAACATTGACACCATACAAGAGAAAGCTTGCAAGTTGACCTGGAAGACAAGGATCATTTGTGGCATCTTCGCTTCGGACATCTAAGCTACGGAAGCTTGAAAGAGATGGCGAGCAAAGAAATGGTGCATGGGCTTCCAAAGATGGTTGGAAGCCAGAGAATGTGTGAAGGCTGTGTTCTCGGGAAACAGCCGAGGACGTCATTTCAGAAGAAAGCGGATTTCCGAGCAGAGAATACTCTGGAGCTAGTTCACACTGATATATGTGGACCGATTACACCCAATTCGTTCAGCGGAAAGAGGTATTTTATTACTTTCATAGATGATTTCTCGAGAAAAACCTGGGTGTACTTTCTGAAGGAGAAATCTGAGGCTCTCGAGACGTTCAAGAAGTTCAAAACGATGGTCGAGAAGGCAACAAAGTCGAGCGTCATAGCTGTCCGATCGGACAGAGGCGGCGAGTACATATCTGGAGAATTCACAAAATTCTGTGAAGAGCACGGAATCAGGAGGTTCCTAACGGCACCATATACGCCACAACAGAACGGAGTGGCCGAACGAAAGAATCGAACCGTTCTCGACATGGTTCGATCAATGCTGAAAAGCAAGGAGATGCCGAAGGAATTCTGGGCAGAAGCCGTACAATGTGCCATCTACATACAGAATTGATGCCCCCACAGCAAGCTCGGGGATCGAACACCGCAGGAGCTATGTAATGGAAAGAAGCCGACCGTCTCACATATGAAAGTGTTTGGAAGTGTGGCATATGCTCATGTGCCAGACCAAAGAAGGACGAAGCTTGAAGACAAAAGCAAGAAGCTTGTATTCCTCGGATATGATGAGAAGACGAAGGCCTACAAATTATACGACCCTCTGTAAAAGAAGATGATCGTTAGTAGAGACGTCCGGGTAGACGAAGGGAGTTCCTGGAATTGGAAAGAAGAAGAGACGGAAGAGCAAGGAGAACCGCTGAGTCTTCTTCCAAAGCTCGGGAAAATCCCGACTGAAGAAACTGCCGAGGCTGGAGAACCGAGACAATGCAAGAATGCGAAGTCTACAAGATCTGTACGACTCGACGGAAGAGGTTCACCTTGTTTGTCTGATGGCGGATTCCGAAGAAATCACATTTGAAGAAGCGTTCCAAGACAAGAAGTGGAAGGCTGCGATGGACGAAGAGATCAAGTCCATCGAGAAGAACAAAACGTGGGAGTTGATGGAACTTTCGAATGGGCATAAACCCATCGGAGTAAAATGAGTTTACACGAAGAAGACAAATGCCGAGGGATTCATCGAACGATATAAAGCAAGGCTGGTGGCGAAAGGCTACTAACAACGTGCTGGAATCGATTATGACGAAGTCTTCGCTCCTGTTGCGAGAATGGAAACCATCAGGCTGCTGTTGGCACAAACTGCTCAATTCGGATGGACTATCTTCCAGATGGATGTTAAATCCGCATTCCTGAACGGAGAGCTCGAGGAAGAAGTCTATGTAGAACGACCTCCTGGCTACTCGAGAAGAGGAGAAGAAGAGAAGGTGCTTGTTAATGTTGCGCTGTCAACATTGGCAATGTTAGGAGAACATTCTAGTCAACATTTATTGGCAGAGAATGTCTTCTCTCACTCTAGTTTTATCTTTCATACCCAAAACGTGTTTAAACCGTGTCCAGGCTATTTTTAGTGTTTTACAGGACTCAGAAGTAACTCAGGACGAGTGAGGATCATGGAGATAAGCTGGAACGAGTCTTAGGATGGAACATACTAAATATAGGATGCTTGGAGCACAAGATGGAGATCAAGTCTTTGGAGCTTACCAAGTCAGTCCCTAACGGTCACTAACGGACCAAGTCTACTTAGTGGATGTTAGTGAACGTTGCGGGACGATACCAAGTCCATTTGTGGAGTGCTGCCCAAGTTGAAGAAGTATTTAAGGGCGGAGAACTTGTGACAACAAGTACGACGATCGTGACGACTACAGAGAGAAGAAGATTAAGAGCGATCATGAGAGTTGTCTTTTAGCCTAGTGTTTTCTGTTTTGCAAAAGTCGAAAGACTTTGTAGGTTTGCAGAATCGAAAGATTCGTAGTTTTTCTAGGCTTGTTTTTACTATCTTTTTTGATAGTTGTTTTGCCATCCATTGCTATAGTGGAATTTCGCCTTGAGGCACGCAGCAAGTTATTCTGACTTGCTGCAAAATTTACATCTCGGAGTCTTTAGTTTTTCGTTATCAGAACTAAGTTTTCCGCTGTGCGCTTGTGAGTTAGTGTGAGTGTCTGCTCAACATTTAACCCAACATTTAGTTACAACTTAGTCTTTCCATATCCATAAAGAGAGGGACCGCCTTCAGAGTGGTATCAGAGCCTTCGCTTGACGTTACTAAGCGTTTAAAATCCTTATAATGGATATAACGAGCTCAAACTACATTGGAAAAGTGCCGGTGTTAGACGGCTCCAACTATGCGTTTTGGAAAGTGCGTGTGCGCCAATGCATCAAGTCCATCGATGTGCGAGCATGGGAAGCTGTTATCGATGGATACACTCCACCTCGTAACCCTCCAGATGCTGATGGCGAAGTCGTTGACAAGCCGGTGGCAGAATGGACCGTGGCAGAAAGGAATGCGGCCGAGTTCAACGACAAAGCCTTGAATGCTATTTTCTCATCGGTTGATATTTTTATGTTCAAGATTATTCAGAATTGCACGACGGCAAACAACGCATGGGATCTTCTTCAAAGGTACTGCGAAGGTGATGCTAGCGTGAAGGAAACCAAGCTTCGGTACCTTCTCAATCAGTTTGAAAATCTCAGAATGAAGGAAGACGAAGATGTCACCACCTACTTTGGAAAGATTCTCACAATTTCGAGCGAGTGTGCTAATCTTGGAGATCCGATATCAAATAAGGTACTTGTATCTAAAGCTTTACGTACACTTACTGAAAAATTTAATGTGAAGGTAGCGGCCGTCGAGGAAGCACACAATCTGAGCACGCTAGACTTCAATACCTTGATGAACATTATGAAGAATTATGAGACGAATCTCGAAGTTCAAAAGAAAGCATCTCGCGGAAAAAACCTAGCACTAGTGGGTCAGCCCTCCAATGTTCAAAATGAGGATGATTCGGATTTTGAGGAGGATGCGGCTTTGCTGGTGAAAAAATTCAAGAAGTTCTACAAGAAGAAGAACGTGGAGTCGAATGTTGGACAAAATATTGGCCCAACATTCCGTAAGAGCCAAAGTTCGAAAGAGCCGATGTCTGCTCCACCTTTCTTCAAACGCAAATCTGATGTAAAGAAGAAGAACTTCAACTGGGAGTCTGTCAGATGCTATGAATGTCAAGGTTGGGGTCACTTTGCCAACGAATGTGCCAACACACTTCGCAAGCATGGGAAAGCTATGTGGATCGATCTTTCCGACGATGAAGTTGTAGAACCGAGTCCTAAGGAGTCCAGGAAGTCTTCAGTAACTATTCAATCCTTCTCTGACAACGAAGATGAAGAAGATCTACAAATCGGCTTCACTGTGGTAACAGATGTTGAGCCAACATTGGACTCATCATCTGAGAAACATATAATTTTTGATTATGATGATTCAAACAGTTTTGATGTGAATTCTAGTTCTGACAATGCAGAATTAGATATGAATGTTTTTGCTGAAGGTCAAATCAATGAAGCCGTCAAGAAGTTTACCGCTCTATATGAAAAGGAAAAGCTAAAGAATGCGGAACTCAAAGCTGAAATGAAAATACAGACTGAGGAGAACTTGAAGAACGTAGAAATGATTGAAAGCTTACTGGATGGAATGAACAAAATGGAGGCCGTATTAACACGAAAGGACAAGGAGATAGACAAGCTTCAAAAGCAAGTCGACGAAGCAGACGTGACTTTCACAAAATTAAACAAGGGTAAATCCACCCTTGAAGAGGTATTATCGTTAAGTGTCTTTGATAAGCACGGTCTAGGATATAGTGCTGAGCCTTCTAATGATGTGAATGAATCTGCTATGCATGAGAGACCTAAGATTGTTTTTGTTAAGGAGAAAACCGAGCATGTTGATAGTAGTGAGCCTTTAGTTGTTAAAAAGAGTTCTAAGCATGCTGCCTCTAAATCAAAGGATAAACAGTTTAAATGTGATCACTGTATGCTGCCTGGCCATATTAAACCATACTGTTGGAAATTGAAGGGGAAGATGTCTGTAACGAAATCAATGTTGAGTGATATGTCCTCCAACATTCCTGTCAACATTGAGAAATCAGAGTTGAGAGAAGTGTATGGAGAATGTTCAGCTGACTCACCTTCAAATTCTGACAGTTCAAAAGTAGTTTTACTTACTAAGAAAGTTTGGGTACAAAAATCCGTTCATAAATGCCAAGTCGTATATACCTCGTTGCTAGCTAACGTTACAGGATCTTGGTACTTCGATAGCGGGTGTTCCCGACATATGACTGGTACCAAACAGTATCTAAGTGATTACACACCATTGAAAAGTGGTTCTGTGACATTCGGAGGAGGTGCTAAAGGAAAGATTCTTGGACAAGGCAGATTGAACGTGCCCAACTTTCCAAAGCTAAGCAAAGTCCTTCACGTAGACGGTTTTGTGGCAAATCTTATTAGCATTAGTCAGCTTTGCGATGACAATCTTGAGGTAAGATTTAATAAAGAATGTTGTGAAGTCTTTAACAGAAATCGTGTTCGAGTTATGGCAGGTAAGAGGTCGAGTGACAATTGCTATCTAGTCGGCGACAAATCGGGTTCGAAGGATATGTGCCAACTCTCTAAAGCCGAAGACGATGTGATACTTTGGCATTTCAAATTAGGCCATGTCAACTACAGAACCTTGGAGCAACTTATCAAACACGACGCGATTAGAGGCATTCCGAAGCTTAAGGAATTTGGTAAGGTAGTGTGTGAGTCGTGCTTGAAGGGTAAGCAAGCACATGTTAGCCATAATATTGACCAACATCCTACCGAACATTTTAAGACTGCCCATTGTTTTCAGCTTATTCATATGGATTTGATGGGTCCGATGGAAGTAGATAGCCTTGGTGGTAGGAAATATGCTTATGTGCTCGTTGATGATTATTCTAGATATGCATGGATATTTTTTCTTAGGGAAAAATCTGAATCGTTTGATTTCTTTAAAAAATACTGTGCCATGATTAAGAATAATTTTAGTGCTTCAATTTTTCGCATTAGGTCTGATCATGGTAGGGAGTTTGAAAATCAATTGTTCGATGAATTCTGTGATAAGAAAGGTATTATGCATGAGTATTCTTCTCCTAAGACACCCCAACAAAATGGGGTGGCCGAAAGAAAGAATAGGACCTTACAAGAAATGGCTCGTGTTATGTTGCAATCTAGGAGCATTTCTAAGCGTTTTTGGGCTGAAGCATTGCATACCGCATGTCATATATCTAATCGTGTGTTCTTTCGTCATGGTACTAAGAAAACGTCGTATGAGTTGTTAAATGGGAAGAAGCCTACGGTCAAGTATTTTCATGTTTTTGGATGCTATTGTTACATGTTGAATGATCGTGAATACTTGACTAAGTTTGATTCTAAGAGTGATAAATGCATATTTTTAGGATATTCTTCTAATAGCCGTGCATATCGTGTGTATAATTTGCGTGTCAAATCTGTTCAAGAGTCAATTAATATTGTGTTTGATGATGCTACTGATCTTAGAAGAGTTCCTCCACAAGTCGATATTTCAGATGTTGTCCAAGCTGTTGATGAAACAGAGGAGACTGGAGAGGAAGATGTTGAGCCAACATCTGACCCAACATCACCGTATGAGCAGAATGATGAGAACGAACCGAGCGAAGTTCGAAGAGATCCCCCAGCTAAGATTCAAAAGGATCATCCTACAGACTTAATTATTGGAAACGTGAATGAAGGTAGGAAGACTAGAGACAAGCCGCGCAAAGACTACAAGTCGATGGTAAGAAACGTATGCATGAATACGGTATACGCTGAGGTACGTTTTAATTGTTTTGTTTCTGAGATGGAACCCAAGAATGTCCTTGAAGCACTTAAGGATAATTTTTGGATAAATGCCATGCAAGAGGAACTCTTGCAATTTGAGAAAAACCAAGTATGGACTTTGGTTCCTCGACCGAAAGACATTAATGTCATAGGTACGAAGTGGATCTTTAAGAATAAATCTGATGAACTTGGTAGAGTTGTAAGGAACAAAGCACGTTTGGTAGCCCAAGGTTATACTCAAGTCGAGGGTGTAGATTTTGATGAGACGTTTGCTCCCGTGGCTAGGTTAGAATCGATTAGGTTATTGTTAGCTATTGCATGTTGGATTAACATTACATTACACCAAATGGATGTTAAAGGTGCATTTTTGAATGGATATATCGATAAAGAAATCTATGTTGAACAGCCTAAGGGATTTGAAGATCCGCATTATCCTAACCATGTTTATAAGTTGCAGAAAGCACTCTATGGATTGAAGCAAGCCCCTCGAGCTTGGTATGGTAGGTTAACCACGTTTTTACTTGAGTTTGGCTTCGTACGAGGTGAGGCCGATCGCACACTCTTTGTAAAAAGAGTTGGTATGGATATTTTAATTGCTCAAATTTATGTAGATGATATAGTATTTGGCTCGAGTTCTCAATCTATGTTGAATCAGTTTGTGCATGCTATGAACTCCACTTTTGAAATGAGCATGATTGGGGAACTAACCTTTTTCTTAGGACTGCAAATTAAGCAAAGCAGTAATGGCATCTTTATTTCACAGGAGAAATACGCTAAGAATACAGTGAAGAAGTTCGGGTTGGACACGGCTAAGGTAATGAAAACTCCCATGGGGTCTTCTCAAAAGGTAAGTAAAGATAATGTTGGAGAGGATGTTGACCCAACATTATATCGATCCATGATAGGCAGTTTGTTATACCTTTCAGCAAGTAGACCCGACATTATGTATAGCGTTTGTGTTTGTGCTAGATATCAATCTGAGCCTAAAGTTTCCCACCTTAATGCTGTTAAACGAATTCTACGTTATGTGAGTGGTTCGTGTAGCCTAGGACTATGGTACTCCAAAGAGACTAACATGAATCTTGTAGGCTATAGCGATGCTGATTGGGCAGGCGATGAGGATGATCGCAAGAGCACAAGTGGCGGCTGTTTCTTTTTTAGGTAATAATCTAGTGGCTTGGTATAGTAAAAAAGCAGAATTGTGTGTCTTTATCTACTGCTGAGTCTGAATATGTTGCTGCGGGTAGTTGCTGTACGCAATTAATGTGGTTAAATAGCATGTTGTGTGACTATGGGTTAGAGTGCGAATCTGTTCTCATGTATTGTGATAACCTTAGTGCCATCAACATATCTAGGAACCCTATCCAGCATTCACGTACTAAGCATATAGATATTAGGCATCATTTTCTGAGAGATATGGTAGAGAAAGAATTAGTTTGCATTGAGCATATAGACACGAAACATCAGTTAGCTGACATATTTACGAAAGCATTGGATTCTGAAAGGTTTTCGGACCTGAAGAAATCCATAGGTTTGCATCAGTCTGTCTGAATGTTGGTCCAACATTTGGATCAACATAGCATATGTCAAACTTGATCGTTACTGCTTTACTGTTTGATTTAATATTTTCTCTCTGGTATTCTGTGAAATGACTCGACCCACCTTAACCATTTTCTGAAATGACCCGATCCCATGCAGAAAGCAGGCTCATAAATCTTTTTTAAGAAAGGTTTTGGTAATAAGAATCCCTAGGTACACGGCATTCGCGGTGACGATGTATTCTTGGTGACAAAAAGCCAAACCTTGATGTTTAGGTAATAAGGGCAGTGCAAAATAATACAGAATCAATATCTAAGGTGAAAGGGCAGAAAATGAAAGAAAAATTGAGTTGAGGGAGTCGAGCAGAAAAGTCTAAGAATCCTGAGTTAGAATGTTGAGTCAAATGTTGGGGCAACATGTGACTGTCAGATTGATATTGCTATATTTATGTGCTTTCGTTGATTAGTGTTTGTTTTCTATACTGCATGTGGTAGTCACGTATGTCTAGTTTAGATATCTCTCAGAATTGCATTAGAATTCCTCAAAGAACAGCCTGTTACATTTGTCTCTAGTGCTCATCATCAACGCTCAAACGGTTAGTATCTCTTGTGCCTTCTATGGTTTTGACTTGGTAATTTTTTGGTTGAATCATGGTCTGATTTATCCCTATATTTTCGTATGACCTATTCCTCCATTTACTTTGAATGTGCTCTATGCTGAGTTAAACAATTTATGGCATAATTCGAATTTACCCTATTATTTGCCTAAATTATTTTTTCAACGGTTATTTGTTCACTCACCCATGATTTGACATTTCGATAAGTAACCGTTAAGAGAGGGGGGAAGTGGGCATATGCAGTTACTTGGCATGATCTTTATTTTTATCTCCCTTATTTATCTCCTCATTTATCTCCCTTATTCACTCTTCCTCATTCACAAACCCTAAAAGCATTTCTGAAAAGTTCCTTTCTGCTTTGAATTGTTTCGATATAAGTTGGGTTGCATCTACTCTGTTTCTCACATCTATTACTCAAGCTTACTTTCAGATTTCACTATGTCAAACTCTCCTAACCGTGATGAGATGCAGAATGTTGACCCAACATCTGGCGAGATCATCTATGATGCAGTTCCTCTTCAATCCATTCCGGCGATGTTTGATGCTCCAATTTCGTCACCCCCAACTCACGATGAGACACCAGTGCAACCAAGAGACCCAACTGAGGAAATGCCGAACCCTAACATCACAAATGTTGCTGTACCAGTACCTGAAGTTTCAATCGACGAGGAATTCGTTGAAGATGTTCATGCCTCGTTAAAGGAGATCGTGCCTGAAAAAGTCTCTACCAGTGCTGCAAAGAAAGCTCAAAAAATCTCCAAGAAAGCTTCAGTAGGGTCTTCCTCAAAGGCCGATGCTGTTCCAAAAAGACGAAGGAGCAATAGGGTCAGACGAGCTATGAACCCAACCTCAAACTCTGACGACCCAATCGTTCTCTCCAGTGACTCCAATGACACAATCGAGAACTCAACAAACTTCGACAGTGTCAACTCAATGAGCTCCGACAAAGACGATCGCAATTTAGGGGGAGAGACACATCTGTCAGAGTCTACAACTCTAAGCGTCCCTGAAACCCCCAAAAGCGATGACGAAGATGATGTCGACCTCACTGAGACCCTTGCTGCTTGGAAGAATAGACTGAAGAAGAAAGCAGGGAAGAGGCCAATGCAGTCTAACAAAGCACCCTCCAAGCGTCAGCGAACAGAGGAGGCGCCAAGATCAACGGCTAGTCTCCAGTCCTCCTCCCCAATTCAATCCAGAAGTGAAGATGCTGAGCAAGATGTTGACCCAACATCTGACTCAGATTGGGAGGATCCTTTGCCAAGGGGGAGGTTTTATGCGTCTGTTAATGAAGAGCTGTGGCCATATTTTGCTAATAGGATGTTACGCATAGAAAGGACAGTCGACTTGGTGAGTTTCCGCAGATACGGGGTCATGGAGTTCTTAGAATCCCGAAGCTTTGACAAGGCTGTCACGATGTTTGGGACCTACTGTGACACAGTGGTCCGCGAGGTATTTGCTAACCTTACTCCTAGCCTTAATGATCCTAGCTCTAGAAAGTATGGGAAGGTTTATGTTAGGGGGAGGTTATATGATTTTTCTGCTAGAGATATTAATGAGTTTTTGGGGACACCGAATGTGGAAATGGGGCAAGTTTATGATAATGATGAGGTTGTAAGTTTTCTGACGGGGGGTAGAATTAAGGAATGGGATGGAAATTTCTCGATCAGTTTCTTGACGTCTCTTTACTCGGTGCTATTTAAAGTCAGTGTGTTTAATTGGTGGCCTACGGCCAATGATTCACGAGTTGCGGAGAGTATGGCTCATATTCTGTACGCACTTGGGAAAAATCTCCCGCTGAATTTAGGAGAGTTAGTACTACAGCAGTTAGCTAGAGAGGCTGGGAAAATAGGAAAGGGCATTCTGCCGTTCCCTTCTTTAATCTATGGAATGCTGGTTCGAGGAGGTTTTAGGCCAACGCGAAGGGATCAGGTGGTAACAATCAAGTTCCCATATGCCATCTCTCAAATGCACCTGGCCGGACAAAACAAGGTTGTCGATCTGCCGTGGAAAGCTCAAGCTCAGGAGGCTGAGCAGAATGTTGAGCAAAATGTTGCCTCCACATCTGCTCCACAATCAAGCTTAGACCGCCAAATTCAGTGCCTCGAGGATACAATTGCGTTCCTAACTTCCCAATTGTCAACACTCAAGGACTTACGTTCTTCCCAAATAGGGGGAGAAAGGACAGAAGTTGTGGACGAAGTGGCGGAGCAAGAAGAGGAGCGTGCGGAGCAAGAGGAAGCTCGAACTGATGGAAGAGAAGGCGAGCAAACAGGGGGAGATGCTAGGGAAGCTGGAGCTAACGAGGAAGAGGCAGATGACTCGATTGAGAGTCTACGCATTTAGACTTTGATCTAAATGAGTTTCGCATGCGTACTTTTGTGTGCTTTTGTTGCTCATGTGCATGCGTGCCTGCCTAACTGACTGTTTGTGTTTGTTATGCTATGGACCAGTTTTATTTTTTGCAGATGTTTGAATTTCAGACCTCCTTGTGGCGTGTACTAATATTTAGTACTTTTGAGTAGTTTGATCGCTATTCTATATTAGGTTTACTCTAACCATTTTTTCCTTCTTGTTTATGGTTGAGTAGATCTGGCCTTTAGGGGGAGTTTCACTACGACCAACTTCTGCTTTGGTTTTGGGAAGAAAGATAAAAAGGGGGAGATTGTTAATGTTGCGCTGTCAACATTGGCAATGTTAGGAGAACATTCTAGTCAACATTTATTGGCAGAGAATGTCTTCTCTCACTCTAGTTTTATCTTTCATACCCAAAACGTGTTTAAACCGTGTCCAGGCTATTTTTAGTGTTTTACAGGACTCAGAAGTAACTCAGGACGAGTGAGGATCATGGAGATAAGCTGGAACGAGTCTTAGGATGGAACATACTAAATATAGGATGCTTGGAGCACAAGATGGAGATCAAGTCTTTGGAGCTTACCAAGTCAGTCCCTAACGGTCACTAACGGACCAAGTCTACTTAGTGGATGTTAGTGAACGTTGCGGGACGATACCAAGTCCATTTGTGGAGTGCTGCCCAAGTTGAAGAAGTATTTAAGGGCGGAGAACTTGTGACAACAAGTACGACGATCGTGACGACTACAGAGAGAAGAAGATTAAGAGCGATCATGAGAGTTGTCTTTTAGCCTAGTGTTTTCTGTTTTGCAAAAGTCGAAAGACTTTGTAGGTTTGCAGAATCGAAAGATTCGTAGTTTTTCTAGGCTTGTTTTTACTATCTTTTTTGATAGTTGTTTTGCCATCCATTGCTATAGTGGAATTTCGCCTTGAGGCACGCAGCAAGTTATTCTGACTTGCTGCAAAATTTACATCTCGGAGTCTTTAGTTTTTCGTTATCAGAACTAAGTTTTCCGCTGTGCGCTTGTGAGTTAGTGTGAGTGTCTGCTCAACATTTAACCCAACATTTAGTTACAACTTAGTCTTTCCATATCCATAAAGAGAGGGACCGCCTTCAGTGCTGAAGCTGAGAAAGGCGCTCTATGGGCTGAAGTACTTGACCTGCACGAGGCCGGATATCACATACGCTATCGGGGTCGTGAGTCGCTTCATGGAAGAACCACGACAATCGCATCTCAAGGCGATTAAGAGAATACTCCGATACGTTCAAGGGACGAAGTCGCTCGGGCTCTTCTACCCAAGGACAAACGATGTGAAGTCGGTTGGCTATTCAGACAGTGATTGGTGCGGGGACGTTGATGACAGAAGAAGCACGAGCGGGTATGTCTTCTACCTTGGAAGCTCGTCGTTTACTTGGCTCTCGAAGAAGCAGCAAATCGTAACTCTGTCAACCTGCGAAGCCGAGAATGTAGCAGCGTCTTTGTGCATCATGCACGCAATATGGCTGAGGAACCTGCTGCTCGAGCTAAACGTCAAACAGGAGGAGCCAACCGAAATCCAAGTGGATAACAAGTCGGCAATCGAGCTAGCTAAGAATCCGGTGCATCATGAAAGAAGCAAGCACATCGATGCCCGATTTCACTTCATCCGAGAGCAGGTGAGGAAGGAAAACGTGAAGATGATTCACGTTCCAAGTCTGGACCAGGTCGCAGACATTTTCACGAAGCCGTTGCCGATTCCCATATTCGAGAATCTGAAGAATATGCTCGGGATGAAAGATTGGAATACCTTGAGCTTCAGGGAGGAATTTGTTGAGATTGAAGCCCAAGAGCGTCCCAAACAAGAAGCCTCCCGAGCAAGGTACTTCCCGCGCAAGAAGAAGTCAGAGGAGAAGCCTTCCGAGAGAGAAGAGCTTCCTGAGAAAGAAGAGTCTTCCCAGCAGAAAGGACGGTCTTCCCGAGGAAGCCTGTAAGTGACTTTCCGAGAAGGCTCTGCTGAGAAGAATATGAAATGTCCAAAGGACGGTTACGGAAGACAAAGGACGGTTACGGAAGAGATAAGGACAGCAGTTAATGGGAAGAAACTGCCAAGAAAGTGGGAAGAAACTGTCAAATAAACTGCCAAGGAAGTGGGATGAAACTGCCAAGGAAGTTAGTGGGTAGAAACTGTTTTTAGTAGTATAAAATCGTTCCTATGTATCTCTATGATATATCTCTCGAAATATTTTGTAAGCAAGAAAGTTTTTCAGTAATATAAAGTTCTTCTCCGATAAATTCTCTTGTATTCCCGGAATCTCCTGCAAATTCCCTTCCGAAAACAGCTTTCCGATCCAGAAAAACCCAACAAAGGGTATCACAACAAGCCTTAAAAACATCACTACCAACCAAAAGTTAATGCAATGTCAAGAAACATCCGACGAACAAATCAAACCATAAAAATAAAGAACACAACAAATAGCACTTTCTAAAAAAAAAGGAAAAATAATAAACATTAAAACAGAAGAGCAAAGCAGCATCACAGAAATTCAGTGTGAAAAGACAAGAAGCAAAAGTAATTCATTTAATGACAGTGAAAAAAATATATTACGATCACATCTGAATGCTGAGCACTCATTCCATAAGCAGCAATACAATCCATGGAGTCGTTTGTGCAGATTATCCAGTGTACTATATGCTATTTGGTGACAAGGATGAAAATATTAATGATCTTACCCAATGCTGTAAAATTCGCTAGGCGCTAGTCGGGCGCTCGGGGTGGGCCTAGCGCCTTGGCGGGTTCTAGGCGGAAATTAGTCGGTATACTTATCTTTTTATTATTTTTATCTTCCATTTATCAAATATGCTAATATTTTACCGGGTAAATTATGCTATACCCCCATGTGGATATACTGAAATGCACATTACTACTCTATGCTTTTTTTATTGCGTGAAACTCCCATGTGGTGATTAAAACTTAGCACCATACCCCCCGTGGTGTCTAAAACATAGCATTGTACCCCCAAATTAGGGGGTAAAAATGACAAGGAGCGCATTATTAAATAAACTACAAGGGTATTTTACGCTATTTACAAAACATAGGGGTTTTGATGTTTATTTTTTAAACCACGAGTTTTGATGTCTATTTACATGAAATATATCAAAATATTTAAAATAAATATCCAAATATTCCAAATAAATTATGTCAATCCCAATAATAAAATTCTGTATTAATTTTTTTTTTCCAAAAAAAATAAAAAATTTGGACCGCCTAGCCGATTAATCGGTTCAATCAATTAGGCGGCCGCCTAGACGATTTTCGCCGCGGGAGGGGGGCGCCTAGCCCGAGTTTTACAACAATGATCTTACCAATATATCCATGGATACTGAGTCCCCGAATAATTTTTGCAGTGTTTTATATATCTATATATATTTTCATCGATATCCATCAATCTTGTCATAAAGCGATAAAACTCAAAATGATCCCCAATGTTTACCCAATTGACCAAATTTGTCCCTCATATTTCGCCTTATGTTGTCGATTTTTGACCAATTTGATCATTCCGTCACGATAAACGTCAATTTAACGGAAATCTCACAAATGCCTCTCAATAAATCATGTCTTGATCGATAAAATTGAAATGATTACTGAAATTAGAGCACGAAACTAAAAATTTCTCCTCTAAATCCGAATATGAGCTCTAGATTATCTTCTTCGTCGAGCTTCATTGACAATAGAAGAAAACAGTTCGAACCCCCAAATCTTGCAAATATTTTAAAATTCGATCCATACATAATTTAGTATGGATCACGTGTGAATTGCCATTAAATTGACGTTTATCGTAACGGAAGGACCAAATTGGTCCAAAATCGATAACATTGGGGACAAAGTCCTTAGGATAAACATTGGGGTTTATTTTGGGTTTTATCCCTTCATATAAAACTAAAGTATCGATATCTCAACAAATAAAGATATTTTTAACCTTGCGGTGACCACCTTTTCTATCTCTCTTTAGATCATTTCCCACCATCTTGCTTTGTACTAGTTCTTGAGTCTATTTTCGAATGGAACAAAACCCTAATGTCTTTTGAAATTACAGTATATGTTTGCATGATATCTCAGCAAGAATTCTTTCGGCTTTAGAGAGCGAATATTTGGGAGCCAATGACGCAAACAATTGCAAATATAGCAGCTACGATGTTTGATTTAATTATCGAAATACATGATTACATAAAAAATTAAATTCTCTATGGCGTTATGAAAATAAAAAATATAAGCGTGCCCACAGTCGTGACGATCGGAGCATCGATGAATGGCGCATAAGAGCTCACCGCTCCGGCATCGAAATTTGGTCAGCCTGACCCTTCTCCTGCAGGTTAATACATGTCTAAATGTTATATAGTGTTGTATAACACGTTTAATTCATAACATATTTGTGTAACAAACATAATTAAATATAACACTTATTTTAGGCTAAGATAATTGCCTCAATTGAGGATTTGCATTGGTATGAATTATATAAAGAGAGTACAAAGAAATCATTATCTACGGAAATACAATAACGACCAAATATAAAAAGATATATCAAGATTTGATATCAGACGGCCATTTTTAACGAGCTCACGAACAAAGTGACAATCAATGTCAATGTGTTTTGCCCTCTTATGCGATATCGGATTCTGAGTTAGGAATAAAGCACTCTTGTTGTCACTGAGTAAAATCGGCGGTGAAGAAGGAAGTGCATGCAAATCACGAAGCACATTACAAACCCATATGAACTCAGCAGATGTATTCGCGAGGGCTCGATACTCTGATTCGCAGCTAGAACGAGACACCGTTGGTTTCTTTTTGGCACTCCATGAGACAAGGTTGGGCCCAAGAAAAAGAGCATAGCTATAAGTTGATAGTTTAGTGTCTAGGCAGCGTGCCCAATCAGCGTCTGAGTATCCAAGCAAGGAAGAAAATCCTGGTGTGAAGGACAACCCATAACCGAGTGTACACTTAACATACTGAATGATACGTTTGACAGCCTGAAAATGATCAGTAGTAGGGCATTGTTAAAATGGCTAAATGTATTGACAAAATAAGCTATATCTGGGCGAGTGATGGTCAAATACTGTAATGCCCGACCAAGGATCTATATACCGTAGCATTCGGGAAATCAATCTTTGCATCAGTAAAGTTGGCACCCGGAGCAAGTGGTGTGGAGATGGGTTTAGAATCGAGAAGATCCGCACGAACCAGGATGTCATGAGCATACTTTGACTGACTTAAGAAGAGGCCGGATGAGGGATATGAAACTTCCAACCCAAGAAAATATTCAAGATTCCCAAGATCCTTTATGGCAAACTCATTTCGAAGGCGAGACAACAATTTTAGTAAAGCAGGGGTATTGTTGCTAGTTACAATGATGTCATCAACATACACAAGCGGATAAATGAGAATATCCTCTCGTCGAAAAATGAAGAGAGAAGTATCAGCAGTGCTGCATAGGAAACCAAGATGAAGTAGGAAAGCGCGAAAGCATTGATACCATGCGAGAGGGGCCTGTCTAAGTCCATAGCAAGCCTTCTTAAGCCAACAAACATAGTCAGAGTGTAGTGGATCGTTAAACCCCGGTGGTTGTTCCAAGAAGACAGGTTTGTCGAGAAATCCATTGAGAAAGGCATTCTTGACGTCTAGTTGGTGGAGCGGCCAAGAATGCATGATGGCAAGGGATAATATGATGCGAACTGCCGAACCCTTGACCACAAGGCTGAAGGTGTGAGTGAAATCAAACCCAGGAATTTGGCCGAAACCCTGAGCGACGGGCCGAGCTTTATAACGGTCAAGTGAGCCATTAGCAAGAAATTTTGTGCAATATACCCACTTCAATCCAACAATATTTGTGTTCGAAGGTCGTGAGACAAGATCACATGTGTTGTTGGAACGTAACGCCTCCATTTCTTCATTCATTGCCTGGACCCAATGAGAATGTTTAAGAGCTGACTTGATCCCCTTAGACTCGGAGAGGGCTGTAAGAGCAGAATATAAAGAATGAGACTCAACAAGAACGACGTCGGCGGGATACCGAGGTTTGAAAATACCCGATTGAGCTCGGGTTTGCATGGCATGGGTGCGTAAGGGCACTATAGGCTGCGTGGGTGTAGGGTTTGGAGGTGACAGTGAAGGAGTTGCCAGAGGGGTTGGCGGATGTGGAGGATCGTTAGGTGGAGGTGGCAGCTCCGGATCCTCTTCGGCAGGACAAAACTGACACGACATTTGTGGGTGTCTGTCAGTGAATGAGTGAGATGGAGCATCAACAGTGTAATCAATAGTTGATGCATGAAGAGCCGCATGTCGAAACTCAGACTTGTCAAGCACAGAAGGAGACCGCGAACTGGTCGATGCAATAAACGGGAAGCATGCTTTATCGAACTTAGCATGTCGTGTGATGAATATATGAGAGGAGGAAGTATCCAGACAATAGTTACCTGGATCGCTGTCCCCCTGCTGATCCACGATCTAGATCACATGTTCCAGTTCGTGGGTCATTTACGATCCGGATCGCTGTGGTACGGTGATCCAGATCGATGAATGGGTGAACATTGATTATTGCTTAAAAGAACTAAGAATATGATGTTAATTTTTTTTGGAACGAAATCAAAACAAATGTGGCTGCCAAACACCATATTTAATTCAAATAAATATGAGAAGTAAAGAGACTTACTAAAAAACGAGCATTAGGTCTTTATATACAACACTACCCTGCAATAAATATATTCTCATATTTGTAATACTATGACATAACATCACTTCTAATAGTCTTAAATTTTTCAGCAGATTAGTTATATAGCTAGACCAGTCAAAAAGGCATGCGGCCCACCCCTCCCCACGAGAGGGGCGGGTTGGGCTGGATTTTTTTAGGCCCGTCAGGGAGCCAGCCCGTGCCTGGCTGTGGGCTTTGGCGGGACTAGGTGGACTAGCCGCGGGCCGGCCCGACTATTATTAAAATATATTTTAATTATGTTATATTAAGTATATTGTGTTGAGCTTTTAAACTATTTTTTTAAGGTTTAAATATATTTTTAGTCCCGTATCTTTGAAGTGATGGAATTTTAAGGACACTTAAGTTAGAGATTGCAATTTTAGTCATGTAAGTATAGAAATTGAAGCAATTTTGGGACAGTTAAACCCAGAAACCTAATTTCATCTCGGTGGTGTAGAACATGCTGACTTGGACTAAATTTATTTTCTCTTTCCTCCAATTAAGCATCACATCATAATCCAAGTCAGCATCTCCGGTGTCATGTATATTAATTTCGGGCTAAAAATAGATTTTCGGGTTTAACTTTCCTAAAATTGCTTCTATTCTGATACTTACAAGACTAAAATTTATTATTTTTTCTCCAAATAATCTCCTATTTATCTTTTTATTTATGAGGTGGCACTTAATTAGAAGAAAGAGAAAACAAATTTAGTTCAAGTCAGCATCTTCGGTGCCACGTGTATAAATTTCAGGGTAGGTTTCTTGGTTCAACTGTCCTAAAATTGCTTCAATTTTTATACTTACAGGACTAAAATTATCACCATTTGCTTCAGTATCCTTAAATTGCTTCAATTTTGATATTTACAGGATTAAAATTATCCCTCATAACTGAAGCGTCCTTAAAACACCATCCCCTCAAAGTTATGGAACTAAAAATATATTTAAGCCTTTTTTAATGGTCTAATGGCCCTTGTAATTAACTAATATTCAAATATATTTTTTTCACGACGGGTGGGCCTGCCCGACGGGCCCGAGGCTTGTCTGCGGGGCGAGGCTGGCCTCCATTTCCTAGGCCCTCCAAATGGCGGGCTTCGGCTCGGCTCGGCCCATTTTGACAGCTCTAGGGGTAGCAAGTACTGTTATAAAGTGCAAACATTTTGTAATTACATATACATTTGCCTAAATGGTTATTAATTGATCACAAATGATGATACATTTACATATGACGTAACTAGTTTTTTGCCCGTGCAATCCACGGGTCTTAACTACCTATAATTAGGGGTGTGTGTGGTGCGATTTTGGCGGTTTTCGACAAATTTCACACCGAATTATCAAATGCGATTTTTTAAAAAAGAAATCGTAAATTGCGGTTTTGAAAAATAAAATCACACGTGCGGTTTGAACGGTTTTTTTCGGTTGCGGTGCAATGTGTGGTTTTTAGTTGATACAAGTAAATTATTTATATTTCGAATATTATTATTATTATTATTAGTATTATTATTATTATTATTATTATTATTTTTTAAACTGACGGCAAAAGTAAAATAACTTTAACACCTAGAATAAACAATAATAATAATAATAATAATAATAATTATTAGCTTAGATAACTTTGTTATGTGTCAGAAAAAATAAATAATATTATTTATAATAATGTTTAACATGTAATATTATTATAGTTGTTGATACTTTAGGATATACAAATGGAAATTTGTATGTGTGGCACATCTTTTACAATATTAAACATACTATATCTTAAAATAAAAAAATTATAAATAATATCAATAAAAGTAATATGTCAAATAGTCTGATATATTGTTGAGAGATAATAATAAATTATAGTTAATTGCATGAAAGATGTTATTGTTGTTTGATGAGTTAATAATTTTACTCTTCCTCTCGTTCAATTCTAAAATTATAAGGCCCCTCAATTTCATTAATGTAGGTGTAATATCATATTGTATATGAATATCAAATTAAGTTTATATTATCGAAAAAAGATGAATCTATCATGCCGTAATCCCAAGCCAATAACCATATATATTCGCAGGGCATCTTATTAAACCGACGGCAAAAATTACATCAGCAATATAAGAATAAAAATATAATATGGTTATGCGTTACAAACTAACAAATAAACTAAACTTTATCTAATTTAATACCATCTAATTTCAATTTTTTGATTAAATGTGTTTAATATATTATATTTATATAAAATTCAATCATCAGTGCACACATTGAAACAACACGCGGAACCAGCTAATGGTCCATGCTATCCTACACCCAAATGGGTTGAGATTGTGACATTTGTCCCCATCTAAAATATGATGCTGAGATTAACACCTTAGACGGGGAGGGTAAAACACATATCACAATCTCAACTCACTTGAATTATACACATGTAGATAGGATAGAATAAATCATTTTATAGTTAGTAAGAATGGTTTCAGTGTTATACTTTACCGAGATAACTTTAACACTTAGAAGATATTTTTGTGATAAATAACAAAAAAATTCAAAATGTTACCGAAAAAAAATCGAATGTTTTTTTTTAAACAAATAAAAGAAATCTGAAATCTCAGAGTCGATGGAATATAATTGAAGCTTGATAACTGCATTACATTATTTAAAAGGCCAATAACAACTAATAACAACTAAGGCTCAGTGATTTCTCAATCCAATTGCCTGAGAATCCACACGAAACAATAAAGACATTCAAAATGTGGAGATAGATATACAAATAAAACCAACACACCGAAAAGCTCAATGCTTATACAATTTGATGACATGGTTTAATAGTGCAATTTATGTATCAATAATACTAACATAAAAAAAAAATACCTTGTCCAGCCAATAAATGAACAGTATTGCCCACATTAGCAGCAATCAATTATTCATCAGCAAATAGAGACAATATATTAACTTTTTTCACGATGGTCTAATCCTTTACAGACCGCTCAGTTTTTTATTCCTTGATCTCCTCAGTCGCTTTCATCAACTCCTTGGTCCTCGCAACACAAAACCCTAAAAGGAAATACAGAGATCACAGAAATTACTCGCAATCAACTCTGACAAAGTGAGATATCGTAGGACTACAGAGAAGAGAATGTTTTACATTTTAGATGAAAAATAAAAAAGAGAAAAACTATTTCAAAAATGCGAATGGTTGCCAATGGGGGTTATTAGGGTCGAATTATCGTGTGATAGTGGGTAGTTTTTTCTTATATTTTTATATTTGTTTTTTATTCATTAATTACCTTTAATTGTAATTGGACATGTGTCTTATTTTGAAAACTTTTACATTTCCATTATTATATAAGATATGTACTAGTGATGAATAATATCAATAGTCATAAATTAAATGCAAAAAGAATACAACGATTTTACGTGTAAATCCCTTTTCTGGGAAAAACCACGGACATAGGTGACGTAATGATTTCACTATTTTCAGACGATGATACAAAATAGAAAGGATGTGCAGTTCGTTGTGTTGTTATGTTCTTTTACCACGGCGGCTATATGTAAATATTAATGACATATTCAACTTTAGCTCAATAACTAGAGGTGCACCACGAGATTTTAAAATTTGCCAAGAATTCGAGTCACTAAATATAACAATATTCACACGAGATTTTAAAATTGGCCAGGAATTCGAGTCACTAAATATAACAACATTCACCCTGACGTGAATTCCACAGCAGAAATTATAAGCACAATTATCAATCCTTAATAGCATGTATATCATCATCATCCACAAAATCCCCCAAGGGGAAATCTCAACAATAGATGCCAACTAGGTTCAAGCAATGCTCGAACTTGTTAAATAAAGGTTCATTTGTCATCAAATCGATTGGATTATCTAGTGTATTAATTTCCTCACAACAATGTCACCATGAGTAATAACCTCATGAATAAAATGATAAAGAACATTAATATGCTTCGTTCTTTCATGGAACATATAATCTTTTGTGAGATAAATGGCACTGACTATTACAGAACACAGTCGTCTTTCGCAAATCTGCACTGGGCTCACTAAATATGACTCTTAACCAAATAGCTTCTTTAAAAGCTTCAGTAATGGCCATATACTCTGCCTCAGTAGTAGATTGTGCAACTGCAGTCTGAAGACTTGTTTTCCAATTAATAGCACAACCACCAAGGGTCCGTTTGGTTATAAGCACAAGATAAAGCCTAAGATAAAAAATTTATCCAACAACACAAGATAATTTATCTCAGCTTTTTAATTCAGTTTACTTGTAACGGGCCTTTGGTTTAAAAACGGGCTGAAATATTAAATCCGGGCTGAAATTACTAAACCAAACACAATATTAAATCTGATTATTTATATTATATAGGCTTTTCTGGGCTTTTCATCAAACCAAACACAGCCCAATGGTAAAACATATGTTAACTCGATCTCTAGTGCTTCCAATATGCAAACAAAAATCAAAAGATAAATTGGGACGAATATCATAACATAGATGAGAGTACCAACAAGACTTAAGTATGAAACTCTAGACATGTAATCATCTGACTTAAGAGACGAGGGGAACTTGAAATGAAGTGCTAAAGGGGTACTAACAGGATTGACATTCCTCGTGTTGAATCTGTGACGAACTTTCTTGATACACCCTTTCTGACTTAGGTATAACCATCCAGCTTGTGTAGCTCTGTGACTCTTCATCCCATGAATCTTCTTTGCACGTCCAGGATCTTTCATCTCAAACTCTCTTGTTGAGCTGATCTTTGAACTTCCGAATTTCATCTTTCCCCTTTGATGCGATTGACATGTCATCCACACCCAAAAGTAGATAGACAAATGATCTATTATCGCACTGCCTAATGTAACACAACTATCATACGAATCTCGTGAAAGAATGAGAGATCATGAAGAAGTCAAATCTCTTCTACCATTGTCTGAGGGATTGTTTCAAACCATAAAGAGACATTTTCAACAAGCACACGCAGTCTGCCCGAAACCACAAAGTCCTCAGGATGTTTCTGATAGAAATATTTCCGACCCGAGTTCTTATTGAGACTGTTATCGTTTGTGTAGATAAACTAATATGATTTTTTTAATTATTTTTCAGTCTACTCGACTACATCAAGGAAGCATCATATTTAAACTAAGCTAGAGATTATTCCGGTCTTATTATTAAAAGCAATACGACCCTTCGTAACCAAATAATCATCATAAATATTTCTTGCTCTTTGACCATCTTCTCGTGCTCCAAAGCAAGAATTAATCTTCATGTAATCTTGACCATCATCTCGAGAATTAAGTTAACTCTTCAACACCTCTTCTTAAGCTTAATTCTTTCCGTCTTTCATCCCGAGAAGATTCCTCAGTTTCTTGAACAAATTTGCAAACAATGGTTTTGTAAAAATATCGGCAACTTGTTCTTCACTTTTAACATGAATCAGCTCAATGTTTTTCTCTCTGATCTGCTCTCTAATGAAGCGAAGCCGTACGTCGATATGTTTGCTTCTTTCATGGTGAACAGGATTTTTTGCCAATTCGATAGCTGACTTGCTATCGGAGTTGATTTTTGTCGCCTTGTCTTGCATGAAGTTAATTTCCTTGAGCAGCTTTCTCAGCCAAAATGCGTGACAAATGCAAGATGCTGCGGCGACGTATTCAGTTTCACACGTCGAAAGTGTGACAATTTGTTGCTTCTTCGAAACCCATGAGAAGGCCTTTTTTTTCATATAAAAAGCAAACACTGATGTGCTTTTTCTATCGACATCTCCTCCCCAATCGCTATCTGTGTAGCCAAAAAAATCAGAACGATCTGCGCCTGAGTTATAGAACAGGCCAAGTGTTTGAGTGCCCTGAATATATCGAAAAATCCGCTTCACGGCCATCCAATGCGTCGACATGGGTTCTTCCATAAAGCGACTTACTATCCCGACAGCGTATAAGATATCTGGCCGTGTACACGTCAGGTACCTCAAGCTCCCGACTGCTTGTTTATATAGCGTTGAGTCTACCAACTTCCCTTCATCATTTTTCGAAAGTTTGGCACCGGTTTCCATTGGCGTGTTCACCGGTTTGCAGTTTTCCATCTTGAACCTTTATAATACTTCCTTCGCGTAAGCTCCTTAAGTTCATTCCCTTGTTTTATTTCGAGACCAAGAAAATAGGACCTAAGTCCTAAATCCGTCATCTCGAATTCTGCCGTCATCGCTTCTCTAAACTTGTCGATCATCTCATGAATGTTTCCTGTAAAGATTAAGTCATCGACATACAAAGCTACTACCAACATGTCATAATTTTTCAACTTCACATATAGGGCATGTTCATACGGACATTGGACGAAATCGTGCGACTTCAAGTATTGATCGATACGAGTCTTCCATGCTCTTGGCGCCTGCTTCAAGCTGTACAACACCTTTTTTAGTTTCAAAACTTTATCTTCATTGCCCTTTTTCACATACACGGGTGGCTGCTCAATGTACACTTCTTCTTCTAATACACCATTGAGAAACGCAGACTTCACGTCCATTTGGTGAATGTGCCATTTTGATTGAGCCGCAAGAAAGATCAAGAGTCTGATTGTCTCTATTCGAGCCACCGGTGCGAACACCTCGTCATAGTCAATCCCGGGCTGCTGCTTGTAGCCTTTCACTACCAATCTCGCTTATATTTTTCGACTCCGCCTTGAGGGTTCTTTTTTATTTTATACACCCACTTGACACCTATTGCCTTGTGGTATTTTGGAAGAGAGGTCAATGCCCATGTTCCATTTTTTTCGATAGCCTGCATCTCATCATTCATCGCTGCTCGCCACTTGCCATCTGCAAAAGCTTCTTCAAAAGAAATATTTTCTTCTTGAGTCAAGAGACATACCAGATACAACTCGCTGGTTGTCTCGTAAAGATCACGTAAGCTCCTGGTTTTTGGAATTCTTTGCTCATCATCCGAAAATGCAGCTGGTTACGGCTCTTGGAGGTTCATTCTCATTATTTTTTGTTGGTTTCAGAATATTCAGAGGCACGTGTACATCATCGTCGGCCTTTTTGTGGAAAATTTCAGTCATCTCTTTCCAGTCCCACATAGCTCCTTCATTCACCTGCACATCACGACTTATATGTATTTTTTTGTTACTCGGATCAAGAAGTTTGTAGGCTTTTGATCTATCATCGTAGCCGACAAAAACCAGCTTCAAACTCTTATCGTCCAGCTTCGTACGCCTTTGATCTGGTACGTGCGCATAAGCTACGCTGCCAAATACTCTTAGATGTGACACTGTTGGTTTTCTCCCGCTCCAAGCCTCTTGCGGAGTTACGTTTTTCAGGCTCGATGTCTTGAAACGATTCAACAAGTACACAACGCAATTCACCGCCTCTGCCCAAAGTTCATTTGGCAAGTTCTTTCCTTTCAGCATACTTCGGATCATGTCGAGAATCGTTCGACTTTTGCACTCCGCGATTCCATTCTGTTGAGGCGTATACGTTGCGGTCCAGTGACGTCGAATACCATGTTCTTCACAGAAAGAATTAAACGCCATTGAGGTGAATCCCCGCCTCGATCTGATCTCAGCACCTTGATAAAATAGTCGCTTTGCTTTTCGACATAAGTTTTAAATTTTTTGAAGATTCCAAAAGCCTCAGATTTTTCCTTCAAAAAATAAACCCAAGTTTTTCGAGAAAAATCATCGGTAAAAGTTATGAAATCCCGATTTTTCCGGTCGAGCTTGGAGTGATCGGACCACATATGTCGGTGTGCACGAGTTCAAGAGGCCGACTTGCATGTTGTTCAACAGCTTTGGGAAAACTTTTCCTTGGCTGTTTTCCTATTACGCATTCTTCACAAAGTTCGTCACGAGTGTTGATTAGTGGCCGTCCATGCACCATTTTTTTGCTCCACATTTCTCTTAGTCCATCAAAGTTTACGTGCCCAAACCTCAAGTGCCACAGCCAATCTTTATCTTCAATACATGCCTTCAGACACTTTGCTTCAACATTTACTAAATTGAGCTTGAACATTCGATTTTTTGCCATTTTCACCTCGGCAAACAATCTTTCATTTTGGTCTCTCAAAAGAAGTGACATGTTCTTCATGAAGGCAGAATATCCCTTTTCTAAGAGTTGTCCCAAGCTGAGAATATTGGTTTTCATCTCCGGCACTCGAAATAAATTTTTGTCACCCGTCTTTTAATTTGATCAGAATGTTACCTTGTCCACTTACCCGCACTTTCGAAGCGTCACCAAAAGAAACGTGCCCGGACTCTATTTCTTCCAAATTAGTGAAGAGACGCTTATGCCCGCACATGTGATTACTATCTCCAGTATCAAGATACCATACGTTCTCATTTTCCGGATCGTCGTCTTTATTTGCCAAGAGCACGACACCATCGTTGTCGGCGTCTTTCTCGGCAAGATTCACATTTTCGTCCACCTTTTCGGACCATCAGTCTCTTGCAAAATGTCCGTATTTCCCGTAGTTGTAACATTCAACGTTCGGTCGATTTGAGCGACCTCCTCGTCCTCTTGCTCGACCTCGTGAGTTTTGCTGATTTGATTGTGCTTCTCCCACATTGTTATTTCCTCGACCGCGACCACCGCCACGACTGCCACGACCACGACCTCTTCCTCGGTTGTGATTCGAATACAACGCCTTGTCCTGCTTGACGTTTACCTTAGTATGTAAGGCCTCTTCTAGTGCATCTTCCTTCTTCTTTTTCTTTCGCTGCTCGTGGGCTTTGAGCGAGCCGGAAAGTTCGTCGATTGTCATTTGACCACCGGTTATTCCCATACTCGTCATTAGCTCTGATACCAGTTTGATAGAAATATTTCCGACCCGAGTTTCTTATTGAGACTGTTATCGTTTGTGTAGATAAACAAATATGATCTTTTTATTTATTTTTCAGATTACTCGACAACATCAAGGAAGCAACATATTTAAACTAAGCTAGAGATTATTCTAGTCTTATTATTAAAAGCAATGTGACCCTTCGTAACCAAATAATCATCATAAATATTTCCTCTTTGACTATCTTCTCGTGCTCCAAAGCAAGAATTAATCTTCATGTAATCTTGACCATCATCTCGAGAATTAAGTTAACTCTTCAACAGTTTCATGTGAATGCCTTGCGTTAGCTCACCATGTAAGAAAACGGTTTTAACATCTAACTGGCCAAGCTCAAGATCATGCATTGCAACGATTCCAAGCAAAACTCGAAATGAGTTGTGCGTCGTGATATGAGGTAATACATCTGTGAAATAAACGCCTAGAATCTGTGTGTAACTCTTGTCAACAGGTCTCGCTTTATATCTGGCTTATTCAACTCCTTGTATCCCTCTTTTTTTTTTTTTAAGACCCATTTACAGGAAACAATCTTCTTGTCATTCCTAGGAAGCGATTCAATTCGTTAGTTCATAGCAATCAACCACTTTTTTTCAGAATTTTCGCAGAACTCACAGCCTCTTTGTCAATAGTTGGTTCTTCATGGTGACGAAATCAAGTGCTATATTTAACGCATAAGCAACGAAATTAGCTGAGAGCATACCTCTTTGGTGGAACAATTTTTCGTCTGCCTCTGTTTTTTGCAATTTATGATGTGGAATAGATGGAATGGTAATGTGTATGACGTAAGAAAACCATTCCGCTTGAATCTATAGCTCCACCCATGTTTCTGATTTCTGCTGTCTGTTTTGCTTCGCAAGAGTCGTTAGAAGATAAACCTCGTAACATAGCAGTTTCATAAAACATAACTGTCTCTACTAATGTAATAACCTTATGATTTTAGGGCACACAACTTATATCAAATGCCATGTCTAAACCCAAGAAAGACAATTTAACAAATCTTGGTTCTAGCTTTCCATTATCGATCACCTCGAGCATATAAGTAAGACAACAAAAATCTTCAAATTAGAGTAATCTTCATCAGTGGAACAAACATACCTCAATTTGAGTTCTTTTCTTGATGGTAGGTAGTATAAGGAGATCGAGTAATCAGAAAACAAGCTGTAGAATTAGCTTCAGCCCAGAATGACTGTGATACTACCGGATTAGTTAGAGAGCATGCAACATACCTTCTCCATCATAGTTTTATTTCATCCGTTCAGCTCAGCAACACCGTTCTGCTGTAGAGTAGCAACAAGCGCATGGTGCCTAATAATGCATTCGGTCCTGCATAGAGAACTCATCGTCCAAACCATTATCAGACGAAGGTGTTTAACATGTCTTCCGATCTGTTTCTCGGTCATAATCTTCTACTCTTTAAACGTGGCTAGAATATCACTCTTGTGCTTCAAGAAAAAGAAAGGTCATCTTGATTTGTTACCTAAGGTTCAGACAACTCCATCAAACATCTTGATTTTAATGGTACTAACACAGTACAATCTTGGACGGTGCATCATTACCCCATCAAAACAACATGTTCAATATACATAACTATACACAAGATACAATGAACTGCTATTCCGAACATAAGAAATCAGTAAGAAAACTACTTTGCAATAAACTAATAAGCAAACTCTAAGTCAATAGCAATATTATTACATGACCATGAAGATGATGATGACATAACCTACGACTGCTGTGTTTTCAGCCTGGACATTTGATCTTCCAATGCATCCTCCAATCTCGCTCCAAACCACGGCTTCGAATCCTCATACCCATACTCGATCGACGGTTCAGGTTGTTCATCGTCGTAATAAATCCGACAAATCTCCTGCAACTTGCTCACCACTTCAGACATCTTCGGCCTTTTCTCAGGAACATTCCCAACACAATCAATAGCCAACTGCAACAACTCAACAGTTTCTTCCTTCCCAACTAACTCTTCATCAACCACTGCTTCATCCAAAAACCCCACAGCGATACTAACCTGAACCCACTTAACTAAAGATATAGCTCGATCATCCACCGTCGGTTCGGACGGTAGTCTCCTCGTGAGGAGTTCGAGCAAGACCACCCCGAAGCTATACACATCAGAAGCTTGGGACACCTTGCTCGTGTCTTTAACCTCGGGGGCAATGTACCCTTGCTTTTTCAGGGCGGAGTATCTTATGGGTTTGGCCACTTTGTACAGAGCGGTATCTGCAATGATGGCATTGTTTTTTCCGTCGACGAAGATGTTTGAAGATCTTATGTTTCCGTGGACGAGCTTTGAAGAGTCTTGATTGTGGATGTGATGGATGCCTTTCGCAGCGGTTAGTGCAATCTTGAGCCGAGTTTCCCAAGGTAATGAATCATTTGTTCCTACACAAAGGCGAAAAGGTACATCTTAATGCAGTTCATTACTCAGAAAAAAGGTCTAAATTTACATACCATGGAGTAATGTGGATAGACTGTCCCCATCGTAGTAATCGTAAACGAAGAGCACCTCGTACTTTGAAAAGTGATGCGCCATTGCTGTTGCACAATGTTTGTGTTTGATTCTACTAATTTTGTCGACGTGCTGTTGAAATTCAGCAATAGTGACATTAACATACTTCAATCTCTTCACCCTAACTATTATTCTGATCTCGAGTCTCGCCTTGTAAGAAATCCCAAAGGTTCCTTTCTTGAGAATCTCAGCCGAAGCCCTCAACATAGTCTCGAGATCGAATGGGTCATCTCCAGCAGTAGAATCGTTGTTCGGATGGACAAATACAAGACGATTGCTCTTCAGAAAGCGTACACCAAGATCTTCTAACATCTTTGCCACTTCAGACATTTTAGACCTTCTCTCCGGGGATTTAACTACGCAGCTTATTCCAATTTGCAACACTTTTACCATCTGTTCTCTGTTATTTGGATCCTGTAAGAGATCTGCATCGAATACCATAGGAGTCATCTCCTTGCTTTCTACGGATATCATCAGCTTAACAAGATCTACAGCTTTAGGACCACCAGGGCAATTAACAGGCGATTTTCGTGTTAGAAGTTCAAAAAGTAGAATCCCGAAGCTATAAATGTCGGATTCTTGCGACACATTTTGAGTGCCGTTCTTTACCTCCGGGGCATAATAGTGACCATTTTTCATGAGTTCGGCTGATGTATGATCTGTTATTCCCTGAACTGATATGCAACCGTACCATTCTTTATTGAGTAATATATTCGACGATTTCACATTTCCATGTACGAGCTTTTGTGCGTGTATGGAAGCAAGACCACGAGCTGCGCCGATAGCAATTCTTAGTCTAGTTTGCCATTCGACAATATTAGTTTTCCCAGAAATCCATGAAATGCCTGCGAAGCATCACGACATTTATTTCTATTTATTACAGCAAGCACAATTAAACCGAAGGATCATCAGAAGCATAGTCTAACATATATTGTATTCAAAGAAGCATAATTTAGGAATAAAGAAGGGTAATTCATAAATCCAGTGAAAGCTGGAGCATACCATGTAACAACTGATGAGCACTCCCTTTTCTGTAATAGTCATAGAGCAAGAGCTTTACATCTTGAGAACAATAGTAAGCTCTCAAAGCAACAACGTTTTCATGCCTCAATCTTCCAACAGCATCCATTGACCTCTTAAACTCCTCTTCGGACACTACCAACTTTTCAACTCTTTTCACTATAATTTTTACCCCATCATTTACGTCGCCAACATGCGTACTGCCGAAGTTTCCTTCCCCAATTAGCTCCAGAGAAGTTAAGTGCACGTCTTCCACGTCAAAAGCTGGAACAAAATCGGATATTTGAACAAGCTTTTGGACAGGGTTTTCAAATCTCGCGACGGCGTCCTCAAGCTCCCGACAATAAGCTGATGAAGTGCCTATTTCGCGAAAGCTCGAATTACGACTGACGTCGGAGGACGATGATGATGCTTCTGACAAGACGCTTGGGGATCTCGAATGGGCATGGAAGAGTTCCCATAGCTGTTGTTTCTTGATAACTGCTGCGACCAATCTCTCCCAGTCGTCATGTGTTCGAAGCATCTTGTGTGTCTGTAATAAGAATGATTGATGCTTATTTGATCAAAGCCATGTGATAAGTCTCAATAATAATTCATACGCGGAATACAAATTTGTAAATTAGATGAAGTTGACGTTGACTTGGTTGGAAGTTTCGCCTTATGGTCATCCAAAAATTACATAACATAAAATAAAAATACCTCTAACTAAAATGTTGAACGTTGACTGGGGGTAAAGATCACTATATTTGATAATTAATAAAATAAATAATTAACTTAATATCTCAATAAATTTTAGTGTTCCGTCCATCAATTTTTTTCGACAAAATAAGTTATAAATCCGATGTAATCGTATGATTTAGAGTATTTTTCACTCATGTGGCTGCTGAATTGGAATACGATAATAGAGACATAATTTTGTTTCAATATATGAAGTTTCTAGACTTCTTAGTGGGGCCGGGATTCATTGGTCCCCCCGGACAATCCCCAATTTCCTGCCCTCGTGGGTCACCTCTTGACGGGGATTGGATCTCTCCCCACCCCATACCCGGTCCCAAATGTTCCCCAGAACTACAATAGTCTGCAATGCGGGGACGGAGACCCATATGGGGCTGGTGATGGAAGTAATTTCGTCCATGTTTGCTTGTCGGAGACTGTTTCTATGCTTCACGTTCCATTCCCCAATCTCCATTCTCTATTCGTCGGAGTTGCAGCAGTCTGCAAGCACGTAATGATTGGTGGTGTGGGCAATTTCGTCTCGTTGGAAATTAGACCCATGCTCTGAACATGCCTCGAAGCTTAGAAGTTAATGACATATTTTTTTAATTATCAAATATTGTAACTAAGTAAAAAACAAGTATATATATATATATATATATATATATTTTATATAAGGAATATTATTAACTAACGAATATCATCATCCAACATAAGGAAGGGAATGGCCTTTTCCGTCAAAGTCGAAGTTCTTAGCTAAGTAGCTACGGAACTATTCCTGTGATGTACGTAATGAAACACAATATAATGAAAGACCCGTGACATGGTTAAACAATCCTCCAAAATAGCATCAACACGTAGTTACCTGTCGAAGCTTGTTAATAACGTTGAGGCAGTTACCTTCGATAATAATCTAATGCCACCCTTGTTGCTGAGCTATCCTCATCGCCCGACGTGCCGCCATAGCCTCTATCTTCTCCGCAAGAAAATTCTCCCTCATAAACTTTTGTCCACCAACCTAAGCAAGCTCCCCCGTGGTTACACACCACAATTCCCAACGAAAACCCTCTTCGATCGCGATGTAAGGCACTGTTAAGGAATCCTGAACCCATAAAGTAAATGGTTTCGGTGACCAAAACTTAAAACAAGCGCCCGATAATTTAAGGAACTGACATAGCATCTGGTCAAGAACGCTTAAGGAACCTTAAACCAGTTCAGCATCCGGTAACCAGAAGATCAAGAAAATGGCGACTGGTAAACTACGCTTAAGAGTCGGGAACTCAGCATCAAACCAGGAGCCAGAAGCCAAATTCAAATATGCATCGATTAAGGAGAACAATGCAGTACAAATGCATTTAAGTCAAGGCTGCGACCAAAGAGACGTTGGCCTAATGCATGCCCATTTTGGTGAAAGGCGCAGTCTGCAGAGAACCTGAATCAGGTTCTGAAACCAGTCCATTTTAGGAAACGGCATTTAATAATGTCTGGAAGCTGGTCAGTCTTCACACAACTGCTCAAATCTACACCAAGTATAAATACCTCAGAGCGTGAAGACTGAAGACAACTTTTGAACTATTGCAAACACAACTCAAGCACAATCATTCAATCTCAGAAGTTCTCTCTCACAAGTTCATCACGAGCGATTAGATAAGTGAGAGATTTGTACTCAATGGACTTTAAAAAGCTGTTGAAGTTTTAGGTGAATTGTTTTATACAACTGCCTTTGTTGCATTGGCTTTGGTAGGTTACCGTTAGTGAGTAGAGTGCTCAGTGTAACTTGTAAAATCAGTTGCTAGTGATATCCTTCCTTGAGGGGAAGAAGGGGAGATGTAGGAGACTTTGCTCCGAATTTCCAGAAACAACTTTGCGCGCTCAATACACAAACACTGCACTCAACAAACTGGTTACCACTCACAAACAACCAGTAACCATCCACACCAGAAACCGAAAAATTAGCCAGTGTTTATTCACCCCCCCTCTAAACACAGTAATCGATCCTAACAAGTGGTATCAGAGCAGGAATCACGAGTGCATCAAACAAGCTTCCCATGTTCAACCAGGAAAACTTCCTCGAATGGAAGATTCGAATGGAAACTCATCTTACCGCACATGATGAAGACATGTGGGATGTCATTGTAACGGGCCCTCCCAAGCTCACAAAGATCAATCCTGACCATGCAGCAGATCAGACTCTGCCTCAAACAATTCCAAAACCAAGGAGTGACTGGACTCCTGCCGAGAAGAAGCTCATGAACTTGGACAGCGTGGCCAAGGACATCATATTCAAGACCCTTGACCTTTAAACCTTCAGACACGTGATGCTGTGTAAAACGTCAGGTGAAGTCTGGACAACCTTATGCCAAATCTGTGAAGGAAACGACTCCACCAGAGAAAACAAGCTCGTCGTGGCCGTTCAGAAGTATGAAACCATCAAGATGAAGGCCGGAGAAACGATGGCTGAGTTTGAAAAACGGTTTTACAGCATCATCAGCGACTTGACTGCTCTTGGCAGAACCATGAACAAAAGAGACGTCGCAATAAAAGTCATGAAGGCACTGCCCAGGGAATGGGACGTGAAGACAATGGCCATGCGGGAGTCTAAGGACCTTAACCAGATGCAGCTACACAATCTCTTCGCCGATCTCAAGGCATACGAGTTTGAACTCCAAACACGTATGGAGGAAGTGGTGGGTGAGCAACCGGTCAAGGCACTGGTAGCACCTGAAGCTCCGGCACCAAAGACTGCTGAGGAGCAGGCCATGTCCCTTTTTGTCAAAAAGTTTGTAAGATTCATGAGAAAGGATCAGAATCTTCGGATAGGTAAGAAACCATCTTCTGAGTCTACTGAATCTGATCTTTCCTGTTTTAACTGTGGCAGGAAGGGTCACTTCGCATCCGAGTGTAGACAACCCAAGAAGGGCAAAGGAAAAGAAGTCAAGAAATATAAGAAGAAAGGCCACAAGGTGTTGATGGCCGACAGCAGAACCACATGAGCGGACTCCGACTCAGAAGCAAGCACTTCTGAAGAGTCGGACAGTGACGATGAAGAAATTAAGTGCCTGATGGCCGATCTATCAGAAGAAGAGGTAACTGACATGTTCTCTTCTGATCTTACTAAGGAGGAACTTCTCGTAGCTCTCAGTGATATGGCTGCTGAGTACAAGCAATTTATCCTAAGAATCAAGGAACTTGAGCGGAAGGGTAACCAGGAAGCTCAAGTAGAAAGCAGACTGTCCGATGATGTAACTGAGAAAATCAGATTACTTCGGGCCGAAAATGAAAATTTAAAGAGAGCCACCGAAGAGAGAGTAGCAGAAAATGCTAGGATGAGTGCAACCATCCAATCCTGGACTGATTCCTCTAAGAAGATTGATTGTCTTCAAAGGATTATGAGGTACGAGAACAATAGATCAGGACTAGGCTTTGAAAACCAATCACCAGTCATAATGCCGATATTGGCCGGTTCTTATTAGCCCTCCAACACAGCGGGCTTAGACCATTCTTGGGATGCGCTCCAAACGTCGCGACGGCTGAAGTCGGCGAGTTCTTTGTCTCAGCCGTGATTACTGACGGCGTTATCAGCGCCACCATCAAAGGTCATCTCGTATCTTTCAATGAAGAATGGTTCGCGACACTCTTTCATCTGCCCACAACCGGTGCCTCTTCACTTTCTGAGATTGATTCCGACATGAGGAGAAAAGGAGCCGGGATCTTAGCCACAACTGTTAATACCTTCAAAGAAGCCGACAAACGAACTGCTCTCAAACCAGCGTATCGGCTTCTGCATGATGTTGTGGCAAAGTCGATTCTTGGAGAAGGTGGTTCCTTCGATGTGCTGACAACAGAGAAGGTCCAGGCGATGACGGCAATCATGATGGGATTAGCCGTGAATTGGGGAAAGATAGTTTTTGGAGGGCTCCTTAACGTGGTAAGGGCCAGAGACCGCCAGTTCAAGAATTATGTTCCTCAGATTACAAGAATCCTGGAGGAAAAATTAGGAGATCTGGAGTCAGTACAAGTGGCTACAGGAGCCAAAGTGCTCAACACGGAGTCTATCAGAGAGTTCCTGGCCACTCAAATGGCGTCTGATACGAAAATGGGTGGGAAAAGGCCAGCACCTAACTCGGTTTATGAGAGTCAGAAGACGAAAAATAAGAAGAAAGAGAAGAAAGCCTCTGCATCAGTAGAGGCTGAGCCAAAAGATAAAGAAAAGAGAAGAAGAAAAAGGCTGAAAAGGAGAAGAAAACGAAAGAAGAGAAAGAGAAGAAGAAGGAAAAGAAGGAGAAGAAGCAGATAGTACCTGCTGAGGCCTCAATGGAAAAGGAGGCGACCCCTAAACGGGAATTGGCAATGATAGCTTCCGGTGCTGAAGCGGAGCCAGAGGAAATGCACCAAGGGGTTCCCAGTCCAACAATGAGCCACCATACAGAAGAACTGATCCCTGAACAACCAGAGACTGCAGAAGAAATGCAAGGATCAGAATCGGGTGTGGAGATGCCGAATCTGGATACAGTAATATCCAACATCATCACCGACCCAGTTTTGGGGCTTGAACCGATAATGGAGGCCATACCATTGCCTGAACCAACTGCCCCGGTTCTCCCACAAGCAACCGATCGCCCAAAAGCCACCGGCATTGTTATCCGGGAACCGGTTGCTACATCAGCTCCAGTCGCTTCAACAAGCGACAAAGGGAAAGGGAAGGTTGTTGCTATCCAGACACCTTCTCTCCCGACAAATGACGTTGCAATGGGAGTGGAGCTGACGCTGAAGGATGTGTGCGACCGAGTAGATGAACGCATGGATAACTATGAGAGTGGAGGAATGTGAGGCTCACTCCTCTAAAAAAGCGCATCAAGAAGGATCTGATGGCAGCTGCCAGGAAAACAGAAGACTTCTTAATGAAGAGCATGGAAATTGACGACGTAGAAGTTCTTCTGCAATCCAGAAACTTATTCAGGCTACATCTATGCCTGCTTTATCTGGTTGAAAATCTGAACACCAGAGAACAGAACTCCAACCTGGTTTCTCCAACGGCAGCTACCGATCGAGCAATTCTGGCGGGACTTGAAGTAGAACGACTCAAGCTGGAGGACTTATACAGAATCGAGTTCAATAAGCTGGGACATCAGTTTTCCGAATCCTCCAGCTTCCAACCAACTGATCAGTCCAAGTCTGCGCAAGCTCAACCATCAGATCCTGCCAATCCTTCAGTATCTTCAGAACCTGATCGGACTGAGCAGATCGCTGAAGTCCAGATGCAACCGACAGGTCCCCACCTGCAGCAGGAACTTTCGGGATTTTCAAAGAACCGGAAATTGTTTTGACTACAGAGTCTCTACCGCTTCTTCTTCTAGAACCAGTTGAGATGGAAAGGATCAGTCCACAGTTTGAAGAACAAGCAGCTTCTTCAGGGACTTCCAAAGAATTAGTGTCTGTTCCGACATCTCCGTTTGTCTCTTCTGGTCCGTTTTTACAAACTTCTACAACCTTGCTGCTACCGGCACCAGAACCTAAGCCGGTCCCTTGCCCCATACCCATTGCCACTATGCCATTCGAAGAGGTAGCGAAGATTCTCCGATCTAGTGACTCAACCACTCCACAAGGTTCTGGTTCTGTCATTCTGCTCCAGCGCCGCATCGAAGACTTCATGGTCACTCAGACCATGACAGATAATAAGGTCAGAACTCTTGAGATACTGGCCAAGAATGCGCGGATGAAATCGGAACTGGTCTACGCCGAGCAAGTCGCCACACGAAAAGTACTCAAGAAATGATGCGACAAGCTTGACGAAAACCAGAATCTTCTTCGAACTGATCTAAGGGGCATTTGAAGAAACTATCCGGGAGGAGCCTCCGGTGCTGCCAAAAAGGGGGAAAGTGCAAAAGGGAAGCAACAGCAGCAGCCGACCAGACAAGCCTCAGCACCTGATCCTAGCCCGCCTCAGAGATCAAATCAAATGTCCACTATTCGGTACGTGCCAGAAGATCAAGATCGACAACAGCAAGAAGCGGCACTGCTACCGGATGAGGACCTGCCCAAAATGGATTCTTCTCTGAGAACAAACAAGGAGCTTCTTCCCTTGGAGCGAATATACAACCCTCAATCCCTGAGGACGATTGCATGCAACCTGACTGAACAGCAGCTCCAGGAGCTCATTTGCATGCATGACAAAAGCAGTAGAAGCTCCTAACGGCTAAGACGCAGCTTGAAAGGAAGAAGAAAGATGACAAGGGACGGTCAAGGAAGAAATAGATTAGTTCTTTACATATCTCATGTAATAGACTAGTCTGTAACTTCCTTGATTAATGAAAAGAAATCCTTTTTCCATTTACATCATTTAAGTATTTAAGTTTTGGCAGCCACCGAAAAGGGGGAAATTGTTAAGGAATCCAGAACCCATAAAGTAAATGGTTTCGGTGACCAAAACTTAAAACAAGCGCCCGATAATTTAAGGAATTGACATAGCATCTGGTCAAGAACGCTTAAGGAACCTTAAACCAGTTCAGCATCCGGTGACCAGAAGATCAAGGGAATGACGACTGGTAAACTACGCTTAAGAGTCGGGAACTCAGCATCAAACCAGGAGTCAGAAGCCAAATTCAAATATGCATCGATTAAGGAGAACAATGCAGTACAAATGCATTTAAGTCAAGGCTGCGACCAAAGAGACGTTGGCCTGATGCATGCCCATTTTGGTGAAAGGCGCAGTCTGCAGAGAACCTGAACCAGGTTCTGAAACCAGCCCATTTCAGGAAACGACATTTAATAATGTCTGGAAGCTGGTCAGTCTTCACACAACGGCTCAAATCTACACCAAGTATAAATACCTCAGAGCGTGAAGACTGAATACAACTTTTGAACTCTTGCAAACACAACTCAAGCACAATCATTCAATCTCAGAAGTTCTCTCTCACAAGTTCATCACCAGCGATTAGATAAGTGAGAGATTTGGACTTTAAAAAGCTGTTGAAGTTTTAGGTGGATTATTTTTATACAACTGTCTTTGTTGCATTAGCTTTGGTAGGTTACCGTTAGTGAGTAGGGTGCTCAGTATAACTTGTAAAACCAGTTGCTAGTGATATCCTTCCTTGAGGGGAAAAAGGGGAGACGTAGGAGACTTTGCTCCGAACTTCCAGAAACAACTTTGCGCGCTCAATACACAAACACTGCACTCAACAAACCGGTTACCACTCAGAAACAACCAGTAACCATCCACACCAGAAACCGAAAAATTAGCCAGTGTTTATTCACCCCCCCCTCTAAACACAGTAACCGATCCTAACAGGCACCATCAAAATTTAGTTTTACCATATTAGCTTCTGGCCAATTCCAAGTAGACACCTTGCCCTGGGAAGGAGCATGATCCGCCAGTTGATCGTCCGGCTCAGGGATCGTACCCATCTCCAAAGCGCGGCTAAAGTACAAGACGAGGTAGATTCTTCTGCCCTTCCATAATAAATTGATTTCGTGCAGCCTAGATAGACCAACATAGTTTGAGAAATGTGGAGAAATCCGAAGCAGACAACTTATCACGCATATTCGGCAGCTATTCCTCCGCCAAGCCTGTCCAAATACAATGAACGAAAGCATGGAATACATCTTCCTCATGGTGGTTACAGCGCCGACACCTAGCTGAAGAGATACATTGTCGGCGACGAAGGTTGCGGGCAGTGGGAAGGAGATTTTTATCAAGACGTCAAGCAAAGTTCCTAACCGGCGGGGCTACATTCGCTGGAGTTGGCTTCGAGATCTTGACTTGTCACTAGCTTCGCTAGGCCCCATTTGCCGAGGGCATGAGTCGGTGGCGAGATCTTGACAACTGAGTGAGATTGCCGGCTTGAACCACCGAGAGGAATTCACGATCTCAAGTACGGGGCATATGTCCGATGAGAATTTCGAGGACAGATATTTACTAAGTCTTCGGCCGAAGCATTAAACTAAGTCACATGGAACGTGGATGGTAGTTTTGTAATTTCGTCAGTCATGATTTATCATAGTGTCGAGTTCAATGAGTTTGACGTTGCATGACTCTCACTCGACAGAGACATTAATGAAGGGTTTATATGTAGTACTATAATCTATAGTCGGTTCGTGAATCGAGACTAGGTCGAATTCGTACTCAACACGGGATTAGATTGGTACCACAAAATTGAGTAGGTGAATACCAAACTTCTGGATTCCTTCCAGCGCCGGTTGAGACGAAACAAGAGGGACAAACTTAAAAAGGATTGCCAAGGTAGTGTCATTAAAGATAAATCGTACTTAGAGTAAATCGAAATGAGACTTGGCCAATTTGTATTTAGTTAAGTGGTCGAATATTTATTTTATTATTTGATAATAAGTTTAAATATTGCGAATGTAAAAATGATAGTTTATCATGACTTACTTAGTGGGGTAAATTCGATACTTACCTTGAAATGATTTTCGGAAATATCAATATTAGATATTGTGGAATTTTCGAAAATCAGATGTTAAGAAATATATGATTTTTGAAATATTTCTAAGATCTTTTTAAAAAATTTAGTTAAGTCATATATTTAAAATATGTGATCTTTGATTAAGGAGATAAAATATCAACTACTTACCTTATATGAGGTTTTTGAAACCTATAAATACCTAGACCTAGTATTTTCGAAAATAACAAGTTCCTTTGAAGACAGTTTCGAAAAACACAATACTTGGACCTCTCTCTCTCTCTCTCTCTCTCTCTCTCTCTCTCTCTCTCTCTCTCTCTCTCTCTCTCTCTACGTATAAGTCAAATTCTCCTCTAGCAATGCAAGGGAGATTTCTAACTTGACACGCTAAGGGATCGGTATGACTATTCTTTCCGCAATCATCAATCACCGTCCTTAAAACCTTAGGTTGCTCACGTCTCAGGTATCATGTCTTGATCCATAAAGACCATGCATACGCTATCAGTGTTCTATGTGCATCCAAGCTACCATAGGGAACTTGGAGTCGCCGGAAAAATTTTAAATTTTACCATTCTCGGGAAACAAGGATTTCGGAAATCCGCCGGCCGATTCCCATCATAGCGGACTCAATCATCAAGGAATCTTGTTGAATGAACGAAGAAGCATAGAACCAAACTTGACCAGTGACAGGTCTAGGACAATTAGCTTCGACAAGTCAACCATGCCTTCTGAAATACCGGAGAAAAGTATAGATCCACTGAATTTTGAAAGAAACCGAGGAGAGCTGGTCTTAGTTATAACTTCAAGCCCACTTCATCAAAAAGAAAGACTAATAGTGGTAACCCAAAAGGATTAACCAAATCAATAGACTCCTAAGTCCACGAAGAATTCGGAGTCGGAAATTGATCGGGTTAAGATAGGACGAAGGTCGTAGTTTCAGAAAGGATTCACGGCTACAAGCTTGGAAGCTGACGGCCGTGACATGTACCTGGACTACGGTAGCTCTGAAGCTTCACGTCAATGTCACGGCCGCGACAATAGGTGCACAAGCCGTGAAGAGCACCTAAAGTTGAGCAGAACGCGCGCGATCATTACGCTTCACACTCACGGCCGTGAACGAAGGTGTCGAGGCCCTATTTCATTGCAAGTCTGGAAATCCCGACTCCATCACGGCCGTGAATGCATTGCAAGACGTCATGACTACTCTCTGTTTCTCTTGTAGTGTTTATAACCAATTCTAGACTAAACTAGGAACCTTCTAGACCCTATTTCATCTATATATAGGAGTTGTTAGCTCGACTTTGTCTTAGAACTTAGAGAGTAAGCTACAAACTTGTAATCTCTGCGATCATATCAATAAAAATGTTAACTGTTGGTCCATGGATGTAGACTCTACCTTGAGTCGAACCACGTAAATTCTCGTGTTTCCTATCTTAGTTTTTTTTAAACATCAAGATCGAATCTTTCGACTTGATAATCACTCGCCCACGAAAATACATCGAGTCTCGAATCTATCGGGGCGGATTTCTCAACAAGTGGTGCGGCAGGCGTGGAACGAGACTCGACAAGAAGATGGCGTAAAGCAGATTCAATATAGAGAGATTTACGGGGGAGAATGATTTTGGATGTGGAAGCTCAAAATCAAGGCTAACTTGATCCAACAAGGGTTATAGGAGGCATTAAAGGAGGAGAAGGACATGCTCTTGGTGGATTTGGGGGCAGACGTAAAGGCGAAGATCCGATCGAAGGCACATAGCATCATAATCTTGTGGCTATCGGAGTCGGTGTTTCGTAAGGTGGAGAAGGTGACGGCGCCGGACAAATTATGGAAGAAGATTGATGAACTCTCCATGACGAAGACCCTATTTCTCGTACTTTGTGCACTTCCTAGGAGCTAAGAAACCTTGAAGGAGAAACTACTCTATGGGCGAGATGCATTAAAGTTGGACGACTTGTTGTTGGCGCTCTCTTCGAAGCAACTCAATATACGGACCGAGGCTCGGGTGGATCCATTGGCGGGGTTGCTACACGTTAGGGAAAAATCTACGAAATGGGGGGAGGGGGAGGGGGAGGGGGCAAGAATTCAAAGAAGGAAGGAAATAACAAGCCAAGGAGTGCCGTGAAGTGCTATCATTGCCACAAAGAAGGCCACATTCGACGACATTGCCCAAATCAAACAAGGTACGCTTCGAAAAATCCTAAAGAAATTTCCAAGGCGGACTTTGATCAAGAGGATTATGAAACGGCTGAGATGCTCACAGTCTCAAGGCAAAAAAATGCAAAGAAGTGGATGTTGGACTCGGGGCGTACGTTTCACATCACCAGCAACAAATCTTGGATCCAAGATTACAAGGATGTTGAAGGCGAGACGATGGTCTTAGGCAACGATTGCGTCTGCAAGATATACGTGAAATTTCAAGGTCGTTTGAAGCTTAATGCAGGTGATATTTGGGTCCTTGGTGAAGTGGGGTATGTTCTGAAGTTGAAGAGGAATTTGATCTAGATTGCAGTGCTGGACGATCAAGGCTATACAACCAAAACCGAGGCCAAACGCATCAACGTACTCAAATGAAGAAGAGAGGTGATAAGAGGGTTAAAAAGAAACGAGATTACGTGCTTGAAGGGCATGCTTTGAAGGGAAGAAAGCTGACTTCAAGGGCACGCAAAGAGACGCACAAGGAGCTTGACGGTGCAGGAAATCATTGTCTTGAGGTGGAGAACGAAGCAAGGCAAGATCGGGCAAATTCTGAGATTTTCCTGAGTGATAGTAATGATAGCTTGAGGTTGAGCGGCTTCAATAGCAATGAAGGCGAGTCATCCGTGGAAGCTCAGACCCAGGAAACGGCAGAGGGGTCTCAAAAGAAGCGATTCAGTGGTTGAAAATTGTTCAAGAAGGAGAATCATGAAGCTACGGTGAAGACGAGCCAAACGGGCCTAATACGGTTGTTTCGTTAAGGAATGCATGTGTTACCTTGCTTTATTTTGTTTTATCAATTTATTCAATGAAACTTTCAACGACCCTGTGATCGAGGATAGCACGGGCAAAGGTTGAGCGAATGTTCAAGGTTTGAGGTGGAGTTTTCGGGTCATTCCTTGAGAAGGTGCTGAAAACCGACGAGGTATTGGAGTTAAAGTGGATTTCTTGGCTGAAGATGGAGATTGTTCGGAAGTGATCCAAAACTCAAAGAATTCGGAGTCAAAAATCGATCGGGTTAAGATAGGACGAAGATCGCAGTTTCAGAAAAGATTCACGGCCACAAGCTTGGAAGCTCACAGCCGTGACATGTACCTGGTGATAGAGAGAAATAAGAGAAGAAATAATGGCTTATCTTTATCACTAAAACAAGAGTACATTATCTAGATGATTATACAATCTACGTAATTAATTTCTATCCTTCAATTAGGAAGGACAATCAAGCAATATTAATTGTCCACAATCAAGCAATTACAATAATATATCATTTATGTTAATTGATATTCCTAATATGCCCCCTCAAGATGGATCTCCGGAGGAGACGCCAATCTTGATCTGTAGTTTGCAAAAGCGACTCCGAGGAAGCGGTTTGGTAAGAGCATCTGCTAGTTGATCTTCAGATGATACATGAGCAACACGTAGAGCTCCAGATTGAACTTGATCACGAATAAAGTGATAGTCAATAGCCAAATGTTTCATTCGAGAATGAAAATCTGGATTCGAACAGAGATATGTTGCACCAACATTGTCACAATAGATTACAGGCATCGTGTGAATAGTGACTCCCACTTCGGTGAGGAGTGAACATACCCAGCGTACTTCCGCTGCAGTGGCAGCTACTGAACGATATTCAGCTTCTGTAGAAGATTGGGCAACAGTGCGTTGTTTCTTGGAGGACCAGGAAATCGGATGACGGCATAAGATAAACAATATATGCACTAGTAGATGTATAATAATCCTTATTACTAGCCCAATCTGCATCAGAGAATGCATTAAAGATAACGGATTATCCTTTGAAAGGAAAATACCATGTGATGATGTTCCTCGGAGATATCGAAGTAACCGTTTGCCAGCACTTAAGTGATTTGTTGTTGTGCGATGCATATATTGAGAAAGTTTGTTAACAGCATAAGCGATGTCGGGTCTAGCTAGAGACAAATATTGTAAACTGCCAACAATTGTTATGTATTCTGTCGGATCTGTTAACGCTGTCCCAGAATGTACTGATAGATTCGAATCAGTGGCGAGTGGTGTAGCAACTGGTTTTGCATCAAGCATGTTTGTTCGTAAAAGAAGATCTGTGATATATCTTCGTTGAGGGAGAAGCATGCCCGAGCCAGAGTAGGTGACTTCCATTCCAAGAAAGTAAGATAATGAACCAACATCCTTAATAGAGAACCGATCAGCAAGAAGGTTAATAAATTGTTGTACTGCTGCGTCTTGATTTCCCGTAATGATAATATCATCCACGTAGACAAGAAGGTAAATAATAATATCACCAGATGAAAAGAGTTGGTAAAGCCCGATTGAACAAGAAATTGTCGCAGTTCAGAATACCAAGCCCTCGGAGCTTGTTTGAGACCATAGATAGCTTTCTTTAACATGCAAACATGTGGTGGGGTGATCTTTGTCAATGAATCCTTGAGGTTGAGCCATATATACATCCTCTGAGAGATGTCCATGTAAGAAAGCATTATTAACATCCAATTGTCGTGTGGACCAACCTTTGCTCAAGGCTAGACTCAATATCAATCGGATAGTTGTCGGCTTGACGACTGGACTGAAGGTATCATGGTAGTCCACACCAGGTCGTTGATGAAATCCTTTCGCTACAAGACGGGCTTTGTACCTCTCTATAGAACCATCAGGATGTCGTTTAATACGAAAAATCCACTTCCGTCCCACTATATTTTGCACTGAATCAGAAGGAACAAGTTCCCACGTTCCATTCCGAACAAGAGCATCGAACTCATCTGACATAGCCTTTCGCCATTTGGGATCTCTAAGTGCTTGGTTAACTGTACGAGGTTCGATGTTTATGGTCGGTGAGAGAGTAGCAGCGAGGTTCATTTTTGTCAAGGGTTTTGTGATATTATTTTTGGCTCTTGTGGTCATAGGATGTGTGGTGGTGGTCTGAATGGGTAAAGAAGATGTGTTAGTCTCGGTGTTTGGTGGTAATTGGATATTTGATTCGGTAGAATGGTGGACAGTTGTAGTGGTGTCTGACGGATCTGATCCTGGAGGCTCCTGAGACGATGGCGAATTGAGTGGACAACTTGACACTGGAAGATGAGATACTGGCGGGATCCATTGAGATAAAGTATCTAGGTTTGGGCGAGATAGATGAGTCTGTTGGGTAGCAAAGGGAAACGAGTTTTCTAAGAACTTAACATAACGAGAAACATATAGTTTGGTGGTTAATGTATCAAGACAAAGATATGCACTTTGTGTGGAAGAGTAACCAAGAAAGACACATGGGGTAGAGCGGGTATCGAGTTTATGGTTAGAGTATGGACGAAGCCAAGGATAACATAAACAACCAAAGACACGAAGTTTTGAGTATTTGGGTGTTGTTTGGAAAAGTGATTCAAATGGGGACGCTAAGGAGAGTGTTTTAGTAGGCATTCGATTTATGAGATATACAGCTGTAGCAAAGGCATAAGTCCACTATGTGAGAGGCATAGATGCATGAGATAGAAGTGAGAGACCGGTTTCAACAATGTGTCTATGACGTCTTTCGGAAAGGCCGTTTTGTTCTGGTGTATGAGGTGGTGTGGTAAGATGAGAAATACCATTCATCGAGAGGTAATTCCTAAGTGCTTGATATTCACCACCATTATCTGAATAGAGAGTAGTAACTCGATGATTGAAGTAGTTTTCAACCAAGGATTTGAATCGGATGAAGACATCGTGAACATCAGATTTATGTTTAAGCGGATAGTACCATATATAACGGGTAAAATGGTCAACAAAGATAACATAGTACTTGAAACCATCAATAGAATGAACTGGAGATGTCCATACATCAGAAAAGAGTATTTGAAGAGGACGAGAAGACGTCAACGTAGAGTTTGAAAAAGGAGATTTATGACTCTTATTGCATGCACAAGCATTACAGTTTTTGGGAGACAATGTAGTGGATAGTGGTAAAGAGAATCTAGAAATTATGGACTTCATGATACTTAAGGACGGATGGGCTAACCTAGAGTGCCAATCAGATGATGAGGCCTTGACACTAGAAAATACCAGTAGCGGAGGGTTTGAAGTGAATGAAGTTGGCCACTCATAAACGCCATCTTTAGAATATCTCGTTAGAAGGATTGCCCCCGTTCTCAGATCCTTCACATGAAAAAACAGAGGGTGAGAATTCAACAGTAACATTATTACTGTTACAAAATTGATATATAGAGATTAAATTCTTTTGCATGGAAGGAACACAAAGAACATTGTTTAAATTGAAAGGTTTAGAGTTAGTCGGTAAGACTGTAGAACCGGTATGGGTGATTGATAAAGCTGAACCATCGCCGATCATGACATCATCAGTTCCTTGATATGGGCTATGCAGTGAGAGATTACTCAAGTCAGATGTAACATGGTGCGATGCCCCACTATCCATAAGCCAAGATGGAGAAGCGGTGGTGGTAAGAGCAGCGTGGTTAGCACGTGGTTGCCATGGTCTTGGAGATCGATATCCCTGATTTTCTGGTGGAGTAAGAGATGGTGTCTGTTGATGCATGACAAGCCGAAACATTGGACAACGTTTGGCCGTATGTCCTTGAACACCACATGCTTGACAGCGGCCCAAGTAAGGTTTTGGTGCATGTTGAACATTAGGAGAAGACGCATTACTATAACCACTTGGTTGTGGATTGATGGGTGATGGACGCCAATTTTGATGGGGCCGTGGAGCAATTGCATGTGCTTGTTTGCCGGTAGCGACAAAGGAGATGGTACATTTGACTGAAGAGATGCTTCCTTGTTTAGCGGCAAATGAAATTGGCGAGTCACGTGCGTTGACAGCATCTGCAATGGATTTGTACGCATCATCCAGTCCTTCAAGAACCCGATCTATAAGATCTTCATCATCAACAGGTTTGCCGAGAAGAGCGAGTTCATCTGCACGGGTCTTTATGATCTGCATGTACTCACTGATGGATTTGGTACCTTTGGTGCAACATTTGAGTTGATCTTTCACTAAAACAAGAGTACATTAACTAGATGATTATACAATCTACGTCATTAATTTCTATCCTTCAATTAGGAACGAAGGACAATCAAGCAATATTAATTGTCCTACAATCAAGCAATTACAATAATATTAGGAATATCAATTAACATAAATGATATATTATTGTAATTTTGTAAATGATAACCAAGGGGCAGAATGCTGCGATCTGGAAATCCCGACTCCGTCACGGCCGTGACGCATGTCTGTTTCTCTTGTATAGCAGTTATAACCGATTTTAGAATAAATTAGGAACCTTCTAGACCCTATTTCACAATATACCGGGCTTATTAGCTCGGCTTTTGTATTAGAACTTAGAGAGTAAGCTCTAAATTTGTAATCTCTGCGATCGTATCAATAAAAACTCTAACCGTTGATCCGTGGACGTAGACTCTACCATGAGTCGAACCACGTAAATTCTCGTATTTTCTATCTTAGTTTTTCGAGCGTTTTACACATCAAGATCAAATCTTTCGACTTGATAATCCCTCACCCACGAAAATACATCGTGTCTCGAATCTATCGGCGCGGATTTCTCAACACCAACCAGTCCGCATGCTCCAAAGAAGGAGGCCAAGAAGAACCCAAAATCGGTGTAAGTTTACTAGACCACAGTCGAGATCGATCCTTTACACAATAGAAAACGAAGTGAGTATTGCAGACATAGGGAAGGAAAGGAGCGGAAGTCGACTTCGAAATTGCTGCCCCACCTGGAAACAGTCCAAGAAGAGCAAGACCAAACAACTGAAGCTTCTCAACCAAAAGAGCCAAAACAGAGATTAGTGTGGTGTCAGTACAAGCTGCGTGTTTGAAGGAAGTTCACCGGTTGGAAGGGGAGCGGGAAAAGGAGAAATAGAAAGAGACAAATAAAACATATAGATAGTCTATCAATTTGGATTTCGATTTCCACCTAACAAATGAAATCTAAATTTTTAGATTGTTTATGCCTTCAAATAGTGTGCTTTCTTTTAAGTTTCGTCAATCACCAAAAAGGAGAAAATGTTAAAGTTCAAGAATTAAACGAAATATGCTAAGAGACGGCAATGGCTGAGCGTGATTATCGAGGGAGATTGTGCGTCGATCGTGCACAAGCTTGACAGAGGAGACCACAAACTCAGCCTCCGTTGGTGCTATCCTTTCTGATTTCATTGCCCTTTGTCATCGCTTTGAGGTTATTAAGTTTTTATTGATTCGGCGAACATGTAATAATATCCCCCACTATCTAGCCAAGTCGCTTGGGTTTAATGGTGAGGGTCTGTCTTCGCCAACCCAATTCATGGCTATCGCCGTGTACTCTGAATCTATTGCAATATAATGGCATATATTTTATTCAAAAAAAAAAGAATTAAACGAAATAATTCTCATTAATAAATGTTTCGGTAATTGTTTAAAACAAAACCTAAACAGGAGGATTAAAACCGGTAATTGACAGAAACCAAAGATAGAAGACACAATTAAAACTAGATCACTGCAGGACTTAAAACCGAAGACTGGAGTGAGAACTCAAGAACCAAGCCAGACCAAAGACAATGACTGAAGCCTGGTCAGGAGCTTGAACCGAATTAAAACCTTATATCAGACTATAAGGACAACAATACCGATCATTTAGTTCGGTCAAGAAGACTATATATATTCAAAGACTCAAGACTTGGCTTGAAACTGAAGATTTTCTAATCTTGCAACTGCGTCCTCAAGCTCTAGCCAATAAGCAGACGTAGTGTCTATTTCGTGAAAGCTCGAACTACCACTGACGTCAGAGGACGGTGATGATGCTTCGGACAGGACGCTCGGAGATCTCGAATGGGCATGGAAGAGTTCCCATAGCTATTGTTTCTTGATAACTAACGGCTGCTACCAATCTCGAAGCATCTTGTTTTTGTGTGTGTCTGTAATAAGAATGCAGATGCTTGCTTATTTGTATATGAGAAATGAAGTTGACGTTGATTTTGTCCGAAGTTTGGCCTTATTATCTTCACCAATAATTTGTTTAACATAAACTAAAAAAAGAGAGAGGATACCTCAAACTGAATTGATAAACGTTGACTTACGTAATCTTTGTTCTTGCGCTGTTGCATGACGTGCTTAACCAAGTTGAGTGAGAAATCATTTTATTATTGAAATCTCTCTAATCGCTACTTCTCCAGCTCTTTGAATGTCATGATATCTTCCACTTAAATTTGTCATTTTTTTTTCAATTGACATTTACCACAAGCTAAAGCTTGCAAGAAAAGAAAAAACAAAAACGTCAAACCTTCACATCACAACTAACCATGACCTGCAAAGTATGGTGTAGGCAATTCTAGTATCGGTAGGTATAATGTATCTCCTCTATGTTTTTCAGTGTACATAGCATGTTATTTATACACTATTAATAAATCGAGGGCTTCATCCTAAAATCAATTGATGATAGGTGAGGTTGCCTCTTGAGTATATTAGGTGATTATGAGAGCTTGATTTGTTCGATGTTGGACACCCACTTAATTAGAATCTCAACATACACAGATCTTAGACTATATCCAGTAAACAATAATTACAATCCGGTAATTATAGGCAAAGATGAAGGCTTAATTTATTCTACTAGCCCAACAAGACATGGGATGACGACCAACTCGCAACTTTTCCCGAAATTCAAAGAGCGGATGATGGAGAGCTTTTGTGGAGATATCTGCAATCTGTAAGTCGAAAGATATGTGTTGCATGTGTAGGAGCTTGTTTGAAACAAGTTCATGAACAAAGTGAAAATCAATATCGATGTGCTTGACTCGTTTGTGAGAACTCGAGTTTTGACTTAGAAAAATAGCACTATTATTGTCCAAATACAGAGTAAGTGGTGGCTTGGCGGAAGCGCAATCATGAAAAATTATAAAGAAGAGTCTTGCATTCTTACGATTTTATTGCTGAAATTTTACTTTGAGTTGCTACAATACACTCGATTTTTTTACGGTTTTATACATGATAGATATATGCCCATCATACCACTTAATTATACTAGACACTTAGATGAATCTAGTCATGAATTTTAAGAGACACTTATTAAACTAACTTGACCTTCAACATGCCTTCTTGTAACTTGAGCTTTGACACCATCTTCCAAGGTTTGATCCATGTATCTTCCACTTCCAATTGTTAAGATTGATAATTAATATCATTTAACATCCCCTCTTAATTTGCAATCTTGAGTTGGTTCTTGAACTTCTTGAATTTCTCGTTTGTCACCGCATTGGTTAGCATGTCCCCCGGTTGATAATTTGTATTGACGAATTCCATTCAAATTTCTCCTCGAGTCACCAACTCTCGGATGAAACGATGACGAAGCTAGATGTGCTTGCTCCTTGCATGAAACACGAGATTTTTCATCATTGCAATTGCTGACAATTGGTTCTTTCTGTTCAAACTTCAAATCTTTCCAAATTCTTCTAAGCCAAACCGCTTCACAAACAGCGACGGTATCGGCAATGTACTCGGCCTCCGAAGAAGATAAAGCAACTGATTTTTGCTTACTTGAGCTCCACGAAATAATATTAGAACCGAGACAAAATATGTAGCCATAAGTACTTTTTCGGTCATCTACCGAACCGGCCCAATCACTGTCGGTATAGCCAAAAAGATGAGACTTTTCTCTTCGTTATTGAACTTGATGCCATGGCTTTTGGTACCTTTTAAATACCTCAAAGTCCTTTTGGCTGCAGAAAAATGAATTTTTACTTCGTTTGGAGCCATCAGGGTTGACACCGGCTTGCAGTCCCTCATACGAAATTTCTTGACAAGATCGTCAATGTATTTTTCTTGAGATAGAAAAATTCTTCCCAGTTTTTGCTTGACTTGAATCCCAAGAAAATATTGCATCTGCCTCAAGTCTGTCATTTCAAAATTCTTCATCATTTTCTCCTTGAATTCATCCACTATGATTTAATCGATCCGGAAGTAGATCAAGTCGTCCATGTATAGGCAAATAACAAGAATGTTATCGCCGGAATTTTTCACATAAAGTGATGATTCGCTCGAGTGTTGGCTAAAATCATCTTCAATGAAACAGCCATTGATTTTGCTATTCCAAGCTTGTGGCGCTTGTTTTAGCCCGTATAGAGCTTTTTTCAGTTGATAGACCTTCGTTTCATGACCTTCGACTTTATATCCTTCGGGTTGCTCAACAAAAACCTCCTCCTTGATTTCGCCATTTAAAAATGCTGATTTTACATCAAGTTGATAAACAGTTACCTCGAGCTGGGCAACTAAAGCAAGAGCAGTCCGGATGGTCTCGATTAGGGCAACTGGTGCAAACGTTTCGGTGAAGTCGATTCCAGGTTTTTGTGAATATCCTTTAGCAAGAGTCGAGTTTTGTATTTTTGGATTGCACCTTCCTCATTATACTTGACCTTGTAGATCCATTTCAACCCGATTGTTTTCTTTCCTTTCGGTAGACCAATAAGCTCCCATGTTTTATTTTTCTCGATGGTAGAGATTTCTTCATTCATCACTTTTCTCCGGCACTCTTCTCCTGACGCTTCTTCAAATGTTTGAGGCTCGCTGGTAAATAACACAAGCTCACTTAATTCGTAAATTTCTCTAAGTGAGCGTATTTTCCTTGGAGGGCTTTCGTTTTCGTCTTCTTGACTTCGAGAAGGAGTCGAGTTCTGCTCGTGATTCTGATCTTCCGACGAAGTTTGAGATGATGATGGATCGTATCTGATCCATTGATTTTTCATTCCAGTCCCAAGCTGCATTTTCGTCGAAGATACAATCTCGTGAAGCGGTGATTTTATTTGTCGTCGGGTCTAATAGACGATATCCTTTAGACTCGTCACTGCAGCCAATAAAGAGAAGCTTTTGACCTTTCCCATCAAATTTCCCGCGGGCTTTGAGATGGAATATGAGCATAAGCCACATTGCCAAAGACTCGAAGACGATCTAGTTTTGGCTTTTGGTCATGCCACGTACGGAGCTTTATCTCGGACAGCTTTCGTCGGTGATCGGTTGAGAATATGAGCAGCCGCGTAGACTGCTTCAGCCCAATATTGGTTGGGAATGCTCTTGGCTTTCAACATGTTCCTGGACATCTCAACAATTGTTCGGTTTTTTCTTTCGGCGACCCCATTTTGTTGTAGCGTTCGGCTCACCATAAGCTGTCTTTTGATTCAATTTTCTTTACATACTCCCAGAAGGGATTGTAGAGATATTCGCCTCCTCTGTCTGTCCTCAGCGCCTTTATTAGAAAACCACTTTGTCTTTCGATAAGTGCTTTGAACTGGAGGAACGTAGAGAATGCCTCCGACTTTTGGCCGAGGAAATAAATCCACATTATCCGCGTATAATCATTGATGAAGAGAATAAAGTAACACTAGTACTTTTACTATCTTTCCTACAACCAACAACTTCGGCATCAGAATATCTCATTAATAGAAATTCATTGGTATTGGGATACCAGAGTCCTAAATTAACGGTACCTTTCAAATATCTAAGTATCCGCTTGAATGCAGTCAAATGAGATTCCTTAGGATTTGATTGGTAACGGGAGCAGCATAAACCAACATCAAACATAATATCAGGTCTACTTGCAGTTAGATAAAGTAAAAACCCGATCATACCTTCATATTTTGTTTGATTAACGTGTGTACCTGTTTCTTCGCTATCAATTTTTATTTGCATAGGAGTGGGAAGTGCCTTGGAATCACTCATTCAAAATTTCACCAGCAATTCCTTTGTGTATTTTTTTTTATATATGAAGGTTCCCTTATCCAACTTCTTAATTTGCAATCCCAAAAAGTAGTTAAGCCCTCCCAATAGACTTATTTCGAATTCTTGTTGTATAAACTGGCTTTGTTTCTGATGAACTTACCGTTTTCATCAAGTTTGTTGCGGAATACCGATTTTGTTCCGATGATGGACTTTCCATCTGGTCTTTCCATAAGTGTCCACACTTTGGCTCTTTTCAAATTGTGATAACTCTTCTTTCATAGCGATAACACATGATTCATCACTAAAAGCTTGATTGACAGTCTGTGGTTCCACCATGGATAGGAGTGCATTAGGAGATTCCTCCGTATTTTGATTGCATGCAACTCCTCTTGTTTTAATTCCAGAAGTGATATTCCCTATAATCTGATCAGTTGGATGGCTGGAAGCGTGTTTAAATTTTCTATGATGTTGTTCAGTTGGAACTTCTGGTTCCATTGGCTCACTTATGATATCAGCATCTTCTTCCATTGGAATTTTCTCCTTTGTTCCAACAGTAACCTGTAAATCTGCAAGAGGCAAATCTGTAACATCCTCATGAGTAGCATCTGCGGTAGGAATCTCATCAAATGTTAGATGAATAGACTCTTGAACAGGCATGTTTCTTTTATTATACACACGGTAAGCTTTGAAGACTGTAACCAAGGAATATCCATTCATCAGCCTTAGAATCAAACTTTCCTCTTTTATGCTTGTTGATGTTAAAAGAAATTTCGATGTAGACCCGACTGTGAAAGAAAGCAAGTATACTGACTTGGATTTTTGAAGGAAAACCATGGTTCGCCGTCTCGGCGAGATCGCGGCCTTCGCGGCCTTATCGGTGCGGGATCGGCCCTCGCCGCGCCGGAGATACGGGCTGCCGCGGTTGCGGTTTTGTCTCGGGCGAGATATCGGTGTTGCGGCGAGATCTCGGCCGAGTCTATATGGAGAGGCCGAGATCTCGGCTTAACGGCCGATATAACGATGCGGAGGGGAAGAAGCCCTGAAGAAGACGGGGAGCGGGCAGCGGCGGGGAAGAGCTGAAGAAGACGATGACCCAAGATCAATTAATTGAAGAATGTGTCAATTGCTTTTATTATTGGGCTGCAAATGGACTGTAATTTCAAACCCAAATAACAATTTTATTTTGGTCAGTCATATCAGTCTAGTGATGGATTATCAAGACATTATCCCAATTTTTATCGATATAATGAAGATATTGATGACTTTGTACCGTCACGTCACTCTACATGGAATTAAATATTTGTAATATACACTTATTTTGTGTTTTCACATTTGTATAATCGCAGAAAAACTAATATATTTTATAATTTCTAAAATAATGCGTATCGCCCGCGACCGTGCCGCGACAATGCAACGTATCCGTATCGCTCGTGTCCGCATCGATGTCCACATCCGCGACGGCGAACCATGAGGACAAGCCATACAGGAAAACCAATTCGGCATATGCTGCTGCTCTTGTAGGTTTCAACGTTGTTTTTGTGAAAGTTTTATTTTGTGAACAAATTTTCTTGATTTTCCAATGCCACCAAGATTGTCACATAACCATTTCAAGATATGTATGTGATATGCAATAGTTTTGCTTTCATCATTGTGAAATTAAGTTACTTGTTGGCGTAGTGTGAGTTCTCGCTCTTGAGAATCTTGTATATAAGCTTCTCAGAGTGTAGTCCAGACTGCATTAGATGTGTTTCAGCCTATAACAAGTCAAAGCACTTCTTCGGAAAGAGTTCCAATAATGGAGCTTAGACTTTAGACATGCCGTAAATTCTTTGATTGGTGTCGATATTGTTTCTGTGTTTGAGGCACAAAGTTTGGTGGAACGGGATTATCTTTCGTCTGATGATGAATTAGGTCTTTACTTTCGCTAAATCTAAAACGTGTTCTCTCCACAACGTATAGTCGGTTGGGATGTGTTTTAGAATAACAGTCACAGACAGTCTTTGTCTAAAAAATGAAGCAATTTTGGCTCTTAGACCAAGGAGATTTGAGAAAAATAGTTTGTTGTTTTATTGAATGATTCCACACCATTCTCTTACAAGTGATAAACTCATGTGAGCATTAGATGTAAATATGAATTTCCTTTAACAAACACACTATCATACTATTATTACATGACCATGAAGAAGAAGAAGAAGATGATGATGATGATGATGATGATGATTCATAGCTATGACTGCTGCATTGTCCACGTGGACGTTAGATCTCCCAATGCATACTCCAGCCTCGTTCCAATCCACGGCTTCGGATACTCGGAACCATACTCGATCGACGGTTCAGATTCCTCGTCATAACAAATCCCGCAAATCTCCTGCAACTTGCTCACCACTCCAGACATCTTCGGCCTTTGCACAGGAACATTCCCAACACAATCAATAGCCAACTGTAACAACTCAACAGTTTCTTCCTTCCCACCTAACTCTGCATCAAGCACTTCATCCCAATTCCCATCAGCGACATTAACCTGAACCCACTTAACTAAAGAAATAGCTTGATCGTCGACCGTTGTTTCGGAGGGTAGTTTCCTCGTGAGGAGTTCGAGCAAGACGACCCCGAAGCTATACACATCTGAAGCTTGGGACACCTTGCTCGTGTCTTTAACCTCGGGGGCAATGTACCCTTGCTGTTTCAGGGCAGAGTATCTTATGGGTTGGGTAACTTTGGACAGAGAGGTATCTGCAATAATGGCATTGTTTTTTCTGTCGAGGAAAATGTTTGAAGATCTTATGTTTCCGTGGACGAGCTTCGAAGAGTCTTCATTGTGGATGTGATGGATGCCTTTCGCAGCGGTTAGTGCGATCTTGAGCCGAGCTTCCCAAGGAAATGGCTTCCGGGAATCAAACGTTCCTACACAAAGGCGAAAGGGACATTGTAATGTAGTTCATTACTCAAAAAAAAAAAGGGGGGTCGAAATTTTATGCACCGTGTAGTAATGTGGATAGGCTGTCCTCATCGTAGTAATCGTACACTAAGAGCACCTCGTCCTTTGAAAAGTAATACGCCATCGGTGTTGCACAATATTTGTGTTTGATTATACTAATTTTGTCGACGTGCTGTTGAAACTCTTCAGAAGTAACAATCACACCCTTCAATCTCTTCACCCTCACTATCAGTCCGATCTCAAGACTCGCCTTGTAAGAAGTCCCAAATGTTCCTTTCCCAAGAACTTCAGCCGAAGCCCTCAACATAGTCTCGAGATCGAATGGATCTTCATATGTAGACTCGTTGTTATTCTGATGGACGAATACAAGACCATTGCTCTTCGGAAAGCTTGCACCAAGATCCTCTAACATCTTTGCCACTTCAGACATTTTAGGCCTTTTCTTCGGGGATTTAACTACGCAGCTTATTCCAATTTGCAGCACTTTCACCATCTGTTCTCTGTTATTTGGATCCTGCAAGAGACTTGCATCGAATACCTTAGGAGTCATCTCCTTGCTTTTCACGGATTTCATCAGCTTGACAAGGTCGACAGCTTCAGGACCACCAGGGAAGTAGTGAACTGGCGATTTTCGTGTAAGAAGTTCAAACAGTAGAATCCCGAAGCTATAGACGTCGGATTCTTGCGACACGTTTTGGGTGCTGTTCTTCACTTCCGGGGCATAAAAGTGAGCCTTTTTCATGAGTTTCGCTGACGTAAGATTTGTCATTCCAAGATCTGATATGCAACCATACCATAGTTTATTGAGCAATATATTCGACGATTTCACATTTCCATGAACGAGATTTTGTGTGTGTATCGAGGCAAGACCACGAGCTGCCCCGATAGCTATCCTAAGTCTAGTTTTCCATCCGACAATATCAGTGTTTCCTGAAAGCCATGAATGAGACTGAAGCATCAGGACATTCATTTCTATTTTGATTACAGATAGGCTAACTAACATATTATAGCATTCAGAGAAACAAACATATCAAGAAAAGAAGTAAAGCATACCATGTAGCAACTGATGAACACTCCCTTTTCTGTAATAATCGTAGAGCAAAAGCTTTATATCTTGAGAACAATAGTAAGCTCTCAAAGGAACAACGTTTTCATGACTCAGCCTTCCAACGACAGCCATTGACCTCTTAAACTCCTCTTCGGACACTATCGACTGCTTAACCCTCTTCACTACAATTTTTACCTCTTCACTTACATCACCCACGTAAGTATTGCCGAAGGTTCCTTCCCCAATTAGGTCCATAGAAGTTAAGCCCACGTCTTCCACGTCAAAAGCTGGAACGAAATCGGATATCTGAACAAGCTTTTGGACAGGGTTTTCTAATCTCGCGACGGCGTCCTCAAGCTCCTGCCAATAAGCGGACGAAGTGTCTATTTCGCGAAAGCTCGAACTACGACTGACGTCGGAGGACGATGATGATGCTTCGGACAGGACGCTCGGGGATCTCGAATGGGCATGGAAGAGTTCCCATAGCTGTTGCTTCTTGAGAACTGCTGCGACCAATCTCTCCCAGTCGTCATGTGTTCGAAGCATCTTTGTGTTTGTGCTTTTCTGTAATAAGAAAATGATATGCTGCTTCTTTCTTTGATCAAAGCAAAGCCTACTATATAATTGTCTTGTCTTGCTCTTGAATAGTAAGTCAAACGCGGAATGTGAACAAGGAAGGATAATATTTCCGCTGTATTACAATATTGTTGACGTTGACTTGGGAAGTTTCGCCTTATGTTCATCCATAATTGCACAAAATAAAACATATTATACATCTTTAACTACCGTTTCTTTCTTTTTTTTTTTCTTTTAAGAAAAACGGATTCTCTATTTATATATTAAAATTCGAAGGTAGCAGATGATATATAGATGTAAGTGTTAAATTAGAATCATCAAGAATTCCTCTTCCACATATGGCAGACAGACTCGCCGTTTTTATCCCGTAAACTGTTGATAACGGCAAGGCAATCCATGGACTCCATGAGGCTCGGCTCGTTCGTTCGATTAGACTATCTGTAGCATGTTCTTTCTGGTGCATATCAATCCCTCAAAAATTCTTACATGTTCCAATGCCCATTTATTTCGTTCGCATATGCATAATATTCGAGGAAACCGAGCATGCAATGTCTGTACTGTAGCTAATCCTCAGGATTTGAAACTGAGACTAGTTTAGATCTAACTTGACGAGGATGATCTTCTACTTCTGAAATATCATCCTTAATGATGATAATACGCTTCTCGGATGATCAAGGTTCCGCCTAAATAATTGGACGGCGGTAAAAAAAAGGCGCTCTAATTAAGATAAAAAGAAAACCAACAAAAAGAGAGAATATCAGTCATATGAGAGAAAAAAAATGAAAATTGTATAGTCTAAAAATGATCCACTAGTCTTTCTTTCTTTCTTTTTTTTCTTTTCCAGAAACGATAGCTTGGATTTCATTAATAAAAGTACACGAGCTAAATAGTCGAACGTGTCTCTCCGAAAATATCGATTTCAAAGAAAAGCAAAAGCTTACACAGGAGCATGAACAACCAAACAATTATAAAAGAAAAAAAGTCGAAAAATGACAAGATCCAAAGTCTTGAACACGAAGAATTAAAGAACTTATCAGGAAAATAGCTATTAAGCTAAATTTACGATACTCTTCACTTTCTTCGATCTTCGACTACGAGGATCACGACTTCTTCGGAAAGGGCTCCACAAAGGGAGAAAGAAGCTCCAACGGGGCGATAAGAACTCCCGGTCCATAGGAACGGGAGACACGAACTCCCTACTCGGGAGACTCGTGGGTGCAGGCCCGTAGCTCATGTGAGGCCGGTGAGGCGGTCGCCTCGGGCCCAGCTTTGAAGGGGGGCCTAATATTTTTCATACTAGTATATATATATTATTTATATGTATAGTAGGCCAGAATTATTATTTTTTTATGAGCAAAAACAGTGATTATGATTGAGAAGATAAAATAAAAATAGAAATCATGTTATCATATCTCATATTATAGCTTACGTGAGATGAAAATGATGAGATCTTTTCTATTTTTAATTTTTTTTAATCAAATTTTGATCAAACTTAAAGAAAATTAAAATAAAAGAAAATTCAAACGCTCACAAATCAACAATATTAGATATACGATCTTGTTAAAGATACTCATAACAGTTCCATCAGTAGGAAAAAAAAAGCTTTTCAAAGTTAAAGTTAAAGAATTATCTTTAATCAACAATATCAGAAGACCGATTAAACGAGCTAGCAAAGTTGTCGATTGAAAAAAAAATGGTTGAACAACTAGATTATGCAGATTTGATCAATATATTTATCTCTAAAACATCTAGACATATTAATATTTATATAATTAGTTGAAGTATTTATCGAACATTCCACTATTAAATATATTTATATTTGTATTTTTTTATTTAAGTTATATTTACGGTTTACATTTATACTATATTACATATCTTATTTGAAAAAAAAATTACTTAAGAAGGGTTCGGGACCCGAATTTCGAGGTTCGCTTCAGGTAAAATTGTATGTCGATGAAGTCGTAAGATTACATGGCGTACCGGTGTCTATCATATCCGATCGAGACCCCCGTTTTACTTCACGCTTTTGGCCTAGTCTTCAAAAATCCTTAGGTACGAAATTATTATTCAACACGGCATATCATCCCCATACTGATGGACAATCAGAGAGGACGATTCAAACATTAGAAGACATGTTACGTGCGGTAGTTTTGAATCTAAGCGGTAGTTGGGACAAATATGTGGCGTTGATGGAGTTCGCATACAACAATAGTTACCCATAGGAAGATTGAACAAGTGGAGTTCATTGAAGATGCGGCGGAAAAAGTTAAACTCATCCGAGATAAGCTTAAAGCGGCTCAAGATCGACAGAAGAGTTATGCTGATAGTCGAAGACGCGATCCGGAATTCAGTGTAGGTGACATGGTATTCCTAAAGATTTCTCCGTGGAAGGGCATATTACGTTTTCGTTATCGTGGAAAGCTTAGTCCCCGATTTATTGGCCCTTTTCCTATTATCGAAAGGATTGGCAAGGTTGCTTATAGACTCGAGCTACCATCCGAATTATCTCAAATCCATAATGTCTTTCATGTTTCTATGCTTCGAAAGTATGAACCCGATTCGTCGCATATACTCGAAACCCCTCCGCTTGAGTTAAAAGAAGATCTCTCATACGAAGTTCAACCAATTCAAATCTTGGATCGACATGAGAAGAAGCTCCGAAGCAAGTCTATTCCTATGGCAAAAGTTCGTTGGCGAAATGACAAAGTTGAAGAAGAAACGTGGGAACCGGAAGAGCTCATGCGTTGTCAATATCCGTACCTTTTTGATTCGTTAGGTACGTTACGTTTCGAGGACGAAACTTTCTGAAGGGGGAGATAACTTATAACACCTATATTGCTTGGCCCAAAACTTAATTTTCAGCCCAAAAGAAAAAAAAAAAAAGCCCACTTGTACCTTAGATGATAAGTACGTAGATCATTCTCTTCTTCCTTCACTCCTAAGCTACCAAAGAAACCTAACACATACACACACTTGAGTAGAAGAGATACCCTAGGAAGCTAGATCAACAAGCATAGTTCTTTTGATTTTGGCTTCAAGGTTTGGCTGCAAGGTAAAGAGAGTTCTTTTAATTCAAGTTCTGTTTTTGAAAGAAAAACAGCATGTGCAACTTCTGTAGTTTTCAGTTTCGAGCTAGTTATGTTGCACCAATTGTTGCGAGAGTTATTTTGATTGAAAGCTAACTCCTTGAGGTTTCCAAATCAGTTTGAATCATCTAAATTAGACAAGTATCTAATTTTTGGTGAATTTTTGAAGTTCTGCTGCAAAAACAGAATTTCCTGCAACTTTCTGGAAAGTACATCTATGCGCAGCCTCTGTATTCTGCTATGTTGACATATTTATCCTGCTCCGAATGTTTAAAACTTTACCTGTGTGGAAAGCTAGCTTACTGAGGTTTTCATAGCCGCTTGAAACAGCTCAATCCGATGTTTCTTTGATTTTATATAAATTTTTGAACTTTCTGCTGCGGAACAGAAATCTTCAGATATCGAGCACTGTACAGTTTCATTAATTCCCAGATTTTATTTGGTTATGCTATTCTGAAACTTTTAAAACTGATCTCTGTGGAAAGCTAATTTCTTGTGCTTTCCATATCCGTTGGAATGAACTCGATCCGATATTTATGCGGATTGATATAAATTTCCGAAGTTCATGCTGAAAATCTGAGTCTTCTATGCGCAGTTTCTGTATTTCGAGATTTTTACATCAATATCGTGTTCCGATTCTTACGAAATTTGTTCCTATTGAAACTTAACTTTCCCCTCTTCCTATAGCCACTCGAATAACCTCAATCCGACATTTCTACAATTTATTAAGAATTTTTTAAGAAGAGACCATGAAACTGAAATGTTTCTGCATTTTTGTCGAAGTACTTCGAAACTATCTCGCTGTTCCAGGATGTATTTCCGCGATATTTCGAATGCCTCGTGATGATATTTAATTAGATTTTGGACAGTTTTGACGGCAGGGCATGTGTTGTATAATAAGGTTTTGAACGAAGTTGAAGATTATTGATCGCTCGTCTAATATTTATATTAAATTTTTATCTTCTTATTTAGGCGAAGGAACGACGTCGAGCGACACGAGGGCAGCTGGTGACGTTGTGAAAAGTTAGCTTTTATCTGTGAGTTGATAATATGGGGACATCTTCCCTTCATGGGATGTGTGAACCTTGTGATGAGTCGTTTATTTCATTCTTTTATGTGTTTAAGCGACATTATGCTTGATTGATAGAGAGCCTTGTCGGCTATAGGTTATTGATATTTGCCTTATTCGATGAGATTTATGTGATCTTGTAATGTTCATGTGATAGTGAGCCTTGCCGGCTATAGGATATTCGTAATTGTTGTTGTTGACGTATATGATTTATTTGATTGGAGGACTCACAATTGTGATATGTATTGTTTTTATGTTGCATACTCGGTACCGAGACATTAGTAGCCCGAACTAGCCAGGATTCGGGTGAGTGAGAGTGGCATATGATTAGTAGCCCGAACTGCCACGATTCGGGTGAGTGAGACTGGCATTAGTAGCCCGTGGCTTGGCGAGCCCGGGTAAGTGTGGCCTAACGATGTCACTTGTCCATTCGCCATCGTTGTTGGAAGGTGATCGTTAGGATTTATTACGGCCAACGTCACTGGAGTGGGATATGTATACCATATATATAGTTGTTACGATCATTCACGATACCTGGTCTAGAGTACGGTGACGGACTCGTCTGACTCTCGACGGGGAGTTCAGCTCGAGTGAGGTTAGGGCTACCCACGCGTCATTTATGTGATTTGTTATCTTTAATATACGTGATTTCGTTTGTGCAATAATTCGACGTAGTGATGTTTGATTATTGTATTGGTTATTCATCGCTGGGGATACACCTCATCGTGAGGATAAGGTGTGTCCATATTATTTTCTCACTGAGCTTGTGGTTTGCTCACCCCATATATACATATATCCTTGTCTAGGTTGATATCATTTTGACCGGAGGTTGCCTTTTTGCGACCATCATTCCGCTGCGATCTCTTCCATTTTGGGTACAGTATCTTCAGTTCGTGTTGGATCCATTGGCGGAAATATTTTTGGAAGGAAATTTTGTTTGTACATTTATTCCTTCGTTGATCGATATGTCGAGATGTTTCGTACTTTGTAAAACCTCCTTTGATATCCAGTATATATGTTTCATCGAGTTTCGATTTTCATTCTATCGTATGATTCGTTCGTGTTTGAGTTTTGATATCAAGCCTTGCGTTTATTTATAAACGCGGCGGCTGTCACACATTTGACGTGGGTCGGGGCGTGACAGTTTCGGAAGTGGTGGCGGGTTTATGCAAATTTTTATTTTTTTATATATAAGATATAAAACAAAAAAAACGGAAAAAGCTCCCCCAACCTCGATTAATGGAGGTGGGGGAGGGGGGAGGAGGGATGGGGCGGCTGTTTGGAGGGGAGGGAGGGAGGAGACGGCGGCGACAGCTAGGGTTTTGGGTTTGAGGGGTGTTCGAGAGAGGGTTTTGAATGAAATTACTATATCCTAGATCCACTACTCTCTTTTGAGTGGTTGATTTTCGATTTTGGATCCTTTCATAGCCTACCCAAGTGGATAATAACCATACTTCATGGATATTGTGACACACAAGTCAAAAAATAAAATTCAATTTTATAATATGTCAAACATCTAAAATAGTTGAGTTATAGCATGTCTAGAGCAGTGATCCATTTCATAATTGAATAAATAAGCAACTAATTTAATATCTTCGAATAAATTTGAGTGTGGTATTATTTTACCAACAAAATAAGTTTGAAATACTACATAATCGTACGACTTAGAATATTTTCCGTTCGTGTGGCAGGGGCTTCGAATCCAATGTAGATATTTCGATTTTGTCCGAAAAATAATTGAAGACCTATATATAAAACTAGTGACCTATTTATTTTTTTCTTAGTAATTATGAAATATAGTGAATCAAAATGGAAAAACCATTATACTTTACTAATCCAAATTTATTATAATGTCTTAATTTGAACCATAAAACAAGCATTTTAGGAAAAATTGCTTTCTGTTGCTTAACCAAAATTTAAGAGCATTTTGAAATCTCAATTATTATTACATCTCCAGCTCAAACATTCAACCATCATCTCCAACTATTCTCTTTGAATGTAATGATGTCTGCCCCTTAAATTTGCCTTTGTAATAAAAGAATCGACATTTACCCTAACAAGTAAAGACCTTGGCTGCCTAGAATGACTTGACCGCACACCCAAACAAAATCAATCACATCACAGCCAAGAGAAGAACAATAGTAGAGTAGATACAATAAAGAATCAATAACAATAAACCTCATCCACAACTAATAATCGAGAGAGAGAGGGAGGGAGAGAGAGAGAGAGAGAGAGAGAGAGAGAGAGAGAGAGAGCAAAAAGAAAAAAGAAAAAAAAAAAAGAGAGAACAATAATCTGCTTGCAGTGCATATAGACTTATATCGAACTCACACAAATGATATTCAAACTTCCATCTCCAAATTAAATACACAGTCGAGGGCACGATCCGTTGATTCGTCATATGAGACCCGAATAAGGATTGTAGGAGTGGACGGGCACGCCGGAGCCGTAGGGGTGAGCAGCCGGCGCATTATAGCCGTTGTTCCCACCAAAAGGGTTCATCGGTGGCTGTGGTTGGCCCATCATCATCATCTGCTGCTGCTGCTGCTGCAGCATAAGGGCTTGCTGCATCTGCACCGAAGCCGGGGCGGGGACCATGGTCGAGGCGTAGAATGGGTCGTGGGCCATCGCATTCATTTGAGGTGGTTGCTGCTGTTCCCATGGATTGTAGCTCACGTTCTGGTTGTTCCTTCTTATTGCATCATCGTATAGGCTGTCTAGCGTGAGCTTGTCGAACCCCCCACCCTTCAAACATCATATATTATCATTATCAATCAGATATGTTGTGTCTTAGATCAATGTGGGACTGATGGAAAGTCTATTACATACCAATGAGCTAGCTGATGAAGCCGTCCCCTTCGAGCTTGGAGCAGTAACGAGTGCCAATTCCCAGCCAGTTCCATTCCCGTTAGCCATGCCGAGTCCCGCTGAACCAGCTTGTTCTCCACCGGCTGTATGAGCCAGCAATTAACATTGTCCGAAATATATATAGCAAAACATCTTCAAGTTATTACATAATTAGGGAAAAAGCAGAAATCTTACAAGAAACTGGCACAATAGCCAAAGCCAAAGCATTCTTTTCATCCAACTCTGTGGCAGCGGGGTGAGGCTCCTGCAAACCCTGCAACAAAACAGGCGCGTGTTTAGACTAAAGCCATCAATCAAATTAAAAAAAAAAACAACAAAGATAAAAAGAAAGTACTCAGTTAATGCTACAAATTCTAGACGTACCAGCAAATCTTGGGGTTGTGTTTCTGTAGCAGAAGGTTCCTTATCGACGGGTGCAGTTTCTTGTTCGGTTTCCAGCGGAGGTGGTGGTGGTGATGGTGGGCGCTCTTCTTTCACCTCAGGGCTGACTTTGTACTCAATTGCTAGAGTTTCCTTAGGTTTATCATCCGCCTGCTTAATTTTGTCGCAATACTCGAATAAATGAAAGTTTAAATAACCAAGATTCAATACAACTAATAATCCCTGGAAAGCTAAGACAGTGCCAGGCCAGGCCAGTTTAAGAATCTTTTACCAGCTCCTTGCGAGCCACAGAAGAACGAGGTGCATCCCTGGCATACTCCTCCATAGCTTGAATAAACGATGCAGGGGGCTGAAAAACATCCAAGACAAGAAGATTTGTTCGAAAAACTGAGGCCCACAAGTAAATCTTTATTTTGAAATGTAATAAAAAGCAAAACCTGTTCGATCTTGATGTATCTTTCTCCACGCCCAACATCAAGGGTCTTACATATCTCGTAGAACTCCGACAATTTCTCAGCCTGAAGAATTAGTAACTACGTAAGCTTTTCATGCCCGGGAATAATTTCCTTAACAAGCCAAGAACTTAGTCTTACTACTGGATGTTATGGAAATAAATTCAAGTTGTAAATTGTAATACCTGCTGACCGGCTCTGCGATAGATGTCCAAAGCCTTATGAGCATCATGCCTTTGCATCTCAAAGAACTGCAAATGCGGATTCAAATTAGTACGTTGAAACAGATCGGTAATGAATGACATAAAAATGGGTTTCACTTTCATTATATTTCGAGTTTTCAAAGTCCTTTGCTTAGTCCAATCCTTCTAAATCTTAAACCATCAACTCAGACACACACATGGTAGAGTAGGTACAAAGTCTTCGCATACCTTATCCACCAAATTGACAGTACCATCGCTTATCGCATTGTAGACTTTAACACTTTCAGACGCAACCTACAAGAAATAAAGTTTGTGTCACAGACAGTAACCGAGGGAATACGAGGTTCACACTAGTTATTCTGAGGTCAATTAAACATACCATTGAAAGGGCCAACTGAATGATGAAATTATGAATTGTTGCACCTTGTGGCTGGAAGATTGAATGTGGCGGTCAGTGGAGAAGAAAAGCCGAAGATGGAAGTGTTTGTCATATATGTGTTCAGTTCACGATTGAACAAATGAAAGAAATATTCATAATTAATTACCTGACAACCGAGGACGCGATAAAGAAGTTGTTGCAACGCCGGTAAATGCTCTAGCAACTCCATAGTGTCAAGATCTTTAGTATTCTGGATTAAAATTTCAACGAGGAAACCACAGAAGAAGATATGAATTAGAAGCTTATGCACGTTCTAGCAGTTCCTTTCATGTAAAACGAAATGTAAACAAAAAAATACCAACACCTAATTGCGTATAAAAATGCTGGAAAGAAAGAAAAAAAATTCCCACCAGACGATTTGCCTCAATGTCATGTTTCAGCACTCTGAAATATTCAAGCCTCTCCTCCAAATATAATGCATAGCAGCGCACCCAAGCAGAATAGTCCCACGCTAGAGAAAGTATTAAAATGACGTTTTAATACAAAGCTTTAAGGATGTAATATATGAGCTTCAACCAATGATTTATCATGATACCGTTTGGACTGGAGTCATCCTTGAAGTGAGCTAAGTTAAGCATGTGGTTTCTGCTTCGACCATAGTTGATAAGTTCTTCCTGGAATGTGGGGTCCACCTCCCTTAGTGCGCGATGGATTACGATTAAAGTTTTCAACGCAACCTTTAAATTATGGAAAAAGGAAAAAAGGGTCAGTTATAGCCTAATAAGTGACACACTATATACAAGTCGTGCATTAAGATCAATAAAGAAAAGTAGAGACAAAACATAAGTAGAAGCATGGTGTGATACTAGAATACTACATTCAAAGAATATCTTGACTTATCACTCTTATTAAGTTCCACATATGCCCTTATGGACTTTCGAGACTGGCATAACATAAGAAAAAACAATAAAAAAATGTGTAATTTAGCAGGAAAAGGGCAAAATAAATTCGACAAAAAAATTATAAAGAATAAATGGAAAGAAAGGACAGAATTTCGTTCATTTGAGTAAAACTGTTTGACCTTTTCGATATGGGACTAGCAAGAATATCTATATAAGTGCACCATAATTTCAAAACTTGACTACTTAGTTTCCTTTAATGCTTAAGTTATCCAAGGAGATTTGGTCAAAGATCATGTAAAAGAAATCTCTCGATAATATGAGACTAAAATATTTATATGGGTACAGTTGAAGTTGGAATCCTCACATACAGATATCGAAAATCGGAACTTTAATATCATCAGTCAATGTTTATCGCGTTCGGTAAACCTAGACCTATCGTTTCACATATAAGTACATCCAAAATTATGAAAAGGATGATAGTTCACGTTGTCCATTGAGAATGATCAAATCGTACCAAAATAAAAGTTAGCAGCAAAGATGAGCAAAGGAAACATTCCAATCTAAGACCGTTTAAATATATAACGTCAAAATCTTGAGTCATCCAAAAAAGGTAAAATTCTTCATGAAGACATACCGCCCAATTACTAGTCTTTGACAATCTTCTAGCAAGAGCATGTATGCAATAGGCAACATCAGCTCGAGGTCTGTTGGCGGATATAGCAGCAAAAATAGCTGAAATTTGGGAAAAAGTGATTATCATTAATTAATTATATCATCTTAAAAGAATCACCATAATCTTACAGCAAAGACGAGGTACTAGAATCATCCATGCAAACGACTACTGACCTCTAATGTGCCTCTCCTTGGCTGGGCGTTCAACGTGGTTTGTTGCCTTCACAATGGCAATGTCCAACTCCTATTGACGTACGAGCAGAAATTAAACAAACCATTGATGAACTTCACACACACACACATATATATATATGTATATATTTATTTTCTTTGTAATAATAGAAAATAAAAAATTATGCGTACCTTGTAGTCGCTGTTAATTTTTGCCAGGCTAACAGTGGTGGTGTCCTTAAGAGCACCAAGAGTCTTTCTTAAACTGCTCTGTGTTCCCCCACCCGACATCCTCTATTCAATTTCTGGAAAACAAAAAAAAAAGGGAAGTAAAGAACAATTAAAATAACAGTGACAAATTTAGTTTAGGTAAATGCATCTTTAATTCGCTATATCCCGGTGTTGAATGTCTGACCAAAGCAAACAAAAGAAAAAATCATTTTTTTTCTTCTTTACACGTCCGCTGAGTTGACACGATCAAAAGGAACGTGAAAAAGATGATTTATTCCTCTGATCATTCGTCGTTTTCCTCTTCGTCAAAACTATATATAGGAGTGCTTGATCGAAGGCAAATGCATCTCACATAGTGGGAAAAACAACAAAGAGATCGAGAGGAAAAAATAATCAGTGTTTTGAGTGTTTTTCTCGGATTATAAAGAGAGATTACGAGCGTTTTCTCCTTTATAAACAGAGAAGTTATAACTCATACTATTTTCACTATAGTGAAATTCTTCTTCCTCGCCGATATTTTTTACCCTGATTCCAATTCCTCTTTAATTATCTTAAATACTGAGATGCAGTAGATCCATATGATACCATTCCAACTTAAAAAAACATCCCTACGATAAAACCTATGAATCAACAAACTTTTGTACAACTTTGCAACTAACTACTTTAAATCGTCGAGCAAATAATGCGAGGAAAGCAGGAAAAGTATATCAATAAACAAGAATAGCAGCCGAAGAAATAATAGGCGAAACACTATATTTACTTACTACCACAACTCTTGCAATAACAGATCACAACTATGCGACAGCTGCAATAAAATCCGAACAGAGTGAAAAGATTCGTTCTATAGGAACCAAAAAAGGTCTATACACCAAAAAAGTTGAACCAATCTAAAAACAGCCAAGAAAGAAAGCATACGAAATTCAAATAAAAGCACAATTTAAGAGCTCGAGAGATCTAAGCAGATATTAACGCACATGGTTTTATTACCGCAAAAGCACAGAATTCCATCTCAGTCTTTTTAAAGCAGCAGCTCAAAACAGGGAGAAACGCAAGGAAACAGATTTTGACCAAAGAATCACACAAATATACACAAAAAAAAAAGAGATCGAAGAAGAGGAAAGAAAAGTCAAACCTTCAGCTAAAAATAAAAGGAATGAGCAGCGATTGATCGAAGGAGGATGAATGTTATTCGGTATTGTTGGTGGGTTTTACAGCAGCCGATGGAGATGAAGAAGAAGAATAAGAATAGTCTCAACTCTCACCAAAGATGAATTTCCATTTCAGCTTTGGTTGGCCGTCGGTGTCATTATTTTATTATTATTCTATTACAATGTGGGGCCCACATACACTAATGTTTCGGTCAATTTGTCTATTTTTAACCATATTTTATTACATAATGAATTTCAAATAAATAAAACATCTAAACTCTGTCCCCAAAACAGAAAATCAAATTCGTAAATACAATAAATAAATGGCTTTTTCAATCTTTAAAGGTAAAAAAAATATGATCAGGCATCAAACCGAAAAAAAGCTTTAGAAGCACGTAACAAATAATAATTTTCGGGTAAACCTAATTAATAGAAGATTAGTCGAATTAAAATTAAATAAGAACGCCATCTCTGTCGCCTATTTATTTATTTATTTATTTTATTTATTTTTTCGACGTGTTTAATTTTGGTCAATACGTTCATTTCGTACAGAATCTTCAGGCAACATAGGCATGCGACTGCATATAATACTAATTTAACAACTAAGCTTATCGATATAAATATTTCTAATTAAGCGGTCGCATATCCTATATAGAAACAATTCAGTGACCAAAGGGCATGAGCTGTCAGAGAAAATAAATAATTCATGAAAAATAGATTAGGAAACAGCGCAATAAAAATTTTATTTTCCTATTTAATGATTTATAAGTTAAAATTCTTATTTTACTCCCAACAATTTAAGGCTGCCTTTCATATACGAAAATTCGATCAGAAAAAAATAAATGAAAAGGTATAAAAGTGCAATGGTCGAAGCCTAAAGTACATATGTTTAATGTGCTAACTTAGTTTTACATGGTAATCTCCGCGCACGAATTCTGCATACCACACACACTAATGATTTAAGATAGAATAAGAGAACCAAAAATGAGCTAGCATACCCTTAATTGTAAAATATATTTGGGCCTTTAATGTGCTGGACCTCTGCTTAATATGGGCTTGATCAAGCCGATTTCCTAGAGACCCAATTATTCTTAATTGTAATCCTCATCATCTTCAAATATCCTAAACTTAGATCGTTGCCACCTTCTTCTTCTCTGTAATCCCCACCCATACGTCATATTAATAAATAGTACTTCCGTTTATATATCAATATGTATATACATGTTTATCACATATATGAATGGATCGGGTGAGAAATAAAATTGAAACGCGCAAAATCGCTCAAATTTTAACGAAGTCCCCACGAGGTTGGCAACAATGGTTTGAGAGGAAGAGTTCTTAATTTCCCTTGTCGGTTTTAAACCCCTCACTGTCGATGTTTTTTGTGACTTGATGATTAGTATGGATGGAAGTTGGAGTCGTCTCATGGTCTGTAAAGAGGTTCAAATTCGATTCAGGTTAAACTTGGATTGTGAGAACTAAAGTGACGTCATGTAGGAATACATCATTATCGGGAAAAAAAAGACGCATGAATGCAATATCAACATTATCATTGAATTTCCAATATCAGTTTGCCTAATTTTGTTCATTGTTATGATATTATTAATCCCGATTATATAATTGTCGGAAAAATAAGAATAAAAAATAAAAAGAAATAAATATGACATTAAACATGAGAATTTACGTAGTTCGGTCAGAATGACCTACGTTCACGGGATCGGATGGTAGAACTTATTTACTATGTGGAGATGATTATACATACATGTACACTCCGCAAGGATGTGATACACAAAATTCGCTATTGAGCAAAGGAGTAAGAACCAAATGATAAATAGGTAGATCAATATTTTATCGAATTCATTCATCGGGAAAGCTAAATAGAAATTATCGAAGAAGAGAGAAGATTTGTGTCGTAATGTATCTATGCCTTGCCTATTTATAGGCATATGTGTGCGGTCGTGACAAAATATCACCATTACTGCAGCTCATCACTTGTGAAAGGTCTCACTCGGTGTTTAAAAAGAAGTTGGATTCTCTTTCTTTTAATGTAGTCGCAATCAAGAAAGAAAATGATTACTACTTTCATTTAATGCGCGTACATCTTTGGCAATCTATCTTCGGCGCCTAACATAAGAATGAGAAAGCAAACTTGTTTTCTTCATCGAGGTCGCATTCAACAAATCTCCACATTGACCTTGATTGCAAAAATTACTCTACCTTGATTTAGTAATACCTTTTGTGTTCCTCCGGTCTTAGCCCCAACATGATAGTTTACCATTTCTAAAACACTAGTCAAGTCCGAGCAAAGTTTGAACTTAAAAACTGGAAAAGCTTTCGTAAATATATCGGCAGAATTATCATTCTTATTAATTTTCTTGATAAACACCTTCTTTTCTGCACACGGATAAAATAATACTTAACATCAATATGTTTATTCCCTTTCATGATACATTTGACCTTAGTAAAAAAAAAATTGCATTTTGACTATCACAGTAAATAATAATAATAATATCATGTTGCTAAGTTAATTCGCTGAATAACCTTGCATCAGTAACTACCGTATATTTTGCTTCAGTAGTAGGTAAAGTCACCACGTTCTGTTGAGTAACTTTCCATCTAACTGCACACCTCTAATAAAGAATACATAACTTGTAAGAGATCGTCGTTTATCGAGATCACCAACATAATATGAGTCAACGAAACCAACAAATTTCATGTCTACTTCTCAATCAAAGCTTTCCATTGTTTTAATGTTAGGAAAACATCACTCTTCTTTTTATGAAAATAGACTCAGACTTTCTATGAATAGTCGACAATGAAAATTAACATATATCTAGCACCATCTTTGGACGGACCACAAGAAGGTTCTCATAATCAGAATGAAAATAGTCCAAAGTACCTTTCGTCTTATGGATATCTGGCAAATTGAAGCTGACTCATTTATGCTTCACATAAACACAATGTTCGCAAAAGTCCATCTTATATGTACTTTGACTGCAAAGTAGGCCCCGCTTGCTCATCGTCGAGCCTTTTTTTCACATGTGTCCAAGTCCCATATGCCATAATCTCTTGGTATCAACCTCTGGGTATATCGAAACTGCTACTGAACCTGTAGCAATATTTCCCTTAAAAATATTTATATCTCTAGATCTACAAGCTTTCATCATGACAAGACACTTCTAGCAATCTTCAGAACTCTAGATTCATCTAAGAACTTGCACTAGCGAGATTCAAGTGTGACGAAGAGATATGATTTCTCTTCATATTTGGAACATGTCTGAAATTTGTGAGTGTTCAGATGATTTCGTCAAATATTTTGATTCGAGCCATACCTTATAGACAACTTTACAACGAGCATCATTTTCCATCAAGACTTATGCACCATCAAAAGGTTCATATGTGGAAAACAATCTTGACTGCGACTTATGTGGTAAGAACAACTCAAATATAAGATCCACCCATTATTCGACATGACAATTTCTGTTTATTTCTCTCCTTATTTTTCAATTTATAACAATCAACTTTGATGTGATCATTTTACTTGCAAAAAATTACATATTTTATTTCTATATCTGGATTTTGACATTCCCTTAGATTTGCTAATTTCGGCATCTCTATGTTCTTGCCTACCCTTTCAAACAGACTCTCTGTTTGACTACCATTAGTTTTCTTTGTTATATCTCTGTCTATCTACTCTTTCGGTTGTAATACAGATCTGACACTATTATAGGAGATTTTATCTTTCCTATATATTGTAGTATCACAAAAATAGTTGAGAGATAAGAAAAGTGAACACACCATTGTTATGGTCTGATCTTCGTCAATCACATCAACTTCTACATTTTTCAAATTAATAATGATTGAATAGAATTTATCGAGATGCGAGAGTATAGAAATATCTTCCTTCATTCTCAAACTAAATAGCTTCTACTTTAAATAAAGTTAATTCTCCTTAGTCTTCTTCATGTAGATAGCTTTCAAAGAATCATACATATCTTTGGTCATCGTCTCCATAGCAATTTATTGTAAAGCCTCGTAAGAGAGATTCAAGATAATTCCCGATCTCGCTTTCTTCTCTAGTTCTCCAAATTGTTCCTTTGTCATCTCCGTAGGTTTCTTCTCTTCTTCTTCTATCATCAACTCACAACCATCATGAATGAGAATGACCTACATCTTGAGACTCCACATTGGCGAAGTTGACATTTCTATCGAACTTTTCAAGGACATTTTTTTTATCGTCATTGTGGCTAATAATAAATCGGAAAGTTGGCTCTGATACCAATTGATGAGGATATTTTTAATTCCAATTATATAATTCCCCAAAGATTGAGAATAACAAATAATGAGAAGAAAAATAAATATGACAGTGAACACGAGAATTTTACGGGTTCGGTCAAAATGACCTTTGTCTACGGGCCAGTAGGTAGAACCCCTTTACTACGTGGAGATTATTACATATGCGTACACCTCGTAGGTACGTGATATACAAAATCAGCTTTTGCGACTAGGAGTAAGAATCAATTAGCTCGACCATCGAATCTATTCATTGAGAAAGCTAAATTTAAATAATTCGATTAGAGAGAAGATTTGTGTTGTGGTGTATCTGTGCCTTCATCGAGCAATGCCTATTTACAGGCATAAGTGTGAGGAAGTGACAAAACATCATCATTATCACAACATCTTATCACTAGAGAAAAGTCTCACTCGATGTTCTAAAAGAAATTGGATTCTCTTTTATTTAATGTAGCCGCAATCAAAGAAGAAAATTATTTCTTCTTTCATTGAATGCGTGTACATCTCTTGCAATCTGTATTCGCCGTTTTTTATCGTTTTACAAATATAGGCGACTCATTGAAAGTATTTTTACAAAAGTAGGCACTATGTGTAATATGTTAAAAAAATAGGCGTAATGTTTTTATATTTTATTTCTAATTTAAATTAATTGTATAAATAATGTTGAATTAGATACATGAATAGGTCCTATCGCATCAGGTTATGTACTGGTTCTATGGTTCCGAGTTTTGCCCGTAATCGATCTATTTCTTTGAGCTACCATAATGGCTTCGGTTCTTGACCCGGTTTTTAATTTGCAAAAACGATTTCCATAAAATGCCTAATGGCTATATCTAGATTGGATGGTTATAAATACAAAAGAGAACAACAAATAAAAGAGTACAGATCCCTGAGATAACATAAAGATATTAAAAGAGAGCTCCAAGAAAGCAGAACAAAATAAAAGAACATGAACAAGAGTGCTCTTCTAGTTGTGAGAATACAAAAGACAGAGCAAGGTACACTGTTCAAATCCACACACTTCACTAACACGTATGAGAGATGAGCTTGAGTAGAATAGTTGAGTGAGAGTCTTAGCACAACGATTTAAAACTATGTGTTCGTAGTCATCGCACAAAGACGTAAAACATCTGCTTGTAGTCTTGCCATAAGGGACATTAAATATTATGCAGATTGCGAGGTTCAAGCCCATAATCGTAGTGAGTAACTCTACCGGTGGACTTTAAAAAACTTGTAGTAGAGAGTGAGATACTAGGAGTCTAGTTAGGTGGGTTGTACAACGATTTTGTAAACCAAAGTCTTCTAGTGGAATCATTCCTTGCGGGAAAGAAGGGACATAGGAGGAGTTAGCTTACGAATTTTTTATTTCTAACAGGCATTATTGAAGCATCTTTAAGTTCTTTCTAAAATATTTCAATAAAACTGGTTTTAACTTGCATAGTTTTGAAATATTTTGAAAACTCATAAAATCGATTTTGAGAGTATTAGGTTTAGCATTTTTCGCTTGGTTAAGAACAAAAACTCGTTCAATCTCTCGATGCTCATAAATTTTCAAGAACCCGAGTTATTACAATTCATTTATTTTTAAAGTGATTTAAAAACATTGCATTATTCAAAAATATTTTCAAACGCCGGCCTTCGATCCTAACACCTTGTCTTCAGTCAGACAAGCCGTAAAAATTTTCAAGCATTCGCACTTTAAAATTCTTGGGACGATATGAGACAAGGTGAAATTACAAAATCAACTTGTTCACATATATTTTTCAATGGACAGTAGCATGGATAGGTAGTTAGTACACGATTTATTGTATTTGATTTTGAGAAGACTGAGAACATACGAATATATTAGATAAATAGTATTCCAACTGTTTTTCAATCTTTTTTAATCATAGTCTCATTAGCTATTTTGTTGTATGCAGTCGTCTAATTATCTAAGATGATCTTCATATAATAAAGAATATATATCCTTTGATCGTGAAAATATGTCATAAGACCAAACCACGTAAATTCTTTATATTCACTTTTTTTTTCCTTTCTGAATTCAAAATATCCTCACATTATTGGAAATATGAAACTAGTCTAAAAAAAGAAAGAGAGATCAACATAGACCATATACTTGATATTGTAAAAACATTCTTGATTTTGACATGATCAAATGGTAACGAACACATGAAAGAATTATGTACGAAATTCCAACCAAAAGGGGATGCAGAAAATAAAGAGATCTATTTGCATTATTGCTTGCGGAGAAACACAATCTTCATGCGATATCATTGTAATATATAATAATGTTTTCAACTATATTGTTAGTAAACGCAATAAAAGGAAAATTTTCTTCCGTAACAATCAGTTAGTACATCAACCAAAATATAAACTAATGTCAAAATTGAACTCCATCGCTGCAGACCGACCATACCCATATTAAAGCATAACGTCCTCGTAAGAACCTTTCTGATTTATAGCTTCTAAGACTTAGTTCAGACTATAAATTTGAATCGCTCATAGGTAAAGAAAGTCCATGCATAATCAACACACTTGCAAATGGCTCTTCGTTCATCCTACGCCCTCATTACCGTACTTATCCATTTCGTAATGAATTTCGTATCGTCGGGCAATGCTACTGTACATTCGATCGAACCCGACTGTCTATGCCCTCCACAGTATCCGAGCTACGGAGTTCCCTTGTGCGAAGACGACGTAGACATTTTACGATTCGCACAAAATCTCGAACACTACGAAGCCGATTGGTTCATGTGGAGTTCTCTGGGCTATGGGCTGGATGAGTTCGCCCCGGAACTAACGCAGGGCGGACCGCCGCCCATCGGAGCGCAGAGAGCAAATCTCGATCCTATTACAGAAGATCTAATAAGCCAATTCGCATTGCAAGAAGTTGGCCACCTCAGGGCCCTGAAGACGACGGTAGGTGGAATCCCGCGTCCTTTGATGGATCTTAGCGCGAGAAACTTTGCGAATCTAATCGATAATGCCTTCGGTTTCGAACTAGAGCCTCCTTTCGACCCTTATTGCGACAGCGTCCATTACATGGTTGCGGCTTATGCAATACCGTATGTCGGGGTGCTAGGCTACGTCGGGAGTAATCCTTTTCTCTGCGGCTTCGATGCGAAGCACGTAAGTCCCTTGTTGATATATATATATTATATATATATATATATATTATATATATATATAATAAATGTTGTTTTGCCAAACAAAATAACAATTCTAGTCCGGGTTACTTGGCTATTCACAATTTTTGAACAAAAAAAAAAAAGAGTTTTACCTTTCAAAAATTTTCAATCAACTACCGTTGTCCTGTTTGGCATTTTTTGCCACTATACCCTAATTTGACTCATTTGTTCCCATCCAGTGTCTCATCCATCAGGTACTGGCACGTGTCCACCTTATTTAATCATGTGGTAGATGGAATTATGCGATAAACACGTGTCAAAACCTGATTTGGGCACAGAGGATCACATACTCACAGCAGCCACAAGTAGTGGTGTTCAATCGGTTCCGGTTTCGATTCCGATTGAACCGTAACTCAAACGTCGTAATCATGGTTTTGGTTACTCCGGTTCCAAACCGGCTAATTTTTTTTTATTAATTTTTTCAATTTTTTTATTTTTCAGTCAAAATCGCCGATATTCCAACGATCACTGAATTGTGGTCGTTGATCTCCAACGGTCACGAGATCTAGACCGTAAATAATCTATTTTTTTATTTTGGAAAATCCAAAACCATCGGTTTGAACCGTCGGTTTTCGGTTCAGAAAATAGAAAAACTAAACTGAACCGTTTGGTTTTGGTTCCAACCTAAATCGTTGACCTCGCCTAACCGAACCATTGACCGTTAGTTCGATTTCGGTTTTTTAAACCGTATAAACACGTCTAGCCAAAGGCGCCTAAACCCGGGATAATTATAGTCAACTACGAAACTTGAAATTGCATTAGGGTTAGCTACTTTTTTTCGTCCTTGGGAATGACTCTTTCAGGACACCCAACTTTTAGGGTTGTAATTCAAGGACTCTAACTTTCAAAATTGAATCTGTTTAAGGACACAATGCATCAGAAACATAATTGTGTCCTTAAATTACTTCAATTTTGAAAGTTAGTGTCCATGAATTTCCACAAGGTAAGTTGAGGTCCTGAAATTGACATGTATGATTTATTCCCAAATAAGCAATTCTGACACCCCATAGGATTTATCCCCAAATTATTTGGTATGTGCGGATCACATGTCAAAGTTCCAGTAAAAAATTAGGGTTTTGACGCATTGTATTCTTAAATTGATTCAATTTTGAAAGTTAGTGTCCTTGAATGCTGTCAGGAACCGAAACGTCATTTCTATAGGATGTCGAAAATCTTAGTTCATGTTGAAAATTTTGGATATGTCCCTGTTGAAAATCTTATAGTCTATATCAAAATTTGTTCTCTCATGCATAGATGGTACCGAAAAACTCATTGCACTATACCGAAAACTTTGATGTGTTATTAGGTACCGAAAACTTTCAGGGAAAAATACCAAAAACTTAGGTACCGAGAAAAGTGTGATACCGAAAATTTGGAAATACCGAAAAATATTGATACCGAAAACTGCTAGGTACCGAAAACTTTCATATGATGATGGTACCGAAAAACTTTATTCTAGAGAGGTACCGAAAACTTTATAAGGGAGAAATACCGAAAACTTTTTCTCTCACATGGTATGAGTACCGAAAGCTTATGAGTAGATACCAAAATAATTCTTATGTATGCCGAAAACTTGTGTATAAATAAATATTGAAAACCTTTATGTCAAAAACTTTTTATGTAAGGATGTCGAAAACTTCTCTTACATAGTAAGGACATCGAAAACTTTTATTATGATGTATCGAAAATTTTAAATAGAGTATGGAAAACTTTATTCAATAGGGTATCGAAAACTTTATTCAATGAATAGGGTACCGAAAACTTTGTGTATATGGAATAGCAAAAATAATTTTATATAGTTAAGAAATCTAAGAAAAGGACAGCTCATGCTAAAGGTGCTTAGTAAGCACTTCTAACCAACCTTATCACTTTAATTACTTAGCAATAAAGCAATAGCATTCCCCTAACGAAGAGAAGAACGGAGAAGCAGCAATTAGAAAATTTTTGGAGGCATCATCATAATATACAAGCTAAGCATTAAAGTGAAGAAGTAATTAAACACAAAGTGAGTGACGTGTTATAGGTCAAAATCCCGAAAAAGGCGACGACAAGACTAAATAAAGAAAATTCGAAGTTTACGCCAAACTTGTGAGTATGATCTGCAACGTGTACCTTATGTGCTATATGTGAATTGATTGATTGATGATTTCGTGATATATGTGAAACATGAATCGACTTGATATGTTATTCAATATGAATGATTATTTGTATATGTCACATGCATACATATGAAAGGAAAAGAGAAACCGTTATGATTGCTACGGCTTCGGATGATGCGATACAAATGCTACGGTTACGTCCCTACAAATCGGGGGATGACAGAGTCCTGTACAGGCAATTTATACAGAAATGCTTACAGAGTCCCATGCATGGGCACGCATACGATCGATAGTTCGAGTCTAGCTGGTTCATAACGGAAGTATCAGCATATAGAATTGCATATGTTATAAGGATCATATGAATGATGGTTACGTGACTGAATTTATGAGTGGAATGGCTATGTGAACTTGACGGAATTTGAATATTATCTGTTTACAGCTTAATAGTTACGAATATTGATTTTACATGTTGCGATCATACTCTGAATATTTGTCTTCACAGTTGTTGTAGATAGCTAGTGAACGTCTTAAAGCACAGCTTCCGCATAAAAGCATGGATTCAAGGTCGGCCGGCTATGCTCTCATCTTGCTCCCCTCTGTTCATTGTTTGCATATAATCTAAGAAACATTATCGACTTTTGTATGACGTATAAATAATCATGATATGTGAATATATGTATATTATGTGTGAAAGTGATTCGACTGGATGTGCGCACCCGTTTTTATTTAACAGGAATGATTATGAAAAGCGAAAAATTTTACGTGAATATTTTTATAGATGCATAGAATATGTGCATAAAATGTGATAGATAAACGGGGCGCTACAGTGTTATGGTATCAGAGCTTAGGTTTTAGGTTCTGTAGACACTTGCATGTTATGTGTGATATTGTCAGTTGCCTTGAAAATCTTTTTGCATATTTAGGCAAGGGGCAACGAATGAACCAATGCATATAGAATACGATGAACCTACAATAGAGGGAGAAGGAGGATCGGCCGTACCAGAATCACATTAATCTCATACGCTTATGCAATATGAGCATGAAAACCCCCTGAAAATTCCCCGTGAACGACGGTATGATAAATTAAGGAAGATGGGTGCGGTGGACTTTATGGGTACGACTAATCCCGCTGAGGCGGAGACATGGTTGAAGAGAACAGAAAGGGTACTGAATATGATGCGATGTATGCCGGAAGAAAAATTTAACTATGCCGTCTCACTCTTACAAGGGCATGCTTACGAATGGTGGGATACTGTCCCGAACAGTATGATACAACCACCAGTATTGACTTGGGAGGACTTCTTAAGAGAGTTTAATGATACCTACATGCCCGAAGTCTATAAAGACCAAAAGGAAAAGGAGTTCCTTGAGCTTAAACAAGGGAACAAATATGTGGCTGAATACGAAGTGCTGTTTAACCAGCTATCTCATTATGCCTCCCATATGGTCGCCACAGAAAAAAACAAATGTCGAAGATTTGAGGCAGGACTTCAATATACGATTCGAAATCGTATCACACCATTGGATATGGAATCGTATGGGAAACTAAGAGCGGCGGTTATACGTGCTGAAAGATTAGAGATGGAATTCCGCAATTTTCAAAGCAGTAAAAGAAGGCAAGGCGATGAATCATCTAGTGGGAAAATGAAGAGAACGTATATTGTGCATAAGCCGACAAATGTACAAGGCGGTCCCGCAAGAAGTAATGTTGGCGAGACAAGATCAACCGATCGAGGTATAGAAATTTCTCAACCGGTGCCGGCATGTGCACACTGTGGAAAGAATCACAGGGGTGTATGTAGATGGCTCACGGGGGGATGTTTTAGATGTGGGCAATCGGGATATTTGGCTAGAAATTGCCAAGCGATGCGAGAGGAGCCCACTGTCGATCAATCCAGAGTTAGTGGGACTTCCACAAATCGTGGAAGAGGAAGGGGACAAGGACAATATGGCATGAGCACAGGAAGAGGAACAGAAGGCCAAGCCTATAGACCGCCAACACAGGCTCGGATCTTCACAATGACTCGGGAGGAGGCTAGAGAAGGGCCACAAATAATCACGGGTAAACTATCTATCTGTAATATTGATGCATATGTTTTGTTCGATTCAGGTGCAACACATTCATTCATTTCACGAACATTTGCATCATTATTAGCTGATAGACCCGAACCTCTTGGGTATGACTTATATGTTAGACTTCCGACGGGGGAAGTAGTTATAGTAAACACGGTATACCCGGAATGTAAAGTCATCGTTGAAGGAGTAGAGATGCGGGCGACCCTATTAATTATTTCTTTAATGGATTTCGACGTAATATTGAGCATGGATTGGTTATCGAAATATCGGGCAAAACTAGATTGCTTCCTAAAAGAGGTTGAATTTTCCCCTTCGGATCAATCCCGTATAGTATTCAAAGGGGAAAAGAGTGTACGGACGGCATATCAAATATCGAGTTTGACAGCCACCAAAATGATGAATAAAGGGTGCGAGGGTTATTTAGCGTATATTAAAGATATCAGGCTATGTGAATTGAAAGTGGAAGACGTTCCAATAGTTAATGAATATCCGGATGTTTTTCCCGATGAATTGTCTGGACTACCTCCGGATCGAGATACAGAATTCACCATTGAACTTCAACCGGGTACGGCACCGATTTCTATTCCGCCGTATCGGATGGCACCGATCGAGTTAACTGAATTAAAAGCACAGTTGAAGGAACTGTTAGACAAAGGTTATATACGACCAAGCGTATCGCCTTGGGGAGCGCCTGTGCTCTTCGTCAAAAAGGAAGACGGTACGTTTAGATTATGTATTGACTACAGGCAATTGAACAAGGTAACGGTGAAAAATAAATATCCGTTACCTCGAATCGACGATTTGTTCGATCAATTGCAAGGGTCAAAGGTCTTTTCAAAGATTGATTTAAGGTCGGGATATCATCAGCTGAAAATTGCAGATGGGGATATTCCAAAAACGGCTTTCCGGACAAGGTACGGTCACTATGAATTTCTAGTCATGCCTTTTGGACTGACGAATGCCACAGCAGTCTTCATGGCATTAATGAATGACATTTTCCGACCATACCTGGATCAGTTTGTTATAGTTTTCATCGATGATATCTTGGTGTATTCGAAATCAATGGAAGATCACGAACAACATTTAAAAATCGTGCTTCAGACTCTACGAGAAAAGAAGCTATATGCGAAGCTTTCGAAATGCGAATTCTGTCTAGACCAAGTAATATTTTTGGGACATGTAGTATCTGGTGACGGAATTCAAGTTGATCCTCAAAAGATTGAAGCGGTGATCAAATGGGAAACTCCCAAAAATATTACGGACGTACGAAGTTTTCTCGGCTTAGCCGGATATTATCGGCGATTCGTAGAGAACTTTTCTCTTATAGCGACCCCTATGACAAAATTGTTACGGAAAGGTGTTGCATATTAGTGGACAGAAGATTGCCAAAGAAGCTTTGAGGAGTTAAAGAAACGACTGACTACGGCTCCGGTATTGACTATTCCATCAGGTACTGGAGGTTTTGTTATCTACAGTGATGCATCGTATCAAGGTTTGGGTTGTGTTTTAATGCAGTACGGTAAAGTGGTTGCATATGCGTCTCGATAATTAAAGCCATATGAAACGTCATATCCTACGCATGATCTCGAACTAGCAGCAGTGGTGTTTGCTTTGAAAATATGGCGGCATTACTTGTATGGCGCAACGTTTTAAATATTTACGGACCAAAAAAGTTTGAAATATTTGTTGAGCCAAAAAGAATTGAATATGAGACAACGGCGATGGATAGAATTATTAAAGGATTATGACTGTACAATTGAACATCACCCAGGAAAGGCAAATGTGGTTGCGGATGCGTTGAGTCGGAAATCTTATGGAACTCTTTCTTATCTATCGCCATATTCATTTCCAGATTTGATCGAGCTAAGAAAAATGGATATCGAAATGGAAGTGAATGATATAGGCGTCTTATATGCATCATTGACGATTCATCCGATCCTGATTGATAAGATTAAACATGCTCAATTTTTGGATGAAAAATTGAATCTTATCGCGGAAAAAGTGAAACAGGGAAAGACAACGTCTTTTTATATTAACAACGAGGGGAGTCTGATGGTTAATAACAGGCTATGTGTTCCTAATGTCGACAATATGCGAAAAGAAATAATGGAAGAAGCGCATACCACCCCTTATGCTATGCATCCGGGCAGTACTAAATTGTATCGGACTCTCAAGGTTGGCCAAGAATGAAGAAAGACATCGCCGAATATGTTCTGAAATGTTTAACGTGTCAACAGATTAAAGCCGAACACCAAGCGTCCGTGGGTAAATTACATCCTTTACCCATATCAGTTTGGAAGTGGGAACGTATAACGATGGATTTTCTCTATGGTCTTCCTCCAACAGCAAAGAAAAATGACGCCGTTTGGGTAATTGTTGATAGACTTACGAAATCTGCTCACTTTTTACCATTCCGATGGGGTTCTACATTGGAATATCTGGCGAAAAGATATGTTAATGAAATTGTTCGATTACACGGAGTACCGGAATCTATTGTATCCGACCGTGATTCCCGGTTTACTTCAAGATTATGGGGAAGCTTACAGGAAGCACTCGGAACTAAATTACATTTTAGTAAGGCGTTCCACCCGCAAACGGATGGACAATCGGAAAGGACGATACAAACTTTGGAAGATATGCTTCGAGCATGTGTAATCGAATTCAAAGGGTCATGGGATGATTATGTTGCGTTAATGGAATTTGCCTACAATAACCAATATCATTCTAGTATTGGGATGGCACCGTACGAAGCTTTATACGGTCGAAAATGTCGAAACCCGATCTGTTGGGATGTGGAAGGCGAACAGGTACTAGAAGGGCCGGACCTAATTCAAGATACGATGGAAAAGATAAAAATAGTCAAGAGTCGACTTAAGGCGGCCCAAGACCGACAAAAAAGTTATATTGATCAACATCGATGGGAAATGGAATATGAAATTGGAGAGAAAGTAATTCTTCGTGTATCTCCATGGAAAGGCGTATTACGATTTGGAAGAAAAGGGAAATTGAGTCCGCGTTATATCGGACCGTATGAGATAGTTGAAAGGATCGGACCATTGGCGTATCGACTGGCGTTGCCACCTGAGTTATCACAGATACACAATGTTTTTCACGTCAGTATGCTACGGCGATATAGATCGGACCCTTCTCATATTCTACGTGACGAACCAGTTCAGATTTTCGAAAATCTCAGTTACGTAGAAGAACCAGCAGAAGTACTCGAATATGCCGACAAACAATTATGAAATAAGACAATCCCGATGGTAAAAGTGCTATGGAAAAATCACTCTCCGAGAGAAGCAACCTGGGAAACTGTAGAAAATATGAAGACGCAGTACCCATGGTTATTAACTAATACAGGTACGAAATTTCGAGGTCGAAATTTTTAAATGGGGGGAAGAGTTGTCAGGAACCGAAACTTCATTTCTATAGGATGTCGAAAATCTTAGTTCATGTTGAAAATTTTGGATATGTCCCTGTTGAAAATCTTATAGTCTATATCGAAAATTTGTTCTCTCATGCATAGATGGTACCGAAAAACTCATTGCACTATACCGAAAACTTTGATGTGTTATTAGGTACCGAAAACTTTCAGGGAAAAATACCAAAAACTTAGGTACCGAGAAAGTGTGATACAGAAAATTTGGAAATACCGAAAAATATTGATACCGAAAACTGCTAGGTACCGAAAACTTTCATATGATGATGGTACCGAAAAACTTTATTCTAGAGAGGTACCGAAAACTTTATAAGGGAGAAATACCGAAAACTTTTTCTCTCATATGGTATGAGTACCGAAAGCTTATGAGTAGATACCAAAATAATTCTTATGTATGCCGAAAACTTATCTATAAATAAATATTGAAAACCTTTATGTCAAAAACTTTTTATGTAAGGATGTCGAAAGCTATCTGGACAATAAGCCTTGATTGTCGAATGTTTGTTGTGTTTGTTTGTCTGTTGATTATGTATTGTGATGTAATAAGGAAGGTGGAGTCCATTTGCTGTTTTTGGACGATATGTTGTGATATAATATGTATTTGTACCAAAATAAAACTGTTTTCGTTGATAGGTGCATCACACGCGCGCGCATATATAACTATGAAGCTTGTTGGGAGAAAAATAAGAAATAATTTCGGGCGCAACGGTTGATATATTTGGACCCCTCAACAATTTATCACGATAACATAAAGGCTAAATGACACTGAGAGCAGTGACGGATCCAGGATTTTAGATCGGGGGGCTTAATTACGTATATATATAAACCCGCTCATCGACCCGCCCCATAAAAACTCATTCGTCCACCCGTCAAATTATCTCATCTCCTATTAAGCTTAACAAGGTTACACTACTTTTATTCGATAGTAATCATTTTACATATTAAAAAAGACAATACAACGTATAAAAAATTCGTTTCCTACGCATTTCATTTCAAACGAATGTTTTTCAATACATTTGATTCCAACTATTACTATTAAAATTAACTTTGACCGGCCGAGATGGTAACAACACGAGAATAATATCTCATTATTAAAATAATACCAATAAATATTTCAAGAATCTAATCTCATGCCTAATCTTGTTTCTTATTTTAAGGGTCCGTTTGGTTATGAGCACAAGATAAAGCCCAAGATAAAAAATTTATCCAACAATTCAAAATAATTTATCTTAGCTTTTTAATTCAGTTTACTTGTAACGGGCCTTTGGTTTAAAAACGGGCTGAAATATTAAATTCGGGCTGAAATTACTAAACCAAACACAATATTAAATCTGATTATTTATATTATATGGGCTTTTCTGGGCTTTTCATCAAACCAAACACAGCCTAAAAAGATTGTGAGTAATCTAGTTCTATAGGCTATGTATTGATCGACTGCACTTGGTAATATGTTACTAATTCTAAAGAAATAAAAAAAACACACAAATCAGGCTAAATGCTTAATTTTAAGCCCATTAATATAATTTTACTAGCCCGGTGATATAATTTTAAAAATAAAAATAAAAATGGCCCAATGGAAAAAAACAGATTGAACAAATAAAATAGATTCAATTTTTTTTTTCCAATCAGGTAGGTATCCTCATACAACACCACTGTAGTCCCCACACTCCGACTAGGTTTGGTCTGAATAAAATTTGAACCTCATCATCGGCTATGGAACGACCACGGCTTCCAGCGGGACTAATCCTTCCTGTTCCATGAGATCCACCACAAGATCAACAACGATAGTCAAGGTCCCTAGAGAATTGGAACCCCTTATCTTCTGCTTGAAAGGTCAGGAACCGAACCGCTAGGTCAAGCCCTTGGGGGTAATAAAATAGACCCAATAAGAAGTTAAAACTCTAGTCGTCGTCTTCCATGGGGGGCTCTGTAGCTTTAGATGAAAGAAAAAATGCAGCTCCCTAATCTTCATCTTCCCTGGCTAAGCAGTCCTCCGGCTGGCCGGAGGGTCAACGGACCCTCCGAGCCCCAACGTAGGTCCATCCCTGACTGAGAGAGAACTCGAGATTTTTACATGATTCAACCAACATTGTCTATCTCCATGGAGAGACAATAGATTTACTATATTGAGAATATTACACCGTATAAATTAACGCTCGTGATTAATCCAAAACCGAGACCCCTTACCCACCCGAGCAATTTATTTGTACTAACTCTCAACTACCCAGTAAAACTAAACCCGGTCTCACGATAAGTTTTGGTTTCTTCTTCCTTCTCATTTCTCTCTTCCCCCACTCGACTTCATTGATGTCGGGATGTCTTTCCAAGTGATCCTCGAAGCTTATTTATAGTACAACCTTGAGCTCCATAAACGTCATTGCATGCGCAAGCTTGGGGCCCTTCATTTACTATAGATAGTTGGATGATGGTTGAACTTTAATGGGTGGTTGTCCACTTGTCTGCACTCATCAATTCTCCCCCTCCAGCCACATCCAACATCCACCTCATCATCACCAAGTGATCCTCCCAACGAGTCTGAAATGAGAGTTCCAGATTAGTAAGTACCATGAACGATCCGTTTGTCGTCTGTTATATCAGCTACACATAAGAATAAAGAATTCCAGTCCTACCCCATTTGATTAACTTAGCGGTCAATCCTATGTTTAGCTCTTCCAAACTAACTCTACATGTCGATTCCGAATAGGGACTTCGATGCAACCCCTTCTCTAGCAGGATTTACATTCTCACCATCGTCTGTCTTTTCTTCACGCGCACGGAATTTTCGTGAACTCATCGAAGTCAGAGTATTATATATCATACTCATGTCTAGACGATACAAACCTCCTCGTTCTTCTCTCTTTATTAGGACCATTCCGCCACGTGTGATTTTTCAGAGTCCCTGCTATGAAACTCTCATAGCCCTTGGAACCTAACTTGCTAGAGGATATTAAGTTCCAATGCAACTTTTGATAAAGATCACACCACTCAAAATATGCACTACTCCGTCAATCATTTTGATCTTCACTGTTCCAGCACCCCGAACACCACAACAAAATCCATCAGTCATGGAAATCGAATCCGTTCTTTTTGGGCACATATTAAAATATTCCTCGCGGAGTAAACATGGTATTTTGACCTCGAATCTAATATCCATTCATCTTGAGAATGAACGTCATAATTAGAAACATTGAGAACGTCTCCAAGATAAATCGCCAAAAACTTAACACACTTGAATACTAGTAATTGTAATAGGTAGTGGAAGTAGTAAAACATATGTAAGTTCAAGTATCGATCCACGAGGACAACTCGATTAATTCTAAGATTTTTCTCCTAACTCTAATTTAGACCTAAAATTGTTTTTATGATTTTTAATTTGAATTAAATAAAAATGCATAAAATAGATAAACACAAATAACTATATAACGGGTTTGAATCAATTAACGAAAATGGGATCAAGACACATGCTCGGCACGAATAGGCTTCATGCAAGCAAGCATATCTAATCAATACGAATCTCAATCAAGATAGAATTTCCTAAGATAATCAGTAGTTGTTTGTCCCGCAATAGCGATCCTATGCTATAGAGAGCCAATCGATATATGTCTATATGGCTGTAGTTTCTATATATGCATTCAATCTCCATGAAATTCCTCGAATTTAATGCTTTCGGCGCCTAAGGTCTCGAAAACCACACATACGAAATCAAATTCCACGTATGATCTGTTTTACCTAGTAGTATTCGATGTTTATCATTCTAACCGGTCTAATAACTTTGTCTATCTCACAAACCAATCAAAGATCATGCACATTATGATCAGACACATACAAGCATTAAACTCAAACAAAGAACACATATCACAATTCATACAATTAAACAGAATAGAAATAACATTAATATGTAGTCATGATTCGGCCTAACACGGCCTTAATCACAAAAGAACTTAGACTATCATATTAATAAACGAAGACAACAATGAATCAAATGAAAATATTATTGAAACCGAAATATTAAAAGTAAAGAATCCGCCCTTCACAATGCTCGAATTGTCTTGTTCTTGGCCATGTGCGTGTAGGTTTGCGTTCTACCGTGTGAGAGATTCAACTCTTCAATCGTGCTTGTGGGAGAGATCTTGGGTGGTGGTAGTGTGATACCGTTTTTCCTCCCATCATAAGCATTGAGTCTTTATTCTTTATATAGAAAAAATATTCCTTATGTTGTGGGCTTTTTTAATTTAATATTGCTATTTTTTTAATTGATTAATTAAATAGGATTATTTTGAAATGTATTAATAAAATAGGACAAAACGGGGCTAATGGAAGCGACGTTGCATCCATTAAACGCGACGTCGCGTCCAATGGCCGCGACGAGTATACGGGCCGCTCATTCCAAAATGGGCCTTCGTCGTGTCCATTAAACGCGACGTCGCGTCCAATGGCCGCGACGAGTATACGGGCCGCTAATTCCAAAATGGGCCTTCGTCGTGTCCATTGGATGCGACGTCGTGTCCAATGGATGCGACGCCGTGTCCAATGGATGCGACGCCGTGTCTCTGCTTCTGAAAAGGCTGCACTGACTTCTGAAAGGCTGAACTCTGAAAAGGCTGAAGCACTGACTTCTGAAAAGGCTGAATTCTGAAAAGACTGAAGCAATGACTTCTGAAAAGGCTGAAGCAATGTCTGATTTATGAAAAGGCTGAGACACTGTGTAACTGTTGTCGTCGTGGGTAATAGGCACGCCATCGTGGGTATTAAGCACGACGAAATCCATTATTTAACGAATTCATATTCTTCATATTTTTCAAAGTTCAGAATATCTCTTAAGATTCTCAGTATGACCTCTCGTAAAATTCAAGTCGTTGTGTATTTTGGTGGTGAAATTATATACGAATCAAACACCATTCAATATAGTCTTCAACCGATTGGTTTTCGACGAATTCATCGCGATACCAGTTTTTCTCAATTTTTGAGCATACTGTATGAGATGACTTGCGTCGATAGCGCTTCTTCCTCTTTAACCGTTCGTGTGAAGAATGAATACTTTCAGCATTCTCGACTTTATCAAAGGCTCTTAAACATTTCAAACGATGCTGAGCTCGCATACTTCTTGGATGCAGACGCCGAGCTAAATTTAATTGAGGTGTTTGTCGAGACAAATGAAAATGTTCATTTGATCTTAATGAAGAGGCTCCTGAAGAATTCACAAATCTTGTATCGAGTTACTCAGTTCGTAATATCTCAGCAGTTACTCAAGGAATGAGTAACGTTTCGTTCCACGCTCCTCATGAAGATATTCCTTCAAGTAGCCGGAGTTTTCCTAATATTTCAACAGTGGCGGAACCTGAGATCGTGCATGAAGTCGAGCACAACAGTGACGTTAGCGATTCTGAAGCCGATGATGAAGGTGGTGCACTAGATGATTTTCCAGATCCCGCAGAAGACGAATGTGGTGATGATGATGATGGCAATAACAATCTTCCAGAAAATGATATTTCGTGATGATGATGATGATGATTAAAGCTGCAACCAACAAAGAAACATAAATAAAATAATAAACGTAACATAAACATAAGTAAAATAAAAATAACATCCGCTAATAAGAAAAACACATGAAAAATTAACCACTATGGCATGTAATGAGATCCGGTGCCACATCTACGGGTCGTCGATCTCTACGCAAATGACCGCGATCAATAGGGGCGTCGTGCTGCTGTGGACGACGTCGTGGCTGCTGCCGAGGTGGTGAGTGCTGTGTATATGGATGGTATGGCGGAGTCTCGTCGTCGTCTTCGTAGCCGTGAGGTGTCGGCGTCACATATCCAACATCTTCGTATAATCCCGGTGTAATACGTGAAGACGACGGACCAGGGTCCGGCATCGTACGACGTGAAGATGACGGACCCGGACCTTGTGTCGGAGGAATATCGGTGAACTCTATCTGTTGTCGCTGACGCCTGTCAATAACAAGTCGCTGCATCCGATGTATAACATCTAAGCCCCCATCTATATCCCCCCGGCGTAATATGTTCTCGGTCTCATCGACGCATTGTGCCTATTATATAATTAAAATTATTGCATGCAACATCTTAACAACTAATATAAATCTGAGTTAAATTGCAACATACCATCACGTCGATAAATGCACTATCTCCCATCTGAAAACCTCGCTCCATGTGAATTGTAGACGGAGATATATAGCGACGGGTGACAGATCGATACCATGTAAAATAATCTGCAGTGCACGGCGCCCCATCACCTATCTCCATTGCATCAACTATCGACTCGTATCGAGCTAACCAATACGCTTCATATTCTGCGTGATGCAATCTCCAGTCTCTTCCCGCGATATTGCGAAGATTGAACCGATATAGATTTCGATGTAAATATCGAGGAGCGTCCGGGATCGACTGTACCATTCCGAACTGTCGGACCACACGGTCGGGGTAGTGCCACTCAACAATGTTATAACATATCAGTGGACACCTTGAACGACAACAAGCTGGTCGGCATTCAGGTCTCAACGCCATAATCTCCGGTGCATTATCATCATACGGAGTCCACACAAACTGCTCCATCGACATGCTATCGAACGACTCTCGTATGGCACGTAAATTAGAATTTGCGGAGGTGGTATGATTCAACAGTGCATTCCACCTTAATAAAATAAACAAAGTTTATAGAAAAAGTAATAATATTACAAAATCATAAGAAATTAAAAAATAATTCCACAGTACCTTGCCGCATGCGGCGGAATGGGAAGCTGAATTCCATCGACAACGGCGGGTAGCATCTCCACTCGAGGATGGATAATAATGGGCTGCACGGGTAATATACCCATCCACGCCCATACCTATACAAGATTTAATTAAATCGGTTATTCTATTTACGACATAATAACGAAAAAAAATATATTAAGATAAATTAGTACCTGAAGCAAACGCAATGCTCCACCAATGTTCATCTTTTGCTTTTGACATGATGTACATAGCTCTCTGTACATGAAAGCTAGAACAGCACTGCCCCAACTGTAAGTGTGCACCTCATCGATATTCTCGAGCAACGGAAGGTACGTCATCGACGTAGTACTTCCGCTGGAATCGGGAAACATAACTGATCCAATGAGTAATAGTGCATATGCACGTGCGTGCTGATCTACTACATCATCGACACTCTCATCGTCGATCGGATTGGCAACTAACCAGTCCGCCAATTTTCTCAAAGATACTTTGGTCCCGTGGTACGTGCCCTCCTCAGGTCTGTAGCCAGTCAACGCCTCACAGTAATCTATCCACTGCTCCGTCGACTTACGATGGATCACTCCGCTAACAGAAACACCATCGACTGGGAGTGCCCAAAGAACACCGACGTCCTCTAAAGTAACGGTCGCCTCCCCCATCGGTAAGTGAAACGTGTGCGTTTCCTTTCTCCATCTTTCTACTAGCGCCGTAATTAAGTGTGGATCTAATTTCTGAGATCCACAACTATATACGCCATAAAATGACATTGTATCCAACTTTTCCAAAACACGACCATGCAAGCGCACCGGTCGTGAAGGCTTACCCCATACTACGCCTTCCAAACCTCTCACGGTCAACGGAGTATCTAACGCACCATCCGCATTAGATAGCACATCGTTACAACGATGACTATCCTGAAATATCAATAACGATCGATCGACGGGACCGTAAAATTCATTCGTATCCATCCTAAATCGAACGACATCGAGTTAAAATTCAAAACCCCCAATGATGAATAACAACTTTAACAGTTACAAATATTCATCATAGCTTGCTAATTAATATACCTTCAATAAGAAAAGGGAGTGGTGTACGTGTGGCAGCGGCTACGGGCAGCAACGGGGCAGCGGCAACGGGCAGCGACGGGCAGTGGGTACGGGCAGGCAACGACGACGGGGCAGCGGCTACGGGGCAGCGGCAACGGGGCAGCGGCTACGGGGCAGCGGCTAAGGGCAGAGACGGCCGGCGAAGACGGGCGACGACGACGGGGCAGCGGCAACGGGGCAGCGACGGGCAGGCAACGACGACGGGGCAGCGGCTACTACGGGGCAGCGGCTAAGGGCAGAGACGGCCGGCGAAGACGGGCAACGACGACGGGGCAGCGGCAACGGGGCAGCGACGGGCAGTGGGTACGGGCAGGCAACGACGACGGGGCAGCGGCTAAGGGCAGAGACGGCCGGCGAAGACGGGCAACGACGACGGGGCAGCGGCTATGGGGCAGCGGCTAAGGGCATCGACGGCCGGCGAAGACGGGCAACGACGGAGATGGCCGGCGAAGACGGGCAACGACGGAGACGACCGGCGAAGACGGGCAGGTGCGGCGGCGACGACGGAGAAGACACGGCGGACGGCGATGCTGAGTAAGGAGAAAGAAAGGAAGAGAAAGGACCGGCGAAGACGGGCAACGACGGAGACGGCCGGCGAAGACGGGCAGGTGCGGCGGCGACGACGGAGAAGACACGGCGGACGGCGATGCTGAGTAAGGAGAAAGAAAGGAAGAGAAAGGAAGAAAGAAGAAGAAGAGGAGGCGATGGTTTTTAAATTCGCGGCGTCACGTCCATTAACCGCGACGTCGCGTCCATTGGAAGCGACGTCCTTTTAATGGACCAAAACCCTAGAGTCGGCCCATTTCACAAGCGTTTTGCGGCCCGACGAAGGCCCATTTTGGAATATGCGGCCCGCATACTCGTCGCTTCCATTGGATGCGACGTCGCGTTTAATGGACGCGACGTCGCGTTCATTACCAGCGTTTTGCCCTATTTTATTAATATTTTTCAAAATAATCCTATTTTATTAATGAATACAAAAAATAACAATATTAAATTAAAAAAGCCTTATGTTGTGCATGTATCTCTCGTGGGTTGTTATTCTTTTTAGGATAAAAATCTTCCTTTGACTTATTCTTCTTCACTCTCCTTCTCTCAACCGACTGATATGGTATTCTTAATTTTAAAAAATCTGGTAGAATTGCAAAGTTGTCCCGAACATTTCGAAATATTACGAAAGGATCCCCAAGATTTAAAAATCTTCCCAATATCTTAATTAGAGGACCAAATCTTCCCGGTTTTGGTTCATTTTGCTTTGATATCTGTCAAGTATGAAATAGGCGTAAAAGTAAAATAGTCGAAGCAATTCAGACAATAAACGATCGAAAATGCACGTTTATTGGTATAGAAATTACAAAAAATCCTACCTTATCAACATTCTATCGCCGTTGTGGAATTTTCGTAGCCGCTCATGCCCTTTTCGCCACCCTTGAATTTGAACATACTGTTGTCCCCAAATCCCCTGGCGTTAGACGTGTTCATACGGTTTCGGTTCGGAACCGCCGGTTTGGAACTGCCATAAACTCAAACCGTAATCGAACCGCAGTTAATCACGGTTTGGTTATGGGTTGGAACCGGTTTGGAACCGCCGGTTCCGGTTCGGTTCCGATTCCAAACCGGAATTTTATTTTTTATATTTTGTTTTGTTTTTTTGTTTATTAATTGAAAAATGATAAAGGAAATTGATTTTTTTTAATAATGTAAAATCTTTTTCAATCCAATTTCCAATCCAACTATTTATATAAATTACAACTTACTAGTTCAATACAATGTAAAAAGAAAAAAAAAATTACATTACACCTTCAAATTTCAATATTAAAGTAAGTTTTATAATTTTTTTTTCAAAAACGGACATTTTTTTTATAAATTTTATAAACCGGCGGTTTGAACCGCCGGTTATAACCGGGTTTGCAAACCGCCGGTTTCGGTTTTCAAAAAACAAAAACCGAAACCGAACCGTTTTAAATAACGGTTCGGTTTCGGTTTAACCGGAACCTTTGACCATTGGTTCGGTACCGGTTCGGTTCTGGTTTTAAAATCGTATGAACATGTACCTGGCGTGTGACCTTCCTCTCGATTCTCTCCGTGTATGGCCAACGTCGAATTTTAGTTATCATCATAATTTGATCGTCTTCTCTTTTTATGTGCCAAAAGAGTTGACTCTATATTCATCTTCTTCGCCGTCTCTTTTCTTGTGATCAAATTATCATTCGAATCAGGAAATGAAAGAAGAAGTAAAAGAGCTTTATCTCCTTCATCTAACGATACTTCTGGACCTCAAATCTTTCTAGTATTCTTTGGTCATTTTCTCATGCTTTCCCTCGTTTCTCTTCGAAGATTTAGCCAAACTTTGGTGAACGAGCACATCCTTTACTCTCATCTGCCAAAGAGTGAAACTTTCCATAGCATCAAATTGTCGCACTTTGATACTTTTATCCATCGTCATTATCCTTGCAGGACTCAACAACAATTGGCATATATAGTACTAATCGAATAATTTCTAGAAAAGACCATCGATTTGCCTTCTAGAAAGAATTATCATTCTAAGTAAGTTTTCAGATAGAGCTGATGGGGCACAATGGGCCCACTTATACACTAGTCACCTAGACAGAACTCACTTACACAGTACTATTGTTTCAACTCATAAAAAAAAAACTCTACCGATGCACAAGCTCTGCGTGATCCTAGCTCCCCCGGAACGATAATCCTTTACGATATCTTTTCTAATGTGAAAGATTAAACAATGTTGCAACGACAAAGCATACTCAGAATACCAGCAATGCTAGGCTCTGATACCACTTGTTGGAGAAAATATGAAATAATTCGAGCACAACGATAGGTTGTATTTGGACGCCGCGACAATTTACCGGGATAATTACAAAGGTCAAAATGACATCGAAAGTAAACACGAAATTTTTACGTGGTTCCACTAATACCGCCTACCTCCACGGAGATACAATAGTTTTAGTATATTGAGAATATTACACGGTACAAATTAACGTTTGTGTTTAACCCAAAACCGACCACACTCAAGTAATCTATTTGTACCGACTCTCAACTACTCCGATAAAACTAAACCTGCTCTCACCCTTATCCACCCGGATAAGTTTTTTCTTAATTTCTTCCCTCTCATTTTCTTTCCCCTCATGGACTTCTTTGATGTTTGGGTGGCTTTCTAAGGGATCCATCGAGACTTATTTATAGGACAAACTTGAGCTTTATAGACGTCATTGCATGTGCAAGCTTGTGGCCCTTCATTAATATATCTAGTTGGATGATGGTTGAACGTTAATGAGTGGTTGTCCACTTGTCTGCACCCATCAAAGCTTTTATACGATTGTGTACTTTTGTAGTGCTTCGTAAGTGATTCCTCATCATGCCAATATACTTCTCTGATCAGTTGGGACAACGACCCGAACCACATAAGGCTTTCTGAGCTCATACTCATTGTAGGCTTTCAGAGCAGTTTTGAGGACCCGGCTATAGAACCTCGACCACTGACTCATCCACCTGAAATTGAAAAGAACACATCGGACTTGTTGATAATAAACATAACATGATTTGACTATAATTTATATGATATTTTTGGTCAGATATATCATTCTAAAAATTTAAAATACTTGAAAGATAAATGGACAAATTATATTTCGCAGATCTGGACTCGGAATTTTTTTTTCAAAATAATTCTATCCCGTGCCATTATAATCGAAATCCATCAACAAGGTCATCGCTCACTCAATTCCCTCATTGCCAAGATAAGCCTCTGAAACGTTGCCCTGTTTTGAAAGCGGAAACAAACAAGACAAGTCATAAATGTGGATCGTCCGAGTTAGCTTTCCGACCAGCTGCTTAACTTTATTAACTCGATAAAGTTACAGAGGAGAACACTAAAACTGCAGAACCGAATACGTCTTTGCCCAACTTTCCCTCACTCAAAAACTGTACGTAGGATAGTGTTGGAGAAATAATATTAAATTCGGACGCGGTAGGAGTTGTATTTGGACACCGCAATAATTTATTGAGATAGTATGTAAAGCCGAAAATGACACGAGAAAGAACACGAGATTTTTTGCGTGGTTCGGCCAATACTGGCTACCTCAACGGAGAGACAATAGTTTTACTATATTGATAATATTATACCATACAAATTAATGTCCGTGTTTAACCCAAACACGTGATCCCTTATCCACTAAGGTAATGTATGTGTACATACTCTCAACTACCCTAAACTAAACTCGCTTTTATCCTTATCCACCCAGATAAGTTTTCTCTCTACACTCTCCCGCACTATGACTACATTTCTCTCATCTTGGGGTTGTTAATCACAATCAACGAATATGTCTATTTATAGGTCAATAGAAGAGGAAGAAGCCAAACCAATATGTCATTGCATAAGTTTTCATTCAACTATACATTACCTTTTATTGATTTCTCCAGCTTGCTTTATTGCTGCCACATAGGTGTGGTCGAATTATGGTGATGGGCGCAATGAAAGGACTCGAACTACAGTTATCTTCTATGATCACTTCGAGCTCTTAATTACTCGTACGAACATATCTCGCTCGTGAAACCTCAACTTAAAGGGACCCTAAACTCAAACACTCTTTTCTTTCAAGAATTCTACTTATGATGGCTTGTGTACGCTTCGAATGTAGTGTCTTTGTGCTACTCGACAACTTGTGCCCTATTTATGGGAAAGGGGGCTTTGGCTAGCAAATCCCACGATTTTAGCCAACTTCCTTTTTTTGGGAATCATCTCCTAAGTTAAGTAAGTTCTCATTTTAACTTAGTCTACATTTGGTTTGTTCCCCAAATCTCTCGTGTGTCTTTCCTTGTTTGCATTCAATCTTGACTAAGTTCGCAGTCGTGTCTCGCCCACCACGTTCACGTCCTAGCCGCACTGGCTGATCGCAGCACCCAGCCTACCCGACTGGCTAAGCTCAACCTGGTCCACCATGCATGGCCTACCGGCGTCGCCTGCTATCGTCGCCACTATCTGCCACCAGAGCACTACCAGTCTTTACGCCAGACTACTGTCATTTGCCTTACTTCGTCGTTGAGCTTTGTGTGCTCAGCATAACTCTCGCTAGACCTAAACCTCCGTCCAAGTTGCCCCGCATGCGCGACTTTGCCGCACGAGCCATCTACATGCCGCGCGTCCGCACAACGTGTCGTGCCTCACACGTCCATCACACTCTGTCAATGTGCTGCACGCGTCCATCCGCACCGCGGCCTAGAGTGTCGTGCGTCTGCCTTGAGTTGTGCATCATGGCCAGCACCAATCTTGAATACTGCGTGGGTGTCTGGCATGTGTTGTCTTGTCTGCATCTGCCAGTCGTTGTGCCATTGCCGCCGGCCTTGTCCCAGTCTCAGAGTCACATTGCATCATGCATGCGTTTGATGTCAGAGTGCTCCAAGTGTTAAATCCACCAACTATTTTGCCATGCTCACCACATCATGGTTGTATCGTCGAGAAATGATGGAACTTGATTTACATGACACTTCATTATACATTATATTTGTTAATAATTTGTAACATCAGTTATTATGATGTTAAAAAAATCTTACCATTAAACTAATATTCTTTATATAATGCATAATATTTTCAATATATTAATAGTAATTAAATGTTCTAAAATAGTTTATTTAGGTTGATTTACGGATTTATAAAGGGTAATTCTATTGGCACCCCCCTAATTAATAAGTGAAGTAAATTATTAAATACTTATCAATTCAAAAAGTAATTATGTTAAATCATTAAATACTTATAAATTTGAAACCATTAAATATTTATCATGAAACTAAACAAATTCTAATTTCAACTTGATTTGGAACCGCCGGTTCGGATTACACCAAAACCTCAAACTGTAACCAAACCACGGTTAACCACAGTTTGGAACATTGGTTATTTTCATTATTTTTTTAATTTTTTTTTCAATTTTTTTTTTTCGTTCAAAACCGGCGGTTTTAGGTAACCGTTGATTTTCCAACTGTCAATAAATTATGATCGTTGATCTTCAATGGCCACAAGATCTGGACCATTAATAATTATTTTTTTATTTTTTATTTAGAAAATAAAAAACATGCAGTTAATCGGCGGTTTGAACCGCCAATTTTCGATTGAAAATATAAAAACCGAAATAGAACTGTTAATGATTCGGTACCGGTTATAACTGAAACTGTTGACCCCGATTAATCGAACCGGTGACCGTCGGTTCGGTTCCGGTTTTCAAACCGTCTAAACAACTCTAAATATAATAAAAAATTAATTAAATATCGTATCGATGTATCTTTGGTAAAATAACTTAATTAATATTGTTGACTACCTCATGCAATTAATATTGAATTTTATGAAAAGTAAATTATAAAATAATTATTGTTGAATTCATGTAGTTAGTTAAATGACTTTTACAAATTTCAAGTATTTTGGGGGTGTAAAGGGGGGTGTCAATAGTAGGACCCTTTATAAATTTATTAGATTTAATATAGAAACTCCCTAATATCGCATTTTATTGTAGTTCCTCCCAAATATATTCAAAATGGATTTTCATTAGCAAGGCGTACGAATTGACGTGTTGATTCGGTTTGAACCGAACTGGCGGTCAACGGTTCGGTTAACCGCGGTCAGTAGTTTCGATTAAAACCGAATCGGACCGTTACTTACAAACCGAACCACCGGTTTATAATTTTTGAAAAAAAAAAAAAATTTAAAATTCTCGGTTTGAATTTTTTTATTTTTTATTTTTTAAAAAAAAAACTTATTAACAAAAAAATTGAAAATAAAAAATACAAACTGTACAAAACAGGAACTGGCTCGACCATTTCGAAACCGTAATCAATACCATGGTCACCACAGTCCGATTAAGGTCGGGGTTTTTTAATCCGGATCGGTAAACGTCGAACCGGTTAGAATTCTGGTTCAGTCCCGTCCGATTGATACTTAAATAAAAAAAAAAGAAAAAAAACTGAACATCTAATAAAATAATAAAGATATAAGCGTTCCAAAAATAGAGTTGTCGCTTAGTGGTAAATCCTTCAGAGGTGGTATTTCAGATTGGAATTGAGTTCAATTACTTCATACTAAATATTAAATTTTATATTATGATTAATTTTTGGCACTAATTTTACAATTAATTTTTAATTCCAACACATCTAACTTTTATTTAATATTTAACCCAAATTTTTTAAATTTAATTTTAACACCCGATTTTACAATTAACTATCAATCCCGAAAAATATTTTATTTTTATTTAATATAAAAACTCCCAATTTATAAATATTAGTTCCATAATTGACCGGAGAGTTAGATATATGCTGATAATACATGTATATTGCTATGTTATTTGATTAATTGACTCATAAAATATATTGTTATTATTTATAGAGATAACAGTTTTACTCTGATTTTATTCCGATTAAAATAATAAACGTAAATTTTTCAATCTGTTTCGAGAATCTGATTTCAAAATTATGATTAAGGTTTGAGGTTTTTTTTTTATTTTTTCTGTCCCGATGTATCCCTACTCGATTTGGCTATAAGCTAGCCCCTAAATACAGACGTGGACTTGCGCTACACACTCCAATGGTGGGACTAATTCCCGAGGACAGATAAATACGTCTCAAACCCACCTGAAAACGATAGTCATGAGAAATAAATCCTATGGGAACTACTCAAGGAATTATGGAAGGCGGAATCGATCCTACAACTTAACCAATAAATTATTAAGGCATGACATTAAGGTTTGAAGTTTTGATTCAATCGAAATCGATCATTCGGAAAAGGGAAGCCGAACTAGTTGAACACCTTTACCTAAAAAATAACGGTGTATTGGTATTTGGTAATTAACAGTCGGCTTGTTTTGGTTCTCAACTTCATTTTCACATCGCACAGCCATGTCGGAACCCCAAACCCCTCCCAACCCTATTTCCGAGCCTACCTTGGACCATGATACAACCCCTACGGTCTCCGATGCGATAACGACACCTGCCGTAACCAATCTCAAGAGGCCGCGCGAGGACGACGCGACCTCGGAGACGCCGTCTGAATCCGAAGCACCGGCCTCAAAGAGGCGCGTGAAGGCGACGAACGACGTCATGTTCCGAATCGTCGTGCCATCGAGGCAGATTGGGAAGGTGATTGGGCGTGCCGGACACCGCATTCAGAAGATTCGTGAGGAGACCAAAGCTACTGTTAAGATTGCCGATGCCATCTCAGTGAGTTTAAAATATATATATATATATATATATAGAAATTCTTTCGTTGCAGTGCGTTGACCGTTGATTTTGCAATTTTGCATCAATTTTGATCATTCTTGTTTTTGAAGCAAATGTTGCTTTGCATTGTGACGATACCAACACTTTGCCGGCAGTGTAAGTTTTTTGGGAAGTGGTTAGATTGGAGGTTATGGTTAATTGAACAGAATGGCTTGATTGTCTTTGAATCCTCGTTGAGAGATTTAGTAAGCTACATGAATAGTCTTAATAATTTCTGGCATGTAAGACATATTGGAAATAGAATAGAAGCTGGAAGAGATGAAGTGAGATTTTTCGTGTCAAATGAATTGTTAAAGATAGTCATTGAAAAAGATGACGAATTTGCTAATAGTGAATTTTCTTTGATGTGAAGTGTTCTTTCTCTGTAACGAGCTTCGTGTTTTCTGCTGATAACCATGCATTTGAATTAGTGGGGTTTTTGATAAAATCCACAGAATAGAATATGAGCTCACTTTCGATCTTGATTTGTTGCTCTGCAGTGTTCCCTTGACAGGTTTTGGCCTGTAATCTGAACTGGATTTAAGCTTGCGTAAATCTGATCAAGATCATTCCCTCCTCTGCTGGAGAGATTCTGGATATGGATGACGTTCTTAGTTATTCCTAACTTGTTACAGAAATACATATGATTAGGTCAGAAATGCCATTTTGACACTAAATATGTCCCCTTCCCCTCCCCTCCCCTCCCCTCCCCTCCCCTCCTTTCTTCTGCTATCCCCACCCCCTTTGCATATATGTATCTTTTTTCCCCAATATTCCCTCACAACAGAGTGCCCTTTTAAAACCTCCCTGCCCTGCCCCTGTTGGTTTCTGCCTGTTTGTTTGAATGGCTCGTGGCTGGATATGAAATTCCTCAAATTCTGAAAACCCCTTCCCCTCAGAAAAGAGGTGGATGGGACGAGACAAGTCCACTGGAGCATATGCATGCCTTGTATAACTTGATTTGTCTAGTTTTTGTGTGCTTCACCTGCATCTCGCTAAAATCAATTCTACTTCAGATTCAATTTGCTTGAGTTGATGAAAGTTTATTTCTGTACGAAACACATCACAGATACTTTTCTTGTTTTGTCCTTTCATATTACTATGGCTTTCGGATATTCAGATTTTGGTGGTGAAATATAATGTATTATCTCTCATGGTGCAGCGCAATGAAGAAAGAGTAATAATTATAAGTTCCAAAGACAGTGACAATACATTCTCTGATGCAGAAAATGCTCTTCATCAAATTGTTAGCCTGATTCTTAAGGTGCCATATGTTGATTGCATTGGAATTATTTTTAAAGTTGAAATAGAATTCAGGGTTTTCTGATCCGACAATTTGATATTATGGTGTAGTTTGATCTGTTTGCCCGTTTTAATGGTCTTTGGATGTGATGTATGAACTTCACGTCACTGATCGATGGTGTGAACGTTTCAAAATAGTATAGAGTACTCGTCGTTAAATTAACATTTAAATTTATCATAATATATTCAGTTCTGATTTATGTGATGAGTGGAGTCCTTGTATGATTAAAATCGGATGATTGATCAAAACACTATTTAGTATAATCTCATTCACTTCTAAACTGGAGAAGGAAACTTGAGACCACTGCCTTTCAGTTTTCTATCATCAAATCTCTCTCCCTTGTTTTGTTGGAAGGTGTTTGTATACTCTGGAGAGGGTTATGTATACGATATAATATGTACTAGTAAAATAAATGATCAAATGTAGGTATAGAAGATTATGTCATGATGTGGTTTTGATTTGACTGAACATAGGGCTTTGTCTTCTCTTTTGCTTCTGGCTTATCTAATTAAATCATACAAGAATATTCCATTCTCACAGCAATGCATATTGTTGTCCCCATATATCTATGCAGGACGATGGAAATGTGCAAGAGCCAAAAGTTGGTCCTGAACACGTGGCTGCAAATACAATAAGGCTTTTGATTGCTGGTTCTCAAGCTGGTGGTTTGATTGGTGTGTCTGGTCAAAATATAGAGTACCTGAGGAATACCTCCGGAGCAACTATTACTGTTCTTTCTCCTAATCAATTGCCTCCATGTGCTTCTGCTCATGAGTCTGACAGAGTAGTTCAGGTTACGTACAAGATTTACATCTTCCGGAAAATTCCTTATATGGATTGCAGCTTGATTTGTGATTTTATATAACCAAACCATGAAATGTTAATGCCTGTCATAGTTGGACTCTGGGGACCCATTTGGTATATCGGACTGAAACTTTGTTGAATTTCCATGTCGCTGAAGTATAATAAAGTATGTGAAAGAAGAGGATGAGTGTTTTACCCAATAATTTGCTACTTTTATGTAAAATACAATTCTGACTAAAGCGTCTTTAGCTGGAAAAAATATCATAGCCTTTTCATCGTATGGTGGTTTATTTTTGGAGCCTAATGAGATTGTCTTTTCACTGCCTTTTCATGCCTGAAAATGTAGCAAGCTGCTAACGTTTTTCATCACATTGATTTTCTTTTTGTAGATGTCAGGGGATGTTCCTGCTGTTTTGAGGGCTGTTGTGGAAATTGGGTGCCAACTTAGGTGAAAATCAGTTGATTGCTACCACTTTTGACATTCAGTGTTTCTACCCGTTGTTAGCGTGTAATAATATCTTTCCATCAACAGGAATAACCCTCCTAAACAAGTAATATCAATCAGCCCAGCTTATAGTCATGGGATTCATCGTCAACCTCACCCACATCTGGATCCCAGCTTAGGTAATCTAAAACACTTAGTGATCGCTTGTCCAATCGCTAGTGTATGGTGTGTTGTATCTTTACAAAACTTTACATTACTACATTTATCCGATGATTGAATGTTGCAGCTGAACATATTAATCTGGATGTGATGGTGCCTGAGAATTTGGTGGGCGGTTTAATTGGACGATTTGGCGCCAATATATCAAGGATCAGGAACGAGTCTGGAGCAAATATCAAGGTACTTGCTAGCTGCTTCTCATAATCTTTTCCTAAATCCTTATGCAAAGAGAAGATTTGTTCTTAGTTGTGGCTTTCGTAATACCAAAATGAAGTTGGCTGTACTCTCCAGGTTCAGTTAGTGGATGCCAAGTTTTGAGGTTTTGTTTGTATCTATATCTCAAAATTTTGTGGTAATGGATAAGTCCCTGAAATTCTTCGCTTCTGCTTGCCTTATGATTGCTTAAGATTAGATGACTAAATTTCTTGCAATTTCTCATTTAATTTTACATGCTTTGCTTCATGTAGGTTCACGGTGCAAAAGGTCAACAAACACAAAGGCAAATCCATCTCAGTGGTAGTGCTCAGCAGGTAAAAAGCCACCTTTAACATTCCCGTATAGCTGGTGCTAGTTTACTACCAGTTCATATTCTGTAAATAATATCAGGAGTTGGCATTTATTCCAGCGATCAATTTCTTAGAGTCATGCACAACTCATTTGATATGAAGTTACAGAATTAGTTGCATTTATTTCATAATTGGAAATGAGATACTTAAGCCAAATCTATTTAAATAGGTAGCTCTTGCCAAACAACGGGTCGATGAGTACATCTATGCCGAGTTGATGAGGCAAGCTGGGGGTCAACAGCTTCAAACCAATGCACACCCACAACCTGTCATTCACCACACACCATTGTAATACATGCATCCCTTCTAATAATGTTTATTCGTACTTGTTCGTTCCTTTTTTGTTTTATCTATAATTTCAAAACTTACTTGTAAGTTTCTTTTATGCAGACCTCGCCCCCAAAGTACGTTATACGGAGACTATTCCGACAGCCTTTACCCTCAAAGGTGCGTCATGCATGTAGTCCATTTTTTGGTCCTAAAGTATCTCGACTAATTTCTCGAGATCGTTATGTATCTTTCTCAGGAATGAACAAGCGGGAATCGTGGCTCCCTTTCCTCAAATTTATCCACCAACCACTGCACATATTCAAGCTCCTCCTTACTATGATTATCGATCTTATCGACTGTAGTTTCAGATAAAGATGTAGTTTGTGTACTTAAATTTTCTTTAGGCTTTTATAGATTCCATCTACTTGAGAGGTTTTGTGGTTTAAAAACCTCTATATCTTATGTATCTCCAAAGCTGTTTTATCTAATTTAGATCAGGTTTGAGTCTCTTTGACAGATACAATGCTTGTAATATGTATATAATTTCTAGTTTGATGTAACGTCGGAGATTCTAGTTTGATATGATCCTTCTTCTTCTTCTTTTTTTTTTTTTTTTTTTTCATGTTTTGATCTATTATGACTTTTAAGATATCTAATCATTCTATTTAATCATCTATTCTATTATATATATATATATATATATATATATATTTGAAATAATCTGTTTTATTATATTGGTGAGGGTCATTTTAAAAACCTATGTCAATTTAGTATGTAATTCAAAACAAAAAATTTACCCTTTATTTTTTTCTTTATTCCACTTATCAATTTTTTTTATTTTAAATACTTAAAAATAATAGAAAATTATAATTAAATTATAACTTCATATAATAAACATTTTAAAATTAAAAATACCTTTTAAATTTATAAAATAATACTATATATTTATACTAGTGTACGAATTTGTTTAAAATACTAGTTCTATTTAATAAATAGCGAGATCATCATAATAACAGTCGAGTAACCGTAATCCCAATAGTTATCATCATAATAAACCGTCAAGCAACCACAATCCCAATAGCTATGTCAATTTTGATTTGATTAAAATAAAAAATTTATTCTATTATATTAATGGTTAAGGTAAATTAAAAACCACCTCAATTTGGTCTGTCAATTTTTTTTTTATATTTATAATTTGATCCTTTAATTTTTTATTTATTTCTATTATATCCCACAAATTATTCTTTTATCATTTATATATACTTTAAAACAATTCTTAATTAAAATTTAATTAAATTTTATATATTAAATATTTAAATTATAAATAAATCTTAATATAAAATGATAGTATATGTATACATATTAGAGCACACACATCGAGTGTGTTTGGAATACTAGTTAATATTATGTGAAAACCACACATTGTGTACTAATTAAAAAATATATATATTTTGAATACACATTAATACATGTTATAATTGAGTGGACAAAATTTATATTATATTTGAAATAAATATAAAATTAAACTTTATAGACTATTTGAAATCAATTACTTAAGAATTTTTTAAAATTGTTTATTTAAATATTTCATTAAGCACATGTAATGTCCATGAATTACTAGTATTAATATATTAAAATTCATATTTTTTTAAAAGTATCGATATATATTAAATAGCTTATAGTTGCATTGAAGATAGTCGGAAAAAACTTAAATCAATATGCATTTATATGTTATATATAATTTTTACTTTATAACATATAAATCTTTTCTTATATTATATTAAACAATATATAAAGATAATACGAGAAATGATACAAACGTATACAATTAGCCTTACGATTCCTTTCCTTATTATAAATGTGCAAAAGACTAATGAGGCTATTTATAGACCAATCAAAATGAATTCTGCAAAATATAATAAATTACATTACCATTGTGAAATAAATGACATTACAGTTTTGAAATCTAAGAATTTTTTAAATTTTTTATTTCAATATTTCATTAAGCACATGTAATGTCCATGAATTACTAGTATTAATATATTGTAATTCATATTTTCTTTAAAAGTATCGATAAATATTAAATAGCTTATACAAGTTGCATTGAAAAAAAACTTAATCAATATGCATTTATAGTATTTATAATACGATATGATTGCATTAGTTTACTTATCATTTTCCTTGAGATTATCATAATTAGTTACAACCACCATAATTATTTGATATCGATGTTCTAGTCTAGGCATATAACATCCTACTATTTTAATGTTTTGTTACAAATAATACTCTTCAACAACCGCTATTAATTTAAAATCTAGATAAAAACAAATGAATTATCTTTTAACACTATTAATTCGATCAATCAAGGAATCCCTAAATCTTCTTAGCATTCAGATCTAAAGCCAATCCAAAATTTGGCATGCAACATGATGTTTGTTTTTTTTAGAATATGTTTATTATTTATTTAATATTTCTACAATCTTGCATTTATCCTATCCTATCCTATTGGCTATTATAACATCACCAATCCCATTTAAAGCTTGGAAATTATATTAAAATATCACACGTCCACCTGAAAATCAAGACTGTAATGACTTATTGTACACACACATATATATATAATATATATATACTAGCACTTTTACGAACACTCGATGTGTGTGTTAAATATATCAATATATATAATATAACTATAATTTAAAATATTTAATAGATGGAATTAAAATTTAAAATTTAATTATATATTATTTTTAGTATTTAAAAAAAATAAAATTAATTTATAAGGATATAATTATAATAAATGTAAAATTTAAAGGGGTAGTTTTTAATTAAAATAAGGATAAAATAGTAATTATTAAATAATTTAAAATTAAAATTGACACACCAAAGCAGTTTCTATGAGGGCCTCACCAATAATAAAATAGAAAGATATATATATAAATATCGTTAAAAAACAATTGCAAGATCGTTCTTAGCTTCGGTAGGAAAGCGAGATTAAAATCGTTGTCCTCGATATTACACTCCATATAGAGAGAGGCGGGCAAATCTTTCAAAAAACATAACTGTCACACCATAATTATAATCGTGATATTTAGGGTTTGACTGTTATTTACCCTATTACGAAAGTTCTATTCTATCCTACCCATGTGCGTAATAATTCAACTTTACTGAAATTATAACACAAACAAAAAAAAAAATTTATTTTACATATTTGTCAAAATCTATATGAAGTTGGATTGGTATACGAACATGGGTAGGGCAATGATTATCATTCTGAAACCGTAAATAGCCAGTTTAACTGGCGGTTTATAGATCTTCTGGTAAAATATTGCAGAATTTGTTAAAATTTTAATTTTTTTTGTATATATATATATTTTTAAATTTTCATAAATTGGTTAGAAAATAATAAACAATAAAAAATTAAATAAAATTATTATCGTGAACCGCATGTTGCAGTTCGTAACTTGAACCGTTTGGAGGACCATTTGGTTATAATTTGGTCGATCCCAAAATCAGAACCAACGATGTGTAGTCGGAATCTTAAACCGTAAATCATTTTCCCACATCTAATAGTATAGTTAGATTTACTAATAATTTGATATGAGTGGTGAAATTATAAACAAGTATCCTTATTTTTTTTTTTAAAAAAAGGTACCTAGAATTTAGTATAAAAGTGACTCATGTAAAGTCATAAAAAAACACCCACTATACACGGTTGATAGTGATGTCCTATTTTAGACGCAAATATAATAGAATTAAGGTCGATTTCTCAACCGTACGATAGAAAAACATACAGATAATTATATGATTTGAATATAAATTATATTTAGCTGAATCCGATAGGGGTGGCAAAAATGCCTCTTGTTGAACTATCGAGTTGGGAGTCGATGTTATGTGCATGAGAAATTCACATTATAAAAGGATAGAGAGTTGATAATAATTTTCCTCAGTAGAATACATTAATATATATATAATATGTAATGTAATATCATGTAGCGAACAAATATCGTATCTTTATCATAACTTAATTGTTATAAACCACTAAAGATGTGGATGTCTCTTGATCTCCTTATTCAACTCATGATCTCCATATTCACCTCATGACCTCACCTATTTATTACATTAATATCCGTTATCTCATTTACACCCCATGTACTATTGTGATCAGTGTAAAGGCTCTACCTCAAGCCTATGAATAGAGTTGTTTGTGAAAGTGAAAATGATACAAGTGAATAAAAAGAATTCTCCTCTATAATATGTCTACTATATCTTAGTTCATATATTGTTTCCATACTTTCAGGGGCGGATCCAGGAATTTTTGATCGAGGGGGCCGTAATATAGATGTATATATTGGCGTCGATGACGAGCTTAACGTAGAAGATAAAATTCTATTTGCTCTCTTCATTTGCACAAGTTACGTACATGTTAGAGGCAAACTGTAATATTTATTTGACTTTTTTTTTTAATTTGATACTTTATTTTTTTTATTTTTGATTAAGTGGCTGCTTTAATTTTAATAAGACTCGTTAAATTAAAATTTAGATGGAAAAGTTTTGTTAGCAAGTCAATAATAAAAATTTAAATGGACGATCCATAAATTTTATTTTGAAAGTTCGAATAATATTTAAACAAATAATAAAAAATATCCACTTAATGACAATTATCAAAATATACATTGGAGCAAACATTGAAAATCATCAAAATGTCCTTAAGTTGTTAAAATGTAAATGTCTTCAATAATATATGTATTTTTCTATTATGTTTGCAATATTTTTGTATCTATACTTGAAGATCTATGAAATGATTATATGATGATTTATTTTGTTTTTATTATTAATCATATGTTTAAATAAAATTAGAGAATTTTAAAATGTTAATTAAAGACTTAACTATTATATATAAAGGAAATCACGTTTTGAGTTAAAAAAAAAACTAAAAAAATAATTGCGAAGAACTTAAAAAATAAAAAACAAGAAAAAGAATTAAACTGCTAAACGCTTACATTCTTTAATAATAAAAAATGAAAAATGATAAGAACTGAAAAGAATTAATAAACCCAAAGCCCAGAATCGAACTCAAGACCTTCTAGCAAAATAACGACCCCTCACCATCAGCTCATATGAAATATTATTAAAACTGGCGAAATAAACTACTATATATCTAATTAAGATATATACTATACAAATAGTACTAAAATATCCGCCCCCGGGCCATACAGTAGATCCGCCGCTGCATACTTTTATAAAATGTTATCAGCACGAGACTCTAGCCAACATCAATCGTTAGTTCGTAATATCTACCTGAGTAAGTTCAGTAAGTTCTACTTTGCATTTTGTTCCTTCTACCCAATTTTCATTATGGCTAACCTTGCGAAACTCGAGTTGATTGCTCCTGACATCACCGGAAAATATTACTTGTAATGGGTCATAGACGATGAAATTCATCTAGACTCAAATGGTCTCGGAGAGACAATAAAAGAAGAAAATGAAGTCACTAGTCAAGAAAAGACCAAAGCAATGATATTTCTCCATCACCATCACGACGAAGGGCTAAAAACTGAGTACTTGACGATCAAAGATCCACTTGTCTTGTGGACTAGCTTGAAAGAAAGGTATGAGCATCAAAAGATGGTCAATCTCTCAAAAGCTCGTTACAATTGGATGCACTTGCGTTTCCAGGATTTTAAATCTGTAAGTGAGTACAATTCAACAATTTTCAGAATGAGTTCTCAGATATAACTGTGTGGAGAAAATGTAACTGATGATTTGGAGAAAATTTTCTCCACTTTTCACGCTAATAATGTGTTCCTGCAGCATCAATATCATGAAATTTTATTATAATTTGGCAATGGGTAGTATCTTTTAATTTTATTATAATTAATTAAATAAATAAAGGAAAATTCCGGTTGGTAACCCTGTATTTAAGGCTCTTTCAGTTGATATCCAAAGTTATTTTCAATTTCGTTTGATACCCTTGTGTTTAAGCCTATTTCAGTTGGTGCCCAAAGTATTTTTTAATTACGGTTGGTATCCTTATGTTTATGGCTTTTTCAGTTGGTGCCCAAAGTAGTTTTCAATTCTAGTAGGTAACCATAAGGTATGAGAAAATATAACCCCGTGATTTTAAATGACAAAAAATGGGATCTTTAGGTGTATGGAATTTTTTTTTAATTTTTATAGGATCCCGTTAGCAACTTACGTGCCTACCCCTAAAGATATCATTTTTGGTCTTTCAAAATTGCGGGGTTATGTTTTGTCATACCTTAAGAGTGTGTTTGGTTGGGGGTATTAGGGGGGATTAGGGGGGTAAGGAATAATTAATGTTGTGTTTGGTTGGAGGGTTTATTTAAAGGTGGGGTTTAGTTAATACCCCTTAATACCCCCTGTAGGGTATTAACTAAAGGAGCCTCCACCCATGTCTTTATTTAATCCCACGCAGTTTTGACCTATTTACCCTTTATCATAAAATATGTTTCCTATATTGCCCTTGATTTCTTGTACTTCGTCTTCTAACGTTTTGTCTATATATACCACGGAACTACTTCGGACGAATATACCACACACCCACGAAAGGTGAACGTCGATAACATTCGACCACCAATGATAATAAAAACCCTCCAAACACGACACGTAAACCGTGATTAAACTTGAAAAGTACGATTCCATCTTTAACCAAATTTTCTCTTTCTTGCATATATATATTTTTCTAAAAATATTTATCTCCTTTCATCGAGAATTTTCCATGATTTATAAAATTTTTAATTTCAAAATAAGGGTAAAATCGTAATTGAGTTTAACTAAACCTAATACCATCTAAATCCATCTACCAAACATACCAGACATCATTATTTAATCTCATCAACCAAACACCCCAAAAAACTCATACCCTCCATTATATAAACCCGACTAAAACTAATACCATCTAAACCCATCCCTCCAACCAAACGGGCTCTAAGGGTATCTACTGGTATTAAAAAATATTTTAGGCACCAACTGAAAAAATCTTAAACACATGGTTACCAATTGGAATTGAAAAATACATTGGGCACCAACCTAAAAATGCTTAAACACAGAGGTATCTATCGGAATCGAAAATAACTTTGAACACCAACTGGAAAAGTCTTAAACACGGGATTTCCAACCGAAATTTCTCTTTATTTATTTAATTAATTATAATAAAATTAAAAGATAAGTACACACTGTCAAATTTTAAATGGAGATATAAGATAAATAATTTAAAATATAAAAAAGTAATATTTTACGTATTTATATATTAATGCAGTGCATAATATAATATACTAGTATATATAAAAACTTTCCACATCACATCAACATTCCAACCACACGAATAAACAAACACCACACAACACCATAACACAACACAAAAGCATTCAACAATGGCAGAAACAGAGAGCTATCACTCATCAGACAACAAACCCCAAACACACTCATCACACCCAATCTCCAAACTCATCGCCTTACTATCTTCGATCCTCCAGCGCACCGCCGATTCAAACGACAGAGAATTAAAGTCCAAGCCCCTCAAAATGTGCGTATTCAACGCCCTCGCCAGGCCCAACATATCCATACAAAGCTACTTGGAGAGGATCTTCAACTACGCCAACTGCAGCCCGTCGTGCTACGTCGTCGCCTACGTCTACCTCGACCGCTTCGTTCGAAGACAGAAGGACCTGCCCATCACCTCCTACAGCGTCCACAGGCTCCTCATTACAAGCGTCATGGTTGCCGCCAAGTTCTCGGATGACTTGTAAGTGTGAAACTATGCTTTTGTCGGCAATATTGTCCTTTTTGAAGTTGAATAAATAAATAAATAAATGCAAAAATGCAGTTATTACAACAATGCATACTATGCTAAAGTCGGAGGGATCAGCACGAAGGAGATGAATTTTCTTGAGATTGATTTCCTATTTGGATTAGAGTTCCAATTGAATGTGACCCCCACCACTTTCCACACCTATTGTTGCTATCTCCAGGGCGAAATGGCTACAGTGCACCCTCGTCGCTACTATGGAATTACGAAAATGCCCTCCTATCATTACGCCGCCGAGAGGTCATCGTCGAGTATGCATTATTTAATCTCCGGCGAAGATGAATCATCATCTTCTTCTTCTTCATCTCAACAACTAGCTGTTTAGTTTAGATCTTTGCATTTTCTTGTCATGTATATAGCATTAGGGCTGAAAAAAACTACGTGGGCTTTTACATTTTTTGTAAAATATGTTATATTTTCCTTAAATTGAAGTGTAATGTACAAGTCCTACTCGTTATACAGATCAAGATATTATATTATTACAGTGGTTTGTGATATATTAATTAATGTTATAATGTAGTTGGAAGGAGTCTTTAAGGGCAGGCGAAGGTTGGTAGGAAATGAATTTGTTGTAATGTTAAAAAGAAATTAATTGTAGTAAAAAGCAGTGTGGCTATTTTAGGGAAAAGATGACAGTTGTATCTGAGTGTTGTGAAGGGAACATGTTACATGTGAAGGCAGCTATCACCAAAGCTTATATCTATTGCTGCACATGTGCCAACTTGGAAGTTACAAAAGTTTTTTTTTTTATTATTATCTTTTTTTTTTCAGTCATCAGTTATCCCCACTCGATCTGGCTATGGACTAATACCGGCGCGGGCTTTGCGCCACATAGACCTGGCGGAAGCTTAATTGCACCACATACTTCAGTGGTGAGACTAATCCCGGTGTCAAATGAATACGTCTCAAATCCATGAGAAATAAATTCTATGGGAATTACTCAAGGAATTGTGGGAGGAGGAATTCGATCCCACGACCTAACCCACAAATTCTTAAGTCATCCTCGTTGGCCACTGGGCCAACTTTTTTTTTATTATTATCTAATATAATTGCTTATGTAAAAAGGATGGCCATAAGTTGGAACGACTCCAGTCCTTGAGAGGGTTGATGTTGATCTATGCATCTATACTCTTTTATAAACAATTTAGGCTTCATAAAAACTGTAAATTAGTCTGTCATTTATTTTTTTCTATTTATTTATTTAATTTAAATATTATTAAAAGATAATCACTCACTACCAATTTTATTTTATTTATTTTATTAGTTATAGTAAAATTAAAAGACAATCACACACTAATAAAATTTTGATATGAAGTTAAACCTCATTTAATATAAGATAAATAATTTAAAATATAAAAAGTAATGTTATACATATTTATATATTAATGCACACACATCGGGTGTGCACAAAATACTAGTATTTAATAATATGTAATGTGATGTTGAAATTAGAGACATTTATTTAAAATTCTCAGAAATAAAATATATAAATGTAAAATATGATAGGAAAATTTGAAGAAAATAATCCGAACTATCGACTTTCCGCCGAAAATAAACCCAACTATGAATTATTTCTGAATAATCTCAACTATATAATGAGTCTTCTGAAAACGCACCCAGGTGACTTGTAACTTGTTTTATACGTAAATTTAATTTTTTTCTTAAATTTTAATTACATAGATTTTTTCAAAAATGAAATATTGTTGAGTTTCACACAATACACAATTATTATGTGTTAGGGTTCAAGTATGTATACCACATGGTATATAATACTTGAACCCCTTACAAAGCCCAATTACACTAAGTCTCTCATAAAGAGAAAATTCGATAACGAAACTACAAAGATAATTCTAATTAATTGAACACAATAAAGTAATCCTAACAATAGTTTTCGTATCAAGTTTCTTTTGCATTAACCAAAGTTTTCGTGTCTCTCACATTCTCAGATATTTTCGCATTGACTTTAGATTTTCGTATGCTGTAGCAATCGCAAAAGTCTTATTTTTTTCGTATGAGTTTTTTTTACTTTAAGTCACTGTTGAATATTGTATTTTCCGATACGAAAAACACTCATTCGAAAAATACATACTCTAATTTTGCGTACAAAAAATTATTTGACTAAATATACGAAAAGTTTCAAATACGAAAATTTTTATTAATTAATTTTCCGTCGTACGAAAAATCTCTCTGATACGAAAAAATATTTTGATAAAAAAAAATATATTTTTCTCTTACGAAAAACTTTCTAATACAAAAAATCTTTTCTTACGAAAATACTTGGTTATACGAAAAAAAAAATTCTCGTACAAATACAAGTCTGATACGAAAAATATCTTAGTTTCGAAAATTAATTTTCTTCATACGAAAAATATTTGTCATACAAAAAGGTATTACGTACGAAAAAGACTTTTGATACCAAAATTAATTATTCCTCCCGTACGAAATTGATTTCAACAAGAAATATTTCCAGAAAAAAACAAGTGGTCCATTTTCGAAATCCAAAACAGAGCCTATAATAAGCTTTTCGAAAATAATAATAATAATAAGTATTTGAAGAAACGATAAATGTTTAACAAAACTTCACATGATATTTAAAAAACAATAAAGAGTATGATTCTAGTAATTTTATTTTGAAAAATTTCATTTTTTAAAAAATCTATGTAATTTAAATTTAAGAAAAAAAATTAAATTTACCTATTAAACAAGTTACAAGTCACCTGGGTGCGTTTTCAGAAGACTCATTACATAGTTGAGATTATTCAGAAATAATTCATAGTTGGGTTTATTTTCGGCGGAAAGTCGATAGTTCGGATTATTTTCTTCAAATTTTCCAATATGATACGTAGGTAATTTGTCATTTACGAAAAGTTATGGAGATTCTACTCATGACTTTCAGTAAAATGCTAGATAAAGAAATAATTTAGTTGACGATGAATGTTAAAAATAAAATATATAAAATTAAAATATTATGCAATAAGATTAATTTCTCAATTTTATAATTGATTTGATATTAATAGTCCAAATTATCCATGAAAAACGAATGTTTCGATTTTCAAGTTAAATTGAATGTTATCAAATAATTACTTTTTAACTTTTAGAGGTTGTGTGTTTGAGGCAATGTTTTACAACACGTATTGTGCAATGCGTCGCGTTTTAGTTCCGATATTGCGTAGCGTAAATAGCGTAGCGTATTGCGTGAATTTTCGAGCAAGACATTTTTAATGTAAAAAAAAATAATACATAACAACAGAAGCAAACAAATCAATTTGAAATGGTATTCACTTAAAAAGGTACATTAAATCTAGGAAATAACATTCGGATGTTAATTGTTAGTGACAATTTGTCACAAACAACTCAAAAAATATATCAAAGTAATAGACTTGAAGTCTAAAAATAGGTGTCATCCAATTGTATTTTACTATCATCAGTAATACTATCAACGTGTGGATTTCCACCCGTTATATAAAAATGAGATTTAATTAGTAGTAGATTATTTTTACAGAATAAAAAAAATTCATAAACTTTTTTTTCTCAAAAAAATAAAAATTGCGCTATATGAGCAATTTAGCTCATCATTTACGCAATTTAACACGCTATTTACGTTATTGCTCAAAATACCTACGTTATTGAGGACAAAACGCTATATTTAATGCGCTTTAACGCATTTTTCAAGTAAAATGCGCTATAGCGCGCTACGAAACGCGCTATTTTACGCTATTTAAAAAACTGATTTGTATATTTTACGTAAATGATTAATGTTTCAATATTTTAAGTTTTAATTATTCTTATAATTCTTCAACATAATTTTGTTTTATTTTAAGCATTAAATATATTGAATTTTTTATAATTTAAATAGTTTTGTTATGTAATTAAAAACATTGATGATGATATATAACGGATGATTGCTAAAATATAAGGAATAATTTTGTCCAAAAATTGAAACATCACTCCATTAAGGTGATGGAGGAATACCTAGTTTTTAATCTAAAATTTGAAATATCAATCCATTTTAAACACCTAGGTGATCCGTCACCAACAAATACAATGATGGAGAACAAAAAAAAGATATTTTGAGGATCACCCTGTAACAAACATCCATACAAGGGATTAGGCCCATTTTTTTCATAAAAAAATTCATTGAAAAAATGCCGACCTATACAATATTTTCAGTAAGATGAGCTATTTTTGTATTTAGGAAAAAACAAATTATTTTTTCTTTATAAGACAATGTTTCAATATATACTATCTTTATTAGATATCGCGTTGTTATTCAGTAATTGCTGTAATTAAATTTAACTAATTATAGGGTAGGGTAGGGGAGAAAAAAGAAATGAGAGAAAATGAAAAAACCGAAAAAGGAAAAAACCCACGCTGCCACGCCTCTCGGTGCCCAGCGCACGTTAGCCCAACCTCTCCACGGCTCACGTTAGCCCTAAGTCACCGATCCCTCCCACCTCGGCAGCTCCCTTTTAACCAGCCAACACCTTCCAAACCCGTTCATTCGTTATGCTAACCACCGCCGCCGCCACCACCATCATATCCGCTCCTTATTCTTCGCACCCTCACCCATGTCGACCTCCATCACCACCCCGCCACGCTCCTCGCCCCCTCATACAACCCCGGAAGACTCCTCCCCTCCAATCCCCACCGCCACCCTCGCCCTGCCCTCCACCTCACCTACCAACACGCGCCGTCTTCCTCCGCCGTGCTGGTCCCCCGAAGAGACCCTAGCCCTCATACAAACGTACCGGGACAAATGGTATTCTCTCCGCCGCGGAAATCTAAGGGCCAACCACTGGCAAGAGGTGGCTGACGAGATCGCGACCAGGTGCCCGGTTGCGACGCCCAAGACCGCCGTACAGTGCCGACACAAGATGGAGAAGCTGCGGAAGCGGTACCGCGCGGAGATTCAACGCGCCGCCAATTACGGAGGTATGAGGTGGTACAAATCGCCGTGGGTCCACTTCAATTTCATCCACGACATGGAGAAGGGACCCGAGATCAACAACCCCCCTACGCCTCCTTCTTCCTCCGACGAAGAGGAGGACGAAGACGATGAGCACGATCGTAGGAGCAGCGTCAAGAGGATCAACGATCTGTACAATTCCAGTGCGAATCAGGTCAATAAACACAGCATACCAACTGGGTTTCGGATAAAAATACCGGGTCGGTTCAACCCATCTCCTACCGTGGATCAATTTGATGGGATTAACGGCGGAATGAATCAAAGCGGCAACCCTTACCCCCACAGCCCATATGCTAACCCTAATTTCAACCCGAGTCAGTCAAGATTTGGGACTTTTGGGGGTGTGGGTTCGAAAAAGACCCCCGAAGAAGGGTTTTCAGGGAAGAAGGTGATCGGTGAGGTTCCAAAGAAAAGGAAGGTTGTTAATGGTGGTGGGAATGAGATGAATGATATTGTAGCAGCAGTACAAGCCTTGGGAGAAGGATTTACAAGGATCGAAAAGGCGAAAATGGACATGGTTAGGCATGTGGAGGAGATGAGGATGGAGATGGAGTTGAAGAGGACAGAGATGGTGCTTGAATCGCAGCAGAGGATCGTTGAGGCATTTGCAAAGGCGGTAGCTGAGGGGAAGAGGAAGAAAAACGACAAGGCAACAACAGCGACGAATCATTCGAATCAGTGAAGCAGCTACGGTAAAATCTCCGATTCTTGGTTGTTTTTACATATCCTTAAGACGTGGGATCTGTGGTAGTAGTTGAATAACGATTATGTATTGATTCGTGAGATCATATCATATTCACTTGAATCAGGTGATTGTCTAGTCTTAGCTTCGTTCGTTCGATGTTCTTTGTTTAATGTGCATATTGTTGAAGACGAATTGTTGCTTACGAGCTAGCACACTTATGTCCAAACCTCGTTTGCTCATCTTCGGATAAGACTTGTTTGTTCAGCACTTTGGTTTGTTTATGTAATGAATATGGTGATCTTAATAGCTATCGTCTCGTCGATGTATTACATCAGACTCATTCGTATGCGAAAAAACGAATTCGAATGTTATGAGCACAGCTTATGAAGATGGGTTTTTGCAGCATTGTTCTGTAATCAAAATGGTTAGGTATTTTATGATTATGTCATAGCTTCTATTGCATTTGGAAATGGAATAAATCCTCCTTTAGTGGAAGGTTTATCTTATTTAGATTCTTTTTCTTGGATTGGCTACATTCATTGATAGAATAACAAAACTAATGCTATTTTAAAAATCTAATCACAAAATTAGATAACATTTTCGAACTATTATAAAACTAATCAACTTTTTTAATTTTAACTATCATTATTTCCATTTTCACCAAATTATTAACAATTGCAAAATTTTTACTATAATTATTTCAATTAAGCAAAATAATTGATAATAATTATATTTTTAGCCTAATGCATTTTAAATCATTTGTATCCAAATATATTAACACATCTAAGTTATTTGTTACTATTTTCTACGTTATTGTTATTATTATTATTATTATTATTATTATTATGATTATTATTATTGTTAATATTATTATTATTTAATTATTATTATTATTAATATTATTATTCGGACAAGGACAACATGAGCAAAAGTATTATATATTGTGGTGACTGAAGAATACATTTGTCTCTGGGACATTATTTTCAATTTCTTGATTCATAGATGAGAGAGCATTATTTTCAATATCTGTAAGAATCAATTAGAATTGTCTTTTGACCCGACCCGACCCGGCCCGTCTGAAAAAATGTGGTTAGACAAAGACTTATAATCGAACTTATTTGGTCACAAGATTGTTATTGCTATTTTATCTTCTTAGGCTGCGTTTAGTTTGCCATATTAAGAAAGGGTAGATAAATAAAAAGCATGATAAGACCCCAGATAATAATGTGAATATCACATTACTTTCAGGTACGCTTATCTCGTTTGCTTTCTAAATAACCATATGATAATCTCACTGCAAATTTGCAAATTTACGAAAATAACCCTGCCATCTTAAAATAGATGACCCTAACTTTACCATTCTCCAAATCGTCAGTCGGGTTTATCTGGCCGCTCCATCTTCAAGCATCAATTCGTAAATATTTGCGCAACTTGTGGAGCGGTTTGTCTGTTCCAGCAAATTCTTCGACATATATCATCGGCGTTTGGAGGTAAAGTCGAAACCCACTTGCGTATTTTTCGTCTTGATCTATTACATAACAACCGAACGATATCCATCGATCATAAGAGTGGGTAATCTTTTGTTAGAAAATCATGACTACTGTTGTTGGGTTGGCTATTGAGGGCAGCAATGGTTATCATTGAAAAGCTGGGTGGGATACGGTTATCTTAGGTTGGAAACGAAAAATTAGGGTTTTTTTGGGTGTGATCAATCCGAATGATATTGCGAAATTAGTGACTTTTAGCAGTGAATAGAGGAGCAATCTCGTTAAAATTGCTTCTTTATATTGAGGGTCGTCTTGAAAATCACAAGATAATATAGGATATTGCTCAATTAATCCGAGATTAATCTGCTAAATTAATTCGAGATTTTGGGTTTGTCAAATGTTGATCTCACTGCAAATTTGCAATTGTTATATTATAGGATGAGTTCCGAAAATGGATTTCGACAAGGTCAAATAATGGAACTATGGTATAACGTGGAGAAATGTTATTGTCGTTACGCAACACAAGCTTCTGTGGAGGTTGTTGGTCCAAATAAGTCTACACATGGTAAGTTGTACGCCGTTTGTAGAAATCGTGCGTGCCAATATTGGAAATGGCTACATCCGCAAAGCGTAACCTATCTCAACTACGACAACCAAACTTCTGAAGCACAAGCGATCATCAATGACACCGCAGGGGAGTCTCACAACTTGTCTGTTGACATTACTACCTTATACGAGGAATTGGCGATGATGAAGCACGAAATTATGGAAAACCGAAGGGATGCAAAAGAAATAAGCATTGACATATCTACGATAAAGTCGACATGCCTCGTAGACCGAGACGATGTGAAGGAGGTGCGCAGAAATATCGTCGGTATGAAGAAATTGGTTCTACTTGTAATCTTACTCCAAATTTATCTCGTGTTATTCAAGTAACTTACTTATGAACTTTGATACCTCTTGTTGTGTAATATATGTCTGCTTTGAATGATTTTGGACGAATTAATGTGTATGGTGCTGATTTATGTAATTTATGAACTTCGATACCTCTTGTTGTGTATCTCATATGAGAAGTGGTACCTCCTTGGAAATCTTCTGGTATCTAATCATTTTTGTTCTTTGAATTTATTATCGCATGCATCTGTCAATCATATGAATAAACATTGTTGACTCCACAAGCAATCAATGGAGTGAAGATCTTGTAGGAAGATCTTCAATTTATCATCGAATTTATATTTGGGGGTTGGAGATTAGATGGCATATTTTGGGGGGTTGGAGATTTTTTTTTTGCGGTCCCGAGGCCCACTCGATCTGGCTATGGGCTAACTCCTAAATACCGGTGTGGGCTTTGCGCCACACAGACCTGGCAGAGGCTTAATTGCGCCACACACTCCAGTGGTGGGACTAATCTCCGGGGTCAGATGAATACGTCGCAAACCCACCTGACAACGATAGTCATGGAAAATAAATCACATGGGGACTACTTAAGAAATTGTGGGAGGGGAAATTCAATCCCACGACCTAATCCACAAATCCTTAAGGCCTCCTCCTTGACCACTAGGCGAAGGCCTCATTGGCGGTTGGAGATTAGATGGCATATTAATAGCATCTATGCAACTATTCACGGGTGTCCTATAAAAGGGAGTCTCTAACTGGACTTGAGGTAGACAAGGGTACTTGAGAAATAATAATGAAGTCAAAGACATGTAATGCTTCCTTAATTTATAAGCCATGCATATATACATGTTGTTTTAAGTTAAAGGCTTGTTCTATTTGATTATTCTAAGTTCATTACATCATATGTAATATTTAAACATTTTTTTGGCAGAATTCGACACGGCTAACATCAAGCTTCAATCTAAATACCTGTTTAACACCTATTGGACGGAGAGGGTTGACGACTTTGTGATCAATTGTTTGGTAAAAGAAAGGGATATAGGTCACTTCAAGGTGGGGGAACCAAAAGGTGCTATCGTGAAGATCATGCACGAAAAAATCTTTGTACAATTCGGTTACACCTTTAAGCCTAACAAGATCGAACAACGTCTTGAGTTGCTTGAGCGTCGATATCATACATTCAAACATATGGTAGATGACCCTGCTTCAACATATGATAAAGTCACTAATGTTCTTCATGCTCCGCCGGATAAATGGCAAAATTGGATCGAGGTACACGTTTTTTGCAGCATATTCATTAGTGAAGCAAAACTGTTATAGTTGGGATGAATAATAATTTATTGTGTAGGAGGATTCGCTGGCATAAGCATAAGCTTACGTATTCAAAGGTGAAAAACAGTGGAAAAATATTGTTAAGATTTTCGCCATTTACACCTAAGTTCCCTTATGAGAAACTGCCGAAGAAAAAACTCAAGTTCGAGTCTGGTGGTCAACCTAGTGACCGTGAGAGTACGAACATTAGTAACTAGTTCCAAATGGCCCGTGAACGTTTTCCAGGTATTCGGTACGACTATGTTATCTGTAGGCTGTTTTGTGTTTTGCTTTGACTGATATGTCATCTGTAGGTTGAATGACTTGTATGTAATGACGTATTTTGTACTTGGGTGCTATGTAGTGTGGTTGTTTTGGGATTTCAATGGCTGGTATGTATTGGACATATTTTGTGGGGGTGGTCTGTAAAGAAGCCTTTCAGTAGGCGATATTCTGCTTTGTAATGGACTGCATTGTAATGGTTTGCAAATGAATTGTTAAGTATTTTATTAGTTTATTTGCTAATGTGTAGTCATCCACGGTCGAGTTTCAATCTTTAAAATAACAAGCTTATGTAATGAGCTAATATTTAAAATCAGTCACATCTTTGGCTCCTTTGTAATGGACCAAACAACAGAAGGGGACAAAAGATGGGCATTAAGATCATGCCACAATACCGTTAACTCGCACAACAACGTAATTACAAACGGCTCTCAAAATTTACCCAGCCAATATAACCTTACAGCAGCATTTCAGCACCAAATTTCATCACATTCCACCAAATAAACATCAAAATGCAACAGTCTCCCTGTACAAAAACTCAACAAAAACTGACTTCACCAACTTGCACTACATTCAGCAATCATCAACATCCAGTATAGGCTTGGCAATGGGGCGGGGCGGAGCCGGAGGATTAATCCCCATCCCACCCCATCACTTATCGGGGAATCCCCGCCCCGTCCCCACTAAGCAAACGGGGAAAACTTTCTCCCCGTCCCCATCCCCGCGGGGATTACTTGGGGTTTTTTCCACGGGGAATCCCCTCTACGCATTTTTTTTTGTATAAATTATTTTTATTTTTCAATATAATAAGTTAAACAATAACAAAAATAAAATCCTTTCTAGAAAATTATCATACGACATAAGTATAACATTCATGAGCGTGGGGAAATTGGAAAAAATGGAGAAATGGTGAATAAATAAAACGATTTAAAATATTAATTAAAATAATTTAATAATTTAATATATCGGATCCCCACAGAGAACAGGGCGGGGATCCCCGCGGGGCGGAGAGTATGATCCCCGTCCCCGCCCCATCCCCGCTAACAGGGAGAAAATTTCCCCCGTCCCCACCCCACGGGGAATGAAAATGGGGAACCCTTGCCCCGATCGGGACGGATTGCCGCGGGGAACGGGGAATCCCCTCCCCATTGCCAAGCCTAATCCAGTATGACAAAACATGAAACCATCTAACAAGCACGACATAAGTATCACATAAGCCCGCAGAGTGTGTTAATTACGTAGCGATATTTCATATCGCTTGGCAGGCTGTCAAACAACCTCAACTCATCTGAATGATTCACCAAGAATTTGGAAATGGCTAGTTTTTCTTCCGGGGTAAGCCCATCAATTGCATTGATTTGTTCGAAGACCTTGTACTTCTTCGGGATGACATCGTTCTTGACTTCGAGTAAGCTTATGAAGCGTTGAAGTGCAGCACTTGTTTCGAAACAATATTTACCAATAATGTTTGTCAATTCCTGGTCAGTTTCCTTCATTTTTCTCTTTCCGCCCCGATCCAGCTTTACGGTTGTTCCTATACCAGTTGATCCACTAGACGCCTCCTCATTTGCAGATTGTTGCACGAACTCATTATTGGATGAGGTATTGTCATTTTCGGAGGGCACGAATGATACTTCAACACCGTTTAATCCATTCGAATTTCGTAGTACGTCTTCGATGTCCTCGGCGTTCTCACCTGTTGCACGGTCCTTTCCGAAGATTTCTACCCAGTCGTTGTAGTACGGACATGATTTGTACCGCATTGTCTTAGCAAATGGGTCTTTCTGTATGGAGAAAACATAAAATCATTAGATTGGTAAAATGACATTAAACATGGATAGACGTATTTAGACAGAAGTAGCTACCTTAATGTATTCATCCCAACAGTGGTCTTCGAACACATGAATCGTCTTAGTGGCATCATTCCATCCAATTCCGGTCATGCTCAACATGGTGGACAGACTATGATAACACTTCTTCCAAGTTTGTAACCGAGATGTGATGTGTGGTGTAGCTCGTAGGTTGGTTCCAGGACAACTACTCATCAAACGTGCTTCTAAGATCTTCAAATATCCAGCCTTGAAACCGTTTTCTTGTCTCCATCCACTTGCAACTATCTCCTTCATACCATTAAGGAGGGCCAGTTCTTCTTGTTGATTCCAGCCACGCTGACCATTTTGCTCCTTTACAGGCGCAATTGATGTATTGTTGATATCCATCGACATATCCAGTGGTTCGTGAAATAAACTTATAAACATAAATAAACATTAGTACGTAGCATTCCAACTAAAAAGTAAGATTAATGCAATATATAAGAAGCCGGAGAATGATATCCAGTAATGTAAATGAAAAGCAAGACAATCCAGTTGGACTACAATAAACAGCTTTCAATATAAAGATAATGTTGGTGGCAAACACACACAAGTAAGGTTGTTATAAAAGACCTCAAAATTGGCAAACAAACACCAAATAAAATATGAGAAACAAGTAAGTCAAGGTACACCACTATTTCTCCATTCATTAAAAGTAGGATTAGCTAACATATCTCTCCAATTTCCCCATTCTACCGACGCATCCAAGGTGCTTATGTTATCACCATCATCTATCTCTTCGTTGATAAGTTCAATATGTTCTCCCATCGCCAGTCCAACATCTTCTTCAAAAGGGTCTACAGGCATCTCTTTGCGAATAAAATTATGAAGTATGCAGCATGCCATCACAATTTGATTGTGGGTTACAATTGGGAAGTAAGAAGGTGACCGTAGTATCGCCCAACGTTTTTCCAATAACCCAAAGCAACGCTCTATCACATTTCAAGCTCTACTATGAATCATATTGAAGTACTCCTTCGAATTTTGTGGTACGTTTCTACCTTGCCCATAATCATCTAAGTGATATCTCACTCCCCTATACGGCGCCAAAAAGCCTTCTGCGTTCATATACCCACTATCGCAAAAGTAATAGTTCCATGTAAAATGAAAAAATGGTATTATTAATATTTAAATAAATGAATCATGTTTTATTAGATAAAGCAAAAACGTACCTTTTGGGATCTTAAGACCGAATCTCCTTGAAATTGCATCACGTAGAACTCTAATGTCTGCCGCAGATCCTTCCCAGCCGCATAAAATATAAGTAAACATCATATTTGGGTCACATGCGCCAAGTACGTTGATCGTAATTTCACCCTTCCGATTGCGATATCTAGGTTTCTCTGATTCGGGCACGATTACCTTAACATGAGTTCCATCTAATGCTCCAAGACAACCCTAAATAAAGTAGACAAATGGAATGGGAATTCAATATAAATCGAAGCCTAAAGAGTCATTCAAATTAGTACCTTAAAATGCTTCCATCGGTAGTCCGTGTTGTCTTCAGCTATTGGTTCGGGTGGCACGATTAGTAGACGATGTAATTTCAAGACGGCATTTAGAACCTCATGAAAATACTTAGAGACAGTCGCCCCAGATTTTCTAAAGTTTTTTTGCACTATCCGATTTTTGGTGTTATGCGATATAATAATAAAAAACATAGCGACTTTGTCCCTTACAGTGGTATACTTAGATTCCTTAAGACTACTAACATTCTGTAAAAGAACCACTAGTGTTTCAAATGTTTTTCGATTCATTCGCAAATGATTATGGCACGTTACGTCGGACATGGAGACTAATTCCTGGAGGTTAACTATCTTTTTGGGTATCTTCTCGATCAAACTATACTTTATCGTTGTTCTTTTCCTCTTCCGAATATTCTTATTCTTTAGGCGTCTAAAATAGATGGAAAGTGGGAGCAACAACAGAATATTTTGTTGCATTAATGTCTGTAAAATAACAAACATTTGCACTTCCCTCCTGAAGATAGTATCCATGCTCTCTGAAACAAAATTGAACTAATTTGCACCGGACTATTAGGAAAGTATAACGAATCAAGAGTAACCAAACACCCAACAAAATACAACAAATTGACTGGATAATATGTAAAAAATAATCAAAATAGAAATGATGCTCAATCTTTGCATAGAAAGACATTCGGGATTATATGAAAAGGGGAAACGAATGAAAATCATCTCAGCAACGCATGACAATAGGCACTAAATCAAACATAAGGGATAGATGAAAATCATATGGAAGGCATAAATAATAATTCATCTTCAATAAACTGTGGAATGAAGGGTTAAAGCAAACCCACATATTTATTGCAGGTCGAATAAGCTTATATGAATCATAACCTACATACAATCGAGGTCGAAGGTACCAAATACCTGGATTAGTAACAACACGCCTTGGAAGTCGTTGGAATCGATGGTCAGGCAAGATACGGCAGGCTAATTCGGGAATTTCAACCATGTTAGTTTAGAAAAACATAAACAACATATGGTAATTAATCAAAGCTTGAATTTAACACTACCTTGTACAAATCGACCGGTATTCCAGAGCGAAGCGAGCGAAGATGAGAAAACCCCAAATCTCCAGCACTCGACGTTTGGTGTTTTGAAGAGGGGTTTTGAATAGTGAAGCGAGCGATGAGAAAACCCCAGCACTGGACGGGGGTTTTGAATAGTGCCAATATGACGGGTATTTAAGTTATTTCACCTGTATTATCTTGGGTTGGAGCATTAATCTTGGCCAAGCCCATGGGTTAATTTATCTTGGATTTGCAGGTTTATTAATACGGGCCCTTTTAGTTGTTGCGGGCTTACAATATTATATGTTTATGCTAGTGAACAATATTAGATTGGATAATTTTGGCTTTATCTGATATCCAGTGTAGTAAAGGGGCCTTAATATTATGTTGTTGATTATCGTACACTTAGTTATGCTTTGATTGATCTTTAAATCTAAGGTGCAAAACTTGTTTGGTTTGGAATAATTTATTGGATATTCTGTAATCGGGTACCCGTTGATATCCGATATAAAATATTCATTTTTGCCCAATAATTTAAACCTTTTGGGTCCGTTTGGTTATGAGCACAAGATAAAGCCCAAGATAAAAAATTTATCCAACAACCCAAGATAATTTATCTCAGATTTTTAATTCAGTTTACTTGTAACGGGCTTTTGGTTTAAAAACGGGCTAAAATATTAAATCCGGGCTGAAATTACTAAACCAAACACAATATTAAATCTGATTATTTATATTATATGGGCTTTTCTGGGCTTTTCATCAAACCAAACACAGCCTTTGCGTTTAAGTACAGTAATTTATTTAGTTTTTTAATATAACTTGGATAATTAAATAATATATACATATATAACATTTACATGTCTATTAGTTTTGTAGTTCTACATACAAAGACCCAGAAAAAGGCAGTCTTCTAAAAGAAACTTGCATACTTAATAATTTAATAATAAAAATTTAGGGGTGTTTATTTTGGGTTGATATTCCACAACATCTTGGTGATCCTTTCATATATCTCTCATCATTGTGTTTGTTTAGTCTATGTGATGAGTCATCGCGAGAAAGAAAGATCACACATGTGATGAAAATAGAGTGATATTCCAAGTTTTCGATCACCCCAAAAACCTAGATAGTCCTTTATCACCGTGATGAGGTGATCTTTCTAATTCAAAATTATCCCCTATATTTTAACATGGATTCATTATATACCCTTATCACTAATATTAGTTACATAACTAACATATTTAAATCTTAAAAAGATATTTAATGATTAAAAAAATAGAAGACTTGTATTAAAGAATTATATAGAAAATTTATAATTAATGCATATTAAAACATGATATTGAAACATTGACCAAATATTACATCAAAATAAACATGTTAATCTACACTACCTATCTAACATGCATGAGGTCAAATATTACATTTATACAACATTATTCTACACGTCATTGTGATTAAACAAACACAATATTCCAAGCAAAATGAAATATCATTTTAAAACTAACACAGTGATAACATATCGCCTTGATCCACATTTCGTGATACTGACATCACACCTTGGTGTTGAATTACGTCAAACAAATACCCATTAGACTACATGAATTATTTTGTTTATTTATTTAAAACAATGACAAAATTTATCTATCAATCAATTTGCATTTTAAAAAATATAAAATATTTTATAAATTTTAAAAAAAATATCACTTACTAAATTATTGCTCTTTAATCATTGTCTTTTTAAATATTTCAAAATAGAATATTAGTTACTATTAAATTATAAGTTTTTATGAAAATATACTATTGGGGTTGAGTAGTAAACAGCTGCCAACCCAAACTACCCAAGCAAAGCAAGCTCCAGCAGTATCAGCTAACATCCAAGAATTGGACCCACCGCCCCTAATTGCTATAGTTTTACTCCAATATAATTGCTCTAGTTTTGGTTGTGTTCCAATATATATAATAAAGAAATAAAAAAAAGGACAAAAAATGAATCATAGCGTCATTTATAATCTTTATCCTTATCTTTTAGATATAACTTTTTATAATTCTTCATCCAACTTAAGAATCCGAACAAAAAAAGAAGGCAAATGCCTCCCCTCAAATTTAATTTGACATTAATTTGAAGTATATTTAATCAGCATTTAGATTGTGTTCATAGTTATACAACTGACGTGTCCATACGATTCACAGTTCAAAAACATCGGTTACGAATTTGGAATCGAACAAAACTAATTAAACTTCGTTAAGACGGTCACGATTGAACCGTTATTATTATTATTTTTTAAATTTTACAAATAGGCGTTTCAATCAATTGTAAATTGCCGCGTTGAAATCGGCGATTTGAATCGTTGGATTTATTACTATTAATTTCCTTGCAATTATTAATTATTATTTTGAAATTTGACTTTCTTTTATATAAAAAACAAAAAAGAAAAAAGAAACGGCGCTTTGAACTGCCAATTCAACTGCCGATTTGAATCTTCGATTTAACTGGCAATTACATGCAAACCGTAATCAAACCGTGAAAATACCGTTTGATCAACGATTGCTATCCGTTCGGTTACGGTTTTAACCGTTGAACACCTTTGTAACTCTTACAATTAGTTTAATAATATATATACTATATATTAAGTCTCATGGGTACATAGTAACTACCCAAATTAATTGGTATGTCAGAACAAATTACAAATTTATCTTTGTTTTATATTTTATTCTATTTTATCCTCAAAAATTAATTTTTTAAGATATTTACAAATAACATATAATTAAAAATGAATTTATAATTTTATAAATCATATATTTTGAGTTATAAATAACAATTGTATATTATAGCAGAGAATATAAACAGAATAGGGGCTGCAGGAGAATTGTTTTAATTCACAAGGACTTTTGACTAATTGACGAATTTCTACGGTTTTTAAGCTTAAAGGGGCTATTTTAAAATAAGTATAGTTTCAGGGGTAATTGACAAATAATTTTAGTTTAGTTTAGTTAGGGGAGTAGTTTGCTTGCATCTCATCAAATTAGCCCAGAAAATATCACAATAGACCATCATCTCATCCCATCCCATCCCATCTGAGAAAGAAACCCTAGCTCTCTCTCAGCTGCTTTCGCCCATCGGACTTGTTTTCACCTCCGAGACTGTAGCCAAGGTCGAAGATGTATAAAGATCGAGGTGGTGGTTCATCGAAAGGAACGGACATGTTAGATCGGAAGAGAATCAACGATGCGCTGGACAAACACTTGGAGAGATCCTCTCCGTCCACTTCCAGGAACAAGCTCGCCGTGCCTTCTACGTCGGCGTCCAAGTTCTCGGACGGTCGAGAGAATCGGTCCTCGTCGAATCTCAAGAACAAGTGCTCTGACGGTAAAAATGATTCTTTTGTTTTGCCTTCCTGAGTTTATGCCTTTATGTGTTTCTCCCCAGTTATTTGTGGTTTCGCTTGTTTTTGGTTTTGCAATGGTTTTTGAGGATGCTGTTTCTGGTTTATGATTCAGATAATAAGATCGTAGGCTAGGGATTCTGGGAAGTAATTGATATGTGTTTGCTGCTGATTTCGTTCTGGTACCTCGTTTAGTTCAATCCCGATTACTGTTCTTAAAACTTACAAGTGAAATAGGTGAAATTGAACGATAAACTTGGATTGTCCGATAACTTGACAATATCTTGTAAACTAGACACACATTAAAGTCATCTTCTCCATGCCCTTTAATGTTGGATCTTACTTTCATGTGCGGTCGGTTTTCTGGGTGTTTCCTAAGTCACAATTTTGTATGAGCATGTTCGTTAAATGCTGTTGTGAATTATGGGTAAATCAGATTATCATAAAATGGGGGCTGTCTTGGTTCATATTTCTGATAAGGAGGTTGTTGCTGCCATATTTCAATGTTTGGATTCATTCAATGTCTCGACGAAAAACTTTGCAAAAACTTCTTGGAAATATTTACTAAACTTTGCCGATAATATCAGTACAAACTTGTAGATATGTAGAAAATATTTTTCCATAAGTAATTATATATTTCCGAAGTACAGGATGGTTATGTTTGGGTGAAAACACTAGAATTTTTTCACATATGATTTCTATGCTCTAGAGTAATCGGGCTGAAGGCTTATAGTATATCTATATCTTTGATGTGGTAAGGTAAGAATTGCTGATGATATGACTGACTTGACTTCCAAGTGATTTATGTGAGAATACCTACTCTCAGCTCAACTTGTCCGCATCTTCCTTGACAGTACTTTTGTGCATGCTTTTGTTCAATTCTTTGAACTTGTCAAATATCAATATACAAACTTGTAATACAGATGTGGTGGACCTCGCAGAAGAGTCTGAGACAGACAGTGAAGAATCCGAGGTCAGTGGTTCAGATGGGGATGATACCTCCTGGATTTCTTGGTTTTGCAACTTGAGAGGAAATGAATTCTTCTGTGAAGTTGATGATGATTATATTCAAGATGATTTTAATCTCTGTGGATTGAGCAGTCAAGTCCCCTATTATGACTACGCTCTTGACCTAATTCTGGATGTTGAGTCCTCTCATGGTTAGCATCTTTCCTGTCATGTGCCTACTTGGAAAATTATGTTTAGTTCAATGTTGTGGAGATTCCGAATCATATCTTTTTTAAACAAAAAAAAAATAAAATTGATTTATATGGTTATAGCCTCTTACAACTTTTTAGTTGTTTCAAAGTACTTAACCATGAATAATGCAGATAATTACATAAGTACCTAATGAAGTACATCACTGATATCTTCTAAAATCTTATGATTCAACTTCAACGAAAAATTGAAAATACCCCATAATTTCTTTTTTTTTTTTTTTTCCTGTGACGGCATGTAAAATCTCAATCTCCCCATATCTTGGAATTGTTCAACCTACTTCGAGTTCTTATTCTAATTTACTGCATGAATATGTAGGTGATATGTTTACAGAGGAACAGAATGAGCTGGTCGAATCAGCTGCTGAAATGCTATATGGCCTCGTTCATGTCCGATACATTTTGACAACTAGGGGATTAGCTGCAATGGTAACACCACCAGTGGGTTTACGTGCACTGACACACACATGCACGATATACATACCCTAATAGCTGAATTCTCTGTTTATCTTAATTGTTTCTTAACCATTTTCGGTTGGATCGTGAAAACAGTTGGAGAAGTTCAAAAACTTTGACTTTGGAAGATGCCCGAGGGTTTATTGTTGCGGTCAGCCTTGTCTGCCCGTTGGTCAATCAGATATCCCTCGCTCGAGTACTGTTAAGATATATTGCCCCAAATGTGAGGACATTTACTATCCTCGATCCAAATACCAAGGCAGTATCCTTCAAATGCAAACTCCCTTTTTTTTCTTTTCAGTGTTGTGTTTTTATTTTCACTAATGTGTGCTTTTGTTTTATATGTGCAATTAGATAAGCCTGTTTTGTGGATAGGGACTTATATCTCGAAAAACATGGGAAAAAGTGATGATTCCCGATGCTAAATTATGTTCCTTTAAGAAAACAGAATTTTCTTCTCCTGTGTTTTTTTTTCAGATGTGGTACTGTTTTTTTTTCTTGCGTGAGTCATATAGATTCGGGACAGTAGTTAGGTTACTAAATAGATCTAGAGTTTCTTGAGGGTATTTGCTCAACATTGGCATTCGATTTTAAACAAATAAGAGGTCACTTTATGTTAATTGGTTTTAAGTTGAGACCGTAAAATTTGATGATATTAGAATATATGTTTGTATTCCACATATAGAGTGTGCGGGATTTATATGAACGAAGTGCATGAGCCTCATCGAAAGGACGGTATCTGATATTTTCTTGACCAGAGATAAGATATTGATGGAGCCTATTTTGGAACAACCTTTCCTCATCTGTTCTTGATGACCTATGGACATATCAAGCCTCAGAAGCCAACACAGGGCTATGTCCAAAGAGTTTTTGGTTTCAAGCTCCACAAGAGCTAAAGCTAAAAGCTAGAATGAATGAGGTATATCTACAGCTTCATGATATTTATTGAGCTCCATGTGCTTCTTGGGATGGAAACGATCTCTCTCCTTGATGGTGGCACTAGAGTTATAAAACTGGAATGTGGAAAGGCTTAACACTGCTGCTATAATATTGTTAATGACATGATGAGGATGATTTGTTTGATTGATGAAATGATGATTTCGGCTTAGGAGAAAAAGTCGCATTTCGGAGATTCAAATGGCGTGTAAGCTAATTTTCTGTCTTCAGACTATCTGTGTGTATACTTTATCGACATTATTATCATATACGACTCCAATGGAACAAGTGACCAACCTGTCTTTATTCTTTTTGGTTCTGTGCTCGTTCAGCAGTTATATGACTGTTAAACGCACGGCATAAGGGTAGCGGGTGGGGTGTAGAATAGTGATTGTGTACTTTGTCATTTCATGTGTCATTCAAGTAATAGGTTGCGGGATTAAATTCTGATTATAACATTTTTTTTACTGCTGGTTCTCAGCTATATAACGGATTCTCAGGTACTTGAAAACTCTTGCTGAGAACTCATTGTGACAATGTGGGTTTAGCTGACACAATGGGTTCACAGCTATATAACGGGTGTTCAAATGGGTGGATTATCGGTTTTCGCCTTTCGGGTTATTCGGTTTGGGTTATTCGGGTTTTTGACACTTAGGATAACCACCCACAAACCAAACCAAAACCAATTAAATGGTTTGGTTTTCGGGTTATTCGGTTCTCGGGTTAATGGTTTGGTTTTCGGGTAAACCAATTAAATATTGTAGTTTGTATATTTTTAATTATAATTATATAACAAATTTATTTTAATATATATTTTATATTAAATATATAACTTTCGGGTTAATCGGTCCATTTTGATTTGTGCGAGAGAGTAAAGTTCGTTTGAGCGATGATATCAATTTTTTACTCTTCATATAATATATAAATATATTTTAAATATAATTAAATAACTCTTATTCGGGTTTTGGGTGAGCCCCGAATTTTTTTACTCCATCCGATATCCGAACCATTCCCCCATTTAATAGTTCGGGTGACCCAATTAACCACCCGTTTATTCGATTAACCGAACCGAATAAGCCAAATTCAAAATGGTTCGGATGGGTAATCGGGTCACCCAAATAATGAACACCCCTAGTGAACATTGGACAGACTGATGCTATGTTAGGTTAGAAAAATGTCTTCTGATCTGTTGGGGAGGTTGTTAAAATATTCGGGCCCAGCAATAAGTTGTATTTGGACCCCGCGACAATTTATCGGGATAGTACGTAAGCCGAAATGACACCGAGAGAGAATACGAGATTTTTACGTGGTTCGGTCAATACCGCCTACCTCCACGGAGAGAATAGTTTTACTATATTGAAAATATTACATCGTACAAATTAACGCTCGTGTTTAAACCCTAACCCGAGACCCCTTACCCACCCGGGTAATGTATTTGCACATTCCCACCGGATAAGTATTTTTTTTTTCTCTCGCTCTCTACACTCACTGAGAATACTCTAGGTTGGGGTACATCAAATGAGATGCTGAACCTCTCTATTTATAGCCAAACTAAAGCTAAAATACGTCATGACATACATCATGCCATATTAATTCATTTGGCCCTTCATTCATCACGTCCTTGGTGGTTGGGAGACCAAGCTCTTCAATGCTTCAAGTGGACAACATGGATGAGGTTGAGCTGGACCCATCAATTCTCTCTCTCCAGCGATCATCAGCATCAGCGTCATCAAGCACTCCTCCCAGTGAGTCTGATATTGAGAGTTACCCATTCGTAAATACCACGAACGTCCATTGGTCTTCCTTGTACCAACTACACATAATTTGAATCAAGAATTCTGGTCCCCACTTGATTCACTCAGCGGCCAATCCTATGTGCAGCTGCCGAACCGACTCTACCCGTCGATTCTGAAGAGGAACTTCGATGCAACCCCTTCTCCAGCAGGACTTTCCTTCTCACCACCGTCTGCCTTTCCGCCACGCGCGCGCAATTTACGTGAACCCATCGAACTCAGAGTATTATATACCATACTCCCGTCCAGACGATACAAACCTCCATGCTGTTCTCCCTTCAGTAGGACCTTTCCGTCACGTGTGATTTTGCAGACTCCCCCTGCTATGAAACTCCCATAGCCCTTGGAATCTAACTGGCTCAAGGATATTAAATTCCTACGCAACTTTGGGACAAAGATCACACCACCCAAAGTGCGCACCGCTCCGTCAACCATTTTGATTTTCACCGTTCCAACACCCCGAATACCACAATGATATCCATCAGCCATGGAGACCGATCCCGTTCGTATTTTTTGGAACGTATCAAAACATTTCCGATCAGAGCAAACATGGTACTTCGACCCCGAATCCAATATCCATTCATCCTGAGAAGGAGCGTCATCTTTAGAGACTGTGAGAACGTCTTCAAGATCATCCGTATCCTGTGCTATCATCGTTGTGGAATTTTCCTCGCCGCTTCTGTCGTTCCTCCAAGTCGGACAGTTCCTCTTAATGTGTCCCGGCTCACCACACTTGTAGCACACAATGCCCTTCCCGCCACCTTTGAATTTGGACCTGCTGTTGTCCCCAAATCCCCTGGCGTGCATCCTTCCTTTACGATTCTCTCCGTGTATAGCCAACACTGAATTTTGACTATCTCCATAATTTGATCGTCTTCTCTTTTCATGCGACAAAAGAGTTGACTGCCACCTCCACCAACGTCACTGTCTTCTTCCCGTACAGAATGGTGGTGACCAAATTATCATAAGAATCAGGAAGCGAGGTAAGAAGTAAAATGGTCTTATCTTCTTCCTCTATCTCAACATCAACTTTTGCAAGTTGATCCACAAGTCCGTTGAACACGCTAACATGATCCATGAAATTCCCACCTTCCTCCATCTTCAGCCGGTACAATTCCCGCTTCAGATCTAACTTTGTGGTTAAGCTTTTCCCAAGGTGCAACTCCTCCAACTTCTTTCACAAATCTGGTGCAGAATCTTCATTAACAATATTATTTAAAATGTTATCCGCAATGTACAGACGGATTGTGCTGACACATCTCGACCCCAAATCCTCCAAGTCTTCTTTTGCCATTTTCTCCGGCTTCCCCTCGTCTCACCTTGGTTGATTGAAGTGATCTAAGGAGTTTCTCTGGAAATCTCACTGAATAGCGATGGCAGAGCAACGAAATACGGAATCGACTGAGGATCAGATGCGAAATCGAGGAGTGATTGAAACAATCAACTACGGAGGGTACGTACATGCCTTAACGCTTCTTTCTTCAGATGGTCTAGGGTTGAATATCATATCGAATCAGTTGAATGAGCTGAACTATCTTGCTTGGAGTCACTCGATGAAACGTGCTTTGAGTGCGAAAAACAAGCTAGGTTTCATCAATGGAGATGTTCCTAAGCCAAAGGAGAATGATCCACACTATGCTCATTGGATTCGAGTGAACGACACTGTTGTATCGTGGATTTTAAATTCACTTTCACCAGAGTTAATAGACAGTTTTAGCTTGGCTGAAACAGCAAGGGAACTGTGGGAAGAGCTGAGGCTTCAATACGGAACAAGCAATGGTCCGCAACTTCAATTGAACAGAGAAATCTATTCGATAACGCAAGGAAACATGAGTTTGGTGCAATATTTCAGTAAGCTGAAACGAATGTGGGATGAGCTGAGTCGCCTTGAGCCGAATGATGAGTGTACCTGCGGAGGCTGTGTATGTAAAACATCGAGGATCAATGAACGAGAAGGCAGGACTAAGCTCATACAGTTTCTCATGGGCTTGAATGAGACATATGATGGAGTTAGAAATCAAATTTTGGCGTCTGAACCCTGGCCTGAAGTGCGGAAGGCATATGCGATGATCATGAACGTTGAAAAACAGCAAACTGTTAGAGTAAAGTTCGATAGCAATGAACATAGTGCAATGCTAGTGGGGAGAGGAGGCAGTAGCAATGTACGAAAGGGATATTATGCTGGAAATAAAGAGAATGATCTGAGAAGGGACAAAGCATATAAGAAGAGTCTAAAATGTGAATATTGCGGTGCGAGCGGGCATATAAAAGAAGGATGTTTCAAGATAATTGGATATGGTGGAAAGGAAATAAAGATCCAAAGAAGCAGCAACAATCACATAATGTTCATAAAAATCATGCGAATCTGGTTGATGGCTCATCTGATCCTAAAGGAGTTGAACACTGGAGAAGACATGCGGCTGATTATCAATAACATGAAAGCGTTGCAGCAGGAGGTGAGCAAGCTGGTGGTCAAAGGAAAAGGTCTTCTTCAGGAGGTGAATGGTGTGAACTTTGCTCATTCGATGGATTTCTCAGGTATGGCAAGTTATAAAGTTCTTAGTTCACTCGAATATTTGGGAAAGGAGCTTATGACATTGGACACTGGAGCAACGGGGCATATGGTCTGTGACATAAGCCTTCTTTCTAACCCAAAACACATCACTTGTTACACACCGATGTACCTTCCCGATGGCAGAATTAAAACTGTCGAATGTGTGGGAGATTTGAAACTCTCAGACTCTTTAATTCTGAAAGATTGTCTTTATGTTCCAGATTTTAAATTCAACCTTATTTCCATCAATAAGCTTGCCACTCAGTCCAGATGACTTTTGTCTCTTACAGGACCAGAAGACTAGGAGGGTGGTTGCTGCTGGGAGAGTAAGGAACAGACTGTACATGATTGATTGACAAAACATCCTTTTCTGAAGCCAACATACAATGCCTTGCTAGAACACACGTTTTTTCTTTTAAATATTATGATGTATGACGAGATTATGGAGAATGTGACAGTTGCATATTAAATATTGAATTTAATCCATCTCTTATAGTAGAAGGAACGGTACATACAGAAAATCAAAGTCAAAATCCAACCCACTAAAACAAAACTCTGAAGATTTTAATTGGATTATTAATCATCTTCATGAGAAAAACAAGTCACATTAATTTTATGAGAAGGTCTGACTCCTTCCGAGGTAAGCCATTTGGGTTGAGTCGTCTAGCGTAGAACATCAAGAACATATGCGTGTGCATGTGTTTTAACTTTTAGAGTATTTTTCTAAATACTTGTACTTGCATTATTTCCATATATTTCAAATTAAATTAAATAAACGGCCGATCTGGGCTGATTCCGTCACATGTCAATTAATTCGAATCAACAAGGTGGATTCCCGTTCGAGATCATGATAGGAACGTCATTACTCTCTAGAGAAGCTATGAGAACGAATTTAGAGAGCAATTTAGATGATAAGCGATTTTTTCTCGTAAATTTTCACCAGTCCTTAAGTGCATGCCTTCATCAGGTGACTTGGGTCCTCAAGAATGGGCCTTTGGGACTAAATTTTACTTATTCAAATAATTTATGGACTTTGTTGGGCTATAAGACCAAATAATAAAATACACATCATTAGTCGCTCACTTTCTATATATCGAGTGCAGAGATGGAGAAAGTATTAGAATGCAGTTTACGTTTTACCTTGACGAGGTTGTGCGTGCTATCATAGATGACACTCGTTCTTAGAGCTGAAAGTTTTAGCCGGAGCCCGTGGGCTGGCCCGGCCCGGACCAAAAAAAGGGGGCTTGGGCCTAAATGTTTTAAACTCGAAAGGCGTTGTCCAACCGGTTTTGCTCCCGTTCAACACCTATTCTGCTTCCAATCGATCAGCTACTGTGTTCGACCAATTTGGCTCCCGTTCAACGCTAGTTCTGCTCCCATTCAACCGTCATCGGTTAGCTTGTCATTTGATTCTCTTATTCGCATAATTTTGTTTGGACTGTGCTATCGTATTCGATTGATTGATTTCACTACTCACTTCCGGCAAAGTGTTCGCTCCCAGACGCAACACACGCTTAACTACCCGAAGGTAACTGATCAAAGGTATCGTCCTGTTTCTCCAATTCGAGCTATCGTATAATGGCGTGCGCATACTTATTGTTGTCTTCATCTGTTTCTCTTTAGTGGCGGTTATCAAAACTGTTTCGATGTCATCACCTGAGTGTAGTGATAGTTAGAGTACCTCTGTCCAATCAACTAATTCATCGGATAGCGAAACTACTCTCTCGTCCGAGTCAATATATATTTTCGATTATTCCCCAATTTCAGCACCTTCCTCATGTTCATTCTTGCCTTTCTCTACTCCCGTTCCCTCTGTACCTTTCAATCGATCGATATTTCTCTTGGCATCCTATGTTAACCTTGCATATTCTTTCTCGAAGTATCCCAACTTGACCACGATGGTGACTGAGGGTCAGCTGCCAAGTTTGACAAAATTTTCCACCCGGCGAAGGTTATGCGTACATACCACCATGCCATGGTCAAACCATAGAAAGTCCTCCCTCTAGATTTTCGTAAGCTTGCGCTGCCTATTTGTTAGATGGCCCCTAACGCTAGTTTTGACGGAAAAGGCTAGGGAATACTAATTGAAGCAACGGTAAAATGCTTGAAACAGAAACGTAAAAACTCAACCAAGAAAATCTCGAACGATAAATTAAGAATCCTCAAAACGACGACATGGTTAATATTTTCAATTCAAAACACTAATGGGCCTTGTAGCATTGATTAGGTATACCTTTTAATTTTGGAGAAAAAGTGGATTTTCTTTATGCTAATATCTTGGCCTAGTAAATATCTCACAAAGAACAATCTTATCGAATTAATTCGAAATATTTAACTAAAAAAATATTCCTATTCTTGACATGGTCCCACGGATAATCCCCTGATTTAATCTTCACGATCTCTATTGGATATTCTAATAAAATTAATTTTATAGAAAAGAAAAATTCAAAATATTTAGCTCTCAAATCGGAATTTTAATCATGAAAATTGACATAGAGATAGAGATAGTCGCAAATTTGCAGTAAAACTTGAATCTTTTAAAAGTTTATATTAATAATTAGCTAATTAAGATTCTAATTGAAATTATAAAAATATTGAAATTATTGTTTGAGAAATTAATATCACGGACATATTATATTAGTTCCACCATATCTATTGCATATTATATGCAAATCTTCCCCGACCGGCTTCGGCAAATTTCGTTGGTTTTGTCAATCAGCCCAGCAGGAATCTGAAAACTAAACGGAAGATCCTCAGGATAGCAATTCGTTACAAAGCCCAGTTTACTGAGCTGTGAATTAATTCGATCAAGATTCCTGATCGGCAAATCAAGATAACAGCAATCATCATCTTCATCATCGCCTTTATCATGAGAAAAAAGGGAGGGGAAAACCCTTGTGGTATATGCGGGCACTACCACAATGATCCGTACTGATTTCGTCACATGTCAATTAATTCGAATCAACAAGGTGAGTTCTCACTCGAGATCATGGGAGTAACGTCATTATGCTCTAGAGAAGCAATGAGAATGGATTTAGGAGCAGTTTAGATAATAGGAGATTTTTTCTGGTTAATTTTCACGTGTCATTACATGCATGCCATAACATGGGTATTTATTTATAGGCGTGGCTTGGGCCCTTCAGAATGAGCCATTGGGGCTTAAATATCAGTTATCCAAATAATTTATGGGCTTTGTTGGACTATAAGACCAAATTATGAAATACTCATATGATTAGTCCTCCACTTTCTGCTCGGCTTCGGTACCCCCACTACATTCGACAGCAATTCGAGATATCAAACTTCTCGAACGTAATTTGCATCTAAGAGTTTCTTACCTCTCCTTCAATTATATTGTTCCGCTCACGGCCAAAGCTTCTTTTCTTTTGCTTAATAGGTTTCACTCCGGGCTCTACATTTAGATGGTGTACCACTACATTTGGGTCTATTCCCTGAAAGTCTGACGGTGACCATGCAAAAACATCATAATTGTTGTGCAGAAAACTTATCAATACACATTCTGCGTTCTTTCCTAGGTCGGTTCCCATGTGTGTAGTTGTCTCGTCATTTCCAGGATAAAGCTCAACTTCCTTAATAGATGTTGGTTTGATTCGCATATTCTAACCACCTTCAAACCCTTTTTTAACCTTTCCCTCACATCCGTCCACTCGCTCGTTCTAGCTCCAACTTGTGTCCTCTAGGCTTCTACTTGACTTTTCAAATAAATTTCTATCTACTTTATTTCCCTTGCCTAGGTTCACCGCTGCTACATAGCAATTTTTTTCCACTACTTGATCACAACATGCTACTGTTATTCCTTTGTCAGTAGGAAATTTCACCTTTAGACACTTAGACGAAGTGACTGCGTCAAACTTGTTCAACCTAGTCCTCCTAATATTACGTTGAAAGCACTCGGTCCGTCTACTACCATGTAATCAAGGATCTCCATTCAATTGTTTGACTGATCTCCCATAGTGGTTGGTAGCTTAACAGATTCTAGCAGGGCAATAGATTTCCCCCAAACCCGGATAAGCGTATGTCGACAGATCCCAAACTAGTGAGGTCGATCTTCAGCAAAAAATATGTCCACAGATGCATCATTGTCCACCAATACTCTGCCCACATTATAATTCGCGATAGTCATCCGAATGACTATGGGGTCATCATGAGGGAGCTTGATTACCTGCCCCGTGCAGAAACATGAATCGCCTCATGTTACCTGCCCCGTGCAGAAACATGAATCGCCTCATGTGCAGAAACATGAATATACCTCATACGACGAAGTCCTTGCACAATGCTTTCTAACGTTCTTTGAATCGCCTCCTGTGGGGCCCTCCACGGTCAACTTAATGTTCACGTCTCCATGACTGTTGACTTGTGCCCGATTCACTACTGGGGTTTCTCCATCGGCTCGTTTAGTTGGGCCATCTGCGGCCTCCACGGTCACATTAATGTTCACGTCTCCATGACTGTTGACTTGTGCCCGATTCACTACTGGGGTTTCTCCATCAGCTCGTTTAGTTGGGCCATCAGCGGTCATCTCGCCAGGGAGTAACATCGAGTATGCATGTTCGCCTCACTACTTGTCATTCCTCTCCGAACATACTCATCGATCAGTTCTCGAAAGTGTCCCAACCGCAACAACCTTTCGACTTCATCCCTTAGATGTATTTAATAATTGGTGAGATGGCCTTTCTCCTTATGAAATATTTCTTTGAGAATCGATTTTGTACATCTCATTTCATCTTGGATGGCCATTGCACAAGGCTCAACTGTTGGATAGTCGTAAAAACTTTTGCCATTGTGGGTTTTAATGGGTGATATGAATCCCACCTTGGTTTTTGCTTTCCAACTTGGTCTCTTTGCTCGATTCTCCCTCGTCGAGGTTCTGCATTTCACTGTTGGGCTTGTTTATGTTTCTGTTCTCGTGTAGTGCGTTTCCTTATTTCATCCTTCCTAAAGAGATTAGCCTCGTCTATTCGAATAAACTTCTCCACGGTCTTTTCATTTCAGCTATCATCCTTGGTCTGTCTCCTACAAGGTCATCGATGAACTTTTCCACCCTCAGACTTTGTAACATGCATTCGATTGCCGTTTATTCAAATAGAGGACGCTAACTTTGATCCTTTAGTGTCGGTTATCAAAACTGTTTCTATTTCATCACATGAGTGTAGTGATAGTGAGAGTACCTAATCAACTAACTCCTCGGATAGCGAAACTAGTCTCTCGTCCGAGTCAACTGTGTTCGATCGTTCCTCTGTTTCGGCTTCTTCTTCGGCTCGTTCTGGTCTTTTCCTACTCTCGTTCCCTCTTTACCTTTCAATCGGTCAACCTTTCTCTTGCCTTCCTATATTAGTCCATTCATATCCTCCCTCGAAGTATATCAACTTGACCACGACGGTGACTGAGGGTCAGCTTGCCAAGGTTCTACATGATTTTCTTCCCGACGACGGTTATGCCTACAACCATGCAATGGTCAAACCATAGAAAGTCCTCCTCCCCATGTATTTCAATTCCGATTAAGACCATCGAGTGGTCTTCGATTTCCTATCCTGGAGGACTTTGCCTAAATTTTTCGTAAGCTTGCGCTACCTATTTGTCAGATGACCCCTAACACAAGTTTTGACGGGAAAGGCTGGAGAATAGTAATCATACAACAGTAAAATTGTCAAAAAAGAAACGTAAAAACTCGCCCAAAAATGAAATTTAATAAAACCGCTCAATTAATCAAGAAAATCTCGAACGATAAATAAAGAATCCTCAAAACGACAACATGATTAGTATCTTCAATTCAAGACACTAATGGGCCTTGTAGCATTGATTTGATATGCATTTTAATTTCGTAGAAATAGTGGATTTTCTTTATTCTAATTTCTTGGCCTAGTAAATATCTCACAAAGAACAATCTTGTCAAATAAATTCGAAATATTTAACTAAAAAATGTAACAATTCTTGACATGGTCGCATAGATAATCCCCTAAATATTTAATCTTTATGATCTCTAGTGGATATTCTAACAAAATCAATTTAAAAAAAAAAGGAAAAGTTCAAAATATTTAGCTCAAAAATTGGAATTTTAAACATGAAAATTGCATGAGATAGAGATAGTCGCAAATTTGCAGTAAAAATTTAATCTTTTAAAATTTTAAATTAATAATTAGCTAATTAAGATTCAAATTGAAATTAAAAAACTTATCGAAATTAGTGTTTGAGAAATTAATATTACGGACATATTATATTAGTTTGACCATATCTATTGCGTATTATCTGCAAATCTTCCCCGATTGGCATCAGCAAATTTCGTTGGTTCTGTTAATCAACCCAACAGGAATCTGGAAACTCAACAGAAGATCTTCGGGATAGCAGTTTGTTACAAAACCTAGTTTACGGAGCTGTGAATTAATTCAATCAAGAATCTTGATCGGCAAATCAACATCGTCGTCGTCAGCATTATCACCAGGAAAAGGATGAGGAAAAATCCTTGTGGTATATGCAAACACTACCACAATGATCCGGGTTGATTCCGTCACATGTCAATTAATTTGAATCAACAAGGCGAGTCCCCGCTCCTGATCATGGGAGGAGCGTCATTACGCTCTAGAGAAGCGATGAGAACGAGTTGAGGGAGTTGTTTAGATGATAAGAGCTTGGTTCTGTTTAATTTTTACATGGCGTTAAATTCATGCCATAACATGAGTATTTATAGGCGTGCCTTGGGTTCCAGGATGGGCCTTTTGGGCCTAAGTATCATTATGTAAATAATTTATGGGCTTTGTTAGACTATAAGACCAAATTAAAAAATACCTATAACATTGTCCTCCACTGTCTGTGTATCACCACTACATTCGGCAGCCATTTGGGATATCGAACTTCTCGAACGTAATTTGCGTCCAAGAGTTTCCTTACCTCTCCTTCAATGATGTTGTTCCGTTAACGACCAAAGCTCCTTTTCTTTTGCTTAACATGTTTCACTCCGGGCTCTACATTCAGATGGTGTACCACCACATTGGGTCTATTCCGTGAAATTCTGACGGTGACCATGCAAAAACATCGTAATTGTTGCGCATGAAACTTATCATCACACCTTCATTCTTTCCTAGGTCAGTTCCCATGTGCGTAGTTCTCTCGTCATTCCCAGGATATAGCTTCACTTCCTTAATTGATGTGAGTTCGATTCACATATTCTAACCACCTTCAAACGTCCCTTTTTTAACATTTCCCTCACATCCATCCGCACGCTCGTTCTCGCTCCAACTTGCGCCCTCTAGGCTTCGGCTTGACTTTTCAAATAACTCTCTGTCCACTTTAAATCCCTTGCCTAGATTCACCGCTGCTACATAGCAATTTTTTTCCACTGCTTGATCACAACATGCTACCACTATTCCTTTATTAGTAGGAATTTCACCTTTAGACACTTAATGAAGTTATTGCGTCAAACTTGTACAACCATGGTCTTCCCAATATCACGTTGAAAGCAATTGGTCCGTCTACTACCATGTAATCGAGGATCTCCATTCGATTGTTTGACCGATCTCCCATAGCGGTTGGTAGCTTGACAGATCCAAGAGGGGCTACAGATTGTCCCCCGAACTCCGATAAGCATGTGTTGACAGATCCCAAGCTGGTGAGGTTGATCTTCATCTGCCTAAGAACGTCAGCAAAAATTATGCCCACAGGCCACAGAAGCTCAATTGTCCACCAATACTTTGCTGAAATTATAATTCTGCGATAATCATGCGAATGACTATGGGGTCATCATGAGGGAACTTTATTCCTTCCAAGTCGCTTTCGTCAAAGACTATCGGTGTTTTCACGTAGTGGCTCCTTTCGATCCACATTACCTGTCCCATGCGGAAACATGAATATACCTCATACGATGAAGTCATTGCCTCATGTGGGGCCCTCCACAATCATATTAATGTTCACGCCTCCCTGACTATTGACTTGTGCATGATTCACTAATGCGGGTCTGTCTCTCGCCTCGTTTACTTGGGCCCTCTGCGGTCCATCTCGTTGGGGAGTAACATCAAGTACGCGCGTTCGCCTCACTACTTGTCATTCCTCTCCGAACATACTCCTCGATCACTTCTCGAAAGTATCCCAACCACAATGATATTTCGATTTCATCCCTTAGATGTATACAATAATTGATGTGATGGCCTTTCTTAATATGAAACTTACAATATTTGTTCGAGAACGATTCGGTACATTTCCTTTAATCTTGGGTGGCCATTTCACAAGGCTCAAGTGTTGGATAGTCATCAAAGCTTTCAACATTATGGGTTTTAATGGGTGATATGAATCCCACCCCAGTTGGTCTCTTTGCTCGATTCTCCCTCATCAGGGATCTGCATTCCACCGTTGGGCTTGTTTATATCTTTGTTCACGTGTAGAGCGTTTCCTTATTTCATCCTCCTTAGAGCGGTTAACCTCCTCTATTCGAATAAACTTCTCCATTCGTCTTTTAATTTCGTCTATCGTCCTTAGTCTATCTCCTGCAAGGTCATCGAGGAACTTTCCCACCCTCAGACTTTGCAACATGCATTCAGTTGCCGTTTATTCGAATAGAGGAGGCTAACTTTCGTCCTTTAGTGCCGGTTATCAAAACTGTTTCTATGACATCATCTAAGTGTAGTGATAGTGAGATTACTTCTGTCCAATCAACTAACTCCTCGGATAGCGAAACTACTCTCTCGTTCGAGTTAACATCTGTTTCCGATCGTCCCCCTATTCCGGATCCTTCCTCAGGTTTGTTCTTGCCTTTTCTACTCTCATTCCCTCTTTACATTTCAATCGGTTGACCTTTCTCTTGGCTTCCTATATTAATAAAAAACGCTCAATTAATCAAGAATATCTCGAACGATAAATAAAGAATCCTCAAAAAGTCGACATTATTAATATCTCCAATTCAAGACACTAATGGGCCTTGTAGCATTGATTTGCTATACATTTTAATTTCGGAGAAAATGTGGATTTTCTTTATTCTAATTTCTTGGCCTAGTAAATATCTCACAAAGAACAATCTTGTCAAATAAATTCGAAATATTTAACTAAAAAATGTCCCAATTCTTGACATGGTCATACATAATCCCCTAAAGCTTTAATCTTTATGATCTCTAGTGGATATTCTAACAAATTCAATTTTATAAAAAGGAATAATTCAAAATATTTAGCTCAAAAATCGAAATTTTAAAAATGAAAACTGACATGAAGATAGAGATAATAGCAAATTTGCAGTAAAAATTGAATCTTTTAAAAGTTTAAATTAATACTTAGCTAATTAAGATTCTAATTGAAATTAAAAAATATATCGAAATTATTGTTTGAGAAATTAATATTACTGACATATTATATTAGTCCCACCATATCTATTACATATTATCTGCAAATCTTCTCTGATCGGCTTCAGCAAATTTCTCTGGTTTTGTCAATCAACCCAATAAGAATTTGAAAACTCAACGGAAGATCTTCAGGATAGCAATCTGTTACAAAGCCTAGTTTACGAAGCTGTGAATTAATTCGATCAAGAATCTTGATCGACAAATCAAATTAACAGCAAGCATGTAATACCCGTAAAAATTTAATACGGGATTTATGATGTAAATGTTTCAATGAGAAATGTTTATGTGTTATGTAAATAAAAATCCGAAATTTGGAGAAAAAGGTAAAATATATCAAAATCGGGCAACAAGGTAAAAGTCGGGCTTGGTAATAAAATTCGGGTAGAGCCCAAATTTCAAAGATTTTCAGGCCAACCCGAAATTCAGACAAGGGATTTCGGGCCCAGCCAAAAATTCGGGCAAAGTGATGGTGAAATTCGGGTAAACCTTATAAATTTTCGGACAAGGAGATTTCTTAGCCAAAAGGGTAAGCTTTGTCACCTACTTATCACCTCCTTGTCATCTCCTTATCATCACCTATGTGTCCAAAACTTAAACATATATCTACACTTAAAAACACCTCAAAACTTCAAAACTTCATTAAGAAGAAAGCAACAAAGTAAAGAAAAAAGGGGAGAAAACATTCGAAACAAAGAAGCTCGGGAAAAATCAAATCGGAAGTTCGGGAAAATCTTGGAACACGCAAACTTCGGACGTGAGGTAGGTGAAGATCACCTACAATACATAAACGAATTCGTGTTATTCATTTTGATACATGCTTATTTGAATTATGTGAATTTCGTGGATGATATATATATGCTTGACGAGAGTTATGTGAACTTTCATGCATGATTCGTTTGCGTGCTCGAAACTCAGATTTTTGGGTTTGTATTTGAAGGTCCATGAAGATTTGTAGGTAAAGTGAAATTTTCGGGTGTGTAAATATTTTTCGGGTATATGAAGAATTTCGGTCATTTGGAGAATTTTTGGGTATTTGAAGCATTTCGGGTGTTTGAACAATTTTCGGGCCTTTGAAGATTTTTGAATACTTAAATAAATTTTCGGGTACCAAAATACTTTCGGACATTGACCGAATTTCGGGTCTTGACCGAATTTTGATATGTTTAATTTTCGGGTTGACTTAATTTTTGAGGAAAATTATTTTTACGTCATTTGATAAGAAAAATATTCCGAGTCCAATGGGCATAGTAATTCTAATGCCCGATTAAAAGTTGTCGAAATAGATTTTTACAGTGCATTTTAATAATGCGTCTTCGGGAAAAAGTTATTTTCACTTCAATACTGCATTTTATTTGCACTACACTTGCATTCCATATCAGTGCGAGGGATGTTGACCGTGTTGACACGGTGACACTGTATAGTGTCTACGAGCGGGGTAGAATGTGACCAATGTTGGTCGTCGACTCATAATGGAGTTATGAGGTTAGGACTGAGGCACCAGACAGGAGACGGACGTGATCGATTCGTCTACTCAGTTGCGTTGGAGCGCAGTCTGACGTGCAAACCGTCGGATGATTAGCGGAAGGAGCGACCTGGTAGGAGGATGCCTGGTGTGATCGTTCAGGTGCACTGCCAGCGTAGGCTACCGCTTGAGCAGGAGGAAACTCGGGAGGGAGCGATCTAGTGGGAGGATGTTTGGCGTGATCGTCCAGATGCACTACTAGCGTGGGATACTCGAGCGCGGGCCCCTGACTCTGTATTTTATTGTGCGCGCGTGGTGCCTAGTCTAGCCTAGGGCCCTGATGTGATGTATGGTATACGATAGGTTGGGACGAGAGGAAAAAGTCGAGCGTGCATATATTGTGAGGTGTTTGAGGAACGGGATCTGAGAGCACGCTGCATTCACGCATATTTTCACCTACTGGGCGGTAGCTCAGTGTTTACGTGTTGTAGGTACTATCGAGTCCGACGTCGAGGTACGTCGCGACTGAGGTGGGCTGATGGCGGTGAGTCCACGGACTTTTGAGGGCAGGGCTGTACATGAATGAAGACCTGTGGAGCGGCGTTAGGGCATTTTGATATTTTGGGGCTACGGCCTTTGTAAATATACGACTTTGTAACCCGTGTTTACTATAATATAACTTATTTTACGAAAAAGTTTTTGTAAAGTGGGCCTTCCGCGGTTTTCGTTGCGGAAACCCGCCACTAATTTAATTAGAAAATGAGGGTCGCCACAAAGCATCATTGTCGTCGTCACCATTATCATGTGGAAAAGGAAGAGGAAAAACCCTTGCGGTATATGCAAGCACTACCATAATGATTCGGGCTCATTCCGTCACAGGTCAGTTAATTTGAATCAACAAGGTGAGTTCTCGCTCCAGATCACGGGAGAAACGACGCTCTAGAGAAGCGATGCGAATGGATTTAGGGAGTAGTTTAGATAATAAGAGATTTTTTTAGTTAATTTTCATATGGCGTTAAATGCATGCCATAAATGGGTATTTATAGGCGTGCTTTGGGCCATACAGGATAGGCCGTTGGGCCTAAATATCACTTATCCAAATAATTTATGGGATTTGTTGGGTTCTAAGACCAAATTATAAAATATCCATATCGTTAGTCCTCCACTGTCCGGCTTCAGTACCACCACTACATCCTACAGCAATTCGGGATATCGAACTTCTCCACCGTAATTTGCCTCCAAGGGTTTCCTTACCTCTCCTTGAGTTATGTCATTCCGCTCACGGCCAAAGCTCCTTTTTATTTTGCTTAATTGGTTTCACTCCGGGCTCTACATTCAGATGGTGTATCACCACATTTGGGTCTATTCCTTGAAAAGCTGATGGTGACCATGCAAAAAATCATAATTATTGGGCATGAAACTTATCATCATACATTCTGCATTCTTTCCAAGGTCGGTTCCCATGTGCGTGGTTCTCTCATCATTCCCAGGATATAGCTCCACTTCCTTAATTGATGTGGGTTCGATTCACATATTCTCACCACCTTCAAACTTCCCTTTTTTAACCTTTCCCTCACATTCGTCCGCTCGCTCGTTCTAGGCTTCGGCTTGAGTTTTCAATAACTCATTGTCTACTTTATTTCCCTTACCTAGCTTCACCGCTGCTACGTAGCAATTTTTTGCCACTGCTTGATCACAACATGCAATCGCTATTCCTTTGTTAGTAGGAAATTTCATCTTTAAACACTTAGATAAAGTGATAGCGTCAAACTTGTTCAATCCTGATCTTCCCAGTATCACATTGAAAGCACTTGGTCCGTCTACTATTATGTAATCGAGGATCTCAATTTGATTGTTTGCTTGATCTCCCATAGTGGTTGGTATCTTAAAAGATCATAGCGAAGCGACATATTGTTTCCTGAACCCCGATAAGCATGTGTTAACGGATGCCAAGCTGGTGAGGTCGATCTTCATCTGCCTAAGAATGCTAGCAAAAATTATGTCCACAGAAGCTCCATTGTCCACCAATACTCTGCCCATTCGCGATAGTCAGCTGAATGACTATGGGGTCATCATGAGGGAGTTTGATTCCTTCCAAGTCGCTCTCGTCAAAGACTATCGGGGTTTTCACGTAATGGCTCCTTTTGATCCACATTACATGCCCCGTGCGGAAACATGACTCATACGATGAAGTCCTTGCATAACGCTTTCTAGAGTTCTTGGAATACCCTCATGTGGGGCCCTCCACATTCATAATAATGTTCACTCCTCCCTAATTGTTGACTTGTGCCCGATTCACTACTGGGGGTGTGTCCCTCGGCTCGTTTAGTTGGGCCCTCTGCGGCCCTCTTGTCGGTGAGTAACATCGAGTATGCGCGTTAGCCTCACTACTTGTCAGTCCCCTACGAACATACTCATCGATCAATTCTCGGAAGTGTAGCAACCACAACAACCTTTTGACTTCATCCCTTAGATGTATACAATAATTGGTGTGACGACCTTTCTCACTATGATACTTACAATATTTGTTCAAGAATCGATTCTGTACATTTTCTTTCATCTTGGGTGGCCATTGCACAAGGCTCGAGTGTTGGATGGTCATCAAAGCTTTCGCCATTGTGGGTTTTAATGGGTCATATGAATCTCACCCTGGTTTTTGCCTTTCAACTTGGTCCCTTTGCTCAATTCTCCCTCGTCGGGGATCTGTGTTCCACTGTTGGGCTTGTTTATATTTTATTTCACGTGTAGAGCATTTCCTTATTTCATCCTCCTTAGAGCGGTTAGCCTCCTCTATTCGAATAAACTTCTCTGCTCGTCTTTTCGTTTCGTCTATCGTCCTTGGTCTGCCTCGTGCTAGGTCATCGAGGAACTTTCCCACCTTCAGACTTTGTAACATGCATTCGATCGAATTTGGGCAATGTCCTCCGGGATAAAAATCGAAGACCCCACTCGATGGTCTTAATCAAAACCGAAATACAGCGAGGAGGATGACTTTCTATGATTTGACCATCCCATGGTAGTATGTAGGTATAACCATCGCCATGTCTGCACCCACATCAGGAACTTCCATCAGTGCATTGTTGAACCTCGACATGAAGTCTCTCTAAGTTTCGTTCTTCCTTGTCTCAGAGCAAATAAATGGGTTAACGTTCTCTTGGTCTTGGCTTTACTAGCGAAATGATATTTGAATTTGAAGTGAGGTCTTCGAAAGACATAATGCTTCCCCACACTAGGGACGAAAACCATCCCCTAGCCTTTCCCGTCAACATTGCCTTGAACATTTTACACTTTAGAGCGTCTAGGTAGCCATATATATCGACCACCACATCAAAATCTTCTAGATGATCATGAAGATCCTTGCTCCCATCATATTGGGTGAGCTCGGGTATCTTAAAATATTTGGGCATTGTTTCTCTAGCAATTTTTGCACAGAATGCATTGTTCAGATTTACTACGAGTGCTAACCTGCTCTGTGAGCTGACCTCATGTGTGCTATGGTTTTCCATTTCGCCTTGGTAAGCCGTATCTGTTGTATCTTGTCCCATAACGTTCGTATGAGTTCTATGAGGTGGCGAGCCATTTAGTCGTTCCCTCCGACCACGTATGTCGTAATTAAAATGAGGTGGGTCCACACGAGCTGTCGGATTTGACTGTGTTGCCTCATGATTCGACAGTATATCGGGGAAGAGCGTTAAAGGTCCGATTCTCGCAGCTCGGGGTCGTGGTATTGCTGAGCTCGAGGGTTGACCCGCAACTTTGGCTAGCATCTTACTCACTATCATTCACTAACCGATTGATTTCCTCATGGGTGTATGTTCTCCTTCGTGTGCATGACATAGGTAGAGCCGTCAATTGGGCCCGTGGCCCGCTGGCCGCCCCGCCCCGCCCCGCCAAAGGGGCGGGTTGGGCCTCAGTTTTTCAGGCCCGCCAGAGAGCGGGCCTAGGCGGGCCAGCCCGCGCAGGCCGATGGCTTTGGCGGGGCGGGGCGAGCTAACCCGCAGGCCGGCCCGCCTAATATTAAAAATTATTATATTATATATTTTAATTATTTTATATTAATTAAATATTATTTTGGGCTTTAGGTTTAATTTTTTAATGGACTAGTGGGCCAATAATTAATTATTATATTGGGCTTTAATTTTTAAATGGACCAAGTTTTTAATTTAAATTTAATTTTATATATTTTTAATTTTTTTACTATGGGCGGGCCGGCCCGCCAGGCCCGCGGCCCGCCGGCTGAGCGGGGCGGGCCTTCATTTCACAGGCCACTGAATGTCGGGCTTTGGCGGGTTACAAGTTGGCCCGGCCCGCCGACCCGTTTTGACGGCTCTAGACATAGGCGGTGGCTACTCTCTTGGTGGAGTTATTTGCTCGCAGGCATCAAATATTTGGTTCATTTATCGTTGCGTGATTTTGCCCCTCAAGATACTTATAATGGATTTAGTGCATTCCCACTTGCTTCCCTCTCCCTGAAATGCAGGTCGGTGCTTCCCACAGACGGCGACAGTTGCTCCAGGATGATTCCGTCATAGATTAGTTAATTCGAATCAACAAGGTGAGTTTCCACTCGAGATCACGGAAGTAACGTCATTACGCTCTAGAGAAGCGATGTGAACAGATTTACTGAGCAATTTAGATGATAAGAGATTTTTCTGGTTAATTTTCACATACCGTTAAATGCATGTCCTAACCTAGAAATTTATAGGTGTGGCTTGGACGCTCCAGGATGGGCCTTTGGGCCCAAATATCACTTATCCAAATAATTTATGGGCTTTATTGGGCTATAAGGCCAAATTATAAAATACTCATATCAATATATATGTTTATACACACCCCCTCTTGATAATGCATGTAGTTTGAACTAAATTACAATATATATATATATATATATATTCAAAATTCACAAAATCTTCCTTCTCCGAACTATATAATTTGAAATAAAGGAAGTTTGAAATTTTCTTTAATCCAACCATCATTGTATTAAGCGTGTACTTTCTTAATAAAATTCATAGTGGGTCAATTTGTCTTCTATATCTATTTTACTTATTTATTTGACAATATTCCTTTTTGTTTTCTCTTAAAAAGTAGAAGTCATTGTCGTTTTTAACGGCGGTCAATTGAGAATGTCTTCTATATACATAATTATTATAAGTATGGAAATGTTTTTCTATAAATTATTTATTTAAGCTTTTTGAATATTTTAGTTGAGTACGTAGAGAAGAGCCCACAAAATGAATATACTTTGCAAGCAAGTTGGATTTTGAGATGTCATAATAAATGAGCTTAAAGTTGAAGTTGACCAAGTATGTAAACATAATAATTGTAAGATATTATTACAACAGTCCAGCTAATCTCCATCCTTGAGAAATCGACATATTCCTAAACTCTCTCTCTCTCTCGATACGATATAATAACATGTAATATTGATATTCTGTATTTAAAATTCAAACCTTATTTGGTAAAATTTAGAATTTCAAAATTCAAAAATTCATTTATGGGTGGATTAACCTTTTTCTCTCTCTTAAACACTGCGACCTCTTTCGAAAAATCGTGAATCTCCCACTTGGGACCTTATATCTCATCATTATAGGAGTTGGTTTCTCCCCATATAAAAGTGTCATTACCGGAGAAGACAAGATTTTGAAGTTGAAGACGAAATAATATAAAGTTTAATATAGATCTGGATTTAATCGTCACGTTTATGAAATTTTATGTTAACTATAGTATGTTCTATAGTTCTTTTATTCAAATTTATAATCTTGTTTACTTTCGCTTATATTTTGTATTTTTTTTTTTGTTACCGTTTCTCTTGATGCGATGAGAGCTATATTCACACTCAATGTTACTAGAGGAATCTCACGAGCACTTTAACCACATATAAATTCATTTTTCGAGAAAAATAAAATGTATGGTTGAGTTGGACGGACTAGTAGAAAATGGATGGTTTTGAATTATGAAAATACGTTGGAGAATTGATTGGAAGGTATAAATCACAATATTAGAATGTATTTTGAAATTCAAGAATTAGCTTTAAGTTTCGAAATTCAAATAATTATGATTCTCAAATAGGGTGGGGTTTGGATAAAATCTGAATTTCACATCCAAATCTTGAAAACAAGCCTGATTCGAGAAATCAAAGTGTAAATAATATAATATCATTATACCACCTGCAAATATTGTATAAGTAGTTATAGTGGCGAACTCCTACCGTTATACATCGGTCAAAAAATCTGAAAAGATTTGTATTTTATCCGCAAGTATAAATGGCCCAAGGTAATTTATATATTGATTTTTTTCTAACGAAATACTACAACTAATACGTATTTTATTTATAATATATATATAATAAAAATAATTGTATCGATTACAATATTCACAAAGTTTTAGGAAGTATTAGTATTTCCCCTTCAATAACATTTAATTCATTCTAATGACCTATTTATAAATAGGGTGCCAAAAACCAACCAGACCCGCCAAACCGATACGAACCGCACCCGAAAATAGCAGGTTTGGGTTGACATTTTCGACCTGTTTAAGTAAATGGGTCAACCCGAACCCAACCCAAATATTAACTGGGTCAGATTAGGGTTCGAATTTTCAACTCGAAATACACCCGACATCAACCCATTTATATATTTAATTTTTAGTTAATTCTCAGGCCGGAATTAATTCTCAGTCTATTTAGCAATCCCTAATTCTGCTTCACAAATCACACATTCCAAAGTCCTCGTCGGTGATCTCTCGTTCTCCAGCGACATTCCAAAGCCCTCGCCAATGGTCTCTCGTGAGTAATCTCCAACCCCTGCCCTTGCTCTTCTATATGAGTATTAGTTATTGTTTTCATTTTTTCCCCATATAATAATTTGATTTCATTTGATTTTGTAGCAAAAAAGGATCCTATGCTTGATGAATTATGCGGAGATGTCATGAAGATGATGGTGGAAGATCAAATGGAAGAGAGCATGATTGAACGTTTGAGTCAAATATCTACGGCTTCGGTTAATACTTGATGACGATATGATATAACTTGATATATTATTATATTTTGTGAGACTTGTTATTTGGAACTTTAATTGTTTCTTAATTATGTTGATGTTTTAGAAAAAAAAACTGCTTTGTTTTTTTATTGTTTGGTTTAATTTGAATTTTTAATTCTATTTATTTAATTATTTTCTTGCTGTGTTTTAAACTTTAAACGGGTTGGCGGAGCAACTGGTTAGATTTGGATTAAAACAAGCCGGGTTTGGATTCGATATTATAACATGTTTAAGTAAACACGTCAGTTTAGGTTTGAAGTTTTCAACCCGTTTATTAACAGGTTGAACTTGAATCTGACCCAATCCGATCTGTTTACCACCCCTACTTCTGACCATAAGATTTAACTATTTTAATTCATAAGAAACAATTTTAGTTGATCATAGTTAATTCTATCTAATTATATTATTAATGTTTCTTATTATAGTTTTTTTGTGTACAGTGATTTAGCATCCCCGAATCAATATCAGCTTCTAACCCCACAGCATATACAAGTAGTGAAGAATAACGATAATGAATTTACATATATATTCCATTACTTTTATTTTATTATAATTATCATTATTTTTATTTAAGCCACAGCAACTGTACCAGTCCGTACAGCTTTCTTGGTTTCAAGTTCTTTATTCTTTGAAGAGTTTGAAGAAGAAAGTCTCCATCTTTTCTCATTGGCCTCATCCATCTCAATCTCTTCCTTTCTGCATTCTTCGCTACAAAAAGGCTTGTTCCCTCTTCAAGATAAAAAAAAAAGGTAATTAATCTTTGGAAATAAAATATAAAAAATGAAAATATCATACGTTTCCCAATAATCTTGATCTTTTGTGAATGATCATTTAGCAGAAAGAAAAACGAAAAAAACCCATGTAAAATATCTATGCATATATAGAGTTCAACACACATACACTAACCTATACATGTAGATATCACAGTCTTGTCCCAATTTTCTGTGACAAAAGGAACAAGAATCCAGAAAATAGGGTTCATCTTCACACCCATGATACTTCTTCATTACTTGTAATTTTTTGTTATAATTTTATTATGGATTTTTTTAGTGAAGTGACTAGTAATTTGCGAAAGCTATGGAGTATGTACTTGTATATATAGCTAGTAAGTAAGGTCAAGTGGGTTGATATTGGTAATAATAAAAAGGGTGTAAATTGCATTGGACCCACCCGAGAAATGAGTGCTAAGTCATCAAATTGTTTTATTTCATGGGTTTGAATTGAAGTCAAGTGAAGGTGGGGATCTCATGTGGGGACCACGTGGAAATTTCTACATTGTCATTTTCACTAAACATATTTATTCTACGCCTTATAATAAATATAAAACGTGTATATAAATTTGTTGGTTTATATTGGTTTATGAAAAAAAAAAAGGGCAAATTTAGTTTCAGACCAGGTCAGAATATAAATTTAGTGTTCAGACCTGTCAGAAAAATAATTAGTTTTAAGGACCTGATTTTTATAGTAACACTTTATTGTACTGCAATAACAATACATTGTAAATTTGTAACACAAAAAGTACGTCTGATACCTCTTCAATAACACTTTATAACACTTTTGTAAGTTTAGGTCCTTATTCCTAAGTTTAACAGAAATTGGGTTCTTATAATAAATTTTTTTTCTAACAGGATCTTAACACTATTTTGAAAATATAAAAGAGTCTGAAACCTAATTAACCCTTGCAGAATTGCACAAAAACATTTATTTAGTGTTTAGTTTTTTTTTTTTCTGGGCTCAAATATCATTACTTTCTTATTTTTGTTGTAATGTTTAAAGGTAGCAACATTTCAAGGTTCCATAATTGCATAATAGACCCACAGCTTTTGTCGTTTTGGATCACGCCACCTATAATCTGCGTATAAGTGGGCCCAACTCCCACAAAAGTTGGCAACCTTTTGTAAATAAAGTTAAAAAACCAAAAAAGAAAAAAAAATGGGGACCGCCGCAGATACATGCGAGCAACTCATTTTCCAAGGTCAGTTAGTGCCATCAATCTTGCCCGCGGGCAGACAGCATACATCTTTTTTAATCGTTTCATATTTCCTAAAAAAATTAGGACATATGTAAGCATTTTTTTTTATTCAAAAGAGTTGATTTTATAAAGAATAGCCAATAGCATCCCTCTAAAAATCCTCCATATCCGAGAGAGAAAACAATAAGAAAAAACATTTGTAAAAGAAAAAATAAATTCGAAAGAGTATAAGTTTTAGAGTTTGAATAAGAACATCTAGAAAACCTACTACAAATCGTTCCTAGATTTAGAAGACTGATTTTTATACCTCGACGTTAATGAAGATTAAATTTTATACTCTATACTCACTGTTGGATCGTATGTTAGTATGAAGATCGTAGCGCCACAGTAAACAACTTAACATATTCCACTTGTAATTATATGGGCATATATATGTAATTGATTTGTATCTTAGATGTTTCATCTCCAATCATTTCAAACAGTATAATATAATGGTTAACTGTTAATTATAATCAATGTCAAGGTAAAAAGGAAAGAGAAAAAAATTAAAATAATAAAAACGTATTAGAACACTAAAGAAAAATTCATTTGTGTTACATATTGTCATTACATGTTGGATAAAACATCACTATACACGACATTCTTTGTAACATTTTCTGATAAATCATTTTTGTTACGTATTTGACTTTTGAACTCATTGGGTAATGTGACACACGATAGTGCAACATAAAATTGTCCATAAGACAAGATTCCAAAAAGATATAACTAATTGAATTTAATGTATGTCCGTAACTTTTATTAATGGTAATCACAAAAGGCCAATTTAAGAAGCAATTGTCTTCTTCTAATGGCAAAATCTGCCTCTTGGCTGGAGGGTGATAAATAAATCAATGCATGGTATGAGAACATTTTTTCCAGTGTTTGGCACCGATAATTCATCCATAATTATGAGTATGCATATACAAGTTTCGTTGATAATTCGTTGCATAACAAGTTTATAGTAGGATAATTCCTACCCGAAAAAAGATTGGTAGTCTTATAAAACTTCTCAAACTTCTCACAAATAATCATAATTATTGTCCAATCATTTTCGGAAGAGCAAAAAACTTAAGATTCTTACTGAACCTCTTAATCCATCCATTGAAACACGTCCTAATAAAGAATGGTGGCTCTAAGTATTAGATAAGTGGAGTTCCATCGAGTTCCACAATCATCCTTACAAAGAATGACGGCTCTACAATAGTTGACTCATTGACTTTATTATTATCCTTTGTGAACTTCAAATGTCTACCCGTGCAAGTATTATCAATATGCTTTTTAAGATGTGAAGTTTCACCGTTGGGTGCACAAGAGAGCACAAAAGCACAATACTTACATCCCTTGAGTTCACCATCCACACCAAGTTTATCAGAATGTTCCCAAACCTGTGAAGTTACCTTCCCTAGTCCTCTTAGAGGATGATTCTTCTGTTTTATTTTCTTTCATTTAAACATCTTCGGAAGGAGATTCTTGTTGAGTTTGTGTGTGGTCTGCCATGTTTCTTATAGATATGTGTAAGGTCTTAAATTTTGCCATCTCTAGTCGGAGCTCCGTCCGCAACCGCCTTGAACCTCCGTCCAGGATGCTTCGCATGTGTGTGCGTCAGGTCCGTAGCTGAATAAGTCGGGACCTGAAGCAAATCTCGAATTTCGGGCCCCAGACCCTTTTTAAGTATTTTTTTCAAATAAGATACGTACTATAGCATAAATTTAAACCGTAAATATAAATATAAATATATTTCATAGAGGAATGTTCAATAAATATTTAAGCTAATTATATAAATACTACTCGTCTAGATGTTTTAGAGGCAAAAATATTGATCAAATCTGCATATAATCTAGTCGTCCGACCATTTCTTTTTGAATTGATAACATTGATAGTTCATTCGACATATTTATATAATATTAATGAAAGTAAGAAGATAAAAGAAAAATAATAATATTTAGTTTCAGTTTCATTTAGTCAATCGATCGAACACATAATATGTATTTATAATGCAAAGACATAAAATAAATAAGAATAACACAAAAAAAAAGTCATTTGTAATTGATGGAAATCTTCAAAAGATTTTATTGAAGCTAAATTATTTCGGTTATGATGAGAATTGAGATAAACATATTTTAAAAAGCAAAAGTGGGCCCAAGTAGTTAAATTATGTTGAGTTGTGAGTTTGAACTTTCATTTACTTTAATTTTCATTGAAGTTTGACCAACATTTGGTTGAAAAAAATTTAAAATAAAAAAGATTATTTCATTCTCATCTCACGTAAGTTATAATATGATATATGTTCACATGACTTTTTTTTATCTTCTCAGCCCCAATTACTATTTTTTATCCCATACAAAAATAAAATAATTTTAGGCTATTATATATATATATATATATGAAAAATATTGGTCCCCTTCCAAAGCTGGGCCCGAGGCGATCGCCTCACTCGCTTCACATAAGCTACGGGCCTGGTGTGCGTCGACTTTAGTCGAGTCCTCTGTTACCTCGCTGTCACTTGCATGCATTTGATGTCAGATTGCTCCAAGGGTTGAATCCTCCAACTTGGACTTCCAAAGGATATAAACACAAGCATGTCTTCGTTCTTTTGAATTTCATATCCGACCCACATAATTATTAATCTTATTTATTACCATATAGTTTGGATTAACTAGAATGGGAGAGTGTACCTGTAGATTCATTACAAGGTCGAATAATATATTTAAAGCAACATTATACATAAACAACACTTTTATTTTAAAATATAGTTTGAAGTGGGCCGTCGCTGTGGTATGATATGGATGCAAAACTAAGTTATCAGAAAAATTAAAATGTTGATCCTAATGTTGAGAGAACATTCAGGATCAGAACGTTTTTGCACAGCGGAAAAATAAACTTAGTTATAAAAAGATGCAAGCGCACGTTGGACACAGAGTATCAAAATATGCAGCAAGTGATAAAACTTGCTGCGAGCCTTCAGGGCAAAATTCAACTACGAGAATGAATTACAAAAAAGCAACTATCAAAGATAGTAAAAGCAGCCTAGAAAAGAGTATATCTACTCTACCAATCTTCACACAAAAACTCACGTATAGATCCTAAGTCTTATACAAAAGTGTAAAGATAAAAACTAGGCACAAAGAGATCGAAACAAATAGATGATGGAAAGCTTCCCTTTCTTCTAGCTCCTTCCACGCTCGTGTCTGTCTATCTATCTTTCTTCATATGTCACGATCCTAAAGCTTGAATGGAGTCTTCTGTATATATAGACGTGACTCCCCCTATTTTACAGGTCCAATTTGGTTTGTTCCACCTTATACTCCTTCTTCTCTATTTTTAGTAAATGCACCTCCTATTTTTAGCAACTGCTTGACTCAATCTCCAATGATCTTCATATCTTCTTGGCTGATCTCCATATTTTCTATTTTTAGCAACTGCTTGACTCAATCTCCCATGATCTTCATATCTTCTATTTTTGGTAGATGCTTGACTCATTCTCCCATGATATTCATATCTTCTATTTTTAGTAAATGCAATCCACTTTCCTTGAACAATTCCAGCTCGAAAATAACTTCCTGCACATACTAAAATAAAGCCACAATAATAGGGTAAACGGTTTTTGGGTATGAAAGACAAAATCATGGATGGCCCACGTCTGAGTCAATGTTGACTCACGTGTCAGCCAACATTTTGACTCAGGTGTCAATCAACATTTTGACTCAGGTGTCAATCAACATTAACATAGTTCACGGAAAATCTATGTAGTAGTTGGGTAAGATTTATGAATAGGTTGTATCGTTATAAAATATCCAGCTCAAACTTCACGTAACATTGCATTTGAACGATGTCAATTTAATATCAATTATAACTTTATTTGTAATTCTTAATCATAATTGATTTGATTGAAAACGTTGCGTCTGCAAGCACATGTGCAAGCAAAAACAGAAAATCACTTCGAAGTCTCAAGCACATCTGCAAGCAAAAACAGAAAATCAAATCTGCAAGCATCTGCAAGCAAACACAAAAGTCAGGCACGCAATAAAAACCAGAGAATCTAAAAAGTTAGACTCTCAGGCGAGTCGCCTGAAGCTTCCTCTTCTATTTCTTTTTGTTGTTCAGCTCCCCGTGCAGAAGTTCCCTCCTCAGCAAATCCATGATCTGCACCACTATCTCCCCATTTTTGGGAAGAAAGTAAACCCGAAGAACCTCCCTATGAGAAATCAGAAAGGCTATGGTGTCGTCCAGACACTTAATTGCTTTCTCCAGGTTCGATGTTGAGGCAGATGAGGAACCAACATTCTGCGACTCATAATTGGGTGAGTGCGCCATAAAAATTAAGAGAACTGGTAAAAGCCAGGTTAAATTGAAAGAGGAAAAACAAAGAAAGCTTTGAAGATTTGCAGAGATAAATGCACATATTATAGGATAGATTTATGCAATGGAGAGATATCCGGCCAAGACTGAATCAATAAATAGACCAAAACAGAAAAAGAAAATTTTCCAACGGTAAAATCATTAATGAACGTGCAGTAACGGTCAAAAAATTTTCTTTTTCAAATACCTAAAAAATAGTGATTTTAACGGTAAAAAGTGCAGTAATAGGTATGCAATAACTGTCAAAAAATTGTGCAATTGTGGAGTAAAAATCGTGCACATAAGGAGATAACATAAATCGGGTCGAGAACAAATGATACTAACCGTTTAGGCACTTTGATGAACGCACGAACCAAGTGGAGATAACTGTTCTTCTGTTAACTCTAAATGAGAGATATGCTAACTAGACACGACTGACTACACACACACACACACACACACATATATATATATATATATATATAAACTCTAAGTGACACAGACATAAACATAAAATATAGCATGATCAAATAGGTTAATCACAAATGTTGTCCAATATGTGACCCAACATCCTCAAAGATTTTTTCCCTCATTTTCTGTTCGAACACCCTAGAACTCATTTTTCATTCATTTTCTTCTCTTTCTCACCTTTATTCAAGGTGCACTGCTCTTTCTGGATTGCTTTTCCATCAAGGTTCAAGATTTTTTTTTTCATTTTTTTTTATTTTTTTTTCAGAGAATACATCCTCACCGCGAATGTCGTGTACCTTTGAAAGTTTTTCAGCTTTTCTTGAACTTGTATCTTGAAAAAGGTCATGAGCAATCGTGTGCTAACGAATAAAGTCATTTAAGAAAATGGTCCAGGTGAGTCAAATTTTTTCAGGAAATCATCATAGAACATGTCGAAGCAAATATCAAACGAGTAACAACCATATTTGACATATGCTAATCACGTGTTGATCCAGATGCTGGACCAACATTACTGACACTGACATAGACCTATGGACTTTTTAAGGTTCGAAAACCTCTCAGAGTCCAATCTTTTAGTGAAAATGTCTGGTAACTGATTCTTAGTATCTATATGCTCGATTCTCACTAATTCTTTGTCGACCATATCTCTCAGAAAATGATGCCTTATATCTATGTGCTTAGTACTAGAAAATAAGACACAATTCTGTTTTTTACTGTACCAAGACACTAGATTTTTACCTAGGAAGAAACAACCACCACTTGTGCTCTTGCGTTCATCTTCATCACCCGCCCAATCAGCATCACTGAATCCAAATAGATTAGTGTTAGTATCCTTTGAAAACCATAATTCGAGACTACATGAACCACTAATATACTTCAAAATTCTTTTGACAGCATTTAAATGTGAAACCTTTGGCCCAGCCTGATATCTCGCACAAACACAAACATTATACATAATGTCTGGTCTACTCGCAGAAAGATATAATAAGCTACAAATCATGGAACGTTACAATGTTGGGTCAACACTTTCACCAAAATTATCTTTACTTACCTTCTGAGATGATCCCATATGAGTTTTCATTACCTTGGCATTTTCTAACCCGAATTTCCGAATAATATTCTTAGCATATTTCTCCTGGGACATAAAAATACCATCTTTACTTTGCTTCACCATTGATCTGTAGTATTTTCGTGGTTTGTTCCTTGTTCTTCGCCCTTCATCCAATCTTTCAATGATCTGATCAGAAGGATGATCGTTTTGAATTCTAGGAGGAGGATCTCTACGAACATTCATGGATTCATCTTCAGTATCCTGTTCAAGTGACGATGTTGAGTCAGATGCTGACTCAACATTTGATGCAACATCATCCTCAGCTTGTCCAACTACTGGAACTATATCTGAAATATTAACTTGGGAAGTATTCCTGCTAAGATCAGAAGCATCATCAAAGACTATATTCACAGATTCCTGAATAGTTTTCAACCTTAAATTGTAAACCCGTTAAGCTCTACTATTCGTCAAATACCCTAAAAATATGCATTTATCACTTTTCGAATCAAATTTTATCAAATACTCACGGTCATTTAACATATAGCAAGTACTACCAAACACACGAAAATATTTAACAGTAGGCTTAGTACGCTTCATATCACAAAACTCTTTAAAAAATTGATTTTCAAACTTTCTGCCATGATCAGTTCTTATACGAAAAATTGGGGCACAAAACTTATTTTTGACCATAGCACAAAAGGTTTTGAAAAAATCAAAAGTTTCAGATATGTTTTGAGAAAAATATCCATGAAAACCTTGAACAATCATCAACTAGCAGCACATAAGCATACTTTCTACCACCTAAACTGTCTACCTCCATAGAACCCATAAGATCCATATGTATAAGCTGAAAACAGTGAGCAGTTTTAAAATGTTGAACAGTATGTTGATCAACATTATGACTAGCATGCGTTTGCTTGCCTCTCATACACTGTTCACAGACAATCTTACCAAACTCCTTTAGACTTGGAATTCCTCTTATGTGTTAGGAATATTTTATAGTGCTCAATAATCATGTTATCTTTGTCTTGGGACTTAATTATATTTTATGTAAATATAGGGACTAAAGTGTAAATATACCAAAGTATGCTTTGGTATATATAGGGCAAGTGTGTGTAAAATACACATAACTTGAGTAATTGTTTCTCTCTCTAGAATAGATTTCTCTCTCATCATTAGCAAAATTAGGGCTTAATTGTAGAGAGGGAAAGGAGATTACTTGTTGAGAAAGCTTGAGGTTTAATGAAGGTTGATTGATAATTACCCAAAGTCTTCCGCGCGTATTGTTAGGAATATTTCTGTTGTGTTCAAGTGATGATGAAGCCTGAAGATTATCAAAGACAAAGACAACCGGCGCTTCAATGACAATTGAACACTAAGGGGGAGATTGTTATGAATATTTTATAGTGCTCAATAATCATGTTATCTTTGTCTTGGGACTTAATTGTATTTTATGTAAATATAGGGACTAAAGTGTAAATATACCAAAGTATGCTTTGGTATATATAGGGCAAGTGTGTGTAAAATACACACAACTTGAGTAATTGTTTCTCTCTCTAGAATAGATTTCTCTCTCATCATTAGCAAAATTAGGGTTTAATTATAGAGAGAGAAAGTGAGGTATATTGTAGAGAGAAGCTTGGTATTAATGGAGAATTGATTGAAGATTACCTCGAAGCTTACGCGATTGATAAACAAGGTAATTAATATCGATTCTATGCTCAAGTTTAATCATATGTTGGATGAATTCGTGACCTACATTATGACCTCATGCCGAATCAATTGTTCTAAGGTTCTGTAGTTGACATGACCCAATTTATTGTGCCATAGAACAATTTCATCTTCGGCCTTGGAGAGTTGACAAACCTCTTTGCTCCCGTTTTTATTACCAACTTGGTAACAATTGTCAATTGATCTTTTTCCTTTATTCATTTTCGAAAAGGTATCTTCAGCTTTGTTGACTTGCTTTTGCAGGCTATCTAGTTCCATGTCCTTCCGAGTCAGAAGAACTTCCATTTTGCTCAGACCAGCCCGCAAGTCATTGATAACCTTTTCAGTATTTTCCTTTTCCTCGATTAGACATTGAATGGTTTCCTTCAACTTTTTATTCTCCTCGTCAAGCTTTTCAAATTTCTTTCCTGTATCATCAAAACTCAAAGACCCATCAAAACAATTCGAATCATCATAATCGAAATAGATATATTGTTCAGATGTTGAATCCAATGTTGAATCAACATCTGGTACCGCGGTAAATCCGATATGATGTTGTTCTTCTTCAAACTCAGAAAAGAGTGAATTCAGTACATTCGTCCATTGTGCGACCTAATTTGTATCCTGTTTTGGCACATCATCTTCATCATCAGAAAGACTTACCCAATATTCTTTTCCATACATACGAAGAGTTGCACATTCATTTGCATAATGTCCCCAGCCTTTGCACGCATGACACTGAACAGAGTCCAAATCACGCTTCCTCTTCTCGTAGGAATAGTTAGATCTGTCTAATACAAGAAATTTACCAAAATCATTTGAGCTTAAAACATCCATATCAAAAGAATTGAAACGCTTAGTGTATCAAGCGGAGGCTCTGATACCACATTGAAGTGGGCCGTTGGTGTGGTATGATATGAATGCAAAACTAAGTTATCAGAAAAACTAAAATGTTGATCCTAATGTTGAGAGAACATTCGGGATCAGAACGTTTTTGCACAGAGGAAAAATAAACTTAGTTATAAAAAGATGCAAGCACACGTTGGACACAGAGTTTCAAAATATGCAGCAAGTTAATAACTTGCTGCAAGCCTTCAGGGCAAAATTCCACTACGAGAATGGATTACAAAAAAGCAACTATGAAAGATAATAAAAGCAGCCTAGAAAAGAGTATATCTACTCTACCAATCTTCACACAAAAACTCACGTATAGATCCTAAGTCCTATATATAGACGTGACTCCCCCTATTTTACAGGTCCAATTTGGTTTGTTCCACCTTATACTCCTTCTTCTCTATTTTTAGTAAATACACCTCCTATTTTTAGCAACTGCTTGACTCAATCTCCCATGATCTTCATATCTTCTTGGCTGATCTCCATACTTCTATTTTTAGCAACTGCTTGACTCAATCTCCCATGATCTTTATATCTTCTATTTTTGGTAGATGCTTGACTCATTCTCCCATGATCTTCATATCTTCTATTTTTAGTAAATGCAATCCACTTTCCTTGAACAATTCCAGCTCGAAAATAACTTCCTACACATACTAAAATAAAGCCACAATAATAGGGTAAACGGTTTTTGGGTTTGAAAGACAAAATCACAGATGACCCACGTCTGAGTCAATGTTGACTCACGTGTCAGCCAACATTTTGACTCAGGTGTCAATCAACATTTTGACTCAGGTGTCAATCAACATTAACATAGTTCACGGAAAATCTATGTAGTAGTTGGGTAAGATTTATGAATAGGTTGTATCATTATAAAATATCCAGCTCAAACTTCACGTAACATTGCATTTGAACGATGTCAATTTAATATCAATTATAACTTTATTTGTAATTCTTAATAATAATTGATTTGACTGAAAACGTTGCGTCTGCAAGCACATCTGCAAGCAAAAACAGAAAATCAAATCTGCAAGCATCTGCAAGCAAACACAAAAGTCAGTCACGCAATAAAAACCAGAGAATCTAAAAAGTTAGACTCTCAGGCGAGTCGCCTGAAGCTTCCTCTTCTATTTCTTGTTGTTGTTCAGCTCCCCGTGCAGAAGTTCCCTCCTCAGCAAATCCATGATCTGCACACCACTATCTCCCCCTTTTTTGGAAGAAAGTAAACCCGAAGAACCTCCCTCTGAGAAATCAGAAAGGCTATGGTGTCGTCCAGACACTTAATTGCTTTCTCCAGGTTCGATGTTGAGGCAGATGAGGAACCGACATTCCGCGACTCATAATTGGGTGAGTGCGCCATAAAAATTAAGAGAACTGGTAAAAGCCAGGTTAAATTGAAAGAGGAAAAACAAAGAAAGCTTTGAAGATTTGCAGAGATAAACGCACATATTGTAGGATAGATTTATGCAATGGAGAGATATCCGGCCAAGACTGAGTCAATAAATAGACTAAAACAGAAAAAGAAAATTTTCCAACGGTAAAATCATTAATGAACGTGCAGTAACGGTCAAAATAATTTATTTTTCAAATACCTAAAAAATAGTGATTTTAACGGTAAAAAATGCACTAATAGGTATGCAATAACTGTCAAACAATCGTGCAATTGTGGAGTAAAAATCGTGCACATAAGGAGATAACATAAATCAGGTCGAGAACAAATGATACTAACCGTTTAGGCACTTTGATGAACGCACGAACCAAGTGGAGATAACTGCTCTTCTGTTAACTCTAAATGAGAGATATGCTAACTACACATGACTGACTACATATATATATATATATATATATATATATATAAACTGGTAGGAATATTTTATTGTGTTCAATTAATTATAATTATCTTTGTTGTTTATTTATAAAGATTCACTTTATAAGAAGCTTAGTGTAATTGGGCTTTGTTAGGGGGCCCAAGTATTATATACCAACTTTTGGTATAAATACTAAAACCCTAACACATAATAAAGTGGGTATTGTGTGAAAACCTATCTAGAGAGAGAGAAAGTGAGCCCAACTTCTCAAGAACACAACACCCCACGTTCGATCCGATTCTTCCCATCTCAAACGTGGTTTAATCGTCCCTATGTTAGATTGTTAGGATAGATAGGCTACCAACAAGTGGTATCAGAGCCAAACGCGTTAGGCTTTGAGCGATATTCTGGAAACTTTTTGGATTTTTCATATGTTTGAGTTTGAAAACTTTTGCCTCTGTTCTTGAGATTTTGAGTCTATTTAACTGATTTTGCTTGCTCAAGACCAATATAGGCTGTTTTCGAGTGATTTTAAGTGTTTACCCAACAAATTTTAGTAGATTTGAGTGAGATTTAGGTAGAAATTGCATACGAAACTCGTCAGTTTTTGTACAGAGATGATTTTTGGGTAGATGAATACAACAGTCCTTGAAAATCGGACAGTTTTCACCTGAATTTTACTCGAATTTCTTGAAACTCGACGAATTTTAATTCTACCCGAATTTTATCCGAAATTCCTGTTTTCGGCGAAAATCACTGTCTGAGAACACCCGAATTTGGAGGAAATTTTTTTATACATCATTTGATAGAGAAAATTTTTTCAAGTCCAACGGACATAATATATTTTACACTTTTTTCGAAATTTTTCAAAATAAATTTTTCGGGCCCAAATTTTCGGTATAGAAAACTTTTTTCGTCAATTTTTTAAGGCAAATCCACTATACGCGTTAACGATCAAGTATCAACCAATCAACTTAGGTCATATTTGGCATATTATAGAAAACGTTTTTGTAATTTTCCCGAAGTTTTCGAAATCATTCCAAAATTTTTAGGTGCAAACCAAAAATTTTCGACACTTACTATCTTCGATACTTCACTATACTTTTTGATAAAACCAAACTTTTCGGAACTGAATTTCCAAAAGCCAAATTTTAAATTTTTAAATTGAAAGAAAAATATAATTATTATGGATGCTCAAGCTAGAAAAATTGAGGAATTAGAAGCAAGATTTGCTAATAATTACTCTGTGTTGCTTAAGCAACAAGAATGTCTAGCTTTCGCTAATGAGGATTTGGCTAACATGAGGTCAAAGGTCATTAGCTTAGGAACTAAGTTAGAAATTAGTGAAAAGAATGTCTGTGATATGACTAAAAGATTACGTCCTTGCGAAGATGAGCGAAATCGTGTCTCATCAAAATATGAGATAATCTTAGAGGAACGGTGTATGCTTTCCTCTAAGATTGAACTTTTAGAGAACTGTTAGGAATCATTTGTAGTGTCCTTTGATAATTATAAGTCTTGGGTATATTTTGTAATTAGTGATTTTGGGACTAGTTTGGGATTTTATAATAGTTTTGGTTAGAGCCTTAATATACCAACAAATGTGGTATATAAGGCTCCATTTGCCCTTCTAGGGTTTTTATCAAAAGAATTTCAAAAGCAAGCCACCTTATACTTTCAAAGTAAGAAACACACACTTTCACACACACTCAAGGTGTAGCTCGAGTTTTAGGTTTAATCCTTTCTTTTGATCCTTGTTTGGTAACAAGAGGACCAACAAGTGGTATCAGAGCCTAACGTGGATCGATCACATGATTTCAATCCAGTTTCGTTCGATTCCGACGTGATTTGAAAGAGTATTTGCATGAAAACCATTTTCGATTTTTTTTGTCCTTTTCAGCTGATTTTGAGCCTTTCTTGCTGTTTTTGTGCCTTTAGGGACTTGATAAATCGTTCTTGAGTGATTCTCTATTCTTTTCAATCGATTTCAGACAAGTTTGAGTAAGATTTGAGTCAAAATCGTGTATGAAACTCGTGTTTTTTCTGGTGCAGAGATATTTTTCGGGTAGATGAATGTAACAGTACCCAGAAATTCGGCTCATCTTCCGGAAACATCTTCAACGAGCCGAAAAGTCAGTCGAAAATAGTCATTTTCGGGCAACTAAACTTTAAAATCCATCCGAATTTTGAAAACTCTCGGCGAATTTGAACTTTCGGTCAAAGGTCATCCGATTTACAAATCTCATTTAAAGTTCACCCGATTCTCAAATCTCGGTCAAAGCTTACCCGATTTTCTACTTTCGGTCAAAGTTTATCCGACTTTCAAATTTTGGTCAACGCTCTATTTTCGGTCAAAGTATACCCGATTTTTAAATTTCGGCCAAGACTTTCAATTCTCAAATTTCGATCAAGGACTACCCGATTCTGGAAATTCGGATTATTTTGCACGATTCATTCCTGCCCGAACGATATCTTGCCCGAACTCTGCTTTACTTGGTATCTGCCCGAAAATTTTACATATTCTCGGACAGATAGACAGAATTGCCATAGAATACCCGAATTCCATACTTATTCGATTTTCAGTAGCACTACACGAATTCCTAACTAAACTGTTGACCTAAAAGTCAATACTCGAATTTCACTACTCTCGTTTTTTTTTTTGACACATTCAATTTACTTAAATTGATAATAATCTTATTCGGTCAAATATATCTTACACAAACTTTTCTAACTCTCAAAATACAATCGTTCGAAACTAATTATTCATATCGCAGATCACCTACACGTTACGATCATTACCAAACAACAACATGGACGCCTACGCGATAGGATCTGACATTCGTCCCCCAGTGCTAAGATGGGGCGAATATGGCATCTGGAAAAACCATTTCATCAACTTCATTGAAATCAAGGACGGCGACCTCGCCGATGATATGCTCTCTTCGATCTACGACGGACCAGCACAATTCTGGACCGTTTTTGAAGCTCAGCCAAATGCAGTCCCTCCAATCTTGGAGAGAAGAACCCTCAAGCATCCCAGTCGCTACACCGACGCTGAAAAAGTACGAGCTAGAGCTGACAAACTCGCCAGAAACTATCTCCTCCAATCCCTTCCAAATGATGTATACATCCAGGTGGACAGCATGTCCACTGCCAAAGAGATTTGGGACGAAGTCTCAAAGATGATGGTTGGGACGGAAGTCAGCAACTTGTCCAAGAGATCGAGCACTCTCACAGCCTATGACTCCTTCAGAGCCAAAGACGGAGAAGAACTTCGAAGCACCTACCTTCGTTTCCTCACCATCATCAATGAGATGAGGAAGATCAACATCCAACGATCGAACTTCGAACACAACATCAAGTTCCTCTCCACACTTCAACCCGAGTGGGGCAGAATTGCTGTTCTGATCAAGCAACAAAACAAAGATCTGGATGCCATGGACATACACTCCCTTCACGACAATCTCTATCAATACATCGAATACGCGAAGGAAATCAAAAACGAAGGAAAAGGAAAAACTGAGGTGGAACCTGTTGCTCTCGTGACCAACAAATCCACCAACAGAAGCTCGAAAGCATCTAAGGGAAAACAAGTCGTCTTATCCGACTCCTCAGACAGTGCTGACTCTGACTCTGACTCTGACGAAGTGTTAGGTCCGTTTTTAACATCCAACGAAGAACTCGAGTATAGATTTAGTAGATTTACCTCGATGATAATGCGAGCGGAAGCTTAAGGATTAAATCAATCAAATCTTCATTAATCACAAAACTTTCTCTCCAATTAACCTCTTTCTCTCTCTACAATTAACCCTAGCTTAGATAGTGATTAGAGAGAGTTTTTCTAGTGAGAGAAAGCTAAACTCAAGTTGTTGTGTATTTTACACACACTTGCCCTATATATACCAATCAATATTGATATATTTGCATTCTAGTCCCTAACTATACATATATTACAGTTAAGTCCCTAGACAAAGATAACTTGATTATTGAACACTATAAAATACTTCCAATAATCTCCCCCTTAGTGTTCAATTATAATTGAAGCTTCGGTTGTCTTTGTCTCTCGAATCTTCAGTCTTCGTCATCAGTTGAACACAACAGAATAATTTCCAACAATCTCCCCCTTTGTGCTCAACTTTGAATTTGACACGGTCTTTGTTGCAGTTTGAAGAAATATCTGAGAGCGTCTGGAGAATCTTCAGTCTCCCCCTATTTACATGCACCCTCATTTTCTTCTTTGCAACTTGAATATTCGTCACCTTCTTGCATATATCAGAGTCGCGCGGATCATCAGCATTGACTTGTCGTGTATGCTCGAACCATGGAGAGAGGTCTTGTTTGTTGTGGTTTCAGCACGTGCATTGAAAGCTTGGCTTCTTTAATGTGTTCACATGCTCGGCCTCTTTGATATACTTCTCCCCCTCATGGCGATTCATTTGTATCGTTATGCTGTGTGATCAAGGTGAACCAGGGAGTACGCGGAACGTGTTGGCGTTGAATTCCGGATGAAGTACCTGAAAACGGGACAGACGACCGATCATCGTGAAACATCCCTCGATGTCACTCTTGGTCGTTGATGCAAAGTCACACAGACTTGCATTTGAAGGGACTACGGGGCCACATAGGCAACCCGTTGACATCATTCTAGAGTCGTGCTCCAGAAGATGGCCTGCTACCGTTGTTGTTTTGATGTTGCAACGGCAGGACTTCCTTCTGATCATAGAAGCACATCATTGAATGATGCGTCTACAGAAGTTCTGGCATGGTCACGTAGACCTGCAATATGTGTGTAAAAGAATGTATGTGTCCTAGAAAATGTAAAAAATTTAGGTTATGAGGACACACTAGACATTAAAGTGTTCAAGAAAGTCGTGGTGTGGGGCTGTAGACCACTTTGTTCAATATCTCCCGCTTCCAAATGAAACGGTGATAGCATATGCGGTTCCCCGTGAGATATTGAAACATCTGTCTTTAGGGAGACAAATGAGTAGCTAGGAAGGGTCGTGCATGCGCCTTTGGACCAGATGAAGCGTCTTCTACCCGGGATCTGATAAATCAGTCCTGTACCTATATGGTTATAGCCCGGATAGTTTGTGGTTGAGTTGTAAGGATGTCATCGTGATACGCTCAATACCCTCACATACACTCGGGGTTTGTTCCTGGGTTAGGATCAGTTGGGTCGACTGAACCTTTGGAATAGGTATGTGAACAACTCTTTTGTGTCCATGCGTTTTATTGACATTTAGGTAGCACTCCCTCTTAAAAGCATGAAGTTTATATTCAGGGCATTCTTCCCTTAAGCTCTAGCGCCTTTTCATTGTAACACTCCCCCTAAATAGTTGCGCTATTTCTAATATGATGCCCTTGCTCCCCCTAAACATGTGCTTTCTTGTAGAAATTTGCATATTACTTTCTTTCAGGTCAAGCGCCTTTAGTAAATGAAGTATCACTCCCCCTTTAAAATGTGCGCCTTTTAAGTATGCGCTTATGAGTATCACTCCCCCTAAAACGTATGCGCTTTTGATAATAAAACTACGGTAATACGCTCTTTTGAAGCTCTTGCACCTTTTCTATCGATCCACTCCCCTTAAATAAAAACAATATAGAACATGAAGACCGAATATTCTGTAAATATAGAGTTTGACTCCCCCAAAATAAAACTCAAGTGCCTTTTGCAATTTGAAATTGGCTCGGCCTTCTTTAAACATTGAAGCTCAATTTATTTATTTATTTTATTTTATTTTTTTTTTATCTCCCCCTTATTTTTCTTTTTCTCCCCCTCTTTTTTTTTTTTTTTGGCCTCTTTTTTTTTTTTTTTTTTTATGGAACAGAAAAATAAAACTAAAAACAATGTCAAATCAAGAGCTTTGGAACAGTCTTGATTTGGTGTGTTTGCTCACGTCTCATACCGATCACGTGTGTGGAGCAAACCGAATACCACACGTGTCGGGGTCTTGTGCGACTGCTCATCATCGCATACCGACCATACATGTGGAGCAATCGTCGTCTATTTACCATGTATGATCGGGAAACTGCAAAAGAAATTATCGGGACTTTGGTACCCATTTTTGGACGGGTCCTCCCTGGTTAGCAGTGAAACAATTATGCATATAAGGTTCAAATTTGAAAGCAAAATTATCACATAAAGCAGTCATACGAATCCACATTTGTCGAGGACTACTTATTTCCATTTGTAGCTTAGGTTTCCAAACTTGTTGAACCTTATGAAAATTAAAAATTTCAGCATCGGTGAATGTGTGTCTTGCGTTAAATGAGAAAATTTTCTCTTTCGCCAGTCGTTTGAGATGCTTTTCGGATTTGACTTTGACCGGGTACTTGAGAGAGGAATACGAGCTTATAGAATCAATAGCATTAAGTATAGAAGTGTCGTATTTCCTACCTTCTAGACTCACATCATTCACTTTGTAATGTGTACTAAATGAGCTACTTTTGTTAAGACAAATATTACTTTTGGACGTTTCAGTTTTAATAGAGAATGTGTACTTATTGTCTGTTTTAGCTTTAGTAGCTTCTTGCTTTATCTTTGGAATGACTTTAGGAATTTTTGGAGGAAGAATAGAGTTAGGAACAATTTTGTTTATTGTAATAGAAAATGAATTGTCTTGCTCTATTCTTTCCTGCTTTATAGGTTTAGTCATTTGAGTTTTCTGATCCTGTTTAGAAGATATATCGTTTAAAGGTTCAGGTTTTACAGGATGAATGGTTGTAGTTGTGCCCTTTTCTAAGGAATATTTGAGAAATGAATTCTCCTTTAAAAGCTTATCCATTTTTGCTCGAAACTCTTTACGTTCTGATTCCAGAAGAGAATGTAATTCAGCAATTTTGCGTTCATTTTCTAGAATATCACAATCTTTAGAGTTTGGTTTTGTTGATTGTATAGAATGTTCCCCGTTTGGCACGGACTCAATTGTTTGAGTCGACTTATTTAGAGACAATATAGTTTCTTTTATTTGGTGTTGCTCAGTTTGTCCTCGTTTAGTTAGAACATCTTCTAATTTTTGAATTTTTGAATATAATTGATTTCTTTGTTCAAGAAGACTTTTATTTTGGGCTGCACTATTTGTTTTTTCGTCCCTACATGTAGATAATTCTTTTGTAAGTTCGCTTATAGTTGATTCTTGTTGTGCGACCCTTGTCTTTAAGCTCGTCAGCCTTTCTTGTTCTATTGTTAGTTTATTTTTAGGAATAGATTTTTCTTCTAAACTCTTAACTAAGCAGTTGTAATTATTTTCTAGCCTTGCTTCTAATTCTTTGATTTTTATCAAGTAGTTGGCTTCCATATTTACTTTCTGGGTTGGATGTTTTTTATCGTTATCGTGTTTTTGAATTGATATTAAATTTTGGATCAATGTGTTCGAATAGATTTTCGAATGATTAAGTTTTCAGAAGTTTAGGTATCAAAAAAAACTTTTGAAATGATTAGAAAAGAAAAAAAAAACTTATACCGAGAATAATTTTTGTACCGAAAAATTTTACCAGTCCAAAAAAAATTTTGTTACCCAAACTTTTTCGTATGAACCGGGAACCTTTTTGAAGCAGGAACGCTAAATTTTTTTTTTTTTTTTTTTTTTTTTTGCTTACCTAAAACTATTGAAAATTTTGTGTTCCGAAAATCTTTTTCTCATTTGTGCAAGTTTTCGTATAGGTTTTCTTAGTCACTGTAGCGTTCGAAAATTTTGACAAATGTTTTTCGTATGATAAAATATATTTTCGTACTTCAAAATTTTTCGTATGGAAAGTTTTTCGTATCAAGGCATAGAAAGTTTTTCGTATGTGGAAAAAATTTCAACAATTTTCGTATCCAATTATTTTCGTACGAAAGTCAGACAATCGTTTTTCGTATGGACTCTTTTTTTTTTTTCGTACGAAAAAGAAAACTTTCGTATGTTAACAATGATAGTTTTTCGTATTATTTAATTTCGTACGCAAAATTTCGTATTCAAACCTTTTTCGTATAGAAAATAATTTTCGTACGAGAAAAGAAATAATTTTCGTATGAATTACTGTAGCGTTCGAAAATTTTGAAAAATGTTTTTCGTATGCACAAACTTTTTCGTATGGAAATTTTCTCGTACGCACTCTTTTTCGTATTGAAAATAAAATTGGTTTTCGTACCGACACTTTTTCGTATGAGAAAAAGATTAATTTTCGTATATAAGTTTTTCGTACCAAAAGATTTTTCGAATGAATAGTATGTGCGAAAAACTTTTTCGGATGTAGGTGCGAAAAACTTATATTTTTCGTATCCAAAGTTTTACGTACGAAAGTCAAAGCAAAATGTTTTTCGTATTGGACCCTTCTTCGTACGAAAACTTTTTTTTCGTATGGGAAACTTTTTTTTTCGTTCGACAAAATGTTTTTCGTATCAAAGTCCTTTTCGTATGGAAAACCTTTTTCGTACGAGAAATAGTTTTCGTATTCAAACTTTTTCGTACGAGAAAAAATATTGTATGAAAATCAAAGGTTTTCGTATATAAAGTTTTCTCACTGTAGTGTTCGAAAACTTTTAACAAATATTTTTCGTATGGAACCAAAAAAAATTTGTTTTTCGTACGAAAGTAAAACAAATTTTTTCGTATGAATTTTTTTCGTTCGACAAAATAATGTTTTCGTATAGAAATCTTTTTCGTACGAGAAAATGTTAATTTTCAGATTTTAAATCTTTTTCGTATCCAAGTCTTTTTCGTACGAGAATCAGTTTTCGTATGTGAATTTTTGTTATTATTATTATCGTATCAAAGAATTTCTTTTTCGTGTACTTTTTTTTTCGTACGAATATAACAGAATGTTTTCGTATTCTTTTAGTTTTCGTATGAAGAGAATTAATTTTCGTATTTAAAAAAAACTTTTTCGTACCACATACAGAAATTTTTCGTACGCAAACTTTTTTCGTATTGACAATTAAAAAATATCGTACGCTAATTATTTTTCATTCGAAAAGTTGAGACTTTTGCGTACGCTACAGTATTCGAAAACTAAAGTCAATGCGAAAAGTTTTAAAATGTGAGTGATACGAAAGCTTTAGTCCAAAGTGAAAACATATACGAAAACTTGATTGATGCAAAAACCACTGATACGAAAAACTCTGTTTGAATGGTACAAAAAACGTGGAATATTAGGTGCGAAAACTGCTGAAACCATCAAATTAACACATAGATCATAAAGAATCGATCGAAATATATTGGGTAATCATGTAAAAACACTCGATTAACACAATTATGAGCAAAACATAAGCAATTTATCGAGATCCTCACATGAACAGTTTGAAGATTAAAAATCAATGTTCGATCGAAAATCGAGTTTCAGTCCAAATTAATCTAGATTAATTGAAAGTAATCGCAATTAACACATATCAATTCATTCACTCAACGTTTTCGCTCAATATCATACGAGAATCAGAGATCAAAACAACATACGAAATCAATTTCAGCGCGATCACTGTAGCATGCGAAAAAAATGATATGGCGCGAAGAACACTCATACGAAAACTTGAATTTCAGCAATAAAAAATTGATCAATTCACACGATTTTGGCTCTGATACCAATTGTTAGGTCCGTTTTTAACATCCAACGAAGAACTCGAGCATAGATTTAATAGATTTACCTCGATGATAATGCGAGCGGAAGCTTAAGGATTAAATCAATCAAATCTTCATTAATCACAAAACTTTCTCTCCAATTAACCTCTTTCTCTCTCTACAATTAACCCTAGCTTAGATAGTGATTAGAGAGAGTTTTTCTAGTGAGAGAAAGCTAAACTCAAGTTGTTGTGTATTTTACACACACTTGCCCTATATATACCAATCAATATTGCTATATTTGCATTCTAGTCCCTAACTATACATATATTACAATTAAGTCCCTAGACAAAGATAACTTGATTATTGAACACTATAAAATACTTCCAACACGAAGAACTCAATGACCTCAAAAAGCAGATGGCCATGCTGTCGAAGATGATGAACAAGAAATTTCCCAAGAAATCATCATCATCCTACAATCGACAACGAACATCCAGCACAAAACAAAAGGCCATCGTTCCCGAGGAACATGAGACCAAGGAAGCCGAAGCCCCAAAGAAATGCTTCAACTGTGGGAAGCTAGGTCACTTTGCTAAGGACTGTTACAGACCTAAAACAAAGGACTCTGAGTACTACAAGAGAAAGCTTCAGTTCTCTGAAAAGAAAGATGCGGGGATTGTGCTGGTCGCTGAAGAAGAGGAATGGCTTGAGGACACGTCAGACGAGGAGACGGATGAGAAAGCCTTCATGGTGAAGATCAAAGACGGTGACTCGGAGGATGAAGCAGTTGGCCCCAGCTCCAATGGCTCCGATCTCCCCGACTCTGACTCGGAGGTATACACTCCATCCCCAATTGATTTAACTGAATTGAACCATGGGACATGCAACCTTTCCATGCAATGTAGGGATTACATAGAACTAAAACGAAAATTCGATAATAATTATTCCTTACTAAACACGCAACAGGAAGATATAGCTATTCTTAGGGAGTCATTAGCTAATGCAGAGTCCATAGCTAAAATCTTAACAATTAAGGTGGAAGATAGCGAAAAACAGATTAGCAATGTTAGTAAAAATTTGAAGGAAAGCGAAGAAGAACGCGTAAACGTCTCTTCTCAATATGACTTGATCACCAAAGAAAGGGTTAGACTCTATAAAAAGATCAAAGAATTGGAAGACCTCCTCACCAAAAGAGGTCAGACCGATCAAACCATCTTTCTCAACCAACCGAAGGATGTAGAATTCTACGACCCTCGTGAAGGTATAGGATTCCGAAGTAAACATAACCCTTCGAAAGATGATGTATATTTCCTATATGACATCAGACATCTAGATCTAACTCTGGAAACACTTATGCCTTTCATCGAGTCATCAGAAGCAAATGAGACGGAAGATAAGAAACGAAGAAACAAAGAATGGGCCCAAATTGCATTTAAGTATGCAGAGCTGAACGATAGCTATAAAACTAGAATCATTCCGCTCACTACAGACTTTGTCGCACCTTTCGGTCCCGAAAATCAGGAAAGCACTTCCGAACAAGCCAAACCCATTTATTCATCCATCTACACTCCAGAAATAATTCGCAAAATAGGCGATCTAACTGCTACTCTGGAATCTGAAAGGAAAGCCTTTTCGGAAGAAAGAACCATTCTCTTAAGTAAAATTTACACTCTTGAAAACTTTCCTGATGTTCACAAACCTTCCACCTCTAATTCTGTCCCCAAAACTTCTACGTATGTAGATAAGAGTACAGAAATCAAGTCTCCTCCGTCTCACTTAATCACTTGTACTGACTCTGTTAAGCTTATGGCAACAGGCAAAAATTTGAGAGACAGAAAGACGAGGAAGGTTGCTCCGGAACGAATGAAGAAAACAAATCTCTGGGCTCAGAAGAAGAAGCTACCTTCAAAGCCTGTCTCTCCGGTTTCTAACTATTTTAACTTTCCTAAGCGATTGTCTTGTAATATCGCAGACCGTAATTCTCTATTTTCCACGAAAACTCCTAGGAATTGTCCGAACTATTTTGATGCATTTCCACGTTCTCATTACAATCGATCTCGCAAAAAGGCGCATACTATCACTTCTTCCCTCTCCAATCCTGTATCACCCACGCGACATAGATCATCGCGAAAAACAAAAAGGAAGAGACACGCCACACCCGAAAATGAGAACAAACACAAACAGAATAAAGAGCCCAAACGCAAACAACTATGTATTCCTAAGTGTTTACTGCACCAAATAGGCAATAATCAAGTCTGGGTCCCTAAGTCAATCATCAATCAAACCGACTTGATACTTAATATAACATCAATACTATTGGATCCATTTCCTGCTGTGAATACTGAACCCGTCCTCAAACGGGTTCGTAAGCTAATCTAGTTTATCATGCAGGTCCGTCATGTGTGGTACTTAGAGTCACGTTGCTCCTCACACATGACTGGAAACAAAGAACTGTTGAGCAACTTCACCGAGGGCTATCTCGGAAAGGTCTACTTCGGAAACGGCGACTCTGCACCTATGCTAGGAACAGGCAACCTTATCCATGACAGACTCACCATCAAGGGAGTATCGTATGGCGAAGGGCTAAGCTACAATCTATTTAGCATTGGACGTTTCTGTGACAAAGGATTTCAAGTTCTCTTCGAATCCAACCAGTGCAGCGTCATCGATGATAAAGGGTCAAAACTGCTCACTGGTCACAGAAAGACAAATCTCTACTCCATCGACCTGAAGACAATACGACCAACCTGCCTCATCTCTCGCGCATCTCTGCATCAGAATGATCTTTGGCATCATCGGCTCTCACATCTCAACTTCAAGGATCTGAACAAGCTCCGCTCAGACAACTTGGTCAAAGGACTTCCCTCATTCAGATATCACAAAGAGCATTTTTGCTCGGCGTGCGAAATGGGAAAAATGAGGAAAGCATCCCATCACACCAAACACACAGCTTCAACCACAAGACCTCTTGAGCTTATTCATATGGACTTGTGCGGACCAATGCGCACTGAAACTATCAATGGACGAAGATATGTATTGGTGATAGTGGACGACTTCTCGCGCTTCACTTGGACCAAGTTTCTCCGAACGAAAGACGAAACAACATATCTTATTATCGAATTCGTGAAGACAGTCCAGAACCTTTAGCAGCTAAACATCCAGATAATCAGAACTGACAATGGCACTGAATTTAAGAACAGGAAACTCAGCGATTTTTATGCATCGCTAGGTATCACCCAACAGTTCTCAGCAGCAAAGACACCCCAACAAAATGGTGTTGTCGAACGCAAAAACAGGACCCTGGTTGAGGCAACAAGAACTCTTCTAATCCACTCTGGACTACTGCACTTCTTGTGGGCTGAAGCTCTAAACACAGCGTGCTTCACTCAGAATCGTGCATCTCTTCACAAGAGATTCAACCGAACTCCATACGAGATGATAAACCACAGAGTGCCAGGCGTCTCATTCCTCAAAATCTTCGGATGCAAGTGCTATGTTGCCAACGAACGAGAAAATAGGGGCAAACTTGACCCGAAGGTATTCGAGGGCGTACTTGTAGGATACTCGACAAACTCTAAGGCTTATCGAGTATACCTAAAAGGGAGAAGGACTATCATGGAAAGCATCAACGTCACGTTTGACGAAGTAGATCAAGTGGCTTCTGTACCCATTAGTCCAGAACCCGGACTTCTATGAGAGTTGACTAAAGATCAACCTAGCACCTCTTCAGTAGGCGCGTCTGCAAAGACCCATACCTCTAGCGACGAGAATCTTGATCTGCTATTTGAGCACCTGTGCCCAAGACCTCCGCTACCCACACCTACTGTTCCCTCAGAAGCCCCACGCAATGCTAGCTCTCCTCCAACAATGGAAAATCTTCACATTGGAGACGATACTGAACCGACGACTGACACAGACATCATTGCTAGCTCAGAAGCCGACACCTTTCCAGCTATTGAATTTCAAGGAGGAACATCTTCAGAAGAAATTGGATCCCAACCTAAAGAGCCCACGGAACCTCAAATCACACTGGATTCAGAAGATCCCACGGGTGAAGATACTGCTGAATCTTCACACACGCACGCAAGAAAATGGACCCGGGCTCATCCGAATTCGCAAATCATTGGGGATCCCTCAAGTGGTGTCACAACTCGGGCCTCAACAGTTAGTGAAAGTCTCTACTCATGCTTCCTAAGTCAAAAGGAACCAACTAAAGTAGTTGACGCTCTTACCGACCCAGATTGGATTATGGCCATGCAGGAAGAAATCAGTCAATTTGACAGGTTGAATGTCTGGAAACTAGTATTGGTACTAAGTGGGTCTTCAAAAACAAGAAAGATGAACAAGGGGTCGTGATCAGAAATAAGGCAAGACTAGTGGCGAAAGGATACAATCAACAGGAAGGAATCGACTACGACGAGACCTATGCACCTGTCGCCAGAATTGAAGCCATCAGGATCTTCCTCGCCTTTGCCGCGCACAAAAACTTCACCGTATATCAAATGGACGTCAAAACAGCCTTCCTCAATGGAATATTAAAGGAAGAAGTTTTCGTTTGTCAGCCTGAAGGTTTTGTGAGCAGAGACAACCCCAACCATGTGTACCGGTTAGACAAAGCTCTATATGGCCTCAAACAAGCACCTCGAGCTTGGTATGAGGTCCTCTCTGATTTTCTCATCTCCTCCGGTTTCACGAAAGGGAAAATCGACACGACTCTCTTCACTAAAAGAAGCGGATCAGATATTATGCTAGTACAGATTTATGTCGACGACATTATCTTTGGCTCGACGGACGCAAGACTCTGCAGCAACTTCGGAGATTTAATGAAGCAAAAGTTCGAAATGAGTTTGATGGGAGAGCTAAGCTTCTTCTTAGGCCTTCAAGCCAAACAACTCCATGATGGAATCTTCATCAACCAGTCCAAGTACGTTCATGATATCCTCCAAAAGTACAGCTTGGACAACTCCAACACTGCCAGTACTCCTATGTCCCCATCATGCAAACTAGATGTAGATACCTCAGGGAAACCCGTCAACCAAACCACGTATCGAGGCATGATCGGATCATTACTCTACCTCACGTCCAGTCGCCCAGATATTATGTTTGCGACATGTCTGTGCGCCCGGTTTCAAGCTGATCCAAAGGAATCTCACATGCTGGCAGTAAAGAGGATCTTCAAGTACCTCAAAGGAACCCCAAACCTCGGCCTATGGTACCCCAAGGACTCAGACTTCCGTCTTATTGGCTACACGGATGCAGATTATGCGGGATGCAAGCTGGACAGAAAGAGCACCTCCGGAACCGCTCAATTTCTAGGGGGTAAACTCGTAAGCTGGTCATCTCGAAAGCAAAATTGCGCATCAACTTCTACGGCAGAGGTAGAATTTGTCGCTGCTGCGAGTTGTTGTTTGCAAATTTTGTGGATGAGAACCCAATTACGAGATTTTGGCATTTTACTTAACAACATCCCCATTTTTAGCGACTCTAAGAGTGCAATAGCTATAACTTGCAATCCTGTACATCATTCACGCACAAAACATATAGACATTAGGTATCACTTTATTAAGGAACATGTGGAGCAAGGCACAATCGAAATGCATTTTGTAAATACCGAACTTCAACTTGCTGACCTATTCACGAAAGCATTGGATGAGAAACGATTCCAATTCCTCGTGTCTAAGTTGGGCATGTTGAATCGGGATCCATAATCGATTGTGCTTCCACGAACCTTATTTAGTGTACATAGATGCCATTCATGATTTTCACTAATTCTTTTATGTTTTTGTAGTGTGCATAAATTGAGGGGGAGTTTCTTTACTTTATTCAGGGGGAGTGTTTGACAGACAGACTTAAATTGAGGGGGAGTTTAGAATTTTCAAATTGTAGTACAAAAAATTCGCATATCATTAAGCATTTTTGAAACTTTGAAAAATACTGATTTTCGGGTCAAACAAATACTTCTCGGGCCATCTTTAACAGTAATTTTCGGGTCAAACAAATACTTTTCGGGCCAACTTCTCGGGCTTAACTTCACATTAATTTTTGTCCGAATTTTTGCACGGCGAATTTTCCTCAACTGTGCCTGAATTTTCAAACATCCGAAAATACACAGTGAAAGTATCAAATATGCCAGAGTGCCCGAATTTCAGTATTCACTCTCCAAAACCCCCGAATCTTGCATAGTACGACACGAAAACCTCCCCGATTTCAAAATAAAAGCTATTGATTCTCGATCCCAAATCATTTTTCTTCAGAATTTCTGCATTTACCCACTCCTATTTGGTAAGAACGAACTCATTTCTGCATATTTTACGCTGTTTTCGTTTTATTTCTGCAGATTTCAGCAAAAGAGACTTCGACTTTCGGACGATTTTCGGGAGAAATTTGAATTTCCACCCGAAAATCCACTGTAAATTCGCGGAAATTCATTTACCCGACTTTTTAACTTGGCGAATTTTCACTGTTGATGATTTTTAAATCTACCCGAATTTTACAAATACCCGATTTTCCCCTTAAAACTTTCGGCGAAAACTTCACTGTAACAAACACTTTATTTCGCCCAAATTCTACCCGATTTTCATTACCCGAATCTGCACTTAAAATCGTTGACGACTTTTCATTAACATGTTGACTGTTTGACCGAAAATCAGATGCTTACCCGATTTTCGAACTGGCCCGAATCATACCTAGGCGAAAATTGACTTGCCCGAATTTTTAAAATGAAATCGCTGCTGATTTTCCCGAATTTAACATTCAATCGAAAATTTGCTAAGTCATTTCTTCTCTAAGTCCAAAACTGGCTCTTTAAGTCCATTCGAAAATATTACTAAGTACAAATTTTTTTTTGGGTAAAATCTAAATCTCACAGTCTCAGCTCAAAACTTATTTAAAAGATTCCTTCCTCTGGATTCTGAGATGATATGGGCCATATTAAGTTAATTATATGTTCTATGCGCTAACAACTTTTCTTATCTTTTCAGAACAAAAAATGGTGCGTACGATTGATGAGATATTTCCACAAGTGAACTGGGCCCCACGTCTCCCAAACAATCTTCAACTCGATTTTGAGACGGCAAGCTGCCCTGATCCCATCATCCTCCACATCCTACGCAACCACCCTCTCCACACCACACTCACCATAACAGAGTTCGTCCCAGAAGTGTACGTTCAAGAATTCTGGGCCACTCTGACAAATCCCACATCAAGACCAAATCCATCAACACTCATAGCCCAAATTGACCAAACCCCAGTTGCTCTCACACAAAATCTCATCCGATCCCTCTTCAACCTACCCTTCACCGTAAACGCCGACCCTCACCCCAGTGAAGAGGACCTCAAACGAGATTTCCTCTTCATGGGCTACAAACCAAATGCTCATAACAGCATCCACCTTCCAGACTTCACCGCCAAGGACATTCCCCAACCTTGGCGGACCCTCTTTCTTATAATCAACAAATGCCTCTCACCAAAACATAGTGGTCCCGACAGATGCAACCGCAACATTCTTCTAATCTTCCACGGCATCGTATTCAACAAACGATACGATGTCGTCCAACTAATATGGGCGGACCTGCTGGACCAACTACGAAAACGGGACCTCCCATCAACAAAAAAGGTTCTGCCATATCTACGGTGGTTCCCGATCCTCGTCAGGCACTTCATGGACACGCTTCCCGAGATTGAGAGACGGGACCCTTCTGAAGGCTACCAACCGTCAAAGCTCGGCTCTCTCCAATAATTATCCCAGACGACTTGTTGCAGCTAGCCGACTCCAACCACCCAATCGTCGCTGCCTACCTCCGAGAGCACGCGACTGAAGACATTCCTACGGTCCAACAAATCCCAGTTGGACCTAACCTGGGAATTAGCCACCCTACAGCCTTAAGTCTAGGTCTAGGAAGCGCCGCATCCCCCGCTCGCAAACAGAAGAAAACACCCAAGCGGAATGACGTAAGCCGCCAACAGGAGCGTCGCAAGAAACAAAGAAGCGACAGAGCTCCTCCGCCCATCAGTCCACAAATCACCCGGACCGAACCTTTAGGTACAGGAGCTGACCTTGTCGTCTCCCGAGTAGAAGTCGCGGCATTGGGTCCAACCGCGCACATACCCAAGCCTAGCCACTCAACCATCTCTCAACAGATGGTTGTTTCACTTGCTCACGAGGAGCTACGTATGCCATCACCTCCTCGCTCGGAGGCGGTTGATGTTGAAATAAGCAGTCCTTCGCCTCAGACTGCACCTTTTTTGAGCACCTTTGGTCTAGTGTCCTCACCACCCATAATTTTTCCATTTTCTAGGACACATACACCTTTTACTGCACCTCAAGATCCTGGTGATCTGGACAAAACGCTCCTTGATGTCTCCTGGCTGGATACCAGTCAGGGACAGAGCGGAAGTCCCTCAGCAGCCAACATGCCTACAGCTGCTATGGGCCATCAAACCGAGTCCATCTCGGTTTCGATGCCAACGGTGAGCCTGAGTGGCCCCGGTTCTTCGGTTATTATGACGACGAAACGCCTTCATGGCTCCGTCACATCATTTTCCCGGTTCGTGACGGCGGCCAGCCTCGAGACCAGACTGGAGAATTTTGCCCAAACCATTGAAGACAGAATCCTCAGCAAAGTCCACCAGGTGCTCGAGGGTACATCACGCGACAAAGGCAAGGCCCCAGTCACTGAAGAACCACCTGCTGCGTCACCTCCGCCCGAAACAGCAGCCCCCCCTGCAGAACCCGGCCCGTGGGATGTCCCAACCGAAGAACTCCACGACATCCTCCTGGCCCGGCTTCAGAGCGCCACTCACCTGAATGAGCGGGAGCTGGAGATCAAACGGCGGCTCGAGACACCGCTATCCTGCCGTGGCGAGGCAAAGGCGTCGGTCCGACCACGCGATGACCCAGACGACGGGGGTCATCCCGAGGGGGAGAAGAGACCAAGCCCGACGCAGACGCAGACGTAGCAGCTCACTCAAACTACTACCACCCAAACTACATCCACTACCCAAACCACTCAAAAGGGGGCTTCATCTCAAAAAGAAGCTTCCCACACTACCCTAGCCACTACAAGCCTCTCATCACCTCAATCCTCAGCCAGAAAAAGCCCACCCCTGCCTCATCAACCAGCTACCATCCAAAGTCCATCAGTTGACGCGCCAAGAACAATCGAAGAACTCTACAACCCTCATGATGCGGTTGAGAGATACATTCTCAATGAAGACTGGCTGCGCAAGCCGACCACTCCCGAACTGACCAAGAGCTTAATGGAAAACGCCAGACATTTTCTGAAGAAGGCGGCCATAAGTTTAGTTCGGATAGAGGAGGAGGAACTCGAGGAAGGCGAAGACTACAACGCTGATATTCCAGAACTTCCCGAGCTCCTCCAATACAGAGTAGTGGACGTGGACGATCCTCCAATGAAATCCAGAATAGGAGAAGACCTGAACCTGCCTTGGAAGAATGCCAAGATCGTGGCACCATTCCAAGAAGAAATTCGTAAAAGAATATGGAGAAAGGAGGATCAGCTCAAGAAGTTGAATGAGCTGGAGCTGAGGGGCATGACTCATCTCTCGGAGCAAAGAGCCAACTTGTACCTGCTAACCCTCCGTCGAAAGCTCTTGTTCGACGGAAAAGGCGATGATTTGGAGGCTCTCCGAAGAGCAGAAAAGAAGAGGCCAAGGATCTCGAAGATGACGGGTGTTCGGACGGACCATCTCTGCTCCATAGCCTTCCAAGTTTATCAAATTCAAAGGCATGACGGCACCATGGAAGAGCTTAATGAAGCTGATCTCGCCTATCTCAGATCAGAAGACGTCGATAGGATGGTCGGGACCTTCCAGATGATAGGCACCCTCCAGAACCCTGACTTCAGACTGGGCTACAACACATTGAAGAGATTCATGCTGGGCCAAATAAAGTACACAGCATCACATGATCTACAAATGGCGCTTGAAAGCAACTTGAAGAAGGTGAATCTCACAAAGCCTTCCTTCGAGAGCCCCGGATCTGAAGACTTCGGTGAAGGCCACATCTTTGATGGAGAAGATCCATCAGTGGTCTACATCAACTACAAGGGCAACAAGAGGTTGATGAAGACGTCGGAAATTTCAAAATTTTCCGACGGAACCCTCCTGATCATACGAGATAAGCTGAAGAGAATTATGGAGGAGTTGAGTGCTGAAGAGTATGAAGTCCAAGCGAAATTCAAAAAGATGATAGAGATAATATCTGACAAGCTTGGACATCGTAGATGGATACGCACGTACGAGTACAAATTAGGATTCAGAAGACCCGTCTACGAGCTGGTGAGACCCAAGAAGAAGACATCTAAGCGGAAAGGACACTAAGGGGAAGATTGTTAGGAATCATTTGTAGTGTCCTTTGATAATTATAAGTCTTGGGTATATTTTGTAATTAGTGATTTTGGGATTAGTTTGGGATTTTGTAATAGTTTTGGTTAGAGCCTTAATATACCAACAAATGTGGTATATAAGGCTCCATTTGCCCTTCTAGGGTTTTTATCAAAAGAATTTCAGAAGCAAGCCACCTTGTACTTTCAAAGTAAGAAACACACACTTTCACACACACTCAAGGTATAGCTCGAGTTTTAGGTTTAATCCTTTCTTTTGATCCTTGTTTGGTAACAAGAGGACCAACAAGAACGCTTGTGGTAAAAGAAGTCAAGCAGATAAAAATTCATCTTCTAACTTAGTGTCTTTCGGGGAAAATAATTTACATTCTAATAAACCTACTTCCTGTTGGGAAATTCCGGAGGTTGCTAGTAAAAATGCAGAATTGAACGCAACCTTGGAATCGGAAAGAGTAGGTTTCCGAGCGGAAAAGAAAAAGCTTTTAGAGGAGATTTTATATCTCAAAAATTCCCCGTCTTTGCCTGTTTCCAATGATCTTTAAAAGGATACATCTTCCTCCAAACAGGTGAAGAAAACAATGACAAGCATCCTTGTTCGTAAAACTGAGAAAGCTTTTACTAGTAATTCTAAGTCAATTTTGACTGAAGCTGAAAAGATAAGTAAAAGCCTTAAGCTTAATACTTCCAAGGAACAGAAGATTAGGATGGAGAAAGGAAAATCAACATTATTTTCCAAAATTAAGGTCGAACATGCTCAAGATTTTCCCTCTCCTATTCCTCTTAAAATGAAAGCGTGCAAAGAAGAAGTTCGAAGCTTAAGCAAGCGAACTTCCACGCTTATACCCCATCATTATAGAGTGAATGATGTGAATTCCTGTAGGCAATACGACTCATCATCTGATGACGCATATAGTGCGATAAGCTCGTATTCATACTTGAAATACCCGGTCCAGATTAAGTCTGAAAGACACCTTCTACGACTGGCTAGGGAGAAAATCTTCAGATCTTCTAAACATAGACACACATTCACCGGCGTTGAATTGTCATTTCCCTCTAAGGTTCACCAAACTTGGATTCCTAAATCAGAAATCAAATTAAATAGGACTTTAAAGGATGATTTAGGATGTATATCTGAACCAAATGTGCATAAATTGTTTTCTACTAATCAGGGAGGACCCATCCAAAAATGGGTACCAAAGTCCCGCTAATATTTTGCAGGAGCCCTATCACGTGTGGTAATTCGACGATGGTTGCTCCACACGCATGATTGGTATGAGACGAGAGCAACCACAATTCCCCGATCATGAGTAGTAATTAGAAGATGGTTGCTCCATACTCATGATCGGTACGAGACGAGGGCAACCACAACTTTCCAGCATGCACGGTACTCGGGATGCTCCACATGCATGACTGGTAAGAGACGCGAGTAACCGCATCCCTCATGTATGTCAATTTGACGTAGTGGCTCCACATACATGATAAAGGGAAACGACGTGAGCAACTACGACTATATGTGGTACATTCTATCTCTTGAACTGAATTGCATAATACCACATTCATACATATTTTTAAGATAGGTAATTTCTATATATGCATTCCATAGTAAATTTTGGCATGCATATAGAGCTGAAAAGACAATATACCTACTTTGAAAATAATAGGGTACAAAATAGCTATGCATGCTTCAAAAGGACTTTTACTTTCAAATTTTTGCATGCATGCATACATGAGCCGAAATTCGAAATACCCTACATTCTAATTATGTGTATGTTAATCAACTTTTCAAAATTTTAATTTGCATATGCATACGAGCTGAATTGAAAAATACCTATTTTTCAAAATGGTACATTTTAAATATGCATTTTCTAAACATTAAAAATTTAAAATGCATATTACGCACGGAAATGATAGATACCAGTTTTTCTATTGATCTCCCAATAGACCGATGTTTCATTAAATCACGGGGAGCCATGTAAGCTATCACCGCTTCACTTGGAAGCGGGAGATATTGAACTAAGTGGTAGTCAGCCCCACACCACTGAACTTTTTTGAACACATCGAGTCTAGGTGTCCTCACTATCTAAATGTTTTATCATTTTCTAGGACACATACACCTTATCTTATCTGGACTTCATGACCAGATCAGAACTTCCATAGACACATCTCCTGTAGATGTGATTCAAGGATTGGAAGGAAGTCCTGCCGTTGCAACATCAATACAACAACGGAATCAGGCCATCGTCTCGAGCTAGTCTCTAAAACAATGTAAACGGGATGCCTATGTGGCCCCGGTTCTTCAAGCCCTGTCCTCACAGGCCACGTATCGGAGTTTGTCTCTGAAGTCGTGTCGAGGGATTGCCTTAGTGGCTCCGTCTGGTTATTACCATCACCGGCCTGTCGTTTGTGTCCTCCTAATCTTCCTACACAAGCATGCCTATCTCGTTAACATGAATCGCCATGAGGGGGAGAAGGGGACACGCATAAACAAACAGGTCGGACCACCCACCAATTTCCGCCGAGCGTACCACTCTGAAGTCGGGCTCTCCTGCACTTGAATGGAACATTCCAAAGGAGCCTCGGCACATTTTACAACACCCCACGTGTACCTTCTTCCGGAGCCAGACAAGCTTCCACGAGGCCGAACCAGACAACTTCCTTCGAAGAAGACGAATCCGGCGCCGAGAAGAAGAAGATTAGACTTGACTTGACGACTTCAAACTACGGAGAAAGACCAGGATAAGTTGCGAACAAAGTCCAAGATCCGCGACATCATCAAATTCGAATATCAGGGCGTGGATCACTATCTACATCCGGTCTACAGAATATAGCGTCAAGACAAGAGAGTCCTAGCCGAAAGAGCATTCAAAGCCTCCGCAAAAAGAGGAGATAGCCCTTGTAGGGGGAGATTGTTAGGACTCAAGATCTTAACGGGAAGTCTTCGTGACCCCGATTTATTATACGACGGATTGCCTTTGTGGCTCTGTCGGGTAATTACCGAACCTGAGCTCCTACCGTGCCTACCAATGCCATTTCCTTGTCCCGACGACGTGATCAACATGCCAAATCATCAAGCGTCGTAAAATCAAACAAACACCGCCGACCTTCAAAGATCGAAGTTGCTGCCTCGTGTGCGTCTCTCCAAATTTTAAAGAGAACTTCCCAATTCCAACATAAGGTTGACGAAAAGTAGAGGGAGTTGCGTTACTATCGTAAGGAGAGATCGAACACAAAAAGAAGAAAACTCTTCAAGATCCGGCAAGCAACTTCAAACACCTTCCGGCATTTACGAGTCGAGCTTACAAAGAAGATTAAGAAGACCCGATGCCGAGAAGAGAGGATCAAGATACGGTGAGCTTGAAGGTCTCCAAAAAAAGAGGTCAAAAGACAAGACAAGGAGGAAATTCCTTTAGGACTCAGGCAAATGCACTAAGCCCCACAAAGATAATCCATGTCGAATTGAAGATTGAACACAAAGGGGGAGATTGTTAGGAATATTTTATTGTGTTCAATTAATTATAATTATCTTTGTTGTGTATTTATAAAGATTCTCTTTATAAGAGGCTTAGTGTAATTGGGCTTTGTTAGGGGGCCCAAGTATTATATACCAACTTGTGGTATAAATACTAAAACCCTAACACATAATAAAGTGTGTATTGTGTGAAAACCTATCTAGAGAGAGAGAGAGAGTGAGCCCAACTTCTCAAGAACACAACACCCCACGTTCGATCCGATTCTTCCCATCTCAAACGTGGTTTAATCGTCCCTATGTTAGATTGTTAGGATAGATAGGCCACCAACATAAACTCTAAGAGACACAGACATAAAATATAGCATGATCAAATAGGTTAATCACAAATGTTGTCCAATATGTGACCCAACATCCTCAAAGATTTTTTCCCTCATTTTCTGTTCGAACACCCTAGAACTCATTTTTAATTCATTTTCTGCTCTTTCTCACCTTTATTCAAGGTGCACTGCTCTTTCTTGATTGCTTTTCCATTAAGGTTCAAGATTTTTTTTTTTCATTTTTTTTTCTTTTTTTTTTTCAGAGAATACATCCTCACTGCGAATGTCGTGTACCTTTGAAAGTTTTTCAGCTTTTCTTGAACTTGTATCTTGAAAAAGGTCATGAGCAATCGTGTGCTAAAGAATAAAGTCATTTCAGAAAATGGTCCAGGTGAGTCAAACTTTTTTAGGAAATCATCATAGAACATGTCGGAGCAAATATCAAACGAGTAACAGCCATATTTGACATATGCTAATCACGTGTTGATCCAGATGCTGGACCAACATTACTGACTCTGACATAGACCTATGGACTTTTTAAGGTTCGAAAACCTCTCAGAGTCCAATGCTTTAGTGAAAATGTCTGCTAACTGATTCTTAGTATCTATATGCTCGATTCTCACTAACTCTTTGTCGACCATATCTCTCAGAAAATGATGCCTTATATCTATGTGCTTAGTACTAGAAAATGAGACACAATTCTGTTTTTTACTGTACCAAGACACTAGATTTTTACCTAGGAAGAAACAACCACCACTTGTGCTCTTGCGTTCATCTTCATCACCTGCCCAATTAGCATCACTGAATCCAAATAGATTAGTGTTAGTATCCTTTGAAAACCATAATTCGAGACTACATGAACCACTAATATACTTCAAAATTCTTTTGACATCATTTAAATGTGAAAGCTTTGGCTCAGTCTGATATCTCGCACAAACACAAACATTATACATAATGTCTGGTCTACTAGCAGAAAGATATAATAAGCTACAAATCATGGAACGTTACAATGTTGGGTCAACACTTTCACCAAAATTATCTTTACTTACCTTCTGAGATGATCCCATATGAGTTTTCATTACCTTAGCATTTTCTAACCCTAATTTCCGAATAATATTCTTAGCATATTTCTCCTGGGACATAAAAATACCATCTTTACTTTGCTTCACCATTGAACTGTAGTCTTTCCGTCGTTTGTTCCTTGTTCTTCGCCCTTCATCCAATCTTTCAATGATCTGATCAGAAGGATGATCGTTTTGAATTCTAGGAGGAGGATCTCTGTAATTCCCAGATTTTCACATCCAACATATATTTCGATTCAACACATAATTCGAAGAAAACATAATCGATTCAACACAATATCATCGAAGAACTCAAGCATTGATTAGATCGAGATTACCTTAATTGTTTTAGCGCACGGAAGCTTGATAATATCTCTAATCAAATCTTCATTGAATCACCAAATTCTCTCTACAATGCACCTCACTTTCCCTCTCTACAATTAAACCTAGATATGATAATGATGAGAGAGAAACTTAATCTAGAGAGAGAATTCCTACCTTGAGTTGTGTGTATTTTACACACACTCAACCTATATATACCAAAGCATATTTTGGTATATTTTCAATCTAGTCCCTATATTTACATAAAATAAACTTTAGTCCCAAGACAAAGATAACATGATTATTGAACACTAGAAAATATTCCTAACAATCTCCCCCTTAGTGTTCAATTGTCATTGAAGCGCCAGTTGTCTTTGTCTTTGATAATCTTCAGGCTTCATCATCACTTGAACACAACAGAAAGATTCGTAACAATCTCCCCCTTTGTGTTCAACTTTGAATTTGACACGGTCTTTGTTGCTGTTTGAAGAAATAGCTGAGAGCATCTGGAGAATCTTCAGTCTCCCCCTATTTACATGCACCCTCTTTTTCTTCTTTGCAACTTGAATATTCGTCACCTTCTTGCATATATCAGAGTCGCGTAGATCGTCGGCATTGACTTGTCGTGTATGCTTGAACCATGGAGAGAGGTCTTGTTTGTTGTACTTCAGCACGTGCATTGAAAGCTTGGCTTCTTTAATGAGTTCACGTGCTTCGCCTCCTTGATATACTTCTCCCCCTCATGGCGATTCATTTGTATCGTCATGCTGTGTGATCAAGGTGAACTGAGTGTACGCAGAACGTGTTGGCGTTGAATTCCGGATGAAGTACCTGAAAACGGGACAGACGACCGATCATCGTGAGACATCCCTTGATGTCACTCTTGGTCGTTGATGCAAAGTCACACAGACTTTGAAGGGACTACGGGGCCACATAGGCATCCCGTTGACATCGTTCTATAGTCGTGCTCCAGAAGATGGCCTGCTACCGTTGTTGTTTTGATGTTGCAACGGCAGGACTTCCTTCTGATCATAGAAGCACATCATTGAATGATGCGTCTACAGAAGTTCTGGCATGGTCACGTAGACCTGCAATATGTGTGTAAAAGAATGTATGTGTCCTAGAAAATTTTAAAAAACATTTAGGCTATGAGGACACACTAGACCTTTACGTGTTCAAGAAAGTCGTGGTGTGGGGCTGTGGACCACTTTGTTCAATATCTCCCGTTTCCAAATGAAACGGTGATAGCATATGCGGTTCCCCGTGAGATATTGAAACATTTGTCTTTAGGGAGACAAATGAGTAGCTAAGGAAGGGTGTGCATGCGCTTTTGGACCAGATGAAGCGTCTTCTACCCGGGATCTGATAAATCAGTCCTGTACCTATATGGTTATGGCCCGGATAGTTTGTGGTTGAGTTGTAAGGATGTCATCGTAATGCGCTCAATACCCTCACAGACACTCGGGGTTTGTTCCTGGGTTAGGATGAGTTGGGTCTACCGAACATTTTGGAACATGTATGTGAACAACTCTTTTGTGTCCATGCACTTGTTGGCATTTAGGTAGCACTCCCTCTTCAAATCATGAAGGTTGTCTTCAGGGCATTCCCTTTTAAACTCTTGCGCCTTTTTAGGTAACACTCCCCCTAAATTATTGCGCTATTTCTAATGTGATGCCCGTGCTCCCCCTAAATAGATGCGCTTTTTTAGAAATTGCATATTACGAAGAAATCAAGCACCTTTTGTATTTGAAGTGACACTCCCCAATAAATGTGCCCTTTTGCACTCATAAGTATCACCTCCCTTAAAACATATACGCTTTTTACATTAGAACTATGGTAATACGCTCTTTTGAAGTTCACGCGTCTTGTCTATCTATCTATCCACTCCCCCCAAAACAAATATAGAATATGAAGACCGACAATATAGAGTTTGACTCCCTCAAAATTCAAGCGCCTTTTGAAATTTGAAATCGGCTCGGTCTTCTTTAAACATTGTAGCTCAATTTTGTTTCCTCCCTTTTTTTTTATGGCCTTTTCCTTTTTTTTTTAATAACAGAAAAAGAAAAAGAAAAATAAAAATAAAAATCAAAACAATCTCAAATCAAGAGATTTGGAATAGTCTTGATTTGGTGTGTTTGCTCACGTCACATATCGATCACGTGTGTGGAGCAAACCGAATACCACACGTGTCGGGATCTTGTGCGACTGCTCATCATCGCATACCGACCTGTTAGGAATATTTTATTGTGTTCAATTAATTATAATTATCTTTGTTGTTTATTTATAAAGATTCTCTTTATAAGAGGCTTAGTGTAATTGGGTTTTGTTAGGGGCCCAAGTATTATATACCAACTTGTGGTATAAATACTAAAACCCTAACACATAATAAAGTGTGTTTTCTGTGAAAATAGTCTAGAGAGAGAGAGAGAGCCCCCAACACCTCTCAAGCACACACACCCCACGTTGAATCAATTCTTCACATATTCAAACGTGGTTAAATCGTCCCTAGGTTAGATTGTTTGGATAAATCGATACCAACAAGTGGTATCAGAGCCAAACGCGTTCGGATTTGAGCGATTTTTCTGAAATTTTTGGGCTTTTTCATAGCTTTGAGTTCGAAACCTTTTTTGCTCTTGATCTTGAGTTTTCGAGCTTATTTTACTGATTTTGCAAGCTCAAGAGCTAAATAAGTTGTTTTCGAGTGATTTTAAGTGTTTACCCAACATTTTTCAGTTGATTTGAGTGAGATTTAGGTAGATATCGCGCAGAAAACTCGTCATTTTTTTCCCAGAGATGATTTTCGGGTGGATGAATGCAACAGTTCCCTGAAATTCGGACTGTTTTCACCCGAATTTCACCCGAATTTCTTAAAACTCGGCGAATTTTAAACTTACCCGAATTTACCCAAATTTCTTAAAACTCGGCGAATTTTTAATTCTACCCGAATTTTACCCGAAATTCCTATTTTCGGCGAAAATCTCTGTCTGAGAACACCCGAATTTTAAGGTTTTGGGACAAAATTTTTAATTCTACCCGAATTTCTTTCTCGGCGAAAATTAGTACTTATCCGATTTCCATCACCCGAATTTTCGCTTAAAATTCTCGGCGATTTTCTAGTTTTCGGGTAGACCCGAATTCGGGCATACATACCCGAATTTGCTCACTCTCGGCGATTGTCTGATTTTCGGACTGAATTATCCAAATTCGGGCAAATCATCCGAATCAAGTTACCCGAATTTCTACCTACCCGAAAATTCTTAGTACCCGAATGTCCAATCATACTTCTTAAGATTTTCGAGCAAAGTCTTCACCCGAGATTTCACTGTTCTCATTCGAAAATAGTGACTTCAAATTCGCTTACTCACTCTTCAAAAATTACACTTAAACATTTTCGATCACCCAAAATTCTTCGGCCCCCCCTCGAACCAAAAAGGCTTTAAGTAGAAAAAAAAATAAAAAAAATTAGGGTCAGCAATCATTTGATAGAGAAGCTTTAAGTCTTTAAAGAGAACTTCAAGCGTCGTCAAATCAAGCAAGCACCGCCGACTTTCAAAGACTGAAGTTGCCGCCTCATGTATGTCTCTCCAAACTTCAAAGAGAACTTCACAATACCAACACAAGGTTGACCAAAAAGTAGGGGAAGTTGCGTCATTATTGAAAGGAGAGATCGAACACAAAAAGAAGAAAATTCTTCAAGATCCGGCAAGCAACTTCAAACACCTTCCGGCATTTATGAATCGAGCTTCAAAAGAAGATTAAGAAGATCTAGTGCCGAGAAGCGAAGATCAAGACACGGTGAGCTTGAAGATCTCCAAAAGAAGAGGTCAAAAGACAAGACAAGGAGGAAATTCCTTTAGGACTCAGGCAAATGCACTAAGCCCCACAAAGATAATCCATGCCGTATTGAAGATTGAACACAAATGGGGAGATTGTTAGGAATATTTTATTGTGTTCAATTAATTATAATTATCTTTGTTGTGTATTTATAAAGATTCTATTTATAAGAGGCTTAGTGTAATTGGGCTTTCTTAGGGGCCCAAGTATTATATACCATAATGTGGTATGAATACTTGAACCCTAACACATAATAAAATGTGTTTTGTGTGAAAATCTTCTAGAGAGAGAATTTTAGGGAGAGAACCCCCCAACTTCTCAAGAACACACACACCCCACGTTCGAGTTTAATTCTTCCCATCATAAACGTGGTTAAATCGTCCCTAGTTAGATTGTTATGATAGAAAGGCAACCAACACGACCATACATGTGGAGCAATCGTCGTCTATTTACCATGTATGATCGGGACCTGCAAAATAAATTATCGGGACTTTGGTACCCATTTTTGGACGGGTCCTCCCTGATTAGCAGATAAATATTTAACCACAAATGGTTGAAGTATGGAATTTGCATGTAAAGTAGTCTTGAACTGAGGAACCCAATGTTGTTTTGGACTACTTATTTCTATTTCTAGCTTAGGTTTCCAAACTTGTTGAACCTTATGAAAATTAAAAATTTCAGCATCGGTGAATGTGTGTCTTGCGTTAAATGAGAAAATTTTCTCTTTCGCCAGTAGTTTGAGATGCTTTTCGGATTTGACTTTGACCGGGTACTTGAGAGAGGAATACGAGCTTATAGAATCAATGGCATTAAGAATAGAAGTGTCGTATTTCCTACCTTCTAGACTCACATCATTCACTTTGTAATGTGTATTAAATGAGCTACTTTTGTTTAGACAATTATTATTTTTAGACGTTTCAGCTTTAATAGAGAATGTATAATTATTGTCTCCTTTAGTTTTAGTAGCTTCTTTCTTTAATTTTGATTTTAGAATGACTTTAGGCATTTTTGGATTAGAAATAGAGGTAGAACCAATTTTCGTCGTGGCAATAGTAGATGATTTGTCTTCCTCTATTTTTCTTTCTTGATAGCTTTAGTCATTCTTGTGCCCTTTTGAGAGAAATTTTTGAGAATTAAATTCTCCTTTAAAAGCTTATCCATTTGAGCTCGAAACCCGTTTCGTTCGGAATCCAGAAGAGAATGTAATTCAGCAATTTTACGAGAACTTTCTGGAATGTAGCAATCCTTAGGTTAGGGTTTTATCGAAAGTTGTTAGGAATATTTTCTAGTGTTCAATAATCATGTTATCTTTGTCTAGGGACTTAATTGTATTTTATGTAAATATAGGGACTAAAGTGTAAATATACCAAAGTATGCTTTGGTATATATAGGGCAAGTGTGTGTAAAATACACATAACTTGAGTAATTGTTTCTCTCTCTAGGTTAGATTTCTCTCTCATCATTAGCATAATTAGGGGTGTAATTGTAGAGAGAGAAAGTGAGGTATATTGTAGAGAGAAACTTGGATTGCAATGAAGATTGATTGAAGATTTATTTACCAAAGCTTCCGCGCGTTTAATATTCAAGGTATGTCTTCATCAATCTATTCTCAAGTTTATTGATTGGATGTTAAATCTGTGACCTACAAGTGGTATCAGAGCATGCGTGTGCCACTGAATTGATTTTTAAGCTTAATTTGATGTTTACGATGGTGTTCGATTGATGAATTGATGTTTACGATAGCTACTGTTCATCGCACTGTTCATCGCGATTTACACTGTTCATCGCTTTCTTATATGTCCTGCTTGCTTAGATGTTTGCGATGATGTGTTTGATACTGTTTGCGATGATTAATAGTTGATTAATTGAGGTGATTATTGCAGAAATTGGACCAAATTATTGATTTTCGATCGAATTGTTCTTATGATCTTCAAAGTGTTCATGTGAAAAAAACTCGAAAATTCTATATGTTTTGCTTTTAATCTGGTTTAATCGAGTGTTTTTACATGTTTAATTGCTGATTTCGATCGTTTATCTGAGCTTCATTTTAGAATTTACGTGTTTTTGATCAAATTTTACTGTATTTGTAAAGTTTACGAATAAAAACTTAGTTTACGAACAGAAAACTTTACGATCAAAGCTTTATAGTTTACGGTCAAAGCATTTAAGTTTACGGTCAACGAAACGTTTACGAAAGCTTTTCAATCGTAAACCTTGTTTACGATCTCAACAGTGAGTGTGTTAAAGGTTTACGAATACATTTCATTCGTAAACTTTAGTTTACGAAAGACACTGTTTACGAATACTTTTCAATCGTAAACTTTACTGTACGGAAGTTACTGTTTACAAATACTATTCATTCGTAAACTTTGCTTTACGGAGGTACTGTTTACGAATACTTTTCAATCGTAAACTTTTCTTTACTGAAGTTACTGTTCAATCGTAAACAAAAAGTTACTGTTTACGAATACTTTTCATTCGTAAACTATATCAAGGCACTGTTTACGAATCAATCTCATTCGTAAACTATAAAGGTTTACGAATACTTACTGTTTACGAATCCTTATCGATCGTAAACCTTTGAAGTCTACTGTTTACGAATATATTTCATTCGTAAACTATCCATAGCAAGGTTTATGAATAGTCTTCAATCGTAAACTCATTTAGGAAGAGGTTTACGAACATATCTCATTCGTAAACTAACTAAGGCACTGTTTACGCATAATTTTCATTCGTAAACTCATTTACGAACAAGGTTTACGAACAAATTCTGCCCGTAAACCTAAACACCCGTAAACATTTGAAAAGGTTTTAGGTAAAAAAAAAATAAAAATAAAAATAAAAAAAAATTAAAGAACGTGTAACAAAAAGGTTCCCGGTAACAGTCCTAAAATTTTAAATTTTTGGCTACGAGATTTTTTGCGTACCTGCATCAAAAAGGTTCCCGGTTCATATGAAAAATTTTTGGGTAACAAAATTTTTTTGGACTGGTAAAATTTTTCAGTACAAAAATTATTCTCGGTATAATTTTTTTTCGTGTAAATCATTTTAAAAAAAAAAAATCAATCATTACGAAAACCTTTTCATATGCACATCAAATATAAACAGAATCGAAAATATTGACAAAAATCAATTCTTAAAACACGTCAACGATCAATATACATCCAACAATTTTATTTGAATCAAAATTAAAATCCAACATTCTATATAGAATTTAATTACCAACATTATTTGAACTTAAATTTTCAAAATTCTATATTTGAACTGAAAAGATTAAAATGGATTTATTTCACGAACAAATGATCAAGACACTAGAAACCAGGCTAGCTAATAACGAGAGTGTCTTAAGAAAACATCTAGAAATTGAAGCTAGTCTTGAATGTCAATTGACCAATGCAAAGGATGAGATTATAAGGTTGAAGACTAAGACCACAGAACATGAATCAAAAATATGTGAGTTGAAAACAAGTTTGTCTGCCTGTGATGAAGCAAACAATTCAATGTTGCAAAAATCCTCATCCACAAATAATGAAAAAGAAATGGTCAAGAAATTAGAAGCAAGATTAGCCAATAATGAAGTTGTCCTAAGAAAACATCTATTAGAAGAAGCCAATCTAGGAATAAAGCTTCAATTAGCTAATGAGACAATAGCTAAACTTAACAATGATCTTGCTAAATCAAATTCTGAAACAACAGAACTAAAGGAAAATAAAGATTATCAAGCTCAAAATAAATGTCTTTCGGAAGAACTCACTAGATTACACTGTAAAATTAAAGAACTAGAGGTTCATCTTGCAAAGAAAGAACAAATTGAGCTAAAATTGTCTCGAAACAAGTCGACTCAAACAATTGAGTCAGTGCCAACTGAGGAACATTCTATACTATCGATAAAACCCGAACCTAAGGATTGCTACACTCCAGACGGGTTTCGAGCTCAAATAGATAAGCTTTTAAAGGAGAATTTAATTCTCAAAAATTCCTCTCAAAAAGGCACAAGAATGACTAAAGATATCAATAAAGAAAGAATAGAGGAAGACAAATTATCTTCTATTGCCTCGACTAAATTTGGTTCTACCTCTATTCCTAATCCAAAAATACCCAAAGTCATTTTAAAATCAAAATTAAAGAAAGAAGCTACTAAAACTATAGGAGACAATAATTATATATTCTCTATTAAAGCTGAAACGTCTAAAAATAATAATTGTCTAAACAAAAGTAGCTCATTTAAGACACATTACAAAGTGAATGATGTGAGTCTAGAAGGTAGGAAATACGACACTTCTATTCTTAATGCCATTGATTCTATAAGCTCGTATTCCTCTCTCAAGTACCCGGTCAAAGTCAAATCCGAAATGCATCTTAAGCGACTGGCGAAAGAGAAAATTTTCTCTTCTACAAAAAGACACACATTCACCGATGCTGAAAAGTTAAATTTCATAAAGGTACAACAAATTTGGAAACCTAAGCTACAAATGGAAATAAATAGTCCTCGACAAATGTGGATTCCTATGACTGCTTTATGTGATAATTTTGCTTCCAAATTTGAACCTTATATGCATAATTGTTTCACTGCTAACCAGGGAGGACCCGTCCAAAAATGGGTACCAAAGTCCCGATAATTTGTTTTGCAGTTTCCCGATCATACATGGTAAATAGACGACGATTGCTCCACATGTATGGTCGGTATGCGATGATGAGCAGTCGCACAAGACCCCGACACGTGTGGTATTCGGTTTGCTCCACACACGTGATCGGTCTGCGACGTGAGCAAACATACCAAATCAAGACTATTCCAAAGCTCTTGATTTAACATTGTTTTTATTTTTATTTTTTTCGTCAAAAAAAAAAAAAAAAAAAAAACAAACAAACAAACAAAAAAAAAAAAACAAAAAAAAGGGGGAGAAAAACTTTTGAGCTACAATGTTTAAAGAAGGCCGAGCCGATTTCAAATTCAAAAAGCGCTTGAATTTTTGTGGAGTCAAACTCTATATTTTCAGCTTTTTGACTATCATAGGGAGTTCGACTTAGTATAAATAGCGCTTAATTTTATAGAATAGTCGGTCTTCATATTCTATATTGGTTTTATTTTGGGGGAGTGGATAGATATATAGACAAGGCGCATGAACTTCAAAAGAGCGTATTACCATAGTTCTAATGTAAAAAGCGCATATGTTTTAGGGGGAGTGAGACTTATAAGTGCAAAAGGCACATTTATTGGGGAGTGTCACTTCAAATACAAAAGGCGCTTGATTTCTTCGTAATATGCAAGTTCTCAAAAAGCGCATCTATTTAGGGGGAGCACGGGCATCACATTAGAATTAGCGCAAGTATTTAGGAGGAATGTTACCTAAAAACAGCGCTAGAGCTTAAAAGGGAATGCCCTACAGACAACCTTCATGCTTTGAAGAGGGAGTGCTACATAAATGCCAACAAGCGCATGGACACAAAAGAGTTGTTCACATACCTGTTCCAAAGGTTCAGTAGACCCAACTGATCCTAACCCAGGAACAAACCCCGAGTGTATGTGAGGGTATTGAGCGTATCACGATGACATGCTTACAACTCAACCACAAACTATCCGGACCATAACCATATAGGTACAGGACTGATTTATCAGATCCCGGGTAGAAGACGCTTCATCTGGTCCAAAAGCGCATGCACACCCTTCCTAGCTACTCATTTGTCTCCCTAAAGACAGAGTTTCAATATCTCACGGGGAACCGCATATGCTATCACCGTTTCATTTGGAAGCGGGAGATATTGAACAAAGTGGTCCACAGCCCCACACCACGATTTTTCTTGAACACGTAAATGTCTAGTGTGTCCTCATAGCCTAAATATTTTTTCAATTTTTCTAGGACACATACATTCTTTTACACACATATTGCAGGTCTACGTGACCATGCCAGAACTTCTGTAGACGCATCATTAAATGATGTGCTTCTATGATCAGAAGGAAGTCCTGCCGTTGTAACATAAAAACAACAACGGTAGCAGGCCATCTTCTGGAGCATGACTCTAGAACGATGACAACGGGATGCCTATGTGGCCCCGTAGTCCCTTCAAATGCAAGTCTGTGTGACTTCGCATCAACGACCAAGAGTGACATCAAGGGATGTCTCACGATGATCGGTCGTCTGTCCCGTTTTCAGGCACTTCATCCGAAATTCAATGCCAACACGTTCAGCGTACACAGGTTCACCTTGATCACACAGCATGACGATACAAATGAATCGCCATGAGGGGGAGAAGTATATCAAGGAGGCCAAGCATGTGAAATCATTAAAGAAGCCAAGCTTTCAACGCACGTGCTGAATCACAACAAACAAGACCTCTCTCCATGGTTCGAGCGTACACGATAAGTCAATGCTGACGATCCGCGCGACTCTGATATATGCAAGAAGGTGACGAATATTTAAATCGTAAACACAGTTTCGCTTGTTTTACGATTGAAATTCGTTCGTAAACTCTGAAACGCGCAAACTTATACCCGTAAACTATACTTTGACCGTAAAGTTATTTCGTTGACTTAGCTGTATAAACAGATCATCAACGCTCGTAAACAGCTCAAAATGACAGTTATTTAAGATTTTAATCGTTGTTCTACGCTCGTAAACCTAGTTCATCATTCGCAAACCAAGTTCATCATGCGTAAACTATCAGGAACAGTCAAATTGATCAATCTATGCCTTGTTTAAGCTAATTGACATCAAAATATCGAACGTAATGTTACGAAACTCAATGCCTAACACTCAATTAAGAGTATCTAACACAGATTAACCGTGAATTAGCTAAAACAGTGTCGGCTTAGTTTTCGAATGTCGAATAGTTTCCGATCAAAAACACAGCAAATTCAAGCAAATTAATCTCAATTAGCTAATTATCAATCACGCAAGTATTTAACTCAAGTAGGTCCAATTGATCAACTCAAGTAATTAACACACAATCTAGGTTTGAATTTTTACAGAGAACGCGGAAGCTAATTACAAACCTTATAAAATGCAGAGCAGCTTGATCGATGCAGTGTGGATCCAAATTCTGATTGATTATCGAGCAGCAAATCCGATGATAATCAATCAGTCTTCAACAAAGTTTTCGATCGAAGATTGGTTGTGTGTGAGGTTTTCGCGCGCGTAAAGTATAAACGAAGGAGAGAGAATTTTGCAAAATGAATTTTCGATTAAACCTCAACTTTACGTGCGTAAAACAATTTTCCAAAAACCCCTTCAAATGTTTACGGGTGGGCAAAATTTGTTCGTAAACCTTTGACTCTTCTTGAGATCCGTAAAGTATTTGGAAACCAAGCCGTAAACAGTAGACTCTAGATGTTTACGAATGCAGATGATTCGTAAACAAAAGTTAATGAGGTTTACGATTGAGATTGATTCGTAAACCGGAGTCTTTTGTGGTTTACGATTGAAATAGATTCGTAAACCTCTTCCTAAATGAGTTTACGAATGAGGACTATTCGTAAACCTTGCTATGGATAGTTTACGAATAAAATATATTCGTAAACAGTATATTCGTAAAGTAAAGTTTACGAACGAAATGCTTTCGTAAACCTTTACACACTGTTGATATCGTAAACAAGGTTTACGATTGAAATGCTTTCGTAAACAGTAGCTTCGTAAAATAAAGTTTACGATTGAAAAGTGTTCGTAAACAGTGCCTTCAGACAGTTTACGACTGAAATTTATTCGTAAACCTTCCCTTTACTGGTTTACGAATGAAAATTACTCGTAAACAGTAACTTTACGAATGTAAACTAAATGGACCGTAAACTTAAATGCTTTGACCGTAAACTATAGAGCTTTGACCGCAAAGTTTTCAGTTCGTAAACTAAGTTTTCATTCGTAAACTTCGCAATAAAAATAAAACTCGATCAAAAACACTTAAATTCTAAAATTAGGCTCAGATAATCGATTGAAATCAGCAATTAAACATGTAAAAACACTCGATTAAACCAGTTCAAAGCAAAATATATAGAATTTCCGAGTTTTTCACATGAACATTTTGAAGATCATAAGAACAATTCGATCAAAAATCAACACAATTAGTCCAATTTCAGCTTCGATCAATCAAATTAATCAACAATTAATCATCGCAAACAGTGAATTCATCGTAAACCCCTAAGCAAGCAGCTCAAAAGATCAATCAACAGTTATGATCGCTATGAACAGTAGCTATCGTAAACTTCAAATTGCAGAATCGTAAACATCAAACTATCGCGATGAACAGTAGCTATCGTAAACTTCAAATTGCAGAATCGTAAACTTCAAACTCAATCAATTCAATCACACGTTTGCTCTGATACCAATTGTAATTCCCAGATTTTCACATCCAACATATATTTCGATTCAACACATAATTCGAAGCAAACACAATCGATTCAACACAATATCATCGAAGAACTCAAGCATTGATTAGATCGAGATTACCTTAATTGTTTTAGCGCGCGGAAGCTTGATAATATCTCTAATCAAATCTTCATTGAATCACCAAATTCTCTCTACAATGCACCTCACTTTCCCTCTCTACAATTAAACCTAGATATGATAATGATGAGAGAGAAACTTAATCTAGAGAGAGAATTCCTACCTTGAGTTGTGTGTATTTTACACACACTCAACCTATATATACCAAAGCATATTTTGTTATATTTTCAATCTAGTCCCTATATTTACATAAAATACACTTTAGTCCCAAGACAAAGATAACATGATTATTGAACACTAGAAAATATTCCTAACAATCTCTACGAACATTCATGGATTCATCTTCAGTATCCTGTTCAAGTGACGATGTTGAGTCAGATGCTGACTCAACATTTGATGCAACATCATCCTCAGCTTGTCCAACTACTGGAACTATATCTTAAATATTAACTTGGGAAGTATTCCTGCTAAGATCAGAAGCATCATCCAAGACTATATTCACAGATTCCTGAATAGTTTTCAACCTTAAATTATAAACCCGATAAGCTCTACTATTCGTCGAATACCCTAAAAATATGCATTTATCACTTTTCGAATCAAATTTTATCAAATACTCACGGTCATTTAACATATAGCAAGTACTACCAAACACATGAAAATATTTAACAGTAGCCTTAGTACGCTTCATATCACAAAACTCTTTAAAAAATTGATTTTCAAACTTTCTGCCATGATCAGTTCTTATACGAAAAATTGGGGCACAAAACTTATTTTTGACCATAGCACAAAAGGTTTTGAAAAAATCAAAAGTTTCAGATTTTTCTTTGAGAAAAAATATCCATGAAAACCTTGAACAATCATCAACTAGCAGCACATAAGCATATTTTCTACCACCTAAACTGTCTACCTCCATAGGACCCATAAGATCCATATGTATAAGCTGAAAACAGTGAGCAGTTTTAAAATGTTGAACAGTATGTTGATCAACATTATGACTAGCATGCGTTTGCTTGCCTCTCATACACTGTTCACAGACAATCTTACCAAACTCCTTTAGACTTGAAATTCCTCTTATGGCATCATGCCGAATCAATTGTTCTAAGGTTCTATGGTTGACATGACCCAATTTATTGTGCCATAGAACAATTTCATCTTCGGCCTTGGAGAGTTGACAAACCTCTTTGCTCTCGTTTTTATTACCAACTTGGTAACAATTATCACTTGATCTTTTTCCTTTATTCATTTTCGAAAAGGTATCTTCAGCTTTGTTGACTTGCTTTTGCAGGCTATCTAGTTCCATGTCCTTCCGAGTCAGAAGAACTTCCATTTTGCTCAGACCAGCCCGCAAGTCATTGATAACCTTTTCAGTATTTTCCTTTTCCTCGATTAGACATTGAATGGTTTCCTTCAACTTTTTATTCTCCTCGTCAAGCTTTTCAAATTTCTTTCCTGTATCATCAAAAATCAAAGACCCATCAAAACAATTCGAATCATCATAATCGAAATAGATATATTGTTCAGATGTTGAATCCAATGTTGAATCAACATCTGGTACCGCGGTAAATCCGATATGATGTTGTTCTTCTTCAAACTCAGAAAAGAGTGCATTCAGTACATTCGTCCATTGTGCGACCTAATTTGTATCCTGTTCTGGCACATCATCTTCATCATCAAAAAGACTTACCCAATATTCTTTTCCATACCTACGAAGAGTATTTGCACATTCATTTGCATAATGTCCCCAGCCTTTGCACGCATGACACTGAACAGAGTCCAAATCACGCTTCCTCTTCTCGTAGGAATAGTTAGATCTGTCTAATACAGGAAATTTACCAAAATAATTTGAGCTTAAAACATCCATATCGAAAGAATTGAAACGCTTAGTGTATCAAGCGGAGGCTCTGATACCACATTGAAGTGGGCCGTCGGTGTGGTATGATATGAATGCAAAACTAAGTTATCAGAAAAACTAAAATGTTGATCCTAATGTTGAGAGAACATTCGGGATCAGAACGTTTTTGCAGAGAGGAAAAATAAACTTAGTTATAAAAAGATGCAAGCACACGTTGGACACAGAGTTTCAAAATATGCAGCAAGTTATAAAACTTGCTGCGAGCCTTCAGGGCAAAATTCCACTACGAGAATGGATTACAAAAAAGCAACTATCAAAGATAGTAAAAGCAGCCTAGAAAAGAGTATATCTACTCTACCAATCTTCACACAAAAACTCACGTATAGATCCTAAGTCCTATACAAAAGTGTAAAGATAAAAACTAGGCACAAAGAGATCGAAACAGATAGATGATGGAAAGCTTCCTTTTCTTCTAGCTCCTTGCACGCGCGTGTCTGTCTATCTATCTTTCTTCATATGTCACGATCCTAAAGCTTGAATGGAGTCTTCTGTATATATAGACGTGACTCCCCCTATTTTACAGGTCCAATTTGGTTTGTTCCACCTTATACTCCTTCTTCTCTATTTTTAGTAAATGCACCTCCTATTTTTAGCAACTGCTTGACTCAATCTCCCATGATCTTCATATCTTCTTGGCTGATCTCCATATCTTCTATTTTTAGCAACTGCTTGACTCAATCTCCCATGATCTTCATATCTTCTATTTTTGGTAGATGCTTGACTCATTCTCCCATGATATTCATATCTTCTATTTTTAGTAAATGCAATCCACTTTCCTTGAACAATTCCAGCTCGAAAATAACTTCCTGCACATACTAAAATAAAGCCACAATAATAGGGTAAACGGTTTTTGGGTATGAAAGACAAAATCATGGATGGCCCACGTCTGAGTCAATGTTGACTCACGTGTCAGCCAACATTTTGACTCAGGTGTCAATCAACATTTTGACTCAGGTGTCAATCAACATTAACATAGTTCACGGAAAATCTATGTAGTAGTTGGGTAAGATTTATGAATAGGTTGTATCGTTATAAAATATCCAGCTCAAACTTCACGTAACATTGCATTTGAACGATGTCAATTTAATATCAATTATAACTTTATTTGTAATTCTTAATCATAATTGATTTGATTGAAAACGTTGCGTCTGCAAGCACATCTGCAAGCAAAAACAGAAAATCACTTCGAAGTCTCAAACACATCTGCAAGCAAAAACAGAAAATCAAATCTGCAAGCAAACACAAAAGTCAGTCACGCAATAAAAACCAGAGAATCTAAAAAGTTAGACTCTCAAGCGAGTCGCCTGAAGCTTCCTCTTCTATTTCTTGTTGTTGTTCAGCTCCCCCTGCAGAAGTTCCCTCCTCAGCAAATCCCTGATATGCACCACTATCTCCCCCTTTTTGGGAAGAAAGTAAACCCGAAGAACCTCCCTCTGAGAAATCAGAAAGGCTATGGTGTCGTCCAGACACTTAATTACTTTCTCCAAGTTCGATGTTGAGGCAAATGAGGAACCAACATTCTGCGACTCATAATTAGGTGAGTGCGCCATAAAAATTAAGATAACTGGTAAACGCTAGGTTAAATTGAAAGAGGAAAAACAAAGAAAGCTTTGAAGATTTGCAGAGATAAACGCAGATATTATAGGATAGATTTATGCAATGGAGAGATATCCGGCCAAGACTGAGTCAATAAATAGACCAAAACAGAAAAGGAAAATTTTCCAACGGTAAAATCATTAATGAACGTGCAGTAACTGTCAAAAAAATTTCTTTTTCAAATACCTAAAAAATAGTGATTTTAACGGTAAAAAGTGCAGTAATAGGTATGCAATAACTGTCAAAAAATCGTGCAATTGTGGAGTAAAAATCATTCACATAAGGAGATAACATAAATCAGGTCGAGAACAAATGATACTAACCGTTTAGGCACTTTGATGAACGCACGAACCAAGTAGATAACTGTTCTTCTGTTAACTCTAAATGATAGATATGCTAACTAGACTTGACTGACTACATATATATATATATATATATATATATATACTCTAAGAGACACAGACATAAACATAAAATATAGCATGATCAAACAGGTTAATCACAAATGTTGTCCAATATTTGACCCAACATCCTCAAAGATTTTTTCCCTCATTTTCTGTTCGAACACCCTAGAACTCATTTTTCATTCATTTTCTGCTCTTTCTCACATTTATTCAAGGTGCACTGCTCTTTCTTGATTGCTTTTCCATCAAGGTTCAAGATTTTTTTTTTCATTTTTTTTCTTTTTTTTCCAGAGAATACATCCTCACCGCGAATGTCGTGTACCTTTGAAAGTTTTTCAGCTTTTCTTGAACCTGTATCTTGAAAAAGGTCATGAGCAATCGTGTGCTAAAGAATAAAGTCATTTCAGAAAATGGTCCAGGTGAGTCAAATTTTTTAGGAAATCATCATAGAACATGTCGGAGTAAATATCAAACGAGTAACAGCCATATTTGACATATGCTAATCACGTGTTGATCCAGATGCTGGACTAACATTACTGACTCTGACATAGACCTATGGACTTTTTAAGGTTCGAAAACCTCTCAGAGTCCAATGCTTTAGTGAAAATGTCTGCTAACTAATTCTTAGTATCTATATGCTCGATTCTCACTAACTCTTTGTCGACCATATCTCTCAGAAAATGATGCCTTATATCTATGCGCTTAGTACTAGAAAATGAGACACAATTCTGTTTTTTACTGTACCAAGACACTAGATATTTACCTAGGAAGAAACAGCCACCACTTGTGCTCTTGCGTTCATCTTCATCACATGCCCAATCAGCATCACTGAATCCAAATAGATTAGTGTTAGTATCCTTTGAAAACCATAATTCGAGACTACATGAACCACTAATATACTTCAAAACTCTTTTGACATCATTTAAATGTGAAACCTTTGGCTCAGCCTGATATCTCGCACAAACACAAATATTATACATAATGTCTGGTCTACTAGCAGAAAGATATAATAAGCTACAAATCATGGAACATGTTGGGTCAACACTTTCACCAAAATTATCTTTACTTACCTTCTGAGATGATCCCATATGAGTTTTCATTACCTTGGCATTTTCTAACCCAATTTCCGAATAATATTCTTAGCATATTTCTCCTGGGACATAAAAATACCATCTTTACTTTGCTTCACCATTGATCTGTAGTCTTTCCGTGGTTTGTTCCTTGTTCTTCGCCCTTCATCCAATCTTTCAATGATCTGATCAGAAGGATGATCTGTAGTCTTTCCGTGGTTTGTTCCGAGCTTTGGCGGTTGGAAGCGTGTCCATGAAGTACCTGACAAAGACCGGGAACCACCGTAGATATGGTAGAACCTTTTTGGTTGAGGGGAGGTCTCGTCTTCGCAGCTGGTCCAGCAGGTCCGACCATATGAGTTGAACGACATCGTATCTTTTGTTGAAGACGATGCCGTGGAAGACGAGGAGGATGTTGCGGTTGCATCTATCTGGACCGATGTGCTTTGGTGAGAGGCATTTATTGACTATAAGAAAGAGGGTCCGCCAAGGTTGGGGAATGTCCTTGGCGGTGAAGTCTGTAAGGTGTATGGTATTGTGGACATTTGGTTTGTAGCCCATGAAGAGGAAATCTCGTTTGAGGTCCTCTTCACTGGGGTGAGGGTCGAAGTTTAGGGTGAAGGGTAGGTTGAAGAGGGAGCGTATGAGTGTTTGAGTGAGAGCTACTGGTGTTCGGTCTATTTGGGCAGTGAGGGTGGATGGATTTGGTCTTGGTGTAGGATTGGTAAGAGTGTCCAAGAATTGTTGAACATACACTTCTGGGACGGACTCAGTTATTGTGAGGGCGGTGTTTAGGGGGTGGTTGCGTAGGATTTGTAAAATTATGGGCTCGGGGCAATTTGTCGTCTCGAAGTCTAATTCTAGGTTGTTCGCGAAATGTGGGGCCCAGTTTGCTTGTGGGAAGATCTCATCAATTGTACGCACCATATTTATTCTGAAATAGATAAGAAAAGATGTTAGCACATAGAACATATAATTAACTTAATATGGCCCGATTGCGTCTCAGAGTTCAGAAAAAAATAAGTTTAAGCAGAGACTGTGAGATTTGGACTTTAGACAAAAAATTTCGTACTTAGTAATATTTTGGACTTAGTGAAAATTTTCGAATGGACTTAAAAGGCGATTTTTGGACTTAGAAAAAAAACTGACTTAGCAAATTTGCGATTGAGTGTTAAATTCGGGAAAATCAGCGGCGATTTCGTTTTAAAAATTCGGGCAAGTCAATTTTCGCCTAAGTATAATTCGGGCAAGTTTGAAAGTCGGGTAAGCATTTGATTTTCGGTCAATAAGTCAAACAATCAACATTTCAATGAAAAATCGTCTCCGATTCTAAGTGAAAATTCTTGTAATGAAAATCGGGTATAATTCGGGCGAAAGGAAGTGTTTGCAACAGTGAAATTTTCGCCGAAAGTTTTAAAGTAAAAATCGGGTATTTGTAAAATTCGGGTAGAGTCAGATATCGTCTATAGTGAAAATTCGCCGACTTAAAATTCGGGTAAATGAGTTTCGGCGATCACACTATTTCAACAGTGGATTTTCGGGTAGAAATTCAAATTTCTCCCGAAAATCGTCCGAATGATGAAGTTCTTTTCAGCGAAAATCTGCAGAAACACCGAAAATCATGATAAGAATAGCAGAAATGAGTTCGTTCTTACCAAATAGGAGTGGGTAAATGCAGGAATTTTGAAAGAAACTGATTTGGGATGGAGAAACGAGAGTTATGATTTTGAAATCGGGGAGGTTTTCGTGTCGTACTTTGCAAGATTCGGGGGTTTTGGAGAGTAAAAACTGAAATTCGGGCGCTCTGGCATATTTAATACTTTCACTGTGTATTTTCGGTGTTTGAAAATTCGGGCACAGATGAGGAAATTTCGCCGTGTCAAAATTCGGACAAAAATTACTGTGTAAGTTAAGCCCGAAAAGTTAAACATGGCCCGAAAAGTATTTTTTTTTTTTGACCCGAAAATCAGTATTTTCAAAGTTTCAAAATGCTTAATGATATGCGAATTTTTGTACTGAAAATTTTTGAAAATTTCAAACTCCCCCTCAATTTAAGCCTATCTGTCAAACACTCCCCCTGAATAAAGTAAAGAAACTCCCCATCAATTTATGCATACTACAAAAACATAAAAGAGTTAATGAAAATCATGGATGACATCTATGTACACTATATAAGGTTCTTGGAGGCACAATCGATTATGGATCCCGATTCAACTTGCCCAACTTAGACACGAGGAATTGGAATCGTTTCTCATCCAATGCTTTCGTGAATAGGTCAGTAAGTTGAAGTTCGGCGTTTACGAAATGCATTTCGATTGTGCCATGCTCCACATGTTCCTTAATAAAGTGATACCCAATGTCTATATGTTTTGTGCGTGAATGATGTACGGGATTGCAAGTTATAGCTATTGCACTCTTAGAGTCGCTAAAAATGGGAATGTTATTAAGTAAAATGCCAAAATCTCGTAACTAGGTTCTCATCCACAAAATTTGCGAACAACAACTCGCAGCGGCGACATATTATGCCTCCGCCGTAGAAGTTGATACGCAGTTTTGCTTTCGAGATGACCAGCTTACGAGTTTACCCCTAGAAATTGAGCGGTTCCGGAGGTGCTTTTTCTGTCCAGCTTGCATCCCGCATAATCTGCATCCGTGTAGCCAACAAGACGGAAGTCTGAGTCCTTGGGGTACCATAGGCCGAGGTTTGGGGTTCCTTTGAGGTACATGAAGATCCTCTTTACTGCTAGCATGTGGGATTCCTTTGGATCAGCTTGAAAGCGGGCACACGAACATGTCGCGAACATAATATTTGGGCGACTGGACGTGAGGTAGAGTAATGATCCTATCATGCCTCGATACGTGGTTTGGTTGACGGGTTTCCCTGAGGTATCTGCATCTAGTTTGCATGAAGGAGACATAGGAGTACTGGCAGTGTTGGAGTTGTCCAAGTTGTACTTCTTGAGGATGTCATGAACGTACTTGGACTGGTTGATGAAGATTCCATCATGGAGATGTTTGACTTGAAGGCCTAAGAAGAAACTTAGCTCTCCCATCAAACTCATTTCGAACTTTTGCTTCATCAAATCTCCAAAGTTTCTGCAGAGTCTTGCATCCGTCGAGCCAAAGATAATGTCGTCGACATATATCTGTACTAGCATAATATCTAATCCGCTTCTTTTGGTGAAGAGAGTCTTGTCGATTTTCCCTTTCGTGAAACCGGAGGAAATGAGGAAATCAGAGAGGACCTCATACCAAGCTCGAGGTGCTTGTTTGAGGCCATACAGAGCTTTGTCCAACCGGTACACGTAGTCGGGGTTGTCTCTGCCCACAAAACCTTCAGGCTGAGAAACGAAAACTTCTTCCTTCAATATTCCATTGAGGAAGGCTGTTTTGACGTCCATTTGATATACGGTGAAATTTTTGTGCGCGGCAAAGGCTAGGAAGATCCTGATGGCTTCAATTCTGGCTACAGGTGCGTAGGTCTCGTCGTAGTCGATTCCTTCCTGTTGATTGTATCCTTTTGCCACTAGTATTGCCTTATTTCTGATCACGACCCCTTGTTCATCCTTCTTATTTTTGAAGACCCACTTAGTACCAATAATGGTTTTCCCTTGCGGTCTAGGTACTAGTTTCCAGACATTCAACCTTTCAAATTGGTTGATTTCTTCCTTCATGGCCATAATCCAATCTGGGTCGGTAAGAGCGTCAGCTACTTTGGTTGGCTCTTTTTGACTTAGGAAGCACGAGTAGAGACTTTCATTGATCGTTGAAGCCCGAGTTGTGACACCACTTGAGGGATCCCCAATAATTTGTGAATTCGGATGAGCCCGGGTCCATTTTCTTGTGTGCGTTTGTGAAGATTCATCACCCGTAGGATCTTCTGAATCCGCTGTGATTTGTAGTTCCGTGGGCTCATTAGGTTGGGATCCTATCTCTTCTGAAGATGCTCCAGCTTGAAAGTCAATAGATGGAAAGGTGTCGGCTCTGAGCTAGCAATGATGTCTGTGTCAGTTGTCGGTTCAGTATCGTCTCCGATGTGAAGATTTTCCATTGTTGGAGGTGAGCTATAATTGCATGGGGTTTCAGAAGGAGCAGTAGGTGTGGGTAGCGGAGGTCTTGGGCACAAGTGCTCAAACAGCAGATCAAGATCCTCGTCGCTAGAGGTATGGATCATTACAGACGGGCCCACTGAAGAGGTGCTGGGTTGATCTTTAGTAAACTCTCGTAGAAGTCCGGGTTCTGGACTAATTGGTACAGAAGCCACTTGATCTACTTCGTCAAACGTGACGTTGATGCTTTCCATGATAGTCCTTCTCTCTTTTAGGTATACTCGATAGGACTTAGAGTTTGTCGAGTATCCTACAAGTACGCCCTCGAATGCCTTCAGGTCAAGTTTGCCCCTATTTTCTCATTCGTTGGCAACATAGCACTTGCATCCGAAGACTCTGAGGAATGAGACTGTTGGTCCCTAATCCAAGTTAGAGCTCTCAAACTCAATGGAATAGTGCACACCTTCGAGTGTGTGTTTGTGCGTGTTTTATGTGAAGGTGGCGGTTGTTTTGTGTAGAGAGAGAGAGTTCACACTTTTCTAGGTTTAGCTCAAAATAGACTTCTTTTCTCAAATGGGAAGTATTACATTAAAATAAGCCCTAGCCCACTATTTATACCAAACATACTTTGGTATAATTACAAGAGTGCCCCCAACTAGCAAACTCATTAAGCTAATAACCCAATAAGAAATACATCAATACAAATTATATGATGAACACTAGAAAATGATCCTAACAGAGACGTCTGGCACTCTGCGGTTTATCATCTCGTATGGAGTTCGGTTGAATCTCTTGTGAAGCGATGCACGATTCTGAGTGAAGCATGCTGTGTTTAGTGCTTCAGCCCACAAGAAGTGCGGTAGTTCAGAGTGGATTAGGAGAGTTCTTGTTGCCTCAACCAGGGTCCTGTTTTTGCGCTCGACAACACCATTTTGTTGGGGTGTCTTCGCTGCTGAGAACTGTTGGGTGATACCTAGCGATGCATAAAAATCGCTGAGTTTCCTGTTCTTAAATTCAGTCTCATTGTCAGTTCTGATTATCTGGATGTTTAGCTGGTAGAGGTTCTGGACTGTCTTTACAAATTCGATAATAAGATCTGTTGTTTCGTCTTTCGTTCGGAGAAACTTGGTCCAAGTGAAGCGCGAGAAGTCGTCCACTATCACCAATACATATCTTCGTCCATTTATAGTCTGAGTGCGCATTGGTCCGCACAAGTCCATATGAATAAGCTCAAGAGGTCTTGTGGTCGAAGCTGTGTGTTTGGTGTGATGGGATGCTTTCCTCATTTTTCCCATTTCGCACGCCGAGCAAAGATGCTCTTTGAGATATCTGAATGAGGGAAGTCCTTTGACCAAGTTGTCTGACGGAGCTTGTTCAGATCCTTGAAGTTGAGGTGTGGGAGCCGCTGATGCCAAAGATCATTCTGATGCAGAGATGCGCGAGAGATGAGGCAGGTTGGTCATATTGTCTTCAGGTCGATGGAGTAGAGATTTGTCTTTCTGTGACCAGTGAGCAGCTTTGACCCTTTATCATCGATGACGCTGCACTTGTTGGATTCGAAGAGAATTTGAAATCCTTTGTCACAGAAACGTCCAATGCTGAATAGGTTGTAGCTTAGCCCCTCGACATACGATACTCCCTTGATGGTGAGTCTGTCATGGATAAGATTGTATGTTCCTAGCATAGGTGCAGAGTCGTCGTTTCCGAAGTAGACCTTTCCGAGATAGCCCTCGGTGAAGTTGCTCAATAGTTCTTTATTTCCAGTCATGTGTGAGGAGCAACCTGAGTCTAAGTACCACACATGACGGACCTGCAAGATAAATTAGGTTAGCTTACGAACTCGTTTGAGGACGGGTTCAGTATTCACGGCAGGAAATGGATCCAATAGTATTGATGTTATATTAAGTATCAAGTCTGTTTGATTGATGATTGACTTAGGAACCAAGACTTGATTATTGCCTATTTGGTGCAGTAAACACTTAGGAATCCATAGTTGCTTGCGTTTGTGCTCTTTATTCTGTTTGTTTTTGTTCTCATTTTCGGGTGTGGCGTATCTCTTCCTTTTTGTTTTACGCGATGGCCTATGTCGCGTGGGTGATACGGGATTGGAGAGGGAGGAAGTGATAGTATGCGCCTTTTTGCGAGATTGATTGTAATGAGAACGTGGAAATGCATCAAAATAGTTCGGACAATTCCTAGGAGTTTTGGTGGAAAATAGAGAATTACAGTCTGCGATATTACAAGACAATCGCTTAGGAAAGTTAAAGTAGTTAGACACTGGAGAGACAGGCTTTGAAGGTAGCTTCTTCTTCTGAACCCAGAGATTTGTCTTCTTCACTCGTTCCGGAGCAACCTTCCTCGTCTTTCTGTCTCTCAAATTTTTGCCTGTTGCCTTAAGCTTAACAGAGTCAGTACAAGTGATTAAGTGAGACGGAGGAGACTTGATTTCTGTACCCTTATCTACATACGTAGAAGTTTTGGGGACAGAATTAGAACTGGAAGGTTTGTGAACATCAGGAAAGTTTTCAAGAGTGTAAATTTTACTTAAGAGAATGGTTCTTTCTTCCGAAAAGGCTTTCCTTTCAAATTCCAGAGAAGCAGTTAGATCGCCTATTTTGCGAATTATTTCTGGAATGTAGATGGATGAATAAATGGGTTTGGCCTGTTCGGAAGTGCTTTCCTGATTTTCGGGACCGAAAGGTGAGACAAAGTCTATAGTCAGCGGAATGATTCTAGTTTTATAGCTATCGTTCAGCTATGCATACTTAAATGCAATTTGGGCCCATTCTTTGTTTCTTCTTTTCTTATCTTCCGTCTCATTCGCTTCTGATGACTCGATGAAAGGCATAAGTGTTTCCAGAGTTAGATCTAGATGTCTGATGTCATATAGGAAATATACCGCATCTTTCGAAGGGTTATGTTTACTTCGGAATCCTATACCTTCACGAGGGTCGTAGAATTCTACATCCTTCGGTTGGTTGAGAAAGATGGTTTGATCGGTCTGACCTCTTTTGGTGAGGATGTCTTCCAATTCTTTGATCTTTTTATAGAGTCTAACTCTTTCTTTGGTGATCAAGTCATATTGAGAAGAGATGTTTACGCGTTCTTCTTCACTTTCTTTCAAACTTTTACTAACATTGCTAATCTGTTTTTCGCTATCTTCCACCTTATTTGTTAAGATTTTAGCTATGGACTCTGCATTGGCAAATGACTCCCTAAGGATAGCTATATCTTCATGTTGTGTGTTTAGTAAGGAATAATTATTGTCGAATTTTCGTTTTAGTTCTATGTAATCCCTACATTGCATGGAGAGTTTGCATGCCCTATGGTTCAATTCAGTGAAATCATTTGGGGATGGAGTGTATACCTCCGAGTCAGGGTCGGGGAGATCAGAGCCATTGGAGTTGGGGCCAACTGCTTCATCCTCCGATTCACCGTCCTTGATCTTGACCATGAAAGCTTTCTCATCTGTCTCCTCGTCTGAAGTGTCCTCAACCCATTCCTCTTCTTCAGCAACCAGCACAATCCCCGCATCTTTCTTTTGAGAGAATTGAAGCTTTCTCTTGTAGTACTCAGAGTCCTTTGTTTTAGGTCTGTAACAGTCCTTAGCAAAGTGACCTAGCTTCGCACAGTTGGAGCATTTCTTTGGGGCTTCAGCTTCCTTGGTCTCATGTTCCTCGGGAGCGATGGCTTTTTGTTTCATGCTGGATGTTCGTTGTCGATTGTAGGTTGATGATGATTTCTTGGGAAATTTCTTGTTCATCATCTTCGACAGCATAGCCATTTGCTTCTTGAGGTCGTTGAGTTCTTCGTCAGAGCCAGAGTCAGAGTCAGCGCTGTCTGAGGAGTCGGATAAGACGACTTGTTTTCCCTTAGATGCTTTCGAGCTTCTGTTGGTGGATTTGTTGGTCACGAGAGCAACAGGTTCCACCTCAGTTTTTGTCTTTCCTTCGTTTTTGATTTCCTTCGCGTATTCGATGTATTGAGAGAGATTGTCGTGAAGGGAATGTATGTCCATGGCATCCAGATCTTTGTTCTGTTGTTTGATCAGAACAGTAATTCTGCCCCACTCGGGTTGAAGTGTGGAGAGAAGTTTGATGTTTTGTTCGAAGTTCGATCATTGGATGTTGATCTTCCTCATCTCATTGATGATGGTGAGGAAACGAAGGTAAGTGCCTCGAAGTTCTTCCCCTTCTTTGGCTCTGAAGGAGTCATAGGCTGTGAGAGTGCTCGATCTCTTGGACAAGTTGCTGACTTCCGTCCCAACCATCATCTTTGAGACTTCGTCCCAAATCTCTTTGGCAGTGGGCATGCTGTCCACTTGGATGTATACATCATTTGGAAGGGATTTGAGGAGATAGTTTCTGGCGAGTTTGTCAGCTCTAGCTCGTACTTTTTCAGCGTCGGTGTAGCGACTGGGATGCTTAAGGGTTCTTCTCTCCAAGATTGGAGGGTCTGCATTGGGCTGAGCTTCAACAATGGTCCAGAATTGGGCTGGTCCGTCGTAGATCGAAGAGAGCATATCATCGGCGAGGTCGCCATCTTTGATTTCAATGAAATTGATGAAACGGTTTTTCCAGATATCATATTCGCCCCATCTTAGCACTGGGGGACGAATGTCAGATCCTATCGCGTAGGCGTCCATGTTGTTGTTTGGTAATGATCGTAACGTGTAGGTGATCTGCGAGATGAATAGTTAGTTTCGAACAATTGTATTTGAGAGTTTAGAAAAGTTTGTGTAAGAAGTATTTGACCAAACAAGATTGGAGTTTTCCAAGCTTTTGAATCGTGATGTTAAAAGATTTAGACTTAGAAACTACTTTGGGAATTGTAAATTGACTTTTAATTGAATAGGTCAAATACCGAGAGTAGTGAAATTTTAGTATTAACTTTTAGGTCAACAGTTTAGTTGGGAATTCGTGTAATACTACTGAAAATCGAATGAGTATGGAATTCGGGTATTTTATGGCAATTGCGTCTATCTACCCGAGAATTGTAAAATTCTCGGGCAGATACCAAGTAAAGCAGAGTTCGGGCAGGATAAAGTTCGGGCAGGGATGAAGAGAAAATTCGTGCAAAATAGTCCGAATTTCAAGAATCGGGTAGTCCTTGATCGAAATTTGAGAATTGAAAGTCTTGGCCGAAATTTAAAAAATCGGGTATACTTTGACCGAAAGTAGAACTTTGACCGAAATTTGAAAATCGGGTGAACTTTGACCGAAATCTGAAAATCGGGTGAACTTTGACCGAAAGTTAATTTTTGATCGAAAGTGCAAATTCGCCGAGAATTTTCAAATTCGGATGGATTTTAAAGTTTAGTTGCCCGAAAATGACTATTTTCGACTAACTTTTCGGCTCGTTGAAGATATTTCGGGAAGATGAGCCGAATTTCTGGGCACTGTTACATTCATCTACCCGAAAAATACCTCTGTACCAGAAAATACGAGTTTCATACACGATTTTGACTCAAATCTTACTCAAAATTGGCTGAAATCGATTTAAAAGACTAGAGAATCACTCAAGAACAATTTATCAAGTTCCTAAGGGCACAAAAACAGCAAAAAGAGCTCAAAATCACCCGAAAAGGACAAAAAAATCGAAAATGGTTTTCATGCAAATACTCTTTCAAATCACGTCGGAATCGAACGAAACTGGATTCAAATCATGTGATCGATCCACGTTAGGCTCTGATACCACGTGTTGGTCCGTTTGTTACCAAACAAGGATCAAAAGAATGGATTAAACCTAAAACTCGAGCTACACCTTTAGTGTGTGTGAAAGTGTGTGTTTCTTACTTTTGAAAGTACAAGGTGGCTAACTTTGAATTTCTTTTGATAAAAACCCTAGAAGGCCAAATGGAGCCTTATATACCACATTTGTTGGTATATTAAGGCTCTTACCAAAACTATTACAAAATCCCAAACTAGTCCCAAAACCACTAATTACAAAATAGACCCAAGACTTATAAATATCAAAGGACACTAGAAAAGATTCCTTACATCCTCGATTAGAAATTGAATGGTTTCCTTCAACTTTTTATTCTCCTCGTCAAGCTTTTCAAATTTCTTTCCTGTATCTTCAAAACTCAAAGACCCATCAAAACAATTCAAATCATCATAATCGAAATAGATATATTGTTCAGATGTTGAATCCAATGTTGAATCAACATCTGGTACCGCGGTAAATCCGATATGATGTTGTTCTTCTTCAAACTCAGAAAAGAGTGGATTCAGTACATTCGTCCATTGTGCGACCTAATTTGTATCATGTTCTGGCACATCATCTTCATCATCAGAAAAACTTACCCAATATTCTTTTCCATACCTACGAAGAGTATTTGCACATTCATTTGCATAATGTCCCCAGCCTTTGCACGCATGACACTGAACAGAGTCCAAATCACGCTTCCTCTTCTCGTAGGAATAGATAGATCTGTCTAATACAGGAAATTTACCAAAATAATTTGAGCTTAAAACATCCATATCAAAAGAATTGAAACGCTCAGTGTATCAAGCGGAGCCTCTGATACCACATTGAAGTGGGTCGTCGGTGTGGTATGATATGGATGCAAAACTAAGTTATCAGAAAAATTAAAATGTTGATCCTAATGTTGAGAGAACATTCGGGATCAGAACGTTTTTGCACAGCGGAAAAATAAACTTAGTTATAAAAAGATGCAAGCACACGTTGGACACAGAGTTTCAAAATATGCAGCAAGTTATAAAACTTGCTGCGAGCCTTCAGGGCAAAATTCCACTACGATAATGGATTACAAAAAAGCAACTATCAAAGATCGTAAAAGCAGCCTAGAAAAGAGTATATCTACTCTATCAATCTTCACACAAAAACTCACGTATAGATCCTAAGTCCTATACAAAAGTGTAAAGATAAAAACTAGGCACAAAGAGATCGAAATAGATAGATGATGGAAAGCTTCCCTTTCTTCTAGCTCCTTGCACGCGCGTGTCTGTCTATCTGTCTTTCTTCATATGTCACGATCCTAAAGCTTGAATGGAGTCTTCTGTATATATAGACGTGACTCCCCCTATTTTACAGGTCCAATTTGGTTTGTTCCACATTATACTTCTTCTTCTCTATTTTTAGTAAATGCACCTCCTATTTTTAGCAACTGCTTTGTTGGTAGCTTTTCTATCCTAACAAACTAACTTAGGGACGATTTAAACCACGTTTGATGGGAAGAATTAGTGTACGTGGGGTGTGTGTGTTCTTGAGAGTGTTGGGAGGCTCTCTCTCTCTCTCTAGACTATTTTCACACACTCTAGACTATTTTCACACAAAACACACTTTATTATGTGTTAGGGTTTTAGTATTTATACCGCAAGTTAGTATATAATACTTGGGCCTCCTAACAAAGCCCAATTACACTAAGCCTCTTATAAAGAGAATCTTTATAAATACACAACAAAGATAATTATAATTAATTGAACACAATAAAATATTCCTAACAATCTCCCCATTTGTGTTCAATCTTCAATTCGGCATGGATTATCTTTGTGGGGCTTAGTGCATTTGCATGAGTCCTAAAGGAATTTCCTCCTTGTCTTGTCTTTTGACTTCTACTTTTGGAGATCTTCAAGCTCACCGTGTCTTGATCTTCGCTTCTCGGCACTAGATCTTCTTAATCTTCTTTTGAAGCTCGATTCGTAAATGTCGGAAGGTGTTTGAAGTTGCTTGCCGGATCTTGAAGAATTTTCTTCTTTTTGTGTTTGATCTCTCCTTTCGATAATGACGCAACTTCTCCTACTTTTTGGTCAACCTTGTGTTGGTATTGGGAAGTTCTCTTTGAAGTTTGGAGAGACATACACGAGGCGGCAACTTCAGTCTTTCAAAGTCGGCGGTGCTTGCTTGATTTGACGACACTTGATGATTTGGCATGTTGATCACGCCGTCGGGACAAGGAAATGGAATTGGTAGGCTTGTAGGAGCTCAGGTTTGGTAATTACCCGAGGAGCCACAAAGGCAATCCGTCGTATAAGAAACCGGGGTCACAAAGACGTCCCGTTAAAATCTTGAGTCCTAACACTCTCCCCCTACAAGGGCTATCTCCTCTTCTCTTGACTTGACGCTATATTCTGTAGACCGAATGTAGATAGTGATCCACGCCCTGATATTGAATTTGATGATGTCGCGGATCTTGGACTTTGTTCGCATCTTGTCCTGGTCTTTCTTCGTAGTTTGAATTCGTCAAGTCTCCTTTAATCTTCTTCTTCTCGGCGCCGGATTCGTCTTCTTCGAAGGAAGTTGTCTGGTTCGGCCTCGAGGAAGCTTGTCTGGCTCCGGAAGAAGATACACGTGGGGTGTTGTAAAATGTGTCGAGGCTCCTTTGGAATGTTCCATTCAAGTGCAGGAGAGCCCGGCTTCAGAGTGGTACGCTCGGCGGAAATTGGTGGGTGGTCCGACCTGTTTGTTTATGTGGGTCCCCTTCTCCCCCTCATGGCGATTCGAGTTAACGAGATCGACATGCTTGTATAGGAAGATTAGAAGGACACAAACGACAGGTCGGTGATGGTAATAACCAGACGGAGCCACTAAGGCAATCCGTCTACACGACTTCAGAGATAAACTCTGAGACGTGGCCTGTAAGGACAGGGCTTAAAGAACCGGGGCCACATAGGCGTCCCGTTTACATCGTTCTAGAGACTAGCTCGAGACGATGGCCTGATTCCGTTGTTGTATTGATGTTGCAACGGCGGGACTTCCTTCCAATCATGGAATCACATCTACAGGAGATGTGTCTATGGAAGTTCTAGCTTGATCACAAAGATCAGGTGTTAGAAAAGTGTATGTGTCCTAGAAAATATAAAAATATTTGGGAAGTGAGGACACACTAGACTCGAGTGCTCAAAGAAGTGTGGTGGTGGGGCTGAGTACCACATAATTAAATATCTCCCGCTTCCGAGTGAAGCGGTGATAGTGGGCGTGGTTCCCCGTGATTTCTGAAACACCTGTCTTTTGTGAGACAGACGAGTGAGTAAGGCTCGGTTGTACACGCGCCGTTGGACCTATTGCGGCGACTTCTACCCGGGAGCTAATAAAGTTAGCACCTGTACCTATGGGGGTTGGTCCGAATAATTTGTGAGGAGAGGGAATCATGTAGCGTCGGTCTTTTCAAAAGGTTTTAGTAGACGTGGCTGTTTCTTTGTGATTCGACTGACTCTCGGTGATGTCCCGGGGTTAGATTCAGTTGGGTTTGACTGAATCGTAGGAACGAAGTATCCATGCATCCGGTAGGAAGTAGTGAGTGCTGCTTTGTATGTCAGCAAGCCGGAGCAGGTCGGTTGAAGCGAGCACCGAGATTTGCATTTGTAGCCACCGTCGCCTTTTGAAAAGAGTTGACCGTTGTAGCCTCGAGATTCTTCTTTTGAGGTCCATCTTCGGAAGTCGGGGGTAATCTCCATGAAGCTTGATGAAGAGGAGAGAAGATATTATATTTTTTTTTTTATGCCCTTTTTTTTTATATAAATATTGATGGCCCTTTTATATATATATATATATATATATATTAATCGTTATTAGTAAAACATATTTTATACTATATATTATGTAGATATATATAATATATATTTATGGTATTAGTAATATATATTAGTATATATATAATATAGTATATGCATATTATATATATATATTTTATGTTATTCATCCCCCTCAAAACATGCTTCCAAAAATAAAATTGCTCTCCCTCAAAAGATGCATGATAAGTTTGAAAAATCTGTAATCTCTTTCCCTCAATTCACGTATTTGAAGTTCGCTCCCCCTCAAAAATGTAATTATTGCTCCCTTATAAAGAAATAAGGGTCACTTCTCTTTTAAAATTAAAAGGTAGCTCCCCCTCAAATTAAGCTCATTCAATAGAAAAAATGGTATCTATCATTTCCGTGCGTAATATGCATTTTAAATTTTTAATGTTTAGAAAATGCATATTTAAAATGTACCATTTTGAAAAATAGGTATTTTTCAATTCAGCTCGTATGCATATGCAAATTAAAATTTTGAAAAGTTGATTAACATACACATAATTAGAATGTAGGGTATTTTGAATTTCGGCTCATGTATGCATGCATGCAAAAATTTGAAAGTAAAATTCCTTTTGAAGCATGCATAGCTATTTTGTACCCTATTATTTTCAAAGTAGGTATATTGTCTTTTCAGCTCTATATACATGCCAAAATTTACAATGGAATGCATATATAGAAATTACCTATCTTAAAAATATGTATGAATGTGGTATTATGCAATTCAGTTCAAGAGATAGAATGTACCACATATAGTCGTAGTTGCTCACGTCGTTTCCCTTTATCATGTATGTGGAGCCACTACGTCAAATTGACATACATGAGGGATGCGGTTACTCGCGTCTCTTACCAGTCATGCATGTGGAGCATCCCGAGTACCGTGCATGCTGGAAAGTTGTGGTTGCCCTCGTCTCGTACCGATCATGAGTATGGAGCAACCATCTTCTAATTACTACTCATGACCGGGGGTTTTGTGGTTGCTCTCGTCTCATACCAATCACGCGTGTGGAGCAACCATCTTCTAATTACCACACGTGATTGGGTTCCTGCAAAAACTTTATCGGGACTTTGGTACCCATTTTTGGATGGGTCCTCCCTTATTAGCAGAAAGCAAGTTAAGCATATAAGGTGTCAAATCAGATTTTAGCCCTAAATCATTCATTAACGAACTTTTAGGTACCCGACTATATTTGGGATTACCTATCTTAATCGTTGACTTAGGAACCCATTTAGGAGCAATTTGACACGGAAAGGACGTTTCAGCGCAGGTGAATGAGTGTCTCGGAGAAGATTTAAATATTTTCTCCGAGGCCAGTCGCATGAGATGTTTCTCAGACTTAACATCGACTGGATATTCCAGGTAGGGATAAGAACATAAAGAATTATAAGCATCGTTAGTACATGAGATGTTCTTCCTACTTGGAGGGTTCACACGATTCACATCATAATGACGGGGAATAAGCGTGGAAGTTCGCTTGCTTAAGCTTAGAACTTCTTCTTTGCACGCTTTCCTTTGAAGAGGAATAGGAGAGGGAAAATCTTGAACATGTTCGACCTTAATTTTGAAAGACAATGGCGATTTTCCTTTCTCCCTCCTAATTTTCTGTTCCTTGGAAGTATTAAGCTTAAGGCTTTTACCTATCTTTTCTGTGCCAGTCAAAGTTGACTTAGAATTACTAGTAAAAGCTTTTTAAGTTTTAGAAATAAGGATGCTTTTGGTTTGGATTCCCATATCCTACTTAATAGAAGATATTTCTATGGAAAGATTATTTAGGACAGGTAAGGGCGGGGAATTTTTTAGATTTGAAATCTCCTCTAAAAGTTTTTCCTTTTCAGCTCGAAAACCTACTCTTTCTGATTCTAAGGTTGCGTTCGATTCTGCAATTTTACTAGCAACCTCTGGAATTTCCCAACTAGAGATAGGTTTATTCGAATATAAATTATTTTCCCCGAAAGACACTAAGTTAGAAGAGGCATTTTTATCTGCTTGACTTCTTTTTGCAATAGCGTTCTCTAAAAGTTCAATCTTAGAGTAAAGCATACGCCGTTCCTCTAAGATTATCTCATGTTTTGATGAGACACGACTTCGCTCATCTTCGCAAGAACGTAATCTTTTCGACATATCACAGACATTCTTTTCACTAATCTCTAACTTAGTTTCTAAGCTAATGATCTTTGACTTTGCATTAGCCAAATATTCATTAGCGAAAGCTAGATCTTCCTGTTGCTTAAGCAACACAGAGTAATTATTAGCAAATCTTGCTTCTAATTCCTCAATTTTTCTAGCTTGAGCATCCATAATAATTTTATTTTTTTTAATTTAAAAATTAAAAATTTGGCTTTTGGAAATTCAGTTCCGAAAAGTTTGGTTTTATCAAAAAGTATAGTGAAGTATCGAAGATAGTGAGTGTCGAAAATGTTTGGTATATACCTAAAAATTTTGGAATGATTTCGAAAACTTCGGGAAAATTACCAAAACTTTTTCTATAATATGCCAAATATGACCTAAGTTGATTGTTGGATACGTGATCGTTAACGCGTATAGTGGATTTGCCTTAAAAAATTGACGAAAAAAGTTTTCTATACCGAAAATTTGGGCCCGGAAAATTTATTTTGAAAAATTTTGAAAAAAGTGTAAAATAGACTATGTCCGTTGGACTCGGAAAATTTTTCTCTATCAAATGATGTATAAAAAATTTTCCTCCAAAAGACTTTTTTTTGCTACTTAAAGCCTTTTTGGTTCGAGGGGGGGCCGAAAAATTTTGGGTGATCGAAAACCTCTAAGTGTAATTTTTTTTTGATCGAGAATTGTGAGACTGTTTTCGATTGAGAACAGTGAAATCTCGGGTGAAGACTTTGACCGAAAATTTTAAAGGTATGATTGGAAATTCGGGTACTTAGAATTTTCGGGTAGGTAGAAATTCGGGTAAGTTCCAAAATCGGGCAAGTCCCAAATTCGAGTAAGTCTCAAATTCGGGTATGTCCCAAAATCGGGTAAGTCCCGAATTCGGATATGTCCCTAATATTCGGGTAAGTTCCTAATATCAGAGTTGAAATAATATTCGGGTAAGTCCCAAAATGTCCCTAATATTCGGGTAAGTTCCTAATATTCGGATATGTCCCTAATATTCGGGTAAGTCCCAAAATCGGGTAAGTTCCTAATGGAGAACACACCATAAAGAACTCAAATAAAATAATTGAAAGATGATGTACCTTCACTGTGGCCACTGGCCAATGGGTAATCAACGGAATTGAAACTTGACGATGAACCCATGGGAGGTTTTGTGAAGAACAATAGTATGAATAATGTTAAGTTGTGGAGAGATCAATGTTTTATTATAGCATACTATAGCGCGCTATTTGTTTTCGAAAACGCGTTAAAGTGTATAAAATTTCACGTTTTCCCATAAAAGCTTACGCTAAATGACGCTATATTGCGCTATGTTATGCTAAATTACGCTATATCCGCGCTATTTGAGCAGATGATAGTTTGATGAAAATCAGGAGTATAATGTGCAATTTGCCTTTGGAGTTTCTCATCAAGGACACAATAACCACAACGACAATCACTCACGGCTCACATCAAGCACACATATCATCCATAATCATTCAACTCTCATCAAGCACACACCATCCACAATCATCCATGCATCTGAACCGATTATTTTTAGATAATGATAATGATGATGAGGTACATTCGAGGTCTATTAACATGTATATAAATTTTATTTCATTTATTTTTATCATGATTATTTCGATCATGATTAATCTTAACGAGTATTTTTCTATTATAATAATGATGATGAAGTACCTTCTGACATTGACCTGAAGAAGTTTTGTTTGGCTCATTTGGTTTACGTCTATCAAATATGGTGTAAGTTAGAAAGATTATGCGAGTATTGTATTAGTCTGTTTTGAGTCTATGGTTTGAATAATATGACTTTGAGTTATTTGTAACAATTAATACTGAATGTTATTTTTTAGACTTAATGTTTACTTTCATGATTGAATATCATTTGAAATTGGTTTATTTGCTTGTTTGATTATATATTATAATTTTTTTGGTATTATTCATGACTTTCTTGAAAAGCTTATGCAATACGCAACGCTATTTACGCTACGCAATATCGGAGCTAAAACGCGACACATTGCGCAATGCGATTTTTAAAACATTAAGAGAGATCATAGGATGAAGTAGTGGGTCACTTAGTGGTATTAATTTTGTATTAAAAAGAAATAAAGAATTAGATTATTAAATATTAATTGAACAATTACACTATGATGGTTAAGAACATATTTTAATTTTTTATTTAACGTAAACAATTTAGTTATACTTTATAATTACTAATTGCACTCGCTTTCTTCATTTTTCTGTTATTTTTTATTTTTTATTTTCTGTTAAAATGTGTGCTTATACAAAAAATCAGAAATCACAGCCCAAAAAAGGTCAAGCGTCAGATGACAAGGCTAAGTGAGCGTGTAGTTTGTGTTGGTGCGGCCGGATTTATTACTCGGAGGGGTAGAATACGGCGGCAATGAGTTCTCAGATTGCTTGTGTCGGAGGATGGCAGCGACTTTGTGTCTGTACATTTATTCAATGTGTGCTTATGTTTGTTAATTTTTATTTATGTTACAATGTGTTCATACCAAAAATTGGAAATCACAGCACATCTTATTTAATTAATAAATCAATTGAATTAGCAATAAAGTTAGAATTTGGCATCAAAGAACCTGCTATCTCAATTCATACTCAAAAAATATTTTTCTTCAAAACTAATTTGATGTGAGATTTTAATTTTAAATGGACTGATTTAATATTTTAAACTTCTTTTATTTTATGTGAGCAATTTTTTTTGTCACATGAAAAAGTATCTATTGTTATGAGATTTATTAATTTTATGTGAGGATTTTATCTATCACATTAAATTTTAGCTTTTATGAGGAAATGTATCAATATTATGTGATGAAATTAATTTTTCCTCAAATATTATATATTCACTTGTGAGGAAAAAAGTTTCATCACATTATATGATAGTTATTGTGAGAAAAAATTAATTCATCATATAATCTAATTTTATGTAATGAATTTTAATGTCGTTACACAAAGATTGTCACATGAGACAACAATTTTTTAGTTCAGGAGTATCTTAAAAAAAAGTGTGATATTAAGGATTTCAAAGAAAACAAAATTACAGTAGGTAATGACTACCTAACTAAGAAGAGATGAATGCATATAAGATGATTATTTCCAGAAAATAAAAATAACTTCCAAACTAGTGTATCTACCACAACTCTCATGATTTTATTATAATACTTCGTAATAGAAGGTAATTGTTGCCTTTGCTACATAACCCAAATGTGGAAAAAAAAAAAAAAGAGAGTAAAAATGATTGTAATTCAACATGTATAACTTAACATATAAGAGGAATTCATTGGGTGTATTGAAATATCAAAAACAATCACACATCTACAGTTAAAAAATTATGAGATGTATATAAGTATGTCAGATATTCCTTATATTGTCACATATGTATACGGTTACTTTTAGAGTGAAACCTTGCATAGCTTGCTTTTAGGCTTGAGCAAGAGGAAACTTAAGTCCCTGCAAGGTGATACTGAGCAGTAATACTCTTTTTTATCGAATATTTTGTGTTTATTGGAAGAGAACAAAACTAATAATGTTAACAACTGCAATAAATTAATAGTTGACATAAGAAAAATAAAAGGACTGAAGTCAGAAATAACAATTAAAGGCTGATAACTGTTAGTTAAGCAGCAGTCTGGGGTATTAATTAATGTAAAATAATATTTTTTTTTAGTATAAAAAATAGATAATCTCCCCAACTAAAATATATTTGATGGTCTTCACTAATACACAAATATTTCTTTCAAATAATAATCATAATATTGCATTATTTTTCGTGACGCAATATCCCACAACGACGCTTGAATCTGCAAATGTTTAAGTCTTCATCATTAATTAATCTCTTGGGTCTTTTCACAACATCATGGTGTTCGTTGAATATCACAACTTTAGCGTTTATTTATTTATTTTTTTTGATTTAGCGTTTTCCAAATTTTTAAAATTTTAAATGCAGGACTGATTTTCTTAAGGTAACGAATTTTTATTTTAGTTAATTTTTTTGTTTTCTTTTTAAATTTAATGAAGGCACTGCAATCAGTGTTTTAAATAGCGCAATTTTGCTCAAAAACGCGTTAAGTGCATTGAAAATAGCGTTTGTCTCGAAAAGAATACGCTATATATGACATAACACGCTATTTGCACAATTTAGCACGCGCGCTATTTCCTAAAATACTCACGCTATTCGAAACTGTTGAGCTTTGAACTTCAAATAATAAACTGCTTTCATTGGATTGGAATTCGGAGGCGTATCTAATATCATTTGAAAGTCAAAGGAGTCTAGTTTAACAAAAAATAACGACATTAAAAAATATGAAGTATAGTGAAAGTTATGATCGTTTGACTGCAGACTGATATAATGGATTAAGTGGCGGGAATTTGAAAAGTTCATCAAATTTGTGGTTTCTTTTGCATCAAAATTAGTAGCTCATTTATTATGCGTTGATTTTAATGTTTTTTAGTTCTAAGTCTTGTCAATAAAACACCTCCTTATAACAGGAAAGAGATTGGAAAATATATCACTTTTTAGCTTTAACCTTGTTTCTTAGAGAATTTTATCTTCTAATTGTGCTATGCACTATAGGTGGATTCATAGAGTGAATTTTATCTTTTTTTCAAGATTGAAAACTATTTTTGATTGATTTGTTTGCTTGTGTGTTATATATTATATTTTTCTTTTTTCCATTACAAGTGAATTTTCCGAAAAGCTCAGGCAATACGCTATGCAATATCGGAACTAAAACGTGATATATTGCGCAATACCCATTTTAAAACATTGACGGCATATATTCCTCGTGATAGTGATATAATACATTCTAAATAATTATTTGTTCTTTTGGTGCATGTACTGTAATTTTAATGCTATAGAATGTTTATTTATTTAATTTTTTTTTACGTGAGTTAGACTTAGGACTAAGAAGACAAATGAAAAAACTTGTGGAGGGATTACTGAAAACTTTTAGATAAGCCTCAATATTTTCTCAACTCAGAGAGAAAAAAAAAATAAAGAAAAATCATATGTAATGTCTTGAAATAAAACTAGTCAAAAGATTATTTAAAGTCGGTCAAAAATCAAACATACCCATATACAAAATTGACAATTCGATATTAACAAATGCCAACAGAAAAATCTCAATCTCAATATAATTTATTAGTAATCTCTCTCTCTCTCTCTTTCTCTCTCCTTAGAAAAAAAAGGATTATTTATAAGCACCACACGACAAAGCACCATTCACACTCTCTTCAAAACAAAAAGTATGAGTTGCAAGAAGCATCCCGACGATCAGAGCAGCACGGTGGGGGTCTGCGCCACGTGTCTCCGGCAGCGCCTCTCCGCCGTCATCGCTGCTCAAACTCAAGCACGGCTAGGATCGAACACCGGCCGATCCAACGCCGCCCTGCATCGGTGCGACGTGGGTGGAGCCGAGTCCAAGGTGAACGGCGGCGGAGGGAGACTCTCCTCTCTGCTGTCGGGCCTTTTGCGGCCGAGGGCGGGTTCTAAGGATTCGGGTCGGGGTCAGCGGGCGGTTTCTCACAACGGTTCTTGTTCGGAGATGCCTCCGGCTAGATCTGCCGGAGATTTCCATCGCGATAAGGGGTCACGGCGGAGAACGGTGGAGCGTGGCGGACTGAGAGTAGGGATGTTCGTGGGTCCCCTGTTTCGGGCTGACCCGGCCCGGAAGTGTCGAGAGAACGGCGTGCTTGTGGCGAAGTCTCTATCTAAGAGCAGATCGAGGAAATCGGTTGGTTTGGGAAGATACGGCCGTTGACTTTTGAATCAGTTTGACTTTTGTTTGACCATTGGCGGCTTATGACGATTTTACCCCTCGCCCATTTGTCGTTCTATACACATATAGCTATTTTTGGAATAAATTACATAAGATTCTATTCACATTTCTCAGTCTCATTTTCATTAACATCGTTCGCATTTATGACATGTTATCTCCCCTTACTGATAAATCTATCTTCTTGAGTAAATATTGCTAAAATATTTATAGGGAAATATGGAAATAGCGGAAAATAAATATAAATTAAAATATTGCATGATTATCATAAATACATACAACCAATGATGTATCATTTTAATATTTAACTAAAGTAAGGGTTAACATAAAAAACTTACGAGTCACGCAAGTCCAATTGAAAATTTTGTGTTTTTTGTGATACCCATATTAATGAATTGGTACCCAATATGTCACTTATTAGCAGACGTCTTTCAATCTTTTTTCTCATTGTTGGCATCTTTATTTATTAAGCCTGCTATGCTGCAATTATGTCGTTGAAACAGATATACCATATTTGTGCAATGGAATATGTTTTTTTTTTTTTACAATCAATGTTTTAAAGAGCATATTGTAGCGCGCTATAGCGTAATTTTTTTCGAAAACGCGTTAAAGCGTATAAAATTTCACTTCTTTCCAGAAAAGCATACGCTATATTACGTTACATTGCGCGAAATTACGCTATATTACATTAAATTGCGCTATGTTGCGCTAAATTACGCTATATCGCGCTAAATTACGTTATATCCCTCTATTTGAGTAAATGATAATTTGATGAAAATCAGGGGTATAATGTGTAGTTTGCCTTTAGGATTTCTCATCAAGGACACAATAAGCACAACCACAATCATTCACGGCTCACATCAAGTACACATACCATCCATAATCAATCGGCTCTCATCAAGCACACACCATCCACAATCATCCACACATCTGAACGAATATGATAATGATGCAGAGGTACATTCGATGTCTATTAACATGTATATGAATTTTAATTCATTTCCTTTTTATCATGATTATTTCGATCATGATTAATTTTAATGAGTATATTTAGATTATAATATAATGATGATGAAGTACCTTCTGACAGTGACGTGAAGAAGTTTTTGTTTGGCTCATTTGGTTTACGTCTATCAAATATGGTCTAAGTTAGAAAAATTATCTGAGTATTTGTTTGGCTCATTTGGTTTACGTCTATCAAATTTGGTTTGCGCTAAATTAGTCTGTTTTGAGTCTATGGTTTGAATAATATGACTTTGAGTTATTTGTAATAATTAATACCGAATGTTATTTTTTAGACTTAATGTTTACTTTCATGATTGAATATCATTTCAAATTAGTTTGTTTGCTTGTTTGTTTATATATTATATTTGTTGGCATTATACATGACTTTCTCGAAAAGCTTACGCAATACGCTACGCTATTTACGATATGCAATATCGAAGTTAAAACGCAACACATTGCGCAATGCGTTTTTTAAAACATTGGGTATAATGCTTGATGTCACTTTATAAACACTTGTATTTTAAATACACTCATGCATGTGCACTAAATTTAAATGTTTAAGTATACATTTAATTAAATTTCAATTGAGGATTTTTAAAGTATATAAATGATAAAATTAATTTTTAAGTTTATAACTAGAACTAGTTTTATTAGCACACTCGGTGTCTGTGCAGTAATATATAAAAATATCTTATTTTATAGTGTAAGATTTATTTTTATTTTAACTTAATATATATGAAATTATAATTTATTTTAATGGTGTATAATTTAAAAACAAAGAATAATTTATGATGATGAAAGTAGAATAAATAATAAATTGAAGGGTTAAATTGTAAATACACATCCAAATTGACACACCAAAATTGATCGTTTTTAAGGGGTGTTCTCCCTAAATATAATACTCGTAATTTTGCACACTCGATGCATGTGCTATTATATAATATTTTAATTATTATTTATGATTCAAAATATATAATAGATGAAATCATAAATTTAATTTTAATTATATATTGTTTGTATGTATATTAAAAATTTGATTTGTGAAGTTAATATATATACTAAACTAACAAAGTAAAGTGAAAAATAGTAATTATATATGTCATACTAATTAATTGAAAGGTAGTTATTATAAGCTCTCACCTTTAATATAATAGAAGATATAGATAAATAAAAAAATTAAAAGGATAGAATTGTAATTACACAAAATTAAAATTCACACACCAATTCAATTGGTAAGCATTGCTCTCACCATTTATATAAGGGTAAATTATGCTATAGCCACACGCGGATATATTGAAATGCGAATTAATTACTATGCTTTTTTTATTGCGTAAAACTCTCATGTGGTGTCTAAAACTTAGTATCGTACCCCTCATAGTATCTAAAACATAGCATTGTACCCCCCAATTAGGGTCCAATTAGGGGATGAAAATGATAAGGAGCGCATGATTAAATAAACCACGAGTGTGTTTTACGCTATTTACAAACCATAGGAATTTTGATATTTATACGAGGGGGTTATATGCAACTTAACCTTTATATAATAGACTAATAGATGTGTGTTCGAATATATACATATATATATATATATATATATTATAATTTTATATTTTAAGAATTATATTTAATTTAATACTTTTAATAGATAAAATTTTAATTTTAATTTTAAATGTGTATTTTTTATAAGTATATATTAAAAAGAAAATGTATCGAGGGTCAAATTATTATTACAAATGATAAACTGATAGTTAGTTACAATGTGGTACATTACATGCTCTGTAGTCTAGTAAATATAGTAATTAGTATAAGATAGATTCACATCCGCTTTTTCCTAATTAGTTAATTAAATGAAATCATTTTGTCACGTTACCTCGCTCATTTACATCCCCAAAAAAAAAAAAAAAAAAAAAAAAAAAAAAAAAAAAAACGTTATAGGCATCCCATCCCATTCATATTCATCGTCACTCCTTTGATGTTGACAAAAGCAATGCCAACAGTAATTAAAATTATGTCACGCATGGTAAAAATCCCCTAAAGTTTTGTCCCAAAACCCCTTTAGTTTGAGGAATATCACATGAAAGAAACCAATAGCAGCAAAAGGAGGGAAAAAGGAGGGAAAGGAAAAGGTATCTGACTTCTCTTTCCTCCAAATAATACAAACATATGAATGCAAAACAGAATACATTGAAGGTTCTGGTCGAAAAAATCCGAAGATAAGACATGATATGGAAAGAACTTTACACGCATGCAACAACGATTCTGAAAAGGAAGGTTCTGACCGATTTAGCATGCGCATCCTCCAGATTGTTGGGATTGAGATGCGTTGTTATTGCTCGACTTGAGGTTGACGTCAACCATATCCTCTTGTTTTGCCGATGATAGAGTCTCCATACCAGGCAAAGCTGCTGCTATCTTCCTAAATAGTGGCTGAAATGAAATAATGTCGAATACGGTTATGACTGTTAGAAAGAATGACTTCATCGATATTGAGGAGTAAATAATATCAAAAGAAAAAAGTGAAGTCGATGAATTTGAAGCTCAAGTGGTACCAAACGTAGGTTAATAGAACTATGTATCTCTTACCTTTATGTTGAAACCTGCCTTAGCACTTGTTTCGATAAACATGACATTCAGGTCACGAGCTTTGGCTTCTCCTTCTTCTATTGAAACTTGCCTGGATCAGAGGACACAATCAACTTAAATGATTCTTAAATGTGTATATTTAGGGCATCGCAAGTGTCTCCAAAGCCTTGTGCAGTCAGCTATTTTAGTTCCTATATGTCAATAGATGTAGGCAGCATTCACTTCCAAGATCACTTTTTCTTACAAGGTCTTAACTTATTCCAAACTTTTCAAGGCGTATCAACTTTTTGCCTTTGATTGTCTGAGAAACGAGCATGTTCTCCTACACTATTAATGTGAAAATTTTAAATTTCATAAATATCTCTTCGCAGTTCTTTGGTCTGAGAAACGAGCATGTTCGCTACACTATCCAACTCAACTAATCGGCTTCTTGATTTTCTTTTTCAAACATATCTTTGCGTAGCGACAATACATTGAAATCGAAAAATTTGATAGGGTAATAAAAATTATATACCTCTTATCCACCAAGTCAGTTTTGTTGCCAACTAGCACAACGATTACATCACTTCCTCTCTCGGTGCGGACCTCCTCAACCCATTTTGAGGTATTAAGGAAAGATTGTCTACCTAGCAATAGACAAAAGATATTGGCAGTCCACAAAGAAAAAGGCATATCAGATAAGTAAATTGATGGAGATGGAAAGGAGCACATGCTAATCAAATGCAATAGCTATCCATAACGTAATACAAGACATCATAACATTATCTCATCTGGAATTTAAGTTACATAAAGAAGAGAATGTCATACTTGCAACATCATATACAATGACCGCAACAGATGAGTCCCTAATGTAGCTTGGTATAAGACTCCTAAATCGTTCTTGTCCAGCAGTGTCCCTGAATATTATAAGAATTTAATAAATATAGGAGACCGGACATTGCATTAAAAGATTGAAAAAGAGAAGATGGTACAAAACCCATATGCAGAATTGTGACGGGAAAAGATGTAAGAAAGTCGGGCTCAAAATCTTGAACAAAAAAAAAAAAAAAAAAAAAAAACTGCTATGATCTAATAAATCATGGAACTGAAATGCTAGGTACTTAATGTATCAAACAAGAGAAATACACTGCCTCGATCAATCTTCCAATTACCCATAATCATCACTATACACAGCCAACGCTGCATCTCTCTGATATAGACAAGTACGAGAAAGATCAAATAGGCACAGGGTAACAGCAATCACAGTTAACTCCTTATTCATAAAATCTCGCAATATATACGAACAGGATATCAGAAGACAACCAAATGAAACGGATGGGAAGGATTTTGTTTGAGAATTAGATCTTACCACAACTGCAGTCGTACAGTACGATCTTCCAGGTACATAGTCTTCGAAAGGAAATCAATTCCAATCGTCGCCTAAGCATGAAAACGAAATAAGAGCAGGGATTAGACATTCATCCTCTGATTACTTGTACAAGTTATTTAAGGAGTAAGGAGTCTCAAAAGAATTGAAATTGAAAATGATCCGATATTTGGAAATCAACTTCCACTGTTTTGGTTAAATTATTCATGCATACATACTATATACTATAACCAGATCAAAATAGCAATTCAATGCCAAAGAATGCACAAAATTAGCACCAGAAGTAAAGTAAGCCAGATCATCCAAGAACGAAAATGCAAGCTGTAGGATACTACATCAGAGATCAGATCCGTAGAGTTCAAGCATTCAATCAACGAGATCGAAACCGAAATAAATCGCAGCAATTGTTGAATGAAAATTGCAGACCTGATAAGTATTGTCGAATTTATCGTACATGAATCGAGTGATGATACTCGTTTTTCCCACGGATTGATCGCCCAAGAAGACCAGCTTATACTTGGCGAGAGCTGAAACCGGAGCCATCGGAGCAGGTGTTGATCTCTATTTACTCCGGCGGACGGTGGAGATATCGCCGGGGAGAAGGAACGTTAGACGCAGCTGATTAAGGAAGTGAGATCTTTGTAATTATAGCTTTGTGCGTTTGTTCGGGGTTTTGAAGACTCAGAAATTTCAACTCAACCAAAAAGTTTTAATCTGCAAGGTAAAATCGTAAACCCTTTTCTTAATACATGCGATTAGCCTCTTTAATAAATTACATCTTGTCTAATTTACATCATATCATTTTTTTTTCAGATTATTAATTTTGACTTCTCTAGGAGTTTCTCAAACGAATTTTTAATTTTTCGAAATCTGAAATCGACATTTTAGCAAATTGACTTAAAAAAACAACAAATATGTTTTTAATGTTGAATTAGATGAATTAAATGTTGTCATTTTAGTTATATTAAATGTTATAAAAATAGTTGGATGATTAATCGAATGAAATGTATTAAATGATGTATATATTAGTTGTAATAGTGATATTAGATTAGTATAAATAGGTCATTAGTCTTGTATTGAAAAACACACCAAAAGTATTGAATAATATTTCATATTTTATCTCTCTAATCTTTCTCTTTAATATTATAAGTTTTATTATCATAATAAATCATAATATTATTAATATAAGTTAATAATATCAAAATAATTTTAATATAATATTTAATTATAGTAATATTTTTATACCACGTTATCAGCACGAGAGCTCCGATCCTTCGAAGTTCGTCGACGTCACCACTCCGAGTACGAGAGTTTTGATCCTCTAAAGTTTGTCGATGTCATCACTTGAGATCTCTCATATATACATTTTATTTTCGTCTCTTATAGCACAAAAAAACCGCACTAGGCATCGCGGTAATCCCCACAAACTTGTGGTGTGAGCACCAGATTTCGAACCCCAGCTGCGGCGTTGATTTTTTTAGAATTATGTCATTTCATGAAAGTTTGACTCTTTGTGTTTAATTATAATCACGTTAATACTTATTTATACTTGAATATTATTTTTCTTAACTTTTATGATTATGACTATTATAATAATTATTTAATACATCTTTATTTATTTATTGTAAAATATCGAATCTTCAAAAGCTTGATATTGTTATTCTCGATATCACCGGCCAGAACTATCTATCCTGGATTTTGGATGCCGATATTCACCTCGATTCAAAAGGTTTGGGAGATACTATAAAAGCTAAAAATGAGGCATCGAACCAAGACAAGGCCAAGGCCATGATTTTCTCCGTCACCACCTTCATGAAAGTTTAAAGGTGGAATATGTTACTGTGAAAGATCCACTTACTTTGTGGACTGATCTGAAAGAAAGATACGACCATCAAAGGACCGTGATACTGCCAAATGCTCAATAAGAGTGGGCAAATTTACGGTTCTAAGATTATAAATCTGTAAGTGAATATAATTATGCTATGTTCAGAGTTACTTCTCAATTAAGGTTATGTGGACAAGAAATTACTGACGCGAGTATGCTAGAAAAAACATTCAGCACGTTCAATGCAGCGAATTTGGTGCTGCAGCAACAATATCGAGAAAGGGATTTCAGAAATATTCAGAGTTAATCTCTTGTCTCCTCGTTGCTGAACAAAATAAAGAGATATTATTGAAGAATCACCATTCGCGATCGACGGGCTCTGCCTCTATACCTGAAGCCACCATGAATACTTATCAAAATGATCGAGGTAATAGTGATCGCGGTCGTGGCCAGTACAATAATCGTGGTCGTGGTCGTGCCCGTAAATATTATTACAATTATAATAATTTTCCCCAGAAAAGAAAAATGAAAAATAAAGAGGAAATCTGTGAACAAAATAAAAGACGATTTGATTAACCATGTTCTCGTTGTGGTATGAAAGGTCATTATGCCCGTACTTGTCGCGTGGCAAAACACCGAGTTGACCTCTATCAGAAATCTATTGGTGGATAAAATTTTGTCCAAGATGAAGGCAGTTCTAATCTCAACTTCAACGAGATTGGTGTCCTTGATATTGCTGAATTCCTCACCGATCTTAATTAAGCAAATACTTATTATTGTATACTATTTTACATTTTCATGTATGTTGTGTGTTTTTCATATATCTTTATGTATTGTTTATGTATTATCATATATGTTGTGTATTGTTATTATGAATCTACATAATTAATGTTTTGATATTTGCTTAATTAAGATCGGTGAGGATTCAACAATATCAAGGACACCAATCTCGTTGAAGTTGAGATTAGAACTGTCTTCATCTTGGAGAAAATTTTATCCACCAAGAGATTTCTGATAGAGGTCAACTCGGTGTTTTGCCACGCGACAAGTACGGGCATAATGACCTTTCATACCACAACGAGAACATGGTTAATCAAATCGTCTTTCACAGATTTCCTCTTTATTTTTCATTTTCCTTTTTTGGGGAAAATTATTATAATTGTCATAATATTTACGGGCACGACCACGATCACCACCACGACCACGATTATTGTACTGGCCACGACCGCGATCACTATTACCTCGATCATTTTGATAAGTATTCATGTTGGCTTCAGGTATAGAGGCAGAGCCCGTCGATCGCGATTGGTAATTCTTCAATAATAACTCTTTATTTTGTTCAGCAACGAGGAGACAAGAGATTAACTCTGAATATTTCTGAAATCCCTTTCTCGATATTATTGCTGCAGCACCAAATTCGCTGCATTGAACGTGCTGAATGTTTTTTCTAGCATACTCGCGTCAGTAATTTCTTGTCCACATAACCTTAATTGAGAAGTAACTCTGAACATAGCATAATTATATTCACTTACTGATTTATAATCTTAGAACCGTAAATTTGCCCACTCTTATTGAGCATTTGGTAGTATCACGATCCTTTGGTGGTCGTATCTTTCTTTCAGATCAGTCCACAAAGTAAGTGGATCTTTCACAGTAACATATTCCACCTTTAAACTTTCATGAAGGTGGTGACGGAGAAAATCATGGCCTTGGCCTTGTCTTGGTTCGATGCCTCATTTTTAGCTTTTATAGTATCTCCCAAACCTTTTGAATCGAGGTGAATATCGGCATCCAAAATCCAGGATAGATAGTTCTGGCCGGTGATATCGAGAATAACAATATCAAGCTTTTGAAGATTCGATATTTTACTATAAATAAATAAAGATGTAATAAATAATTATTATAATAATCATAATCATAAAAGTTAAGAAAAATAATATTCAAGTATAAATAAGTATTAACGTGATTATAATTAATCACAGAGTCAAACTTTCATGAAATGACATAATTCTAAAAAAATCAACGCCGCAGCTGGGGTTGAAATCTGGTGCTCACACCATAATTCTAAAATTTTGTCCAAGATGAAGGCAGTTCTAATCTCAACTTCAACGAGATTGGCGCCTTGATATTGCTGAATTCCTCACCGATCTTAATTAAGCAAATACTTATTATTGTGTACTATTTTACATTTTCATGTATGTTGTGTGTTTTTCATATATCTTATATACTGTTTATGTATTATCATATATGTTGTGTATTGTTATTATGAATCTATATAATTAATGTTTTGATATTTTCTTATTATTGTCTTGAAGAATGAATATACGTGGAGATATATGTCTTGTGGATAGCACAACGACTCATACAATTATCACGTATAGAAAATATTTCTCCCGATTGATTATTCAAGAAGCAAATGTTAATACCATTTCGGGAAGTATAAAATTGATTGAAGGCTCTGGGACAGCTAATATCATATTATCTGGAGTATAGCTGAAAGTTTGAGCCTAAGCCCGTGGGCCGGCCCTGCCCGGTCCGAAAAAAAAACCGGGCTTGGGCCTAAAAAATTTCAGCCCGAAACATGAGCAGGCCTCTTGGCCTGGCCCAACAGGCACGGCGGGCTGCGGGCCAAATCGGGCCTGCCTTTTTTTATATTTTTAATTCTATTTATGTATAAATATTTTATAAAATTTGATTTTATAATTAAAAAATATATTTTGTGTATATAAATATATTTTTTTTTTCGAAAATATGTATTTGTATTATTGTGTATAATATTTATGTATAAATTATAATAAATAATGAATAATTAAGTAATTTTAAAAAATTAAATTTTCAAAAATTAAAAAAATCATGCCTGATGGGCTCGGGCTGGGGGCTAGGGCCTAGGATTCACAGGCCCGCTAGAGCATCAGCCTGGTCCGGCCCGGCCCATGATGTTCGAGTGGCCCGCTAAATTCGGGCAGGGCCGGACCAGCCCGCCCGAACTTTCAGCTCTAATCAGGAGGAACAAAATTGCATATTGAAAATGCATTGTATTCTTCAAAGTCTCATAGAAATTTATTGAGTTTTAAAGACATTCGTAAAAACGGATATCGTATTGAGACTACAAAATAAGGTGATAATGAATACGTTCAAATCACAAATGTGATTTTAAATAAAAAAATGCATTATAGAAAATTGGCTGCTTTATCCTCCGGTTTATACTATGCTTACATTAATACAATTGAGGTAAATTCTATAAATGATGACTTATTTATTGTGTGGCATGACCGGTTAGTAGGGGTGGTAAACAGGTCGGGTTTGGGTCAGATTCAGGTTCAACCTGTTTAATAAACGGGTTGAAAACTTCAACCCTAACCTGACCTGTTTACTTAAACAGGTTGAAATATCGAACCCATACCTGACCTGCTTTAACCAAATCCAACACATTAACCCATCAACCCGTTTAATGTTTTAAAAAAAATCAAGAAAATAATTAAATAAACAGAATTAAAAATTCAAATTAAACTAAACAATAAAAAACAAAGCAGTTTTTTGTTTCTAAAATATTAACATAATTAAGAAACAATTAAACTTCTAAATAACAAAAGTCTCACAAAACATTATTAAATATCAAGAAATCATATCGTCATCAAGTATCAACCGAAGTCGTATATATTTGACTCGAACTTCAACCATGCTCTCTTCCATTTGATCTTCCACCCTCATCTTCATGACATCTCCACAAAATTCATCGAGAGACCACCTACGAGGGCTTTGGGATGTGTGATTTGTGAAGCATAATTAGGAATTACTAAATGGACTGAGAATTAGTTTCATGCTGAGAATTAATTTAAAATTATATATGTAAATGGGTTAAATGGGTTGATAAATGGGTTGATATCGGGTTGATCTCTGGTTGAAAATTTGAACACTAACCTGACCCAATTAATATTTGGGTTGGGTTCGGGTTGACCCATTTACTTAAACAGATTGAAAATGCCAACCCAAACATGCTATTTTCGGGTGCGGTTCTTGTCAGGTTGGCCGGTCGAGTTAGTTTTTAGTAGCCCTACCGGTTAGGCCATCTCGGTTCAACTATGATGCGAAGAATAATTGAGAATTCATGTGGACACAAATTAAAAAAATAAGAAGATTATTATGTCCAATGAATTATCATGTGATGCTTTCTCAAAAGGAAAACTGATCGGTGGACCATCACTAATGAAATTAAAGACCGAGTCTATTACGTTTTTGGAACGTATTCAAGGCGATATATGTGGACAAATACACCCACCATGCGGTCCGTTTAGATATTTTATGATTTTAATCGATGCATCAACTAAATAGTCGCATGCATCATTATTATCAACTCGCAATGTTGCATTCGCTAGAGTGTTTGCTCAATTAATTCGATTACGAGCACATTTTTCTGATTTTTCAATTAAGAAAATACGCCTTAATAATGCTGGTGAGTTCACTTCTAAAGCATTTAATGAATATTGTATGTTTATTGGAATTGCTATTGAACATCTCGTATCACATGTTCATACTGAAAATGGACTTGCAGAATCATTGATAAAAAGATTACAATTAATTGCAAGACCATTATTAATGAAGTCGAAACTTCCTTTATCATGTTGGGGATATACTATTTTACATGCATCATCACTTATCCGCATTAGACCAACAAGTTATCATAATGTTTTCCCATTACAAATGATATTCGGTTAGGAATCAAATATTTCCCATTTGAGAGTTTTTGGATGTGCGGTATATGTCCCTATTGCTCCACCGCAACGCACTAAAATGGGACCTCAAAGGAGAATGGGAATATATGTTGGATTTGAATCAAAGTCGATAATAAAATATTTAGAACCATCGACAGTAGATTTATTTACAACTCGATTTGCCGACTGTCACTTTGATGAATCTAAATTTTCAACATTAGGGGGAGATAAAGAAAATAAACAACTAGTTAAAGATATTAGTTGGAATGAATTGTCATTGGCTCATTTTGATCCTCGTACAAAAGAATGTGAACTCGAAGTTTAAAGGATAATTCATTTACAAAATTTAGCCAATCAATTGTCAGACAGTTTTACTGACCAAAAGAGAGTGACTAAGTCACAATACCAGCTGTTAATGCTCCTATTAGAAGCTTTACAAAATTTAGTTGAAATATTGAATTATATTTCATACTTTATCTCTCTAATCTTTCTCTATAATATTATAAGCTTTATTATCATAATAATATCATAATATTCTTAATATAAGTTAATAATATCAAAATAATCTTAATATAATATTTAATTAAAATAATATTTTTATAACACAAATGATTTGAAGTTATTGTTAATATATTATTTATTTTTCATAATAAATAATATAAAGTAAACCTTGTTATGTATTTCATGATATTTGTTATAATATTGATTATTGAAACCTTGATCATAAGCCGAAATTTCGTTGTTCTGTTAATTTCCGTTGTAATATTTATGATACATATTTTTTCCAATGATTTAAAGGTTTTTGAAAAATTCCGATCGGTACCTCTGTGTTTAAGCTATTCTAGTTGGTTTTGATAGTATTTTTCAACTTCAATTGATACTATTATGTTTAAGGCTTTTTCAGTTGAATTCGTATTTGCATGGGAGTTGTTCAGATTGAACAACCCTCCGCCGGTGTGCTATGAAATTAAGAGCTCAAAGTGTCATTGTTGCGGAATTAAGGCTGATTTGAAGAATTCACAATCGATGAAGAACAAAAATATTCCGTATTTCACATGTTCACCATGTTATTTCATCATGTGGGTTAGCTATATGCACATCATAAGCTATGGCAGTGATGGATTAGTAGAGTTGAGAACGGAAATTGGATTCTTCAGTGTATCAAATGAAAGAGAAAGTTGAAAATCTGAAGAAAAATTTTCAAGAAGTGAAAAGTTTGGGCACCAACGGGAAAATCCTTAAACACAAGGTATCAATCGGAGTAGAATAATAATTTGGGCAGCAATTGAAAAAACCCTAAACACATGAGCACCACTCGGAATTAAAAAATACTTTCAGCACCAATTGAAAAAGTATTAAATACATGAATACCAACAAGAATTATCCAGTGTTTTTTGTTTCCTTTATTCATTCAATTCCTAATATATCGTGCTGCCAAAGTGAAACTTTGATCAAGATTATTATATAAAATATTTGACATTATTATATAAAATATTTTAAACTTAGGTGGGACAGGAGTGTAAACAAGTCGACCTCGTGTCATTTTTTTTTTATGCTTGAGCTTGAGAATTACGTGTTGAACTTGAGCTCGAGATTGATAATGCATACTTATTGAGCTCGAATTTTAAACTATAAATTAGATTAAAAATGAATAAATAATTAAAAATAAAAGTAAAAATCGGCTCTTGAGCTTTCGAACCGCCAATACACGAAGGTCGCAATCATAAGCCATGAGCTCGATATTAGATTCGACGGGTTCCAATCCATTATGTTTGCCTGCAGAAATAATTACTTGGGCTTACTGATCCTTAATAATTTATTATTTATAGTCCAATCATTAGACTTTGATGGACAGACTAATGGTTATTATTCTTATTGGATCGGTCTCATCTCTTGCTCTATATCATTTACTATTATGATTTCTCTAAAAATAGACTCTTACCCCTAGTCTACATTGTACACGTACAATATAAGAAGTATATGGGATTTAATCTTCTTCGTAGAGTTAAAGAGGCGATCACACATGTAATTCTATTCGTTCACGTGTTTGATAAGATCCTAATCGGGATCGGAATTATGTTATGTCTATCGTGCTTATAAACTAACACTCGAAGCTTCAATCGACGCCAATAGTGAGCTCGGCTCATCTTTCATCTTAAGTGAGCTCTAACAGTCTTTAATACTAAATGCATTGTTATCTTCTATTATATCAACTAGTATTTTCTTGCACATTCGATGTGTGTGCTTAAAATAATATAAATTTATAGTATTAGTTTATATTTGAGATATTTATAATATTTAAAAAATTTTGTAAGGATATAATTATAATAAATAAAAAATTGAGAAGTACAACAGTAATTACCCATGTTAAATAAATTATAAAAAGAAGGAATAAATTGCAATAAATTTTACACACTAATTGATAGTTTTTATCCACCCCTAACAATTAATATATAGTATAGATGAATAGCACCTCATAAAAACTGTCAACTTTGGTGTGCCAATTTGGCTATGCATTTACAATTTAATCCTTCATTTTATTATTTATTCAATTACATCATCATAAAACCTTTTTTTTTTAAAATAATACATCATTAAATTAAATTATAATTCATATATATCAATTTAAATTTAAACTAAATATTATACTATAAAATAATATATATTTATATATTAGTGCCGAGTATGCTTATTTCGGAGAAAATTATATATTTAATTGTCAGCTAATCACCACTCATCACAATGACGTCACATGATACTTAATCAAATGTTCTTTATTACACTTTGATTACATTTGTACGCCGACCAACGAAAAGAACGTTATGCGGGAATGAATTCTTTCTAAGGACAACACACAAAATTGTTTCTCTATTTTTATTACAGAAGAATCGTATAGGATTCTTTTACATATATATGGATTCTTTTTATATATATAATATATATCATTCTAAATAAATTGAAAACACTATCTATACTATATATTATTATTGATGGGTATATAATAACTACCCCAATTAATTGATATGTCAAGCTAAATTACAAATCTATCCCTAATTATTTGATTCATTCTAATTTGTCCTCATAAATCAATTTTTTAAGATATCTACAAATACTATATAGTTTAAAAAAAATTTATGATTCCATTTATAATATATTTTGAATGATAAATAACAAACAAAAATATTATCGTGCACGCATCGTGCGTTAATTGCTAATGGTTATTTATCAATCTGAGTGTGATGGTTTTTGTCAATGTGGGATTACAATCTTACTCAACAAATCACATTTCCAGTTTATTTGGTTTCTTGGACTTACTAAAGAGAAAGCTAATTGATCGTAAATATGCATGTATATTATATTTCTATACAAAATATATTATTCTTATTATTATTATTATTATTAATTTCTGATTGCTTCGAAATTACTCAAAGCGCCTTTTTATTGGAAGAGAGGAAAACGCGTGGTGTGCAAAAAAATTAAATAATATTCATTCGAAATAAAACGTGTGAGCACAAAATCAACTCACTTTGTAATTTAGCACTATATTTTATATATTATTATTATTATTATTATTATTATTTATTTTCTGATTAAATTATTAGCAGTAGATTTTCCTGGGACTCCTTTCATAACACTTCCTCTCGCTCCTATATATTCATGTATACCTATACAGACGGAAGCTCTTCAAGCAACAACCCTTTTGTAGTATTATTCTAAGATCTCCTCAGATTTTCCCTCCCTTTTTGCGCTTGGTGAGTTCCCAATTATTTTTCGGGTTATTTTGTTATTATTTTTTGACATGGTATATTCGCTAGTGCTGTTTATTTTGGTTTTTGATTGATGAACAAGAGATCGATATTTGAGGCGCCCCATTGTAACGATTTGGTTTATAAATCGTTGAATTTCATGATTCGTTGCTATAGGTATGGTGATCTTTGTTTTTGTTGACGTGGGCAAATCAGATCTTTGTTTTGAGCTTGCCATTGTGACGATCTTTGATTTGCTTTCTATTTGATCTCGTCGGTGCTTGATCTGAACTGAAAATGTTCGATCTAGGTTCTTTCTGTTTGAAAAAAAAGTGAAGATGAACATTTATTTGTGAAAATATGATTTTTTGATTTGGTTTGTTTGTTGTAATTTCATCTTGGTTTAGAAAGAAAATCACTGTTTGTGTTCTCTTTTGCAAATATTTGGTTTTCTTCTCCTCTTTACTGCTCGCATCGTGGATGATTTGGGTCGATGCGTAGAAAGATCGATCCTTGAGCCTTCCATTTATATTTTTCCCCCTCAAATTTTAATCAATTGTTCTTGCAAGTTTTTGGTAGTGTTCACTCTAATTTCTCTTGATGTGCAATATCTCAGATCTACTTAGTTGCTCAATCATGGGATCTGTTGTTGATGCTGCAAACAAGGTACTTCGTTCTCTCTCTCTCTCGTCTCAATGTTCTTTGTAAAAGTCTGCATGGAATTGAGTTACCGATTGGTCAACATTATACCGCAGATTTCTGCATGTGGGAAGTTTAGATCTGAGCATGTACCCGTGCTACTTAATAGTTTTTAAATCTCTATCATCAAATGATATGCATTGGCTGATTAGTTATCCGAACAAACATCAATCTTTGTTGAACAACTATCCCACATCGATCAGACCGAAGAAAGAAATGAGAGTTTATAGGTTACAAAGGCCAATCCACTGATTGCCAATTGGTTTTGAGATGGAACCCCTTGGGAACTCTACAGTCTTCCTTGTCAAAGTCACGGTGGAAATAGTGATTTGCTGAATTTTCTTGTTCCTTAAAAATTTTGTAACCTATAAAGGATTAGATATTGAAATTATTAATATGCAAGCGGATTACGCTCTTCAATGATGTTATGGAACACCACACAACTGTAATAATGTTAGACAACTGAGGTTGTATATGCAGCTATTTTATACCTGAAAAATAGCTTTCAAGTATATTGGTCTCAGCAGTCAGTTAAGAAAATTTAGTTTTCATATTTACTATTTTGGGGCAGGAAACAAATGGAAATTCTCCTACTAGCAAAAAGTTTTCAGTTGTTTTTGTTCTGGGTAAGTTGTATTCTTTTCCCTATTCTTTGTTTGTAAATTTTGTAAAATATAATTTTCACTGTTTATTAGTTTGATTTATTCTTGTGTTTCTCTTGATTTGCGGTTAAATTTTACTTGAATTTATTTGATTCTTACAGGTGGCCCAGGTAGCGGTAAGGGTACTCAATGTTCAAACATCGTCGAGCACTTTGGTTACACTCATCTGAGCGCCGGTGATCTTCTGAGGGCAGAGATCAAATCTGGTTCTGAGAATGGGTATTAATATTATGTATATAGATACAATATTATTTTCCCTTATCCTCTGCACTAAGAAATTAGTGGTAGTTTTGTTCCCAGCTTTAAACTGCTTCACTAAGTTTTTTATTCTTGCCGCCTAACTCGATGTTAAGTTGCATTTCATCTTAAAGGGGTACCTTACTTTGGTTATGTATGAATCTTTTTGTGAAATAAATGCATTATAAACTCTTTAAAGTATGCCACACACGCACATATTTATATACATGCACTCACACACGCACGCGCGCACGCACACACGCACACTCACACACATATATATACAATACACATGCACATGCGCGCACACACATATTGATTCTACAAATATTTGGCTCCATTTGTGTAGGACAATGATTCAAAACATGATTAAGGAGGGCAAAATTGTTCCCTCAGAGGTAACTATTAAGCTGCTCCAGCGAGCTATGGAAGAAAGTGGGAACGACAAGTTTCTTATCGATGGTTTCCCTCGTAATGAGGAGAACCGTGCTGCATTTGAGTCTGTTGTATGTCTCTATATCTCACTCTCTCGCCCTCTCACTCTCTGTGTGTTGACATTAGCATGCCTACTTTATTGTATCCTATTTTTACATTTATCTAGAATTTGAATCAAACAGTGATCTGCTATTATATATGATACTGATAGTGAATCGAGTTTCACATTTATTACATCTTTTGTGCATGTTTGAAAATAAAAGTCGCACTTCTGGTAAATCAAATGTTTTGTCATGGTGCTTTTGTAGACTGGAATTGAACCAGAGTTCGTGCTGTTCTTTGACTGTCCCGAGGAGGAGATGGAGAGGCGTCTCTTAAGTAGGAACCAGGTTTGCACATACCTTTGATTAAACAAAAGTTAATATTAAGCCTTTTATCTTCTTCTCATTTACTTGCATATAGTGGTTGAGCCAGGCAAGAGAATTCAAAGGTTACTAGGGACAGATCCTAGTCATTTTTCATTATATTATATATATGGATATGTTCATTATTATTTTTATCAATAGGGTAAGGTAATCGCATCCCATGGTGCTAATATTTTTAATTTAATCTTAGTGTCCTTTTATTTCTTCTGAAGGGTAGAGAAGATGATAACATTGACACCATTAGGAAGAGATTCAAGGTCTACATGGAATCAAGCCTCCCCGTGATTCAATATTATGATGCTAAAGGGAAAGTCCGCAAGGTAAAGGACTCCCTCTCTCTCCCTCCCATATATATATATATAGTATTCAATTATTCTGTTTTTTCAATGCAGATAAACGCTGCACAACCAGTTGAAGAAGTTTTTGAAGCTGTCAAAACAGTTTTTACCCAGTCTGGGGACAAGGTAAATTAGTCAAACTGTCATCCTATAATAAGAAGCCTCGTCGTTCATTACATAAGGGGAAAGTGAGATGCTATGTTCCTTATGGTTAAAGTTCATGATGAGCGAGCGCTGAGTACTTTCATAAGCTTTTGGTGTCCGTCTAAGTTTAATGTTCTTTGATTTACTAAAAGGATATGAAACTTATGTCCGTGATGGGGCATTTTAATACGTCTCATTGATCTAATTTTAGCAATTCATTATGTGATTTCTCCGTGTTTCCTTCTTGTGCTTCACAGGCTGCTGCTTAAAGACAAGATTGGATTTTGATGTCTGTTGAATGTTTTGTTACAGCAGAAATATATAGAAGATGATGATATGATATGATGTGTCTATGCATTATTATTGTTATCAGTTTGCTCTACTTTACATATGTTATATATAGATAGAGACTGAGATCTGCATTATTACATTGTTGCCTTCATTATTTTGTTAATCGAATAAGTTCTTACGAGGGACCATCCTAACATATTATTATTTTTTGGTTATATTGCATAATGTTTAAAAATCAAGTATCAAACCCCTCTAATTTGAAAATAGATTAAAACACCCTCGTGGTCTATTTATCATGCACATGCGCTCAGTCTGGTCAAATTTGTTCAGTCAAGTTTGTTCTTATGGTCAGACAAAAACCTTGTCATATTGTGTGCCCTAATTTCAGAAATGCAATTCTCAACAAGAAGCCTAATTTTCAGAAACCTAATTCGGATTGTCTTTCTCCATCATTCTCAACCGCTTCGTCGTCATTAACTTGATCAGATGTGCCGACATTTAAAGCGACTGAAGGCCCTTTTAGTATTGGTGGTTCTTAGGGGAAAATGATGTATTCTTACTGCAAGATTTACTTATGGGTAGATGGCAGGATTGAATGCATTCCAACACTGAAGTATTTTGGGAGAATAAAGATATTATTTAGAGATATCGATAAGGATAGATTTTTTGACAGGACTTTGAACGAATTTTACTCATACGCGTGGGGAAATGTAGCAATATTCAATTTTATTATTGCAAACCTAGTGAAAGTATGAATATTGGTCTTAGGGTGAAAACAAATGAAAACGATAATAGGGAATTAATCAATGAACATGGGAATGAGAGTATCACTTACATTTATGTTGAAGAGATGACTAGTTTTATTGATATTACGGACAGTGGTAGGAGAATATATGATGTTATAACGAAGGTGCCCCTGCTAACTATCGAGGGTATTTCTGCGTTTGATAATGAGAATATGGTTGCTGGTGAAGAGGTTAGAGCAGAAAATGAGGGTGTGGCTTCTGTTTTTTTATAATAAGACTAGTGTTGCTGGTGAAAAAGTTAGAGCAGAAAATGAGGGTGTGGGTGCTGGTCAAACAAGTGAGAATGACGGTGATTCAGATAGTTTTGTGATAGTGTGAACCTCGAAGAGTTTGAGCAGCGTGCGATAGTCATGGTGAAAATGAGGTTGATGAGCAGCATCCAAAGGGTGATAATGAGGGTACAGAGGGTGATAATGAAGGTGAGGCAGATGGTTTATTATCCGTTGCAAGTGATTCTGAAGATGAAGATTTTGTATTTGATGAAGGTCAAGAGACATGAATCTGAAGGCTAAGTCCATAGTAAGGATGGAAACAGTCAGATACATGATTGGTTCACTGACATTAATTAAGACACTTACTTGTGTAGAGCTGGAGAGGGTAGAATAAGGTGATGATTGTGGTCCAACTCATCATGAATATGACTGAGAATGAGTTAACTGTTGAGCTTCGATTTCCGAATAGAGAATCCTTTAAGGCAACTTTGAAGGATTGAGCAGTTAAGAGATGGTAAGACTTGAAATTTCAGAAGAATGAGAGAATGAAGGTTACGTTAATATTTAAATATGAGTGTGATTGGAGTTTGCATGCTTTATCAGTGATGATTGGGACTGAATGGATGATTAAATCACATAGAGGGGCTCGTACTTGTTCACATCAAACGATAAATACTCAGACTACCTACAGTTAACTTGGAAAAGAATTATAGAATATGTGTGGAATAACCCTAATGAGGATTTATCGTCACTGAAGAGAAAAATATGCTTTGAGCTTATGCGAGATTTTCTTGTTGATTGCACATCTTCAGTATCGAACTTATCATCTTCAATGTTGCTACATATCGGACTCAACCACATGAAAAAATCACAATCTCCATTACTACAATTGCAAAATAATTTTCCTTTAGTGGCTTTCGTAGGACCAACAACCCTAACGGCAACCACTCTACCACATTTGCACAAGTGATTTTTGTATCTCAAGTACATTTTGACATAATTCTTTGAAGCAGATCACACGCCACCAAGGCAAAAATCATGTATCACGATTAAAGACAGAAACACAAATCAAAACATATAAAATTACGATAGAAATATAAGCTGACCTCACAAATTTCTGTTTAATTGTCTAAACATCAAGTTTCAATGTCCGAAAAAATCTACAGCATAATTTTCTCAAGCTCCAAATTAAAACAAGTAACATCTTCAACACACAACCTCCATAAAAAAAAATTAATTAAATTGCAAGTAATTATGAGAGGAATGTAATCCGAACTCACAATTTGTAGCTTAATTGTCTTGACCTCAAGCTTCAATGTCCAAACTCTAGCTCCATTGCTCAAGCTCCTCTTTCTACTAATCGAACCCAAGACACGTGTGGTAATTGTCTTGAACTCAATGTCTCGAACTCAAGCTCCACTATCAAGTGTCTTCACCTAAAATGGATAAAAAATAATTCTTGTGTCGCTCTTGAGTGAAGAGGGAGTATCGTGTTGTGTGATATGTTGTTGAGAAGATACAATTTTGAGGTCTATTTTAGTCATTTCATGTAAAAACATGGCCACAATGTATCCAGAGTCCCATTACGAGCGCGTTTAATGCATTCGCAGGTAGAAGCTGCTGATAAGAGGATACAATGCTACGTTTTAGAAACCATAAGGGAGTTTCGCGTAACAACCAAACCACAAGGTAGTAACATGCATTTCAGTATACCCACATGGGGATATATCGAAATTTATCCTTTTTTTTCTTTTACTTATTTCTCTGTCTCGATCATATGATTCAAGGTAACGTTGAATAAAGATATAGCCATAAATTGTAAAGGATAAGTGAAGATGCCATTTTGATCACTATTCAAGAAAATAAATGTAAGAATGGATCACTTGAACTCTACACAAAGACATGTTGAATGAGACTTTTCGAAACCATGGTTAATTTTAGATAATTATTGCTGTTAATATTTCTCTAAACTCATGCCGAACCGACTAAGTTAATAAAATACAATTGGAATAGTTTGAAAAATTCAAAACGTATAATTTTCAATAACAAATGGGAAACTCGCCGGATCATCAAATCATCTTCTTTCCTCGAGAAATATTATCACACCAAAGATCCCTAAATACTACCTACCTCTGGGATCGAGTAAACCCGAGGCTAGTTTAGCCTATCTATCAAGTATGTCAACCAGGTAATTTACACTAAGACATGTCAATGTGTGACAAATGCATTATTTGGTAGCGGTTAAAACGACACTTCTCAATGTTTTCAGCAATTATATTCGAAAAACAAAATAAAAATATATTCTAGAAGCCCAACGCAGAATATAAACTAAAATGAATTCATAAGAGCCCAAAACCCTCAGACCAGAGAAGGCATGCCCACTAAGCATCTATTATTTAACGTCTAAAAAAATTAATTAAATAAATTTTAGTACGCATATATGAACACAACACACACATCCAAAAAGGAATGAAAAGTCTTTTCCGTAAGTTTGTGAGTGAAATATGTGCGACAGCTAATAAGAAGGAAAGTAGTCCTTTCCTTTGTCTTTAAACGAGACTAACGTGAAGGTACAATAGGAATGGTTTTATAAATAGTAAAGAATTAAAAATAAATAAACTGAGATAGATCCCCTCCCTACAACTTTTTTAAGTCTTGAATTAAATTGCCTTGCTATTTTTTTTTTCTGTTTATTTATTTTTTTGCCTAATTGAATTGGCATTTATATAAGTTTGTTTACATAGAGAAACAAACAACTATCTTACACGGACTAAAAGAAAAATTATATTTTTGTGTTTGGAAGCATCACATCTTCCATTCCTCCACACTCAATTATATTTCTCATGCCGAATGATAATTGATCAAATACATATTTATTATTGTCTTTATAAAAAAAAAAGATAGTAATGTAGAAACTCTAATTATTAATACTCTTGTATTATCGATATTTACTAATTAAAAGAATTATTAATTAATTAATATTAATTAATATTTTATTAATTTATAATAAAATACTCAATTTACGAACACTTTTCAAACTTTCACTTAATTACTGTACCATGTATGTACGAGAAAACAACACCAGAAGTTCTTACTATGATAACGAAAACTACAGACAGAAATTAAAGGTGAAATTAACTTTAACAGAAAAATCGTTCATGTATTAGTATACCGTATATAAGGAATTACTAATTTATATTTTATATAATGCCTATAGAAAAATATATTATTTTATAATTTTAGCGAATTAATTTAGAACCATATCTTATAGCCGGGACCGACCAATAATATTATCTCATAACTTGCGCCCGAGCCTAGAAAATATGCAGAACTCGGGTGAGCTCGTTTACATCCCTAATAACGAGAGTGTGTTTTGTTCCATTAAATAATTTAGCACGTACGTAGCTTATTAATTGGTCTCCTCTATAGAAGTAAATATATAGCTTTTATTATTGCATTTGTCATCGTTTCTTTCTCGATGTGACTGATTAGTACCTTTAATATATATTTAATCATCGAGTTATATCATTTGGAAAAACAAAAATATTGTTTTAGCTTAAACAGTTAATTGGCAATAAATATATATTATCTTTTACTCCACGTCCAAATGTCCAATAGTAATTCAACGAAATAAAAGTTTTGACTAACATTTATTACAAGCTACTATTTTTACTAAACTAATTTTCATGAACTTGCTTCAGTTAAGAACGTGACAGCTGTCAACTGAATGAGTAATGTCGACATTTATAATTACTTTATCATGTAAGCAGTGGTAAGATTAATTATTATAATTAAATGGAGTGATGGATCGGAGTAATTTAATTAGGGGTGTAAAAGAGTCGAGTTCGAAAATCAAATATTAGTCTCAAGATAGAGTTCAAACTAGAAGGTAAATAATTTTAACTACAATTGAATGAATAATGACACCATTGTATAATTATTTCATCATGGAAAAAATTGGATACATAGTGTGATATTTTTTTTTTTACAAAAAAAAAAAAAAGTTCATACTACATAAGAAAGTTACTATTATCTTCTTAATATTTAATTAAATTTATGAAACATTACAAAATGATGTCCTGACATGTTTACAATTTACACGTTTTAATTAGTTTTTACTTAAATAAACTTCGAAGGTTTTGTCTACATATCTGTGGAAAAATCTAAAAATGGTTTTAGGAATTACCAATAATAATAATAATAATAATAATAATAATAATAATAATAATAATAATTATCTTTTTCAAAAAAAAATAAATAAAATAATAATAATAATAATAATAATAATAATAATAATAATAATAATAATAATAATAATAATAATAATAATAAAAGGAAAACAAATTAGGAGATCTCAATTAATTCTGTAACGGTAACTAATAGGTTGAAAATTGGTGAAATGATCCATTCTATATACCATCACAACATTCTTTAATTAATTCTTAGTAAATAGATTGAATATTCACGAAACAAGTTATTCATACTATTACAATAATAACATTGTTTATTCGTACAATCACAATGTTATTACATGTGAGGAAAAGGAAATGTACATATCGATATGTTCTGTCTCTCCTTTAAAATCCCAAATACCATACTGTTAAGGTAATATCAATTATTATTCTATAATTTTTAAATAGCCAAGATATCATTTTAGTTACACTAATAATGAATGTATATGTATGTGTAGATGAATAGGTGGAACTTCATTCACTCTCTCTCTCTCTCTCTCTAACACACACACACACACAAATATAAACAAATGTTTTCCTTCACAAAACACAGTAGAAGAGCCTTGTGTGGGGTTGAAGTTAAAAAGGTCACATTTTTCACCGCTGACATCAAACGATAAAGATAGAAAATCCCAAAGACAGGGAAAAAGGTGTAATAAGCCCTCATCTCACTCGCACCTCAAACTGTGTGTGAAAGAAGGTACATTTTAACATTGCCGTTGGTTAATTGCATCGCGAGAGTCAACCAACCGACTCTTTTAATTTCTTTTCTGTGCTATTTTGGTCGTATGCATATGTGGGCTTCCAAGACTTCACATGTATTGCTGGTATTATCTTTTCTTTTCTCTAGAAATTTATGACTTCATAGTATATTCTCTTTCAACTCTCTCTTTCTCTCTCTACTTGTTTTTGTATGACTTGAGATTGAGGACTACTTTTTTTTCTTTTTGGTTTTGTATCAAAAGTCAAGCCTGCAGATATTGAGATAAACACAGAAAGAGGTGGAAAAGGAAAAGCCCTTCAAAACTAGGGTTTTCTTGAGTCACTTGGCTCCTCTTCTCTGTGAAAAAAAAAAAAAACAAAATATTTGATTTTCTTTTGTGTTATGAGAGGAGGTAGAAACTCAGCAGGAGCATAAGCTGAAGGGTTTCTCTTTTTTCCTTTTTTCCTTTTCTTTTCCGTTTTATTTCTTCTTTTGCAAAGCTTATTTAATCCTCTTTCCTTTGGAGAAGGGAGTTTTGAGACATTTGGATTCAAGGCCTTGTGTCTCATCTGCTTCTCCATAGCTTTCTCCGTACTCCTCTTTATATATCCAAGCGCTTTAGTATTCAACTTGGGCTTTTTCAAGAATCATACACTAAAAAGAGGTCTTAAGTATATTATTTCATGAATTTCGGGGAGTTCTTCGACACCACTTCTTGTAGTGGCGGTGCAAGAACTGTTTCAGACGACTTATCTTACAGCTATGCCATCAATAATAGTAATTATATTATGAACAGCACAACAACAAGCAGCATGCCCAATGGTCAGCCAAAACTTGTTCCTCAATCTCTCTTCAACAAGCCCCTCTTCAACTCTTCTGGCCTCTCTCTTGCTCTTGTATGTCTCTCATATATATATATATACTTATGCGCTTATATATATATGTGTGTGTGACTCTGTGTGTTATGTGCTCTTGTTTTTTATGTGTGTGTGTATGTGTGTGTTTTGCAGCAAAGTGATAACATGGAGGGACAAGGAGGAGATGCTTCCAGAATAAATGGCGAGAATTACGAGTCGATTAACAAGTTTGTTGGTGGAAGAAGAAGAAGAAGTAGAGACGCCATTGAAGAGCAAGAGAGTAGATCTGGTGGTAGTGATAACATGGATAATGCATCTGGCGATGATCAAGATGCTTCCGACAACCCTCCGAGGAAGAAGAGATACCACCGACACACACCTCAGCAGATTCAAGAGCTTGAAGCGTATGTAGTATTCGACTACTTTTCTTAATTATATATATGGAATATCATCTCTTCAGTTTTGTCCTAAGGATCCCATTTTTTTTTTTTGGGTCATTTATTGTTTACAGTCTTTTCAAGGAGTGCCCACATCCTGATGAGAAGCAAAGAATGGAGCTGAGCAGAAGGCTTTCCTTGGATCCCAGGCAAGTCAAGTTTTGGTTCCAAAACCGAAGAACTCAGATGAAGGTAATGAAATAATCAAGAACAGTTCTTTATTTCATTTTTCTTTTTTTTTTTAAAATTAAGTTCTGCTAATTTTATGGCTGCTGAAGTATGTTTCTTGTTTGTTACAACTTGGTTTTCTGTTCTTTTTCTTACATTTCCCACCAGACGCAAATCGAGCGCCATGAGAACACAATCCTCAGGCAGGAGAAAGAGAAGCTCAGAGCTGAAAACATGTCCATAAGAGAAGCCATGAGGAACCCCATGTGCTCAAACTGCGGCGGCCCCGCGATAATGGGCGAGATATCTCTCGACGAGCAGCACCTTCGTATCGAAAACGCCAGGCTGAAAGACGAATTAGACCGCGTATGCACCTTAGCGGGTAAGTTCTTGGGTCGGCCCGTTTTGTCTCCGGGCCACCCGATGCCCGACTCGAGCTTGGAACTCGGCGTCGGAGGTGGTGCATTCGGCGGCTTAGGTGTGGCCCTACCTTCGAATAATCTCGCGCCTAATATGGGCAGCAACGATCACTTTGGCGTCGGGCTTTCGAGCCACCCCATTTCTCAGACCAAGGCCATGATGAGCAGTGTGTCCCCCGTGGAGAGGTCCATGTACTTGGAGCTTGCTTTGGCCGCCATGGATGAGTTGGTTAAGGTCGCTCATGCCGACGAGCCTCTTTGGGTCAAGAGCTACGATAGAGACGTGCTGAATCCCGAGGAGTACTTGAGGAGCTTCAATTCTTGCATCGGGCTGAAACCTAATGGATTAGTGGCCGAGTCCTCGAGGGAGAGTGGCTTGGTTATCATCAACAGCTTGGCTCTTGTTGAGACATTGATGGACTCCGTGAGTTTTCTTTCTTTCTTTCTTTCTCTTTTTCTTTTGTTATCCTTAGTAGATTGAGTTTGTGTCCTTACTGCAGGGAAAATGGGCTGAGATGTTTCCATGCATAGTGGCAAGAACTTCAACCACAGAAGTGATATCAAGTAGTATGGGAGGTACAAGGAATGGTGCACTTCAACTAGTAAGTAATGTTTAACTATTACACTTTATTGTGCCTTTTTTAGTTGTTTAGGAAGTAAAATATATAAAATTATAATATAATGCACTTTACACAAGTTTAAACTTAAACTTTTAGGTGAAAGTGATCAATTAATATGATATCAAAGCTTAGTTAAGAAAGAAATCAGCCTAAACATAGCGGCAGTTTAGAGATAAAATCTATAAAACTAAAATATAATGCTCCCTATAAGTTGACTTTTCTAAGTGAAGTAGTCATTTAATATATCAGATTGATTTATTTATCCCTTATTTTTTAGATGCATGCCGAGTTACAAGTACTATCGCCATTAGTTCCCGTTCGATCAGTCAATTTCCTTAGGTTTTGCAAGCAACACGCCGAAGGCATTTGGGCCGTAGTTGACGTGTCGATCGATACCATCAGAGAAACCTCCGACGCAGTCATTCCGAGCTGTCGGAGACTGCCGTCGGGGTGTGTGGTGCAAGATATGCCTAATGGGTATTCCAAGGTAATAATAAAATAGATATTATTATTATTATTATTATTTTTTAAATATTACATTTATATGAATGATATTGAATGAAGTATATAGTACGTGAATAATGAGTTCACAATTTTTGTTGGCTTGCTACTTATTGCAACCACATTACATCTCTTTCCCTAACTTTGCTTTTCATGACATTAATTGTGAGTTGTTGTCACTTCACCGTTTTGTGTTTAATAAAGTTTGTTGAAGCACAACCTCACGCACCTTTGGAACTTATTATTATTATTACCATTTATTTTTCCATTTGCCAACTATACAATATCATTTTTAAGCAAATGCCATCACTTACCCACTTTTTTTTTTTTTTTTTCAGTATTTGTTGTTCTCCCTATGATATACATGGATCATTAGATAATTTTTATCTGATTATTATAATAATTGGAAGCATCTACAATTAATTTATTTATTTTATTCAGTATTAAATGAATTGATGGAGAAGTCAAATCGGTCATTGATTATAGTAAAATAAGGATTTTGATGTTTCTATTCCAAATCTGGGGTATTCGTGTCTCAATCAAGACAGCTAAATGCCTATATTAAATTCATTATAAACCGTATATTGCCTTGCCTTCACCCTCATGATGTGTGTTTTGTTTTTATTCAGTGTTTTTCAATTTATATATTTATTTCTTGGGAAGAGTCTTCTAATGAATAGAAAATATTATGGCTGGATTTTGTTTGTCACGTGACGCGACAATCTAAGTATTAACTTATAATAATTAATATTATATTGTTGCACATCTCCATGTCACCTCGTCCCTATAAATCATGCAAGTATATATATATTTTTTTCCAACTAGCATTACATCATTATATTGTTTTCATGCAATTGGTGATTTTTTTGTACTTAGGTTACGTGGGTGGAACACGTCGAGTACGACGAGACCGTAATCCACCAGCTCTACCGTCCGCTCGTTGGGTCGGGTTTGGGCTTTGGAGCGCAACGGTGGGTCGCAACCCTCCAAAGACAATGCGAGTGCCTCGCCATTCTCATGTCCTCATCCGTGCCCGCCAAAGATCAAACTGGTAAAATTATAATAAAAAAAATTACCCACAACCACACCATATTCCTTTTTGTTACATTTTGAGGGTTTCTTTCTTCTTAGTTTAAATTTTGAATTTCATATAATTTATTAACGAGAGACGATACTTTTTGCGGTCATTTATACGACGGGTTTGAGTGTTCTATAGTCACTTCACCTCAAAGCTTAAGCTATTAATTTCATTTTTTTTTCTTTTGAGTATTATATGAACTAAAGACCTTGCGGGGTCTGAGCTCTGATGCCACATTGCATTCAGGGTTCCTTCCGTCATATAATTAATTAGTAGAGGTGAAGTAGTCTTATAGCTGACTTGCGTTGTTAGAAGTAAAATATATAAAATTAAAATATGATAAATTCTCTTGACGGCTAAATTTTTAGGTGAACTGATCATTTAACATGATATGCAGCAATAACTCCGGCGGGCCGTAAGAGCATGCTGATTCTGGCCCAACGCATGACGAACAACTTCTGCGCGGGCGTGTGTGATTCGACGCTCCACAAGTGGAACAAACTCCATTCGGAAGGTGTGGACAAGGAAGTTCGGGTCATGACGAGGAAGAGCGTGGACGACCCCGGGGAGCCGTCGGGCGTGGTGGTGAGCGCCGCCACCTCCGTCTGGCTGTCGGTTCCCCCTCACAAGGTCTTCGACTTCTTGAGGAACGAGCAGTCGAGGAGCGAGTGGGACATCTTGTCCAATGGAGGGCCAATGCAAGAGATGGCTCATATCGCCAAAGGACAAGACCATGGAAACTGCGTCTCCCTACTTCGTGCTAGTGTAAGAAAGAATTCTTCCCCCTCTCCTTTTTTTTTTCTTTTTCTTTTTTTAACTATTTACTAAATAGGGTTAACTACTTTTTTTTTCTCGTCTCGAGAGAATGACATTTTCGGTATTTTAATTTATGTGGTTGCAATTTAAGGATACTAAGTTTTAAAATTGAAGTAATTAGATGATACGCGTTAAAGACCTAATTTTTTGCCAGAAATTCGACACGTGATCCACACATGTTTTAAATTAGATTTTCGACCCTTTACGTCTTTAAATTGTTTCAATTTTGAAAGTTAGTGTCTTTAAATTGCAATCCTGTATTTGGATACAAAAATGTCACCCTCGTAACAGGACCGAAAAAAAAAAAAAAAGTTACGGGAAATAGTGGGAAATGACGCATGTGCCCTTGTGATTTACCTTGACCTTTGAGACGTCAAATCCCCAAGTATTTTGTATCTGTCAATGTGGACAAGATCCTATACTAACTGCTGTAGACAAGTACTATGACCTCCACTGATGACGTAGCTTTCATGGGACAGACGTAATAATTATTATTCCACCAAAATAAAATTACTTACAAGGTTAATTTGGTCTTTTGCACCTCGGCAGGCCATGGGCCCGCCGAACCATAGTAGCATGCTGATCCTACAGGAGACGTGCACGGACGCCTCGGGCTCGCTCGTGGTCTACGCGCCGGTGGACATCCCCGCCATGCACGTGGTGATGAACGGAGGAGATTCTGCCTACGTGGCGCTGCTTCCCTCGGGCTTCTCCATCGTCCCCGACGGGCCAGGCGGGGGCGGCGGGTCGCTGCTGACCGTCGCGTTTCAGATACTGGTGAACAGCCTGCCCAATGCGAAGCTCGCCGTGGAGTCCATCGAGACGGTTAACAACCTCATCTCGTGCACCGTGCAGAAGATCAAGGGTGCGCTTGGGTGCGAGGATCATCATGCGTGCGTGATGAAAGTATAATTTTTTAATTATATTTGAACAATCCTTTTTTTTTTTTCCTTATAGTGTTTGTTTTGATGACATGATATGAGTCAAGAACGAACCACGCAGCAATGCGACCCTTGTAATAAGGTGTGTGCGCGCATATGTTTGAGGGTGGTGGTTCGGGTATTGACTAGACCAACCTTTTCATACATTGTGGTTTTATTTGCTATTTTGAATATGCTTGATTATTTTTTTTTATACTGTATATTTGGGTGGTGACGTTCATAAGGATACTTATGCTAAATGATTGCAATTTAAAAATATTGAACTTTAAAATTGAAGTAATTTGAGGATTGTTGTAATTTTAGTATAGTTAGTTTTAAAATTTAAGCAGTTTGTGGAAAATTAATGTAAGAATTTTGGAAATTGTCATCAAATTGTTTAAACTTATTTTCATCAAATTACTTCAATTTTGAAATTTACTGCACTAAAATTACAATATTTAATTTAAGTCTTCAATAATGAAAACTTATTGTACAACCCTTAATTTAGATATCCATAAAATATAATTCTCCAAGTATGCATGACTAAAAAAGTCTTTTGAAAACTGGATTTTGAGTTGAATACAATTATTAAATTCCAATAAGTGATTTTTACGTACTTCAAATTTATAACTCAGTTGAATTTCAGGGAAATAGAAGGTCGCTATTCATTTTATTTTTCTAGCTAAATAGAGATTATGCACAATATATATATAATATTGTTAACGCGTGAATTATAAAATAAAAACGTGAATTCATTAATTAAATTGTTACAATACAGTGCAATATATATCGTTCAGTCTTATATATTTGCACTATAGTCCCTGCATAAGATATAAATTACAGAAACTACCCAAACCATACACTTAAGAGTACACATATACATTACTACATATTCTCTCAACTCTCATTCATCTTCACACTCACCCTCAAGCTTGGTATGATACAAATTCAACATACCAAACTTGCCTAGCAGATACTCGAATTGGCTTCGACCTAAGGCCTTGGTTAATAAGTCTGTTGGCTGCTCATTCGAGGGTAAGTAATCAACTTTAATAACCTTTTCTTGAATTTTATCTCGTACGAGTGTCACTCTACTTCGATGTGCTTCGTTCTCTCGTGAAATACGGGATTTTCAGCTATATGTAAAGCTGACTTGCTGCCCGTATATACCTTCACAGCTTCCTAATCTTTAATGCTAATGTCTCTCATAATGCTTCTTATCCACAATACTTCAGCTGTACCATGGTCAATGCACAATATTTTGCTTCAGCTGAACTCATGGACAAAATGTTTTGCTTCTTTCTTCTCCATGATATTAGTGAATTGACCAAGAAAACTAGATAACCTGTAAGAGATCTCCTTGACTTGGGACAAGAAGCCCTGTCTGCATCACAATATGCAGTAAAGATAGCTTTACTCTTGGCATACCCGGTTTGCCTTTCAAATATTTCAGGATTCTATGCATTGCATTGAAATGCATTTTCTGAGGTTCATGCATATTTTGTGATAAAACTTGAACAACATATGAAATGTCTGGTCTAGTTAGACACAAGTAAATTAACTTCCCTACTATTCTGCGGAATGTAACACTCATCTTACCAGAGGCTGGAAGATATTGAGCTTCTTCATTCCCAGCCTTTGCTAATAGCTTTTGGTTTTGTTCTACTGGAATACTAATAGGTTTTGAACCCATCATAATATCCCCGAGTAGCTCAAGTACACACTTCCTCTGGCTTAAAACAATTCCTTTATGAGACCTAGCTACTTCAATTCCAAGGAAATACTTGAGCTCTCCTAGGTCATTCATGTGAAATGTGTTATTTAAATAACACTTTGTTTCACTCATCATGTGAATATTGTTCCCAGTAAACACTATCATCAAAATTGACTAGTAATATGACAATGTGAAACATTATTCTGCAGTCCTTGCTTAAAAATTCCATGGCATTGTCAGTTCACCACTTTAATAGTTGGTTTGAAGTGAGTTTTTGCATAGGATAGAAAATTCTTTATATTTTCAATTACCTCAGATTTATTCTTCATGAGAAACATCCATGTAGCCCTTGAGAAATCATCTACAATAGTTAGGAAATACCTTTCATTATTGTATGTTGGTTCTAGGCTTGTCAATGGAGTGTGGATTCTCCGTCCCCGCGGGGATCCGCCCAGAATCGGGCGGGGAATCCCCGATTTTCTAACTCCGCAGGGCGGGGACGGGGCGAGATCTCCCCCCGTTGGCAGGGACGGGGATTGATCTGCCCCATGGGGATCCCCGCCCCGTTACCCGATACTATATTATATAATAAATAATAATCAATATTATTATAATATAAATAATATATAAAAATATTTACTATACCCATTTTATATTATTATAATATAAATAATATTTAAAATATAATTTAAATACTATATTTAATTTATATAATATAATATAAATATTATTTTTTTAAAAAAATTGCGGGGCGAGGATCCCCGCGGGATGGGGATAGGGACGATTTCGTCCTCGTTTACTTGGCGGGGATGGGGATTCCCCGTAGATGTGGGGCAGAGGACGGGGATTAGGTCCCCCTCCCCGCCCGCCCCGTTGACATCCCTAATTGGTTCCCTATAAGGTCCCCAAACATCAATATGTAGTCATTTCATTATTGAATTAATCATGTTTGTCCTCCATGGAAACACAATTCTACTATGTTTTGCCAAGGGATAAATATGGCAATAAATGCAATACTCTGCTAGTTTCAATCTCAAATTCAAATCTCCTAAATGACATATGTCCAAACCTTTTATGCCGTAAAGAGATTTTATTGATATCTGCTTTATTTATTACATCATGTTTCTCTACTTCTTCACTATTACATGATTTTATACATAGGTCCTAAATGACATATGTCCAAACCTTTTATGCCGTAAAGAGATTTTATTGATATCTGCTTTATTTATTACATCATGTTTCTCTACTTCTTCCCTATTACATGATTTTATACATAGGGTATCACCTAGATTAGCAGATTCCTCATCAATTCTAAGCAAGTAATATAGCCCATTTCATTTCTTACTGATGCGTTCAAAAAAAGTCCGACGGAGAATTCGGCCGATAGCTTCTGTCCTCCTCTCGATGTCTTCTTCTTCTTCTTCCTGCGAGCTGCACGAACGTACACGTTAGAAGGGCAGGTGGCGAGGCCGCCGACGCCCCTCCGACGCTCAAGTCAAATTCCTTTCGTTTTACTTCGTTTTTTTCTTACAGCAAGTGTAAAAGTATTCGAAAATGTTATTACTCGAGAGAGTCAGACATACCTCAAATGACGATCCAAGCTAGTTATTTATAGAGGTTGATCGAAAAAGAGGAGAACGAACCTGTCATAAATGGTGACCTTAGGGATTCTGTCACCTTTCATTTTCGGAAGCAGATTCGTTGAACTTGGAATGCGTGTTGATTCGATGTATTCACTTGTCCAGTGTCATCGGACAGATTCTAAGAATATGACCGTTGGTCTTCCTCGGGAAAATTCTCACATGTGATTATTCGCCCCAGTGTCTATTATCCAACATCTGCTAAGTAAAAAAAACATAGGGTAGATCATACCTGACCCATTACCTGACTGGCTGGAAGATCCCTACCTAAGCACTTCCCGGTCCCTGCACAGAATTTACTCCCAGGATGGGTATTAGTTGCTGGTATTGGTGTGGAGTCAGATGTGGCATCATAAGACCTCCAGTATTCACTGTTCCTATAGCTTGATCGCTGTTGTTGGTATTGACCATACTTGAATTGGCTTTGCTCTAGTTATCATTCCACTGCACTGTATGAGGTTTGTTCTGGTTTTGATAGTTGGACCTGCCTCTTTGTCCCCTGCCACGTGATCCTCCTCTTCTTCCACCTCGAGTATATCCTTAGGGATATCCGTGTAGCAGTTGTATGACCACCAAAATTACAGTGGTTACAACACATGGCTGCCTTGTCCACTTGTGGATTCCAAGCTCTAGCTGTCCAACACCAGCTTGCAGGGCAATTGAGGATGGCTCAGTGGAATTTTCTTGCAAATTGATGTTTCTCTGAGCCTCCTCATTGCAGACCATTGAGTAAACTTTAGTGTGTGATGGCAGAGGGGACATCATGAGTATTTGTGATCTCATATGGGTATATCCTTCGTTGAGTCCCATCAAGAATTGCATCATCTTTAATTGAACCCCAAATTCTTGATATACCTTTGATATGTTGCTTGATGGAGATGTGATTAAGTTGTCATACTCATCCCATAGTAATATTCAGTGATTGTTCTTGATCCCTGCGCTATTGATTGATCTTGTGGTAAAGCGTGAATAATCTTGCACCGGTCACTTTGTCAAATCGCTCTTTCAGATCCTTCCATATCGGATGGGCGGATTCGTAGTAGATTACTCCATGAATCAAGTCTCTCGACAAAGAACGGTGAATCCAAGATCGCACTAGCGCATTGCATCTCTTCCATTGTCCATTCAATACATCATCTTCCGCATGTTCCTTACAAGTTCCGTCTATAAATCCTAGTTTGTTCTTCGCCTAAAGCACGACAATCAATTCACGGCTGCAAATCTTATAATTCTCAGCCCATTTCAATACCTCGCTCACAAGATCTAAATTCGGGGTGTCTAAAGGGTGAAGGTAAAGCGGATTACTGAAATCGATCTCACCTTGTTTCTTCTTCTCTTGATCTTTACTTCCACCGGGTTCCGCCATGGCATCAACGGGCTGTTTCTCCAATCGATTTGTCCGTTGCTTGATTTGAAAATTAGGTTTTCTGAGCGTGTGGCTCTGATACCATGTTAACGCGTAGATTGTAAAATAAAAACGTGAATTCATTAATTAAATCGTTTACAATACAGTGCAATATATATATATATATTATATTGTTCAGTCTTACATATTTGTACTATAGTCTCTACATAAGATATAAATTACAGAAACTATCCAAATCATATACTTGTGATTACACATTACATATTCTCTCAACTCTCATTCATCTTCAAAAATATATAGATTATTTTGGTTTTTATGAATATTTATGTTATGTTGGAAATAGAATATTGCATGTTTCATTAAATATTTAATTCTTGTGCAATTATGCACTGAAGTCATATTTTCAAGACATCATTCCAAAGTGTTAGTTAATTATGGTGACTATCATTATCTGCAAATGATAATACATAGGGACCAGATAAATACACATATGTATATTAATTGATAATAAGATGAAATTTCCAATTTAATAACACATGACAGTAAGATATAGAACAAAAGGAGATATTTATTATTTTTTTTAAAAAAAAATTAAGATATAATTAATTAAATTATACCTTTGTCCATCCATATTTCCTTTCATCACAAAGATGTTAGGATCGTTTTGACCCAATTGGCACATAACATTCAAAGAAAAGGAAAAGAAAAGTTGTAAGGCAGTAGTATTTTCTTCTCATATACCAATGATTTCCCATTAAATATTGTTAGTATTATTTTATTTTGTTCAATTAATTAGAATTATCTTTGTAGTTTATTTATAAAGATTATCATTATAAGAGGCTTAGTGTAATTGGGCTTTGTTAGGGCCCCAAGTATTATATACCAACTTGTGGTATAAATACTTAAACCCTAACACATAATAAAGTGTGTTTTGTGTGAAACTCTGACTAGAGAGAGAGATTTTAGAGAGAGAAGCTCTCAACCTTCCTCAAGAACACACACACCCCACATACACTAATTCTTTCCATTTTTAAACGTGGTTAAAACGTCCCATTGTTAGATTGTTAGGATAGAAAGGCTACCAACAAGTTGTATCAGAGCCAAACACGTTAGGATTTGAGTGATTTTCTGGAAATTTTTGGGATTTTTCATATTCTCGAGTTCGAAAACTTTTGCCTTTGTTCTTGTGATTTTGAGTCTATTTTACTTATTTTGCAAGCTCAAGAGCTAAATAGGTTGTTTTCGAGTGATTTTAAGTGCTTACCCAACATTTTTCAGTAGATTTGAGTGAGATTTAGGTAGAAAATCGCATTGAAAACTCGTCATTTTTTCTGCAGATATGATATTCGGGTAGATGAATGTAACAGTGCCCAGATTTTTGGCTGATTCTACCCGATTTTCATTGATTTTCGAGTGACTCTGTTCGAAATTCGGCGTATTAATACTCGAACTTCGAATTTTTGCCCGATTTTCATCACCCGAATTTCTTGTACGGCGAAAATTAGTACTTAACCGATTTCCATCACCCGAATTTCGTTTAAAATTCTCGGCGATTTTCAAGTTTTCGGGCAGAATAACCCGAATTTGCCCATTCTCGGCGATTGTCTGATTTTCGGACTGAATTATCCGAATCCGGGCAAATCATCCGAATCAGTTTTCCCGAATTTCTACCTACCCGAAAATTCTTAGTACCCGAATTTCCAATCATACCTTTAGATTTTCGGTCAAAGTCCTCACCCGAGAATTCACTGTTCTCAATCGAAACAGTAACTTTCAATTCTTGATTACTCACTCTTCAAAAAATTACACTTAAACGTTTTCGATCACCAAAAAATTTTCGGCCCCCCCTCGGAATAAAAAGGCTTTTGGAGGAAAATTTTTTATACATCATTTGATAGAGAATTTTTTTTTGAGTCCAATAGGCATAGTCTATTTTACACTTTTTCCGAAATTTTTCAAAATAAATTTTTCGGGCCCAAAACTTTGGGTATAGAAAACTTTTTCGTCAATTTTTTAAGGCAAATCCACTATACGCATCAACGATCACGTATCCAACAATCAACTTAGGTCGTTTTTGGCATATTATGGAAAAAGTTTTGGTAATTTTCCCGAACTTTTCGAAATCATTCTAAAATTTTTAGGTACAACCCAAAAAAATTTCGACACTTACTATCTTCGATACTTCACTATACCTTTTGATAAAACCAAAATTTTCGGAACTGAATTTTTAAAAGCCAAATTTGTAAATTTTTTTAAAAAAATGGATGCTGAAGCTAGAAAAATTGAGGAATTAGAAGCAAGATTGGCTAATAATTACTCTGTGTTGCTTAAGCAACATGAATGTCTAGCTTTCGCTAATGAAGATTTGGCTAACACAAAGTCAAAGGTCATTAGCTTAGAAACTAAGTTAGAGATTAGCGAAAAGAATGTATGCGATATGATGAAAAGATTACGTTCTTGTGAAGATGAGAGAAATCGTGTCTCATCAAAATATCAGATAATCCTAGAGGAACGGCGTATGCTTTACTCTCAGATTGAAATTTTAGAGAACGCCAGTGCAAAAAGAAGTCAAGCAGATAAAAATCCCTCTTCTAACTTAGTGTCTTTAGGGGAAAATAATTTACATTCTAATAAACTGTTAGGAATATTTTTAGTTGTGTTCTTTTAGTCTTTTTAGTCTTTGTATACTTGAAATATAAATTTGTATTGTTGTTTTAGACTTAGGCTCATTATATTAGATGTTTAGTTTGTCTAGGGACCAAAAGTATAATTATATCAAAATATTGGCATAAAAGTGGGCTAGGGCTTCCACTTGTAATAATCCTTCATTGAAAAAAAAAAAGGGGCAGCCGCCACCTCTCTCTCTCTCTCACTGTTCTATCAACGAAAACACATAAAGAAGAGAAGAGAGCAAAATCCATATAAAATCACGAGGGTTGCTGGGTTTTGGTGACCTACAAGTGGTATCAGAGCCACCGTGTTAACGAGTATGGTAACTAAACGGATTTTTGGTTCGAATTTTACAGGTTTTGCTGCCATTTTTTTTAAACTCATTTTCGAACTGTTGAACATCTTGAACTGCATTTTTAGCTTCGATTTTTGGGTTTAAGCTGGAGTTTTGAGTGTTCCTAAACTGGTCTTGATCTTTTGAAGTCAAAAGAAGTTGTTTCCAGCAGTTTTAAGAAGTTTTTAAGCCATTTTCGTACCCAGATTTACGTTTTCGGTACTACTGTTCATCCGAAAAGTTTTCGATAAAAAAAAAAAAAGTTTTCGGTGCTACAATAGTTTTCGGTACTACTGTTCATTCGCAAAAGTTTTCGGTACTACTGTTCACCCGAAAACTTACGAAAAAAAAAGAGTTTTCGGTGCTACAGTAGTTTTCGGTACTACTGTTCATGCGCAAAAGTTTTCGGTACTACTGTTCATCTGAAAACTTAAAAAAAAAAAAAAAAAAAAAAAAACCTTTTCGGTACTATTCAACCGAAAAGTTTTCGGTATAAGACTTTTCGGTAAAAAAAAAAAAAAATTAATAAAAAAAAGAAAAATAAAAAAAAATCTTTTCGGTACTGTTCAACCGAAAAGTTTTCGGTATAAGACTTTTCGGTACTGTTCATCCGAAAAGTTTTCAAAAAAAATAATAATAAAATAATAATAATAATAATAATAATAAAAAAAAAAATCGGGTACAAACTTTTCGGGTCAGGACTGTTTAACCGAGGGTTATCTACTTCATAGAAAGTTTTCGGTATTACTCTTACAAGTTTTCACAAATGATTTTAAAAAGTTTTCGGTATTTAACTGTTTCAGTTTCATAAAAGTTTTCGATATTCTTACAAAAGTTCTCGGCATACATGTGACACTCGAAACTCAAAAGTTCTCGGGTCAGGCTATAAAACGTTTTGGTACAAAAAGGTTTTCGGAATTCACCTTAGGAACTTTTCGGCATTTCACTGTTTCGAAATTTTTAAGAAGTGCTATCTCTTTACGAAATTTTTTTTTCTTCTTTGCGAAAACTTACACTTTGAAAATTTTTTCTGAGCAAAAGTTAGAACTTTTCGATATAAAACTTCTCGGCAACAATACTTAGATTCTTTATTTTAACTGCTCGAACCAAAATAATTTTAAACCTACTCAACTAACACGTTGATCCAAGCCTAGCAACCCTCATGAACTAGAAAATTAAAAAAAATATGGATGCTTCAAGAAGACAAGTGGAGAACTTCGCTTCATCTGACTCAGAGGTAAACTCTACAGACTTGGAAAATGAACTCATTTAGTGTATCTTTGCTTTGAAAGAACATAAAATAGATATTGATAAGGGCAAAAAGGCCTGAAGGATCCCAAGCAAAGAGTGAGTGTGATCTAAGTAGCCATCAAAAGAAGGAAATCCTTAAGATGCTGCTAAAAGAGGCACACGAAATCATTGATTGTTTATCATCTAGGGTAGCAAAATATGATTTTTAAATTATTGAGCTTACTAAAGAATTGTCTACCAGTGAACTGAACAGGAGTAAAACAGTCAATGAGTTAAAGTCTAAGCTAGAAAACAATCAACGTGTCCTTACTCAAAACCTCATAGAAAAGGGGTGTGAAATGACACGTTCGATTAATACTGAAGAAAAGGTCTCGAAATTGGAATCTCAAGGTGTACATCTTGAGACCCAAATTAGAGATCTAATCAAAAGCCTAGATACCTCTGAGTGTGAGCGAGGTGCGTGGTCTGCAAAATATAATTGGCTCTATGAGGAACGAGTGAAATTACTCTCCAAAATTCAATTATTGGAGGACAATCTCTCATATAGAGCAAATGAGTTTAATAATTCTCTAACTGCCGAGACAAGTGCTTCAGCTCCATATATTCCGGCAATTACTGAGAAATTTGCAGACCGCAGCATAACTTTGGAGTCTGAACGACAAAGTTTTGCAACTGAAAGGAGAGCTTTAATAGAACAAAATAGGCAACTTCTTGATCAGATTTCCGAGATGAAGAATCTTTCAGCAACTAAGAAAACTCCAAAGTCTATTTAGATAGAGTGTTTTTAACTCCAAAACGGGAGGAAATGGACGAGGAAGAATTCCTTTTAAAGAAGAACGCGTTGTCTTCTAAGTCCACTACTTCAATTTTTTTTTTGAAAAACACTCCGAGCTTTCAACGCCTTCTCCCTGCGACTTTTCAAGTTATTAATTCTTTTCAGGGAGAAGATCTTTTAAACAAGAACACGACTATTGCCATGACTCTTCTTTTTCAAAACTTTTATTTGAAAGTAATAGTCGTGATGAAAATATTGAAAATTTTGAAATTCTTCATCCTTCTTCTCACCCGTTTAACAAATTTGATCACTCACGAAGAAGTGATGAAAAGACTACAGTACAACGCATCGTTCCTAGATCAAACTCACTGTCTTCACACTCGGCCAAACAAAACGACATGTGGATTCCTATGAATACACAAAGGCAAGTGTGGATGCCTAAATCAAAGACTCCCGTAAAGGTTGACGTCAAATTTGATTTGGTCTCCTCATCTAGAATGTGCATTTATACTAACAACGTTAAAGGACCCACTCAAAAATGGGTACCAAAAACTTAGTTGTTTTGCAGTCCCATCAGGTGTGATAACAGAGGTTGCTCCACATACATGGTGGGATGAGATGACGAGCAACCGCAAGGCTCCCGGATACAACAATTCGGGACCCGTCCGTTCACGATACATGCTTCTACACGAAAGCAGTGCGGGACCCGAGCCTACTCTAGCAAAGCTTCTGAACATGTCAGTTCAGAACCTGGTCTGGTAACGTATATTTTATTTTATTTTAAATAAATAAAAATTTTAAAATAAAGTTCAAGTGGAAGGTATGAATTTTCTCTTTCGAAATATGCTTTAACGTAGGGGGAGAAACCTCGATTGTGTGCCTCGAGAAAATTTATAAGAGTTTTAAAATAATATTTCTTAAAACTCGGGGACATTAATCGAGGGGGAGTAAAATTAACTTCAAAATATTGTTGGGGAGCATTATTTTGAAAATTTTTAAAATATTGAGGGGGAGCAAGACCGAACTTAAAATTCGAACTTTTCATTCAGGGGGAGTTTTCGAAATTATCGTGAATTATTTTTTAAAAAAAAATTCCCTATATGTTTTAAATAATTTTGAGTCTTGCCACCTTTCAAAAATTAATACTGAAAAATTTTGCACTTCAAAGCTCGCAGTTACACATATTTCATGTTTAAAATGTTTTCGTAACTGTAACATTTAAAGTTTTCGGTATTTTCACAACACAAAGGTATATTCTAATTTTGCGTATGAAAAAAATATTTCCGATAAATTTAAAATTGCATACGCATACGAGCTGAATTGAAAAATACATTTTTCACAGTGGTACATTTTAAATATGCATTTTTCAAAACTTTAAAATTCAAAATGCATATTGCACACGGAATTGAAAAAGATACCATTTTAACGAAGGCCGATTTGAATTTCACAAAGCGCATAAATTTCTAAGGAGTCAGACTTCATATTCTTTACTCTTGCTTTTCACAGGAAGTAAGACTTATTCTCACTCGCGCTTACATTTAAGGGTAGTCGGTTTTCCTATTCTTTTCTGATTTTAGTTAGGGGAGTGGAAAAAGAGCGCAAACAGTTTAAAAGAGCGTATTACTTAAAAAAAGGGAGAGAGAGCGCATACACTTCAGGGGGAGTGATAGTCATTAGCGCAATAGGCGCATATAAAGGGGAGTACCACATCCATCATAAGGCGCCTGATTTGAAGGGTAGTAATATGAAATTTCTCAAAAAGCGCATAAATTTGGGGGGAGTAAAGACATGGTATTAAGAATAGTGCAACTGTATAGAGGGAGTGATACCTAAATAGCTCCTAAGCTTCAAATCCCAATGAGTTGTAAAGATTTACACAACTTCATGCTTTGAGGGGGAGTGTCATCTTAGGAAATTAGTGCATGGACAACAATGAGTTGTTCACATACTTGTTCCATGGTTCAGTAAATCCCAACTGCACCTATCCCAGGAACAACCCCGAGTGTATGTGAGGGTATTTGAGCGCATCACGATGAAATCTTTACAACTCAACCACAAACTATCCGGATCACAACCAATATAGGAACATGACTGATTTGTTCAGATCCCGGGTAGAAGACGCCTCATAAGGTCCAAAGGCGCATGCACAACCCTTCCTAACTACTCATTTGTCTCCCTAAAGACAAGTGTTTCAATATCTCATGGGGAATCGCATATGCTATCACCGTTTCATTCGGAGGCGGGAGATATTGAACTCAGTGGTCCACAGCCCCATACCACGTATTTCTTGAGCACTTTAACGTCTAGTGTGTCCTCATTGCCTAAATATTTTCCATTTTTCTAGGACACATACATTATTTTATACACACAGTGCAGGTCTACGCGACCATGCCAGAACTTCTGTAGACGCATCTTTTAATGATGTGCTTCTATGATCAGAAGGAAGTCCTGCCGTTGCAACATCAATTACAACAACGGTATCAGGCCATCTTCTGGAGCACGACTCTAGAATGATGTCAACGAGAAGCCTAAGTGGCCTCGGTTTTACTCCTCCCCCGGTAAGTCTGAGTGATTTACCGTCAACGACCAGAGTGTCTACCCAAAGGGGTGGATTACGAGGACTGGTCGGAAGTCTTGAACCAAGTTCAAGCCACACCTCGTGTGCAAACGGAGCGCCTTAGTGGCCCCGGAGGTGATACCCGCTTTGTGACGGAGGAGCGCTTCAACCAAGCCCTGGAGTCCGTCGCCACAAAATTCAAAGAAGATATTATGGTGGTCGTTCGGGACAACAGGACGAACCCAGTCGAAGACACACTCTCCTCCGTTCCTGAGCAAATGCCAAACCATCTCCACCACCCTATCCACCTCGATCATTCTCATCCACAAACTATCCAAACCACTCCACCACCACCATTTCACCTCTGGTACTTCAAACGGAACCTGCTCCACATATCCTACATCCCCGAACATTAGCTCGCTTTATCGATCCCGACCATACCTCTTCACGAGCTACAACTTGCTTCCTCATGCGGTTGAAAACTGCCGACACTTTAACGGAGGGTCAACAACTGATTCTCGAATACCTCTGCAGTCTCAATGTGTAACAGCCCGCTCACGGGACCTGTGGGGTTGGGCCCACTGCACTTCATTGATTGTCTGGCCCCACTGTATCACCACTAGCCTTCCAGCGTGCTTTGTCCTCACTCGCACACACCCTGAGCTACTTCCCAGGGGGTCACCCATCCCAGTGTTACTTCAAGTCAAGCACGCTTAACTTTGAAGTTCTTATGGATGAGCTCCCGAAAAGGAAGGTGCACCTTGGTGATATGAGTAGCACAATCAATTCTCTTATATCATTCTTTTTTACTTGACACGCCCATACATTACCAGTCTCAGAATCCCTCTCATTCGGATGTGGAATCGGTTCATTCATGTATCCCTCCGCCTAGAAGCCTCGTCGGGAGCCGCTCCTTGTCCGTGCTCCTCTTTGGCACCGGCGATCACTCCCCGCCCTCATCGGCCCCGGGTGTTACACAATGGCCCCAGGAGAACGAATCTATCAGACATGTGCCAAGATGATCATCCCTCTTCAAAAGAAGACACGGCGACCGTGATGACGACCGTCGTGAGGGGGAGAAGAGACATAGAACATCGAGCACAACAAAGGGTAGAGGAAAGCACCCAAACCCACCAACACAGCCCCAGACAAGCGAAAGCATAGATATATGAGTCCAAGGCCATACAACAACAACAAGCCCCAAGGGAACAACGACGACCGAGTGTATCTTCTATTATTTCCGGTGCACACTCTTATCAAAATCCGCACCAGATCATCGATAACTATATCCTCGAGTTATCATGGACCAAACGTAGAGAGTTTGAAGCCAAGGCGAAATTCATAATTTTCCAACATCGCAAGACCTTCAAACAGTCTCTCAAAAATATCTATGTGTTAGGCGAAGCCGTGGATAGACAGCTGGATTTGGCAGCACCATGGATCGAGGACACGTGTCAAAAGATCTGGAGGAGGCCGGATAGAATGAAGACGCTTGATTAACTAAATATGAGGGGGCTATCAAAGTTGAGGTAGAGCGACAGAACAAGAAACCTATGGATTCTCCGTGTGCCGGCACGTGCGGAAGACCAAAAGAACTTGTTCAAAGAAAAGTAGCCCCTTTTCAACAAGAGTACGAGTATACGAAAAGGACCTAGGTAGTTTCAAATACCTAGAGTTCAATTTGATTTTGTGGCGCTCCTTCCCATAGACACATAAACCACGAAATTTTCCAAAATAATTTCGCGTAAAATTTTTCGCTTTTCAAAATGTGCAACGCAAGTAAAACATATACATATATGTACACATCGGAGTCTGTTTAAAACGTAACACCATCACACTCTATCTATATGAACTATATGCAATCGATGAGCGGAGGGAGAAGGACGAGGAAATAGCCGGCCGACCTTGACTCCATAGTGCCAAAATGAGCTCACTTCGATCTACAATACCAAACTGTGAAACAACAATTCAGAGTATGATCGCAACATGTCAACTATAAAGTAATAACGTAAATACATCAATCACACTGTCATGAAACATATATCAATCCATATACGCAGGTACATCACTTTCTTATCCACGTAGTCCATAACCTATCACTATCACATAGTCATTTACATAATCATACATATCCATAGCGTATGCATCTATATGCTCATTTATTTTATCTTTCTGTTATGAACCAGCTTTGACTCAGGCCATCGATCGTAAAGTGTCTGTGTGCCCATGCATGGGACTCTGTAGCATAACATATATATATGGTGCCTGTACAGGACTCTGTAGTTCCCCGTAGGGATATCCATCGATAATATCATCCATCGAACACTCATCCCCTGAAGTCATAGCGGTCATAACAGTCTTTTCTTTACATTCATGCCTTTCATGATGCATCACAGATACTCACATGTCGCACATAAAATGCATAACCTTGATCATATCACCCATAAGTCGACTCATATAAGGGACTCAACACCTTTGCATAATACTTCATTTCGTAGATCACATAATCATAAATCAATCACGTATAGCACATAAAGCACACTTTGCAATCATACTCACAGTTTTACTCCCGTTCTTTACTCGGCCTTATCCTTGCCTTTATTAGGGTCTCGACCTATAAACATGTCATATTTAACAAATCAATACATGACCCTATAAATGACATAAATGTATGATATGCATGTGTTTGTACATAACTAAGTCTTCATCATATACAAATACTGTCCCGAAATGACAGTTTGTAATCTTTCCTTCATAACTTTCGGTACAGAGCATCGATCAGGTTGTTTGAAGCTGTTCTGGAAATCTAACTTAAGTATTTACAACTTTCTTTCTTTCCACATCTTCGAATTCGAAATGCATCAAAGTCAAAATGAACCATCAACCCACTGTTTAGCTGCTGCTGTTTCAGAACTGGCAAACAATGCCTTCTTATTCATAACTATGGTTACACAACATCAATGAGGTTGATTCCAACGGGTATGAACAGCTAACTAAATTATCTAAAACTTTAATTCTTTACATATGGTCGAATTCTAAGTACATAAATACCAGAATGAATCTTTATGGGGGTTCTTAGCTGCTGTCACCCTGGTTTGGCAGTCAGTGCCATTTCCTTTATAACTTTTGACATAAAACATCAATAGCCCTGATTCCAAGTCCTAAGAACAGCTAACTCAATACTCTATAATTTTTATTCTTTAACGTTTCCCAGATTCGAAGTGTAACCACTTCAAATATAAACATGAACTCAGAACAGGGGTTGCTGGAAACACAGCTGTAATCACTAGCACCCCCCTCTAGTGATCATCATGTTTTCTCCATGGATAAAATGCATGAATTTCTCAATTTCGACCCTTAACTCCCTTACTAGGTTAAAAATGATGTCAACTTCCTTTTAAACCTAGCATGAATGAGATAAATGAATTATAAATAAGGTATTTCACATGTATACCTCACTTGAGCTTGGTTTACTACACTTTGAGTGTGTTTTTGGCTAATCTCTTATGATGATGCTTTCACCCTCCTTTCTCCTCAAGTGTTCGTGCTCCTCCTCTCTTTAGGTATGGACTTTCTGGTTTTCTAAGTGATTAAAGTAATATGATTGGCTAAGAGGTGCCTACTAATCACTCTTAAGCATGAGGTGTCAAACTCAAGATAGTCTTGATCTTAACTTTTACTTTATCTCTTGTCAAGGGTTTTCTATATGCATTTTATAGGTGATTTTCGAGCCATACTCCTTATTAAGTAAAGAGGTTTTCGGCACTTATAGGTATTAGAAGTTTTTGATACCTATGTGCATAGACATGAAGTTTTCGGCATGGTCTCTAAGGTTTTCGAATACTGATATCCAGTCAATACCGTTTTCATCATAACTTTTGATTCAAGGCACCAATTACCTTGCTTCAACCTCCTATGTACAGCTAACTTGATTATCTACAACTTTTATGTTTTGCACTTTATCTAGTTCGAAGTGTATCTACTTTGAAAATGAGACACAAAGCTTTTCGAATGGGTTTACGAATGGGTTTACGAATGGTTTACGAATGTTGATGGCAGTCAACACCTTTTCAACCATAACTTTCGATTCGGGGCATCAATTACCCTGATGCAAATTCCTATGAATAGATAGCTTGATTATCTACAACTTTGATGTTTTGCACTTTATCTAGTTCGAAGTGTATCGACTTCGAAAATGAGACACAAAGTTTTTCGAATGGGTTTACGAATGGGTTTACGAATGGTTTGCGAATGTTGATGGCAGTCAACACCTTTTCAACCATAACTTTCGATTCAGGGCATTAATTACCCTGATTCAAACTCCTATGAATAGCTAACTTGATTATTTACAACTTTTATGTTTTGAGATTTCTCAGATTCGAAGTGTAACTATTTCAAAAATGGACATGAACACAGGACAGAGATGCTAGACTAAACTGATATGATCATGTATATTTTTACTATAAAAAATCATGCTCTTAGCTTCATGATAAACCTTCTACATAATTAAAATTTTCGATCCTATATAATGAAACTTTCAGTATTCATCTAAGAAAGTTTTCGGTTCCTAACAATTCTCCCCCCCATTGAAAATTTCGACCTCGAAATTGCGTACCTGTATCGGCTAGCAACCATGGGTACTGTGTCTTCATATTTTCTATTGTTTCCCAAGTTGCTTCTCTTAAGGAGTGATTTCTCCATCGTACCTTTACCATCGGGATTGTTTTATTCCGTAATTGCTTATCAGCATATTCAAGAATTTCCGTTGGTTCTTCTACGTAGGTAAGATCTTCAGAAATTTGGACAGGTTCGTCGTGTAGAACATGAGAAGGATCAGATCGGTATCGTCGAAGCATGCTGACATGGAAGACATTGTGAATTTGCGATAATTCTGGTGGTAACGCTAATCGATATGCTAACGGTCTAACTCGTTCAAGTATCTCATACGGTCCGACATATCGTGGACTCAATTTCCCTTTTCTTCCAAATCGTAATACGCCTTTCCATGGAGATACTCGAAGAAAAACTTTCTCTCCAACCTCATATTCCATTTCCCGCCGATGTTGGTCGATGTAACTCTTTTGTCTATCTTGAGCTGCCTTAAGTCGACTTTTGACAATTTTCATCTTTTCCATTGCATCTTGAATCAAATCCGGCCCTTCTAGCACTTGTTCGCCTTCTACATCCCAACATATCGGGCTTCTACACTTTCTTCCATATAAGGCTTCGTACGGCGCCATGCCAATGCTCGAATGATACTGATTATTATATACAAATTCCATTAATGCAATGTATTCATCCCATGAGTTTTTGAATTCTATTACACATGCTCGTAGCATATCCTCTAGCATTTGTATCGTCCTTTCAGATTGTCCGTCGGTTTGGGGATGAAATGCCGTACTAAAGTGTAACTTAGTCCCTAAAGCTTCTTGCAAACTTCCCCAAAATCTGGAGGTAAAACGGGGATCCCGATCCGAGACAATAGATTCTGGGACGCCGTGTAGTCGTACTATTTCATTTACGTAACGTTTTGCAAGATATTCCAATGTAGAACCCCATCTGAACGATAAAAAGTGTGCTGATTTTGTAAGTCGATCAACAATTACCCAGACTGCATCATTCCTTTTCGATGTAAGGGGAAGTCCATATAAGAAATCCATTGTAATACGTTCCCATTTCCAGACTGGTATGGGTAAAGGGTGTAATTTTCCTGCCGGCGCTTGATGCTCAGCTTTAATCTGTTGGCATGTAAGACATTTCAGAACATATTCAACCACGTCTTTCTTCATTCTTGGCCACCAATAGTGAATTTTTAAAGTTAAGGGTTTTCTCCAGACTGGTATGGCTAAGAGGTGCTTACTAATCACTCTTAAGCATGAGGTATCAAACTCAAGATAGTCTTGATCTTAACTTTTACTTTATCTCTTGTCAAGGGTTTTCTATATGCATTTTATAGGTGATTTTCGAGCCATACTCCTTATTAAGTAAAGAGGTTTTCGGCACTTATAGGTATTAGAAGTTTTTGATACCTATGTGCATAGACATGAAGTTTTCGGCATGGTCTCTAAGGTTTTCGAATACTGATATCCAGTCAATACCGTTTTCATCATAACTTTTGATTCAAGGCACCAATTACCTTGCTTCAACCTCCTATGTACAGCTAACTTGATTATCTACAACTTTGATGTTTTTCACGTTATCTAGTTCGAAGTGTATCTACTTCGAAAATGAGACACAAAGCTTTTCGAATGGATTTACGAATGGGTTTACGAATGTTGATCCAGTCAACACCTTTTCAACCATAACGTTCGATTCAGGACATCAATTACCCTGATTCAAATTCCTATGAATAGATAACTTGATTATCTACAACGTTGATGTTTTTCACTTTATCTAGTTCGAAGTGTATCTACTTCGAAAATGAGACACAAAGTTTTTCGAATGGGTTTACGAATGGGTTTACGAATGGTTTACGAATGTTGATGGAAGTCAACACCTTTTCAACCATAACTTTCGATTCAGGGCATCAATTACCCTGATTCAAACTCCGATGAATATTTAATTGATTATCTACAACTTTGATGTTTTGAGATTTCTCAGATTCGAAGTGTAACTATTTCAAAAATGGACATGAACACAGGACAGAGATGCTAGACTAAACTGATATGATCATGTATATTTTTACTATCAAAAATCATGCTCTTAGCTTCATGATAAACCTTCTACATAATTAAAATTTTCGATCCTATATAATGAAACTTTCAGTATTCATCTAAGAAAGTTTTCGGTTCCTAACAGATTTGGTGCGAAGATCATTGAAGCAAACCACGTCCATCTTCAACGCCGCGACTGTAACAGCCCGCTCACGGGACCTGTGGGGTTGGGCCCACTGCACTTCATTGATTGTCTGGCCCCACTGTATCACCACTAGCCTTCCAGCGTGCTTTGTCCTCACTCGCACACACCCTGAGCTACTTCCCAGGGGGTCACCCATCCCAGTGTTACTTCAAGTCAAGCACGCTTAACTTTGAAGTTCTTATGGATGAGCTCCCGAAAAGGAAGGTGCACCTTGGTGATATGAGTAGCACAATCAATTCTCTTATATCATTCTTTTTTGACTTGACACGCCCATACATTGCCAGTCTCAGAATCCCTCTCATTCGGATGTGGAATCGGTTCATTCATGTATCCCTCCGCCTAGAAGCCTCGTCGGGAGCCGCTCCTTGTCCGTGCTCCTCTTTGGCACCGGCGATCACTCCCCGCCCTCATCGGCCCCGGGTGTTACATGCCCACCAGCTTCCGCTTGGTTCGTCCCCGAACCACATCGTACTGGAAGAGGTTGTGCTCTGATACCATTTGTAACAGCCCGCTCACGGGGCCTGTGGGGTTGGGCCCACACTGCACTTCATTGATTGTCTGGCCCCACTGTATCACCACTAGCCTTCCAGCGTGCTTTGTCCTCACTCGCACACACCCTGAGCTACTTCCCAGGGGGTCACCCATCCCAGTGTTACTTCAAGTCAAGCACGCTTAACTTTGAAGTTCTTATGGATGAGCTCCCGAAAAGGAAGGTGCACCTTGGTGATATGAGTAGCACAATCAATTCTCTTATATCATTCTTTTTTGACTTGACACGCCCATACATTGCCAGTCTCATAATCCCTCTCATTCGGATGTGAAATCGGTTCATTCATGTATCCCTCCGCCTAGAAGCCTCGTCGGGAGCCGCTCCTTGTCCGTGCTCCTCTTTGGCACCGGCGATCACTCCCCGCCCTCATCGGCCCCGGGTGTTACAGCGACGTCCAACAAATGCTGTTCCTTTGCGACACCTGCAGGGCAAAGAAACCCATCGTCGGACAAGCTTACCTTGCAAACAAGGGCTTCCTTCTCCAACTTGTCATATTTCACGGAGCCCAAGAACTACAGGCGAAGAAGAAGATAGAGCCATGCCACATCACAGACTTAAAGACAAAAATAAAGAACACAAAGGGGGAGATTGTTAGGAATATTTTTAGTTGTGTTCTTTTAGTCTTTTTAATCTTTGTATACTTGAAATATAAATTTGTATTGTTGTTTTAGACTTAGGCTCATTATATTAGATATTTAGTTTGTCTAGGGACCAAAAGTGTAACTATGCCAAAATATTGGCATAAAAGTGGGCTAGGGCTTCCACTTGTAATAATCCTTCATTGAAAAAAAAGGGGCAGCCGCCACCTCTCTCTCTCTCTCACTGTTCTATCAACGAAAACACATAAAGAAGAGAAGAGAGCAAAATCCATATAAAATCCCGAGGGTTGCTGGGTTTTGGTGACCTACATAAACTTACTTCTTGTTGGAAAATTCCGGAGATTGCTAGTAAAATTGCAGAATTGAACGCAACCTTGGAATCGGAAAGAATAGGTTTCCAAGCTGACAAGGAAAAACTTTTAGAGGAGATTTCAAATCTCAAAAATTTCCCGCCCTTACCTGTCCTAAACAATATTTCCATAGAAATATCTTCTATTAAGCAGGATATGGGAATTCAAACTGACGCCTTTGTTCCTAAATCTGAGAAAGCTTTTACTAATAATTCTAAGTCAACGGTGACGAAAGTAAATATGAATTCTAAATCACCTTTGACTGACGCAGAAATGATAAGTAAAAGTCTTAAGCTTAATACTTCCAAGGAACAGAACATTAAGAAGGAGAAAGGAAAATCAACATTATTTTCCAAAATTAAGGTCGAACATGCTCAAGATTTTCCTCACCTATTCCTCTTAAAATGAAAGCGTGCAAAGAAGAAGTTCGAAGCTTAAGCAAGCGAACTTCCACGCTTATACCCCATCATTATAGAGTGAATGATGTGAATTCTTGTAGGCAATACGACTCAAGATGACGCATATAGTGCGATAAGTTCGTATTCATACTTGAAATACCCGGTCCAGATTAAGTCTGAAAGACACCTTCTGCGACTGAGATAGTCTATTTTACACTTTTTTCGAAATTTTTCAAAATAAATTTTCCGGGCCCAACATTTTCGGTATAGAAAACGTTTTCGTCAATTTTTTAAGGCAAATCCACTATACGCGTCAACGATCACGTATCCAACAATCAACTTCGGTCGTATTTGGCACATTGTAGAAAAAGTTTTGGTAATTTTCCCGAAGTCTTCGAAATCATTCCAAAATTTTTTGGTACATACCAAAAATTTTCGACACTTACTATCTTCGATACTTCACTATACTTTTCGATAAAACCAAAACTTTCGGAATTGAATTTCCAAAAGCCAAATTTTTAATTTTTAAATTTAAAAAAAAATGGATGCTCAAGCTAGAAAAATTGAGGAATTAGAAGCAAGATTTGCTAATAATTACTCTGTGTTGCTTAAGCAACAGGAAGATCTAGCTTTTGCTAATGAAGATTTGGCTAACACAAAGTCAAAGGTCATTAGCTTAGGAACTAAGTTAGAGATTAGTGAAAAGAATGTCTGTGATATGACAAAAAGATTACGTTCTTGCGAAGATGAGCGAAATCGTGTCTCATCAAAATATGAGATAATCTTAGAGGAACGGCGTATGCTTTACTCTACGATTGAACTTTTAGAGAACGCTATTGCAAAAAGAAGTCAAGCAGATAAAAATCCCTCTTCTAACTTAGTGTCTTTAGGGGAAAATAATTTACATTATAATAAACTTACTTCTTGTTGGGAAATTCCGGAAGTTGCTAGTAAAATTACAGAATTGAACGCAACCTTGGAATCGGAAAGAATAGGTTTCCAAGCTGAAAAGGAAAAACTTTTAGAGGAGATTTCAAATCTCAAAAATTCCCCGCCCTTACCTGTCCTAAATAATCTTTCCATAAAAATATCTTCTATTAAGCAGGATAAGGGAATTCAAACTGACGCCTTTGTTCCTAAATCTGAGAAAGCTTTTACTAATAATTCTAAGTCAACGGTGACGAAAGTAAATATGAATTCTAAATCACCTTTGGCTGACGCAGAAATGATAAGTACAAGCCTTAAGCTTAATACTTCCAAGGAACAGAAGATTAAGAAGGAGAAAGGAAAATCAACATTATTTTCCAAAATTAAGGTCGAACATGCTCAAGATATTCCCTCACCTATTCCTCTTAAAATGAAAGCGTGCAAAGAAGAAGTTCGAAGCCTAAGCAAGCGAACTTCCATGCTTATACCCCATCATTATAGAGTGAATGATGTGAATTCTTGTAGGCAATACGACTCATCATCTGATGACGCATATAGTGCGATAAGTTCGTATTCATACTTGAAATACCCGGTCCAGATTAAGTCTGAAAGACACCTTCTGCGACTGAGATAGTCTATTTTACACTTTTTTCGAAATTTTTCAAAATAAATTTTTCGGGCCCAAAATTTTCAGTATAGAAAACTTTTTCGTCAATTTTTGAAGGCAAATCCACTATACGCGTCAACGATCACGTATCCAACAATCAACTTAGGTCGTATTTGGCACATTGTAGAAAACGTTTTGGTAATTTTCCCGAAGTCTTCGAAATCATTCCAAAAATTTTTGGTACATACCAAACATTTTCGACACTTACTATCTTCGATACTTCACTATACTTTTTGATAAAACCAAAACTTTCGGAACTGAATTTCCAAAAGCCAAATTTTTAATTTTTAAATTTAAAAAAAAATGGATGCTCAAGCTAGAAAAATTGAGGAATTAAAAGCAAGATTTGCTAATAATTACTCTGTGTTGCTTAAGCAACAGGAAGATCTAGCTTTCGCTAATGAAGATTTGGCTAACACAAAGTCAAAGGTCATTAGCTTAGGAACTAAGTTAGAGATTAGTGAAAAGAATGTTTGTGATATGACAAAAAGATTACGTTCTTGCGAAGATGAGCGAAATCGTGTCTCATCAAAATATGAGATAATCTTAGAGGAACGGCGTATGCTTTACTCTAAGATTGAACTTTTAGAGAACGCTATTGCAAAAAGAAGTCAAGCAGATAAAAATCCCTCTTCTAACTTAGTGTCTTTAGGGGAAAATAAATTACATTCTAATAAACATACTTCTTGTTGGGAAATTCCGGAGGTTGCTAGTAAAATTGTAGAATTGAACGCAACCTTGGAATCGGAAAGAGTAGGTTTTCGAGCGGAAAAAAAAAAGCTTTTAGAGGAGATTTCATATCTAAAAAATTCCCCGTCTTTACCTGTTTCCAATAATCTTTCAAAAGATACATCTTCCTCGAAACAGGCTGAGAAAAGCATCCTTATTCCTAAAACTGAGAAAGCTTTTACTAGTAATTCTAAGTCTATTATGACTGAAGCTGAAAAGATAAGTAAAAGCCTTAAGATTAATACTTCAAAGGAACAGAAGACTAGGGAGGAGAAAGGAAAATCGACATTGTCTTTCAAAATCGAACATGCTCAAGATTTACTCTCTCCTATTCCTCTTAAAATGAAAGCGGTCAAAGAAGAAGTTCCAAGCTTAAGCAAGCGAACTTCCACGCTTATTCCCCATCATTATGATGTGAATCGTGTAAATTCTCCAAGCAGGAAGAACATCTCATGTACTAACGATGCTTATAATTCTTTATGTTCTTATACCTACCTAAAATATCCAGTCGATGTTAAGTCTAAGAAACATCTCATGAGACTGGCTTCGGAGAAAATATTTAAATCTTCTCCGAGACACACATTCACCTGCGCTGAAACGTCCTTTCCGTGTCAAATTGCTCCTAAATGGGTTCCTAAGTCAACGATTAAGTTAGGTAATCCCAAATATGGTCGGGTACCTAAAAGTACGTTAATGAATGAGTTAGGACAAAAATCTGATTTGACACCAAATATGCTTAACTTGTTTTCTGCTAATCAGGGAGGACCCATCCAAAAATGGGTACCAAAGTCCCGCTAATATTTTGGAGGAGCCCAATCATGTGTGGTAATTTGACGATGGTTGCTCCACACGCGTGATTGGTATGTGACGAGAGCAACCACAAAACCCCGGTCATGAGTAGTAATTAGAAGATGGTTGCTCCATACTCATGATCGGTACGAGACGAGGGCAACCACAACGTCCAGCATGCACGGTACTCGAGTTGCTCCACATGCATGACTGGTAAGAGACGCGAGCAACCGCATCCCTCATGTATGACAATTTGACGTAGTGGCTCCACATACATGATAAAGGGAAACGACGTGAGCAACTATGACTATATGTGGTACATTCTATCTTTTGAACTGAATTGCATAATACCACATTCATACATATTTTTAAGATAGGTAAATTCTATATATGCATTCCATAGTAAATTTTGGCATGCATATCGAGCTGAAAAGACAATATACCTACTTTGAAAATAATAGGGTACAATATAGCTATGCATGCTTCAAAAGGAATTTTACTTTCAAATTCTTGCATACATGCATACATGAGCCAAAATGCGAAATACCCTAGTTTATAGGTACATTTTCATTATGCATACAATTTTAAAATTTTCGAGCTTAAACTTTCAAGTATGCATATAAGCTGAATCGTAAAAAATTACCTATTTTCTGTAAGAGCGTCAAAGGTAGAAAACGTACATTTTAATATGCTTAGTTTAAAGAAAATTACTTCTTTAAGTATGCATCTGAACTGAAAAGAAAAATACGTTATTTTCATCACGCTCATTTGTTTTGGGGAGAAAATCTACATTTTAAGCGTGCATGCATTAAGGGGGAGTATCAATTCATATTTTCGAGGGGAGTGCATTTTAAAGGGAAGAAAAATTCTTACGGTGGTGCACGATTTGAGGGGGAGGAGCAACAAAAAAAAAATATATATAATATAATATAATATAATATATAGTATACTATTCTATTATTAATACAATAAATATATATATATATGTATCTATAAAAAAAAAGAAAGAAAAATCCTCTCATCATCAAGCTATTCCACCTCCCAAGATGGACTTCAACAATAAAACTCAACCCTCAAGAGTTCAAGAATCCTCAAAAGGCAAAGGTGACCTCATTGCGCTCATATTATGATGCACTCTACCGACCTGCTCCAACTTGCTGATCAAGCAGCACTCATCAAAATTGACGGATGCAGGAATTCTAGTTCCTATGGTTCAGTCAGACCAAACTGAACCTAACCCCGGAACGGAACCGAGTGTTAATGACGATTCATGCGCATAAAAGCCACCCCTATTTGGCAATTCTTGGCAAGACCACAGAGCCGATGATACACAAATCCCTTACCTCACACAACATTCGGACCATCCCATATAGGTGCAGGTGCTGATTTTTATCAGCTCCCGGGTAGAAGTCGCCTCATTTGGTCTAGGCGCATGCACAACCGAGCCTTACCCACTCATTGATCTCCCAATAGACCGATGTTTCAAGAAATCATGGAAAACCACATCTAATATCACCGCTTCACTCGAAAGCAGGAGATATTGAATTATGTGGTACTAAGCCCCACCACCACACTTCCTTGAGCACTCGAGTCTAGTGTGTCATCACTTACCATATATTTTTATATTTTCTAGGACACATACACTTTTCTAACGCCTGATCTTTGTGATCAACCTAGAACTTCCATAGACACATCTCTTGTAGATGTGATTCTAGGATTGGAAGGAAGTCCTGCCGTTGCAACATCAATACAACAACGGAATCAGGCCATCATCTCGAGCTAGTCTCTAGAACGATGTAAACGGGATGCATATGTGTCCCCGGTTCTTCAAGCCCTGTTCTCACAGGCCACGTCTCGGAGTTTGTCTCTGAAGTCGTGTCGACGGATTGCCTTAGTGGCTCCGTCTGGTTATTACCATCACCGACCTTACCACCAAACAAACAGGTCGGACCATTCACCAATTTCCGCCGAGCTTACCACTCTGAAGTCTTCAAATTTAGACACGTGTCCATTATTAAGCTTATTTAATAAAAAAATTAATTAATAAATTAATCTCCTCACTCAAGAAACCACCCACTATCAAGGTAGTGGGATAGCTAATTTTTATGGCAGTACAACAAGCTCAATTAGGTTTTTATTTTTTTTAAGCCCTTTCTGTGATTATGAGCATTTCATTTCTGTAAGCTATTCTGAATCGACATGATCAAGGTATAGTTGGACAATCTATTCTTCTATCGCTATCTTATTAATTTGTTATGTGAGTGTTAATATTTATGCAGGAATGGTCGTAATATAAGATCTATATTTAAAGCAGTGAGTCTTCGTATGAGCGCTAAAAATCATTCAGAATTTTTCGAATTATTTCTTAATCAATCATGAAATAATTTAATCATGACTAAAAGCATTTGTTAATATTTTTTTCTGAATGTAGGTGTAGATAACAAATCGAATATTATGAGCTTTTGTTAATTTATTAGTTGTTAATTTTCTTTCTTTTTTGTTTTTTGTTTAAATGCTTCGGATTTGTTTGTAACATGCAATCTTATCTTTGTTTGTTATATGTGTTTTTTTGGCTATCAATGATATCTTCTAATGAATATATCTAAGATTTGGAATTTCTTTTTCATTTTCTTTTGTTTTTTGCAGTGAAACCATCGGAATATTGAAGTCTTTTCATGCTAAAAGATTGAATTTTAAATGTTTTTATCCATTTTTCTTGACTTTTATTTTTTAGGAATTGTTGTTACAAGCAATTAATTCTGTCTAAGTGGGTAAGTGTTTCATTTGTATTTTGCTCTGTTGTTCACAAGGGCGGATCTAGCATAGGGCCCGGGCGGGCCACGGCCCCGGCGAAAATTTTCGAGATTTTTAGTATGTATAATAATTTAGAAATATATTTATGCTTCGTTGCATATAAAATCGAAATTCAAATTGGAATAGTTTGTTAGGTTAGTAGTTAATTACGGTAGGAAGCTGGGTTCGATTCAGCCCAGTAACACTTTTTTATTCTTTTTGACAATATTTTTTTATTTTTTTTTATTTGAACTTCTATTATTTTAGACTCTTTGAGCGAATATATGCTTCAACCAAAATATCAGGTTAATTTTGCATGATATATTACAGTTGGTTAAGTTTATATTTAATATTTAATTTAATTCTATTTTCAAAATTTCTAATTATTTTCATAGCCTTTTGAATTAATTTTTAGCTTAAATTTTAAAGTATTTATCTGTTTAATTGTTTCGCATTTTTATTTTTTAAAAATCCCAAATAAGTATTCTAGTTTATCAATACACGACATGTTAATTGTGTTATTTTGTTCTCTATTTTTTTTTAGATCATATAATTATTATTATTATATCAATGTTATATCAACAAAAATGCTACATTTGCAAAATTAATATTGTGACGTGTTGTTGTTGTTCGAGCTCTGTCAAAATTATTTGAATTGTCTTTTATAGGAAGAGAGCAAATGAAAATCATCCATTTTCTACATTGACCTCATCACCAACTCCACATATTTATATTACGGCCCCCTCGGCCGAAAATTCCTAGATCCGCCCCTGGTTGTTCATCATTCAAATATGGTTACATGAAAATGGTTATGTTAATAACCATATTTGAAACTCAACAATGAATTATTATTATCATGTCTTGATACTTCAAAAAATTATTACGTGCCACCATTCTGACATTAGTTTAACCATGTTATGTAATGGGAAGGTGGTTAGTAACGTGTTAAATGTATTCTAAATGGATACCCGTAACAAATGTAATCTACCTATTAAATGTATTTTAGACCAACTCCAATGGTACTGCAAAACCCAAAAATATAGCCTAAAATTACTCTAATGGTACTCCAAATTCAAACTCAAAATGAGTTCAAAATGAGTTTTTTACATTATCTCTCCTAATTAAGACTAATTTTGTTTGAACGCATAATATGAGTTTGATATTTGAAAATTATAATATAGGTCCTATATTTGTTTTTAATTAGTAAATCACTCATATACAAAAATAAAAATATAAAAAATGAATTACATATTTATTTATTAATAATTATGATTATAAAATTATCAAAATAAATAAATATTTTACATTAAGCAATAATATTTTTATATATTATGATTTATTTTTTGTTATTTTGTTATTTAATTTTTTATCTTTTGTTTATAAGTAATATAAAGTATATTAGTTTGACTGAATTTTATTAAATATTTTTTCATTAAATTTAATTAAAATAAAAATTTTATTGTTAAATATGTACAAATAAAAATATTTTTATTATTTTATTTTACATTTTTTTCATCGAATTTAAAATATCGTGATCTAATTTGTAAAGTCATAAACTATGTGGGTGATAATGAAAAATTATAAAGTTGGTATGAAAGTGAATATTACGAGAATATTCTTTTGAGTGTGAGAATGAGTTTAATGGTTGGAGAAGAATTACTGCATTTTAAGTTTGAGAATGAGCGTGAGTTTGAGAATGAATTTTTCGGTTGGAGATGGTCTTAAATATATCTTTCTAAATTGATATTTAATTCTCCGATCCAGTTTTAAATTTCATTATTGAATATTAATCTCCTTTATTTATTTATCCATCAATATCTCTCTTTTTCAATCATGTTTCTTGAACTATATATATATTTTTTTTTCGTTCAGGGTCATCTCCGGGACCGAACTAATTTAAAGTAATTTTGCATTTTATTTATTGGGGTAAAATAATTTTTGTTACAATTTCCAAACTTTAAAATAATGGTGTGTAGATATTCATAAGCATAATAGTTACCACCTGATGTTGTCCAAATATATATAAGTTTATGAATATTTGGTATTTATTATATTACAAAATAATTATGTTTGTCTTTTATAATTATTTTTATAACAACATCAAATTGACAGAATATTTAGAAATTTTGTTCCGCGACTTATATCATTTAATAATGTAAAATCTCAATTGTTTATATAGTTTATTAATATTTGTTAATAAAATAACTTCAATTTAAATACGTAGGTTTTGAAAAGCAATTAGCATGAACTATAAATTCAAAGCAAAGCTGAACTGTCAAGAAGATGCCATGTGATTTTAGAGTCAACTGGAAGGAAGAATATAATTATTTACTCTTCAAACAACAATTATGATGCAATTTACTCATCAAATATACCAAATCGTTGACATATTAATTTTCGTGATATGTTTTAAATTATTTTTATTTAAGATACGGTGTGTTATATATTATAAAGGATCTGCGATGCATACAAAATTCCATCGTATATCTTAAAAATCAAACAACTATTATATTATTACGTATTTATAATTATATAATAATATTATTCCTTTCTGACACATAATTATGTTATATTGTTAAATTACATTAATTATATATAGCTAAGACTCGTGCATTGCACGGGCAAAAAACTAGTTTAATGGAAAAAGAAAGTGGCTGTCGTAACAATAGATAATCTCTTGAATAATTTCAAAGAATTCATATTTAATTTTGGAAATATAGAAAATTGGTCAAAATCATTAAAAAGAATTTTCCTAGTCAGCCCAAAACCCACGTTTTGACAGCCAATCACATGTTCAACGCTCTTTCCCAACGTAAATCAAAGGATATTCATTTGACAAACTACACATAAAGACAGACTAGGAGTGGCTTTGACAGAGAATCCTCTCAACAATTTCTTCTTTTGATTTTGCTCCTCTGTAAAGTTATTCTCTCCATCTCGATCCCAAGATGCCTCGTGGAACGCTCGAAGTTCTCCTCGTCAGTGCCAAAGGACTCGACAACACAGATTTTCTATGTATGTTAGTTGACATACTAATTTCTTCATTACATGTTAAAAATTTCATTCTTACTCTTAGATACCATTGAGTTCTTATCTGATCTGAGCATGAGATGTTTGTCTGATGTGGATTCTTGCGACGATCTTTTAGTAAGGAACCATGGGTTTGACAGAATAGAGGTTTTAGACAATCAATTTAAATAGGGTTTTCTTGAATATTAGATCTTTACAGATCCCTTAGATATGAAGCAGAAATATATGTTTTTCAGTTCCTATACAGATTTTGAAATTGGGTTTTCCTGAATATTAGATCTCCTCCATGTTCAGTTTCGTCAACAGATCTCTGAGATGGAACATAAATATATATTATTTATAATTTAGGGTAATTTTCTTTTTTATTTTTCGATAGCTCACTTCCGTTGACTATTAGATGCAAATCCATTGTTAGAGAAGTTCGATTATTTCATGGTGTTGTTCAGGCTGCAATAAATTAGTGAGTCCACTGTCTAAACCTAACACCATTAGTACAACCATGACAACCTTAAACCTTTGAACCATCAATGTCTTTAGAATATGTATTGGCTTTTAAGGATAATTCTCTTGACGATATTCTCATTCGATATTTTCGTCAAAACTATTTGTAATGGGCTGTATCTAATTCCTTTTTAATTGTGCAGCTAGCATGGATCCTTATGCAATCCTTACCTGTCGAACACAAGAAAAGAAAAGCAGTGTAGCATCAGGTACATACCATACATACATACATACAATCCATGTTCTTCCTTAATACAAATTTTAATATTCCTTTCCCTAAAGACATCATGATATTTGTGAATCCTAAACTTAATCTTGTGAAGGCCAAGGAACCAATCCCGAATGGAACGAGATTTTCTTGTTCACCATCTCGAGCGGCGTCGAAGAACTCCGTATCAAACTAATGGACAAAGACACTTTCACTAGCGATGATTTCGTGGGAGAAGCCAAGTGAGTAGTATACCTTACTTATCTACAATAATGAACGAAAATTTAAATTTCAAAATAATAATAATAATAATAAATTTTGTAGGATTCCTTTGGGGGCAGTGTTTGAAGCTGAGAACCTTCCTACATCATCGTACAGTATTGTCAAGGATGAGAAGTACTGTGGTGAGATTAGGGTTGGCCTCAAGTTCGTCTACGAGGTTGCTTTTAGCAGTCTTTTTAATATTGCTTTATAGAAATTCCATCTTAAAAATCATTATTTCGATTTTCTTATTACATCAACAAAACAAACAGCACATATGTTTCTATTTATTATTATTATTATTATTGTTGTTATTACAAAGATGAGGTGGGTTGACAATTTTTCTCAATTATTACAGAGAAGTGCAGATGTGGAGGACTTTGGTGGATGGAAAGAGTCATCAATGGAGTGAAATGTATGTATGGGCTATGAAGAGAAGAAGCTCATAACTGTTTTGAACTTGAATGTATGCAATCATCCGTTTGTCATATTGAATCGTTGTGAAAAACATCTTTTATTATTTCGTTGTCATTTTTGAATCATTTGACAATCTCTTGTGGTTTTCGTTCCGAAAAGACATGCGTTGTTTCATCTTTATGTCTGACTATGTTTGTTTCTTTTTACTTATTTTAAAGTGGGCGTCGATCTAAATCGTATATTGAATTCAAAGGGTTTCAAGATTATGAAATGATTTATATTGAGTTGCCATGTTTGTTACTTTATTTTTGTATAATAATACAAAATCAACCTTGCCTAGCTTAGTTTTTCTTCTCCACTTATGGAGTTGTTATTTTCATTTCCTTGAGACTTTACCTATAAATAGGCGGTGAGGGATCAATATAAATATAAGTAGGGGTGAGGCTATTTCTAATTGAAAAATTTGTTCTCAAACCCAAAATACATTAAATATTCATCAAACAGTCATTTTTCTCCAATTATTAAACTCATTTTTGAACTCAAAAAAATCTGCCAATATTATTTTCCACACCAACTCTTAATATAACCTACATACTTTACAACTTTTTAATATTACCCACAAAATAAATAAATAAAATTTTCTTAGAATAATATTTTTTTATAAATAATTTAAGTATTTAGTTTACAACTATAAACATTATTCATGTATCATAGAAATATAAAAGAATAAAATAAATAATAACAGCTAATTAGAACATTTTATGTTATAAAAGCTAATTATTCATTTAGCATGAGTCACTTTGAGAGAGTTAAAAAGCTTATGCGTTGGTGAACAGTTAAGACACAAATATTCGTTGACAAGAGAGAAAAATTGACTTTAAACTCATTTTAGGTGTGCATTTGAGTATTTGTTGGAGTTTTGATGTTTGCATTTGATTATTGGCATCGATTGGAGATGCTCTTAAAGATCGAAGCAACGGTCATCACACAAAAGAAATAATTAAGTAGAGAATAAAGAAATAGAGATATTCTGTGGTATCCTCTCATGTTATAAAGAGAGATATTAATTATTTTTTATTTATAAATTGAGATATTCTTACTCCTATTTATTGAATTTTTTCTTCTTTACCCGTTGTTTATTTGTTCGTGGTTTTCTACGTAAAAATCTGTGCGTTCGATTTATCTTTAATTGTTCAAATACTTAGCTGCGATGTTACTTAATCATGCATGTTATTCTCAACATAACATACAAGCAGTGACAGAACCAGGATTTGTAATGTGGTGGTCGAAAAATGCAATGTTTTTCGATGCACTATATTCAAGCCAATAAAATTGATTTGTACCATGTTTCCTGACATTTTCTCATGCATCCACTAATATATATTCGAGAAAAATTATTACCTTTTAGTTGACAAAGAACTTTGGCTAAATTTCTACTCCTCACTTCCTCTTAAATATTAACAGAATATTCATTAATTGGCTTAAGTAAAGCATGACCACCACCAATTTCATCTTCACATAATTAGATTTCTTCCCGGCCCATTTATAACGGATTTCATTCGTATTCACATCATTTGACGATGACTAAGTGCTTTGTTTAGTTTTTTCTAAAAAAAGTTTTTGATAGAGGCATTCATGTAAAATAAAATAATAATTTAATCATGACAATGAATATATTAATTTCTTAAGACTGAATTTAAAAAAAAAAAACTACTTTGGCATGTTTGCTCTGCATTGTGATGTTCTCAGGTTAGGATAATGATAGTGAGTTTTTGTTATATTTAGTAAAGAATAATTAAGATCTCACGTTAAGATTTAATTAAGGTTTAAATTGAGGCTAGGTGGTTATATTGCTTATCAGTTGAAAAAGCCAATTAATTAATAGATTTCATTTAAAAAAAAATGTTGCCCAATATAAAAATAAACCAATTAAAAAGACCCCAAATGTACGTCATCCATGGAGAGTCCATCATATATAGCATCTTTTCTACACCGGCCGTCGGGGGTCGACTGACCCCTCTGATTCTCCCGTTGTTCCGTCCTTGCAATGATAAAATAATTATCGACATATACAAAACATTTTCAGGCCAAGTGTTTTCGTAGAGTTATCGGTAAGGTTGAAACTCAAATTAAGTAAGCTTTAATTTTCCATCCACAGCCACTTCCCTTTATAATTGATGAATGATGTATGCAATAACGTTATTTTTGTCGTTTTGTTTGTGGACTTGCTTATATAAAGTCATTACATTTAGTGATTTGTCAATGTTTAATTTATAAGCCCATAACATAAGCATTCCAATGTGTGAGAAATAGAGAGAGGGAATCCGGGTGAAGGAAAGAGTGAGTTTGTTTTATAAGAAAACTGAAAGTAGGTACAAATACGTTATTGGGATGGATATGGTTTTCTGATTTGTGTTAAACATGATATTAATTTGTATTGTGTAGGCATCTCAATATACTATTATATCTCCATATGTCAGTAAAATAATTGTATCTTCATGGAGGTTGGAAGTGTTGACTAAACCACGTAAAGCTTTATAGTTATTCCTACAACTATAATTATTACGGTGTCCAAATTAACTTTCGTTGTGCTTGATTTTTTCGAACATCTAATACCAAATCAGAGTGTTTATTCATTCAAGATGGTTATAAGTTAAGACGCAAAATAAAATCACTTTTGCCTTGTTAGGTGTCCATTATTCATTTATTGAAAAATATGCTAATAACTCCTAAGTTGAAAGTTCAGTTGTTATTGAAATGTGAAGAGCATACTGCCTAAAAAAATTCAAAGTGCAACAATTTGATGGTACGGAAAGTTTCACTTATGTGGCAGAGAAGAGTGGACAAAAGGTTTACCTACAACTTTGAAATGAGACGTGGAAAAGATGGAGAGAATGACAAAAGAAGATTGGAAGGATTTGAGGGTTGAAATGTATCAACACAATACATTTTTATGATGCGGATAACATTATCAATAATGTGGTTGATGAAGGTTCTGGACCAAATTTATGAAAAAAAAAAAAAGCTGAAGGATCTGAACTAACTAAAGATTAGAGGAAAATGAGAATCTCATGGATTATTTAAGCATGCATAAGAGAGTTGTGGATCAACTTACAAAAGATGATGTAAATCTAGAATAAAAAGCTAAAGCCCTTTTTTTTCTTATCTCTTTCTTGATTCGTTGGATGATTTGGTCATAATCATTCGTACATGAAAGATACAATGCAGTTGGTGAATATGCAGTCAATCCATTAATCGCATGAGAAAATGAGATAGTCAAAACATGGAGATAGCCAAAATTAAGTGTTGGCAATACAACAGAGAATAATCGAGGAAGGACACCCTCTAAAAGAGCGTGTCCTACAAGTGTGCTGAGTCAGGATGACGGAAAGGGCGTGGTGTGCTACAATTGTGCTGAGTCATGACACATCATGAGAAATTGTCCGATTTGGAAGAAGAAAGATAGAAGTGGCGAGGACGTTCTGCAACACTATAGCACATGATACAATTTAACTTGGAAGTACTCGTATAGTCTCTAATGATGACGATCATTCTCAAGACGAATGAATATTCAATTTGAGATCAAAGTAGCATATTTGCTCCTAGAGAAAGTATTTTGACACACTACGAAAAATAAGGAGTGGTTTGATTTCAATGGCTAATGGATATCATCGGCTGTTCGGGGTGTTCCAATGGTGAAAATCAAAATGGTTGACTGAAAATGCGTTATTTGGGCAGTATGATTTATGTTCCAAAATTGAGTACGAATTTAATATTTTTTAGTTTGTTAGACTTTGAGGGTATTACGAGTTTCGTAATAAGGAAAGTCTATAAAATCACAAGTGACAAAATGGTCCCACTAAAAAAAGAGCATGGAAGTTTTTACACGTGGGTTATGGGTTGACTGCAAAATGGTCCCATTAATCATAAGTTTCGTAATCTAGACTTGAGTTATGGGTTCGTGAAAAAGCATGCACGTGAAATAAAGGCAGACGCTTGTGAGAATATAAATCCCGGTGAAAAAGGAATTGCATTGAAGTTCCTCTTTAGAGTTGACGGGTGGAGTCGATTCGACAGATGTATATAAGATTGATCGCTATATGCGAACCAAGTGAGATAGAACCAGAATTCTTGATTCGAAATCATGTGTGGCTGATACAAAGAAAGAACAATGGATCGTTGGTATTTACAAACAGGTAACTTACATTATGAGACTACCTGGAATAAGCATTTGATGAAGTAGTGTTGAATGCGGCTGAGAGGCGTGAATTAATGTGTTGAGCTTCAATTTTCTAGCCACGACCACTTGCCTCTATAATTGATAGGCATGACATTTATTCTTTTGTCACTTTCTCATGGCATCTGCATCTAAAAATAGGCACGTCAATTTAGTTGATCAAACACACTATTGACGAGAGAGTGAGAGAGAGAGATTTATCCTTGTCGATGAGTGTGAAAATGGGTTAACATTAGGGTATTGCGAGTAAGTACAAATACATTATTCGGGACATAAGAGCTCATATCGGTGGTTAAACACGAGCGTCTATTTTGTAAAGTGTAATTATCTCAATACAATAAAATGTTGTTTATCCATGGAGTTAGTCGATATTGGCCAAACCACATGTTGTATTTTCTCGTTTTATTTAGACTTTACATGTCAGTCAAACAATCATAAATTGTCGTAATATCCAAATCAACATCCGGTGTACCCGCTTTATTCAAATAAATGGTACCAATCATAGTGTTTATTCATTTGAGATGGGTATAAATTCTGAAACAAAAATAAATAAATAAATAAATAAGTAAATACTACTACTACTACTACTACTACTACTAATAATAATAATAATAATAATAATAATAATAATAATAATAATAATAATAATAATAAAGAAAACCATGTTTGCATAATTAGATATGCTAATAATTAGGGGTGTACATGGTGCTGTTTTGGGCGACTATAGGCCAATTTTACACGACATTGTCATATATAGTTTTTTGAAAAAAAAAATAAGATCTTAAATTACAATTTTGAATGTGTGCGGTTTTGAGTAGTTTGGATGTTGTGGTACGTTGTTGCAGCTTTTAACTTAGACAAGTAAAATATTTATTATCGAATGATACTACTATTGCTTACGAATATGGGCTCAAATAAAGAATTAAAAAAGTCTTACTACTATACTAGAACAAAAATGATGCTCATTAATCAAATCACGAATATTTTAAGCTCCAAAGCGAAAAAAAAAGAACATAATATAAATCATGTCAAATACTGAGGCAATATAGAGCTTGTAGTGTCGAAATAAAAAATATTTTACTCAACTTGATTATTCTTTGGTTGTAAATGAGCTCAATCATTCTAATTCTGCATATAGAAAGATTATGAAGATGATGAAATTGACGAGTGGTGATGCTGAAATTGACAACTTTGTTAAAGTTTTTGAGGAAATTGTGTTCTGTAAGTTTACCGAGAAATTAGGTAATTAATTTAAAAATACAAAACTTAAAAATATAAATGGTCCAATTTGTTAGTAAGTGTTTGAGTCGTGTCTATTTCAAATTTAATTAGATGTTCACAAATTTATTTGGACTTCCATTAGTGATTGATTAATCTGAAAACTAAATTTAATATATAATTAATATTTGATAAGCATAAAAATAAAATTAGATATAATTAGTAAAAAAACTATAAATATAAAGTACATCGCGGTTTGTACAAAAAAATCAACACCAAAGAATTTTTAGGGTGCAGTTTGATGTTGAAATTAAACCGTAGTTTAGGCGGTTAATTTAATAAATTGGTGTGGTGCGGTACAATACGGGCGGTGCATGCATTTTTTTAAAATAGTTGAACATACGTACTTTTTAAGTCCTAATTTGGAAAGCACACGTTCTTATTAGTTGGGTACTATGAATATCGATTATATGGGGTCTAACGAATTTAAAATTTATACCGATGTTTTTTATTTTATTTTATTTTATTTTTTTCATTTTCTCCCTCTCACTTAATTCAGATTTCTCGTAATATAATTCGTTTCGGTTTTATTAAATATTCGAAGCAAATGAGAATGCTTGTCGAGGTTTATTATCTATACTATTTATTAAGTGAGAGAGGTGGAAAAAAAAACAGTCTATTGGTGTGTAAAGTTATTTGCTATTAGACCATTCTTTTATAATTTATTTTAATGATCTATACTATTTATTAAGTGAGAGAGGTGGAAAAAAACTGTCAATTGGTGTGTAAAGTTATTTGCGATTAGACTCTTCTTTTATAATTTATTTTAATTAGTAATTATAATTATACTCCTCAATTTTTATTTATTTTAATTGCATCCTCACTAATTATTTCTTTAAATAATATTTTATCTATGAAATATTATAAGTTACAAGTATTTAATAGACTAAATTGTATAGAACTCACCCGTTGTTTAAAAAATAAACATCAATATTCATATAGTTTGTAAATAGCGTAAAATATCATCGTGATTTATTTAATCATGCGCCCTTTGTCATTTTCATCCCATAATTGAGGGGTAAAATGCTACATTTTACACATCATGGGGGTACGGTGCTAAGTTTTAGACATCACATGAGAGTTTCACGCAATAAAAAAACATAGGGTAGCAATGCACATTTCAGAATATCCACGTGAGGGTATAACGTAATTTACCCTATTTTAATATAACATATTTATATTTTAAGCTACGCAACAAGGTTTAATCTCGATTATTTACACATTACCGTGGAGGGAATGAATGAGATTGTTTTTAATTTTTTGTGTTTTATTTGTTAGTGAGGCTGATTTTCCGGTTTCATCTTGCGAAATAAGTTGAAAAAAATATAGATATGCTCAATTGCTCCGATCGTGTAGTGTAATAATGGAGTTTTGACTTTTGAGTATGAATATAATATATAAAAATAAAAATAAAAATAAAAATAAATATATATGTAAAATTTGAAGGGCCCTTAATTGGGTCCATAGTATATTGGCTTATATTTGGGCCCTTAATAAATTTGAAGGGCCCTTACATGTAAATATATATGGACCCAAATATCTTAATAAATTAGTATATTGGCTTATATGTCGTTGAAAAGGATCAAAATGGATAAAACGTAGGACGTAAAGAAGACTGGTTTCTTGACACATCAAGAAGATTCGAAGGCGCTAGTAAAAAAACCCTTGGTCACTTTCTTCTGATTTCTTTCTTCCTTCCCTAGAAAAATCGTAAGAAAACAATGAATCCACAAACAGACAAGCTGGTGAGGAGGACAACAATGGTGGCCACTGTCGTTGCTTCATATTTTCTTCTCACTGCTGATTATGGCCCTGAACCCAACTTTCTTGACCCTGTAAGTCAATGCGTGTGCCTTTGAGATATCGTTCTATGTCGATCACCTTCCTTTCCCTTATTGTGGGATGTTTTTTTCATTTGTTTTAAGTGCGTCAATTTTGTTCCCAAGTTCCCATTCTTTTTTTTTCTTTTTATTCTTTCTGATAATATCTTGGATTTTCGTTGTGTTGCATCTATACTATTTATTCAATGAGGCCTAAGTAGAAGACATATGATGGATTCTCTATCAGCTGAGAGGAGAAAATATAAAGCCAATATCTTTGAAGAACACTTCTTGATTTCAATAGTACTAAATATGTATTGGGTAGTACTTGAATTAATTTCTATCAAGTTAACCATAGGCAGAGCCAAGAGCTGGTCTAAGGAAACTAGGATTTGAGATATAATGGATCCCTTGCTACTTTTTACATATAAAAATTATATCGAGTTCGAATGAGATGCTATTCTTTGGACATTTTTTGACTTTAGAAAACTACTGTGAATATAATGGAATGTGGACACTATGGGCAACCTTTGTGCTAGAGTAATGTGTTCCCTTCAGTTGAGATGAAATATTTTTACACACCTATAAAGTATAAATGAGGTTTGCCTCTTGGAAAAACTATAGACTCAACCTATGGTTTGGATTGTTGGTAGAGTTAATTTTGTAGGGATGTGATTGTCCGAGAGATTGTGCTTAAGATGCTGATCCCACATTGTTCGAATAATAAAATGAACAAAAGAAAGAAATGTTGATTTATACATTAATGATGCTACCTCCTATCGACAATTGGTTCTAGGACGAAACCTTAAAGTTTATATAGGATTTTATAGTGGGTTCATTCTTGCATACTTAACCTGCCATTACTTAATTCATTGCATCCTTGTGTCTATCTGTAAATCATGCCATGAGTGAAGCGTTTTGGTGGGGGGAAAAGGAATCCTTATTACCTAATATTCTTTTGTTTTGTTTATTTGATGATGGAAAATGGCAGATAAAGAACACCATATTATCAGCTGAACGGTCGGTGAAGAACTTTGTCTTGGGACGGAGTAAGGAAACTCCGCAAGGCGAGATAAGCAAACCAGAGCCTCCCAGTTCTAAAGAGAAACATGCATAGTGTTGTGTATGTTTACTTACTAGCAATACTTCCCCTCTCAACGTTTGTACAGTTCAGCTCTCTATCATCTTTCTGTAAATCAATAAATCTGACATTTTTCCTTGACAAATCTTGTTTTCATTCATGGGGTTTTTTTTTTTTTTTTGGCTTAATATTTGATTTAGTTAAGGTGAAATGATGTGATTTAAAACCAAGGTTAGAGTAAGAGGCTTTAGATCTCTATGTATTTTGTAATTAAATCATATTACACAAGACATGTAAATTTAATAGAATATCTCACGCGACAACATATTGCCCCAAATCATACTGTGAATTGGACACAATGAATCATTACATTACATCAAATGACATTTTGGCAACTCTAATTATTGGTGTAAACATTTATAGCACGAAGACATTTTATTTGATCGATCCTTTGTTGTCTGGAATGGAAATAGACATTACAGTTTGGACTCTCTGGCCCTCCGCAGCAGTCCCTCTTGAGTCAATGAAACAACAAGCTGTTTACAGAAAACAAAACATTAGCAAATCTTTTATTTGGAAAAAAAAAAAATTAATAAAAAGGACAATAATTTTTAATTTATTTTATTAAATTTACCTCTCCAGTCCTTGTAAACATTCTCCCAGTAACAAAGCCACGTGCACTATGAGCATTTGGGCTCTCAATCTACAGAAAAGATGACAGACAAATTAGATGATATACACATTATATCCAACTGATAATGAATATTAAAGAACAATAAATGAAGAGAGGTCTAATAATGTCTTAACTCACTAACCACATATAACAGCCAATCATCAGCTCTGAATGGCCTGTGGAACCACATCCTAAGAAACCACACACACATGAAAGCAGATCAAAGAAAGACAATGCTTGGTTGAACATAAATAAAAGCTTAAAGTGGCACACATCTCTAATTGAGGACTATCATTCGAACAATATGGCCCAAGAAAATAAAAGAATCGGTTATCTGAGACTATGAAAATTTGGCACTTACGAGTGGTCTAAACTGACAGAAGCTGATTTCAAACCCTTTTCACGGTGCGGATTCAAACTGACTTGAAGAAAGATCAAATCTGAAGCATAAGCTGCGACGCATCTGCGTAGAAAATAAGATGTCAAGAATACATCCTGATAATATGGAAATGGTTGCCAAACGACATATACTTTGTATCACATTTATTTCAGAGAACTCACGTTATCTTGTGACAAAAATCATACGAATGCACTAAAGAAGGATATGATATGTTCAGATGTTGATTTCTTTACAGTTTATTTTCCTTCTTCCTCAAATTCCTAATCAACATTGACCATAGTGATATTTCCATCGATTAAATATGAAAATAGATGTTGCTAATAGAGAGTCCCGTCTTACCTATGCAAAGACTGTTCATCAGATAATTTTCCTTTTGCTCTAAACCAGTACAACAGACTGCAATGCGAAAGCAACCAATAGTTATAAGTTCAAATTTTATTACACCATAAATGAAGGCAGGGAACAAAGAGAAAGAAGAGAAACCTCGGAGGAGATCTTGTGTCGTTCGTGGAAGTATTAGGCTGACAGAATCTAATCTCTATGGGCCATGGGATAAATTCTGTACTAGCAACCTTGTTCCGGTATGTCCTGTTGCTTGCAAGTAAATCGAATAGAAGCTATAAAGACTACTAATCGGTAGAGTAATTTGACTGATCAAGATATTTAACACGTAATGCTCAAAGATCAACACAAAATACAATAAACCAATCAATTCAGCTAACATGAGTAAGCTATATTGCCAGAGAGCTGCAGCAGTGTGGAGATAAAAAAGTCTTGGATCACGTCAACAAACTACAACTAATTAATGAACGCAGGATAAACATAAGTACCGGCCCTTTGGCCTGTGCTAAAGAATTAGGAAGATTATAAAGCAAATACAATCTTTCTGCTAAACGCAATTTTGTTGACTCACAAATCGAGGCCTTGCTTGTTCAGGTCAAACAAGAGCATTGTCCAGCATAAAATAATCTTCACGGTTTTACAATTTTAGGATTACACGTCCAGCAAGTTAGGTAAATTTTAGGATTACACGTCTAGCAAGTTAGATAAACTAAGCAAATTGTCGCATCAAAAGCAATTTTCCAAATTTATTCAAGAATATTTGCATGAAAAAAAAACTGGAAGAAGCAATGTCCTGCAGTCAATTTGAAAACTCTCAACATTTTTTGATGAATAATCGTTTGCCAGCATCCATTTGTACACAATATAGAGAAAAAGACATCACAAGAAAATGATGTTAACTAAACTGTGACAGGTGCAAATTTTTTTTAAAAAAATTCCGTACTAATGAGCAAGCAGAAAGATGATAAAAGCAATCGAACCTGGGAAGACGAGGGTCAAACACACGTCGTTCTCGTAAATCATCCATTGACAAAAGCTAGAAAAATAAACAATTCAAGCACTGTATATAACAAAGAACATATGAACTCATGAAATCATATAACATACACCTCTTCTGGATTGGGCACAGAAGGCATTGTTGCCACCTGGTGAATGAAACCCTTTTCTTCTTTCTGTAAAATATTTAGCATTATTTTTAGCTACCGTACATTGAGGAAAAGTTAGAAAATTCATCTGCTACCAAAGAAAGTACAATCTTGACAGAGTTAGAAACTTTGATAACTGTTATGCTTAAATAGTTTTATGAAGGAAAGAACTTTAATTTTATCTATGAACAAAGGGATGTTTCATCCATAAAATATACGAGACATATTATTGTCATTGCAGAAAAACGTTCCAACCAGCCAACCAACAACATCGAAGAAATACCTGAAAAGAAGCAAGCAACGTAAAAATGACACTGCCTTTTTGAATTGCATCTACCCTTCGGGTGGCAAAGCTTTTTCCATCACGTTCACGATGCACTTGATATATAATAGGCACTGATAGCATTACAAAATCGTGTGTCCATTAAAAAATAGCGTGTAATTAACAAACCTCAACATAAATCATGTGAGAGATCATCACAAAGCATCCCCATATAGATAAATGATAATATAGGCCATCAAAAAGAGCATTTGGTTCAACTTAGGATTGAACTCAATTAAGCAACAAAGCACTAGAGATAGGCTAAATTTGGATCTTAAACTATTCCTTCTCTAAAAAATTGTGTGTATCAAATTACGTAGCCGGAAATAAGAATGAAAATCTCATGAGAAATCGTCATAAATCAAACTTTGACGCCTTTTCTGCTTCCAGATCTTGATTCATCAGGAGATTAGCAAGAACAAAGATGTTACAGATATTCCAGTTACGTACTTAAGGATACTTACTGTCAAAATCACCGATAAGCAGGAAGTAAGCATGTAGACTGTGGACTATCTTATGGCAATCAACAGTTTTACATGCAGCAGCTAGCGCCTGCATATTATGACAATTGGCACAATTCAATCTTTGACAAAATTGTCATCTAACACTAACTGCACTTAAAATCCACCATCTTAGCAAGCCAAGAAAAATAGATAATCGGTCTAAGTAAACGCGCAATAAAAAAGAATATTAGCAATTCAAACCTCCCAACCAAGATTTCGGTCAACCATCTTGGCCCCCTAACAATTTAGGACAAGACTTAAAAACTAAGCTTGATCATATACCTGTCCAAGGAACTGCCCTCCAAATACTTTTCCAAATTTTGGAGCCTCGGGCAAAGTAATTCCTTGAAATATGTTAACCTACGTGATTGGAAAGAAAACGATTATCATTTTCTTTTTTCGTAGTATTGGATATCGATATTTTATTCTTTGGTGGCAAACCAAACAAGTCAAATCAGCATTATGCCTTACAGAAAATCAGATCAAATATTCATGTCAATTATGATAGTTAGTAAGAAAGTAATATTCATCTCAATTATGATAGTTAGTAAGAAAGTAGAAACTGAGGAAAAACAAACACCAAACTGAACCAACAATCAATGGTTTAGTACAAAGTTTGACCATATATAAAGCACATGTAGAAACAACTCTCAGGATGATAGATTCTTAGTAAATCATCCAACGAGGAACAGAATATTCATATTCAAACAATATATATGGGACTTCTACAAAGCTTACCTATACCACATTTGCTGGTAGGAGCCACAATTACGAGCACACTGATAGAAGGATGACTACCGGTATCATATAAAGAGGTTTTCATTTTGTAGGTGGTGCTCATAGCATATTAATTTGTGCTTTATTTTAAGTACAAATGGTTCCTAACGGTGCCAACATTTAAGCAATGCTGTGCGGCAATAGCAGCAACAAGAAAATGGGTTGGTAATCTAAATACATGTCTAAGGAAAGAGAACACAGAATAAAAGTCTCACAATATGTCAAAAATGCATCAACCATGTCAAACTTTTTAGCACAAGTCATTGCGACAAAACAAAGAGATCTGGGATATTGAAACATACATCCACAGGATCCAAGTGTAGAATTCTTTCCACTAGCGGCTGTTTCTCATGAGTCTCGTCTGAGCTCCAAATTGATTTTGATTTCAACAAATATGTATGCTCACTAGGTAGGTTCAAGCAGGTAAGCTGCAACCAACAGAGATGTGTCAGTAATTTTCCGCAGAGCCACTTCCACGTATATATGTACATTAAACATGCAAAGCAGGGACTGCATAGCAGAACAGAAGCAACCTTGGATAATGCAATGACATCTGCTGGATGAGTAGATGATCTTACACCTGAAACTGTGGAATACTTTGAGGTGAATTACATAAAGCCATGCGCAAACATGCTAGAAATCTGCTGCAGGCTCTTAGAAGTCATCAAGAATACATGTGGGAGAAATTTCCATCGATCGAAATCAGTTGACTCATACATAGCGCATAGGCATAATAGAATATCAAGCATTTTGAAACTAACCATGTCCAAAGTAATCATACTGCTTCAGATGGAATTCAGGACGATCTTTATCATCGGTATTAAATGACCCACAGACTTCAGCCTAGAGAAACACAAGACTACATGTGGGAAAACAAAAAAATATCACTAATCGTAAACATATAAGAAAGAATCAAAGTTACCTCTCCTTCCCATATAAAATAAATCCCATCTGCCGTTTCTCCTTCATGAACCACAAAATCTCCTTGATCTTAAGCACATGAAGTATAAAGATTAGATTTAGGTTGCTGAATTTGTTAAATAACAAATCTCCAGATAACACTAGAATTGTTCCATGAAATCAATGCCCTACTTCATAATTTAACATAACATGATGCTCAATAGTCACCAAAAATAGCCAATCTGAAATTTCCTGTCTCAAGAGAAACTCAGGACATGTACATGATATTTCTGAAATTCCACCCCTAGCTCAGCGATAATATTTGGCGATCCTTTAAATCTTATTCTTTGAAAAAAATCGAAAACTACTTCTAATGGAACATGTATATATATGATGGCGAGGAAGTAACTACAATTATTTTGGAGAAAACTCCAGTCGGATGATTAATGATTTATGTTCCCCACAAATCATTGATTGCACCTTATGTGATAGATTAAAAAACGAATTCAGATATTTAGGTATACTGATATTAAGCATGGATTTTGGTGATCAGTAACCATTCAACAATGCGTGTAAATCCGTCTGACAGCACCAATCAAATTAAAAGCTCAACTGATAGGCATACAAATTCAAAGTCACTAAACACACAGAAACAAACAGAGAACAGGCATATAAGCTCGGCCATCCATCCATCAATATAAGGCAATCAAACAAATCTCAGATCGCAATTTTTCAAGCCTAGCAAGCCTTTCCACAATCACGTGCAGCAAAACATCATGACAGCAATAACTAAAGCAAAGATAATGATGACAAATGAATCACCATAGCGTCTAACAGAGACCAATCGAGCTATTTTCGTCAGGGAAGAACTCGGAAGCCTCTGGAGCAACGGCACACCCGCCAGGAACTCGACCACTGCACAATTAGAAGTGCTCAGTGAATAATCCAAACCCTAATTTACATAAAAGAAGATTGAACACAATTTATTTATAAGCATCACGAATTGTACCGCACCTGCTTCAGAATTCATGGCTAGAGAATTAGGACATTAAAGAAGAATGAATGTTTTCGTCGGGAGGAGAGAGATATATATACATAGAAGAGGGATAATTTTGATAAGAGTGATCGGTATCTAAAAGAATTAAACAAAAGGGATTGAGTATTAAATTGACGAAAATACCCTCTTAAAAAAAAGAAGGACCGTCGTTGATTATTAATTAAGAAGAAGATTAAAAAAAACAATGCCGAAAAGTTAAAAAAAGAAGGACCCTCGAGTTAGACTTGCGTTAAAGAAGGTAAAAAAACAATTCGATAACGCGAAAGTAAAAAAAGAAAGTAAAAAAAAAAGAGAGAAAAATTACAACGCCGAAAACGCCGAAAAAATCGACAATGCCGAGGCCAAGAAGAAAGATCGCCGTGACTCCGAGCCGAACCCACGTTGAAGAAGTCATCGACGACGAAAAATACACGGTAAAATTCCTATTTTGTCGGTTTAGTGTAGGTTTTTTGATTTGATGTTAGATATGAGGGTTATGGGTGATGGGTATAAGTTATTTAGGTTGGATTCTCCTCTTCGTCGTTGATTTCGGCCGGAAATTCGTTTGGGTTCGCCGGAGTCGGCGATTTGAAATTTTGAAAATCGTCTGTAATCGCGTTAACGATCGAGTTATTTTAACTCGATCATTAACTCGATAGGTTCCTCGAGTGAACTCGAAGTTAACTCGAGGACTCCATCGAGTTAAATATTAATTCGATATGAACCTCGATACATAACTCGACATTAACTAGATTTTGTCAGTAACATTTAACTCAATTTAGCTCGATCGATGTTTACTCGAGGAAGCAATCGAGTTAAAGATTAACTCGATTTGTAACTCGATTTCGTATTTAACTCGATTTCATACTTAGTCGAGTTTATATTTAACTCGAATTAGTTCGAAATCGAACTCGATTAACTCAAACTTTTTTTTTTTTGCATTTCAGGTATATTTTCCGACCAAGCTTCCGCCGGAAAATAGATTTCCGTGCATTGTATGCCTGGAGTCGCACTACAATGCCGCATCGAACCGCATCCTGGAATTTCTGAACGAGGCGGAAATGGGCGTGATGGTGCGAGACACGCAGTTTGGCAACCTCATCACGGCTGCCACCGAATACTGCAACTCCAATCAGATACTGTGGTATCTGATGAGTCGCCAGGTTGAATATTGGCCCGGAGCGGACGAGTTATGGATGGTGGTTCGCGAGAGGCCGCTCCGATTTTCTCTAACGGAGTACTGCCTCATTACCGGCCTCCACTGCGACTCCATCAGCACTCATTCGATACCGAATTCGTTTGAGTTTTTACGGACAAACTTCAATAGTAAGATTTCGAACTATTCTTAATATACGAACTAATGATTTTCTCTTTTGCTAATCTTCGAATCAAATTAATATTTATAGATAGGGCGTCGATTTACCTACACGATCTGGAGGCGAAGATGGCCGAGATGGGAGATGCCCAGGGGTCCGAGGTAAACCCCGAGAAGCTAAGGGTGGCGGCTCTCTACTTTGTGTGTAGTGTGCTCGGACCCCGTAGGAAGAAGAAAGAGATCATCGTGAGCAGGGAATGGGTGAAGCTGGCCTCGGATTTCGAGGCATTCAATAAGTATCCCTGGGGTAGGGTGGCGTACGAGGAGGCCGTGTACGGGCTGAACAAGGACCTGAACGAGAAGTATAGGTCCAAGGTTTCCTCGGGACGGGCGGCGGCCACCTACGACATTAGCGGATTCGTTCAACCGCTCCAAGTAAGTAATATTTTTTTTAAGTGATCTCACGTTTATTTGTATAATTATAATATTAATTACACGATGTATTTTTTAGATTCTTGCCTACGAATGTTGGCCGGCTATCGGAGACCTTTTTGCTTTCCATAAAGACCGGGAGGGTCTTTCCATGCCACGGATGTGCCACTGGAATACAAAATTCAGTGGTAGAAGCATGTCTCCGTCGCTAGAGATGGTGGAGAACGCGTTCGACGCTGCGCCGATGGATGTAAGTGAATCTTTATAAAATTTTAAAATATTTACTTATAAGTATAGTTTAAATAATAACAATGACACAACGCACAGAATGTGCGCTGTTGGCTTACCCCATCCGACGAGGAAGTCGGATCGTCGCATTTTGCGACGATTTCTGATTTGGAGGGGAACGCGGAAGATGCCGTTGCAGTCAGAATCTCGGAGCATCTCCGCGAGAATCGGCAAGTGTTCTGCAGTCAAGAACACTTGCAGCCACAGCCGGAGCCGGAGACGGAATCGCGGGAGTGTCATGACGACTTGGCGATCGATGACGACATCCCTCCCCGGTCGGAGACGGACGTCCCACAGCAATCGGCGCCACACGTCCCCCAGTCATCGGCGCCGCACGTCCCCCCGTCATCGGAGCCGCACGTCCCACGACCATCTTGATTGACGACCGATTTACGGCGATTGAGGCCAGCATCATGGCGATGTCTGCGGCGGTTACGACGATTGATGCTCGGCTTACAGGCTTGGAGGGCGTATGCGGCCTGATATTAGCGGAGGTGAAGGCGATTAGGGGGGGAAGAGGCGGAGACGGCGACTGGAGACGAGGTACGTATAGCTTTTCTTAATATATTCATGAAATTTTATTTTTTAATATTATATGTTATATTGCAGATGACGGAGGATACGGCGGGAATGACGACGATGCCGGAGATGGCGAGGGCCGCGGAGATGCCATGGATGTGGAGGTCGAGAGGGAGGTGAGGGCCGTGGAGGAGAGGGTCGGGGCCGTGGAGGAGAGGGCTGAGGAGGAGGCGAGGAGGGCCGTAGAGAGGGCTGAGGAGGAGGCGAGGAGGGCCGTGGAGGAGAGGGCCGAGGAGGAGAGGGCCGAGGCCAAGAAGAAGGCCGAGGAGGAGAGGGCTGAGGAGGAGGCGATGAGGGCCGTAGAGAGGGCTGAGGAGGAGGCGAGGAGGGCCGTGGAGGAGAGGGCCGAGGCCAAGAAGAAGGCCGAGGCCGAGAGAAGGAAGAATGCCGCGGTGGAGAAGAAGATGAAGGCCGCGGCGGAGAAGAAGAAGAAGGCCGCGGCGGAGAAGAAGAAGGCCGAGGAGGATGAAGTGAGGGCCCAGATGGCCAAGGAGTCGGCGCCGCCCCCCGATACTACGTCCACATCTACGGGGCCGGGTGGTAAGTTCATTTTTTAGTTACTATTTTAATTTATAGGTAGATAGTAATTGATAATGTATACATCGCAGACACATCCCCGAGCACTCCCCCACGTGAGAGGAAGCGATCCCGTCTGTTGAGGTCGCCGTTCACGGCTTTGCCAGAGTCGACTTCAGTTGTGAAGCCCCCCGTGATGCACATCCGAAATAATATCGAGATGACGGTGCGATGGGGTTGGGGTCGCGTGGAACCGTACTTGAAGGTGCTCGGGGCGGATGTTAAGGAGAGGGCTGCAAAGGTGCGAGGACATGACGGCCATTTCTGGTATGACCTGACTAAGGTTGGAGCGTGGCTTACTACTGAGGTATGTCATCGAGTTTATTTCGTAGTAAATATAATTCGTGCGACTCATTTTTATTTTATGCAGCATGTGGACGAGGCATTCATGGGGTTCATGAAGATGCAGGATAGATATAACCTGCCCGTCAAGGACATATGCTTCATCCCGACGACGTTCACGCAATTACTCAGATTTGCTCGTCTGGATGGGGCCCCGCCGTTCATCCTCGATCATTTCCGCGATTTTTCCACCAGCGCATTCAGTGGTTGGCCGTCCATCCATTGGAAAGATGCGGAGCTCATCCTCGTGCCTCTGTGTTTCAACAGCCATTGGGTACTAGTAGAGATTCGTCCGAGGTTCGTCTTTAGGTATAAATTTTTTTACTAACAAATGATTACTTTTTAATTATTTTGTTATCGTTTCAGCTTGGGGAAATTGCGGATCTTTGACTCGAACTGGTCATGCGACTCCGATATGCGCTTTATCAACATAGAAATTGCATCAATTAAAGAAGTGGTATCGGAGTTGCTCCTGGACTTGAAGATAACTTCCAGTTTAGTAGACCTGGAAGTTATTAGAGCGGCAATGCCTCAGCAGAAGCAAAGGTATGTTTACGTATGTTTTTCATTTTTTAACGTTGGGCAATTATGTGATTTTTTTCAACTGACAGTGTTTCGTTTTTTGTTTTTTCAGCGGTGAATGTGGAGCCTATATGCTGAGGGTGGCCGTTGCCTTGATGTTCGACCAGAGCGATAGTTTACAGTCGCTCGACGACGGTCAGATTTTAGAATTTAGAAAATATTTAGCTGTGCGTTTCTACGACGATAACTGGCAATGGGACAATAATTATTGAAAATAAAAATTAATTTTTTTAGCTGTTCTTTTGATTTTCTATTTGAGATTTTGCATTGTTTGTGTTTTATATATGTTGGGATAGAACATACTGTCTTGAGGTTCTGGTCTGTTTTTATGTATGAGGTTCTGGTCTATTTAGAACATACTGTTCTGTTTTTATGAGGTTCTGTTCTGTTTATATTGTTCTGTTCCACCGGCGCATTCAGTGGTTGGCCGTCCATCCATTGGAAAGATGCGGAGCTCATCCTCGTGCCTCTGTGTTTCAACAGCCATTGGGTACTAGTAGAGATTCGTCCGAGGTTCGTCTTTAGGTATAAATTTTTTTACTAACAAATGATTACTTTTTAATTATTTTGTTATCGTTTCAGCTTGGGGAAATTGCGGATCTTTGACTCGAACTGGTCATGCGACTCCGATATGCGCTTTATCAACATAGAAATTGCATCAATTAAAGAAGTGGTATCGGAGTTGCTCATGGACTTGAAGATAACTTCCAGTTTAGTAGACCTGGAAGTTATTAGAGCGGCAATGCCTCAGCAGAAGCAAAGGTATGTTTACGTATGTTTTTCATTTTTTAACGTTGGGCAATTATGTGATTTTTTTCAACTGACAGTGTTTCGTTTTTTGTTTTTTCAGCGGTGAATGTGGAGCCTATATGCTGAGGGTGGCCGTTGCCTTGATGTTCGACCAGAGCGATAGATTACAGTCGCTCGACGACGGTCAGATTTTAGAATTTAGAAAATATTTAGCTGTGCGTTTCTACGACGATAACTGGCAATGGGACAATAATTATTGAAAATAAAAATTAATTTTTTTAGCTGTTCTTTTGATTTTCTATTTGTGATTTTGCATTGTTTGTGTTTTATATATGTTGGGATAGAACATACTGTCTTGAGGTTCTGGTCTGTTTTTATGTATGAGGTTCTGGTCTATTTAGAACATACTGTTCTGTTTTTATGAGGTTCTGTTCTGTTTATATTGTTCTGTTCTGTTCTGGCTCTAATCGAATTAAAGTCGAGTTACTATCGAATAACATAATAAATCGAATAATATAATTCGATTATATTCGATACTTAATTCGACATATTTCTGGAATAAAAAGTGAATCTCTCTCTCAAATAATTTCTGAAAATTGAATAAAAATTGTTCTCTCTCTCTCAAATAATTTTCTCTGCAACTCAAACGCAATTCCGAACGTCAATCGACAATGGCAATCAACGCGAGACCCCAAAAAGTGAAGGTATTTGTTCTAACCCTAATTTAATGCGGACCTGTGGTTGCAAGCATAGGACCCATGCTTGCAAGTATAGGACCCACGCTTGCAAGCATAGGACCCGTGGTTGGTCGCCGAGGACCCACGCTTGCAAGCATAGGACCCGTGCTTGGTAGCGCATGTAGGTTGTGAAGGCATCGGACCCGTGCTTGCAAGCATCGGACCCGTGCTTGCAAGCATAGGACCCGTGCTTGCAAGCGTCGGACCCGTGCTTCAAAGCATCGGACCCGTGCTTGCAAGCATCGTACCCGTGCTTGCAAGCATCGGACCCCTGCTTGCAAGCGTCGGACACGTGCTTCAAAGCATCGGACCCGTGCTTGCAAGCGTCGGACCCGTGCTTCAAAGCATCGGACCCATGCTTGCAAGCATCGGACCCATGTATATTATCATGGGTCCCGCGCATAAGATGATGAGGTTCTCGCGCGGGTCCGATGAGTATAAGCACGGGTCCGCTGTATAATAGCACGGGTCTTCTGATCTTATAAGCAGGGGTCCCATGCTCAGCTGTGCATAAGGGTTTTATATTTTCAATATTCATACCCTGTAATTTGCTAAATTATGTTATAATTACGTATAAATTAGGTTGTGATGAAGAAGCAATTGAGAGGCGACGAAGGTTATGATTGCCGTGTTACGCTGACCTCGCTATACCCCGAGGCCAGCGAGTTGATAAGAAGGTGTATGAACCTGCAAGAGTGGGAGACATATAGGGCCGGGAGTGCGTTCGGCCGACTCATTAGTGCCGCCGTGGATTTCAATCTCTCGGCCCAGTTGCTGTGGTACCTCATCCAGAGGCAGACGACGTTGCACAACCGCGACGAGCTTTGGATGATTGTTGGCAACAAACCACTCCGATTTTCAAAATCGGAGTATTGCCTAATCACCGGGCTGAAGTTCGCAGCTGAGCTACCGCAAGTGTACCCCGATGCAGCGTTCGCCGAAAGACATTTTCCCGGCATGTCCACAGTCCGCATGTCGCACGTGAAGCATCGGTTGGAGGAGTTGGCTGGCGACGAGGAACGAGTGGAAACGGACAAGTTGAAGTTGGCAGACGTCTACTTCGCCACCGCGGTGTTGCTGCCTCGACTCTCAAAGAAGGATACCATCGTCAGTTCCTGGGTCCTTCAGCTTGTCGAAGACGAGATGGCTTTCTCCCAATTTCCGTGGGGCAGCGTGGCTTTCAAGGAGGTCATACGGGCCGTAAAACAAAACCTACGGGAGAGGAATGACGGGGCGAACGCAAAAAGCAGTTGGCTGATCAGTGGGTTCGTACAGCCACTTCAGGTGAGTTCTACCTGAGCTTTGACATATTATAGATGTAATTTATAAATAATTGCTAATATTATTTTTGTTATTTGTCTTCAGATACTAGCATACGAGTGCATACCGGGCGTTGCACGTGAGTTTGCGGGGCGTAGAGAAGAAGATTTTACGCCACGCATGTTGAGGTGGGTGACGAATGATTGGAGTCGAAAGGGATGCCCGAAGCTGGAGGCGGTCGTAGCTGCCGCCCACGGGTCCCCTGTACTAGGGTTGTTAATGCCGTCAGCGGACGAGTTGGAGGCCATGTACTTTGGGGACAACGTCTTTGACGTTGGGGCGGCGCACGAAGTGTTCGACCGTGTGACGGGCCTACTCGAGCAGGGAGTGGATGTTAGCTGTTCCCGTCGTCGGGCGGAAGGAGATCGCAACGAGCGCGTTGCGATCCAACAGATCGCCCAGATCCCCGAAGTCCCCGAACCTCCACCGGAGGGACCATCACATGGATATGGCTTTGCGTCGGAGGCACGCTTCGAAGAGTTTTCTTGTCGTGTGGAGCAGCGATTCGACGAACTTGGGACCGCCCTCTCGCAGTTCCGAAACGAAGAGGCTCAACGGTGGGAGACGAACGACACTCGTTGGAGCCTCATGCAATCGTGGGGCGATAGCATCAGAGGGTTGGGGGACTCGTTTCAGGATCTACGGAACGACCTGGCGAGTAGATTTTTTGGTGGATCGCGCACTCCGCCTACCGAGCCGGCTCATTGTAAGTTTTGTATAAATTTTTTTAATTAGTTGTGTAGATTACTTATTAATTTAGTAATCACGATCCGAGTCGGCTTACTGTGAAAAAATTATTATATACTTATTGCGTGCATTTCTTGTATAGATTACGACGATAGATGGACCAACGCCACGAGGTCGTACGAGGGTCCGAGGGGGGACACATGGGACGGTCACAGTCCGTCTGAGTGGGAGCATCCCCGTTGGGCCGATTTCGTCCAATCGGAATGGACCGGCGAAGAGGCAGATCGAGAGGGAGAGGTGGACCCATCGTCGTGGAGGGGCGGGTACGATTTCGAGGCTCAGGAGGTCGAGCCTCAGGTCGAGCCTCATGAGGTCGAGCCTCAGGAGTACGAGGCTGAGGAGGTCGAGCCTGAGGAGGTCGAGGCTCACACCGAGGCTTCGATTTCTGACCGAGCGGCCGACAAAGGAAAATGCGTGTTGAAGGATAGTACCCCTGAGCGGCCGAAGAAGCCATCGAAGTACCAGATGTCGCAGTTCACAGATTTCCCACCGACGACTGAAGTCCGCCCTCCAACACTTTCGATGTTCGAGCGGCACGTCCAAGTGAAGATCGTTAAATTCTGGCCCACTGTCGAAGCCCAGCTGCTAGGTTTGATATCGGTCCACGGTACGGAAGTCGAGGGCCGGCTCCAAAAACACGACCCGCGGTGGCTACTAAACTTGGCGACTGAGGCTATGCCGCTCGATGACATGGTACGTATGAATTTACTAAATTCGTTTGCGCTTACTTGAATATTGTCGATAATGTTCTATATTTGAATATTGCAGCACGTCGATGAATCCATATATGGGATCCTCGCAATGCAGAGAACTAGCACGGCGTGCACGAGGAGCGTGGCGTACATGCCCCACATGTTTAAGACCCGAGTCGATGCGGAAGGGGTAAGTATCAAAGGGACGGCGCACCCGAAAGGGCTCAAGCAATGGCTCAAGTACGCTAAGGGAGAAGATGACCTTTGGATGAACACGCCGTGGGACATAGCGTCCTACATCGCCATCCCGGTCCGTACCCGAAGCCATTGGGTGCTGTTGATCATTGATACGAAAAAGCGGATATTCACCGTTTACGACTCCGACCCAGCTAATGACGGGGACATGCGCTACGTGAACCGTGAGTTCAATAGCCTGTCGATCGTGGTCCCGGCGATTTTCAAGGCATTGAAGCTAACAACTCGGGTGTTCAAGGGCAAGAGTTGGTCATCTCAGTGGTGTCGCGACTTCAGAAGACAAGGGCACCCGTAAGTTTTAATGATTGTTGCGTTTTATTTGTGCTTCGTATTTTAATGATTGCTACGTTTTATTTGTCGTTCAGTGGAGACCACGGTGTGGCAATGTTGCGGGCGGCGATATCGCTTATGGTGCCGAAGGACGACGTCTCCTGCCTGACGGCTGCTCGATTGGCGGATTTTCGAAAATATCTCGCCATTTCTATTTTCAAAAACGATTGGGACAGTTTTTAGTTCAATCTCTCTGTGTTGAAATTTAATTTTATGTGTTGGATTTTAATATTAGGTGCTGAAATTTATTTTTCTCTGCTGAATTTTAATTTTCTGTGTCTTCTGTGTTGAGTATTAATTTTACTGTGTTGGATATTAACTTTATGTGATTGTATATTAATTTGACATGACGGCTTGACACCTATCATACCCACCGTAAAAATCAAAACGACAATAATTGGTCAATAATTGAGAATGGGTTGACTGTGTGTGCGGCGCATCCTTGGTCCCCTGGATGTGCCACGCACGTTCATGGTCGGGTCCTATGAATTTAAGTTCAGGACCCCTGCTCATAACGCGCGGGTCCCCTGTGTATATGCGCGGGACCATGCCTGATATCGCTGGGGACACGCGCCTAATTTGAACGGGACCCTGTTGTACGTGCGGGTCCCCTATTTTTACGTTCGGGTCCTATGTTTTTACGTGCGGGTCCTCTGTTTTGACGTGCGGGTCCCTTGTGTTCATGTGCGATTTTTGACTTGTTAATTGATGGAATTATGCCATAATTGTGCGTTTGTATACATTGTTTATCCGTTACTACAATATTAAGTCATCATATAATAGCAGAAAACCGAAAATTTGGATGAAATCACAATAATAACAATCAATGTGTAAGATTACTAATCCTACAATGTTCAACAACACAAGGTATGTTTTTGTGGGTGCTTTTTTTGAATCTTGACATGTGAGATTGGTCAACTCGAAATACAAGTTGGATTAATTTTTTTTTTTTTTTACGTCAAAGCCTTTGGTATTGTTAATGTTACTGATATTTTTTAACAAATTTTCATCAAGTAATTATTATTTTATTAATTATTAACTTCTTAATAATTTTAATAATAATATTATTATCTCACCCTTTTATTAACGAAATGCATCAAATGTCAAATGTCAAATCATCTGTGCTGTACAGACTGTAAAGTCATGACAGTCTGACAAGTGAAATGAGAAAATACTTTTGACCAATAATTGGTCAATAATTGAGAATGGGTTGACTATGTGTGCGGCGCATCCTTGGTCCCCTGGATGTGCCACGCACGTTCATGGTCGGGTCCTATGAATTTAAGTTCAGGACCCCTGCTCATAACGCGCGGGTCCCCTGTGTATATGCGCGGGACCATGCCTGATATCGCTGGGAACACGCGCCTAATTTGAACGGGACCCTGTTGTACGTGCGGGTCCCCTGTTTTTACGTTCGGGTCCTATGTTTTTACGTGCGGGTCCTCTGTTTTGACGTGCAGGTCCCTTGTGTTCATGTGCGATTTTTGACTTGTTAATTGATGGAATTATGCCATAATTGTGCGTTTGTATACATTGTTTATCCGTTACTACAATATTAAGTCATCATATAATAGCAGAAAACCGAAAATTTGGATGAAATCACAATAATAACAATCAATGTGTAAGATTACTAATCCTACAATGTTCAACAACACAAGGTATGTTTTTGTGGGTGCTTTTTTTGAATCTTGACATGTGAGATTGGTCAACTCGAAATACAAGTTGGATTAATTTTTTTTTTTTTACGTCAAAGCCTTTGGTATTGTTAATGTTACTGATATTTTTTAACAAATTTTCATCAAGTAATTATTATTTTATTAATTATTAACTTCTTAATAATTTTAATAATAATATTATTATCTCACCCTTTTATTAACGAAATGCATCAAATGTCAAATGTCAAATCATCTGTGTTGTACAGACTGTAAAGTCATGACAGTCTGACAAGTGAAATGAGAAAATACTTTTGACCAATAATTGAACAATAAGCGAACGTGACCAACCCTAAGTTGGCATAGAACCCAAGACCGTCCATAAGCGCACATGTTATCAGCACGGTACCGTGTTTCAAAGTGCGGGTTCCCTGCACATAACGCGCGGGTCCCTTGTTTAGATGTGCGGGACTCTTGTTTTCAGGTGCGGGTCTCATGCGCAAATACGCGCGGGTCCCTTGTTACTAAAGAAAACTTAACATGGCAACAAAGCAGAAAAAGACTGTTGACATTTGAAATTGACTTGGTCAACAAAGTAGAAAAAGTCAAGAGCGCTATTTTTTTAAAATTGACTTGGTCAAGCGCTATTTTTTAAAAAGACTGTTGACCAGGTCAAAGGCTATTTACTTAAAAAAATCCGTTTTTTTAGGTCTCTCTTGAATCGAATACAAAACGAATTAAATGATAACTCGAGTATTAATTCGATTTACTCGAATAATGTTCGAGTTATATTGTTACTCGACTATTACTCGATTACATAAAATATTACATATAATATAAATTTCGAGTTATATTGTTACTCGACTATTACTCGACTATTACTCGATTACATAAAATATTACATATAATATAAATTTCGAGTTATATTGTTACTCGACTATTACTCGATAACATATAAATTGGTAATGCCTACGACTAAATTCACCTACGGAGGAGAATCTTCTTTCTTGTCCCCGTCCACGCCTTATTACTACATGAGGAGGCTTCACCAAATTATCCACGACATTCCATTCGTCTTGATCGGGAACGGGGTAAACTCGACCGAAATAAGCACATCGCCAAGTGTAAACCGAATAATACTCCGAACATAGTGGATAGAAAGACATACCTGTTCGTAAACTTGCCGCAATCGCATGAGCACAAGGAATTTTGTCAATGTCAAATACTCGGCACGTACACGATTTCGTATCCAAATTCACAATAGCTCGCCGCCCTGCTAATCGAATATCAAACTCGCTCGTACCTATTTGCATGACTTCGCAGCCCTGACTTTGTGTGTACCTTTCACGAATTAATGTTTCGACTACCGGCGTGAATTGAGTAGTTGCTTGCTCGGATTCTACTCGGTATCTAGCAAACCAATCGCATGTCATCCTCTGGATAGAATCCAAGAGTGCAATGATTGGTAGCTTCCGTTCTTCACGAAGTCTTGCGTTGATCGATTCAACGCCGTTCGTAGTCATTATATTATACCGAGACACGGGAGAGTATGCCCGACTCCAACGATCTTTAGAATCCGCTGTGCTCAAATAATTCGCCGCATCGGGGAACAATTTCGTGAAATCTTCATACTCGGATTCGAAATGGCTTTGCTTGTAAATTTTTGCAATGCGTAAAAAACGATCAGTCGCGCCAGATTTCTTACACTTAACTTTCATGTTCTGGGACAGATGCCAAATGCAGTGACCATGATGTGCAAGCTTGTAAATACTATCCACGGCTGCCTTGATCGCCGCGTGTCTGTCAGAAACAATCACGAGCTCTTTCTCATCTGGTACTACCGCCGTAAGTTCGTTGAGAAACCATGACCACGAATCGGTGGACTCTACATCAACAACAGCCCACGCGAGCGGATATTGATGCGAGTTACCATCCTGGGCCGAAGCAACTAGTAGGGTGCCATTATATTTTCCCTTCAACCAAGTGCCATCGATACAGACAACCTTTCTCATCTGACAGTATCCCGCAATGCAAGCACCGAGCGACATAAAAACATATTTGAATCTGTTGTCATTGTCGACGCACAAACTTGTTATGCTACCCGGATTGGCTCTTTTCAACGCCGACAAATAAGAAGGCAACAATCTATAACTCTCGTTCGGGTCGCCTTTCAATGTATTTTGGGCTAAAATGCCTCCTTTCCATGCTTTGAAGTAAGAAATTTCGATCCCTCGATTTCTCATCATAGTTTGGATTAGCTTCGGTGTTGGTGTACTACTCGACCCCTGAAAAGATTCGAGCAACATGTCGCTCACCGAAGATGAAAATGCTTGCGTTAATCTTGCATTCCTATTTGCCAAATCACATGTATGAGTCTTGCAGTACTTCCGAATCGAAAACGCGGACGTATTCTTCATCTTCGATGTCCAAATCCTCCAAGTACATCCCTCCTCTTTACATCGTACGGCGTATATTGATCGACAGGATTTGATGTTCCGGATCTCGAATGATGCATCCACGGAAACTCTTTGAATCGCCTTTTTCGCCGCGCTTTTATTTTCAAATTCATCCCCTATTTTCATGGTAGAACAGTCCGTAAAAGAATATCGATCACTAATAAGGACGTTCGCACTCTCCACATTTCGCTCCCCATTTAGCCCGTCCCCTTCGTTCAAGGCATCCTCATCATTCCTCAAAATATTATCTTCGTCGTCGCCAAGATCGATTTCCACATTCCGAAGGTGCGTTTCATAACTATCCTCAACCGGGACAGCTTCCAACGGAGATGGAAAATCTTCGACAACATTATCACGGTTGATAAATCGATCAAAATAATCGTCATAGTTCGCGTTTACATCCGGGATAGCTTCCAACTGAGATGCAAAATCTTCGACGGGAGTGCACATAGCATTTGCGTGGCCAATTTCTACGTGGAGAATCGGTCTCTCCATTGGACCCCCTAAATATATATACCCCTTCAATTCGCTATCATTCCTTATATACCATGGAACACCATTATCGTATCCCCTTATAGATGGTTGGTAACTTAACTTCAACTCCGGCCTTCCAATCGCATCCATACATGCGTATATTTCATTTAAGAGATCCTCGAACGAACAACAATCTCCTTGAAAACCAATAGGTCGCATGGTTATTCCTGAATTTGGTCGCCATCTATATTTATTATCATTGCCGATCTCCCATTCTCCATCGTAGTTAATGATGATACTCGTCGGCATCCTGCAGTAAAAAACAAACAAAACAGATTAAAACATATTCGAATTAAATATCGCATACTTTTCGAATTAAATTTTACCCCGTAAAGCTAATCGAATTAATATTTGAGAAATATTTGAATTAATATTTAATGAGAAAACCATATCGAATTAAGTATCGAATAATAGTTGTATTAAGTATCGAATTCGTATTCGAATAAACTTTGAATTAAATAATAATTCGAAATTAACGACTGAACGAACACATCTTCTTCAATCGAGCTGCGCAGTACGTGGCGAGGTAAAACAACTTCAGATTGGACTTACCCACGATCAATAATGAACAATGTATGCATAATAAATGAAATTTGGACGAAATAACTGGAATGTAAATATATACGAAAAACCAACCTTTAATGGCTTCGACCTGTGCGAATTTGATGTGTTCGACCTGTGCGAATGTGTTTGCTTCGATCTTATACCTTCGACGAGCTTGTTGGGTGATGTTTGAGTGCCTTGGATCTTGACGTGCGAGAGTATATCTTGTTACTTCGTTCGCTCTTTTTTTTTTTAAGTTGGTTGTTGGATATTAATGTTCGTTGGTTGTTTGTTGGATTTTTTTATTAAAAAAAATAAAAAAATTAAATGATTTATTTAAGTTAATTATACCTTAATTAAACTCAATCCCTTTTATTTAATTGACAAAGTCAAAGTCCCTTTTTTTTAAAAAAAATAAATAATAATCCCTTTTCTTAAATTGGCCCCATAGAAGAGATCCTTCCGTATGGACTAAAACACATGCTCCACATGATTTTCTTCGGTTGGTCTTCGTGTAAAAGGCAGTTTTTGCCAAACTTTTTTTTTTCCTTTTCACATGTGATGGAAAAGACTATTAATTAATAAAAGAGGGAACGAGAAATTTGGTAGTTATATTATACTAAAGTCTCATTATTTGTGTTTAAAATTTTAAATGAGTTGTTTTAGCTCTTAACTTTGCAAAATCGTTCATTTTGGGTTCCTTTGACCTATACAATCGGTAAAAAAAAAACCAAAAAGGAACAATTTGACAAAGTTTAGGAACTAAATCGGAACGTTTAAAAGTTTGAGAACCAATAGTTAGAATATTTTTTACATACATGCTATTGTGTAAACTTATTATAGTTAGTTTCGATCACCACGAGATTTTTGAACCTTTATTTTCTATTTTAAGAGGTATTCCAACACAATCACATTGTAATCTTTGCACTCTGATTAAGTTCAGTTTAATGAATCTTCAAATACGTAGTAAAGTTGAATATTTTACATTATTTTTAAGTATGTAAAAAATAATTTTAGATGATATAATTGAAATAAATTTAAAAAATAAGGGTAAATAGTAATTATAATTGACATATCAAATTAATTTGAGGACAGTTTCTATGACGTGCTCCTCAATTATATAGTATTAATATTTTATGCACACTCGATGCATGTGATATATATAATTTTATTTTATATTTTAAAAGTTATTTTTAATTAATGTTTAGTATATTTGATATTATAATTTAATTTTAATTAAGGAGTATTTTGATTATATAAAAGAAAAAAAAATAGCTATGATGATATGATTTGAATAAAATACAAAAAAAAGAACCAAATTATTATTAAACAGGATAAAATTGACATTCTAACTGGATGTACAATTATTATCATGTTCTCTCCAATTATATAATAGGTAGATAGATGATCGGCTTTATGAATTGAAATCTACATGAAAATTTTGTTTTGCCATAAATTGGTAGCAACACATTAGAAACAAAGTTTTTGAATTTGATAGGCATACTTTGCAATCTACCAAGATTTATCTATTATATATCCATGTGGAACACCAATACAACTCAGTTAGATTTTGGACATGTATCGAAAATCAAACGAAGTTGGATTCCATCCCACATGGATAAGGAAAGAATAGATCAATTAATCAACGAAGAAAAAAACAAATTCAGAAAAATAGAATCGCTAATTCTCACAAAGATGCATATGTTATTTTTTTATAATTAAATTTATTTATTAAATTAACATGTTAAAAACAATGGAAAAAGTGAAATATGTTATAAAAATATTAATTGTGATTAATATTATATTAAGATTACTTTATTATAATTATACTTATATTAAGATTATAATGATAATATAGCTTATAATAATAAAGAGAGATAGATTAGAGAGAGATTAAGTATTTCAATATTTGGTGTGATTTAGAATGAACTCTAATCACCTATTTATACTACTAATAATTCACTATTACAGCTAATCACATTAATTACAATTATACACCTCACATTAAAATACAAACTCTTCAATTAATTACCTCATATTATCATCTTATCACATTATCTTCATTTAATATAATACTTTCAAATCATCAATAATTTAACTAATATTATTATTTAAAACATCCACATTTAATTATTTCAAAATACTCCCTCTTGGATGTTTTCAAAGAATATGCCTCGTTAAAACCTTATTAGGAAAAACCCAATGAGATAAAAACCTAATTGTAATACCCAGATTTAACATCCAACATGTACGATATATTGATTCAACTCAATATCGATGAACTCAAGCATAGATTTGATCTAATTACCTTAATTGATATGCGCGCGGAAGCTCGGGGTTAAATCATAATCAAATCTTCATTGAATCACAAATCCTCTCATACATTGATCCTCAAGCTCTCTCTTCACATAAACCCTAATCTAGAATTATGAGAGAGTTATTTTGCTAATGAGAGAATTCCTACCTTGAGTTATGTGTATTCTACACACACTCAACCTATATATACCAAAGCATATTTTGGTATATTTTCAATCTAGTCCCTATATTTACATAAAATACAATTAAGTCTCAAGACAAAGATAACATGATTATTGAACACTAGAAAATATTCCTAACAATCTCCCCCTTAGTGTTCAATTGTCATTGAAGCGTCGGTTGCCTTTGTCTTTGATAATCTTCAGTCTTCCTCATTATTTGAACACAACAGAAAGATTCCTGACAATCTCCCCCTTGAAAATCTCTGCCTTTGTGTTCAACTTTCAATTTGACACGGTCTTCTGTTGCAGTCTGAAGAAAATAGCTGAGAGCATCTGGAGAATCTTCAGTCTCCCCCTATTTACATGCACTCTCTTTTTCTTCTTTGCAACTTGAATATTCGTCACCTTCTTGCATATATCAGAGTCGCGCGGATCGTCAGCATTGACTTGTCGTGTATGCTCGAACCATGGAGAGAGGTCTTGTTTGTTGTGATTCAGCACGTGCATTGAAAGCTTGGCTTCTTTAATGAGTTCACGTGCTTCGCCTCCTTGATATACTTCTCCCCCTCATGGCGATTCATCTGTATCGTCATGTTGTGTGATCAAGGTGATCCTGTGTACGCTGAACGTGTTGGCGTTAATTCCGGATGAAGTACCTAAAAATGGGACAGACGACCGATCATTGTGAGACATCCCTAGATGTCACTCTTGGTCGTTGATGCAAAGTCACACAGACTTGCATTTGAAGGGACTACGGGGCCACATAGGCATCCCGTTGACATCGTTCTAGAGTCGTGCTCCAGAAGATGGCCTGCTACCGTTGTTGTTTTTATGTTGCAACGGCAGGACTTCCTTCTGATCATAGAAGCACATCATTTAATAATTCGTCTACAGACGTTCTGGCACGGTCACATAGACCTGCATAGTGTGTGTAAAATAATGTATGTGTCCTAGAAAATGTAAAAATAGTTAGGCTATGAGGACACACTAGACTCTTATGTGTTCAAGAAAGTCGTGGTGTGGGGCTGTGGACCACTAGATTCAATATCTCCCGCTTCCGAGTGAAACGGTGATAGCATATGCGGTTCCCCGTGAGATATTGAAACATCTGTCTTTAGAGAGACATATGAGTAGCTAAGGAAGGGTTGTGCATGCGCCTTTGGACCAGATGAAGCGTCTTCTACCCGGGATCTGATAAATCAGTCCTGTACCTATAGGGTTATGGCCCGGATAATTTTGTGGTTGAGTTGTGATAATTGCATCGTGATTCGCTCAAAACCCTCACATACACTCGGGGTTGTTCCTGGGATAGGTGCAGTTGGGATTAACTGTACCATGGGAACATGTATGTGAACAACTCGTGTTGTTCATGCGCTAATTGACGTTGATACTCCCTCAAAGCTTGAAGTTTGTCTTCAGGGCATTCTCTTTAATCTCTTGCGCCTTTTTAGGTAACGCTCCCCCTAAATTGTTGCGTTATTCCTAATGTGATGCCCTTGCTCCCCCTAAATAGATGCGTTTTTGTTTTGAGAAATTGCATATTACGAAGAAATTAAGCGCCTTATGTATTTGAAGTGACACTCCCAAATAAATGTGCCTTTTGCACTTATAAGTCTCACTCCCCCTAAAACATATGCGCTTTTTACATTAGAACTATGGTAATACGCTCTTTTGAAGTTCATGCGCCTTGTCTATCTATCTATCCACTCCCCCAAAACAAATATAATATGAAGACCGACTATTCATAAAACTAAGCGCTATTTATAGTAAGTCGAACTCCCTATGAAAATCAAAAACTGAAAATATAGAGTTTGACTCCCCCGAAATCCAAGCGCTTTTTGAATTTTGAAATCGGCTCGGCCTTCTTTAAACATTGTTGCTCAAAAAGCTTTTCTCCAGTTTTTTTTTTTTTTTTTTTTTTTTATTGTTGGCCTTTTCCTTTTTTTTTTTTATGACCCTTTTTTTTTATGGCCTTTTCCCTTTTTTTTTTTATTTATGGCCTTTTTTTTTATGACCCCTTTTTTTTATGGCCTTTTCCCTTTTTTTTTTTATTTATGGCCATTTTTTTTTGAAAAAAATAAAAATAGAAAGAATGTCAAATCAAGAGCTTTGAAATAGTCTTGATTTGGTGTGTTTGCTCACGTCACATACCGATCACGTGTGTGGAGCAAATCGAATACCACACGTGTCGGGTTCTTGTTTGACTGCTCATCATCGCATACCGACCATACATGTGGAGCAATCGTCGTCTATTTACCATGTATGATCGGGAACCTGCAAAACAAATTATCGGGACTTTGGTACCCATTTTTGGACGGGTCCTCCCTGGTTAGCAGTGAAACAATTATGCATATAAGGTTCAAATTTGGAAGCAAAATTATCACATAAAGCAGTCATAGGAATCCACATTTGTCGAGGACTACTTATTTCCATTTGTAACTTAGGTTTCCAAATTTGTTGTACCTTTTTGAAATTTAACTTTTCAGCATCGGTGAATGTGTGTCTTTTTGTAGAGGAGAAAATTTTCTCTTTCACCAGTCGCTTAAGATGCAATTCGGATTTGACTTTGACCGGGTACTTGAGAGAGGAATACGAGCTTATAGAATCAATAGCATTAAGTATAGAAGTGTCGTATTTCCTACCTTCTAGACTCACATCATTCACTTTGTAATGTGTACTAAATGAGCTACTTTTGTTTAGACAATTATTACTTTTGGACGTTTTAGTTTTAATAGAGAATGTGTAATTATTGCCTGCTTTAGCTGTAGTAGCTTCTTCTTTTAATTTTGATTTTAGAATGACTTTAGGCATTTTTGGATTAGGAATAGAGGTAGAACCAAATTTAGTTGAGGCAATAGAAGATAATTTGTCTTCCTCTATTCTTTCTTTCTTGATATCTTTAGTCATTCTTGCGCCTTTTTGAGAGGAATTTTTGAGAATTAAATTCTCCTTTAAAAGCTTATCTATTTGAGCTCGAAATCCGTCTGGAGTGTAGCAATCATTAGGTTTGGGTTTTATCGATAGTATAGAATGTTCCTCGGTTGACATTGACTCAATTGTTTGAGTCGACTTGTTTCGAGACAATTTTTGCTCAATTTGTTCTTTCTTTGCAAGAAGAACCTCTAGTTCTTTAATTTTACAGTGTAATCTAGTGAGTTCTTCAGAAAGATATTTATTTTGAGCTTGATAATCTTTATTTTCCTTTAGTTCTGTTGTTTCAGAATTTGATTTAGCAAGATCTTTGTTAAGTGTAGCTATTGTCTCATTAGTTAATTGAAGCTTTATTCCTAGATTGGCTTCTTCTAATAGATGTTTTCTTAGGACAACTTCATTATTGGCTAATCTTGCTTCTAATTTCTTGACCATTTCTTTTTCATTATTTGTGGATGAGAATTTTTGCAACATTGACTTGTTTGCTTCATCACAAGCAGACAGACTTGTTTTCAACTCACATATTTTTGATTCATGTTCTGTGGTCTTAGTCTTCAACCTTATAATCTCATCCTTTGCATTGGTCAATTGACATTCAAGACTAGCTTCAATTTCTAGATATTTTCTTAAGACACGCTCGTTATTAGCTAGCCTCGCTTCTAGTGTCTTGATCATTTGTTCGTGAAATAAATCCATTTTAATCTTTTCAGTTCAAATATAAAATTTTGAAAATTTAAGTTCAAATAATGTTGGTAATTAAATTCTATATAGAATGTTGGATTTTAATTTTGATCAAATAGAATTGTTGGATATATATTGATCGTTGACGTGTTTTAGAATTGATTTAATTTTTGATCAAATAGAATTGTTGGATATATATTGATCGTTGACGTGTTTTAGAATTGATTTAATTTTTGATCAATATTTTTTTATTCTGTTTAGAAAATTTTAGATATTGATATTAACCGCAAACTTTTAATTTCAGTTCAGTTCGTAAACTTTTTAGCATAGCAAAGTGTGGCAACCCGCGCTCTCTTAGTAAGATTAATGGCGGATTTTCGCAACGTAAGTCGCGGAAGACCCGTCTAATAAAAACTTTTTCTAACAAAGTTATATTACATCAACCTCTCACAAAGTTATATCTCACAATATACACACCACTCGCACGCGTCTTATCATACAAAGGCCGTCTTAGCCCATTATTTTTATTTTACAAAGGCCATCGGCCTGACACCCAACATAATCCTAACATCGCTCCACCGGTCGTATCCATGTACCGCCCCGCCCTCAAAAGTTCGTGGAGCACCGCCACCAGCCCGCCTCAGTCCTGACGCGTATCGGCATCAGCCTCGGTACCTACAACACGTAAACTGAGCAATTGCCCAGTAGGTGAAACCAAATGCATGTATGCACGTGTACGCTCAATCCCAATCCCAATCTCACACATGAAATGCACACTCTTTCTTTTCCCACAATCTCAACTCATATCATAAATCTCAGGGCCCTAGGTTAGGCTCAGCACCTCAGCGGCATCCTACTCGGAGTCAATTGGTCGCTCCCACGCCAATATCATTCTACCGAGTCGCCCGCTCCATAAATCCCACAAGTCATCGGGTCGCTCCCACGCCCGACTAGATAGACGCTCCCACGTTTATCATATCATATCCGGTGGGTGACACCTCGAGTCGCTACCATGCCCGAGTAGATAGACGCTCCCACGTCTATCTCCCACCAGGTGCTACACGAGCCCAACCTCGACTCCTCTAAGAGTCATCTCACTCTACCCCGTATATCAATATCATAAATCACATCATCTCTCACCCCATCGTGATATGCAGATGGCATGCATATACATAGCGTCTCATGAAACATGATCAAAATAAAGTGTACATGAAATAATCACATAAAACACGAAATACACGTAAGTCACCGAATCACATAAACGTTTACGTATTGTAGGTGAGCTCCACCTACCTGTCCTCCTGATAATTGTTGGGGTGAGCCCGTATCGACCGACGGCAGCCCCCGAACAGCGCGACATGGACTTAGCGGAAGCGGAAGCGATCCCGTAGTGTATGTGCTGAATTTTAAATTTTTTATCATTTAAACTCGCACGAACACGTCCCGGGAGGTACCCGAGGACCCGAGCCCTCGGCCCGAGCCCTCGGGAGACCATGGCAGCTCTCTGCCATGGTCCACGGTCTGAGACACCACGGCCCACGGCCGTGGGTCAGACCAGGCCGAGAGCAATCATGGTCCACGGCCTGGTGCACCAAGCTCCATGGCCGTGGACCGTTCGGAGCGAGAATGGGCAGGGTGCTGCCATGACCCAAGGTCTGGTGCAGCCCCTCCCATGGCCGTGGGTCTGGGTTCAATCCAGCCTAGCCCAGGTCCATGGCCGTGGGACTTCATGTCTCAGGCGGTGGACCTCGGCCGATAGCCGAAATCTCTCGTTTCGAACCCCGAAATGATTTCCGATCAATTCCAAACTTTATACCATGACTCCATACAAGTCTTAAGATATTATAATGGATCATTCGAGGTCATTCAAGACCTTTTCGAGATTGATCAAATCAACCTAATCTAAAGGTTCGAAACCTTACCCTTGTTGCGCGTGGCTAGATCGTCACAGCACGGCGTTCGAAAACGCGAAGCTTGAGCAAATCCTTCTTCGTCTCGGACTGACCCGAGCAAGTTCGAAACGCCGACACGCACTCTTTGGCACCTTGGAGCAACCCACGGATGGCTAGAGTTGCTAGAAGGAGGTTCAAACTTAGCTTTGAAGCTTAAGTTGAACTTGGACCAAACTTTTCTTTTTCACTCAAGATCCTTGATCTTTTCTCTCTAAGAAAACTTCTTTCTTGCACTCTTACACTCTCATACACTCATCAAATGAGCCATTTTCTTTCTTAACAAAAGGTGAAAGAAGAGGAATCAAATCCATCGACAAAATGACACAATGTCACTCTCATAGTTGAAAAAAATCAAGACCAAGTCATTTTCTCTCAACCAATATTTCGTTTTTGTCCATTAAAGTTGATTAGTGACACTTCAATAAACCTTTAAATAAGTGTAGGCCATGCCAACATTTAAGGTTTTGCAATTGAGCCATTGGAAAAATCGAATGAGTTCGATTGAGTCCGAATGATTATAATTTGATCAAATAGATCCAATCCAATTAATCCAAATTCTAATCAAGCCCAAACTTAGTTAATTAATTAAGTCCTTGATCCAATCACAAGTCTTAACTATTCTCGAGATCAAATTCGGAATTTAACTAAGTGTATATACCCCGTATAGACGTGCCACTGCGTCAACGAATTCTCAATTCGTTACGCACCTTTGAAAAGTTTGTCCCGACCAATAGAGATTGTTATCCTTTTTAAGCGTGACTCACTTGGTTCGTCTCAATTAGCACGGGAGGTATCTGCGAGTCCGGTATTCGCCTAGCCAATCCCGCGGTATCGGACAGATCCTAATTGAGAACGAATTTTGATCCAATCTAAATTCTGTCGAACCAACTATAGATATTCATTTAATATTCTTACGCCCTTCACCTTCGTCCCGGTCGAGTGAGAATCATGGTTAATGTCAAACTCACTAAACTCGACTCTATATAATAATGAAGACTGCCGCGATTACGAAACTACGCTCCGTGTCTCACACGAGCTAGTTTATTGCTCCGGCCGGAGGCTTAGTAATCGCCGTCCTCAATTATCTCATAGGACGTTAACCTCGTTAATGAGGCAGTGAATCCCGAGAGCACTCAAAGCCCGGCAATCATCTCCGTAAAACCGGCTGCGTTTTGCCGCTAGCCCATACCCTTCTTCAGAGTATTTAACGGGCCTAGCAAACTAGCGTCAAACCGGAATTGCGGTGACAAATCCGTCGATGAGCCTAACGGTCTAAGGCTGCTATAGTCTTCGTTCGATCGTTGACATCCCCGCGTTAAGCCCTGCGATCGAAACGAATATCGAGCCATGTGTTCGAATACTCCGATGCCCCGATCGGCAATATTTCCGTCACGACCTCCCATCTTCCCAAGATGAACGATTGACACAATCGTTGCATTGGAGCCGTCAACGAACAAGTCATAATCGGTAATCTAGTCACCCCACTAGATTCCTAAGACTTGCGAACAATTATTTAGTGCAGAGAATAAGATCCGATCAGTGTCGCCTCTCTCATCCCATGAGAATCGATCGATCAACTCGTGCACAAGGGTTTTATTTATTTACCGCACTACCGGAAGCTAGTAGACTTTAAACTCGATAAATAAATAATGAATGCCTCAAATTAATAAAATACAATATTTTATTAATTAATGGTTACAAGAAACCATTTACAGTTATCGAACTTATACAACATGGGTCACCCCATTCATCTCAGTCCTCTGAACGGCATTCCGAGGGCATACCTCCTAACAGACTCCCACTTGCACTCTAATGCCGTGCGCGCTGCTCTCAACGCCACGTTGCCTGGTATCGAATACCCATCTTTTCTAGATGTCGTTCCAACACCAGCTGGGACAAAGGCTTCGTCAGTGGGTCCGCCACGTTATCCGCGGTAGCAATTTTCTGCACAGCTATGTAGCCGTTTTCAACGAATTCTCTAAGAATATGGTATTTTCTCTTGATGTGTTTGGATTTGCTATGAGACCGTGGTTCCTTTGCCTGCGCGACAGCACCGCTATTATCGCACCATAGCGTAAGCGGTCCGTCCGCAGCTGGGACCACCGAAAGTTCATCCAAGAACTTTCTCATCCAAACAGCCTCTTTAGCAGCCTCAGAGGCCGCTATATATTCCGCCTCACACGTGGAATCGGCAGTCGTGCTTTGCTTAGAACCTTTCCAAGACACTGCCCCACCGTTGAGCGTGAATATAAAACCCGAGGTAGACCGTCGGTCATCCACGTCTGACTGGAAGTCCGAATCGGTATATCCCACTACCTCTAGTCCCGCATCTCCATAGACCAGCATCAAATCTTTAGTTCGTCTAAGATACTTAAAGATTGTTTTGACTGCTGTCCAGTGTTCTTCTCCCGGGTTCGCCTGAAACCGACTCACCACGCTCACAGCGTAGGCGATGTCCGGTCGCGTGCAAAGCATCACGTACATCAAGCTACCTACTGCAGACGCATAGGGAATTCCATTCATTCTTTGTCGGTCCTCCTCACTTTGAGGACACATCGACTTTGAAAGATGAATCCCATGTCGCATCGGTAAGAAGCCTCTCTTAGAGTCATCCATCTTGAATTTCTTCAGGATCTTCTCTAAGTAGAGGGCTTGGGATAGGCCGATCGTGCGCTTCGCTCGATCCCGAAATAAGCGAATCCCTAGGATATACACCGCTTCTCCCAAGTCTTTCATGGAGAATTCGGTCGAAAGCCACGCTTTCACCGAAGAGAGCATGCCTACATCGTTTCCTATTAATAGGATGTCATCTACGTACAATACGAGAAACGATATCATACTCCCACTGCTCTTTTTGTAGACGCACGGTTCGTCCACATTTTTCTCGAATCCGTAGTTCCGAACTACTTCATCGAAACGTAGATTCCAACTACGAGATGCCTGTTTCAGTCCATAAATGGACCGATTCAGTTTGCACACTTTCTGAGCATCTGCATGTGACTCAAAACCCCGTGGCTGTTCCATATAGATCTCCTCCTTGAGGAATCCATTTAGGAACGCCGTTTTGACGTCCATTTGCCAGATCTCATATCGTAGTGCGCGGCTATGGCAAGTAGAATTCGTATGGATTTAATCATAGCAACAGGCGAGAAGGTCTCCTCATAGTCGACCCCTTCCTTCTGGTTATAGCCCTTGGCAACCAGCCTGGCTTTGTACGTCTCAACTTGTCCGTCAGATCCAATCTTTCTCTTGTAGATCCATTTGCATCCAATCGGTCTAAAACCGTTTGGAAGATCCACTAGAGTCCAGACCTTGTTAGCATACATTGAATCCATTTCCACTTTCATAGCCTCAACCCATCTCGTCGAGTCTACGTCAGTCATTGCCTGATCGAAAGTTGAAGGATCATCTCTAAGAAGTGCCTTCGTCACATCATAGCCATACTGGACTTTTGCCATACCATAATACCTCTCAGGTTGGTGCGGCACTCTTTCGGATCGGCGCAATACTGGTTCAATTGGTTGTACGCTCGGACCATCCAATATTATATCCTGTGAAGGTGTTTCGGTCAACTCTCCCAGAGTCACCTCTCGCCCGACGCCACATTCTCGAATGAACTCATCCTCGAGAAACTGTGCGTGCAGGCCCACAATGATCCTCTGATCCTCGTGGAAGTAGAATAGGTACCCCATGGTATCCTCGGGGTATCCTATGAAACGGCCCTTCGCAGCTCTTGACTCCAACTTGTCTGTTTTTAACTTTTTTACATAGGCGGGGCAACCCCAAATCCTAATGTGATTCAAGTTCGGTAAACGGCCAGTCCATATCTGATACGGAATGCCATTTTCAACAGACTTTGATGGACACCGGTTCAGGGTGTACGCCGCTGTCAAAAGCGCGTAACCCCACAATGATAATGGTAAGTCCGTATAGCTCAGCATAGATCGAACCATATCTAACAAGGTGCGATTTCTGCGTTCAGCCACGCCATTCAACTGTGGCGTGCCTGGAGGAGTCATCTGTGATATGATCCCGTTCTCCTTCAAGAACTGATCAAACTCGATACTCATGTACTCACCGCCTCGATCCGATCGAACGGCTTTAATGAGTTTCCCAGTTTGGTTTTCCACTAACGCCTTAAACTCCTTGAACTTTTCAAGAGTTTCAGACTTATACCTTAACAGATACACTAGTCCGTAACGACTGTGATCATCCGTAAAGGTAACGAAATAGTGGAAATCACCCCGAGCCTTTACATTAAAAGGTCCGCAAACGTCCGTATGAATTAAACCGAGAATTTCAGTGGCTCTATTAAATTTCCCAGTGAAGGGCGATCGAGTCATCTTACCACGAAGACAAGATTCACAGGTTGGATAAGGATCTGATCCCATTGGCATAAGAATGCCCGTTTTCTCCAACTCGTGAATTTTGCGCTCTCCAGCGTGACTCAATCGGAGATGCCATAGATATCTCGCGTTTGTTTCTAACTTTCGTTTGTTGGTGATTGCGTTCACAGATTTTTCAGTTTGGAGGTTTAAATAGTAAAGACCATTTAAAAGAGTTGTTGTTCCGACAATTTTGTTTCCAAACAAAATATTGCATTTATTTCCTTGAAAATTAAATACATAACCACTCCCGCTCAAAACGGGAATGGAGACAATGTTCTTTAACCCCCGGGGAATTACAAGTACATTATCTAACAGCAACATAAAACCAGTATCTAAACATAGTTTTTTCGATCCCACGTGGCTTGCCGAGACACTATGTCCGCTCCCCACGTTGATCATCACCTCCATGTCCTCGAGCCTTCTACTTCGTTCCAAATCCTGTGACATCACGCAGATGTGAGAACTGGCTCCGGAATCCAAGATCCACGAAGTAGAATATACAGACATAGAACATACAGTTTCTAAAACATATAGTTCTTTACCTGAAGCCACCATCTCACTTTTGAGCTTGGGACAATCCCTCTTCCAGTGGCCTAGCACACCGCAATGAAGGCATTTGTCCGTTGGCTTCGGACCGGTTTGTTTGGACTTCTTCTTTTTATCGTAAGTCGGCCTCGAAGGCCTTCGCTTGTTCAACCTCATTTTGCCCTTGGCAAGATTAGTGGTTGCCACAAGCGCTGTCTGTTTCCCCTTATTCATCTGAGACTGTGCTAACACCAACTGATTTAACAGTTCAGATAAAGTCAGATGCTTGTCGTTCAGATTGAAGTTCACTATGAAGGAGTTGAAGGAGGGGGGAAGCGACTGCAAAATCAGATCGCATTGGAGATCACAATCAATAAGAAAATCGAGAGTCTCCAATCTCTCAATCATATTGATCATGTTCAACACGTGATCTCCAACGTTTTCGCCCTCAGACATCCTCGAGCGAAAGAGTTGTTCCCATATCGAATACCGGACTGTCCTAGACGGTGTACCATACAATTCTTTCACATGTAGCAATATCTGCCGTGCATCTGCCATGTGCTCATGGCTACACTGCAGAGCATTGCTCATTGACCCGAGTACATATGACTTCACGATTTGTTCGTCTTTGCTCCGTTTATCGTAAGCAGTACGAACTTCATCGCTAGCGTCAGCCCCTGGGGCTGGCAGCATTTCAGAATCCAACACATAAGTCAGCGATTCAATCCCGAGAACAATTCTCAGATTGCGTAACCAATCGACGTAGTTTGACCCAGTCAAACGGTTTTCTTTGAGCAGTATTTGTAACGCAGAAGACATTTTGTAATTGAGAGAAATACACAAATCTGCAGAAAATAAAGTCCTATTAGATTGTTGTATAGTTTATCAAACGCAAACAAGGACTTTTGTTTCGTTTGACTCCCACTATATTTTCTTAAACCCCATACTCCCATTAGAGGTTTCGGAAGCTCGTTGATAACTTCGATAGTGGAGTTGAAGTCCCCGAAAGCTTAAGCAAACCTCAACCTCTGACGTTTTATTGGTTTGCAAAAGCCAACGAAGTCGCGTTCCACGCGAACTCGTCTCACGAGTGTCTCAACTATCTTTGTCTCAGTCAGGGACCCCCGCCGGCTAACCCGAAACAAGGCGGTATAACTGTCTAAGTGCAACCTATCAACTTTGCTCGAACCGCACACTTGAACCTTGCCTTTCGGACTTAGGTGTGGTCTTGGTGAGCGGCGTTTGACCGCACCCGAATAAGTCGAAACAAAAGCGAAAGCAAGGCGCCGGCAAACCCGAAACCAAAACTTGCAATGACTTTTGTAACAGCTGATTCGAGCTTGATAGAAGACAGGGATTCTAATCCCTTTGCTCACTTAGTATTCCAATCGGGAGATACATTCGCGGTCTCATAGCATGAAAATAAGCACGAGCACGTTTATGCGATATTTAAATAACTAACCCTAGGAAAGCTATCTAAATGGACAATACGCGGACTATCTATACTGGTCCTATTACATGGGTCGTATACGACCGGGGTCTTCGATCTTCGAGGAATGCCATCCTCGGACCACCATGGACATCGAACCACCCGCCTTCGTGCCTCGCATCGAACGGTCGCCTTTTATCTAACTCTATCTAATAAAGCGATAAAATACAACACGGGGGGAATTATTTCCCGTACATCCCGTAATCCATGTACATACCGGGGGGAAGCATACAGCCCTTAAACAAATAACCCGGATAACCTAAGTCCGCGATATTGTCCCACATAAACATGCAACACATAATTTTGACATCGGTTGCCGACCGACGTCGCGAGCGACAATTTTGTCGACCGTACATTCGCCACATCGGCTTTCGAGGCCTTCGGTCGAACCCGATCTTGAGCCGTAGCTCTGATACCACTGTTGGGGTGAGCCCGTATCGACCGACGGCGGCCCTCAAACAGCGCGACATGGACTTAGCGGAAGCGGAAGCGATCCCGTAGTGTATGTGCTGAATTTTAAATTTTTTATCATTTAAACTCGCACGAACACGTCCCGGGAGGTACCCGAGGACCCGAGCCCTCGGGAGACCATGGCAGCTCTCTGCCATGGTCCACGGTCTGAGACACCACGGCCCACGGCCGTGGGTCAGACCAGGCCGAGAGCAATCATGGTCCACGGCCTGGTGCACCAAGCTCCATGGCCGTGGACCGTTCGGAGCGAGAATGGGCAGGGTGCTGCCATGACCCACGGTCTGGTGCAGCCCCTCCCATGGCCGTGGGTCTGGGTTCAATCCAGCCTAGCCCAGGTCCATGGCCGTGGGACTTCATGTCTCAGGCGGTGGACCTCGGCCGATAGCCGAAATCTCTCGTTTCGAACCCCGAAATGATTTCCGATCAATTCCAAACTTTATACCATGACTCCATACAAGTCTTAAGATATTATAATGGATCATTCGAGGTCATTCAAGACCTTTTCGAGATTGATCAAATCAACCTAATCTAAAGGTTCGAAACCTTACCCTTGTTGCGCGTGGCTAGATCGTCACAGCACGGCGTTCGAAAACGCGAAGCTTGAGCAAATCCTTCTTCGTCTCGGACTGACCCGAGCAAGTTCGAAACGCCGACACGCACTCTTTGGCACCTTGGAGCAACCCACGGATGGCTAGAGTTGCTAGAAGGAGGTTCAAACTTAGCTTTGAAGCTTAAGTTGAACTTGGACCAAACTTTTCTTTTTCACTCAAGATCCTTGATCTTTTCTCTCTAAGAAAACTTCTTTCTTGCACTCTTACACTCTCATACACTCATCAAATGAGGCATTTTCTTTCTTAACAAAAGGTGAAAGAAGAGGAATCAAATCCATCGACAAAATGACACAATGTCACTCTCATAGTTGAAAAAAATCAAGACCAAGTCATTTTCTCTCAACCAATATTTCGTTTTTGTCCATTAAAGTTGATTAGTGACACTTCAATAAACCTTTAAATAAGTGTAGGCCATGCCAACATTTAAGGTTTTGCAATTGAGCCATTGGAAAAATCGAATGAGTTCGATTGAGTCCGAATGATTATAATTTGATCAAATAGATCCAATCCAATTAATCCAAATTCTAATCAAGCCCAAACTTAGTTAATTAATTAAGTCATTGATCCAATCACAAGTCTTAACTATTCCCGAGATCAAATTCGGAATTTAACTAAGTGTATATACCCCGTATAGACGTGCCACTGCGTCAACGAATTCTCAATTCGTTACGCACCTTTGAAAAGTTTGTCCCGACCAATAGAGATTGTTATCCTTTTTAAGCGTGACTCACTTGGTTCGTCTCAATTAGCACGGGAGGTATCTGCGAGTCCGGTATTCGCCTAGCCAATCCCGCGGTATCGGACAGATCCTAATTGAGAACGAATTTTGATCCAATCTAAATTCTGTCGAACCAACTATAGATATTCATTTAATATTCTTACGTCCTTCACCTTCGTCCCGGTCGAGTGAGAATCATGGTTAATGTCAAACTCACTAAACTCGACTCTATATAATAATCAAGACTGCCGCGATTACGAAACTACGCTCCGTGTCTCACACGAGCTAGTTTATTGCTCCGGCCGGAGGCTTAGTAATCGCCGTCCTCAATTATCTCATAGGACGTTAACCTCGTTAATGAGGCAGTGAATCCCGAGAGCACTCAAAGCCCGGAAATCATCTCCGTAAAACCGGCTGCGTTTTGCCGCTGGCCCATACCCTTCTTCAGAGTATTTAACGGGCCTAGCAAACTAGCGTCAAACCGGAATTGCGGTGACAAATCCGTCGATGAGCCTAACGGTCTAAGGCTGCTATAGTCTTCGTTCGATCGTTGACATCCCCGCGTTAAGCCCTGCGATCGAAACGAATATCGAGCCATGTGTTCGAATACTCCGATGCCCCGATCGGCAATATTTCCGTCACGACCTCCCATCTTCCCAAGATGAACGATTGACACAATCGTTGCATTGGAGCCGTCAACGAACAAGTCATAATCGGTAATCTAGTCACCCCACTAGATTCCTAAGACTTGCGAACAATTATTTAGTGCAGAGAATAAGATCCGATCGGTGTCGCCTCTCTCATCCCATGAGAATCGATCGATCAACTCGTGCACAAGGGTTTTATTTATTTACCGCATTACCGGAAGCTAGTAGACTTTAAACTCGATAAATAAATAATGAATGCCTCAAATTAATAAAATACAATATTTTATTAATTAATGGTTACAATAAACCATTTACAGTTATCGAACTTATACAACATGGGTCACCCCATTCATCTCAGTCCTCTGAACGACATTCCGAGGGCATACCTCCTAACAATAATGTCTGCTAAAAGTCAGGTGGAAATCCTAACGGTCGAATCTCTGGAAAATATAATATTATACATAAATTTCTAATTATCGAAAACTCGAAAAGTCAGTTTGCTCTCACAAAAGTATGATACTGAAAAGTTCAAGTTGAAAGCTTCTTTGAGACCCGAAAAATGTTCAAGAGGCCGAAAAACATTCCGAAAATCCGAAAACAGCAATTATCAGAATTTCCAGTTTTTGCATCATCTACTTCAAAAATTCATAGTAATTCGTAGGAATATCGGATTGAATCGATTCAAGAGGCTGAACAAAGCTAAGAAACATAGATTTCACACAGAACAAATTTCGTACAAATCAGAGCACTTTATCTAGGTCGAAATCAGTAAAAACCGAAGCTGCACAAAAAAAACGAATTGCAGAAACTTCTGTTTCGCAGCAGCGGATTCATAAATTAGTGAAAAATCGAAAACATATCCAATTAAGATGATTCAAACTGATTTTGAAAGCCCAAGAAGTTATCTTTCTAAGAAACAAGTTTCGACAATAACAGAACACAATAGCTAGGTCAAAAACACCAAAAACGAAAGTTGCGCGAACAAAACTAGCAAGAACCTGATCATAAAAACGGAATAGAAGTAGCTTAGCTTGTTAATTACCTCAAGAACACCCAAGTGAGACAAGAAAACGCACAAAATCAAGCTTTCTCCAGAAATTTTTGGTTCTCTTCTTCTCTCTCTCTCGCTTTCTCTATCTTTCTCTCGGTTATGTTTTAAGTGAAGGGAAATAATGATGCTTGATGATAATTCTTATAGATTAGATAAGTATAGAAATTTCCCTAAGCTTTAAGTAACGAGACTTCTCCCTATGAGATAAGTGATAGCTCTATTTAGTTCATGGGCCTAACTCCTAACGGGCTGAGAAATTAATTAATGGGCCGAATTCTTCTAATGGGCCGAATATTAATTCGGTCCAAATCTTTTTCTTATCTTATTATTTTTACGTAATATATTCCACATAAATTTATTTATCAAATTTCTAAATTAAAAATATTATACCACTAATTACAACAAAATTCCGTATTAATTTTACGGGTATTACACAAAGTTTAGATACAAAATATTAATTATCGGCTTGGATTGTATCTTAGACTTTGTATATTATTAAAAGAATGTAAGTTTTACGGTTCTGATTTTGACACTGTATTAGTTTACGAATGAAAGAAAAGCTGTAAACAGTGGTTTTTAGTTTACGAGTAACGAATGTTTACGAATAAGAAGTATTCGTAAACTTTTTCCCACTGATGGACATAGATTCGTAAACCTTTTCCTTAATAAGTTTACGAATGAAGAATATTCGTAAACCTTTCTTATTGATAGTTTACGAATGGGATTTATTCGTAAACAGTAGATATGTGAAAGTTTACGATTGAGATTGATTCGTAAACAAGAACAATTGTAAAGTAAGGCCTTGAAGTTTACGAATGAGTGAGAGCCGTAAACAGTAGAATTGACAAATGATTAGTTTACGAATGATCTAAAGCTATGAACAGTAACTTCTGGAAAGTATCAGTTTACGGGTCTAAGTTTCTATGAAAGGTTTTCGTAAATATTTTTTAAAATGATTTACATAAAAAAAATTATACCGAGAATAATTTTTGTACTGAAAAATTTTACCGGTATAAAAAAAAATTTTGTTTCCAAAAATTTTTTTTCGTAACCCTCGGAAAACCTTTGTAACGTAGGTACAATATTTTTATTTTTATTTTTATTTTTTTATTTTTGAAAACCTTTTTCAAATGTTTACGGGTCTTTAGGTTTACGAGCAGTATTTGACCGTAAACTTTTGCTATCCGTAAACAGTGCCTGTCTAGTTTACGAATGAAATGTATTCGTAAACAGATCACTTAGATAGTTTACGAATGAGATATGTTCGTAAACCGTGCCTTGATATTTACGAATGAAAAGTATTCGTAAACAATTCTTTTTACTGGTTTACGAATGAAACTGATTCGTAAACAGTAACCCGTAAAGTAAAGTTTACGATTGAAAAGTATTCGTAAACCTTTACACACTGTTGATATCGTAAACAAGGTTTACGATTGAAATGCTTTCGTAAACAGTAGCTTCGTAAAATAAAGTTTACGATTGAAAAGTATTCGTAAACAGTGACTCGAGATAGTTTACGATTGAAATTTATTCGTAAACATTCCATTTACTGGTTTACGAATGAAAATGGTTCGTAAACAGTAACTTTACGAGTGTAAACTGAAAGGACCGTAAACTTAAATGCTTTGATTGTAAAATATAAAGCTTTGACCGTAAAGTTTTCGTTCGCAAAGCTAATCAACAGAGTTTTGCAAAGTTATTCGTAAACCTTCCATTCGTAAACTTTGCAATAAAAATCAAACTCGATCAAAAACACTTAAGTTTTGAAATTAAGCTCAGATAATCGATCTAAAATTGTAGGTAAACATGTAAAAACACTCGATTAAACAGATTAAAAGCAAAATATAAGCCAATTTCGAGATTTTCACATGAACAATTTGAAGATCATGATGAACATTTCGATCAAAATTAAACAATTTGGTCCAAATTCAGCTATAATTAGCTCAATTAATCAACTATTAAACATCGCAAACAGTATCAAATACATCATCACAAACATCTAAGCAAGTAGCACACACAAAAATGCGATGAACAGTGATGATCGCGATGAACAGTAGCTATCGTAAACATCAAGTTTGCGATGAACAATGCAATGATCGTAAACTATATTTCAGCTCGAAATCTATCAATTCAAACACGCTTGCTCTGATACCAATTGTAATACCCAGATTTAACATCCAATATGTACGATATATTGATTCAACTCAATATCGACGAACTCAAGCATAGATTTGATCTAATTACCTTAATCGATATGCGCGCGGAAGCTCGGGGTTAAATCATAATCAAATCTTCATTAAATCACAAATCCTCTCATACATTGATCCTCAAGCTCTCTCTTCACATAAACCCTAATCTAGAATTATGAGAGAGTTATTTTGCTAATGAGAGAATTCCTACCTTGAGTTATGTGTATTCTACACACACTCAACCTATATATACCAAAGCATATTTTGATATATTTTCAATCTAGTCCCTATATTTACATAAAATACAATTAAGTCCCAAGACAAAGATAACATGATTATTGAACACTAGAAAATATTCCTAACACTAATGAAGGAAAAAGAGTACATGATTCTTTTAGATACACTTTCGATTGTTGCCTCATTAAAAACCTTACTGGGAAAACCACATGGAAAAAAACCTCAGTGTAGGGAAAAAGAGTGCAATACGCATTTACTCCCCCTGATGATAATACCATTCCAAATCTCTAAGTCTTCGAACTCCGATTGAATATACCAATCTTTTGAAAATTATTGGGGGAAGTGCTTTCGTGAATAAATCTGCAAGATTTTCACTTGATCGCACTTGTTGTACATCAATATCACCATTTTTCTCTAAATCAAGTGTAAAGAAAAATTTTGGTGAAATATGCTTTGTTCTATCTCCCTTAATATATCCTTCCTTTAATTGGGCAATGCATGCAACATTATCTTCATATAAAATCTTAGGAAGTAACTTTTTCGATAATAGTCCGCTAGTTTGTTGTATATGTTCAATTATCGATCGCAACCAAACACATTCTCGACTAGCTTCATGAATAGCTAGAATTTCCGCATGATTAGATGAAGTAGACGTTAAACTTTGTTTAACTGACCACCATGAAATAGCGGTTCCGCCATGTGTAAATAAATAGCCCGTTTGCGATCGCGCATTATGTGGGTCGGATATAAAACCAGCATCTGCATACCCAATCAAATCTGTTTTTGATTTATTAGAATAGAACAATCCCATATCAGTTGTTCCTTGAAGGTATCGAAAAATTTGCTTAATTCCATTCCAATGTCTACGAGTCGGTGGTGAACTATATCTTGCCAATAGATTCATAGCGAACGCTATATCAGATCGCGTATAACACGTTAAATACATTAGGGCTCCAATAACACTGAGATATGGTACTTCATGACCAAGTAGTTCTTCATTATTATCGCAAGGTCTAAACGGATCTTTATTCACATCTAAAGATCGAACAATCATTGGAGTATCCAATGGATGAGCTTTATCCATACAAAATCTTTCAATACCTTTTTCATATAAGTCTCTTGATGTACGAATATTCCATTCTTCAAATATTCGATTTGCAGTCCAAGACAAAATTTCGTTTTACCGAGTTCTTTCATTTCAAACTCCTTTTTCAAACAATTAACGGCTTTTGATAACACTTTAGGAGTTTCAATTATGTTAATATCATCAACATAAACTGAAATGATGACAAATTCATTTCCAGATCTTTTCATAAATATGCAGGGGTAAGTTTGATCATTTTTATACCCCTCTTTCGATAAACATTCACTTAGGAAATTATACGACATACACTCAGATTGCTTTAATCCATAAAGCGATTTATTTAGCTTGATTGAGTACTCATTTCGGGGCCCTGAATTTTCAGGTAACTGAAATCCCTCGGGAAGTTTCATATATATGTCACTATCAAGTGATCCGTATAAATAAGTGGTGACAACATCCATCTGACGCATATCGAGTCCTTCACGTACTGCCAGACTAATTAAATAACGAAAAGTAGTTGCATCCACCACAGGAGAATACGTCTCCTCATAATCAATACCAGGTCGTTGTGAAAAGCCTTGTGCAACAAGCTGTGCTTTGTATCTCACAATTTCACCGTTTTCATTTCTCTTTCTGATGAAAACTCATTTATATCCAACCGGCTTTACATTTTCTGGTATGTGGACTACGGGTCCGAAAACTTTTCGTTTCTCAAGTGATTTTAATTCTGCCTCGATTGCATCTTTCCATTTTGGCCAATCACTTCTTTGTCTGCATTCTTTTACAGACATTGGTTCATGATCCTCATTCTCATTTATCTCATTCATTTCATGTAGCGCTACGTTAAATGAGAATTTATTATCAACGTTGACTTTTTCTCGATTCCATCTAATTCCATTTTGGGCATAGTTTATCGAGATCTCTTCATTATCATTATTTTCATAAATTTCAGGTACCTGATTTTCATTATCATAATCATTAATGCCCATTGACTCTTCTAGAGTCGATAAATCCTCGACTGGATCATTCTTTTTATTTTCTCTTTTTCTTTTTCGAGGATTTTTATCTTTGGAACCCGAGGGCCTACCACATTTTAGTTGTGGCTTAGGCTCGATCATTATATGTTCTCCAGGAATATCAATTTTTGCAGGAGCATTAACAGCTGGTATATGTGACTTAGTCACTCTTTTAAGGTCAGTAAAACTATCTGGTAGTTGATTAGCTAATCCTTGTAAATGAATTATCTTTTGAACTTCTAGTTCACATTCTTTTGTTCGAGGATCATAATGATTTAGCGATAATTCATTCCAACAAATACTCATTTCCAGCTGTTTCTTTTCTCCCCCGAATGTCGGAAAATTTGATTCATCGAAATGACAATCGACAAATCTAGCCATAAATAAATCTCCGGTTAGAGGTTCTAAATATTTTATTATCGATGGAGATTCAAATCCGACATATATCCCAACATCCTTTGAGGTCCCATCTTAGTGCGTTGTGGTGGAGCAATTGGAACATATACTCGGGAGACAATGTGGCGACCCCACTTTTTAATATAAATAGTTGGCGGGTTTTCGCAACGAAAGCCGCGGAAAGCCCATTTTACAAAAAAACAAAATAGTATATTATACACTATATAAAAGAGTCGTTTTACAAAGGTCTTTACAACGGGCCGAAGCCCCAAAATATCAAACTAATCCTACGCCTCCACAGGTCGCGTCCCATATACTGCATCCGCCCCCAAAAGCCCGTGGAGTCACCGCCACCAGCCGCTACTAACCCGTACCTATAAAACATGTAACCCTGAGCAAAATTGCCCAGTAGGTGAACACCAAATTAATGCTATGCATGCGTGCACATGTCCCCAAATCCCAATATCTCACATGACAAATGCACGCTCATTTTTCTCATATCTCAATACTCAGGGCCCTAGGTTAGACTCGGCACCTCGCGCGCAACATCACATCAATCATCCGGTCACACAGACTCGAAAATCACATTTCATGGCGGTGGGCACCCCGAGTCGCGTTTTCACGCTGTACCCGGGTAGATAGAGCGATCACGTCTATCTCCCGCCTAATCTCATCTCATGACGGTAGGCACCCCGAGTCGCGTTCCCACGCTGTACCCGGGTAGATAGAACGATCACGTCTATCTCCCGTCAAGTCGAGCAATCCTACGACGGTGGGCACCTCAGGTTGCTCAAGCCTGAGTAGACAGAGCGATCACGTCTGTCTCCCCTCAGGTGCACCTACGAGTCTTAACCTCACAAATTTCTGCCAAAGAAAGGCATACACTCTCCCATCGCATAAATGCGATCAATACTCTCGTCATGACATGCCGTGGATGCATGAACAATTAATTGCAGAACATATCAAGTATATTCGAAAAAACCTCAAAAATCCTTAGAATATTTAAAACGTACTTAAAATCCCGAGAACAGTAAATTATTTAAGATCCAATACTCCTTTATCAATTTACCCGAGAAATTGGGTCCAACCTCGAAAATATTTTATAAAACCTTAGTTCAACAAAAATTAAAAGATTTGGGTTGAAATTTGGACTAAGAATCCAAGTATTCCTACCAGGCCCGTGAAAAGCCCACTAAAAGTTGACCTGGCGAAAAGTTTTCTAAGTGGCGAAAAGCTTTGGTTCGCGAGAAACTTTTTATTTTGAACAGTAGCTAGCGAAAACTTATATTAAGTAGCGAAAAGTTTTGGTTCGCGAAAACTCACAAAAAGTGGCGAAGAGCTGGGTTCGCGAAAACCTCATAAGAAGTGGCGAAAAGCTTGGTTCGCTAAAACCTTTTTATTTTGAACAGTGACTAGCGAAAAGCTCAATTCGCGAATACTAAGTGGCGAAAAGCTTTAGTTCGCGAACCTTAAATGGCGAAAAGCTTTGTTCGCGAACACTAAGTGGCGAAAAGCTTGGTTTGCGAAAACCTAATTATTGGCCCGCGAAAACTTTTTCCTCTCACATACCGAAAACCTTAGGCCCGCGAAAACTTTTTCTTCCTCACAACTCGCAAAGTAACTGGCCCGCAAAAACTTAAAAATGGCCCGCGAAAATGGTTTTCGGCCCGAAAACATAAAATTCGCCCGAAAACTTTACTGTTCATGCGAAAAACTAATTTTCATGCATAAACCCTAAATTTCTGGGAATTTTCATCACACAAATATCCTTCCAACTCACATAAACACCTAAATAGATTATAGAACTCATATGTTGAGCTCGAACAAGCATCATAACACTTCAAAAACATCACGTAACACACAAAGCAGCTTATGAATTTTAAAAGAAACTTGGTGAACCTTTCACCATAATTATTAAAGCTGTTAAGAACGATTTTTCGGGGTTGTAGGTTTCACCTACTTCACTTCCTAAGCAGTGTTTAAGCAGATTTTGTTGATGAAGATTGGAAGGAGCTTTTGCCAAATTTCCTTTGTCTCTTTCTTCTTTCTCTCTCGCCTTCTTCTCCTTTCTCTCTTGCTCCTTTTATTTATCTCTAATGATGGTTTTTACTGCTTTTGTTCAGCAGGTGACGAAGCATGGACGTGTTTTTCCTCTTAAGCTAAGAAAGGTTCTTTTTTGTAATTTTCCTCCTTTTGTATCTTTCTTCATTGCAAACGATTTTTTTGGCTATTAGGCCATTCAGTCCTTTTGGGCCTAATTATTTTTCAGTCCCTCAAAGTTTTCCTTCTTCATCGGGCTTGGGCCCAATTATTATTTGGGCTCAATTTCAAGCCTGCCCAAACTTATCTTCACCAATTTAGAAGTTTTGCGAAATCCCCGTATTAAATTTTTACGGGTATTACATCCTCCCCCCCTTCAAGAAATTTCGTCCTCGAAATTTAGGCAGTCGGAAATAATTCGGGGTACTTCTGCCGCATGTCGTCTTCTCGTTCCCACGTTGCTTCCTCAATTGCCTGATTACGCCATAGAACTTTGACCAACGGAATATTTTTATTCCGAAGTTGCTTTACTTCATACATCAAGATTTCTACCGGCTTCTCCTCGTAACTTAAGTCCGGTTTCAACCGTTGATGAAGGGTTTCATTTTGTAGCACATGCCTTGGGTCGGCGACGTATTTTCGTAATGTTGACACGTGAAAGACGTCGTGAACCTGATCTAAAGACGTCGGTAATTCAAGTTGATAAGCGACCTCGCTGATTCGTTTCAGGATTCTGAAAGGGCCTATATACCTCGGACTCAACTTCCCTTTGCGTCCGAACCGTTTCACGCCCTTCATTGGGGATATCTTCAAGAATACCCAATCATCCTCCGCGAATTCTAACGGCCTTCGTCGTTTATCAGCGTAGCTTTTCTGATGACTTTGGGCTGTTTGCATTCTCTCTCGAATCTTTGCAACAGCTTCCGTCATTTCTCGAACCATTTCGGGACCTAATAGCGCTCGTTCACCGATCTCGTCCCAATGAACTGGGGATCGACATTTACGCCCGTACAAAGCTTCATACGGCGCCATTCCGATCGTAGCCTGAAAGCTGTTGTTGTACGAGAATTCGATCAGCGGAAGGTATTTGCTCCAATTTCCTTTAAAATCTAGCACGCATGCTCGTAACATATTTTCCAGTGTTTGGATCGTCCGTTCAGATTGTCCGTCTGTCTGGGGATGATAAGCTGAACTGAAAGACAACTTGGTCCCCATAGCCTTTTGTAAACTTCCCCAGAAGTTAGACAGAAACCTCGAGTCCCGATCTGAAATGATCGAAATTGGGATTCCATGGAGTCGAACAATCTCTTGAATATATAATTCCGCATACTTCTCCATGGAATATGTTTTATTGATTGGCAGGAAATGGGCAGATTTCATCAATCTATCAACAATTACCCAAATTGCGTCGTGGCCTTTCACAGTCTTTGGCAGTCCAACGACGAAATCCATTGGGATATGGTCCCACTTCCATTCAGGAATCGTTAACGGTTGTAACATTCCTGCCGGCCTTTGGTGTTCCGCCTTAATCTGTTGGCAAGTCAGGCATTGATTTACATAGGCGGCAACATCTTTCTTTATCCCCGGCCACCAATAGTTAACTCGTAAATCCTGATACATTTTCGTCGTACCAGGATGTACAGAGTATGGTGTAGTATGTGCCTCCGTTAATATTTTAAATCGAAGTTCTTCCTTATTTGGCACATACAGACGGCCGTTGTATCGTAAGCTCCCGTCTCCTCGGATTTCAAAATCCGCCGTAGTGCTTTTGTTTTGTTCCCTTTTAATCTTCATATAAAGATCATCTTCCTTTTGGGCCTTAGTGATTTGTTCCAACAATGTTGGTTTGAGCGTTAGTGCTTCCATTCTCGCTTCGACTTCACCGAAGTTGACTACCTCTACTCCAACACAGCTCCGCACTCACGGCTTTACGACTCAAAGCATCTGCAACTACGTTGGCTTTACCCGGATGATAATTGATCACGCATTCGTAATCGTTCACCAACTCAAGCCATCGTCGTTGCCTCATATTTAACTCCTTTTGGGTGAAGAAGTACTTCAAGCTCTTGTGATCCGTAAAAATCTCGCATCTTTCTCCGTAGAGGTAATGTCGCCAGATCTTCAGGGCGAATACCACGGCTGCTAGTTCCAGATCGTGCGTGGGGTAGTTTTTCTCGTACTCCTTTAGTTGTCGGGAGGCATAGGCAATTACCTTCCCGTTCTGCATTAGCACGCATCCCAAGCCACTCTTCGAGGCATCCGTATACACCGAAAATCCTTCTGTTCCTGACGGTATTGCTAAAACCGGAGCGGTCGTTAGTCTCTTTTTCAGTTCTTGGAAACTTTGCTCACACGATTCTGTCCATTTAAACGGAACATTCTTCTTCGTCAAATTGGTGAGTGTTGAGGCAATGCTGGAAAAATCTTTGATGAACTTCCGATAATACCCAGCAAGCCCGAGAAAACTTCTAATTTCCGTGGGAGTGGTTGGTCGTGGCCAATTCTTAATTGCTTCAATCTTACTAGGATCCACCGAAATCCCGTTTTCAGAAATAATGTGTCCCAGAAAGGCCACTTCTGTCAACCAAAATTCGCATTTCTTGAATTTTGCGAATAACTGCTTCTCCCGTAAAATTCCTAGATGGTCTTCATGTTCATCTTTCGTCTTTGAATAAATAAGGATATCATCTATAAAGAAGATCACGAAGCAGTCTAGGAAATTCTTGAATACCCGATTCATCAGATCCATGAAAGCAGCTGGTGCATTTGTTAACCCAAAAGGCATGACCAGAAACTCGTAATGGCCGTACCTCGTGCTGAATGCGGTTTTGGGAACGTCTGCCTCACGGATCTTTAACTGATGATACCCAGAGCGTAGGTCGATCTTAGAGAATACCGTTGCTCCTTGCAATTGGTCAAACAAGTCATCAATCCTCGGCAACGGATACTTATTCTTTATCGTGATCTTATTTAGCTCACGATAATCGATGCACAATCTCATCGACCCGTCTTTCTTTCGAACGAAAAGAACCGGTGCTCCCCATGGAGAGAAGCTCGGTTGGATGAATCCCTTCTGCAACAACTCTTCCAACTGTTCTTTCAGTTCCCGTAGTTCGTTCGGCGCTAATCGATATGGGGCTTTTGATATCGGGGCAGCCCCAGGCATAAGATCGATTTTGAATTCGATCTCTCTATCAGGAGGTAAACCTGGAAGGTCGTCGGGAAACACGTCGGGGTATTCATTCGTAATCGGAACCTCCTCGAGTCTCAAAAGAGGAGATTCCTCGGCCTTCATGGCAGAACAAAGATAGAATTCGCAACCCGAGTTAACAAGTCGTTGGGCCTTCAGGGCAGATATTTGAGGAATTCTATCCTTGCTTGCCTTTCCCCAAAAGACGAACTCTCCTCCCTCGGGTGATTGGAACCTCACGATTTTCTTAGAACAGTCAATCATGGCTCCGTATTTCGAAAGCCAATCCATCCCGAATATGATGTCGTAATCATTAATCGGGATTACAATTAGATCGACTAACAATTCCCTACCCTCCATATTTACTGGGTACTTTTCTATCACTAAATTGGTTCGGGTCGGGTTCCCATGTGGCAAACTAACTAAATAATCCTTCTTAGAATGGGTAGGATATATTCCGACCCTTGTCACAAAATCAGCCGACACAAAAGAATGTGTGGCTCCCGTCACCACATCGGGGTTTGTCTCCGCCTCCTCTTTTGTTAATGTAAAGACCTGTGCTGGTACAGGTGGAGGTCGGATCAACGGTTGGGGCTGATTCTGCACCAGGGGTTGTCTCTCCGTGCATGCCCTGGCGTAATGCCCCACCTTTCCACACTGGTAGCACTGCGGAGGTTGTCTTACTCCATAGCAGACCCCAAAGTGATAGCGTCCGCATTGCTGGCATTGGGGCGTAACATTCTGAGGTCGATTAGAGATATTTGTCGGCCCTTGATTCGGCCTCGGGCGCCAGTTTTGTTGGCCCGATCGGTTTCCTTGGCTAGACCGCCCTTTGCCAAAGAATTGGCGCTTCTTGTTTCCCCCTCCGCCTTGTTGATTCTCTCTCATTTTCCTCGCTTCCTGGGCTTCCACAACTACCCGCTCTGCTTGCTCGGCAATTAAGGCGCGTTCGGTAACTTGCATGAACTCCAGCTGTCGCGCGCCGGCTATGCTCAAATCCCGATAGATTTCGGGCTTGAGTCCCTGAATGAATCGAGTCACCTTCAGGGTGTTAGTTGCCACGAGAAACGGGGCAAAACGAGACAATTCTTCAAAACGACGGATGTATTCTGCCACCGGCATGCTTCCTTGTCGTAAATTCATGAATTGGAGCATACGATGCTCCTGTTCATGAGCGGTGAAATATTTGGTGAAGAACAGCTCCTTGAACCTGTCCCACATCATGGTGATTGGGTCTTCCAATACTTTTACTGTGTTCCACCAATAGCGAGCATTTTCCCGTAGAAGGGAAACGGCACAAAGTACCTTCTCATTATCAGGCACTCTGCTATAGATGAACATGTCCTCTATAGTGCCTATCCAGTCCTCAGCCACCGCAGGGTTGGCGGCCTCGGTAAAGATGGGAGGATTTAATTTTCGGAAGCGCTCCCCGATTATTTGTACATGATCGGGCTGTGGGGAAGGACGATGGTCCGACGAGCTCCGATGGTGTATAAGGTCACTAATTTGCTCCGACTGATGCTGAATTAGTTCGGTCAGTCTATCGATGGTATTATGTTCGTGCGTTGGAGATTCAGGCTCGCCTCTTTGGCTCGACTCCCCAACGTGTTTACGTCCCCCTCTCGGCATTTTGTAACTATTCTCCATTCACCAACACATACAAGCACATAGTCATGTACCACATACTATCGTTAAAATTAAAACTTACAGGCGCGGCTGGTTCTCCCGGCTTTTGGGCAGCAGTACATGGACAGTCTTCAGAATCTAAAGCCTATGCTCTGATACCACCTTGTGGCGACCCCACTTTTTAATATAAATAGTTGGCGGGTTTTCGCAACGAAAGCCGCGGAAAGCCCATTTTACAAAAAAATAAAATAGTATATTATACACTATATAAAAGAGTCGTTTTACAAAGGTCTTTACAACGGGCCGAAGCCCCAAAATATCAAACTAATCCTACGCCTCCACAGGTCGCGTCCCATGTACTGCATCCGCCCCCAAAAGCCCGTGGAGTCACCGCCACCAGCCGCTACTCACCCGTACCTATAAAACATGTAACCCTGAGCAGTTGATTCTTATAGTTGATTCTTGTTGTGCGACCCTATAAAACATGTAACCCCAAAATTCTTATAGTTGATTCTTGTTGTGCGACCCTTGTCTTTAAGCTCGTCAGCCTTTCTTGTTCTATTGTTAGTTTATTTTTAAGAATAGATTTTTCTTCTAGACTCTTAGCTAAGCAGTTGTAATTATTTTCTAGCCTAGCTTCTAATTCTTTGATTTTTATCAAGTAGTTGGCTTCCATATTTACTTTCTGGGTTGGATGTTTTTTGATCGTTATCGTGTTTTTGAATTGATATTAAATTTTGGATCAATGCGTTCGAATAGATTTTCGAATGATTAAGTTTTCAGAAGTTTAGGAATCAAAAAAAACTTTTGAAATGATTAGAAAAGAAAAAAAAACTTATACCGAGAATAATTTTTGTACCGAAAAACTTTTGAAATGATTAGAAAAATTTTTTTTGTATGAACCGGGAACCTTTTTGAAGCAGGTACGCAAAAAATCTCGTAGCTAAAAACTTAAAATTTTAGGACTTTTTTTTTGCAAATCTTTGTACCTAAAACTATCGAAAATTTTGTGTTCGAAAATCTTTTACTCATTTGTGCAAGTTTTCGTATAGGTTTTCGTATGATAAATGTTTTCTGTCACTGTAGCGTTCGAAAACTTTGACAAATGTTTTTCGTATGGAAGCAAAAATTGTTTTCCGTACGGAGACTTTTTCGTATGAGAAAAAGATTAATTTTCGTATATAAAAAGTTTTTCGTACCAAAGGATTTTTGAATGAATAGTATATGCGAAAAACTTTTTCGGATGAAGAGTAGGTGCGAAAAACTTTTATTTTTCGTATCCAAAGTTTTTCTTTTTCGGATGCTAACTTTTTCGTATTGTAAGAAAATTTTTCGTGTTCACTGTAGCATTCGAAAACTTTTAACAAATGTTTTTCGTATGGAATATTTTCGTACGAAAGTCAAAACTTAGAAGTTTTTCGTATACAATTCTTTTCGTACGAGAAAATGTTAATTTTCAGATTTTAAATCTTTTTCGTATCCAAGTCTTTTTCGTACGAGAAAATAGTTTTCGTAACAGAATTTTCGTATCACGAGCAAAATATTTTTCGCACGTGTATTATTTTCGTATTGAAAGTCAAAGCGTAAATAGACTCATACGACAAAATTATATATTTTGCTTATGCTATAGTATACGAAAATATAAAGTCAAAGCGAAAAACTTCTGTGTATGTGAGAGATACGAAAACTTTGGTCAATGCAAAAATAACTTTGAAACGAAAATGATCTTATGAATGGTGCGAACATATTGGTGCGAAAAAAAAAACTTATTTCGTGCGAAAACGTGATTTTATATGCGAAATCTTCAGATAACACTCAAATTAACGCATTAAGCACAGTTAATCGATCGAAATTGATTGGGTAAGCATAGAAAACACTCGATTAACACAATCGAATCCAAAATATAGCCCAATTTTGCATTTTCAGCGATGAACAGTTTGAAGATAAAAAAAATATTTCGATCGCTGATTTGAAGATTAAACTCAATTAATCGAAGATAATCGCAATTAACATACATCAAATGATTCGCAAACAGATTTCGTTCAGAATCATTCGAAAACAGCAAGCAAAATAGCATACGAAAATCATATAGATCATGCGAAAAAGCTATTGGCGCGAAGAACAACTCATACGAAAAACAAATTTCAGCAATAAAAAATTGATCAATTCACACGATTTTGGCTCTGATACCAATTGTTAGGTCCGTTTTTACATCCAACTTATGAACTTGAGCATCGATCTAATCGAAATTACCTTGAAGATGATCGAGCGGAAGCATTTGGGTAATATTCAATTAAACCTCCATTAATCACACACTTTCTCTACAATTATCCTCTTCCTCTCTCTACAATTAACCCTAGCTTAGATAGTGATTAGAGAGAGTGTTTCTAGTGAGAGAAAGCTAAACTCAAGTTGTGTGTATTTTACACACACTTGCCCTATATATACCAATCAATATTGGTATATTTGCATTCTAGTCCCTAACTATACATATATTACAATTAAGTCCCTAGACAAAGATAACTTGATTATTGAACACTATAAAATACTTCCAACAATTAAATCAATCAAATCTTCATTAAAACTCAAAACTTTCTCTATAATTATCCTCTTTCTCTCTCTACAATTAACCCTAGCTTAGATAGTGATTAGAGAGAGTGTTTCTAGTGAGAGAAAGCTAAACTCAAGTTGTGTGTATTTTACACACACTTGCCCTATTTATACCAATCAATATTGGTATATTTGCATTCTAGTCCCTAACTATACATATATTACAATTAAGTCCCTAGACAAAGATAACTTGATTATTGAACACTATGAAATACTTCCAACAATCTCCCCCTTAGTGTTCAATTATAATTGAAGCTTCGGTTGTCTTTGTCGCTCGAATCTTCAGTCTTCATCATCAGTTGAACACAATAGAATAATTCCCAACAATACTTAATGTCATTGATTCTATAAGCTCGTATTCCTCTCTCAAGTACTCGGTCAAAGTCAAATCCGAAATGCATCTTAAGCGACTGGCGAAAGAGAAAATTTTCTCTTCTACAAAAAGACACACATTCACCGATGCTGAAAAGTTAAATTTCATAAAGGTACAACAAATTTGGAAACCTAAGCTACAAATGGAAATAAGTAGTCCTCGACAAATGTGGATTCCTATGACTGCTTTATGTGATAATTTTGCTTCCAAATTTCAACCTTATATGCATAATTGTTTCACTGCTAACCAGGGAGGACCCGTCCAAAAATGGGTACCAAAGTCCCGATAATTTGTTTTGCAGTTTCCCGATCATACATGGTAAATAGACGACGATTGCTCCACATGTATGGTCGGTATGCAATTGTAATACCCGTAAAATTTAATACGGAATTTTGATGTAATTAACTATATGATTATGTGACTTAGAAATTTTATTTAGGTGAAGAATCTCAAAAATTCGGGTAAACATAGACAACTAAATAGAAGGAACACCCGAAAATGTTATGTTTGGACAAAAGAGGGCTAAAATTCGGGTGAAGCAATTTTCGGGTAAAAACAAAGGGAAGAATTCGGGTAAAGACAAAGTGAAATTCGGGTGAAGTGTAAATAATTTTCGGGCAAGACATTTCTTAACCTAAGAGGAAAAACTCGTCACCTCCTTGTCACCTACTTATCATCATTTACCTCAAAGTATATCTACACCCCATTAAGTAAAAAAAAAACAGAGAACATTTTCGAAATCAAGAAAAGAGAAGGAAAGAATCGCACAAAGAACTTGGCTAACAAAAGATTAGGGAGCTCGAGAAAAATCCTAAAACTTCAAAGTTTCGGACGTGAGGTAGGTGAAATCTTTCATCTACAAACACGAAAATATTATGTGTTTTATGTGATAACGTATTTTGTTATGATCTTACGTGACTTACATGATGATTAGGTGAATTTTCGGGTGGCTATATGCGTTAAAAACCCAGATTTTTGGGTTTGAATCTATGTTATGTGTTATAGTTGTATTTACATGGAAGTTGAATGAGTTAGGAATGTTTTCGGGTAGATGTTATTCGGGCACTTGAATGTTTTCGGGTGTTTGAATAGTTTTTGGGCATAGTACTTTGTACTGTAGTCTGGAATTTATATAAATTTGGATAGGTATACGTTTCTGGGTCTTTAATATTTTCGGACAAAGTGTTTTCGGGTAACAAGGTTTTCGCAGAATAAAATATAATTTTCGGGTCTTTTAAAATATTCTGAGTCAGAAAGGAAATTCGGCGAATTGTGTTTATTTTCGGGTAAAGAGTTTCGGGCCTTCGAAAGATATTCGGGCTCAAGTTTTCGGCGTTTAAAACTAAGATTTTCGGATGGAATTGTCGGGCCACATTTTCGGGTCAAAACATTTTCGGCGTCAGACTCATTTTCGGGCAGCAACTTTCGGGCTCGAATAAAATTCGGGTCATTGTTCAAAAAAAAAAAAAAAAAAAAAAAAAAAAAAATCTTTTGGAGGAAAATTATTTTTACATCATTGAATGAGAAAAATGTTCCGAGTCCAACGGGCATAGTCTATTTTAACGCCCGATTAAAAGTTTTCGAAATAAATTTTCCAGGTTCAAAATAATATTTTCAGGGAAGGTAGTTTTAATGTGTACTGTGGCATTTCATTTGTATATCACACATGCATTTCATATCAGTACGAGTGAGTGATGACCGTGTGGACACGGTGACACTTTATAGTGTCAACGAGCGGGGTAGATCGTGATCGCGTTGATGATTCGTAGAAGAATCGAGGTTAGTACTCATATATGACACCTGACGGCAGACAGGCGTGATCGATCTGTCTACTCGGGCGTGAACGTCCCGAGGTGCAAAACCGTCTTTTATGTTATTTTCACGGAAGGAGCGACCTGGTAGGGCAGTAGCGTGAACGTCTAAACGCTATCAGTGTAGGCTACCGTCTTTTATATTATTTTCGCGGAAGGAGCGACCTGGTAGGGCAGTAGCGTGATCGTCTAAACGCTATCAGTGTAGGCTACCGTGATTGTTATGGGCGCGCGAGGTGTCGAGTCTAACCTAGGGCCCTGTGTCGAGATATGATAAGATGGATTGAGAGGAAAAAGTCGAGCGTGCATTTATGGTGAGATATTTTGGGATGATGGGTGAGCGCACACTGCATTCATGCATGTTTTCATCTACTGGGCAATCGCTCAGTTTTATGTGTTGTAGGTACGACCGAGTCCGACGTCGAGGTACGTCGCGACTGAGGCAGGCTGATGGCGGTAACTCCACGGACTTTTGAGAGCGAGGTTGTACATGGATGAAGACCTGTGGAGCGGCATTAGGGCGTTTTGATATTTTGAATATTTTGGGGCTACGGCCTTTGTAAATATACGACTTTGTAACCCGTATGTACTACAATATATTCTATTTTACGAAAACGTTTTTGTAAAATGGGTCTTCCGCGGCTTTCGTTGCGGAAATCCGCCACTAATAGTATTTAGAAAATGAGGGTCGCCACAGCAATGATGAGCAGTCGCACAAGAACCCGACACGTGTGGTATTCGGTTTGCTCCACACACGTGATCGGTATGTGACGTGAGCAGACACACCAAATCAAGATTATTCCAAAGCTCTTGATTTGACATTGTTTTTATTTTTATTTTTTTTCGTTATAAAAAAAAAAAATAATAAAAGAGGCCATAAAAAAAAAAAACAACAAAAAAAAAAAAAAAACAAAACAAAAAAAAAAAAAACAAACAAAAAAAAAACAAAAACAAAAAAAACAAACAAAAAAAAAACAAACAAAAAAAAAACAAACAAAAAAAAAAAAGGGGGAGAAAAACTTTTGAGCTACAATGTTAAAAAAGGGGGACAAAAAAGGGGGAGAAAAACTTCTGTGGAGTCAATCTCTATATTTTCAGTTTTTGACTACCATAGGGAGTTCGACTTAGTATAAATAGCGCTTAATTTTATAGAATAGTCGGTCTTCATATTCTATATTGTTTTTATATTGGGGGAGTGGATAGATAGATAGACAAGGTGCATGACCTTCAAAAGAGCATATTACCATAGTTCTAATGTAAAAAGCGCATATGTTTTAGGGGGAGTGAGACTTATAAGTGCAAAAGGCACATTTATTGGGAAGTGTCACTTCAAATACAAAAGGCGCTTGATTTTTTTGTAATATGCAATTTCTCAAAAGGCGCATCTATTTAGGGGGAGCAAGGGCATCACATTAGAAATAGTGCAAGTATTTAGGGGGAGTGTTACCTAACAACAGCGCTAGAGCTTAAAAGTGAATGCCCTGAAGACAACCTTCATGCTTTGAAGAGGGAGAGCTACCTAAATGCCAACAAGCGCATGGACACAAAAGAGTTGTTCACATACCTGTTCCAAAGGTTCAGTAGACCTAACTGATCCTAACCCAGGAACAAACCCCGAGTGTATGTGAGGGTATTGAGCGTATCACGATGACATCCTTAGAACTCAACCACAAACTATCTGGGTCATAACCATATAGGTACAGGACTGATTTATCAGATCCCGGGTAGAAGACGCTTCATCTGGTCCAAAGGCGCATGCACGACCCTTCCTAGCTACTCATTTGTCTCCCTAAAGACAGATGTTTCAATATCTCACGGGGAACCGCATATGCTATCACCGTTTCATTTGGAAGCGGGAGATATTGAACAAAGTGGTCCACAGCCCCACACCACGACTTTCTTGAACACTTTAATGTCTAGTGTGTCCTCATAGCCTAAATGTTTTTTACATTTTCTAGGACACATACATTCTTTTACCCACATATTGCAGGTCTACGTGACCATGCCAGAACTTCTGTAGACGCATCATTAATGGTGTGCTTCTATGATCAGAAGGGAGTCCTGTCGTTGCAACATCAAAACAACAACGGTAGCAGGCCATCTTCTGGAGCACGACTCGAGAACGATGTCAACGGGTTGCCTATGTGGCCCCGTAGTCCCTTCAAATGCAAGTCTGTGTGACTTCGCATCAACGACCAAGAGTGACATCAAGGGATGTCTCACGATGATCGGTCGTCTGTCCCGTTTTCAGGTACTTCATCCGGAATTACCGCCGACACGTTCAGTGTACACAGGATCACCTTGATCACACAGCATGACAATACAAATGAATCGCCATGAGGGGGAGAAGTATATCAAGGAGGCCAAGCACGTGAACTCATTAAAGAAGCCAAGCTTTCAATGCACGTGTTGAACCACAACAAACAAGACCTCTCTCCATGGTTTGAGCGTACACGACAAGTCAATGCTGACGATCCGCGCGGCTCTGATGTATGCAAGAAGGTAACGAATATTCAAGTTGCAAAGAAGAAAAAAAAGGTGCATGTAAATAGGGGGAGACTGAAGATTCTCCAGATGCTCTCAGCTATTTTCTTCAAACAGCAACATAAGGCCGTGTCAAATTCAAAGTTGAACACAAAGGCAGAGATTTTAAAAGGGGAAGATTGTTAGGAATCTTTTCTGCTGCAAAGGGGGAGATTGTTAGGAATCTTTCTGTTGTGTTCAAATGATGATGAAGACTGAAGATTATCAAAGACAAAGACAACCGACGCTTCAATGACAATTGAACACTAAGGGGGCGATTGTTAGGAATATTTTCTAGTGTTCAATAATCATGTTATCTTTGTCTAGGGACTTAATTGTATTTTATGTAAATATAGGGACTAAAGTGTAAATATACCAAAGTATGCTTTGGTATATATAGGGCAAGTGTGTGTAAAATACACACAACTTGAGTTTTAGCTTTCTCTCACTAGAAACATTCTCTCATCATTATCATAATTAGGGCTTAATTGTAGAGAGAGAAAGAGATTACTTGTAGAGAGAAGCTTGAGGTTTAATGGAAGATTGATTGATATTTACCAAAGTCTTCCGCGCGTTTATTATCAAGGTAATTCGATCAATCTATGCTCATGTTTTATTGATTGGATGTTAAAACTGTGACCTACAAATAGCGCTTAGTTTTATGAATAGTCGGTCTTCATATTATATTTGTTTTGGGGGAGTGGATAGATAGATAGATAAGGCGCATGAACTTCAAAAGAGCGTATTACCATAGTTCTAATGTAAAAAGCGCATATGTTTTAGGGGGAGTGAGACTTATAAGTGCAAAAGGCACATATATTTGGGAGTGTCACTTCAAATACATAAGGAGCTTGATTTCTTCATAATATGCAATTTCTCAAAAAACGCATCTATTTAGGGGGAGCAAGGGCATCACATTAGGAATAGCGCAACAATTTAGGGGGAGCGTTACCTAAAAAGTTGCAAGAGATTAAAGAGAATGCCCTGAAGACAAACTTCAAGCTTTGAGGGAGTATCAACGTCAATTAGCGCATGGACAACACGAGTTGTTCACATACATGTTCCCATGGTACAGTTAATCCCAACTGCACCTATCCCAGGAACAATCCCGAGTGTATGTGAGGGTTTTGAGCGAATCACGATGTAATTATCACAACTCAACCACAAAATTATCCGGGCCATAACCCTATAGGAATAGGACTGATTTATCAGATCTCGGGTAGAAGACGCTTCATCTGGTCCAAAGGCGCATGCACAACCCTTCCTTAGCTACTCATATGTCTCTCTAAAGACAGATGTTTCAATATCTCACGGGGAACCGCATATGCTATCACCGTTTCACTCGGAAGCGGGAGATATTGAATATAGTGGTCCACAGCCCCACACCACGACTTTCTTGAACACTTAAGAGTCTAGTGTGTCCTCATAGCCTAAATATTTTTACATTTTCTAGGACACATACATTATTTTACACACACTATGCAGGTCTATGTGACCGTGCCAGAACTTCTGTAGACGCAATATTAAATGATGTGCTTCTATGATCAGAAGGAAGTCATGCCGTTGCAACATAAAAACAACGACGGTAGCAGGCCATCTACTAGAGCACGACTCTAGAACGATGTCAACGGGATGCCTATGTGGCTCCGTAGTCCCTTCAAATGCAAGTCTGTGTGACTTTGCCTCAACGACCAAGAGTGACATCAAGGGATGTTTCACAATGATTGGCCGTCTGTCCCGTTTTCAGGTACTTCATCCAGAATTCAACGCTAACACGTTCCGCGTACACTCAAGTTCACCTTGATCACACAGCATGACGATATAAATGAATCGCCATGAGGGGGAGAAGTATATCAAGGAGGCCAAGCATGTGAACTTATTAAAGAAGCCAAGCTTTCAACGCACGTGCTGAACCGCAACAAACAAGACATCTCTCCATGGTTCGAGCATACATGACAAGTCAATACTGACAATCCACGCGAATCTGATATATGCAAGAAGGTGACGAATATTCAAGTTGCAAAGAAGAAAAAGAGGGTGCATGTAAATAGGGGGAGACTGAAGATTCTCCAGATGCTCTCAGCTATTTCTTCAAACAGCAACAAAGACCGTGTCAAAATTCAAAGTTGAACACAAAGGGGGAGATTGTTAGGAATCTTTCTGTTGTGTTCAAATGATGATGAAGACTGAAGATTATCAAAGACAAAGACAACCGGCGCTTCAATGACAATTGAACACTAAGGGGGAGATTGTTAGGAAGTTCAATAATCATGTTATATTTGTCTAGGGACTAAATTGTATTTTATGTAAATATAGGGACTAGATTGAAAATATACCAAAATATGCTTTGGTATATATAGGTTGAGTGTGTGTAGAATACACATAACTCAAGGTAAAAATTCTCTCTCTAGACTAAGAGCTCTCTCATCAACATAAATTAGGGCTTGAATTAGAAAGAGAGTGTGAGGATCATTATAAGAGAGAATTTGGTGTTGAATGAAGATTTGATGATGAATTAATCCCAAGCTTCCGCGCGCTAAATCAATCAAGGTAATTCTATCAAATCTATGCTTGAGTTCTTCGAATATTGAGTTGAATCGAATTATGTATTGGATGCATTTAAATCTTGAATCGAATTATGTATTGGATGCATTTAAATCTGGGAATTTCACTATATATATTCGGGGACAGGAAATTATGAAGACTTTGGCCAAAGCAATAAACTGACTAACCTGAGACGTTGAGTGCAGTTTAGTAATTTTGCCAGTCACGAATTTATCATAGTATCGAGTTAATGAGTTTGATGCAACCATGACTCTCACTTGATCGGGACATGTGTGAAGGGTTTATACATATGACAAAAATCTATAGTCGGTTCGTGAATTATGATTAAATCAAATCGTACTCAACTCGGGTTCAGTTCGGTACCACGGGATTGGCTAGGTGAATACTGAACTCTTGGATTCCTCCCAGTGTCGGTTGAGACGAACCAAGAGAGTCGGGCTTAAAAAGGATCACTGAGGTAGTATCGAACAAAAAGAGAGAAATAGACTTAGAATCGTTATGTAAGACGGTGAACGTATGTTGGACATCAATAAAACTAATTGAAGGTTGGGCTCGAAATTATTTTAAGTGTGGAATGAAATAAGGTCAAGGCCCGAAAATTATATTAAGTTATTATTAGATAATATACTTAATTAATTTAAATCCAACTTAAATAATAAGGCTTAAAATGGTAATACACCCTTGTATAATTTCGAAAATATTAATTTGATTAATTAAATAATTTCGAAAAAATATTAATTTGATTAATTAAATAATTTCGAAATTATTAAATAAAAAAAAAGGAAGTGGTTAACTTGTCATTTTCTTGATTGCAAAATGATTGATTCGATCAACACTTGCAAAGGATAAAAATTGGTGCAATTATATATATATTCTTTGAGAATCAATAATTGTACCGACACAAAATAGCTAGGCTTTTAATTTGTTATAATGATGAAAGACACTTCAACCACTTCATTAAATGTTAGACATGTGATATGTAGGATCCAATCAAAAGAATGAGCCATGATTATTTCTTTGAGGATTTTATATCATGTATATATACACATACGTCTTTACAAGATAATAAAAAGAAGAATAGTCTAAAAGTAATAATACCAAGAAGTGAAAAGTAACAATCTCGGTTCAAGTTCTCTCTTTAAAATACAATTCGACATCTTCTCTAGCCATCCGAGGAAGGTGTCGTCTTGGATACGTCTCGGGATCGGCGTGACAATCTTTTGCATAGCTATCAACCTAGGAGCGGTTTCGATACCGGGGGATCGGCAAAAGCTAGCAACGCCCTTCGCTTCAAGGGTAACGGACTTAACCCTTGTAAGTATTTTTATTTGTATCATATATGTTTCTTTTAGCATCCGAGCGATCCGGGGCTAAATGGGAATCCCGGAAAAATTTTAAATTCCGCACCATCCCGGGGATTCGACCCGTGACACCCGGAGTTCCCTAACATTACTAACCCATGCAACCTTCAAAAGGTACGAAGTAAACAACTATAGAATGTTGAATACATGGGCTTGGGATTAACAAATCTCATGTTGTTCACAAGTGCGGGAGAAATTAATGCCACCGAAGAAGAAAAGAGAGATAAGAAAATTAAAGCTGAAATCCCCATCGATTATAACAAATTAAACAAAAGTTACAAAACACGAGTAATACCATCAGGTAATGAAAATGTAACTACTTATCCAACAAATAAAGACGATTTAATAAACAAAGATAACAAGACAGAAGATAAAAATTCATATACATACATTCCTGCAATAATCAAGAAGATTGCAGACTTAGAATTCACACTTGAAAAGGAAAGGAAAATGTTTTAAAACGAAAAAATACGTTTACTAAAACAAATCTCGGTTCTCAGAAACTGTGACACTCCTTTTAAAAATATACAAGTTAAAAATGAGTTATCTTCTTCTAATTCATCTCCAAATGAACTAACAGGGGAAATATTGAAACAAAAAGCGAAGGCAAAGGAGAAATCCACGAAGAAGAAAAGAGAAAAGGAAGTCAAAATAGAGCTCAAGTGGCAAATTAAAGCGTCTTCAAATTCCTCTTCTGTAGAGCCTAGATTATCCAACTAAACATATATTGAAACGATCTTACCACGATAGAAAGATCGGAAGAGGTTAGCTCATCGTGGGGTGTTGTGTGTTCTTGAGAGGTTGGGTGGCTCTCTCTCTCTAGGGATGAATTTCACACAATACATATTTTATTATGTGTTAGGGTTCAAGTATTTATACCACATTTTGGTATATAATACTTGGGCCCCTAACAAAGCCCAATTACACTAAGCCTCGTTTTAAATAAAATCTATTTAAATAAACTATAAAGATAATTCTAATTAATTGAACACAATAAAATAATCCTAACAATCTCCCCCTTTGTGTTCAATCTTCAATTTGGCATGGATTATCTTTGTGGGACTTAGTGCATTTTCCTGAGTCCTAAAAGGATTTCCTCCTTTGTCTTGTCATTTCATCTCTTCTTTTGGAGACCTTCAAGCTCACCGTGTCTCGATCTTCTCTTCTCGGCAACGGATCTTCCTTCAAGTCTTTTCTTGAATTTTGTCTCGTGAATGCCGGAAGGTGTTTGAAGTTGCTTGCCGGGTCTTAAAGAATTTTCTCTTTTTGTGTGTTCCATTTCTCCCTCTGATAGCGTGAAACTCCCCCTACTTTTGTTCAACCTTGAGTTGGGATTGGGGAATTTTCTCTTTGGAAATCGGAGAGGTGCACACGAGGCGGTTGCCAGATTTCTTCTTTTTGTGTTAGATCTCTCCTTTCGATAGTAACGCAACTCCCCCTACTTTTGGTCAACCTTATGTTGGAATTGGGAAGTTCTCTTTGAAATTTGGAGAGACGCACACGAGGCGGCAACTTCGTCGTTGATGGTCGGCAGTGTTCGCTTGATTTGACGACGCTTGATGATTTCAGCATTTATGATCAATCTTGCCCTTTCGTTGACGTATTGGCCCCATTTTTTCTGATTTAGTACTACTCCCCCTCATGATGATCGAGTTGGGGAGACCATCATGGCGATTATATAAAATGGGGCGTTGTTTTGCCATGTTGATCACGTCGTCGGGACAAGAGGATGGCGTTGGTAGGCACAGTAGGAGCTCAGCTTTGTTAATAACCTGACGGAGCCACTAAGGCAGTCGTCAAGTCTCCTCCAATCTTCTTCTTCTCGGCGCGAGATTCGTCTTTTTCGAAGGAAGTTGTCTGGTTCGGCTCGAGGAAGCTTGTCTGGCTCCGGAAGAAGGTATGCGTGGGGTGTGAGGCTCCTTCAGAATATTCCATTCAAGTGCATGAGAGCCCGACTTCAGAGTGGTATGCTCGGCAGAGATTGGTGGGTGGTCCGATCTGTTTGTTTATGCGTGTCCCCTTCTCCCCCTCATGGCGATTCGTGTTAACGAGATCGGCATGCTTGTTTAGGAAGATTAGAAGGACACAAACGACAGGTCGGTGATGGTAATAACCAGACGGAGCCACAAAGGCAATCCGTCGTGTAAGAAACCGAGATCACGAAGACATCCCGTTAACATCGATCTAGGAGCTATGTTCATAGACGATGGCCTGAAACCGTTGTTGCTTTGATGTTGCAACGGCAGGACTTCCTTCCGATCCTTGAAGCATGTCTAAGGAAGACATGTCTACGGAAGTTCTAGCTTGATTACAAAGATCAGGTGTTAAAAAAGTGTATGTGTCCTAGAAAATATAAAAATATATGGGAATTGAGGACACACTAGACTCGAGTGCGCAAGGAAGTGTGGTGGTGGGGCTGAGTACCACATAATTCAATATCTCCCGCTTCAGAGTGAAGCGGTGATAGTAGACGTGGTTGCCCGTGATTTCTGAAACACCTGTCTTTTGTGAGACAGACGAGTGGGTAAGGCTCGGTTGTGCATGCGCCGTTGGACATATTGCGGCGACTTCTACCCGGGAGCTAATAAAATTAGCACCTGTACCTATGGGGGTGGTCCGAATAATTTGTGAGGTAAGGAAATTATATAGTCAGTCTTTTCAACAGGTTTTAGTAGACGTGGCTGTTTCTTCGTGATTCGACTGACTCTCGGTGATGTTCCGGGGTTAGATTCAGTTGGGTTTGACTGAATCGTAGGAACGAAGTATCCATGCAACCGATAGGAAGTAGTGAGTGCTGCTTTGTTTGTCAGCAAGCCGGAGCAGGTCGGTTGAAGCGACCACCGATATTTGCATTCGTAGCCACCGTTGCCTTATGAAAAGAGTTGACCATTGTGGGCTTGAAATTCTTCTTTTGAAGTCCATCTTCGGAGGTCGGAGGTAATCTCCATGAAGCTTGATGATGAGGAGAGAAGATTTTTTTTTTTTTGCTTTTGCTTTTGCTTTTTTTTTGCTTTTTTTTTGGATATATATATATATATTAATCGTTATTAGTAATATATATTTCTATACTATATACTATATGGATATCATATATAATATTGTATTAGTAATATATATTAGTATATATATAATATAGTATATGTATATTATATATATATATATATATATATATTTTGTTATTCCTCCCCCTCAAAGCATGCTTCCAAAAATAAAATTGCTCCCCCTCAAAAGATGCGTGATATGTTCGAAAAGTCTGTGAATCTCTTTCCCTAAATTCACATATTTGAAGTTCGCTCCCCCTCAAAAATATAATTATTGCTCCCTTTTAAAGAGATAAGGGTCACTTCTCTTTTAAAAATAAAATAGTAGCTCCCCCTCAAATTAAGCTCATTCTATAGAAAAAATGGTATCTATCATTTTCGTGCGTAATATGCATTTTAAATTTTAAAGTTTTGAAAATGCATATTTAAAATGTACCATTTTGAAAAATATGTATTTTTCAATTCAGCTCGTATGCATATGCCAATTATAATTTTGAAAATTTAATTAACATACACATAATTAGAACGTACCTATAAAATAGGGTATTTCACATTTCGGCTCATGTATGCATGCATGCAAAAAATTTGAAAGTAAAAGTCCTTTTGAAGCATGCATAGCTATATTGTACCCTATTGTTTTCAATGTAGGTATATTGTCTTTTCAGCTCAATATGCATGCCAAAATTTACTATGGAATGCATATATAGAATTTACCTACGGTGTAGTTGCTCACAGTGCATCCCTTTATACATATGTGGAGCAACTTCAAAGTACCATACGTGAGGAATGCGGTTGCTCGCGTCTCTTACCAGTCATGCATGTGGAGCAACCCGAGTACCGTGCATGCTGGAAGTTGTGGTTGCCCTCGTCTCGTATCGATCATGAGTATGGAGCAACCATCTTCTAATTACTACTGATGACCGGGGTTTTGTGGTTGCTCTCGTTTCATACCAATCACGCTTTCACACAATACATATTTTATTATGTGTTAGGGTTCAAGTATTTATACCACATTTTGGTATATAATACTTGGGCCCCTAACAAAGCCCAATTACACTAAGCCTCCTTTTAAATAAAATCTATTTAAATAAACTACAAAGATAATTCTAATTAATTGAACACAATAAAATAATCCTAACATCTTCCTTAGATGAAAATAATGCCTTAGATCAGTCTTGTATTTCTATTTCTAATTCGATAACAAAGCAGAATAATATCAAGAAAACTGTTCCTCAACGCCTTAATTCCCAACTAAAGACACAACAATATAAAATTAAGGAAACCTCAAAGAAAAAAGAACCCGCCTTGAAAGAAAAAAACATAACAACAACAAATAATAAGACTAGAAGTAAAACATCGCTGATACCCAAAATGAAAGCTTCAAAGAAAACAACACCAAAATGGGTTCCTAAATCAAAAACTTCTAGAGAAATAAAAGAAACTTGAGTGATCAAAAGAGATAAGAGACAACAAACCCAATTAATTAAGAAATGGGTACCAAAAACAAAACTTATGCCAAATTTAGACTTATTCTCTAACATTGTAACAAAACCCATGGTTACATGGGACACTGAATCACCCTAGATTCTTCATTTGCAGAACCATCATGTGTGGTACCTAGACTCGGGTTGCTCCACACACATGACCGGGCATAGAGCACTGCTGAGCAACTACACCGAACGATTCGGTGGTAAGGTTTGTTTTGGTAATAATGACTCTGCTTCTATATTAGGCTATGGTAGCTTAGTTCTAGAAAACTTCTCCATTCAAGACATGTCATATGTTAATGGTTTGAGTCACAATCTGTTTAGCATAGGACAATTTTTTGATAAAGGTCTTGAGGTCAATTTTAGAGCTAAACAGTGCAATATAAATGACTCAACTGGACAGACATTACTTGTCGGTTCCAGAAAATCAAATCTATATACAATAGATTTGAAAACAGTCAAACCCTCAACAACTGTTTGCTTGTTGTCAAAGACTTCTTTACAACAAAGCAATCTATGGCATCAACGTCTCTCCCATTTAAACTTTAAGACTTTAAATAAGCTGCAAGCTGAACAATTGGTAAAGGGCTTACCAACTCTTCGATTTCAAAAAGAGCATTTATGTGCAGCTTGTGAATTAGGAAAGATGAAAAGAACGTCACATAGAACAAAATTTTTCCTTCTACTTCACGATCTTTGGAAATGATACAAATGGATCTATGTGGACCTATGCGTATACAAAGAATAAACGGTCGGAAGTATATCCTAGTCATTGTTGATGACTACTCTCGTTATACGTGGGTAAAATTCTTAAGAACCAAGGATGAAACACCAGAAGTGATCAAAACATTTGTCAGCACAACTCAGAATTTACTTCAGAGTAAAATTCTGATTATCCGTACTGACAATGGGACAGAGTTCAAAAATTATGAATTAAGTCAATATTATGAATCCCTTGGCATCACTCAACAGTTTTCAGCCCCTAGAACTCCTCAACAAAACGGTGTGGTTGAGCGTAGAAATAGATCTCTAGTGGAAGCAGCTCGCACTATGCTTATATTTGCTAAACTTTCACATTTCTTATGGGCTGAAGCTGTAAATACAGCATGTTTTACTCAAAATCGCACAATAATTCATAAGGGATTTGATAAAACTCCTTATGAATTGATAAACCAAAGAATTCCAAACCTTTCCTTCCTAAAATTCTTTGGTTGTACTTGTTTTATCAAGGACGGTAGAGACAATAGGAGTAAACTAGATCCCAAAGCCATTCAAGGCATATTCGTAGGATATTCTTCTAGTTCTAAAGCCTACAGAGTTTATCTTAAAGAAATAGAACTATTATAGAAATCATAGATGTAACATTCGACGAACCTACCTCATTGGTTCTTGGACAAAACAGTTCAAGACCCATTCCATCACCACTGGCTCTTGAACAACACAGTTCAAGACCCGCGCCTACACCAGTGGCTTCTGATCAAGACCAATCAGAACCCGTTCCTACTGAAAAGTTGACACAAAGTCAACAACTTAGTAACTCAGAAGCTCTTTCTGAGTCTAAGTTACAAGAACTAATCGAATTAGATTCACTATTTGAAACTGTCTACAGGAATAATATCAACGTACCAATCGGTCAACCTCTAAATGAGGACATTCCTATCCCCACCGAATCTAATACATCAAATGATAACATTACTGAATCATTTGAAAACACTTTCCCCATAGGTTCTACATCTTTAAACAAAACTCCAATCTCTTCACCTAATCCCCCCATCAACAATGAGACTTCCAATCCAAATTTGGAAACATCTCAAGCAATAGAGAGTCCACCTATAACCTCTGAACTCCAAAATGAGGAAAGCTCCACACCTCAACAACATAAATGGACAAGAGCTCACCCTATCTCCCAAGTTATAGGAACGTGACTCACGGTGTTAGAACTCAAGCTTCAACTTCAAATGACTGCTTATATTCTTGCTATCTTAGTCAAATAGAACCTACTAAAGTGTCAGAAGCCTTATCCGACTCAAATTGGATAATAGCCATCCAAGAAGAAATAAACCAATTTGAAAGCCTAAACGTGTGGACCTTAGTACCGAGACCTAAGGGTAAAACAATTATAGGAACTAAATGGATTTTTAAGAACAAGCAAGATGAAGACGGGATTATAATAAGGAATAAGGCAAGATTGGTAGCCAAAGGTTACAACCAACAAGAAGGCATTGACTATGACGAGACATATGCACCAGTCGCTAGAATAGAATCTATACGACTGTTCCTAGCATATGCAGCTCATAAGAATTTCACCGTCTATCAAATGGACGTTAAAACAGCTTTTCTAAACGGAATTCTTAAAGAGGAAGTCTATGTCTCTCAGCCCGAAGGATTCCTGGATAAGGATAATCCTGATTATGTCTATAGGTTAGTCAAGCCTTTATACGGACTCAAACAAGCTCCTCGTGCTTGGTATGATGTCTTGTCCCAATTCTTAGTTGAATCAGGATTCACTAAAGGACATATCGACACAACCTTATTCTTTAAAAATCACGGTTCGGATATTATGCTAATTCAGATTTATGTAGACGACGTTATTTTTGGTTCTACAAATCCAAAACTATGTGAGAAATTTGGTAAGCTGATGACTAAAAAATTTGAAATGAGCATGATAGGAGAGATGAACTTCTTTCTTGGATTGCAAATCAAACAATTATCAAATGGAATCTTTATATGTCAGACCAAGTATATCCATGACCTATTGAAAAAATATGGTATGGATAATAGCTCATCAATTCCCACCCCGATAAGTATTACATGAAATTAGATTCCGACCCATCTGGGAAGTCGGCCGATAATACTAACTATCGAGGTATAATTGGCTCATTGCTATATCTGACATCTAGTAGACCAGATATTATGTTTGTTACCTGTCTTTGTGCAAGATTTCAGGCTAATCTCATCTTGCCGATGTTAAAAGAATCCTTCGATACCTCAAAGGAATGCCCACACTAGGCCTATGGTATCCGAAAAATTCTGCGTTTAATCTAGTTGGATACACTGACGCTGATTTTGCAGGATGTAGAATGGACAGAAAAAGCACTTCAGGTGGAGCACAGTTTCTTGGGGACAAACTGGTAAGTTGGTCCTCCAAGAAACAAAATTGTGTTTCAACATCAACAGCTGAAGCAGAATATGTTGCCGCTGCCAGCTGCTGCTCCCAAATGCTGTGGATGCGAACACAACTACACGACTATGGGTTTGATCTAAATAATGTTCCCATTTACTGTGATTCTAAAAGTGCTATTGCCATTACTTGCAATCCTGTGCATCATTCACGTACAAAGCATATTGACTTACGTTATCACTTTATTAAGGATCATGTAGAAAAAAGGACATATAGAATTACACTTTGTGTGTACGGAATTACAACTTGCCGACTTATTTACAAAGGCATTGGATGAAAAACGATTCCAATTCCTAGTCTCTAAGTTAGACATTCTTAATTTCTCTACTTGATAAAATACATGATCTTAAATTCTTACATATTCTGTGAGTCTCTATTTTCTTAAATGATGCATAAATTTAGTACAAATTTTGGGGAAAGTATGCAATTTTATTAAACAGTTCAAAATATTAAAGCTTGAAAACTACCCTCATTTATTGAGGGGGAGTACTTTTATTTCGAGAGGGCGCTATGAAAATTTTAAATACCTCATTCTACTATTGAGGGGGAGTGAATGATGATATAGCTTCCGAAAGAGTACTTAGCAAAAACAATAGAGAGATTTTATAATTTTTCAAAAACAAAAGTATTTTAAAAAAAAATTAAAAAAACAGGGGGTAAATTTAGAAAACAAAAAAAAATAATAATATAGGAAAAGAAAGAAAATACCAAAAATTGTTTACGCTTTTGCTTTACGATTACTTTCATTCATAATCTTTCAATTTCAGTGATTTTTCTTACTTTACGTACAATTTTCATTCGAAAACATTAAATAGCACTTTGTCTACTGTTTGGATTTTCTCTCTCTCTCTAAAATTTTTCAAATCATCTCTCTTCGAAAAACCCCTCTTTCGCAAACCTCAAAATCACTCCAAACCCTTTCGATTTAGTCCGCAAAACACTCGATTCAAAAGCATTCTATCCCTAAACATTCATTTACTTGGGTAGGTTTACGATTTACGAGTCTAATGTGTGTTTTTACGCTACGATTCCGTTCGTATTTTGATGTAATCATGCTGTAATCGATGTTTTAGAGACTGTAAATGGTGCTTTTAGGTTCAAATGATGTATTTGCGTACTTAAATGCTCTCTGTGTTGCTTAATCTGCGTGTTATTAAGGCCAGGACCATGTTTACGAACCCTGATAATGTTTGCGAATGTTGAAAGAATGTTTGCGAATGATGAATGTGTTTACGACTGACGAATATTTCTATTCACTGTCTATGTTTACGAACATACTGAAACTGTTCTATTTCTAAATGGTTTACGAATGCTTTTCCTTCGTAAACATAGTTTTATCGTAAACTAAATCGCATAGTCCCAGTTTAAAAGGAGGTTTACGAATGATTCATTCGTAAACAAGTCTCTGTCGTAAACTTTTCGGATCGTAAACTTTTCGAATCGTAAACTTTCATACTACTGATCTTAGAGACTTAAAAGTTTACGAATGTCGTTCATTCGTAAAAGGTCTTTATCGTAAACCATATGTCGTTGTTTCAGGTCTAAAGAGGTTTACGATTGAATCTCATTCGTAAACGTTACTTCATCGTAAACTGAGGCATACTGTTTTCAGCGCTTTGAAGTTTACAAATGATTTAAGTTCGTAAACAGGGCCATATCGTAAACTTTAACTACTGTTTTCAACGCGTTTCACTTTACGAACAACTTACGATCGTAAACTACAACACTGTTTACGGTGCGTTTTATTTTAAAAGGTTTACGACTCAACACTTAGAAAATTTTTCAACAGTTTTACTCAAACGCTTACTGTCATTCGCAAATTCAAACTTATGTCATATTTATGGTCTTAACTACTTAGAAAAAGTTTTCAAACCATGATTTTTGCGAAAAACAGAGTATAAACAGAGCAAAAACAGAACAAATGCATACACTTCAATTTTTTTTCAAAACTGATATTTGGTATGTCTTTGACAGATAAATATGGCAACAATATCAACTGAATATCTCCTACATGAACGAGAATCGTGGTTGCCGATCAAAGACAATAACTACCAACTCGACCCGGCCACATACAAAGGGCCCGATGAGATCATTCTATCTATCCTCCAGGGACACCCACTATGGCCAGCATTCAACGAAATGGCCACGGTCCCGATTGTCTACGTTCAACAATTTTGGGCGGAGATGAAACGACGGATTGAGACTGACAACTCCATCTACTATGAGACGTATCTTGAAAATGTACGTCTCATTCTCACAAAAGAGTTTGTCAGACGCACGCTGGAGCTGCCCACCTATGATGCCTATGAAGATGTTGCTTCAGAAGAAGAATTGATCATCGATATGAAAATTCTGGGCCATGGCGAACCTCTAACGAAAACAGCGGGCTTTCAGCAACAACTCTTACCTCATCCGTGGAAGACCCTGTTCAGCCTGGTCAACAAGTGTCTATCACCAAAGCACACATGCTTCGACAGGTGTAACATCAACATCCTGCGGATTCTACATGGAATAGTGTACAACAAAAAGTACGACTATGTCCAACTAATCTGGAACGATCTCGATCATCAGCTGCACACTAGAGATCGTACAAAGAAGCCGCAGTATGTCCCGTACCTGCGATGGTTCTCCATTCTCATCAGAAGATTCATGGACGTCATCACAACAATTCCAAACACCCAGCCTTGCGAGGACTTCACCCCGCCGAAGATCAAATACTTTCAGAAGGCGCAGGAAGACCCATCTCTACGCCCGATGGTGATTTCAGACTACCTTCTTCAAATGGCGGACCCCGCACAAGCTGACGAATACCGATGCCACCAAAACATTGCCACTCCTCCCATGGTTCAGACAAACCCCTCTGAACCTAACCCAAGGAGTACCAGTCATAGAGAGGGTGAGGGGTCAGTGAGTGAAACGGTCATCATCACTCCACCAACTACGGTGGTGACCGTCCCAATAGTCACTTCACCATCTAGGACCACCCCTATAGGTACAAGCACTGATGTCTTTGTGACCAGTGCTCGGGTAGAAGTCACCGCGTCAGGTCCGACGGTGCATGCACAACCTACCCTTGGCCATTCAATTGTCTCCCAACAGACAGTTATCTCACAAAGTCACAGGGAGCCACGTACGCTATCCCTACTTCATTCTGAAGTAGCGGGTATTGAATCAGGTGGTACCCAGCCCCAAACCACCGCCCCTTCTTTGACCACTTCGAGTCTAGTGTCCACCTTCCCCAAATTTTTTGATCTTTCTAGGACACGGCCTCATTTTGCCATCCCTCCTCTTGGTCTTCGTGACCAAGACAGAATCTCCATAGATGCTTCTATACAAGAAGTCATTCAAGGATTGGAGAGAAGTCCTGCCACGGTCAACCCCACGACAGCTGTGACAGTAGGTCGTGCAGTGGAAACTTTCTCCACTGTTACGTCAACGGTGCGCCTAAGTGGCCCCGTGGGTGATTTACCCTTTATCACCGAGTCCAGGTTTGAGGAACGCCTCGCGTCCGCTCTGGCATCATTCAAAGACTCCTTGATGCCAGAAGTTCGTGCTGCTATAACTGCAGCCGTTCAGGACAAAGGGAAAGCCCCCGTCCTCGAGCCTTCTCAGTCATCACCCCCATCTCCCCCTCATATTCCCATCCTTCCATCACCACCACACTATCCCAATCCATACACCATGCCTCTTCCTGAGCTACGGGATATTCTCATGTCCCGGCTCATGTCAGAAGACGTCACCCCTGACATGATTGAGCTCTTGAAGAGAATTCAATCCCCATCACCCCAACATCCACCGACTACAACTTGTCGTGACGAACCTCAGGGTTCCAAACGACCACATGACGATCCTGATGACTCGGATCGCCCTGAGGGGGAGAAGAGGCCCCGCGTCACGCAAGCCACCATAACCCAAACCACCAAAACAGTCACCCCATCCACCTCTTCAAAAGGTCATACGAGGTCAACACCACGGACAACCAGACAACGACCTTCGACTCCACCAGTCCAAACCTACCAAGAGGCAGCAGCTGATTTTGGACTTACACAGACTCATCAAGAAGCTGCTGGAACCTCCTCCTCCCTGCCTGACGTCGACCTGCACGAGGTGATCGAAGAGTATGCACTCCAAGACCAACCACGAAAAGAGGCAGAAACGAATGATGAGACTGCACTGAGGATACTGAAGATGAGAGACTTAATCAAGCAGTCCATCTTCGATATCTTCCAAATGGAGTCGTCGGAAATTCAAGAAGGAGAAGACTACAACACTGAACCACCCAAGCTCCAAGAGGCCATATCCAAGAATGTCGATCCAAAACCACGACTATCATCAAGGACTCGACAATTGGAAACAGTCTGGGAGAATAAAAGAGTTGTAGCTCCTTTCCTAGAAGATATACGGCACCGAATTTGGAGAAGGGAGGAGAAAATAAAGAAACTTGATGAACTCAAGCTGCGAGGCCTTACGCATCTCAAAGGGACGGAAGCAAGAGCATATCTATACATGCTGGCGCAGAAGTTCGTGAATCCATTAAGGGACCGCAGACAAGACCAAATGAGGATCAGGGACAAAGGAAAAGTCACGGACTTAGTTGAGGTCGAGCACCACAGCTATGGCCGAAGCGTGCAATTCCCGATCTTTATCATCAAGTTCATCGATTTCGACTCAGCCAGAGAAAGAGTCGAGAAGATTTCGGAAGCTGACTTGCCACTTCTGCGTTTCCAAGATATTCTCAACATATAAGGGTTCTACAGGAAGTTCACCCTGAAGGAATTCCGTTATCGACTTGGATTGGATGCGCTGAAGAGGCTGATGCTAAGGCAAGTCAAGTACTATGCTGCACAGGACCTTCAGATTGGAATAGAAAATAATATGAAGAAGGTCAACCTGCCAGGGCCAAGCAATCGAACAGCCTCAGCTCATGGGTTTGAAGTCAATTTCATATTCACTGAACCCGAGCTGGCTGTAATCTACGAAGACTTAGAAGACCAGAAAAGGGTGATGCTCCTGTCAGAACTCAACATGTATTGCGACGGGACGCTTAAAAAGATTTTTCAAAGTCTACGTCAGAAACTAGATGGCCTGCAGAGAATGCAGCAACCGAAATCTCAATTAGATCTCGAAGAAGAACATCTTACCGAGAAAGTGATTACTGCCATTGAAGAAAGGCTCAACTTGAGAAACAACGTGAGGCAGTTTGAGGTGATTCTCGGTCTACGCAAATCATTCTACATTCGAGATCGCCCAAGAACAAGAGGACAAGGCGCTAGAAGAAGATGAACACAAAGGGGGAGATTGTTAGGAATATTTATTGTGTTCATCATCATATTCCTCTTGTAATTGGTTAGTTTGTAAATATTAGATAGTTTAGGGACCAAATTACAAATATATACCTAAAGTAGAAAGGTATATATAGTCAAGGTCCTCAATTAATTTTGGTAGGTTTTTGGAAAAATTGTTTACGCATGTAAAGTTTTACTTAATAGAAAATTTATTTTGAAAAACTCTCTCTCTCATTCCAACTTTACGAGCGAACCAAAACCTCACACACTCGTACAAATTTCGATCGAAGACTAATTGAAGACCTCTTGATTATCATCTGGATTTGCTGCTCGATAATCAAGTAGGTTTGGATCCACTCAGCTCAGATCGAACAGCTCCTCAATCGATTAAGGTTTGAATTAAGCTTCCGCGATTTCTGTCAATAATTCGAACCTAAGTGTGTTTAAATCTGATGTGTTGAATGATTTCTGGACCTACACACATAGCCGTAAGGATCATCGTAAATAAAGTAAGCAACAGAAGATCCATCTTTGTATAGAACGACATAATTCTAATAACATGAAAAAGAACATAATAACTAAATTGTTGGTCCCTAATCCAAGCAAGAGCTCTCAAACTCAATGGAATAGTGCACACCTTCGAGTGTGTGTTTGTGCGTGTTTTATGTGAAGGTGGCGGCTGTTAAGGGTAGAGAGAGAGTTTACACTTATCTAGGTTTAGCTCAATATAGATTGTTTATTCAAATGGGAAGTGTTACATTAAAATAAGCCCTAGCCCACTATTTATACCAAACATACTTTGGTATAAATACAAGAGTGCCCCCAACTAGCAAACTCATTAATAAACTAACCCAATAAGAAATACATCAATACAAGTTATATGATGAACACTAGAAAATGATCCTAACATTCTCCCCCTTAGTGTTCATCGTCTTCGACACGACACGATCATCTTTTTCGTCTGAAGAAGGACTTCCTCAACCCCAAGTTGACTTCAAAGTGTCTGAGATCGTTGCGGAGCTGGATCCTCTCATCAATGGCTTCTCTGATGTTGTCTAGGAGGTTCCTATACTCTATCTCCTTCTCTGTTGGTGATCTTGGTTTGTGGTATTCGTTGATCCAGAAATCTACTCTTTCTCTGATCAGCTTCAACGTACCATCACTGAACTTTTGAATTTCTGACACCAACAGGACCTTTTTTTCTTCCTTGGGGTTTAGATAGACGATGGCTAATTCTGGATTCTGAAATACTTCAGCTTCAATGCATTTATCCAGATTGTAGTCACCGCTCGTTGGTCGTGTGAGGTTGACCTTCTTCATTCCGTTTTCCAACGCCATCTGGAGATCTTGGGCAACATGGAATTTGACATCTCTGAGCATGAACCCTTTGATCGCGTAGTACCCTTGCCTATATTCGTGCTTTGTAGCTCCAAAATTCCGGCAGAGGTAGTACATTTGGTTGACGTCGGATCTTTTCAGGAATTGTAGATCGGCCTCGGTGATGGTTGAGATAGAGCCATCATTCCACATCACCTTGAACTCTGAGTAGTGCGTTCTTCCCACGTTCTTGTCGTTCATCTGTATGATGTTGATCAAAGGCGACTTTGACTGGAAGTGGGCACGCTGTTCTTTGGCCGTCCTTGTCGGTATGCTTCCTCGATCAGCGAGGATCCATAGATAGCCCGTAGCGTCCCTGCCTTTGAGATATGATAGCCCCCTCAGGTTGAGTTCATCCAGCTTCTTGATTTTGTCTGATGTCCTCCAGCTGCGCTTGGATGATTCTTCGAGAAATGGTGCTGTTAGTCTCACATTGTCCCATTCAGTCTCCATTCTTGATATGCTTCTTGGGACTTGGACTTCGGGTGCTCTGTAGATCCCGTAGTCCATGTTGTTGTCTAACAGCTTCTCGAGATGTTCGCCCTCTTCAAGCTCGATCGGGTCGAAGGAGTAGATGTTGGCCATGGCTCTCTTAAACACTTATCTGTATTTTGTAATTCTTGCCACGGCTTCTGCTTCAAATTCGTCCTTCTTTGACCACGGTTCTGTCATGACGTATTCGTCGAGCACTTGATGGGGATCTGTTGTTGGATCATCCTTGTGCGCATCTTCGAAGCTGGGGATTTTGTCGTCTGAGGCTTGTTTTTTCTTTTGGGTTTTGGATTGGTATTGTTTGCTGGTTGGGGCTCGGGTTGTGTGGGCTTGGCTTCCTCTACCTCTTCCCCTTGTTGTTGTTGTTGAGGTTCGCTGTCGTTTCTCCCCCTCATGACGATCTCCGCCAGGATCGTCATGACGCCTCTTTGAAGAGGGTTCAGCGTCTCGGCATGTTTCGGTCGGTGGGGGTCCTTGTGGAGCGGACAGACGGTAGAGAAAGTCTAGGATAGACTGTTGATCGGGCGTGAGGTGATCTGCCGTCATGAGCCGCTTGAGGTAGTGGGTTTGTAGCTCGTCAATGGGTATGGTGTCGGGGTCGATCATACGAGCTATAGTTTTGGGAGAGGGGAGAGGGATGTTATAGGAGGGGCCTTGTGGGGGTGATGAGAATGGTGGATCAGGGACAAAGGAAAAGTCACGGACTTAGTTGAGGTCGAGCACCACAGCTATGGCCGAAGCGTGCAATTCCCGATCTTTATCGTCAAGTTCATCGATTTCGACTCAGCCAGAGAAAGAGTCGAGAAGATTTCGGAAGCTGACTTGCCACTTCTGCGTTTCCAAGATATTCTCAACATATAAGGGTTCTACAGGAAGTTCACCCTGAAGGAATTCCGTTATCGACTTGGATTGGATGCGCTGAAGAGGCTGATGCTAAGGCAAGTCAAGTACTATGCTGCACAGGACCTTCAGATTGGAATAGAAAATAATATGAAGAAGGTCAACCTGCCAGGGCCAAGCAATCGAACAGCCTCAGCTCATGGGTTTGAAGTCAATTTCATATTCACTGAACCCGAGCTGGCTGTAATCTACGAAGACTTAGAAGACCAGAAAAGGGTGATGCTCCTGTCAGAACTCAACATGTATTGCGACGGGACGCTTAAAAAGATTTTTCAAAGTCTACGTCAGAAACTAGATGGCCTGCAGAGAATGCAGCAACCGAAATCTCAATTAGATCTCGAAGAAGAACATCTTACCGAGAAAGTGATTACTGCCATTGAAGAAAGGCTCAACTTGAGAAACAACGTGAGGCAGTTTGAGGTGATTCTCGGTCTACGCAAATCATTTTACATTCGAGATCGCCCAAGAACAAGAGGATAATGCGCTAGAAGAAGATGAACACAAAGGGGGAGATTGTTAGGAATATTTATTGTGTTCATCATCATATTCCTCTTGTAATTGGTTAGTTTGTAAATATTAGATAGTTTAGGGACCAAATTACAAATATATACCTAAAGTAGAAAGGTATATATAGTCAAGGTCCTCAATTCATTTTGGTAGGTTTTTGGAAAAATTGTTTACGCATGTAAAGTTTTACTTAATAGAAAATTTATTTTGAAAAACTCTCTCTCTCATTCCAACTTTACGAGCGAACCAAAACCTCACACACTCGTACAAATTTCGATCGAAGACTAATTGAAGACCTCTTGATTATCATCTGGATTTGTTGCTCGATAATCAAGTAGGTTTGGATCCACTCAGCTCAGATCGAACAGCTCCTCAATCGATTAAGGTTTGAATTAGGCTTCCGCGATTTCTGTCAATAATTCGAACCTAAGTGTGTTTAAATCTGATGTGTTGAATGATTTCTGGACCTACACACATAGCTGTAAGGATCATCGTAAATAAAGTAAGCAACAGAAGATCCATCTTTGTATAGAACGACATAATTCTAATAACATGAAAAAGAACATAATAACTAAATTGTTGGTCCCTAATCCAAGCAAGAGCTCTCAAACTCAATGGAATAGTGCACACCTTCGAGTGTGTGTTTGTGCGTGTTTTATGTGAAGGTGGCGGCTGTTAAGGGTAGAGAGAGAGTTTACACTTTTCTAGGTTTAGCTCAATATGGATTGTTTATTCAAATGGGAAGTGTTACATTAAAATAAGCCCTAGCCCACTATTTATACCAAACATACTTTGGTATAAATACAAGAGTGCCCCCAACTAGCAAACTCATTAATAAACTAACCCAATAAGAAATACATCAATACAAGTTATATGATGAACACTAGAAAATGATCCTAACATTCTCCCCCTTAGTGTTCATCGTCTTCGACACGGCACGATCATCTTTTTCGTCTGAAGAAGGACTTCCTCAACCCCAAGTTGACTTCAAAGTGTCTGAGATCATTGCGGAGCTGGATCCTCTCATCAATGGCTTCTCTGATGTTGTCTAGGAGGTTCCTATACTCTATCTCCTTCTCTGTTGGTGATCTTGGTTTGTGGTATTCGTTGATCCAGAAATCTACTCTTTCTCTGATCAGCTTCAACGTACCATCACTGAACTTTTGAATTTCTGACACCAACAGGACCTTTTTTCTTCCTTGGGGTTTAGATAGACGATGGCTAATTCTGGATTCTGAAATACTTCAGCTTCAATGCATTTATCCAGATTGTAGTCACCGCTCGTTGGTCGTGTGAGGTTGACCTTCTTCATTCCGTTTTTCAACGCCATCTGGAGATCTTGGGCAACATGGAATTTGACATCTCTGAGCATGAACCCTTTGATCGCGTAGTACCCTTGCCTATATTCGTGCTTTGTAGCTCCAAAATTCCGGCAGAGGTAGTACATTTGGTTGACGTCGGATCTTTTCAGGAATTGTAGATCGGCCTCGGTGATGGTTGAGATAGAGCCATCATTCCACATCACCTTGAACTCTGAGTAGTGCGTTCTTCCCACGTTCTTGTCGTTCATCTGTATGATGTTGATCAAAGGCGACTTTGACTGGAAGTGGGCACGCTGTTCTTTGGCCGTCCTTGTCGGTATGCTTCCTCGATCAGCGAGGATCCATAGATAGCCCGTAGCGTCCCTGCCTTTGAGATATGATAGCCCCCTCAGGTTGAGTTCATCCAGCTTCTTGATTTTGTCTGATGTCCTCCAGATGCGCTTGGATGATTCTTCGAGAAATTGTGCTGTTAGTCTCACATTGTCCCATTCAGTCTCCATTCTTGATATGCTTCTTGGGACTTGGACTTCGGGTGCTCTGTAGATCCCGTAGTCCATGTTGTTGTCTAACAGCTTCTCGAGATGTTCGCCCTCTTCAAGCTCGATCGGGTCGAAGGAGTAGATGTTGGCCATGGCTCTCTTAAACACTTATCTGTATTTTGTAATTCTTGCCACGGCTTCTGCTTCAAATTCGTCCTTCTTTGACCACGGTTCTGTCATGACGTATTCGTCGAGCACTTGATGGGGATCTGTTGTTGGATCATCCTTGTGCGCATCTTCGAAGCTGGGGATTTTGTCGTCTGAGGCTTGTTTTTTCTTTTGGGTTTTGGCTTGGTATTGTTTGCTGGTTGGGGCTCGGGTTGTGTGGGCTTGGCTTCCTCTACCTCTTCCCCTTGTTGTTGTTGTTGAGGTTCGCTGTCGTTTCTCCCCCTCATGACGATCTCCGCCAGGATCGTCATGACGCCTCTTTGAAGAGGATTCAGCGTCTCGGCATGTTTCGGTCGGTGGGGGTCCTTGTGGAGCGGACAGACGGTAGAGAAAGTCTAGGATAGACTGTTGATCGGGCGTGAGGTGATCTGCCGTCATGAGCCGCTTGAGGTAGTGGGTTTGTAGCTCGTCAATGGGTATGGTGTCGGGGTCGATCATACGAGCTATAGTTTTGGGAGAGGGGAGAGGGATGTTATAGGAGGGGCCTTGTGGGGGTGGTGAGAATGGTGGAGGTGTGGGTTGAGATGAGGACAGGCCAGCTGTGGCGGGGGCCTTCTCTTTGTCACGTTCGTTGAGCCCGTAGGTGTCACGAACGGTCGCCAAGATGTCTTCTTTGAGTGCTTTGGCGAACGACTCCAGGAGTGAGTTCAGCTTGGCCTTGGTTACGAAGGGGAAATCACCACCGGGGCCACTAAGGCGCTTCGTTGACACAATGACTGAGTCATTGTGGCCTGCACTTGCCGAAGTAGGGGGTACTTCGACGCGTTTGGGACTTCCGACCGTTGCAAGCAACTCGTCGAGAAACCATGAAGTTGCGGTCGTTAAGGGTACATCACTTAGACGTACCAAAGGACCAGGGCCACTGAGGCTTCCTGTTGTCATCAGGCCTGAGGTGGAAATGGCCTGATGGCCCGACGAGGAAGGAGGGGAAGAGATTCCTTCATCGGGTCTTCCGGCCAGTGTTCGAAGAACCTCAGAAATTGAGGCATCGACAGCCGTTGTGGACAGCTTCAGAGAGCTGGCAGAAAGATGTGTATGTGTCCTAGTAAAAGGTGGAAAAAATATAGGCATTCGAGGACCTAGACTCGATGTGCTATGAATGAAGGTCGTGGTCTGGGGCGGTGGACCACTAATTTCAATATCCCCAGCCTCCGAGCGAGGGGGGGATGGTGGACGAGGATCCCCGTGAGTGTGTGAAACATTTGTCTGTTGAGAGACAGATGAGTGGCTGGGTGGGGTAGGTGCATACGCCGTTGGACCTGATGCGGCGGTTTCTACTCGGGGACTTAGCGTATCAGTCCCTGTTCCTATAGTGGCGATGGTCCGGTCTTGTTCTGGTTGTTGGGAGACAGCTGCTGCAGACGTGGGAGCCGAGACTTGAGAATCTTGTTGGCTTTTTGCGCGTATTTCTCGGCGGTGCCCAAATCTGTCCAGTGTGGCAGTGTCGTCGTCCGAGTCCCCGTCATCACTGTCTTGTGGGTGAGTTGACGGGGGCGGAGACGGTGGTGGTGCGGCCGGCTCAATCTCAGGACCCTCACTTCCACTCGACTGAGTCCCTTGGCTAGGTTCGGGGGGGTCTTCCCGAACCATGGGGTTGGTGTGGCGATACTGGTCGCAGTATTCTTGAACAGCATCGGGATCGGCGTTTTGTAGAAGATGGAGTGGGATCATCATAGGGCGTTTCCCCCATTTTGGCTCCGTCTTCTTTTTCACGAGATACTTTAATTTTGGCGGCGTAAAGTTCTCGACTTCGTCTCGAGGTGGGATCTCTGGATTAGTTGTCATTGATCTTTGAATAATGAGAGAGAACCACCGTAAGTAGGGAACGACTCGATTCTTGATGGTGCGGCTGTCCCGGTGACGTAGTTGGTCATCCAGGTCCGCCATGATTATAGCTGCGTAGTCGTAGGATTTGTTGTAGATGATGCTGTGTTGCAAGCGGAGGATGTTGATGTTTCCTCTGTCAAATCCTGCATGCTTTGGGGAGAGACACTTGTTGATGATGCTGAACATTGTTCTCCATGGATAGGGCAGCATCCCTTGAACGAATCCAGATAGAAGGTTCAGTGGTGGACGGTATCCCAGCTTCAGAAGTCCTTTCTTAATTTCGTCGTCGTCGGCGAGATCCTCGTAGACTGGAAGGATGGGAAGATGTAGCACTTGTTGTAGAAGCTCATTTGTTATTGTTATTGTTGTGTTTTGGACTTGAGCTTCATAGAAGACGGATTCATCATCGGCTATCTTCCTCGTCATCGTGCCCCAGAGTTGTTGAAGGTAGACTTCGGGCACTTTGGTAGTGGTTGTGATGGCGTTCCATAAAGGATGTGTTTGAAGCACAGCCACTATGATTGGGTCGGGACATTTGAATTTGTCGGGATCAAGTTGGAAGTTATTTTCTGTCGTCCCGATCCATTTGGTTGTGGGATACACCTCGTCAATGGTCAAGTTCGCCATTCTTTAATGATCTGAAAAAAAAAATTGTTCGTTAGAATGACCGAACGGATAATAGATTGTATTTTAAAATAAACTTAGAGACAAGATATGAAGCTACTGTTTTGTCTTAGGAAAAGGTTCTAAGTTTCTTGCGAAAAGTAGAGGCATATCAAATGCTTTCAAAGAATTGCTTAAGTATAGTTTTCGGTATAATGTTAAGAAGTTCTGAGAGCCGAAAACAGTGTATTTTCGCGAAAACTTTCTCCTGCGAAAACCTAATTTATGTCAAAAATTCCTTAAGTATAGTTTTCGGTATGTGTCGAAAAGTTTTGAAAGCCGAAAACAGTGATCCCCGAAAACTTTTCAGTCCGAAAACTTTCTTTCGCGAAAAGCTAATTTTTGTCAAAAATTTCTTAAGTATAGTTTTTGATATGTGTCGAAAAGTTTTGAAAGCCGAAAACAGTGATCCCCGAAAACTTTTCAGTCCGAAAACTTTCTATCGCGAAAAGCTAATTTTTGTCAAAAAATTCTTAAGTATAGTTTTCGATATGTGTCGAAAAGTTTTGAAAGCCGAAAACAGTGATCCCCGAAAACTTTTCAGTCCGAAAACTTTCTTTTGCGAAAAAAGCTAATTTTTGTCAAAAATTTTCTTAAGTATAGTTTTCGATATGTGCCGAAAACTTTTGAAAGCCGAAAACAGTGATCCCCGAAAAGTTTGTTTTTGCCGAAAACTTAAGTTTTAGGGTTTTAACTCAAGTTCTAGCCCCGAAAACTTTCTATGAGCTGCGATTATGTCGATTTCAACCCTAAATCTCGATTCATTTACATGTGATCGAGATTTTTGGGTTTCAACTCGATAAACCCATCCCTAAACGACATCAATCGTGTCGTTAAGCACATCGAATCCTCAAATCTTCTACCGAAAACCAGCGATTAGATCAAAAACTGGGAGAAAACTGTTAGTTCATGAGGTTCCTTACCAGTTTGTGATGTTTTAAGAGAGTTCGAAGAAGGCAGAAGAACACGAAGTGAGCGCAAAATGAAAAAAAAATAGAGATTCGAGTTGGAGAGTAAAGAAAAAGGTTGCGAAAACTTTGATAGGGAGCGAAAAGGTTTTGACGGTGCGAAAACTTTTCGTGGAAGCTGAAAAAGTTTTCGGTAAACTTTGGGCTTGGGCCGGAAATATTTTGAGAAAGGTTAGCGAAAGGGCCCAATAGTAGATGACTTTTATTGTGTTCAATTAATTAGAATTATCTTTGTAGTTTATTTATAAAGATTATCATTATAAGAGGCTTAGTGTAATTGGGCTTTGTTAGGGGCCCAAGTATTATATACCAAAATGTGGTATAAATACTTGAACCCTAACACATAATAAAAAGTGTATTGTGTGAAACTTATTTAGTGAGATAAGCTTTTAGAGAGAAGGAGCCACCCAAGCCCCTCAAGAACACACAACACCCCACGAGCTTCGATTCTTCCCATCCAAATCGTGGTAAACTCGTTTTAATCGTTGTTTAGTTGGATATTCTAGGACTTACAAGTGGTATCAGAGCCAAACGCGCTCAGATTTGAGTAAAATTCTTCGAAATCGTTTTTTGGTGTTCTTCGTGTTCATAAAAAATTCTCGAAAATTTTGATATGTTTTGGTATTTTTGTGCTTGATTGAGTGTTTAGGAGTTAGGATATACATGTTTTAATCGTTACCCGGGGCTAATTTGATTGATTTTGTGTTCGGGATCGAAAAATAGCTCATTTTCTTTCGCAGCTACAGTAAATTCTCGCAGCTACGGTGCTTTCATGAAGTAGAGTTTTCGCAGCTACAGTAGAGTTTTCGGCTACAGTGAAGTGACTGTTCACCCGAAAACTTAAAAACTTTTCGGTACTGCTACAGTGAAGTTACTGTTCACCCGAAAACTTAGTAACTTTTCGGTGCTACAAAAAAAAAAAAAAAAAAAACTTTTCGGGATACTGTTCATCCGAAAAGTTTTCGGTACTGTTCTCGAAAGTTACTGTTCATCCGACTTAAAAACTTTTCGGTACTACAGGAAAGTTTCCGCAGCTACAGTTAAAAAAAAAAAAAAAAAAAAAAAAATTTCGGTAGGTAATGTAAAAAAATTTCGCAAAAAATAAAAAAAAATAAAAAAATAAAAAAGTTTTCGGTATCATATTTACAACTTTGCCATCGAAAACCTAAATTAAAAAAAAAATAAAAAATAAAAAATAAAAAAAAAAGTTTTCGGTATCATATTTACAACTTTGCCATCGAAATAAAAAAAATAAAAAATAAAAATAAAAAAAAATAAAAAAGTTTTCGATATCATTTTTACAACTTTGCCATCGAAAACCTAAATTAAAAATAAATAAATAAATAAATTTCGGCACCTAAAATTTTTCGAAACTTCACATTATTTATCAAAAAAACCTAACTCTTCGGCACAAAATTTTTTAAAAAAAAAAGCCATTTTTTTCTCCAAAACATCTTTGGCACATTCTAGAAAAGTTTGATAAAATTTCGAAGTTTTCGACCTCACTTCAAAACTTTTCGGTACGCACCAAAAAGTTTTCGACACCTAAAATCTTTCGGAACTTCACAATAATTTCTCGATAAATCAAACTTTTCGGCACTAAACTTTTAAAAGCCAATCTTTATATTTATTTCAAAAACTTTTTGGCAAATTGTAGAAAAAGTTCTTGGTAACATTTTTGAAGTTCTTCGACATTTCTTCAAAACTTTTCGATACACCCCAAAAAGTTTTCGACACTTAAAATTTTCGAAACTTCACGACTTTTATCGACACACCAAAACTTTTCGGAACTGAATTTTTCAAAAGCCAAAAATTATCAAATCTACACAACGCGTTAACGATCGCGTATCCAACTAAATTAAAAAAAAAAATTGGTAATATTTTAAAATTTTAAAAATTATGGATTCTACTTCCGCAACTTCTGAGATGAGCTTTGACGAGAGTGATTTATATAAAGCTTTTCTTTCTTTGAAGGAAGATTATAAAACCATGCGTCGTGAACATAAACACGAACGTAGGACTACCCAAGCGTTAGAAACTAAGTTAGCTAGTGCACTAAAAACTATTTCTAGTCTTGAATCAAAATTAGCTAGCTCAGAAACTAACGTTTGTGAGCTAACCAAGAACCTAAATTCCTCTAAGCTAGGCCAAACTCAACTTATAAGTCACGAAAAGACTATAAGTGAGTTAGAAAGTAGACTAGATAATAATTACAAATGCTTAGTCAAGCGTTTAGACGAAAGAGATAGTCTTACTTGCCATTTAGAAACCGCGCGTGAGAAAATCACTAATCTTGAATCTCAAGAAGTAAAATTAAAAGCTCAAATTAGTGAACTAACAAATAAATTAAACAATTGCGAACTCGAACGCAATAATTATCTGTCTGATTTGAGCAATTCGCGGAGTAGTTTTAAACTTTTATTTGAGGAACGCAGTAAATTGCACTCTAAAGTTCATCACTTAGAGGGCATCCTTGAGAAAAAGGGTCAAACAGACCAAAGTTCCTCTAAAGACTTAGCGTCCAACGGGGAAAATAGTTTACATTCTAATAAACCTATCTCTTGTTGGGAAATTCCAGAGGTTGCTAGTAAAATTGTAGAATTGAACGCAACCCTGGAATCGAAAAGAGTAGGTTTTCGAGCAGAAAAGCAAAACCTTCTAGAGGAGATTTCTAATCTCAAAAATTCTCCGTCCCTACCCGTCTTAAATGAACTCTATACAGAAAAATCTTCTTTTAAGCAGGATATGGGCACACAAACCGACGCCTTTGTTCCTAAAATTAAAAAGACTTTTACTAATAATTCTAAGTCAACGGTGACGAAAGCAAATACGAATTCTAAGTCACCTTTGGCTGGCGCAGAAACGAAAAGTAAAAGCAATACGCGTAAAAATGCTAAGGAACAAGAGAAAATTAGGAAGGAGAAAGGAAAATCGCCATTATCTTTCAAAATTAAGGTCGAACATGTTCAAGATTTTTCATCTCATATTCCTCTTCAAAGGAAAGCGTGCAAAGAAGAAGTTCCAAGCTTAAGCAAGCGAACTTCCACGCTTATTCCTCATCATTATAGAGTGAATGATGTGAATTCTTGTAGGCAATACGACTCATCATCTGATGACGCATATAGTGCGATAAGTTCGTATTCATACTTGAAATACCCGGTCCAGATTAAGTCTGAAAGACACCTTCTGCGACTGGCTAGGGAGAAAATCTTCAGATCTTCTAAACCTATACACACGTTCACCGGCGCTGAATTGTCATTTCCCTCTAACGTTCACCAAACTTGGATTCCTAAATCAGAAATCAAATTAAATAGAACTTTAAAGGATGATTTAGGATGTATATCTGAACCAAATGTGCATAAATTGTTTTCTGCTAATATGGGAGGACCCATCCAAAAATGGGTACCAAAGTCCCGATAATGTTTTGCAGGAGCCCAATCACGTGTGGTAATTCGACGATGGTTGCTCCACACGCGTGATTGGTATGAGACGAGAGCAATCATAAAGCCCGGTCATGAGTAGTAATTAGAAGATGGTTGCTCCATACTCATGATCGGTACGAGACGAGGGCAACCACATCTTCTAGCATGCACGGTACTCGGGTTGCTCCACATGCATGACTGATAAGAGACGCGAGCAACCGCATCCCTCACGTATGGTACTTTGAAGTTGCTCCACATACGTTATAAAGGGAAGCACGGTGAGCAACTACACCATAGGTAAATTCTATATATGCATTCCATAGTAAATTTTGGCATGCATATCGAGCTGAAAAGACAATATACCTACTTTGAAAATAATAGGGTACAATATAGCTATGCATGCTTCAAAAGGACTTTTACTTTCAAATTCTTGCATGCATGCATACATGAGTCAAAATGCAAAATACTCTATTTTAAGATAGGTACATTTTCATTATGCATACAATTTTAAGATTTTCAAGCTTAAACTTTCAAGCATGCATATAAGCTGAATCGCAAAAATGCCCATCTTTCAAAATGGTACATTTTAAATATGCATATTCAAAACTTTAAAATTTAAAATGCATAATACACACGGAAATGAAAAATACCATTTTTGTAAAATGAGCTTAATTTGAGGGGGAGCTACTCTTTTATTTTTTAAAAGAGAAGTGATCCTTATTTTCTTAAAAGGGAGCAATAATTACATTTTTGAGGGGGGAACCTTAAATGCGTGAATTTTGGGAAAGCGATTCGTAGATTTTTCGATCTTACTTGGCATCTTTTGAGGGGGAGCAAGTTTTTTTAGGAAGCACATTTTGGGAAGGAGAAATAAAATATATCTATATGTATAAATAAAATAAATATAATACATATAACAATAGTAATAATAAATAATACTATTATCATATAATATATAATATAGAAATATGTATTACTAATAACGATTAATATATATTATATCCATATAATATAATATACTAATATACATATTACTAATAACGATTAATATTATATTAAAAAAAAGGAGGGCCATCAAAATTAAAAATATAAGGCCATAAAAAAAAAATAAAAAAAACTTATTTTCTCATCATCAAGCTTCATGGAGATTACCTCCGACCTCCGAAGATGGACCTCAAAAGAAGAATCTCGAGCCTACAACGGTCAACTCTTTTCAAAAGGCGACGGTGGCTACAAATGCAAATCTCGATGCTCGCTTCAATCGACCTGCTCCGGATTGCTGACAAACAAAGCAGCACTCACCACTTCCTACCGGATGCAAGGACTTCGTTCCCATGATTCAGTCAAACCCAACTGAATCTAACCTCGGAACATCACCGAGAGACAGTCAAAATTATAGCCATGTCTATTAAAACCTTTTGAAAAGACCGACGCTACATGATTCCCTCATCTCACAAATTATTCGGACCAACCCCCATAGGTACAGGTGCTAATTTTATTAGCTCCCGGGTAGAAGTCGCCGCAATAGGTCCAACGCCGCGTGCACAACCGAGCCTTACCCACTCGTCTGTCTCACAAAAGACAGGTGTTTCAGAAATCACGGGGAACCACGTCTTCTATCACCGCTTCACTCGGAAGCGGGAGATATTGAATTATGTGGTACTCAGCCCCACCACCACACTTCCTTGCGCACTCGAGTCTAGTGTGTCCTCACTTTCCATATATTTTTATATTTTCTAGGACACATACACTTTTAAACACCTGATCTTTGTGATCAAGTAAGAACTTTCGTAGACATGTCTTGCTTCGACATGATTCGAGGATCGGAAGGAAGTCCTGCCATTGCAACATCAAAGCAACAACGGTTTCAGGCCATCGTCTACGAGCATAGCTCCTATATCGATGTTAACGGGAAGTCTTCGTGACCCCGGTTTCTTACACGACGGATTGCCTTTGTGGCTCCGTCTGGTTATTACCATCACCGACCTGTCGTTTGTGTCCTCCTAATCTTCCTACACAAGCATGCCGATCTCGTTAACACGAATCGCCATGAGGGGGAGAAGGGGACACGCATAAACAAACAGGTCGGACCACCCACCAATCTCCTCCGCGCTCACCACTCTGAAGCCGGGCTCCCCTGCACTTGAATGGAACATTCCAAAGGAGCCTAACACCCCACGCGTACCTTCTTCCGGAGCCAGACAAGCTTCCTCGAGGCCGAACCAGACAACTTCCTTCGAAGAAGACGAATCCGGGCCGAGAAGAAGAAGATTGGAGAAGACTTGACGACTGCCTTAGTGGCTAAGTCAGGTTATTACCTAACCTGAGTTCCTACCAACGCCATCCTCATGTCCCGACGACGTGATCTTCGTGCCAAAGATAATGCCTCATTTTGACCCATCGCATGGCGATCTCCCCAACTCGATCTTCATGAGGGGGAGTAGTACTAAAGCAAAATGGGAGCAATACCACGACGAAAGTGTAAGATAGATCAGAAACGCTAAATCCTCAAGCGTCGTCAAAGAATCAAGCGAACACCATGGACTACAAAGATCGAAGTTGCTGCCTCTTGTGCGTCTCTCCAAATCTCAAAGAGAACTTTCCAATCCCAACATAAGGTTGACCAAAAGTAGGGGGAGTTGCGCTATTATCGAAAGGAGAGATCGAACACAAAAAGAAGAAATCCGGCAAGTGACTTCAAATCCCTTCCGGCATTTACGAGTCGAGCTTACAAAGAAGATTAAGAAGACCCGGTGCCGAGAAGCGAAGATTAAGACACGGTAAGCTTGAAGATCTCCAAAAGAAGAGGTCAAAAGACAAGACAAGGAGGAAATTCCTGTAGGACTCAGGCAACTGCACTAAGCCCCGCAAAGATAATCCATGCCAAATTGAAGATTGAACACAAAGGGGGAGATTGTTAGGATTATTTTATTGTATTCAATTAATTAGAATTATCTTTGTAGTATGAAATTGCTAAAGTGAATTATTTGATAGAGGGAGACAATCTATTTATTCGCATGATTGCACAAAGTAGTGATGATCTTGTTATCTTTTGGCAGAATATTGAGGTTTTGCCTGAATATGTATAAGTCATTCTCTTGTTTACCAATTCCCTTTATCTTGCAGTCAAGATTTCCTGTATAACACAATGATCATGAAAGAAATTCAAATGTATTTCTTCATCTAATGCTAGCTTAGACAGAAACAAGAGGTTATGTTTAAAGTCTGGCGCATATAACACATTTCTAAGCTCGAGATTCCTACCAATAATGATAGTACCAGATAAATAAACCTTGCTGCATGATCCATTTAGCAATTTCATACTGCTTATGCAACTAAAATTACTATCTATTTATAAAGATTATCATTATAAGAGGCTTAGTGTAATTGGGTTTTGTTAGGGGCCCAAGTATTATATACCAAAATGTGGTATAAATACTTGAACCCTAACACATAATAAAAAGTGTATTGTGTGAAACTTATTTAGTGAGATAAGCTTTTAGAGAGAAGGAGCCACCCAAGCCCCTCAAGAACACACAACACCCCACGAGCTTCGATTCTTCCCATCCAAATCGTGGTAAACTCGTTCTAATCTTTGTTTAGTTGGATATTCTAGGACTTACATAAATAATATATTAATCAATGATAAAATATATGAATTGTTTTCGTTCTTTATTATTTCATAATTATTGTTCAAGCTCCGATAAAGTTGCGGTAATAAAATTTGTCCATTGTCCAAAACTAGTCGGTCCAATAATTACTTCAAGATTGTTCAATCAAAAAATTAATAATATGCCGCTACTGAGGTGGGGATAACCGCAAGACCTCGTGGACTTTTGGTGTTGTGTACGTGTATAAATAAAAAAAATAAATCGTAAATAAAAATTCCACACACCACACCACGGGGTATCGAAATCTGGACCTCTCGTCACTTATAGTGAACGATATTCCTTGAAACCACTCGAGTATTGGCGTTTAGTTATAAAACTTTTAAAATATACTTTTATAATATATATTTTTAAATTAATCACAATTAATATACGATTAGTATAAATTAAAAATTAAGTTACCGTACCTCGACTAAACTCGTACGAGATCTTCGACAGTGGTTGATCTTGACGACGGAGAGCGGTCGTGCTGATAACGTGTTATAAAAATATTAATTGTGATTAATATTATATTAAGATTACTTTATTATAATTATACTTATATTAAGATTATAATGATAATATAGCTTATAATAATAAAGAGAGAGAGATTAGAGAGAGATTAAGTATTTCAATACTTGGTGTGATTTACAATGAACTCTAATCACCTATTTATACTACTAATAATTCACTATTACAACTAATCACATTAATTACAATTATACACATCACACTAAAATACAAACTCTTCAATTAAACACCTCATCTTACCATCTTATCACATTATCATCATTTAATATAATACTTTCAAATCATCAATAATTTAACTAATATTATTATTTAAAACATCCACATTTAATTATTTCATAATAAAATAAAATTGTCTATTATTTATGCCTTATATATATATATATATATATATGTGTGTGTGTTCTTAATTTATGGGATAATCAGCAATTTCGGCTATGGTATTTGACCAAGTTTTGTAAAAAATAAAAATAAAAAAAATAATAATAATAATAATAATAATAATAATAATAATAATAATAATAATAATAATAATAATAATAATAATAATAATAATAATAATAATAATAATAATAATAATAATAATAATAATAATAATAATAATAATAATAATAATAATAATAATAATAAAACATATATTCACACGGGCGCATTCTCATTTTATGATTTGAGCATTTATTTAAATTATAAAATCAAGGTTTCATTTTAAAAGTTGTGAGAAATATAATCATACTTCAAGGAATAGATAGGGTAAGGTTTCTAAAGCATCCACGACGAGACACCTGAAAATTCTTTTAATATATAGGTATCTCCCATCATATAACGATAATTAAATTTAATAAAATAAATTAAGAATATGTCCCTCTCATCTACCGAGAGCATCGTCAACATATATTCTATTTATATAAATCACAAAAATAGAAAAGTTAAACTTTTAAAAATTAAAAAAAAATAGGCCCGATGGGCCCGGCCAGGCTGGTCCGGCCCATCATACAATGGGCTAGGGCCTAGGTTTCTTGGGCCCTCATATAATCGGCCCGACCCGTGATTTTCGCGCAGCACGCTAAATCCGGGCCGGGCCGGGCCGGGCAACTCTATAGTTCTCACACACACCCCAAAATTTGATAGGAACATTTGGATGAAACTTTAATGTCCTCGCAACATCAATGATATGCTTGTGTTTCCTTTCTACAACACAATTTTGTTGTGGTGTATAAACATATGAACTTTGATGAGTAATGACTCTTGAATTCATGAGAATATTACACTCATTTGAGAAAATGCATCGTCACTTCTAACAATCTTAATCCTAGTCTTAAACTGGTTTTCAACATATTCAATAAAACTTCCCAGAATCTCAACTACTTCAGACTTGATTTTCATCAAGAATGTCGAAGTAGCTCTGGAACAGTCATCAACTATACTTAGAAAGTACCTCTCATTGTTGTATGTCATCTCCTTATATGGCCCCCAAACATCAATGTGTATAAGCTCAAACATAGATTTATCATTCATTTCTCTAACATGAAATCTAGATCTAGCATGCTTTGCTAATGGGCATATGGTGCAAGATTGAATAGAATCATTCATGTTCAAATGCAAATCATTCATATATTTGAATCTTCCAAAAGACATGTGTCCAAGTCTATAATGCTGTATTGACAGATTATCAGTCTTATTTAATCTAGAGACAATCTATTTATTCGCATGATTGCACAAAGTAGTGATGATCTTGTTATCTTTTGGCAGAATATTGAGGTTTTGCCTGAATATGTATAAGTCATTCTCTTGTTTACCAATTCCCTTTATCTTGCAGTCAAGATTTCCTGTATAACACAATGATCATGAAAGAAATTCAAATGTATTTCTTCATCTAATGCTAGCTTAGACAGAAACAAGAGGTTATGTTTAAAGTCTGGCGCATATAACACATTTCTAAGCTCGAGATTCCTACCAATAATGATAGTACCAGATAAATAAACCTTGCTGCATGATCCATTTAGCAATTTCATACTGCTTATGCAACTAAAATTACTATCTATTCTATCAAATAATTCACTCTTGCATGTGATGTGATCATTTGCACCTGTATCTACTATTCAGTTGCTATTTGACTCAAAACAAATATCGTTTCTATTGAAACATGTACATGTGGTGTTCACAGTACCTGAAATGTAAGCAGGTTTTGAGTCCTCACAATTAGCATTTCTCTCTAGCAATTTCAGAATTTGAGGTGTATTGATCATGAGTGAAACCTTGTTGTATGTTCAAAATCTCCCCCTTCATCTTATCATTGCTTGCCTCTGAAACCATGATATTATTGGGCATGTATCCTCTTCCACCCCCAATCTGCATTGGCCTCTTCTTCCACCATAACGTCTTCTCCCTCCTCAAATAAATTTTGGAGGGTAGCCATGTATCTTATAGCAATTATCTCTAGTATGACCATTTATGTTACAGTTGTCACAAAATATACTAGACTATCTAGGTTGATTATCGACATTATTGTAGCTGTTGGAAGAGAAATTTGTCATGAGAGCCATTGATGAATCATTTTTAGTGGCTTGTAGATTGATTCCCCGTTGAGCTTCTTCATTAATCACCATTGACTACACTTGATTGTGTGATGGAAGAGGTGACATCAGGAAAATCCGTTATCTAATATTCTGATAGCAATTATTCAATCTAATGAGAAATTGCATCATTATTTGCCAGCAACAAAAATCATTATATTCATTTGTCACTTCGCCGCATATGATGGAACCAAGGAATCATACTCATCCCAAAGAGGCCAAATTCTATTGTAATATTCAGAAACATTAGATCCACTATGAGTACTAGAATATATTTCTCGAAACAGTCCATACATCCTAGCACCATTGGTTGTCTCAAATCTTTACTTCGAATCATTTCAAATTTTGAATGCGCTTTGATGATAAACAATAGAAGATATCAGTTCCTCAAAAATAGAGCGATATATCCAAGTCTTGACTAATGCATCACAACGTTTCCACTAAGAAAATAGAGGAGAATTCTTATCTGGACATTTGCAGGTTCCATCGATAAATCCGATTGTATTCTTGGCTAGTGCTATAGTCATCCTCATGCTCCATATCTTGTAATTGTCTGACCATCTGAGAATTCCCATTGTTAGATCGAGATTCGGCGTGTCAGACGGATGGATGAACATCGAATTATTGAAATCCAACGTCGTCATTATGCCACTGTTGTTTCCAAAATCAGATTATTCTTGTTGATCCGCCATTATTGCGTCTCAACGAGTTTGAATATGCCTAACGCTGTGATACCATGTAGAAATGTAAACAAACAGAGTAGAAATAATAATAAAAAAAGCTTTCCTATATAGATAATTTGTTCTTGAGATTACATTCTTGCGCGTCAGCTCAATAATACAAAAAAAATTCCAATTTATAGCTATATCTAAAACAGGGCCAGCATATCTTAGGTTTTAAAGGCGATGAAGAACTCGAAAACTCGAAATCAAAAGACTTTTATTAATAACGAACGAACGAATAATAAAGAAAAAGACTAATAGCCTTCCTAATAGCTAAACCGAGAGTCGAAACTCCGGCCCTCAAATTTCCACCGAGAGTAATAACTCCGGCCCTCAAGATTCCTAGACTCCAAAGACATAATCATTATACTACTAATGATCCTCCTTTTATAGGAGAAATCAAATCCCTAGAATATCGGAACTAATAAGATACGGAATTTAAAATATATCTACCCTAAAATATCTCTACCCTAAAATATCTCAACTAAAAAAAATAATAATAATAATAATAATCGACTCCTAACAGTATATTAATGGAATAAGCCTATAATAAAATAACACAGCTCAATAGTGTATTGACTAGAATAAAAAACGAGGAGCTTAGCAGATAAATCGAACTGATCAAAACAGCTATTCTCAAGCATACACCTTAGTGCGAGAGGTTTTACCAAGGAGAAAAATATGTGAAATAGGCTAAAAATGAATTCTTATATATCTTACCTTATAAAAAATAAATCCTTATATATTTATGACGGGTGATAGTGAAGTTTCGTTCCAATTGCATTGCAATCTTTGTGCAGAATATGTCTTTACATTGCGGATAACATTATTAATTATGTTCCAATGAAGATTCTTATGTTTCAAATTGTGGAAAAAGTTGGGAAGATTTGCACATTAAAAAAAAAAAACTTAACAACAAAATTAGATCTCAAGTACCAATTAAAGATGGCGGAATGTGAAAATCTCATAAATCATATGAGCGTGTTCAACGTACTTGTTGATCAGCTCGTCAAAGTTGATGTAAAGATTGATATAGAAAATAAATCTTTTTACTTCTTACATATCTTTCTGATTCGTATGATAATTAGGTCACAACTATCGTTTACAGACTAGAGACAGTGAAGTTGATGGATGTTCAGTCAACTCTTAATCATATGATAAGATGAGACGACCAAATTTTAGAGATTGCCAAATTAGAAATACACATAGAGAATCATCGAGGTAGCACATGATACAATTTATCTAGCAGACACTCTCATAGTCTTTAATAATGGTGTTCATTCTAAAGACAAATGAATATTATAATTTGGGATGAAAATATCATGTTTGCTCCAAGAGGCTATATTTTTATATGTTCAATAAAATAAGAATGAGTTCGGTTTTCATGGCTATTGGACATTGTTGTGTAGTAGCGGGTATTGTAATAGTTAAAATCAAAATAGTTTACGGAGCGGTTCGCAGTTTTGAGTGGTGTGATCTATGTCCAAACATTGCTTAAGAATTTAATATGTTTGCTTAATACTGTGTTTAAGCTCAGATAATATATTATCTGGCATTATTTCTTGTTTATTATTTAAATTCCAACCCGCTATTAATTCCAAAACCCGCATTTTAGACTTAAGTCCCAATACAAGTAAACTACATGTATGTGCTGGGATAATCTATCACAGGACATATAAATAAGTCATAATTTTTTATCTTGGACCCTTATATCATGCTTACAACCAAACATAGCTACTATATAAGTTTCATTGTAAGAGAAGTCTGTAAAAGTAGTATTCGAGTGAATATGAGCTCTCGAATTGAATTAAACACGAGCATTAATTTCTCATTAACAGTCTCTGAAGCCTAACACGCCTACTCAAACTCATATGCCAAGTTCAGCATTTTATTTGTTTTTCTTCAGGTGGCAATGGCGCATGGCAACTGCCTTGAGAACCTTTGACTCAATGCCATCGGCCCGACCAAAGTAGGGCTTTGTCTGATCTCTCAAGTACAAAATCGGATTACGACTGCATTTACAGCGATGGAGGATAATTTTTAAATATATAACTAATTTTGTTTTTTAAAAGCATGCTAAAATCAATAATGTAGTGTATAGTGTACAAAAGAATCAATACAAGTTTTGCTTTCTTGGATCTGCTGATCAACAAGAGAATCTATGAATTGCCTGCCCAAGTGGACAAATGTTAAAAAAAAATTTAAAAAAAAAAAAAGAAAAGAAACACTATTTACCTTACAAAGCACCCAACTATACACAAATGATAATATATATATACATCCAATGTTGCAGTTTATTGCAACCTTTTGTGATCACTGTGCTGAGACAACCTTGTAGATCAAACATGTTCTGCTCTGTTCTGTTGATAAAGATCAATTGAGGCTGTATTGTAAGTTTCACACAGATATTTACATGTATTTTCTTTTTAGTTTTTTTTGTTCGAACATACCGAGTCGGTTTTTACACATCTTACGAGGCTGCTTTCATCATGTCTCATAGATCATCTCCTGCAGTTAAAAGGGTTTTTGAGAAACCGAGCTCTCAAACGGAACTATAGGCGTATAACTCAGAAACAGAACCGTAGGAACATAACTAGTCAAACCTGGTCACAAATAGGGCAAGTCACACTTCTTTCCCTCCACTCAAGTATGCAAGAAAGGTGAAACTGATGGCTACATTTGGTCGTAATCTTTGGATTGTCTTCGTCGAACTCTGCAAAAAAGTCGCATTTTTGTACTCTTTACGATCACTTCTTCTAGCGTTTAAAGAAAAAAAAATAAGAGAAAAGAACCAACATGGCTACTCAGTTCGTTCACCTTCTAGACAAGTGGGACAACAGTCTTCTTCATCAGCTGATAAAAGAGCTCTATTTGACTTAATAAGTTCTACTTCATGTTTCCTAGGAGATGAAGGTAATAGAACTGACTGAGCTTTGCAGTTCGACTCTTTGAGATCAACGCAATGATCTTTGAGAATAGCGCCTTTACAGCAGCTGCTGTCTGTGGATTGGCCGGTCCCAAAAACAGCGTCGTAGGGGATTGGCGTGGGAGGTCGTTGATACGTATCGGGGATCGACATGTTCAGATTCAAATCACGGGCTAACATCCTCGATGTGACTAAAGTAGCCACAGGGCTATCTCGGGAATTCACAGCGTCGTGCTCTTCAGAAACGGGCGGATACTACAACATCACCACCAAGAGTATTGCTTGTTAAAATTAAATATTTTTCACCATCACACTGCTGTAGTAAAAAATTATTTTTCGAGGCTGTTAAGAATAAAGAATTGACCACTAACACAGTAATAAACTGGAGTTCCATTGAACTGCAGCTTCCTTGAAGAAGAACAGCAACCTCCCATTGTTCTCCAGTCTTTTTATGTAAATACTAAATCGTCGTGGCTTCGATTCAAAGATTCGGCGTCTAGCTGCACATCGGCATTTGTTATACATCGATATCGAAAAAAAGAACTACATAGAAATATGAAGGCCCTAAATATCATGACATTCGAGCTCAGAAACGAGGAAAAGTGCTGAGGTTACTGCTACACCATATAGATTATAGATACAGAGGAAAGACTTAAACCTTGGCCTTAATCTTATGATTGAAGGGCTAACTAACAAAGAAGATTAACAGAGAACAGTGCATACAAAGCCCGCCAGAGATTAAGAGTTGGAAGCTCAAACAAAATAGGGAAAAAGAGTCAAAGCTATCGAACTCAGAACAAAGCGAAATCAGAACAAAGTTGCAATTTTTACCAAAACCCAAATTGAAAAAAAAAAAAAAAAAGGGAGCAAAGTGAGTTTCAGTTCATACTAGCAGATACCCACCCACCCAGCAAAACCGAGACAACTGAACGACATACTTAGACGAAGCAATAAGCTTTTCACCTGACTGAATTCTTCTCCTACAAGAAAGACTGTTCTTTCTTGCACATAACCCTCGGCGGAAAGGGTGGCTTTGGTTGTTTTGGAGAGGGAGAGAGAGAGGAGACTTTGAGCGCAGAAAAGCAGAATGATGAATTTTCAAGAAAGTAAAAAAAAGGAAAAAAAAATGGAAAACTTGAGGACTTGATATATTATTATTATTATTATTATTATTATTATTATTATTATTGTATTTTAGTTTTGATAATGAATGACGATAAGAGAATACAGATGGGAGTTGGAACACGTAAAGAATTGTTATTAGTGGTGATTCACGCCATGATTACATATTATTATTGTATAAATAAATAAGAATTGCCTCTCTATTATTATATTATAAGTTATAACATTCTTTTTGTTATAAAAATATTAATTGGGATTAATATTATATTAAGATTATTTTATTATAATTATACTTATATTAAGATTATAATGATAATATAGCTTATAATATAAAGAGAGAGAGATTAGAGAGAGATTAAGTATTTCAATACTTGGTGTGATTTACAATGAACTCTAATCACCTATTTATACTACTAATAATTCACTATTACAACTAATCACATTAATTACAATTATACACCTCACACTAAAATACAAACTCTTCAATTAAACACCTCATCTTATCATCTTATCACATTATCATCATTTAATATAATACTTCCAAATCATCAATAATTTAACTAATATTATTATTTAAAACATCCACATTTAATTATTTCATAATACTCCCCCTTGGATGTTTTCAAAGAATATGCCTCGTTAAAACCTTATTAGGAAAAACCCAATGGGATAAAAACCTAATGAAGGAAAAAGAGTACATGATTCTTTTAGATACGCTTTCGATTGTTGCCTCATTAAAAACCTTACTGGGAAAACCACATGGGAAAAACCTCAGTGAAGGGAAAAAGAGTGCAACGCGTATTTACTCCTGATGAACATCATTTAAGATCTCGAAGTTTTCGAACTCCAATTGAATATACCAATCTTTTGAAAATTATTGGGGGAAGTGCTTTCGTGAATAAATCTGCAAGATTTTCACTTGATCGCACTTGTTGTACATCAATATCACCATTTTTCTCTAAATCGTGTGTAAAGAAAAATTTTGGTGAAATATGCTTTGTTCTATCTCCCTTAATATATCCTTCCTTTAATTGGGCAATGCATGCAGCATTATCTTCATATAAAATCGTAGGAAGTAACTTTTTCGATACTAGCCCACTGGTTTGTTGTATATGCTCAATTATCGATCGCAACCAAACACATTCTCGGCTAGCTTCATGAATAGCTAAAATTTCCGCATGATTAGAAGAAGTAGCCGTTAAACTTTGTTTAACTGACCGCCATGAAATAGCGGTTCCGCCATGTGTAAATAAATAGCCCGTTTGCGATCGAGCATTATGTGGGTCAGATAGAAAACCAGCATCTGCATACCCAATCAAATCTGTTTTTGATTCATTAGAATAGAACAATCCCATATCAGTTGTTCCTTGAAGGTATCGAAAAATTCGCTTAATTCCATTCCAATGTCTACGAGTCGGTGACGAACTATATCTCGCCAATAGATTCACAGCGAACGCTATATCAGGTCGCGTATGACTCGTTAAATACATTAGGGCTCCAATAGCACTGAGATATGGTACTTCAGGACCAAGTAATTCTTCATCGTTTTCGCAAGGTCTAAACGGATCTTTATTCACATCTAAAGATCGAACAATCATTGGAGTATCCAATGGATGAGCTTTATCCATATAAAATCTTTTCAATACCTTTTTCGTATAAGTCTCTTGATGTACGAATATCCCATTCTTTAAATATTCAATTTGCAGTCCAAGACAAAATTTCGTTTTACCGAGATCTTTCATTTCAAACTCTTTTTCAAACAATTAACGGCTTTTGATAACTCTTCAGGAGTTCCAATTATGTTAATATCATCAACATAAACTGAAATGATGACAAATTCATTTCCAGATCTTTTCATAAATATGCACGGGCAAGTTTGATCATTTTTATACCCCTCTTTCGATAAATATTCACTTAGGCGATTATACCACATACGCCCAGATTGCTTTAATCCATAAAGCGATTTATTTAGCTTGATTGAGTACTCATTTCGGGGCCCTGAATTTTCAGGTAACTGAAATCCCTCGGGAAGTTTCATATATATATCACTATCAAGTGATCCATATAAATAAGCGGTGACAACATCCATTAGACGCATATCGAGTCCTTCACGTACTGCCAGACTAATTAAATAACGAAAAGTCGTTGCATCCACCACAGGAGAATACGTCTCCTCATAATCAATACCAGGTCGTTGTGAAAAGCCTTGTGCAACAAGCCGTGCTTTGTATCTCACAATTTCACCGTTTTCATTTCTCTTTCTGATGAAAACCCATTTATATCCAACCGGCTTTACATTTTCTGGTATGCGGACTACAGGTCCGAAAACTTTTCGTTTCTCAAGTGATTTTAATTCTGCCTCGATTGCATCTTTCCATTTTGGCCAATCATTTCTTTGTCTGCATTCTTTTACAGACCCTGGTTCATGATCCTCATTCTCATTTATCTCATTCATTTCATGTAGCGCTACGTTAAATGAGAATTTATTGTCAACGTTGACTTTTTCTCGGTTCCATCTAATTCCATTTTGAGCATAATTTATCGAGATCTCTTCATTATCATTATTCTCAAAAATTTCAGGTACCTGATTTCCATTATCATAATCATTAATGCCCATTGACTCTTCTAGAGTCGATAAATCCTCGACTGGACCATTCTTATTATTTGCTCCTTTTCTTTTTCGAGGATTTTTATCTTTGGAACCCGAGGGCCTACCACGTTTTAGTTGTGGTTTAGGCTCGATCATTATATGTTCTCCAGGAACATTAACTTTTGCAGGAGCATTAACAGCTGGTATATGTGACTTAGTCACTCTTTTAAGGTCAGTAAAGCTATCTGGCAGTTGATTAGCTAATCCTTGTAAATGAATTATCTTTTGAACTTCTAGTTCACATTCTTTCGTTCGAGGATCATAATGATTTAGCGATAATTCATTCCAACTAATACTCATTTCCAGCTGTTTCTTTTCTCCCCCTAATGTCGGAAAATTCGATTCATCGAAATGACAATCGGCAAATCTAGCCGTAAATAAATCTCCAGTTAGAGGTTCTAAATATTTTATTATCGATGGAGATTCAAATCCGACATATATTCCCAACTTCCTTTGAGGTCCCATCTTCGTGCGTTGTGGTGGAGCAATTGGAACATATACCGCACATCCAAAAATTCTCAGATGGGAAATATTTGGTTCCTGACCATAAACCATTTGTATCGGGGAGATATCATTATAACTTGTTGGCCTGATGCGGATTAGTGCCGCTGCATGTAATATAGCATGTCCCCAACAAGAAGAGGGAAGTTTCGACTTCATTAATAATGGTCTTGCAATTAATTGCAACCTTTTAATCAACGATTCTGCAAGACCGTTTTGCGTATGGACATGTGGCACGGGGTGCTCAACATCAATTCCAATAGACATGCAATATTCATTAAATGCCTTGGAAGTAAATTCACCAGCATTATCAAGGCGTATTTTCTTTATTGGATAATCCGGAAAATGTGCTCTTAATCGAATCAACTGAGCAAGCAATCTCGCAAAAGCTACATTCCGCGTTGATAACAAACATACATGAGACCATCTAGTTGATGCATCAATCAATACCATGAAATATCTAAATGGTCCACACGATGGATGTATCGGTCCACAAATATCACCTTGTATACGTTCCAAAAATCTTATAGATTCATTCTTTATTTTTATTGGTGATGGACGAATAATCAACTTCCCTTTAGAGCAAGCAACACATGATAATTCATTCGATTGAAGAATCTTCTGGTTCTTCATTAAATGTCCACGTGAATTTTGAATTATTCTCCGCATCATAATTGAACCGGGATGGCCCAACCGGTCATGCCAAACAACAAATGTATTATCATTAGTAAACTTCTGGTTTACGATAGCATGTGATTCAATTGTTTTAAGATATGTGTAATATAGCCCAGAGTCAAAAGATGGTAATATTTCCACAATTCTTTTGTCATTCGATATCACTTTTGTAATATGCAAATATTCAATATCTCCTTTTTCTGCAGTCTCAATATGATATCCGTTATGTCGAATAGCTTTAAAGCTTAATAAATTTCTTTGAGACTTAGGAGAATATAAAGCATTTTCAATTATCAGCCTTGTTCCTCTGGGCAGTAAAACATTAGCTCTTCCGGAGCCCTCAATTATATTCGTGCTACCCGATATAGTAATAACACTGGCTTCTTTCATATCAAGATGATCGAAATATTTCTTATTTTTTAGAATCGTATTCGTCGTTGCACAGTCTGCAAGACACAATTCTTCATTGCACATGCCCGCATCCATCAAATAATATCCTTTATAAACAAACACATAATATTTATTATTGAAAAAGAAATATTGCATTACAAACATATAGATAACTTAAAACAACGATATATAATAAAACACACAATAGTAAATCATAATGCATAAATAAAATCATAGCAGATTAATTTTCATCGATCAGAAAATCCGCAGCTTCCAAATGAGCATTTTCATCATTGGCATCAGAGGTAGAGGCGAATTCACCCTGAACAAAATTCATTTCGATTTTCTTTCCTTTGCCCTTTTGAGATTCCTGATATAGCTCAACAAGATGTTTGGGCGTACGACAATTGCGCGACCAGTGGCCAGAACCACCGCAACGATAACATTTTTCATCATTATTCTTTTGTTCAGTTTGCCTCTTCTCATCTTTATTATCAAAACTTTTCCTCTTCTGGGGAATATTTTGATGACCGCCACGATAATTATGATAACCACCACGGAAATATTGATAACCACCACCATAATATCCTCGGCCACGACCACGGCCTTGACCACGACCTTGACCACGACCACGTCCACGGCCGCGATATCCACCACGTCCACGTCCACGATCATTACCTCGACTGTTGTCATTATTAACTTTGACTGCATTCGCTTCAGGGAGTGCAGTAGAACCAGTCGTTCGGGATTCGTGATTTTTCACCAGCAATTCATTATTTTGCTCAGCCAAAAGTAAGCAAGAAATTAGATCTGAATACTTTTTAAATTTTCTCTCCCGATATTGCTGTTGTAATATCATATTCTGTGGATGAAATGTGGTGAATGTTTTCTCCAGCATATCGTTATCAGTAATTGTCTCTCCACATAATTTCAACGTGGAAGTAACTCTATAAACGGCAGAATTATATTCACTTACCGACGTAAAATCCTGCAATCGTAAATTCAGCCATTCGTACTTTGCATTGGGGAGAATAACAGTTGTCAAGTGGCCATATCGTTCTTTCAGGTTTTTCCACAACTCAGCTGGATTCTTTTCTGTTAAGTATTCAACTTTCAGATTTTCGTGAATGTGG